>CM020977.1:9186213-11724963 GCA_010134655.1 Fragaria nilgerrensis
AGAGTACAAACCTTGTGGTACAATTTGCGTGTAAACATCAGGGTACATCTGAGAGATGAGTAGCATATGATCTTGATCAACAACTTGGTTGTTAATGGTGGTTGTCATGGTCTGTCACTCTCTCTCTATCTATATCTTCCTCTTTTGCTTCCAAGTTCTAACTCTCTCTTTCTGTACCTCTCTTCTCTCAAACACAGATGAGGCTCAATGGCTTTGGGGGACAACGCATGGTTCCTTATTTATAGGGGAAAGTTTTTCTATGCGTACTCCTGTTGTTCTTCCAAAGAGATCGAGGGTTACAAAAATGCCCTTGGCTTTGTATATAAGCATTACTTTGATTTCCAATTAGATTTTAAGTGTAAATGACATAAGGGTATAACTCAAGAGTTCATTGTCCTAAGTGCCTTTTGTATTTCTAGGGTTTATGGTTTGTAACCTTTTGTATTAAAAAAAAAATAACAATTTAGAAAACGTCGGTCACAATATATGGATAAACATGCACAAGCAGAAACTATGTGATGCTGATTAAACTGTACTTTGATTAATCACCCTACTAACTAATGTCACGATGCTGAAGATTTTCATATCCATGATGGAGACAATATATAAAGTAGGATATAGAATGATCGGGTCCGATAGAATGATAGATCAAATTTGGTTAAAACCAGTCTGTAGAGAAGTAATGTTGGGTTAGACTTTCCTAATTCGGTCATTAACAAAACATAGATAGGGTAATTATGGTATGCCCTAAAAGTTAGAAACCCCTCTCCACCACGCACGACATGCATTGTGAAATCCAGATGGGTTGAGATCCCAAACCTGACCACCTCGAAGCCAATAAAAAAATTGAGGTGTGGTTAGCCTCTGGATTTGGACATGAAGCTCACTTCTGTTGTCTAATTGGGTAGTACTCTCCTCTTTCTATGCCAATTAGCCAAGCCACACTCAATCAACTTCAAGCTTAATCAGCTAGCTTTGTTGGCTTTATACTATAGGACCATGCGTGGCTCGAGACGGGTGAATATACAAAGCATGTCGATCAATGGTGTTTGAGTTTGCTTTAGCAAGTATATGTGGTAACATAGAAAAAGTTTAGAGCGCCCCTTTTTTTCTACTGAGTTTTAGATGGAGAATCATTTAAGTATTGTACGTGGTAGGTGTGTCGATGTAAAATTGGAAGAGGTTGGAGGAAATTGAGGGTCACTGGAGATGTCGTCATTGTTGACGTTCTTCATCACCACTTTGCACTCAATTGGCATAAAACACATGATCCGTCTTAAGATATATGCTTATGAAATAGTGGCCAAATCTTAAACTAGGGGTTTCATATCATAAAACCCAATGACATCTTCAGCATCCTGCGTAAGCACATAATTAGAATATGATCTCCGAATCAGATTCTATAAACTGATTCTCACATTTACGTTAATGAACATGATTGAGTGAGTGATAAAGTCTTGAAACATAAGTGAAGTAGATGTCAGACTGCTACGTACAGAGAAACTGATATCGCTTAATATTTATCAGACTAATTGAAAAAAAAAATGAAATGGATAGAAGATTAAGACTTTTGAATGCGTAACTGATTCTTGATCTATATTGGTTCATAACTAAATGTATGTGAAAGATCCATATATATAAGTGTTGGTGCGTATAACTAAATGTATCGCTCATAATGGCCACATAACATTTATCTTATCAAGTGAAAACACAACCTACGTACTAGCTTGCTATTGAATCATTTGAATGAAAGGGGTAAAAACAACATAATAGACAATTTGACAATGGGAATACGTGGCAGCTCAACCTTTACCAATGCTCCGGGAAGATTCATGAATTTAGTACAAGAGAAATGCCCCATCACTCCAGGCCACTATATTCGTCCTGGAAAAGTTTATCTGTTAGTTGGAATCCATGGGAGAGCTCAAAGCAAACTGTCAGGCTAAAAGACATACAATTCCTAGTGTGAGTAGTGTCCTACCACCAAAAGGAAGCCTTCGTGTTTGACATTTTTGTTCCTCGTTGTCTGCTTGATTAATGTTGTTTCATGATGAGAAAGGTGAGAACATACAATGTAAGCATATATGCTTCAGTGAGTTAAACGAAATAGGAAAATGTATTACATCATTTAGATCGACGATCATATATACGTCTAGGAACAAAGATAATAAATAGAATTTTAAACATGTGATTCATAGAATTGTTCTCTAAGGGCATGCACGTATACAACTCTATATATGAATATCTATAAAATACGAACATGATTACAATATTGAGAAAACCAGTCTCGAATGCGGGCTCTGCCATGTTACTATTTTCACACCCTTATTAGTTTTAATTAACGACCTGAGTTTTCCAAACTACATGGGATTTCTCGAATTAATTGATTAAAACCTAAATACATTGTGGAGCACTTGAACTAAAGCTCATTCCTGAGGGTCAAAATATTCATTAAAAGTCTAGCTAGATACATTTACAAAATCTTAAGCTTATGCATACACTGATAATTGGCTATAAGGTTAGCTACTATAACTCTTTCAACAAATACATCATGATAATTCGGACTTCAAGTCTTCAACTATAAATATTTTGAAAATGACAAAATATGATATATCTCGGAATATATTCTCCTAGCTCCTAGATACATAAGTTATCATAACAGAACTAGAAAAAGTAAGAGAATACCAAACGCTCGCTAACATAGGCCAAAACCTTACGACTGAGTACAATAAGACAACAAGAAAAACAAATCTACCGCACTTCATCCATGCTTGCTAACAATGAGTGCAGCTAAATGTTGATCTTAATGTCGATACTACGTCATTTTGAGCACTCCACATAAGTTTAGTATTTATGTGTCACGATCAATCTCATAGATATTTATTCACAGTGTTACTCTAATTTAGTGATCGAAGAAGACAATGTTCCTCGTCCGTATAGCTCGGCTGAGAGCCACAGCCAATGGCGGAGCGACCGGAAAAAAGTGTGCGAAAGCGATGGTTCAGTCCGCACATGGGAGCAACCAAGCCCCACATCCGCGTGTCGAAACCCTAATTAGGTTTCCTAGGAGGACCACATATTCTATCCTTCCACGTGTCGGCCTTCCACTGACAGATAAAACCTAACACAAACCTGCCCTCCAATCAGGGATCACTTGTCCACGTTACCCTCGCTATAATCGGCTAGCCGCCATATTATACCACACCCTAATTAATCTGCTTGTGATTATCACTAATTAATTATTAATTATTATGAATTAAGGACCCCTGCTGCACATCACTTTCCTACGTACGAGTCTTTGGAAGACTTATCTTCTTTTACCTCTTATGGGTAGGTTAATCCGAATTTATCCGATCGCATCCTCAAGTTGTCATCTTTGCCTTAAACGTGAAAGGTTCTTTGTCTCACGACACAGAGCGTTTAGGGTTCTTTGTTTCTGTTCGATCGGGTCAAAAACTTACCCAGAAAAAGTCTGAGTCATTCACCCTAAGTTTGATTTGAGTTGCGGGACACGTGTTGGGGTTTCCCTGAGCTGCTCGGACCCCATTGTTGGAGAGGAGTAATGGATGAATCAGAAAGTCAAGAGATTCATCCGATTGGGTTCGGGTTTTGTGTGTTGTTACTGTTCATGCATGGAGGGGTTTTGTTGCTATCTGGTTTTTTAGGGTAAAAGTTTTTTGTGTGTTTGCCAACAGAGACGTGACATGTATGACTTGGTTTCATGTGCTTTGCTTAGCGAAGAGTGAAGACTTAGACTGGGTTTGCAAATTAAGAAAGGAGGGTGGGAATTGGGAAACGATAAGCATGCGAGCTTCCTTTAAAGTTTAATTACTAGGGTTATAATTTGGATTAAAGTACTGATGAGAGGTGAGTAAGGATAAGGATGAAAAGCAAGTGATCGATGAAGAAAGAAAACAAAACAGAGAGAGAGATTCTTGTAGCTGGCATGCGCGTGGTTTGGAAGAGTTCCTTTGTATATATGCTAAGCTTTTCGAGTTGTTTAAACATGAGGTTTAATAAACTAATTAATTGACTGATTAGTACTAGTAATCAGAGTTTTTTTTTATATTATGGGGCTAACAAATGAACAAGAGGATACTAAACAAATGGGTGTCATGTTTATTCCGACAAAACTCACTGTTGTTTCCCATCTTCAAACTCTGATTTAGATGCTAAACAGCTAATCAATGACCGTAGTTAAGATTTATCAGGTTTTTAATTATGAATTAGGCCAACAGATCAAATATTTTCCCCTTGTTTAAGGGGAAAGTTCATATAATGATACATGAGATCGATCTAAATCGCATTTAGAGAGTAGTCATCTTTGATTTACATCTGTCTACAAACAACTTTAAGTTTATTAATCTCTTCAGAAAAGAATATGCAGTTCTACTGGTCCCTGGACTCCTGGGTTCAGGAAGCCTCAGTAAGTATATATAGATTTGCTACAGATCTTATAGGTATATATGATTCATATTTAAATAAAATCACCAGATGTAACTATACTAATGCAGATTTACTACACGTTCATATACTGGGGTTGATATCCAGCAGTTTCTTCTGGATTTGATGAACATTAGGAATCATTAACAGGATTTGATGATGGATTTTGAGTTGATTATCTCAGCTAATGCTATATCACTAAAGTTACACTAGGATTTGACAAGATAGGCTTTATTTTCCAGAAATTTAGTGATCACTGCCCACCTATCATTTTCAGATAAAAGATACACTCTATAACTTTGTCCACTATGTAAATATAAATCATAGACCCTTTGCCACTCCCACAGGCCCCCCAATTTATCTATCCAAGCCTATGCAATTTCCATTATCTCATCTTTCTTGAAACATATAAAGAATATAAGGTTCTGTACACCCTTGTCTTGGCTACGTAATTAACTACTACGCTATCGTTTTGGCTTTGCTTAATTGGATAGGATGTGTGTTGATTAGATTGATAATGTCATCAGGATCTAGGTCTCTCTTCTATTAAGCTCCTTCAGAGTCAAGATTGTTCGTGTTGTATATGCCACACACAGTATTCTTCCATGTTTCCCTCTTCCCATACTAAAACCCTAAGCCCTAAAAGTGCGAGCTCAATATTTAATTTCCTAATTACAACTTTAACTTACATAACATAAACAATAACATTGATTTCAACAACCCTTGAATTACGCCTTAATTTAGGCCATTATTAGGTGGATTATGACTTCAGTGGGTCTTTGATCTATTATATTAGAGGCTCTTAACCCATGGTTTAGGATGGAGCACTTGGCCCATGGCAGATTGTTACCTAACCCACATCTTACCCATTGGTGAAAAAGCCATTAGTCAAATACTTATGGAAATTAAACAAATGCTTAAAGACACTAAAGAGAAAGCTACCTTTAATCTTTGCTATTGGAAGCAAGACCCCTTGGCTTTGTCACTTTCATTAGTTTTAAAGCTCGACTAATTAGGACCACAGTAACACGTATACAAAACAGAAAGCAGGATTATTCCCCATAATCAAATCAAGAAATCTCCCAAACAGCTAAGTCAGTATCTTTGAGGGGGTATAATTTAAAGACAGAAGAATCAAAACATAATTAACACCTTAATTAATCCAACACCACATAGTTAAACAATGAAGAAACATCGAGAAACTGTACGAACCAAACTGAGTTGATGGATCGCAGAACAGGGCTATGTGGCTTCCTCCTTTCCTTTCGCATTTTCTTTCACTCTTTTCAGGGATTCCCCAAAGCAGCTGGCTTTTCCTCTCTGCTGCCTTATGAGAGAACTAGTGAACCACCACCGGCTTTTGCACATGGCGTCCCACTCCCACTGGTGTTTTGTGTGCTCTTGCTAGGGCTTTCATTGGTGTTTTGCCCTAAGATGATCTGAGGGGTGGAGGCACGTGTCGCGATATCGAAGTGGCCGTGTGTACTGTTGGTAGGGATATTCGGAGCATCGAATCGAAGTTTTCTAGATCACTCTCCTCAGGTGTCCTTAGATCCGAAGACAATGGTATGTTATGGAAGGGCTGTGTATATAGCAGTGCAATATATACGATTTTTGAGATTCTTTTATCTGCATTGTGTACCTTTAAGTTTAAACCCTAGATTTAAAGAAGAGGTCATCAGACAACATAAACAAAACGTACAATTTGTTCTGAGTAAAACGGCATAGATCGAATCGAATTCTATCGTGATATAAGAGTTATAGACTCAATGACGCGATCTAATCCTTTCGATATGGCTTGTACTTGAGTTGCATTTGTAATCCCATAACCAAAACACTAGAATCGATCGTGTTTTACGCACTATGTATGGATTTGAACAGATTAATACAATATACAATAGCTCAACCTTTCACATTTGTGTTTGAAAGTTTTGAAAGTGTGTTGGATGTGTGCGAGGACTGTAGGAAGTGATCAAGTGATATACTTGTAGTGCTGCGGCCGATGCGCACCGGTAGGGAAGATTTATTAGGTTAATTAACAACTGGCCTGTCAGATTAGTACTACTAATATATATAAATTCTACTTGTACTGTTCGTCGACATAGTTTGTAATCAAAGCGTTTACTGTTTACACAGGACAAACATGTGAATGGCTGGTTGAGAGGGATCGATGGATAATTTCCCTTACTGTTTGCTTCGAAATTATGAAAATAAGTCTTGATTTGCCAAAAGTCTATGAAGATAGCCAATTACTTTGCAATTCAAAACGTTGCATCGATTCAGTTGTTCCATTCTATATGTTAACACCAAAAAAACTCTAGAGAAAGGTAAAATATAAAACTTTAGGCCTGATTGGATGATCGTGTTTGCACCAAGTACTTAAATTATATGCAGTTCTAGCAGCTTCCACAATTTGTAGTTTGATATCCTTATAATATCGTGTATGGTCAGATACGTACATCGAGTTTAGTAATATTTAGTAGATAGGATTTGTCTGAGGAGATCATTAGCTAGCCACATGCCTCATCAAAAAAATCGTTCAGCTTTAACTCGAGTCCATTCATTACAAACTTCAAACATATATTACAAAGTCTGTTTGGAGAAACTCGACAAGTAATAGTGTAAAATCAATCACTTCGAGTTTGAAATTCAAATCCATAATACATTAGAAAAGTACAGAGAGTTTCCAATGACGGTCTTATAGTAAGGATCAAGTGTGGAACTTTGAATGAACAGTTATTATGTAAGTGTTTTAAACATTAATTAAACCATGTCATTCAACCGTTCATTCAAAAGTCCATCATCCTCACTCAATTTTACCGAATGTCACCCGCCAAATAAAAGTCATGCACAAATTTGCGCGTAACAAATCATATAAACTAATATTTAAAACACTTATGCAACTATTTATTCAAAAGTCCAAACTTGATACTCTTTTAATTTACTCAATGTCACCCACGAATCAAAGTCATACACAAATTTGCGCCTAACAAAATGGAACAACGTCTTTAGAGCATCTCCAACAGCTTCCCCATTTTCTTGAATTTCTCAATTTTGAGGAATATATAGCTGTTTTTAGGTCCAACAGTTTCCCCATCTCATTCCTCAAGATAGGGATGGAGAAGAAAAAGAAGCCTTCATTCCTCAAATTTGCAGCAAAGCCTTCATTCCCTAAAATTTAATTCTTCATGTGCTCCAACGAATTTAAGACAACACTATAATATTTTATTGGGTATTTTATTGTTGCAATGAAATATATAATGGTCTTTTGTTATAATTAATAATTATATAGTATATTTTATTGTTGTATTAAATACCGAAATCTCCAAAATGAAAAAGTTGTTGGATTTTCAGCATAATTTTTTTGAAGATTTTAGTTTTTGTTTTTTCATTTCAAAGAAATTTTAAGAAAACTATTGGAGATGCTCTTAAGAGAGAAAAGTGCGGCAAATTTCAAATTTGTATACGCATAAAGTTGAGCTCTTGACAAGGATGAAAAGAAAAAAAAGAAAAAGATGAGGTTCACATGGATTGTTATCTGGCCCAACTCCGCTTACAATTGTTTTTGGACCGATGGCTTATATTTGGGCTTTTACCAACTTAAATTTGAAGCCCAAACCACCATATGCCGCCCTAGGGCACCTGTGGTCCTTATATACCCCAACTTTGGGTAGTTCGCAGCCACCGTGTTCTCCTCGCTTCCTCTCTTAGATTTGTTTTGCTTTGGCGACGAAGCCGCAAAGGTAATGATTCCTATTCCGAAACCCTGTTTATTCAATAACCATGGGTTGATTTACTGCTTAGTTTCCATGCTTTGGTGTTAGGAATCAGTAGCTCTTTTGTTATTTTAATTTAGGTTCTAGTGTCTAGCGATAGCTTCTGTGCTGTGCCAGCTTGAATCTTTCTAGTTGTTTTTTAGGGTCTTGATGAAGTATGTATATGCCTCTGGTGATGATCCATATATACTTTCGTTCTTCCGAGATTCTCCATGCGGAAATTTTTTGGAGACCTGAACTGAAGAGGCTGCATTATGCTTTTAGTTACATTGTCTTATACATACAAACTGTACTGTTGTCTTTTAGGGATTGATGCTCCTTGTGCTTCTTTTTTGTTGTTTTGAATTAGATTTTCAGCTATTGCGGTGGTTTTGATATTTAGATTTAGGTTCTATTCGACAGTTTTTTTTTGTTTTTTAATAATGTATTGGTTAATGTGGTTGTTTAGAGCTCCGATGTATGGACTTCATCGTCGGTCTATGTTATGCTACCTATGTTATGCTGGTTTTTGCGATGACACAATCTTTTGTTTTGGAATGATACATTTTATGCATCTTGTTATGAAATGTTCTTCTGGTTTATACTATGAGATTTGTGCTGAGTTTGTTATTTAGATCTTATTTATAAGCTGTATATGTCAAATTGATTGATTGGGTTGATGCATTTTTTGGCAGGTTTGACGCAGAGTTTTTGGATCAAGTCTAGAAGACCTTGCCTCCTGCTCAGGATGTCTGGCCGGCCAATGGATGTAGATGTAAGTGATACTGCCCTTAAGTTATTCATCTTTATTATGTCTGTTCTTTTTTTGGCTGGGATTCAGCTAACTGTTGTGCTGAAATTGGTTATCTATTGTGTGATATTGAGTAGTCTTAGTCAACCGGGTCTGATAAGCTAAAAAACTGTGTCATCTGTTGTTATAATGTACATGTTGATTGGTATTACTGTGTTGTGTGCCTTCTGAAAACTATACCTGTCACATTCTTTAACTGTTCATGGCTTATATGTCTATGCCTGTGTTTCTTTTCTTTTACCTTTAAAGAAAAGAATTGTCTCAATTATCCTCTATATTCATGTAGGATTTAACTTGGTCCCGGGTGTTTTCCCAGTTCCATAAGAGTACTTTAAATGGTATGATTTCTTTTCTCTTCTTTTCCTAAGCTTCTTTACTTGAAACCTATTCTTTTATGAATGAAAAAAGCCAATTTGCAGAGCAAGGGTGTCAATATTTAAAATATGGCGCAAATTGCATTGAAGGTTGGCAATAATATCAATCGATTCTCCGTGCCTATCAGATTGTAATTGTTTTGATTATGGCCTCGAACAAGTCGTGACATTCATTCTTCTTGAATCTAACCATATGTACGAGTTAGTTTGGGAGTTGGCTTTTCTTTTAGGTTTCTTTTGTTACTCATGAAATTTCTGTTTTGAATGAGAGGAACAAAGCCAATTTGCAGAGCAAATACGTCCAATATTTATGGCGCAAATTGCATTGAAGGTTGGCAATAATATCAAGCGATTCTCCGTGCCTATCAAATTCTAATTGTATTGACAATGGCCTCGAACAAATCGTGACATCCATTCTTCTTAGGTTTAAACCATGTATTCCAGTTAGTACTAGAGTTTTCTCACATTTGGTTCATTTCTTTACTTCAAAAATATTTTACTTGACTAAAGAAAAGAAAGCCAATTTGCAGAGCAAGGGCGTTCATTATTTATGGCGTAAATTGCATTGAAGGTTGGCAATAATATCAATCGATTCTCCGTGCCTATCAAATTCTACATGTTTTGATTATGGCCTCGAACAAGTCGAGACATTCATTCTTCCTCTTCCATTTGTTTTAAGAGTTCTCTCATAAGTTGAAAATTGTACAGTTCCTTTCTGATTCCTTTTGTTGAAATCAATTAAGCCAATTTGCAGAGCAATGGCGTCCATTCTTTATGGCGCAAATTGCATTGAAGGTTGGCAATAGTATCAAGTGATTCTCCGTGCCTATCAAATTCTAATTGTATTGACTATGGCCTCGAACAAGTCACAACATTCTTTCTGTTTAACCAGCTGATTGTAACCATCTGTACTAACAAACTATTTATGTAACTAAAATAGTAAAAAGATATGATCTCACTTGTCTACTTTTGTATTTAAACCCCAACTTTGTACTCCTGTTTTGATAATTGAGTTTTGTTGCTTACTCATTGTTTGACTGCTGCAGGTTGTGAAGAATGAAGAGGAGGAGTTCAATACAGGACCACTCTCCATTCTCATGATGAGTGTCAAGAATCATACACAGGTAATGCTTTCTCATGATTTTCCATTCATTGAGGCTTTTCAGATGTAGGGAAAGTATCCGGATTCAAATGGGTTTTAATTGTGCTTGTAGGTTCTCATCAATTGCCGCAACAACAGAAAACTTTTTGGCACTGTGAGAGCATTTGATCGGCACTGCAACATGGTTTTGGAAAATGTCAAGGAAATGTGGACTGAGGTATTTTTGTTCAATTATTATGTTTAATTTTCATTATTTTCAAAGGTCTTTTTCTAATACTTATCTGTCATTCTCAGCTTCCAAGGACTGGAAAAGGCAGGAAGAAAGCCCAAGCGGTGAACAAGGACAGGTTCATCAGCAAGATGTTTCTTCGTGGGGATTCTGTAATCATTGTTCTCAGGAATCCCAAGTGAGATGTATTGCAGCATTTCCCTGAAAATCATACTAATGTAGAGAGCGACTGTAATCATTGTTCTCAGTAGTGTACATTTTTGACTGTTAGATATCAGCAAGATTCAAGATTATTGTAGTAAATCTTGACCTTGCCACTTGTGTTATCATCTGGTAAGTTCCTGCAGACAATTTTTATCATCTTATTCCTCCCTTGATCAACATAAACTATCACTCTAATTAGTGACATCTGTCAAATCTATGACCATTTCAAGGAAATTTTGAAACTATGCCTATTCTTTTATGAATTAGGTTCATGTTGGTGCAAGGTCAACATCGTGTAAAACGTCGTGCTCTTTATTCCCTGGGATGTTCTAGTGGCAAAACTGCTTTATTGGCATATTCCATCATTTCTAATCAATCATCATCAAGTGTTAGGTACATCGTTAATGATTGATAGGTGGCTAAAGCACAATGTTAAAAGAGGCCAATCCCCACTCATCCTCCTAGACCACCTGCAACAAATACCATCACGAATCCTATCCCCAGCAACTCATCCTCCTAGATCACCTATAACAAATACCATCATGAAAGTAAAACATAAAATCTCTCATTTACGAAGACGAGACTCGTATTGGAGACAACTCCTACACTCGTTCTCGTAACTTGAGAGTTTTTTAATCTTTTTGAGAATGACTTGAGAGTTAAGACTCGTCTGTTAGAAAACTAAAAAATGAAAAAAAAGAAAAGAAAAGACGTGGTCGCTTATATTCTTGAAGCTGCCACGTGTCCCCGGGGAATATAAATCAATCATTTTTACGTTTCGAAGTTTGGAAAAGAAGCTCTGTAGTCTGCGCCTGAGACTGTAAAAGAAGAGACCAAGTAAAGCTCTGAGATTGGTGTGTGGATTTTGGCGCAGACCTTATCCTCATTATTCTCTGAAGATGGGGAAAGGTGGGGGCTGCGTCCCAAGCAAGAAGAAGGTCCCGTCCGACGTAGTCGACACCGACGACGCCACGCGCGCCTCACGTGACGCCCCGATCGCCGCCGAGCACACTTCCGCCTCCAATTCCAATCCCATTCCGGACTCCAGCCAAAACGACGCCGTCTCGGAGGCGTCGCGTCCGATTGCGGCGGCGAAATTGAGGATATTCATCGTGTTCTACTCGATGTACGGACACGTGGAGGAGCTGGCGCGGAGGATCAAGAAGGGGGTGGACGGCGTGGAGGGAGTGGAGGGGTGCTGTACAGGGTGCCGGAGACGCTGACGCCGGAGGTGCTGGAGGCGATGAAGGCGCCGCCGAAGGATGATGGAATTCCGGAGATTTCGGCGGCGGAGATGGCGGCGGCGGATGGGTTGTTGTTTGGGTTTCCGACGAGGTATGGTTGCATGGCGGCGCAGATGAAGGCGTTTTTCGACTCGACGGGAGGGTTGTGGAAGGAGCAGAGCCTCGCCGGAAAGCCGGCCGGGTTTTTTGTCAGTACGGGGACTCAGGGCGGTGGCCAAGAAACCACAGCGTAAGCTTTCATTTGATAATTGTTTAATGCCATTGACTGTGTGGATTATATTTGCTTAAGCTTGATCGTAATGTATGAGTGTTGCAATGAGGTTCAATAGGTAGCCGAAATCGGCTTTGTTTGACTAGACTTGAAATGTTTTCGGGCTATCATAGTTTGCATTTGAAACTATGTAATTATGGTGCTTGTTCTATATGATCTTGATTGTTGCAAAGAACTTGGTCAAACTTTGATCCACGAAGCTCGAATCTTTAGGTTGGCATTCTTTCCAATGTGCATTTGAAGAGATGATTTGTCCTTAGCTTTACGACGAAGTATATAAAAACTATTAGGTTTAAGTTGCAAATATATATTAGAGTACATTTTAACCAAGGCTGAATGTGCTGGTATCACTAAAAAATTGAATATAGTACAATGCAAGATGTATGTCATGTTCTGTAATGCTGATAGTTTGTCTGTGAATGCTCCTTTACTTTCGTCGTTTGAGACAATTGTCTGAAGTATCTTGTTAATGTGATTCAACTTATATCTAGTAAAACATACTCCCGTATATAACTGTGATTAGTAAGTTGAGTATTCTGTGCTGTTGTATATTGCAGTTGGACAGCGATCACCCAGTTAGCACACCATGGAATGCTATTTGTTCCCATTGGGTATACTTTTGGAGCTGGAATGTTCAAGATGGACTCAGTAAGAGGGGGTTCTCCATATGGTGCAGGTGTTTTTGCTGGCGATGGCTCAAGACAGCCGAGTGAAACAGAGTTGGGGCTTGCAGAGCATCAAGGGAAGTATATGGCGGCAGTAGTCAAGAAGCTTGCCTAAGCTTGACAATGAATTCCTGATTTTAGCATCTTTGTGTGCCATTATTTTGTTTTTTGGTTTGTTTTTTTTTATTTCATTCAAAATATATTCCTCAGGTGATTGGTCTCAGCACTTTCTCATTCCTCTCATTGCTGAAAGATGCTACAGTATTCCAGTGTTACAGTTCTTTCGAGTGTTAGTTCTTTACATCTTTACTTCGTATTTGTTCAAAAAGCTGTAAATGGTTAAAAGTGGTTCTGCCTGATTGTGGCGAAAATAATTTGGGAATCTTTGGATTGTGTCATTTTGTATACTTGATTTCTTAAACATGTAATTTATACCATTTAAGACTTGATATATGATAAACTTCCTTGTCTTTTCAGTGTTGCTCAGGCCTCTGTTTATTCATCTTTTCTGACCGTATGTCATCATCAATACCGGTTCAGATTCTGTGAAATTGAATACTGATTGATATAAAGATAGTGAAGCTGGGATGAATTCGCATTATCGATGAACAAGTTTATTTATGGTTAGAAGCAGGTTTATTTTTGTGTGAAGTAACTGTTGGTGCTCTTGATCCAGAATCCGCCATTCTGTAAGATTGTTCACTAATATCAGGAAGAACTAAATACATGAAATTAGAGGCTCTCCTCATATATTGTTCAAGCTGTGTTGTCTTTTAATACCAGAAATGGGCTCTTCCCCCGTCCCTTTGACAGTCCGAAATATTGTCACATCCCGACCTGTAAATTTTTATCTTATTTACTAGCTTGATTATAATAAGAAGTTTTACCGTCTCCGACATTGAGTTATAGTTTAATTGGTCCCTAGAGGGATTTTGAGGGACGATTATTTCGGAGAGTTATTCGTAGGAGAAAAATGCAACGACGGTAAAAATGGTAAATTTTAGCTAGTAAAAAGTAATTTTTATTAGGGTATTATTTTTGGGGGTGTTAAATTTTGGATTTGGGTTGTATATAGAAGAGTTGGGCCCGATGAGTGAGGCCAAAAACTTTTTTTTTCTCTCTCTCTCTCTCTCTCTCTCTCTCTTCTTCCCGGTTTCTCTCTCCCCGAGCTCCTGCTGCCCGATTCTTCCGGCCGCCCGTCCGCCGCCGTCTGGCCACCGTTCGCCGCCGCACCGGTCCCAAAAGGTCGGCCATCAACCTAGCTTCCATTCTAGACCGGTGACGGCCGCCCTAGCTCCGTCGTGAAGGAGTAGTGCCGCCCGAAAGGCTTGGCTGCCTAAAGCCTTCCGTCGCCGGAACTCCCTCCTCCGGCCACCAATCCGGGCAAGCTTGGTACGGTTTTGTAGCTCTCCTCCCGTGCAACAACCCCTCCAAAAGGCTCACTCCCTCTTGAGCTCGGTAAGGAGAAATTCGAAGTTGAAATTCTAGGGCTTTTAGGATGTTTTCGTTCGATTGACCTAGTTAGGCTTGAAATTGGACTTAGTGATAGTTATGAAAGTTGTTTGGGATGTTGAGAGGAAGATTCTGTTAATATTTGGTAGAATTTGGACGTCGCCGGAATCGGCCTCCGGCCGGCGCCGGCGTCGCCGTTTTGGGGTTTTGTATAATTTTAATTGTGTAATAATTAGAGGAATTTAATGGAGTGAATTGTGGAATTTTCGGATGAGTTTTGAATAGGTTTGTGAATTTCCAAAGTTTGGTATTTTGGCGGTTAAATAATGTAAAATCCGGCCGTAGGATTTAAATCAATTTCTAGGGAAGGTTGTATTTACGACTGCCGAGTATGATATAAAAGTTTGGATCGTTTCGATTTAAGAATATCGAAGTTAGGCAATGATGAGCGTATTTATGGCTCACGATTAATTTTGCCTATTTTATCAATACTGGATTTTAGTGGGAAATTAATTATATATATTTGGAACAAGACGTGAGGAGGCCCGAGCAGAAGAAGCCTCGGAGCGTCATCAGGCTTAGGCCTAAAATTGTGAGTGGACCTTTGTTTTAAATAAAAAACATGCGATGAATGATTTTATTAATCATTTATTTTTTCTGATGAGATTTATTGATTTCTCGCCTATTTAACAAATTTTCCTCCTTTGGAGAGATCCCGAAAATGAGATTTTCGGTGGATATGTATTTTGGATGTTTATGAGTATAGTATATAAATAAATGCTAGCTAGCTATACGTGCTTTTCCACCATACTGAGGTAAAATTCCATTATGGTGCGACGTGAGCGTTAGACGCAATCGTCGTAGCCCTATATAAATATAATAATTTATATAGGGGATATGCGCGTATATATATATATATATACACCGTCTTTTCGGTCATAATGAGGAAAAATACCATTATGGCACAACGTGAGCGTTAGACGCCAGCGTTGTAGCCTTGTATGAATTTCTATTTTTTTAAATTGTTTCTAGGATTCATATAAGGAGTCTGACAAGTGTAAATACATACGAATATATGATTATATATAGTTAGCCTGAGAGGCTCCATTTTATTTGAATTGGTGACTAGCCGGAGCTAGTCGTGAAATTGCCAGTTTATAAGTTGAACACTTTTAAGCTGCCGCATGCAGTATATTTTTCTATGAAATTAAAATGGGAATGCATAAATATTTTTGTTATTAAATTAATTTTGTCCACTCACTCTAACGTTATTAAATGTCTTTCCTTGGGCCCTTCGTTTTAAAATGCCCAGTCTGCAGAGTTCGGATTGGATCTAGTAGAAGACGAGGCATAGTCACCCGTATTTCCACCACCTTTCACCAGTAAGTTACCTGTTTAGCCTACCTGTGTTTTCTTACTTCCGCTAGTGTCTAGTAGCTCTGAATACTTGGGTTTAATGTATATATTTTTGGTTGTGGGTGAAGGCTTGTTGATATTTTAGAATATTTGATGGATGATGTATATTATCTTAGATAATGTTTATTATCCTGTTGGTGGTGATTGTTTTTAGGGAGCACGATGGCTTCAGAAGTTAAGGTTGGATTTTGAACCTTTAGATGTGTTTGCAGGTTTCTATTGGAAGGGTTGTCCATTTTCAAGGGAGGTTGTACCGAATTTTGCGGTAAATCTTTCCTTGGAGGTGGTCCCCGCACGATTTACTCCGGGTTCATGGTGAAATTCGGGACGGGTCGTGTCAAATATAGCATTACAATGTCCTGTTTTGCAGACACACATTTTCACCATAAGGCATCAGTCTGTCTTAAAGATTTCTTTTCTGGTTTTCGCTGTTTAGAGCAAATGCACCTCAACATAGGTAAAAAGCAAAGGCAAAAGGCAAGGGTTTGCGTCCCATTCGTGCATTTTTGCTCTCTCTCCGTAGTTTTTCACGCACCCAAATAGGTAGGTCAATGTCTCTCAAGCCCATTATTTAATCATAAGGTTCTTGTGCAAGGTTCTTGTGCAATGATGCTTAATCTAGTGGTTATTATGGCATAACAAGAAAGAATTATTTAAATAATAAATCGTTTGCTAATCTAACCGTTCGTTTAAATGCCTGGTCCTCATTTATTTATGTTTCCTCATTTGAAGCTCTCCATGTATATCTTTTTCTTCTCAATTCATTGCTCACAAATCTTTTGACATGAATCGTAATATCGATGGTAGGGTGTCAGATAACTGCACCTTCACCTGACAAAAAAATCTTCTTGTCTAATTGCTTTCCTTTTAGGTATATTTTTGGTGTAATATCTTCAGGTGTCATTTTATAAGCTTCTTCAGACCAGACAAAATGAAAAAACCACAAGACACCTACATTTTAGTTTCTTATTCTTGGTAGAATTCCCTCACAGTACTTTAACCTTTTTACCCCAAATCTTCACTTTTGCAACATGCAAAGCACAAGGCCATATTCGGAAAATCACCTTAAATATTAATCATCACAGTTTTCAACGGATCATATAAACATATTACTCGCTGAAACGAGTCAGTATTATCATCGCTCACTTTCTCAGACGAAACCAAAGCCTGAAACAGCGATGGCGGACACTCTGAGCGCTCTGAGGTCTCTAATGGCGTCTCACTCTCCTCCTCTTGACGCCTTGGTTGTTCCTTCCGAAGATTACCACCAGGTCCTCCCTCTCAGTCGAAGTCTTCGTATCCGCGTTCATCATAATCATTTTCTTCGTTTTATTGGAATTTTCGTTGTCGATTCTTGATCATCGCGTATTCAATTCGTGATTTGTATTTTCAGAGCGAGTATGTTTCCGCCAGAGACAAAAGACGTGAATTCGTTTCCGGCTTCACTGGAAGTGCAGGTCAGTTTTCTTGTATTCGATTTTCGTTGAAGGAGTTTTAGTTAGAATCTTGATGCAAATTGATGAAATTGAAATATAAATGAAAATATTAAGCTGATTATAATCTGAATGCGAGTATATATAGCTTGCTGAGTACTGAAGTTTTGTTTCGAATTCATGAATTTGTGGATTGAATTTTGTTCAGGTTTGGCTCTTATAACGAAGAATGAAGCACGGCTCTGGACAGATGGCCGGTACTTTTTGCAGGCAACACAGCAACTTAGTGATCAGTGGCAGCTTATGCGAATGGGAGAAGATCCTGCTGTAGATGTCTGGATGGCTGATGTGAGTTGCGGCATCTCTCAGTAACTCGTATATTGCTATCTTATTTTTGGTAGAGAAGCGAGAGAATCTTTGATGCTTAAAGTACTTCTGGAGCTGTTAAAATTTTCTTATTAATTGTTTTTTGACCTGTTGGAATCATAAGCATTTTAGTTACTGGTATGATTTAGTGTTCACACTGCTTTTGTATTTTGTTTCTGAGTAAAGAGCAACTTTGCACATTCGTATTTGTCTGTTTTACAAATTCTTCTGGGCTAATTATGCGGATTTTGATGATATGTTTCTGGCAGAATCTCCCTGAAGGTTCGGCCATTGGTATAGATCCTTGGTGTGTATCGATAGACACTGCACAGAAATGGGAGCGTGCTTTTGTCAAGAAACAACAGAAATTAGTTCAAACTTCCACAAATTTGGTGGATGAAGTTTGGAAAAGTCAGCCCCCTCCTGAAATTAATCCTGTAGTTATTCATCCTTTGGAATATGCTGGTCGTTCTGTAGCTGATAAGTTGAAGGATGTGAGAAAAAGCTCGTCCAAGTGAAAGCTCAGAGTATAATCATCTCCGCACTTGATGAGGTAAGCTGGTTTGTTCTATTTCCTTATATCTTTGTTCAATCTTGATACTGTGCATTAATAACCTCCTTGAACATCAGAGATATGATTTTACTTTTGTCATGACTCTGCAGGTTTGCTGGTTGTATAATATCCGTGGCACTGATGTTGCTTACAGTCCTGTTGTTCATGCCTTTGCCATAGTTACTCTGAACTCAGCGTTCTTCTATGTGGACAAAAGGAAGGTTTCATCCGAGGTTAGTTAACTCATATGTATCTATTTTCATCATCTTCTCAAGCAATATTCATATGGTGGTAAATACTGTTATTGAGTTGGAACTTATTAAGACACTGGTAATAATAGATGTATTTAGTATTGGCCTTCACAAATTATGTATGCAATTACTGAAACCACATAACCAAGTTATGTGTCCTTAGTTGTCTTATATTTGTCTTCCTTTCCAAGTTTTTACAAGTGTGAATTTGATGTGTCAACCAGTTTAGACATAGTTGAGAAATTTCTGTGCTATGTAGGTAAACTCATACTTGGAAACAAACGGGATTGAAGTTCGGGACTATAAAGCAGTGAGCTCAGATGTCAGCTTGCTTGCATCTAATGAGCTTAAACCTTCAATTCAAGCCAAGGGAACTGAAACTGAAACGGCAGGAAATGGTACAATAAAAGCTGAAGAAAGTAATAATGACCTCATATGGGCTGACCCTGGTTATTGCTGTTATGCATTGTATTCAAGGCTAAACCCTGACAAGGTTCTCTTGCAGCAGTCACCTTTGGCCCTTGCAAAAGCTCTGAAGGTAATGCTTGCATTCTAATTTCTATATAATGTAGAAATATTCTTTTGTTTCTTGTGCCAATTGTTCCTTGAGTTCCTATTATTTCTATTTTTATGTTTTTCTTATATCAATCGTTTGCTTTTAAATTTTAGAACCCAGTTGAGTTGGAAGGGTTAAAAAATGCTCACATTCGAGATGGTGTGGCTGTTGTGCAATATCATGTCTGGTTGGATAAACAGGTGGGCTTTCACACCTTTTGGCATCTTATATTTTCTAAAAAATATGTGAACAGTGGTATCAATTTCTAAGTGTGTTTTCCTTATTTTGATGATTTCTGCAACAATGTGAATGTTTGAGCTTCTTTAACAAATGCAGATGCAGGAGATGTATGGAGCCTCTGGTTTCTTTTTGGAGGAGGAAACAGATAAGAAAAAACACTCGTAAGTCTGTTTCCTGATTGAGTTTCATATATATTAATCAGACAAGTTGTAATTTGCAAGTTTTGATTTTGATTTTCACAAAAATACATAACATATGCTTTCCATTACAAAGAAACCAGCACAGAATGGTATAACCTTACATGTTAAAGTGAATAGTTAACTTTATGCTGTACGTTCTAACTGCATCATTACAAAGTAATTCTTTTTGTTCTATTGTATTTATGAGCTTGGAGAACTGTTCTGAGCTTCTGAATTTGATGCATGAATATTCTGAAACTGTTACTGCCGCATCTCTACTGTATCATATGTTGATTGATGTAATAAATTTTATCAGGAAAACTGCAAAACTAACTGAGGTGACTGCAAGCGATAAGTTGGAAGGCTTCCGAGCGTCGAAAGAGGTAGTGTGAAATTTTCATAAGAGATGGTAGATAATCTGGAGATTTGTCTTTGTTTTGTGTGTTGATCCCATGATGTACATTGAACTGGATTTTTTTGGGTACATTGAACTGGAATATTTTTGTTATAATTGTAATCTTGGTGCTATCTTTATAATGCTTTTGAAAGTGGCTTGCACCGCAACATTATTGTACTGAAAATAAATACATCGTGCAATTGTTGGACATGATTAGCGTCTTTGTTTTTTCTGGTATAATTGCAGAACTTTAGAGGATTAAGCTTCCCTACTATTTCCTCGGTTGGCCCAAATGCTGCCATTATCCATTATTCACCAGAAGCAGAGACTTGTGCTGAGTTGGATCCAGACCGCATATATCTTTTTGACTCTGGAGCACAGGTTTAACAACTCATGATATCGATGAATCTAGTATACACACTTTGTCATGCTTCAGTTTTTCTAATGGTTAGTATTGTTGGCATGGTTGAAGTATCTGGATGGAACAACTGACATAACACGAACAGTTCATTTTGGGAAACCTTCAGCTCATGAGAAAGCATGCTATACCGCAGTAAGTGCCTTTTGTTTCTCTTTTAGGACACTTCGTTATTTGGTAGTCTTAGCTTGATTTCAGTATCATTGTCCCTACATCAATATGCTTTCACGGTTTCACTTGCCAAAATCTTGGTTCATGCATTACTAGACATGATACGTCGTCACCTTCTACAGTTCGGCAACAATCAGGGTTGCATTCTCTAAAATTGGAATTTCTTCCTTTTCTTTCTCGTCCTTTATTTTTATCAGATATTTAAGATGACATCAGATTCAAAGTGGTCAAGTCTTTTGCTTTTAGCTGATCACTTCTATCCCAAGATTTTTAATTTAGATTCACAATCATCCCCCAAAAGCCAAAATCTTGAAGCCAACCCTAGCCCCTGGGGTATTCTAAAGTTGCTTTATTTGCTCCTGTGCAGGTGCTCAAAGGTCACATTGCTCTAGGGAATGCTCGTTTTCCTAATGGAACCAATGGTATTCATTTTCTTAATGCTTCTTTGTATTTGTTTCAATTTAAATGAGATGCTTTTTTTTTTCTTTTCAATTGATCATTCACATGTGTTTTTTTACAGGTCATGCCCTGGACATTCTGGCTCGAGTTCCTTTGTGGAAGTATGGTCTCGATTATCGACATGGTACTGGTCATGGGATTGGATCTTACCTAAATGTTCACGAAGGTAATTAATGAAATGCAGTGCTCGTTCTTTGCTTTTGAACATATTGATTTGAGATAACTAACGAGTATTCTGTTTTTCCATTCATTTGAGCAGGACCCCATCTAATTAGTTTCAGACCTCGAAATGTCCCACTGGAAGATTCTATGACTGTAACAGATGGTTAGTGGCACAGTGTACATTTGTTTTTCCGATGATCATTATACATTTGTTCTCTATTGTAGGATAATTAGGATAATCTTCTTCAAATAATTAAATTAAAAAAGATACTAAAACCACGAGAAAAGATACTATATACAGTGACAGAAATGCTAATATATAAGAACTTCTATTTAATGCTCCAATGCCGCCCTATATAATCATGTCGCATAACCATTATACTTCTGTTTGTCGAATATAACCATTATTCTTTTGTGATGCACTGAAACTGCACTCCACAGAACCTGGATACTATGAGGATGGGAATTTTGGTATAAGATTGGAGAACGTGCTTATAATCAAGAAAGCTGATACAAAATTCAATTTTGGTGACAAGGGCTACTTGCAATTTGAGCACATAACATGGGTAAGTTGTGAATGTTCTGTGTGACTTGTTATCCTTACATGGTTGGATGTCAGTTTTGTTTGAAGCTCCGGATCATATCAGTTGTGCATACATTTTCATGAACTTGCATTGTGCATGAGTTGGCTTAGTCACGTATCAAATTGAATTACCTGGCTTAAATTCTTTGCCTTTCATGAATTGTGACCAGTGCACTGTATGGTTTGAATGCTAAGTTGAAGGTTTGTATTAAAACAAATTGAGAATCTACCGCTAGTTTGTTAGCTGATTCTCTGATATTGCTGTTGTGGCTTTTCTATATTTGATGTATTTTTCCTCTCCAGGCACCCTATCAGAGGAAGTTAATTGATGCAAGTCTTTTAACACCCGAAGAGTTGGAATGGCTGAACACCTACCATTCCAAATGTAGATCTATTCTGGACTCATACTTGGATGAATCTGAGAAGGCATGGCTGAAGAAAGCCACTGAACCCATCAGTGTGTGAGCTGCATTCTCATTCTGTCAGAACAAAATTGTAAGCTTGTTATGTGTTCATATTGAATTAGAAAAAGTGCAAATGGTATAGTTGATATGTTATGTTTTAAAAATTAAATGGAAAACTTGCTTCATTCTATTGCGATAATTATTTATTCCTCTATTATGTCCAG
The DNA here is from genome assembly GCA_010134655.1 of Fragaria nilgerrensis. Taxonomy (NCBI): domain Eukaryota; kingdom Viridiplantae; phylum Streptophyta; class Magnoliopsida; order Rosales; family Rosaceae; genus Fragaria; species Fragaria nilgerrensis. The sequence goes on from CM020977.1 coordinate 9,208,576, forward strand.
GAGTTGGACTGAATGCCCTGAATTACACACCTTTAAGGATCTTGCTTTTAGGATAGTCGGCCTCAAATAAGGCTATAATACAGCAAGAAACTATGTACTATATGCCAATACTAGCTTATATACTTTCCAATGTTTAGCTACACAAACAGCAGCCTAAACAAGAATTTGAGGCAGTACCATGTTTCTCGCATTGCTGTTCGGTATTGATCTTGCAGAGCCTTGACAATTCAGACAACATGATGAAGGAGGAGCCACCCACACCCAGAGCTTTTTCCCCACTTGCTTTCAGCTCTTTAGTTCTTCTTCTCATTGCATCTCCTTCTGTCTGCTCCATAATCTTCCTCACCAACATCTCAATCTCCTCCCTCCCTGCTACTTGTTTTGTCGGCAAGACTTTAGGTCGAATTGCCACCTTTAGCTCCTCCACCAGCAGTGTAGCAACCATTTTCTGCTCCGCGTATAGCGGCCATGCGATCATTGGTAAGCCATTCATTATACTCTCCAGCGCTGAGTTCCAACCGCAGTGCGATAGGAACCCTCCGACGGATGAATGTGCCAAGATTTCCGACTGAGGAGCCCAAGTTGTGACCACCAGACCCTTGTCATGAGTCCGAGCCATGAATCCCTCAGGCAAATACTCTGACATGTCATTCCCTTTAGCACCACCGCCACCACCTCTGCTTGGTGGCTGCACCACCCATATAAACCTCTGCTTACTAAACTCTAAACCCCAAGCCATCTCGATGATTTGTTCAGCCGAAAGAACCCCACCGCTACCAAATGAAATATACAGCACGGACTCACTAGGTTGCTTATCCAGCCAATCCAACAACTCACTCCTCCGACTACCACCGGACTGCCCTGCCAGTCTAACCATCGGACCAATACTGTACAGCGGAATCTTAACTATCTTCTTCCATTCCGGGTGCTCCCTCATAGTTTTAAGACATGTCGGCTCCAGATCTTCCCAAGTATTGATCAAAATCCCATCACTCGTTGAAGGAATCTCCAGCCCAATTCTTAAAAAGGACTCATATTCTTGATCCTTCCTATTCATCATCGGCTTCACCACATCTTCAGGTCGAACCGGCTTGCAACCCGGGATCTTTAGCAATTCCTTTTGATCCAAATACTCTCCTTCTATCTGTTTATCTAGAACTGGAGCATACAAAAGCAAACAAAGTGTCCAAGCAGAGCCTAATGCTACATACTTGAGCATACGGAACTCTTCTGCAACAGTAAATGCTGCAGGGCCGAAAAGATCGACGATCATGGCGCTGGGCTTGGTCTCCATGGCCGATATTGCTGATCGGAGAGATGATCGGACATCACGCATGATGGCTGGGAGGTGTGTGAACACTGAACCGGCGGCGTTGGTGTCGTGGCCGGAAGGTGCTGGGAGCTCAACGATATCGAGAACGTTCTGGGCCTTGGCGGATTGGATGACTTGTGACAGTGCAGGAGAGGGGTTGGATGAGACGACGAGGACCGTGGCATGGAAGTTGTGATGGGTGGCTAGGCAGGTGGCGAGCTCCAACAAGGGGATGAGGTGCCCCATCCCGGGGCTAGGGACTAGCAGCGCATGTGGTTTAGAGGTCATCTCCGACATGTAATTGTACTGTTTAATCAGTTCTCCGGTGGATCAAAGGTTGAGCTGGGATTTCAATGAATAGATGAGGATATGCCTTGTTCTGTTGTATAATTTGAGCATATATGCTATAAAGAATTGGTGAAGCATTAATGAGGATGGATTTGTGTGGAAGTGATAAGACAGAGACTTTTGGTCCTGCGTGTAAGGTTTTGTCAGCGCACAAGACCCACCATGGGGTGGCCATCTGAAATTCAGAAGTCATCTTTGACCTTGGTTCCTCTTGTTCGAGAAAGATATGTGAAAGGGACTTTTCTACACGTGTATAATATACATATCAGGCTGTGAACTGTTCCATTATCTTGAATTTTAACATGTTAACCGAATGTATGTTATACATAAGCCAGACTCATGTGAAAGGGGTAGAAATTACCATAGCTATTCTACTGCCTCAAATTCACAATGGCAGTAAGAGCCTTAAAATCAATTCACTCCTCTGTGAGAGCCTTAAGCTACTATACGGTTCTAATTAGGGTTCTACTGCGGGTTTAGGGATTTTCGGATACTCATAGTATGATTTGGGTTTTCGGAAATGCATAAGTATGATAAATTTGGGGTCGTTGGAATTGAATGTGGAGTTTCGACACTTGTGATCATCATTTTGACAATACGTCGACAAGGATTCAAGCTTGCAAAGTATTCAGCATGTTGCTTGCAACAGCTCAAGTAAGTTGATAACTTCTAATTAACAAACTAATTTGGCAAGAAACTGGATGCTATATAGTTTAAAGACGCATGCAATCTTTACCAAGTCACACATAACAACAACATACAAAAAAACAAATCAAACAAGCAAGAATAATTCAATCACCTCATTTATTTGGGACACACATTCATAGTAGGCCGATTCTTCGGTGTCAAACTTTCTGGCCTCGCTGTTCGGTATTGATCTTGCATAGCCTTGACAATTCAGAGAGCATATTGAAAGAAGACCCTTCCTTACTCAGAGCTTTCTCCCCACTTGCTTTCAGCTCTTTAACTCTTGCTCTCATTTCATCTCCTCCCTTCTCCTCCATAATCTTCCTCACCAACATCTCAATCTCCTCCCTCCCTGCTACTGCTTTTGTCGGCAACTCTTTAGGTTTAATCGCCACCTTGAGCTCCTCCACCAGCTGTGTGGCAATCATCGTCTGCTCTGCATATAGCGGCCATGCGATCATCGGCACACCATTCAGTATGCTCTCCACCGATGAGTTCCACCCGCAGTGCGAGAGAGTCCCTCCAACCGATGAATGAGCCAGGATTTCCGACTGAGGAGCCCAAGTCGTGACTACGACACCCATTTCATAAGTCCGAGCCATGAACCCCTCAGGTAAATACTCCGAAATGTCATTCCCTTTATCACCTGATCTTTTGCTTGGTGGGTGCACCACCCATATAAACCTCTGCTTGCTAAGCTCCAAACCCCAAGCCATCTCTATGATCTGTTCAGCCGAAAGAACCCCCATACTCCCAAACGCTACGTAAAGCACAGACTCCTTAGGTTGCTTATCCAGCCAATCCAACAACTCACTCCTCGGAGTTGTTGGACCACCACCGGACTGCCCTGCCGATCTAAACAGAGGTCCGATAGTGTACACCGGAACCTTAAGTATCTTGTTCCACTCTGGATGCTCTCTCATAGCCTTAAGAGACTTAGCTTCCAGATCCTCCCATGTGTTGATCATGATCCCATCACTCATTGAAGCAATATCGTTCGCTTTTCTTAAGTAAGCCCCGTATTCCCTATCCTTCCTATTCATCATCGGCTTCGCCACATCTTCAGGTCGAACCGCTTTGCAACCCGGAATCTCCAGAAGCTCTTCACGATCCAGATACTCTCCTTGTATCTGTGTGTCTAAAACTGGAGCATATAGAAGCAAGGTCAATGGCCTAGCACAGGAAGCTACCATCACATACTTGAGCATATGGAATTCTTCTGCCACGGTGAGGGCGGGAGTGCCGAAAATATCGACGATCATTGCGGCGGGTTTGACTTCCAAGACCGAGATTGCAGACCGGAGAGATGATATGGAATCGAGCATGAGGGCGGCGAGGTGCGTGAAGACTGCACCGGCCATGTTGGAGACGTGGCCGGAGGAGGGTGCTGGGAGCTCAACGATGTCGCAGAGCTTCTTGGTCTTGGCGGATTGGATGACCTTGGATAGTTCAGGAGATGAGTTGGGTGAAACGACGACGACTGTGACGTGGAAGTTGTGGTGGGTGACTAGGGAGCTTGCGAGCTCCATCAAGGGGATGAGGTGCCCCATCATGGGGCTTGGGACCAGCAAGGCATGTGGTTTTGAGCTCATCTCCGCCATGTAATTCAGTTATGTACTTCTGAATCAAATGATTATTGTGGTTGGGGTGGAAGCAGAGCATAAGGAGAGGGGTATATGATGTGACTACCCATTCAAACATTAATAAGAGTCATCGCATGTAACAGATAGTCCAGATTCGGTATTGAATACTAGGTTGAGTTTTAGCTTCAGATTGATTAGTTGGTGTCAGAGTACACATCTGTTCCCTTTTTTGCAAGAAACAGATTTGTACCGACAAACACAGATGGTCTCGTTTTTGGTAATCAAGAAATGGGATCAAGGATTTTATGCTCGGAGATTCTCTTTCAAGTCAGATCAGCACAATCCCTTGTCGTCTCTCCGATTTGGTAAGTGTTACCACGAGACTGACGAGAGAGTACGTAAAAGGCAAGCCTTTTTCATACTGCGCACCGTTAGTTGGCCCTTCATTTGTGACTAGTTTTGCTCATCAGTTTCATGCTTCTGTTAGCTAGTGATTCATTCAGCTTAGGTAATAGGTGCTTAAAGTGCTATAATGGCTTTTGAAATTGGGTTTGTCTATTATATTATATGGTATAACATACTTAATGCAAATGTGTCTAATTGTATGACACATAGAAGCTTTTGAAAAGGTAAATAGTCATTACATAGATCATTTAGTTGCATCTTCAATCAATGATAGCCACATATTTTGTGAGGCATGCTATACCATATGGTATATGATATGTTAGAATATTCCTTTGAAATTTGGACGAAAGAAGAAATTGGGATTTCTAGAATAGAATACAGTATTCTGATTGTTGGAGGTCGAACTCGGATGGGAGTCCACTCAAGCAACTGCCTTGTCAATCTTGCCGACACTCATTTTTGGTTGGTTGACCATATATCAATCACTTATTCAAAAGAGTTACAATAGAAAAACAAGTGAACGTCTCAAACAATCCAAGACAATAATGCATCAACTAGTAATCAGGTTGAAGTTCTCCATATCTGAAGATATAAACCTCCACTTATTCACTCATACGGATCAAAAAAACTTAACAAATGCGTCTGCATATGATAATTCCATCTCCTACAGAAGCATGAGCGATCTCGACTCGAGGGTCAGCCGAAACTGACTTGTTAAACTCAATTGTTGCCCTCCTCCACGGCCTTCTGGACTCGGAAACAGCCTCTTCAGGCTTAGCCACTGTTCCTCCCCAAAGTGTGTTATCATACATAACAATCCCACCAATCTTCACCAGTTTCATCAACCTCTCATGATAATTCCAATAGTTATCTTTGTCAGCATCGATAAAGGCAAAGTCGAAATCACCCTCATTCTTTGGTTCTCCCAAGAGATTGTCAAGGACAGGCAGAGCGGGGGATTCAACGTAGTTGATTTTGTGCTCCACTCCGGCTTTTTGTATGATTGGGAGACCTATTTCGTATGTTTTACGATCTCTATCTATGGCCATAATCTGCATCATCATCAAATCGATTAATTTGTAACCTTTAACACCATTTATATATACATTAGCTGGCTAGTTAATGTACCTTGCCGTCGTCAGGGATTGTGAGAGCCGTAAGGAGTAGAGAGTATCCAGTAAAAACTCCAACTTCAATCGTCTTCTTTGCATTCACAAGTTTCAAGAGCATGGCCATTAGCTGACCTGCATCAGGTGCAGTCCCAAAGCAAGCACTTGACACGGACATAAAATTACATATTGTTCAGATGGTTTTGTTAATCTTATGTACAAGAGTTAAAGTGCATATAGAAAGTGCAAAGAAGCTGTAGATAAATTACTTGGGGAGTTTTTCAGTGGCTTCCCTCAGCTCCTTGAGTGGCTCTGGTTCTCGAGGGTACACACTAGTCTCTAGTATATACTGCAATATTAGTACAAGTAAAAAAAGAAAGTTAATCATCTCCTCGTTATAAGCATGCCAGCAGCATCAATTGCCTTCTTAGATAAATGTACGTGGTAGCCATTTTCAAGACTCCCTCGATCTCGGAAAATTGACTGGGCAGATCTGATTTTCAATTGATGTATCCAAAGGTGGCACGATCGATCTAGATATATAACAAGAAAACAATGAAAGAGCAGTAGCACAGCACCTTGTGTAATTCCTCATCTTGCAGCAGGACATGATTAGGCAGAATTTTTTTGCTTCCTGCTGTGTTCTCCATATTCCTTATATCACAATCAAACTTAATGTCAGCTGGCCTTCTCCTGGTTTGAACCGCCAGTAATAACAAGCAACACTAATGGAGTAATAACCTAGAATTATATTGAACTAAAGTGAAGAAATGAGAAAAAAAACATACGAATTTCAGCTAGTTTGTAATTCTCTCTTGGAGGCCGGAATCTGGAGATTTGCAAGTTCTGAGCTTATTCACTACCTCAAGATCGATTCTTTTGGGTGTGTTTAACAAACAATCAAACATATTGTATACCATATATAGAGGCAATAATCAGGCTTTTGATTTATTAGTTAAGCCTTGTCCCGGGCAGTCTGTATTCTGCAATAGTATAATCCGATTTCAAATAATTTAACCAAATATAGTTGTATTTGGTTAAATTATTTAAAACGTCATTCATACTTGTATTACTTAAATCAGGTAGTCAACCACTCAACCCAAATATAATGCAGCATATGCTTCATTATATTTATAATCATGGTGGTGGAAAGCACTGCTAGCTATCTCGTCAGACGTCAGGGACAGACTCGCTGATCTAAGTCGTTGTGTTCTTACCTTGACTAACTGTTAGCGAACAGCAAGCTCATTCTAGACTATCTGTCAGATGTTTATACACTGATGAGTGATGACCTTCAAGAGGATTATATTCTATACGCTCAGAGAAATAGGTTTAGTTTCGTATTCGGTTCAGGGATTGCAAATCCAATTACTTTTTCGTATTCAGAGAATAAATAGGCTTGATTTTTATGTAATGCAGTTTGCTCGAGCAAATTAGAAATGAGATGCTTTGAGCTTTCCATGCATGTGGAATTGAGTTGTTGGTTTCAGAGATAAATGAACCAAATTGACAAATGAGTGCGGTTATTAGGACCTCCAAATTTGCTCACTAGACCTCATTTTATTTTGAATTATCAAATGACATATACATCCTCATACACAATGACTATTAAAGACAATAATTATACAAGGAAATAATATATTTATTCTCTTTATACTTTCCAATTCAATAATAATTGATTCTATTCTTTATTATTTTCCTTATATATTTTTGTTTTCCAATTTCTTTTTTATTAAAGCATATATATAATTTATAAGAGCTAAAAAACTAATCAATATTGATCATGTGACATAAAATTTTGTATTATCATACATGTTGAACGCGTATACTTGCAAGGTGCATAAATATTTTTACAAATTTTTCTTAATATCTATCGATTATAGAAAATATATATTTATTGAAATAATTTATTATGAGGTACAAAATAGAGATCAAATTATTCAAAAAAAAATGGAGAAAAAATACACGTATAAAAGAGAAAAACAATTAAAAAGATATATAGAATAGTTCATGATGAACATTTTCTTGCATGAAAAAAAATCAAAAAATGAAGGTAGGGATAATGGATGTTAAAAAACAAAAAGGGGGAAAAAAATCAAAAAATGAGAGCTCTATTGAGTAAATAAGAAGTAATTAATTGATTGAAATATATATTAATAAATAACTGAGGTTATGTTAGGAATTTGAAATGAGGTCTAGTGAGCAAATACTTATATTGGAAAGTAAAAGGGAGGTGTAGAGAGAATGAGAGGTATAATGAGCAAATTTGGAGGTCCCAATAGCCACACTCGACAATTTACTACATACATTGCAGCAATTAGGCCGTTGGTGTACGTATTTAAGATTTGAGTTATTTCTATGTTCGTGGCAGATTGTATACACCACTCCTTTTCTCGATCATTCTCTTTCTCCGTCAATCGCGACCTCGATACCGCGACCGTGGGTGACTATCGCGTCTTCAATCTAATTTGTGAGATTTTTTCTTTCTAAACTCCCAACTCTCGATTCTCTAATTTCGATTTCCACAATCTGAATAATGAATGTTAATGAAGGTCTGGGTATTGTGGAAAAAATTTCATGGAATAGAAGGATTGAAGGTCTGCCGTGAACATTGGTCTGGGCAGAACGAGAAGAGAAGGGAAGATGGGAAGGAGAGAAACAATAAAAAAAAGATTTGAAAAGAGGAGTTGAGTATGTCAAATTTGACAGGATGAGACCAGAAGAGTCATCCACCGTGGATTTGAAGGTTGGGTTGGAGAGGCTCAAACCTGTCATTTGTTACCGTTGGAACTCCACGATAGATTTTGACACCACCATTGGAGATGCTAAGTAACTTATATTTGTATTAATCATACCACTTTTAACAATGTTATGAACAATGACTGATAATCGTTTGATAAAAAAACAACGACAAAAACTCTTCCTCACCTGCCTGACAACAGTTGATTTGGGCACTTTTCACTGTAAGCGATTCCAAACAATTGATTTGGGCCGGGTCTGTGTGGCCTTTTTGCCAAGGTCCAAGGGTTTAGGTGGGCTTGGGTCTTCTTTGGGCCCAGGTTGGGTTTTTTATTTCTGTTTTTTTAGTTTTGTTTTTGTTGGGGTTTTTTAGTTTGGTTGTTTTGGTCAAGTGTCACTCCTCTTGGAGTGAGAGTTTAGGGTTTTAGGGTTTTGGTCGATTGTTCGGTTGTTGGTAGGTTGGTGTCGTTGGTCGTGTCGCGGGGTGAGCTATGGTTATGGTGTTGTTTCCAGAGACTATTTTAACATCGGTTAGTTCTTGTTGTCAATGTAATGAGGAGGTTACCTGTGCATATATGTCACATCCCGGACCCGGTGTTGGTGGTTTCTAAGCACCTAACACTGAATTCGAGGCGTGAGCGGGAAAAGTTAAATAAAATAAAATAATTTCAAATACTTTTCTCGAAATTGTTGAAAATAAAACATTTACAATAACAAAAATAAATTACAAAGACTAAAAATATGGTCTTACGATCTAGCTCACTTCGATCTTCCGTAACTCTTTTCTGTTCTTGTACACGACAACTAGTCTTCTAGAAACACGTGTCCTTGTTCGAACCTGAACAAGATTCTATAAGGGTGAGCTTACGCTCAGTAGGGCCAAACCTTTTTAAGTTATACTTATCTACGTTGCACAATCAAGTTATCAAACAATGTCATATATAACAACAAAATTCGATGCATGTATGCTAATGAATGCCTTCCTCAATTACTGGCTAATCAATCCATACATCATAGACAAGTGAGCCTACACGTCTCATGCCGTGTATTTTACCAACCGGGGAGATTCAGATGTCTCGAATATATGATCTAACAATCAATAATATATCACCACCTGTACCTCTTTTTTTAGTCATCTTGTTATACTCATGGTCTCCAAACCCGAAACCCGATAAGATCATTTTATCGATGTCCGCCATCGAAGGAGCATACTTTCCCCAAACTTGTGCCTGTATGGGTTAGCCTGGATCTTGGACAACCCATAAAAAAACTCAACTACACAAAATGTATATTTATTTTCTCTCAATCTCATTCTCATCTCCACAATCACCATTCTCACTAATCTCACAATACAATATGCATATCAATTAAATATCAAAACTCACATCATAATATCGAACACAAGCGATAACAATCATACAACTCAACGATTACACATGCTTTATTGAAAATGATAACATTCGACAATTAATCAATCAATGACACACAAAACACCCATTTCAATTATAATCTAATTATGTATTTAAATAAAGGTTCCCCGAGAATGACCCTACTTGGAATCTGAGCGTTATTTCTTGACACTAAACGAAATTAGTAACACCGCGACACGCATTCTGAAATCATTATCCTTCTACTCCTGGAACTGCAACGTGCCTCCAACCCTCGTATCATACTCTTATTCCAAGAATGTCGACACACTTTAACTGAAGGTCGATCAAATCTTAAAATTTACTAAGGACACCCATCCAACTACAAATTCACTATGGACACCCAACAGTGCCGCGAGTCTTAAAAGGAGAAACGCAAGGCAGTTAATGTAAGAAAACATTTAAAAAAAACACAACAGAAGTGTAAAAACATTTTAAGATGTAAAACTTAATTTTTCTCAAAGTACTTTAATTCACCTAAAAAAAACTAGATACAAGGAATGATTAGGAAATCATGAACTCAAAAAAATACAAATTATCAATTAGAGTATCATAAAACAAACTCATAATAGGATTGGGCTTTTCCCTTCGCTTAAAATTTGATTTACGGAATGACCAATAATAAATAAAGAAATAAAATTACGAAGCAGAACAGAACAAGACCAACAAGATAGAATTTGGTACATGAAACTCAATTATAAAAATGAAGGGGACAACATAGAAACCAAGTTAACAATCATAAATATGCATACTAAACTCCTCGCCACTATCCCGTCCCAGTGCACAGTACCTGCATCCACAAACTGTTGTAGGGGTGAGTTTTCGTCCTCACTGCTCAAGGAACTCTTGAAAACAGATAAATAAATAGTTGCATAGGACCCAGTATAAAAACAAGATTGAATCCAAATATTTAATGAACAACAAACTTTCAAAAACATTTTTATGATCAAATAAATGCAGCGCCATAAAACTGTACCTGATGGCCGGTCCTTTTTAGACCCACTACCCAACTTACCTTACTATATATGTGTACAACAGGTAAGTGTAGCGAGAGTGTCCACAAACGCCCTATCGCCTAGAAGCAGTGCCACTCCACAAGGGATGTAAGACACTCTTCAGTCCATGAAGGCCCCTCCGGAGGTTTAGGGGATCGAATCCAAGGTAGTCGCTATGCTCCTCTCACTCTCAAGCCATCAATAACTCATATAAACGGTTACCATATTCATGATAACCAAATCATGCAATCTCATATATGCATTTAACATTTTATAAAACAATAAAATCACTAATCAAGGGAGTTCCGTGTCCTCTACCTGAAATACGAGGCTTTTCTCGTGAACTCCTAAAACCACGAGCCTTCTGCTCCTCGGGTAACTGCAGTCCCTAATGTCCGACATTTAAACCATAAATATCTTATCGAACAAGTATAAGAAGCAATCACAACGACTAATTACCAATCGTCATATCAACTTTTCATGTTTGACCAACCACAACCAATTTATAACATTCAACCCAACTCCAATTTGCATTTGATGTGTCCAAAACTACTAAGGACACCCATAATATCATTTCACCATTTCAGCCAAGGTTATACTCACAGAAACTTACTTGTAAAATATGCCAACTTTAAACACTTGTTTCATAACCCTTCATAATATTCTATTACCAAAACACAAGCCAAATGATCGAGCCTCACCATGTTCATAGTCATGGTCTTATCATAATAAGATTCAATCCAAAACCATAATAATAATTCAGCATAAGTCCCATTTATCAATTTCAGCCTTTGATCATAGATTAACCAACTCCATCTACTGGTCTTAAACATGAGACCATACCACATGACCACCAAATGTGAAATTCCACTAAAATTCACTCCACACACTAACAGCTCTACTGATCACTACCAAGTATACTTGATCTCAATCACATTTCCCATAAAAATACTCATAGACCAACCATGTACTTGTCAGAATAATTCATATAGTTCCAAGGTATAGATTCAGCATGTACCTTTTCAACATTTGATAATCAATAAGGACAAAACTTGTCCAATTCGTCTACGCACACGAACAGATGCCACTTGACCTTGGCCTTCATATCATATACCATTCCAGACTACACCGATTCGACATGAATTAACAACACAACGCACAGTGGTGATCAAAACTAATATCAAATCTTCAAACTTTGTCATTTTCTTTTCATAATTTCGAAGTAGTCCCATCTCACCTTAATATAGATAGAAACCCAGGAAACTAACACCAATTGCTGGGATTGTTAGCTTCTGCTCACTTTCACCAATTCTATTCGATCAACTCAACAAGACCAGCTTCACCATGAATTAATAAGTGGTCCAAGACGTTAATTCAAACTTAGAAGCAGAGGGACTGCTGCTAAGAACAATGAACTCCGCTGCTACCAGAAAGCAACCAAAAACCCAAATCATTCAATCTGAACTGAAAAGGGAAATCCACTACATCAACATAAAGAGCATGAAGGCCAGATGAATTCCCTCACCTCGTGCGTCGAAGAAATCGGCCGGTTTGAGTTTCCAAGAAACGTGTCGAAGTTGTCGAAAGAGGTTAAGGCTTCCAAGACTCGAACGGTGCCCTTCGATGGAACCACCATGAGGAGACGCGTCAAATAATACTAGTACACCCCGTCGTGCCGTCGCCGTCAGTCGGGGTCGGTGTCTAGATTCTAGAGCTCTATTGAAGCTTCTAGTGTGGTCTAGACCGTGTATTATCATCTCACCTTCATACTTACCCATCCTTAAAGGATTGGTTATTTCTATTTTCTTTAAATGATTTTCCATAAAAAAAAATCCCAATATACTTCGAAAAATGATAACGTCCAACTTATGAGTTTAGAACATTTTCCGGAAATACTCTCGGCTCATCATGTCGCGTACTTGAATATCTGACTCTTAATTTGAGGAGTTCACCATCAATAAACTTCTGAAAATAAGCTTGAGCACATTTAATAATAACCGAGATCGATAAGTAACTTAACGAGTGATCTCAATTTAAGCTGGTTAAAATTTTCTGGTGTCACACAACACTTCCAATATCTCAAACTGTCAATCCACCGTTAGGTATCACTCATTCATTTCTTGTTGTAAGCTACACTTCTCCATCTCTATAGCAATCATCCTTCAAACCCTTACTCCTTCGTATCGTAATTGAACCAAGTAACTAAACAAGTCCACCACTATGAGCATTAAACTAACCATAGCCAACCACTGCCCAAACTCTAATGCTTTCTCTCTCAACAAAACTGCAAATTTGCAATTCAAGAATAAGAGCACCCCCACAATAACAACATATTCTGTTATCGTCAACAGCTGCGTGCAACTATCATTATCTTCTCAAAACTTGCATTCAAGCTCAACCAACAATGGAACTATCTCACAAAGCTTCTATCGATGTCAAAATAGCTAATCAGAATCCAAAAGCATCATGCATATTAACAAACCAACAGCTGCGTGCAACTATCATTATCTTCTCAAAACTTGCATTCAAGCTCAACCAACAATGGAACTATCTCACAAAGCTTCTATCGATGTCAAAATAGCTAATCAGAATCCAAAAGCATCATGCATATTAATAAACCAAAAGAACAGAAACCTCCAAATTCCAATTCCTTCAATCCAAACCGAAACTGGACATCAAGCTTAACTAACATTGTTCATACTCGGAGATAACCAAACAAATACTAAAACGCCATCATGTATATTAACAAACCAAAAGAACAGAAACCTCCAAATTCCAATTCCTTCAATCCAAACCGAAACTGGACATCAAGCTTAACTAACAATTGTTCATACTCGGAGATAACCAAACAAATACTAAAACGCCACCACCGCCGTCGTTCACAGCGGTACGCACGGCTATTCTCCACTGCCTAAAACCTAACTTTCTCCAAACAACAAAAAATCTCGAATTCTAGTATAGAGACATGTAAAGCTCATCGAATAGACCAACTTTAATACCTGAGTCGACATCAAGCTTCACCAGAATCCGTCGAACCCTCGCCGGAAAACTCAGTACCTTCATCTCTTCGATTCTCCCTCATGCCTAATCATCTGGACAAAAAAAAGCCACAGAGAGGTTCTTCAGGTCAAGGCGAAGCTACCACCACCAAATTTTCTGGTCGCCGTGGCTGGAATCGGGAAAACCCGATCGGAGCCATAAGACTTTTCTCCTTCGATTCTCCTTCACCGGAGCTTCTCTTGGAAAACTAACAACACAACGACGATGGGGAGGAACAGACGAAGCCGTATACGGTCGTTTGCGCAGGGAGACGGCTGCTCGACAGAGGAGCGATCGGAGGTCTCCGTCTCTGCCGACGTTGGGTCTGGGTCGAACTGATCCAGTCCGATGTATATCCTTAAATCCAACGGCCAAGATCTTGCGGTTTAAAACTCCAACGGTCCACATCAAGCCACCACAAATTTCTATTTTTAATTTAAATTTTTAAATAATACCAACTTTAAAAAATAATTAAAAATAGCTCCGATGTCTAAACGGTTCTCCGAAAAATCATACGAACTCATAACAACGTCTAGTTTAATCATATTGGCTCAAAAAAGACAAAAATTGACAAAATAAAAATTTAAATAATTTTTGAAAGCTACTAAGGAAATAAAGAATAATAAGAATTGAAATAAAAATAAGCTCGTAAATAATTTTCTTTAAAAAAATAGAAATTCAAATTTCCAAAATGTTACAAAATGAGTAATTTTAAATACACACCCCTGATATCTTAATACACACTTGTATTAATTTATGTTTCACATCAAATATTTTAAGCATGTTTAATGATCAAAACAGACATCTGTTATATATTAAAAAGGAAAAGAAAATCACAATTAGAAGTCTCATCTCCTACCCTAAAACCATCGAAACAACTACTTTTTCCTTAAACTTGACTCTTCACAATTCATAGTTTCATACGCAAAAAAAAAAAAAAAACCTTTTTGGAATTCATGACCCGAATTTCGACGGTTACCAAATAATCACATATATTGTTCAATTAACATCAGTTCATTTGAGTTCTGTCTTTTTTTTTCTTTTTTCTTTTTTGTATCAGTTTTAGTTTTGATCTTGCAGACCATTTTGAAGTACTACATGTTCATCTTGACATGTTATATTGAAAAAAGTAGGTATATATGTTTAATAGCTAGTGACCTAGTGTACTTCTACTAGCTTGTGAATTCCGAAAACTTAAAATTGTTGATATTTTTTTTGAATTCTAAATGATTGATGTCGCATCAGAGATTTGGAATTTTTCTAATAATAGTCTTTTGATTACAAATAAAAAAAAAATATGTAAAAGAGTTACCAAAATATATAGTAAATTTATAATAATTATACTAAATAACATATTATTTCTTAATTTTAGATATAAGAGTATTATAGGCAATTTGGGATGACACGACCCACCCCAAATTTCACCCTAAACCCGGAGTAAATCGTGCGGGGACCACCTCCAAGGAAAAATTTACCGCTAAATTCGGTACAACCTCCCTTGGAAATGGACAACCATTCCAAACCAAAACCTGCAAACACGTCTAAAGGTTCCAAATCCAACCTTATAGACTCCTGGAGCCTTCGTGCTCCCCACAAATCACAACCTCTCCCAATATAGATTTACTAATCTAACAAAGATCCTATAATAAACAACCACATATTCAGAGCAACTCTATTTGAGAGGAAATGAACTATAAATAAATAGAAAAGAGTGGAAACTATACTATTGATTATGCCTCTTCTCCATGTACGTCCTATCTCAACTATGCAATCCTGCAGACTGGGCATTTTAAAACGAAGGGCCTAGGGGAAGACATTTAATAACGTTAGAGTGAGTGGACATAAATAATTTAATAACAAAATATTTATGTATTCCCATTTTGATTTCATAGAAAAATATATTGCATGCGGCAGCTCAAAAGCGCTCAACTCATAAACTGACAATTTCACGACTAGCACTGGCTAGTCACAAACTCAAATAAAATGGAGCCTCTCAGGCTAAACTATATATAAACATATATTTGTATGTATTTACACTTGTCAGACTCCTTGTATGAATCCTAGAAACAATTTAGAAAAATAGAAATTCATACAAGGCTACAACGCTGGCGTCTAACGCTCATGTTGCGCTATAATGATATTTTTCCTCATTATGACCGAAAAGACGGTGTATATATATATATACACGCATATCCCCTATATAAATTATTATATTTATATAGGGCTACGACGATTGCGTCTAACGCTCACGTCGCACCATAATGGAATTTTACCTCAGTATGGTGGAAAAGCACGTATAGCTAGCTAGCATTTATTTATATACTATACTCATAAACATCCAAAATACATATCCACCGAAAATCTCATTTTCGGGATCTCTCCAAAGGAGGAAAAATTGTCAAATGGGCGAGAAATCAATAATCTTATCAGAAGAAATAAATGATTAATAAAATCATTCATCGCATGCTTTTAATTTAAAACAAAGTTCCACTCACAACTTTAGGCCTAAGCCCGACGTCGATCCGAGGTCTCTCCAATTTGAGTCTCCTCACGTCCTGTTCCAAATATATAATTAATTTCCCACTAAAATCCAATATTTATTCAAAATAGGCAAAATTAATCGTGAGCCATAAACACGCTCATCATTGCCTAACTTCGATATTCTTAAATCGAAACGATCCAAACTTTAATATCATACTTAGTAGTCGTAAATACAACATTTCTCAGAAATTGATTTAAATCCTACTGTCGGATTTTACATTATTTAACTGCCAAAATACCAAACTTCGGAAATTCACAAACCTATCCAAAACTCATCCGAAAATTCCACAATTCACTTCATTAAACTCCTCTAATTATTACACATTTAAAATTATACAAAATCCCAAAACGGCGGCGACGGCGGCTCCGCCGGCAGCGGCGGCCGGAGGTCGATTCCGGCGACGTCCAAATTTTACCAAATTTTAACAGAATCTTCCTCTCAACATTCCAAACAACTTTCATAACTATCACTAAGTCCAATTTCAAGCCTAACTAGGTCAATCGAACGAAAACATCATAAAAGCCCTAGAATTTCAATTTCGAATTTCTCCTTACCGAGCTCAAGAGGGATCGAGCCTTTTGGAGGGGTTGTTGCATGGGAGGAGAGCTACAAAACGAGCCAAAGATCATCGGCTTTGGTGGCCGGAGGAGGGAGCTCCGGCGAAAGCAACCACGCAGCAGCAACGACGTCACCGCGCCTTAACGCCGGCGAGTGAGGACCGGTCACCACCCCAGGCTGGATGAGCGGTGTCCCAGCTGCCAGACGCGACCCGTGCGGCGGCCGGAAGTGGCCGGACGGCGTCGGTCGGAGCTGGAAGAAATCCGGCAGCGGGAAAAGAGAGGGAGAGCATCGGGAGAGAAAGAGAGAGGAAGAGAGAGAAAGAGAGAAGAGAAAAGAAAAGAAAATGGGTTTGGGCCTCACACCAACCCGGCCCAACATCATAAAAATACCCAAATCTAAAATTTAACACCCCTAAAAAATAATACCCTAATAAAAATTACATTTTACTAGCTAAAATTTTACTATTTTACCGTCGTTACATTTTTCTCCTACGAATAACTCTCCGAAATAATCGTCCCTCAAAACCCCTCTAGGGACCAATTAAACTATAACTCAATGTCGAAGACGGTAAAATTCTTATTACAATCAAGCTAGTAAATCCGATAAAAGTTACGGGTCGGGATGTGACATGGGATGTGTATTAAGTTTAATATCGAAATAAAAAACTAGATGAGGGTGTATTAAGCAAGGGGTGTGTATTAAAAGATTAGGGGTGTGTATTTAAATTCTCTTACAATATATGCTAGTAATTTTGGCATGTAGTGTTTGAAGGGTTGTTTCTTCTTAAAGTTGACTGTAAGGATCTATCGAGACTTCTGGATTATGTTAAGTTACTGTTGAACCCCTATCGGTTCTTGTTCATTGTAATCGTTGGTGTTTCGGGTAGGTAGGGAGGAGAGTGGGAAATTTATGTTCACCATGTTAGGATATTAAGTACTAATTGTATCCAATTAGTAGTAAGTAAGAGTGTTTAGCTGTTAGTTAATTAGCTAGCTTAAGCTCATACTGAGCTGTAATTAAGGGACACGTGGTTGGTCTCTGTGATGTCTTAAGACATCATATATTTGCTGTAGTTTCTCTCTTTTCTTCAATTACTCAGAATCACAGTTTCCTTATCTTCTGTATTGCTTTCTTCTTCTCTAAGCTTTTATGGTACCAGAGCTCCAGGCTACGACCTAGGAGGACGTTTTCCGGCACCTTTTTCCGGCGAGACTTCACATCGAAGCTCCGGTTTTCCATCTCAGATAAGAATCTGAATTTTTCTCTACAAAAGAAGCTTTTTCTCTTAGCTTTCCGCTGCTCTCTTGTTGATAATCTTGCTTGTTGATTCCAATTTTGTGATCGAAGCTTAGGTTTTCTACTGTGATTCGATTCCTGTTGTTTTTTTGTTTCCAGAAATCTTGTTTGAAATTCTAGATCTCTTTGTTTGTTGCTCAAACCCTAGCTTCTCTAGCTTTGCTTCCATAGTCTTTTCAGTCCTTAAATCATGTCTTTGCCTTCAAATTCTGATTCCTTAAACCCTAGTTCTTCGAAATCCACCAATGTTTACCTCCTAATCTCTTGCTTGATGAGACGAACTATCCTGCTTGGATTTACTTTATGGAATCCTTTCTTGGAGGTCTCAATCTGTATGGTTTTGTGGATGGTTCTATTCCATGTCCACATCAGTATCTGCGTGCCTCTGATGATACTACTTCTGTGCCTAATCCTGAGTACATAGCTTGGAAAGTTCAAGATAAGAGCATCGTAAACATGATTGGCCAAACTCTTAGTCCAGTTGCTAGAAACTGTGCTGTTGGTAGTAAGTCTGCTCATGAAATGTGGACTAGACTCAAGTCAAAATTTGCAGATTGTAACAAGCAGAATATTCTTCAACTTAAGGCTAATTTGCAGAATGTTAAGAAAGGTTCTGACGATATTGAGACTTTCTTGGATAGAATTAAAGCTGCAAAGGATGCATTAGACACTGTTGGTGTGTCAATTGATGATGAGGATGTTGTTTTGGCTGTACTCAATGGTCTTCCATCAGAAATATGCTGCTATCAAGACTGTGATTCGTGCTCAGTTTACTTGTAGTCCTTTGAGTCAATTGAAATCTCTTCTTAAAGCTGCAGAAATGGAAATCACTAGTGAGACTCAGAGTATTCAAAGCTTGCTGACTGCAATGCTTGCTAATTGCAATCTTAGCTCTACTTCACAAGTTCAAAATGGTGCTCCTGCTCAATCAAGCAATGTTGTTCCTCTTCAACATAATTCCGGATCCACAAACCCTTTTGCCTCTACAAACCCCTTTGCTCCTACAAATCCTTTTGTCTCCTCTTCTGTAGGAACTTCATCTGCTCCTACCGCACCTCCTGGTTTCACAACTTCTTCTGTTGTTTCCCAACCTCCTATGTCACCTGTTGTTGCAACTCAGCCCACTTATCCAATTTCCACTCAAACTTCATTTCCTTCATATTCAGCAGTGCCTTATGGCTCTCAGTCATTTGCTTTTCAAGCTCCTTCTTTCCCATGTATCCTCAATACATGCCAATGACAGGGATGTATGCTGGAAGCGGGGCTGGCAGAGGTCAATTTGGCATGAATAATGGTGGTAATAATGGTGGAAGAGGATCATTTGGTAGAGGTGGTGGTAATGGTGGAAGAGGAAATTATAATGGTGGTGGAAATTATGGTGCTTCTGGCTCAAGGAACAATGGTGGTAATGGTAATCAAGTATCATGTCAACTGTGTAACAAGTCTGGACACACTGCCAAAACTTGCAGAACTTTGTCAAACTATCAAGGTGTTAGTACAAATGCCAATCAGAATCAGATAGAAGAGAAATGTCAGTATTGCAATGGAAAAGGTCACACTGCTTCAGGTTGTTTCTTCATCATTGGGTTTCCTGGTCAACAGAATCAAGTTGAGGAACCAACTGCTATGCTTGCCACAACCAACCTTGCTCCTCAGTTCTGGCTTGCTGACACTGGAGCTACCAACCATATGACCAATGACATGCATTTTCTGCAAAATGTCACCACCTACCCCACAAATGATGCTGTTCAAATTGGAAATGGTAAACAGCTTGCTATCACACATTCTGGTGATACAAAGCTTGGTTCTCTGAATCTCAATAATGTTCTTTATATTCCAGAACTGCTACACACCTTCTTTCCATTTATCAGTTATGTAAACAAAATAACTGCTTAGTGTGGTTTGATGAGTTTATGGTTGTTATTCAGGACAAAGTGCAGGGCAAGATTTTATACCAGGGACTGAGTAAGCATGGATTATATCCTATACCTTTTGATCTTCCTCTCCATAATAAGTCAAAAGCGCAGCAGTCAGGTCCAGTGCACAATGCTTTTCATGGTTCAGTAATTCAGAATGCTCATAATAAAGGTTCAGTTGCATCTTCATCAGCAGCAGCTTTTGTTGGTCAAAAAATCAAGCACTCTCTATGGCATCAAAGGTTTGGTCATCCAACTAATGAAGTGATTAAACTCATGCTTGACAAAGCCAAGATTCCTTCTTCTGTAGACAGTGATGATACAATATGTGAACCATGTCTTTTAGGAAATTTCACAGTTGCCTTTTTGCAGTTCTCAGTCTAGAAGTAGTTCTCCTTTTGAACTTGTACACTCAGATGTTTGGGGACCTTCTCCATTCTTATCCATAGATGGATATAGATATTTTGTTCTTTTCATTGATGATTGTACAAGGTTCACTTGGATGTTTCCAATGAAAAAGAAGAATGAAGTTCTCTCTTTCTTTAAATCATTGTGTGCAATTGTGTCTACTCAATTTAATAAGTCAATTAAAACTCTCAGAAGTGATGGAGGTGGAGAGTATATGAGCTTGTTGTTTCAGAATTTTTTGAATGAAAAAGGCATTCTTCATCAGGTTTCTTGTCCTTATACACCTGAACAAAATGGTGTTTCAGAAAGAAAGAATAGACATGTTAGAGAGACAGCAGTTACATTGTTGCAGCATGCCTCACTTCCAGATCAGTTTTGGTATCATGCTTGTGCTACAGCTACTTTCTTGATTAACAGAATGCCCTCTTCTGTTCTTAATCACAAATCCCCTTTTGAAAGTTTGTACAATGTAATTCCGAAGATTGATATGCTCAGAGTTTTTGGATGTACATGCTTTCCTCTTTTAGCATCATACAGATCCAATAAGTTACAGCCAAAAACATTGAAATGTGTTTTTATAGGCTTTGCTGCAGGATACAAAGGGTTTGTGTGCTATAATCCAACTAGCAGAAAATACATTGTCTCAAGACATGTATTCTTTGATGAAACTTCGTTTCCATATGCTGTAGATAAAGTGAAGACTTCTCCTTCTTCAACTTCCAGTAATCAGTCTCAGCAGAATATCAGATCATCATGCTTACTTCAAACTCAGTCCCAGGTTTTGCCCTCACCTGTCCAGGTTACTTCTCTCATTCAAAGTCACACTTCAGGTCAGGCTTCTCATCTTAGTACTTTTGACACTGTTCAAGTTGACTCAGTAGCAGGAAATAATCAGCCTGATTCTCATATTGGTGCTCAAGATTTATCTGAACCATTGTCAGTTAGTCAACATTGTAATTTTGTTGATAATGATCTTGTTCTTCATTTCTCTCATGATCCCTCCATTTCTCAAATTCTATTTTCACCACAAACTGATACAACTGTTCAGTTTGAAGAGAATAATGGCACTATTTCTCTTTCTTCTGCTCCTGGTGATGGCAATATTTCTGTTGTTCTTCATTCTGATCAGCAACCAACAATAACTTCCATTTCTGAAGCCAATATCCTTCATCCAATAGAGGTCTTTCTAATGCTCCAGTTAATGATCATTCTATGGTAACAAGAGCAAAAAGAGGGATTTCAAAGAAAAAATGCTTCAGTACTCTCCTTGCCAATATTCAGTCTCATCCAGGTGTTACAGAACCTCAAAATTACAAAGATGCTTTGAAAATCCCAGAATGGAAAGAAGCAATGAATGAGGAGTACACTGCTCTTATGAATCAAAATACTTGGCCTCTTGTTCCTCTTCCTGACAACAAAAATCTAGTTTCCTGCAAATGGCTGTTTAAGGTTGAAGAAAAAGACATACTACAGTAAGGTTAATTCTTTGTCTTGCTGCATATCATAATTGGAATTTGCATCAGATGGATGTGAAGAATGCCTTCCTTCATGGTTTGCTTAATGAAGAGGTATACATGATTCAGCCTGGTGGTTTTGTCAATACTCAGCATCCAAATTATGTCTGCAAATTGAACAAGTCCTTATATGGACTTAAACAGGCTCTAGAGCATGGAATGAGAGATTCACTGCTTTTTTGCCCTCCATTGGTTTTCTAGCTTCATATGCAGATCCTAGCCTGTTTATTAAATGTCATAAAGATGATTATGTTTTTCTTCTCCTTTATGTTGATGACATTATTATAACAGGCACCAGCAATGAACTTATTGCTTCTGTTAAACAGGCTCTTCAACAAGAGTTTGATATGAAGGATCTTGGAAAGTTGCATTACTTCCTTGGATTAGAAATTCAATATCATGCAGATGGCTTATTTGTATCTCAGAAGAAATATGCACAAGATCTGATTCATAAATCTGGTATGGATGATTGCTCAATTCATGTTACCCCATGCAAGTCAGGTTTAAAACTTTTGAAAGACATTGGAATTCCTCTTCAGTCACATGAGATTACTCAATTCAGAAGCATGGTGGGATGCTTGCAATACCTCACTTTCACAAGACCAGATATTACATACGCTGTTAATTCAGTTTGTCAATTCCTTCATGCTCCAACACATGTTCATCTCCTTGCTACTCAAAGGATTATAAAATACATTAGAGGCACAATGTCTCAAGGTGTTTTTTCTTCAAGAGAGGTTATTCTGCAACCAATTTTTCCACTTCAGCTCTTGCTCTTAAAGCCTTTTGTGATGCAGACTGGGCAGGTGATCCTAATGATAGGAAATCTACTACTGGTTTTGTGATTTTACTCAATGATACTCCTGTGTCCTGGTGTAGTAAAAAACAAAGTGCAGTGTCTAGATCCTCCACTGAAGCTGAGTATAGAAGTATGGCAGATACAACTTCTGAACTCATGTGGCTTCTGCTCTTACTGAAGGATTTACATGTTCAACTTTCTGAAGTTCCAGTTCTTCATTGTGACAACATTTCAGCTTTAGCATTGGCTACTAATCCAGTATATCATTCAAAGTTAAAGCACATTGAAGTGGATGTGCATTTTACTCGCAATCAGGTGAAGGCTGGTTTTCTTAAGCTGCAGTTTGTTTCTTCTAAACATCAACTTGCAGATTTGTTTACCAAAGCTTGTGCTCTCCACAACATCAGTTCTTATGTTCCAGCTTGATGCTTCACAATCACCATCAAGCTGAGGGAGGATGTTAGGATATTAAGTACTAATTGTATCCAATTAGTAGTAAGTAAGAGTGTTTAGCTGTTAGTTAATTAGCTAGCTTAAGCTCATACTGAGCTGTAATTAAGGGACACGTGGTTGGTCTCTGTGATGTCTTAAGACATCATATATTTGCTGTAGTTTCTCTCTTTTCTTCAATTACTTAGAATCACAGTTTCCTTATCTTCTGTATTGCTTTCTTCTTCTTCTCTAAGCTTTTACACCACCGATAACCCTCATGGTTGTAATATTGTATTCCTTGTTAATGAAATTCTTGATATTTTCCCAAAAAAAAAACTCTTAGTATCCACTCTTGTATATGTAAATGAGTAGTGCTAGAGACCCCAAAATTTTATACCAAAATTACTTACCAAATGACATGGTGCATGCCATATCATCAATCTTTTTAGAATCTATGTTGACATGGAATACTTGTTGGATATAAAATACATTTAGTTACTTATAAAATTCAAGTAAAAAATATACAAAATAAAATTTCAATCAAACTAAACCTCAAATAGAGATGTAGGTTTTTTAGCATTTTGGCTATTGATCTGCAACCTTGAATCCTCGATGCTAAGATCTAAATAACATAAGCACTTTATAATGAAAGCCACATGAAAGATTACTACTAAGTTTTTTATGAAACGTGCATATTTCATAAAAGAATGAAGAATCTTTTCTTTGTATTTCTCTTCATAGGATTAGGATCTATCATCTAAGAATTGAAAAGAACCTAAATACTTTATAATGAAAGACACATGAAAGATTACTACTAAGTTTTTTATGAAACGTGCATATTTCATAAAGAATGAAGAATCTTTTCTTTGTATTTCTCTTCATAGAATTGAAAAGAACCTAAATACTGCAGATTTATTTGTAATTTTCATAGTTGATTATAATTTAGTATAGCGAAAGATCAAAAAATTTCAAAATCTTAAAAAAAAAAAAAACCAATAGAGCAAGATGAAAGACATGATCAAAAGAGATAAATGATATGTGTTGTATACAAAGCTGCAACAATACTCAAATTTGATGGAATGTCCTCAACAATCAACAATATTTGGAATTAGTTTGCTTTTGGAGTTTTAAAATATACAATATCTTTTTTAAAAACATGGTGTTTTGAATTGAAAATAAATAAACCATGTCATTAAAATTTTGGAATAATATTGATGAGGTGGTGTATGCCACATCATATAGTAATCAATTTTTGTATATATATTTGGTGTCTTTAGGCTTTTCCTATGTAGAAGTATGTGATTACCAACCTAAACATTATACAATAAATTAGGTGGATACAATACAAGTTTTTGATCGAGCACATATTTTCTGCTCTTTATTTATCAGTTCACATTTATTAAAATTTTAGTGAAGTGTCGCCCGATATTTCACCACCAATATTGTTTGTGGAGATCGATTAGTGGAGACAGTAAATCTGGGAGTCTGGGAGCCTGGAGCACCTAAAAAAAACCAAGATTGGTTTACGTCTGAACTCTGAAGCTGAAGTGGACCTAGCTAAAGAAATGGAAGTTGTCTCTGTTGAAGGATTTTCACATGTAAAATGTTCTCATGTTGACATAATACAGAAAATTTGGTATATGTACGTAGAAGTACTCATACCCAAAGGATTAAATTTTCGGTGATTACAGAAATATCGATCTTTCAAAAAGTGGAAATTTTGATGAAAATTTCGGAAAAATATCAATCTTGGCAAATTATCGATAGAAATTATTTAAAGGGGATGGATTTATGAAGGCAATATATATCTTTAAATGCACATATACTAACAGAAACGCTTCACAGCGTGGAATTGCCTACACATCTCTCCTATTCTCTCAAAATGCCCTTAATTCAATAAAATTAATAAAAGTCTTTATCAAATACTGATACTAGTTTTAGGTAAATTGAATTGGGATTCCTTTCATTCTGTGAATCTGATTACCGTGAATTCATATTCTCTTATTTTCAAATTGTCAATGATTAAAACAGTTTGCTCCATATATATGTTGAATTGTTAGAGGAAAAATGGAATTGGTCTACTCATTTCATTGAAACTCCTCTTTATATAGAGGTGATATTACAAAAGGTAACTATAACGTACATAATGACAATAAAATCTGATTGATAATTGATTGAGCAATTACACTAATTACATAATTTACTCTCGTCGGTTACGACTTAGACGAAGGCACACATAAATGTGTTTTCCTTCAACACTCCCCCTTGTGCCAAGTCAAATACGAAATGGTGCAAGTGGGGTTGCCTCATTAAAAACCTTGTCAAGTAACATAACCCAGTGGGATAAACTAAATCTTGGTCGAAGGGAAAAAGAGCACAACGCACCTATGATAATGTATGTGTGTTAGACTCCTCCTGAAGTCTACACTCCTCCTGATTTTTACATCAATCAAGGTTGCAAGGAACGTCCTCACATTCCTATGTTTATCACAAGGTATCGTTGTGTTCCTAATGGTGAATACATAACAGTTTGGGAATGACCTATTGGTCATAGATACTTTGCATTAGTAATGACCAACCAAAGCATTGTTTGGTGTATTGGTGTAGGGGATTATAGTTCCATCTGCATTCCCTTTCGTCTTTCTTTTGGGATAGGATGAACCTAAGTCAATGGTTTCTTTAGGTATCATATACATTCTTTATACCTTCCAATGACACTGCGTTGACGCTTGAACAAGTTCAACAAGAATGTAATATTCGATCGTGTTCATCGGACTAAGTACAATATTGCGCCTATATCACTTTAGAGAAAAGTTTTCATTTCTCTACCCTTCTTCGTTATCTTCCTTTAAACTAAATGGATTTTCCTTTACATCCAAACATCGACCGATCATTAAGAATGCTAACAGTATGCATTTTGTCCATGTAAATTGCCTGAGAATTTTTTGGACACATGCAGATTGGTGGATTAGTATTCCACAAACTCGTTATTAACCAAGTTTCCCAAGATTATTCATCTCAATTCAGTTTTCAAATAGCTCGCGGTTTCTCTTACTTCATCAAGAGTACCTACTATATATATTCCTATCATCAACATAGATAGCTATAATTGCAAATCCAAAACTCTTTCCTCTATGAGTACGCATGGGCATAGTTCATCATTTTGTAACCCTTCCTAACCAAGTAGTCACTTGTATAAAGTGAGCGTTTCAATTCTAATTGCAAACGCACTCCATGGTTTAGAGTTACTTAGGTTGGATAGTTTAAGGCCATTAGGCACTTTTATGAATATCTCTCAATCAAGATCCCTATGGAGATAAGTGGTAACCACATCGATAAGCTGCATTTCTATTATGGGAGATTATGTCTCCTCATAGTCAATTCAGAGCGTTACGAGAAACCTTGGCGCCACAAGGCGAGCCTTGTCCATTATGGCTTCATTTTTTTTATTACACTTTTTGAAAGACTTATTTATGTCCTACATACTTTACACTGGTAAGGTTAGCACTACCAAACCAAATACCTGTCTCTTTATCAGAGAATCTATCTCTTCCTGGATCGCACTTTTATGTGGGCCAATATGCTCTTTGTTGACATTTTTCAACAGAGCGTGCTTCGATGCCTTCGTGCTCTATGATTCTTTAAGCAACAATGTGAATCATCAATGTGTATGTACTCTCGTAATTCGTTGAGATTTTGTCTCTAGAATCATTTTAAACATCGAAGCGTCCTCCAGTATTTATTCATGGACATAACTGTAATTAGAGACAATCTTATGAGAGAGATTTGTTACATTGATGAGGTTGTGCCTTACTCGCCCAATTCCTTTAGGCAAGTATTGATCAAACTAAGTGGCATCCTCTTATTCTCTTAGGGAACCACGGCCTCAACCACACTTCCACTAAGTGTGGATGCTTCGCCTCTATCTACGGTGACGTGCCCCTTATTGGGGACTTTTATCCTTGCAGGCATTTGCAACTTACATGTGTGATCTCGTCACTTCAGCAATATCCATAAACGTATCAGGCATTGAAACTTTTACGTTCAAGGTATCGATTATGTGGGGATCAAGATGAGACAGAGTGGGGTAACCACGACAATTCCAGTCGTTTCTATAGAAAATCATTTTTCTTATCTCCCCCTAATGACGGGAAGACTGTCTCATCAAAGTGACAATCTGCAAATCGAGCGGTGAGATCGCCTGTAAGGGTTTCAAATAACGGATAATTGTTGGAGGTGTGTATCCAACATCAATACATATTCGTTTTTGAGTACCCATTGTTGATACGATGTGGGGGCGCAATAGGCACAAATGTTGCACAACCAAATATGCATAAATCTCAGGCTTATGTCTAGTTACCAACTGGTACGCATTAAATGGTAGGCCAAAAGTGGATCTAAAAACGAATAAGTAAGGATGCGTGCAATATTGCATAACCCTAAGCAGATATAGGCAGATTGGTGCACATAACCAGTGCCCTAGCCACCATCTATGGTGGTTTCTGCGAGACCATTTTGAGTATGCATATGGGGTGTCAAGATGTTTTACATCGATCTTGGTTGTCATGCAATAAGCATCAAGTCATTTTGATGTGAACTGTCAGTATTGTCAAGTCTTATAAGCTTGATGATTAGGGTGGTGAGCCCTTAGATGTATAAAATGTGCTAAGAGTTTGCAAATGCAGTATTTCAAGTGGATAATTATTTGACTTGTGACCAGTGTGTCAAGACATCCTCCAGAACCATAAAATACTTTAATGGTCCGTATTTCTGGATGGATAAGTCCACATATCACATTGTATTCTTTGTAAGTAAGAATGCAATATTTTGGTTATCTTTAGCATAGGAAGATCTCGATCCTGTTTTTGCTAAATAATAGGCTTTGCAAAATGAGTGATGTGTGCCTTTGAACTAATCAATAAGGTATAATGGGAGGTAGGTTGCGCATCAGGTGTTTTAGAGTGCAATGACTGCATTAGAGTAGCATTAGCTAGGACCGGCCAATGTCTGGTGGTCAGGGTCAGCATGGTTACCTTGCAGTGTGATTAAGTTTTGTCCCACTTTATTATTCACTCAAAGGAGGGGATGTCTGTTTGAATTCTTCAACATATGGATCATGTCATGACCAAGGTGTTTTTAGGTGGTCATGCCTGATCAGTGCATAATTATACATTATTTGTATCAAAATCCTCTATATTTTCTTTTTTTGTTTGGTGTATTTTCTAGTTATTTACTTTGTTTATTTGTTTTCTAGGTGTTCCGAAGCAAATAAGAAGAAAAGAAAGGAAAAGAGGAGTGGAAGACGAATTCAGAAATCTGCCTTTGAAAGTCAGCCAACTTCGACAGATCACTGAGGGCATCTTGAAAAGAATCAGATGATGAGTCTTATGCCAATGGAAAGTTACGAATGTCAGCTTTCCATAGCATTTTACGGTTTGTGAATAGCATTTTCCTAGAAGAAGATATGGCCAATTTAGTACCAGAAGGTCAATCTACGCGGGAAACCTGACTCTTGACGGGAATTTGTGTTTTGAGGCCCAAATCACACCGGGAGACCCATAGATGAGTTTGCACTTCATATTATGATTTATAACCTTGATGTGAAGCTGATTTTGAAGAATTAAATGAGTTGACACACTTCCATTGGTCCTATAGATGTGCACCAATTAGAATGTTCAAGGAAACCGAGATCAAGATGGATTGGTTGAAAGAAGCAATATAAAAGTCTTGTGCTATCAACTTCGGCGCTCTTCTTCTATTCTTCTTCTCCTCCTCCTCGTTCTTCTGCGTTTTTATTATGTTTATTTAGGCTTTCTTAGTTAGGGGCTGCTTGAAGCCCTAGACATGAACAACAAGATTATTTGAGTTTTGGTTTTAGTTTCATTTAATCCAGATGAGACTTTGTTTACTATTTCTGCGTTGATGAATTATTTTCATGTTTGCTTTGAGTGCACGCTTAGTATACATGTTAGGGTTTTATAGCTTTGATTGTTTGATGCCAGTGTCAAGATCGGACTCCTCAAACTATCTAGAGAAGCAATTGTTAGTTTTCACTAGTAAGTAAACCAAATCCTAAGTTTAGCAAGGCGCTAAGTTTATTGCGATGCCTTGTGATGTCTTAAACTCTTTTCAAACTTAATGATCTCTGCATGTTTAATCTAATAAGCGTACTTTTAGATTGCATTGCTTGAGAATAGTTTAAGTGCAGAGCACTTCCTGCCTAGCGTACGAAGTAAGAAAAGGTAATAGGTTGTGTTTCAAGCGTACCAAACCAACCTGAGCATCTTCATCTAGATTAATTGAACCGAACAAATTGTCTTGCGTATGATTGTCGGGATGGATTGCATTTTCCCTAGCTAGTTTTATCTCATTGTTTCCCAAAACCAAAACCAAAACCAAAATCAGTTTTCGTCACTATTCTATCCTCCGTTTTTTAGTATTTATTTGACATAGTAAACAAACTCTGTTTCATCTGAATTTTTGTGCGTGAGTCCTTCTGTGTGTCTAGTTCGAGTCTGTAAATTATTGTATTTTTCCGACTTGTTTAGGTTAGTCAACTGATTTGGTTTTCGACTGTTGTTCGCTAAGATCAGTAGTCACTTTTGTAACATCTTTTGAGTAGTTGGATTCATTTAGTCCTATACGGGAATGACCCTTATTTACCAATACTATAAACGATGATCTAGTAGTGAATAGGGAAAATAAATTGGTTTAGAAATAACCGACCAATGCCAAAGTCTATGTGAGTCAATATCCTATAGTACATTGTAGGTCACTCGTTAGGTTCTTTAAAATGTGTTTCCGTTCATATTTATGTGAGGTAATTTCATTCGATTTCATTCCACAGTTGGTTTTTATATGATAACTGTTGGCATAGATATCTTTAAAATTTTACAAGGTTCGATTAGTGTGGGTGGTCCTACTGTCAGCTAAGCACTCGATGTCTCCTCAATACATTCCTTACAAAGATATGAGAGTGTATATAATTCGAGAGATATACCCCAGATTCTTTAAGGTATTATGACATAGGTAGAATGATATGTTTTTCATTCTAGTAATATCTCTTTTTATTTGCTGGATGCATTGCTTTGCATCTTTATAGTGTTATTTCGAACCATGTAATTATTTACATATGAATCGAATAAATTCATTGCTTCAAAATAAAATTTGAATTTATTAATAAGCCAACGATAATCAAATAAAGGTCTTCTCAAGAAAATCTAATTCATCAAAATAAACTTTAAGACTACCCAATAGTCTAATTACAAATGAGGTATTACACCTTCATAACTATTTTGGAAAACATTGACGTTCACCATTTCAGACGATCATTTGCCATTGGTGTCAGGCTAGAAGCTGATTAGAAATTTAGTATTCTTCCATAAAAGTGATTTCTACATCAGAAACCCAACTATGACACTTAATTTCTTCTGAGTGCAGTACGTCAAATAGTTGGATCACCTAACTTCATAAACAGGAGTTAATCACGTATTAATAGATATCCACGTTGAATCAATTTTTCAAGAATGAGAATTAGATATTAAGATCGACCAACAATCGTAACGGTCACATTTTTTATGCTCCGTGAAAATACTTTATCACAGTTGAAAGTTTGTCATTGTGATGCTATGAATTTACTTTTCATAGTAGCATAATTTATGACATGTTAATAAAATAATCATTTAATAAAATTAAATGGACATAACATATACCATGATAACATGTCACAATAATAGCAAAATAATTCTATAACATACTTAATATTATCAATAAAATTAACAAAAACGACAACGTTAATATAAATCATCAAATAAACAGTATGAAGCGGTTGCTCTCGCAATGCTTTGATCGTCGTGTCTTAGTTGGACAATCACCAGAATGGGTAAAATCCCATTTTTGTTTTCTGGGTCGGATCCGGGTCGATAGGTGGGGGTTGAGTTTGGGCGTCGGAGCTGTGCATCCGTGGCGCCGGAGGGCGTTGGAGGTTTGGCCGGCATTTGGGTGGGTCGATCGGGTCCACGTCGGTGGTTTGGGCACAAGGTGCTGCCGGAAGGGATTCGCCGGAGTAGGGAGGTGAGGCGCGCTGGGGTTCCGGGTATGGCTCACCAGGGCTGGGAGGACGCGCTTTCTGGGTTGTACAGGGATCTGCAGACGCGCTGGGCTTGGTCGTGCAAGGCTCGGCTTGGCGTCGCCGGTGGGCTGAGCACGGGAGAGCGCACTCGTGCTGGGATTCGGCTCGGGGAAGTCTGGCGACTGGATCGGACGCGTCGGGTTTCTGAGGCTAGGCGGGGCGGGGATGAAGGCGCGTCGGAAGCTGCTGTGCGTGCTGGTTGCGCCGGTGGAGCTGTGGACCATGAAGATCGATGGTGACGGCGGTGAAGAAAAAAATTTAGGTTTTTTTTTCTGTTTGGCCAAAAAACTCAAATCTCGTAAAGGAGAGTATAGCGTACAGAAAAAATAGATATAAAAATAATATTACAAGGGTAAATATAATATACATAATGATAATAAAATCTGAATGTTAACTGATTGAGTAATTAAAATTAATTATATAATTTACTCTTATCGAATATAACTTAGACGAAGAAACACGTAAATGTGTTTTTCCTTCGACATGAATTACAATCTAAGAAATTTTACTTCCTTCGTAGACTGCCAAGACCCCTTTGCGTGTCAAAGGATTGTTCCCTAGAATATCCCCAAATCAAGATCTGCATATCCAACCCCTATATACGTGTGTCATAACACCAAAAAAAGCTTCAGTAGTAATTGCATCTTTCAAAATGCATGCTAGTAATTGCATCCTAACACCAAAAAAAGCTTCAGTAGAAGATCACACAAATACTTCATCTTCCCTTGCACTATCAATCTGTAAAGGACCCTTCATCTTAAAGAGGAGGCAATGTAGGTTCAGTCTGATTCCAACGATTATATGGACGAGTCCATGAAGAGGAACCACTACCACCTCCTCAAGCTGTTGTAGAATGAAATGAATTATCATCTTCACCATTGTAGAATCAAAGTATTATCATCAGTTTTTTTCTCTCATCTTTTATCTTTTACATGTCTTTATTGGTAATTCAACATGAATTAACAAAGTCAACTATCACTCAAAAATAGAACAGGTCTAAGTGCTATTTTTGAAGGTATGAATAGAATTTTCTTTCAAGTTCTTGTTTTCTTGTTTTTTTTTTTTTAGGCGAGAAAATTTCAATGATAGAAATCATATTTTCGGTCATACAAAGTGAGGTATGAGAAGTCCGAAGACAACTCAAACACGAGCAAAGTTCACTTATTCAATTAATATGAAATTGAAAAACAACCTCGAAACGAACTAGAAAACAAAAAACATACCAAACACAAAACAAAGAACTCAACCACATCGATTTAAGGTCTAAGGGCTAGTTTTGTACTACTGTGACTTTAAAAAAAAATTGTTGTTGCTGTACTGTAAAAATAATCAGCTGTGAATTAAAACAGTTTTATGTTTGGTAAATATTAGTTTTAAAAGTGTTGCCAAGATGAAATTTATTAATTTTTAGTGTTTTTAGTGACAGCTGTTTTCAAAATAACATTCAGGTTGCTTCTAAAAACTGCTGCCAGTGACCTGTAATTTAAAAAAAAAACTGTTTTTTTTTCATTTACCAAAGGGTAGTGCTAGAGGGCCTTAATAAGGCTTAAAATTTGTGGCATTAATCTTATGTGTCATGCCATGTAAGCAAATAAAATATTTATTTTCGATTCCACATAATATATCTTGCCAAATCAAAACATTGCATTACCAATTTTACCATTTCTATTTCCTTTTACATTTTAAGGGGTGAATCAATGATATTAATGTACTTTATTAGGTAATGGAAACAAATATTACATATTAATAGCAACCACTAACTATGTATAATATAAGGAATGTTTCTTACATCAATATGAAGATTAACTATTTTTTAAATAATAATTAGTTTTGTCAAATAAACTCTAACCCTAACCATAACCCTAATTCATCCAAAAAGTAATTATAATTCATCAAAAAGAAAACACTAATATAAAATAATTCGGATATAATTCATCAAAAATTTCTATAATTCGTCCAAAAAATAATTTATATACAAATAATTTATCTAAATCATTTACATATAGATTATTTATATAATATACATGTATTTTTTATAAATACATGTATTATAAATATATAATATAATGTTATTTTGATGTTATATTTTTTATATTTAATTAGATATTTAGAAGAAGGAAAGTTAAAATAGTTTTATTTTTCAATGAAAAACTGAAATTTATTAGTCATTGTTTGAAATGGACGAAATGGTAAGATGATTTTTATACATAAGTATATTACATGGCATAAGATTTTTAATATGTGATGTGTCTAAGTGATTTGGCATGCCACATAAATTTGAGGCCTAAAATCTTAGGCCTAGAATCATTTTCCTTTACGAAACACTATAAAGTCTAAAAATTCAGATAAAAGCTGATTTTTTTTAAAACGAAGTTGTACCAAATTAGGCCTAAAACCCATACCGGTGTCTTTGTCCACCGAAATAAGAGAGCAATAGTCTTTATTAGGGGATCTGATGCAGCGGATTCGGTGCTTGGTGCGGCAGGCCTTGGTAGGTTTATATCAACGCACTACGCACCACTAACAATCTGACGTTGGGAGTTGTTCTGGCATAGCTTTGCCAATGCAGATAGTGTCTTAAACGAAGACCCGCCTTCACTCAAAGCTGCTTCCCCACTCTTTTTCAGCTCTCGAGCTCTTTCCCTCATTTCATCCTTCTTTCTCCTCCACAATCTTCCTCACCAACATCTCAATCTCGTCCCTACCTGCTACCCTCCTTCCTGGATGAACTTAGTTCGAACCGCCACCTTCAACTCCTCCACGAGAAACGTAGCAATCATCTTCTGCTCGGCATAGAGTGGCCATGTGATCATTGGCACACCATTCATTATACTCTCCAGCACTGAGTTCCAACCGCAGTGTGACAAGAACCCTCCAACCGATGAATGAGCCAAGATTTCCATCTGAGGAGCCCAAGAGGTTATCACTAGACCCTTGTCATGAGTCCGAGCCATGAACCCTTCCGGTAAGTAGTCCGGAGTGTCTTTGCCTTCGTCACCATCTCTTGGTGGATGCACCACCCATATAAACCTCTGCTTACTAAGCTCTAGACCCCAAGCCATCTCGGTGATCTGTTCTGCCGAAAGAACACCACCACTCCCAAAAGAAATGTAAAGCACAGAGGCATTAGGCTGCATATCCAGCCAACCCAACACCTCGCTCCTCGGACTGGACTTCCCCGCCGGCCTTATCATGGGACCGAAAGTATAGACCGGAACCTTGAGAATCTGCTTCCACTCTGGATCCTCTCTCATGGGTCTGAGACTCATTTCCTCCAGATCTTCCCAAGTGTTAACCAAAATCCCATCACTCATCTCATTTATTTCATTCCCAATACGTATGAAGGACTCGTATTCCGGATCTTTTCTGTTCATCATGGGCTTAGCAACGTCTTCTGGTCGAACAGGTTTGCAACCCGGGATCTTGAGCGGTTCCTTTTGATCCAAATATTCTCCTTCAACCTCCTTATCTAGAATGGGAGCGTATAAAAGTAGGGTAAGGGGCCAAGCACACGAGACTTTTGCATACTTGAGCATGTGGAACTCATCGGCCACGGGAAGAACAGCGGTGCCGAAAACATCGATGATCATGGCCGACGGCTTGAGCTCCATGGCGGAGATGGCGGACCGGATAGAGGACCGGGCATCAAGCATAATGGCTGGGAGCTGTATGAAGACTGAACCGGCGGCGTTGACATGGCTGGAGGTGGTGTCTAGTGGTGGAAGCTCGATGATGTCGAAAAGTTTCGGGGTCATGGCGGATTGGATGACCTCGGATTGTGCTGTAGAGGTGTTGGATGAAACCACGACGACTGTGGCTTGGAAATTGTGATGCGAGACGAGGCAGTTGGCGAGCTCCAAGAAGGGGATGAGGTGTCCCATGCCGGGGCTAGGTACTAGCAACACAAATGGATTTGAGCTCATGTTCTTCTCCATGGAAGTCATAACTTGAACTCCAGAAATGTACTCCGGCTGTTATGTATATAGGCGCAGGCAGGAATATATGTAGAGGGGGGTACAAGTAAATTTACTCATTTTAGTTCTGTTATATTTCTTCTTTTTCTTGTTAAAATCTACGTTAATCTTTCTTTGACAACCATCTATTCTAATATTGTTGGCTTCTGATATGTATAAAATGCATTGTCTCCGTTTTGTAAACTTTGTCAACTTGTAGATCTATAAGCTCTAGTCATCGCTATCAAAAAAACACAAGCTAAATTTTATATAAATTAAGAAAAATGCATAGAAACACGAAAAGAAAGAGATATGCATGCATGGAACGATGGAAGAGAGTGAGAAAATGCATAGAGGAATGAGAGGAGAGAATTGTAACGGCATAGAGCTAATGAGATAAGATATCCTATTATGAAGATACGGAGAGAGAAAGTGGGGTGAGGATAAACAAAATATACACCCATCAACATCAGGGTTCTACTGATCTTTTACTTTTTTTCGACTAACAAAGAAAATTACAACGAAAACCTTCTACAACAAATCAATCTCAACCATTCTAAATAGAATGTTTGACTAGTAGCTAGAGGAAGAACGCCATTACTCAAAATTTGAGGGGGATGATTGATCTTTTACTTATTTCTTGAGAAAGAAACACAAATATGGAGCATTCATTTAAACACTAGTGTCGGCAAATTCTAGTTGCATACAGCTGACAACACAAAAACAGAGGCCTACAAATCCATCAAAATCTCCAGCCTAGCTTCTTCTACGTACAACATTCTACAAATACAGCTTCTTCTACAAATTCTAGTTTTTTTAGGTAAGACTAAGATGTGTTAATGCATGTAATGCATAAATTTTGTCCTCAAGTTATAAAATGAGTCCTCAAAGTAGTAATATTAGTCCTCAAAGTTGTAATATGAGTCGTTAAAGTTGTAAAAAAAAATATATTAGTTACAACATCAGTCCTCATTTGTTCTTAAAGTGGTGTGTTAATGTCACCAGAATAGCGGTAGGCACTGTATCAATGTCACCGGAACAGGGGTTGGCACTGCAGGTAAATAATAGATGCTTATCATAAAATCGAAGGAAACAATATGAAAACGAGCCCCAAGTACACAGTACAAGACTAAAGAAGTAAAGGATCTTCCAATCAACAAAATCAAACCCAGAAATTGAAGAAAGCCAATCTGGAAAAACAAGATGGATAGCAAAATTAGAAGAAGGAATAATCAATAATCTGAAAAAATTAAGGATAGCTCCGACAGAGTCGAGAGCTCATTCCAGCGCCACATGCATGAGGACACGGCAGGCCGAGTTAGTTGTGAATATGGCCCAGGAGACAGATATGTACCATAATTATCACATTAGAGCTCATTCCAGCGCCACATGCATGAGGACACGGCAGGCCGAGTTAGTTGTGAATATGGCCCAGGAGACAGATATGTACCATAATTATCAATGATCAAATGGCATCCTTTCTACCGGTCGTTTTTGTTCAGCCACTAGTCAATGGTCAATACTTGATAAATGGGAAGCCAAATCTACACTTCTTGTTTAATTTACATTTTATGTTTTATTTTTACTAACTTAAATTTTATCTTTACTAACTCAAATTTTGTCTTCTAATAAAAAATAAAAAATAGGAGTGTGGATTACAATTTAAAAAGTGTAAATTTTACTTCTCCTTTAAGTTAAGGAAGGAAACGTAAATTTCAAAATTTATTTTGTTACGAGTGGAACTCTAAAATCA
The DNA here is from genome assembly GCA_010134655.1 of Fragaria nilgerrensis. NCBI lineage: Eukaryota > Viridiplantae > Streptophyta > Magnoliopsida > Rosales > Rosaceae > Fragaria > Fragaria nilgerrensis. The sequence continues at coordinate 9,245,525 of CM020977.1, forward strand.
ATCAAGTTGATCATAAAAAGGAACCCAAACCCAATCAAACTAGAAATTTCAATCAAAATTTATGAGTTTCGTATGGTGGAGACAATGAACGACGGCTTGCAAGAGTCGTTCATAAACGAGAAGCGAATCTCATGAGAAGAGCTGTTCGTAAATGCTAAATCTCTCTGCTTTGGGTAATGGTGGCCGCAGAAGTCTGAAACTCATGCTTGATTCGCTTCTCGTTTACAAACGACGCGTGATTCGCTTCTCGTTTACAAACGACTCTTGCACGCGGTTGTTCATTGTCTCCGCCATAATTAAGCTCTGTCACACTCATCTCGTTGTTGATCATGTCTTTGTGGTGGTTGTACGTCCTGTACCAATTAGAACAGAGCGTCTCATGTGCTACATTGTTCCCGCTCCGGCAAGAACGACGACAATAGCGGCACATCGATCGCCATCTTGGTTTATGACAATGATCTAGGTTCACTTCACTATTAGCAAAACAGAGCTTCACACCGATTTTAATATGTATGTAATATGACTATCTCACACAGGCTTCTGTGTAAGAAAGCTATTTGTCACAGTGCAATCACGGCTAATGCTTCATCTCTCCATGCAAATTTGTTCATATTGGGAAGAAGAGGAGGGCCAATCATGGTTCGAGGTTGTTCAATTACATGTAAGTATATTCTAACTGGTGTGAATTTCTGAGAATTTTGATTGAGCACGGGTTGTGGGTTACTAATCTGATGTTAAGTGTATCGGGACATAAGTATAGTAGGTTGGTGTAATGAGTGTGATAATTGTAAATCTCTTTGTGAAACTAGGATGCTTGGGTCTTGAGTCAGTCTACCTCAAACTAGTAAACATGTTTACCAATTTGATTTATGAGAGCTATTTGGTGTGAATTTTTGAGAATTTTGATTGAGAATGGATTGTGGGTTAATAATCTGATGTTAAGTGTATCAGGACATAAGTAGAGTAGGTTGGTGTAATGAGTTTGATAAATGTGTGAAACTAGGATGCTTGGGTCTTGAGTCAGTCTACCTCAAACTAGTAAACATGTTACCAATCCGATGTGAAGTGTATTAGCACATAAGTAGAGTGGGATTTGACTAAATTATGTCTTTAACTTGTGACTTTGTTAGATTGATGATGGTTTTACAAAGGACATGGTCTACTTGGTTCAATTACTATTTGTTTGTTTTAGTAGCAGCAACCTATCTATACCAATATTCCGAACTACCTTAGTGGGGTTAGTTTGTGGAGCTTTTCTTGTTTGAATGTGTATATATTGGTGATGTTTATTCATCAGTCTAGAGGTCTTAAATTGTGACTTTGTTAGCTTTTGTATTGTACATAAATAGTACAATACTCTTTTTATTAACCTGGATGAATTTGGTATTATGCAGTAACATCCAACACAAACAATCACATCCGCAACAGAAGTTAAGCACGGTTAGTATTCTTTGGAAGTTGTTGCTTATATGAAATGTTAATCTTGATGTATTTCCTTTTGATGCTGACATGATAGATTAATTATGTTTCAGGTCCGCTTGGAGTTATCCCAGCAGTGGAAAAATCTTCCATTGGAGGAGAAGCAGAAGTACGTGCCGGAACCAAATCCATTAGAGGACGATGTTGTGACTGAGGATTCTGTGGATCTGTTTAGCATAAACTGTCGATGCTCTCCAGAACGTTTCAAGAACTTAGTTTTTGGGTTTAGTGATGAGCAAAAGGCGACGTGTAAAGCTCTTGGTTATGGTGTTTTACTGGAGATTGCTGGGAAGAGGCTGCGCAAGAGCACGATGCGCTATCTTATGAAGTGTGTAGACCCTGCTGAATGTACTATAAGATTCACGGGAAGACATTGGAAATCTCTCCCAATGACTTTAGTCGGGTGATGGGATTGAAGAATGCCGGGAAAGAGGTGGACTTTGTTGGTCTTATTAAAGATAACCCTGACCTCATGAGTATAGTGCGAGAGTTCTCTACAAAGGAAGGCAAATCAATGATGGTTTTGAAGGATGTGGAGAACTACTTGAAGAATAAAGAAGCACCGGTGGATGAGAAGTTCAAGCGACTATTTTTGCTTTACACAATGTGCACAATCCTTACCCCTTCTGCCTCCCTAATGATACCACAGAAGTGGCTGCTACTGCTGAGGGATACGAGCCTCATACGCACATACAACTGGTCTGAACACGTTTTCAAGTATTTGATGAAAGGAATTAGTGAGTTCCAGAAGATACCCCAAGATACGTAGACCTCCAATAATCCACAAGGGAGACAGACCTACATCAACGGCTGCGTCCTTTTTTACAGCTTCTTTACTTTGACTGCGTGGTGACACCTAATCACTATGTGGACAGGTCAATGTACCCAGTTGAAACTTGGGGGGATAGACAGACCGACAAGGTTATGGCTTACACCAAAAGCAAAGGCGGGTTGATGTCTGCCCAAATAGAAGTGTGTAAGCCCGGTGATCGTGTTTGTGGAAGAAGTGAAGCAATTGATGAGGGATTGTCTCATAGGGTGTCTATTTTGGAGGAAAGCTTCAAGGAGTACAAGGAGTACAAAGCTCAGACATCAGAAAAGTTGGGGATGATACTGTCCATGCTGGAAAAAATGGTAAGTAAGAATGTGAACTCGGGCGAGGATGCAACAGTAGCAAACCAACAAAGCCTTTCAAAAGCTGCTACACCTAACCCCCCCTCCCCCCACCATTGCTTCATCTTCACCTTCACCTGCCAGAGATGCTCCAAACAAGGAGGTAAACAAAAGAAAGAGAAAGCATTAATGAATTCCGGTCATTTATTTTTTTCTTGTTGTGTGTTTGATGTTCAGGTTGCCTAATGGTTGAAGGAAGGACAAAAATGAATGCATTTCCTTTGACTGCCCTTGTGTGTTGTAATAGTATTTTTTTTTGAATTTGAATGCTATCACAACATCTCCTTTTAAATGTTGTAAACATGTCTGTAATAATTACATGTTGAACTCTATGTGCATTCTTTCTTCCTTTGTATCAACTTATGTGCATTATCATTCCTCTTTATTGAAAGAAGGAAAAGGAAAAAAAAAGGAATGCATTTTATCCTTATATTTGTTGTGTTGTAATAATATTTTTTTTGAGCTGGAATGCTCTCACAACATCTCCTTTTGAATGTTATTTTCATGTCTGTAATAATTACAGGTTGAACTCTATGTCTAGAAACTGTCATTGTAACAGCGAAAATGTGTGCTAACATGACAACTCATTTGGTCTACAAACATAGTTGTTGAAATCTACTTTTACAGTGTCATGTTTCTGTGTAAAGAAAAGAAGGTTTACATATAATTTGGGTAGGTATGAGTTGTTGTTTCTTATATGGATTATCTGCCTTTTCATAATTGTGTGCTTAGTAATTGACCTAAATTTACATAAAAGTTACATTGATCCTCTTTTTAGGTGTCACCGGAGCTGCCGACAAAGAATTCTATACCCGTGGATATTTTATCTGAATCATCCGTGATCAGTCCATGTAGGTATATCTTTAAATCGATGAACATTTCACAGAGTTATACTATGGGGAAGAATGTTGAGAAGGAAGCCTCAGAAGAGAATGTTGAGAAACAGAGAGATAAAATTATTGATCTTACTGACCCCTTTCAGAATGTTGAGAAGGAGGCCTCATGCTTGAATGTTGATAAACAGAAGGTTAGGGAGTTTAAGGTTGATGTTAACATGGATGTGGATGACGAAGCAGTTCTGGACTATGTATATAATGAAGTTGGCAGTGAATTGATTCTCGCTGAGTGCAATGGTCAGAGTTGTAAGAGGAGTAGTGCTAGGACTCTCCTACCGAACACATGGCTTAACGATGAGGTTGTGACCATATTTGCCTCTTATCTACTTGCATGGAGCACTGGCGACAATGTTTATTTCCACACTTTTTTCAGCAATAAGCTACAATCATACTGTACGTATGAAAAAACCGCTAGGAAAAGTTCCTACACCAAAGAGAATGTGGGTAAAAAGTTACAGTAAATACCTTCCTCTTTGCAAAAAGGTTAGTTTGCAGTTGTTTTTATAAGCAATATAGTTGAGTGATATTTGGATTTCTATGATGTCTCACATTATGATTTTGTTTTTTAACAGATGTTCATACCAATCCATGACTCAGATAATTAGTATCTCTTTATTGTGCGTATAGATAACGAGACAGGAGAATATTGGGATAGCCTTGGAGACAAAAAATCACGCAAGGATCACTGCAAAGATATTGCAAGTCACACGAAGCCTTTGTGGTCATAATCCCGTTAACATTGTATATTCAGTTGCATGGTTATTCGTTCATGATGTAACAGTTGAAAGTCTTTGACATTATTTTCGGCCCTCTTGTGAAGAAGACTAAGAAATTTAAAGATTTTCCCATTTTTAAGCCGCCACAATGTCCTAAAAAGAGGGTATTGATAACTGCAGGATCTTTACAATCAAACACATGGAGCAGTATGGTCAAAAGTGGTGGACCGAGGTATGTTTCATTTCTACTAGAGAATTTGAATGGTAATCAGTGGCATGGGCATTAACTTCATTGAAATTTATGCATTGCAGTATAACTCAAAGAGGTTCGCAAAGAGCTAACCTTGAAATTGATAAGGAACGGATACAACAACAGATAGCAAATGATGTGTAGAAACATCAAAAAAAAGATTAAATAATAACAAACTGGAAAACAAGATTGAAGAGCCTTAGACAATCAAGAGACTGAGAAGCACGGAAAGAATGTACAAGTCCTGAAGCAAGTGAAGATTGAACCGACCGAGAGCAACACAAACGGAAAACCATAAGTGACGGAACTGTAAAACCTCATCCTCTCACATGCGATGTGTACTATATTACTATGTATCACTACTTTATTATGTGTACATTATTCACATGAAATGTGTACTTTATTACAACGTATTAACTACTTTATTATGTGTACTTTACGAACACTAACCTGTCCAGAATTCACAGACACTTGAAGAATTCTTGAGATGTCTACCTATTTACGAAGCTTGGTCTGCTTATTTACGAGTCCGGGTCTACTTTTTTTGTGAGACAAAATGGTTTACCTGTTTACGAACAATAACCTACCTCTTTTGTGAACACGGTGTACTAGATTTTCGAACCATTGACTCACACCACGAGTAGACCAAGAATAAAGTGTCCAGAATTTACAGTCACTTGAAGAATTCTTGAGAGGTCTACTTGTTTACGAAGACGGGTCTGCTTATTTACAAGTTTGGGTCTACTTTTTTGTGAGACAAAATGGTTTACCTGTTTACGAACAATAACCTACCTCTTTTGTGAACATGGTGTACCAATGCTTCGAACCGCTGACTCACAACACGAGTAAACCAAGAATAAAGTGTCTAGAATTCACAGACAATTAAAGAATTCTTGAGAGCTCTACCTGTTTACAAAGCCGTGTCTTCTTATTTACGAGTCCGGGTCTTCTTTTTTTGTGAGACAAAATGCTCTACCTGTTTACGAACAATAACCTACCTCTTTTGTGAACACGGTGTACTAGATTTTCAAACCACTGACTCACAACACGAGTAGACCAAGAATAAAGTGTCCAGAATTCAAAGACACTTGAAGATTACTTGAGAGGTCTACTTGTTTACAAAGCCGGGTCTGCTTATTTACGAGTCCGGATCTACTTTTTTTGTAAGACAAAATGTTCTACCTGTTTACGAACAATAACCTACCTCTTTTGTGAACATGGTGTACCAACGCTTCAAACCGCTGACTCACAACACGAGTAGACCAAGAATTAAGTGTCAAAATTCACAGACATTTGAAGATTTCTTGAGAGGTCTACTTGTTTACGAAGCCTGGTTTGCTTATTTACGAGTCTGGGTCTACTTTTTTTGTGAGACAAAATAATCTACCTGTTTATGAACAATAACCTACCTCTTTTGTGAACATGGTGTACCAACGCTTCGAACCGCTGACTCACAATACGAGTATACCAAGAATAAAGTGTCTAGAATTCACAGCCACTTGAAGATTTCTTGAAAGGTTTACTGTTTACGAAGCCTGGTCAGCACATTTACGAGTCCTGGGTCTACTTTTTTTCTGAGAAAAATAATCTACCTGTTTACGAACAATAACCTACCTCTTTTGTGAACACGGTGTACTAGATTTTCGAACCATTGACTCACAACACGAGTAGAACAAGAATAAAGTGTCCAGAATTCACAGTAACTTGAAGAATTTTGAGAGGTCTACTGTTTACGAAGCCGGTCTGCTTATTTACGAATCTGGGTCTACTTTTTTTGTGAGACAAAATGGTCTACCTGTTTACGAAAAATAACCTACCTCTTTTGTGAACATGGTGTACCAACGCTTCGAACGCTAACTCACAACACGAGTAGACCAAGAATAAAGTGTCCAGAATTCACAGACACTTGAAGATTTCTTGAGAGGTCTACCTGTTTACGAAGCCTGATCTGCTTATTTACGAGTCCGGGTCATATTTTTATGTGAGACAAAAATGGTCTACCTGTTTACGAACAATAACCTACCTTTTTTGTGAACACAGTGTACTAGATTTTCGAACCATTGACTCACACCACGAGTAGACCAAGAATAAAGTGTCCAGAATTCACAGTCACTTGAAGAATTGTTAAGAGGTCTACCTGTTTACGAAGTCTGGTCTGCTTATTTACGAGTCCGGTTCTACTTTTTTTTGAGACAAAATTGTTTACCTGTTTACGAACAATAACCTACCTCTTTTGTTAACACGGTGTATTAGAATTTCGAACCACTGACTCACACCACGAGTAGACCAAGAATAAAGTGTCCAGAATTCACAGTCACTTGAGGAATTCTTGAGAGCTCTACCTGTTTACGAAGCCTGGTCTGCTTATTTACGAGTCAAGGTCTATTTTTTTTGTGAGACAAAATGGTCTACCTGTTTACGAACAATAACCCACCTCTTTTGTGAACATGGTGTACCAACGCTTCGAACCGCTGACTCACCCCACTAGTAGACCAAGAATAAAGTGTCCAGAATTCACAGACACTTGAAGATTTCTTGAGAGGTCTACCTGTTTACGAAGCCTGGTCTGCTTATTTACGAGTTCGGGTCTACTTTTTTTTGTGAGACAAAATGGTCTACCTATTTACGAACAATAACTTACCTCTTTTGTGAACATGGTGTACCAACGCTTCGAACCGCTGACTCACAATACGAGTAGACCAAGAATAAAGTGTCCAGAATTCACAGACACTTGAAGATTTCTTGAGAGGTCTACCTGTTTACGAAGCCTGGTCTGCTTATTTACGAGTCCGGGTCTACTTTTTTTGTGAGACAAAATGGTTTACCTGTTTACGAACAATAACCTACCTCTTTTGTGAACACGGTGTACTAGATTTTGAACCACTGACTCACACCACGAGTAGACCACGAATAAAGTGTCCATAATTCACACACTTGAAGATTTCTTGAGAGGTCTACCTGTTTACGAATCCCGGTCTGCTTACTTACGAATGACGGTCTACTTTTTTTGTGAGAGAAAATGGTCTATCTGTTTACGAACAATAACCTACCTTTTTTGTGTACAAGATTTACGAATATTAATCTACCTGTTTTGTTTGATTACATGGTGTTCATTATCCTTCATCATACATTCTGGAAATGAAAACCAAGACAAGGTAGAGGTCCTAACAGTTTCTAGTTCTTAAACGAAAAACATAATAAACATAATATCATGTGGAGCTATTTTTACAAAACACATAACATGTCCTTGTAGTTCATAAACAAAACATATAATATCATACATAATAGAAGGCGTCCGAAAGATCTAAACATTGAAGGAGGAAAGTTGAAATTAAAGACAACATTGAAAATTTTTGAAAATTTAATAACTTTTTCGACAAAGATTCATTCGCATCAACTGTTGGCAGAGGAGTTAGAAGGTCCCCTTGTCTTCTGGGCGGAATGCCAAGACACTGATTCTACAATCTGGAACTAGTTCTAAAACAACCAGATCTTCACTTTGGATCCCGCACAACGCCAAAAAGGTGTTCCACCCGGTGCTGAACTCAATATAGTTTCTGTTTGTGTGAGTAAGCTACACGACCGTTTTAATCGCCGGCGCCGCCTTCAGGTGAAACTCAAACAGACCCATTTCGACATCAAGAAGTTGTTTGTGGAATGGTCCGTGAGCATTGATCTGTGTATAATAACATGCATAAAATAATAAGAACACTCTCAAGACAAGCCACAATAGAACTTCAATGCAATAGTGAAAGTTGAAGAAAGTTACCATTGGGCGCTCAGAAGCATGGGTGACGGGCTGAAAAAATTCAGGCCGGGGTCCTCTGTAAAATCCAAAGGCATGTAGACAGCTCAAGCAGGGGAACGTCGACGACAATGTTTCCATCCGAGTAAAATTCCCTAACCTTGAATTGCATGTCTCCCATGTAATCCACCACAAGGAAGGCCTCAGAATCGTTCTGTATAACATCGTTCACAAATACACCCCATCCTCTGCGCAACTCAACCCACTCATGACCTTGTTTCACAAAAACTGGCCAGTCTTTTGGATAACCATCTAAGTAGATAACACCTTTTTTTCGACATCACCGACCATGTATTTGTTGGAAAATGACCAAGGTATCTCCTGCAACGTCAAACAAATTATTATGATTGGTAGATGGTTTAGTAAAAAAAATTAAAAAATACAACCGGAGTATAAGATAAAGAGCACTCATACCAATTCAATTACATTGACACATGATTTGTTAACCTTGGCTACGAACAGAGGAAGAGAGGAAGCTATGTTTGCCATTGACAAGTTTGGCTTGAAAGGTAATATCTGGTCTGCTGGAAACTGGAATTCTAATGAGTGATAGCGGTTTGGTGGAAAACTTTCACTCAAAGGAGGTTATAAGGCAAGGTTGCATTAACCCTTACCCATTCGAATAGTCAAGCCTGTTTACGAAGCGGTAATGATAAAGCGGTGACCAACTCGATTTAACCGATAAGACGTCTTGGGGTCTAATCAGACGTCTTGGGGTTTGATCAACCGTCTTGGGTAATTGGTAAGTCCACTTGTTGGATGACAAATGTCTACCTAAATCATGAGCAATGTATAGGAAAATCATGACCATAGCAAATTCTAAAAAATAAGGAAAATAAGTTGTAAAAATTGTAAAATAAGTCCACTTGTTGTAGGACATAGGTCTACCTAAATCATGAACAATTGTATAGGAAAATCATGACTACGTAGACTCAACCTCATCCCTTGAAATATTATGGATGATTGTTTGGTTACCGATATTGAGCAGCATGGAAGATCTTTCATGGAAAAGGCAATATGGACGTGTCTCATGCTAGTTAAGAAGACATGATCAAGGAAGGATATCATGCAAAGAGGTCTTAATTGCTTTTAAGTATATAACTGGGATTACATTCCTTACTGGTGGCATCTGATGATGATTACATGAGATATGGTGATATGCACGTATAAGATTGAAGAGTCACACTTGGAAACAATATTTTTACTTAGAAGGTGCTTACGTTGGAAGATCTCTAAGAATTACATTTGAGGTAAAATAAGGAAGGTCCGTCCTTGAAATATCCCATCTCCGTTGATCTAAACCAATTAAGTTAGGGTTCCGGGTTTGGGCCAATGAGCCAATGGGCATTGTTTATGGCTCCTCAACCTTGTGCGATGCAGATGAAGAGTAGGGTTTAGGATTGACGGCTGGGATAGAAGACACGCTGGTGATTCGTAAAATTTGAGGTGGATGGCGGCATTTGAAAAATTTGGTTTGGGACAAGTTAGAATTTTCAGTTTGGTGGGTGGCAGTTACTTTTGAAATTTGATATCAATTTGAACCAATTTGAAATCACAATTCCCACCTAGTACGTTTGTATATAAGAGTGCTTTAGTGACCACAACCTTTTCGTTGAAAGATGTCTAACCTAAAAGAATCAGATGTGGAGCATGAAGCTGTTCTGAAGAATGCTATGGTGGATGTCGAAGAAGCAAGCCAACACTGACTAAGCCCAAAACCAGATGGAGCATGAAGTTGTTCCAGAGAAGGAAGTTAACCCCATGCAAACTCATCAGTGTTCTGCTGCGGTAGAAGGATTTTGCACTCATATAGCCGATGTTACTAAAAGACCATGCGGCACTTGCGCACACTTGTACAACGTTGGACCAGACAACGTAAAAAGATGCAGTTGTGGATTGTGCTACTGGGAACATGAAATGCATCACTTTGAAGACGGGAACTCCAATTCCCCTCCAGTAGGCTATTGGTGGTGGCCTTCAAACCCCGAATTCTCTCCAGATATTGATGACTTTCACCAAGCAAGTGCTCTATGGATGTAACTACTCTCTATATAGATGAGACTGAGCCATTATCGTTGTTGGCATAATAAAGTGTAATCTAAGTTCAGCAGTGGGTTGTGCAGGCAAGTTTATTGCTTGGAAGTTTTTTTCTTACTTTTGTGCAGTATTATATGAACTCCACTTCTTCACGAGGAAGTGAAACATGTACACCAATACACATGACAAGTAATTCTACTGGTAACACCAATATCAGTACGTAAAATACATGAAACTGGTAATACCAATATCAGTACGTACAATACATGAAACATGTTACACTATATTAGTATCATTGTTCTTGGTTCATTCGAGCATTAATTTGATAGGGAACATGATCTACAAAACTATCAGTACTAATCTACATTAGGGATTAGAAGCCTAAAAAGGACCTACGATCCAGTTCTTACATTAGGGAGCATTGATGGTTTTCTCGATCCATTTCCAGCACTTATTGAATTTTCTCCTCACCAAGTCAATGGTTAATTCCATGTGAATAGTGTGCAAATCAAACTACATTGTTTTAGAAAGTCCATTTTAGATTCAAGTACCATCCTACCATACAATTTAAGTTTAAGATTGAAAGAGACATTTTGGTTACTCATGCCACCACTCTGATCCATAGTTCTGCATGTGTTTCATTGTAAAAATCCCACAATCAGCTCCACTCTCCTGTTCTGGGGAATGAGCTGGCTCGTCTAGGGTGAAGTCTGCAAACTTTTTCTTCTCCTGCCTGAAGGGTTTCGTAGTGAATTCCACGCTTCCGTAAATCATGTCAAGTGCTAGGAGCTGCAGTCATTAAACATTAGGCACAATCCCAATAACATAGAGTGAATACAAGGCTTACGAGTCATTTTTTTTTGTTTAGATTAAAACATGATCACTCACAACGGTTTTGCACTGATCCTTCCGTCTCCTGCTACATCCCAAGCTATCTCACACTTCAGCTATTTGGACATCAGGACGCACCACCAACAGGTACCAATGTTTTATGTCGTGCATGGGTATGAAAATCTGTAAGAATAATTAAACGTGAACATGTAGTTTATGTTTGATCATCTCACTGACAAGCGAAGCCAACTAGTGACATACCTTTTTGCATGTAGGAATGTCATTGTCAAATCTTCTCACACCCAACTCATTCGAACTTACACCATTGACAACATGTCCTGAAGATAACTCTTTACTGTACTGCATTCTCTTCCGACAGAAGTAGATTGTAAAGTAAACGTTATCGCCTCCTCTACGTTCTTGCCATAGATAGTCAGCAAACAATGTAATAATGTCGTCATTGACGAACCTATCCGGTCGGAGTGTCCTCACAGAATCTCTAGTGGTAAAGATGCAGCCACTAGCACTATCAACGATGGTTTCGCTCAGTTGCAAGTCTGTCTCTGTGTCGTAAAGAAAGAGGACAAGTCTCTTGTTAGTCTCTTCTCTATCAGCATTGACTCTGAAGGGGCCAATCTGCGCCGTTTCGAAATATTTGGGGCCTTTTTTTGGCAGAGTATCTCTTCCATATAAAGGATCCTACCAGAAACACAATGTCTGCAGCTCACAAACTGGTGTAAAAAAACTTTCCCACAACTAAATTCCAATATAATCCATGAAAAAAATGACGAGACCGTAAACATTGATCTAAGAGTCACAATGGATCAACTCACAAACTAATGCAAATCCACAAATTCATACCTGACTTTGTGAGCCATCTCGGGGCCTCAATTTATTCGTCGGGGATGCTTGGGGAGGGTATCCTGCATTCTGTGTTTGAGAACTTAGACAGCTCAGTAAACTCAGAATTTTGTCCATCTTGCCTGTGACCTCAAGGTCCTTTGGATCTTTCACAGAGGAACGAGGAGCAACCGAGCCAACATCAAGTCTACGACACTTGACCACCTTTAGAAGGAGTGCTTTCCACCGTCTCAAAGCCATAGCTCGCTCCTTTTCGATACTTCTTCCCTTCTTCGCCGTTTTCGGTGGCATCTTCGAAAGGAATTATTGATTGAGAGGTAGATTACCGTGATTTAGGGTATGGGTATACGAGCGTTAGGGGTTTCAATTTGGGGGTACAAGCCAAATAAGGATTTTGAGGACGAACTATCGTCAATCTGGGAAGGAGAGGTGGATTATCATAATTATGGGAATTAGAGGTTAAATTTGGGATTCCAACATCATGCGACACAAAGTGAGCTGAAGATGGTATGGGCTGATAGAGTTTTCTTTTTGCATGTTTTGACATTGATGAGCTGGCCCATCATTTAACATAGAGCCCAGTCCGCCCACCCCATCATTGCCTGTTGTTGGAATCCCCAAAACCATTCATGGAATTCGGGTTCCATTATCCCTTCCTCTGACCAAAAACACCCATCCCTTCCCTTAATCCATGAAATCACCTCTAAATCCAACTTGCTCAAAAAGATCCATACTTGCATGTTGCTGCAATCACGATAATCCATCTCTCGATCAATCATTTGGATCAAACATGCCACAGAAAATGGCCAAAAATGGAAAAAACATTGAAGAGGAGCGAGAAATGGCTATGAGACGGAGAAAAGCATTTTTACTACAAACGATCAAGCGAAATCTTCAGGCTAAACATGATTCAATTAATACGCCTACCCCTATTGACGCCTCACCCAATGTTGCCGAGGTAGGATAGGAGCATAAAATGCGACATTCTTAATGTGCTACTACCTCCATTTGTACTTTGATTATCTCTTATTGTCGTAGAATAAGTCATAATGTAGAGTCGAAAGTTTTTGGTAGAGTTGTATGTAAAACATGTTAAACATAGAGGAATGATGTAGAAAATTGTCAAAAACCGATTTGTGGAGCCTTAGAGATGTTCTTATGATTCTGTAAAGCTTTTACATTGTCACAAATTGATTTAACTTCTCTGATACTTAGGTGACATGTAGAAGAGGTCATGGGAAAAAGAATCAGGAGAATTGGAGTTATGCCTGAATCATTGCCGGAAAGTTAGACTGCCAGAACAGAGCAACCTACTGCATGCCGAGAGAAGTGTTCCTGATGGACCTAGGGAAGCAAAGCAGCTGATCCAAGAAGCCTAGTCTATGAAAGGAGAGGTCTAAACCAAGTCAAATATGGAGAAGAAGATCTAAATTCGACAGAATATCAAGGAATATCCAAGTCTTGAAAACCCTAATTAATTTCGGGAGAATTCTTGTGCACGTCTCTCAACTTCAATGAACTCTCCAGGACAGCTCACAATGAATCAAAAAACGTGTTAGATATGGATAGAGAGCTACGGGAGTCTAGTTTCTGAATCTATTGGAATCACCTCAATATCTATTTTCTAGAGGGAGTTATGACATAATCATCAGACATAGGTCATTCTACCGAATTGAGAAAAACTAGGGAAACCTAAACCAACTTGGTTTCAACTTTGTGGCCGACCTCTCTAGGGTTTTTCCTCTATATAAAGCATGACTTCAAGGGCAGAAGATTATCATTCCTACCCTTGCAATTACATAGCCGAAACTCTACCAAACCCTATACAGAAAATTACTTAGCTGATTCATCCACCACAAACCATAAGAATCATTCCATCCTTCCACCGATTTTCCCCACACTTGCCGAATCTTTCAAGGTTGTAAAAGTGTGATTTGCTCATGGCTTCTTGTATTATTTTCTGTATAATTTCGAACTCTATTGTAATATACTTTTTGATTTTAGTTTTATTTATCAAACATGGTTTTCGGATTTCTTTGTGATCTTTGATTGTTCTATGTTTTGATTTGTAACTTCTTGAATATATGATGATTTCATGATTTAGGTTTTGGGGCAGTAGCATGTTCTTATGTGTTTTTGATTTCAAATTAATTAATTGTCATGAATTCGTGCATCTAAATCAATCCTTGAGGCTGCCTCGGCCATGGTTGTCCTTAAGGTGCAGTTTCATCTACCATAATAATTTTGGATCGATTCATACGCAAAGTTGTCTTGGTCTTTGTTATTAACTTAGGGCGGATATAATACTGATAATTTGCATGCTAATATGATGAGTGACGCCATGCCTTAGATCATGTTTCTGATTGACTCGTGTGCTAAAGTGTTTTCTTGTTTAATCTCTACGCAACGTGTCTTTAAATGAGTTAGCATTCATATTTAGGATCAAGCGCAAAGATGGTTCTAAATACTTGAGGAGTCTTAATAATTAGATAACCGCAAAGGCTCTAATTAGAATCGAAATTGGTTAGAGTCTAGGATAATTTGAACGTTGCTGCCCGGCCTTACATGAAGTTGTTATGTGTTCTTGATGGTTTTTCTTGTTAGGTGTTGCATGAGTATGTTGATCACTTGTACGTAATAATCTTAGGTTTAATTTTTAGTAGGTTATTTGTTAGAATTAATCAATCTTAAACCCCAATAATTCGATGTATATATGTGAATATTTGTTTATAAGTTGTTTGGTTTCTCTTCTTTCGATTGCTCTTTAGTTTCCCCGGCTAGAACGATCCCTACTTTTTCATATAACTACGATTGCAGGGTAATTAAATTGAAGTTGTTTGACCTCGGTTACGCGACACGTCAGTACCTGAATCCTTCTAAAGACAAACATGGTGTTGGACCCCATACATCAGAATGAATTTTCTGAAAAAGGAGCAGTTGACTTAGAAGTGGACTCAACAAAAGGTAATCTATGCATTTTCCCTGACAAACAAGATATACACAACTGATCAGAGCATGGACTAGAAATCTTAGAGTAGCTAAGCATCTTGGAAACAACAACAGCAGATGGATGACCTAGCCTTTGATGCCACAAAGTGGATTTCACAGCTGATCCAATGAAGGCAGTATGAGAAGACCTTATTTGAGGAGTAGTAAACAGAAACAGCCTTTCAGATGTACTCTTTCCTTGATGAAGGATTTTCCTTGACACTTTGTCCTGCACACATATTTCAGTGTCATCCATGACAATGAAACACTTATTATCCTTGCATAACTTGTTAAGAGATAACAAATTAACTGCCAAACTTGGAACATGAAGAACATTATTCAACTGAAAAGTATGAGAAGACGGAGTAATTTTAGTAGGAACCAATATGTTTGATACTCAAACCTTCACCATTACCAATAGTGATTGAATTGGAGGAATCATAAGGATGAGCTATAGCAAGATTTCTGAGATCAGAGGTCATATGGTGAGTTGCTCCTGTGTCTCCAATCCAAACTTCATTAGGAGAAACACCTGAAGATGATGCACCATGAGTATGAGCAGACATAGTTGTGATTGTAACAGGAGGATTGGAGCCTTGAAAAGCATAATTGCTCCTATGTGAGCAATCCAAAGCAGTATGGGATTTTAGACTACAGATTTGGCAAACAAACACAGATAAGCCTTCAGTAATAGCTGTATGCCCTCTTTTGTTACAAAGTTGACATTCAGGTGAGGCTCCACTATTATTTCTATATTCACCATTCCCAGGTCTGTAATTTAGAGAAGCTGGATTGTTGAAACAAATGCGAGCAATATGTCCTTGCCTGCCACAAAACTCACAAATAGAATCTCTATAGCAATTATCAGCAGTGTGACCCTTCTTGTCACATATCTGACACTTAGCACCACCATAATATGAGTCTAAACTTTGACCTTAGTGAATTGCTTAGTGCCACTCCAGTTGGACTTTTGAGCAGAATCATTCCAAACCCTTTTTCCTTTGTCACCATTGAAATTGTTAGCTCCATTACTGCTACTACCTCTAAAATTGGAGGAACCTCTCGCTGCCATTGCTGTCATAAAGCCACTCAAAGAAAACTGAGATTCAATGTCTCTTTATGCTGCCAACAGTTGAGCTCTGAGGTCCTTAAAGGAAATTGAGTTTATCTCTTGCTCTAATGATAGTCTTTATCATAGAGTATTCTTCAGGTAAACTATTAAGAGTCACAAATACAATATCTTCATCTACCATTGTGACACCAACAGAGTTGAGTTGGTCTTTAGCATGCTTAATGCGCAAAAGGTACTTCTCAATAGAATCTGCACCTTTCTTAATGGTTTGTATATCAGTCTTCAACTGCATGATACTAGCTCTAGAAACAGAAGAGAATCTCTCTTGTAATGCTAACCAGGCTTCCCTTGATGACCTAGATCCCACAATGATATCCATAACCTCATCATCAAGAGTTGCCATTAAGAGACCTATCAATGCCTTGTCTATCATTTTCCACTCTTTATAGGCTTCACTAATCTCACTTGTCACTGAACCTTCCTCAGATAGAACAAATCGAGGAGGACATGGATAAGAACCATCAAAATAACTGAAGAGATCATTCACCTCCAGAACAGATTAGAACTGATAACTCCACTTTATGAAATTAATATCTCTCAATTTCACAGTTATCATGCTCAACAGTGAGTTTATTTATGACTGAGTAATTGTCATGATTCCTACTATCACACAAAAGGACTGAATCAGATCACTACCAAAAGTAGAAACTATAACCACACTTCTTTATGATCAACACTTCACTGCATTGAACACTACAACTTTACTTTCTCAAGCACAGCACTACACTTCACAGCACACTCACTTAAGCACATAACAACACTTCTCAACACAAAACATGCACTATTTCTCTCCGCAGCACATCACACACATCACTTCTCTTATAAGCACATCACACACATCAAAACTGCTAATCATCACTGAAATATTCTTCTACTATAGCTAAAACACACAGATCAAGCTCAAATATGGAGAAAAATGAGCACTGGCTATACTCTATCTTATCAAAAGGCTTCAAAAGAAGGATCCAGCAAGATAGTAAGCTTCTAGAGCATGAAGAACACAGTAGCTTAGCAGATCTAGGCAACAACCCTGAGATCTATACATATAGGCATCAAAACATCAAAATTAAGCTACGAATAGAGAGATCGAAGCTCAGAGATGAACCTTAGAAGCTTAAACTTTGCAGATCTGAAAAACAAAGAAAGCTAGGGTTTCTGCAGCAAACGAACACCAAAAACGAAGAGCGGAAGTGAAAGCTGCAAACAACCATGAATCAAGCTTAGATGAGAATCAGGATCAAGAGCCGAAACTCTGATACCATGATAACATCATAGCCATAACTCAAACAAACCCTACAATCTCAAGCTTTGCTAAAATGGAAGAAAGAAAGGAGAGAGAACCTTGTGGAACCTTTCAGATATTTTTCAGATAAAATGCAAAGCGTACCAGAATACAAGCATGAAGAAGAATTTATAGTTAGAGATACTCTAACAATTATTACAGCACAGAATAAAAGAAAGAGAAAAATAAGAAAGTCTCCAACTAGATTATTACAGCTGTCCTCCATTAGGGTCAACTATAAAAGTCAACATTGCACCTCTTCAACAACTGGTCTTCGTTTTCATGTCATATACAAACACGGATATTTGTGTTTTCATTTCACACGCACATGTGCGTGTTGCCCATTGCACACATATACCCGAGTTTAAAAATTCCATTCATGGAAGACCGTTCCGTAGTAATTCATGCAGCACAAAAACCGACGATTTTTTAATAAGTTAATTTATTAATTTGCACAGATATATGTATGAATTAGATATTACACAGTTATCCGTATGGAAAGATGATAAAGGTTTTGCCCTTGCACACGAAAGTCTGTGACCGATGTTATTTCACACAGATTTTTGTGGGTATATTGTTGTTCTATAAACTATTGTGGGCCAAAACATACTCATTACACACAGTTATGTGTATATATTGCCAATACACATATATTAGTGGCTTTATAAATTCTGTGGGAGTTAAATATGTGAGAGGCGTAATTATTCCTTGTACCTGGAACACCACGTGACGCTGTCATGTGGTGTACCCGGTCAATCATATAACTCAGATTCATGTGAGAACTAAGAGGGGATGAAAAAAAAAAAAGTAAAAGTAATTAAATACACAAATCAAAAATAACGATAAAACACTTGGACCAATTAATAAAATTAAATGAGAACATATATAAAACAAGCATGGTGTTCCAGGTACAAATAATAATTTTTCATGTGAGAGATGTATTTTTGCTAGTAATGCTTTTACTAAAGCTTCAGCTCTGGATATCCCTTAACAAATCCATTTGCAATATCTTTCCAATTAAGTTTTCATCATGAAATATTGGTTTAACACTTATATATTAGATGAGCTGGACTGAAATGACAAGTCACATCATCACAGTCCTCCTTAGTCCTTACTGCTTAGGAAATGAATGAATCTAATTAGGTGCAAGGATAAAATGATTCTATTAATAGTAACCATGATTACTTATTAATTTAAGAGATATGTCTACAATATTTTTGACCAATTGGCCACAGATCGTAAGCCTCAGTGAGGCCGAACAATCCAAGACATTAATGCATCAGATAATAACCAGGTTGAAGTTCTCCACTTCATTTAGAAGATATAAACCTCCATTTTTTTTTTAATAGAAATTATTGTCTTCTATTTTTTTTTTTAGCAGAGTGCTCTCTCACCTCAAATTTATTAATAAAAAATAAAAATTACAAACAAGTTAGATGGCACTAAAACCAGTACCTTAAAACACCAAACAAAAGACAACAAACTACACTATAAAACAAGTCAATGAAAACGAAAGTTTGAGAGACCGAATTTATCTCGTTGATACATGTCCCGAATGAAATGGGGAGGTTCATCCCACCAAGATAAAGCAGACATCGACAAACTCATATTGACAAGAGCATCTGCCACCTGATTACCTTCCCTGAAGATATGAGAAGATCCAAAATTCATCTGAGAAATGCGGTGCAAACAATTACCCTATGCTACTCGCAAACGCCAAAGAACAAGATGAGGATCCCGCAAAAAATTAAGCACAATTGTTGAATCCACCTCAAGAAAAATATAAACCTCCATTTATTCAGTCATAGAGATCAAAGAAACTTAGCAAATGCGCCTGCATATGATGATTCCATCTCCTACAGAAGCATGAGCGATCTCGACTCGAGGGTCAGCTGAAACAGACTTGTTAAACTCAATTATTGTTGCCCGCATCATCGGCGGCCTTTTGGACTCGAGAATAACAGCCTCCTCAGGCTTAGCCACTGATCCTCCCCACAGTGTGTTATCATACATAATAATCCCACCAATCTTCACCAGTTTCATCAACCTCTCATGATAATTCCAACAGTTTTCTTTGTCAGCATCGACAAAGGCAAAGTCGAAATCACCCTCATTCTTTGGTTCTTCCAAGAGATTGTCAAGGGCAGGCAGAGCTAGGGATTCAATGTAGTCGATTTTGTGCTCCACTCCGGCTTTTTGTATGAATGGGAGACCTATTTCATATGTTTTACGATCTCTATCTATGGCCGTAATCTGCATCATCAAATCTATTATTAATTCACCTTTAACACCTTTAACACACACACAGATTATATATATACTGAATAGAAATAAAGAGCTGGCTAGCAAATCTACCTTGCCGTCGTCAGGGGTGGCGAGAGCCGTAAGAAGGAGAGAGTATCCAGTAAAAACTCCAAGTTCAATCGTCTTTTTTGCATTCGTAAGTTTCAAGAACATGGCCAGTAGCTGACCTGCATCAGGTACAGTCCCAAGGAAAGCACTTGACACGGACATAGAATTGTTCAGATGGTTTAGTATCATCCTATATGCAAGATTAAAAGTGCATGCAAAAAGTGTAAAAGAGCTGCAGATAATTACTTGGGGAGTTTTGCAGTGGCTTCCCTCAGCTCCTTGAGTGCCTCTGGTTCTCGAGGGTACACACTAGTTTCTAGTATATACTGTAATTAGTACAAGTAAACAAAATAAGTTAGTCATCCTCTCCTCGTTAAAAGCATGCCTGCTTCAATTGGCTTCTAATGTGTAAGCCGTTTTCAAGACTCCCTCCCTTGGGAGATTCACAGGGCGCAGATCGATCTGATATTCAATTGAATGAATTGATGCAAAGGTGCATGGCACGATCGATAGAGATAAGTAATAAGAAAAAGAATGAAAGAGCAGTAGCGTACAGCACCTTGTGTAATTCCGCATTTTGCAGCAGGTTTGGAAAAGCCCGAAACTTTTTGCTTCCTGCTGTGTTCTCCATATTCCTTGTATCACAAACTAACTGTTAGCCGACCGACACTTTTTCTGGTCTATTTGATTTGTTAGATCGATATTCAAACAAGAAGATGCATATCCTAAACCAGTAATGGTAAAGCAAGTACTTATATGCAATATTGTATCAAAGGAAATTCAGGAAATGATAAAAGACATACCAATTCTGGAGGGTTGTAAGATTTGAACTTGAATTGTCCACTGCTTCAGGATTCTCTTCTCGGTATGTTTATGAATGATCGATAATTTAGGCCGTTTAAATAATCATATAACGTTCCATACATAGGTCCACCGTCAAATAATCGGGTCATGCATTCTTTTTCATTACGTGTTAAGTCATGCATCCGGTGGTACTAACTTCGGAACTCATATTGTCTCATGAAATCATCTGGATCATTCGATCTTAATGTACGATCTTAACGCTCAGGGACAGACTCCTCTACAACAAAAGTAGTCATTTCCAACCAACTATCTAAGTCGTTGTGTTCTTACCTTGACTAACTGTTAATGAACAGCAAGCTCATCGATCCTAGACTATCTGTTAGATGATTCTACTTTGATGAGTGCTTATCTTCAAGAAGTTAGTTTACGTTCTATACGCACAGAATAGGCATGCATGGTTTCGTATCTACGGATTGCATCCAGTGGCGGAGGGAATTAAGGACCAATGGGGGCCCGTGCCTTCATTAGATTTTGAGAAATGGCAGCCAAAATGCAGTTGTGCCTCAGTGAAAAAGAAAAAGTCTGAGTATTCATTCATCAATAGATATATTTGTGTTTGGTTCAATAACTTTGCCCCCACATGCATATTTTTCTCCCTCCGTCACTGATTACATCCAATTATTATTATTATTATTTTTCTCCAGTTGCTTGATTTTTATGTATTGTAGTTTGCTTGAGCAAAGGGATGACATGCCCCATTCCTGGGCTGCAGAGTATATGCTGCATGCCTGCATGGAGTTTTTTTTTTTTGATACATATGCTTCATGGAGTTGATGCTTTGAGCTTTCCATGTATATGGAATTGAGTTGTTTTTTCATTATTTATGGAACGAGTTGTTGGTTTCAGATAGACAGAAATGAACCAAATGGAGAAAGTTACTGCGTATGTTGCAGCGATTAGGCTGTTGGTGTACATAATTAAGATTGGGTTTGTCTTTATTAATTGCACACATGCATGGTATATATATAACTAAGAAGATGATGCACGTGAATAACAGGGGCCGGGTGGTGGAGTGGGAATTTTGAAGAAAATTCCTGGGAACCAAGTTTGCATGCATGTTACACAGATACACATGTGTAGCAGAATTTTGCTTTTGAGATTTGAGTTATTTTCCTTATTTTTATGTTCAGGGATTAAATCGGGGCAGTTGCATTTTATGTTCTAAATTGATGTCATTGAAATTGTATACCTGCCATATAAGAATATTTTTTTCTTCAACTCCGATCTGTATATTCCTTTGGCTGGCATTGTTGATTATTCTGGTGCTGATCTCGCATTATGCTTTGCCATGCATCTAGCTAAATGGATAGTTTTTCAACATCGATGATTACTCTGTTCAAGCTTAGCTTTATTTTTCTTAAGGTGCAAGTATCGACTATCAAATAACAAACCTTAAACTAGAGAATTGACACCTATTCTTGCCACACCATACATTGTGAGAAGGAATTTGACACTACACATATATAATACTAGCTAGGCCAATTAATACGATGCAATCAAAAAATAAATATGTGAACATTTCACTACATAGAGCGCGACGCACGTACGCCAATGAAACAACAATTTAGACTAGTAAATATAGATCGCAGCAACGAACGATAAATTGAACTTCTAAAAACAAAACCAAAGCTCCTTCTCATGGAACTTGGGAAGAAGGAACAACACCATCTGCAAATTGCAAGAACATTTCAGCATGTTTAGTGAACTGAGAAAGAGCATTATAAGAGGAACCACCCTGTTCCAAAGCTTTTGCACCACTGAATTTGAGATTCTTGGCTCTATCTCTCAATGCAAAACCTTCTTTGTCCTCCATAATTTTCCTCACCATTTCCCCTATCTCTTCTCTCTCCACCACGTTCTTCCACGGTGGTATCTTTGACCGAACCGCCACGCCTAGCTCCTCCGTCAGCAGCGTCGCATTCAACCTTTGCTCAGCGTAGAGCGGCCAAGCGATCATTGGTACTCCGTTGGTGATGCTTTCAAGTACCGAGTTCCACCCCCAGTGTGTAAAAAACCCTCCGACTGACGGATGGACCAATATATCCACTTGTGAAGCCCACAAAGGGATGACAAGCCCAATGTGCTTGGTCCGGCCCAAAAAACCCTTGGGAAGGTACGTAATTGGATTGCTGACACCGCCACAGTGACTCCCTGCCGTGAAAAATGCTTCATCGGCAGATGTTACAATCGGCGACCGTATGACCCAAACGAACCTCTGTTGACTCATCTCAAGTCCCCAAGCTAGCTCGACCATTTGCTCATACGACAAGGCCCCGCCGCTTCCAAATGACACGTAAATCACAGATTCATTGGGCTGCTCATCTAGCCAACCCAACACATCACCCCTCGAGCCGGAATACTTGGGCCTCAGAAAAGGCCCAATAGGAAAAACGGCCCGTTTGATAATCGGCCCAAGAATTTCTCATCTCTAAGTGCTGCTAGGGTCTTTGGCTCCAATTCCTCCCATATGTTTATCAGAATCCCATCACCCTTTGGGATTCCTCTTCCCATCAGCATGTGCTCGTCGTACTGCTGATTTCTCCGGTCCAGCAAAGCGTTGACGATATCAAGTTCCGGTGATAATTGTCTGCGCGCATCCCGGAATTTCTAGTGGATCTTTGAGGTTAACGAATTCACCCCTGACTTGCTCATCTAGAGTTGGAGAATACATCATTACAGAAAGGAACCATGCATTGGAAGCAATGAAAACATACTTCGGAATCCCAAACTCCTCGGCAATGGGCAGAGATTCGGTGCCAAAAAGATCCACGATGAGCACGGTGGGACGACGACGATGACGGAAGTTGATCATGTCATGCAAGGCGGCACGAAACGCAGGTCATACTTGTCGCATCATTTCTACCAGGCGCGTAACGACGGCAGCGTCAGGGTGGAGAAGGCAAGAAACATCTGGTGATGGGAGCTCGATAATGTCTAGACCGCGTGGAAAGGCAGATGCGTCGAGGAGTTCAGATTCGGCAGCGGAAGTTTGCGATGGCACGAGGAAGATTGTGACAGTGAAGTTTTGGTGGGTGACGAGTCGTTTCCCGAGCTCAAGGACAGGGATGAGATGGCCCATCCCTGGGCTGCAGAGTAGTGCGACATGCTGGTTTTCGATCTCCATGGACATAGCTAGAGATTAGATTGGAAGCGAAGAGATAGATTAGAGCTGCAAAGTTTATACCTAGCTAGCTGCTCAGCATGCATGTGTCAAGATATGCAGGTGGGTTAAATAGAATTGAGCTGCTGTACATAAACAATGACTAGATGCACGTTATGGTATATGTTTTAGATTCAAAGACCTGTTGGATTTGTGGCGGAAAATGATTGTTCGCAAAATGGAGGTTTCAATACTACTACTAGGTCATCAAGACAGACAACCAATTAAAAACTCATATCATTATGAAGTTAAAATATAATTTTATCCTTCTCAAATATAATGGGTTCTTGATTATTATGTCTTTTCCTTGATTAGCTAGCTATTACATGGTAATGATATGTCAAAAACGTGATTTGTACGTTTAGGTTACATGACACATAAGATTGATGACAAAAATTTTAGCCTTACTGAGGTGAAATGTGGCCAACAATCAATCAATTTCCAATTTAAAATTTAAATCTAACAATATTGTTCAGTTGTGAGTTGTGAATCATTAATCAGGGAATAATTGTATCTAGTAGAATTGTGTAGAATTAATTAGACTTACTATATCACATTGGCCTAATAATGTAGTACGTACGTACAATCAACAAGGGAATATTTGTATTTAGTAGTTTTTCTGTAGACTTAATTAGACTTACTATATCACAATGACTTAATGTGTAGTACAGAACTGTATATAATCTCTTTGCACATTATGAAGCAAACTACGATCAAATTTTCTCTGTTTATATTCTATTTTTTTCATCTCATTACTTGACTAAGATGAAATAGGACACAAGAGTTTGCGTTTCTTGGGACACAATATTTGACTAACGCAGTGAATGTCATCACAATTTTTAGACTAGAGAAAGAACCATCATAAACAACAAAATTTGAGAAATCATCGAGAGAAAAACAACAGAAATTGAGGACCATATACATACAGATAATGAAACACAATGCCATCTTCCATTCAACTCGTATCAACCAGCAAACTCCACAGTTTAACATTACTTAATAGATCACTGGCTTAAATCTATTACTTAGCAGTTGGAACGAATCTAGCTACATCTTAATTAGTTTGCCACTGGAAAAAAGAAACTGTTTTATCATGAGTTTATCACAGTTGAATCTTTGCTTCTATATTCTATTCTATTTCCCTCATTCTTTAGCTTATACTCATGACCAGCAGTCCGGCACCATGCATGCATGCATGTAAAGATTATGATATCGCAAAAAACAAACTCAAAAAAGAAGAATCGATATCATGTAACTTTTTTCAAGTAGCACAGTACGTTCCAGGCTTCCAGTAACATGCATGCAAGTTTTGCATATATATTTTGTTTGGTCATTTGAGAATACAGTTTCGTTATCAACTATAGATGTATATATTTACATAAACAGCACCCAGACGAAAGGTACAGACCGGAGAAGGTTAGAAAGGCGAAATTAAGCTGACATTATGCACACAGAAAAGTCTACTGCATCGATGATTCGTCAACGGTGTAGTGTATAATATCTCATTCCTAGCTAGAAAAGAAAATGGCATGGTGTATAATAGAATATCATTCCGATCCATTTGTGTTCAACGATTAATACACAGTGCATGTGATCTAGACAGCAACACTACAGATGAGGGGGGAAAGGACAAGAACCAGCAGAACAATAATCTGCGCTTGTAAACAAGAGACATCTTTCCATGCAAATCCATTGAGTTGTGACCGCTGGCTAATTATTAGACTATTACAAACTCGATCACAATCAGTGAATCACCGTGAAGATTTGCTTATTTAATCCCAGACGTTGATCGGGCCGGTGGCTTCTTTGACTTTCTACAGGTCGATCACTTCACCAAACGCACGCCTGTGTTCTCCTTGCTATGTAGACATAGGTGGAGAGTACTCCAGCTTAATATAATACTCAAAGGAAGTACGAATAACTTGTGTTTTTTCTACGTCCTATTTAGAGGCTCATACTGTCTGCATGTCATCCCAGCGGCCCAGCCAAGGGGCGGCTTTTGCTGCGGTTGCGAAGAGTACTGCTGCCAATGGCTGAACTGTCCTAGCTAGGGTGATAATGACACACTCGATCATGGCATGGTCACCACCATCTGTCCTTCAAAGGTGATAGCAATATAAAAGAACTAAAAAGAGACGGTTACAATTGATCTTGGAGTATTATTATATGATGGAGTGATAGAAGATGCGTCGAGAATATATGTAGTTTTTAGTGTCGGTCAGTGTCGACGATGTGCAAACTTAAGCTGTCATTTTCATTAAGATGTAAGGTGCCCTCATTCCCATGCCATCTTCAAGGCTTTGTGTATTTATTAAAACATTACGTAAGTAGTAACATATAAGACAGGGGAGAACAAGCGAATCAAGCCAATTTTTAGAGTTATGATGTGTACGTGGTTTGATTTTGATCAAGCTTAATTTGTTGAATTCAAGTTTAGGCTAGCTAACTTGACTAAATTCGTTTGTATATGATCATGAACTGTGCAAAATACTTAATAAGTCACTCTACGTTCATCTTGATGCATGGAACTTATTATAAGGCCCTTTCTTGGTGAAATCCTTAGATATGTAGATTGCTTGGGACCAATCGATGAATAGCAATCCCCCGATAAGATTTAGCATTCTTAAAGGTAGGAGACGAACAGCCGATCCCCCATCTATCATGATATATATATAATTGTCGGAACTCTTTCTCGTGATGTTGATCGAGCAACCCGGCCGGCATCTTTAGCGAGGAGGATGAAAGCAGGACTCGTGAGATGACTGCGTCTATTTATCTGTTATATGAAGTTTAGCGACATACGCTTAGTATAAGCCATAAGCGTTATCTGTATAAATTCATGATTTGAACCAAGTTAACCTTAGCAATGAGGGAATGACAGAGAAATACCTAGATTATTGTTTGATGCGGGTCAGGTATCGAGAACAGGCCTCCAAATGTCATTCAACAGACACCAGAAATAAGGAGTAGTAAACTCGTAGAAAAGGGCAAATCCATGCCGCAAATAGACTTATTTAAATCATAAAACATAAGCTCCTCAACAATTATTACAATACCCATATTTATATGGGTTACAATACTTGGAGAATAAGTAGCCTCAAGCTAAAAAAGAAAGCTAATTAAACGTAAATCCTAATAATTATAATTCCCTAAAACTATCTCAATAACAAAATATCAAAGATTACAAATCTATAATTAAATATTGTCTGATATGCTCCTGCATCAAACTCCTTTGGTTGGAAAGAATTCGTCCTCGAATTTGAACCATTGATGTAGAAAATCTAGACAAAATCTTACACTGCTTCAAATCTTCTTTTGACAAATTCGCTTGCAATTGAATTCTTCCTTTCCAAATAAATAGATATTTAGAATAAATGCTTGATCCTGATTCAATAAATTTTCTCTTCAACTTCAATCTCGCAATCCCAAAATTTCCCCCACCATCATTGATCTGATTGATAAGATTAACTATCAATTTGGGAATCTGCATAAGGAATATATTAACTCCAAGAAAATCAACAAAATTATTGTCAATATCCTTCTTCAATGCCTTGATCGCTCCCTTATTGGCATCTTCATCTTCTTCCATACCACAATTGTCACAGCAAGCCTCACAAAAAAAAATCATCGTAAATTGGTGGCTTACTAAAATCCACAACATCATTTGTTTTTTCTTTTTCTGAATTATTACTGATTGAAAAAGTAAAGATAGAATTTGAACCTTCATAGTCGAAATTAACAGGCTCTCCCCTTTCACCCGACTCACACAACGGAGCACGGCAATGAAATGAGTCAACGCATATCTCCCCGTCGGAACCGTCACCATCTTGGTTGAAAGTTTCGATGCGATCAATATGTTGATGATAGGTGGTAACGTCTCTCTCCCCGTCGGAACTCTTACGACCCCGTCGTCGAGTTTCAATGCGATCGTTACGTACCGCAAGTTGCTGAAGCATCCTTTTGATTTCAGCCATGTCGTTGTTGACGTCACGACCCTCCATTCTGAAACCTCCGCCTCTTCGTCCGACCTGAGACATGAAATCCACCAAGCTCTCGCCTGAGCTCTAATACCAACTGATGAGGATCAGATATCGAGAACATGCCTCCAACAGTCACTCAACATATACTAGAAATAAGGAGTAGCAAACTCGTAGAAAAAGGCAAATCCATGCCGCAAATAGACTTATTTAAATCATAAAACATAAGCTTCTTAACAATTATTACAATACCCATATTTATATGGGTTACAATATTTGAAGAATAAGTAGCCTCAAGCTAAAAAAAAAAAGCTAATTAAACGTAAATCTTAATAATTATAATATAATTCTCTAAATTTATTTCAATAACAAAATTTTAAAAATTATAAATTTATAATTAAATATTATCTGATATGGTCTGCATCATTGTTTTAACTGAACCATATGCATGTGATTGACAGAGATGGATTAAACTATTTTCAACCTGCTATGACGAAGGTGGAGCACTAATGATCGAAATGATATAAAGAGGGACAAACATATTAGTTAGTTGCTGCTTAGTTACTCAAAGGACGTACAGGTTAAACTAGCTTGAAGAACCAAAGTAGAAACCAAAGTTCGGTACACATGTTCTCTTCATCCCGTTAATGTTCGATGTCTGATGACTAATGAGTTATGACTAATTGTCTATAACAAAAGTTGTAGTTCCTCTCTATGGACTATGGGTATCCCAGAGAAACGAGGCCCAGAAAGCCCAATGGGTATCCCATTTTTTGTGCTTGCTTAGCTTTTGACTCTTCTGAATCTCCTCATCTCTGCAGAGTTGTGAGGATAGATTACACTGAATCCGTTTCATCTACCTCATACTTTGCCATGCTTGACATATTTCCTTCTGAATATATGTCTGATCGAACACGGACAGTGGGTTCGACATAGGTTGCAACTTAACCCAGGTTTTTCCGATGGGTTTGAAAAGGTCAAGTTGTGCAGCAATTTTATTACTTGCCTAGCGCCATGTCATGGAAGGTTTTATGCATTGACCTCAATACTGTTGAAGCCCTTAAACTTCCTGTCTCGTAGGCCAATTAATAAGACCGGAGCAATGGGTTGTCTTGGGGTTTCAATGGACCTTCTCTGCTATATAAAGCGCATGCCTCATAGTTCCGATCCGGTAGCTACCACGAACTGGTGGTTTGGTACTATGATGATCGTTGTAAATCTAGTGAATGGACTCGCAAATATGATGTTTCTTGCCAATCTTGCAGCTGGTTGGGAATGGGAATATAAGTTTCAAGGGTATGAATATGATGATACTTCGGAACCCTGTGCAATTAGTCCTAGTTCTGATATCTTGTTCTTGGGCACTCACAACCTGATTAGTTCCTACCCCCTCAAAATCAAAAAGCACAAACCCCTACCATCGATCCTCCTTTGAAATTGTACCTGATTATTTCTGGGTATTGCGCGCTTGCTTCGTACCTTTTTACAAGTTGGGATGCAAAGCAGTGGTTCCGGAGGGGTAGGGAAATTACTGAAATGTATTTGGAATTTGAACGTCCCAGGCCTTGTTGGAAATTAAACCAAGCTCATAGTTAAAAAATTATCTCTCCTATCTATTATCTCTTTGGCTTCGGAGTCATTTTGGCTTTAGACTGCTGCACATCCATCTATAAGTTCTGCTACTAGAAATTCTATGAAAGGAAATCTGAATTCGAATTCTAACAAGCCATACAATTCAATATAATTTCAGTACAAGCATGGTTTTCCCCTCTATCACTGCAGTGATTTTCGACAAGCTGCGAAGCCGCGAAGGGACAGTACGTTTTCGATGGGAAGATGATTGGGGCCTATGCATGACTGATTGGGGAAGATGACATTATGTCTTTCATCCATCCGTATCCCGTTGTGATGGGGAGATGACTACAGTAGTACTGTTTCCTGTTAGATCAAGGATCACGCAGAGTTTTGGTCCTAGCTAATTTAAGCTATACTTGGTCAATTCCATCACAACCTACTCCTTCCCGTCCATTCTTAGAATCTTAGCTAATCAAACCTTCTAAATGTATCATGTATGAGATTTCTTTCTTTGTTGTTGTTATTTTCTATACACGTACTATACCACACTTACAGGGAAAAAAAAAAATGAAAGACCAAGGACTATTACTTTGTAGTGTAAACGAGTACAAGCAACATATATTGACAAAGAGCAAATTAAATTCACAAAATACATAGAAGCTCATGCATGAGGCACTATATAATGGCACGAGCTTTATTACATCATCACACACACATTTCGAATTTTCATTAGCATGATCATTGATCCTTCATCTGCAAATCTTGCATTGCTTTACTTACCATTTGAGACAGGGCATTATATGACGAACCACCTTCCCTTAAAGCCTTTTCTCCACTTTGTTTTAGCTCTTTCACCCTGCTCTTTATTTTAAACCCATCTTTCTCCACCATGATCTTCCTCACCATCCTCTCTATCTCCTCCCTACCGACCACTTTCTTCCACGGCGGCACCTCTGATCGGACCGCCACCCCGAGCTCCTCAGTCAACGACGTGGAGTTCAACCTCTGCTCCGCGTAGAGCGGCCAAGCAATCATCGGCACCCCATTTGTCACACTCTCTAGCGCTGAGTTCCACCCACAATGAGTAATAAACCCTCCAACCGACGGATGGCCTAAGATTTCGACTTGAGGTGCCCAAAGAGGCACAACCAATCCTATACCGCCGGTCCGGGTCAGAAACCCTTCTGGGAAATAAGTTGATAGGTCACCGTCACCTGAAGCAAACGCATTAATATCATATTAAAGATGCCCCAGTTAGATAGGACGTATGTATATAGGCCTGGCAGAATTGCACACGACAAGCTAGCACGACTCAAAAATGGATTGCTAAAGAAATGCTAATCAAGGAAATTTACCATTTCCTGAAGTGAAAAATGCAGCATCGGATTTTGTTGTGGGTGGCCGTACAACCCAGATGAATCTTTGTAGGCTCAACTCCAAACCCCAAGCCATCTCAGTCATTTGCTCATAAGACAAGGTCCCTCCACTCCCTAAGGACACAAACAACACCGACTCACTAGGTTGTTTGTCAAGCCACTCAAACAAGTCCTGATCAACCCTCGGATGGCCTGATCGCGATCGCACCAGCCTGGTTAGCGGTCCGATCGGATAAACCGGTACCATTTTAGTCACTCCACCCAAGAGCTTCTCGTCTCTAAACGAAGCTAGTGTTGTAGGCTGCAACTCCTCCCAAGTATTCAGAAAAATCCCATCACAGAGAGGAATCTCACCACAAAATCGTATGTATTCAGAATACTGCTGGTTGGTCCTGTCCAGCATCGGGTCAGCGACTTCTTCAGGCCGGACCGGTCTGCAGCCCGGAATTTTGAGCGGTTCGGTTCGGTCCACGTACTCTCCTTCCACTTCCTGGTCTAGGGTTGGAGAGTACGTCATGAGAGCAAGAAACCATGCATTGCAAGGAACGTAAACGAACTTGGGAATCCCTAACTCGTCCGCGATGGGCAACGATTCAGTGCCGAAAAAGTCCACGATGAGCATGGTAGGACGACACGCCATATCCTGCAGCGCCGATCGGAATGCAGGTTTTATCTCTCTCATCCAGACGGCAAGGCACGTGACTACGGCGGCTTTGGGATCGACGAGGCCAGAGATGTCAACCGGAGGGAGCTCTACGACGTTGAGCTTCGCGGTCGTGGCTTCTTTGATGGTCTGGGACTCGGCTTGTGAAGTGGAAGACATAGCGAAGATTGTTACTGAGGCGTTTCGGTTGGCGGCAATGAGGCCTTTTCCGAGCTCGATGACCGGAATGACGTGGCCGAGTCCTGGACTGGTGAGTATTGCTGCGTGCAGGGTTGAGCTTGAACCCATTGTTACCAGTATAGCTCAAGAATAGTGTGTCTAGACTTGTAGTTGAGCTCAGATATATATGTATGCAACAGTTATATAAATACGCGAAGTCGCGAACTACTTATTTGTCGATTACTGATTACACGTCTGGAACGTTCCTAAATAATATTATCTGGCTGGATACAAATCTGCAGGTCGATTATGGTCATGATTCGACCAAAAAAAGATTATGGTGATTAATCAGCTAGATTTAAATCATTGTCATTGATGATTCTACATAACAAGATTTGGTGGCACTAAATTAATGATGAATCATTGCCGAGCAAAAAATGTTGTTTATCATATGATGTGATTTGTATTTGAAAGAATTACGTTATTGCATTGTATAGTTTAACAAGGAAGAATTAGAGGATTTGATAAGAGTATTAAGTTAATCTCAAACCAACAAATCAACGAGTCTCTGAATGGCAAGTGAGAGTGTGAGACCAAAAGGATAACTGGATAAGCTATGGGAAAAGCAGTAATATAAAGAGGGATTGGAGAAGAAAAATACAAGACGACGACGACGTAACTGGTAAAAAAGAGTGTAAAACTCTTGTTTGTATCTGTTTTTTCGTCTTCCTTCATCAGCAGGATGCATATAATAACTTAGTAGTGTTCACTAACCCTCATATATTGAAAAATTCTATCATACCGGACGACATGTTATGCAAGTAAAATTTTTCAAAACAAAACACCCAACTACCTCGTGCAAAGAACGTGTCACTATTTGTATCAGTTTATGTATGTCATACCGTTCGACACAACAGACAGTTCCCCATATGTAATGATATCTCTTCATTTAGAAGCAGCTAGAGGCCCGATTTGATTATTTCGTGAGTGTTGACCAGTTAAGTGCTTGAGTTCAAAGTAGTATATGCAGTGGTAACTAGGGTCCTTCACCTTCCAATTTTCCAAAGTTGAAAGATGTATTGGGAACTAATTTTTTACTTCACATTAGCTTTTAGCATTTTCTATTACAGTACTTCTATGGTCGGAGCAGTTATCTTGAAGAACAGTGGTATATCAAAGCATGGTGCGGATCAGTGGATGTGAACTAGGCAAATCTCATGTGAAAAGGAAGTACATTGTTGGAGTATATAACGGCCTCATTAAATGTTTCAACGAACGGAGTACCATGCACACCTCCATGCACAAAGCATAAATAATTTGCCTCAGAAGACACAACAGGTGACAGCCACTCCGGCTCCATCAACCACCAATAGGTAGGAAAAGGTAGTGATCGATAGACTCTCGTGCATCACGGTGTGCTGCATTATTACACACTCTAGGAATCGAATTAAGACTTTATTAGCTTCATCAATCCCTCCATGCTAAGATCATCCCCATATTATTGAAAGCATTCATCACGTTTTGGGCATCCCCTCTACCACCACATGAGTAAAAGCCAGCTTGGACACAGAAATGAAGACCATTCACCAAGGCTAGTGGCTAATGCCTCCAATTCCTGGTACTGCCAAGACACCAAGGCAGTGACCCTCTTCATTTCGAATTACAGGGCCAGTACCATCGCAAAACAAGACATAAGAGTGACGTTTTGAAAAGATCCTTGAAAGTTGAGTATAAAAATTTCAAGACTTTTCAACCGTTTAAATTACATTACGAACTAAAATGTTGAAAAAGAAAATCGTGATGTTATATATCTCTGAGTGTATTTCAGTATTTCCAAGTGAGGATGAGGGACACATGAAAGTGATGAAACCACATGATTAGGGTCTAATGCACTGTGTGCCTTTTGGAAAACGTATATATTACATTATTACATGTGATTTAAGGGATTGAGCAATGAAGAAAGCCCAATCAAAGTATGTGCAAATTAATAGGTAGCCTGTTTCAAAATGATCAACTCTTTCGGGACACTAACTTATTCGAATTTGGAAGCTACACTATTTCTTTAACCTTCAATAAATCAATAGTCATATGCTAAGTATGGGACAACTTATATAGTTGAGGTACTGTTTTGACCTGTCTTGTACACCTGGTGATCATGAGAACACTACCTTCGTTTTGCATACACCCTTCCCCTCCCTTCCCTATAACATTAGCAGAATTACTCGTACAGCTAAGCTAAGGAAGTTCTTATTGAGTCATTATTCTAAGTTCGCCATTAGAGGACCTCCCTTCCCTAAGCTTCTTTCAAAGTCTCTCTTAGCTTCATGCGCATAGATGAATATATTCACAGATACTCAGATAGATCTAGCTGGGTAACAGAAATTCATATTGATCATTGAACTGCAAAGACTGGATGGGGGGTGGGGGTCAAAACTCAAAAGCAGAGCCACCAATAATTGGTGGAAGCAAAACTGGTTGGTACACTGAGACATCAAGCATGGCATAATTCACATGCAATTCTCAGAATGCTACATATCACATGGCCAAAGGGACCCTCTCCACTTCTAGGAGAGGATGAGCTTTCTTTCTGAGATGCTCTTTTGACCCCCCACAACTCCCCCTGTCACAAGGCAACAATATCCAGGAAGCCTAATCCCTCAGTATGATATGTATATCATTCTGTGTATATGATTGGATAAGAAAACCAGACCATTTCTAGCAGGAATTATATTATTGACCCTACTGGAGAAAAATAACATTCAAAACTTATTGCAATTCATAGCCATCCCTCTACTACTGCCATCCCCATTTATGACTCCAGATCAATCTCAATAAGAACACGAAATGAATGATTGATGTCATGGATTTGCTAATACAGTACTAAATGGTAACAGAATGAGACTATTTCTGACAAGAAGGATCTAATAATAATAGCTACCTTCAAGAAATATGAGCATGTGTTTCTCCAATAGAGTAGTCTACAATGGATCATATGTGCTCCGCACAGAAACCGCAATCTTTGTTTGAAGCTCGTGATATTATCCCACTGGGGACGACAACTTAATTGGGGGCCTTCGATTCTTAAGACAGAAAATCCTCCAGTTTAACTTGCTATGTTCTTCTCCAGCACATGAAACATGAGTACTGCAGGCTTTCTCAGAGTGCCTGGAATTTTAGATTCCTATAATGGCTCAGGAGAGAGTACACTGTACATTTAAGGAAATACATGATGCACCGAAAATGATTTTGAAGTGATCCAAATTTGTAATAGAAGTGAAAGTAGACACCAAGCAATGCTTAATCAGCTGCCAAAGTATTCGAAATGCCCAGTGAAATCCACATAAGGTCTTCCCTCTCATTCATAGACACATTCCGGTAGATGATGCTTAACTATGCATCTTCCCATTCCCAAGTGTAAGCTCCAGGTCTTCCACTCCAACCTCGTGTATTCTCTCACCCTCCCAAGCTTTCAGCCTGCCACTCTCAAACTCAAACTCAGAGCCTCGTGCCCTCTCCCCAGGGTTCCCCCAACCAATCCCCCCATGCCCAACAGTCTGCTGAAGAACGTTCTGCTCAGCCACTGGTTTCATAAGATTAAATGTGGGCGAAGGTGGAGCTACTGAAGGTACCCCTGTCTGGAAACTCACCCAACGACCAGAATCCACTGTGGAAGCATCAGACTCGTCACATTCTGGAATTGTGGCAGGTGCAAGATGGTGGCGCCGAGTAGGACTCGAAGGGGCAGAAGCTGCAAAAAGGGGATGGCGCAAGGAGTTTATGCAGCCATTAGTCAGGGATTCCCAGTCAGGTTTCCGCTTCGACCCTCTAGAAGTTGGGGAAGAAAGAGGTGGTGTAACAGGAGCACTGTTGGAAATTCTAAGAGGAGGAAGATTTGTAGGAATGGAAGCCAAGTTATGCAGGAATGGAAGAAGGTAAGACGACGGGTTTTGATGGTAAGAGGAAGGGTTTCCGTCGAAACGAGTCGGGCTTGGGAAGGAGGAGGATGATGGACTGGCGTGGTAGGATGGTACAGGACTAGGGAAAGATGAGGACTGTGGGCTTGGTTGCATTGATGAACACGCACTCATATTTGTGGGAGTGCCTGCAATTTCAATTGGTGGCTTGCATCCCTGCAACCAAATATAATCAAACAATAAGATTATGTAAATAAAGAGAATGCTCAATTGAAAGCAAAATCATCAAAAGTGCTCTATCATTCGAATTTCAACATATTGATAATTGATTTGCTTTGAGTCAATAGTGAGATTCATACAGATCTCATCACCAATGAAACAGAAAATGCATCAACAGTTCACAGCCTTTTCATCAACAACTGATCAAATCATGAAAATCGCACATATCCAATCAAATCTATAGACAGAGTTCAGACCCTGAGCAGAACCAGAACAGAGAAAAAAGTTCTTTTTTAATTCCAATGATATAAAGGAAACTAATTTATCTAGTAACTCAATCTGTTCCTACAAGATGATCTTCCAAAAGGGTAAGTACTGATCAGAATGAACAAAATGGATTCAGAACAACCCAACAACAACCAAACCTAAGTTCAATTCACAAAGATTCCCAGACAGATCTATAAAAAACCAAACCAATGAAACTCTAAACAAAATGTTTTACTACCTTGCGGTAAGTAGTGCCATCTTCTTCAACGACCCAACCAGCTTCAGCACATAGAGCTTTCAAGACCTCGTTGTTGTCACAGTGCTTGGGAAGTTTGTAGCTGCCCTGAGCTCTGAGGCCGGAGTATATCTTAGCAGCAATGGCTCTTCTCCTCCGCTCCCTCCTCTTGTTGTTCTCTCTCTCCTTCCACGTCGGTAACCTCCCCGATGACCCACCGCCGGTCATTTTAGCACCACCTCCCCGACCCTTCTGAGCTTTCTCTCTCTGGAGTCAGTTGAGGAGAGGAGAGGAGAGGAGAGGAGAGGAGAGAAGAGAGCACTATTGTATTGTGTGCCCCTCTCTCACGAGGAAAGTGTCTTTCTTTATTCAAGGGAATTGTGTGAATGGAGAACTGGATTCTTTCTCTCCTTTTTTTTTTTTTTTCCTTTTTTGTTTGCTCTATCCATTCTCTGTTCACACATCAGACTTTCATGCTCTAGCGATTTTTTCTTCTCCACGAGATTTGCAAGATCGGATAGGTAAGTAGGTATTGTATGTTAATCCTCTATGATAGGGTGATTAAGGTTCTAAAGTAATGAACGGATATAAAAAGGAAGAAATAAAAATTAAAAAAAAAAAACGGGAACACCAATAATTACGTATTCAAGACCAGAATCAAACTCTATCTTATCTATCTTATGTTGAATAGATGTATTATTTTTTTAATCAAATTATTTTGATGAAGATAACCAGTTGATTACATTGTATTAGTCATGTTTACATGTTGGGTTACTGATCAAGAAACTTTTATGTAAATCTAATTGTGGGAGTTATTTTATTTTATTTTCAAATCCAATTGTGATTGAGCACAGTTTATTTGGTCATTTGAGAACAATCCCCGATCATGTATAGTTTAACCACGACCATCTCACCGCCCAGCCAACATCAATCTTCAAAATCTAGCGCATAAAACCCTTTCATACTACATCCCAGGAGCAATAGTCTTCGATTTCTCAAAGGATATGGTTGAATCTCATTCAGTAGCAAACCCTAGGACGACAACAAAGGCTGGGGACCGTCGCAAGCGTCCGGGTGCCACCGGACGAGACCGAAATTAGAGATTGGATGCTCTAATTGTGCTTAGGGTTTTGCTTGCCATCGGCTATATATTATATAGACGTTACAATATGAATGAGTCATAGCACAAAAATGTTTTAAAGATTTTGATTTTTACATTTCTATAATAAAGAAATTGTAAGGAAATTGTTGAAGATGCTTTTACTTTATTTCTCTTCTCATTTATAACAGAAAAAGACTTGAAGAGTCTCAAACTTTTATTTGTTAAATAAACAACTCACTATTTAAGATATTTGTAATCACCGGTTTAGGCTCTATATATAAATACAACAAAAGTAATAGTAGCGTCACCGGACCAACCAAGGGATTATCCATGGTATAGCTCAATCAATAAGTTGAAGTCCCCGTCTTTCCATTGCTTTAGAATACGGTAGTATGGATTTCAAAATAAAAAGGACTATGCATTCAACAAAGTAAAATTTTAAGTCGGCTTTAAACAGAGATCAGTTAGTAAACAACCTAGCCTTATAATTTCAATATTGAGAAAGGATTGTCGTCCAAGATTTCGGTCATCTCGTTTGTATTCAGCAATTTCATTAAACAATGTAGTCAAAACTTAAGGACAACCGCACCAGCCCTTTATTTAAAACTAGACAACTCAAATTCACCACACTTATTATATAATTTACACATAAAAGAGTGAGTTTAATCCCATTACCAACTGAAGAAAATTAGAAAATCATGATAAGTATATAGGGGATCATGGCCACACTAACCCAATGACCACTCAAATTATGGATCTATGAACAACAAATATTCACCAGAGAAAACACTGTGATCCCAGTTCTAAAAGAGGCAATGATATGGTTGTGTCCATGATTGATGCAAAGTTTGAATGAGATAGGCAACCTAAAGAGAACTACAAGTAGATTAGTTACTATTCATCTCACCCGCGTAGCAGATGTAGTCCTATTCTTCTACAGTTTTAAGTATCCTTCCTCATGCTTGTTTTCTAGCTACACCATCTGTGAGAAGTTCTTAACTAATTCTGATGAGGGATTACGGAATAGAGATTTGTTTTTTTTTTTTTGGTTACAGAACAGAGAAATTTTTTCAAGTCTAAGATAAATTAGATGTTCTTAGTGTTACAAAGTTGAATGTTGAAACATACAGTAAAATGTTAGAAATCATCAAATCCATCAAAATAAATACGAACTATATCTCTATTATTAGAAAGCCAAACACCATGTTCGGTGTCATGATGAAGCCTTTTTTAAAAATAGAAAATTTCACTAAAGTCACTTTCTCAACATTTTTTTGTAACATAAATCCACCTTAATATTTTTACCCATATAAGTCCACTTTTAAGCCTAAACCTGTCATTTTACTTTTATGATGTTACTAAAATACCCTCATTCCCTACAAATCCCTTCTTCTCACACGAATCCTTCACTCTCTCTCTCTCTCTCTCTCTCTCTCTCTCTCTCTCTCTCTCTCTCTCTCTCTCTCTCTCTCTCTCTCTCTCTCTCTCTCTCTCTCTCTCTCTCTCTCTCTCTCTCATCTCTCCTCCTCCTCTCTTCTTCTCCGATCTCGAATCTCCGGCCATGGCGGCGTCTCAGGCCAACACTGACTCGACGATGATAGCTCGGCACCGCTTGATAGATGACGACGTTGGCTCGACCTCGACGTCGCCAGAACGACGATGAAGCATTGACCTCGATCTTGACTCCGCTGGCTCGACGACGGCGCCTCGACCTCGAAGTCGACGGATCGACGACGACACACCTCGACCTCGAAGTTGCCGGATCGTCTCTTGCGTCCAGTTCCATCGATAACGACTTTTGATTTGACCTCGACGGGATCTCTGAAACCTGATGGCTCGCCGGCTCGTCTGGTCCTTGACGGCTATGATCGCCTTCCACTGGCTTCGAAGATGTCGCCTCAGATGGCTCCAATCGATGAAGATCGGCGACGAGAAGTAGCATATCTGGTTGACGACCTAAAGATGAAGCCTTCGGATCGACGATGACGCCTTCTGATTTGATCCGCTCAACCATCTAGCACCTTCACCTCTAGATCCGATCTAGATAAACCCGTCGTTGCTGGCATCGACGGCGTCGGGAAACGAAGGCTCTACCGAGAATGGAACCGTCCTCTTGACATGCTCAACGCTCAACAAGCTCATAATTGACTGGTTATGGTTATGATAGTATATTTCCAACACAGTAGTAGTATATTTTTGTCATTGTGATAGTATATTTTTGACACTGTAATAGTATATTTTGTATTACTTGGTAGTAATAGATTTTATTATGTATGGTGGTAGCTTTTGTAGTTAGGGATAGTAGCTTTTCTTGCTGGCGGTAGTAGCTTTTGTAGTCGGTGGTAGTAGTTTTTCTAGTTGATAGAGTAGCTTTTGTTGCTAGTGGTAGTAGTTTTTCTTGCTGGTGGTAGTAGCTTTTGTAGTCGGTGGTAGTAGTTTTTCTAGTCGATGGTAGTAGCTTTTGTTGCTGGCAGTAGTAGCTTTTGTTGCTGGTGGTAGTAGCTTTTCTAGTCGGTGGTAGTAGCTTTTCTAGCTAAGGATAGTAGCTTTTGTAGCTCAGGATAGTAGCTTTTTTTGCTGGCGGTAGTAGCTTTTATAGTCGGTGGTAGTAGCTTTTCTAGTTAGTGGTAGTAGCTTTTCTAGCTAGGGATAGTAGCTTTTGTAGCTAGGGATAGTAATTTTTCTTGCTGGCGGTAGTAGCTTTTGTAGTCTGTGGTAGTAGCTTTTGTAGTCTGTGGTAATAGCTTTTGTAGCTAGGGATAGTAGTTTTTCTTGCTAGCGGTAGTAGCTTTCGTAACCATTGAAAACCTCATCGGAATTCGGCCGAAGACATTGCCGGAGGTCGGCCGGAGTCCGTCAGAGACCTCGCCGGAGGTCTGCCGGAGACTTTTCCGGGGAGAAGAGTGGTTGTTGACTTTTTACATTAGTGACATTTTTGTAAATATAAAAGAGAAAATCTAATTTTTTTTGTTGGATGACAGTCTGTAATTATGTTGAACTTCAATACTTAAACCAAAACCTTATTTAGGCTTGGGTGGACTTATGTGGGTAAAAATGTTGGGGTAGACTTATGTAAGAAAAAATATCTCAAAGTGGACTTATATGTAATTAGCCCTTTTAAAAACTACACATATTACCTATGATAAATGAGTTAATACCGTAAAATAAAGTAATTTTAAAATATAAAAGCAGAAAACAAAAACAAAAAACAAAATAAAGAAGAAAAACGTGGAATGTCAACTGCATTGCAACTGCATTAGCAGTTATTTGCAATAAAAATATGAAGAAAAAAAAAACTTAATCTTTTTTTTTAAAACAAAAAGATAAAAGCAAATTGACATACGTGTTAGCGTGTATTAAGAGGCTGATGTAAATAAACAAATGTCCAATATAACTTCTTTTGAATTACTATCTTTTATGTCTTGTTAAAAAAAATTACCATCTTTTATGTAACATTCATGTAGTTAGAAATGTTTGTACGTTAATTTGAGTAAAAAACATAGACGTACCACAGACAAAAGCTTATTTAACGACTTTAAATCACAAGACACTAGATAAAAGCTTATATTATTTAAGTAGAACCCACATTTCTTTGACAACTTTGTGTAAAATGAAAGAGATCTCAAAATGAAATTAGTTTACTCACAATCAAACACCATAGCAAATAAATTAACTACAGTTAATATATGTAAAGTAACAAGGTTCCTTTATTTAATATGGTCGAAACTCGAAAATAAAACATTAGGAGTATAGGACTTTAACAAATTTCATTCTTGTAAATGGAGGACGAAAATATAATTATTATGGCTAAATCCATAAGGACTGAAGGAGCACGTGAGGATCCAGCTAAGGTTGAGAGGGATGGTAGCGGTGAGGAGTGTGAGGAGTAGCTGGCTTGGCTGAAGGGTTAGAAACACAACAGCGACTTTGGCACACGTGCGGTGGAAGAGGGAGACAGACGGCCGTGCGCTGCCGTTTGAGCGGGGACCGAACCCCCGTGGTATCATCCTTTTCCTAGAAAAGGGCCTCTGCTCTTCTCATTGGTCGTCGTCGGTCCAAGAGACCACGTGGGGGCTCCATTAACCCACGCCCTAATCCAATTCTTAATCACACATCCTAATCCTGATTAATAATTATACAATTCTTCAATACATTTCCGTCTTAAAATAGAAAGATTGATGACATCTTGCCTTTACAAAACAAAGTTTATAAAAAGAGTGCATTGAGAAAACAGTTCATAACCGACGTGAATTCTTATGTATAAATGAAAATTCTAAATCCGATTTATGATTTATAAATTGCCTATAATGTTTGATCGATTGTAATTGATGTGTCTGATAAATCAAAAGAGAAGAAAAAAAGTAGTGTGTTTTTCTTGCACCAAGAGCTTTGGGACTTGGGAGTAGTCTTTGGCTCTATGCTAACCCAACAATGGCATTAGACAAAAGCCTCACGTTGTGTTGCCTACACTATATATTTTTTTGGGTATGCAATAGGTCTGGTGACAGAGACACAAAGCCCAGTAACACAAAGACCCGAGTAACCAAATGCAAGTTCAGGACACAGTTCTATACGTTTGGCAATTGTTGTGGACATGGAACGTTAGCTCAAGTTGGAAGAGAGGTTGTGCTTTTAGCATTTTACTAATGATCAAGTAGGGGTGTAAAATAAACTGATGACGTATTGCTCATGAAAAGATCTATGTAACTTGAGAGTGTACTGGCCCGATGATTTGATATAATGGACAAAACTTTTGTGTAGCGATTTAGTTGTAGATATTTTTTAGAATTTAGATGCTTTTTTAAAAAGATAGTTCGTGACTTAATAATGTAAATACGATAAAAAATAACAATTTCTCGTTAAGTGATATCCGATTACTAGGATTTGTTTGAATGTTTTTTTTTTTGAAATTGCTTGAATGTTAATCTCACTAGTTCTGTTTAAAGCATAACAAAAGGGTCAAATGAATTAAAAACTGAAGATTCTATCCAAATAACTGAAACAAGTTACAAACATAACATGAGTAATGGGATGCGTGTAGACCTGAGATCAGTTAAAGTCAAAGAACATCAATTAAAAGCCAAAATCAACGGCCAAGATCGAACCTACAAGTCAACAAAATCCCATCAGCCATGATCTCACCGTACACGCAGACAAAATTAAGCACAAGATATTTATAACAGGCAAGACAAATCAAAGGCGCGCGCGTTTTGGAACGACCCAACACAATGAAAATCATAAATCGAATCGTAAATATTTTAAAAAACAAAAAAAAACGTAGGCAACTAGAAGACCAGTATGGTCGTGCAACAAGGGTTATTTGATTCAAGTTCAAAGCTGTGTGTTTTGAGATCCGCCATTGATGCAGAGGACTTGTGCTTTCCGAGTTCTCTGGAGAGCAGTCGGGTTCTTCTTTC
The DNA here is from genome assembly GCA_010134655.1 of Fragaria nilgerrensis. Lineage (NCBI taxonomy): Eukaryota > Viridiplantae > Streptophyta > Magnoliopsida > Rosales > Rosaceae > Fragaria > Fragaria nilgerrensis. The sequence continues at coordinate 9,288,256 of CM020977.1, forward strand.
ATGGGCCATAAACGGGCCTCTAGATACCCATCTTCCTCTGTTCGATCAACACCTGGTTTTTTTAAGCGCTTGGAAGCCATGAGGTCAGTCGTTGACGCTAATAGTTGTTTCTTCTCATGTTGTTGTTCTTTCATTTTGTGTGTCTCTGTTAGCTTTTGATTGCTATATTTGTAAGGATTTGATTGCTTTTTTTGTGGGTTGTCGATGGCTGAAGTATCAGTTTTTAGTTTCCGATAAGTTTGGAATTGGTGAAGTCAAATGCTTTTTGAGTGTTCTAGGATTTCTAGCATTGCTTTCAGATCTGCAAGCCACTTCTCACCTTAATACAATGGTGTTTTATAGTGCTCTGGAGTATTGGGAATTCCTTCAAACAATGACTGATATAAATGACATTAAGAGTTTTAATACTCCGGAACACTATATAATCTTAGCTTTAAGACATCCTTATAATGAAGTGGTTGTCATTAAAGGATGCTCTTTAGTGTTTGTTGTTTTTGAATTTATGATTTTGAGATGTATATGTCTAAGTTTTGATTTGGTTTGTAATTATGGAATGGAACTAGTGTTTATGGTTTACATGGTTTTACTAATTTTTAGTTTTGTTTGGGAATGTGATTGTTCATGGAGATATGATTGTGTAGGATTCTGATTCACCTTGAAATTCTGGATTAGAAAAATCACTTTATTTATGACATAAGAGTGCAAAATCCTTTGTAGCGAAGAATTTATATGATGGAAGAGTTTCACAATTGATTGACAGTGTTTTCTCTATCCTGCCAATATGTGCTGTTTTCGCAGGACAAGAAAGATTTTGGGGGTTTCTCTGTCTCTCATTCTCATCAACTTGGCTGCTATAATGGAGCGAGCCGATGAGAATCTCCTCCCATCAGTATACAAAGAAGTCAGTGAGGCTTTCAATGCCGGGCCATCTGACCTCGGATATCTCACATTCATCAGGAACTTTGTGCAGGGAATGGCATCTCCCCTTGCAGGTGTACTAGTTCTACTATATGACCGCCCCACCGTGCTTGCAATGGGGACTTTCTGCTGGGCAATATCAACTGCTGCAGTGGGTGCAAGCCACCATTTTGGTCAAGCTGCAATCTGGAGAGCAGTGAATGGTTTTGGGCTGGCAATTGTTATACCAGCACTTCAGTCTTTCATTGCTGATAGCTACAAGGATGGCGTGAGAGGGGCAGGGTTTGGGATGGTGAGCCTTGTTGGTTCTTTGGGTGGCATTGGAGGTGGTGTTGCGGCCACGCTTATGGCCGGTAACATGTATTGGGGCATACCTGGATGGCGTATTGCCTTCATTCTAATGGCAGCATTGAGTTCTCTAATCGGGTTCCTTGTGTTCATGTTGTGATTGACCCTAGAAAAATAGTTCCTATTACTCATGGTGCTGACCAGAGTTTTGAGAGGTACCTTTATATTTGAATTCCTGAACAAAGTGTGGATATTGTTATTGTGGGTGAAGAAAGATTAATTTGGGTGCTTTTTGTTGTAGGGATGATTTGTTAATAAAGGGCACTACTACTTCAACTGCGGCATCAGTTTGGATGGAGTCTTGGACAGCCATGAAGTCGGTTGTTAAAGTGCAAACATTTCAAATTATTGTCTTGCAGGGCATTGTTGGTTCGCTACCATGGACCGCCATGGTGTTTTTCACTATGTGGTTCGAACTTATAGGTAACTACTACTGCAATTCAGTTCTAGTTTCATTGTATACAAAGTGTTTAAGTCAGTCCATTTTCTCAGGTTTTGATCACAACAGTACAGCAGCCCTCCTCAGTCTCTTTGCTATAGGATGTGCTACGGGGTCTCTTCTTGGTGGGATAATAGCAGATCAAATGTCACGAATCTACCCACACACTGGCCGCATCATGTGCGCGCAGTTCAGCGCCTTCATGGGAATCCCGTTTTCATGGTTTTTACTCAAAGTAATCCCACAATCAGTGGACAGCTATTATACATTTGCTGTCACTCTCACCCTGATGGGTTTAATTATCAGCTGGAATGCCACTGCTGCAAATGGTCCTATGTTTGCTGAGGTTGTTCCTACCAAACACCGAACTATGATTTATGCATTTGATCGGGCTTTTGAAGGATCCTTCTCTTCTTTTGCTGCTCCTTTGGTCGGCATTCTTTCAGAGAAGATGTTTGGCTATGATGCAAAATCTGTGGATCCGATCAAAGGGTCTGCGAGGGAGGCCTATGCATTATCGCAAGGACTTATTTCCATGATGGCAGTTCCATTTGGTTTGTGTTGCTTGTTTTATACGCCTTTGTATGTGATCTTCAGAAAGGACCGCGAGAATGCTAGAATTGCCAGTGCAAAAGAGGAAGAGATGAGCCTGACGAAGTGAAATGAGGTGATTTTTTAGGTTGAAGGAGCAGCAAATATGTGTGAAATAGAATACGTCTGACTTCTCATTTTCATGCCTATTGCATTTTCTTTAGGTTTGGTATTTAAAGGTTAAAGGTTACACACATTTAGCTTTGAAGAAGATATATACAGTGACAAATTTGAGAAGATATATTTTGAGGAGTCATACTCTCTAGCTTTGAAGCTAACAGATTTGTGATAGGAAGCTAATTCCATTCTCAAACTATGTTCCGTTGGTGGTAACTGGTAATGCCAAGCTGAGCAATGAGAAATACACTTCTACGAGGCTATGACATTATGGTAAAATGTAATTTGATTGTAGAATCACTAGTGATATGTAACAACATTGAAACAGTCCTCTATTTTTTAAACCTGAGGGGTTTGTAAAAACTTGATGTTAATGCCAAGGAAGAAGAATAAGAAGTGATTTTGCAGTCGGTGAATTATATGATATCATGCTATAGTTTCCAAAACTTCACTATTCTGAGGTTTAAAAACCTCTACTACCTATTCTTGTTAAACATCAAGAGCCTTGGTCCACTCCCCATCAAGCATAAGCTCTTGCTCGAGTTACTGCAACATAACTGGTACTCAAAGACAATGCATCAAGTACAAGCGTTCTATCCATAACTATAGCAGAACAATGGCATCACCAGCATCACAAAAGTTGATCTGTTTTAAACATCACAATTCCATCCATACTTAAAAGAACAAAGAACTGCAGTCTGCACGACAAGTATTACAATATCACATCCATTTCAAGATAATATGTCAATTAGCACTTTGGTGTAACCAAACAAAAGCTATATGCATCTTGGGAATAAGGTCTGCCCCACATATCCACCAGTCATAGCCCTTCTTATATTAGTCTCGAACATCTTCGGGTTGTCTCTCAGCACTGCAGCTGCATCATGGTTTAGGGGATCTTCATGATTTGGTTCCTGCAAACAAAGTTGAATTTAAATAAGCAACATTCTGGTACCAGATGGCAACAAATCACAGAGAACAGTTGAGATGATTCTAATACCGTGAAAAGATGATACAATCCATAAACAATGGTGTTTATATTAAGGACAGGTTTCCAATCTTCTCGTAGGATGTTTAGGCAGACATTTCCTTCCAAGTCAATATTGGGATGGTAGACCTAAGAATCAGTTGCACCATGTATGAGACAATGTACCATACAAGCGAATCAACTAGAAGAGAAGAAAGCAATAGAACAAAATTATGATGTGCAGGTCTACCTTGGTCTTACACTTGACTTTTGGTGCCTCATGTGGATAGATAGGTGAGACTTCAAAAGAAAACAAAAACTTACCACCTCTGACACAACAAATGAAAGAGTATTAGAAATATAATCATTTTACTAAATAAAAAACAGAATGAGACAACGTGCAACACTGTTGATTGTTCATGTTACAAGATGCAATATGTCCGGCAATTGAAAATGTACATATGCATATGTATACACTTTAGCCTGGGTATAGTGTTCATCTAACTGGAGTCTAAAATTAGTAATTGCAGTTTTGATAGAAGATTCTGTTTAGGCAAACTTTTGCAGACAAAAAGTAGAGCAATTCTTACGTGTAGTATCCTTCATCTGGTTTAATTGAAACCTCAAAATTCATAAGATCATCCTTGCCATTGGGAAATGATATTGAACAAGACTTTGGTAGATTCAGCTCAGATATATCTGCATCACATGCCAAACATGGTACTTGCTGTTAAACAGATGATAAAATTCAGGAGCATAGTAAAACAAATAGGTTGAAAGAGACAGTAAAGAATGTGGAAAACGGTTCATAATGGCAACAACATTTAAACATACAATCAAGAATGTTAATTCAATTGCCCCATTCTGAATTGTAGTCATGTCCAAAATTACCACAACTTGATCTATCAATTCAATGAAAAGAAAAAAGACACATTCAGCATTCCATTTGTTAAAAACAGTTATGTCATAATTGAACTTGCTCTTTTTACTAAACCAAGAACTGATACAGATGCTCTACATTCACCATTCAAAAACCAACTTCTAAATACTGTCGTTTAGAACACTCAAACTCCTCATCACCAAAACTCAGACAATACCAACACGTCATATGATTAAAATTGTCTAATCCACTGATCCTTTTTCAGTCTGACAGTCAGCAATCACTGGCATGCAAAAACTCGAAAGAATGAAACACTCACAGCAGCGATCGCTAATAGAACAAATCAAAAGTCTTAGAGAGAACAAAAACCTTTATGAAGGCGCAATTCTCCAGCGCTTTGTCTCTTAAGAGGTGACCCTCCATTGGCTTCAGCAAGTTCCTTCTGCTTTTCTTTTACCTTAAATAGCCGAATCATAGCTACAGAAAACTAAACTAATCAGCTAGAGGGATTAACAATTTGAACTACACAACAACAACAAAAGTAGCCTTGAACTAAAACTAACAATTACAATAAGCCAAACCTGCTATTCACTGGTGACTGGTCCTTCTTCTCCTTTGCCCTTCTTTATGGGTCTGTCAAGGTTAAATGGCACAACAATTAATAGAAATTCTAGACTCAAAATCATGATCTCAACTCAAATTCTGTAATGGAAAAAATATTGATTCCAAATCGTTAAAACAGACTAAAAATTTACTCATAATCAAAATTACTGTATTGAAATTAGGGGATTTCATTATGAACAACAATCGTATAACAGATAGTATAGATTTTTGAAAACGAAAACAAAGATCAAAACTTTTATCAAACGGAGAATCAACACTAAAACCCAAAACCTTAAGAGTACAAGCAATCACGATAAACATAAATTGGGGATTGGAGGACAAGAAAGTTGCATACTTTAAGAACCAGAATGCGATTTTGTGAGAAATATTATCAGAGAAAAAAGAGTGAAAGACTTACAGGGTTGTATAGATGGTGGAGAAGAAGGTGGCAGAGAGAGAGAGAGAGTTGTGGATATTCAGTAGGAAAGTGATGAAGCGGACGACCTGTCGTTTAGGTGTTTTGTGGGATCATTGTTACATTGTAGAATTATATATACGACTTGCTTTATTTCTACGCTATTTCTTTTTGGGTTGAAGACGGAAAAGGTCCATTGCCAACACTCAAAAAAGGTCCATACTCCATACCATGACAAAAGAAAAAGACAAATGATTTTAATTTCGTAAATTCTATTTTTTTTCACTCTAATCAAAAAGTACGAGTGACATCTTTGGAAGTAAAAATTTTACCAACCGTGAAAATTCTTGTATGTACGGCTACCGATATAAAGTATAGCACAAATTGTGAGTTTTCTTTCTATTGCAGAGTCTAACTTAGTATGACTGTACGAAAAAACTAAACGAACGTGACACCGACCAGTACAACGTCTATGGTGTTAAGTTTGAAAACCAACTAATGTAACAAAAATTTGTGTGTCGACGATCTGGCAAAATAACTGAAAAGTTAATGTGATCTCCTTAGTTTTTTTTTTTTTCCATTATAGTTTGTGGCCAAAATTAAAAAAACATGTTCAAACATGAAATCACACGCATCTTTGTGAAGTGTGAACTAACTAGTTATTATTTGTACATACCGACCCAACCTGATAGACCCTAAATTGCATAATTTATGGGCTTAACTTCTTTTTGAATATGAACGACAACCCTTTATTGATAAATCAAACTTTAAACAATTTATGGACTTACCTTGATTGTTATTATATCAAAAGTGGCTTAACTATGGTTTTCACCACAGATACTAAGCCCAAGCTCCCTTATGTTAACTTTGTTTTAACAAAATCTTATATTAAGCTTGCAGGCAAGAAACAAATGCTGCAAGTTTCTGATCTCATGATTTCCATTGTGTTAATAAAACCAGTAATATTTCCTTAGTGTTGGTGATTTGGATTCATTAAGTTGAGTTCTCTGGCATTCTTAGTTCTTGACTTCTTGTTATCAGGGTTTGTTTCTGATTTTTGCATGTGATCATGGATCCAAATGTTCGGCCTCATATTTGTAGGCAGATATGTATGTAGCTTGAAGTTTCATCTTCATAACTGTTTTCTTGTAAGCAACGCCAATACATCATAGTCATTTTTCGAGGGTCGTCATGCATGGAGATCCCTCTCCCTGCAGCTTGGTTTGCTTCTTGTCATTTTTTGAGAGACTTCATCTCTAGGCTTTTTGGCTTTTGTTAAAACTCCTAACTGGACGTTATTTCCAACGTCTTAATTTGCACAATATAAAGCTCGCGTTGGCCACCATGTTTGTTTGCTTCGATCTAATTCAAAATGCCGATGCAATGAAGCAGTGTTGTGTTTAGATGGATTAAACTGGAGAAAAAAACACAGTATTTATTTGTCTTGAGATATCTTATAGAAAATTAATGAAAATTATTAGTGTATAATCTCATTGCTGCATATATATATGCCTTTCCTGGATTCAGGTTGCGGGTGTATATCACTTTCCTCCGATTAACAAGTTGATGAAACAGATTGCTAACCTACAGGGGTCCAGGAGGAGCTACGAGTAGTCGATTACGTTTTGTCTGAGTTCTGTTTAGACATGCTTTCAGTCATTCAATAATGTTGAGTTTGTTGTGCCGGCTAATATACGAACTCAACTGCTGCAGTGAACCACTGAGCGCAGCCTTTTATGACGATGCAATGAATGCATGCAATCATTCTTTTTCTTTCGGTGGACTGCAAAAATGTGAGTCTCGGGTTTTAGGAGACTCATATGGCAAATGCTACGTCAACAACTTATCTACGGTTTACTTTAAATATTTTTTTTATTGTTGAAAACTTAAAAAGAAGCTAGGTCATCACGGTTTATATACATATGATACATTTTACATAAAATTACATAAGTGTTTTAAAACCACGTAGAAAACTTATAAAGAACAAAATTTTCACTAGTATTGGTTGGAAATATCAGAAATATCGGGAAATATTAAGAAATATCGGAAAATATTGAGAGTTTCGGACGAGAAATGCTTTGGAGGGGAAAATATATCGCTAGATAAAAAAATCAAATTTTTTTTTCGATTTTTTCTTCCTTGGCCGAAACTTTCGATTTTTCTTCCTTGGTTATCATCGTTTACAAACACTTCGTAAACCTCGTAAAAGTTAAAATAAAGAATCATTAAAATATCGTCGTTTACAAACACTTCGTAAACCTCGTAAAAGTTAAAATAAAAAATCGTTAAAATATTTTACATATGTGGTAAATAAAAGTACGTTATAAGTTACAACATGATGATAAGTTAAATATTATTTAAGAATTTGACTATGATACATCAATGTACTTTACATAGAGTAAGGCAGCAAGTTACTATATATGATACAAAAGTACATTGAGTAATATATAGTTCGAGTTTAATCTACTCTTTACCTCTATGTCATAATTGTTTTAAATATGAATATTTTGGAGATATAAGAGTTGGAGCATCAAGCGCCCAATTGCAATCTCAAAAGAAATGAGCCATCAGAGAATCTCTAACAGTTTTCCTAAAATTTTTCTAAAATGGAGAAGCAAAAATCAAAATCTCTAAAAAATTTATGCTCCAACTCCAACAGCTTCTTCATTTTTGGAGATTTCAGTATTTATTACAACAATAAAATATGTTACATGATTATTAATAATAACAAAAAGAAAATCATATATTTCATTGTAACGTAAATTACTTAATAAAATATTCTAAATTTTTGTTCTTATCGTTGGAACACGTGAATAATTAATATTTGGGGAACGAAGACTTTGCTGCAAATTTAGAGAATGAGTGTTTCTGTTTCTTCTTTATCTTTATTCTAGAGAATAAGACGAGAAAGTTATTAGACCACAAAATAACTCAATATTTATTAAAATTAATAAAAATAAAAAATAAAAAAACTGTCGGAGACGCTGGGTAAGCAACTGCCGACCCTCCATTAATTTTGTTAACCATTCAGAGGAAATTCCCAATTTTCGATCAGTGTAAGGATCTTAGTTGGACTTCTCATTGCAACGTGGGGCACAGTAGAGTCAAATACACAATTAAGAAGCCTAAGAGATATTGTCTAAACGCTTGTCGGTTGAGAAAGAAACACATCACCGAGTTGAATTTGATTAATTGTTTAACATATCAAAATAAATATTTTTTTTTGGTTACATATCAAAATAAATATTGCTCCGTGCTCAAAACATATTTTTGCGGTATGTTTTTTTTTTGTATTACTCAAGCATGCGACATCTCTTTATTTACAAAATTATAATCTTTTGTTTTCTTGAAAGAGAATCTTCGTTTTTTGTGAAAAGGATCTTTTGTGTTCTTATCAATCTACACGGTCTAAAACCGCGAAACGCAGCACATGTGAATCCCTCTGGTAATCAGGCCATTGTTGCCACCCAATTTTACCTCTCAAATAGAAATTAATGATGTTACCATTCTGAGGAATCTGAAGAATTGCGCAAATGTATATATGCTCTCACAGAGGAGCCAAAAAAATTGATACATGCATAAGGGCACATGGCATATAAGGTACAGAAAAGATATGCCCCAAACCCACAATCCTATCCTCCTCCTCCTGACACCTCCCTCACTCTCACTCTGCTATTGCTCTTCCCACTCCCCATTTCCATATCTGATATGTAATCAGTGACCATGACTCACCCTCTCTAATATCTCCCAAACTTAGCAAACCTCCATTCTTTGTTTATATACAAGCTCTGTTACTTGCCTAAATTTTCATTCTTTGAAAACATACAAGATGAGCTGTGTGAATCTGAGCTCATGGGGCCAAGCCTGCTCAATGTTGAACCGATCCAGATCCTCCCCATCTCTCCTCCTCCTCCACCCGACCCGACCCGTTTCTTTCGCTCCCCCTAATCGCCGCCGCAGCTCCGTCGCAGCAATCCTGACGAAGCAGGAGTCCGCCGTGAACGAAGAATCGACAAAACCCAGTTTCAATTTCAAGACATACATGGTGGAGAAGGCCGAGTCCGTCAACCGGGCCTTGGACGCCGCCGTGTCGCTGAAAGACCCGGTCACGATCCACGAGGCGATGCGGTACTCTCTCCTCGCCGGAGGCAAGCGGGTCCGACCCGTTTTGTGCCTCGCGGCGTGCGAGCTCGTCGGAGGCGACGAGTCCGTGGCGATGCCGGCGGCCTGCGCCGTCGAGATGATCCACACCATGTCGCTGATCCACGACGACCTGCCGTGCATGGACAACGACGACCTCCGCCGTGGGAAGCCCACCAACCACAAGGTTTTCGGCGAAGACGTTGCCGTTTTGGCCGGCGACGCGCTTCTCTCCTTCGCTTTTGAGCACCTCGCCGTCTCCACCGTCGGCGTCGAGCCTTCTAGAATAGTCCGGGCGGTGGAGGAGCTCGCCCGGTCTATCGGGTCGGAGGGATTGGTGGCGGGTCAAGTCGTGGATATCCATTCCGAGGGGTTATCCGATGCGGGGCTGGAGCACCTGGAGTACATACACCTCCACAAAACTGCTGCTCTTCTTGAATGCGCGGTTGTTCTCGGGTCGATTTTGGGCGGCGGGTCGGACACAGAAATAGAGAAGCTCCGGACTTTTGCTAGGTACATTGGATTGTTGTTTCAAGTTGTGGATGACATTCTGGATGTGACAAAGTCTTCACAGGAATTGGGGAAGACTGCTGGGAAGGACTTGTTGGCTGATAAGGTGACTTATCCTAAGCTGATGGGGATTGAGAAATCGAGGGAGTTTGCGGAGAAACTTAATAGGGATGCACAAGAACAGCTCGTCGGATTCGACTCCGAAAAGGCTGCTCCTTTGATTGCTTTGGCTAATTACATTGCTTACAGGCAAAACTGATGGAGTTTGGGGGATGTTATGTTGTAATTTAGAATTGGTTGTTTACTACAATTTACTCATTTTAGAGTCTCTCACAGTTTACAAGATCCTGCTGGGAGGGAAGTAGCTGGGAGATATACACATTTTTACTTTTTCAAATCTGTGTCAAAATGTTTGTTCAATGTGGAATTAGTATTCGTTATTTTCGTGCTTTACCTATTGCATTCGACTATCAGATGATGTTCTGAGAAAATTGTGAAAAGGTATGAAAATGCAGAAGTAGAATCGGTAGTTTCTGGCCAAGTATAAGTCGAGTTGGTATGAGTTGATGGTGTTTTCAGATGAATATATCGAATCTGTTGAGAGATACAATGGAGTCATGGAGGTGATCAAGGATTAGGACATGGGGTTTGATCCAGGGATACATAACCAATGGAGGAAAAACCTGTAACTTCCATACATATGTTTATAAGAGATAGGAGTTGAATGTTTTAGTACTGCAGCGTTTGAATTTGTACTGGTATTATAGTATTATGCATCTATGAGAATTGACAGAGCAGATTCATTAGTTTGTGTTAGCACATTTTGAGAAACAAGTTCATCGTTATGCTTGCTAGTCATGGTTAACTCATGAGTCGCATTTTTTGGGGTGGTGTCTTCTCTTCGGTTCTAAACTCCTTCCCACTTTCTCCCAAAATCTGGGTGCACATAATTGAATAATGAATATGTAACTGCACTACCTATAGTTAGCAGGATTCAAACCCCCAATGTGTAACAAACAAGGTAAGACTGTAATGCTTGGTAAAATGGAAAGGAGACTAGATTTGCGAGGAATCAGGTTGTGGCAATACATTCTAATATGAAGAAGATTCATCTTTGGTAAGACTAGCTAGCTTGGATATATAAATTGGTACCTAGCTAATTCATGTTGACTAATTCACTCAAATGGGGCTGGTGGCTGATAATGTACTGTGAAGATTAATCTAGCTTCTAGCACAACCATTGTAGAAACCTTGCTGAGAATCAATCACCTGGTTATATGATGATGTGAAACGGCAGTAAATTGATGGTTGCAGGCTTAATTTAGTACGTTCTTCGGCAACGTGTGTCCCTATGAATTTGGTTTGTGAGAAGTTTGTTAAGAAAACTCGTATACAAATATGTGGATCATTAACTGTATAGTTTATTGGAACATGAATGCTCACGAAAAGACTAGCGAGGACATTAACCGATTAAAATTATGTAACAAATTATGTTACTTCTTAAGGAAAAAAAAAAAACTATCGACAAATATTAGATTTGTCACGTACATAAACGCGGCTCTTTTGGTCTAATGTAGTAATGTTAACTTATTGTCCATGTTCGTTGGCACAAGTTAAGCAATGAAATTTTGTCAAGAAAAGTGTCGCCATAGTATGGGTGGGTGTGACAATGAGTTTAAGTATTCTCCCGCGGCAACTTCCTATGTATCACAATATTCCAGAGATGATCCACGACTAAAAGGGATCACATTACCATCTAACAACCCAGCAAACACACTGCAACGATCACACTACACATTCTCCGGCCGCAACCCACTTCAATTCTCACTTCCTCTTAATCTCAATCCCAAACTCGCAACCCCTTCAATTCTCCGCTACTCACAGTCATGCCCACCACCTGTTCGACGTATTGACCACGCATTTTCACCACCTCTTCCGTCCCTTAAACCTCCTCAAAACCCTCACCCGTCGCTATTCCCCGGACCCATTTCCCAACAAGCTCTCCCACTTCCTCCATCCGTCTTAAAAGCTCCGCACCAATGCCCCAAACTCCCTCACTCATTCAGCAAGCGACAACCGCCTCCTTGACTCCTTCGTAGTCACCCAAGCCCTCCGCTCCCTCAGCCGACTCTGCTCTCTTGCTTAATGAAGCCCTCGAGTCGAACCCTGGTTTCGTGCACACCTAGAACACGGTTCAGGCGTTGGCCACGGTTCATTTGATGACTTGATGAATTTGAATTTGCTGCCGGATGCTGCCACAAAAGAGTTGCTTGTGAAAAGTCTTTGGAAGGAAGGCAAGTGGAGAGAGGCTGCCGCACTGCGTGTTCTTCCCTTCGCTTGGCGTGGTCACATATGGACGGTGAGCTCTGCTGATCTGTCAAAAAAGTTTTTTCTATTTACTCCAGTAGCTTTTACATCAGCCGGTGAATAGAATTTTTGATTAATATTGAAAAGGAGCAATGATACACTTTGCAGCCAAATGTCTAGAAGTTAGAGCAGTAGTTTCGGAAGATGACCACTTGAAAAATGTGGAGGAAAGTCGGGCAAATGGCCCCAGAAACCCGAAATAAGTCCCGTCACTTGAACACCATGGGTTTGAGATGGAGCCTTGAGGAGCAGAAGTTGGGAACCCATGGGTTAAGCCTTGAATTCTTTTTCTCTTATTACCAATTACCAGAATCATAGTTTTAGTGTTGATTTTGAGAATCCAAGGGAGACGAATTGCAGAGGGAGAGAGGAGGCATTTGCTTAGCGCGTAGAGGCACGCGTGGAGTCTCGAGATTGCTTAAGGGTACTTTTGGTATTTCGAAACGAAAACAAAACTACGCCGTTTCGCAAATGACCGCCACAGCTTTTATATACTTCCCTCCTCATTTTCAAAACCAAAAGCGAGAAGCCTAACTAACTCTGCTGCATCGCTCTCTCTCTCTCTCTCTCTCTGAAACTTCTAGGGTTCGAAATCGAAATCGAGATCTCAGAGCTCATCCTCAGCTACAAATGTCGAATTCAAGCTCAGGTGAGACTCTCCTGAGCTCGATTTTACTATTTGAAGTTTGTTTTTATGGTTGAGCATTCAATTTCATTTTGCACTTTCACAAAGCTCTCTGAAATTTGATTCGAAATATCGAGCTCGCTCAGAAATTTCTTTCCATTTTGTGATACTAAAACCTAGATAGTGCGAATTTGGTGCTGGATTGTGTGGACTGTGGAACTATGATTATGAATTTCTACTGATTTGATTTGGTTTTGTGATGTATTATCTGGCGCATTAGATTATAGTTGATCCGTTTTGCTTAGCTCGAGAAATCTGAGTGCGGAATTTAGTTTTGGCTGAGAGAGGATCTATGTGGAACTATGATTGTGATTGTCTACTGATTTTTTAGTCTGAAGTCACTTCGACTCTGTTTTGTGATGCATTATGTGGCGCATTAAATTATAGATTCACTATAGCAGGCCTCAAACATCAGTTTCCCTATTTCAAAAAATCGGAGTGCCGAAATTTCTGTTTTAGAACTCTGAAACTTGGTTTAAACTTTCTATATAATGCGGTATTTGGTTTTGTTATCATTGCAGGTAGTGATGATCAGTACAAGACTACAACCTGTATCCAAATAGGCCAAATCTATTGTCCAGTGACTGGAGAGCTAATCTATCGATATCTTGCCGACGAAGACGATGTGGTAGTCTTTTTTTTTCCTGTGTGTTTGACTATTTATTTGTTTCATGTTGCTTTGTGTAAGGCTATTTGAGCTTGTATTCAATCTGTTGAAGTATTCTGCTGAATTCAGTGCTTTACTGTGTTTGAGTTATAGCATCTGAGGTTTTTACCTAGACAATCTATAGTTTGTTATGAAGGGAATACTGTAGATTTAAACTCTAGGACAAAATGTACTTTTAACATATATCGACCATTCAATTTGCTGTTGCTGATGAGTGGACAACAAAATGAACTGGACAGTTCTGTTACCAGTGTCCGTGGAATTTAGGAGGTTCTCATGTTTTATAGCTCTGCTGGTGGTAGCAGGACCAGTTAATGCTGTTATCTGTTTTGATAAACTGAGTATTCTCCTTTCATCGAATCCTATTTCTCATTCCCTGTATTGCTTTTTGTGTCTCCATATATTGATAGGCAGTATGAGATGGGTTTAAGAACAGTTCTGTTTCTTGCTTAGGTAGAGATGGAGATTGTTTCTCTTCAGTCTGATATGTTATTGTCTATATGTTCCCATTGAAGATGAGGAATATGAAGTGGCTCAGTATTAGGGAGGATGTACTGCTGCAGTTGAGAGGCTGAGGGAATCACACTGCTTTAAATTGATTATGTTTGGAATACATTTGATTATAATTCTCAGTTGTTGCATTGTTAATTGATTAAGAACTCGAAAACATGAATGGACTTCTTTGAGTACTCTTTTACAAACATCTTGAGATACTAATAATTGAATGAAGGATTGTGTAGAGTGCATAAAATTGGGCTTGGTAAGTCATGCGCCTGGTAGCATCAGCTAACAGCATTACTGTAAAGAACAAAAACACCCATTGGAGTGTATTGTGAACACATTTAGTTAGTGCATCTGTTATTACTGAATAGATCATGTATGATTATGGATAAGGAGATGCTAATTTTACCCAGAGATTTCTTAACCACAAAATTTAACTTTGGAAGATTCAATTTTCAACCCCTTCTTGTTGGTGAAATGATGGATAAAAGTTCATCATCCATTTTCTATTATTCACAAGTTTTCTCTAACAGGATTCTTGAACTCCCATTTAACTGCTGTTATCAACCCAGTGATTACTGTATGGCTTGCTATTTGCTCTATGACTTTAGTTACATACAGCATATGCTTCTTAAGCTTTTGTTTCAAGTTGCTTTGTGTATGGCTATTTGAGCTTGTATTGAAGTTCATCTGTTGAAGTATTCTGCTGAATTCAGTGCTTTACTGTGTTTGAGTTATAGCATCTGAGGTTTTGGTTTTGTCTCTTTCTTTGTCTTGAATGCAGCTTCCATCATTTTACCAGTCACATTTCACCGAAAACCGTATAATCGGTAATGTCTTTTTTGTCTATTTTTCCTTCGCAGAACTATGTTTTATACAATTAAGATTTCTCATTTCTTATATACTTTATAGGGAGTGGAGGATTCGCGGTTGTCGCTGAGTGCGAGCATTGTTTTGATATGCGTTGTTATGCCATAAAGAAAATGCCAATCGGCCATTACCCCAATGATTCCGACTCGTCAGTTCCTGCTGTCCCACAAGCTTCCGCTGATGCAGCTCTGTCTGAAGCTTCTCATGACAGCCGAACTCTCCCAAACGAGTGTAGTTTTGCTTCGATGATAAAGTACGTAAAATACTTATTTTTCTGAAGCCAGTAGTATATTGTTCTATTTAATTTGACGATGAATTTGGTATTTTGTATTTCTGGTGCAGGGAGATAGTGATATGGTCGGGCTTGGACCACAAAAATATAGTCCGTTACTATGAGGTACTGTTAAGTTGTTATCGCTTCTTCTATATAAATATTCTGTCAATTGTACAAAATTTCATATTTGCTGCTCACCTAACACAATGTTTATTTTGATAGTCCTGGGTTGAGAATAAGTTCAGTGGCGAGATTGGAGAGACATGGGAAGGGGGGAAGATTGTGAGAACTAACCCTTGCCTATATTTGCAGCTGGAACTCTGTGAAAGGTGACTGATTTTGAATTGTTCATACACAGAATGAGATTCCATATTAACATGTGTGGAGCTAATAGTTTCTTGTTTTCCTACAGCTCACTGAGGGCAAAACTGAAGCTTGGTGACGACTGTATGCTAACTTGGATGACCATAGATGATTGTAAAGAGACTTTTAAAGATATTGTGGATGGTCTGGAATACATCCATGATAAAGGAGTGATGCACGGAGATATTTCAACTGACAATATCCTTTACCGTAATGGTGTAGCGAAGATCACTGATTTTGGACTAGGTAAGTTTAAATTTGTTCTTGAATACAGATAGATTAACCTAAAAATGAATTGTTCTAGCAAGTGATTGTCCTAATATCTTTTTTGTTTATCCAGCACGAATGACAGAGAATGATGAAGATGTGTTGGCAGCGGATACACTTTATTGTGCACTTGAGATGCTAGAGCCAAAGGCAAAGCCAGATAGAAAGGCAGACATCTACAGCGTTGGGATAATATTGTTCGAGATGCTGCAGCCATTCGTTACAGATTCTGGCAGAAGACTTACTCTTGATGAGTTGGCACACAAGAAAGTCTTTCCTGATAGTTGGAATGATGTACCAGCAAAAAAATGGGTGATGCAGATGATAGCTGCACCTGCATCTGCGAGACCTGCAGCAGGAGATCTGAAGGCCAACATGTCTCTGATACTTGAGGACATTGGATGTTCAAAGGTAACATCCAGTTGCTGAGAATTCCATCAACTCTATGAGAGATATGCCTATCGAAGGATGCTAGTTGCTAGCTAAGAACCCAATTTTTTTCATTTTTTTTCATATATACTCTTAACAAGTACACTGGCATTGCGTATATGCTTTTAAAAAGCAAGGAAATTGATGAAGGAGATACTGCCCTGCATCAGAAGTGTTATACTGATCAGGAGAAAGTATGGTGGCAGACAGTATATAGTAGTCTGGTATGGCATATATTTCATGTGAAAAGCATATATAGAATAATATTAGAAATCATTTTGCAGTTGTGTTTCAGACTTCATATAATCTCCTTATACATTTTGCACTGCTATTTATGTTCGTCGTCATAAGTTAAGCGATGGACGTTTGTGAAGAAAAGAGTCGCGATAGTATAAATGTGACAATGAGTTTAAGTTTCTTTACTTTCTATGCATTCTCTCGTCATAGCTTTATTAGACAAGTTATTTTGTTACTTTTTAAATAAATAAAAAATAAATAAAACTACCGACAACCCACATACATAAAACATGAAATGTTCCGTGAAATTAAACTTATTTCGTCGGCAGAAGTTGAGCAGTGGAATTTTGTCAACAAACGTGTCGCGATATTATGGATGTGACAATGAGTTTTTCTCTACTCTCTTCTACGCATACATTCTCCCGCGCGCCACAACTTTCTATATCACAATATACCAGACATAATCCTCCACGGCTAAAATGTGATCCCTTTTAGCCGTGGATCACATTACCATCACACACTGGAACGATCACACTACACATTCCTCCCCCCCCCCCCAACCCAAATTCAATTCTTAATTCCGCAAAAGCTCCAATCCCAAACTCGCAATCTACTCAATTTTCCGCTACTCACAGTCATGCCCACCACCTGTTCGACGTATTTCCACCACCTCTTCCGTCCCTTAAACCTCCACAAAACCCTCACCCGCCGCCATTCCGGCGACCCATTCCCCAACAAGCTCTCCATCCGTCCCAAGCTCTGCACCAACACCCCAATCTCCCTCACTCCTTTAGCAAACGACACCCTCCTCCTCGACTCCTTCGTCGTCACCCAAGCCCTTATTGAAGCTGTCAATGCCGGGAGGTTTCGCAACGTTAGGCTGAGTTTCATGAACATTATGAGCTGGCAAGCTGCTGTTGGGGACCTGGAGGTGGTTCTTCGAACGTGGGAGGAGTATACAAGTGTGGAGAAGCATGTGTGTGCTGAGTCTTACAATGTTGTTATGAGGGTTTATGCGGAGTTGGGGAAGGATTGTGAGGCGGTGCGGGTTTTTTATAGGATGGTTGAGGAAGGGGCGCGCTTCTGAATTGCAGGACTTATAATACGGTTATGATTGAGCATATGGTGAAGTGTGGGAAGTTGGAGGCTGCGATGGAGGTGTTTAAGGTGTTGCCTTTTATGAGGGTGAAGCGGAGTTTGAGGCAGTATGAGGTTTTGGTGGAGGAGTGTGCCGAAGCAAAGCAGTTTGAGGAGGTTAAGGCTTTACTTGAGAAAATGCGGGTTGATGGAACGTTGCCTGGCCGAGCTATGCGTTTGTCGTTGGAACGAATGCAAGAGGCCGGGTTTGTTGAGGAGAGTGATGAGTTTTTGAGGGAAATATTGCCTAATGAGGGAATCAAGAGTATAGGGTATTGTGATGATTGTAGTGATGATGATGATTGTGCTGGTAAGGGTAAAGAGGGTAGTGTGAAATATGTATGAACAAGGGAATAAAGAGATTTTTTTTTACTCAAATTGGAATTTGCAACAGATGGAAATGGGGTTCTGTTGAAACCTTGGTTAGACCCGAGATCTCTGGCAAATGCATTACAAAGTTGGAGCCCCAATGATGTATCAGTATTAGAGGAGGCAAATTTTGTGTGGACCACGCGGTTAGTATGCAAGATTAGCTGAAACAGCTTGGAAGGATGATATATACACAGTTGGGTTGCTTGTCAGCCAGGTTTTACCCATGATATATACACAGTTCAAAGGATGATGACCCTTTTAGCGTGCCCCGTACATACTGCATTGGTTGATAAACTTTTTTCCAAAGTAAGGATGGAGCAAATGAGATTGCCTTTTTCAACAATCAGGCTGATCATTGACTTCTATGGTCTCTCGAAGAACGCTGACGCTGCACCAAAGGTCTTTCACAATGATAGAAACCTATATGGCCCTATATCAAATTTCAATCTGATGCTTCTGTATTCATCTCTTTTACAAAAATTGACCAAATGCGGTAGGGATTCAGATGTACTTCAAGAGATGATCTTGAGTGGGATTTCCCCTGATATCCAGACATTTTCTGGGCTGATGCATCATTTTGCACTAGTCCAAGTTCAGATCTCTTGTTCTATGGCACTCCGAACTTGATTTTCTGCTACCACCTTAAAAGCACAAAGATCAAATTCGTGTGTGAAACAATACCAAAAGCTAAAATGGATACACCTGCTTGTTTCTTGACATTGCGTGCGTGCTTCTTACCTTTCCACACCTGGTTGCATAAGAGGAACGTCGTCGTCTCCACTCCATTGTAAGTACACTATCTGCTTCTCGATCTGCTATTACATGTTTTACTTTGTTCGTACGGGCAGCTAATTTCATTGCAACTTTATGCATTATCTCAGACCTTTTTTTGTTTGTTTGTAAATAGTTATCTACTGCATTCTGTGGATAGTATTATTCAAGGAGTGTCCTGATTTCGCTTTGTAATATCCATTTGTATGTTTTGTTTGTTTTCACAGAAGTACCAGTTTTGTCAGATTGGCCTCTTCCAACAGGCACCTATTGCCTATGGGTGTTTTACAGGCCTAAAACCTTTCTGAGTCCTATTTGTTCCATACCATGATGATCTGATTCAGTGCTTAAAGGGAAATGAATTCGAGTCTCCGTGTCTTAAATAGTTAAATTATGATAAAGCTAGATCGCCTTAAAGTTTTTCCTTGTCTGTGGTACATAGGTTGAGATTGTTCTTAATACTTCATAGCCTGAGCTTCTTATTTAGGAGGTAAAAGCCCTTTATCAGTTCATATACTTTTGTCTCATATCATATTTGATGCCGTGGTTAAATGGAAATGAATTCGATTCTCGTGTACAATTATTGATAAAAAATGGATTGCCTGGTAGTTTGCTTCTGTCTGTTACATAACTTACATTGGTTCAGCACTTGAGCTAACCAGGCTGTGTATACCAGTAGTTGTCTCCAACTATTAGCTTAAGCTATTAGATTGAGATATTCAATATCCTTATAAAAGGCAACAAGTATAGGTTACCTAAGCAGAGACAACAATGTTAAAACAGGAGTATCAAATTAGATACTGATCAATCCTCTTGCTTGAAATACAATTGAAAAAAAATCTTACAGTGATTGGAAAAACAATAACCTATAATTGAATTCTATAAAATAATCGATATATATATATATATATATATATATATATATGTAAGGAATTAAGCACTAGCAATCTATACCAGTAGCTACTGAAACATTAGAAATAATATTAATAAGAAGTATGAATGAAACTGACTTGATCGAATTGATAGAGGCTTGCAGTAGCAATCTCTTAAGACAGAAATTCGCCTGTACTAGTGCTCGTACAGTCTTTGGATGTCTATCTTGCAGGATACAACTATCAAGTTCTTGTTTATGCACTCAACAAAAACTTCTTGCAAACTCGTATTTGTGTTTTCTCAGAAATAGAAGAGGAAGAGGAGTAGAGATTGTTCTTCTCCTTTTATTTGCCTTGTCTGCATCTTTCTTATAAAGACGCCAAACGAACAGTTGCACTGCTTCTGATGCAATGGTTCGTTCAAATTCGACTTCTTCCAACAGCTGTAACTGTTGCTGTAACCTCTTGGGTGTACAGATCAAATTTCAATCAGGAAAAATGCAAAAAGAAAGTTTCTGACAAGTCCCCAAGATATATATATATACGGAGGTCCATATGGGTCTATATCCATTTAACAAGTATTCTACATAAACAGTGATAAATGATATGACATAGAAACTTTTGTAGATGTAGGAGTAAACTCCCACAATCTCCAACAATACCCCACATTTTCTATTCAAACTCTAAAATACCCCACATTTGAATAGAAAATAAGCTACGAAAAGAATTTGAGAACTTATCGTCATTTCGGAGAGCGAAAAATCAACAGGCATCGGAAAAAGGTGTCTTTTGGACTTGAACCTGTCCTAGTAACACTTATCGGAATTACTTAGTGAAATAGTGAATTTTTCATCTTGAACTATCCACTTTTGTGTAGTAATACGAGACAATAAGCATCACACCTATATCATAGTAACACGTTTTGAGTTTATACGGTGGTGTTCATTTTGGTCCTGAACAAATCCCGACTTCATGAGAGCTCTAGAGAAATTTAGCCATATCAATCCTCATGGATGCGACCCCACATCACTCTCATATAAGTAATGCTAATTAAGAATAGTCCGTACGATTCCACTTTATAAGCTATTAGCATTATTAAGAATAAGTTCATATTCATCCCTTAATCATCAACGAAAAACACACATTTGTTACGTCTTAGGAATAGGCATATGTGTGTTACACCTAATATGAGTATTCCTTAACCAGTTTGCCTATTGAACCTAGACCATGGGATCTCCAATGTTGCTAGGTTAGGTTTCTGTCAAGTAGTGACTCATGGTATTGGCTTAAGACCCATTCCCCTCGATGTAAATACGACTTGCTCTCTGGGTAGGCCTTTAGTCAAAGGATCAGCAATATTTTCCTTTGATTTAATATAATCCAATGCTATAATTCCATTGGAGAGCAACTGTCGTATTGTCGCATGTCGTCGCCTTATATGCCTTGATTTACCATTGTATATCTTGTTTGTGGCTCTATGTATCGCAGCCATACTATCAACATGTATACAAAGGGCTGTTAAAGGCTTAGGCCACAATGGAATATCTTCAACAAAGTTCCTAAGCCATTCGGCTTCTTCGGCAGCTTTGTCTAAAGCTATGAATTCGGATTCCATTGTTGAACGCGCAATGCACGTTTGTTTGGTAGACTTCCATGACACGGCTGCTCCACCAAGTGTAAAAACGTAACCACTTGTGGATTTACTTTCTGTGCTACCAGAGATCCAATTTGCATCACTATATCCTTCTAAAATAGGAGGATACTTTGTGTAATGCAGACCATAATTCATGGTATACTTTAAGTACCTTAGAACTCGTATCAAAGCATGCCAATGGTCTCTATTAGGATTGCTGGAGTACCTACTTAATCGACTTAGTGAATAAGCCAAATCTGGTCTTGTACAATTCATAATGTACATCAAGCTACCTACAACCTGTGTGTATTCCAATTGAGACACACTTTCTCCATTGTTTTTGGAAAGTTTGCAGGTTGGATCAAATGGTGTCACCACTGGTGTGTCATCATAGTGTCCAAACTTCTTGAGAACTTTTTCTATATAATGAGATTGAGTTAAGGTATAACCATTGTAATCTCGTTGAACTCTCATCCCAAGAATTAAATCTGCTAATCCCATATCTTTCATATCAAAACTGGAATTTAGCATCTTCTTTGTGGAGTTAATGATGTCTTTGCTTGTTCCCATAATCAACATGTCATCTACATATAGACATACAATTACAGTAGCATCTTTGGTTTGCTTTATGTATACACACTTATCACATTCGTTTATGGAAAAGCCATAAGACATCATTGTATTATCAAACTTCTCATGCCATTGTTTTGGCGCTTGTTTCAGTCCATACAGGGACTTAACAAGTTTGCAGACTTTCTTTTCTTGACCTTTGACATGGAAGCCTTCCGGTTGCTCCATATAAATTTCTTCATCTAACTCACCATTTAGGAATGCCGTCTTGACATCCATTTGGTGTATTTCTAGATTATATATAGCAGCAATGGCTATTAATAATCTGATAGAGGTAATTCTAGTTACAGGAGAGTATGTATCAAAGAAGTCAAGGCCTTCTTTTTGACGATATCCTTTAGCGACCAATCTCGCCTTATATTTGTCGATTGTACCATCTGGTTTTAACTTCTTTTTGAATATCCACTTGTATCCAATTGTTTTATTTCCAGGTGGTAAATCAACAAACTCCCATGTATGATTGTTCATAATAGAATCCACTTCACTTTGAATTGCCTCCTTCCAATAAGGTGCTTCTAAAGAGTGAATGGCAGCCTTATATGTTTGAGGTTCTTGTTCACTTAAAAAGGTCATAAAATCTGATCCAAAATCTTTGGCAACCCTTGCTCTTTTACTTCTTCTTAGTTCTAACTCTTGTTCGTTAGCTTGAGAAGTAGAAACATGATTTTGAACATTTTCTCTTGTTCGTTTTGTACTAGTGTTCGACTTTGTACCAGCACTTGACTTGTCTTTGTATGGAAATATGTTCTCAAAGAACTCAGCTTCAGCCGATTCCATAAAGGTGTCGTTTTTGATTTCCTCATTTTCAGACTTGTGAACCAAAAATCTATATGCTGCACTATTATTTGCAGGTCCTATATAGACACAATCAACTGTTTTGGGTCCAAGCTTTGTCCTTTTTGGATGAGGAATTAAAACTTTTGCAAGACAACCCCACACTTTCAAGGTCTTATATGTGGGTAATCTCCCTTTCCAGAGTTCATATGGAGATTGATCATTCTGTTTATGTGGAATTTTATTTAAAATTACATTTGCAGCAAGGAGTGCTTCACCCCATAAATTATGTGATGCTCCTGAACTGTTCAACATGGAATTGATCATGGCTTTTAGCGTTCTATTTTTACGCTCAGCAACTCCATTCTGCATTGGAGTATAAGGTGCTGTTGTTTGATGTACAATTCCATGTAATGCACAAAATTCAGCAAATTCATTTGACTGATATTCACCACCACGGTCTGATCTGAGAATTTTAATTCTCTTGTCTAATTGATTTTCAACTTCTGCTTTGTATATCTTAAACATATTCAAAGCTTCATCTTTAGTTTTTATCAAATAGACATAACAGAACTTGCTGCAATCTAAGGAAATATAGTAATTGTTTCCTCCACGACTTGGAGTTGATTGAAAGTCACAAAGATCAGTATGAATCAAACCAAGTACTTCATTCGATTTTTCCACAGATTTATAAGAATGCCTTGCAAACTTAGATTCAATGCATGTTTCACATTTGCTGTTTTCAATATCAAGGTCTAATTCTAACTTGCACTTAGGAATCAGTCCTAAATTAACCATTCTTTTTATAGAACGATTATTAACATGTCCAAGCCTTGCATGCCATAAATTAAAGGAGTCAAGTAAGTAGATAGGAGCAGCGCTAGTGCCTGCGTTATTCTTATTATTAGCAATAGCAGAAATAACAGATAGTTTGAAGAGCCCCTCAGATAGGTAGCCCTTTCCAACATACACCCCACCCTTGGTGAGTACAAACTTATCAGCTTCAAACACTAACTTGAATCCCCTATTACTAAGAAGAGGTCCAGAAATCAGATTCTTGCTAATCTGAGGAACATGGAGCACATCAGTGAGCACAAGTTCCTTTCCAGAAGTGAGTTTCAGTATCACTTTTCCCTTTCCTTCAACAACAGCAGTACTTGCATTTCCCATGTAGATGTTCTCTCCACCAGATCCTTGCTCATATGTAGCAAACATGCTCTTAATGGCGCAGACATGCCTTGAAGCACCGGTGTCAACCCACCAATCATTGGAAATTGTCATTGTGTTTGCCTCAGATACAACACCAATGAACTGCATATCATCCACTGCTACATGTGCTTGATTGGTGTTTCCAAAACTTCCAGAATTTCCATCTTTCCTGTGGCGGCAGTCCTTGGCTCGGTGTCCAGGCTTTCCACACACCCAACAGCCTCCTTGAATCTTTTTCTTGAAGGTAGCAGCCTTTGGTGCAGTAGCAACCTTCTTTGCAGCAGCCTTCTTTTGTGCAAATTTAGGCTTGGAGGTGCCACCTTCAATTACATTGGCTTTTGCTTCCATAGAAGTCGCATCAACTTTCTCATTTTTGCGATTCTCCTCCTCAACACGAAGTTTCAGTATGAGTTGCTCAAGGTTTATGCTCTCAGTAATATGCTTGAGATGTAACTTGAAATCTTTCCAAGAAGGAGGAAGTTTTTCAATGATAGAAGCAACAAGAAATGTCTCGTTAAGTTCCATACCTTCATCCAGTAACTCATGAACAATTATCTGAATTTCCTCGACTTGTTTCACAACAGAAAGCATGTCGCTCATCTTGAAATTCAGAAATTTTCCAACAACAAACTTCTTAGCACTTGCAACCTCAGACTTGTACTTCTTGTCCAGAGATTCCCACAACTCCTTTGCAGTTTTGAATGAGGAATAGACATCATACAGTGCATCATCCAAGGCATTCAGAATGTAGTTTTTGCACAGAAACTCATTTTGGTTCCATGTCTCAGCAGCCTTGAGCGTTGCAGCAGGGATATCACCCTCCTTTGGCACTTCAGGAGCCTCTCCAGTAATGACTTGTGCCAAATTCAGAGTTGTAAGGTAAAACAGCATCTTTTGCTGCCAGCGTTTGAAGTCCATTCCCTTGAACACAAACGGCTTCTCAATGTGGTTCTTAACCCCAACAGCAATTGATTGATCCATCAGAAAAAAGAATTTCTGTCTTAGATTGTTAAAACAGGAGTATCAAATTAGATTCTGATCAATCCTCTTGCTTGAAATACAATTGAAAAAAAAAATCTTACAGTGATTGGAAAAACAATAACCTATAATTGAATTCTATAAAATAATCGATATATATATATATATATGTAAGGAATTAAGCACTAGCAAT
This sequence comes from Fragaria nilgerrensis, assembly GCA_010134655.1. Classification (NCBI taxonomy): domain Eukaryota; kingdom Viridiplantae; phylum Streptophyta; class Magnoliopsida; order Rosales; family Rosaceae; genus Fragaria; species Fragaria nilgerrensis. The sequence goes on from CM020977.1 coordinate 9,313,413, forward strand.
CTATACCAGTAGCTACTGAAACATTAGAAATAATATTAATAAGAAGTATGAATGAAACTGACTTGATCGAATTGATAGAGGCTTGCAGTAGCAATCTCCTAAGACAGAAATTCGCCCGTACTAGTGCTCGTACAGTCCTTGGACGTCTATCTTGCAGGATACAACTATCAAGTTCTTGTTTATGCACTCAACCAAAACTTCTTGCAAACTCGTATTTGTGTTTTCTCAGAAATAGAAGAGGAAGAGGAGTAGAGATTGTTCTTCTCCTTTTATTTGCCTTCTCTGCATCTTTCTTATAAAGACGCCAAACGAACAGTTGCACTGCTTCTGATGCAATGGTTCGTTCAAATTCGACTTCTTCCAACAGTTGTAACTGTTGCTGTAACCTCTTGGGTGTACAGATCAAATTTCAATCAGGCAAAATGCAAAAAGAAAGTTTCTGACAAGTCCCCAAGATACACATGGAGGTACATATGGGTCTATATCCATTTAACAAGTATTCTACATAAACACTGATAAATGATATGACATAGAAACTTTTGTAGATGTGGGAGTAAACTCCCACAATCTCCAACAAACAAAAAGGGGATCATCTATCTCGCCTTCGGCATGTAATAAGTCCTTTGCAGGTATTTTGTGGGACTATATGGGCTTCATGTCGGTATCATGTTAGATGGCAGTTTTTTGTGTATCTGAAGATCAAGTAGTTTCTCTAAGTTCATAGCCCATGAATTCAGAACATTGTTGTTATCCTTTGAAGTTTGGAAACAGACTAATCCTATTGATCTGTTAATCTCGCCCACCAGTGCCTTGGACACAACCATATCCGAGAGATGCTTCTCAGCTTCCTGGATACTCAGACATAGTAGCTCAGAAAGTTTGTTTGTTTTTTTTTTTTTCTGTTTCTTCAAGGTAATACTTGAGAGTAGTACTTTGAAACAACAAGAATGTTCAATTATTGTGTGCTTCAGACCTTCGGCTGCTTTGTCATCCAAAGAGCCTCCTAGCATGCTCTCTTCTCATTGTCTCCACAAACCAAATCAAAAACCAACTGGGGGCAGCAGCCCCCACTTACCCCTGCCTAGGTCCGCCATCAGTTACCCTATTCCTAGAATCCTAGTCCCACTAGAATACGGATTCTTTCGTTTCAAAAAAAAATAAAAAAAATTTCTTGGGTGATTTCCTATCAAACAAACCTAGCTAGCTTTGTATATAATTAGCTCCGTCCTTTTGTTTTGTATATTATTAACTTAGTATCATCAGGGGAGGGGTATGGAGGATTTATGCGAGAATTTGTGGAATGAGATTTTGAGTAGATTATCATTGGAGAAGGACTTGGTGCCATGCATGAGTGTTTCCAAGTTATGGCACCGAATAGCATCAGGCCTTTGGGTGCAGAAATTCTGGGTACAGTCCCCTCCTTTGGGGCTTTTCTTCCGCTGCGCCACAACCACCACCACGTACCGTACGAATTATATCTCTTTGTATAATTATCATCGAATGGAAGATAACCTAGAAAAGACTCGTGTTTGTGTGGGTGTATTTTATCCTTATTATCATGACAGTGAGTCTTATAGGGACCGAAAGTTTCTATGGCAGTTAAGTGATCGACAATGGGTTAAGCCGCTCCCTACAGCTCAACCCATCACTGATCTTGATGAGTACCTAAACGGGTGCAATGGGTTAATTCTGATGTTGAAATCAGCAACTCATGAGTTTTATGTTTGCAATCCCATCACAGGACAACAAGTCGCTATACCTAAACCCGGTGTCCACCAAAACCAGGATCATCAGCATTTTTGTGCTGCCTTGGCTTTCGACCCTTCTGAATCTCCTCATTACTACAGAGTAGTGAGACTTGATTGTTCTCAGGAATCATCCTCAGGTTCAGCCTTGATGGACATATTTTCGTCCGAATATGGACAGTGGGTTCGACACAGGATACAACTTGACTCGGTTTTTATTGATGAGTTTAAAGAGTTCAAGTTGTGCAGGCAATTTTTTTACTTGCGAGGCAAGTTATACAGCATATCCATGTCATGGAAGCTTTTGTGCATTGACCTCGATGCTGTTGAAGCTCGGGCGCTTGAACTTCCTGTCCCAGAGGCAGATAGGACTATCGGAACCATGGGATGTCTTGGTGTGTCAATGGACCTTCTTTACTACATGAAGCGCATGCCTGATAATTCAAGTCCGTTTGACAGGAAAAGGATTGTTTATGAAAAAGGTGGGTGGAGACCTAGATATAGGAACGAGAACAATCTGGGAGTTTGGTATCATGATGATGAATCTGGGAAATGGGTTTGCAGATACAGTGTTTCTTGCTTTTTTTTGGGAAGTCAAATGTACTACCTAGGTCATGACTATGAAGATGTCTTCGAACCTTATGCAATTAGTCCAAGTTCGGATCTCTTGTTCTTTGGCACTCCGAACTTGATTTTCTGCTACCACCTTAAAAGCACAAAGATCAAATTCGTGTGTGAAACAATACCAAAAGCTAAAATGGATACACCTGCTTGTTTCTTGACATTGCGTGCTTGCTTCGTACCTTTCCACACCAGGTTGCATAAAAGGAACGTCGACGTCTCCACTCCATTGTAAGTACACTATTTGCTTCTCTGCTATTACATGTTTTACTTTGTCCGTATGTGCAGCTAATTTCATTGCAACTTCGATGCATTATCTCTGACCTTATTTTCCTTCTTCTTTCCCTATGAAACAGAGCAACTGGCTTTAAGGACGCAAAATTGTTGACCGTGGAAGTAGTACAACCTGGTAAACAAGAAGATAGTGAGCCAGTTGATGTAATAAACGTGAGCTTATATGACACCTTGCGAAGAAAGCATTTGCCTTTGCCGCCATTGGTTTATCCGAGTGAAATCACAGAAATGCATATAGAGCTCGGGCGTATGAAAACTTCAATTTGGGATCAGGGCAATGCAACCTCTACATAATTCAAAACTAAAGATGACAGTACTTTTGACCTGACATTGACACATTTGACTTGTGCAAAATATGCTCCTTCAAGTGTGTGAACTATTCTTAATTCCATGCTTAAGTGTGCTTGAGATTTTCGTAAGCCTAAAGTGTCATTTATGTAGTTGGCATGTTCAAAGAGTTCTTTTGTTTGTAAACTATACAAAAAAAATACTATGTTTTCATGTTTTTTTGAGCGGCTTCACTTATATACAAGGTTTCAAACATATAAAGATAACTGAAATTTTTACAATTTCATATTAATCATATTTGAGCAATATTCAGAGTGATGCTTTTGTTTTCTTTCCAAATAAGATACTGAAGTCTCTACTTAATGTTAAGATACTCACGGCTGATGAAGAATAAAGGGTAGAGACAAAGAGATCTAGTAAGAGAATATAGAATCATCATCTTATTAATTGATAGGAGCCATTTATATAGGCAATTACAAAGTATCAATATGGTAATGATAAGAAATACATAGTCTTATTCTAACTACATATCCTGATGGCATAAAGCCAATACACACATAAGAAATATCCTAGAAGGATGTAAAATATCCTAGAACACTCCCCCTTATGCCACGCTCTGCTATGCCGATGGTGCTGATATGTTGTCTCGTCAAAAACCTTGTCAAGTCACAAAAACCCTGTGGGAGAAAAACTGAACCTTGATCGTAGGAGAAAAAGAGTACAACACACCTTTCACATTTGATAGTGACATGTATGTATGTGCTAGACTCCCCCTGAAGTTCGCACCTCTCCCTGATCTGTACATCAATCATATGGCTCTTTTTGATTTTTTCTAGTCACATAAATTTCAATAACTTAGCATATCAATGCTATTTAACATGTCTTCAAATGTGGCATTAGGCAATGATTAACTAGATCATGTCGTATTGTCCTCAAACATGATATTTTACACTTAGATCTTGAGGAGAAGGCCGCTTGTGAACTCAAAACATAAGTTCGTGCAGGAAATCAGATTTTCGTGCAACATGATCTTCAGTTACTAGAACAGCCGTAACTTCCTCTAGGAAATACATATGAATGAACCGTAAACGGTTTTGGAAATTAGACTCATTTAGCTTTCCACCGTATATTACACACATTCTGGTTCATCAGGAGCTGTTCACAAAGTCCGGTCGAAGTTGACTGTTTTGCCAAAATCAGATACTCGGACAGATTCTTCCTACTTTACGAAAACGGTCATAACTCACTCAATATGATAGGTATGATCAAATAGTTGGTGTCCCTGGAAAATAGACACATAGACCTTTCCAATGGTACCAACTTCACCATTTTCCAGTGAGTGAGATTTTCTGTAGGTCCCATGGAAGTTGACCTACAAAACTTGGCAGATTCTGATTTCGCTTTTGATGTGTCTTTCTTATGTAGGGATAGAATAAGCCTCAACCTTTCATACCATTAAGCTCCACTTAGCTTTACAGATTTTCATAACGAATGAGATGTCAAGTCTTTCGTATTGTGTTGAGTACATTGATGCGTCTTATTGTACTTAGATAAGAACTTCATCTCTTAACACATATTTGTCATCTTTCTTAGACAAAACAATGGATCTCTCTTTAGAGTAAAAACTTTGACTAATCATGGGAGTATATGTAGGCCTCACTTTCGTTAGAGCGCCTAAGCCGATTGATGGAAAATCATCATCAATACAGTCATCGAGTGCATTTTCGAGACCGTGTCTTCCCAAGATCTTTTTCATTATGACTTCGGATGTTTGATACATATTGGCATCTCTTGATCCATTAAGAATCCATATAAATCTGGAATGAACACGCAAGGGCATAATTCACCATATCCCTTCTAAATCAAGTAGTGTCCATGTGCGTTTCAATACCTTTAGCAAACGTGTGCTCATGTGGTCTAAAGCAACTTGATTTGGATGAATGAAATTCGTTTAAGATCTTCATATATATCTCTGATCCCGTAGAGATATTATTATGACCACATTCATAGGCTGCATGTTCAGTTATTCGGAAACTACCAAAGTGACAAAGTAGTGGAGTGCAATGACATCTATTACGAGAGCATATCTCATCGTAGTCGATCCTAGTGCGTGTTAGTGAGAGACCTTGCACCATAAGGTGAGTCTAAACTCTTATTCTCACTACGCTATCTAACAAAGACATAGTTGTTAGGGTTTACCTTACGGTGTCGGCATCACCTGTCCAAGGACCTATCTCTTTGTTAATGTTAGATCGTATCTTTCCATTAAGCTAATTAACTAAGTTAGTATCCATCAACGAATAGTGGTTCGATAGTAGACTCATTATCCCACGTCCTCATATACACTAGTGTAATACTTGTAGAGATCTCTCTATGGATTGAAATTGACATTGAGGCGTCCCCCGACGATAATCACAATTCAGATTTCATGAGACGAATTTGAGTATCACTGATCAATGGATCAGGTTGTGCCAAACTTGCTTTCTTCCTAGTGCGAGAAAGTATCAAACCTAAGGGCCTCCCTCATTTTGGGGAGCCACATGGCCTTGTGACACCAATTTTACCACTATATGGTGTCACCATATCACCATCTATGGTGATGGCGCCAAGACCAACTTTTGGTCGCGCCATGTCCTCTTGATAGGACATCAATCCTTGTAGACATATTTGCAGCATGTGATCTTGTCACTTTAACACTTTAAGCATTTGAGATCAAGATGAGACTTAGTGGGGACAAACCACGACAATTCACGTCGTTCCACTTGAACACTTGTGTTCTTATCTCCCCCATTATATCTCTTCTAGGATGACCTGAATTGGTCAAAACAAAGCCTATATGAGTCTATGTCCCAAATATCATGTTTGACGACAACATGTGATTCGATATTCGAATCATAGGGACATACAGTCCACTAGATTGACTCATAAACTTCTCTAAGATGCATTTCAGTCTGCATTCATGAGAAGGTATACACAAAAGAATTCTTATTCATTCTCACCATGTGTTTTCAAATGAAAACTATTAGCATGAATGTCTTTAAAGCTCAACATGGTTTGGTTGCCTCTCAATGTATAGAGGGCATCTGTGACGTTGATCATGGTGCCATAAGACATCAAGATGCAAGCTACAATTTCGTGTCAATCCTCGTACACAGTCACGAGCTATAGTACAACAATATTCAATGATGATGGGTCATAGATGAATAGTAAAGCTGCATGCAAATATTGCATAGCCCCAAGCGCATCAATAATGTTCGAGCGACAAGCTAAAGTTGTTTGGTCGTAGCCTCGGTGAGACCATATATACTGCATGTGATCATGGGGTACATGACGCTTCAACTTATATCCCGATAAACTTCTTTAAAGAATGGGTAGTGAGCCCGTATAAGCATAAGCAGCATAAACAATAGATAATACTATAACACGTGACCAGTGTGTTAACACTTCAACCAACACCATAAAACATAAAAAGGTGTCCACAAGTTGGTTGTATCTATCTACATAGTTTGATGCAAGAATGAAATGTTCACTTTTGTGTCATTTAGTGTAGGAGGGTCTCACTCCTAATTTAGCTAAAAAATAGACTGTCAAAACGAGTAATGAGCATTGCAGGGGGCCAATGAGACATTGAGGGAAGACCGGTGCACCTCAATTGCTTGAGGGATTGACCGGACGGCCTCCAAAAAATTGGAGCCATGTTCGGGTGACGTCAATGTCCCCCGGGTGCCGCCATTTACAACCATGGCGTCACCATCATGCTTCATGATGAAGCTAGATCCCGAAAGTCTTCATTTTGAGTGGAAGAATGGATGTCCATGATAATTTCTCAAAATTTGGACCATTATATCTCTTCTAGGATGACCTGAATTGGTCAAAACAAAGCCTATATGAGTCTGTGTCCCAAATATCATGTTTGGCGACAACATGTGATTCGATATTCGAATCATAGGGACATACAGTCCACTAGATTGACTCATAAACTTCTCTAAGATGCATTTCAGTCTGCATTCATGAGAAGGTATACACAAAAGAATTCTTATTCATTCTCACCATGTGTTTTCAAATGAAAACTATTAGCATGAATGTCTTTAAAGCTCAACATGGTTTGTTGCCTCTCAATGTATAGAGGGCATCTGTGACGTTGATCATAGTGCCATAAGACATCAAGATGCAAGCTAAACCGCATCCCTAAATGACCGGTACATGATTCAATTATTGTAGTCACAGAAGATTTACAAGGCACAAAATCCAGAGATGTTGCCGGTTCCTTAGAATGTTGTGGATAATTCCACTATCTGCGATACACTCAATGTCTGTATGAGACATATCTACAAGAAGGAGTAGATAGATGAGTAAATAGTTTCACTTGAACTATTTAGAAGGATTGAAAGAAGCTACAAAAAGCTACAATCCCAATAGTGCATAAAAATGTCCGTGCAGAATGACATTTGCGCACTAAAACAACCGTAACTTCTTCGTTAAAATAGATATGGACAAACCGCAAAAAGTTCTGAAAACTAGACTCGTAGAGCTTTCCAATGATATAAAGCTCACTGTCTGGTTCGTCTGGATATGTTCATAAAGCTCAAACGAATTTGATTGTCCAAAAGGGACAGATTGTTGTTTTTCGCAGATTTGGCATTGGCAAAGTTTTGAAGCTTGCGGATGGCATGTGGGCATAAGCCGAAGCCAAAATGACGTATATATGATCAAAATCAATCCTTTTGGTCATTTCAAGGTCGTAAACTCCATGACTAGTTAGCAAAAACTCCTTGACATGAACATAAACTAACTCAAAAGACCGAGAGGATTTGATCATGATGATGATTGTTCGGTTTTGATAAGTCTTCAACGTCTTTTGCAAGACGACAATTGGTTTAATAGCATAGGGGGATCCAAAATCAAAAGCTTTCGGTAACTCCAAGTCAGTATTGTGAGACCCCGTAAAGTAGCTATGTGAAATGAAGTCCCGATAAACTTTAGTGAACGGTTTTTATTTGCGGACGTGCTAATGTTGTTGGAATATTATATTGTACTTAAAAAATTTTAGTTTGATATTGGGCTTTACGGCGAAGGCTTGGAAAAGCCCAACCCAGTTTGGTTAGAAATTTAATAAGAGTTAAATTGAGGAACTTGTCTAGAACTGGATCGAACCTTCTTGCATCTGCTTTGTCTCTCCCGTTCTTATTCTCCCTTCCTTCTCTGGATTTCTCTCACTCTTTTCTCTCTTCCTCTCTGGCATGGCTTCTATGATTATTGACAAGACGACGAGGCTGCTATGTAGTTCACCAACCTTCAGCTTGAGGATATGGCAGTGATGGAGCACGGCAAACATGCTACACACATTGAATCGAACCGTAGAGCTCCGACATGCAAATATTCATCTCTCGTGTCGTACTGAGGTAAAAATCCAAGAACCCATGTAGTTTGGATTCTGATTTCAAGAGAGATTTGGTTCTGATTGATTTTGGGTTTTGATTGTTGTTGACGATTTAGTTGTTGGTGACGACGATGCCGGAGTCGATAACATCTATCCCTTGTTCGTTGGTTTTGACATGGCTTTAGTTTTTGGTTACGACAGGAACTGGAAATTAAATTGGGTGATGAGTTCGTTGGCTAGAGAGGCAAGATAAGGACGTTCCAATAAGTTGGAAGAGTGAATAATTGGGAGTGTGAGACGAGAAAGGAAACTGATATGAAGGAACCAAATATGGGTAAGATTCTTCCTCTAGAGTTCAGTTTGTCCTTCATATTTTCAGTAGTAAATTAGTGATGATTGGTATTGCCAGTTTATGAACAGAGAAGATGGCTTACTGTTGATGCATTTAGACGATATCGCAACATGAAGGAAGGACCTTGTGATTTAATAATCTACAAGGTAAGGTAGCCAATTAGTTTGGACCATTATTGATTGATTTCATTATATATATTGCTCAAAACTCAAAACGAAATTGAGCTGCTGAAAGTGTACTATGTGTTGTGGTTTTGACCATTTGATAAGATGCTTACAATGGTTCTAAATTTGGTACAATTGAATGATGGAATTGATATCTCAATTGGAAAGAAAGATGTATACTGCCTCGTTGTTATTAAAGGAACCTAGTATCGTATTTGTTCAGTTGGGATTAAAGTAGTAAAGCCCTTTTGTTTTTAGTATTGAGCTTGAGAAAATGCTTGCTTATGGAATAAGAAACTAATATTGAATTTGTCGGACAAAGCTCCAGTTACTCGAGTTTTCGATTATGGTGGTGTTTGCCGGATGTTATGGAGTAAAGGTAGGGGATTCTAGACTCTTCTTGGCTAGTGGTTTTCGTATATTATATATGAGAACTGATTGCATGGCTGTGATTGATTTATTATGAAGATTGGATATTTCTATTGCCATGCTTGTTTTCAATGTTTTTGATATTGTGTGATGACCTGAAAGTGAGCGGGGCATAGCGACTTCCTTGGGTTTCGATCCCTTAAATCTCCGGAGGGGTTGTACGGACTAGAGGACGCCTGACATCCTTTGTGGTGTGGCGTCGCTCCTAGGCGGTATGGCGTAAATGGACACTCTCGCTACTCCTTGCCGGTTATGACATCAGTTTTGGTAAGGGGGTAGTTGACATAGGGACCAGTCATCAGGTTTGTGTATATGGGCCCGCAGATGTTTTCCGAAATGAAACTTATACTTTATGATTTGATCATCATTTATATTTATATTTGTTTTCACATACTAGCCAATAAATTAAATAGTTTTCAAACCTAGTTGGTTGAGTCTTATTGAGCAGCGAGGACGAAAACTCACTCCTACAACAGTTTTGGATGCATGTTCTGTGCACGAGATCGGAATTGAGCTGGATTGAGTTGGGTGTGCATGTTTGGTTAAAGTTAAATGTCTTTTCGAATTTGTTATCGTACGTAAGGTTTCCATTTTGTATCCTGATTACTTGATACATTTCCTTGTGTATTTATTTGGAAACCTTGTTTGAAGTAGTTACTCTGTCAGCTACTTTATTTTATTTTTCTGTCATTGTTATCCGTACTACCAAGGAACTATGTTTTTGTTAACTTTGAGATGTTTTATTGAAGTTGTTATTTCGTATTAGTAATACTTGTGCTCTATAGCTTTTCAAAGAAGGTTAAATTGACTTCTTATTGGGTGTTACACCTCAACGTATTTAACGCTTCCGAATTGAACTTTGATTTTCAATTTATAAAAGCTTTAGTTAGTTAAATTAAAATGCCTTGCGGGTTCTTAGAGCTTGAGTGATGGGTCCTAGCTTAGGTTCTAAGAGAACGCGGCACTGTAATGTGCTCGATTTGATGAGGTGCAAATCGTGGCGTTACAAGTATGACCAGGCATGTCCGTGGAGGGTCGGTAGTGCGAGGCACACTTGAAACCACTATCTCTTTAATTTCGGACAATTCTAAGACATCACACTGAGCTTGGATGAGCCTAGTTGAACAATTGATGATGGAAAATCCGCTATAAGGTATAAGACTTAACCGGAAAACACGTGGGTGATCCTCCTTGAGGATGTAGTGCCATGAGTCACCTTCAAAGGAAGAGACCAAAATCGGCATAATATGCCATGTTTTTAAGGACGATGTAAGTGTACATCTTGATTGTAAATCAATACGAACTATAAGAGGAGAATAGTTTCATTTCGAAAAAATTCTGAAGACATTTATTATTGTTAATGTGAGTACATCGAGGTCTCAAATAGACGAAGGACGTCGATATGACGCTGTATTTCATATAGCTTGGAAAGAAAATCAAAGTCGATCTAATCGATGACGTTAAAGTCAGGGGTAGCTAGAGCTGGATCCGAATCTTTGAAATCTGTGATCATGAGGATGACGTTATTGTCCTCATATTGATTTTCCGTACCTTTTTGTATGCATTCATAATTTGAAGGAGATCTCGACAACTCTTGAACCAGTGATCCGGAGATCCACAACAGTTACATTGTCATGAGCTGACATAAGTAGTGTTGACAAATTGGTGTCTAGATCAGGAGTGTCGCCATTAGGGCCGGCGACACCTCCCCTTATTTTCTAGACATCGGCACGGCGTTTTCTGCCGTTGCCGTGACCCATATTGTTGTCCCCACATTAGGGGACAATCCCAAATACGTTTATCACATTAGTGTATATACAATTCTCGTTTGCAATTGTATGATCAAAATCAAGTCTCGTTGGTAATTCCAAACTAACTTAGAAGACCTAAAGAACTTGATGATGATCGAATCCGCTAAAAATTATGAATCATGATGCCACAAAAGATCATCGACAATATGTAGTCAATTAAGGTGGTAAGCAATCCACTTGACTAATAACTCAATAAGTAGAGTTATATGAACGTTTCAAGAAACGCTCCATGAGTGCATTCCATAGTACTTTGTGGCAATGCCGGCGGCCTGCGCCGTTGAGATGATCCACGATGACTTGCCGTGCATGGACAACGACGACCTCTGCCGTGGGAAGCCCACCAACCACAAGGTCTTCGGCGAAGACGTCGCCGTTTTGGCCGGCAACGCGCTTCTCTCCTTTGCGTTTGAGCACCTCGCCGTCTCCACCGTCGGCATCGAGCCTTCTAGAATCGTCAGGGCGGTTGAGGAGCTCGCCCGGTCAATCGGGTCGGAGGGATTGGTGGCGGGTCAAGTCGTGGATATCCATTCCGAGGGGTTATCCGATGCGGGGCTGGAGCACTTGGAGTACATACACCTCCACAAAACTGCTGCTCTTCTTGAATGCGCGGTTGTTCTCGGGTCGATTTTGGGCGGCGGGTCGGACACATAAATAGAGAAGCTCCGGACTTTTGCTAGGTACATTGGATTGTTGTTTCAAGTTGTGGATGACATTCTGGATGTGACAAAGTCTTCACAGGAATTGGGGAAGACTGCTGGGAAGGACTTGTTGGCTGATAAGGTGACTTATCCTAAGCTGATGGGGATTGAGAAATCGAGGGAGTTTGCGGAGAAACTTAATAGGGATGCACAAGAACAGCTCGTCGGATTCGACTCCGAAAAGGCTGCTCCTTTGATTGCTTTGGCTAATTACATTGCTTACAGGCAAAACTGATGGAGTTTGGGGGATGTTATGTTGTAATTTAGAATTGGTTGTTTACTACAATTTACTCATTTTAGAGTCTCTCACAGTTTACAAGATCCTGCTGGGAGGGAAGTAGCTGGGAGATATACACATTTTTACTTTTTCAAATCTGTGTCAAAATGTTTGTTCAATGTGGAATTAGTATTCGTTATTTTCGTGCTTTACCTATTGCATTCGACTATCAGATGATGTTCTGAGAAAATTGTGAAAAGGTATGAAAATGCAGAAGTAGAATCGGTAGTTTCTGGCCAAGTATAAGTCGAGTTGGTATGAGTTGATGGTGTTTTCAGATGAATATATCGAATCTGTTGAGAGATACAATGGAGTCATGGAGGTGATCAAGGATTAGGACATGGGGTTTGATTCAGGGATACATAACCAATGGAAAAACCTGTAACTTCCATACATATGTTTATAAGAGATAGGAGTTGCATGTTTTAGTACTGCAGCGTTTGAATTTGTACTGGTATTGTAGAGTATCATGCATCTATGAGAATTGACAGAGCAGATTCATTAGTTTGTGTTAGCACATTTTGAGAAACAAGTTCATCGTTATGCTTACTAGTCATGGTTAACTCATGAGTCGCATTTTTTGGGGTGGTGTCTTCTTTTCGGTTCTAAACTCCTTCCCACTTTCTCCCAAAATCTGGGTGCACTTAATTGAATAATGAATATGTAACTGCACTACCTATAGTTAGCAGCTATGTTGCACGGACACGGCGACACGACACGCCGACACGGCAAAACTCAAAAACTGAGTTTTCGACACACCTTGGACACGGCAAACAAAATTATATATTTATGTATTTTTAATAAATAAAAAATATACTAAAATATGAAATAAATTTATTACATTACTAGTTCTAAATTCAATCTATTTCATAACCATAAGAAATAAATAATCAGTTTGAGCAACAAGGAAGATGTCTGTAATTAGTTTGAGCTCAACATCAGGAAAGAAAACATTGATGCCTTTTATAGAAATTTCAAACCACACAATTTAATTTTAGAAATTCCCTTATTTGCACACAGAGAACTTGATGATGATCCAATCCGCTAAAGATTATGGATCATGATGCCACAAAAGATCATCGACAATATGTAGTCAATTAAGGTGGTAAGCAATCAACTTAACTAATAACTCAATAAGTAGAGTTATATGAACGTTTCTAGAAACGCCCCATGAGTGCATTCCACAGTACTTTGTGGTCATTACTTGGTAGTTTGCCAAAGTAAATAACTGTAATATTAAAGTTTACTTGGTAGTTTGCTAAATAAACTGCGTTTATAGGAGCTGCTTTGCAATTTTTCAAGCTTAATTGTGGTCATTACTTGGTAGTTTGCCAAAGTAAATAACTGTAATATTAAAGCTTACTTGGTAGTTTGCCAAATAAACTGCGTTTATAGGAGCTGCTTTGCAATTTTTCAAGCTTAATTCCCCGTACGTGCGGCGAAGTTGCTTGCGTAATTCCCAGTAGTTTCGGAAGATGACCACTTGAAAAATGTGGAGGAAAGTCGGGCAAATGGCCGATACTACTGGAAGGATTCCTCTTTGGATAATAGGTACTGTAACCGGTATTGTTGTAATTGGTTTAATTGGTATTTTCTTTTATGGTTCATATTCCGGATTAGGTTCATCTCTGTAATAACCGGATGAACTGGTTTATAGACATGAAAGCATAAGAACTCAATGGGATCCCCCTCGAATCAGCCAAGGAAAGAGGGGATGGTCCCGTTGAGTTCTTATAATTTTGTTCTTGGATTTTCTGTATCTTCGTTGTGGACTAAATTCAAATCAAGTCTAATTTCTTTTTCTGGATTAATCAATTTCATGTGTTTCTTTAACTTTTGATAGAGAGGGCTCGCCTGCTTATATGTTATTATCATTTAGTTACTCTAGCAGTTTATTTTCTTTTTGCCTGAATATTTGCCTTTATGGAATTATAGCTACTGTAGTTATTTACCATGGTTGGCCTTTTATCTTCATATGTGTCCCAATTGGTTTTTTATTCACACAGAAGTACCAGTTTTGACAAATTGTCCTTTTTCCAACAGGCACCTATTGTCGATGGGTGTTTTACAGGCCGAAATCCTTTCTGAGGTCCGTCCTATTTGTTTCATATGATGATCTGATTCAATGCTTAAAATGAACTCGAGTCTCGTGTTAAAATGTGTTGATATATGCCTTGAACCGTCAAATCTGTTCTGACGGCTTATCTGTATATCGGGTTATACTAGGATTAGTATATCGAGTTATACTAGGTTATGGTTTCCTATTAGGACTAGTATATCAGGGTTTAGAGTTGTATATATATATATACAACCTATTGTGTAAGCCGGTTTTTGCACTCTTCTCAACATAATAAAAGGGCTGTTCTCCTTCTGTCCGTGGACGTAGCTAACGCATCGTTAGTGAACCACGTAAATCTGTGTTCTTTCTTTCACTCGTTACAACAAATTGGTATCAGAGCAAGGTTGTGATTTCCGCCAAGAAAGATGTCTGGTTTAAATGTGAAGATTGATAAATTCACAGGGAGGAACAGTTTCAGTTTATGGCAGATCAAGATGCGAGCCTTGTTAAAACAACAAGGTATGTGGGCGCCGCTGGTTAAGAAGCCAGGGGATCAAGAAATCGCTGAGATGGCCAGTCTGGAGGAGAAGGCACACTCGACAATTCTGTTGTGCCTTGCAGATGATATAATCACCGAGGTCGCAGAGGAGGAAACTGCGGCTGGTCTGTGGTTGAAGCTTGAGAGTCTATACATGACGAAGTCTTTAACCAACAAGTTGCTTCTAAAGCGACGTCTGTTCGGTCTGCGTATGGAAGAAGGTACATCCCTAAGAGATCACCTAGATCAGTTAAACACTGTTCTATTAGAGTTGCGTAATATCGATGTTAAAGTTGATGATGAGGATGCTGCTCTAATTCTGTTGGTATCTCTACCTTCGTCGTATGAGAATTTTGTGGATTCTTTTATTGGTGGGAGAGATACTCTGACTCTGGAGGATGTTAGATCATCTTTACATACTAGAGATATGCGTCACAAGGCGACCGTCACTAGTTCAGACAGTCAGGCTACAGGGTTGGTAGCCAGTGGAAGTTTGGGACAGAAAGGCTCGGGGAAGAAGAAATTCAAGAATCCAGTTTCAAAGGGTTCCAAATCCAATGATGTCTGTAACTACTGTAAAGAGAAGGGACATTGGAAAAACGAATGTCCAAAGAAGAAGAAGCAGTCTGAGAAAGCATCAGGTACTGCTGTTGTAGCAGAAGTTGACACCACTTCGGAAGAAGACCTGGCCTTGGTTGCAGATGCACACAAACATCACAGGGATGTGTGGATTTTGGATACCGGGGCATCTTATCATATATGTCCACGCAGAGAGTGGTTTTCAACCTATGAGCAGATAGATGGAGGAAATATTTCTATGGCAAACGATTCTGCAAGTAAGGTGGTTGGAATTGGCTCAATAAAAATTCGGACACATGATGGTAAATTCTGTACATTGAATGATGTTAGGCATGCTCCACACATGACGAAAAACCTGATTTCTTTGGGTCTTCTAGATAGCAAAGGTTTCAAGTACACAGGCTCATGTGGAATTTTGAATGTCTACAAAGGTGTCAATGTGGTTCTGAAAGGTGTCAAGCGAGGTACTTTGTATATTCTGCAAGGTTCAACGCTGTCAGGCTCGGCTGCTGTTGCATCATCAGAGGTTCACAAGGATGATATGACCAAGCTATGGCACATGAGGCTTGGTCATATGAGTGAAAGAGGGATGCAAATTCTGTCAAAGAATGATCTTCTTGGTGGCCACAAGGTCAAGGATCTTAGTTTCTGTGAACATTGTATCTTTGGGAAGCTACATCGCAGTAAATTTCCTAAAGCGATTCATAGAACTAAAGGCACGCTTGATTATATTCATTCTGATTGTTGGGGTCCATCTCGCGTTGACTCTTTGGGAGGTCACAGATATTTTGTGTCAATGATTGATGACTACTCAAGAATGACTTGGGTGTTCATGATGAAGCATAAAAGTGACGCCTTCAAGAATTTTAAGCACTGGAAGGCATTAGTGGAAAATCAAACTGGGAAGAAGATCAAGAGGCTGCGAACTGATAATGGTCTGGAGTTCTGTTCTGCTGAATTTGATGAGTTATGCAAGACTGAAGGTATTGCAAGGCATCATACAGTCCGGTACACACCACAGCAAAATGGTGTAGCAGAACGTATGAATCAGACACTTCTGGAGAGAGCTAGGTGCATGCTCTCTAATGCTGGATTAGAAAGAAGGTTCTGGGCAGAAGCGGTGAATGTTGCTTGTTATCTGATAAACCGTGGACCACACACAGGTATACATCTCAAAACACCTTATGAGATGTGGTCTGGTAAGTCTGCTGATTACTCCAATCTGAGGGTTTTTGGGTGTTCTGCTTACTATCATGTAAGTGAGGGTAAGTTAGAACCAAGAGCTAAAAAAGGAGTGTTTGTAGGCTATGGAGATGGGGTTAAAGGTTTCAGAATCTGGTCTCCATCTGAAAGGAGGGTTATACTGAGTAGGAACGTAGTATTTGATGAAAATTCTATGTTTAACCCTACTGTGAAGTCTGTGGTTGTATCAGAAAATTGTAGTGTTGAGAAACAGGTGGAGCAACAAGTCACTGAAGATGTGAGTAAATCTCGACAAGAAGATCAACACCTACATTCAGAATCAGAACAATTGGCTGCAAATCAGCATAGTTTGGCTCTAGAGCGATCTAGGAGGCCAAATTTTGGGAAACCACCTATAAGGTATGGTTTTGAGGACATGGTGGCTTATGCACTACAGGTTGTTGAGGAGGTGGATCCTCATGAGCCGTCCACCTACAAGGAAGCAGTTACAAGTACAGAGTCAGCTCAATGGCTTGCTGCAATGGGAGATGAAATGGAGTCACTTCAGAAAAATCAGACTTGGGAATTGACCAAACGACCTGGTCAGGGGAGAAAGGTTATTACTTGCAAATGGGTTTTCAAGAAGAAAGAAGGGTTGTCACCTGCTGAGGGCATCAAGTATAAAGCTCGTGTAGTTGCAAGAGGGTTTCATCAGAAAGAGGGAGTTGACTACAATGAGATTTTCTCACCTGTGGTCAGACATACTTCTATCAGGGTGCTACTAGCCATAGTTGCGCACCAGGATCTGGAGCTTGAGCAACTAGATGTGAAGACAGCGTTCTTACATGGAGAATTGGAAGAAGAGATCTACATGACTCAACCAGATGGTTTTCAAGTCCCTGGAAAGGAAGACTATGTTTGCAAGTTGAAGAAGTCCTTGTATGGACTAAAGCAGTCCCCTAGACAGTGGTACAAGAGGTTTGATAGCTATATGATAGAGATCGGCTACATCAGGAGTCCGTATGATTGTTGTGTTTACTACAACAAGTTAACAAATGGTTCCCTCATTTATCTGGTCCTGTATGTAGATGATATGCTGATAGCTGCAAAAGACAAGTCTGATATTCAGAAGTTGAAGGGTCTCCTCAGTGCAGAGTTTGAGATGAAGGATTTGGGAGCAGCTCGGAAAATTTTGGGAATGGAGATCTACAGGGATAGAAGTCAGAAGAAGCTTTTCTTATCACAGAAAAGTTACATCCAGAAAATTTTATCCAGGTTTGGTATGTCTACATCCAGATCTTTAGATACTCCAAGTGCTGCAAATACTCATCTGTCTACTGCGTTTGCACCTAAATCTGCTGAGGAGAAGGAATACATGTCTCGAGTTCCTTATGCTAGTGCAGTTGGAAGCTTGATGTATGCTATGGTTTGCACTAGGCCTGATCTCGCACATGCTGTGAGTGTTGTCAGCAGATTTATGGGTGACCCTGGAAAGGAGCATTGGCAAGCTGTGAAGAGAATTTTCCGGTACCTCAAAGGTACGTCTGATGTCGGTCTCATTTATGGAAGTGATACAAGCTGTTTGGTAACAGGCTATTCAGATAGCGATTATGCTGGAGATGTTGACACTAGGAGGTCTATGACTGGTTATGTCTTTACTCTTGGTGGCTCTGTTGTTAGCTGGAAAGCTACTTTGCAGCCGACAGTGACCCTGTCTACTACTGAAGCAGAGTACATGGCTCTGACAGCCGCTGCAAAGGAAGGCATTTGGTTAAGGGGTCTGGTCAGTAGTCTTGGTTTGCATCATGATCAGGCTATAGTGTACTGTGACAGTTTGAGTGCAATATGTTTAGCAAAGGATCAAGTTCATCATGAGAGGACCAAGCACATTGATGTCAGGTATCATTTTCTGAGAGATGAGAGCAGAATTAAGGTGAAGAAGGTGGGCACTGCTGACAATCCCGCTGATATGTTCACCAAGCCGGTTCCACACAGCAAGTTTCAACATTGTTTGGACTTGCTAAATGTTACAAGCTGTTAGTTGCCCTTTGGGGGCGACATCTGAGGCAGAAGGAGTTATCTGTTCATCTGGCATCACTATGGTGCATCTGGTACATCTGTTATCTGTGAGAGGATTCAAGTCAAGGTGGAGATTTGTTGATATATGCCTTGAACCGTCAAATCTGTTCTGACGGCTTATCTGTATATCGGGTTATACTAGGATTAGTATATCGAGTTATACTAGGTTATGGTTTCCTATTAGGACTAGTATATCAGGGTTTAGAGTTGTATATATATATACAACCTATTGTGTAAGCCGGTTTTTGCACTCTTCTCAACATAATAAAAGGGTTGTTCTCCTTCTGTCCGTGGACGTAGCTAACGCATCGTTAGTGAACCACGTAAATCTGTGTTCTTTCTTTCACTCGTTACAACAAAATGACTTGCCTGATCGTTTTCTTGTGTCTGTTACATTGGTTCAGGGATTGAGCTAACCAGGCTGTGTATACCAGTAGTTGTCTCCACCCAATACTCCAATAGCTAAGCTAATATTGTAGCTGTGTGTATCCTCTTAAAGGCACCAAGTCACCAACAATAGGTAACCTCAGCTAGCAGAGACAACAAAAAGGGGATCACTTATGCCCATGGAAACAGTGTAGAACATCTCAGAAATTATACACATGTATCTTGCATATTCCACAGAGGAGATACTAGCAAATGTAGAAGTATTTTCATTTGGTCAGATCATGGTCTTTGTGCTAACAATGCGAAACTTACTACGAATTTATATTGGGCCTCTGTACAATCAAATTGAGAAGCAAAAGATGTAGGAGGAAAATAATTAATTAGGATTTTTTTTTAAGAATTAATTAGGATAAAAGCTAAGATCACATGCAAGGAAGCTCACTCTAAAATCGGAAAAAAAAGAACGCAAAGCTAAATATTGTTAGATTTTGAGATTTGGTGAATAATGGTCACAACCCATCTAGAAAGACACACGTGGCGTGTAAAAGCGGATACTGTAAGAAAAACAGGTAACCTTAGCATTCCCTCTAAAAGCTCACACCACACTCTTCCAATTTTGCCCTTCACCCTTCAACCCACCCTTCAACCCATAAACCCAAACCAAGAAACCCGAAATAAGTCCCAGAAACCCTTCATCCTTCACCCTTCAGAATCCGAATACCTAGAAACCCGAAATAAGTCCCAGAAACCCGAAATAAGTCCCCTCACTTGAACACCATGGGTTTGAGATGGAGCCTTGAGGAGCAGAAGTTGGGAACCCATGGGTTAAGCCTTAAATTCTTTTTCTCTTATTACCAGAATCATAGTTTTAGTGTTGATTTTGAGAATCCAAGGGAGACGAATTGCAGAGGGAGAGAGGAGGCATTTGCTTAGCGCGTAGACGCACGCGTGGAGTCTCGAGATTGCTTAAGGGTACTTTTGGTATTTCGAAACGAAAACAAAACTACGCCGTTTCGCAAATGACCGCCACAGCTTTTATATACTTCCCTCCTCATTTTCAAAACCAAAAGCGAGAAGCCTAACTAACTCTGCTGCATCGCTCTCTCTCTCTCTCTCTCTCTGAAACTTCTAGGGTTCGAAATCGAAATCGAGATCTCAGAGCTCATCCTCAGCTACAAATGTCGAATTCAAGCTCAGGTGAGACTCTCCTGAGCTCGATTTTACTATTTGAAGTTTGTTTTTATGGTTGAGCATTCAATTTCATTTTGCACTTTCACAAAGCTCTCTGAAATTTGATTCGAAATATCGAGCTCGCTCAGAAATTTCTTTCCATTTTGTGATACTAAAACCTAGATAGTGCGAATTTGGTGCTGGATTGTGTGGACTGTGGAACTATGATTATGAATTTCTACTGATTTGATTTGGTTTTGTGATGTATTATCTGGCGCATTAGATTATAGTTGATCCGTTTTGCTTAGCTCGAGAAATCTGAGTGCGGAATTTAGTTTTGGCTGAGAGAGGATCTATGTGGAACTATGATTGTGATTGTCTACTGATTTTTTAGTCTGAAGTCACTTCGACTCTGTTTTGTGATGCATTATGTGGCGCATTAAATTATAGATTCACTATAGCAGGCCTCAAACATCAGTTTCCCTATTTCAAAAAATCGGAGTGCCGAAATTTCTGTTTTAGAACTCTGAAACTTGGTTTAAACTTTCTATATAATGCGGTATTTGGTTTTGTTATCATTGCAGGTAGTGATGATCAGTACAAGACTACAACCTGTATCCAAATAGGCCAAATCTATTGTCCAGTGACTGGAGAGCTAATCTATCGATATCTTGCCGACGAAGACGATGTGGTAGTCTTTTTTTTTTCCTGTGTGTTTGACTATTTATTTGTTTCATGTTGCTTTGTGTAAGGCTATTTGAGCTTGTATTCAATCTGTTGAAGTATTCTGCTGAATTCAGTGCTTTACTGTGTTTGAGTTATAGCATCTGAGGTTTTTACCTAGACAATCTATAGTTTGTTATGAAGGGAATACTGTAGATTTAAACTCTAGGACAAAATGTACTTTTAACATATATCGACCATTCAATTTGCTGTTGCTGATGAGTGGACAACAAAATGAACTGGACAGTTCTGTTACCAGTGTCCGTGGAATTTAGGAGGTTCTCATGTTTTATAGCTCTGCTGGTGGTAGCAGGACCAGTTAATGCTGTTATCTGTTTTGATAAACTGAGTATTCTCCTTTCATCGAATCCTATTTCTCATTCCCTGTATTGCTTTTTGTGTCTCCATATATTGATAGGCAGTATGAGATGGGTTTAAGAACAGTTCTGTTTCTTGCTTAGGTAGAGATGGAGATTGTTTCTCTTCAGTCTGATATGTTATTGTCTATATGTTCCCATTGAAGATGAGGAATATGAAGTGGCTCAGTATTAGGGAGGATGTACTGCTGCAGTTGAGAGGCTGAGGGAATCACACTGCTTTAAATTGATTATGTTTGGAATACATTTGATTATAATTCTCAGTTGTTGCATTGTTAATTGATTAAGAACTCGAAAACATGAATGGACTTCTTTGAGTACTCTTTTACAAACATCTTGAGATACTAATAATTGAATGAAGGATTGTGTAGAGTGCATAAAATTGGGCTTGGTAAGTCATGCGCCTGGTAGCATCAGCTAACAGCATTACTGTAAAGAACAAAAACACCCATTGGAGTGTATTGTGAACACATTTAGTTAGTGCATCTGTTATTACTGAATAGATCATGTATGATTATGGATAAGGAGATGCTAATTTTACCCAGAGATTTCTTAACCACAAAATTTAACTTTGGAAGATTCAATTTTCAACCCCTTCTTGTTGGTGAAATGATGGATAAAAGTTCATCATCCATTTTCTATTATTCACAAGTTTTCTCTAACAGGATTCTTGAACTCCCATTTAACTGCTGTTATCAACCCAGTGATTACTGTATGGCTTGCTATTTGCTCTATGACTTTAGTTACATACAGCATATGCTTCTTAAGCTTTTGTTTCAAGTTGCTTTGTGTATGGCTATTTGAGCTTGTATTGAAGTTCATCTGTTGAAGTATTCTGCTGAATTCAGTGCTTTACTGTGTTTGAGTTATAGCATCTGAGGTTTTGGTTTTGTCTCTTTCTTTGTCTTGAATGCAGCTTCCATCATTTTACCAGTCACATTTCACCGAAAACCGTATAATCGGTAATGTCTTTTTTGTCTATTTTTCCTTCGCAGAACTATGTTTTATACAATTAAGATTTCTCATTTCTTATATACTTTATAGGGAGTGGAGGATTCGCGGTTGTCGCTGAGTGCGAGCATTGTTTTGATATGCGTTGTTATGCCATAAAGAAAATGCCAATCGGCCATTACCCCAATGATTCCGACTCGTCAGTTCCTGCTGTCCCACAAGCTTCCGCTGATGCAGCTCTGTCTGAAGCTTCTCATGACAGCCGAACTCTCCCAAACGAGTGTAGTTTTGCTTCGATGATAAAGTACGTAAAATACTTATTTTTCTGAAGCCAGTAGTATATTGTTCTATTTAATTTGACGATGAA
Source organism: Fragaria nilgerrensis (assembly GCA_010134655.1). Taxonomy (NCBI): domain Eukaryota; kingdom Viridiplantae; phylum Streptophyta; class Magnoliopsida; order Rosales; family Rosaceae; genus Fragaria; species Fragaria nilgerrensis. The sequence goes on from CM020977.1 coordinate 9,335,884, forward strand.
TTTGGTATTTTGTATTTCTGGTGCAGGGAGATAGTGATATGGTCGGGCTTGGACCACAAAAATATAGTCCGTTACTATGAGGTACTGTTAAGTTGTTATCGCTTCTTCTATATAAATATTCTGTCAATTGTACAAAATTTCATATTTGCTGCTCACCTAACACAATGTTTATTTTGATAGTCCTGGGTTGAGAATAAGTTCAGTGGCGAGATTGGAGAGACATGGGAAGGGGGGAAGATTGTGAGAACTAACCCTTGCCTATATTTGCAGCTGGAACTCTGTGAAAGGTGACTGATTTTGAATTGTTCATACACAGAATGAGATTCCATATTAACATGTGTGGAGCTAATAGTTTCTTGTTTTCCTACAGCTCACTGAGGGCAAAACTGAAGCTTGGTGACGACTGTATGCTAACTTGGATGACCATAGATGATTGTAAAGAGACTTTTAAAGATATTGTGGATGGTCTGGAATACATCCATGATAAAGGAGTGATGCACGGAGATATTTCAACTGACAATATCCTTTACCGTAATGGTGTAGCGAAGATCACTGATTTTGGACTAGGTAAGTTTAAATTTGTTCTTGAATACAGATAGATTAACCTAAAAATGAATTGTTCTAGCAAGTGATTGTCCTAATATCTTTTTTGTTTATCCAGCACGAATGACAGAGAATGATGAAGATGTGTTGGCAGCGGATACACTTTATTGTGCACTTGAGATGCTAGAGCCAAAGGCAAAGCCAGATAGAAAGGCAGACATCTACAGCGTTGGGATAATATTGTTCGAGATGCTGCAGCCATTCGTTACAGATTCTGGCAGAAGACTTACTCTTGATGAGTTGGCACACAAGAAAGTCTTTCCTGATAGTTGGAATGATGTACCAGCAAAAAAATGGGTGATGCAGATGATAGCTGCACCTGCATCTGCGAGACCTGCAGCAGGAGATCTGAAGGCCAACATGTCTCTGATACTTGAGGACATTGGATGTTCAAAGGTAACATCCAGTTGCTGAGAATTCCATCAACTCTATGAGAGATATGCCTATCGAAGGATGCTAGTTGCTAGCTAAGAACCCAATTTTTTTCATTTTTTTTCATATATACTCTTAACAAGTACACTGGCATTGCGTATATGCTTTTAAAAAGCAAGGAAATTGATGAAGGAGATACTGCCCTGCATCAGAAGTGTTATACTGATCAGGAGAAAGTATGGTGGCAGACAGTATATAGTAGTCTGGTATGGCATATATTTCATGTGAAAAGCATATATAGAATAATATTAGAAATCATTTTGCAGTTGTGTTTCAGACTTCATATAATCTCCTTATACATTTTGCACTGCTATTTATGTTCGTCGTCATAAGTTAAGCGATGGACGTTTGTGAAGAAAAGAGTCGCGATAGTATAAATGTGACAATGAGTTTAAGTTTCTTTACTTTCTATGCATTCTCTCGTCATAGCTTTATTAGACAAGTTATTTTGTTACTTTTTAAATAAATAAAAAATAAATAAAACTACCGACAACCCACATACATAAAACATGAAATGTTCCGTGAAATTAAACTTATTTCGTCGGCAGAAGTTGAGCAGTGGAATTTTGTCAACAAACGTGTCGCGATATTATGGATGTGACAATGAGTTTTTCTCTACTCTCTTCTACGCATACATTCTCCCGCGCGCCACAACTTTCTATATCACAATATACCAGACATAATCCTCCACGGCTAAAATGTGATCCCTTTTAGCCGTGGATCACATTACCATCACACACTGGAACGATCACACTACACATTCCTCCCCCCCCCCCCCAACCCAAATTCAATTCTTAATTCCGCAAAAGCTCCAATCCCAAACTCGCAATCTACTCAATTTTCCGCTACTCACAGTCATGCCCACCACCTGTTCGACGTATTTCCACCACCTCTTCCGTCCCTTAAACCTCCACAAAACCCTCACCCGCCGCCATTCCGGCGACCCATTCCCCAACAAGCTCTCCATCCGTCCCAAGCTCTGCACCAACACCCCAATCTCCCTCACTCCTTTAGCAAACGACACCCTCCTCCTCGACTCCTTCGTCGTCACCCAAGCCCTTATTGAAGCTGTCAATGCCGGGAGGTTTCGCAACGTTAGGCTGAGTTTCATGAACATTATGAGCTGGCAAGCTGCTGTTGGGGACCTGGAGGTGGTTCTTCGAACGTGGGAGGAGTATACAAGTGTGGAGAAGCATGTGTGTGCTGAGTCTTACAATGTTGTTATGAGGGTTTATGCGGAGTTGGGGAAGGATTGTGAGGCGGTGCGGGTTTTTTATAGGATGGTTGAGGAAGGGGCGCGCTTCTGAATTGCAGGACTTATAATACGGTTATGATTGAGCATATGGTGAAGTGTGGGAAGTTGGAGGCTGCGATGGAGGTGTTTAAGGTGTTGCCTTTTATGAGGGTGAAGCGGAGTTTGAGGCAGTATGAGGTTTTGGTGGAGGAGTGTGCCGAAGCAAAGCAGTTTGAGGAGGTTAAGGCTTTACTTGAGAAAATGCGGGTTGATGGAACGTTGCCTGGCCGAGCTATGCGTTTGTCGTTGGAACGAATGCAAGAGGCCGGGTTTGTTGAGGAGAGTGATGAGTTTTTGAGGGAAATATTGCCTAATGAGGGAATCAAGAGTATAGGGTATTGTGATGATTGTAGTGATGATGATGATTGTGCTGGTAAGGGTAAAGAGGGTAGTGTGAAATATGTATGAACAAGGGAATAAAGAGATTTTTTTTTACTCAAATTGGAATTTGCAACAGATGGAAATGGGGTTCTGTTGAAACCTTGGTTAGACCCGAGATCTCTGGCAAATGCATTACAAAGTTGGAGCCCCAATGATGTATCAGTATTAGAGGAGGCAAATTTTGTGTGGACCACGCGGTTAGTATGCAAGATTAGCTAAAACAGCTTGGAAGGATGATATATACACAGTTGGGTTGCTTGTCAGCCAGGTTTTACCCATGATATATACACAGTTCAAAGGATGATGACCCTTTTAGCGTGCCCCGTACATACTGCATTGGTTGATAAACTTTTTTCCAAAGTAAGGATGGAGCAAATGAGATTGCCTTTTTCAACAATCAGGCTGATCATTGACTTCTATGGTCTCTCGAAGAACGCTGACGCTGCACCAAAGGTCTTTCACAATGATAGAAACCTATATGGCCCTATATCAAATTTCAATCTGATGCTTCTGTATTCATCTCTTTTACAAAAATTGACCAAATGCGGTAGGGATTCAGATGTACTTCAAGAGATGATCTTGAGTGGGATTTCCCCTGATATCCAGACATTTTCTGGGCTGATGCATCATTTTGCACTAGTCCAAGTTCAGATCTCTTGTTCTATGGCACTCCGAACTTGATTTTCTGCTACCACCTTAAAAGCACAAAGATCAAATTCGTGTGTGAAACAATACCAAAAGCTAAAATGGATACACCTGCTTGTTTCTTGACATTGCGTGCGTGCTTCTTACCTTTCCACACCTGGTTGCATAAGAGGAACGTCGTCGTCTCCACTCCATTGTAAGTACACTATCTGCTTCTCGATCTGCTATTACATGTTTTACTTTGTTCGTACGGGCAGCTAATTTCATTGCAACTTTATGCATTATCTCAGACCTTTTTTTGTTTGTTTGTAAATAGTTATCTACTGCATTCTGTGGATAGTATTATTCAAGGAGTGTCCTGATTTCGCTTTGTAATATCCATTTGTATGTTTTGTTTGTTTTCACAGAAGTACCAGTTTTGTCAGATTGGCCTCTTCCAACAGGCACCTATTGCCTATGGGTGTTTTACAGGCCTAAAACCTTTCTGAGTCCTATTTGTTCCATACCATGATGATCTGATTCAGTGCTTAAAGGGAAATGAATTCGAGTCTCCGTGTCTTAAATAGTTAAATTATGATAAAGCTAGATCGCCTTAAAGTTTTTCCTTGTCTGTGGTACATAGGTTGAGATTGTTCTTAATACTTCATAGCCTGAGCTTCTTATTTAGGAGGTAAAAGCCCTTTATCAGTTCATATACTTTTGTCTCATATCATATTTGATGCCGTGGTTAAATGGAAATGAATTCGATTCTCGTGTACAATTATTGATAAAAAATGGATTGCCTGGTAGTTTGCTTCTGTCTGTTACATAACTTACATTGGTTCAGCACTTGAGCTAACCAGGCTGTGTATACCAGTAGTTGTCTCCAACTATTAGCTTAAGCTATTAGATTGAGATATTCAATATCCTTATAAAAGGCAACAAGTATAGGTTACCTAAGCAGAGACAACAAAAAGGGGATCATCTATCTCGCCTTCGGCATGTAATAAGTCCTTTGCAGGTATTTTGTCGGACTATATGGGCTTCATGTCGGTATCATGTTAGATGTCAGTTTTTTGTGTATCTGAAGATCAAGTAGTTTCTCTAAGTTCATAGCCCATGAATTCAGAACATTGTTGTTATCCTTTGAAGTTGGGAAACAGACTAATCCTATTGATCTGTTAATCTCGCCCACCAGTGCCTTGGACACAACCATATCCGAGAGATGCTTCTCAGCTTCCTGGATACTCAGACATAGTAGCTCAGAAAGTTTGTTTGTTTTTTTTTTTTTCTGTTTCTTCAAGGTAATACTTGAGGGTAGTACTTTGAAACAACAAGAATGTTCAATTATTGTGTGCTTCAGACCTTCGGCTGCTTTGTCATCCAAAGAGCCTCCTAGCATGCTCTCTTCTCATTTTCTCCACAAACCAAATCAAAAACCAACTGGGGGCAGCAGCCCCCACTTACCCCTGCCTAGGTCCGCCATCAGTTACCCTATTCCTAGAATCCTAGTCCCACTAGAATACGGATTCTTTTGTTTCAAAAAAAAATTAAAAAAAATTTCTTAGCTAGCTTTGTATATAATTAGCTCCGTGTTGTAAATAGTTATTACTTAGTGGACATTTTTGTAATTAGCCAACTAGGGTTGTTATTGTAATTTACATCATAGCCTCATCTCTATATAAGAGATGGTTCCCTACTCAATAATACATACATATTCTCTCATTCTCTTGGTTGTTTCTCTCCTTTCTCAATCTATTCCTTTTGTTTTACAACACGTTATCAGCACGAATAGTTCTAACACTGAGATAGTTTTATGCAGCATGAAAAATTTCGAAGATTGTTGAAGAAAGAGCATATATCATTCAATCTGCTACTTTGCGACATTGATCATAAATAAGCTATTGGATTGGCTGAGAAGCTATGTACGAACAACCTTCTCAGCTCTGCACAATTAGAATGAAGATCCATTCATTCTACATCAAGTAATGTTTTCTATATTCTAATTTTAATGCATGTTTTCAATCCTTGATTATGAACAAATCATCATGAAGCATGAACCATATTCCGTTTATAATTTTGAAATTTGTATATGCATGCTTATTGATTTGTAGTCACATGTAAAATATTCTCCTTTGATGCATGAACCACCAAATTTATATTATTCATCTATTTTGGTTTATATAATAAAAATGTGTTCATGTTTTGATATTGGAAAGAAAAATATGACATGAAAATCATCGAACGGCCGGTAGCCGTTGAAATTAGTGACCATCACATGCCTAGTAGTGCATACTTCAGATTCGGTATCTCGTTTTCCTGACATTCGAACACATGCAAAAGCGTGATTGCATTCTGGAAATAATGCATGTAACCGCTAATGTAGGAACATTAATTTGGTCATTTATACCAACGGTTACATATATAGAATATTTATGCCTGAAGCATTTAGTGATACAAATGAATTAATATTGCTCTTAATGGGTTTCAGTAAAATCCGTACATGAATGCGTAGCACTGATTATGTAACGTCATTTGTATAACGTCGCGTAACACTGATTATGTTATTTATATGTAAATTAGAGTACATGAATGCGTTCCAGAAGTAACGCACGCAACCATTAATTTGGTCGTTTATACTAGACGTTACATCTACGCAATAATCGTCGAAATTATGTCCATCATAATCAATTATGCTAGAAGCGTAATGGGCGGAATTATTACTCAAATTAATATATAAGCGTTATAGTTTTAATCGTTGGTTCGAATATTCTTACCGTAATGGTTAGAAACGTTATGAATTTAATATTCGGTTATGTCAATTTGAATAATTGCCATTATAATTCATTATGCTAGAAGCATGAATTTTGGGTTTAATTACGTAATTATTATATAAACGTTATGCCAGTAGCATTTACCTCATTTATTACTAATATAGTAATACATAATGTTATAAGCATTAATGAGATTTAAACCTATAACTGCTACATAAATGATATGTACTATTGACTTTATGTCGGATCCTAATTTAATGTCAATTACGAATTAGAATCATATTCATTTCAATTTGACGTTTATGAGGGTATAATGCCAGAAGCAGTTACACATTTATAACCCCATAAATTGTGCTTGAAGCATTAGGGTTTAATTACGCGATTATTACATAAATGTTATGCCAGAAGCATTTGTCCAATTTTAATACTTATGTGTAATGCTAGAAGCATTAATGAGATTTGAACTCATTGCCTTTGGTACTTAACCGCAGCATAAATGATATTTATTTAGTAATTTATGTCATATATTAATTGTCGGTTACCAAATTCAAATCGCGTCAGTTTTATTCAATTAGTTCTCAATTATGTTATCGTTTATATCGATAATTATTATGAGTATGTAATGACACTTTAATGCTATAAGCAATTGGTGATGCAAATAAGTTAGTTTTGCAAGTAACCGCTACGTTATTGACATTTATTGGTTCAGTAAATACCAACTTTATTGCATATACATTATGTCGATGAGAATTAAATTGTTTCCGTTATAATTTAATTTATTTCGGTTTCATATAATTACTTTCACATTAAGATTGTCTGTTATGATTTAATAACATATATTGCATTGGATTATGTTATATTGGTGAATATTAATGATGTTAAGTCAGAAGCTTAAATCAAGCATGAATATATATGAAATTGGGCCAGAAGCTCGACGCAAGCTGCAAGGCTAGCACAAAAGCTCGCCATGTGTCGCCATGAGTCCATACAATGATTATAATTCTTCTCAAACTAGGCTCATCCAATTGGATGCGATGTCTAGGCAAGTTCTTTTGAGGCTGTGTACTTAAGTGAGCCTCGCTCCACCACCTCATCATGGCTTACCTGGTCGTGTACAATTGGAGTTACCGAAAGGGTTGATTAATAACATTGCATTTCTTGGTAGACCATTCTTAGCCCAGTAGGCCCACTCTCCCTCTACGGGACCTAAGAGCCCGGCCAACATACCTCTCAGATTGTGTCCCGTAGACTTGTAAAGTATGAAGAGGTTTTTTTCTTTCACTTTAATTAAAGTCAATTCTTTTGGTCCAGCAGAATCAAACAAAAGGAAAATAATCTAATAACACTGGTTTTTTAACTACCTAGTCATTATGTATGTCTATAAGGCACTTCAAATATTTTCTCATAATAGTTGTTGTTAATATATTCACCATATGTAATGTGTGGTTAATTGCTAGAAGCATTTACACATAATTACGTGACATATTCACTATGCTAAATTAGTAGCGTGGAATTAATATTATCAATTGTTACATGATTATAATTTGAAAATACATGTACCTAATGAACCGGTAGTTCAGAAGTGAACCTGTAGTTCATGTATAAATCGAACTTGTAGTTTCGATAATAACCCCCTTAAGAAACTTGAAGTTTCATTCCAAAATTCACCAGACATGATAAAATCGGTAGCTTTTATCATGTTAATTAGTAGTCTCCAGAAGAAACTATTTGAAGTAGACATTCCTTGCTTGAAGCAAAACATAATTATAGAATATTGAAATGAAAAGGCTTGATGCCTTAGAATCTAAATCGATCAAAATTGATATGTGTTATCAATATTAAGGAACTGAACGTTCTCGTCTGGCTAACGAGGCAAAATACATCTACGTTTCAGAAGAACGTTATCGAAAGGTAAGTTCATTAAAACCAATGCTTAAAACATTGAAACCACCAGAAAAATGGTGTAATATCTTTGCATAACCTTTGAATGTGCGGCCAGAAGCGTACATTGAATACATTCAAATTTATTAGCTAGAAGCTAAATGATTCGAGCAAATACTAGTTATAGTATTGGTGTTTGATGCACCCGGGAAAAACATATGATGCACCGTATCCTCAACTCAATTATCACACGGGCATCCCCTTTAGAATAAGGGTCTTGTCTTTGATGACACATTATGTTAAGCTGCTCGTTAAAAATGTTGAATATTAGACCATCATATGCAAAGACTAGAATATACACTATCTATTTATGCACATAATGCAAAGAAAAATACGTGGACCTATCCAACCACCATACGGACCAGTTAAATATTAATGGTTTTGGTTGATGCATCGACAAAAGTGATCAGATGTCACATCATTGTCCACAAGAAAATGCTGTGTTTGCTAAACTCTCACCCATGAAATTTAGGGTACACCACTCGGATTATCTTATAAAGTATATAAGGCTTGATAATGCCGGAGAGTTTACATCGATGTCTTCCGATGATTATTGCATATCCCTTGGGATCTGTTGAACATATATATAGAGTTCTATGTTCACACTCAAGATGGTCTCGCAGGTAGAACCTTGGTAATGCGCACCAAGCTTCTAGTGTTTGCGTCGGGCTATGCAATCTTGCATGCAACCATGTCGGTCCGGTTGAGGCCCACTGCTACCCACCTTACTTTGTGTTATAGTTGGTGACTGGGTGCGAACCTGGTGTTTTGCACTTACACAGATTTGGGTGTGCAGTTCCCGTGCCAATTGTGCCGCCACAATGTACAAAATCAGGTCCTCAACAAAGGATGGGCATATATGTCGATTATGAACCTTATCCATTATGTGCTCCTTAGAGCCCTTGACAGGAGATCTCTATACTGCTAGATTTGCGGTCGTCACTTTGATGAGACAGTCTTCCCGCCGTTAGGGAGAGATAAGAATGCGAGCGTTCCTGATGAACGACGTGTAGAATGTCTCATCTTTATCCCCAAACCGCACATGTGAAATTGAAGTGCGAAGAATTCTACTTCTAGTTAAAGTGACGAGATCATATATACCTGCTGCAAACCTGCAAGGATAAATGTCCTCGTAGGACGTATCGTCCTAGTTGGATGAGGTACGGCCATGACGGCTAACCAGTCATAGTCCCTGCCCAGAAACGAGGTAGACCATTAGGTTTGAATGATTTTTATCCCTAGAAGAGGGTAAACTTGGCACAAATGAATCTTCTTGCCATCGCAATCTCAAACCAATTCAACTCACGAGATAAATCCGGATTATGGGTTCGTCCTAGAAGAGACGAAGTTGGGGGACGCTCCAACATTTAAACCCACTCCCGAGAATAGAAAATCTCGGTAAATTTTGTGATTGAATCAGAATGAGAATTCATCGATGATATGTTTGAATTTGCGGTGGCCACCGAATTTATAATAAGCGATGAAGTCGAACCTTGCTTCGTTGATAGATCTCAACGAAGAGACGACTGGCTAAAAAGGAAAGAAACAATCCAGGTCAAATCAGATTCCTTAACTAAGAGAAAGGTGTTATGGGCCTGTTGTTCCCACACCTACCCATGTTAAACCTATATTGTTTAGATATGGGTATTTTTAAGGAAGCGTAATGAGAAAAACGAGATTGTGATATAAGTCTCGTGTAGTGACGCAAGGATTTTCTCAACGCCCTGCGATTGATTACGAGGAGAAGTATTTTCCCGTAATGGACGTCATAACATTCCACTACTTTATCAGTTTGGTAGTTTCCAAATAACTGAATAAGCAGCCTATGAATGTGGTAACAACTTATCTCTATGGGGATTAGAATATAGAGATATACATGAAGTTTCCTGAAGAACTTCTGTTACCCAATGCAAATAGTTCTAGACCACAGAACATGCTCTCCATTTGCTAGAGTAGTTCACTTTAGGGGTTCAAACAATCCAGACGGAGTTGGTATAATCGTCTAAGTGAATATTTGCTTGGGGTGGGATATATGAACAAATGGACTATGTCCATACGTGTTTTAAGGAAACAAATTCCGGGTTTGTAATTTGTGGTAATTTATGTCAATGACATGAATTTGACTGATACTCTTGAAGAGATTAAGGAAACTGCAAAACACCTGAAATCAGAGTTTGAGATGAATGTCTTTAGGAGACTAAATATTATTTTGTCGACCTGAAGTCGTGCAAAGTGCAGATGGAATTTTGGTCCATCAATGAAATTAAATCTAGAAGAAGTTAAGATACTTTGATGAGGATAAAACAAAGTATTTAAGCACACCTATAGTCGTCCGAGGTCTAAAGACACCCGTATTATCGTGCAGATAATAACGAAGAGATATTGAGGCCAAAAGACTCATATCTAAGTATAATAGACGCATTATTGTACTTGGTTAAATGACATTGACCGAACATCTCATCTGATGTGAATTTGTTAGCTAGATATAGCTTTGCGCCAACACGCCGTCTCCGTAAATGGCATAAAAGACAATTTTCCGTTACTTTAAATGTATGACGGAAAATGGCTCGTTCTATCCCTAGGCATCATGGAATGGATCAACCGCTTATGATCCTTGGAATGATGTTTGCCTTGTTAAATATGCTGACACGGATTATGTAAACCCACACAAGGCTTATTCCCAACTGGTTATGTCTTTACTATAGGGAATACAATAATCTTAGAGGTATATGAAACAAAAACTTCTTTAAATCATGCTGACTATTAAGTTATTCAAGAAGCATGATCAATGTAGTAGTTTTACCTAGTGTGTAGTTTTCAGGGGAAGTTAATATTAGGGGGAGTATCCTGAAGCATACTCTTGACCATTGTGTACTCTTTTTGTCCTTCGTCCAGGGTTTTTTTTTGTCCCATTGGGTTTTGTTACCTGGCAAAGTTTTAATGAGGCACACATGTAATTGGTCACCTTGCTCATATTGCATCTTGAAGATGCCTTTATTTGAAATATATGCATTTGCTCATCTTTTCCCTTCGACCACGGGTTTGTCCCACTGGGTTTACCGGGCAAGGTTTTGGTGTAGCTACTATTATGCATTTATCTCCCATAGACTCATATCTTATGATCCAGACTAAACTGCTTTAGCGAAATCAAGGTTCTGACTATCACTGCTACTTGTGCGTTGTACTTTTTTCTCCTTCGACCATGAATGTTTTTGTCCCATAGGGTTTTTATTACCTGGCAAGGTTTTGACGAGGCAACACCGAAGCACATATTAGGGGAAGCTAATGACAGAGAATACCCAAGGGGGAGTGTTGTAAATAGTTATTACTTACTGGGCATTCTTGTAATTAGCCAACTAGGGTTGTTATTGTAATTTACATCATAGCTTCGTCTTTATATAAGAGATGGTTCCCTACTCAATAATATATACATATTCTCTCATTCTCTTGGTTGTTTCTCTCCTTTCTCAATCTATTCCTTTTGTTTTACAATCCTTTTGTTTTGTATATTATTAACTTAGTATCATCAGGGGAGGGGTATGGAGGATTTATGCGAGAATTTGTGGAATGAGATTTTGAGTAGATTATCATTGGAGAAGGACTTGGTGCCATGCATGAGTGTTTCCAAGTTATGGCACCGAATAGCATCAGGCCTTTGGGTGCAGAAATTCTGGGTACAGTCCCCTCCTTTGGGGCTTTTCTTCCGCTGCGCCACGACCACCACCACGTACCGTACGAATTATATCTCTTTGTATAATTATCATCGAATGGAAGATAACCTAGAAAAGACTCGTGTTTGTGTGGGTGTATTTTATCCTTATTATCATGACAGTGAGTCTTATAGGGACCGAAAGTTTCTATGGCAGTTAAGTGATCGAGAATGGGTTAAGCCGCTCCCAACAGCTCAACCCATCACTGATCGTGATGAGTACCTAAACGGGTGCAATGGGTTAATTCTGATGTTGAAATCAGCAACTCATGAGTTTTATGTTTGCAATCCCATCACAGGACAACAAGTCGCTATACCTAAACCCGGTGTCCACCAAAACCAGGATCATCAGCATTTTTGTGCTGCCTTGGCTTTCGACCCTTCTGAATCTCCTCATTACTACAGAGTACTGAGACTTGATTGTTCTCAGGAATCATCCTCAGGTTCAGCCTTGATGGACATATTTTCGTCCGAATATGGACAGTGGGTTCGACACAGGATACAACTTGACTCGGTTTTTATTGATGAGTTTAAAGAGTTCAAGTTGTGCAGGCAATTTTTTTACTTGCGAGGCAAGTTATACAGCATATCCATGTCATGGAAGCTTTTGTGCATTGACCTCGATGCTGTTGAAGCTCGGGCGCTTGAACTTCCTGTCCCAGAGGCAGATAGGACTATCGGAACCATGGGATGTCTTGGTGTGTCAATGGACCTTCTTTACTACATGAAGCGCATGCCTGATAATTCAAGTCCGTTTGACAGGGAAAGGATTGTTTATGAAAAAGGTGGGTGGAGACCTAGATATAGGCACGAGAACAATCTGGTAGTTTGGTATTATGATGATGAATCTGGGAAATGGGTTTGCAGATACAGTGTTTCTTGCTATTTTTTGGGAAGTCAAATGTACTACCTAGGTTATGACTATGAAGATGTCTTCGAACCTTATGCAATTAGTCCAAGTTCGGATCTCTTGTTCTATGGCACTCCGAACTTGATTTTCTGCTACCACCTTAAAAGCACAAAGATCAAATTCGTGTGTGAAACAATACCAAAAGCTAAAATGGATACACCTGCTTGTTTCTTGACATTGCGTGCTTGCTTCGTACCTTTCCACACCAGGTTGCATAAGAGGAACATCGACGTCTCCACTCCATTGTAAGTACACTATTTGCTTCTCTGCTATTACATGTTTTACTTTGTTCGTATGTGCAGCTAATTTCATTGCAACTTCGATGCATTATCTCTGACCTTATTTTCCTTCTTCTTTCCCTATGAAACAGAGCAACTGGCTTTAAGGACGCAAAATTATTGACCGTGGAAGTAGTACAACCTGGTAAACAAGAAGATAGTGAGCCAGTTGACGTAATAAACGTGAGCTTATATGACACCTTGCGAAGAAAGCATTTGCCTTTGCCGCCATTGGTTTATCCGAGTGAAATCACAGAAATGCATATAGAGCTCGGGCGTATGAAAACTTCATTTTGGGATCAGGGCAATGCAACCTCCTCTACATAACTCAAAACTGAAGATGACAGTACTTTTGACCTGACATTGACACATTTCACTTGTGCAAAATATGCTCCTTCAAGTGTGTGAACTATTCTTAATTTCATGCATAAGTGTGCTTGACATTTTCGTAAGCCTAAATACGTCATTTATGTTAGCATGTTTAAGGAGTTCTATTTGTTTGTAAACTATCCAGAAAAATCATGTTTTCATGTCCCTTTTGAGCGGTTTCTCTTATATACATTGTTTCAAATCATACGAAGATAACTAAAACTTTTACGATTTAATGTTATTCATAAATGAGCAATATTAAAAGTGACGTTTTTTGTCTTATGATTTCACATTCCAATATTTGTTTTCTTTTCAAATATCAATAAGATATTGAAGTCTCTACTTGACGTCAAGATGCTGATGACAATTCATGTAATTGTATAGATACACTGTAATTGTACAGTAAAATTCAAGTCCTACAAATGCTTAATATGAGTTGTGCAACAACAAGTCAAGTCATAGGCACGAACTCTATTTTAGTTTCATACATTATTAAATGTAATATCCACAGCTAAATTGTGAAGTTGAATGAATTCTAGCAATCTGCTAGCATACAATTCCAAACAAAGATCCAACTCCAGTACTCCATTGAAGTAATGGCCTTTTGATGAGCTACTTGCTTGACAATGTAAGCAGATTCTCTTTTACTAAATTTATTTTACCTTCACCTTTCGCTTTTGAGTTTCAGATATCGTTTTGTCTTTTTTTCCAGACAAGACATATAGAATACCCTCTAGAGTAGTTGAAACTTGAAACTTCTACTCAGAGGAAAACACACTCTTCGTTATCGACGACATTATGTCAAACCTCACCAATCACCACTTTCCTCTCTATTTCCTTGTGCGTTTTCATGTTGGGTCTCTTTTGCCTTAAACCCTTTCATTTCCAATGAAATGGAACCTAACCCCTTGAATTATTGGGACCATTGACTGTGGATTTTGCTTGGAATTTCAGCTTGTTTCTTCTCTTTGTGTGGAGGACTGAGGTGGGTGGAAGCTTCATTATGTTATATTTATAGCTGAGCTGAATTCCAGGTACTAAGATCTTACAGCAAAAGTCTTCAGCTTTCACAGTTTGATTCCTAGTCTTTGATCTGAGTTCTAGTTCACCATTGAAATTTAGCTTTTGGGTGCTCAGGATCTGATCTAAATTGAAGTTGATGGGTCATTTCTAGCTCTTCATTGTACTGTTGGAGTAGATTTGATTCAAAGTTGTAGCTTTTTGAGGATTTTTGTGCATTTTGGTTGCTGGGTTTACAAGCTTTTGCTAAATTTATGATCTTTTGATTGAACTGAAGACTAGAAAGAGGAAAGGAGTTTTCTTTTTAATTCACAAATCATAGTTTTGATTTTTGGGAGCTTTTGATTATTTGAAAGCCAATGATGGGAGGAAACTGCTGTAAAAACAAAGGTGTTGATGCTCCAGCATCCCCACCACCACCACCTCCGCCGCTGCCACAACAACCCATCGAAAACAATACCAAATCGGAGTACACATCCCATTTGAGCTCTTATGAGGCAGCATGTAAGCTCGATTCGGGTTTACAATCGTTTGATGTATCTGTCCAACAGCGCACTAGCCGAGTGTTCAACTCACTTTCCACTGGAGTTGAAGTGAGGTCCCTATCATTGGACTCACTCAAAGAGGTCACTGATTGTTTGCTTGAGATGAACCACGAAGTGGTCAAAGTCATTCTCGAATGCAAGAAGGATATATGGAACAATCAAGAGATGTTCTCTCTAGTGGAGGAGTACTTTGAGAACAGTCTGCAGACATTGGACTTCTGCACTGCCCTCGAGAGATGTCTCAAGCGTGCAGTGAACAATCAGTTGATAATTCAGGCTGCGGTGAGGCGGTTTGAGGAAGAAGTAGAAGCTGGTTTTGATGGGAAGGGATGTGTGAGAACATTGCAGGAGTTGAGGGCATTTAAGGCAGCCGGGGACCCTTTCACGGAGGAGTTTTTTGTACTATTTCAGGCAGTGTATAACCAACAGGCATCAATGCTCCAGAAATTGCAAGTCCGAAAGAGAAAGCTTGATAAGAAGTTGAAATCAGTGAAAGCTTGGCGGAAAGTGTCAAATGTTATTTTTGTTGCCACTTTTGTGTCTGTATTGATATTTTCAGTGGTGGCAGCTGCCATTGCTGCACCGCCACTTGTAACCGCCTTGGCAGGTGCACTGGCTGTTCCGATAGGTTCTGTCGGGAAGTGGTGTAATATGCTTTGGAGCCGCTATGAGAGGGCTCTGAAAGGACAGAGGGAGATTATAAGCTCAATGCAGGTTGGAAGTATGATTACAATGACGGACTTGAACAACATCAGGGTGCTTGTTGAGAAATTGGAAATCGAGATTGAGGCACTGCTTCAGAATGCTGACTTTGCTATTAGAGAAGAAGATGCTGTGAAGATAGTGATGATTGAGATCAACAAAAAGCTGGAAACTTTTATGGAAACCATCGAAAGTTTAAGCCAAAACGCTGATAAGTGTGGCCACAATATAAGGAAGGCAAGGACAGTGATTCTGCGGAGAATAATTAACAATTAGGCATCCCAGCAAATGAACAGCCATTTTGGTATGTTCTCCTGATCACTATTTTCTTGTGGGTGGTCTATTTAGCAGTAGAGTACCTTTTTGAAGGAAATATTATGCACTTTGGGTCGATGACTTATATTTGCCCTTCTTAAAGGACAATGTAAGATTATTGTTAAGCAAGCTTATACTTGATGTGTTTCAAATTTCAAGTATGCTTTAATGCAAAGAGTTTCTTACGGTTTTGACCTTTTCATCTAGTTCCTATATTGTAAGATGTTCTTGAATTTGATGAATGATGTTGGATGACATTGAGGTAAACAACTGTTGCCCTTCACTTTCAGTTGTGAGTTTTTCATTTAATAGAAGCATGCATTTAAAGGCTGATATGTCTTTTGAGTTTTGAGAGAAATTTGTCCTTTGGAAAACCTTCATACATGTTTTAAGAAATACATCAAGATATCTCGGTCCTATGACAATCTGTAGTTGTTATGAAGGAATTACTGTAGATTTGAACTCTAGGACAAAATGCACTTTTTACCTAGACAATCTATAGTTTGTTATGAAGGGAATACTGTAGATTTAAACTCTAGGACAAAATGTACTTTTAACATATATCGACCATTCAATTTGCTGTTGCTGATGAGTGGACAACAAAATGAACTGGACAGTTCTGTTACCAGTGTCCGTGGAATTTAGGAGGTTCTCATGTTTTATAGCTGTGCTGGTGGTAGCAGGACCAGTTAATACTGTGATCTGTTTTGATAAACTGATGTTCAGTATTCTCCTTTCATTGAATCCTATTTCTCATTTCCTGCATTGTTTTTTGTGTCTCCATATATTGATAAGCAGTATAAGATGGGTTTAAGAACAGTTCTGTTTCTTGCTTAGGTAGAGATGGAGATTGTTTCTCTTCAGTCTGATATGATATTGCCTATATGTTCCCATTGAAGATGAGGAATATGAAGTGGCTCAGTATTAGGGAGGACGTACTGCTGCAGTTGAGAGGCTGAGGGAATCACACTGCTTTAAATTGATTATGTTTGGAATACATTTGATTATAGTTCTCAGTTGTTGCATTGTTAATTGATCAAGAACTCGAAAACATGAATGGACTTCTTTGAGTACTCTTTTACAAACATCTTGAGATACTGATAATTGAATGAAGGATTGTATAGAGTGCATAAAATGAGGCTTGGTAAGGCATTACTGTAAAGAACAAAAACACAAAAGCACCATTGGAGTGTATTGTGAACACATTTAGTTAGTGCATCTGTTATTACTAAATATATCATGTATGATTATGATAAAGGAGATGCTAATTTTACCCAGAGATTTCTTAACCACAAAATTTAACTTTGGAAGATTCAATTTTCAACCCCTTCTTGTTGGTGAAATGATGGATAAAATTTCATCATCCATTTTCTATTATTCACAAGTTTTCTCTAACAAGATTCTTGAACTCCCATTTAACTGTTGATATTAAGTTATTAACACAAGCCAGTGATTACTGTATGGCTTGCTATTTGCTCTATGACTCTAGTTACATACAGCATATGCGTCTTAAGCTTTTATAAGCGTCCGTCAGTTTGATAGTGACAATGAGACTATGAGAGTATGATTGTGGACGAGAGCCTATTTTGAACCCAGAAATTTCTTAACCACAAAACTCTACTAAATATCTCACAGCCTTTTTCATTGATTGAACAACTCTTTTATCAATCAGTCATTTGCTTTTTCATGAATTTTCTCTATCAGGATGGTTAATATAAGTACTGTTAGATGTTGATTGAGCAAATAAAAATAAAACTCAACCCAACTAGATCTTTAGGGTGTCGTAACTCATTTAAAGACTGAATCGAACTGGAGCTTTTCTCAGTTCTTATAACTCATCAGACTTATTATGCAGTTCTTGCTTAGCTTATATACATAGCTTCTATATATCAGCAATTGCATTTGCACATAGCTTGTTATTTTCTTTACCTATTAGAAAAAAACAAAAACAAAAAAAGACGTATTTGCATGCTTCACAGCTCTCTTTGAAGCATTGCGTTTGGCAAAAACTTTGGCTATACCTGCAAGAATAAAACATGTATATCTTAGGGAATATATGCCATCGACGATCAGGAAAATAGTTTCACAATCATTGCTTTTCCCAATCGACAATGCAGCTACAATTATTGCCAAAAAAAAATAAGGCTGAGGTTCCTACAATACGATATTGCTGTTGTCACTTTTAAATACACAAGTTACATGGTTAAGTGCAAATGACAAAAGGAATAAAGCATTGTGTACTCAAACATCGGATTCTATACAAAAACTAGCAGTAGAGTTGCTGTTTGCCTCAAGTTCATTGAGCATTGTCAACCAGAAGAGTCTACTTCATGAATCATGATCTTCTTCTTGACTGAACTTCAGGAAAACAAGATATATATATGCAGAAGATGTGGTGTTTGGCAAAGCTATCGGATCGAGCATATATGAGATCTCCATATCAAGATATGAGAAAAGCATTTAGATTTCTTCTTTTTTTGGTTATAGTCAAGTACAAGAACTGAAAAGAGTGATAGTAAAGCATATTGGTTCTAGCTAGGCTTCTAGCATGAAGGAAGCTCTTATTCTTGTGGATCTAAGTTTAGGGGTTCCTTCTGTCCTATGCCTCTAGTTATTTGGTGGGTTTGTTTACAATTGTGTGGATCAAATATAATTGTCTCCCATCGAACAAGTTAGTGGTCCGTTAGACAATATCGCCAAGAATTTATATTATTCAGAGTCTTTTTAGCTGTAATGTGCGTTTATAATTTTTCAGAACCATTACTTCAACTAGATAACTAAACATCTTCCGCTAGCTAATGGTTGGTTAGACATCTCGCATTGGCCACAGCTGAAAATTTGAGATTAGGAATTGGTATCTGATAGACAATATGGGACTTTTAAATTTTGCACTATACTTTGACACGAAATAACTAAGCTCTACAGCAATGTCTGATAATGGTACATAGCAAAACGATGATCATCTTAACTAGCTAGCTAGTCATTACCCTTCTAAAACACCAAACCTAAACCAGAACCAATCAAGGTGGTACCACCATTTCCAAAGCTAGAATGCAACTTGATATATACTTGGGAAGCTAGCAAATTCCAAAGGATAACAACTTAACAAGTTAACCCATAAAGCATCAAATCCTCTACAATAATATGGCAAAGAAATTTGACAATTATTCATTTTATTTCTTTTATAGAGGTCGATATCAAACTTGGTATTCTCACTCTCCATCTAAACTCAATTATACAAACTTTGTTCTTTCTATTATTGTACAAGTGTGTGTGTGTGTGTACTGAAGAATGGTCTAGGTGTGATTCATGAGTCGATGGTGACTCGATGACAGATTTGGAACAGAAAATACGAATAATTAAAATAAAACCAACATTTAGGTAAACCCTAACAGCTGGTAGCTCTTGCTGCCAAACATGATTACGTATTCCAATTAAGCTAAACCAATTGTTTAAGTAGGTGTTTATATTCTTGCCCACGCAAAATGATAGTTATGAAAAGCATGGTTTGAATGATAAGGATGTGATTAGTATGATGAGTAATATAAACATGCAGCTTTCGAAACTTGACCATGGAAATCGGAATTGTTTTAACAATAAGCCACATGTTTATAGTGCGACGAATCGAGTTTGATAACAAAGAGATCGAGTTCTAGCAGCTTGTGGTTCTTAGTGAAACG
The DNA here is from genome assembly GCA_010134655.1 of Fragaria nilgerrensis. Lineage (NCBI taxonomy): Eukaryota > Viridiplantae > Streptophyta > Magnoliopsida > Rosales > Rosaceae > Fragaria > Fragaria nilgerrensis. The sequence continues at coordinate 9,355,461 of CM020977.1, forward strand.
ATAACCTAAATTTACTCGTCTGGATTTACAAATGGATCAAGTTCTTAACATTTTGAAAGGAATACTTAGACCAAGTAGTAACCATGTCTTGTAAACCCTCATTTTTCTGAGTCATGATCCATCCAGCTCATCTCTCCTCTCTTTGGTCATCAGCCTTGCTAATCCATATTATCTGGCTCCTCCCTACCAACAAGGGTAGACCATTTTCCAAGCCTTTAAGCTCAATTTTGCTTAAATTTAGGCTTGTACGGATAAGATGAGATGTTTTTCATGCTTCTTTTTTCCACATTTGAGCTGAACAACCCCACTTCTATCGCCGTGATTGACCAAGAAGTGTCGGGAGTGAGAGTGTCACCATTTTCCTTACATTATCTCAAATTAAATTAACTATTACGACACTTTTACCGTATTTCAAGACACTATTTCAATATAATACGAGTTTCACTCTCCGTTTTACGTCTCACACCGATCAAAATCAGAGTATCTATTCGATTAAAGAAAGCTGGATTAATCACCAGCTACGGAAAATCCACGTGCACCAATCATAGTGACCCTTAAATATGTGATATTCTGAAACAGTACAACAATCAATTTACTAATCATATAAGATGTTCAAACCTGTAAATTGTTTATCTAAACGGGTAAAACTTATCTTTACAGCTAGTCTTTTTTTTTTTTTTTGAATAAAGGGTTTGGAACCCAGCCTAGCTAGGAGACTCATCCCCACGTCCGGTTTCATTTATTATAATAATATCAAATTTTTGCGACGGAGGGACATAGTGCCTAAACCCCGTGCTACAGATAAACAATAGCTATGATCCTCGTAAAGAACATCTTGAATACTGTCATCCTGGTCTTTTCTTTCTTCTTAGGTGTAATTAAAATCCATCACTATTAATTTTCCATTTCAAGGTAGATTTGGATACAAAAATCTTTACCAAAAAATCAGGTGAGAAAAATTGAACAAAGGCTTAAACAGATTAATGTGTGTATGTGGCGACACGTTTTCGTGAACGGTACAGCCTTAAATAACATCCTCCCGTTTATTTCTGAGCTGCCAGCCCCGTCTTCCTCTGTAGCCAACCCTATTATCAACACCAACTACACCTCTCTCCTCCCGCCACGTGTTACCCCCGCGAGTCCACAAAGCCCTCAGTCAACATCAACGCAGGTTACTATTGCTTTCTCACATGATCCGACAGCGACCCTTCTCCATCCTGCCACGTGGACGGCCAAGACTCACCCACCTCAACGTCCTTATCGAGATTAACTCGGCCTCGGGTCATCGCGTACGATATTTTCAAGTGACCGAATATTCCCGAAGGTGAGGCATCTGTTCACATCTCGCGTCGCCGAGAAACCCGATTTTTGCGGAAAATACCGCGATATATTGAAATTCTCGAAGTCGTCCTCGTTCTTGGGAGACCTATATAAAGCCACAGAGTCCGCCATTGATAATTGCAGTTTCATATTTTCTCTATATCCAAAAACCAGAAGCAAAGCAAAGCCTCTATGCTAGTTATGGCGTTCAAGAAAACCCTAGCTGAGCGCCTCTTCAATATCTCCAAGATCTCGACCCAGACCTTGAGAAATTGCCGGATTTCCTCGTCGGCGGTGCATCTCCGGCCGTCGGCGAAGCCTCGGGAGTCGAGCGAGCCGGGGGACAATAATGCCGTTTTCCGGCGGTTCCTCCACGAGAGAGCCTCCGTGGCGAAGATCTGGTCGGTTCCGGTCGGTGAGAACCTGATGGAGAAGGTCAGGTCCGCCGCCATTTCCCGTAGCCGGATTAGGCTGGACGGTTTGGCTCCGCCGGTGACGGAGAGGATGTCTGCGCCGGCGGTGATGGCCGGGTTGACGGCGGAGGAGACGAGGAAGCTGCTGAGGGCGGCGCAAATGGAGGCGGTGAAGGCGAAGCTCCGGGAGGTGGAGAAGACGTGGGTGACGTATTCGGAGTTTGTTAGGATTTGCACGGAGGTTTGTTCGGATCCGGATCAGGGTCTCGGGTTTGCGAAATCGCTGGATGAGAGTGGCGCCGTTATCGTTTTGGGAAAGGACGTTTGCGTCAAACCTGAACAGGTTAATTTCTAATCCACTGTAATTTTTTTTTAACCCTGGTTAATTTCCTGAATTGAGTTCATTTGTGAAATTTGTTTTACCCTGTTTTGGTTTTCTGGTTGTTTTTTTCATTTCTGTGTTGTTTCAGAGAAAATTAAGAACGTCTTGGTCTGTTTGGCCGAGAGTGGTTGAATTTGATGATAAGAATTATACGTTTTTAGTGTTTGTGATTTGGGGACTACCGAAAACTGATATAATTTTTATGATTTTATTTTGTTTTCTTCAACAGGCCAGTTCTAAAACGTGAAAAGGGTTCCCACCTTTCAGTTTCTACCGTGGCAGATTTTAAATTTCACCTTTGGGTGTTTGAGGAGAGCCTTCAGTGAATTAAAAAAACACTAAAGAAGAAGAAAAAATTACCTTCTTTTTCTTTGGAAGGAACAAAAAAAAAAAAAACTTCTCACCAAAAAAAAAATACACAAGGAAAAGGGAAACTGTCTCGTTAATATTTTCTGAGTTGAATGACTCTGTAGGTTTCAATATAAGTGGGATGGTATATAACATGAAAAATTAGTAATTGATTAGGTGATATTATCATTTGGGGTGGTAAAGTTAATTTGGGTTGGTTTAAAGTGGGAAGGTTTAGGCTTGCTTTGAACTTTTTCAGCTGGTGGTGTCAAGGTGTTGCTAATATGGTTGAATAGGATAGTGTTTAAAAGCTAAGATGATCCCATAGATTGTTACTTGGATTTAGTTTTCTTGTTTAGTGTCGTAACCTGCAATACTTCTATGGCATTTCTTGAGTACATGCCATTTTTGTGCAGGGTAGGAGGCCTTGAGTATAGAAATATGTATTAACTCCAACAGTTTTCTAGGCCAAATTTTTGTTGTTGGTCATTGTATTTGTTATATGATGAGCATAAGAGTCCAAGATTGATGAAGATAGCTAGCTTTGTTAGGTAGTGTATGCTTTGCCCAAATGTGTTTTCAACTGTTTGGTTACTGCAGGTAGCAAAAGCAATCCGGGACCTCATTCCCATCCCTGGAGCCACTCCAAGCGATGCAAAAATGAAGGAGCTACAAGACATGGAGAAACAGAAATCCATAATAGACCAGAAAGCTGATGCCTTGGTGCGCAGAGAACTGTGGTTGGGGCTTGGCTATCTCGTTGTCCAAACAGCCGGGTTCATGAGGCTGACCTTTTGGGAACTCTCATGGGATGTGATGGAACCCATCTGCTTCTATGTGACTTCAATGTACTTCATGGCTTGCTATGCCTTCTTCCTCAGGACCTCCAAAGAGCCCTCTTTCGAAGGCTTCTTCCAGAGCCGTTTTGTTGCCAAGCAGAAGAAGTTGATGAAGGATCACAATTTCGATTTGGGTAGGTATGAGGAGCTCAGAAAAGCTTGTTACTCGCTCTCATCTTCTCCATCGGATCCATCAGCTGCTTTTGATGGAGCTAAGAGGATGCCAATGCAGTTTGGTTCCAATGTTCTATAGAATGATTAATTTACAGAGGCGAAAAAGAATTTAAATAACAAACCCCAATTTTGCTCAACCAAAACCAGAGTTAACTCTAGAAGTTTAGTTGCCCCGGCTTTCTGTAAACAGTGATGTGGAGAGTGTTATGTTCCTTGTAGATTTTCATGGTTACCAAATACATTGCTGCTGATCGCTCTGATTGACAACCATTTCATGAATGAAATTAGTGTCGTTCCGCAACTTAATTTTATCCAAGTTTCTCTCCCAAAAGTTACAGTCCAATTATTTACCATAGTAAATTTTGATAAAGAAGTTAGTGGGAATATTCATTGCCATGGGGAAAGGCCGAAAGGGAGAGATTACATCATAGATTCAAAAGAATCGGCTTGCTACAAGTGCTTCCAAAAACATAGCAATCTCCAACCAAATCTGGAGTCTCACTATGCAGCAACAGTTGTAATATCAAATTTGAAGTCTCACTCTGACTATGCAGCAACAGTTGTAGCACACCAATAAAGATAATTTGACGGTAGACACAATTCAGGGCTTTAAAGTTTAAACAATGTCAATTGATTAGTGTTCTTGGAAAGGAAATCACTTGTCTATTTGTTCAAAAGTTGAATCAGTGCACTCCCTTTAGCCGTTCCTTTGGATCCGAAGTCAAGAAAATGAAAAATAATATGCGCCGATTTGTCTATTTCTCTCGTCTTTAAAATATTTCATCAAACACCTTAAAAAATAAAAAATCAAAAAAGAAAAGAATACATTGGATGGATGGCATTGCGAATGAATGACCTTTCATAGGCGAAAGAGCACTGTTTCACGAGTACAAAGAGATGGCAATCCAGGATTCCAGGTACATGGAGTCTATGGTTCATTCATACATTAACGATCATGCGTAATAGATAAAAAACCAAGCAAGAGTAGCGACTCAATATATAAATTTTATCAATATTTTTTAAGGAAAATTCAGTTTAGTACCTTGAACTTTGGTGTTAAAATCAGTTTAGTCTCTTGTTTCGAAAATCTATTTTTTTAGTCTCTTAACTCTCAAATGACTACACTTTAGTCCAAATTTTGATGTTGGCTCTGAAAATGACGTCAGATGTTGTCTAAGTTTGATTGTCTAATATTTTTCAGAATTATGCACCTATTTGGTTGTTATGCAGTAGCTTTTATTGACAAGTTTGAATGCAAATTTAAGGGTTTTGCCTTATATGTTGTTCAGTTCATTTTCTGGTGTTTTTGCTTGTGTTACTTTAGTAGATAATTTTAGAGTTTAAGGTCCGGTGTTGTTAATGTGTGGAAATTTGGATTCAGTTTGATTTTTTTTAAGAAGAGATTCTTTTTGGATTGTATCAGCCTTTTTTTTTATTCATTTTCGGAGCCAACATCAAAATTTAGACTACAGCTAAGTGTAGCCGTTTGAGAGTTAAGAGATTAAAAAGATGGATTTTCGAAACGAGAGACTGAATTGATTTTAACACCAAAGTTCAGGGTACTAAACTGAATTTTCCTCATCTTTTTTTAATTTTCTTTATACATTTCATCGAACACTTTTAAGTATATTTTCTCGCATAGTCACGGTTGCGGAAAGAAAAAGAGGAGACTAGATATGAAACAAAGTAGCAATATCTCATCACCTCGTCACAAACTAGACCAATGAGATCAGAGTCTAGAAGTAACCAATATTCAAGAAACTTGTGCTAAACCAAACCGCATATGCATGACATTTGCAAATGCCATGGAGAAATGAGAGGAGAAGTCTCATTCGCTAACGAATTAGAGCCGTATAACTAAAGCGATAGAATTGATTTCTGAACCAAACGCATGCATGTTCTTGCTTTGTAACTATGAATTCGTTAGTCGAGCATGGCTAGGGGAGGTTCAAGCGGACAGGCTTATTGCACCTCTGCATTTGCCACAAGGAAAGTGACATTGGGACCATGAGAGACCCATCTGGGTCAATATGAATACGAACGAGTCTGCATAACGATAGCATAGACTTGCGAGCCATTTGGTCCTCCTTTGAGTCCTTTCTCACCGTCCGAGTAAGACAGTGAGAGCTAGGGTTAGGGCTAGAAAGATGACCACAACATGAAATTTCCAAGAAGCTGGGGCTTCTTCTGTCCTCATCATCACTGTGTTTTTTACTGTTTGGATGGTAGGCAACAGAATCTGGAACATGTTCACGTTCTTTCATTTGTTATATGAATCCAAAACCCACATTAATCCCCCAACCTAATTTTGCTGTTCCAGGAATCTCTACCCTGCCACCGACTTAGTGTCGCTGCTAATCTCTCTCGCATCTGAAATCCACTGTGTATAAACAAACAGTATTCTCTTCACGATCACAAAGCCGACAATTATTTATTTAAATGACAAATTAAATTGAAAATTATGCGAGACTAGTTCCTCAGAGATTTAAAATGCTCTTAAGATATTGAAAATTATACAAAACATGCCCTTAAGATTTAAAATGGAATGGAAGGCTATCCTCACAATGAGATATGCCTGGGGATTGGATATACACATTGAGTAAGGGAAGGGTGTTGTCTATCCAGAGTTGTCATCAAAGTTAGGTGCATATGATCAGCATGGTTTTTTTCGACCTTTTTCAATACTATCTGGGTCTGAACTTATCAAACTCGATCCCTATATACGCGTTTGGTTTTTGGTCATTCAAAATGTGGATACTATGTTGTCAAAAAAAAATATGTGGATACTATGAACTTCACATTCTAAACATTTAGATTACGTTTCACTCAGCATAGAGGAATTTATGAAACGAAATGGTCTGTGAATTGGTGCTGCCCCATGCCAATCAAGCTTTCGTATAATGCAGCTAATGTTGATGATGACGATGATGATATACCACATTCATTTTTTTAAGTCAAATTCCATTCGTTGGCGACTCTACATGCTCGCCAACTAGACAAGAGTCTTTGTCAAAATCTTCTTGACGGATCTGCTCTTGAATGGCTCTTATAATCAATTTTCATCAACAAATTTTCAATCAAGTCATATTTTTTTTGAAGATTTTGCCTAATTATTCTGTTGGTATATGTAAGAGGATTTTACGCTGAAACATGCCAAAAATTTGGAATGTATTGTTAGGCAATAAATCACTTATAACTTTAAAATTCTTCCTGTTTATCCCCAGTGTAATCGACTAGATGGGAAATGTTTTTGTTGTCATGTGTACTTGGAAAAAATTCTCTTATTTTTTACCTTATTGGACTCATAGTGAATCCAAAGATGTATGCAAAGATGAATGAAGAGGTCCAAGATGTTGTGTCTTGTTCGTGAATATGTAGCTTACACGATTCTACTCTCTATATATCTCTTTCGACTCCATCATTTTTGCGTACGTTGTAGATTTTATTTACGTATTGTACTTTACAATTTTTGGTATGTACGTGATCATGGACTAGAGGGTTGTACTGAGTCATTTGATTTGGCATTTTGGTTCATTGAAACTTGGGGTATAGCTGGCCACGATGTCTAAGATGAACTAGTACTCAATAATTGACTAAAAACCAATGAACAACGACGAAAATAAGATTATTGGAATTTGTATGTGTCATGGCCCTGTGATACTGATTGAGGTTCTCATTGGCGTCAATACAGATGAATGCTGCTCTTTCTTTCCTTCCTTCTTCTTTCATGGGATAAGAGAACGTAGTCTTCTACGATTAGGGGATTTAGGGCATACGTTAGGTAACTTCGATCATCAGATTCCTCTTTGGCACTGTTCTTGTCTGAGTTTGCAGTCAATCATCAGGAGGCTTACTGATCTCATTGAAAGGAAAAGTTTGATTTTCTTATGTATTCTTGGCAGCAAATGCGTGTGCATGGTATATACATAATCCCGCTACGTGCTTTCAATGGTTTTGTTGTAGGATAACACAAGATGCAGAGAGTATCATAAACTTATTGGCCGGATTACTCCAACCACCAAGAGATGGTTGAAAACTATCACTAATATGGATCTTTTTGCGAAAGATGGTTAAGGATAACAGAGAAAATAAACCTAGTTTTGCAAATGTTGACGATGAAGTCTGCAAATGTTGTGGTAACAAGAATGGCTCCTTTGCTCAGTCTGGCATCACTGAGCCCACTCAGCCCAGGACTGAAGACTACTGCTTATCGCGGATTCAAGAGGAGTAGGAAAAAAAAGGTAAAGATTATGCTTTCAACTTTCAAGGAGTAGGGATTGTGGTGGATCAGATCATCAGATGGTTTGATTTTGTTGTGCTCTAAATGAAACTCACATTTGTGTTGTGAAATTAGTTGGCAAGGCAGTTGTACGTAGGGTACGTTTTTGTTTTTTTAACCAAGTTCTAGGTATTGTTGTGCTGAAAATTTTATTAAACTTTCCCAATGTATAAGGGCACTTTATATATTGTCTAGTACTCTGAATGATATGCTTGGTAAAACAGGTCATGGAGCAGAAGCTTTAGCTTCATATATATAGTTGTAGTGATATAACTGAGAATATAGGTCATGTTGCTGCAACAACAACAACAAGAACAGAAACATTAATCTCAAACGCAGCCGCAGCATACCCAACGTACCATCCTCACAAACACAGGTTAACGATTAACTCCAGGCCGGAGAATTAGCAACACAACACAAGGCAGGATCAAAGTGAAGCTTAGGCCTAAAATAACGGCCGGGAGAACCATGCATCATGCATGTGAAAGTAGAGACAGACATAATAACGGAGAAGTAGTAGAGTCATCCTCTGCTATAGAGATCATATATGTAACGGCTGGAAAAGATAGTGTTGGTTGTTATAAGGTCAATAAGTGTTCAGCAAAGAAGGCATTGAGGGAGCTAATTAAGAAGACTAGACTCAGTATTCCGGTGGGTAGAAGAGGAAATCTTTTGGTGGTTCTTCCACCTTGGCACCGTGAATGCCCACTTGCCCAGCAAGTGATCACTTTGATTCTCTGACCCTGCTACCATGATGTTTTTTGGCTTTCACGATTGCTTGGAGGACCTCCGATTCTGGAAGACATGTCTGCCAAACTAAGGATTAGTAATTTTCTTTCAATAAGCCTGCCTCACTTGTTAGCCAGTACAGGTTGAAGTCCTCAGCTCCAATGTATGGAGGACACCCTCACTGCCAAGAAATACACCCTCACTGCCTCACACCACAAAGGATCGGAGGTCCTCCTTGTACTCTTCGTTACCCAAAGTTGAAGCCAATTATTCATATGTTTAACTTGAACTTGCAAGAACCCTAATTTTACATATTTCTCTGTTGTGTTCAACTACCATTAGATCTAGAATCGACGATGGATAATACTAAAGAAAATATTAATTCCAACTGCCTTATTATTTTCCACGGTTTGATCTATATTTAACAACACAAGCACCACCGATGAGTGAATAAGACTAGACATCATGTTGGAGGCATATTGAAAATTTGAAAGCTCTAAATGCCAAAACTGTAATGAAGCATGGAAAGCATGGAACTCCACATTGTATGAGATCAAAGGCCAAACACATTACAAATGCACTTTTGAAAAGGCACACGTTTGGTGCTTCTAAGTTCTAATCTAATAGAAGTAGTCATACGCCAAATCACTGGCATGCCCTCATATGAGGTACCAAATCCGAACTACTACACCAAATGCCATATTGGCTTTCTTGTTGATTTAATTATTTGACTGTGGCGTCAAATTTCTTTTGTTTGATGATGTGCCTTACATAGCGCTACCCCTCTAAAAAGATGTGGTTATTTTTTTGCAAATCGTATAAAAGGTTCACCCAAATACACCCAACAAGAACACAACAAGATTTGCAAGTGAACTGGTATGGCACTAGTTGCAAAATCTCCGAATCTGCTTAGAATCACATGTACCATCTCTACTGACCTTTCTATGTATTGAGGGGAGAAATGGAGAACGTATGGCAACACTTGGGTCGCTTCTGCGCTCACCTTGTTGATGCCTCCTCCCCGCCTCAGTTGACGGCGTACTTAGTGGTGTTGGTCACAGTCAAGTACTCGGCTTATAGGACAGAATTAATTTCATTGTGATTGAGAGACAATACAGATCACAGTTCGCAGAGATTCTGAGCGTGCTCAAGAGCAACTTATTCGAAGCAACAGTATCAATAGTCAGAGTTACCAGTTAGATTGACGATCAAAATGAGGGACATACTCACACACATGTTATGAGTTTCAGATTTTGAATACTAGGAGGCACATATAGCAATCACAGATAAGATTCATCTCACAACCTAGGACTATGATCTTATATATATATACAACATGAGCAGCACTCTATTTACATTGCCTCCATTAGCACGCAGTAAAAACTAACAAAAAGCAAGAAAAACGAACATGTATAGCTAAGAACACACACTACTACTGCTACTACTCTCGGCACTACTCAAACCCAGCAAAACAAATTTGAAAAATTTGATTCGGAATTCCCACTAATATTTTTACTCCTGAATCACAAGCAACGTCCATAACCATCAAACAAAAACTCTACCTCCCGAACTCATTATAGTCAACCTCACCATCCTACTCAAGTATGTATAACACTCAAAAACCAAAACTTTAACACCCCCCTCCGCCCAAGAACAAAGCTTTTTTCTTTAACCCACTAATACTACTAACATCATAAACACTGAAACCCCCTTCCTTCAAATCACTTTGTCCTTCACTCTAACCTGCTCCTCCTCCTCCACTTTAGCCAACGCCGCCTTCCCATAACCCCAATGAATCTTCACATAGAAGTTCAAAAACAACAGCAGAATCACCGCATTCAGCACCGAATTGAACCCCCACGCCCCGATCCCATTACACCCTCCTTTCATAAAATGCATCAACAGAACGCCAACATGGCAGGCCACATTGCACCCCAGCAGCAGCATCTGGCAGTTCACCACGAACGCAAAACACGCTCTTGGCAGCCCGATCGCAATCCAGAATCTATACGCATACACAACAGCGTACACCAAAGTTGTCGAAAGTATAGCCAGCACTTGAAACGACTGCGAGAATTCCAACCAGATGAAGGCCATGAATGTGAGGATGGAGTGGTTGAAGAGCTGGAAAGGGACTAGCTTCCCGCGGCGGAGGATGGTGAAGAACGTCCGGATCATGTGGAAGAATCGAGAGAGGTAATAGATGTAGGACCAGAAGAAGACCCGACCCGAGGGGCGGGTGCCGAGAGGGAAGCAGAGGAGCCATTGGAAGGGGGTTTTGGAGCGGCGCCAGAACCAGCGGGTGTCGCGGATTTCGGCGACGGAGGAGAGGGTGATGCCGGCGAAGATGGTGAAGGAGAGGAGGGTCATGAGGAGGGAGTGGAAAGCGGGGAGGGGGCCGAGAGGGACGGGGCGGCGGAGGAGGGAGAGGAGGAGGTGGAGGAGGAGGGAGAGGAGGAGGTAGAGGGAGATGGCGGTGAAGAGGAAGGACCAGGTGGAGCCCCAGGAGTGGGCGTGGGACCAACGGAACCCGACGATTGATGGGTGCTCCGAGAGCCAGAACGTGAGGGTCTGGATCACGGGCTGACCCATCAACGCTGCCACCGGTTGATGGGTGTTGGCTTGGGGGAGGGTCAAGTATTCAGAGGGGGGGTTGGGAATTGGTGGAGAGAACGGGAGAACAGCGGAAATAGGTGGTGGGTATAAAGAGGAGAGAACGGGACGTATTGGAAGCTGCATATTTGGGAAGGTGTACGTGGGAGGTTTTGATTTGTGGTGGTGTGTTGATATGTGACATGATGACATTGTTGAGTCCAAAAAGGTTAGTTGAGAATTACAATCTTTTATGCTTGTGATTTACGATATCTTTTTCGCGTGACAATACAGAACAACGCTCAAGTTTAAAGTCTTGAAATAACAAATTATATCAAGTGATTAATAAATGAGATTCTAAAGTCGCTTAGACATCTAATCTTAGTAATATTAGTCATTTTTAAGTTAAATTTTAATCATTAAAATGTCATTTTGGCTAGCCATTTTAGAAATGTGGCTGTATCAATGTTCTTTATTTTAACTAACATTACATCAATATTATTTTTCTAAATAGTTTAAATATATTTATGTATCATGTAAAATACCTTACAAGAAATATATTAAATTATAGCTAGCCTAATCTGAGTCATCTCGCTCTTCATATTTAGCTAGCGAGATAGCTAAAAATTATAATAGCTAAACTTTGGCTAGTCTGCTGGAGCTCCGAAAATATAAAAAAAAACTAAACACGCTCTCTAAAATAGCTAAAAGCTAAAATAGAGAGTCTGTTAAAGTTGCTCTTAGGCGCTATATGTCACAAAAACCTTCCTGATTTTGCCCTATTTAAGAAGGCCACTAGTCCATCACCGTGATAATCGACCACCTAGGCGGTTGTCGGCGGTCTAATCAGGCTCTTAAGTATTTTTTTTTTCTATTGTTTTTTTTTTTTTTCCTAAATCTTCATCAAAAACTCAAAACTTAGAGAGGTTTCATTGTTCTTAAACGGGTCTAATATACTTTTGAATCAAAGAATTGAGATTCTTTGGGATTAGAGGAGCCTATCATCGCTATGAAGAGGAAAAGTAGGTCTTTGGTAAGCAAGAATAAAGTTTCGCAAAAAGGCTACCAAGAAATTGGTTACTCCGCCTCATATAACCATCCCGAGGTTTGATAGAAGAGAGGCTAGCCCTAATAATAAGAGTAAGGAGGTAGCATGGTCTGTATTCATTCCATAAGTCATTTTTAGTAGATGATCATTCTTAAAAATAAAATAAAAAGAGCAAGGAGGTAGCTTAATTTTCTTGTTTCTTCCCTAGACATTTGATATAAGACTATTCTTTGTTTAAATTCCAATTTTACTTAGTTGTACACCAATTAAGATCCGCATACGACAAGTAAAACCGCTACATTAGATTTAGATAGGGATAGTAAGATATCACGTGTTGTAGGCTCTAACTGAGAGCATTTCTAGACATTTTGATCTTTCGTGAGTATGCAGCAAATTGATGTAAGCACCTCCTAACCGTGAACAAATGAACGAAATTGTTTATTATATTCAAAAACTGAAAACTCACATAGGTTTTGTTTTCTTTGCACACTTTTATTCTAGTCATGATCAATATATATACTCGATCTCTTCATTGTAAACTTTTCAAGATTAGAAGTTCCCTCATATTCATAATGAACATCTGGAAAGTTGCATTCCTTGCGACTAATCCTAAAACTTATATTGGATACCTAGCTAGTTATATATGGCCGGCATATCATAGACTTCAGAATTTAATTGTTTGCTAAACTATCTTATCTAGCTCGATGGTTTTATTCACTTGGGTCACAGCTGCTCCTTATTTTCCTGGTAAAACTATTAGACTATATGACAAGTAGGGTCTGAAAGAACTTGGGGTTTAGAAACAAGAACACGAGAGCATCTTCACTGAGGATAATGCAGGTCATGCTGCATTGCATGGCTTGTGTTCCACGCCAATGCATATATATCCATTACTTACTTTTCCAAAGCTGCAGTCAGTTATTATTTCACTCCATGACTCAATTCAGAAGTTTGAATAATCTGCAGAGAGCTAGGAATTAATAATATCGACCGGTCACCGGTGTCCTCTCTATTCTAACTTCTGCAGGTCATAATCAGATAGATGACTATAAAGACCATCCTGCAGATTGCTATGCTTCAGAATTAAGAAATTGTGTTATACAGATTCTTGATACTTGATATTTGTACTAATGTGTTTGAATGTGTGCTAGAAGACGAAGATAATTCACAGATAAATATGAAGTACTGTAATTTCATGGGACTCGCAATGTTGTCTACAACATATCTGCCTGACACTGTATGTCATTTACCACAACTAATTAATAAATCATGTTGAATGGATTGCTATCCTTGAACATATATCTGAATCTGATATATATATGACAAAAAAATCTTCTGATACATATATACATATTATATTGACAATGAGCAAAGAGAATCTAAAATATTATGATGAAGAATAGATCATATACAGATGATATGTTAATCTTGGATTACTGATATGTTTACAAGTAATTATAAACATATTATGATTTATGCAGATTAGGTACTCAGTTAGTAACTATCGATATTATAGTTAATATGGTACGTATTATGCAGATTAGGTACTCAGTAAGCCATTGATGTGATCGATATGCGCAACGGAAATATCTAAAATTGTTTCAACCATCATTGTCATGGAACCGGTTTTCCCTTTTCAACCATATATATGTAGTTGCCTAGATCTTTAAGTATGTGGTTTATTCAGGAGTCCAAGCAATTAGTGATGTGATCGATTAATAATGAAGAAAATCTTCGTGCGACAGTCGTGACACGTGTTTTTTTTTTTTTTCGCAACTCTTCTTCCTTCCTTCCTCTCTCTTCTCCGGCGAAACCGATCCCCTTGGATCAAAGCATAGCAGGTCCCTCTGCCCAGCCGCGGCCTGGAACCCCCACCGCTGCCTCCACCATACGGCTGACGACCTACCGCCGTCGAGCTCTCCTCCACCAACCTGTGCAAATCACGCCTCCACCAAGAGAGAGGAAGGAAGAAGAAGAGTTGTGAAAAAGCTTTGCCGGAGGGGATCGGTTTTGCCGGAGAAGAGAGAGGAAGGAAGGAAAAAGAGCTGCAAAAAAAAAAAACACGTGTCGCTGTGCGACTGGTGGGTCGCACATGACAGGTGATGCGGCTGTCGCACGTAAGATTTTCTCTTAATAGTGTGATAGCTAGGGTCCAAGTGTCCAACTACATATATACACTTTAACCAGAAGAGTTCAGCTGGCCAAACTAGGTGACAACCAAAACTGATTGAAAAGTTTATAGACCTATACGCCTTCAAAATGGTTGGTGATGACTTGACTTGATGCATAAAATCTGGTTTCAATCGCCGTGTAGTTTGGTTCATTCAAACTTGATAGTTGCCGCAAGAGAAACTAGGGGAAACCCAACAAGCTATAGATAGAGAAATTAAAAAGCTCAACCAACACCACCGAGGGTTCCAATTTACTTAGAAAGAGAACACAGTACCTTATATTCGGAAAGTCGAATATAGGAAACTCTAAAATCCTAAACCCTAAACTCTGAGTTTTATAAGGATAAATGCCTCTGATCACTATATCTAGAGAATATGAAACATGCTAGCTCGGATGGATCTATTTTTCTGGATCAATCACTTGCATTTCCGTAATCTATACTATCCCGGGCCAAGCACATTCAATTAAGTTGATAAACGACCCGACTAAGCTTTTAATGGGATATGACAAAAGGTCCTACTGAATCAAACTAAGTGGGCTGTGTTATTGTATGTTCTTGATTAGTCAATAGTCTCTTAATGGACGCACAACCCCAATGACAATAACAATAGGTGTATGATGCATCACCGCCCACTACACTACATGAATTGAAATTCTTTTTTTTGAAAGGATTACATGAATTGAATTTGATACTTAGTTATTCAGATGTCCCTGACCCGATTTTAGGTATCCATCTTGTAACTCGATTAGTTCTCAACCAAACGAGAAAAGAGATTTGAACTTTAAACAACACATACAACATGTCCTGAAGAATCCAATAAACGATCACGACCAAACACTAAAACGAATCCGACACTGATCACGACTCTTCTCCTCATCGCCCAAGGAATCCTTCCACTCTTTCACAAAGACGACGCTTTTAAAACCGGGCTAGGCTCATCACCGTTATTAGCCCAAAACCTAGTCCAAACCAAACACCTATCCCCAATCGCAATCCAACCGTCCGTTCCGGACATCTGTACTTACTAAGTCCGTACGATGCGACGACAATTATACAACGAACCCAGACACAGAGAGAGAGAGAGAGAGAGAGATTATATAAATAACAAACAAGTAGCAGTGAGCCCGCCAGCGTGGAATTAGGATCTTAAACACAAATTCAATTCGGAAAACCTCGAACCTTCTTTCTTTCCTTCTTCTTCTTCTTCATTCCTTCTTTCACTTCCTACCATCGCAGAGACTTTCTCGCTCTTCTATTTTTGGCGCCCTCAACTGCTCTCTCGTCCCTCCTTCTCTCCTATAGGCCTCAATCCAATTTCCCAAGGTAACTTCTCCGATCTCTAATTTTTATTTTTTATTTTTTTTATTTAGTTTAGTTTCTGTCATTTGTGGTTAGTTTTAGGGCTGATCGATTTTATTAGATTTAATTAGGTTAATTCTTGCTTAGTTTTGCTCTGATCTGCGTGTTATCGTGCTTAATTGTGTTGATCTGCGTGAAATTTGGGGGTTTTGTGGGAATTTGGGCAAGATTTGATTGTTGTGTGATTTGATCTGATTGATTTTGTTTAGGATTTTTTGTGTTTTTTTTGTTTATTGGATTGGATTTTCAGCTTTCGGAACCTATTATTGTGAATTTGGTAGTCTTTGGATTGTAATTTTTTGATGAATAATGTGGATTATTTATGCTGTTGTTTGGATTTCGATGTTGAGTTGAAGAAGGGGAGAGTTAATGATGTGTATGTATGGATTACAGGTTTGCGAATTTTGAAGTTTTGTGGGTGCAGGGATGGCAAGTGGTTTTGGGGAATCAACGAGCGTGCCGCCCCAAAGCCAGTCTTGCTCGGGGACTAATGCCAATGACGCAGGGGATTTCGAGTGCAACATTTGCTTCGATTTAGCGCAGGATCCGATCATAACACTTTGCGGTCATCTCTTCTGCTGGCCTTGTCTTTACAGATGGCTGCACCATCACTCGCAGTGCCAAGAGTGCCCGGTGTGCAAGGCCCTTGTTCAGGAAGACAAGTTGGTTCCTCTTTATGGAAGGGGCAAGACACAGACTGACCCGAGATCAAAATCGTATCCGGGGATCAGTATTCCTAATCGCCCTGCTGGGCAGAGGCCTGAAACTGCTCCTCCACCGGAGACCAATCAGTTCCCCAATTATGGGTTTGGGTTTATGGGAGGATTTATGCCCACGGCAACTGCCAGGATTGGTAACTTGACGCTGGCCGCTGCAATCGGTGGTCTGTTTCCCTCATTTAATGTTCATTATCAATCCGGATTTGCGGATGCTACGGTATATGGAACCACTTCTGGTTTTCCTTATGGTTTCAGCAGTTCATTTCATGGGGGCCATGCTCATGGCTTCCCTCAGCCAGTAGCTCAAAGGCAGCAGGTTGATAATGTGTTGAAGAATCTGTTTTTGTTGATTGGTGTATTTGTGATTGCTGCGCTGATCTTTTGTTAGTCCAAGATTAACTTTGAAAATACATCAGCACGGTTGTTTAGTGTTGCTGCTCTTATATCTGTAAATACATTAGCTGTATTCCTGCTTGAGAATGTTCGGCCTTTAGACTTTTGGGCAGTTCTGTTACCTTTCAAAAACATTTGCAACATAAATTTCATAATAAATGGCTTGCATTTGTGATTATGATAGTTTTCTGCTGACTCACTTGAGAGTTAGCTATAGAGGGAGAGTGAGGGCTTTTAGGTAGTGGAACTAGGAAACTACTATTGGATGTTTCATAGGTCTGTTATCTTGGCTATGTTCATTCGACATTGCTGAAGCATGACTGTTGGTGATCAAGTAAATGTGTCCTCAATAATTTGTTTTACTGGTGTAAAATTAATGGAATACTGAGAAAAAAGAAAAAGAAAAAAAAAACTAGTTCTGCAAGGTCAATCTTATTTTGTATTCTCTGGCTATTGTTTCTATTGGCATTGTTGATGGTATTGAAGATGGTACTAACAGTTGCTCCTTTCGTTCGAATCATTGTTTTGTCTCGTTCCTTTGTTTATTTGGTTTTACCCCTTTCAATACTCACTCTCGTGGATGCTGCTGGTACAAGGGCAGGTCCCTAGTGTTTGGGAAGAGCTCATAGACTGTGTTCTGAAGTGAAGTGATAAATGCTTGTAACTACAGTTTTCTTGCTTAGTTTGATGTTGGTGTTGTGATTTAGAAGCACAACCGAAGTCTGGCTTGGTTTCAAATTTGTATTTTTAAATGCAACCTGTACTTGGCGTCGTAACTAATGTAACCCTGAGAATATGAGTTGCCTTGAGACCTGTCCTGTCCTAGTGAGCAGTGTGCAAGCAATACTAATAATTCTTTTGCTTTAAGCTGGATTTGAATGGTGATAGTACAGAGTACTGCTTCTCTTGGCTTTCAGAAAGGAAACGAATCATCTTCAACACCAAGTTGAGGATGGTGCTCCATTCTTGCGTTATAAGAGTGGGTGACATCGCATTACTAACAATTCCGATTTGGTTTAGCCAACGACATGTTTTTGTCTTCTATTAACCATAAGCAGCTATGTTAACACAACAATGCGAGGAGAACACCCATGTTATCTTAACCAACTCTGCGTCTCTGCCTGCAAACTTGTTTCCTTGTGTCTTGTTCTTGAAATGATTAGTGGAACCAACCATATGAGAATGAGGACAGAAGACAGGGTGGTCTTCCTCTCCATTATAAACCTTTGGTTTGGCCTTAGCGTAGAAGCTTATATTAGGCAAGACAGGGTGGTCTTATTCCTATCTCAGTATCTCCATTATTGATGATTTGATTTGCCTTGTTGGGTGATTTGAATTTGTTTCGGCCTGGTCGAAAGGAGTAGTAAAGATGAGTGCGAAGCCAGAAATTGGCTCACATTGTTACAACCTGGTAGTTCCTTTGAATCTCTTAGAGAGCCTGTTCCTCCTGTGGACATTACTCCGCGACCAACGACATAGGCATCCTTGTAACGCACTGAATCAAGAGACGTTCCGGAGGGATGGGAAATTTGGCGGACAAGTCATTGGTGCACATTTGATTTACCTTCCTAAGGTCGGCTTTTTAATTTCATGATTCTTTCCACACGATGAATGAGCGCTTTCAAAATGTCTCACCTCGATCGATCACTACCCAAGTGACCTAATAACTGAATCTCCAAAATTGAACAATTAGAGGACGTTTCACTATCCCTCAAAAGATCTAGATCTAACGCTTTCAAGTTCAACCCGGGTGACTCAAATGAGGTATAAATGAAACGGTGAAAACAATGAGCGGTAGTGAAAGACACAGATATTAACATTACATACCAACCAAATCCGTACGAATCATTCATTCAGAATGAGACTTGGACCAACTTATTTGCCGTCAAATCTACCAAACAAACCGCGTCGGTGACTCGGTGTACTATGAGTACGAGATAGCCTAATAAGTAACCTAATTGACCACACTAATCTAATTAGCAATGCGTATTGCATTGTACTTATAATTAATCTGGTT
Source organism: Fragaria nilgerrensis (assembly GCA_010134655.1). NCBI lineage: Eukaryota > Viridiplantae > Streptophyta > Magnoliopsida > Rosales > Rosaceae > Fragaria > Fragaria nilgerrensis. The sequence goes on from CM020977.1 coordinate 9,374,246, forward strand.
GGTTTCTCTGGATTCATCTTCTTCTTCCTCCATATCTTTGACCTAGCTAGCTGGGTACACATCCACCCATCTTCATTTTGTTCTTGCTCGGCACTAAGTCTTTGTATACAATTGGCTTATTCTACTATTTCTTTGCATCTTTGAAAGAACTAGAGGATCAAGATCATCTACCCCAATACAGATGAACCCTAATCACAATCAGCTACAAAATTTTGAAAACAAATGCCTCAGGTCAATCTCCATGGCCAGCTCCTCTCAACATATAAACAATCCATGAGTTTAGGTATGTGCGCACAATTAACTAGCTGACAAGCTTATGCTAATCTGCCAAACCAGTTTAACTATAGCTAATACATCACCAAAGGAATAAACAAACTGATCGAGTCTAATTAACTAGTTAAGTACCCAAAGCTGAGTCATATCGATGTATGCATATATGTGGTGACTGCTATCCTAGACGTTTCTGGCACCATCATACTGTACATATATATTCTTCGTCTCTTCGTCTTCTTATAGCAGCAGCCAGCTTTGCAAAAGAAGATCGACTTGGATCTCACTTAGGCATGTCAGAGAATCCGGGTCCATTTCCCCCCGACCGGATAGTGTAAACGCGTCTCATTCCCAGTCGTGAACAACGAACTAGGCTACTAGCTAGGTAGTAGAATTTTGAACTTGCAGGGTAAACGAATAAGAGTTGGCTTCACAAATACAGACAAAAAGACGAGCTCGCTGCATTGGCCACAAGGCTGACTTTACGGCCGACCTCCACGGCCCCCACCATTTCTGTCGGTGGCGCGCTACTGTAACTCCGGCACAGTAATATTCTGATGCTGCGTGCCGGGGAAAGGAATATACATAATTAGATAAGAGACTGTATAAGGTTGAAGAAGAAGATCAGTAGATGATGATGACGCATTTGATCATAATTGGCAAGTACACTTTGTATGTTTTGTGGGTTTGCGATGTTGGCTGTTGGTTGCACATGGATTAGTTTCCCGTTCAAACATGGCTGCAACAAAACCCTAATAATGGAGACGGCTTTTCTTTCTCCCATCTTTTCTGTTAAAAATGTAAGCAGCTAGGAGGGAATGCATGTGAGGTACACATGCGATTCAATGATATAGTTGTGGACTTGTGGAGGGTCGCAACTAGTTTATCCCCCAAAGGAAATAGAAATTCAAATGAATCTATATGCTTGTAACAAAACACAATATTAGTGTTAATTTTCTTCTTACAAGTTATGATTGGCAAGCTTTGCAATCCGTCAAGGCTAATTGAGTTTTGAATGTATGTGCTCTATTGCGCGCGTATGGACAACCTGACCTAACTTGTTTTGGATGTTATATATCTCCATAAAACAAAAACAAAAACCTAATTTGGGACTTGATTAGTTGATACTTATGTGTCAGTCAGAGACTAAATTTCAGTCAATTGCAATTTGCATATAAAAGCTTTGATAAATGATAAGTCATGTTATTAAAATAAATAAAAGCTTGCCAACCCATGTTCATATATTAGAAAATACCTTGAATTCATGTTCATTGCTAAGCATCACATTCTCTTATAATGCTATAGATCAACTTAATGAATTTGTAACAAAAATAACACTAAGTAACGTAGCCTCATAACTACGTACACTACTATCAATTAGACTTCAACATGTTGGCTACATTTCACATGACAAACAACACCTAGACTGAAAGATTTTGCTTCTTTTTGGTACTAAGACTTCTTTAACCTCGATCAATCACGCAGATATTTCAAAATGTGATTTTGTTCAAGTGAAGAAGTAAGCATGCATTAGGAACAATGTCAAACCACAAATGTTTCAAAAGAAAGGGGAACAAATCATGAAGGATCTCTTCACTTTAGACCTTTTCCCTCTCATTTTCCTATTAAAGCCTATACAAACATCACACTATAGAAAGATGATCATAGTCATCATCTTTTTCTTTCAGCTAATTAGGGCAACCCAAAAAAAAAGTGTTTAAACGGATCACAAGCGAACAAAATCAGTTTAAACTTTAAACTACATTCTACATTCTAGTTTGAATGTCTCTTTCCAATTTTCGAAATTAATACAACCAAAACCAGAACCAACTAATTTTCCCATGCCAATAAAGGCAACCAGTCCAGGTGGCAGCCTTTGGGTCCCGTTCATAGAGCCACGTGGCCACTCTCCTCATCTTGTACTATCATCAGCCAATTAAGGCTACGAAATATCTGCATTACAATTACAATCTAGTGAGGTGGCTAAGGTTGTATACACAAATTTAGGACCCGACTTTACAAAGTGCCCCCTTCAGGGGACATGGCTTGTTTCTGTGGGGTTTCCAATCAAAAGCTCTTGACGGAATTGCCGAAATGAAGGGGCATCCAAAACTAATTTCTCTATAGTTTCGGACTATCACGAGTAATGGTCTAATCTAACAGAGTAACGATGTAGTACAAAATCGATATAAATTAAGAACACAAACTACTAGCCGAGTTGGTAAGAGATCAGATGTGGATACCTCATACCAGATTCAAATTTCGTCGATGCTGATTGAAGTTAAATCTCAAATTATTTTTGATGACCATTGAGAGAAGCGTTTTGACATAATTTTTTGACACAAAATAGTCTCGATAACCTTAAAGAAACCCTTGATTAAGATCTTAAGATCGATCAAGTAGTACTAATCAGTGTCCATAGTAATTAGCAATATAGCTTATGTCACAATCCCATGTTCTGTCATTAATTTGCCATGTGAAGCGAAGGTTTTGAAAGTACTTTATTAACTAATACGTTTTTATTTCATTTTATTACCATTTGGTTGCCTCTGATAACATTTGTTTCAATATGCAATTTTGACGAAAATTGTCAAAATATTATTAAGTGCACTTAATTTGGTCATTATTTCACCCAAAGTAATGCAATATGGTATCATTAGGTGGTGTAATTGATGTTAGTTATTTGCCTTAAGTAACATCTAGCTAGTAGCTACACATCTCATTGGAAACCATTTGATTGGTCATACAGAATCAGTATAAACTATATTAACTAGACGAGCTAGTTTGGTGGTAGAATAATCTAAAATTAAATTAAGAAGACTTTCCCATTTGTTTTGTTTGATGTTAATCTTAATATTAGAAGCATGTAGTACTCTGCAGCTAGAGAAACACAATCGACGCTAGCTAGCTGCTCTGCTTTGCCTTTCCTTCGGAGTCATTTCCCGAAGTAGATGGCTCACCTATACAGGAATATGAGAAGGGTCACCACCAGAGCTAGCTAGTTTCTTAATTCGCACACTATTATGTTTGGTTTGGTGCATATTAATGATATTATGCTTCAAATGGTAGTCCACCTTAGAGTTACAGTGTCCTATTCACTATTTACTTGCTAGCTAATTAGCAATAAATTGATTCACTATTTGCACTACCAAACCAGTCGAGCTGTGTGGCAATTTACACAGTCCAAAATCACTTACTTCAATCACACAAATTTAGACCATACTTAATCCAAACAAAAAAAACGTACATATATATGTATAAATGTATTCAGCATCACGATAACTTAATTAAGAAATGAGCAATTGATTAATTTGAATAGGTTATTTGTATTAAAATCAATACAAGTTAGCAAATGAGGTTGATCATATAGAATTAGTAAATTTACAGAGACCTATATTGTATACAAGTCAATAATAATAAGGCAGCAGATTAGCTGTAGCAGTCACAATATCTGATGGTATATTACCAGATACATAAACTAGCAATAATTTGGTCAAAAATCACTTAAAATGGAATAACAATCCCATTGTTTTCTTTACCCGCAAAATATATAAATCTCATCTCTGACTTCATTCGTTTTATTTTTTTTGTTTTCCCATTCCATTATTACACTTCGCTGTTAGCTCTGGTTTTGGGTGAAAGAGAAGCTTCAGAGCTCTAGAGAGAGAAGAGAGACATAGTTGAAGACCCTTGACTTGAAGACTGGTCTTCCTCCTCCTCCTCCTCCAGTTTTGAATCCTCAACGTGGTTTCAAAGCCACGCACAGCTCTCACAGCTTCATAACTCGATCTCCCTCTCTCTTTTCTCAAACCCCAAACACTTTCTCATTCCACACCACAACACATCATGCCTCTGGAATCACCATCCCTTCTAAACCCACTTTGGTTCCTCCTCTTCCTCCTAACCACCAATGCCGCCGCTCTAACAACAACAAAAACTCACGTCTTCAAAGAAGCACCCAAGTTCTACAACTCCCCTACCTGCGCTTCCCTCCACAACGACTCCACCGTCTGCTCCGACGTGGCTGTCCACGTCGCCATGACCCTCGATGCCGCGTACCTCCGCGGCTCAATGGCCGCGATCCTCTCCGTCCTCCAACACTCTTCATGCCCTGAAAACGTCATCTTCCATTTCGTCGCCGCAGCTTCTACCTCAAACTCTATACTTCTAACACAAACATTGACCACCTCTTTCCCATACTTGAAATTCCGAGTCTACCCCTTCGGCGACTCCGCCGTGGCGGGGCTGATCTCCACCTCTATAAGGTCCGCCCTAGACTGCCCTCTCAACTACGCGCGCAACTACTTAGCCACTCTCCTCCCGCCTTGTGTCCGCCGCGTCGTTTACCTCGACTCCGACCTCGTACTCGTCGACGACATTGCCAAGCTCGCCGCCACACCTCTCGGCCCCCACGCCGTCCTCGCCGCGCCGGAGTACTGCAACGCCAACTTCACCACCTACTTCACGCCGACGTTTTGGGCCAACCCAACTCTCTCCTTAACCTTCGAGGACCGCGACGCTTGCTACTTCAACACCGGCGTCATGGTCATCGACCTCGACCGGTGGCGCGCCGGCGGCTACACCAACAAGATCGTCGAGTGGATGGAGCTTCAGAAGCGAATGCGGATCTACGAGCTCGGTTCTTTACCTCCTTTTCTCCTAGTCTTCGCCGGAAACATCGCCTCCGTCGACCACCGGTGGAACCAGCACGGCCTCGGAGGAGACAACTTCCGGGGGCTTTGTCGGGATTTGCATCCCGGTCCGGTGAGCCTGCTTCATTGGAGCGGCAAAGGGAAACCGTGGGTCCGGCTCGACACAAACCGGCCTTGCCCTTTGGATGCGTTGTGGGCCCCGTATGATCTGTTACAGACACCTTTCGCGCTAGAGTCTTAGAGATTAATTCTTTAATTAACGCCACAAATTACTCCGTAATCATAATAAGAAAAAGTGTTATTATTCTTTTTTCCCTTTTTTTTTTTTCTTTTTCTCCCTTTTTTGAGGTGACCATTTTTGTACATTTTTTATACAGAGGCAATATTAACAGACCCTTCATGATGTAAGATGTTGGCTTCTTTTTTTTTTTTACTGTTTCTCTGCTCGAATTATGGAGCTTCTTGGAGAGGTTTGGTGGATTCAAATATTCAATGTGCGGTTATATGAACAGGAAAACTTATATGATTTTTGTGTTTTTCTTTATGGGTTTCTATGAATACATCAGCAAATTGATAAGAGTACATTTTTCTGTCTGTTTCCTTTTTCTGTTTTTGCTTGAGATATTTAGAATTTTGGTGGTAATGGGATGTAGTACTTCTATATGGGACTAATGGGTTTGGTGAATTAGAAGGGCATATGCCATTTGTTGAAGAAGGAGAAGCTGTACAGGCTGTGTTTACAGGCCATCAGTACAGGCAGAATTAGAAGGAAATAATTTTGGTGCCATTTGTTGTTATTCCGGGGACCCAAATATGATGAGATGCTGTGGTCATGCTTACATGATTATTGTTATTGTTAATTATACTTCCATTTTGTTATCCTTTCCATTTTAATTGACAATAATTGGACACCTACAATCAGTGTGTATATTTTCATCTTGTTCATGCATGTGTGTGAAGTATAAACTGGAAATGAACAGATAGATAGTGAAGGTTCAGAGTTGCTAGAACTTGAATATATATACACAAAACGGATGAATACATTGTTTAAAAAAAGTCTTTATGAATCAACTGTTTCGTATGACAATGCTTCGAGGCATGTTAAACCAAACTCTCTTTTTCTTTCTTAGTTTTGTTTCAAATTCAAGTACCAATGCAGATTTCTACACAGTTTAAACAAACTCTGAAGTTGCTAAATTCCTGGTATTGCCGTCACCCTAATCAGATTTTCACTACTTATGTTGCTAAAATACAAGCATTGCTGACTTGCATACCGCAAACAACGACAAGTTTAAATCATGGAACTGAACCAATATATATATAATTATATACTGCATAGAGTCAAGAAGATTAGTTACTTTAACTAACTGGAGTAAACTCCATGGACGCGTTTTCTCCTCTAGTCTTGTCTCCCTTGTGAAAAATAGAAGAAATATATTCTTAATTTAATGCCTTCTTTTATATTTTCTAAATTTTGGACAAGCGTATGTAAGGCATCTAGTTCTAGTGCCGGACATGTTGAAGTTAAAGAGGGCACGTTGATGAGATAGGAAGTCCCTTGTTCTAAGCTCAAGCATTTGGCATGGAATTGGTGACTATGCTTTGCTAATGGATTGCAGTGACGTCTATGTACATGATCATGTAGATCATGTTCTAAATCTAACAAAAATGAATGAGTAACCTTAAGATTATTAGATCGAATATAGCTATGGTATTCCATGTTCTTGATTCCAGGAGCAATCTAAGGCACTCCTGAAGCAAATGAACCCGATCGAGAAGCTAGAATCCAGTTTCTCCGGCTCCAATATTGCTGTATGTTCTTGAAGTTGTAGCCTCTCTGCACGAGGCTATTAATTAGGTCCACTTAATCAACTGCTTAGTTTACTAATTAAGCTGGATCGTTTACTAGTCAGCTTATCAAATAGTTCGTGTCAGATATATGCAGAATAATATTGCAGACAGATCGTAGCGTAGTCAAACTCTACATATGAAAGGTTCGGGTGGAATGGAATAATCTAAGCGCTTAGATCAAACATGGAGGAAATTAAAATGGCAGGAAGAAGCATTAGATCGAATAAGGAAGACGGACCACATGATGATTGTTCATCTATCGAAACTCAGCAACTGAGTTGCTACGTACTTGTTGCACTTCAAAATGTGCCATCATCAGCATATATATATTATTGATCACTATTCACATGGAATAGATGAAGCTCCCGAAACTTTGTTGGATTTTAAATAGATGATCAATGGTTGCTTGCTTAATGTATAAATGCTCGCTGATTCTTTGGTGAAGTGGCCAAAGATCGATGAGGTTATTCTTGTACTAGCCTCATACTCGTACGATGAACAACCGATTGCCACATCTAAGGATTGCCACAATTTCTGCATTGTGTGTTTTAGTACAGTAGTATGTGTAAAAGTAAAATACACAATAAAATAGATATGCTCGTTTTATTAGAAATCCTCCCTTATCCCGTATATAAAGGATGAATACAACGATTATAAAAGATAATTACAAACCTATTAAAGTCTAATTGAGCAGTGACATCTGATATACTCTAATCTCATGATTTCCTCTTATCAGTTACATTGATGAAGATATGGTATATTTTTGACTTAGTCGGACCGAGTAGTTTGGGTCGGATCACAACCCATTAGGCCGGGTAATGGTAGATAACAGACATGGCCCATACCCCCAAATTCTTGGGTTTTCAGACCTCTCATGCTGCCACCACCAACGTTGAGTAGGCAACACTTGAGTTCAACTTCGCCGATCCAGTGTTTGTCAGAGTGTCTGCTACCATATTTCATTTGAGATGGAGTCAAAGAGTAGCAGCAAATTAAGGTGTCGAATTTGTGTTGTTGGAGCCATTGCAGTTTTATCACCACTGTTGGCCTAGCTAATATTGATCAAAACCAACGAAAAACAAAGGTAGGGATAGGATGTTTGAGCCAGTAGTTTGAGCACAATTTTTGTCACACCCAACAAAGATTTCAGAATTATCATCTTTCGCATTGGTCAATCATGCACCTTGAAAAGGTGACGAAAATGGCTTTCGCAATCCTACACTAGTGCCACTACAAGCACCGGTGGAGAGAAGACTACCAAGTCCACCGGATCAACATGACTAGCTAATGACTCAGTTCAGTCCTCAACTGAATCAGGCGCTCAGGCGAAGAATGATATTCAGAACACCGTCTCTCACTTCAACTTTTGTGGTCAAAACCAATGGCTCGGCCACAAGTTGGAGGGATTCCGAAGCCATTATTGTACTGGTGAACAGGTGATGGCGGTCGATGACTGTTGGTACGTGGTTGCCAAACCCAAAAGAAAAATATAATACAAATATATTAATTAAAGATCGTTCTATTAGAACAATTAGCTAGAAGAAATCCCCAAGCGATGTAATATAGTACGTAGCAAGGATATGCAAGATACAAAGGTTATGATTAACAATGATAGATCTAGACTCTAGCTCTGGATTTTCAGCCGGCATATATACTGCTCGATTGCAGTGTTCAATCCATTAAGCGCCTACAGCTTTGTCTTGTTCCTTGTAGTATTTGTTGTCTTCCTCATCACCACTTCTAGCACTCTCCCTCCAGTGTCTGTAATACATGTACTGCAGTATAATCTGTTAGCGGCACGCTTGTTAAGGTTTACTTGGTTATCGGAACCATTCGCAAGTGCGAAAATGATTTATCTCATTTACAGTCGATCTGCAGTGTTTATCACATCTCTAACAAATGCAGAGTTTGTGTTGCTTTTGTGTAAAGATGTGATAAACAATGAGACCAGTGAATAGGGCAGGCATTATAAGATGCAATGAAAACAGGGGTTTTGAGTTTGCAAGAGGGCTAGAAAAAGGATACAAATAAGTCGAGTGCCACGCAAACTGCAGCATCGAGCAACCATGACATATTGGCTTTAATGCTATCCCACTCGATCGTTCTTACAAGTATGCTGCAATATTCAAACAAATAAGTTAAGCTGAGTTTTGAACTAAGAACATAGTAAAATAAAGATGCCTTTATATACCTAGCCACATAAGTGACATTTGCAATCAGTGCGAAGACGAACATTAAAGGATTCAATCCCTGCAGTTCATAACAATTACATTATGAGTGGTAGATTTCATTAACACTGCAGTGAATTATTGTTAACAAGCCCAGGGCCTATGATTATGAAGCAAGCTAAGCAAGGATAGAAGGTCACCTCCACGCTCCCTCTTTTAATCTGCCCAAAATGCACAATAATAACAAAGTTAGAAACAAACCAAAGAGAAAATGGGGGAAAAGGTTGAGTTTAATTTGACCGTGACAGACAGTTACTTAGGTGCTGTGTTCTGTTTTGAGTGAGCTAAGTTAATCAGAGATCTAAGCTTTCTGATCAGTGAAGTATATACATACGTTTAACCAAATCTGAGGTAGTCGACCACCCATGTATATAGCAGCCATCAGCCACCCCAACCATTGCCCATAAACACTATGCTCCACGGAGTGTTCCTGCACAGACTCTAGTACTATAAGACCGGTTGATGTCTTGGGAAGAAGACTGCGGAATGTTATTCACACTCGAAAATATATTAACAAATTATAAAATTCCCATAATTGACTTGTTATTTGCACTCCTCTAGAGAGATGTACGATCTATAGCTATCTGAAAAGAGCGGGCGCAAATAAACCTGCATATATTTGACTGCAGAAAGCGTTTTGAGAGTGTGAATAGCAACTATAGACCAATCTTAATGTTTGTGTAGTAATTTTGTACTGTCAGCTGTCACCGATATACCTGCAATGGCTTCCTCCCAGTATTTCCCATGTATAATACTTGTGTCATTCCCTTGCTTATGAAGGGCAAATTTAACGATGTAGCTAAAAATGCCCCATAACCTACCTGAAAAACATTGTATACATACATATACATGAACCATCAAATCAAACTATCAAAGGTTCAAAAATCATATAGTAAAACAGGAAAAATTTGGGGTTAGTTATGTTGTGATCATTTCCAAAATTAGAGGTGTTCATTATGATCTGGCTCGTGGTTAACAAGGCTTACCGATCTTGGAATTGGCCTGGGTTGGGAAGTCCTAACAGATTTCTTAGATGTAACTGGAGCCGACTCATCCTCAGAAGATGAGTCACTCTCTACTGCCATTGTAGAAGGACCACTTTTGGCCACCCTCATATACGTTCGAAATGGCGGAGTGCCACTACCAGCCATTGATCTAGCAGAACTGTCGAGATTATCAAGTGGATCACATGTATGTCAATATTGTTGGCCTTACTGTTATTAAGCTAGTGAGATTCAATAATAGTTGTAAATAGATTAAGAAGCTATGCATACGTATAGTAGAACTCCCTTCTAGGAGCGGCTCTGATTGAAGCAGTCGGTATTGGGACGCCTGAATTAATCGCCTTAGGATTCAATGGTTTTCTGTAATCTTCTTCTTCATCCTGTAAAAATATATATGTAAACAAACATAATAATCAACTGAATAGCCCCTATTATTTACAATTCTTCAGAGGATGCAGAGAAAATGATGAATTACTTGTGTTTCTTGGTTGACCGAGACTTTGCCACATTTCCACCATGTGTAGAAGTGATCATAGTATATTGTCTGCAACACCAACACTATAGTGCTTGTTGTGTAAAGCTGTCCAAAAAAAAAAAGAGTAGTGTTCTGTAATATAATGTAATGACCAAAATCTCCATATAGACCTAGTCACTTGGACACATTTGAACAAGTTAGCTAGGTATAAAAGAAACAATTAGACCCTACAATAGATTTCACTGGCCCTAGCTAGAATGCCAATTAGCCGACGATTTACCCATAATCACAAACTTGACAAGGATTACACAATCTTTTAAACTAGGCAAGTTATTGATCTCTTGAACTAATTCATTAGGGTAAGAGAATTAGGCAAATAATCGATCTCTTGAACTACAATCTTCTGTAACAGTAAAGTTACAAGGTTAAGTAATAATAGCGCAATAAACAAATAACGTATTAGGAAATTTTCACGCACAAGTGTACAACTTAAGTATACAGCCTTCGAGATCGATGAAGGCTTTTAATTGTATTTTTCCCAGAAAAGCGAATACAAATTAACCAAAGTTTTCAGATAGTGGAATTACCAGAGCTGTGTAATACTGGGTAGGCAACTGCATCGTAAACAAGTAAAGCATGATCAGAGTTTGCTAAACACATGCAGACCGGAAAATTTTCTGACAAAAATACAAAAGATAGTGGTATAACACTATAATTAACCAGAACCAACCAGAGTATCCGGTGGTAATTTTCTGGACCACTACAAAATACAAACTAGCAAACAACAAAACTATGGGCACAGAAAAAACTCACGGTTGCTGGTTCCAGAAGACATCCCACCAGATTAAACACATCCCTGCATCAACAAAATAGAAAGAACAAAAACAATTCATCGAACCCTTTTTGGTGGTGATGACGAAGATAGAATTTTAAGTAGGAGTTTAAGAAGTTACGTACCCGGCAACCCAAGTGAGGAGGAAAGCAAGAGAGACTCCATGGCTAGACTTGGTCTGGAAGTTGGTGATGATCTGAGGGATTTCTGCAACTCCCCAGCAAACCAAGCTGACGAGTCCAAAACCGAAGGAGAAATCATCGCCGAGATTGCAGAGGCAGTCCTTGAAATACTTCTCAACCCAACGCACGCAGGGTTTTCTCTCTGCTACACAATAAGACAGCGGCATTCTCTCTCTCTGTCTCTAAGCTAAGCTTCACGCCTCGAAAGTGGTGGCCGATGAGCGTGAGTGGTGTTTTTGTGAGGCGGTGAAGGTGGTTTATATAAAGAAAGAGAGCTATGGAGTACTAAACAACAGTTCATATGAATGTCGTCTTTTGTTGGGTGAAGTGTAAATATACGTGAAATAGCCGAGGGTTGAACAAGTGGTAGGCCTATGCATTCGTCTGGGAGTATATGTGTCTCTTGCGAAGAGGGATAAGAAATATCTGTTGGTACTGACTACTGAGGCATAGTATTGTGTGGTAAGCATATTCTTCCACATGAAGTCATGAACACATATAAGAAACAGTGTCATCTTATAAAAAAATAATAATAATAATATAAAAAAAAACCCTAAATTGAAACACATTTTCTTTGAAAAGGAAATTGAAACACGTTAATAGTTCTAGATACTCCGATATATTGATACTCACCTTAAGTGTTAATTGCTAAATTTTGAACATTTTCGTACACTATATCTGAAATTTGGAACGTAAAATTGTAAGGTAATATAATATTTAAAACGAAACAAGATTCGATCTTATACTAGATATAAATCATATATTACGGTGATGTATATTATTTTAATTATTATATTACGGTAATATACCGTAAGGTAATATTATTTTGGAATTATAACAAAATAAATTAACTGGAACATTTAAAGGAAACTTTTAGTTTTTATTTTAAGTACGTAACTATGATCAATCACATATAGCAATGGCTGCTAAAATCAAGCGATTAGAGTATAGATACTATCAATAGAAAATGACATCCCACTATCATAGACAGTTGTAAAACATAGAAAAACTATCTTTTAACAGATTTAAACAAATAAGGACATAAGCCCAGACCCACAGTGCATAGTACTACGCCATGTCAGCAATTTTTACGCAAAATACTCAAAAACTCATTCTTTTTTAAAATATCTACAAAACTGTCACTACCTCAAAATACCACTTCTCCACCATTTTCAGATCAAAGAAACACACCGATTCTTTTCTTCTCTCTCTCTCCACCATTTTCAAACTACTTAATAGTCCACCATCTTAGAGGACCGTTAACTTTCTTTCCCTACAAACCCAAAACATGGAGCTCCCAATCTCTCTCCTTCTCGTCTTCTCTGTCCTTCTCTCTCCTCTGACCGCCCTCGCCGGCGTCACTGACCCCCGCGCTCTCGACCTCGCCAGGTCCAGCTTCCCCTCCGTGCACGCCCAATAGCTGATCCGAGCCCTCAATCTCTTCCCTGAGTCTGATACCAACATCATCACCGACGCCGGAGATTCGTCTCCGGTCTCCGCCGGGAAGAGGATCGTCGAGAAGCGGTTCACGCTTCCCAACATCGTCGGTGAGTCTGGTGTTTCCATCGAGGACCTCGGCCACCACGCGGCCAAGTCTGGTATTGAGCATCAATGAGAAGAATCTGAAGTAGTTTATTAGTTTGGAGATATGTTAATGGTTAATGAATCAAGCTGAAGTTGTTCTGGTTATCGGAGTAATAGGTTCTATACTGAAGCATCTAATTTTGAATTTGCAAAAAGTGGTTGACCAGTTATCCTTGAGATTGGTGGGTGACATTGAAAAGTGGAGTTGAAATGTGATTTCTTAAAAGACTCATTCTTGAATGATGTGGGTTTTATTACCATGATGTGGGTTCTATTAAAAGACTCATTCTTGAATCTGGGGTCATGTCTTGTGATTATTATTCGATCTCTACAACTTAGTTTACTTAAAGAGTCTTTGTAATTAAAACTCATATCTTTTGAATTTGACAGCAAAAAAAAGTGATCATTTGTAGCTAATTTTTGCTCATGCTTCGTGCTGCTACTGCATTCTGCTACATGCTGCTACTGTGTGCTGCTACTACGTGTGATATTGGTGTGTGTTGTCGTGTGCTGTTACTGTGTGTTGTTGTGTGCTGTTACTGCGTGTGTTGTGTGCTGCTACTGTGTGTTGTTGTGTGCTGCTATTGCATGATGTTGTGTGCTGCTGCTACTGCATGTTGATGTGTGCTGCTACTGCGTGTGATGTTGGTGTGTACTGCTGTGTGTTGCTACTGCGTGTGTTGTTGTTGTGTGATGCTACTGCGTGTGTTGTTGTTGTGTGCTGCTACTGCGTGTGTTGTTGTTGTGTGCTGCTACTGCGTGTTGTTGTTGTTGTGTGCTGCTACTACGTGCTTCTCTGTGTTGCTACTGTGTGTGCTGTTGTGTGTTGCCACTGCATGTTGTTGTTGATGTGTGTTGCTATTGTGTTTGTTGTTGATATGTGTTGCTACTGCATGTGCTGTTACTGCAACTTGTTGATTCATGTTGTTGTTGCTGCTACTGCTTGTGTTGTTGTTGTGTGCTACCAATGCATGTTGTTAATTCATGTTATTGTTGATGTGTGTTGCTCCTGTGTGTGTTGTTGATATGTGCTGCTACTGCGTGTGATGTTGTTGTGTGCTACTACTGCACTGCAAATTGTTAATTCATGTTGCTGCTGTTGTGTGATGTTATTGCCTGTTGTTGAACTTCCGTATCAACAACAATAACAGAAAGTAGCAGTAGAAAAGCTTTCGCCCCCTCCTATGACTCATTCATTGTCTTAGTCTTCAAGCAGTAGCAGAACTAAAAGATTGCCCAAACATACTTGTGCTATTTCTGAGATGTTAACCCATGCTACTAATTCTACTGGAATTAACTGCTACTACATTAAGTTATTAAAAACCTACTATTGTATTCCATTTACTGGAATGTTAACCCCTGCTACTACACTAAGTTATTAAAAACCTGTTACTGTATTCTTTTACTGGAATGTTAACCAATGCTACTACTTCTACTGGAATTAACTGCTACTACACTAAGTAAATGAAAATCTGCCACTGTATTCCATTTACTGAAAAATCTCAAAATGAGAGACTTTTCTTTTCTAAAAATATGTTTAATTAGTGTAGAGTTAGTTTGGTAAATTAAACTATGACACATGGCATGTAGAGAAAAGATTGTTACTACACTAAGTTATTAAAAATCTGCTACTGTATTCTTTTACTGGAATGTTAACTCATGCTACTACTTCTACTGGAATTAACTGCTACTACACTAAGTAAATGAAAATCTGCCACTGTATTCTATTTACTGAAAAATTTCAAAAGGAGAGACTTTTCTTTTCTAAAAATATGTTTAATTAGTGTAGGGTTAGTTTGGTAAATTAAACTATGACACATGACATGTAGAGAAAAGATTGTCCTTAATTGTTAAAAATTGTCATTATTTGTTTAACAACAACACAAATAGATTTATTTGTGTTTCAAATCTTTTTAGATGATGTATATGTGATTTGCTATACTATCAATAGGGACGTAGTAGAGATAGAGGAAGATAATGAGGTGATTGAACAGCTTGTTAACATTGTTAAAGATCAACCAAACAGGTATAACTTCAACAGAAACAATATGAATAACAAATTAATTTAGAGAATGGCTCCAATCCGAATATCTTTTTATGCTTCCTCTCATGCTTGCAAAGCTAGGTATCCATAGCCGACACGACTTGATGGCGTTATAAACGTACTCCTGAAATAGTAGTACTTTTCAAGTTAATAATGCAGATAGCTACAAACATGTCAACAACATGTGAACACATACACTTCATTTTTGGTACAAGTTTAATTACTTAACAAGGCAAATACTTCTATTAGAGATGGAAGCTCATTTGGCATATGCATGCATTTTGTTTTCTCTCTCTCAAATTTTCCCAACTCTCTGTTTATTATGGTAAATTTGCTTCATTCTAGATCAGCTCGGTATCGTTTTAAGACTAATTTGCATGGTCTAGCTAGAACATTGTGCGGATCTTATATTCGTGTTCGGGTTTCTTCTGTTTGAGGCTTTATCTGAATGGCACCTTTTTCGTTTCTAATATGGGATCCAACGAAGATACTCGAGTGAAACTGATCTGCTCCACTTTCTTGAAAGTTGAAGTTTTTTATCAGATGCCAATGAACTAGGATGATTAAGATATTATAATGAATGTTTATGAAGTTAATATCATGTATATATTAACGGACTAGGATGATTGATCAATGGGATGATTATAAGCGAGAGGAAAGAGCCACTACTATAAAGTAACCTTGATCCTGTCATCAACATGGAAACACTTCTGTTTTCTTTTCCTCGATTGAGGATATAGAAACAGGTTAATCGATCCCATGCTCTATAATGTGCCCACCACTATCAAATTTTTCTCCCCCTTTTCTGTGCTAGTGTTCTGTATTCGTCTTCTGTTGATATTAGCCTCACTAATAACCAATGGATATCCATGGTAGTCTCACTGTTGATTTTAGCCTCACATACCATAAGTCATTAGTCATGAACCGTACCTCAGAATTCATGATAATCAGAAACACACACATGTATCAGGTATCAGAACAACATAAAATGAACAAACAATACGAGTCTCGACATGTTAACACCTCGTCTGGTTATGAATATAATCACAATTGATCGAGTATGTGGTTTGATTTGACGGACTCATATATAACACTTCAGTACCGATTAAAAAGTAAAAAACAATCCCGCAAGTATATGAAACATAACACTGGAAACTATAGCTAGTTCAACTTTGACCCTAAACTGCGAAAGGTTCATTTTGGTATCCGGCATGTTGGACACAATCTGAGTTCAAAACCATATTAGAGCTGTCATGCATACAATCCAGCAAGACTCATATTTATACGGCAGGGAGCAGATGCAGGCCGGCATTGGCCTCAAGAACACAACGGTGATAATTGGCACTGTGAACCAGACCCATTATAATAGCCAAATTCAAAACACAAAACAGACAAAACCAGCCAACGTACAAAAAATCGATAAGTAGGGTACGTACATTCCGAGTCATCCCATCTCGAACCTGGTCTCCTTACTGATCCCTCTCGAACCTGGTCTCCTTACTGATCCCTCTCGAACCTGGTCTCCTTACTGATCTAGGTTCGTCCCTCACATCACAACCAAAACCCCAAGTAATCTCTCATTTCATGAAACCCTAATCTGGTCGCAACATATTTATTGTTCCTAGCTAAACTTAATGACTTAGGAGAGGGGCACCGATGTTAATTCTGACGAGTATCCACCCTTTTAGATTTAGTTACAAACTTGACGGTGTTCAAGTGTGCTACGTGTTCTGTAGCCCCCAATAAAGCTTTGTAAACGGCAGCAGCTAGCAGAAACCCTTTATCTTTTTGTTGTTCAATGTTCATCATCATTGTGTATGACAATGAGAAACCCATTCGATCTGATCCTTTCTAGCAGAGCTAGCTGGCAAAACGACGAAAGCACAGCAACGACGGTTCGCTGCAGCTAGGGCTGATATTAACACGTGGCACACACGCACGTCTCCAATTTCGTGTTTATCCAATCCCTCGATCCTCCTCCTGTAATATCCTGGATTATTACTATGTTTCTGATTCAGATATGAGATAACGATGAGGGCTTTTCGTTTTCCTACCAGACCAACTTGGCTTCGATCTGATTCTTTCTGTACGTGACAACTCGTATCGTATACTCGGTTGAATACGATGTGTGATTATTAGATTAATATGCGAGGTTTAGACGGCAGAGGTTTCATTTGTGTTTAAGGTTAAGACTACCATGGTGTTTAGTCAACATCAGTTCATAAACTTTGTGGTGGCTGTCTCTTTCTAATTTCTCGATCTAGTGGAGCTTGATCACTATATTTCTCTGTCGTTGTACTTTTCTGTTACCTATCATATCGTTTCTTTTGTCTCTGTTTCGATATTTTGTGATGCTAATTAATGTATGTTATGCACCAAGTTGAAGAAACTAGACAACTAGTACGTGTTTACTATAGATTAATTAATAACCTTGTTTCAAGCTCTTGTTTGTTTTTAACTCTACCGGAATCAAATTAATGCATTATTGTTGCATCTTTAACAGGCCATGCATATTGAAAGAGGCAATAGCTGAACTTGAGCCTAACCGGGTTCAGTCAAGTACTTGCTGGCGGTTGAAGGTTAGGATATAATCGTTCATGTACGTTCACGAAGGATTTCTAGCCGTATATATATACTTATGTGTTGGTTAATGGTTAGGACTTGAGAGGTCGAAGATTATGATAAATGTTCGTGTGCATGTGTGATGTCTAGCCGTATATGGAGGGTTAGGAGGTCAAAGATTAGGATGAGTGTTAGTGTGCATAAATACTTTCTAGCGTATATATGTGAAGGATTAGGAGGTTGAAGATTAGGATAGTCGTATAATGTACGCTACGTACCCGGCCGAGTGGTTTGTAGCCGTATACGTATCCGTGATGGAGGCTCGATGCATTATCCACTGATGCATATTCAAACTGCATTTCATACAGTGCATTATTTTGTGGCATGCAATTGATGGTACTCCAACTCTGGTGTTGTATATATTACTCACGCGTTCTTTAATCTGTGTCTAGTTGATCGACATCAATTTTGAATCTCTTTCTCATTCTTGTATCTAGTGGAGCCTGATCAAAGGCATGTTTTGTTTATGTTACCTATCGTTGCTTTCGTCTTTGTTTGATGTTATCTTTTTGGCAATATGATATGATCTTAATTCATGTTATACGCCAAGTTGACGAAAATTAGTGTTTTACAATGAGTAGCCTTGTTTTAAGAAAACTTGTTTGTTTTCATCTGTGTCGAAGTCAAGTAATTTTTGTTGTCTCTTTGTCAAGCTAAACTCTAAGATTTTATGTCTCTAACTTGAGTTGAGCCTAGCTAAGTCAGCTGGTTGAATCAAGTACTGGAAGCTAAAGATGATGTGTGATCCTGTTTTCGATTGTAAGATATTGAAGCAAATATTTGTTAGTCATAAAGCCTTATTGAGCGAGTTTCTACGGGCCTTGGGTTTCTGCAAGCCCACTTCTTCTTTTCTTTTTTCTTTTCTGTGGTGAGCAGGAAGGAGAAAGTAGACAGAAAAAGGAAAGGATGCCTAACAGGAATGAAAACTTCATATCAGAATCCAATTCCCTGTACGCCATAAGTATCCCATAGTGGTCCGGAAAGAATATTCCGTTTCCTATTTCGACATTCTTGCTAACCAAACGGGGTTTCAGAGGTGCAGCTCCAATCGTGTCTATATATACCTCTATCATAGACATACAATGATACAACATCCGATGTAGATGAAGTTTGTGTTGGATTTTGTCATCTGCGACAATTTATTACACAAATGGTTAGAGATAGACCCCTTTTTTTTCTTCTTTTTTTTTTAGCTTTAAGGCCTTTGGCTATTTGAACAAGTTAGAGGGATTCGAAAGCTAGTACAATGGCGGTAGTGGGGGAGGTGGCGCCGCGTTGAACTGGTTGCGGTGTATGTTGCAGTTTTGGGTTTTGGCGATCGATTAAGATGCCCTGGAGGCCAAGCAAACTAGCTAGTTGTAGACTTGCAGTACCAAGCAAACTAGTTTTTGTTCTTGTTTAAGTTTTCTCAAAGGGTAGTGCTAGAGGGTTTTAATAAGGTATAAGATTTATGACCTTAATCTT
Source organism: Fragaria nilgerrensis (assembly GCA_010134655.1). NCBI lineage: Eukaryota > Viridiplantae > Streptophyta > Magnoliopsida > Rosales > Rosaceae > Fragaria > Fragaria nilgerrensis. The sequence continues at coordinate 9,393,454 of CM020977.1, forward strand.
ATGTGGCATGTTATGTTACATAGACACATCATCAATTTAATAAATCATGTCACTTCATTCGTAGGTAAAAATACAATCTTAACCTTAATAATTAATGGATGTTACATACTAATATGAAGTATTTTCTTACCTTTTTAATATAGATGCGTATATACCAAATTTAATTAATTAATTTATAATAATGACCAAGTGAATAATCATACCAAATTAGGCTTTTATACCATAAATCAATTTTGTCAATTTATTAAAATTTCTTTCTGTCTTTGTGAATCGAAATTTAGTTCCATTTTAATATTTTATTTTTACAGTTTAAAATTATGATATCTATATATAAGCCATATTCTATATCAAATTTTTAAAATAAAAAAAATAGAAAAATCTCTATTGAATTTCTTTTGGATGATTACGTGTGTGTGTATATATATATATGAATTAAAATTTGTTTAGTTCTTGTGGTTTGAAGTTGACATATGTTTAGTCCTTGTGGTTTTATTTTAATCTGAATAGTCCTTAAAGTCAGGATTTTTCATCCAAATAGTCTTTATGGTTTTATTTTAATATGAATAGTCATTAAAGTCATGATTTTTCATCTAAATAGTCATTATGGCTTTTAACTAAGAAAATTGTTGGAAAAACTATTTGGATGAAAAATCATGACTTTAATGACTATTCAGATTAAAATAAAACCATAAGGACTATTTGAAAGAAAAATCCTGACTTTAAGGACTATTCAGATTAAAATAAAATCATAAGGACTAAACAGATGACTTCAAACTAGAAAGACTATACAATATTTTACCTTTATATATATATACTTTATTTTGGACAAATTATAAATATATATGTAATTTCTTTTCTTGGACCAAATTGTTTTTTCTTGGACAAATTATATATGTATGTATATATTTCATAAGAATTCGTGTTTTTTAAGAAGTATATTCTCAGAAATATATGTATTTTCACATTATATGTTACGTTCAATCTAAGCATAATAGTAATAAAAAGAAAAAGGGAAAGAAAATACTAGAATTATATATATACATATATTTTAATTATAAAAGAAAGATAAATTTTTTTCTCTTAATAAAAAGACAAAAAAATCTACAACCATTGAATTTGGAAGGATATGATTGTATTTTTGCTTAAGAATGACATGTCATAATTTTTTTTAATTGATGATGTGTCTAGGTGACATAGCATGTCACTTAAAATTAAAGCCATAAATCTTATACCTTATTAAGGCCAATAATCATTTTCCGCACTCCTAGGTCTAAACATGTACAATTTCCAGACTATTTCCTCACTTCACATGTAAAGCCTGACATCTAATAATTAATAGACCCACAATTTGATCAATAATTTCCTCTTAATTTCCCTCCCCCGTGCCCCAGGCTCAAAAGTCTGCATCATTATTCGACTATAAATTAGGCTCCCTCTTTAATATTTTCCTTTATGTTTTGTCAAAAACACTAAAATCTGATGCTTGCACATCAACTATATGCTAATGGAGTTAAATCATAAAACTTAGTCAAGCTCCCGGATTCTAAGGAAATTATGAAACACGTATCAAACTCGAATCGAATCCAAGCAGAGAAGCCGGATCCATCAAACTCCCGGTTCAAAGTGGAATATATTCCAACATAAAACAATTTTGTTTTGTATGTTTTTTGGTATAACTTGGGTCACACTTTACAGCTTCTCGTATCAAAACTCCCCTGGCGTCTCTTAACGATCAATTTTCTGGGTCCCTTGCAGGAAGCTACCATGCAACTTCCTCCCCACCTAAAAAGTCTCTCTGAGTCTGAGCTAACGTACATTTCTTAACCCCTCTTGAAATTTCACAGCAATTCCCTATATTCATGGTCATTTATTCTGGCTTTTACTCCTTCCCCCTATATATAACTCTTCTTGTGTGCAAGTGATTTCTTGTACCAAACACACTCTGTTTCACAATGGCAGCAATAGCCGATGATGTTCAGAGAAGCTCCAAATCTTCCAAATGGTTTGCTAGCAAGAGTCTCAAGCTCAGCTTCCCTCGTCGCCGTTCATCGTCCAAGTCCACCTCATCGCCTTCAACCTCTCCCACCTCCCCTTTCCCTACCACTCCAAGACATACCAACAGGTATATCGATACGTCTCGTCTGTAATCTCAATGAATATTCCCGTATTTTCAGACTAGGTATGTGATACCCTAATTTCTCACAGGGAAGATGAGTTCAGAGAAGTGTTTCGCTATTTCGACGGAGATGGAGATGGGAAAATCTCGGCCACGGAGCTGAGGGCTTACTTTGGTTCTATAGGGGAGTACATGTCGTATGAAGAGGCTAAGGCTGTGATCAACGAGCTCGATTCCGACGGGGACAGTCTGTTAACCTTTGGGGATTTTCTTCAGCTGATGAAGAGGGAAGGCGGCGGCGACGAGGATCTGAAGAGGGCTTTTGAGATGTTTGAACTGGAGAAAGGGTTCATAACACCAAGAAGCTTGCAGAGGATGTTGCACAGACTCGGAGACACCAAGTCCTATGATGAGTGTGCGACTATGATCAAAGTTTATGATACTGATGGGAATGGGGTGCTTGATTTTAACGAGTTTCATCGAATGATGGCTTAAAGTTTGTGATCTAGTTCGGGCTTTAATTTCGCGAAAAAGATTACCTAAGGAATCACAGAATATGTATGTAAGCGCTGGTTTTGTGGTTCTTCATAATCTTTATATGGTAATCAATGGACCAAATTATGTTTGGGTTTTGCTTTGCTTTCAAGAAAGGTTCTGTTTTATTTTTTCGAGTATATATGTTTTCCACGATTGATAGATATATTGTAGTACAATTGTGGGAGAGGCATATATTCAAGGTTGAGGAGCCCCATAATGCCATCTGTGAAATGCTTAAAGATGAAGCTAGCTAAGTTAGGAGGATTTGAGGGGAAAGTGAGGAAAAGAAAGAATAAAGATAAGCTCTAGCGTGATGTAGGTTTGACTGGAAAATAACAACCTTCAGTGAGCTCGATCTCTTTGTGTGACAAAAATGATGAAGCTGATGAGAAGCACAGTCGGTCCGTGATGATAATCATGAACATTATAACAGAACTGTGAATCGAAGTTATTATATCTTGACGTAGAAGACACCGTTGTACCCTTAGATCAGATCACATGATCGTGCAAGTTAAAAACATTGACATTTTGGGTTCAAAATATGAAATAACATGAACGAATCCAGAGAAATAAAGAGTTTATATGTGAGCATAAGATGAAGAAGGCTGCGTATCATAACGAGTCGATTACTGTTTGGTTGCACAATCCAATTAACTAGAAAGCAAAGAAAAGAAGCTAGCTAGACTATGTTCACTGAGTTTATTAGTCGAAATCACATTATCATGTTAATTTTTTGAGATATATTGTCGAACATCTTATTTTTGTTTCTCAACATTACACTTAAAAGAAAACACTAAACATAGAACTAGGAAACTTTTGGTGTGATCTTGTAATTTGGAGGTCATTAGTTTCTAAAATCGAAATCTACGTGTTTTGGTTTGCCCCTCGATTTGCTGTTATACAACTAAAGCCATCGAGGGAATTAAGGGTTTGGTATTTCATTTTCAAAAAAACTATTGCTAATTCCTAGATTCTTGACGTTGGCAGTTCTAATTAAGTGGAAGATGGCGATGCATGCAGCATGCAGGCTTATATTTCAGAATTTGACTTGCATCGTAGAAAGTTCAAGATATGTATAATCAAAATCAAGTTGAAGATAGAAATGATATCCTTATTTTGAGCCTATCTCTTGAATTTGATATTACAACTAGCTCTAACGATCGATAGTTACATATATACTGTTTAGTTCAATTTGCGAATGAAAGCAATATGTAAGGTTCTCAACCAAATTAAAGTACAACCACTATAGACCATTTGGTGTATGAGCCTCGGCAGTTGGTTTACAAAACGTGAGGCACAAACACAACTGAGGTTATCTGATCTCATGGAGTTATTGTGTGTATGTCGGCCATGTCAATATGTTAGGAAGATCATGAGAGTTGTTTGAAATTAAACGAGAAAACTGATGGGAACAAAGACAGGATTAGGCTGGCCTACTTCAAATGCATATGCGAGCCTAATAATTTTCCAATCAAATTAGGAGAGGAATTGAACACAATGAGACCGGAAGAAAAGAAGTTGAACAAGCAAAACAAACTCGAGCCTAACACAGAACAAGTGGGGTTTGCAACTTAACATAGTCATGTGATTAAGCTTCGTCGAAAAATCATGTAGAAGAATGGGGCCAAATTGGGATATAATCACCTTGCTTTCAAGTGAAGTTCGATTTAAACTTATGTAACACGTCTTTGTAAGTCTATAAGTTTGTCAATGTAATTGTATCTTAAAATTTTAGATTCAAGTATGGAATAGACTATAGAGCATCTTTGACTGTTCATGTAGCTCAATCACTTATTAACTTACATAATTGTGGAAATTCTTGTATACATGACGTATATTTACATGACACAATCTTAACCATTTATGATAATTCATGTTTGACCACTATGTTTCTATATTATTTCCTCTAATCCTGACAATCTATATATGTATGTGAAGACATACGCCTTGTACTGAAAATGCTCTAACATAATTGAGCAAAAATTAGAACAAAAAGGAAAAAAAAAACAGAGATAACATATAAATACAATTCGAAATATCTAACCATTCATCCAATACATAACATTCCTTTACGTTGGTCATAATTCTTGCCAAATCATCGGTTTGTTTGATACAATTAGATTGTAGATGTGTCTTCGTATCAATTCGATTGAGTTATATAACAGTAATTTTGCGAAAGGTGATTAGTAATAGAGAAATTTTATTCACACATCTCAAATTTCTAAATACACATATCATTTTTTTGTAAAAATTTTAATTATTGATTTAACCCTCATAATAAATAAAAAAAAACTCTCTGTAGTAGATCAAAATACAATTATGATTTATCTCTCATAATTTGCAATTGGTTCATACACAAATGATCAACATGGCTGAGGGTTACAAGATCCCAAGAATACAATTTTGTCAAGATCATCAATTAAGATCTTGGCTTCTCTTTCTTCTCTTAGCTTGAACATGACCAAAAATAATACAACCGTGACCTTCAAAGCCTTGAAATTAACTCTGAGAGTACCAACAACACGAGTACATGACCCTTACATTCAAATTAACCAACAATCAACACCTCGTCACTCTTTTTAATATAATTCAAACAATCATCGTTATTCACAAAGACAACAATCTTGTTCCCATTTTTCAAAAACTGGATCATTTTTGTGTTTCATCACAATCACATCATTTTTGTTCTAACTAATTAATTAGTTCTCAAAACTATATTTGGTTTATCAAAAAGAGAAATAAGAAATCAGCTTTCTTGTTGTCAGGAAAGGAGGAAAGGAGAATATGGAGGAAATATTTGCAATAGAAAGAAACAAGAGGAAGGGTAAATAAGGAAATATGAGGTAAAATATGATAAAAAATTTAAGAAGATATGTATTAAGTAAATAGAGATGTGTGAATAAAATTTTTTTGAGTAATATTAAACAAAGTCGAACCTAACGTAGAACAAAAATGATTTTGAGTTTGGAATTGGATCAAATCATCAAAATAAACGAGGCCCAAGATGGCTTGCAGGCGTGAGCGGCACGTATGGTGTGGCCATGGTTTTAGGTATAGAAAACACATGACCTCGAAAAGCCGAACACTGACCTTCCAGTCCTTCTGTGGACCCAACCTCGTACACTGCTCTGAGATTACGGGGAATAGAATAATCCCCAGCACAGTCAGCAAAGCACATAGCGAAGTAAGAGTGAATCAAAGTTTAAGTCTTTGCGAAGAAACAGAGTGAAGGGTCTGAATCTGGAAATGGGTTTTGCTCAGTTCATGGAGTTTGAAGGAGGAGGAGTTGGATCCAGTGGAGCTCTTAATAGCTTTCAATGGGGTGGAACCATCTTTGCCTTGTTAGTCACTCTCACTCACTACCCAAATTATTCGTTTTTATGTTTGTTTCATGATTTCTAGCTGGTTAAATTTAGTGCCTCCTCATGAAATTTTGTTTTACTGGCTAAATTCAGTTCAATATGTTGGGTTCTTGTTGATTTTCTAGTATTTTGTTTCTTATTAGAATGAACATGCATGGCTGAATCATGAGATTTGAACTTGTCTTCATGATCAGCTTCCTGTATGATGATTTGAATGCAGTGAAATAATTGAAATGGTAGACTGCTGCTGACTGCATCAAACACTCTGAAGCACTAGTTATTGGGTTCGACAGATTAAACTGGTACAACAAACATAGAGGAAACCCACATCTTAGAGGGAATACTAGTTTGTCTATCCAAGCTGTGAAATTCGTGTGATTTGTTGTGTGCATAACGGATTTGACTGTTGTCGCGACATGTTCAATTGATCATTGGAACTGCAACTGATGATGACAGTGTGTTGGTTGGCATTGCACATTGTACACTTGATCCCTTTTTCTGCAATATTGTTGTCTTCAAACTATTATGCGTTTCACTTTGATAAATTGCATCTTTGGACCTTTAGATAGACTGGCATTTGAGTTGCTCCTAAAATTCAAATGTAGCTCTTCTGTTTTGAATACATCTCTGACTTCGATCTTGCATTTTTGGACAGAATTTTGTTAATCCTGAATCGAGTAGGGCGCAGATCAGGCATGCAAAGTAACCTTCTTGTAATGTATTTGTTTACAAGCTTCCCGACGGTGATGTTTAAAATTCTGAGGTGCTTGCTATATTCCTTTCAGGTTTCCTGTTTTATGTATATGACCAACATATCCACTAAACTTGCGAATCAAATTATGCAGGGGACAGTTCGGCTATTGGGTTTCATTTCTTGCTGTTTCTGCAAACCTCTTCTTTCCACAAACTTTTCCAGGTTTCTTGTCTTTTTGTTCTCATATTATGGTATTATGTGAATGAATGTATTGCTGTGTTAGATTCAGTTTCTGATAATATGTACATATATGCAGTTTCTCGTTTTCTCCTATTTGTGGTTACACCTACTTGGGTTGCTAATGGACTGCGTTATAGTATTGTGGGTGGCATCTTTTGTCTAATTATTGGAGTTCTAGTTGTCATAACAGCAATTCAAGGAATTGGAGGTTTTAGCGATTGTTTTAGTAACTGTCAATGCAATTGTCATTGCTTTGTGTACTGTCTTAGTATAGGATTTATCTTCTTCTTTACCATTTTGTATCTGTGCTCAGAAACTTGGTAGAAAATGGAGTTCAATTGAAACAATCAATCATTTCGAGATGGTTTCTAATGCGTGTGCAGACTCAGAAATGTTAATATATGTTTTTTTTTGGTTACATGTTAATATATGTTATTGACCAGCAAAGAATGCATTATTGAATTTATTTCAAAGATCTATACGGTTAAAATCATTCTGGGTCAGAGGCTCTAGGCAGCAGATGCCTTTCCTAATCCTTGCTTAGTCTGGAGCCAGTAGCAGTTAAAAAACTTCTGAGTGCAAACTTTCTTTATAAATTCGTCTGTAAGCTTTACCGACAACTTTGTCTCGACACTTGAGCCTAGACAGTAGGCTAGTGGCTCGGAAAGGTTCTCATACCAAGTTTCTTTGGATCATAAGAAGCTTATAGTGTCCGAATGTTTAACCAGCTATTCTGCTAATGTTTCAGACAGTCAGACTATCGGGTTAGCGGGCATCTTATGATGTCCAGTTGTCTGGCTGGAGACTATCTATTTAGTTTAGTTACCATGTATGCGAATATTGTCGATCTTGGTGAGGCACTCTAATTGCCAATAGGGTAAATTGCCAATAGGCCAATAGGCAAATTGCCATAAGCTGTATTGAAGGGGGTAATTGTTAGGTTATTTTTCATTGTGAAAATGATGACCATTCTTGTTCAAGTTCATCCAACCCTCCGCTCCGCCGATGACGACGAGGGCGTTGTGGTGTCACCAAGTAGTTCTTATTTATTGGTTGCGTTTCAAACATTCCCATTCTTGTAAGAAATAAATCTATTATAACTTGAAGGATCAACACTGCTAAAATAAATCAAATTTTCTGACCACATTATTTTATTTCACGAATCAATAATTCAAATACTCATCGAAAAAAAAAAATCAATTATTCAAATCCCATTCTGTTCATGCTTTATACGATGAACACTAAAAATTGGAACCTAGCCAACCAACAAGACAAAGTCAACTAGGCATTCTTGTCCAACCCACCCTGCTTTGTTTATATAACAAAATGCCGTGAATTCAACATGATTTACTTACCAGGAAGTTTCATAGCTTCCATTTCAGATTAGTCCTTTTCATGAGACCCACTCAGCTTCAGAATATATTCCATGCTGAGCAACCATCATTCACTCCTTCAATTCAGGCAAAATGAGTTTCCTTTCTCTCATTTCATCTATCATCATTGTCACCAGTTTTTGTTGCATTTCTGTGATCCTTGCTCAGCAGCCTTATGAAGGACAAGCCTTCACAGATTGTTACAATCCAGACTTGTCAAAATCTGTTTTTGGATACACCTGCAATGGCTTCAACAGAAGTTGCCAAACTTATCTCACCTTCAGATCACAGCCTCCTTACAACACTGTTACTTCGATTGCTAGTATGTTGGCTTCTGACCCATCTCAGCTTGCAGAAATTAACTCGGTTTCTGAGTCCGCAACATTTGCTACAGACAAATTGGTGCTTGTTCCAGTCACCTGTTCTTGCTCAGGTCAGTACTATCAGCTAAACACATCTCATGTTGTTGTTCATGGTGATACTTTCTTAGTTATTGGAAACAACACATTTCAAGGCCTCTCAACGTGTCAAGCTATAATGAAGCAGAACAGTAATCTCACCACAAAGAACTTGTATACTGGTACCAGACTCACTATTCCTCTTAGATGTGCTTGTCCCACAAAGAACCAAACTGATTTGGGAATCAATTATCTAATGAGTTACTTAATAACACCTGGTGATTATGTTTCAAAGATTAGCGATAGGTTTGATACAGATACAGGTAGGACTCTTGAAGCCAATGGGCTCTCAGAGGAAGCAGCCAACATTTATCCCTTCACCACACTCTTAGTTCCTTTAGAAAACCCTCCATCTAGTTCTCAAACCACACTGCCACCTTCATCATCACCACCATCAACTCCGGCTATTCCTTCAGCTTCCTCAAAGAACTCGAAGAAAATATGGGTTTATGTAGTTGCTGGGGCTATTGGAGGAGGTGGTATTGTTTTGGTGATAGCCTTCCTTATCTTCTACACATTCATCCGCAGAAGAAGTAAGAAGAAGACTGATACAGTTGTTGTATCTGAAAGCATTGAGGCGCTTGAGAAACCACTACAGAAAAGAGGGGATGAAGAATCTGAATCTCAGGATTTCTTAGAGTCTGTATCTAGTGACATAGCTCACATGGCTCTATCCCTCAAAGTTTACAAATTTGAGGAACTGCAAACTGCAACCGAGAACTTCAGCTCCAGTTGTTTGATCAAAGGATCTGTTTTCCGTGGCATATTTGATGGGGATGTGGCTGCAGTCAAGCAAATGACTGGTAATGTATCCAAAGAAATCAATTTGCTAAACAAAATCAACCATTCTAATCTGATTCGTCTCTCCGGGGTTTGCTTTAATGATGGTCATTGGTATCTGATCTATGAGTATGCTGCCAATGGACCATTGAGTGATTGGATCTACTTTGAAGAAAATGATGGAAAGCTATTAAGTTGGACACAAAGAGTGCAGATTATGTTGGATGTGGCCTCAGGGCTTGATTATCTGCACAGCTACACCACTCCTCCTCATGTCCACAAGGATATAAAGAGCAGCAACATTCTTCTTGACAGTGACTTCAGGGCCAAGATTGCGGATTTTGGTCTAGCAAGGTCAGCTGATGCCCAAGACGGTCACTTTTCTTTGACGAATCACATTGTTGGAACGATAGGGTACATGGCTCCTGAGTACTTAGAAAATGGTTTGATCTCCACAAAGCTTGATGTCTACGCATTTGGGGCACTCATGTTGGAATTACTCACCGGAAAAGAGGTTGCGGTGCTTTATGAACAAAATATGCACTTGTCTGATACACTGTACTCTTTGCTAAACAATGAAGATGGTGGACAGAGTTTGAGGCAGTTCATGGATCCTGCTTTGCAAGAGAATTATCCTCAAGAGCTTGCTATTTTTGTGATCAGGTTGATTGATAGTTGCTTGAAGAAAAACCCAGGATCTCGGCCGACCATGAATGAGATGGTGCAGTTTCTCTCAAGGACCATGAGCAATTCTCTGACTTGGGAATTGTCAAGCAACAACTCAGGCTACCAAGGTTCAGTGGGAGTTCTTGATGGTACAGAAACTGGATAAGATCTCATTCGACTCGATAAAATTTCGGCTTCTACGATTCTTTTCAACTCATGGTCGAGTTTAATTTTGTATTATACCACTCTTTTTAGGCCATCGGAACTGTGTCTATCACATGCTACTAGGAAAAAAAAGTTGACAAATAGGGAAGAGATACACTTGCCAATATTTTATATTTGGAATAATGCATCAACTACATGGATTATGAATTACTTGTATGCATATTTGTAAATTTGGTGTAATGTGTTATTGTGAACAAAAAGAGACCATTATTGTTATCTAATACCATCTAAGGGAGCCCTTCTAGTGAGGACCCTTAAGTTGAGGACTTGGTGATGACTTTTCGGTTTATGGTTTAAAAGACCTAATTTTCGATCACATTTTGACATCTCATCCGTTCAGTTTTTAGGTTTATATGAGTAGATCATTTATACAAATTTTCACCCAAATTGGTGTTCATTAAGATAACAAACTAGATCAAATTAATGGATGAACCAAATCTGTCAATTATGAACCGTTCAAGTTCATAATTGATAAATCACACTTATGAATGCCTTAATAATTTTCAATATAGCTGAAAATTTGAAGAAATGATCTACTCATAAATACCTATAAACTGAACGGTCAAGATGCGGATATAAGCTCGAAAGGTGGGATAAGCCAAAAAGTCCTTACCAAGTCCTCAACTTAAGAGTCCTCACTAGAATGACTTCCTACCATCTAAATCTTAATTTGAAGATAAATATCTTAACTTTTGGTTTAACTATCTAAAGTCCAAATAACAGTGTGAAAATTTTATTACAAACTTTGTATCAGAAAATCCAAATTTTGGTGTATTGTTTTTGAAAGGCAAAGATGAAAATATACAGAAGACACTCTTTAGTGAATAACAAGTGTAGCAAGTCACTTGATATACCCTTTCCTTAAAAGCATGCATGGTAACTAGTAAGCGTCTAAGTCTGTAAGAGAGGAGAACTCTATGCTATGAAGGTGAATGAATTTTAGAGATGGAAAATTCCAAGAACATTTCATTTTTGAAATCCATGCCAGTTTGATGATGATGATTTACTATGAAAAATAGTCTAACTCCTTCTGTCCTAAACCATCCCATTCCAAAATGCTTACGAATTTTTATCCTACATGACTGCTTTGTGTGATGAAAGAATTTTTAGCTTCACAATCATGAAGATAGAGGTCTAATTAAACACACTAGAACTATATGATTCATCGACCATACTGAATTCGTATATTTCAAAGGAATACAAAAATATTGGTGACAAATTGGAAGCGCATGACATCTTCAAGTCTCTTGTAAAAAGATGTCCTCATTAGGTAACAGATTGGTTGCTATACAAAACATGCACCTTCCGATCCATATATGTACATTTAGTCAACATATATACAGTTACATATGACCAAGATGCAGTATTCGGTCTTGGTTGAAGAACAAGGCAATGAGAGAAGTTAGATGACTCAGAGATGAAACTGTACCTCGATCAAACCGTGGCTTGGTTGGTTAAGGTGTTTAACTAACAACTTTGAGGTCACAGGTTCAAACCTCACGGACATATGTAGGGTGTGTGAGTTATTAATAAAACGTTTTTTTTTTAAAAAAAAAAAAACTGTACCTCGATCAAATGCGCAAGAAACAGAAATAGATGGATTATCCGTCTATGCAGGGGTGGACTTGATCTCAACAAGAGTGTGCTATATATGAAATAATTACTCAATCTCAACAAGAGTGTACTATGAAATAATGCAAGTGTTTAAACTCTATGAAAACTTCATTGCATCTTGGTTGAGACTTTGAAGAGTGCTAGAACCCTAGTCGGAAACTCAATAACGGTCATGACAAAACTGTTGAAACATCTGCTACAATTTCTGAACTATACACAAAGATGATAAAATTGTAACACCTCATAACAATACTTAACGATATCATGAATATTGTATTGATGAAGCAGACAATACGTCAAGGGCATTCAAACTCTTAAGAAATTGAAGCAAGAAACGTGTGAGTATACCTCCAATCCCATTCAAGAATAGACAATGAACAGAGACAGCCACCAACAAAACCAAAGGAATAGAACGCAACCGTTGAGATTCCGGTTCCACCAACCACGTACAGCGCCAGAATGCCAGATAGAACGCAAACCAGAAGAAGACGGAGGGCAAAAGCCGCGCCACCCAGGATAAGGGGGCGCCAACGAACAAAGCCGATTTGGTTTACGAAACGAAAAGTCCAACCAGGAAACCCTAGGGAATTTTACAATCTTATATATTTTCTTTCATAAAATTTTAAATTGTCTTTTTTTTTTTAACACATCAACCAAACAAAAGACGTAGGAACTGAATTTCAATTTCCAAAGAAAACTAGAATTAGAATTATTGATCCCCACGTCCTTCTTGCCTTAGGGTTTTCTTCCTACTACAAAAGGGGTACGTACGTTCTCCATCGATCTGCATTCCTCTCTCTTTTCTTTGGGCGGTGTATATATACGAGTGTGACAAATCTATTAGGCCTCTCTGTTCTAGCTAGCATCACAATTGATTTGGGTATGGAGAATTTATCTGAAGATCTGTGGTTTGAGATACTCGGTAGGATATCCTCAGAGAAGGATTTAGTGCCATGCATGAGTGTGTCCAGGTTATGGCACCGAATAGCATCGGGTCTTTGGGTGAAGAAATTTTGGGCGCAGTCGTCCCCTCCTTTGGGTCTTTTTTACTGCACCGTCGCCAACTCCACCACCTTGGGTAATCTGCACTATTATCATCGCATGAATTATATCTCTTTATATAATTATTGTGTGTCGGAAGATAACCTGGAAAGGACCCGCCTTTTCAGACTACAAAATTTTTGTCACGACATAGAATCTTATAGGATGAGGAAGGGGCATTGGCAGATTTTTGATCGAGATTTGTATGATGCCGATCATGATGATGATGATGAGGACGAAGAAGACGATGTTTTGGATTCAGAATATCACGCATTGATCAATCAAAGAGAGACTCAACAACTAAAAGAAAGAAATACTGATCGTGATCAGTACTTAAACGGTTGTAATGGGTTACTTCTATTGTTGAAATCAGCAACTCGTCAATTTTATGTTTGCAATCCCATCACACGACAACAAGTCGCAATACATAAAGCTTGTTTGCACAAAAACCAGGATTATCAGCATTTTTGTGCTACTTTGGCTTTTGACCCTTCTGAATCTCCTCATCACTACCGAGTTGTAAGAATTGATTATTCTCCGGAATTGGCTTCCACAGCCTTCCTCGACATATTTTCATCCGAATATGGTCACTGGATTCGACATAGGTTGCATCTTGATGATTCGAGTCTCACTGAGGGGTTCAAAGGCTGCAAGTTGTGCAGGCAACTGTTTTACTTGCAAGGAAAGTTATACAGCTTAACCATGTCGTGGAATCTCCTTTGCATCGACCTCAAGACCATTGAAGCTTACACCCTTGAACTTCCTGTCCCGGAGACCGATAGAAGCGGAGCCATGGGATGTCTTGGGGTGTCAAGAGACATTCTTTGCTATATGAAGCTTATGCATGATAAATCATCAAGTGCTCCGCTTCACAATATGGTAGTTTGGTCTTTTGAAAATAACGAGTGGATTCCTAGATATAGTGTACGTTGTCAGTTGTTGAGAGCCGAAATAAGGAAGGATCTAGGCTATGACTGCGATGACACCATGGAACCCTATGCAATAAGTCCAAGTTCGGATCTCTTGTTCTTTGGCACTCCCACCTTGATTTGTTGTATCAACCTTAAAAGTGAAAAGTTAAAATTCGTTTGTGTAACGAGCTCTAAATTAGATACACCTGCTTGTTTCTTGACATTACGGGCTTGCTTCGTACCTTTCCACACTCGGTTGCATAAGAGGAGCCACGTCTTCAATCCATTGTAAGTACACACTATATATTTCCTTCTCTGTTAGTTAAAACTTAAAATGTAAGATAGGAAAGCTTGTTAGAGTTTTGTTTTATTTTTTGTTTGGTGTTTTTCTTGTATATATGTTATTATGCAATCACACTCTGACTTCTCTTGTCATGTTTTTCCTATTAAACAGAGAAGTGGGAGCAATGAGTTCTAAGGGCACAGACATTTTGAGTGTGGAAGCATCAAATGGCAAACAAGAATATGGTGAATCAGTTAAAGTAATTGATGTCGAGTTATATGATACAGATACTTTGCAAAAAGTCTCATTGGTTTATCCCAGTGAAATCATGGGCATGCATTTAGAGCTTGAGCAAATGAGAAGGGAACGCTACACATATAGTGATAGTGATGACGACGACGACGATGACGATGACGATGATGATGATGAACATGAACATGAACATGAACATGTCGTAGATGAGTTTGAAGGTCTTGTAGGGAGTATGAGGAAAAAGAGGAAAATAAGTAGGTGATGTTGATGTGCGAATTTGTGATTTGCGGTTTTCCTTGCATTATATGGATTTATTTATTTATTTTGTTTCCGGCTATTGAAATAAGTACAAAGGGTTTATTTATTTATATTCTTTGAAAATAAAATATTTTTGATAATTGAAGGCCAAAATGGCTGAATACATTGACCCGAGGGATCGCGATAGTACCATTACATTAGTAATTTAGCTCACTCATTAAACTTTGTTTCTCTCCTTTGGGTTAGGGTTTCAGAGAGTGTTAGGGCAAAGCACACTCTGTAAGAAAAATAGTCTTTAGATAGAAAGAAGATCAGCTGTATCTCATAGCAGCATAACCCTATTAGACCGTATCTTCTCTATTAGGGATTTACTTATCTGTATATATATGTTTCCTTATAGAGTTTAGTTTCCTAGTCAGTCACGATTACACTTGTATATGTATTCCCTCTGTATCAATGAAAGATGATTCCACCAGAACTATTATCTTTTCATGGTATCAGAGCAGTGATAAGATCCTGTTCTATCGTTGCACTCTAATTTCTCGTGCAGCCTCCCTATCTCAGCCATCATGTCTGATGACGAAATCCCATCATCTCCAAAACCTGACGGTTCTATTCCTAAGACCTCAGAATCCTCAAAATCCTCACCACCAAAAATTGATTCTGTTCCAAAGGATTCAGAAACCTTATTAGAGGTTTCAAGTCCCTATCTCATTCACCATTCCGATCATCCTGGATTGGTTCTCATCTCCAAACCCTTGAATGGAGACAATTTCTCTGGTTGTAAAAAGGCTATGGTTCGAGCCTTAAATTCCAAGAACAAGCTTGGATTCGTCAATGGCTCTATTAAAGCTCCTTCAGAAACAGCTGACCCTAATGGTTATGCGATTTGGTCAAGGTGTAATGACATGGTCCACTCTTGGATCGTTAATTCTTGCGATCCAGAAATAGCCGAAAGTGTGACCTATTATCCTACTGCCTATAAAGTTTGGGAGGATCTTTATGAACGCTTTTCTCAAGCAAATGCGACACGCATCTTTGAGATTCAGAGAGATATCAACTCTCTTCGACAAGAACAACTCTCAGTTTCAGTCTATTACACAAAGTTGAAGGCTCTATGGGATGAATTATCAACACTTGATGCAACACAACAAATAGATCAACAAAAATTGATGCAATTCCTTATGGGATTGAATGAAACATACCAGGCTATCCGAGGACAAATTCTTCTCATGAAGCCTGTACCCACTGTTCGACAAGCCTTCTCCTCTGTCCTTCAAGAAGAAAAGCAACGTCTGATTGCTTCATCCCACATGGTGGAAGACTCCGACAGCGCCGCCATGGCAGTCCAATCCGGGAATAATAGGTCGGCACCGGAAGCAAGGAATGATCAAGCTAATCGGTTTTCTAATCGCAGCACCTGGAATGATTGAGCAGAGCGTGGTGGAGGAACTCATCGCGGCTCCTGGAATGGAGGACGACGGGGTGATCAAAACCACCGCCATTTTGGGTCAGAAAGAAGAAGGCCTCAATGTACCTATTGTGGTGATATGGGCCACTGGGTTCAGACTTGTCACAAATTACATGGATACCCAGAAGGCCACCCTAAAGCAAGAGATAATCCAAGTAATTTTAACAGAACAGCTGCTGCTAATTATGCTTCAGAGGAGAGGTTGGTTTCGATTCCAGAAGACCAACTAAAACAATTGTTGTCACTTATCCCCAAAACTCAAGATGAGGACTCCAATTCCAAGGCAAATGCGGTAACAAAACCAGGTTTGTCTAAAGTTCCTTCCCGCAATTGGATTATTGATAGCGGGGCAACCGATCATATTACTTCCTCGTCTAAATTATTGCATAAAGTTCAAGATTATTATTCGTTGCCATCGGTATCATTACCTAGTGGAGAGCAAGCCAAAATTGTTGCAAAAGGAACTTTTCCTTTGAATTCCGATTATTATCTGCATGATGTATTATCAGTGCCTAAATTCAAAGTTGATCTGCTGTCTGTTAGTCGTTTGACGAGAAATCTGAATTGTTCAGTGACATTTTATCCATATTGGTGTATTTTGCAGGATCTGGCTACAAGGAAGACGATTGGTTTGGGTAAGCTACGTGACGGACTATATTACCTAGCGGCACTAGCGACGGAGAAATCTTTGACCAAACAATCCTCACCATCCAACAGACCAGCATGTCACCTCACCACCTCTTCCACCGATCTCTGGCACAGTCGGCTAGGCCATGTATCACCTTCTCGTTTGAGTTTCATTGCCAAGAATTTTTTGAATTTTTCCATTCAGTCAAATAATGCTTGCCCTATATGTCCTTTGGCTAAGCAAAGTCGTCTGCCTTTTCCTACCAGTGTTATTTCTTCAACCAAACCTTTTGAGATTATTCATTGTGACATTTGAGGTCGTTATCGACATCCTTCTCTTTCTGGTTCCCATTATTTTCTCACTATTGTTGATGATTATACACGTTTTACATGGATATTTCTGATGCGATTCAAAAATGAAGCACAACCAATTATAAAACGTTTCTTCAGTTATGCTTCCACTCAATTTGAGTCTCGCATTAAAACCTTTCGAAGTGACAATGGTGGTGAGTTTCTTTCACTTCGTCCTTTTTTTCAAGGCAACGGTGTTATCTTTAAGCACTCTTGTGTTTACACACCTCAACAAAATGGGGTTGTGGAACGCAAACACCGTCATATCCTTCAAGTAGCCCGAGCTTTGAAATTCCATGCTCAACTTCCTACCGAATTTTAGGGGGAGTGTGCGCTTACCGCTGTTCATATCATTAATCGACTCCCTTCTCCTCTACTCTCTTTTAAAACACCATATGAATTACTTTACTCATCACCACCTTCTTACTCTCATCTCTGTGTTTTCGGTTGTTTAGCCTATGCTACAAATGTTCACACATCACATAAATTTGATCATCGTGCCAAGCAATCCATTTTCATCGGCTATCCTATTGGGCAAAAAGGTTACAAATTGTACGATTTATCTACAAAAAAAATCTTTACTAGCCGAGATGTCATATTTCATGAACACATCTTCCCATATGCCTCTCCTCCGTCCAGCCTCAGTCCTTCTTCGCCAGCCCAATCTTCCGGCCCAACTCCTTCACAGGCCCAATCTTCAAGTCCAACTCCTCTTGTTGACTTCTTTTTTGATCAGTTTCCTTCTCCTACCTCTCAGCCACGCGCCTCACACCCTCAGAAACCCAGTTCCGATCCTGAAACCTCCACCACACCACTGCCTCCATCTCCCGACCCTGCTCCGATCACTCCGACGCCACCCCTTTCTTCCGGTCCCCCTTCGATTACTCCGGTGTCTTCCATCAAGACCTATTCTCGCCGTCCTAAGTCCATCCCCATACCTCCTCCTCTTCCGACCTCTCCATCTCCGTTCGCTCCACATCCGTCTTCTCTTCCTCTGGCGTCCCCTTCTCCGGCTTTGCCTTCCATGGCGCCACCTTCTCCACCATCAAATCCTTCTGATTCTATGGCCGAGTCTGTGCTCCCATCCACAGCAACCCAACCCGCACCCACTGCTCCGCTCCGTCGCTCACGCCGCCACGTTGTCCCACCGGTCAAACTGACCGATTATGTCTGCTCGTATGCCCACTCCGATCACTCGTCTTCCTTGGTTCCAGGTCCGACACAAGGTACGCGTTATCCATTGGTGAACTATGTTTCCTATCATCGATATACGCCTGCTTATCAACAGTTTGTTGCTCAAATTAGTGCTGCCACAGAACCTAGGTCTTATATGGAGGCTGCTGCTCATCCTGAGTGGCAGGCAGCCATGGATTCCGAGTTGCAAGCTCTCCAGGCCAATGGCACATGGTCTCTTACCAAACTTCCAGTGGGTAAGAAGCCAATTGGTTGTCGATGGGTATATAAGATAAAGCACAAGTCTGATGGTTCGATTGAAAGATACAAGGCTCGCTTGGTGGCACAAGGCTTCACTCAACTTGAAGGTATTGATTTTCAAGACACATTTTCCCCTACGGCCAAGATTATCACAGTCCGCTGCCTTCTTGCTTTAGCTGCAGCCCGGCGCTGGCCTTTGCACCAAATGGATGTCAACAATGCTTTCCTTCACGGTGATTTACAGGAAGAGATATACATGTCCCTGCCACCAGGGCTCCGGCGACAGGGGAAGGATGGCATGGTTTGTCGCCTTCACAAGTCACTATATGGCCTGAAACAAGCTTCTCGTCAATGGTTTGCCAAGTTTACTGAAGCCATTCGATCTGCGGGTTTTGTGCAATCTCGAGCAGACTATTCTCTCTTCACCAAGAACCAAGGCAAGTCCTTTACTGCTCTTTTGATATATGTCGACGATATATTGATTACTAGAAATGATCATCAAGGTATTGCTGCCACTAAAAAATTCCTGCATAGTCATTTTCATATCAAGGATCTTGGTGACTTAAAATACTTTCTTGGCATTGAGGTTTCTGCTTCTGAAAATGGGATTTTTATTTCCCAACGTAAATATGCACTGGAGATTATTGAGGATGCAGGACTGTTGGGCGCAGCCCCTATTGATACACCAATGGAACGAAGTTTAAAATTGTCTGATAAGACTGATTTGCTCAAAGATCAAGGTCGCTACAGGAGATTGGTTGGAAGACTAATATATTTGACTGTTTCAAGACCGGACATTACTTATGCAGTTCATGTCTTGAGTCGGTTTATGCATGAACCGCGAAAAGCTCATATGGAGGCAGCACTTAGAGTAGTGCGTTACCTCAAGAGTGCTCCTGGTCAGGGTCTCTTTTTCTCCTCCAACAATGATCTGAAACTGAGAGCATTTTGTGATTCGGATTGGGCAGGCTGCCCACTTACTAGACGTTCCACTACAGGATACTGTGTGTTTCTTGGACCTTCATTAATCTCTTAGAGATCAAAGCGTCAGAAAACTGTATCTCTTTCATCGGCAGAGGTAGAATATCGTGCTATGACTGGAACGTGTTGTGAGTTAACATGGCTGCGATACTTACTTAGAGACTTGGGCATAATGCATCATGAACCTGCCTCCTTATATTGTGACAATAAAGCAGCACTGCACATAGCAGCGAATCCGGTGTTTCATGAACGAACCATGCACATTGAGATGGATTGCCATTATATCAGAGATAAAATTCAAGACAGATCTATTGTTACAAGATTCGTGAGTTCATCACATCAGTTGGCAGATGTTTTGACCAAAGCTTTGGGGAAAGAAACCTTTGTTCCCATGATACGCAAGTTGGGAGTGCAGGATATCCACTCTCCAACTTGAGGGGGAGTGTAAGGAAAATAGTCTTTAGATAGAAAGAAGATCAGCTGTATCTCATCAGCAGCATAACCCTATTAGACCGTATCTTCTCTATTAGGGATTTACTTATCTGTATATATATGTTTCCTTATAGAGTTTAGTTTCCTAGTCAGTCACGATTACACTTGTATATGTATTCCCTCTGTATCAATGAAAGATGATTCCACCAGAACTATTATCTTTTCACACTCAAAGCGTCTTCTCTTAGCACTTTGAAATTCTTGTCTCAGTGCTTTGTTTCTGGAGCCAACGGGGTAGCCCATTTTCTTCTTTGCTTCAATAGAGATACTGGCTTAGTTATCAGCTTATCATCTGGACCTCTAATGAGACCCAACACACTAAGAGGGAAGCGGATGTTAACACGAGATTTTTTTCCTGACATGGACAAAGTGACAATCGCATAACCTTTGAATCGGTTTATTATTATATTCTACTTGATGTATGTAACATTTATTCAAAACTATATCAAGCTAGCAAAAATCTTTGTTCATGGAAGTATGATACAGCTATCCTTGTTGTGCTATATGGAAGCTTCAACTTCCTTTTCCTCATCCACTTGATACTGCTCCTGCTTGGTCAAATCTTTGTTCTCAATTTTATGGTCGAAAAAGATTCTAATTTGGTATTGGACCGAAATAAAAACGAGGCCCAAAAAGTAAATCGGAACCCTTTCGCTTTTCACCGTAAAGTGTTAAACATGGCTTGCAGTTGTGACCGCCACGTGTGCTGTGGTCAACCTCGTACATTGTTCAAAGACACGAGGACTCAGCGAAGTTCAAGTCTTTGCGGAGAAACGGAGTGGAGGGTCTGAATCTGGAAATGGGTTTCGCGTAGTTCATTGTGTCTGAAGATCCGCTGGAGCTCTAAATAGGGTGTAACCATCATTTTATCTTAGTCACTCTCACTCACTTCCAGATTATTCATTTTTATGTTTACTAGCTGGCTAAATTAAGTGCCCATCTCTACTGCTGAATTCAATTTAGAATTGGGTTCGTCTTGATTTTCTAGTACTTGGTTATTAGGATGATCATGCATAGAATTGGGTTTTGCTATATTCCTTTCACATTTCCTGTTTTATATATAGGACCAACATATCCACTAAACTTGCAAATCAAATTATGCAGGGGACTGTTCGGCTATTGGGTTTCATTTCTTGCTGTTTCTGCAAACCTCTTCTTTCCACAAACTTTTCCAGGTTTATTTTATCTTTTTGTTCTCATTTTATGGTATTATGTGAAAGTATTGCTGTGTTAGACTTTCGGTTTCTGATAGTATGTACATATATGCAGTTTCTCGTTTTCTCCTATTTGTGGTTATACCTACTTGGGTGGCTAATGGACTGCATAATAGTATTGTGGGTGGCATCTTTTGTCTAATTATTGGAGTTCTAGTTGTCATAACAGCAATTCAAGGAATTGGAGGTTTTAGCGATTGTTTCAGTAACTGTCAATGCAATTGTCATTGCTTTGTGTACTGTCTTAGTATAGGATTTATCTTCTTCTTTACCATTTGTATCTGTGCTCAGAAACTTTGTAGAAAATGGAGTTCTAATGCGTGTGCAGACTCAGAAATGTTAATATATGTTATTTACCAGCAAGAAATGCATAATTTCAAAGACTTGTACGGTTATAATCATGCTGGGTCAGAGGCTTAAAGCAGCAGCTGCCTTTCCTATTCCTTGGCTCCTTGCTTTGTCTGGAACTCCAGTAGCAGTTAATAAACTTCTAAGCGCAAACTTTCTTTGTGAATTCAACGGTAAGCTTTACCGACAACTTTGTCTCGACACTAAGCCTAGACAGTAGGCTAGTGGCTCGGAAAGGTCCTCATACCAAGTTCCTTTGGATCATAAGAAGCTTAATGTCCGAACGTTAAACCTGCTAATGTTTCAGACAGTTAGACTATCTGGTTAGGGTGCATCTTATGATGTCCAATTGTCTCGCTGGAGACTATCTATTTAGTTACCATGCGACTATTGTCGATCTTGGTGAAGCACTCTAATTGCCAGTAGGCTAATAAGCTGTATTGAAGGGAGTGATTGTAAGGTTAATTTTCCTATGTGAAACTGATGACCAAACGTGTTCTAGTTCAGCCAACCCTTTGCCGATGACGACGAGGTGTTATGGTGTCACCAAGAAGTTCTTATTTATTGGTTGCCTTGTAAAGAAATACATCTATTGTAGCTTGAAGGATCAACACTGCTAAATATATAGAATCAAATTTTCTGATCACATTCTTTAAATTCACGAAGAACCACATTGACTTGGGAATCAAGTATCTGATCAGATACTTGGTAATAACTGGTGATTTACTTGGAAACAACCGACTTACCATTCTAACATTAAGATAAAAATATACAGAGGACACTAGCGTATAACAGTAAGTGTAGCAACTCACTTGATATTTCCTTAACAGCATGGTAAGTTTGTAAGAAAGGAGCTATCAGTATTCAAGTCAGATGAACAACGAACAATTAAACAATTGAGGATGTTGTGCTAAAGTACGAATTTCATGGATCCTGCTTTGCAAAAGAATTATCCAAACTAATCATATTAACCGGTATGTAAATGAAAAGTTTCTAGAATCGGTAACTCACGCAGTAAGCTCCTGGCCTCCCCCATGAAATCCAGTACTCCAGAAGATTCCAGCAGGCCAGCCGGCAAGTGCTTGTGTTTCCCATATTTCATGAGTGGAATCAAAGAAGGCCTTGCATTGAGCTGACATCACACCAAAACGCAAAGAGAAAACCATCAGCTTCCAAAAATTGTTCTGGCCTTATCTCTGGCACATCATCTGCCTTGGGAAGGGCCTTCATCATCAGCTTGCTATTTTTTGTAATCAAGTTGATTGACAGTTGCTTGAAGTTCTGAAGATAGTTGATAGTTGCTATTCATCAAAGCTCTTCACCTTTCTTCACTTTCTTTATGGCTGCCCTTATGTCCTTCTTCAAACTTTTTATTTCTTGACCAAGTTCTGAAGCACTAGGTCTCTTGTCTGGATCATCTTCTGTCATTTTTTTGAGATGGCTAGTCAAGTTCTTGAAGCTTCTCGGGAACATTCCTTGTCTTGCACTTGACACGGCACTAGGATCTACCAATTCCACAATCATGAGACCCAGCTTATAGATGTCTTCCTTTTGATCATCAGGAGTATCTTTAGAAGCTATAACAAGAGACATTATATGAGCCAACAAGATCAACAGAGAAGCAAACAACTCTATAAATTATATATAATGTATTCTATAATTATATTATTCTATTATTACCTCTTCCAAAATCACATATTTTTGAAATTCCGTTTGAAATCAAGATGTTGTCTTTACAGAGGTCTCCATGACTGAATCCAAATGAATGGATATGCTGAAGCCCTTTCACAACTCCTTCTATGATGTTGGAAGTCTCCCTTGCTGTCAATGTCCTCCAAGTGTCTACAAGACTGCTGCAGGAAGAAAAAGAAAAGAATTAGTGTGAAATATAAAAGTAATAGAAGATATATACATATTTGCTCTAATTACATTTTCATTTATACCTATCACAGGCTTCCAGCTTTAGGTATAGACATGGTCTTTGCTTTTCATCAGTGAGACCATCTTCTTCTGCTTTTTCGCCCCATATCTGGTTCTCTATCCAACAGCCATAATATTTTACAATATTAGGGTGGTCAAGCTTTGACCAGATGCTTGCCTCACTACATAAAAACAAATAACCATTTTATATAAATTATTAACCACCAAACAAGAGTATCAGATGCAAAAATAACAATATTGTATTGACTTAGTTACCTTATGGCAGATTCATAGCAGTCATGTGTTGAACCTAAATCAACTTTTTTAATGGCACAGCATTTGCCATCTAACTTGTTTTTACACTTAGCCACAACCCCATATGTTCCAGTACCTAGAAAAGAATAGAGTGCTTAATTATGTTATAACAACTATTTTACAAGGGATTGATGAGTTTATAAAACAAATTAAAAGAGTTAAGATTCAATTACCAAGTAACTCAAGCTCCTTATAATTGGACAAATACCAACAAGGTGTCTGCAACAAAAAAACTAAGTATTAACACAAGGTGTCTGCAACAAAAAAAACCAAGTATTAACACATTGTTGTCTTAAACCAGAGTTACCTTATCAATACTTGACACTAGGCTGGAGAAGATTTTCCTCCCAGTTGATGGACAGAAGATCTCTCTAATCACATCAAAACCATCTAAGCCACCACAACATACACAATTTATAAGTAACAAGGCCAAACATTGAATCAGTAATTTGGAGAACAAATTATATGAGATGCCTAACCAAAGCACACTGCACACCTAGTTCTAGACCGATCAAACACAGATGTGTAAACACTGTAAGTTCAAAACATTATCACCTCATTTCAGAAGCCAAACATCAATCAGAGGCTTAATAAGATGCAGCCAATTCAAATTTAGGCTCAATCGCACTAAAGTTACACCAAAAACCTCCTAATTTAACACAGGTATATCCACAAACAATATAGATTTCAGTAATTTGAAGCAAAATTCAAATCAAGCCTTAAAACCACACCATGAACACTGAGCTAACTAAAGCTGCGAAAGTATCATAAAATGAATAAGAGTTCGACATGAAACACAATTAAGAAATTAAACTAAGATTCATCAAACTTATGAGAAGCCTAACCAAAGCACACCTAGTTCTAGACCGATCCAACACGGATGTGTAAAGACTGTAGGTTCAAAACATCAATCCGAGGCTTAATCAAATGCAGCCAGTACAATCTAGGCTTAATCACAAGCATCGGTTTCAAATCGAAGCTTAATCGCACTAAAGTTACACAAAAAACCTCTTAATTTAGCACATGTATTTCCACAAACAATACGGATTTCGGTAATTTGAAGCAAAATTCAAATCAAGCCTTAAAACCTCACCATGAAAACTGAGCTAAATATAGCTGCAAAAGTCTCATAAAATGACTATAACTTCGAAATGAAACACAATCTAGCAATTAAAACTGTGATTCATCAAACATTCAAACTTAGGAGTCGATCGATCTACAAGTTTCAGCTAAGAACAGAGCAACGAAATGCAGCAAAAATGAAAAAAAAATCGAAAGGAAACACAAGTCAAGTAAAAATTGAGATAAATCGAACTTATGGAGCTAGATCTTGACCGAGGGTGTCGATTGTTCTACAAGTTTTAAGAAAAGAACAGAGCAAGCAAATCAAACAAAAATGAATAATGAAGTCCAGGAAGAGCACCTGGAACTCCTTCAGGATCAACTTGAGAAATCTCTGCTTCAATTACTCAAACGAGCTTCTGATCGAAGAGAACCTGAGTTCGAATCAGAGAGAAAGAGGGAAACAAGGTCCAGAGTTGGTTCGGCTTTAGATTTGAAAACGTGGAGGGAAGCTTATAAAGTCCCAGACACAAAGGGGCCTCCATACGACGTAGTTTTGCTTTTTCAAATTTGGTTCTCGAAATACCAGAAATACCCCTGTTAACTAACTTTACCGAACCAAAACTCGGGCCTCATTGAGGCTATTTTGGTCCCTATGTGTCTTCTTTTCCTCGCAAGAACCTTCACAACCCCATAATTAACATCAATGGCGCCAACCCCATCAGCCTCAATCAGCTTCTTCTTGATCTTCTTCCCCCATTAGCCTCCAAACGCAACCACCCAAAATCGTAGTAAACTCACCACATTGGGCAGAAATCCCATCGACTGGTGCATTTTGTCGAGCACCTCGTGTGCAGTCTCCACACCATTTGAGTTGCCCAACTAAGCACTAATCCGTACTAGTGATTCAGCACCAAAACGTTCAGCAATATCTTCAAAGACCTCACCGATCGCCGGACGCCGAATTGTGGAATGGGTGATGAATGTCATGAAGGCGAGTTCAGGGTGTGAAACGACGCCTTCCTTCCGGATTAGACATATGAAGAGGTGCTTGTGCATATGATACTATCAGAATTTCCAAAAATGAAATACTTGAGCTCTTCACTTAGATCTTTCACACTGGTGGCCTCCATCGTTTTAAAGAGAAGTGAAAGCGGCACTCTTGCAAAGAGCTGTGTCTCTTGTCTTAGAGTTTCTTGCAAGCAGGAAACGTAACGGTTCTCATGTGTGTTATACACAGTTAGTTGTGCTACATTTGCCTCAACATGACAATACGTATATATAGTTACTTTAACATGACAATATGATGACTTTGATAATAATGCCCTTAACAAATTAAGTCACTCAACTACATCGATCACTACATTTCCCAACGTTCATCCCATCAATAACTTACATAACTGAGCAACAATTATAACAAAAAGAAGAGATACCATACCAATCAAATTTTAGATACTGAATCATTTGATCATCAAATAAATAGACGTTTCGTTATGTTGATTTTAATCGTTTGCCAAGTTATCGGTTTAATTGATAAAAATAGATCTTAGATGTGTTCTTTTGTGTTAAATGCGTATCAGTTCGATTGAGTTATACGTACGGTAGTAATTTTTTGAAATGTGAATAATGATATTGAATTATTAGTGGAAAATACAACACAATCTTTGGCATCTTCTAGCAGCATCAAAGACCTTGGAGCCCCAAAGCTGTGTTTCTTTGCTTTCTTAGTACATAATTAAGTTAGAAACCTATATATAGCTTCTATGGGCGGACTTCCTCCACCTTATGCTTGTTCTTGGAACCCACTGGACTTACGTTTCTTTGCCGAGGAAACTCTTAGCATGCTCATCTTGATGTGGAAGGCTCAATTACGATGAGAAGGAAGGCTCAAGAGGCTGCACCTAAGGATCGAGCATAGTGCGAATTTGGCTTCTCTATCCTTAATTAGGTAGAGATATAAATGTACGTAGCCAGTAAAAATTGTACAATTCCAAAGCCGTGAATGAAAAGAGAATTAAACTTGGATCAAGTAAAATCTCATAACAAGTAGAGAATGTCCCTTCTTCTTCTTTATAATAGTCGCGACTTGTCTAACTCAATTCATGCAGTCCATCTGATCCTCAACGATTAAGCCAACTATTAAACTATCATTCTTGATCATTTGATCAGCACTAATTCTATCTTTTAAAGCAATAAAATCTATTTGTTTTATTGCGTTATTGGATCGAGTTTGTTATCAAGTTTGCAACAAATGTCGTCTCCTTTTCTAATTAATTGCAGCGCATTTGTAACAATATTCAACTTCATTTTACTAACATGCATATGTAGCAATAACATCAACTTGTCCAATCGATTTTGGATTATACTAAGTAGCTGTGAAAGAATGGAGGTGAGTGAATGAAAATATGATCTCTCTCCGTTTGCCTGCATAATTTCTACAGAGAATTGAAAAGGATATACGAGTACTGCAATCACTAGCCGGCTAGACACAGGTCATTTTTGTAGATTTTCCAAGATGCATCTGAAGCTCTCAAATTTAAATTATTCTTGGTAATTAACGATATGACTCCCAATCTTGAAGCCAAAGGACACAAAATATTTGTTACTTGATGATGGTCGAAAACGCTGTTCGGAGTGTCTGGACTCAGCAATTATGGATACTAACGAATGCCAACCCCATTACCTTGAAATACAAGAATTTTACAAAGGTTTAAACATGAAAGTGGCACAGCAAGTTCCCATGCTCGGATGTTAGCACTACCAGAAAAAAGGTTTTAGCCGATGAAAATAAAAGAAACAGACCGACGAATTGTTTTTTCGTCGGCTAACGTGGACTTTAGCCGACGAAATTTTCCTTCGTCAACTAATTTAAATTTTCGTCGGTTATGGTCAATTTTAGCCGACGAAATTTTAATTTCGTTAGACAAAATTTTTTTTTCGTCGACTTTATTATGTGAACTTAAGCCGATGAAATTTTTAAAAATTTAGTAAGTGTTAAGTAAATGTTCCGTTTCAAAAACAAACTATACGTAGATCCTTCAAACGTAAAAAAGTCGTGATATAAGATATGACCAGAATGGTGAAATACGTCTACGGTTGAAAAATCACGATATTCCGGTAAAGTCTCGGTGCCGATAGTTGCGATCAATGTAATTTTCCATTCTTTCTCCTTATGGGTAGCCCTATCTTTGGTTGTTATTTTCCGTAAAATTTTTATACGACTTGTTGCGTCTCATCTATTTGAAACTATTTTCAGTTGAAGGTCCGGCCAAAATACGTAATTTAGACGGTCCAATGATATTTTCCTTGCGTTTAGGGGTTTGACTTACGGGATTGACTGTCCGGATCGAGCCCTTAGCCTTGTCGGATCAAGTTGAATTTTTTTCCAGACATGTATTTTATCATGATGGTCAGATCTGACAGTCGGATTTTCGTTTCTCAAGTTTTATCATCACAATCACAACATGCATACTAATGTTGTATAACTTGTTTACTTAGTGTTAAAGTAAATGTTCCGTTTCAAAAACAAACTATACGTAGATCCTTCAAACGCAAAAAAGTCGTGAAATAAGATATGACCAGAATGGTAAAATACGTTTACGGTTGAAAAATCATGGTATTCCGGTAAAGTCTCGGTGCCGATAGTTGCGGTCAATGCAATTTTCCATTCTTTCTCCTTATGGGTAGCCCTATCTTCGGTGATTATTTTTCGTAAAATTTTTATAGACTTGTTGCGTCTCATCTATTTGAAACTATTTTCAGTTGAAGGTCCGGCCAAAATACGTAATTTAGACGGTCCAATGATCTTTTCCGTGCGTTTAGGGGTTTGACTTACGGGATTGACTGTCCGGATGGAGCCCTTAATCTTGTCGGATCAAGTTGAATTTTTTCCCATATATGTATTTTATCATGATGGTCATATCTGAAGGTCGGATTTTTGTTTCTCAAGTTTGATCATCACAATCATAATGTGCCGAATGTATAAAAAGTACTATAGCTGACGGCATTATTGAAAATTCGTCGGCTATAGTTAATAAAATAAAATAAAACAAAGAAATTGAAAATATTAAATAAAAAGACTATAGCCGACGAATTTCATTACTTTAGCCGATGAGATTTACAGATTTAGCCGACGAATTTCACAGGTTTAGCCGACGAATTTCATTACTTTAGCCGACGAGATTAACAGGTTTAGCCGACGAAATAAAAATTTCGTCGGCTAAAGGTATAGGGTATATAATTAAACCTAGCGCTCGACAGCCTCCACAGCGCTCCAAAAAACCCTAAAAAACCCACCACCGCCTCCTCGAGCCCTCCACAGCCTCCTCGAGCCGTCCTCGAGCCTCCTCCTCGAGCCATCTCCGTTCTGCGGGCCAACGCCAACCCTCACCGCGACCAAGGCTCTCCGGACACTCCTCTCTCTGAGATCCGCCGCTCCTCCCTAGACAATTCCGTCCCCAATCGGCCCTCCACCGGCACTCCCGCCCCTTGGGCTCCTCGCCTCTCCGTCCTCGCCAGGTACTGCTCAATTAGGTCTCTCGATTCTCTGTTAGGGCTTAATTTTAGAACGCTAACATATTTTATTCATTCTTGCAGCTGGTGGATTTGGATGTACTCAGTCTTGCAACATAGTAAACATGTTGGATAAATGAACGATGGCCGACGCTTCATTCCAAACTACTTTTCTTTTACCAAAAAGAAAAGGAGCCACCAGCACAAGAAATCAAACGACTTTACTTTTCTAAAAGTAAAGTTATCAGAATTAGATCCCTCTTGTCTTCCACTCTGCACAGGTGTGTTTTATTTTTAGCTTGAGTTCCGTACCTATATAAGGCCCTCAAACTTCAGAAGGAAGGCATCGAAGAAACAACACAAGACAGACAGAAGTTTTTCCACTCTCTAACCCTTCTCAAGAAGTTTAGCCAATAAACAGTCTTTGTAATATAAGTGTGTGTAAATAAGAGTGTATGTGAGTCATCTGGTGTGAAGTACTGTAAAATACAAGTAAGTATTTATCTTGTGATTATGAGTAGCTAAATAAATTTTAGCTGTTTACCTAAGAGCGAGGCTCTAGGTTTTATGTCTGTATCTATGGTTGAATAAATTCATCTTAGTGCTCAAAATCCCGTCACAAAAATAATTTGCATATATATTAGTCTGTTGTTTTTTATGTTTTGTTTTACTTAAATCCTTGCATCACAATTAGAACCATTTCTTTTTAAGACAGCAGTGATTCCGCCGTGCATAGTAACCAGGTCGACCATGGGTCTTTAGGTGAATCTTTCGGCATGTTGAAGGCTAGTCTTTTTTAGGAATGATTTTAATTTTTGCAGGCATTTATAATATTGTGGTAACAACCTTTAGAACAAGTCACTAGCAGGTCATCTTGAACCACTAGCCTTTTAGAAACAATAAAAGCAGTCTGCATCCCATGCAGCACTGCATAACAGACATATCCATAGAGTCTTCTCATCCGCTCAAAAACAAATTGTTGGCCTCACCGCCTGGACCGGTCAAAAAGAAACCGGTTAAACCGACCGCCGGCATCACCGGACCTTTGTTTACACTTTCTTTAACGGTTCACTATTTTTCAAAGCTCCAAACGCTACTAAATTTTGTAAGCAGGTAGACATGGGAGGTAGAATTCGAAAACCGCCAGCCTTGACGACAGAACCGGCCGAAAAAGTGCCAAACCGGCCGTCAGAGTCGCCGGACATCCGTGAACACTTATATTGAGCGGTTCACCACCTTCCAGATCTCCAAATGTCACAACCTTTTGTAAATACGTAGGCTTGGATGTTAGGAATCCATGGCCGCAAACAGAACCTCAAGAACCGGTCTAAAAGTTGGTGAATCGGTCTTCACAATGACTGGTCCGCAGGCTGAAAAATCGGAAATTCTAGGTTTTTTCATCTTTTCAATCATTGTTAAGGTTCCCCATAACATCTAATTGTTATGAGTTGAGTTAAACTATTGTGAACATCACCATAGCATTATTATGCCTCAAAGTGAACAATGAGAAACCATCTAGGCCAACATCTTATGTATCATTCTTGTATAATCACTCACAAACATTGCAATTAATGTCTTACTTAGTGAACAACGACTGAGCATCTTATGTATGCTAGTCTCTACATTTCATTGTCTTTAGCGTAGGAGGATGTCGCTCCTAATCTTTGCTAAAGAATAGGCTTTACAAAACAAGTAACGAGCATAACCAATGTGGGATCATAAGGGGTTCTTTTGCGTCATATTTGCTTATGAAAATATGAGTAGTGCCTCCATTATATAGGATGATAACTCGAATGACTTTAATGCCATCCATAAGCCGTGAGCATTGCTCATGGCTCTACAAAGTTGTATTTGGGTAATCTTTGATCTCAATGGTTACTTTGCTCAAAAGAAAGGATTTCCGTGAGAGTCTTTACTCTTTAGTATACGGATCATCAAAACACGTCCAAAATTGTCCCGGACGATTTATGTTAAAGCCTACATAAGTCAATGTCTCAATTCTCATCATTGGTGACAATAACCGATTCAATTAACCGAATCTTAGTGACTCATGAATGTTGCGCATTCATTATAGTGATACATAAGAAATTCTCATCAATTCTCACAATGTGTTTACAGGTGATAAACGTTGATGTGAATATCATTAAGTCATAACACGGCTCGATTGCTTTCTTATGCATAAATAGCATATGTGACTTAAATCATAACGCCATTAGACATTGAAACTTGAGCATTAATAATCCGCTTTAATTATTTGGATCTAGTCATCGTAGTCACAACGGATTTATAAAACACAAAATCCATGAATAGTTATCTATTCCTTACAATAAGCTAAGCACTCAATCTCGCTACAACACATTCATATACCAGAATGTAGAGACAACAGTATAGAAACCGAAATATGTTAACAATTTCGATGGAGATTGAAAAAAAGGTATTGGAATCCTTTAGAGTGTGTTAGATGACGTATAATACTACGAAGATGGACAAAACAAGGCTTAAAAGCATGTCAAAACTTGGAAAAATTGGTCGTGAACACCTACGGCCCACTGTTTGATCTTGTAAAGAAAGAAGAAGATTTTTCAACATCCAATTTTGGATGACATTTAGCGTAACGCAATTATGAATCCGCTCAAGACTGTAAAAGACTACTCTTATTTGTAATGTCATTGCAATTGTATAAGTGTGGCATCACTTGACATTACAAATCCTCTTTTGATCTAAAACTGATGTGCATTGCGCAACATCATGATATGCCAAGTGTGCATTGCGCCACACTTGGTTTAATTATGACGCCCAAGTATGCATTGTGCCATACTTGGTGCGATTTCAGCCTTTATAAACGCCACTTTATAGTAACTGGTGGTCTTTTATAATCCAATGTAGTGTCATGTAGTTATAATGCGATATATTGCATTATCGTATAACTTATGTAGATCGAACCATATGTGCCAAATAACGAGGTCTTGACCATGAATTTAGTTCAAAATATAACGACTAAATAACTTTAGTCAGATATGTGAGGTGTAAGCCTTCACAAAACTTGGAAAAATAAACGGATTTGTAGTCACTTAGACTAATAAACCGAAGTCATATGCTTGATATCTTCTGCAATATAACTTTTGCTTTTAAAATCCGTAACTGTGAGAATAATATTCTCATCTTTTTCCATATATATAGTGAGTTTCTTGTTGTAAGAACTCCGTATATTTTGTATACATTGACCATAATATTATTGTCTTTGCAATTAATGAACCGATGTATAACCACATCAATAACATGATTTTTCTTTCATTTACTGACCCAATCTTTTTATGACATATATAGGGTTCGAGGCGTTGCCTCTCCTTCTTTTTAGAACTCGTGACACGAAATTTGTCACTTTTTTTTTATGTCAAATTCAGGGCTCATGTTTTGGTCAAATATTTCAAACAACAGGATGGAAGATTGGCTATTATTGATATACGATAATTAATTCCAAGTATTGAATTTGGTCAAGACCAAGGTTTATGGCAACTCAATTCGATGTAAACCGTGACAAATTCCGTCACAAATCGATATTAACCACGACAATTTCCGTTGCAAATCGATGTTAACCATGACAATTTCCATCGCAAATCGATGTTTATCCCTTTATTAACCACGACAATATTTCGTCGTAATACCGTGACTTGTCAAACCGTCACAAATTTCAACTTTGATATGAGGGGTCCCAATCCCTCAATATCGTCCCACATTATAAAGAAATGTGAGATGTGGAAGAAGGCTACGAAGCCCGGCTATGAAATTAAAATTCAAAAACGACAACTTTTATAAAAGCTTACGTGCTAATTTGTCGTGTAAGAGAAGTTGCCTTTGTAATTTTCATGCTTACTTCCATGCTGTGAAGTAACTCTCGCAATTCCATCGCGATCCGTCGCTTGAAAAATTTCATGAAAAATAAAAACATATGATTAGTCATATTCACCATATAATATAAACAGTAAAACTAATTAAATTACTACTGTAAATAAGCTGTTTTTACTCGTGAGGTAAAAGTTTTTTACCTGGAGGGGCAAGTTTTACCGCTTTGCCCCTCATAAATAACCTGATTTCCCAGTAGGGTAAAATCCTTTTTTCTTTGGGTCGGGATATTTTAGGATCGAAGGAGATCCGGTCACTAGGATCGAAGGAGCAGGTTTGGGTCGAGGCCGGAGCAGGTTTAGGTCGAGGCCGGAGCAGCGCGCAAGGCTGCTAGGCTGAGCTGCTTCCGGACAACTGCGTTGGGGAAGACCGCCGACGGCGCCTGGGCTGACCTTGTCCTCGATTTGGGATGCAAGTCGGGAGCAACGTCGTGAACAGAGGACTGGGTTGCTGTCGGTGGCTTTGGGATCTAAGGAGATCCAGGGCGAGGGTAATCCGGGTCGCTAGCTGGTGTAGAGCCGCCTAGGTGATGAGGCGCGTAGGGTTGAAGGTGTGCGCCGATGGAGCTCCGAGATGAGGGGGTACGGCGGCAGAAAACGTTAGGGTTTTTTTTTTTTTTTTTTTAGGGTTTCGTTATTAAGCTCGGTTAGAGCATAATGCTGATAACGTGTTGAAGGAGAACATATAACGAGAATAACAGGGTCTACTCACTCATTGATAGAAAGACTTATTTATAGGCATTACATAGAGTCTCCCGAAGGATCTAGAAGATCTATCAACTGTAATCTATTCTAGTAAGGAAACCGGATTAACCAATCCTACGTAAATTATGGCAAGACACATAACAGAAAAACGGAAATATAATTTCTTTAAACAACTATATATAATGCTTCTGAACAAGATCAACAAACAAAGACCAGCCTGGATATAGAAATTGGTACCTAGCTAATTCATGTTGACTAGCTCAATTGGTACCTAGCATATGTACGTAGCAGCTCAGAGTTCTGTACGTGATCTTTTAGAAAATGAATCGTGGTGGTTTGAATTTGAAGTATAATTTTATATATGAGATGGAGATCGACAATACATACTGCAATGTAACTGTGAAGATTAATCTAGCATCTAGCACAACCATTGTACGTAGAAACCTCGCTCTTGCTGAGAATCACCTGGCATGATATGATGTGAAAGGCAGGAAATTGATGGCTGCAGGCTTTAATGTCTGACCCTATGAATTTAGTTTGTGAGAAATTTGTTAATGAAATTCGTATACAAGTCTGTGATCCCTTAACAAAATTATGTTACTGTTGAAGGAGAAAAGATAACGAGAATAACGGTCTACTCATTCATTGATAGAAAGGCCTATTTATAGGCATTACATAGAGTCTCCCGAATGATCTAGAAGTTCTATCAACTGTAATCTATTCTAATAAGGAAACTGGATTAACCAATCCTACGTGTATTAGGGCAAAACACATAACAGAAGGACGAAAATATAATTTCCTTAAACACTCCCCCTTGTGTTGCGTCCCTAATACGATATGGTGCTTATGGTGTTGCCTCGGTAAAAACCTTGCCAAGTAAAACAAAAACCTCGTGGGTAAAACAAAAGACTTGGACGAAGAAAAAAAGAGCACAACGCACCAACTACAATTGAAGATAACATGTGATGCATGTAGACTCCCCCTGATGTCTACACAACGACTCCCCTGATTGGTAACTCAATCTCGGAGTACAGATAAACGACGCAAGTCAATGCACTTCACATACTTCAAAAGTAGACTTGGGCAACGATTTAGTCATTAAATCCAGCCACATTATCCTTAGATCAGACCTGTTATACTTAGCATTATTTTGATCTTGAAAGAGAAGGTTGCCAAACAACTCAAAACATAAGTTTGCGTTGAAAATCAGATTCACGCGTGGCATGACTTTCATGTACTTAAACAGTCATAACTTCTTCAATACAATAAGTATGGATGAACCGTATAAATTTCTGGAAACTAGACAACCGTAGCTTTCCAACCATATAAGATCCATAACCTAGTTCATCTTGAGCTGATCACAAAGCTCTGTCGAAGTTGACTATTATGCAAAAGCAGATTCTCGGACAGATCCGTCCTACTTTACAAAAATAGCCATAACTCACTCAATATGATAAGTGTGATCAAATGGTTAGTGTACCTGGAAAGTAGACACATAGACCTTTCCAATGGTACTAATTTTACCATTTTCCAACGAGTGGGCTATCCTATAGGTCCTGTGGAAATTGACCTACAAAACTGGACAGATTCTGATTTCGCATTTGATGTGTCTTTCTGTAGGGATGAATAAGCCTGAACCTTTCATAGAAGGAATCACTACCATTACATTGGCGTTGCATGGGCGAATCCGGCCACTACCTTGATATTCATTCACACTCATCTAAAAAGGAGCGAAAATGCTCGACCATTAGGAAGAGAGTTGAAAGACTAAGGAGAACTTGGCCTTACAAGTTTATAGTGAATGAGATGTCGAGTTGAGCATATTGTAACAAGTACATGCATGTGCTACCGTACTTAGATGGAGGATTTCTCCTAAGATTTCTTCGTCATATGGACGAAACAGGTCTTCTCAAAACCGAAAATTCTGGGTTTTTTAAACTTTTCAATCATTGTTAAGGTTCCCCATAACATCTAATTGTTATGGCTTGAGTTAAACCATTGTGAACATCACCATAGCATTATTATGCCTCAAAGTGAACAATGAGAAGCCATCTAGGCCAACATCTTATGTATCATTCTTGTATAATCACTCACAGACATTGCAATTAATGTCTTACTTAGTGAACAACGACTAAGCATCTTGTGTATGCTAGTCTCTTTATTTCATTGTCTTTAGCGTAGGAGGGTATCGCTCCTAATTTTGACTGAACAATACTTTAAAGTAACGGGCATGGCCAATGTGAGATCATAGAGGGTTCTTTTGCGTCATATTTGCTTATGAAAGCATAAGTAGTGCCTCCATTGTATGGGAGGATGACGCGAATGGCTTTAATGCCATCCATAGGCAGTGAGCATTGCTCATAGCTCCACCAAGTTA
Organism: Fragaria nilgerrensis; assembly: GCA_010134655.1. Classification (NCBI taxonomy): domain Eukaryota; kingdom Viridiplantae; phylum Streptophyta; class Magnoliopsida; order Rosales; family Rosaceae; genus Fragaria; species Fragaria nilgerrensis. The sequence goes on from CM020977.1 coordinate 9,429,975, forward strand.
TATTTTGGTGATCTTTGATCTCAATGGTTACTTTGCTCAAAAGAAAGGATGTCCGTGAGAGTCTTTACTCTTTAGTATATGGATCATTAAAACACGTCCAAAATTGTCCTGAACGATTTATGTTAAAGCCTACATGAGTCGATGTCTCCATTCTCATCATTGGTGACAATAACCGATTCAATTAACCGAATCTTAGTGACTCATGAATGTTGCGCATTCATTATAGTGATACATAAGAAATTCTCATCAATTCTCACAATGTGTTTACAGGTGATAAACGTTGGCATGAATATCATTAAGTCATAGCACGGTTCGATTGCTTCCTTATGCATAAAGAGCATGTGTGACTTGAATCATAATGCCATTAGGCATTGAAACTTGAGCATTAATCCGCTCTTGGTTATTTCTGATGATCTAGTCATCGTAGTCACAACGGATTTATAAAGAACTAAATCCATGAATAGTTGTCTATTCCTTGCAATAAGTTAAGCACTCAATCTCTCTACAACACATTCATATACCAAAATGTAGAGGCAACAGTCTTGTGTCAAAACATAGAAACCGAAATATGTCAACAATTTCGCTAGAGACTGGTATTGGAACCCTTTAGAGTGCATTCCATGACATGTAATACTATAAAGATTGATGAAACAAGGCTTAAAACATGCCAAAACTTGGCAAAATTGGTCGTGAGCACTATACATAGGGCGGCGCCACCGCCAACGGCTCACTATTGGATCTTGTAGAGAAAGAGGAGGATTTTTCAACATCTAATTTTAGATGACATATAGCGTAACGCAAATTTTCTTTTGCAATTGTGAATCCGCTCAAGAGTGTAGAAGACTACTCTTGTTTGTAATGTCTTTGCAATTGTATAAGTGTGTATTGTGGCACACTTGACATTACAAATCCTCTTTTGATCTAAAACCGATGTGCATTTCGCCACATCATGATATTTAGCTTTTAGAAACGCCACCTTATAATAATTGGTGGTCCAATGTAGTTCAATATAGTGTCATGTTGTAATGTGATATGTTGCATTAACATATAGCTGATGTAGATCGAACCATATGTGCCAGACAAAATCTGAATATATATGCCAACCATTATAACGAGGTCTTGACCATGAATTTAATTCAAAATACAACAACTAAGTAACTTTAGTCAAATATGTGAGGCGTAAACCTTCACAAAACTTGGAAAAATAAACGGATTTGTAGTCACTTAGACTAATAAACCGAAGTCATATGCTTCATATCTTCCGCAATATACTTTTTGTTTTTAAAATCCGTAACTGTGAGAATAATGTTCTCATCTTCTTCCATATAGTGAGTTTCTTGTTTCAAGAACTCTATATATTTCTTGTACATTGACCATATTATTGCTTTCTTTGCAATTAATGAACAGCTAGATGTAGAACCACATCAATAACAAGATTTTTCTTTTACTAGCCCAATCTTTATATGACACGTGGGGTTCGAGGCGTTGCCTCCCCATCTTTTTTCAGAACGCGTGACACAAAATTCGTCACTCTTTTTTTTTTAATGTCAAATATAGGGCTCATGTTTCGATCAATTATTTTAAAACATCAAGATAGAAGATTAATCATTATCGAGATACGATAATTAATTTCAAGTACTGAATTAGGTTAAGACCATAATTTATGGTAACTCAATTCAATGTAAACAATGACAAATTCCGTCACAAATCGATATTAACCGTGACAATTTCCGTCACATATCGATGTTAACCACAACAATTTCCGTCGCAAATCGATGTTTGTCCCTTGATTAACCACGACAAATTCGTCGTAATACCGTAACTTTTCAAACCGTCACAAATTTCAACTTTGATATGAGGGGTCCCAATCCCTCAATATCGCCCCACGTTATAAAGAAAGGTGGGATGTAGAAGAAGGCTACGAAGCCCGGCTATGAAATTAAAATTCAAAAGTGGCAACTTTTATAAAAGCTTACTTGCTGCGTTTATTCGTTTAACAGAAGTTGCCCTCGTAATTTTCATGCGTACTTCCACGTGCGTGCAGAGAAATTGCTCTCGTAATTTCATCGCGATCCATCGCGCGAAAAATTTCATGAAAAATACAAACATATGGTTAGTCATATTCACCATATATATAAAAACAGTAAAACTAATTAAATAGTTACTACTGTAAATAAACTGTTTTTACTCAGAAGGGAAAATTTACCGTTTTGCCCCTCGTATATTCAGTTTGGAAAAACGGAGCGGGTCGGATCTTTGAATCCGGGTCGAGCAAGTCGGAGCGGGGCAGCCGAATCGGTGGTCCGCGCGAGTGCGCTGCCGGATCTGGGCTAGCCGTCTGAGAAACGCGAGCGTGGAGGCTGAGCAGAGCCGGACTGGTCCGAGTCGGAGCAGGTCTGCCGGCTGCGGGGCGTGCGCGGAGCAGTTGGGCGAGGGGGGCCGGCCTGCGTCGCGCTGGGTTGCTGTGCCGGAGGTGGGAGAGTTGCGCGCCGTTGGGGCAGTGGCGGCGAGGCAAGAGATCGCCGGGGAAGGAGGCCGACTAGGGCTCGACCAAGGCTAGGTCAAGGTTGCCGGGGTGGAGGTCGCTGACGTCGCTCAGGGAAGGCGCGCTGAGTTCGTCGTCGGATGCAGAGACGCGCGCAAGGCTGGGTTTGCAGCCGTGAAGGGTCCGGGTGAAGGCAGCGTCGGGGAAAGCCGGAGTACGGCTGTCCACGCCGGAGGGGATTCGGGGTCGCTGGGGAGCTCAGGGAAGGTGGGTGCCCAGAGCAGTTTTCTGGGTGTCCGACAGCGGAAAATTTTAGGTTTTTTTTTTTTTTTTAGATTTCTAGGGTTTTCGTTATCAAGCTCGGGTTAGAGTTTCGTGTTGAAGGAGAAAAGATAACAAGAATAACGGTCTACTCATTCATTGATAGAAAAGCTTATTTATAGGCATTACATAGAGTCTCCCGAATGATATAGAAGTTCTATCACAACTGTAATTTATTATAATAAGGAAACCGAATTAACCAATTTTTCGACAAGACACACAAGGACGAAAATATAATTTCTTTAAACAGTTACAAATTATTATACTTTTTAAAAAAAATTAACGACAAGACAGATATTTTTTTCAACAAGAATTACCGACAACACATAAACCGATAGACGTGACTCTTTTGGTCTGGTTTAATGTCTCGTAAAGATTTCGTGGATAAGTTAACCGACGAATTTTGGTTGCCAAAAGTGTCGCGAACTCAAATCCAGTTAATCAGTTCTTACTTCCTCTTAATCTGAATCCTAAAATCTCCCATCCCTCAATTCTCACAGTCATGCCGACCACCTGTTCGACGTATTGACATGCATTTCTTCCGTCCCTTAAACCTCCTCAAAACCCTCGCCCACCGCCAAACCCGCCGCTATTCCCAGGACCCATTTCCCAACAAGATCTCCCACTAGTCCACTACCTCCATCCGTCTCAAGCTCCGCACCAACACCCCAAACTCCCTCACTCTTTGGTCAGGCCGGGCGGGGAGCTTAACTACCTTATTAAAGCTGTCAATGCCGGGAGGTTTCGCAATGTTAGGCTGAGTTTCATGAACATTATGAGTTGGCAAGCTGCTGTCGGGGACCTGGAGGCGGTTCTTTGGATGTGGGAGGAGTATACAAGTGTGGAGAAGCGAGGGTTTATGCGGAGTTGGGGAAGGACTGTGAGGCGGTGCGGGTTTTTTATAGGATGGTTGAGGAAGGGGCAGGACTTATACGGTTGTGATTGAGCATATGGGTGAAATGTGGGAAGTTGGAGGCTGCGATGGAGGTGTTTAGGGTGTTGCCTTTTATGAGGCAGTATCAGGTTTTGGTGGAAGCGTGCGTTGGAGGGAAGCAGTTTCAAGAGGTTAAGGCTTTACTTGAGGAAATGCGGGTTGATGGAATGTTGAATGGCCGAGCTATGCGTTTGTTGTTGGAGAAAATCCGAGAGGCGGGGCTTGTTGAGGAGAGTGACGAGTTTTTGAGGGAAATGTCGCCAAATGAGGCAATCAGGAGTCTAGGGTATTGTGATGATTGCAGTGATGATGATGATGATGATGAGGATAGGCATGAGGATGATGATGAATTGATGATGATGATCGTGCTGGGAAGGGGTAAAGAGGGTAGTGGGGTTCTTTTGAAACCTTGGTTAGACCCGAGAGCACTGGCAAATGCTTTACAAAGTTGGAGCCTAGAATGGTTGGTTATGTGAGGCTTTGAGTGATTTGCTTTGGGGTCCTCATAAGTCAGAGGTGAGCATGCATCTTGGGAATTGGGAATTTTATCTGATCTGGGATTCATCAGATTTTTAAATCTGTTTCAGGTAAAATTTCTGAGAGACTTGATGTTGCTGTTCTTCCTCCATTGCTTTTTGTTTATTTTATTTTCATCTCTTGGTTGTTGGAATGCTCCACTTGCTTTAACTCTTGTGCTATTACTGTGATGTCGGTGGTGAAGTGTGTTCTGATATGAATATGTGGTTGATGATATTTAATTCATTTGCTGTTTAGATTGGATTATGATTGTCCTGTGATATTGGAATTTTGGTTAAGGTGGAAGCTTTTTGGGCTTATATGCATCTGGGGTGGGTGATACACTGATAGGTTCATGTATCTGTTGCTTTTGGTTTTTGAGTGAGTATAGGTAAACTGATTTGTTCAAATTTGATTGAGCTTATTGGCTGCCACTGATTGAAAATCAGCAGGTTATTGAATCATGAGTTTAAGTTTGCAGGAGGATTTTGTGGTTTCTCCTCTGTTCTGTAATTGAGTTTCCTAAAATGTCACATGTGTAGTTAACTAAAAATTCTGTATGTCTCCAGTTTTGGCACCTTCTCTTTCTGACTAGTTCATTTACTCATCTTTTCTTCACGTTCTCAATGAATTCGGGAATGTGTGCCATGATGAAAACTTCATGATTGAATTCCTCTATGTGACAAATCTCACTTTATCTGGTTCGTGCTTTGTGAATTCATTGTTTTGACATTGCGACAAAACCTAAATTTTAGTTTCACTTCTTCACTGAACTAAAAATTACTGTTGTTCATTTTGTTCCTCATCTTTATAGATTGATTTCTCAGTCTTTACTGGACTTGCTATTCATTAATTTTTTCTCTTTGATAATTTTTCAACGATTCTAATGTAGTCCTGTTATAGAGTTATAGTTTGTGTGATTAAACATGCGAATCAGTCACTCAACATCTTTTCCTTTGTTCTGTATCTGCTAGCTCTTTGAAGTTATTTTTCCCAAATGACATACTTCCTTTTTTTCTTTAGTAACAGGCAATAATTTTGGCAGCCCTGGCAAGTAAGAGTTCTTGTATGGGTTGGCTGACTAAGATCCTAAAGGTTCCAGTCATAAAGGGCGCTATCATGGTAAACATGGACATGAAAGAACATGGGATGAGCCTCGAAATTCAGTGGTAATTACTGTTTTCACTTCTATAAAGTTATTTTTTTTCTTTTTTTCTTACCCTTTGCATTTAATTACATGGGGAGCTAGCTTTTCTCTAGAGTAGGTAGGTTGAAACCCAACCATCACAGAAGTTAATAGCTTAATATAGCTCTTCAGTTAAATTCATGCAGACTGATTATGCTAGCAGTACTGTATCTGTAATGTGCTAAGTCTGTTTTTGAATTGCAGGAAGAAGACATAGATTGTGCTGTAGGCCTGTAGCATTGTCCCTTTCGGAACTAGATATGAAAGGAAAAGGTGTAGGAAAGATAATTGCTAAACACAAGATAGTTCTGCAAAATTTATTCAAGTGTGCTAATGCTTGTAGAAGGTCATAATGAATTGTGACATTTTCTTTTATGCTTAGGATGCAAGTTATCTATAACTCTAAGGGTGTAATAATCAATACATTTTCAGTGTAGCACTGTATTTTACAACTTACATAATAATTTCTTTTCGTAATTAATTCTAGTGGAATCTCAATCTGAGGATGAAGAACAGCCTGCTAAAGTTGAATAAGATGTTGATGAATCACCTGTCAAAGTTGAATCAGAGGATGATGAACCAGCTGCTAAAGGTGAATCAGACCATGATGAACCAGCTGCCCAAATTTCATATGAGGAAGATGATCAAAGTGCTAAAGTTCAACTGGAGGAAGATGAACAACTTGCAATGGCTATTCAGGAAAGTTTGAATGTGGATTCTCCTCCTCGACATGACACTGGCAGTAATTTTCAACCATATCCTTTCTTCAATCCAGCTGGGAACAGGTCAATGTGATCTTTTTGGTATCTCTTGCACCGAGTCTAGTAAACTAACTACTCTAATATGCCAAATCCTGTTATCTGGGACTATTGCATAAAACAAAGTCTCTCAAGGGTTGAACTTGAATTTCATGGAATTGAGAACTGTTTTTACAGATACCAATGAAACCTTACACGGATGTTGAGAAATGGTTGTAGAGGATATGTGCTGGCTGTAAACATGTGCGATACTTGAGTTGTGTTGGTGCTGTTTGGCATCCAGATTGTTTTTGTTGTCATGCTTGCAATTTTCCAATTACTGATTATGAGGTTCAATTCTAAATCCTGTTCAGTAAGGCTTTTCTTTGGAATTGGCATTCAGAATTCTTGAATTCCTAGCTCATTTAGTAGTACATACCTAGAAAATTTGAAAGTTTAGTCTTTAAGTTTTTCTGTTACAGTTTTCTATGTCTGCGAATCATCCTTACCAAAAATCCTCCTACAAGGAGAAGCATCATCCAAGATGTGATGTTTGCAAGAGCTTTTTAAGTCTCTCATCAGTTCATTAGTTAAATGGCATTTATGTTTTGGTAATTTGATATGTTTGTGTTTAATTGATGAGGAAAGATAAATTTAACGAGTGTCTTCTTAACTTTTGTCAGTTTGTGTTTTTTGTTTTTAAAATAAAAGCATAGGAATTCCTGGAGCTTTTTGATTTAATTTTGTTTTGTTTATGATAAGAAACTCCTGGAGCTGGTAATGAGCCCTATTTAGCTCCTCCTGTCCTCCAAGTTTGAAGTGGATGTTTGGGAGAGTTTGCACTATATTGGTTGATTGCTTAGAGTTGACATGTTCCCATTTGATAAGTCAAGCATGAGAGTGAATCTGTAATATGGAATTCAAGACTTGATCAATAGTTCTTTGTTTACCGTTTCTTTTCTTCTGATGTGAAAATTTCAAACCAAGCTTATAGTTTTTTCTTTTCCTACTAGTTTGGTGAGGTGGTCTCAAAGATAGGACTTCTTTACTGTCCTTGTTGATGTTTGTGTGTGGCTTTTTCTTTCTATCAGCCGGACTTGTTTATTTTTTATTTTTGGACAATAAAGATCCATGTGCTTTATAAGCTTTATAATTCTGTTTATTTTTCTTTCATACAGACTCGTTCAACTGTTATCGAAACTCTTTGTTTTCTGTTTTGAAACTGTTTTGTATTTTTTTCTGTTTGTGCACAGATCCCAACAAACTCAGCCGGTCTTATTGAGTATAGGGCACATCCTTTCTGGCTACAAAAGTACTGCTCCTCTCATGAGTGTGATAGGACTCCACGGTGCTGTAGCTGTGAAAGAATGGAGGTGAGTCAATGAAAATATGATCTCTCTACATTTGCCTGCATAATTCCTGCAGAGAATTGAAAAGGATATACGAGTACTGCAATCACTAGCTGGCTAGCCGCAGGTCATTTTTGTTTGATTTTCCAAGATACGTCTGAAGTGACGGCAATTCTCATGTTGTATGCTCTTCCTATCCTAGGTAATATCACTTTCATTTCTTCTTTGTTCTGATTCCAGGTCTAATTCGTATTAACAATTATATGTAACATAAACCTCCCATAAACACAGGTTATTGACAAGGTCCATTCTTGCTCATGAGATGATGCATGCATGGCTATGCCTCAAAGGTGTTTGTCTGCCCTTCACTCAAGTGTTTTATTTATCATGTTGAGAGCATTTTGTTTTGACCAATTGAGTATACTGAATGGTTGCTTGTCAGGTTACCCGAATTTGATCCCAGAGGTTGAAGAAGGTATCTGCCAAGTGCTGGCACATGTGTGGCTTGACGCAGAGACGTATTCTGCTCCTGGTAGTGATGTTGGAACATCATCTGCGTCTTCCTCTTCCTCCTCAGCGTCCTCTTCTACTTCAGGATCATCTAAGAAAGGTAAACGTTCCGACTTTGAGAAGAGACTAGGTGACTTTTTTAAACACCAAATCGAGTCAGATTCATCCACAGCTTATGGTATTATTGTTATCTAATAAACATAGAGGAAACTCACATCTTAGAGGGCATACTAGTTTGTCTATCCAAGCTGTGAAATTCGTGTGATTTGTAGTGTGCATAACGGATTTGACTGTTGTCGCGACATGTTCAATTGATCATTGGAACTGCAACTGATGATGATAGTGTGTTGGTTGGCATTGCACATTGTACACTTGATCCCTTTTTCTGCAATATTGTTGTCTTCAAACTGTTATACGTTTCACTTTGATAAATTGCATCTTTGGACCTTTAGATAGACTAGCATTTGAGTTGCTCCTAAAATTCAAATGTAGCTGTTCTGTTTTGAATACATCTCTGACTTCGGTCTTGTATTTTTGGACAGAATTTGTTAATCCTGAATCGAGTAGGGCACAGATCAGGCATGCAAAGTAACCTTCTTGTAATGTATTTGTTTACAAGCTTCCCGACAGTGTTGTTTAAAATTCTGAGGTGCTTGCTATTCCTTTCAGGTTTCCTGTTTTATGTATATGACCAACATATCCACTAAACTTGCGAATCAAATTATGCAGGGGACAGTTCGGCTATTGGGTTTCATTTCTTGCTGTTTCTGCAAACCTCTTCTTTCCACAAACTTTTCCAGGTTTCTTTTATCTTTTTGTTCTCATATTATGGTATTATGTGAATGTATTGCTGTGTTAGATTCAGTTTCTGATAATATGTACATATATGCAGTTTCTCGTTTTCTCCTGTTTGTGGTTACACCTACTTGGGTGGCTAATGGACTGCGTAATAGTATTGTGGGTGGCATCTTTTGTCTAATTATTGAAGTTCTAGTTGTCATAACAGCAATTCAAGGAATTGGAGGTTTTAGCGATTGTTTTAGTAACTGTCAATGCAATTGTCATTGCTTTGTGTACTGTCTTAGTATAGGATTTATCTTTTTCTTTAACATTTTGTATCTGTGCTCAGAAACCTGGTAGAAAATGGAGTTCAAATTAAAACAATCAATCATTTCGAGCTGGTTTCTAATGCGTGTGCAGACTCAGAAATGTTAATATATGTTTTTTTTTTTTGGTTACATGTTAATATATGTTATTGACCAGCGAAGAATGCATTATTGAATTTATTTCAAAGACCTATACGGTTATAATCATGCTGGGTCAGAGGCTCAAAGCAGCAGATGCCTTTCCTAATCCTTGCTTAGTCTGGAGCCAGTAGCAGTTAAAAAACTTCTGAGTGCAAACTTTCTTTATAAATTCGTCTGTAAGCTTTACCGACAACTTTGTCTCGACACTTGAGCCTAGACAGTAGGCTAGTGGCAAAGGTTCTCATACCAAGTTTATTTGGATCATAAGAAGCTTATAGTGTCCGAATGTTTAACCAGCTATTCTGCTAATGTTTCAGACAGTCAGACTATCGGGTTAGCGGGCATCTTATGATGTCCAGTTGTCTGGCTGGAGACTATCTATTTAGTTTAGTTACCATGTATGCGAATATTGTCGATCTTGGTGAGGCACTCTAATTGCCAATTACATTGCCAATAGGCCAATAGGCAAATTGCCATAAGCTGTATTGAAGGGGGTAATTGTTAGGTTATTTTTCATTGTGAAAATGATGACCATTCTTGTTCAAGTTCATCCAACCCTCCGCTCCGCCGATGACGACGAGGGCGTTGTGGTGTCACCAAGAAGTTCTTATTTATTGGTGGCGTTTCAAACATTCCCATTCCTGTAAAGAAATAAATCTATTATAACTTGAAGGATCAACACTGCTAAAATAAATCAAATTTTCTGACCAGATTCTTTTCTTTCACGAATCCTTTAAGAACTCGAAGAAAACCCTCCATCTAGTTCTCAAACCACAGAGCCACCTTCATCATCACCACCATCAAGCCCGGGTAGCCTTCCAGCTTCCTCTAAGAACTCGAAGAAAACATGGGTTTATGTAGTTTCTGGGGCTATTGGAGGAGGTGGTATTGTTTTGGTGATAGCCTTATCTTCTACACATTCTTCCGCAGAAGTAAGAAGAAGACTGATACAGTTGTTGTATCTGAAAGCATTGAGGCGCTTGAGAAACCACTACAGAAAAGAGGGGATGAAGAATCTGAATCTCAGGATTTCTTAGAGTCAGTATCTAGTGACATAGCTCGCAAGGCTCTATCTCTCAAAGTTTACAAATTTGAGGAACTGCAAACTGCAACGGAGAACTTCAGCTCCAGTTGTTTGATCAAAGGATCTGTTTTCCGTGGCATATTTGATGGGGATGTGGCTGCAGTCAAGCAAATGACTGGTAATAACAAAATCAACCATTCTAATCTGATTCGTCTCTCCGGGGTTTGCTTTAATGATGGTCATTGGTATCTGATCTATGAGTATGCTGCCAATGGACCATTGAGAGACTGGATCTACTTTGAAGACAATGATGGAAAGCTATTAAGTTGGACACAAAGAGTGCAGATTATGTTGGATGTGGCCTCAGGGCTTGATTATCTGCACAGCTTCACCACTCCTCCTCATGTCCACGAGGATATAAAGAGCAGCAACATTCTTCTTGACAGTGACTTCAGGGCCAAGATTGCGGATTTTGGTCTAGCAAGGTCAGCTGATGCCCAAGACGGTCACTTTTCTTTGACGAATCACATTGTTGGAACGATAGGGTACATGGCTCCTGAGTACTTAGAAAATGGTTTGATCTCCACAAAGCTTGATGTCTACGCATTTGGGGCACTCATGTTGGAATTACTCACCGGAAAAGAGGTTGCGGTGCTTTATGAACAAAATATGCACTTGTCTGATACACTGTACTCTTTGCTAAACAATGAAGATGGTGGACAGAGTTTGAGGCAGTTCATGGATCCTGCTTTGCAAGAGAATTATCCTCAAGAGCTTGCTATTTTTGTGATCAGGTTGATTGATAGTTGCTTGAAGAAAAACCCAGGATCTCGGCCGACCATGAATGAGATGGTGCAGTTTCTCTCAAGGACCATGAGCAATTCTCTGACTTGGGAATTGTCAAGCAACAACTCAGGCTACCAAGGTTCAGTGGGAGTTCTTGATGGTACAGAAACTGGATAAGATTTCGGCTACTACGATTCTTTTCAACTCATGGTGACGAATGATCAAGTTTATTTTTGTATTATACCACTCGTTTTAGGCCATCGGAACTGTCTGTCACCTGCAACGAGAAAAAAAAAATTGACAAATAGGGAAGAGATACACCAGCCAATAGCCAATTTCACATTTGGAATAGTGCATCAACTACATGGATTATGAATTACTTGTATGCATATTTATAAATTTGATTAAAATGGTTCTTTAAATGTACGTCTTAACTTTTGGTTTAACTATCTAGAATCCAAATAACAGTTTTTCAAAATTATGTTACAAACTTTGTATCAGAAAATCCAAATTTTGGTGTAATGTTTTTAAATGGCAAAGATGAAAATATACAGAAGACACTTGATATATCCTTTCCTTTTCTTAGCAAGTCACAAGCTAAAATTAATTCCTTCTGTCCTAAACCATCCCATTCCAAATTGCTTACGAATTTTTATCCTAAATTACTGCTTTGTGTGATGAAATAACTTGGGTGCATCTATTGCCACCCCACAAACCACTTTAATCACCCCACACGTTGTTAATTTATTGAATAACTAATATACCTTAATGTAAATTTACAGCAAAAGACAATAAGTTTTTACAAATTCTTTTTTTTTAAATAAACACATACTTCATAAATCTTAACTCATAATTTATCATATTCGATCTTTCTATGAAGTCTGAAGAAGACACTAGCATTCAACTGAAGATGAGGTGAATTGTTTATATATATATATATTTTTTTTTTTTTCTATGTATGTTTCGTCTATTCATTTACTCATTATTTCTTATATCCATTTTATATGTAAATTTTCATGTCTAGTCGCTCACTTATATATATTCGTTTTGTTTTTTTTTTCATCAGCGTCAGAGCTTTTTTCAAATAGAGTTTACAGACATTGTGCATCTTGTTCAGTTTGTGATTCCACTTACCCAAATGATATTAATCTTATGATTTTCTTCAATTTCATTTTGTTTTTGGAGTTCAATGGCTATCGGAAGAGGCTGATATTGTGTGTATTGCAAATCGGTGAATAAAGTAAATGTAAAATTAAAAAATATATAAACGGGGTGAGAAGAGATCAAATATAGGGTGAATAAAACAAATCTGAAATTGAAAAAAAAATATGTAGGGTGAAAAAGAAAAATTAGGGTGAACAAAGCAAATATGAGAAAATGGTATTTCAGGTATTGTAAATGAGTGAACAAAGTAGACTTGTAAATAAAAATATATAAGTGGGGTGTGAAAAGAACGTGGGGTGAACAAAGTTGTTTGTGGGGTGGTAATAGACGCACCCAATAACTTGTAGCTTCTTGATCATGAAAATAGAGGTCTAATTAAACATACCGGAAGTCCGGAACTATATGATTCATCCACCATATTGAAATCATATATTTAAAAGGGATAAACAAAATTATATTGGAGACAGATTGGAAGCATGACATCTTCAAGTCTATTGTAAAGAGAGGTCCTCATTAGGTAACAGATTGATTGTTATACTAAACCTGCACCTTCCATATATGTACATTTAGTCAACATACAGTTGTATATGACCAAGATGTGGTTTTCAGCCTTGGTTGAAGAACAAGGCAACGAGAGAAGCTAGATTACCAAGAGATGGAATTGTAGCTCGATCAAATGAGCAAGAAACAAAAATAGATGGATTATCTGTCTCTGGGTGAACTAACTCAATCTCAGCAAGTGTGCTATGAAATAATGAAAACTCTTTATGAAAACTTACATTCCTTCCTTGCATCTTGGTTGAGACTTTGAAGAGAGCTAGAACATGAAAGTTATGTCATCCGGCTATTCGATCCTCAAGGATGTGCGCATGTTGAACCCTAGTTAGAAACTCGATCAAATAACGGTCATGACAAAACTGTTGAAACATCTACTACAATTTCTATACTATACACAAAGATTAACATCATAGATTAAATGTTGATAATGATTGAACCCACATTTTCATATTATGATGGTTGTTCTTAACATCATATATGTATTTTGTTTTTGTTCAGTCATAGACTGAAAAGAAATGTTGTGGCTTGATTGAAACCAATGTTTTAAAAGGCTTAAGGCGTACCGAGACAGTTTCAGAAGAACATTATCTAATTACAAAACGTACCGAGACAGTTTCAGGCAAAAGACGTAAGTCTTACGTAATAAAAATATATATACATTATAACTACAAAACATTAATAACATGTTAACAAAAAAAGATATTTGCAACATTCTAAAAAAACTAAAACATATTTATAAGATCTTAACTAGTATTGTCAAGAGGCTGACTATATTCATTCATATCGAATGATTTATGGATATGTATCAGAAGCAAATATTTTGCTTAATAATTTGTGATTTCAGAAAAGTTCATCTTTAACAAAATGTTAAACTTGCACAAGTTTTCAACCATGTTGCATGTAGAACGCACAATCATACTTATCATCAGATAAATCAAGCGTGTATCTTATCTCCAGGTTGATATTGAGAAGATGATCAAGGGTAATAGTGATATATGTACTATCGAAGCTGCATCTGCTTTTAACAATCAGGTGTGTACAATAACATTGTCAAGTACTATGGTTGTTGGGTTGAGAACAAAGTATGAAGTCAAAAAGAAGCTCATAGTTTCGCATGTAAAGAACAAAGACCTTATATGTATCTAAAGCTTGAAGCGTGTGATATGTATATATATATGTATATGTATATATATATATATATGTATGTATATGTATATATGAAAGTGTTATTAAATATATATATATTGAGCCAACACTACGATGAAACAACAACAACATTCAAGTAATAACTATCATAATAACTCATTATTTATTAACATTAAAAACTCATTTAAGCTACGCACATTTCCTTTGTTGCAGCCCTTATAGCCTTCTTCTAAGTTCTTAAATTTTGAAGAAGTTATGAACTGCTTGGTCATTTCGCATGTTTTTCTGTTGTCATTCGCACTTGAATTCACTATTCAGATAATAACTAATTCCAACATATATGTTTTTTTTTTATGATTTGAATTAGTGACTTGACGAGTTGTAAAGTTTAAAAAACCATTTTAGTTCATACAATATAAACTGCACCTCAAAGTTCCTTTAATCCATGTATTTTACCGACTTTTTTCTAAAATCACAAAATTTTGGTTTTACATTACAAAACAAAATATTTGCTGCAATGAATATAACCAATCCCCTTTTACAACACTAGTTTAAGATCTTGCAAGTGTCCTTTGTTTTGTTGAGAATGTTGCAAAGATCATTATTTTGTCAACATAATTGCGAGCAAGGTCCGAAGCCACCAAACTGCAGAAAACAGAAGAAGAATAGTGTTAGTTTTATACATGACTTTTGTTCTCCAGATATAAAACCACACTAATACTTGTTGGCCTCAAAATGAGGTCGCCACCCCTGCCATGATGTAATTAATAACAACTCATTATTACCAACATCAACAACACTCAATTATTTACCCCATGATACTTGACTATATCAATATATTGTAGGGTTTAAGCAGGGAACCAAAGATCAAACATAAATAAGTATTTTGTATTAATTAACCACCTAACAACATAAAAGAATATTAAACAACTAACATAAATGTACAAACAAATTCAATTCTTGGATGTTGACTATATGGAGTGTTTAAGCAGAGCGCCAAAGATCAAATATAAATAAGCATTTAATATTAATTAACCACAACATAAAAGAATATTAAACAACTAACATAAATGTACAAACCAATTCTCGAATGTTGATGAGTCAACTGAAATTTTCTTAACAACACTGTACAATGTGAATCATAAATAACGATAGAAATAAACCCTTAGAGCATTTCCAACAGCTCTTGTATAATTTATGTATTATAGAAGAGGACATCACAAATTCTCTATAAAAAAAAGGTTCAACTCCAACAACTCTTTTATTCTACTCTACAAAATTAAATGTTTTTTTGTATAATTTAATGAATCTATACATTAATTCAAATCAAAATCACATGTCACATACTTTAATTTCTCAATCTTCTACTCTAGAGATATAATGACATTTTTTCTTTTTTTTTTAGAAGAGAGAATGAATTTTAAAAGACAAACAATAAAATTTAGAGATTTTTCCATGAAATATACAAATTTTGAGAATTCAATATATATAGAGTTTATGTTTCTCTCTTTTCCCACTTTTTATATTATAGTTTATAAAGGATGCTTTACAATTTTACATGAGCTGTGAGAGCCAAAAGAAAAAGTGTTTTTCCTCTAAAATAGATATAATTCTAGTTTTACATGAGTTGTTGGAGATGCTCTCACAAGTCACAACCAGTCAATCAACCATTTGGTTGGGTTTCTTTTCCTTCTATTTCTTTCATTTTTACTAAAAAAAAAATTCTTCATTTTATAAGTTTCATTTTTCTTTTGTTTAATGCATCTAAAACTTTCTAATTAATAATTATACATAAAAGTTTTGATTCAGTTAGTAATACACAATAGGCTATGGAAATATTCTTAAAAGAAAGTTTATAGCCTCCTTTGCGTAGGGTGGTCCCGGAAGTAGTCTAATAATATGTGATGGGCATTAGAACCCTTTCGCGATTGTGCCTTGGTAACCGGTTACTTGGTTAGTTTGCCGCCAAGACGATTATTGATCAAGACACTTCATCATAGGGTTTGCAACGTAGAAATAACTTAGGGGGTTCTCTAAGGATGTTTTGCATGATTCAATTAAGTTGTGTTCATATTGTAACCTATATTAGTTTGATCAATAAAAAACTTTATGTTCTGCGATAAGTAAAAAAAAAAACCATTACATCTTTTTGAAATCTAGAAGGGGGTCTGATATAGATTTGGTGATTTTGGTCTAAGAGCATTGTTACGCATGTGATTCCTCTTATTATACTATACCTTACTCTGAACCCTAAAGTCTAGACTCTGTTAACTAATATTCTCTTTAAAGAAGATTCATCCATGAAAGAAGTTAAATTTGGGTCCTATCTGGGTTGAATGTAGGGAAATTTCCCCAACCTGATGAACTAGTCAACATAAGCACATAACTATTATTCAATTCGTGGACGCGGTTATGCTGATGTTGTAGACATTATCATTGCCTAACACTATTTAACACCTTGTTCAAGTTTCAGCAACGAAGAAACTAAGTTGATGATGGAGTACTACTCCATACTTGTTTTCTTGCTTTTCTTGCTGTTCACTCCAAAGTTCAAAGCTCAACAAAGCTATGCCGGTAACTCAGTTCTGGACTGTAATAGCACTGATGATGCAGGGCCATCCTCGGCTTTTCTTTACACCTGCAATGGTCAGAAGCAGTCCTGCAAGTCTTTCTTGATCTTCAAGTCTCAACCTCCTTACAATTCGCTCTCCGCCATCTCAAACCTCACATCTTCAGACCCATCTGAGCTTGCTCGAATCAACATCATCTCCGATAACACACGGTTGTTGCCTACAAGCAAAGAGGTGATTGTTCCTGTGGTCTGTTCTTGCTCAGGTCAGTACTATGAGGCCAAAACCTCTTTTCTAGTTCCCAGCATTGATGACACCTATTTTACAATAGCAAACAACACATATCAAGGTTTGTCTACTTGTGATGCTCTCATGAGCCATAACAATTACAGTGCAACTAGTGTGGAACAAGGTTTGAAGGTACAGGTACCACTTAGGTGTGCTTGTCCAACAAGAAACCAAACTTTGAATGGTACTAAATTTTTGTTAACCTACTTGGTCAGCTGGGATGACTCTGTTTCTGAAGTTAGTAAGAGATTTAATGTCAGTGAAAAGAGTGTCCTTCAGGCCAACGGGTTTACAGAAGATGATCCTAGTTTGTTTCCCTTTACAACAATTATCATTCCACTTCCAGTAGAGCCTTCAAGCTTTCAAACCCAAATCCACTATCCCCCGCCACTGATTTCTCCTTCGGTTAGGTTTATTCATGGAAAAACAAGGTTAAGGAAAGTATATGTTTGGATAGGGATTGGAGTTTTTGTAGTAGTCCTTTGCATGAGTCTCTTTGTGGCCCTCTTGTATCATCGGAAAAGGGGTTCTCCAAAGATTATTGCTGAAGGAAAATCCGAAAAGGAATTGGATTTGCAAGAAGAACTGTATGTTTCCATTGCTAAAGCTGATGCTGGTTTGAAACTCTATAGATATGAAGAACTGGAAAGTGCTACAGATGATTTCAGCAGCAAGAACTGGTTAGGTGGCTCTGTTTATAGTGGCTTTCTCAGTGGAAATGTGCTAGTAGCCATAAAAAAGATGACCAAAGATGTGAGTGTGGAGGTGAAGTTACTGCAAAAGATCAACCACTTCAATCTGATAAGTCTTTTGGGCGCGTGCCAACACTGTAAGGATTTCTACCTTGTCTATGAGTTCATGGAGAATGGTTCATTAAGAGATTGGCTAAGTTGTCCACAAGTTTTGGGATGGAAGCACAGGGTTCAAATTGCTTTGGACATTGCCAATGGGCTTCACTATCTTCACAACTTCACCAGTCCTGCCTATGTGCACAAGGATATTAAAAGTATCAATATTCTTCTCAATAAAGATTTAAGGGCAAAGATTGCCAATTTCAGTCTTGCAAGATCAGCAGAGAAGGAAACATATGGCTTTTCATCTCGGAAGTTTGCACAGGTATCAAAAGGCTACATGGCACCAGAATATATAGAATATGGGTTGGTGACACCTGCAATGGATGTATATGCCTTTGGGGTTGTCATGCTGGAACTGGTAACAGGAAAAGAAGCTGTCTTCACTGAGGATGGAGAAGAAGCACTTCTTTCAGAAGCTGTGTTTTTAGTAATGGAAGGAGGAGATGGAGAAGTTTCCCTTGTTGGAATAGTGGATCCCAATTTGAATGTAGAGCACTTGATGGAGTTTGCAGTAAGATTGATAAAGTTAAGTCTAGCCTGCTTGGCTGAAGAACCAGAAGATAGACCTAGAATGCCTCAAGTACTCTCATCTGTGCTGAAAATACAATTGGATGCAAATAGGAAAATGCAGAACTTTTTGTAAAATAGATGTAGTAGCTTCAAATAATTTTGTAACTCAATAAGTACTCTTATCAGTCTTATCCATCATGTGTGTGTAAAACTTTCCAGTACTCACATTTTTGTCTACTACTATTGCCTTTCAGAAAATAACAACCTTATCATCAGACTCAAACAAAATTGTCAAATGCAAAAACTACTTCAGGCATCGTAGCATTTGTAGTATGTAGCCATCTTGTGATATCCTGGCTTTAAACTTGGAGCCTATTAGTATGTTCCTGGCTATGAAGTCCCACCAGACAATACTCGGTTGTACATGTCAGTAGACTTCAATACATAAGTGATGAGCAAATCGATTTAACTATCTAGATGAGTCTTGCGGGCACCTGCAGAACAAGGGAAACACTATATCCATTCCTGCTATGACAAGCCGGGTTTATACCAGGATTCAAAGTAATTACTATTCACCATGTTTGTAGTGGTGAGGTTCTTGAGTAAATTTGGCTGCGCAACAAAGTGCATATCGTCACCTTTCTTGGATTTGCTAGGTGACATTGACCTATGTTGAACATGAGCTAGGGGCATGTGCAGAAGCAGAACAATGGTAGTCTGGGCCGCCTGTGGTGATGGTGAAGTTTGGGAATTGAGAATATGCTATGTAGTTATGGAAAATGGGTAGTGATGAGGTAGGAAAGAGAGCATGGCCATTGCTAATTGATCCAAGTTTCTTAAGGGGTATGCAGACTATGCAGTACAAGAATATTTCATTAAGACCAACTCATTTAGTCAGCATAATTTTATCAATCCAAGTCCATGGCTTCAATTTTTTCCAGAGGGCCGGCAAGAAGATTCTGTGATTGTTGAAGAGCAGTACTGCGGCTATGGCTGGAAATTAGCATCCCAATTAGTAGATCATGAACATGATGAGTTGTAGTAACACTACTTTAAACAAGTCTATGACGTCTCACTGCAGGCTGCAACCTTCATTTTTAACGAGTCTTGCCTGCTGATAGAAACAGAATTTACAGAATAAACCAAAAATAGAATGGAAAGTACATATATTGATGTCATGATCTTCTCTCATATACTTTTTTCAATATACTACAATGAAATACAAGCAAGCATCATACTCAAGTTAAGAGCATAGCTGTTTGACCAAGGAAACACAAAATCAAGGTTCTTACTTTTGGGAGGAGGAGAATAGAATTATGCAACAGGATGAAGGTTGAAACTTGAAACCACCACAACAGTAAGTAGTATGAAGTATGAACTGTATGATAATGCTCCATGGTTCTGAAAATTACTCATGGTTTTGCCATTCATAACTCAACCCCGGCTTCTTTGAGACTGATTCACAAATTACTATGCAGTTGCATCACTAAACAGCAATCTTATTATGCTCCACTAATGTATATGAGGTCTAATATACACTGAATTCCATCACCGTGAATGAAAAGTTCGGATTTTCTTGACACTACAGTATAACACTCCCAATTATACACAAAAAGAAAAAGAAAAAAAGAAAAAAAGAAGCTACACTAATGAACAAAGTGTAAGTTGTTCATTACATTATTATGTATATAGAACTATAGAAGTATACATCAGATTGCACCAAAAGATTCTTGATCACCGAATCAGCGAGCTTTGATAGGACTGATAGTTTGAAGAACTTCTTCTACTTCCAATGCAGAATTCCAAGACCTCTCCAGCGTCGATTCAGACGATGAATGAGTAAGAACAGAGAGGTTGAAGACCACTTCTGCCATGCTTGGTCTTGCTGATGACTTTTCCTGTGTGCATGCGCTTGCTAAGGCTGTCAAGCTCAAAGCACCATCAATGGGATAGAAGCTCTCCAAAGTTGGATCCATCCATGCTCTCAGCTTCTGTTTTTTCTCTTCAGCTTCCAAAACCCCCCTGACATCCTTCCACAACATAATGACCTCGCCATTCTCTGTCGTTTCCATTCCTTTCTTCCCTGAAAGCAAAGACAGCAGAATAACACCAAAAGAGAAAACATCCACCTTTGGTGTAACACTGTTTGCGGCTGTTCTAGCCATGGAGAAGTTTGCTATCTTGGCCTTGTATTTGGAGTCCAAAAGTATGTTACTAGTCCTTATATCCATGTGAACGATGCTCGGTTGTGTGTGTTCGTGCAAGTATTGCAGGCCATTGGCTACATCTAGAGCTATGCTTAATCTTTGACTCCATGTGAGGAATGCCCCGGAACTTGAATTGGTTGATGTTTTATGATACAACCATTTATCAAGTGATCCATTTTCTGCATATTCATAAACCAAGAAGCGAACTCCATCTATCTCAGATGAGATGCCCATTAGTTTCACCAGATTTGCATGATTTACCTTCTGCAGGATATTTAGTTCCTCAGTGACATCTTCCTTGGTTTTCTTCACAGCCAAGACCTTCCCATCAATTACTGCCCTGTATACAGACCCTCCAATCCTACAGTGATCGTTGAGATTCATGGTTGCCTCCATAATTGTTTTGACATCATAGAGAATTGCTTTTCCTAGATAGCTTGAAACTCCGGGAAGAAGCTTGTCCTGTATGAACTTCATCTCAATCTTTTCTTCACTCTTTCCTTCTTTCATTCGAAACCATTCAGCGCTCTCCAGAGATAAACTCTTGCCATTCAAAAGCTTCTGTCTCTTGCGCAGACGATGAGTATGCACCAAAAAAATTGCCAAAAGAGAAGCAACACTTAGAGCAACCCCCAAGCATATGATGACAATGAGCATCAACCGGTGCTTGAATATGTGTTTCCCATGAGGGGGTAGGGGTTGGGATAGAGCAGGCAACTTTGTCAGTGGGATCAGCACTGGTTGTCCCACTACTGGACTTCCATTGTCGAAGTTATTGGCGCCTGAGATGTTCAATGCCGAAATATTAAACTTGGCACTCACTCTAAAGATGTCATCATTGGTTTGCCAGACATAAGTCAAGAGATACTTAATTCTTAAATCTGAGTACATCTTCGAGGGACATTTGCAGAACAAAGGGAAAATCACTTTGACACCAATCTGCAAGAAGCTGGGAACCAGAGCCGGATTCATCTCTAGCACTAACGGCCATCTGGTGAGATTCTCAAATGTATACATCGAAACCACGTAGTAGCTATCTCCACTCTTGATGGAATAGGTGATGTTCGCAAAAGACCGGTTTCCAGTGCAACCACAGGTGATAGGTACTAGTAAGAGTTGGCCTGCAACCAATCGAGTCTGACCTGTGTAACTGGAAGCTAGATTACTGGCCTGGGAAATTGATGACACACTGACCCCAAATAGATCAGATATGTTTTCCAGGTTCATATACCCTGGAGATTCTACAAAGTAAGCTACATATGTTTCACATGAGGATGGTGCATCTACTGCACAAGAAAAGCTTGTGGTCGAGTTTGATTGTGGTGCTGGCTGGGCTAAAATTTGAGAGGTGAAGAAGAACAGTAGCAGAATACAGACCATCGATGAACATAGGAAGGAGACCGCCATTTCCTCAAGCTACTATGGCGTACGGAGGCTATCAAGTAGTTATTATAATATTTTCAGGAAAGTTCTCTGCCTAAGACAAACAGGAACTTTCAGTCCCACATTAAAAAGATATAAAATCTGATATTTATAATCCAAGGGACCCTGTTTGTAGCTTCAATTTGAACTAGTCCTTGTTTCTGCTGTTCTAGCATTGGTCATCATAAAAAATTGCAGAAGCATCTTTCAAGTCACTCTTGCACTTTCAGACACAAAATACATCCAAATGCAAGCAGCCTTCCCGTACTTGACCTTTTTCTGCACTATAAAATTTCTTCCTGCTAAGAAACATTCAGACATATCTGATTAATCTAAAGCACAAAACCAAGTTAGGCCGGCAGCTTGTCCATCCCTACTACCATTTTCTATATACAAAGTCAATAACTCAACAGCAAAATGAATTATTTGATGGTCCACCAGAACTGAAATTATACAGCAAGAGAATATCCTGATAGTTCCAAGTAGCATCGAACCATTGGCATCAAAATCATGAAACCATTTTGCAATAGGAACTGACCTGATGAAGGGTTGGTGCGAGAAAAAACTTGCAGGTTGCTTAATGCTTATAGGCCTCCTGAATTTCCCTCGAGTTATAGGTTGGCCTTTAGAATAAACCAATCTGTCGACACTTGGTACTTTGACGTTAAGACAACAAAAAATAGACAATTGATTATTTCAATCAAAATAACCACACATTAGATGCTAAACGGCTGCAAGAGGGATTTACATGAGATAAACAGGGGCGGTGTTACCATTTTCGAAGAAAACACATAACCAGGCAACTCAAAAGGAAACACATTTTTACCTCAGTGGAATATGCAAGTTACATGCGTATAATTTCTGAGATGCTTCTACTGTTTTAATGGGTATATAAGTGGATAAGTGATCCCCTTTTTGTTGTCTCAGCTTAGGTAACCCATACTTGGTGCCTTTAAGAGGATATTGAGTATCTCAATCTAATAGCTTAAGCTAATTAATAGGTGGAGACAACTGCTGGTATACAGCCTGGTTAGTTCAAGCACCAATGTAACAGACAGAAGCAAACGATCAGGGAATTCATTCTTATCAAAAACTAAACACGAGGACTCGAATCCATTTCCATTTTACCATGGCATCAGATATGATACGAGACAAAAGATATATAAACTTATAAAGGGCTTTTACCCCCCTAAATAACACAAGCTCAGGCTATGAAGTATAATGAACAAACTCAACCTATGTACCACAGACATGCAAAAAATGTAGGCAATCTAGCTTTAAGACACGGTGACTCGAATTAATTTCCTTTTAAGCATTGAATCAGATCATGACATGAGACAAATAGGACCTCAGAAAGGTTTTAGGCCAGGAAAACGCCCCTAGGCAATAGGTGCCTTTTGGAAAAGGCCAATCTGACAAAACTGATACTTTTGTGTAACCAAACAAAACATACAAATGGATATTACAAACAAAAGCGAAATCAGGACACTCCTTGAATAATAATATCCACAGAACTGCAGTAGAGCCAACCATAATAGATAACTACAGTAGCTATAATTCCATAGAAGCATTAAATACAAGTAAATATTCAGACAATTAAAAAGAAAATAAACTACCAGAGTGACTACATGATAGGGAATAGTAATATATAACCAGGCGAGCCCTCTCTATCAAAAGTTATGGAAACACATGAAACTCGATTAATCCAGAAAAAGAAATTAGACTTGGTTTCAATTTAGTCCACCTTGAAGGGGGAAATGCCAGTACATTACAGAAAATCCAAGATCAAACATCTTCCAAAACTACTGCTCTAACTTCTAGACATTGCTCCATTTTAATATTAATCTAAAATTCTATTCACCAGCTGATATAAAGCTACTGGAGTAAATAGAAAAAACCTTTGAGAGATCAGTAGAGCTCACCGTCCATATGTGACCACGCAAAGTGAGTGGAAGAACATCACTTGTTTCTTCGCAACTCTCTTCTACAGCGGCAGCCTCTCTCCGCTTGCCTTCCTTCCAAAGACTCTTCACAAGCAACTCTTTTGTGGCAGAGTCCGGCAGCAAATTCAAATTCCTCAAGTCTTCAAAAGCTCTATACGCAAGAGCAGCTCTCTCACACTTGCAATATGCTTGAATTAGCACTTTAAACATATAAGCATCTGGCTGGACACCACTCTGCCTAACCATTGCAAATAGTTTCTGCACCGTTTTGATGTCATCATTTAGTGCAAAATGATGCATCAACCCAGAAAATGTCTGGATATCGGGACAAATCCCACTCAAGATCATCTCTTTAAGTACATCCATTACATCTGAATCCCTCCCGCATTTGGTCAATGTTCGTAAAAGAGATGAATACAGAAGCATCAGATTGAAATCTGATATAGGGCCACACAGGTTCCTATCATTGTGAAAGACCTTCAGAGCAGCGTCAGCATTCTTCGAGAGACCATAGAAGTCAATGATCAGCCTGATTGTTGAAAACGGCAATCTCATTTGCTCCATCCTTACTTTGGACAAAAGTTTATCAACCAATGCAGCATGTCCATGGCGCGCTAAAAGAGTCATCATCCTTTGAACTGTGTATATATCATGGGTAAAACCTGGCTGACAAGCAACCCAACAGAAAAACTTCCAAGCTGTTTCAGCTGATTTAAAATTCCTAAGAATCTTGCATACTAACCGCGTAGTCCACACAAATTTTGCCTCCTCTAATGCTGATACCTCATTAGGGCTCCAACTTTGTAATGCATTGGTCAGTGATCTCGGGTCTAACCAAGGTTTTAACTGAACCCCACTACCCTCTTTACCCTTCCCAGCACGATCATCATCGTCAACATCCTCCTCATCCCTATCCTCATCATCACTACAATCATCACAATACCCTATACTCTTGATACCCTCATTAGGCAACATTTCCCTCAAAAACTCATCACTCTCCTCAACAAACCCCGCCTCTCGCATTCGTTCCAACGACAAACGCATAGCTCGGCCAGGCAACATTCCATCAACCCGCATTTCCTCAAGTAAAGCCTTAACCTCCTCAAACTGCCTCGCTCCCACACACGCCTCCACCAAACCTCATACTGCCTCAAACTCCGCTTCACCCTCATAAAAGGCAACACCTTAAACACCTCCATCGCGGCCTCCAACTTCCCACACTTGACCATATGCTCAATCATAACCGTATAAGTCCTGCAATTCGGAAGTGCCCCTTCCTCAACCATCCTATAAAAAACCCGCACCGCCTCACAATCCTTCCCCAGCTCCGCATAAACCCTCATAACAACATTGTAAGACTCAGCACACACACGTTTCTCCACACTTGTATACTCCTCCCACGTCCGAAGAACCGCCTCCAGGTCCCCAACAGCAGCTTGCCAACTCATAATGTTCATGAAACTCAGCCGAACGTTGCGAAACCTCCCGGCATTGACAGCTTTAATAAGATAGTTAAGCTCCCCGGCACGGGCTGACTTGGCCAGAACAGTCGCCAACGCATGAACCGTGTTCTGGGTGTGCACGAAACCAGGGTTCGACTCGAGGGCTTCATTGAGCAAGAGGGCAGAGTCGGCTGATGGAGCGGAGCGGAGGGCTTGCGTGACTACGAAGGAGTCGAGGAGGCGGGTGTCGTTTGCTAAAGGAGTGAGGGAGTTTGGGGTGTTGGTGCGGAGCTTGAGACGGATGGAGTCGATGAGGTTGGCGCGGTGGAGGTAGTGGGAGAGCTTGTTGGGAAATGGGTCGCGGGAATAGCGACGGGTGAGGGTTTTGAGAAGGTGGAAATGCATGGTCAATACGTCGAACAGGTGGTAGGCATGACTGTGAGTAGCGGAAAATTGGGTTGCCAGAGACTTTGGGGTTGAGATTATGCGGAAGTAAGAATTGTGTTGATGTAGTGGATTCGTTGCTGTGAGACGCGTTGTCTTGTTGAGCCGCGCCTATAACCCTCGGCGGTGTAACTTTGTCGGAGAACAGAGCCGCCTCTTCTACTCCTTTTTTTTTTTGTGGATTCCTAGCGTTGCTTTCGCTGGCCGAGAGGACGTAGTACACAGAGTTGAACTCTAGCGGAGATTGAAGGGTTCTAGGAAGATGGGGGTTTGGGTTTCCATAGCGGTTCACTGTGTGTTCTGAGTAAACGGGCACCTTTTTTTTTTTTTTAACTCTAGCGGTTTGATCACTTGGCATTTGACCAATAGCATCCCACTTTTGCGTTGACCGAGTCAGTTCAGCAAGTTGATTGCTCCAAGCGGCATACCCATGCATACATTCAAACAAGGTATGATACTGCCCGCTAGCTGAGGGGGCTTTGCCTTTGTCTTGTCCTTCAAATTTTTGCATGACGCAATCTTTTATAACAATTTATAGCAGTGTGAGAATGTGTACCAACAAATTGAATTTGGGTTGTGGCGGGAGAATGTGTAGTGTGATCGTAGCAGTGTGTTTGCTGGGTTGTTAGATGGTAATGTGATCCTTTTTAGCCGTGGGAGGATTATGCATGACTGGAATGTTGTGATATAGGAAGTTGTTGCGGGAGAATGCATATAGAGTAAAGAAACCTAAACTCATTGTCACATTCATACTATCACGACACTTTTCTTCACAAAAGTCTATTGCTTAGCTTATTCTGACCAATATCTACAATAAGCTTAATCTTTCGAAACATTAAACCAAAATAGTTGCGTGTATGTATGTACCTAATATTTATCGGTTTCTTGTTTCGTTTTTAAAACATAATTTGTAACCGAGTTTTGACCAGTTAATGTTCTCGTGAAGCTTTTTGTGAGCCAATCAAAAGGGTCCATAGATTTGTATACGAAGTTCCATAACAAATTTTTGACAAACCAAATTCATAGTGTCACACATTGCTGAAGAACAACTAAAAGCCTGCAGCCATCAATTTCCTGCCTTTCACATCAACATATCACCAGGTGATTCTCAGCAAGAGCGAGGTTTCTACTTTCTACAATGGTGTGCTAGATGCTAGATTAATCTGCACAGTAACAGTGCATTATGTACGGTTAATCTCCATCTCGTATGCAAAATTATACGACTAAATCATACTTATATACACTAATTTCATTAGCACATGTTACTTGCTCATACACGTACAGTGTATATGTCAGTTCTTTGAATTAATACAACAACAACGACGACGACGACTACAACAACAAAAGTTTCCATCAAAGAAAGATGAAAATGAACGAAGACCTGTATGCAATCCTGTATAGATCGAGTATCAAAGTTCAGCAAAAGTAATTGAAAATATGAACCAACCACATCAATTAATAAAAAGAAGTGTAAAAAGGGTGAACGTACGTACGTACGTACTTACAATATAGAGAATAAGCTAGAGAAGACGGCATTCCTCTTATGTCAAATTGCTAGTAGCTAGAGGTTTTTCGGACAAGGTAAAAGAAAAAGAAAAAACCCTATGTAGAGGTTTTTCACCTCATTGCATTGCCTTTATAGCGAGTCACAAATGTGAGATCTTTGCAAGCTCTAAGTGCATTCTCATGATTTCACTAGGAAAAACCAATGTCGACGGTGATGGCAGTTCTCGCAAACTGTCATATAACTTAACATCTATTACTTCAACTGATTCGTCTTCTTGTTTCCCGTATGGTCTTTCAACACTTAAAATTCCTGTAGTCCCACAAGCTGTTGCTCTGTTCAATAAGAAACGATCAAATGGTGATTGCTAAATAATAGCATTACAATAGAAAGAAGCCAAGTAAAAGTTACGAGGGAAAACCAATTAAAGCTTTACCTACATAAAAAATTGACAATTTGAATTTGTAAGAAAGTAAAAGTATTAAAGATGAACATATATAGCTGAAACATGATATCTCTACTTCTATCTAGCATGTTTGTTTTCGATTCTTCAGTTATAGATAGACTGCGATCGATCTCTATGATTTGATTGCATTGTTAGTATTATTTTGGGGACACTTGTAATTTCTAATCATAATCCGCTCTCTCGTCTAAAATTATATTACCCTAACCTGGATAGCTTAGTTGTTCCAACACTTTTGCTGATCTGACAAAAGTCATTTTTTCCCTCCATTTCACGAAAAGAAAAGAAAATATAGACATGCATGTATTTATAGAGAAGGAGATAACTTACAATGGAGTGGAGACGTCATTATTCCTCTTGTTCAAGTGAGTGTAGAAAGGTACAAACCATGCACGTAATGCCAAGAAAGCAGGTGGATGTATTTGATCAGTTGTTTCACAACGAATTTCATCTTTTCGCTTTTAAGGTGGATACAAACAATCAAGTTAGGATTGCCAAAGAACAAGAGATCCGAACTAGGACTTATCCCAAAGGGTTCCATGGAATCATCGTAGCGATAACCTATACCTGATAATCTGTATCTCAATGTGCGACGAGAAAAACTATATCTGAGAATCCATTCCCCAGATTCATCATCATAATACCAAACTGCCAGATTGTGTAAGTCCTTCGAATTATCTGCAGGCACTCGCTTCATATAGCAGAGACTGTCCATCGACACCCCGAGACATCCCATGGTCGTTCCGGCGATCTTGTCATCCTCAGGGACAGGAAGTTTAAGGGCAGAAGCTGCAACAGTATTGAGGTCAATGCATAAAAGGTTCCACGACAGGGCTATGCTGTATAACTTGCCCCGCAAGTAAACAAAGTGCCTGCACAACTTGGAGTTTTTGAATCCCTCAGTAAAATCTGGGTCAATCTGCAGCCGATGTCGAACCCAGAGTCCATATTCGGATGAAAATATGTCAAGCAAGACCGAGTCAGATGCAGAATAATCAAACCTAACAACTCTGAAGTGGTGGTGATGAGCAGATTCGAAAGGGTCAAAAGCCAAGGCAGCACAAAATTGCTGATCGTCATGGTTCTGGTGGACACATGCTTTTGGTATGGCAATTTGTTGTCCTGTGATGGGATTGCAAACATGAAATTGATAAGTTGCTGATTTCATTAACAAAAGTAACCCATTGCAACCGTTTAGATACTCATCACGATCACGATCAGTACGACCCGGCTTGTACCATTCCCGATCCAAATACTGCATATGAAGCTTCATGTCCCTATACAATTTTTTATTTTTCCTTCTACGATAACGAGTGCTTTTCAGGTTATCTTCCATGGCGTGATAGTTATATAAAGATATATAATTCATACGATGCAATACCTTGCCTTCTATGGTGGCGCTGGTGGTGGCGGTGCGGAAGAACAGACCCAAAGGAGGAGACTGCACCCAAAATCTTCGGACCAAAATATTTGATGTTATTATTCGGTGCCATAACCTCGAGACACTCATGCAAGCAAACAAGTCCTTCTCCGACGATAATCTACCCAAGATTTCAACCCACATATCCTCGCAAAAATTCCCCATTCCAAAGCAATTGTGATGTTAGACTTGAAAGGTTTGTTTTTCTAGGGTTCCATTGAGCTC
This sequence comes from Fragaria nilgerrensis, assembly GCA_010134655.1. NCBI lineage: Eukaryota > Viridiplantae > Streptophyta > Magnoliopsida > Rosales > Rosaceae > Fragaria > Fragaria nilgerrensis. The sequence goes on from CM020977.1 coordinate 9,459,230, forward strand.
TTTATATTCTAGCATGACTAGGGTTTCCTACCACAACTCGTTCAGCCGTGGAATGACGCGGTTGCCCCTTTTTTCAGGTTATTTACGTTGCTGCCATCACACTTGCCACCTGTCTTGCTGCATCACCTGCATGTCTCGGTTGTGATTTCGTGGCGTGGTCGTGTGGTTGCACGAAGAGGCATCGGAAACAGATATAGAGAGAGAGAGAGAGAGAGAGAGAGAGAGAGAGAGAGAGAGAGGGTCTCCTCGCCTCGCTCTGAATCTACATCGACGTTTTCTTTTTCGTTTTTCTTTTGCACCTCGATCTCCGCTTTGGCTGCCATCGATCCTCGCCACTGGAGTACAGTTTTGTCGTTGGCGTTCGATGTTGCTTCGTCTTCAGTTGGTTGGAGTTTTTGTGTGCTGGGTTCTGAGGCCTGGGGATCGATCGATAGGTAAAGAATTTTATATGAATGTATCACGTTCATGTGAATCTTTACATTTTGCATGCAGATTTTTCTTTCTAACGATACCACTCCTATCTTTGTATCAAGTGTTTACCAGGTAGATCACATACCGCTGTCTTCAGTCTGGAATAAATGATTTAAGCAAAGTAAACAAAGGGGAAAAAATAATTGTATCATGTTTTACCGGCCAGGATTCATGTGTTCTATATATTTTTCTGTATCGTGTTTATTATTTGATTAGCATCATGTTTGTTTCATGTTTGATTGCAAGTTGGTAGGCAGTGATGATTTCCTATGTTTGGTTGTGGCGTGGTAATGGAATTGGTGCGTTGGTTAACCTGGCTTGGCGATTTTGGTTGGTATTATTGGCTGTTGGTTTGGTTGTTCTACATCCTGACTCATGTCGATCTTATGCCCCAACTTCGCAGCCATGGTGGTCCAACGTTCCCGGTGGGTTTAAAAGGTTCATGATTAGCCATAGCTATAAGTGTGAGGGGGAAGGAACCAACCCCCTTGACTTTCTGTGACTTCTTTGTCTAAAGATTCGATTTTTCTAAGACCCAAGCCACTACTGAGATTCTGAGAAACACGTATGATAGTGCCATGTATTCTTAAAGGTGTCTACGCGAAAGGGGGTCAAGAGGTTTGGGAAGGAAGGGAAGCTTGCACCACGTTTCATCGGACCGTTTGATATAGTGAAAAAGATTGGGAAGGTAGCCTACAGACTGGCACTACCGCCACAACTCTCGAGTGTTCACAATGTGTTCCATATATCCATGCTTAGGAAGTATGTGCCAGGTGATGATCCCATGTGCTAGATTGGGAACTAGAATCGGAAATGCGGAAGAAACACCCGGACATATTTTGAGGATTACGGTACGTAGCAAATTTCGAGGGGGATTAAGCATTCAATATATATGTTGGTTGTTGAGGTTTATAAAAGATGGGATTCAATTGCTTTTCAGGTTGAAAAGTACATTGCATGTTTTGTTTAAAAGATGGTATTCATACCAGCACTGCTATGTTGATGAGTACCTTGCATTTGAAAATACATGGTTTAAAATTTATTCTACTGTCACTACTACAACAACAACATATGGTTTTTTTCATGCTTATATTTCCTTGGATATAATTCTGGAAAGGCTTTAAGCAAATTAAACAAAGGAAAAAGTTTGTTTTGAAATGAACTTTGCTGTATTAATTACATTAGAAATATTGGTTCTGATTGTCATTAAAATCACTTGCCTTATGTTCATTGTCTAAAATTGTTCCTCCCAATTTTCAAGCATCCATTTCAGTTTTTGATAAGTTTGATGTTTAGTCGACCTTCAGTGAATCGGTGGTTAACGAAAGGGGATGCATGTTCGTTTTGAAAACACAGTAGTCTAAGACAAAGGTGAAGAATAAGGAATTTCTTTTGTATTAGTATGTACTGATGATCATTTTGTTACGTTTGGCAAATCCTACACAAGCAAATTCTACATCTGCCAGAAGTGATTAAGTTGCAAAGATAAGACAAAGATGAGTTTATCAGAGGGAGACTAAAAATTTCTGCTTTTGCATTCGTTTTACACAAGTAACTACTGCACTAAATGATTATTCAAGGATGCTTATAACTTAGCACTCATGAAAGAGTCTGGTTGTATTGTAGTACGGCTGTTAGTGATTGTGTTTCAGCCATTACATTAATAAATCTGCTCTTTGTTAAAGAAATTATGTAGTCAAAACAGTGAAAGATTTTTGCCTAGTTAAAACTGAACTAGGATGTGTTCGATCTAAGACTTGGACTTTCACTTGATTGTGATCTCGCAAACAGATAATCTGCAATAATCATCACTTTCTTCTGTATGTTACAGTTCTTAAAGTTTTGAGCTGAGAATGACAGGAGATACTGCCATCAGGATTGATCTCAGATATGGAACAACGCAGTCACGCCTAGCTAGCAATTTGGGAACAGAAATAGGCTTATGTACAGATCATAGTGATCGAACAAGGCAGCAGCCAGCAGGAGTGCCTCTTATTTTGTTACATAATTGCCTTCACTGGTGCTAAGATGGTAATAGGAGATGAAGCATTTAGCAAGATCATCAGAGCCTGCCAACACACTTTTTGGTAGTTTTCTTCCCTTATCTACATATTAATAATTGTGTCTCAAATGATCATTAGTTCATTACGCATATGGCTTTCGAGTGTTTCCTTTTCCTTATATCTTGATTTCTTAATTCTGATTTGTTTTTTCTTGCTAATTAATCAGCCATAGGCAATGCACTTTCTTCAACTGAACATCTAGAGGTTCGGTTGTTTTCTCTTGTGTGTGTGTGTGTGTGAATCAAACCTGTCAGACATATCCCACATTGAGCAACTACGTATGACAAATTTTTGTTTGAACTTTCTGGTTATTACACCAGTAACTTTTGTTCTTCTACCACTACCACTACACACACCACCACCTCCTATCTTCTTGTTTTAACATTCACTTCCCTTCACATTTTTACTGATTTCACACAGAAAAAAAATATTATATAGACACCATAAGATCCAGAAGAGAAAATAATAAGGCTGTCTAATTCAAAAGCATATTGCCTCATCATTTAGATCTACATGTTCAAAAGCATTTTATACTTGTTATGGCAAGCATCCAAGCATAATGCACAAAAGCTGAGGAGTTAAATCTGAAGTACTGACCGAATTACTATTGTCTAACATTGTTATTCTCCTTTTCATATCAAACAGTAGAAAGAAGACTGCTCATGGACAGAACTTCTATATCATTGCATCAGACAATAGAATGTCATCTTTAATCTCACCATAGTTCTGCAGAAGATAAGCTGCTGAGGGCCTCTTTGAAGGTGTGTCATCAATCATTCGCAGCACCCATTTCTTCACAGGGTCATTGTACCAAGCTTTGTTGGGAAAGGTTTTTTTCTGCCTCAAGTCTTGAAGAACTCTAGCTCTGTCTGAATTGTTTGCAAAAGGCTGAAGCATTTCAAACAGAAGAATCCCTGCGCTGTAAATATCAGCTTTGGTATCAGCATCCTCTGTGCTCCTCTCAGGTGCTCTATACGGTCGAAAATTGCATGCCGTTTCTGGTTCATCATTCTGTGCTCCAACTGTTCGTGCTGCAAACAGTGAAGAAATCTGGGATTAGACTGACAGTATTATATTTTAAACCCCGGGTTACCAGTCTTAGATAGATTCAATACTATTCAAAACTAGATTTAAGTCCAACTCACCGAGGCCAAAATCTGAGATTTTCACAATACCATGGTGAAAAAGAATGTTTGCTTTGGTGAGATCACCATGCATTATGCCTTTCCCATGAATATGTTCCAGACCCCTCAGAATTGCTTCGAAAATCTCTGCAGACTCATGTTTGGTTGTCCAATGAAAGCGGTTATTTGGCCGCAGTTTTGCTTCAAGGGTACTGCAAAACACAGAGAATTGTCACTTTTTCATGCAATCTGGAAGTACTTTTGTTTCTATATGATCAGTTGAAATGTGCATTATTGTATGAATACGATGTACCTGTCGCACAATTCCAATTGGATATATAAGCAGGGCTTGTTAACATCTATTCCGTTCCCCACATCACTTTCATCCCCTTCTGGATTCCCAACCAAGCCCCACAATCTTTCTTCAGTCCATGACTGAAAAAAAATAACGCTATGGTTAAGATATGATAACCAACAGTGAATTCAAATGGTTCAGTATTCAAATGCTACCTCAAAATAACGGACGATATTGTCGTGATTCATGCTCGACCATATCCTTGCCTCTCTATCAAACAATGCAACAAACATATTTCAATCATCACAGTCATCATAGCATGAGAAAAAACCATTCCAATTTGTTTGCAGTATAGAGAATTGCAACAATTATAACTGGAGACTTGTACCTGATTAGAGAATTATAGCTGGAGACCTGTGTGAAGTCCCTGCCGCCCATAAAAAAGACGGTTGAGAGTTCATAGAAACCGTCTGCTAGGTCCATTTCATCATCAGAGTCCACTCCATCAGTAGAAACAAAGCTAAGGACTTCTTCACCGATTGTAATCTTCTTGACAGCATACTCCTGCCCATCGAAGTTATTTCTGCAGCTTACAACGGATGCGTATCCTCCCACTCCAAGCAGTTCTTGTTCTGTGAAGTGTGACCAGTAAAATGAAGGGACCTGCTCAGAATTTAACAAGTTGAAATCTCTATAGGTTCAAATAGCCTTGCAGAGAACCTTGAAACAAATAAGAGCCCAGGCCTACAAACGTGGTAGTCAATGCAAACACAAAGAAAAACAGACTACCTTATCACCATCAACATCTGGTGCAAAATACCGAGTGATGATCTCTCCAGTCACCGGACAGAGGATTTGGCCTATCTGAACAAAGGCTGGAGCCTCATCACCACCTGGAAACCCCAAACGAAACACCGCACATCCATTAGACTATTAGACTGAAAGTACGGCACACTCCGATATCTTCGAAATAGGAAATTGATGCTTGAGGCCTAGCTAGGTAAGAAGAACAGATCGATTCGCATCGAATCGAAAGTTCAAACAACACCACCACCTGTATCATCAACAATTCAACAATGTCATCGATTCTACAACGGATCGGATTATTCTTAAACCACAGAAAATACGGCGGTGCATAGAGTAATTGATGTATGAGGCCTAGCTAGGTACGAAAATAGATCAATCCATAAGATAATTCCATCACATCACAAGTTCACAACAGCAAGCTAAACAAGCAGTACTAAAATCACAATCCTACCTAGCCAAAACACAGATACACACAAATCCAGCACAAAATTGCACCATCTATGTTTTGGTATCACAAATCGAACAAAAGAGCTACGAGTTTGAATCGAATTCCAGAGAGAATTTTGAACTTTGAAAACTGAAATTGAAAGAGCTAACCACTGAAATTGAAATCGACTTTGAAAAGTAAAATCAAGCTGTGGAGATTCAGAACTGGACCTGCATTAGCCATATTTTGCTGAGTATGAAGTGAGAGCTTGAACACCAATCGAAACCCTAGGAATTTGAAGAGGGAGAGAGAGAGCGATGCCGGTGAGTTAGTTAGGCTCTGCTTTTGCTTTTGGTTTTGAAATAACAAAACCAAAAATGAGGAGGGAAGTATATAAACGCTCTGGCGGTCATGTGTGAAACGACGCAGTTTCAGTGAATTTGGTTTGAAAATCCCTAAAATACCCTTGAGCAACGAAGTTTCTCGAAACAACCCCACCTGCCTACACGGAGCGTGCTACTACGACGCGCCCCTCCCTGCAACTCGTCTCCAGGCTCAATCCAACTCCCTCCCATGGATGCTTAAGGTGAGGGGACTTGGCTTGGGTTTTTGGTATTCGGATTCTGGATGGTGATTTGGGAATTCGAAATTTCACTTTGGTATTCGAAACTCGAAAGGAGGTTGCTGTGGTCTTGACTCTTGAGGGTACAACGTTTTGGGTTTGGGCTGAAGGGTCAAGGGCAGAAGTGGAAGACTGTGCTGTGAAATTTGCTAAGTTCACCCGTCTTCTTACAGTACCAAGTTTTACATGCCACGTGTGTCTTTCTAGAAGGACTGTGAAGCTAACAGTATTTAGCTTTGCGTTGGTTTTTATCGGCCTCGTTAATTATTTTCCTCCTACATCTTTTCTTTTGCTTCTCAACTTTTTTTTTTTTTTAGGGAATAAATAACTTCATTGATTAAAGAAGTTAATCAATCTAAGTTCGTAGTAAGTTTGAATTTTAGAAAATAGAAATCGCATTGTTAGCACAACGACCATTATTTGACCAAATTCTAAAATATAACATCTTTACTTGGTTTGGTTCCAATCGGATTTTGGTGTTCTTAGCTTTTATCCTGTACTTTCGATTGCACCGAATGACCAAAACTATAGTAATTAATCAGAATCAGAGATTTCATTCTCTCTTTAGCTTTCTTCTTCCTCAAGCTTTACTTGAAAATAACCTATACTTTGAAACCTAATTGTATATACTGTTAGGCCTACCGCGCAATGTTTCAACTGGTAAAAGGCCAATGCATAATTACAAAGATACTCGAGTCTATTCATCTGCTGGTATTATGATAGTCGTACACAGAAAACATAAAATGGATCGATGTGTATCAGCAGAAAATACTTCTACATTTGCTAGTGTCTCCTCAGTGGAATATGCAAGTTAATTACATGTGTATAATTTCTGAGATGCTTCTGCTGTTTCGATTGGGCATATAAGTGCGCATAAGTACGTGATCCCCTTTTTGTTGTCTCTGCTAGCTGAGGTTACCTATAGTTGGTGCCTTCAAGAGGATAGACACAGCTACAATATTAGCTCAAGCCACTGGGTACATGGAGACAACTACTGGTATACACAGCCTGGTTAGCTCAAGCCCTGAACCAATGTAACAGACAGAAGAAAACGATCAGGCAAGTCATTTTATTAACATGAGACTCGCTCGAATTCACTTTAAGCATTGAATCAGATCATTATATCAACAAAATAGGACCTCAGAAAGGATTTCGGCTTGTAAAACACCCATAGGCAATAGTTGCCCTTTGGAAAAGGGCAATCTGTCAAAAACAGGTACTTCTTCTCTGTTCTCTGTAAACAAACAAAACATACAAATGAACAAAAGCGAAATCAGGAAACTCCTCGAATAATAATATCCACAGTATATAACTACTACAAACAAAAGCGCAATTGGGACACATATGAAGATAAATTACAGGCAAATATTCAGGCAAAAAAATAAACTACCAGAGTGACTATATGATAATAACTTATAACCAGGCGAGCCCTCTCTATCAAAAGTTAAGAAACACATGAAACATGATTAATCCAAAAAAAGAAATTAGACTTGATCTCATTTTAATCCACCATGAAGGGGAAATGCCAGAACATTACAAGCACAAACATTTTCTGAAAACTACTGCTCTAACTTCTAGACATTTGGCTGCAAACCGGCTGTGTATCATTGCTCCTTTTCAATTTAATCAAAATTCTATTCACCGGCTGATGTAAAAGCTACTGGAGTAATAGAACAACTTTTGAGAGATCAGCAGAGCTCACCGTCCATATGTGACAGGAGAAGGGAAGAACACGCAGTGCGGCAGCCTCTCTCCACTTGCCTTCCTTCCAAAGACTCTTCACAAGCAACTCTTTGTGGCAGCGTCCGCAGCAAATTCAAATTCATCAAGTCATCAAATGCTCCATACGCAGAGCAGCTCTCTCACACTTGCAATTGCTTGAATCAACACTTTAAACATATAAGCATCTAGCTGGACCCACTGCCTAACCAGTGCAAATAGTTCTGCACAGTTTTGATGTCCCCATTTAGTGCAAAATGATGCATCAACCCAAAAAATGTCTGAATATCGGGCAAATCCCACTCAAGATCATCTCTTCAAGTACATCCATTACATCTGAATCCCTCCCGCATTTGGTCAGTTTCGTAAAAATATTAATATAGAAGCATCAGATTGAAATTTGATATAGGGCCACACAGTTTCTATCATTGTGAAAGACCTTTAGTGCAGCGTAAGCATTCTTCAAGTGACCATAGAAGTCAATGATCGGCCTTATTGTTGAAAACGACAATCTCATTTGCTCCATCCTTACTTTGGACAAAGGTTTATCAACCAATGCAGCATGTCCATGGCGCGATAAAAGAGTCATCATCCTTTGAACTGTGTATATATCATGGGTAAAACCTGGCTGACAAGCAACCCAACAGAAAACTTCCAAGCTGTTTCGGCTTTAAAGTTCCTAAGAATCTTGCATACTAACCGCGTAGTCCACAAATATTTGCCTCCTCTAATGCTGATTCCTCATTAGGGCTCCAACTTTGTAATGCATTTGCCTCTTTACTCTCCCAACACGATCATCATCATCATCCTCATCATCACTACTATCATCACAATACCCTATGCTCCTGATTCCGTCATTAGGCACCATTTCCCTCAAAACTCATCACTCTCCTCAACAAGCCCCGCCTCTCGCATTTGTTCCAACGACAAACGCAAAGCTCAGCCATGCAATATTCAATAAACCTGCATTTCCTCAGTAAAGCCTTAACCTCCTCCTCCTACTTCGCTCCAATGCACGCCTCCCCCAAGACCTCATACTGCCTCAAACTGCTCTTCACCCTCATGAAAGGCAACACCTCAAACACCTCCTTCGCAGCCTCCAACTCAATCACAACCGTAGAAGTCCTGCAATTCGGAAGCGCTCCTTCCTCAACCATCCTATAAAAAACCCGCCCCGCCTCACAGTCCTTCCCGACTCCGCATACACCCTCATGACAACATTGTAAGACTCAGCGCACACACGTTTCTCCACACTTGTATACTCCTCCCACGTCCGAAGAACCGCCTCCAGGTCCCCAACAGCAGCTTGCCAACTCATAATGTTCATGAAACTCAGCCGAACGTTGCGAAACCTCCCGGCATTGACAGCTTTAATAAGATAGTTAAGCTCCCCGGCACGCTGACTTGGCCAGAACAGTCGCCAACGCATGAACCGTGTTCTGGGTGTGCACGAAACCAGGGTTCGACTGGAGGGCTTCATTGAGCAAGAGAGCAGAGTCGGCTGAGGGAGTTGAGCGGAGGGCTTGTGCTTGAGACGATGAGGTTGGCGCGGTGGGTCAATACGTCGAACAGGTGGTGGGCATGACTGTGAGTAGCGGAAAATTGGGTTGCGAGAGAATTTGGGGTTGTGGCGGGAGAATGTAGTGTGATTGTTGCAGTGTGTCTGGGTTTTTGATGGTGACGTGATCCCTTTTAGCCGTGGATCATCTCTGGAACATTGTGATACAGGATGTTGCGGCGGGAAAATACTTAAAACTCATTGTCACAGACACACCCACCTATGATGACACTTTACTTGACAAAAATCTATTGCTCAACTTGTGCGGACGACGAATATCGACAATATTAGACCAAAAGAGTCGTTAAGTATGTGACAAACCTAATATTTATCGGTAGTTTTTTTTTTTAAGAAGTAACACATATCTATTCTCGTTAGACTTTTCATGAGCATGCATGTTCCGATAAACTATACAGTTAAAGATCTATATATAATGTATAGTTTTATCTGATTCGGTGTGCAAACGATCACCAAACTGAATGAAACTTTGTAAAGATGATCATACGATATGTATCTAGACACTGACGGGTATGATCGAAAAATATGACCGAAAGTGAGTCAAATAAGGACATTCGCACGTTAATTCCAGAGCGAAGCTTCGCTCTGGATAGGGACTGTATATATGTATACGAGTTTTCTAACAAAACTTTCACAAACCTAATTCATAGGGTCACACATTGCCAAGAACGTACTAAATTAAGCCGCAACCATCAATTACTGCGGTTCAATCATCATATAACCAGGTGATTGATTCTCAGAAAGTTTCTACAATGGTGTGCTAGAAGCTAGATTAATCTTCACAAGACAGTACATTATCTGCCACCTGCCCCATTTGAGTGAACTAGTCAAATGAATTAGCTAGCTAGTCTTACAAAGATGAATCTTCTTCATATTAGAATGTATTGCCAAAACCTGATTCCTCGCAAATATTGTCTCCTTTCTATTTATATATCCAAGCTAGGTTAGCTAGCTAGTCTTACAAATTAAGATGAAGCATATTGATTGAAAAGTCTTACAAACTTAAGGACCTTTGAATGTGATCATCATAGGTGTTTGTTACAAACTAATTAATTTCCTTACCATGCATGAAACTGTCATGCGCTAATTGTCATTCTCTCCGGTCCATCCTATATCCTTTCTTATGTATGTTGATCATCAATCAGTGCGTGGACTTGGACTAATCACATCAAAACAGAGATAGCATAGCACAGCAGGAATTAGGTACGCGAGAAACCCAAAAAAGAAGAAAAAATTATGGTTTTATGAAAATTATATACATGTACGTATGTATACAAGAAACTTTGGTGCTCCCGAATTTGTGGTGCCTGAAGTAGTAGCCTCTTAGGCCTCACCTCAGGTACCGGGCCTGCCTCTCAGAGAAGCATTCGGGTTGTTGTTCGGTGCGGTTAGGAACGATTTTGTCAGTCTAGGACGTTTAATTCCCTCCTCCAGAAAATTAAATCCACTCTACAATTTCTAAGACCGGTGATCCAAATTGAAGATAGCAGAGCAGAACATGGAACTGGGACTCCCAGCGGAGGAGATGAAGTATCTCATACAACAAATGGAGGAGGGCGTAGAGCTCGTTCGTAAGTCATCGAAGGTTAGCAAAGGGAACTGCATGAAGTTTCACTACACGGACCAACTTGTGGAACTAGATGGGTGTTTGAGAAGACTGCTTGACGTATTGAAGGTGCAAGGAGTGAGGGATGGGAAGGAGACTTTGGTTTGGCAAGGAAAATGGTGACCAACTTGTTGAATAGGCAAGGATTGCAAAAAGACCTTGGCTTTGGCAAGGAAAATCAACATGTTGGTCAAGCGCGACTTGAACGTTTGGTACCTCGCCCTCACAAAGGTCACTTTCATTTTTCTTTCTAGTCAACAATGATGACATTCGGGAAGTTGTTTCCCCAAACGTATTGGTTACGGTTCATGTAGTCTTTTTTTTTTTTTTAATGGTGAATGGTGTCTTAGAACACACAGCCAATTTTATAGGTTCCAGTTATGTCCAAGTTGTGAGTTCCATCCTTAGCATGGGTGTGGGAGTTCTGTGTTCTTTGTCTGATAACCCCGTAGAGGTGTTACGGGGTTCATATAGTTAAGGTCTTAAAAGTTTTCTATATATAGGACTTAACATTCTTGCAGTTTCAAGCATCTTACTTTCTTTATTTGCTTCCTTCTTAATATCAAAGTCATTATGATTATGGAGATGCTGTACCAATGTTTAGGAAGGTGGAGAAAAGAGAGCAGGAACAAGGTCTCAAGCATGATGAGCAGAAGCGGTGGTAGAAATGCATTTTGTGAGGCTCAGCCTTGGTTACGGTTCATGTAGTCTTTTTTTTTTTTTAATGGTGAATGGTGTCTTAGAACACCAGCCAATTTTATAGGTTCCAGTTATGTCCATTGTGAGTTCCATCCTAGCATGGGTGTGGGAGTTCTGTTTCTTTGTCTGATAACCCCCGTAGAGGTGTTACGGGGTTCATATATTAAGGTCTTAAAAGTTTCTATATATAGGACTTAACATTCTTGCAGTTTCAAGCATCTTACTTTCTTATTTGCTTCCTTCTTAATATCAAATCATTATGATTATGGAGATGCTGTACCAATGTTTAGGAAGGGGAGAAAAGAGAGCAGGAACAAGGTCTCAAGCATGATGAGCAGAAGCGGTTAAAGAAATGCATTTGTGAGGCTCAGCCTGAGGCCATTTTTCCGAGACATCAAACTCAAGAGTTTTCAGTTCGAAGAGCTAAAGACTGCGACTAGGAATTTTGGGCAAGAAGGATACTGGTGAGGAAAGCTTTGGAAAGTTTTTCAAGGGTTGCTGGATGAAAAGACTCTTGTACCTTCAAATGTTGGCACTGGAATGATCATTGCTGTCAAGAAATGGAACCCAGATAGCTTTCAAAGGCCTTAAAGAATGGCAGGTACTATATATAATACTTTCATGAAACTAGAATTATTGGCTAAGAACACCCAGGATGTTATTGAACCTCTTTTTTTCTTATGAACTTTCATATATATATATATATATATATATCAAGAAAATTATACAACCTGCGACATATATGCAACTCCACGTTTTCAATCCTAATACTCAAATGAGAGAAATGTCTTGTACCACAGTTTTTGCAGAAGATGAAGACAAATTATTTGTTTCTTTGTTATGCTTAATAATTCAGGCAGAGGTTGACTTCCTAGGAAGGCTTTCTCATCTAACATTGTTAAGCTATTGGGACACTGCTCAAGATAAGGAGCTGCTCCTTGTCTATGAATTCATGCGGAAAGGAGCTTGGCGGATCAACTTTAGAAGTAAGAAACCTAACTCAATGATGAGAACTTATTTTTGTTTTTTATCACAAGTTTAACAATTAGTGAACCCTAGCACAACTTTCATTTCCAGGAGCAGTACTGTCTTGGGACAACAGACTCAAATAGCTATCGGAGCAGCTCGCGCCTTATCTTTCTTACATAGTTTACAGAAACAAATCATCCTCAGAGATTTCAAATCCTCTAATATCTTGCTTGATGAGGTTAATTTATTCTATCTCTCTCTTTTCATCTTTGGTTTTTTTGGTGCAACTAAGCTTTATTTTGTTCTTGTAAATACTTAATTTGGTTAGTATCTCAGAGGATGGGGGCAGTGGTACAAGCAGTAACTGTGACCAAGGTATATGTGTACATGAAGTTTATTAAATTTGTTTTGTATTTATCTTCTCTGCAGAATTACAATGCAAAACTCTCGGGTTTGGCTTGGCAATGTTGGGGCCAAGTGATGGAGAGTTATATGTAGAGACTCAAGTTATGGGCACATATGGTTATGCTGCTCCAGAGTACGTTGCAACAGGTAGTGAAACTTATCTCGGTCACAAAACTGGCAGCATTGGGAAGGTTTATATATGAAGCATGTCTTTGTTGGGTATTACAAATTATTTTGTTGGTGAATTAATAACTCTGCTATGTTTAACAGGTTGTTTGTACGTGAAGAGCGATTGTATAGCTTCGGTGTTGTGCTACTCGAAATGCTGACAGGTTTAACGGCCTTTGATACGAACCGTTCTTCTAACAAACATAATTTAGTCCATTGGGCTAAACCACTTCTCTCTCATAAAAGAACATTAAAACCCTCATAGATGCCAAGATAAAGGGCAAATATTCCTCCCGGAAGCACTACAAATAGCAAAGATCATCCAAAAATGCCTAGTACCAGATCCTGAAGATCGTCCTTCAATGAAGGAAGTTGTGGATGCATTGGAACAGATTCAGGCAGTCAAGGAAAACTCAAAACAAACACAAAATACCGCTACAGAATCTATTCCAAGCTCTCAATCCTAAATATATCATGGCAATGAATGAATAAATGCCGCTTACAAAGCGTTAAGATTGGATCCTATATTAATCTATAAATGCAGAATGATTTGGATTAATCAGATACTTCATTCATCCATAATTTGATTAATTTCAGATATTTGATGGCTGATCACATTAAGCATTTCCCTGTTTGCATATATCGAAAACTATTTCCTATAATATAGCATATAGTACCCGTTGTTAATGTAACATTGTGTCTCTGAAACAATCTGTTACAATTTCTCTTCAACAGCTTGGCTTGTAAATGTAGTTATGCAGGAATGAGTCTCACATTTTCTGTTATCCAAACTGTTAGGAGATGACATAGAAATGAGCTTTTTCTTTTGCTTTCTCTTTATCTAATATGTATACGGATTTTATGTGGTAATATATAACTCTTTTTAGTATATACTCAATTAGTCAAAACCACATGCTTTCAACTGTAAATAGAACACTCAAGTGAAGGGCAGACAACACCTTTGAGCCGTAGCCATGCATGCATCATCTCATGAGCAAGAATAGACCCTGTCAATAACCTGTGTTTATGGGAGGTTTATGTTATATATAACTGTTAATACAAATTAGACTTGGAATCAGAACAAAGAAGGAATGAGAGTGATACTCCTAGGAAGACCATACAATACGAGAATTGCCGTCACTTCACAGTGACGAACCAGTCTACAAGTCTTGGTTTTCATGTCTATCATCCGGTAATCTGCTCCAATCTTCGGCCTCCTTGAAATCTATGACACAGATAATTAGGGAAAACTCTTATCCTGAACTGGTAGTTCAGTAAATAGAAATGACACTTTGACAGCCATATTTGGGGGGCAAGAAATCCCTACAGTGGTAACAGTCTGTTCTTCTGATAAGCAGAGTCCTCTGGTCTCAGGCAAGTGATGATGACCCTGCCCACAGTGACGAAAGTTCAAACAAACATTAGATGGAAGAAATGAAAAGGCAATTGATTTTCAAAGAGAAAGTTTTAAAGCATCGGCATTACATTTTTTTCTCCCTCCATTGCCTCGTTTAGTGCTTGTCTCTCTACCAAGAGCATTGGAACTTGCTGTTCCACTTTCATATTCAAACCTTCATAAAATTCTTGTATTTCAAGGTAAAGGGGTTGGCATTCGTGAGTATCCATAATTGTCGAGTCTAGACACTCCAGACATAGCTTTCGCCCATCATCAAGTAACAAATATTTTGTGTCCTTTGGCTGCAAGATTGGGAGTCATATCTTTAATTACCAAGAATGATTTAAATTTGAGAGCTACAGATGAATCTTGGAAAATCTACAAAAATGTCCTGTGGCTAGCCAGCTAGTGATTGCAGTACTCCTATATCCTTTTCAATTCTCTGCAGGAATTATGCAGGCAAATGTAGAGAGATCATATTTTTCATTCACTCACCTCCATTCTTTCACAGCTACAACACCGTGGAGTCCTATCACGCTCATGAGAGGGGCAGTACTTTTGTAGCCAGAAAGGATGTGCCCTATACTCAATAAGACCAGCTGAGTTTGTTGGGATCTGTGCAGAAACAGGAAAAATACAAAACAGTTTTCAAAACAGAAAACAAAGAGTTCCAAAAACAGTTGAACGAGTCTGTAACTCTGAAAGAAAAATTAAACAGAATTTAAATTTATAAAGCACATGGATGTGTATTGCCTTAAACCAGTCTAGCCCTTGTCCAAAATAAAAAATAAACAGTCCGGCTGATAGACAGAAAATGTCACACACACACACATCAACAAGGACAGTAAAGAAGTCATGTATTTGAGACCACCTCGCCAAACTAATAGGAAAGAAAAAAAAAATTATAAACTTGGTTTGAAATTTCACATCAGAAGAAAAGATACAGTAATTAAACAAAGAACTATTGATCAAGTCTTGAATTCCAGTTACAGATTCACTCTTATGCTTGACTTATGAGTTATCAAATGGGAACATGTCAACTCTAAGCAATCAACCGATATTGTACACTCTCCCAAACATCCACTTCAAACTTGGAGTACAGGAAGAGCTAAATAGGGCTCATTACCAGCTCCAGGAGTTCCTTATCATAAACAAAACACATAAAATCAAAAGCTCCAGGAATTCCTATACTTTTATATTAATAAAAAAATAAAAATAAAACCCACAAATGTAAAGAACGCTGTACACAATTCATTAATTTATATTTCCTCATCTACTAAACACAAACATATCAAATTACCAAAACATAAATGTCATTTAACTAAAGAACTGAATACGAGAGACTTACAAAACTCTTGCAAACATCACATCTTGGATGATGCTTCTCCTTGTAGCAGGATTTGTGGTAAGGATGATTCCCAGACATAGAAAACTGTAACAGAAGCAAAACTTAAAGAAGACTAAACTTTCAAAGTTTCTAGGATGTACTACTAAATGAGCTGGCAATTCGAGAATTCTGAATGCCAATTCCAAAGAAAAGGCTTATTGAACAGGATTTAGATTTGAACCTCATAATCAGTAATTGGAAGATTGCAAGCATGACAACAAAAACAGTCTGGATGCCAAACAGCACCAACACAACTCAAGTATCGCCCTTGACCAATCCCACGTTTACAGCCAGCACATATCCTGCTACAACCATTTTTCAACAACCTTGTAAGGTTTCATTAGTATCTTTGAAAACAGTTCTCTATTACATGAAATTCAAGTTTAACCCCTCAAGAGACTTTTTTATGCAATAGTCCCAGATAACAGGATTTGACATATTACAGTAGTTAGTTTACTAGACTCGGTGCAAGAGATAGCAAAAAAAATCACATTTACCTGTTCCCAGATGGATTGGAGAATGGATATGGTTGAAAATTACTGCCAGTGTCATGTCGAGGAGGAGAATCCACATTCAAACTTTCCTGAATAGCCATTGCAAGTTGTTCATCTTCCTCCAGTTGAACTTTAGCACTTTGATCATCTTCCTCATTTGAAATTTTGGCAGCTGGTTCATCATGGTCTGATTCAACTTTAGCAGCTGGCTCATCATCCTCTGATTCAACTTGGCAGGTGATTCATCATTCTCTGATTCCACTTTAGCAGGCTGTTCTTCATCCTCTGATTGAGATTCCTCTAGAATTAAATATGAAAAGAAATTATTATGTAAGTTGTAAAACACAGTGCTACACATGGATTGGAGAATGGATATGGTTGAAAATTACTGCCAGTGTCATGTCGAGGAGGAGAATCCACATTCAACTTCCTGAATACCTTGCAAGTTGTTCATCTTCCTCCAGTTGAACTTTAGCACTTTGATCATCTTCCTCATTTGAAATTTTTGGCTGCTGGTTCATCATGGTGCATGGGATTCAACTTTAGCAGCTGGCTCATCATCCTCTGATTCAACTTTGGCAGGTGATTCATCATTCTCTGTTCCACTTTAGCAGGCTGTTCTTCATCCTCTGATTGAGATTCCTCTAGAATTAAATATGAAAAGAAATTATTATGTAAGTTGTAAACACAGTGCTACACTGAAAATGTATCGATTATGATGCCCCGTAGAGTTATACATAACTTGCATCCTAAGCTAAAAAGAAATGTCACAATTCATTATGATCTTCTCAAGTATTAGCACACTTGAATAAATTTTGCAGAATTATCTTGTGTATAGCAATTATCTTTCCTACACTGGTGAAACTTACCTGCTACCTTTTTTCCTTTCTGATCTAGTTCCGAAAGGGACAATGCTATAGCACAATCTATGTCTTCTTCCTGGAATTCAAAAACAGACTTAGCACAATACAGATACAGTACTGCTAGCATAATCAGTCTGCATGAATTTAATTGCAGAGCTATTTTAAGCTATTAACTTCTGTGATGGTTGGTCTACCTACTCAGCTACTCTAGAAAAAGCTAGCTCCCCAGGTAATTAAATGCAATTTTTAAGAAAAAGAAAAAAAAAACTTTATAGAAAACATTTATTACCACTGAATTTCGAGGCTCATCCCATGTTCTTTCATCTCCATATTTACCATGATAGTGCCCTTTATGACTGGAACCTTTTAGGATCTTAGTCAACCAACCCTACAAGAACTCTTACTTGCCAGGGCTGCCTAAACTATTTCCTGTTACTAAAGAAAAAAAGGAAGTATGTCATTTAGGCAAAGTACATAGGAAAGATGTTGAGTGACTGATTCGCATGTTTAATCACACAAACTACAAACTCTATAACAGGACTACATTAGAATTATTGAAGAATTCATACAGAGATCAAGGAGAAAAAATTAATGAATAGCAGGTCCACTAAAGACTGAGAAATCAATTAATAAAGATGAAAAACAGTATGAACAACGGTAATTTTCAGTTAAGTGAAGAAGGGAAACTAAAACTTAAGTTTTGTCGCAATGTTAACACAATGACATTCACAAAGCACGAACCAGATAAAGTGAGATTTGTCGCATAGAGGAATTCAATCATGAAGTTTTGATCATGGCTCACGTTTTCAATTCACTGAGAACGCGAAGAAAAGATGAGCAAATGAACTAGTCAGAAAGAGAAGGTGCAAAAACTGGAGACATACAGAATTCTAGTCAACTACATAGTGACATTTTAGGAAACTCATTACAGAACAGAAGAGAAACCACAAAATCATCCTGGGAAACTTAAACTCATGATTCAATAACCTTCTGATATTCAATCAGTGGCAGCCAAGCTCAATCCAATTTGAACAAATCAGTTTACCTATACTCACTCGAAAACCAAAAGCAACAGATATATGAACCTATCAGTATATCACCCACCCCAGATGCAAACTAACCCAAAAAGCTTCCACCTTTACCAAAATTCCAATATCACAGGACAATCGTAATCCAATTCAAACAGCAACTAAATCAAATATCATCAACCACATATTCATATCAGAACACACTTCACCTCACCACCGACATCACACTAATAGCACAAAAGTTAAAGCAAGTGGAGCATTCCAACAACCAAGAGATGAAACTGAAATAAACAAAAAGCAATAGAGGAAGAACAGCAACATCAAGTCTCTCAGAAACTGTACCTGAAACAGCTTTAAGAATCTGCAGAGACAGAAGTACAATCCGATGAATCCCAGATCAGATAAAATCCCAATTCCCAAGATGCATGGTCACCTCTGACTTATGAGGACCCCAAAAGATATCCCCGCCCAAATCGCTCAAAGCCTGGACCTTTCTTTGAACAGAGTCACATAACCAACCATTTTAGTAACAAAGGGTAAAAGGAAACCAACAACTTCAATCCTACGCAAAATTCAGGTCCCAATTCCAAAAGGGTAACAGAAATTTGGTTTTTTTTTTTTCTCATCTACCTTGCCTTTTTCCTTAAAGGCCACAAAAAAAGACAGATTAAGAAGATAGAAGGAATCAAGAAAAACCCAGACCCAATTTTGGAAGAGGTTTTTGTATTCAATAATCGAATTGCATTGAATTTAATGCTCAAAAAGCTTTGTGCTTTTGTTTCTCTCAACGTGGGTCCTTTACCAATTCTCCACCACACTTCCACTACATGTCAAAAACCCCATGAAAACCATTTTCTGGTTGACAAAGACTCCAGAAGCTGATGGCTGATCCTCCATTGTTTTCTACTTTTAGTGACTAATGTGAAAGTACCCAACTTTCTTCAATGCCAGAGCCACTGATGTTTCTCTTTTCTAAGCTACTCTAGCATTTTGCCGCTGCTTTCGTTAATTTTCGAAAGTTTTAATACTTCCAAACACTATACAACATCCGGAACACTATAGAACATCGTTGGAATTTTAGTTTGTCCTATTTTCTTCGAGTTCTCTTCAGAATTTCGGCTCCTTCCCGAATTTCTTCGTTCTTCTAGTCTCCTCAATTTCGGCTCCTTTACACAACATGAGGAAACATTATATCATCAAATCAAGACACTTTACCGAACTTGATTCATAATTCAAATAGACAACTCAGGCTCAGCCAGGCAATGCAACTACTACAAATAATCTATTTCGTGCGGATAATCTTTTTATAGTTAATTACAATATCTATCCATTGAAGGTTTTTATAATGATATAGGCATATAGCTGGTCCCTTTCAGTGCCTTGACATCATGACATCTTTAATGAAAATGGCATGGCATCCTTGGTTCATGGGTTCACCATGTTCATCCCATGACTAGTTCTATGCAAATATTGTTTGAATCTGAAGCAACATAGTTTCCCACTTTTTCTTTTCTCTAAGTCTAGTACATTTAGTTCTCCAAATATCATTGATTTTCACTATGATTTAGATTTATTGATCGAAAATTTTACATGATAAAACCATCGCATTATGATTCAAAAAAAAAAAAACCATCTCAGTATCGTTTAAATATGTAAAGATATACCCAAAAAAAATAAGTATTGCACTACAAAATATGATGTCAATAGAAGATGATCTCTTCTCCATAGTGGAAGAATTTTGGCTGCACTGACATCTCATTCCAACTCATATTGTTAGGTTATTTTCAACGTACGTCAATGATCAGGGAACAGTTAGGTTCTACTTTCGAAATTTGGAGTACAGTTGGATGCTGATGTATCTATGATAATCAAGTGAGGAACCTTCATGGATCATTACATAGTTGCGGACAATAGTGTACCTGAAACCTTACCCACGGATTTAATTGTTTTATTTATTTTGTAATTTTGGTCAGGATATAGGCCATATATGCAGTTGGATATAATAGAAGAAGAAAAATGGGGTGAAACGTCACTTTCTGCTTCATCCCCTAACAATTGCTGTGATGCCTCAAATGTCTTTGTAAGCTTAGTCTTTGTGTGTGCGTTTCATGGCTATATATTTAGAACCACACGAGTACTATTAGGTATAGTTTCTTTTGGTAATTTGGATTCGTTCAATCCATGTCAAACACTATCATGATATATTATTGATGATGTTTGGTGGATCATGCATGGTGGTTTGAAATTAGTTCATACGTAATCAAGCATAGTAGTAACGGATGGGCGCATCTTTGAAAAACTATGCAAAAGGTAATATATGTTTTCCAGTTCTTCTCATATTTCCTGTTTGTTTTGCCATTCCAACATGCCAATCCTAGGCCCGCTAGAATTATTGAATCCTACACCAGCTGACCTAACTTGCTCCAAAAGAAACAAATATTCATACAGGTAGACTCCATGCATGTCCTTTCTTTTTCTTTCCACGATGATCAACAATCACACCATTGTTGATTGAAGATGTATGGAAACATGACTTCATTATTGGAAACTTTCCTTTATTTTTTTTCTCCTAATTTAAAAAGAAGACATATTCCTTGCGGATCAGGATCCTCGCATTGGCCAATTTCAGCCTTAGTTGTCCTTGCCTTTTATTCTCGTCCGTCCGACTGAAATCTAACGCTTATTAATCATCCACCTCAGCAATTAACTATTAAATACCCTAAAATTAGAAGTTCGAGGCTGACGACCGTTGTGAACTTTTTCTCTCCCGTTATCTCCTCAATTCCTCTTCGTCTTCTCCTATTTTTTCTTTATGCTGAGTCCTCAACCTATTCAATCTTCCTGGTTAGAAGAAGTATATTCTATGGATCAGCATCCCTAATCTCTTGTGGTTTCAAATTTCTAACCAACCATGTTTCAACCCTTATCAATATTCCAGATTTTCTAGCACTTCTGGTTTCTTATGGTTGAGGTTCAAATGAGACTCAACAACCCCTGAGAGATCTCGATCTCTTTCTTCGGACCCAACCGGAATTCAACTGTTCGTCCTTGCTACTCATTCTCCCTTTTTCCTTCTCCTTTCCCCTTGCAAATACTAGTGTTTTAAGACACATGACTCCAAACACAGAACCAATTCTGACAAACTGACAAATTGTCAAACCCAGAACAAAATCAGAAAATAAATCAACTTTCCAATTCACAATGTATCAAACGGACCCAATACAAATTCCGGGTAAAAATAACAACCGGACTCCGGCAAAAGCCAATACAATCATAAGTATGGAGACAAATCAAACCAATGACTCATTTCTTCTTCTTTTTTGTGACAGCTCGGAAGAACAAATTATTTGTAAAAGAACTAAGAAAGAAAAACTCACATAATAATAAACCCAGAAAAAGAAAGGATTAAATTCAGTTTGCTCCCCGTACCTCTTAGGTCAATAATCAGTTTGATCTCATATCTTTTTTTTAATAACGTTGGTCCTTGTACTCTCAAACATCATCAACTAAGTCCAAAATTTTAATATACCTTCAAAAATAATATTATTTGCTGACTTGAAACTGACATGGGGATCCACATTTGAGCTTTTTAACCTACAAATAAGGCAAATAACATTCTAACGATGAAAAAAGTCATTTTTCAAGGACCAAACTCACCCATTTTTGCACTAAAATTCAATTTTTGGACTTAGATGATGTCATTTGAGAGTACAAGGACCAACGTTATTAAAAAAAAAGATATGGGACCAAACTGATTATTGACCTAAAACATAAGGGGGCAAACTGAATTTAATCCAAAAGAAAATAGATCTGAACAATTAAATTGAACCTTGAGTTTCTTTAATCTTTGTTATTTTTTTGTTTGCTTTTTCGCTCGAGCAATTCATGAAGTTGGAGAAATTAGGAAGAGATAACTATGATTATCAGCTTAATCATGGATTCTTTTGGCCGAATAATGAATGAAAAAGAATAGTTATTCATAGATCGTTGTAACAGAAAAGAACAGAAAGACAAAAATAAGAGAAGAAAGAGATGGACGATGAGAGGTAATAAGAAACTGAACAAAAACAGTAAGCAGAAGAAAGAGGAAGACGATGAGAAGGAGAAGAGACTAAGAAGTAAACGTCTACGCAAACGTTGTTTGTCATTTAATATTAGATTTAATGATGTTTATTTCTTGTCTGGTGATGTGTCACAATTTAGTCCCTTGGATATTACATGGACGATTCAGATTGAAAGACCAGGACAAACAAGGATAGACTATAGCCAAGGAGAGGATCCTGATCCATTCCTTGTAGGAAAAGGACTACAAGGCTAGCACTCCTAAGTCAAAAGGAAATTAACTGCATCTATATATAACCGAAATCCGCAAACCAGAAGGCACAAATAATTTCATCATGCAAAACGAAGCTGCAAAGATGAGACCTACCTACATTATGCCGCAGCTTGAGCTCGACCATATATTCCCAGAACCCAATATGAAGAAGAATGTAATCCTCACTAGGAGTATTAGTGCTAATCCTAGTAATTCGCAGGAGCGCAGGACGAGAACTACTTTTGCTTCTTTGATTGCTCATGACATGGAAAACGAAGTTGCAAAGATAAAACCTACCTGCACTATGCCAAAGCTCGAGCTCGACCATATATTAATCCCAGAACCCAATAATAAGAAGAATGAAATGCTCACGAGGAGTATTAGTATTAATCTTGGTAGTTCTCAGGAACACAAGACGAGAACTACTCTATCTTCTAAGTTTTCTCCTCCTCCAAACTATGATCACTTGCGCAGTAAGAGTCGACGCATTCAACCCGTAACTACAACTCAATTCATTAGAAGCTTCACAACGAAAGAGGAAAGTCATCGGCCGCTCAAGAGGAGTACTAGTTTCAATTGTTATGATTTTCCAAATGACATGCGATCTAAAAGATTTACTCAATACGTCAGGAGTACTTACACCTTCATTGGAGACACCAAGAAAGAGGCCGCCAAAAAGAAACTAACCAAGTGGTCCAAGTGGTTTAAGAACAACATGCTCAACATGAACAAGAAGTGTAAGAGTACTAAGTCCAAGTCTGTAGTGTAAGATTTAACCTAATAAGGAGATATTCGCCGGGCTTTGTATCTTTAATCACACCATGACATTTATGTATAGCTAATTCAGTAATTCATTTGGCTGATCATAAGTGATGTACGTCATTGTTTTGTTTAGTAAATTTGTGATTACAATGCCTTTATATATTTCTTAGAAAGATTAATACAAGCATGGTGTAAAGGTAAAACCAAAAAGAAAAATAATAACAAACTAAAATTGAAAAGAGCAATCAGTACGTGGTTTCTTGGAAGAGCATATTTGAGAAATTGGGAAGAACCTTTTTAAGTGCTTCTTCCTCTAGCTAGCTAGCTTGTTGATTTAGTTCAAACCCATCGTTATAACTCAACCAGATCCCTGTTTGCTTCTAATTTGGACACACAATTCCTATGGGAACTATGGCACCTAGATAGTTTATGAGAAAATTAGACAAAAATCTAAAATACTAGACCTCTTTTAAGATAAATCCATACATAATTTTCTTTCATTTTACACCCACTTCACATAAGCAAACTTACCATAGAGCATATGTCTATAATTAATATTTTTCTTCATTTTTCAGTTTCTTTGATTTGCCCTTCAGACTATAGAAAGTTAAATTTGGTATATTTCTCAATTTTAGCATCAATTTGAAACTCAAATACTGAGCTAAAATTTAGTTATATTAATTTTGTCATAATCAATTATATTCTTTAATTTTTTACTTTGTTATTACTAACTTGAGTGTGTGTGTATATATGCTATATACAGAAGTATTTCATTTGTAATAGAATGATTCTTTCATTCATAAGCTCACATTGATGTCTCTCTACATAGTTGACAAATGTTTAATTGTAAGGTACATGTACTTGTTCTTTGATTAATTTCTTCTTTTTATGTATATTATTATATCATTTCTCATCCTGATCGAGAAAACTTTTTACTCTCAACTACTTACATTTCTAATGTACCTATTAAGTAGAGCATGATATGATAATATACTTAAAAAAAAGAAAACCAAAATAGGGTTTAGGGTATAGGGTTTAAGTATAGGGTTAGGGTATAGGGTATATGGTTTAGGTTTAGGGTTTAGGGTTTAGAGTTTAGGGTATATGGTTTAGGGTTTAGGGTTTAGGTTTAGGTTTAGAGTTTAGGGTATATGGTTTAGGGTTTAGGGTTTAGGATTTAAAAAATCAAGGTCTTTAACAAAATAGTTAAAATAGTTTTTCATCATAAAAATCCACATGTCAAGATTTGAATGGAATAGAGAACCACGTTAGACAGCCACATGTCTTACGGCAACACTGTAAAATTTCTTTTTTTTTACTAATAATCAGATATCTTATTTATATTATATTCTACCTTATGTATAGATTAGAGAATGAATTATTTTCACCTAGATTTTTTCATAAAAATAAAGAAAGGTGCATGATTCTTGCAGATTGATTGAAAAATATTAGTGCTAGAAGAAAAACTCATAATCGAGGTATTTAAGACAACATCAATTAAGCTTATTTATTATGTTTATATGTTATAGTTTAATGATGGCAATTATGTAAAATTTAGAAAAAATATGACATAATATGTATCATAATTGATATATTTTAGATGTCTATCAAAAAAGAATATTATGTAGGTTTATTTAAAACCACTCTTCAAAATTAAGTGTATATAGAAATCCCCCATAGTTTATTTACTAGGGCATCTGCTTTTCACTTAAATGTGCAAACGCAAACCCTTGCAAGTACTTAGACCAGAATGTTTTTGAATTCGAAGAAAGGGATCGGAAGAGCTGTAAGAAAGAACGAAAGAAAGAAAGCATATAAAGAAGCTAAGATCAAAGATGATGATGATGTTTAATACTCAAGAGTCAAGAGACGAAGGTTACTTCTTGTTCTTTCTGATGATGTTACAGATGATGATTAATCTTGTAATTACGTCTCCACCACTGAAATACTTGTGCACCCCGAGTGGGAATGCTAGCTATGCTTCCAGACAGAGATTCCTCAGAATTAAGCAGCCCTTTTATCAGGAAAGAAGACATGACGGTCGGAAAGAAAATCAAGATGCTGCGAAGAAATTAGGGTTAAATGATTTAACTTGAACTATATATGTATCATATATTGCGAAGAAATTAAGGTTTACATGCTGACACAAAATAACTCAACACTAGTTTGAATTGTTAAATGGCTACTAGTAGTAATACAATTTTTTTTTTGGTTACAAACGAAGCCTAAAAAAGGCTCAAACACAACAAGAAAACACAAATAAACATTAGCACAGGAGGTAGATCTCCTAGCTCTAGCTGTAGCACATAAGTCATCAAGAAAAGCTTGTGCAGCATGCACAAGAGTGTCTTCAAAATTGATGAGACCTAAATCATGAGATATGCTACATTTAGCCAAGGCATCAACAATCATATTTGATTCCCTGAAGATGTGATTGAGCTTTGCATACTCCATTTTAGACATGATAGAACTGCAACCATCCAAAAGAGACCCCAAGGGGTGGAGAGACAAATTAGAGCTTTGCATCAGATTTACCAAAATAGCAGAGTCAGATTCAATTTCAAGTTTAGAAATCTGTAACTTCTCAGCAAGTCTTAATCCATAAAAAGACCCCAAGCTTCAGCATGTAAAATGTCACAAATTCCTAGATTGACCTGAAAAACCATCCAAGTACCACAATGGTCCCTAATTAAACACACCTGCACCAATTTTTCCAGAAGAAGAAGCCCTAGTAACATCAATGTTGAGCTTAAAACACCTGCATGAGGCATTTATTAAGATATAGTAATACTATATTTTCGTGAGGACTATAATATTTTGATACAGTTTAACTATTAATATTCGGATTAGTGTCGTCAAGGCCAACAAAACTGATAATAATTTCCATCACGAGAAGAACAATCTCATATAATATTGGGACTAGCCAGAGAAAATCTCTATGCAATGCATCGGACTGCAACAAGGGGTAAAGGCCCAATTGAAGAAAAATGAACTCAACTCATATACAACTCAAAACTGTGTGTATCCCGGGGATAAGGATCCTTTCTGGTAGTTGGTCTTGGCTATTCTTGACTTTTATTCTGAACCGTTGATAGCATATCCAAGGACCAATAGACCTCCACGCCAGCAAAACTATAAAAATACAGAATTTTTAATACTTCACGACTAAAGAGGCTTAACGCCGTCACAGTCTCCATCTTCTTCCTTTTCGTCTCATCGTCTTCCTTGCATTCATCTATTGCAGCCTGCGACTTGAAGGTGATAATTCATGGAGACATAAATTCATAGGCCACCGGCCCTTCAAAAAAAAAAAATTCATAAGCCTCTTACCCAAATCTCCCTCTACTGTGAGTGCGTATATTGGAGGATGAGGGTGGAGCCAGGGAGGCAATGGCTGCATGTATATTGGAGGAAGAGGGTGTTGAAATTTTGAGATATGAAAGAGCAGCCATCACAATCCCCATCGCCCAGCAACTTCCCTCAACCACAAACCCATCCAAATTCTCAATTTTTATTCCATAAATTGATCAAAACAAATAGCAATTATCTTTTTCAAATCTCCAAAGTAGCCTGAAAGACGATCGAATTATAATCGTATGCTGCAACTGCGAAGTCCTCTCTGCATCGATCGTCTCCTGCCTCTCTTTCTCCGCTTCCCTCTCAATCTCGACACTGAGATGACACACAATTGATGATTTGTATACATATAGAAATCGGCGGATTGGTGTAGAATCTTCGACTGATTCATGATTTCAATTTGAAAATTTTGTACTCTTTATATTGGTTTGAATATTGTTTCGGGATTCATCTCTGTTTTGTTCATGTAGTGTGAAATACTGTTTCAGGTTTTCATGGAAAATGCAGGTTTTGGGTGTTGCAGGGGGACGGGAGAGAGTTGAATCGTGAAGGGGGAGGGAAAGGGATGGAGATTGTGACGGGGTTAAACCTCTGAAGTGGTGAAGTACTAAAAATTCTACATTTAATACAAGTTGCTGATGTGGGTTGTTATTAGCCCTTGAATATGTTATCAATGGGTGAGAGTAAAAGCTAAGGATAACGAAGACCAACTACCAGATAAAGAGAGGATATTAATCCGTATCCCGGAGTTAATCGAAGATACGAGCAAGAATGCAAAATGAATGGGAATGGGGAAACCTATATATTTTATTTTCTTTGTTATGTTACTATAAACTCATCATCATGGCCGGAACATTTTTCTTTCTTTTCAATTCTTTTTATAGGTTAATCATGATGACAAAATCGTAACACGTTATAACTCTCGTTTTTATAACCAAAAGAACATAAAAAGTAACAGCTTAAACTTAATTTTAATTTGCGAAAAGTGCATTATGTCCTTAGTTAGTCACATTTTTCTAGCGAAAATCATACATTTTTACTGTTTAGGGTTTCATTAATCGACACTTGAAGACACTACTACTAGTACTTGCTTCAACAAAACGAAAGCTATAGTTACGTTTTCTACATCAAAATTTGCACCAATCAAAACCATCTTTGGACTATCATACAGATGCTCTTCCATTTCTTTCACAAGATAGCTGCAGACAATGGCTTTGGGTGAACAATCGAGAAAAGGGTACAAAATAGACAGTTAAACGAGCAAAACTACAAGAATGAAAAAGAGGTTTTGTACTTCTCTTTATCCTAAGCCAAAACAAGGCCGATCCTCCCAGAGGACCTCTATCTCTCGATCCCTCCCTCTCTCAGTCTCACCCATGCATCGCCCTTACCCTACAGCTAGCCTGTCACCCTATCTTTTTCCAACACGTGTCCGGTCCGACGGCCAGCTCCGTCGCTTTGGACCACCGGACCACGTGGCCGTGGCCATCCCCTGCCGGAAGTTCCACGTGGACATCCGACAATTAACCAGATGTGCCGGAGAGGACCACCTTGGAGATATATGCATACAGAGCAGCAGCACCCCCATTTTTGTTCTCAGAAGTAGTAGTACTGGTGCTTGCTGCTCTATCATCTTAAGCTTTCAATAATTTCAGGGTCGTTTTCTCCTGGGGCCAACCCCCCATCATGCCCCAAAAGGCCTCTAAGCCCAAGGCTGTTGCCAACCAATAATGCTTCCTTTTTTTTTTTTTCTATCTTTTTCTTTTTCGCTTTTAATACGGTTTTAAATCATAAGATCGTGCGTATCTAATTTTTAACTATACAATTTAACTATTAAGTATACCTCAAGTTCACCGTCATTCATTTTACTTGATTTCTTTCAAGCATTGACTCAAATTTTATCATGCATGTGAGCATATCTCTTATGAAGCAAATATATGTTAGGACATGAATCACATTTTAACCAACATATAGTCCGCCTTACGTGTCACCTTATGAATCACATTATGCCTTTTCATATGCCATGTTAGGGCTTCATATTAGATGTAAAAATGTGATTCTCCTAACATTATTCTTGTTTTGATAACATCATAAGTAAGCAATTCCTTGCAAAGAGACATGCATATAAGAAATGATCGAATAACTATTAGCTTCCGATTAATGTAGATATTTGTATTTTTTTCTTACTAATGTCCTTTTAGAAGTATTTCATATCGAATATGATATTTCAGATTCATCATTATATAGTTAAACCCGGAGAAATGCACATCTATGGTAGTTCCTTTCCTAATTTCTATATATGTTGATCATCATTATTAAACAAGAACAAAAGCATCTGAAAATGATGAAAAGAGGAAAGTAATAAAATCAAAAAGGGAGAAGTAAAACTATTATCTCGAAAAGGGTGGAGCTATACCATGAGAATGTTGGTCCCTTTGATGAAGTGACCCACTTGAGAAGGACATTGTTGTTTCCTTCTCAAATCCCAAGATAAAAACCACCAAACCTCTTAAGATTCTGCCATACCCATACTGACTCGATCTACTTGTTTCATTATTAGGGTTTTTCTTTTCCTCTATAGATTAGGGTTTTCTAACCTTGGTTAGTTCATCTCTCTTTGGAGATATTATACACAGTCAACTGTAGAGAACTTCTATATTGAGCTAGAAGCGGTGTTTTCTCATCGTTTTAAAAATTTCGATGGTCGTGAGTTTGATTCACGTACGTTAGACTCGTTGTAGCATTTTAGTTGTTTGTTGATAAAAAAATATTCAATGTATAATATGGAAGAGTATTGACATTTAGTGACATCCAAGTTTACATGCATCTTTTTCAACTTGTCCAATTCAATTGGACTCTATTGCCTTTGCTAAATTTAAAAAATTGAATTGCACAAATAATGGTGACTAAATGGGTTTCCTATCTCTAGTGATGACTAGGAAAGTAGAAAAAAGTGACTTTTCTAATGTGTCACCATCATTTTAATTAAACTGTAGGGCTCTAATTGTTTTACTAAGTCCATACTCCATTACTTAATTATTACATGCAATGTCGTTTAATAGAACTTTTAGGACTATAAAAAGGTGATTTACTAGTTTAATATCTTACTTACCTGTCCCCTGTATATAGAAGACCCAGCGTTTTCTTATGTTGCTAATTTGTTTCTCTAAATTAACAACAAATCTTCAAGAGCTTACGTGATGAAACCCTTTGAAATGGACAGCGTTCTGAAATACGTACTCTAATCGTAAAATACGACTCAACCTTAATTGATTCAACTTATTGGACCAATGGGAGGAGGAGTGAACTTTAAAAAAATTGGTTTGGTGGAGTGAGTGAGTCACGAGGCTTAGTTTTTAAGCAAAACTATCAAACTTACATTAAGGAAAATTGTTTGTTGGTGCTTAACATCATTAGGTATTGTTGCCATTTTTATAATTTAAAACCCAGTATTGTTCCAAGAATTGTTCTATGAAGATTAGCAGGTTAATTACAAGTTCAGTGTGAATGTACTAAAAATAAAGAACAAAGTTTTATTTTGGTTTTCACTTTTGGCAGCATATGTAATGTTACCGACCAAAGAGAAAGAAAACTATATACGCAATCGTTGTGTGCAAATTTCTGTATTTAAATGACATGCTAAATGTAGAAGTATATATAGCACAATCACTTTTAAAATGCCATCTTATACTTAATTATCTTGTAAGTGTTATAAACAAACAACAAACATCGACTGGTTTTCAATTTTTTTTTTTAAAGTAAATAGAGGATTATGCGATATTAGCTCCTCTGCAACGGCCGATTTGGGGCGACAAGCGCCCTCCCACAATCCCGAAAGAAAAGGGGTCATCACATCTCCGTCCCTCTATTTATATTTATTAAAGAAAAAATATAAAAAACAAGTACAAAAGGGAAGGGGGACCAAACCAAAACCTTCCCCAACAAAAATAATGCGTAGAAAGTCTCTCAAAACTAAGAGAACTAAAAAAGAAAAACCAAACTGAAAAAGACTATGCTTCTTGATAAAGTAGTTTGAGGTTCACATCCAAAACCAATTGGCAATGGGTGGAGTGGCACAAACCCTTATAAACCCACATGCAAGACCTCAATTCCCGATGTGGGATATATATCTCAACACGCCCCCGCACGTGTGGCAAATTTTCAAGCCTAACACGTGGACAACATTTTGGGTGATGTGGAGTGTGTGTGGCCATTTGGCTTCACACGTGGACGTGGGTAACCCGCTCTGATACCATGATAAAGTAGTTTAGGGTTCACATCCAAAACCAATTGACAATGGGTGGAGTGACCCAAACCCTTATAAACTCACATGCAAGACCCAAATTCCCGATGTGGGATATATATCTCAACACTTCTCAGCTTGATAAAAATAAAGGAAGCTGCTCTCAAGATGTCATCCAACATTCATAACCAACATATTAAGAATGCCTATAATATGGAAAACCCAAAGCATCCATACGCAAGTAAGGACAAACCTCAGGTGGAGGAGTAGCATGCCAGCGCAAGGATGAGGAAGCCAACCCCATATTAGCAAACCTATCAGCAACAGAATTCCCTTTGTGAAGGATGTGTGAGCATGTGAAAGAGATATGGCGAATCTGAGTCAAACAATTGTGCCAGGCAATTCGCAATGGCCAAGGAGGAACAAAAGAGGAAGAAGAAATACATTGAAGTATCGTTGTAGAGTCATTCTCCAACCATATGTGATGCCAACCAAATTGAAATGCAAACTCAATACCTAAAATAACAGCCATAAGTTCCGTAAAGAAAACAATTTAAGTTCCCGAGCCTTGACAATAACCACCAATAAAACGACTGGAGCTATCCCTAAACACTCCACCACAACCAGCAAGGCCCGAGTTTCCCTTGGAGAAACCATCAGTATTGAGCTTGAGCCATGGAATGAGAGGAGGATGTCATAACACAATACGAGGAGCACTTTGATGTTTGAGAACAGGAATCACACCCACGCTAGAAAGGACTTTGGAATCCAAAATACCACGGACAAAACCAAGTGTATGAGAAGCAATATAACAAACCCAAGCCTTAACATATCTAAAAACTCGCATAAGAGAGGGCTGCTTATTATCAAACCGAAACTTGTTACGAGACTTCCAGATAGCCATAAGAGCAAAGAGACAACTGGCAAGCCAAATATTTTTAATTTGCGGAGAAAAAGCTTTACCGGTGACAGAGCTCCAAAGATCATTAAGAAATCCATATGACGGCAAGGAAGTGCCAAAACAACAAGCAAGTCATTGCCAAATATGTTGAGCAAAAGAGCAATTAACGAATAAGTGAGGCATATCCTCCGTATGACTAAAAGAGCAAAGCTGACATACTGAGACAATTGGAATGCCACGTCGCTGAAGTTGATCATTAGTCGGCAACTTGAGATGAAAAATTCTCCATGCAAGAACGGAATAACGAGGAGGGATGAAACTACGCCAAACACTAGCTAGAAGCCCAATCCGACTTCTCAAAATGGGGGCGAACTAACTCATAACCATCTGAAAAGGAGAATAGACCAGAGGATGAATTTTTCCATATAAGAGTATCACTCTCTGGAGCACTCGGCAAAGGGATCTCAAGAATTTGCTTAGCACAATCTGGATATAAATTAGAGAAGCAAGAAGGCAAAGCCCATTGTTGGTCCAAGATAAAATCAGCAACACGAGATTTCAACAAATGAGATAAAGAACCCATATTTAGCTACTGAACAATAGAAGAGTTCAACCATTTGTCTGACCAAAATAAAATAGAATTCCCGTCTCTAATAATCCATCTAGAGCGTTCAAAAAGAAGAGGAAGCACTCGTTTGAGCCCATGCCAAACAGATGAAGTAAAATACTGAAACTTCATGTGTCGAAAAATAGTAAAACGCTTACAAGCAAAGGAACCCCATGAAGAGCTTTGTAATAAAGTCTGCCAAGCCAAACTTATAAGACCAGCTCTATTAAGAGCCTTTAGGTTGCGAAGGCCGAGACCTGCCTCACAGTGACTAATTTTCTAATAGCCAGGTCACCAGATCAAATAAAATTTTCAAATAAAATAACTTTGCCCGAGTTTCGATCAGGAACTTCGAAATATGAGACAGACTTTACAGAACAATGGTGTACGTTGCCACCTCGATCAATATCTCATGGAGGGTGACGGTGATCGAAGCTTTCTGTCATCTTCATTTGGATACTATTGGAATCTTTGGTGTGATCAATATCTCATGGCGTACGTCAACTTGCCTTAGCCAATAGCCAGGACCAAGAATATGAAAGAAGAACTTATCGTCGTGCTCATCCTCAATAATTCGACATTGGCTTCATGGGGATTAATCTCCTGCACTTGTTGTGACAGCAAAAGATTGTTTCAGATCAAATAAATTCCACAACATACAGATCAGAATTGAAAGGCACAAGTTTAGGAGCTCTTTTCCTTTTCTTTATTCTCAAACAGTTAAGTTTTATTATCAAGTAAATGACATGGTACAACATATATGTTGTCTTTGAACATTAGGAAGAACAGAAGAAAGATACGTAAAACCTGTAGGGTTAGGTGTTCTCTGGTCAGACCCAGAAGAATTTTGATCAAAACCACCTCTGGTAAGGATCGTTCACTAGATCCATACGAGTTTCAATCATAGTTTCCTTTACCAAACATACATACAGGTTACATCTGATATTGATTTCTGAAAACATATGCTTCCTTATCCAATTGAGGATCAAATAATTACTTTATCTGGATAATATGTCGAGTCAAATATATATAAACATGCAGTACAAGACTATTAAAACTGAGCTGTGATTTCGGTCTCAAGTGTCAGTGATGTGTGAGAACCAGAATATGAACAAAGTCGTGACATGATTTGTACGTAGGGTCCAATTTCACTCCTATAAAATCACCATCATCTACTTGAAGCATCAAAGAGAGACTCGTGTGTAGTTTCTGGCACTGCTGAGGTGAAATTTGAACCGGGGAAAAAAGGGCCCCTGGCTGTAAGCATCATTGACTCAGTTTCTACAGTACATAAACCAAGCAGGTTTTGTTTCTTCGATGAGTCACTGTTCTCAAACCTGCTTCGAAAAGCCTCTATGTAACCCCATGAATTACTTTACATAATAATGAAAAAGTATATGTCATATTCTCCTTTGACAACTACTGTGGGAAATCTGAACTGGGTCGATGATAGGAGCGCGGTATATATTTTTATCCTTATGCAACTTGGCTGGGTTTGCACCTATGGAATCAAGAAATGAGAATAGTTGTATATTATTATCATCATTGTATAGTGTAATGAATTTTGCAAAAATGAAAAGTGATTAATCTGGATCAGTACCTAGTGAGGTTGTGGTCAGCCCCAAAACTAGCTATAAGCAATTTGCGATTGCAATTTGCAAGTGCGTTCAAAAGTAAAGAAGAAGAAAAAAGGGTGTGGGAAGCAAGCATCATCCAAGAAAAAGAAAGAGGCTAGGAGAATAAAATTGATTGGCATAAAAAGGACAAAGGGGAATCGAGGGACCATCCATGCATTATGAATAGTAGCCATGAATAGTTGGTGTCTAGAAATCAGAAAGAGATCGAGTTGGTCGATCATGTCGTTTTGAGGATGATGAGCTTCGATCGATCTTTTCTGTCTGTCTCTCATCCTCTTCTGATCCTAGCTAGTGTGTCCCAAACCCAACCCGACCCTTTTGCTTTGCTTATAGCTTTACTGCTTTGCTGGTTTGCTTTGCCTCAATAATGTTTCCTTTTCCAATCTCTCTATCCCTCTCCCTCTCCCTCTCTCTCTATCTCTCTCTAACCAGTCGACTGGGCAAATGAGACAGTTAGAAAATGGCGTTGACGCTTCCTCGTACATCAATCACCTCATTACTACTTTCTTTACCCCTCTTTTCCCCCTCCTGTAATTCTTATACATTCTTCTATAGGGCACACTAGCTAGTTGACACTTTGGTTATACCTCACCATGTTATGAATATATTATGCAACTCGCCGTCCACCATTTTTTACACAACGGACGTATGTGCATAAGTATCATATTAGTCTAACCAACACATATAGTTGAGTTGGTAAGAGTCTAGATATGAAACTCTTATGCTTATGTTTTGAATTCCGTCGAAACTGATTAAAAATAAATCTAATTTTTTCTTAATGACCGGAATAAAAAACGCGTTTTAATATCATCTCTTGTATATGAAAAAAAAAAAAAAAAAGAACCAGATAGTTTACGATGTTGTAATTCATTACGGACATGCATGACATCAAATCATCAATGGTGGAGCAGGGGTCGGCCCAACATTAGGTCAATTAAGCAATCTCTTAATCAACATTATTTTTGAAATATCTAGCCATCTCACAAACTACTAACTAACTATAACCATATAAAGAAGTATATTTGCATATAAATCTATTTTGGAAAGAGATCGAGTTTCTAAAATGATAAGAGTACAATAGAAATCCTTTGGTACAGTTGTGTTATAAAGAGTGATGTACATTTTTTTCGAATATTTGTGATATATCTTCAGTTCTGTAAATGATCGACATTATTATTTGATTTTTTAGAGGGCCGGGAATTCTTGAGGATTTAATTCTGCAGTATAGTTGCTTTCTTTGATTGATAAGTTCTGAAACTGAGCTATTGAAGGAGTAGACATATTAGCAAACGGTATCTGTAGTATGATTGGGATGGTTTATAACAAGTGCTATATATACACGTTCTCATATATATACTTCTCTCTCAGAAAACTTCACGTTCCTATATATAAGGTTGCAATCGGAAACTACTCACCGGCCGGACAACGGTTATAATCACAAAACTGACAACACTCAACTTTAGTGATATAGTAATTGGCAAACAAATGAATATGTCTATTAATATACAGTACGTTATACAAAAGAAGAAAACTATATACTTATTACTTGCAAAAAAAAATCAAATTCAGTTTGTTCAGGCTAGGATTGAATATATTGTGCAGCATTCAGGTGTAAAAATCACAATAAATTAGTGCATTTGCAGACAATGACCTAAAACAATGTGTTTAAACCTAGTTCATCGATAAAAGATATATATGCATGAGACGGAATAGAGCTAATCCCACGGTCCGTCCCGGACATTGAAATCGGGACGAGACGAGTTTTGTGTTTTTTAGATTTCATCCTACCTGGGCTCTATCCCGGTTGGGACGGGCCTAATCCCGAATAAAAAAAGTTGAAAATAAACTTGTAAACAAAAGAAAGAGTTTCATAGTTTTATAGTGTTATTTATTCTATTATGTATTAACAAGTATCTGTAACATATTTACAAGTACAACATGGTATAATAAAAGTTTATACTACTACTTACTTTCTCTAAACTTGTCATCACTACTAGGGTGCAATAAGAGAATTTACAACAATCAACAAATTAAAGTATTAAACATCACTGTTATTGAATTGGTGACAACCTAATAACTTAAAGAAACAAAAAGCTAAGATCACAACACTTAAATAAAATGCTTAAATCATATCTTAATCAATAGAAAATCAATTATTAAAATAATCAGGACAAGATAGGCCTAAACAGGACTTAAATTATTCAATAGTTAGATGCCTAAAACAATTTTCATCAATAGTTACATAGTTTAAACTGATTCGAGCTAACAACTAAACCCAATCAAAATTGTTTCGAGTCGATTCACAACCAACTCTTGCACATCGTCTATTAACAAAAAATGGATACAAACTATACACGATATATCATGGTAAAACATAACATCAGGGCTGAATGATGTGACCTCAACACATGACATGCATGTACAACGAGGGACAAACTAGTTTTTAACATGATGTAAACACCTTATTTTACTATACGTGCGTCCTCTAGATCATCCCTCACATTTGATATGTAGCTAACTAGCTATCTATCTAGCTAGCAGTACTATATCCCCGTAACATCATACTCCATATCCAATATTAGTACTGGACCTCAATTTCTCACTATATATCACCATCTCACTACCAGAAGAAAGGCTTTAGCAGACGAAAAAAAAAACCAGGCTGAAAAATTATTTTTTCGTCGGCTAATTTAAATTTTCGTCGGCTATGGTCAACTGTAGTCGACGAAATTTTAATTTCGTCGGCTAAAGAAATTTTTTCGTCGGCTTTAGTCTGTGAACTTTAGCCGACGTCTATATAAAATTTTAGCCGACGAAATTAAAGTGCCTTATATTTACAGATCTAGACAGCAACTCATCTGGAAAAAAAAAACGGGAGAAAAAGTTTGGGTGTTGTCGAAATCTGTCCATAATTAGTTTGTGGAGCTATATATAGGTACGTATGTGTGTATATATGTTGATTTTGAGTTTTATTTGAGTTGATCGATTTTGAGTACGTTGATGTATATATATATATATATCTACTACTTATTAACAACAACTTCATATATATTATCAAATCATCAACAACTTCATACCATCAACACAATATTATAAATTAATTAACATATATATATATGTTGATCGATTTGGTTGATGATTTGATAATATATATAAAGTTGTTGTTAATAAGTAGTAGATATATATATATATATATATGTTAATTAATTTATAATATTGTGTTGATGGTATGAAGTTGTTGATGATATATATGAGTTGATGATGATTTTGTGATGATGTTGATATATAATATTGTTATGTAATTATTAAGTGTATATATGTGTTAATTAATTTGTTATTAATTAGTTGTAATACGTAGAATACTAAATGAATTGAGATTTTATATATGGAGTTTAATTAATTAGAGTTATACATATATATTTTGTTATATTTTCAAGATATGGATAAGAGTTGGATTTCGCTTCCAAAATGGGACAAAAGATATGGTAAAGGAGTTATGAGTTTTCTGAAATATACGCTGGTTAATGCTAACATGAATACAATTTTCTATTGCCCGTGCACGAAATGTCAGTGTCGCAGCGATATGCATCGATTTGGATTGAAAAAGTATAGCAGCACCTGAAGAGTAACGGGTTTTGGGAGAAGTACACATGTTGGTTATATCATGGTGAAACATCATCAGGGGGTCTGCATGATCATGAACAATTTTCTGAGACGGGCAATACATCCAACGATCCAACAGTAACCTTCATCAACGACATGTTTCCTTATGAGAGCGGTGTATGCGCTCAAGGACAGTATATGTCTGAGCCGGTGCAGCCCTTCCCTAGAGTTGTCAACACTACTGGTATTGACAAGTACAACAAACTGCTTGCTTTCCAACAAACTCTTGTGTACCCCGGTTGTCAGAAGACCGTTCTTGAAAGTGTGATGGACGTAATGAAGATTAAAGTTGAGACAAAATCGACCGTGAAGGATGTTGATGATTATCTATAGTACACTGCTTTGATGCTGCCTCACGGTCATCGTCTTCCTAGCACTCATCATAATGTCCGATGTATCCTGAAAGATCTTGGGCTTTCCTACATCAAGATCCATGCATGCAGATATGACTGCGTTCTCTTTTGGGGTAAAAATCCAGAAGAGAATGACCTTGGTGGCCTTGACGCATGTCTGGTATGTCACACTGACATGTATAAGCTGACTCTTGCAGGCAATTGGAAACCTGTGAAGGTACTTCAGTATTTTCCGTTGAGGGATAGGCTGGAGCGGTTGTACATGTCTTCACACACGACCAAAGCTATAAGATGACACGCTGATAGGGAATTGCATGATGAAGATACCATTATACACCCTGCTGACGGGGAGGCTTGGAAGCATATAGACAGGGAGTTTCCTCATTTTGCATCAGAGGTCCGAAATATGAGGCTCGAGCTCTCATCCGACGGGTTCAACCCTTTTGGCAACATGAGTCTTCAATACAGTGTATGGCCGGTGATTTTGGTACCGTACAACCTTTCTTCATGGATGTGCATGAAGAAGGAATACAATATGTTGAGTTTCTTGATTTCGGGCCCGGTTATCCAGAGAAGTGTCTCGATGTGTATTTGAGACATTTGATTGAAGAGCTTAAGTTTTTTTAGGACGTTGGTCATCCCACTTATGACAAGTACATGCACGAGATGTTCCAGATGCATGTCATAGTTGTTGGTACCATCAGTGATTTTCCTGCCCGTGGGATGTCGGTGAGTTTACAAAATGCCTCAATAATATTATGTATTACATTGTTGATTTTTCGAAAAACTAAACTAATAAACGGTTAAATGTAGGTGTGGTTTGACATTCCCGAGCACCTGAAGAACAGCTGGGCGGACGTTGTGCATGTGGGAAGGTACGTTGGGAAGTTAATTAAAAAACAAAATTGTATGTGATATTAATAATATTTCTAATATTTTTGTTGTATCTGTAGGTTCAAGGACTGGAAGAACGAGTTGCGGACCCACTAGACTACGCACGGGAACGCACGTTCTGGTACCCCTGCTGAGTTCCAGTACATGGAGTACGAGTGGCGTTGGCTTCTGACATCAGAATTCAACAACCCTCATAAACAGGTATTTAAAAAAATTAATTAGTTAATTTGTCATTAAGTACGTCCGGTTTTAAATATTTTACTAATAGTTTATTTTTTTCTTTGAAGGCCGTTTCCCGGACGAACGCTCAGAACCGGCAACGCAACACAAGGAACTATCATGCCGGTTTTAGACCGTTCATTGTCTTCATGGACAAGGCGGCCAGGGAACATCCAGAAGTCAACCGGTACGTCTATACGTACGAGAAGACATATCTTGACTCCTAGAAGGATATTGTAAGTC
This sequence comes from Fragaria nilgerrensis, assembly GCA_010134655.1. Taxonomy (NCBI): domain Eukaryota; kingdom Viridiplantae; phylum Streptophyta; class Magnoliopsida; order Rosales; family Rosaceae; genus Fragaria; species Fragaria nilgerrensis. Next base: position 9,498,543 of record CM020977.1, read on the forward strand.
ATATTACGTTTTTAAATTTTTAATTTTACTTATATATATGTCAAAATGTTAATTAATCATTTATTTCCTATCCAATTAGGCGAATGTGAGGGAGGCTAGTGACGAGGTGATGAGTGCTATAGTGAGGGAGGCATGGTCGGACACGCAGGAGGAAGAGATGTCCAAAGCCATGTTCCGGATCGACACTTTGGATCTGAGGGTTGGGGCGAGGATCATGGGCACAACCTTCCCACCGCGAGGAAACAACTTATACTGTCGGGGTCTAGGAAAAAAGGGCGAAGGGCTCCTGAAGACCACTCTAGGATTTCAACGAAAGACAGCCTCGACCAGCAGCAGGACGACTCAGCTAGAGTCGGAAGTTGAGAGACTACGGGAACAGCAAGCTGCTCATGCTGCCGCTCATGCCGCCCAGACAGCCTATACTGCCGCGGTATATGCCACCCAGCAGGCCCAGCAGCAGCAGATGTTCCAGTACTTGCAGGAGTTTATGGCTGCCCAGCTTCAGGGACTTCCGGCTCCGCCCATGCCTACGTCTATACCGCTACCTCAGCCGCCGCAACCTCCTCCGCAACAGCTCGCAGAATCGGATATTGATTTAGACAATCTAGATTTTGTGTAGTTGATCAATTATATAGTTTTATGTGCTTGTTGTTGGTTATATAAAATTGTTTTGGTGTATTTTGCAGGTTGCTTGGAATGATAATTTAGAAATTTCAGGTTTTTTTTTTTACTGTAATGGACTTATAGCCGACGAAACATGTAAGTATTTTAATTTTTTTTTATAAGGTTTAACCGACGAATTATGACATATTTCGTCGGCTAAACCCTTCTAAAGCCGACGAAACACACAATATTTCGTCGGCTTACGTTATTTTTTTAATTTTTTATTACATATTTTAGCCAACGAATATCTTAAATGTTTCGTCGGCTAAAGTCTCAGACTATGGTCGACGAAACATTTAAGATATTCGTCGGTTAAATTCTGGGATAATAGCCGACGATGTCTTCTAGTTTCGTCGGCTAAATACTGGGACAATAGCTGACGACGTCTTCTAGTTTCGTTGGTGTAATCGCCGACGACTCTTTTCTGACGAAACCATAGCTGACGAAAGCTCGTCGGCTAAGATCTTAGCCAACGAATTAAGCTAACAGGCCGACGAACTTTTTCTTCGGCTAAAGTGCTTGTCTTGATAGTGATCTAATTAAATTTGTGATTAGCAACTTGCAAATTGCAAACCTGTAATGATAGAAGAAAGAATGACACATGATGCATGTCTTTCTCTAGAAGTCGCTACACTTTTCAGCTGCTGTGAATGATCGAATTTCTTGAGAATTAATTTCAAGACAGGCAGAACGGATTTGCTATCTATAAAGCATGCACATATATTGGCATATACACTGTTCATCGATGCGTATTCTCTCTTAAATGTGGTTAATATATGTTAAAAGCTCATGTCACTCTTGCATGCATGCAATAGATGATTTTTACGCCAATATATCAAAGAGATCTAGAGCCGCCGAGAAGACAATGATCGATCACATATGAAGATTTCTATATTCCAGCCTTGCAGAGACTAAAACAACTCGTTGGGATTTAGAAGAATGCGGCAAAAACGATTGCAACGTCACTTAAATGAGAACAAATTAATTGATGAATCAGATCTCGCTTGATTTTTGAAAAAAAAAGACAAATTGATGAAAACAACACTTGCATTGGTGCCCGACAAGTTAGTAAATATTGAAAATGTGATAGATAAATAAGATCTTGCTCTCAAAAATTAAAACAAAAGGGAGAGAATGTATGTATGCATGTTATATTGTGATGCATATCGCCCTCATTTTGATCATGAACTATCACATAATTATAACTTGTGTGATAAACCCCATCGTTTCATTTCATTATCGAAATGAATTCACTAGTTCATAGAGCTAGGCTATGATCGATCCAGGGATCAATTGATATGTATGCATGTCTTATATATTGCCTATCTATGATGAAGATTGATGTCGATCGGGTATTATTAGTTAAATTAAGTGAGAGAATGTGCTTGATCAAATTAAACTCGTAGCTAGCTTTGCATCACAAAAAAGTTGGTTAATAGGTCCCCTACATTACTAAGTAGGTTCGAAAGTTTAATATGTAGGAGAAGATGGTAGAGCGTAGATGGAGGAGATCCATCATTTGATGCTGGCTTTTCTCCATCTGAAAGGTGCTTGATCTTGATCGTTGTTATCGTGTTGGTACACTAGTACATGATGTGCGTTGTGGGAAAAAAAGGATGGTAGTAGTTATATAGGTTGTTGCTTCGAATGAGATCGAACACATGTTAAAGCCAAATCTATGATCTTAATTACATATATGAGATATATATCATTTACTTAGATATTGTTTAAACTGATTTGCAGTTAGTTTTCTCATACAGATAGAGAAACTAATTTTGACATGCTTTCCTTGTTGTGAGCGATCGATAAACTAATTGAATAGTTACATATATAACATTCTCAAACAGATTAATTATATGTTTACAGTTTCATATACATAACACATTTTGTTCTTCTTCCTTAATTTCTACTTGTCAGACTGTCACCGAACAAATTTTGATACAATGGTTGTTGGATGACCTAGGATTTTTGGTTGATGTGGTTCTCCCTTAAAATAAAATCAAAGTTAATGTAATTGTCAAAAAAAGAAAAACATATGCTAACAGAATGCGTGGTTCCGATCTTAAGACGTTTATCATTGAATATCATAACAAATTATTATATTATAGAGAAACAAATTCAGTAATGAGAAGGCGCGCCCTCACCTGTATTTACTACAAGATATACCTTATGCATCGGAAGTACTGTCGTTCATCTTTGCTATATCCCCGTCTTCCTCTCACCCTTTTTCCACGTTGCTCGAACGTGATCTCCATAAAAGAAGAAAGCAAGCAAAAGAGGAAGACACATAAAAGTGTCGTGTAGGTATAGCAGTCGCCGACTCCGGCATGCAACCACAACATTAAACATGCTCCATTCGAGTACCAGACTAAGGTAGCAGTAGTAACAACAGCAGCAGCAGCATGAGGTCGACGGTGGTGGACTGGTGGTATAGCACACTCGCACGGCCGACTTTAGCACGTGACTGTAAAGTGAATAATAATTTAACCCGTAACAAGCGTGTGAGTGATCGAGTGTGAGGCTTAATTTGGTGTGGATTCACGTGACATCATATCCCCAAAAGACGACAGATGGTAGAGATGAAGCTGGTTGGGCTGTCAATTATCAATCCCGTTTGCAGTTGGAAAAAGAAAGTTTCAGATCTTCTTCCCAGTCCAGCATTTCATAAATTTAAAATTAGGTCTGTGTTTTTTAAGTCGGAAAATTGCAGAGAAAAATTCCAACCCTTCCTCATTTGTTTGATTTAAAATACAAGTTACTTGCAACCGAAGCAAGCAAAAGTTTAATCCTCCTCTTAATTGATTTAAAATAATATCGATCTTAATTTCTCTCATCATGTATTGATTACCAATCTAACAACATATCATGTTCGAGATAGATATTAAGTATGATAGTCGTAAGTCGTTAAGTGTTTAGTTTTCTTCGACTTTTTGTTGATTTATGTTTGAATGAGGTGGTGCTAGTGGGATGGCAGTTGCAAGGTGCAACATTACCATCTGGAGTTGCTTGAATATATTCATTCATTATGCTTAGCTCATAGATCTTTTATACAGATGACGCATATATAGAGCATTTGCATCAAATCTTCGATGCAATCGTGTAACATAAAGTCAAGAAAACTCACAAATTAATCATTGAAAAGTTTAACAAAGCTGAGAAAGTTCCTCTTCATATTGTCATACTACAATTAATTAAATTAAACCCACGTACATCACTCATATTCATGAAACCTGTCTATGTTCTCATATTTCATGTTATTTTTCAGCTAGTTCCAGACGCAGAGGAGAATGATTCTGGGTTATTATGCTTTGTCTGAAACACTGATTACTTGAAAGCTATGATATACATAGTGTAATACGTACTTTCTGTTACCGGTGAAGTGAGGGTGGATCAAGGGATGTGACCCAAATCTTTAAATAGATGTACACTAATCTTCACATTATTTTACAGAACAGTCTAATATGTTAAGTTGTATACATTATATATAAGTCACTAATTAAGTGATTTTGTTAAGATATTTGATTCGAAATGGATGTTTGGTGATGGGGCACAAGCTTAAGCACGGGTATATTTGCCAAGTTTATTATGCCCTACTTGAGCCAAGGATAACTAGCTAATCATATGCATGGAATTAAGCAAATGGGAACAGAAACTCCCACATTGAAGGGCACAAACAAGGGCATTGGATTTGGATTTAAAATAAGGTTTAGGGTTTGGTTAATAAAAGATATATATGCAGCCGCAATTATACAAACACGATTTGGAAGGCAACATCAGATGATTCCAAAAGCATCTTCACATGCCCAAATCGAAGCTCCATGCTTTGTTAAGTTGATATTGAGAGAAAGGAAAGTTTATAATTGCTTTTGGCACTAACATGCAAACATCTTCAACTTCAATCACCCTAAAACATTTCTCTATCAGTGTTCTATTCTATGTGATTGCATACATTACTATATATATAAAGAACATTCTACACTACAAAGTACAAACCCGTAAAATAATCTTTTATATGTCCATATTGGAAGAGCTAATTTAATTAGATTGTTGCTATATTTCCATTACTCTATACGAGAACATATTATAGGTTATTCACATACACAACTACCAGTTATGATGTTCACGAACGACTTTCCGGAGAAATGTTGTTGTTTAGGGCTAAAAGGCAGTTTTCACGCCACGCCGTTATCAATAATGAAATGCGATACATGTGTCTAACGCATAATAAAGAGCGAGAGTTCCCTGTTTGGTAGCGAGCCCTCCCGCCGTCGGACAAGTATTTGTCGAAAGGACAACTTGCTTCGATCTTGATTGTTGGTAATGTAGCCGATTGAAGGGAGTTGTCCTTTCTCGAAAACTACTTGATTAACATGTAAGATGTTTGAGTAACTCATCAAACATACAAATGAACTGCTCCTTAAAATGTCTAACAATAATAATCCAGGAAGTGAACAAAGATGGCATATATAAAGACAAAGTAACAACACCTTTGAACCAAAAAGGATAGAAACCACAAATAACATCTGTGGAGTTCAAAAGGTCACGCCAAAAAAGAGTAATGGAATTTCCCCATCTTGCACATTGCCAAATCCCACAGATGCTGTTAAGTGTGATTTTCAGACCCCGAAAATTTACCCAACACTCCTCTTTTCACGCCCAACCTCTCGCACGTGCCACCCATCCTTTGAGTACACGCTTTCCTCGTTAAATAAATCTTTTTATTTTCCATATATCCCTCCCCTATCTTACTATAGTTGGGTTATAAATGCCATTCAGCTATCTTAAAATGACCAAAATGCTCCTACCAAACTTATGGTCTTGCTCTCTCAATATAATCATTGGCATGGGTATCATGGCCATTTTGCACACATCAAAGGATGGTGGTGGTTTGGATCATTGAGATGACTTCGTACTCACCTTATCTCCTATTTTATTCCGTAGTTTGCGTTGGTTTCCAAATGACACCAATCAAATTACAATAATAGCCACCATCCCAAAAGGGTATTTCAGTCATTCTCAGTGAACAAAATGCATATGAAAATCCATGTAAAATCAACACAACACACATTTATTAAGAATTTAAGATGCAACTCCTCAAATTTGAGGACCAAGACTTTTTACAAATATATGGACGAGAATACCCTTGGTGTATATACCCTAAGTATGAACATTAGGGTAATTTGAGAAGAGAATATTAAATATATGTTCAGCTTCTTTTTTCCAATTTTGTTTTATATGCAATTTTTTTTTTTCAAAATTTAAAACCTTCTGGCAATTTGGAGAATAAACAAAATACAATAATGGTGTGGAAAAAGAGGAGCCTGGAAATAAATAGATGAAGAACAGCGACCGCTTCTCTTTCTCTGTCATGCTATGCTCTCTCTCTCTCTCTCTCTCTCTTGGAGCTTAGCTGCGTTGTTAGTTTGAGAGAGATATTAGAACAACTTTTACTCTCCAAAACCCGAAACCAAAGCCACCATTTTTCATTTTATATTTGCTGAGCTCCATCGCTAAGCTGCTGCAGAAGAAAGAAAACACTACTCTCACTGCTGCAAAAGGAGAAAGAAAAGGAGAGAAAGAGAAAGAAAGAGACGACAGAGAGTCCAGAGGGACAACACAGAGAGTAGTGAGAAAGAAAGAGAGAGAGAGAGAGAGAGAAAAGGAAAGGGAATTGAAGAAGCTTTCAATACCACAGAAGGGAAAACGATGTCTGAGAGCTTTACATCCTTTCATACTCTGCAACTCCAAGAGGTATACATATAAATATATATATTCATCATGATATATGAATATGAACAAAGCTGAAAATGATAAAGGCAGGATGAAAAGAAGAAATTAAAAAAGCACATATATCACCAACAACAAAGAGTAGTAGTAGTAGTACTAATACTACCCCCATTGTTTCTTTCTCTCTCCCTTTTCATTTTTAATTCTCTTATTTCTATAACCAGACAGCTTCATGAATGAAATGAAAGACTCGAAGCGTATGATGGGTGATGTTTGTTTTGTTTGTCTCTGACCCGATCCGTGCTCAATTGAACAGTAAGTGGGTGGTACAAAAGCGAACAAGGCTAGGGGGATCGGAGGAGATATGATGAAGAACAAGATCATCACAAGTTTGATATGGGAATAGCAACAGTACAACCACTCTCACCAATATTCTTCTCATCAAAGGGTACTCAGAATAATTCAATCTCAGTCTCGGAAAAGTACTCCAGTTCAGGTAACTCTATGTCCCAAGACTATCATCAAAGCATCTACAGCTTCCCCAATGGCTTTGAAAGATCAGCGATGACCACCCACCAAGAGCAGCAGCAGCAACAGCAGCACTTGGCGCAGCAGATCCGGAGGGAAAAGCTGAGGGTGCAAGGGTTCGAGCCACCTCCTCCGCCATTGGTCGGCGGGGTAGACGAGGAAGAATCCGGAGGACTCAATCCGGTGTATGAAACAGCCGGGATGTTATCGGAGATGTTCAATTATCCTGCAGGCGTGGCACCGCCTGCAGAACTACTTGAGCATCCGATGACCGCCAGCTATCGGATGGCTCGGCCGCATCAGCATCAATCTGCAGCGGCCGAATGGTACGGAAGCAGACAGAACATGGTGGGCGGATTGGGTCCATTAGGGGATTCAAATAAGAATCAGAGTGGCCGTGACAACATAGCAGCTCATCAGCATCAGATTTCGACCATTAATGCGGATTCAGCTGCTGCCATGCAGCTTTTTCTAATGAATCCACAACCAAGATCGCCGTCTCCTCCACCTCACTCAACTTCTTCTTCTACTCTTCACATGTTGCTTCCTAATCCTTCATCCACTACTTTTCCTGGGGCAGGAGGGGGAGGAGGGGCTTTTGGTCAATTCTCATGGGTGAGTCCTGATAGTCATGGCCATGAAGGCGGTTCCACAACTGGTCCAGCACACCAACTCAACACCAGCAGCATTAACCCTAGTGATCACCACCAACAAGGTCTTTCATTATCTTTATCCACTTCATTGCAACACTTAGAGGCGGCCAAAGCCGAAGAACTGCGAATGGGAGACAATTCCGGATTATTGTACTACAACAATCCGGAAGGGTCATCCAGCAGTGCACATTATAACCAGTACAAGAATCTCGTCGGTCATCAAAGCCAGCAGGTTCATGTCGGGTTCGGTTCGTCGTCTTTCGGGGTTGTGAATGTCTTGAGGAATTCAAAGTATGTCAAGGCCACCCAAGAATTGTTGGAAGAGTTTTGCAGTGTTGGTAGGGGTCAATTGAAGAAGAACAAATTAGGCCGACAGAGTAGCTCGGTAAACCCTAGCTCCAATCCAGCTGGCACCAGCGGCGGTGGCGCTTCTTCATCTTCCTCAAAGGATGCTCCTTCGACTTTGTCAGCCGCTGATAGGATCGAACATCAGAGAAGGAAGGTCAAACTACTGTCCATGCTTGATGAGGCATGTATACTCTCTCTCTCTCTACTCTACGCTACTTTCTCTCTCTGCCAACACCTCTCTCTCTCTTCGTCAAGAGTCAAAGTTCTTTATTTAAAAGCTCCATTGGTTTTTTTTTTTTTTTTTCCCCAAGTCACCGGGGACAAACAAACAGAAAATTCCGGCCACTTACATTACAATGATTTTTATTTAACTATATTTTTAAAACTTGGCAGTACTCAAAAATAGGGAAAGCCGGCTGGTGAGAATAGGGTTTTCTTTTTTCCTTCTTCGTAGACCTATAGTTTGGTTGCTAAGCTTTTGGTTTAAGCATTATTCTACTCATCCTATTTTATGATCGGCTTCGTTTGGTGATGGTGAAGTGCTAAGCTAATAGTACTATCGCAGTAGTCTCATAGCAATAAGCAACGCTCTTCGTATATAGGATGATCATCTCGAATATACCATGATTGTAAAATTGCAGAGAAGTTAGTTGACCTCCGGTGGGCTAATTCATTATTTTGATCTCGATCCTTCTGTTTCTTTGTTTTTAGTTTTTGAACTCGAGCTAGTTGGCTCTACATGGACCCAAGAAAATATTTCCATTCATAGTTGCCATCCATTAACAATCATTTCACTGTACCAAGCAGCACCAATATTTGATATATGCATTTACTCTTCTACTTTGTGCTCCCTTTTAAGAACCACACATCCTTCTCAAAATTTTCGGAGGTTTTTAATATATTATGAAAGAGGAAGAAGATGGAGTTCTCTCTCACAATCTCTATCAGTCTGCTTGCTGGTTTTTCTGTCACACTCATTTCGTATGTTTTAATTTTCTCTCTTTATACTGATCTTTCTGGTTTTAGTCATCTTCTCCTTTTCTTCTGCTCTACTTTTATCAACTACGTACCTTCTCAATCTAATCTAACATGACCTTGACATTTTATCTGTTTCTATGGTTTGCTTATCAAAATGCTGCCTCCTTTTAGTTAATTGTATCCCACGCTAGCTCTATTAACATTTCTAATAATCTATCACCAAAAATGTGAGCGGTTAAGCCTTAATTAAGTGATTGTGACTAATTAATTAGTTAATTCACAAACATAATAAACGTCTAATTAACGTATATGCATGGCTATACTAATGCAGGTGGATCGAAGGTACAACCACTACTGCGAGCAAATGCAAATGGTGGTTAACGCATTTGATCTGGTGATGGGTTTCGGGGCGGCGGTGCCGTACACAGCCCTAGCTCAGAAGGCAATGTCACGGCATTTCCGGTGCCTGAAAGACGCGGTAACAGCGCAGTTGAAGCACAGCTGTGAATTGCTGGGAGAGAAAGATGGTGCGGGGAACTCAGGCATAACGAAAGGAGAGACGCCGAGGCTGAAGATGCTAGAGCAAAGCCTGAGACAGCAAAGAGCATTTCATCAGATGGGGATGATGGAACAAGAAGCTTGGAGACCCCAAAGAGGCCTTCCCGAACGTTCTGTCAACATCTTGAGAGCCTGGCTTTTTGAGCATTTTCTCCACCCGTGCGTTCCCTTTTCACTTCTCTCTTTTAAAGCTACTTGCATTTCCTTTCCGCAATCATAATCGTAATCATAATCAGACCTAATCATCATATTAACTATCGAAAATGTGATCATACCAATCATAGTTGATAGTTTGACAGCGTAACTTGCATCTCATAATCCTTAGGGTTTTATATTTTGTGATATGTAGAATGCTAGGTTGTGAACTTGTGATCATGAACAGCTTATAAGATTCACAAGTATATGATACCATACAATATAGAACTTCTGATCACATTTCCCTTTAAATAGAAGAGGCAAGAAAAAGAAATAGATCGATAGAGACAGTAATACGTTAGTTCATTCATTTTTCAAGTTCTGATATTACTGCCTAAAAAGGACTTGTAAATTAATTTGCAGTGTCCTTCACTCCTTTGGCTGACCTACTCAAACCTGTGGGGGAAAAAATAGTGCATTTATAAAACCATGCATGTGTGTGTGTATATATATATATATCAGAAAAAAGAAAACCTTGTAGTATTAAGGGGACTAGTGACCAGAGAGATATGAGTGAAAAAAATTTGTAGCTTTGTACAGTACTAGTCTGCTAGCTTCTGCGTTTCTGAGATCTTTCTAGCTATCGTTTCTTAGATTCTCACGCCCATGCAGAGATAGCAAAAGAAGAAAAAGTTTGAAGCTTAGGCAATAATAACATCTGATATATAGACCAAGGCCAGCAGCATAGAGGGTACCAAATAGCTTTATACGATTAAGGGGGCAAGGACTCTAATGTCATTTTCTCTTGTGGTCTCTTTCTCAGGTACCCAAGCGATGCAGATAAGCATCTGTTGGCACGACAGACTGGTCTCTCCAGAAACCAGGTTGGTCCTCTCTCTTTCACTCTATCTCTTTCTCTCTATACTTGTCTCGATCCATCTCTACCTTGCTAGCTTCATATATACACGCAGAAATACACACACACACACACATATATATAGTTATATACACATATAATATATACAGTGAGAGAGAGATGAAGCCGCGAGTGATGAGAAGGAAGGAAGGGACCAGCAGTTAACAATGTTTTTGGATTATATGTATTTCTCTGGTTTCTTCTCGAGGCTTTTCTGCTGGCTGGGAGAGAAAGACAATGTGTTTTTGCTGCCCCAGCGCATGTCCATTCAGTTCTTCTTTATCTTTGTTCATAAACTTTGGATTCTTTAAATTACTCCTTGAAATAAATTCTGATAACAGCGTGAAGGGGAAACCCCACAGACAATAATAAAAGAGCTGTGCCATGCAAAGTACATAGCACTGATAGCAGAGATGAGACATGAGAGTTTGCAGCTTTGAATCTCTCTCTCTCTCTCTCTCTCTCTCTCTCATATCAATTGAAACTTTCCTACCACACCCATAAACTAGCAAAGATTGATGAAATTAAGTAAACCTAGCTTTCTGTACTTCAGAGTTCAGAAGTAACTTGAATTATTGTTACCCAGTTTGAGATAATGCCTTTATATAACCTAGTAGCAAATCATCCACTATTGCATTAGTTAGATCATTAACCTTTGCATGTTCATTGATTATTGTTCCTGTTTCCATCTCATGTCATTGTACCTTGCATGAAAAGCCATATGATACAATGTGTCTACTAGATCTCTCATCTTTATGAGCTATCTACCTCACCTTTATGAGTCACTGCAAATCATTTCATGCTCCATAGTTTTCTTCCCAAAGTTAATAGGTTTTCATCTAATCATCCAAATTCCGCGAACCTGAAAATTTAGAACCTGATATATAGTGTTGCATAAGCAGGTAACATAACGATTTTACGACGATTTATGGACTTATATTATCAAAATGTAATGTTGGGTGTCTATATATATGATATATAGTAAATAGATAATGGTGATTATTGCAGTGATTTAGCTGGATAATGGTGATTATTGCATCAGTGGTCCAGAATAGCAAACATGATTAATGAATACACGTACATTATAGTGATATATGTGTGAGTGTGTGACCCATTTATGACTTTGATGATTTGATTTGTGCAGAGACTTTAATCAATCAATGTGGTTTGTTTAATTTGGATCTGCAGGTCTCAAACTGGTTCATCAATGCTAGGGTTCGATTGTGGAAACCCATGGTGGAAGAGATGTACCAGCAAGAAGCCAATGAAGAAGGTGGTGGTGCAGGTGGTGCAGCAGCTGCAGTCTCAGTAGATCAAGATCAAAGAACAGAACAACGCAACAACCAAAACAACACTGGTGACCACCGCGCACAGACTCCAACGCCTCCTCCCACAACAACAACAACAACAACGACAACTGCCATGTCAGCCACAACAACAACAACAGCAGCTACAAGATCCGATATCAATGCCTCCGAAAACGACCCTTCACTCCTCGCAATGAATAGGCAACGATCCTTCTCGGAAAACCAATCCACTACTACTCCACCAACTTACCCCTCCATCAACATGTCCACCAGCACCACCGCTCCGGTGGCGCCTCCGCCTGTGCCCTACGCCGCCACCGCTGACGACACGTGTCGCCGCGGCAGCTTGGACTACGGCACCGCCGCCTCGGGCAACGCATCATCATCAGCAGCAGCAGCTGCAGGAGACCATCAAAGTCTTCATCATCATCATGCAGGCTCTACGCTTATATCGTTCGGGACCACCACCACGGCGGGTGACGTGTCTCTCACTCTAGGGCTTCGCCACGCCGGAGGAGGAAACATGCCGGAGAAGAATACTACTTCTTCCTTCTCCATTAGAGACTTCGGGGGCTGTTAATTGAGTAGTGTATCACTAGTTAATTATTTAGCCTCCTAATTAAACATAATTCTCTCTCTCTATATACTATATAAGTAGTTCTAAAGAAGACAAAAAATATTTTTACGCACCTTCCATAATTCTATGAAGAAAGATACATGGTGATGAGAATTAAACCTAGCATTAAGAGTAGCTTAATTAGCTTTATGGCATGGGGTACAATATTGTAATTGTATAGTAGAGATATCGTTTTTTCTTTGTTGTTCTTCTTTTTCCATTTAGAATAATATCATGGAAAAATTATAAATTGAGGGTTGGGATTATGATCATAATATTTGTTATTTTTGAATAATGAATGAGAAGACCATGGAGATGGGTTTATTAATTTGTCACTTTGTTTTACTTGTACATGAGTATATCTAACATGAATCATTATGCATATGATTGATATTGACAAGTAACTATTTATGATTGATGATAAATGATATGCTTAGGTAGAAAAAGAAATTGTACCGGCCATATATAGAATCACATGGTGGATATGAATTGAAGGCATGTCTAAGTTTGTCGACGAGGTCAACATATGGACTAGTGTCTTGTTGACCATATCAGCTCCAAATTTGAATTTCCATGACTGTCTGCTTAGTTGAGTCACATCTCTTCAATTGGGCAACCAGAAAATTCATTGCCTTGATATAAATGTACATGGAGAAAGACACATTATGTGGTATATATACTAACTAGTGTATTTGATCAATGTATGTAATTGTTAGAAAGTTGATTTTGGGGTTTAGGTTGATTATGTGGTATATACTAACTAATTATTTATATAATCCGGTTGTTATTACTTTAAGGGAAGTTAAGGGAAGTGAAATCCACACTTTCACTTTTCATTTTTGGTAACTTCAATTTTGTTCTTAGTGACTTAACTTTTGTCTTTTTATGAAAATGATGACTAAAAATAGAAAATGAGAATGTAGATTACAATTTAGAAAGTGTGGATTTCACGTCTCTTCTTTAAACATACTGTTTGGATCATTATGTATGGTAATGTTTGGATCAATTATTCATGCTTTAAAAGTTATGGTCAACAATATCATGGAGAAGAGATCGAGTTGCCTAGCTTACTTGCCTAGAGTAAGAATTCATTTTGTACCACAACCTAAAGCTAGATAGCAAATTGTCTTTGTTTAGTTTGGTGGTGGCAATGGTCTGGTGGATATCAATGTATGAAAACCATTGCGATAGCTTAATTTGTAGATGTGAAATATTGATAGGTTTTGCTATCTACCTAATAACAAGCACCAGAACGGTTTCCTTAAATCCCAAAACAAGAACATGCTAAGCAACAAGTACTGTTTACCTAATGCCATATGTGAGAAAGCTATGGAGACTCTTAATTACTATCTAAAGATTCAAGAGAGAGAGTTGTTATATAGAATCAAGATTCAAGGAAGCAGAATAAAGCCAATTATACAAGCTCATTTTGTTGTCATATATATTTGATTTCACTTTCATATATAGAAAAACAACGACATACAAAAGAAGACAACACATGCTGTTTCACACTTCGAATTCTCGAAATGATATAATATTTTAAATGATTAACATCACCCAGAAGATGATTAAAATCAAACTTACTCAACAAAGAACAAACCATTCACTTGTAAAGTCTGTCTGTCTATGTAGATGCACAGGTATATGTAGCTTACATGCGAGTTCCATATGATCGAGTCATATTGATTCCTATGACTCTGCGAGAGGGGTCGCTTAAATCTACCATTCAGCACAATTGGGGTGTTCTTAGAAGTAGAACACTGTTAAAATGAAAGTCTGAATCAGAATTTGGACCAAGTCGAATATTCAAATTTAAGTTTTTCACTTTCTCTTGAGTTCATGCAAATATCCAATGTATAAAGGTTGCTTTCTAATGAGGGTAGGAAGGGGGGCTCCTTTCCTGTGAGTCTGTGACACTGTTCATTAACCTCCGGACCGACACACCGAGAGAGTTAAGGCCAATCAATTCAAGTCTCTTCAACTATATACCAGGCACTCAATAAATTATAAGGGTTTCGCAGCTAGCACGTACAGTGTTCCAGAATCATTTCTTTGTCTTGTATGGTCACACATAATCAAGTTTACAGATATAATGTGCAGAAAGAGACGAAAATTCTGTGCGAGCTCGTTAATTGTATTTCAAAAATTTCATTTTCAATAAAACAAGGCCCCATTTGTTCTTCCAGCTACAGTACTGCATTTCTCATGCAGCACATCAATGGGGTTTACGGATATAATGTGCAGAAAGAGACGAAAATTCTGTGCGAGCTCCTTAATTGTATTCCAAAAATTTCATTTTCAATAAAACAAGGCCCCATTTGTTCTTCCAGCTACAGTACTGCATTTCTCATGCAGCACATCAATGGGGTTTACAGATATAATGTGCAGAAAGAGACGAAAATTCTGTGCGAGCTCCTTAATTGTATTTCGAAAATTTCATTTTCAATAAAACAAGGCCCCATTTGTTCTTCCAGCTACAGTACTGCATTTCTCATGCAGCACATCAATGGGGTTGTGGATTCCAACTGCGATGACTCGGTGAAAATATGGTTCAGAACTTCAGGGAAGAATCTCGATCATCTTATTGAACAACACAAGTTAATTACAAGAAAAACAACACATTTTGATCATCTAGGCATCTAATGCATGTCTACATTGAACACAAATACAACATCAACACAGACAGTGAATCTGGGTGTTGATCACACAGTCGATTCTATGAATGGACTTGAGAGATTTTTTGTTGTCCCAACCCACTTGGTATGGTAGGGTAGGAATATGCTGAAACAAATATATGCAAGATAATGATGGATCAGTGTACTCAACTTGTGTAACTTAATGTGATAATAGGAAACGAACAATAAGCAGAACGATCTAGCTAGCTAGGTGCAAATTTCTTTGTTGGAAACATTATGATTTCGCAGTTGGATTTAAATGTGCATGATATGGTGGCCTTGCTAGCTCATCACCCCCTCCACCACCACAGCAGCACATAGGGATACGAATAACAGGAGAACATTCAATCCTGATCCAGCAGTGTGTGTACATGCATACGTTGGACCACTGTTATGGTGCAATAATGCCTTCAGTATGCTAGAAACCAGAAGAGGATAAGGAAATCTATGGGATTCCAATTTTCTTACCATCTTAGTGAGAATTGAGTAAACAAGTTATCTGATTCGAACTTGTCTAGCACAAGCAAATGCAGATATACTCATTCCAGTGATTGCATGAATTTAGAGAATTAGAGCAATTGAGATTAGAAGTATCTCGAAAAAAAACAACCTACTCTAATTATGCAACTGCAAAGATTGCATGACATATGGACTACTAAATTTCTGAACCAAGGGCTACCATATTTCCATCGACCAGAGTAAGCATACCCAAAATCATCTTGAAGAAATATATGACTAGTATCCGGATGTACAATATATTGAGCTCCAATCGACAAATTAAAACAAAGTTTTCCACTTTTAATGAAGTGACCGCAGCTGCATTTGGCTGTTAATACCTAACCAAATTAAACTTTTCCTATGTTCTTGTCCATCTGGCAATGTGTACAACTTTGTTTATAAACCGCTGGAGATGCTCATATAGTACAAGATATATATGATTGTCACCTTTATCACAGTAGTAGTCATCAGATGAAAGCAACAATTACAAAGGTCAGTGATTGAAGTGTGTACATGATGGGATTGTGACCTTTATTTATGACAGTAACTAGCTTCCACAAGAAAGAAGTTAACAGTAAGTGCTTTGATTTCAATTAGTTCTGTACTGACTTGGGAATTTGAGAAAGCAGCTATAACAGGGCTCAAATGCCAAATTCTGTACAAGTCTGTAGATCTTTTGGAGTTTTTGTCGAGTTAAAGTATGGTTCTAGAATTGACCAGTTATAAACCAGTCACCGTGATCGCGATTAACTAATGAACATCTCTGTTAAAAGCTGATGAAGCTGATGGAAAGTTTGATGCACATTTACTTGCAAAGTAAGCACAATTGGCTACTAGTTGCCCCGGATGAGTCAATTTCAACGTACATGAACTTGATGACAAGTTAGATCCATGATCCATCAATGGATTAATTGATCGAGGAATTGTACACTAAATCTGCGCAGTCATCTAGTTTGATCTTGTAATTATAAATTTACCAGAAATAATTTCACCAGAAAATCAAAAAATTATAAGTGATATACTACCTTTACATTTGGCACGTTACAAGTATATGATCATGAGATAGAAGCAAATGAACAAACTCACTTAAGGGAACAAGTTCAGTTAAATTTTATTTTCCAGATTTTCTGCATAAACAAATCAATCCACATTCATCATCAACAAAAGCAGTATCTTACATCACATTAAGCATTCAATTCTACAAATTTCTCAGTACAAGTCCAGCCACTATCAGGTCACTCTTTTGCCCCTTTCACAAAAATCTGCCATGTTAGCCTTCACAAAATGAGAAACATTACCAGTCTCTATTTTCAATTTGAAGTGAACCCACATACTTGTGGAAATCAACACCCACTAAATTTACATACATTCTTATGATATTTGCTTAGTCTTAGTAGGTCTACTAGGATGTCATTGAGCTATCTGACTGGAGTGAATTACCTTGTTGTCCATCGACATATGGTCTCACAAAAGTTCTCCTCCACCAGACTTCAAAGGCCTTCTGAAGATTTGGGCAGCTATCACCAGACTTGAGAAAACTTCCTAACCAGGAAAGCATAATACTTTGCTGGTCCTCTAGAGGCAGGGTGAGAATTGTCCTACCGATCCCTTCTTCCACAACCTTTCGGTCAAATGACCGACACCCATGTTGCAGCCAATTGTAGTCATTGATCAGTGGCTGTAACCATGTTTGTAGCAATAGTTGACGCGTATCCTTTGACGGCAGCAGCTCCCCTTTTCCAATTCCAACAAACAGCCTAGCTGTAATAATGCTAACATGGTAGCGAGACACGATAGGCAGCTTCATATGCAAGGCTGCCAATTCTTGCTGGCCAGCCCACATTACTGCAAATTCATCTGCGGCTTGCCTGTCAGCCAAGATATCAAGCAACCATGAAAGGTTATCAGACGCCAAAGCTATTTGCTTTACCAGAGGGTCTTTGTTGTCCACAGGTTTCTCAGGAGACTCTGGTTCTGCTGCCTGCTTGAACAGAGACAATAGTAAACTGGAACAGTTTCTGCAGGAGTCATAAAGTGTTTGATTGCAGACATCAGATGGATTGGAAGAGCTTGAGACACTGTTATTCTCCCTAAGGAGCTTGAGCACTACAGATTTCATTTCGCGCCTGCCTCTCTCCTCATTGCTTCCAAGAACAAGCCCAATTATGTGAGAAAGTGTGTCCTTCGGTGCTTTAGAAATGTCAGAGGATACTCGTTTTAGTACTGGACTGACCCCAATACCTTCATTCTGGAGACGCAAGACCGATGAGACAACCTTTTCTTCTTCTTCGTCTCCAACCCATGGGACTGCTTCCAAGTATTCTAAACATGACTGCATGCACGAGTTGAAGCCAAGCACTTCTGCAATCTGAAAGATCATGCAATTCATATTTAGGTTAGGTTTTGATGCATTTAAAATTTTAAACACACACACGCGCGCGCGCGCGCACACATATATATTAATCCTTCTATACATGTAAATGAAAACAAAGGTAGACTGAGAATGTAAAAAGCCTACTTAGCAACTCTATAACTATTAGATTCAACTTCACCATCAAATATTATAAGCATTTCATATTGTCACAAACGAATTTGATATATAGATTGTGTGGATAATTCCCGTCCGCTAAGCAAAACACACATACCTAATATGTATATAATTCAGACCAAAGAAAAAGATACTGAGTAGTTAGATGTATCATTGAGCACAATCAAGGCAACTTTCTAGCTCTTAAGGGTACAGAATGCAAGAGAGCAATCACTTGACATGATGCTTCCTGTATTCAACAAAGAAAACAGTATGATGCCTATCAGAAGGGACAATACTCTACTAATGCTTTATCTTATTCTAAGAACAGGAAGCATCATGTCAAGTGATTGCTCTCTTGCATTCTGTATTTTGGCTTGATTGTACTGAAAGCTCCAGTAAGGTGGAGCATCGACTTTCATTTCTTGTTTAAATACAAAGACACATGTTCCCGGGAAGTTCTTCCTCAGACACCTATTAGAGCTGTAATAACAAAAAAGTTTGCAATTGGCCACTTCTACCTTCCCCGGAAACACTGCTACCTACACATGACTGTCCATGGTTGAAGCACCATCATCGCTTTGAATAAGACTAATCATGTCTAAATCATTATTATCAAGACTATGTGTGCGATCACCTCCATCAAAACAGTTAAAAAGCTTGCACATAAGTATCTATAAGTAATCAAACTATAAAGCAGCCCGACGAGGGTACTTCTCTTTTTGTCCTAATGATAATGGAAAATGAACAATCATATTTGAATTACCAGATGCTTTCTAAAGGAGATGCATTGCATATATCTTTAATACCAATGCTGAAAAAGGGCAAACATCAATAACACTCGCTACATCAGTATGCTACTACAGAGAACAGCCAAATGAGATGCAAAGATGAAATGAAAAACAACAGAAGAAATGGCATGATTGGAAATAGGAGTCAATTTTGTAGCAGCTCTAATGGAAGGAGAGAGTTTTCTACAATGGTGCTGGATAGGGCAATATGATTGCATCAACTACATTTCAGTCTGATACTTGTCAATGTTAACATACTCTGCACCTGACAACCTCAGCAAAACAACGATTAATGACAAACATCTATATCCAAACAGGAGGAATTCCATTCAAATACTAGAGCTTCTGAAAGTTCAATCCTAAACTACCCTAATACTCCAAAAGGCTTCAAAATATTTCATAAACCAATACAGCTGTCATAACTACCCTAATACTCAGCAATCTCTTTCCCCTTTATCGGTTAGGAATCTTTACTCCTTATTTCAGTTATTTTTTTACCGACTAAGGTTATAACGAGGCCACTATATACCCTTTATTCTCTCTAGGTTTTCTCAATCCAAAGTTTTGAATAAATTTGAACTTCTAATAGAAAAAAAAACATATTAAGAAAAGGATACAGCAGTTGATATTACATGGCATCAAAGCACAACCAAAGACAAAACATTCGCAGTCAACAGATATGAAATAACTGATGGATAACACAGTCCTGCATATTACCTTCAGAATTCGGAGTACACGGGAAACGCTTTGCTTCATCAGCCGTTGCCTCATTTCTTTGCAATACATCAACCCAACAGTTTCAACATATATTTCAACATCCTCGCACTCTTCAATTTCAAGGCAGGACGAACTAGACTGTTGTTCAGCAAGCTTATCAGCAAAAAAGTTGCTATTCTCCACTAGAACATTCTTGTGAACGCTCAACTTCACACAAAATCCCTGCTTCCCAAGTAAAATCACCTTCATATCACTAGTTCCAGGCTCACCAAACTCAATTGCCACCTTCCTCGGCAAGTTTTCGACTTTGGGCCTCGGAACTCTCTCTGCAGCCATAGATGCACCGAGGGCAGGTGCGTCTGGTGCCTCTGGACCAAGAGCCCTCTGACCATCAGAAATTGATCTAGATGGCCCGAAAGTTGGCTTCTTTTCATTGAGAATAGTTTGTTTTCTGTGAGCTGTTGTCTTGGGTGGTGGAGGTGGCGGTGGTGATGAGGACTTGGGTTTGTGTAAAGAGTTATGAGCTTTAAGGGTCTTTTGAAACGCAACAGGAGAAGGACAACACCAAAAACCTTCTGGGGTTACAGCAATTGGGACACTCCTAATCTTGGTTTGGCCTTGTTCTACCTTTGTAACTCTAAGTTCAGCCATATCTCACCACAAATTTACAGCAATCACTATTAGCACATTGATGAAGACCCCTCAAGCTCACACAACAGAGAGAGGGCCTCTTCTTTGGCACAACTCTTCTTCTCTATCCAAAACAGTCTAATCAGCAACTACCATGAAAACTCATAAGCATGAAAAGCATAAAAAGAATAATCTTGAAGCTGATCCTAAGAAACCCAACTTCAGAAAACACTAACACACAACAGAAATTGCATCATACTAATCTTAATGCAAAAACCCAGCTCCCAAATTCTCATAAAACATGAAAAGATGAAATCTTTACAAGCAGAACAGCAGAAAGATAATGAGACTCACCAAGAACTGGGAAATCTAGGAGCTCCCTGAAAATCTATCTCCTTATCTTTGAAGCCCACGAGTGCCCCTATAATGATTGAATGGGAGCTCTCGGTGTCAAGCATCAAGGGAACCACTGAACAGAGAGACTTGTATGATGAATAATTACTGCTAGCGACCCTTTTAATTGGTAAAGCACAGAAAAGAAAAGCCCACAAAGAAAAATAAAGAAAAAAGAAAACTACAGGGTTCGTGTTTTCTACTTGCAACAGTTCATGTCTACCTGTGCTTCTGGTGATGATGATGATGAATCATATTTGGTTTTTGTGACAGTGTGTGGGTTCAGGACTTGCATGTCTTGTTTTGCCTTTTCCAAATGCTAATGTTCTACTCTACTCTTATCTCAAAGACACTTTCTCAGAAATCAAACAGGCACGCCTCAACACTGTCTCTCCTCATTTTTTCTCTCCAAGTTATTATTGTTTTGTGTTCTTTGCTTCTTTTATGATGGCGTTGTTCCAACGGTGCTAGATTTTCTAGGCCTTTTCAAACGTATAAAAATAAAGGATTGCAATGAAAATAGATTTTAAATGCTTCTTAGCTTTAGCAGTTCTTTCTTGTCAGGACCATCGCTATCTTGTAGAGTGATGTGAATGTTTACATTGATCCAAGAACTGAAGTGACTCATGTAGTCATGTGTTGCCAAATTGGGTTTGGAGAATATCATGAAACGGAGACGTTTTGGGGGAGTAGATTGAGCGAGTGTTACAAGTAGCGGTATTCATGGATAGAGTTCCGGGAAGAAGGAAAATGATGGATGGGTGCAACTACATTCCATGTGCCAAGTCCGTATCATCATGAAGAAGGAACTAAATAAACTTGTCACAACAAATTACAACATTTCCACTAGTTGCAGTCCACCTAAATGTAAGTTAATCCGTTTATAATAGGTTATATTTGTCGAAAGACTTGATTGGAAAGTCGAACAAACTTGATGGTTTGATCTTTTCAAATTAAGATCAAGTGTTAAAATTTCTTATGATTTGGGAATGAAATACAAAGGATAATTAAACCATAATATGAAAAACACTGTGTGACATGAGTTAGGAGTATGAGAAGGTAGAAGTATTCCACATGGGAGATAGATTATTGATTGATTTCGAAAGGATACCTTGGAAAGCCAAGTTTACCAAATAGCTAGATATATCTATTCCAGATAGAGTATTCCCATACAAACACAAGGTTTGTTCATCTATGGCAATAATACACATATATGGTTACAAGAGCTTAGAGTATAATATAGGTTGCTTACGAATTCAGACTCAGAAAGCCAATTCTATATGCCAAGTTGCCATCACATAACCCGATCACAAAGTTTCAAACATGTCCCTCGGTTGGTTCTCTAAGCAACTTAGCTATATTGCATACATATGCATGCTGACATTTGTATACACACAAAGATGTTCTTTGCATTTCTGATAAAATGTTCTCCTTTATCAAGAATTAGGTAATCTATTCTCATTATGTAGTTTAATTTCTGATGTAGGAGAGTTGATTACTTATATGAAGATCCACTTAAATTTGTGTTAGAAAACACATATATGACCGTAAAAAGCAATGATTTTGATCCACTTACATGTAAATGCTTCAAGTCACTATGCTTAGTGTTGGACTTCATTGAATCTTGCACAGAGCTGAAGGTTTTGTACATGTTAATTCTTTGGGTTATATAAAAGAAAGGAGGCAATTTTTTTTAGGGAAAGGAAGGACCATAAAACAAAATGTAGCCCATGGGAATCTATACTAAGTTTATCTTTCTTGATTTGCTTTATGTTTGTTGCTATTAGCTTTAGAAAAAGAGTAGACACCAGCATCCATAACAATCAAGTGTGGCACATATTCACATAAGAAAGAGTTGGTAATTGGCTCAAATATCTAAGGTTTGTAAAGAATTTCTTTGAAGTGACCTAAATTTGACCCTTTCTATTTCTTTTAGGTGTTGTGCCATTATGAAAAGGAAAAGTCATGGAGGGTGTCAACTGTGAGTTGTAAGGGATATGCAATAATAGAGCGCCTATGCATATGATGGTAGAATTGAAAGAACTTAGCACGTTTCATCATATCAATGGAGAATGGCCTTGCTGTAATTTGGCCCACCGTGGAATTTGGAATCGCTACCTCCTCAAGTGGTAGGTCTCAGTTTCCGGCTGTGATTTGACTCTATTGATCAAGTTAACGGTGGAATAAGTTCTGTTAAGGAGATGAATCAATGAAAGCTTTCACTAAAATTATGCAAAATCTTTGTAGGAAAAACATGTCATGTCTGCATGCAGAAAATGAAGTTAGATTCTTATCTAGCATGCCGACATTTTGATTGAGTTAGAAACTTGTTTATCAGGTCAAAAATCCACACATAACAGTGTTGTCAATACTTGAGAACATGTCGGATATCTCTCAAGTTCACCTGACTAGCTATGCATGCCTTATTTGATTTTCCAGTGGTTAAAAGCTGATCAAAAGCACCCTTCATGATCTGACTCAGCTCTCTGAATTGCTTCATATTACCTGTTTGTTCCTTCTTTCTCGTTTCTCTGTACCCAACTGATATCACTGAAGGAGAACAAAGAAAAGCTTCAAAGCTGATTTTACAAATTGAATCTTTACGGTAGTCATTGGAATAGCTCATTGTGAGGAACACACCAGAAACAGTAACTAATTAATTTCACTGTGTTCTACTCTGAAGTTTTGATATTCGGAGCACTTTACAATTTTCACTAATCTAGCATTCTAGCTTGGTGATGTCATATACTAAACCACTTTGACAGTAGATGAATAAACAAAAAGGCATCACATGTGTCATAGCTGCTAATTTGATTCTTAGCAAATAAGTCAGATGAGGATAAGTTTTTTTTTTTTTTTTTTGATACGCAGATGAGGATAAGTTAATTAACAAAGGTTGACTAGAATAGTTCAATGCTACCAGCTAGTAAAATATATGCCTTAATCATTCATCCAAGATCTGAAACAGCAAAAATGGCAACAGCAAGCAAGCTATACACCATGTGTTCTCTACTAATGGCAGCACTATTTGCTTACTCAGCTTCTGTTCAATTAAATGACCCTGGTACTCTAATCTTTGCTACCCTTCTCTTATATTGCAATGTTAATAACAATCTAAGGTAATTTTTTATATGATTCACAGATTGGTACTTTTGGTTTCCCCTCTATGTTGTTGCTTGTGTTGTAAATCTAATGAACTGGGCTATCTCATCCAAAAGAATCAAGCAATTTGCTGAGGCAGCACTATGGCTTGGAATGTTTCTTTTTTTGAAGGTTGTAGCTGAAAATGGTATATCTGGGTTTTGGTCAGTGGATTTAAGTGAGAGAGTAATCAGGGAGAAGATAGGAAGTGGGTTAGTCATAACCTCTATGGTTTTGCAGTTGATGGCATCATTATCATCATCAGAAGCTCCCACACAGAAAAGGCCAAGATATATTGAATATGGTAAAGATCCCCTTAACCGCTAATTTAACTCAATGTGGATTAAATGTTTGATAATAAGAAAATGCTTGGTGAATTGTGATTTGAACAGGCATGGCAATCCTGGTGGGGTTTGGCTATGGACTCCCAATTGTCTTCTTTGTGGTCCTAAAAGGTGAAATGAAGTTCTGAAGTAACAAGCACATAATGCAGGAAGCATGAAACAAAATGGAATCTCTAGTGTTGTATGGTCATTGTTTGTACCAGAAATGAACAATTGTAATAGCATAAGGCGCAAACAAGTTCAACCAATTCAAACAATAGTAGTCACACTATTCCATAAATTTGAAACATATTGAAACTCATTGGTCCAGGAATTGGCAAGTTTGAAAATTTTACTTCATTGGTCCTGTTACGTATGGTGAATAAGAACAGTTAAGTTTTGAAACGATTTCATTTTACAAACTTGGGAAATGGAAGTGAATCATACCACTTCACTTGCACATTGTTTAAATATGAAAAACAAAATGACACTATTGTCATGCGCAATCTCTGGTCAAAAAATATGTTGTTACACGAACAGATTACAGTGGTCATACCACATTGAAGCAACAACGGATTTAAGAATTGAAAAACATGTTTCCAACAAAATAAGAACTTTTATAAGAATGAGCCATTTATAAACTTTACCACGACTAGATCACCTAAAAATTTTCACCAGCTAAAAATCCATGATCCATCTACACTGCTAAATCCTGAACAGCTACTACATTAGAGAAACCAAAGAGGATGAGTCCTAATTCTTCAAATAAACATGGGCTAGCTAAACCGCATGGTTTCAATCTACCTAAGGAAAAATTCATACACCAGCCCTGGTCCGTACTGCAGCGGATTCATAGCTACAAAAACCCTTGTGGCGATATTATGACTAGGCCAAATTTCTTTCCAGCTTGGGCTTAGATTCCCATTCTGTAATCAACTGTTAGATTGTAGATGGGTATATGAGACCAAGAACTCTCCATTAACCCACAGATAAATTTCTGTTCAAAACTGCCACTCAAAATAACTAAGGTACAAGCACCAAAACTGTATGCTGAGCCCTGCGTTCATTGAAGGTTTAATTAATAGAGTCGGCCTCGGCATCTGGGAGCACCACAATGGCATGGACATCCTTCTCCAGGAAGGAGTTTATACCGATAGTCATATGTTAATTCTTCTCCCAAAGCTATCTGTTCATACAGAGTGGGAATGAAATATTAACAACGTTCACAATATGCATATTAGTTGCAGAATGCCATCCTGCCATGGTAAAACAATATCATAAAATATGAACTCCCAATAAAGCTTACTCAATGACAACTTGGCGGCCAACTATGTAATACCTTACTCACCATCTCAAGAAGATAAATGATCTCAGAAACTTTAATAACCATTTCAACCCCCATTCCATGCATCATATGCACAAAGATCATGATAGAAAGAAGAGAGCTTACATCTTGATTAGCATACAGACCAATATGTGCATGTTCGCTATCCATGCTTTCCACGAGAACTTGGTAATTCACAAGATTTGGTGAACAGCTACATAGAAAGAAGAAATGACAGATTCAACAATAGATCAAAAGACATTCAACTTGTGTACCATATATAAGATAGAACACTATCCACGTCTAACATCAAAATTGTCGACTACGAAGAGAATTATTCAAGGAACAGACATTTGTTTTGTTTAAGTGTTTAATCAAAGTGATTTCTTTTAAAAAAAAAGTATGATGAATGACTCGAAAACTGATATTTTACATTGGGCCTTAAGTCATCCTGCATACTATTACATAAATTATATAAATTGCAAAATAACTAAAAAAAATATAGATGTGATTGGGAAAGTGGTTGCCCACCATATAATTGGTCTGAATCAAGGCAATTACGTAAAACCTTCAAACCTCTTTTAGAATAAAGTACTAGCAATAAACTTTCTCATTACCTATGATTGATGAATCGTGAAACATTTCCATAGTTTGTAGAGTCGATTACAAATTGGGCCTGTCCTTCTATCAATCTGCTCATATCATTAATATGAGCATCGATTTCATACAAATAGCCGTAACCATCTTTCTCATATCTGATAATTCGCAAGGGGGCCATTAAATATAGCATAAAAACTAAAGTAGAGTAAAACAGATGCTGAACCATCATAACAATATATAAACCTGTTGCGCCTCTTGTTTGCTTCATTCTCGTCTAAAACCTCACCAATGTATTCGCAAATAAAAGTGCCACGTAGGATAGTTTCACCTGCCCTGACTCCCCATCCCTGCAATATAGTTAAGTCAATACAAGGCCTTATATCTGTATTTGTTATATATAGAAACAAGAATCTACCTTCTTCTCTGTCTTGAAAACTTCCAATTTCACTCTTACTCCATTCTGCAAAACCCTATTAGGACATGTTCTACCGCAGCTGCACATCTGATTGCATTCATAAACAAGGTAGCCTTCCTGCCAATGTGATATAAAGCAACAGATTATGTGCTTGTATATTTTTAACCATCAAATCCAAACAATGTTTTTTATGTGTTGTTTCTAATAGGATCAACATCACGAGAATTTTAGCTTCCCAGGGTAGAAATAGCATTTTGAATGCAGAAAACAAACTAATAACCATCAAGCAGAATAAAAAAAATATTAAAGTAATAAACCAAAAGATTGACGATAGAAAGGTGAGATTGTTTTTGGTGATTGATTGCTTATCATACCTCCAAAATAATTCGGCCTCTATCATCATAGGGGAACCTTCCGAGCATGGGTTTACCATACATGTCTTTTGCATCATCATAGTCATTATCAAAAAGGTAGACATGATCACATGCTTCAGGATAGCACGTAGAATGTGGGCACGTACAACGCAATTGCAAACTCTGTAAAGATAGGGAAGACCACAAAATTAACAAACAAAGCGTAAGGGAGAGGAAGAGATGTGGGACTGTGTTAAATCTATCCATTCATTATGAAGTTATGTAGTACTTGAAAATAAAAAGAAAACTGTGATTATATTTTAACATGGACATGATACACATTTGTTGTTTGCTTAGGGACAACATCTCATTTTCTAAGTTAGGTTATTTTGTTATTTTTTTTAGTTTCATATAGTAGTTAAGGTTACTCTATCTAGACCCAATTTAGGATCATGATTGATATAAATTTATACATATTATCGATGCCAGCCTTTACCACTTGCTTTGAACTTGCCAATCGTATTTGAAAAGAAAACAAAAAAAATATGAGATGCAGTGATTAATTAGAAGTACAGGAAAGTGCCACTTGTCCAGCAAAAAGATGAGAAAAGCCAGTTGCCTATTCTTAATTCAATTTACTGATCTTTTACTATTATCCTCATTACATATTACTGTTGTATTCTAACATCTTAGTTAATCAAGGGCATTTTGAATCTTTAACCAAAGGCAAATGTGTGTGTGCGCGCGCACGTGTGTGTGTGTGTGAGTACATGAGTCATGGATGATAATAGACCAAGCATCAAAATCGTCTGAAATAAGTCACCTCTGTATCCAGTCCAGGGGATTGATCAAGTAATGGCTTTGCAGTATAGGTAAAGCTCTCCCAAGGCATGGAATGTCCAGCAATTTGGTGAGTAGGACTACCTGCATTGGCAGGAAGAGAATCCAAGAAGCCTTCATCGGCTACACAGACCAATGGCACTGTTTCTTGGCCAAAGCTTATATCATCACATAATATATGAGCTTTCTGCGACCTTTGGCTCAAGTAACTTGAGCCAACAACATAGTGACTCTCATCCACCTCCCACTTTTCTTCAAGAGGATCTGATAAAGGTTGAGATCTGTGCCCCATAGTACCAATTGGACGAGGTATCAAAGGAGACGGCAACAAAGCATTGAAATCCCTGCACCCTTTAGGGCAAATGAAACCCTCTTGATGCCAACTTACCTTAATATTATGCTCACTGCAGAGCTTAGCTGCCTTCAGATACAAGCGATGTGGCAAGATTCCATACTTTCCCTGGAGCAGAACTTCAAGACTAATCTTGCAGCAAGCAGAGCGAGCAACAGATAAAATATCTAGGTTGTGGGGCCTACGTTTTGTTTTTTGCATCTCAGAAAACAAAATCCTTGCTACTGCTGAACAATGCGAATCTGCTAACCTACCCAGACTCACTGCCTCAGTTGAATGATTCTGTACATCTGTCCCTCCACTGCTAAGTGACTTGGACGCTTGGATACGTTTCTTTAAAGTAGCATTTGCTCTGTTCCTGATCCTATATGATGCTGCTGCTAAACTCTTTTTCATTCTAGGACGGCTAAGTCTCCCAGATTTTAATCTATAAGCATAATAACGTATCCCCCTCTTCGAGGGTCGAGAGCTGACTAAACTTGGCCCCATGTGGGCAGCTTGATGGTGGCGACCAAGATCGGGAAGTAAATCAAATTTCAAACCACAAAACCTACAAACGAACTTTCGGACATTAGCTACATTTTGAGAGGTATTCTCCACAGAAGCTGAATTGCATAACTCAAACTTCCTTGGAGAGCCATCATCAGCAGAAAGAGTATGTTGAACAGCTTTTGAGGGCCTGAAATCATCAGGATGTACCACAAGCACATGTGACCATAACTCCTCATTATTCCCAAAGTGGCTGCCACAAGGGATGCACTGAAGAAGCATGCATTGTTCAACAAATTGCACACGGTGTCTATCCTGGACATGTGTTTCCAAAACCTTTTTATTAGTAAAAGAATCCAGGCAGATAGCACACGCATAACCTCTAAAGAGCCATTGAGCTTCCTTTTTATGATTGTCCATCCAGTGAGTTCCAAGTGCTTGGTCATCCATAAATTCCTGGGAGCAAATTTTGCACTTAATGGCCGTTTCATCATCATGATTATCATCCACAACCCAAGGCAACAGAGCTGGTTCTTCCATGGCAGAGTTCAAAACACATACATCTTCACGTGTATCTTCATCAGTAGTAAAACCCCAAAGTCTTACGAGTCTCTCCTTTTCACTGCAAACCAACTTCGTAAATATTTCCCCAACAACCAAATTTTTAGAAGCTTCTGATAAAGCCCACTGAAACTGAACATCCTTAGGGACAGGATTTCTTAAAGATAATATACTTTTGAAGAGCTTGTAAAAAAGCTCACATGCTCTATGTATATGCAACTTGTGCTCATGTGAGTGGCAATCCATCAAAAGATCTACAAATACTTCTTTTGATATTATCCTACTCTTACCGTTTCTAGCACGTTTCAGCCAGCTTGGGAGATGCTTTTCACAATATATTGAATGCTTTTTTGGACTTTCCAGACAAGGGTTGCTGCTATCTTGCGAACCAGAGCCTATGCAACCCATATCTTCAGTCACACTACTAGTTTTGGCAGAAAGTTCAGACTTCTCAGATAGGCTCTCCCTTCCATTGAAGCCATCGCCAGCCATGATTCTGACAGGATCCACTTCTAGTGGAGCACCAACATCTCCCACCAATACCATCTCTCTGCAGTTCATGGTATCTAAACTTGACATTTTCTCCTCATACTTTCTCTTAAGTCCATTCTCTGGAGTATTAGTGATTGTTTCCGGCTCATTTTTGGGCCTATGCTTCTTACAAAATGAAGAGCCGTGAAGAGACCTATGCTTACATTTAGTTCCAAGGACAGTTGTTCCTTCACACATTGGTGTGTCCATAGAGTGAGATCCCTCTGATTTTGTAGAACTTCCTGTGAAACGAGACGACAAGTGCACACAACAATAAACATCACCATCATTTGCCCATCTTACACACTGCCTTCCTTTGGCTTCAATATAAGCAATGCACTGTCGACTTTTAGCCCCAGAAACAGAAGACTTTACACCAGACACAACATTGACCGGTGTCAATTCCACATCTTTGCTTTGGATAAACACAGAATTTCCAGTTGCAACTACAACATCATCCCATTTATCAGCAACACCACCATCTCCAGTCAGTGCAGCAACATCTTTCATATTTACCTCTTTATCAGGTTCTGAGGCTAATGTAGCAGCATTTACAGCCTCTCGATTATTAAAGAACTCAGAGTCAATTTCAATGGCTATAGCTTCCTCTGAACCCCTAGATTCCACCTGGGAAACATGTGCCTCCGCACGGCGAACTTCAAGCTTGGGCCTCTTCCTGCTAACTTGAAGACTAGGGGTCACCGGGGCATCACTACTGTGCTGTGGAAAGTCCCCACTATTGGATATGGGATGAGAGGTCGAAAACCATTTCATAACTTCATGCTTCCAGGTTCTCCACTCAGAACCCAAAGTAGGTTGCAACGCTGCATTCCGAAGAGACTGGACTTCGTTCCAGAGAATAGACTCAACCAATTCCTGGCCGGAAAGAAAATTATCGTCACTTGAAGGTAAAACAAATAACTCTTTTTAATACAATGCAGTTTTATCCGTTGTAACAGGTGCATCAAGAGATTTCTGGTATGCCTTCAATCGGTGCCTAAACTCAATAAAAGAAATTGCAGTAATAGCTTCAAACCTCCTTCAGTAGTTCAAACGAGACAAGAAAGTGCACATGTAGGACAACTTGCTATGCTACACTGTGAACATAACATAAATGGTCAACCATATAAAAATATGTACCTCTTTCAGTAGTTCAACCGTTTCAGCACTACAGGCATTCTGGCACCGCTGCACCCAAGAATGATATGAATTTTGTAGCCAATTATGATTTATGTAGCTCCGCAAAATCATCTGTAAGGGGAAGATTTTTTTTTTTAATTACTCATTGAAACAAGCAAAAAGAATGTAAAGAATATCGTTCTTTCATTTCAGAGCAAATAAATGAATAAAAATTATAGCTAAATCTAAAAACGTATCAACTTAACATGATCACAAAAACCTACAATGTATGCAAAATACTAGCCTGCAAACAAATGCATCATCAACATATAAAGATGATCAAACAAGTTCCAAAAGGGAGCTTCTAAAATAATATCAAGATACATATTTCAAAGAATGAATTGGAGAAGTTCAACATTTTACATATGAAACTAGAATTCATTATACACCTTCAATAGATATGCGTTCCCCACACCCACATTAGGCCAAGAATGATATTAAAGACAGCTAAAAGATGTTGTACAGTCTCAATTAAGAAATATAAGTAATTATTTCCAAACTTTACTAGAGGGGGAACAAATAACACCAGTATGTGTCCAAGTTTAGTGAATTTTAGATTCATATATGGGGAAATGATGCCGATATGCACGGATACAGTTTTATATTGTAATTTCGTTTTTTTTTTTTTTTTCCAAAAAATAGATTCATGGTTCATGTGGATAAAACTTTCTACAATCTTGTTAGCATGCAAATCAGACAGCTCATGTGGTATAAGTTGGGGGTTCCTTAAACCGTCAACCATCAGTACAAGCTAATAGTTTAAGTTTAAATATATCATTGGAGAAACTTTTATTGAAGACTGGCTATACTTATGTTGATAGTGAAAAAAGAAACAACTAACTCCTTTTTAAAAAAAATCAAGTATGAATAGTAGTTTACACTTTGCAGCTTCAGAAGCATCTTTCCCAGATCAGAATAACCGTTACAGCGAGAAGCCTCCATAGCAAACTCCTTCCAGACCACCACATTACGAGCAGTCTCTATCAAAGCCTACACAAGTTTGACCAGAAATCTCAGATATATTGATGTCAAATTAAAGCAGAGAGCTAAGGTAACAGTAAAATAAGTGCTCCAAATCCAATTTAAAGAGAAGAAAAATGAAATTTTTTTGTAAGAGAGATCAATAGCATGAGATTTACACGTGAAATCACATACCTCAGTATGAAACTGATCAACTATATTCAGCATTCCAACAGCTAACTTTTGCATGATAAACCGACGTGCAACACTCAAGTCTTCTACCATTCTCAAACCAGCATTATGTGTTTTGTATGCAATAGGCTGTGGAATTTCATCTATGGACCGAACAAGTAGCATGTCTGCCCAAGAATAATTCCTTGTGTGGGGGAAATAAATCACAAAATATTTCTTCCTGCCATGAGTTGGTTTTGCTCTCAAAGTTGATAGGGGCCAGTCAGCTCTTGCACAACGAATCCCTGCCTGCCAATTCCCTCTCCACTATAAAAAAAAAAAAAGTATTCCAATGAAAAGAAACCAGTAGATGTTAACTCATTCAAACAGTCCACTTTTTTCATTAAGATTAGCAAAGTAAAATGAGTGAAAGGCATCTGGATCTACGAATTTTCACATTTTTGTTCACATATATTATCCAACATAAAGAAAATTACTCTCCCACATCCAACCAAAGAGCTGAAATTGTCAGAACTTACGTCAACAAGTATTGTTTACTATAGTGTTCTCCTTCATGCGGGACTATCTCCATTACTAGAGAGCCCAATACCGGGAAGGTTTGAATTGTAAAGATTTCACCTCAAGGGCACCACATTGACTTATATCCAAATGCGTAAGTATTAAGAGAGAAAAAATAAGGGGAATATTACAAGCACATTGGGACAACCCAGAACCAGTGAATTCGTATATAAAGATCGGGAGACTAGACAAGATGATATGCAACAGACATAGAAATGCATATGAAAAATAAAGAAATAAAAGTGAAAGAAATAAAGTGTACCTTGACCCATAGTGGCACAGATTCATGACATTCTAGCCATGTAGAGTCTGAATGAGATGACTCTCCTTCCCTACTGTTGTATGGAAGTCCATTTTCACTGCTATCTAATTTGAAACCACCATTGTCTGAGACTAAGGAAGGTTCGGCAGAGTAATTATGAGCATTTACGTCATCATTATCAAAAGATTCAGAACCATGTGAACCACTAGATGTCTTTTGGCTCTCCAGTTGACAATCAAGACTTAAAGCTCCAACAGGACATCCTTCTGATGTATGCAATTCATGAACTTCACCTTGTGATCCTAGTTGAGGCCCTTCCACATTTGGCAATAAGCCTTCTACTGTACGATCTATTACTTGCACTTGCTTTTCATGTTCAAGGCAGTTGGATTCTCCATTCACAGGAGTTGTTCCTGAATTCTGTTGAGGGCAGTCAGATTGTCCAACACATTGAACGTTTGAACAAGGGAGCACTTCCATGATCTTACACCCGAAACTTTGATGCCATAAGATGTTTTATCAAATAATTTTCCCTCCCACCTCTCTGTTCAAACAAAGCTCCATTCATAAAATGAGTCAGATAACTGTGTCATGCAATCTAAATCAAAAAATCTACAGGTATGACCATATGTGTGGGTACATAAATGTATACTTCATTTCTCTACAAGTAAGTATCCAGAGAGAAAACCTCTAAAGACAATGATGAGAAACTATGATGGCCTGGCCTGACTTGA
Source organism: Fragaria nilgerrensis (assembly GCA_010134655.1). Classification (NCBI taxonomy): domain Eukaryota; kingdom Viridiplantae; phylum Streptophyta; class Magnoliopsida; order Rosales; family Rosaceae; genus Fragaria; species Fragaria nilgerrensis. The sequence goes on from CM020977.1 coordinate 9,532,017, forward strand.
ACTGACCAAATATATCATAATGAATGGTTTCATGCAGGGAAGGTCTTTGACATACCACTAATAATCATATCCTTGTGATCAACCGAGAAATGCATCCACAATCAAGATGTTCGTTCAGAATGCAATTGGCACTTGGCAGCATGGCTTGAGTTTATTTACTTTCCTGACAAATTAATCGTGCTTAAGACATCCTGATTATAGTTCTTTCTCCCAAATTTAATTTTTAATTAAATGTTACCCCTAGTTACCAAGTGCCAACTGCATGCCAAACAAACATCTTGATTGTAGTGCCAAACTCGTATGATCAAGAAAAATACCATTGAAGGAAACAATATCAAAGCTTAAATAAATTTGAGGATCATCTCTATTCAAAATATCAATCCATTAGACACGATATTGCATAATTTGCTGAATTATAAAAGACATTAAAAATTATATACACTTTTGGAAAGTAACTTCAGAGCAGAGCCGAGCCTCGCGCATTCATTGCTTATTTAACACTAATTCATTTCAAATAGCAAGCAATCTCTAGAACTACTCACCTATATTCGACTCTTCAAAGTAGAAACCAAAAGTGTTAGCTGATATATCTACCAAAATTATGTTTAATATTCCAAACAAAAAAAAATGGTAACTTTCACAAGATCACCTCACCCTGTCTCAGAAAAAAAGGAAAAGAAAAAGAAGACCGACGAAGACCATATTAGTATTCTTTTCTCTTTTGTTAAAACACACTGTGTTACTCTAATATGTATACAAAATTAATGAAATTGCCCATCCAAAAAGCCATGATTTTCTTCCAGCAAAATAACAATATACGCTACATAGAATTCTACAAGTATCCATTTATCATGAAACACTCGAAACACATGAAACTTTGTTCTTCCAGAAAAACTACCACGTCAAAACTGATCAAAAGATGGTAAAATTTGGAAACCAGTAAACAGCTTCAAAATTTCAAACATATTATAATGCTGGCTCTTCAAGTACAGAAGCATCCGCATCAAAACCTATGTGACCAAATCACCAAAAACCTAAAACAGCAATGAACCCAGTAACTTCCAGCTGAAAATGATCTCAGCAACAAAAACCCAACTCCAAAAACCACCTCAGAATGTCAAATTGATCCATATCTCGGCAAACAAACCCTAATCCACTAAACCCAGTACTCCAAAATCAATAAAGCCACAAACTTAACCCTCAATTGGTAACACAATGGAGCCAAAACCCTAGAGAAACACCGATCGGGAACATGCAACAAATGGGCACAGATCAAAAATGGTGCAACATTAACACAACACCCAATTTAGGGTTTCAAAGCTCGTTCCTTTAGGGGTTTAGAGGCTGTGGTGAATGTTAGGGATTGTGGGAGAGCTAAGTCAGCAAAAAATTGACTGCAGAAGAAATTAAACAAAACAAAAAAATGTGACATACATAGAGAGATGGGCATGGGCATGGACATGTCTCAGCCAATTTACAGAGTAAGAGATAGAGGGTAGTGGTGGAAGTAATGTACCTTTAAAGAAGGGGGAGTTTTGAACTCAGATCACCTTTTTCCCCCAATTGGAGTTTTTGGGGTGAAATTTTGTTGTGGGTATGTGATGGGATTTGGTGGTACTTATTTTTGTTGTATGAAAGATAGGTTTTTTTATCTTGGGTTATCTAATCTCAATCTGGCAAATCCAGTCTAGATGTGATAGATAGATGTGTGTGGAAATTGGAACGGTAGGGATGGAAGGGCCTCGTGCCCAAAATGAGAAATATATGTAAGAAGCAGAGATATTATGGTACAAAGAAAGTGGTCTGGTTTGTGAGTTTGGTCGAGGACGATAGAGAAGGGGGAAGCGAGGACTGACTCTAAAACTGGGGTTGGGTTTTTGGTTTTGGTTGGTGCTTCTTCTAAAAAGGTTGTACCTTTTTTGGTCTATATATGAGGTTTTGTGAATATAGAAGAAAACAAAAGGGTTGGTTTTTTCTTTTCTTTTTTTTTATACAAGAGAGAAGAGATTAGGGAGACTCGGGGTCTGGGAAGCGCGCTTCTATAGGCTGGGTCCTGTAACGTGGCTCTTTTACCATTCACAGCAGAAGTGGATTTATTACTATTGGTTAATTTGGGTTCTGTGGTCAGAGTCTAGCTCCTATCTGGGTTTGAAGGCTTGCAGTTCATCCTTTCCTTTTGGGTCTGTTTTTGGTTTCTGTGGATGTTATTACGGGGAAGGTTATTCATTGAATTCTGGTATTGTTTCCTTTTAAAGGACTCTGGGGGTCTTGATTAGACCTGAAAACTGGAGGCCGCGGGGTCTAAATCTGGATTCATGAATTTGTCTTTGACTCTTGGATTGTGTGTTATATTGGTACACAGCTATGTTAATTCTGGTAGATTTGTTTCCTTTTCAGAGAGAGAAAGAAAGAGGGGAGGCTAACGCGTGAAGTAACTACTGCTATCATCATCCATAACCACAACCTCCCGCAAAAAAAAAAACCAATGAAGTCGAAATACCCTGTTTAATGTATACAAATAACACATATACCCTTGTGTACTGTGGTTTCTGGACTAGAAACCATGTATGTTTTACTAGTTTACTCTTGTAATTTTACGAGTTTACGTTATTTTTTATTTTCTCTTCATTTGAATGTAATTGGAGTAGCTGTGTAATTATTAATTTAGATATAGATTAAGCGTTTGCGACACGACTAAATTTGAAGTATATTATGTGATAATACGATTTAAAATATCTAATTATGAAAGTCTATAGATAGTGTCATGGGATTTGAAATGTTACAAATAATAACAAAACACTTTACGAGGTGATTAATGTTACATGGTTCTTGTTAAGTAAATTCAACACGCAATAAATAGATATTAAGGACTTGATTTGGCATGGTTAGCTTTCGATCCTCATTCATGTACTCAATAGAACTTCTCAACTACCTCATGATTCCAGATCCGCCTATTTTCCAATTTGAAGTAACGAAATTGCTCATCTTTAAACCTATACCGTAAAATAACTAAAATCTACTCCTCATTTTTGGTTCGTTTTTATTTTCTCTTTTTGTCTGAAATTACTACAGTGTGGTCACATTCAGAATCCAAACAGATGGAGAGTTACAAGCTTACAACTAAATGTCTCGACTTGGCTATCAGCTTCAGCAGCGTGCCATATATCATATATGTGACCTCTAAACTACTCCGGCAAAGTGTTCTCTTATCTTGGTATGAATTCTTCTGCGGTTGCTGGAGTGTCCTTACTCTATGCTTGTGCATATGTGTATAAACGTCCAGTTCAGTACACTCAAATTAACCAAATTATTGGTACCAAATCACATTAAAGAAAATAAGACATAGGATTTCCTACCTGCTTGGAAGTAGAAGGACAACAAGTTTTGAGAGACTCAGGATTTTTCCCCTGACCTGTCAAGATTCTTGTTCCCTACTTGTTTTGTTTCTATGTGCTTTTCCTGCAAATTCAAATTCAAATCCTTAGACCTCTATATTATTGTACAGGAGCAATAATCCATGTAGTAGTATATATATGTACAGTATACACAGTTGAAGATTTCATTTCTTGTTTGATGCCATGTTAGAACTCGAACAGTACTGTACTGTGCGCACAGCTTAGCTTTGCTTATTGATATTGACTGTATAGTTGACTGCTCAGTTTCAGCCAATGGCTACGAACCAATCAAATGGGTTTGGAACCTGGAGTTGAACTAACCTACAGCATACTACATCTATCTGTTAACTCTGCAAAGTACAAATGCCTGTGTCACAAGTACCTATCAGTAATTATAACTTGCTCAGTTGCATTATTGTATTCTAGCAAATATTCCTCTATGCCAGCCAGCAATTTTCAACAATCATATTTTGGTTCCTATTTTCAATTTTTCATTATCTGAAATCAGTTTGCTAGGAGGTAAAAAAGAATAGGATTGCATAAATTTATCTGTTCCCCTGAATGAGCTAAGAAGTCACAGTCAGTGACCACAAAAGGCATAGTCACAATTGAAAGAGAAGTGAGAAAGACTTAAAAACAGAGGCAAATGATGTGATTGCATGAAGAACAATCAAGAAGATACTAATATATATAACTAGAAGATCGAGCATCAGAATTCCAGGGGACAACATAAATCCAATCATCTGTATCTGTTTGTGTGTAGATTCTAGCCACCACATAAAGGGGCATAAGAAAATGAAGAGGAAAGGAAGATCAAGATGTAGCCACAACGTACAACTTTAAATACTCAGTTCCATTAAGTGAATAAGCTTCAATTTTATGAACTGCATGCATAATGGTAAGACATAAGAACATCCATTTTAGATTTCTAGTCGATTCTCCTTTCTAGGCAGCTTTCAGCAGGTACAGCAATCATAAAAAATAATATGGCATAGGGAATTAAACTATGTGCATGGCTTCGGGACAAGTGACACTCTCAGTTACTCGCATAACATTATGCCGAAACAGACATAAACCTACTTGCCATTACTGTATTGCAGCTAACAAGACGGAAGAAACGAACTCAGAAGTAATTTCAGGAGCATGAAAAGGTTCACAACACATAGAGAAGGCCTCCCCCTCTCTCAGACAATCACAGTCTACTGATTATAGCAATGCTTGAGAGATGGTCACAGACAATTCCTCTTGTTCCTGAGAACAGTAAGGAACAATATTGTTGTTAGAGTTGCTCCTAAAAGCAAATCGCTGAGACAAGGATTTCTATCTGATTGGCAAGGACTAAATTTCTATCTTATACATAATAAGACATATATTTATGTAACACTTGGCTGTTGATAAGAGGAGACATAAACTACAAGACATGATAGTCTCTCAGCTTGACTTTTTATTGCTTCTTTTATCTGGTACTTCTGGTAGTTGCAACAAACAGAAATTATAACATTACAAAATATGAATCACATAGCCCGTGACAGTGTGGAAGTCAAGTTTTGATTCTTAATTAAACATATATATATGATTTGCCAGAAAATCTGAAGTATATATATGTATCTCACATACAGAATTTATAAGCAGAGAATACCAAATTTTGAATGCAGGTTGGGAAGAATCAGAAACAAACCACATCAGGCTTGAATATCAACTCATAAGCACCAGAAGGGACCCTGTGCAGTGCCAGCATCAACAAAATCTTCCGCTATTGCCCGGCTGCATATACAGAACTCAAAGACTTAACCGTAAGAAGGAAAGAATCAATAAAAACATATAATTAAGCGCGCGCGCGCACAACACATATGTATTATATCCAAAATAGCAGTAAGCGTGCAAATTTGTTTAATTCAAAGGTTACAAATTTTCTTTTGTTTAGTTATTTCTTGCAGTCCTTAACATCTCAGAAGCTCTAAAAATTATGAGAAAAGAAGAAGTACAAGTAGTAAAATGAAATTGTTTTCAGTTTTTACAAATGGGAGGCTAGAGATAAAGCTGCTGAAAGTAGTAACACTAAACCTTTTAGTTCACTTAAAAAGAATAGCATAGACAAGGCTGGCAATAGTCTCGGGTTTCATATCTCTCTCTTCGAGCAATTGGTACAGCTTGTGGCCGAACATAAATTTCCGATACCTTTACCATTGAAACTTATAACAAACATATGAAATGAATGTACTATCCTCATGTTCAATGTAAACATCAACCTACAGACACAGATAAGTTTGCTGAATATGTTTGAGTGAATGGTTTGCATAAAACCACCAATGAAAATTCATAAAGGGCCAGTTTCGTTCGCAATCTGTAAACAATTTCCAGATGCTAGACACATACATACACAATGTCTTCTGCCATCAACAAACAAGTAATGAATTTCCAGATAGTCAAGAGTTTTGTGATCTAAATCTTGTAACAGTTTATACTTTATATACAATATAATGGACATCTGACATATGCATTATACATTTATACACCAACAGGTTCATCTCTCTAAGTCGCTCAATTTACCTAGTAGTAAATAAGGAAGAAATTTTTTGGACCTTCACCCTAAAACCCTTGCTAGCATTCAAGAAACTTAAAGCAAATAAACACAGACTTCACAAAAAACAATGAAAGTGTTGTGAGGTTTGGATTTTGAAATAGAAAAAGAAAGATGGAGAAAGCGAACAACTTTTACCTTGTAATCCAAACGCAGGCAGAGGAGCAGGAAAGCCGAGATGAAGAGAGCCTAGGGTGAACATTTTCATTTCATGGGCTATAGTTTAGACCCATGGGTCGAGTCTCAAATTTCTTTTTTTGTGAGATTCCAATTTAAGCAAACAGAAACGGGACACTACCAAAAATAAAAGAAAGGGTGGCAATGTTTGTATCTGCAAAATCCACAGGCAAATAAGCTTCAATAACTTTGGAGTGGCTTCACCCGCTATCATGCTAATTACAAGCGGCCAAATAGAGTTCAGAAATGGATTGATTTACAACAGCGAAAATAAAAAAAAAGGTTGAATAGTAAAGACAACAGCACGCTAGAGTGGCCTTTAGCAAAATGCTATTCCATGCACGAAAGGACATACACATATGTATCCTCCATTTCCTTCTATATCAGGAAGCTTTAGTTTGGAACCAAAGCTTGCCCAATGGCCTGACAGCATGGACCAGCTAACCTATCATCCCATGCATGCGTATGAAATGTTGCACAACCAAAAGATTAATTGGCCAAAAACAAACGGCACATCACCTCATCAACTGTGTGCTGTGCATGCCTAAAATATATAGCTTACAATAATATGAATTTCTCCATTTATACTGTAAATGGGGTTTTAGTCGATGATATAGGGTTTTAACATGAGTACATGACATCAGAGCAATACTTGTGAGAAAATCACCGTCGACGTCGTGTTTGTTTCTAATGCCCCATATCACCGAGTGCTAATTGGGCAACGTATTTGTATCAAAAATGCTGGTATAAGTATTGATACATATACGCATGAGTAAGGTTATGATGCGTTAATCAAACAAACCTTAATTAAGGAATCGAAAAATATTGTGATTTTAACCGAAAAGTATACATAGATTATGATCTTTCAAGGCATAGATTATTGCGTATTACATCATTATTGATTAGCTAGGCAACTCCGCCACCCAGTATTACTCTTTTGGAATTGGACAATGCATTACGAGAGAGAGAGATAACTTGGAGGGAAATGATCGAGATGCCTTTTGCTGGTTATGATTGGCATTGACTTGCTTGTCCAAATGTCTTTGGAAAGTTGTGCTTTTCCTGTCTCACTTTGTGCGATTCTCTTCACCTTCCCCAACCCAAAACAGAGAGTCGACTTTGCAGAATATTGAACCACCTAGCTCATCTCCCACCATCAACATTCAACAAAGGTGTCCCTCTGTGCTAAGCTAGCTAGCTATTAGCTAGAGGACATTTTTGGTGGATTTTTAGTTTTTACCAACTCGAGGCAGCAGCTCACTGACCCAGTCCCCACGTACGAGAAGCATTGGTTCTGCTACTTCATGTCTAGCTATCTGATTTGGATACTTCAGTACTCCCAATAACGAAACAGTACCTTTGTTTAGTCCTTTTCTTGTTTAAGATTACCGGGTTTCTTTCACCCTCCAGTTTAAGACTATATATGCATCGTACGTCCTTCGTTTGAATGAAGGCTTTTAGCCCTAGTTTGGTTCACAGATATCAACTGTTAAGAAACATGATGTATGAAAAAATAATGTCACAAAATGGATGAAAGTAAGGTGGAATCATTCGGATCCGTCCAGCTTGCTTTTTCCCATCATTTTTGTTTGAAAATATATGAGAGTTTCAAAGTTTGTATTAAGTTTTGATCATCAAGTTTATAGAGTTTAGTGGATCCTCCAACATTTTGAACGACAAACTCAAGACGTAAACAAAGCTAGCTACAGTTTCTGAACATATATGAATTATTGCATATTGATATTGATATCATAACATAGAAAAAGTCGCAATCATTTCTCTTTTTTGAATGCAGAAACTGTACATATGCATGCCAAAGATATATATTTTCAATGAGAAATAGTATGTTGGATCACAATGATGTTCTTATATGGTTTACGTGCGTACAAATTTTTCCTTTAATTTCCATGATGCAGATCATTCTAACAGAACACATGCATACAAAATGGAGAAATATAGTGAAAACAACAAAAAAGGTTTAACCTGATTCAGAAGCTGCAGTTTCCTTCGAATTTCATGAGCTTCTTTTGAATTTCAAATATATTTCACATTTCAAGTACTTCTAATTTGTCTTCTTTAACCATTCCAGATTTCCAGTTGCATTTCAAGCTTGGCATCTTGGTAAATGTAAATTGCAGCTTCTGTCGTTCAAGCATAGCTATATGACAGATCTATATTGATTTAAAATCCACAACATCGGGTTGTCTAACCTAATTTTGTGTTTGGATTCTTGGAAAACTAACAACTTTCTCAGAGAAATCTCAGTAGCATGGACCTCTGTGGTCCATGAGTTAAAGAATAACATTAATGCAACTTATAAATTCCAAATTTTTATGAAGCATGTCTGTCAGTTTTGTTTTGATTAATAAGAGATTCTACTACTCTTAATTGAAAACAATTTCTTCTTTTGGAATTCTAAGTTTTTGGCTTTGAGAAACCATCCTTCTGACCTGTATAAATTATAAACAGGTAGACAGTAAGATAAAATAGAAGTTTCATTAATTTGTTTTATTTTTGGGGACTAAACTCTTCAACCCGTAGTAATATAGGAGCTTAAACTTTCAGATGGATCCAAAAGGAACCATGTAAATATGGACTATATTCTGTCTCTACCCACAAACCCAAATGAAGAATCCCAATGCAAAGATGATATTGAATACCATGATCTGCTGCTAACTAAACCAAGCATGCATAGGGCAGTTGGTATTTAACTTTCACAAGTCATTTTCATTTCAGTTGAGAACTTGAGAGTAATATTTCATAATCAGTAGTCAGTACTAAGTTAGGTCGGGAATCCTTGGAGTTAGCATGACAAAGAAGCTTGACTATGTGCATATGTACGTAATGTATTGCCGGCCTTAGCACTTCTAGTTTACAAATGATGTCAACGGAAGCATTTTGTCGAACACTTCACCATTTCACTTTCAATCGAAATAGCAATCTAATTAATGACAAAACAACCAAAGTTGCATAATCACTCGATCAGTTCAATAAGACATGTTAGTTTTGATCAATTGACCTTATTATATGTTCATACATCACCGCGAGTCCTACATAATCTTCATTTACACGCACACAGGGAGAGAGCGAAGGTGAAAGCAACATTTGAAAATGGTGGTTAACGTACTTTCAACTTATTCTTCTTATTACCTAGCTGCATCATCTTATGTAATTGGACCAAGTCACTAAACCAATGTTTTTAGTCTAATATAAACGCACCTAATCCTAAAACCTCTAGATTACCTTGTAGTTACACTATGCTTTTGGTTTCTGCAATCTCCAAATGAAAAAGGTTCCCTGTAAACAAAACGATTCAATGAAAAGTTTCTACCAAACAGAAAAGGTCTCCCTCGGTGCAGTGAAAAACGAAGCCTTTCCCTTTTCTTTTCCCTCTCAATTAGCCAATTTAGGTGAGTATCACGACAAAAAGAGAGACCTGGCCACCATAGCAAAACTGCCATTATCTTTTTCTTTTTCTGTATCGTTTTTGCAGAAGGTCAAGCTCCAAATAATACCATACCATATTATATTGTCTGGATTCTGTGACAAACGTTAGTCTTCTATACGCTGAAGGACAATCTGGGCAATTTCGGCATGTCCCATTTCTCACAAAAGAGATTTTGACAAAGAGAAACCTCACAAATCTTCATTACCTTTCAAGCATCCTATGTCTCCTTTATCCTTCACCTTTCATCCCTTTTGAGGGCTGCTTTGCTCTTTCTTCTCAAACCATAAAGTTTGACATAACCCATTTCTGGTTTTTGCCAAAAAATTGTCTTAGTTTAGATGGACTCACTTGTTGTCCTTTTGATCCATCATGATTCAATATCATCTCACAAATCATGTATTTCTACCATTCCAAGTTATGCCTCCTTGTAGTTATGTCCGAAATATCTCCTAATATGCATTTAAGTTGCTTGAGGCTTCATGCCTCTTGTCTTGGAATATTACTTCTCTCAATTCAATTATTTGCCATTTGAAGGACAAATGTTCCATCTCCTTTAACTTCAAATCCACCAAATTAATATGTCACTGATTCTCAATAAAAGCATACAGTGTGACAAATGTGATCTTAATTATGGCACCAGCTATGTATCCTAGATTCCTATATTTGTACAGAACATGGATATTACTACAGCTCCAATTTTAATATGAAACTTTTCTGGGCAATGCAGATGTTGCCAGAAGCATAGGGCAAACTAGACCAATGAAACTAGTATGGGACAAAGGTGGAGAGGCGCTCACCAACTCCCACTTGCTTCCCAACAAGAGAAGAGAATGTAGAAAATTGGGTTTGTTATTTTCTGAAAATATAAATATAAAATTTTCCGTAATTAAAGTAAATATAAATACAACCATCACTCACATAGAAACTCATATTCAGTTAGCCACTATTTATCTTCCTCTCCTGTGTCTCTGGTTGAGTGAAGAAGAAAGAAAGAGTTTTGTCTACTTTTGGTGTGCTTTGACATTCAGGGACTACCATTACTTCTACTCCCTCAAGTCTCTCATGCCAAACCTTTTCCTTCTTCCATTTTTAGAACCCACGAGCTGTGTTTTTTTACGTCTTTTCACGAAAAAGCCAAAGCTCCTCCTCCATTGCTAAAGCTTCGAAATTTACAGCCGGAAATCGTTAAAGAGAAGCTCTTTGGTCAAAAGGGTCTTCTTTTCTGAGCCCTGTTTTTGTGGGTTTCATTGACCCATTTCTCACTTCTCTGCGTTGTTCAGACTAGTACTACTTCTTCCTGGGAAGCTCTGGTTTTTCTGAAATGCTGGTGGACAAGTTCAAGTCTTGGACTCTAATTGGAGGCATTTGAAGACTATTTGGTCTCATTTTGGACTTGTGGGTCTTTTTCATTCATCAAATTGGCTTTCTCTGGCTCTTCTGGACTGTAATGGTAAAACTACATTTTCTTGTCCTCTGCATTTTTCTTGTGCAATGAACGTGTTTATGTTTTTGGGTCACTGAAAATTTTACTGTTTTGGTTTTGTAGAGATGGGGTTTGAGGTGAATGGTGATGGTAAAATGCTGGGATTGTTGAGAGTGAATCCAAGGCACAAGCGTTCCAAAAGGTAAATTTGAGAATTACTAGCAATGTGTTTGGTGTCAGGTAGCATTTAACTAATTTGTTAGCTAGCAATCAGTGTGCTTCCAACGCTTTCAGATTTTTGGTATTGTGTACTTGGTGATGTTCTTAAATCTGGATACACTTCTGAGATGGGTTGTTGGGAAAAATGGGATCCTTAGCTTTCACAGCTATAAGTTCTTGGTCAATTAGCAACACTGAGAAAGTGAGAAGACGTAATTCACTGTGTCTTAACCTCCATCGTGGGTTGTTTCATCTTCTCTAATCATTTTTACTGTTCATGGTGGGAAGCCTGAATGATTAATTAAAGTATTGAGATCATTGATATTCAGGTTTTTCTTGCATGAAGGTTTTTAATCCTCTCACAAAGACTTTTAGCTCCCCCTCCCCCAAGTTTGTTTTTCTTTTTTTATTCATAATGAGTTTTAGTGATTCATAAGAGAGGAGGGCTCTGGAAGTGAAAATATGTAGAGACTAGAGAAGTAGTCCTGGGTAATAGAGAGTGTAAATTCTTCTTTTTTCTTCAAGGATAATACCTTGATCATAGGCTTGTAAATAAAGAAGAAATCATTTAGGGAGTGGTCTGGATGTGGAACCAGAGAAATCAGATGTAATCTTCTTCAGTCGATATCTATTAATCCATTTTGTTGCATTGACAGCTTTCCTGATAAGAAAAGAGTGCTGGAAGATGAGTTGGATAGTTCTCATGAAGCATCAGACCGTGTAAAGCTGGTAAGATAGCTCTCCTGTTTACTCTCTTTTGCCAATTGTATTTCAAAATCAGAGAACGTTGGATTCCAAGGTTAGTGATCTCATTCTATAGTATCTGTTTGACTACTCGTTATAATGAAGTTTTATTTAAGATCTTAATCAAAGTGCTAGGAGCACTAACACATTGGCTCCTTTATCTTTTCCACCCTTTCCAGCCAATTGATCTCAATAGTAATTTTGTTATAAAGTTACTATAAACTAAAGGACATAGTGATTATAAACTTATGTCTTTAATTATGGTCCTGTAAGTGTAAGATGCCATACAAGCTTTGTTGCGCCAAGTTGAATATGAGGCTGGGGATTGGTTTGATGGTTAGCAAAACTGAACTAGTATTGAACTGCAATCGGGAACGTAGTTTTTGAAACTGACTTATGGTTTGGATCTGAAACAGGATCTGGCACAGTTCAAGGGCCGTGTTGCAACCAAGAACAAACAATCTTCTACCATGGAAGTTCACAATTCTTTGAAGCAAGAGGTATACCAACTTACATATCTCTATGTTTGGGTTCAAGGAGGCTGTGAATGATAAATCGTGCAAGCAGGCTCCATATCTATCATTGTTCATTTTTTTTTCTTTACTATTTCTATGCAGATTCTACAGCTTGAAAAACGATTACAAAATCAATTTCAGGTCCGACATGCTTTAGAGAATGCATTGGGTTATAAGTCTTCCATCCATAACAATACTGTGTCCACAAATGAAACCGCACTTCCTAAGGTAGTTTCCTTGTCTTTATATTGAATTCATCCCATTTAGTGTATGCCAAATACTTGAGAGAGCTAATTGCCTAACTACCAAAACTGTAAATTTTTGTAAGATATGTAAGTTGTTCGGCTCCTGTGAAACATCATTCTCATTTAGGGACTTGTGAGTAATCATGTGTTGTTGAAGAATATAAAAACCAGAACAAAAAGAAAAATGGGGTTTGTGGGGTTATGTGTAATTACAGATTTTCTCAGGTGCGGTTGTTCGCATTTATTCTTACGGTGCGGATTTCTACTTTACACTCACTTTTCAATCGAATTTTCACATCTCCACCGTCTAGTCTTTAGATACTAATGTATAGATCATCTCTGCAAAATTTCAGCCAATTTGGTTATCATTAAGGCACTCAAACTCAATTAAACCAATAGATGAACATAATTATGTCGAACTTGAACCGTTCATGTTTATAACAGAAAAACGCAGTTTTGAGTGCCTTAATGATAACCAAATTGGCTGAAATTTTGTAGAGATGATCTATACATTAGTATCTAAATACTAGACGGTGGAGATGTGAAAATTTGATTGAAAGTGAGTGTAAAGTGGAAATCCGCACCGTAAGAATAAATGCGGACGTCAGCAGCTGAGAAGCTCTGTGTGTAATTATATATATATATATATATATATATATATTACCAAGTTAACCGTCTTTGGGAACCTTTGTTGACCCACTTTACTGCTATATATTTCAACTGGTAAAACTGCATTCTTACATCCCATTGTTTATAACACAAGTCATCCTCTTACTTTCTTTCTGCAAATGTTAATATACATTTTGACAATGGTTTTGTATGACTCCAGCCAGCGACAGAATTGATCAAAGAGATTGCATTGCTAGAATTGGAAGTTGGGCATTTGGAACAGTATCTTCTGTCATTGTACCGTAAAACATTTGATGGACAATCGTCCTGTGTTCCCCAATGCAAGAAGGATGAAAAACTAAACTCACCTGTAACAACCCCAAGAAAAAACTTGCTGAAAGTTTTTGAACGTGACATTACATTGAAGAGGGAAGATTTAGCAGTTCAATCTGGTGGTCAGTCACTTGATAATTCATGGAAGGAATATGTTGGAGAAGAAGAGAGGCCATTAGATTCCAGTGTTCACCGTTGCCATTCCTCACTTTCACAACATTCTGCATTTGTAACTAGAACCTCTCCTCCAGAAGAGTCGATGGCAAAAGCTTTGCGTGCCTGTCATTCTCAACCATTGTCCATGATGGAGGTAACTTTCACATATTGGTTTACTATTGCCTGTTCAAATAAAGATAACAATTCGCATTTCCGGACATCATTGTATGATCTTTTTTACTTTTTGTTTTTACCAAAATAGTGTAGGCATTCTCGCAGTTCAAAATTTATAGCGTTATTGGTAGTGATACTCGTCCAATTGAGATAGTTATTAATAATCTTGTTTAAGGGGACTGACGTCTTTCATGTTATCTATGGACATGTGGAAACAACATTTGATTATAACTTTTATTTGTTTTTACAGTATGCTCAGAATACTTCATCAAATGTAATTAGTCTGGCAGAGCATCTTGGTACACGCATTTCTGATCACATTCAAGAGACACCTAACAGGCTTTCAGAGGACATGATCAAGTGCATGTCCACTATATATTGCAAGCTTGCGGAACCCCCCTTGACACAGAATGGCCTTTCATCTCCCAATTCATCCTTGTCATCTACTAGTGCCTTTTCTCCTCATGAACAGAGTGATATGTGGAGTCCGCACTTCAAAAATAATTCATCTTTTGATGTACGATTGGATAATCCATTTCTGGTGGAAGGACTTAAGGAATTTAGTGGGCCATACAGCACAATGGTTGAAGTGCCGTGGATATATAGAGATAGTAAAAAATTAGGTGATATTGAAGACTTGCTACAACATTTCAGGTGAGGCTTGACGAATCATGTTTGATTTTAATGTTAAGTTCCTTTGCATTTACATTATACTTATTATGTTATCCTGTTGCAGGTCACTTGTCAGTCGTTTAGAAGAAGTAGATCCTAGAAAGTTGAATAATGATGAGAAATTAGCGTTCTGGATTAACGTACACAATACTTTGGTCATGCATGTAAGTCTATCACCTTTCTATTACATCAGATATTTTTCGATGATTGGTATTAGATTATGATCAATAATATGTTTCTTGATAGGCGTATTTGGCATATGGGGTTCCACAGAACAATGTAAAGAGGGTGTATTTACTTTTGAAGGTAAGAGAGTCTCACTGCAGGTATTACTTGGTTGCAAAAATTGAGGGGTATTTTCTCACTTGCTTTCTTTCACTACCCAGGCTGCATATAACATAGGTGGCCACACAATCAGCGCGGACACAATGCAGAGCTCTATTCTTGGATGCCGAATGTCACGTCCAGGACAGGTGGATCCTACTGAAACAACTATAAAACTCTTGTTTTTACCAATTTCGTATTACACAAAGGAATGTTATAGAACTTGTTAGGTTGTTTGGTGCTATTCTTGTAGTGGCTCCGTCTGTTACTTACTCCAAGGAACAAATTCAAGACTGGAGATGAACGGCAGGCCTATGCAATAGACCATCCAGAACCCCTTCTACATTTTGCACTTTGTTCGGGAAGCCATTCTGATCCTGCGGTACATCATTAACCCTGTTCTGTCCTGTCCTGTTGCTCTTTTATGTACCATGAGGTGTAATCTATATGTTTACACCATGTTACACTGAAAGAAAAAACTAAACCAGCTGAGCAGTACAATTTAGAATCCCATTGAGATGATAGTATCAACATTTCCATATTTTTCAGGTTCGTGTATACACACCAAAGAGATTATCTCAGGAGCTGGAAGCTGCAAAAGAGGAGTATGTTCGAGCTACCTTTGGAGTGCGGAAGGACCACAAAATTCTTCTACCAAAGATTGTCGAGTCATTTGCAAAGAGTTCGGATTTGTGTCCTGGCGGTGTTTTGGAGACGATACAACGATCATTGCCTGATTCTCTGCGGAAGAGTGTCAAGAAATGCCAGCAGGCTGGGAAATCGCGGAAGAACATAATTGAGTGGATCCCTCACAACTTCACTTTCCGGTATCTAATTTCTAAAGAGCTAGTGAAGTGAACGCTTGCACGACGAGGGTTGCTGTTTGATACATGCCATTGTTAAAAAGGTTTTTGTGGTAGAAGATTTTCATTCATGTAGCTCATCTTCTGTACAAAGTAGTATATGAACCAGAAAAGAAAACCAACAAAAAAAAAGTGAGAGCTGGAGGAATGGTATGGTGCAAGCTGCGGCATTTGTATCTGCATTATTAAGCTATATATTGCCAAGAATCTGTAACCTTGTGAATGTAATGAAATGATGCATTCGGCCTTGTAAATACAACTTTAGTTTTCCTCCCACAATCAAAATTGCATATCACTGATATAAGAACCTCTGGATGTTTCAAAATGGTAATTTTTGGACGTAGATGTAATTTTGTTTAACAGTGAGCTCCAAAGGTAAGACTCACGTGTGTGCTACCTACATTGCCCGTTTCACTTCTCATCTGTCGGTGGATCATATCATATGAATCTCCAACTTGGGGTTCTCTATCATATCCTATATATCTTGGATCTCCCAAACCATTTGTCTTAGTTATAAACTTATAACTCTAACCTCAATTATTCCAGATTAACTAATACTAATACTGACAGAGAACCAGTTAACCTGTAATTTGTAACCAAACAGCAAACTAAGCAGGGAGATCTGAGGATTCTGAAGTCTGAACCATTCATACGTACTCTTATTATTAACTTACTTACATTAAGCTTCATCATCAACTCGATCAACTCCTCTCGTACGGACTCTCCCCTACATAATTCCCAGGAGGATTGTAGAAGCAAATGCACAAGGTGCTCTGGTCCTTGGGACACGTGGCCTGCGCGCAGCCGAGCTCGAGCGACTTCCGCCACACCACCTGCGTGTAGACGCCGCAGTGGTGGTTGGGGACGCACGTGTTATCAGTGTGGTTGTAGAACTCCTTCTCCTTGACCCACGTGTCCACGGCCATGGTCGGCGTCACGACCTGCCCGCTCGCCCAGAGCTGGTTCCCGCCGTACTTGCCGCTCGTCAGGTTGGCGAAGTTGCACCCCATCTTGTCCCTCTGGTAACGAACGAGCCGACTCGTCGCGTTGGCGAGTGACTCGCTCCATTGCAGAGGTGGGACGCCGACGGCGGCTCTGGCTTGGTTGTGTGCTTGAAGGTACTCGGTGGCTGCGGCGGAGAGAGGAGCTGGGGCTGCGGCGGAGGCTGAGATGAGGGTGTAGCATATGGCTAGCGTCACTGCTAGTACAGACAAGCTGGTTTGGGCCATTTTTTCTTTGGTGATATGAATGATCTGTGAATGATCTAGCTCGACTTGTCTTTACGTACCCCGGTTATTTATAGCTAGAAGTTGATGCTTGTGTGTGGTTGGTGGCAGGATCAATGTTCAAGTTACTAGTTTACCCTTGTTATGGAGTGTTGTGGAGGGTATTATAGGGCTTATCGGTGACATAATAATTCTTGAAACAGATGTACGTACCATTATTTTTTGTATTATGTATTCTGTATAATGCGTAGTAATCAGAGAACTCATAATTGCATAATCATACACATGAACATGAACTTGGTATTGTTAGTAATCAATTATGCATTGCATGATTGACAGTCTACGATGATTCCAAATCTTTTGTACACAGTACATTGTACCCCTGTTTTGGAACACTGGAATTACTTTTATTTCAATAAATCAATGTGGCATATCTTGAATCTCACCACTCGATCATTTTCAGTAACTATAGTAATAAACCTTCAGAGATCAAAAAAAAAAAAAAAAAAATGTAAAATATACATAAACCGGATCAATTGAAATGGCATGCATGAATGTCTACAGTTACAGTTTCGAAATTAGTCATATATATTTTCTCGCAGCCGCGTTCTACACCGCTTTCTTGAGCACACCCCAACTCCGAGTCCGAGGAGTTCTTCCACACCACCTGCGTATACAAAGCGCACTATAACCTCTTCATTCTTCATCGACACCCATTTGTTCACAACCTCGGCCGGCGTCAGTTTTTCATCATGATCATACTGCGAATTGAACCTTTGCCTGTCATACATTGTAACAAGCTTCGGCAGGTCCATAAGTTGGCAATCCGTATCGTTATGGGTCATGGACCATGCCAAGTCGGACTCGTTCTTGGCCAGGGAAGGGCTCCATTTGAGAGGGGGAACCCCAACAGCGGCTCTTGCTTTGTTGTGAGTATCCAGGAACTAAGCGATAGAATTATGATAAGATCCGACGACAAAGCGGCCGTGACACTATATGGCTACAGTTACTGCCGCTAGTACTAGAACCAAGACCCGAGCCATTTTCTTTTTCATCTATTCTGTTGATCTGTGCATGACTTCATATACGTGTTTGGTTTCCTGGATTTAAGGCCTAGACATGATAAAAATTTACCTATCTAGCCACATGTCATGTTTGGAGACTCACATATGGTTTGGTCATAAATTTTTATTCCTGTCAGACATGGATTAGAAATCCATTTAAACATGTGTTATTAGAATTATCCGGCTTCATTTCGACGAATGCCAAAACTACAACAGCTGCAACCATCTCACAACAGCTTCTCTTCCACAACGGCTTCTCTTCCTATGCAATCAAAAACGACTGCCTTCGATCGTTTTTAATCCTCGCTGATCTCATTCAACTATTTTTCAGGTAACATTTCCTTCAAAGCTAACTTTTGTTTGTGCCTTTCGATCTGTAGCTGATATTCTGTATGAGATTCAAATTTTGATGGGTTTTATTTCTCTTTTATGTGGTATTGTAAATTTAATTCATGGGTAATTGAATTTTCGAATAATTGTGATTTGTGTTTCTATTGTTTATAGATCTGGGCTCATGACATCACGTATTCGATTTTTAGCTGACTCTTCTCTCAAATTTGTTATGAATGATATATTTGTTGTAAGCAGTGTAAAATTTTTGCGTGCATGGGTTCAAGTGTTTTCTCGTTCAGAAAAAATTGAATCAGATACATTGTGTTTGTTTGTAAATTTCATATTTAGTTTATGAGTGCCCTTCATGCCAATTTTTTTTTTTATCAAAATATTTGTAAAATCAAGATATCAAATATTTATTAGTGCTTGACAGTAGAATAAAAAAATTGATATTAAAACATAAAAATGTTTAAAACAGTTAGTTTTAGCCTATCTAATCAGTCACAAGTCCATGTGGTAAAAGGAAAAATGTGGACATCTCAAATCCAATCTAGTCAAGTCTTATCAAATCCTATCTTGTCCGTGTTACCAAACACCTAGGGTAGCTAGCTCTAGCATTCTGTTTCGTTTGGTCTAACAAACCAGAGAAGCCGACCACCAACATGAATGCAAGGACTACGAATACATGCCATTCCGTCGGATTAATCTCTACTAAAATGTGATGTTGGACTCAACTGATGCAATCCCATATGATCAGAAAGAAATGTGCATGGAGTGTCCAAACACTAATTAACCAATTGACTTTATGATAAAGTACCATATGCTATGTTTTTGGATTTTGGATTAGAAGTCATATAATTAGAGGTACGTCACCTATTTACTTGTTTCAGACTGATTTACCAGCAAGGTTACGGTTCTCAATGAAGTCCTTGTTTTCTATAGTTCATCGATAAGTCATATTCATTTCTCCAGTACCGTACCCCTAGCCTATCCATAATCCATCGCAACCCTTGCCATCATCACCCCATTCGTGCTCTCAGTTCATAATTCCAAAACTTTCGAAGCAGTATCAAACTCATGCTACTTCATGAAGGTACGTACTAGTACGTAAAGAAATCAGTCTCGTTCATTTGCTTACACAACTGGCTTTTGGGAAGAACAAATTGAAATAATCAAGAACATCTTCAAAATACAAACACCGTATGTTAGTTTGTTATTCACTTCATTGTCACTTCGGTGCACGCTGGATATACAACATAATCATCATTCATGCATTATTTATCAGTGACACAACGTATAACTAATACAATTTCTTCCAAGCTAAGCTAGTACGGTCTCTCCCCTGGGACATTTCCAGGGGGACTATCTGCCAAACCTTCACAGGTGGAAGCTCTCCGGGTGCCGCCTCTGGTTCGCCTGAGACCTCTTGATCGCCGCCATCAGCGAGTTGAACACTGGTGGCTCCAACTCCTCCATGAACAGGCTACTTCCGACGTCCATGTCCGGCCGCCACTGAGGTCGACGAACGCCGCATGTGGGGTGAGTCCGGTCCTCAGATCCGATCTGGATTCTGAGAGAGAGATGGCTGTGTTTTTTGTTTAGTGCGGTTATTAGGACTTCTAAATTTACTCACTTAACCTCACTCTATTATGAATTATTAAATGACATATTTATCCTCTTACACAATGACTATTAAGGACACTACTTAAACAAAAAGTAATATTATATTTATTCACTTTAAGCTTTCTAATTCAATAATAATGTTCAATCAAAAAAAAAAATCAATGATAATGGATTGCATTTTATTACTTTCCTTATTGATTTTTTATTTCTAGTTTTACCACATACTTATTAAAACATTTATATATTTATATTATCATACATGTCACATGCATAAACAAAGTGAAAAAATATTTTTACAAAAATTATGATCTATCAATTATTAAAATAATTTATCATCATGAGGTATAAAAACAAAAAATATAAACTTACAAAAAAAATAGTATATGAAAAATATAAATACAAAAGTAACAGAAATATAGAATAGTTCATGTAGAAACATTATTTTGATGATCGATAAATAAAATCTGAGACACAATCCTTGGATTTTTTAAATTTTTAAGAGAATAGTATTCTTTATGATTCGAATTAACTTTTCTTAAAAATTGATGTCATTGAAAATTGTTTCTTACAATTTGATCAAAAAATAAATGTCTAGTGACATTTTATGCTAAATAAAAAAATACAAAAAATAAAAAAAGTCAAGAAACCAAGGTTGGGAATGGAGGTTTGTGTTAAAAAAGAAGAAGAAAAAAATTAAAGAATGGAAGTCGGGAATAGATGTTCGCATACAAAAAGAAAGAAAAAAAATAGAGGTATAGTGAGTGAATAAGATGTATAATAAGTAATATATTAATATATATGTGAATTACATAAATAAAGTTATTTTAGGAATTTAAAATGAGGTCTAATGAGCAAATGCTTGTATTTCAAAGTAAAATAGAGGTGTAGAGAGAATGAGAGGTATACTGAGCAAATTTGGAGGTCCCAATAGCCTTTAAGGAATATGTAAAGGTTAAATATTTTTTTTCTTATAATTGATTGAAGTAACCGAGTAGGTGTTTGATTGTTATTTTTATTGAGACGGGCTTTTGAATCCTTGTTTCTGACCGTTTAGGCATTTTTCAAACTTGAGAAATAAACCAAAACACAGAGTACGTAGCTAGTTGTGGGGGAGATAGACATACCAACCAAGCCAACCAAATGAAGTTTGGGAAGAGAGCAGGCCAAATTCAATTCCAGTGGTACATGATGACTACATGGTGCCAAAGGCGACGAACCCGCTTCTTCTAAGAACCCCAGTTCTCGTATTTTTTTTCTTCTTAAATGGTGGACCCCGGCAGCGGGCCACGCCATGCGGACCGCCTAGCGGCACCTATCTCCGCCCAGGCCGCACAAATTGTTTTTTCTTTTAGTCATTTTTTTTCTTTTTTTGTTTAAATGGTGGAACCCACATCCCTCTAGGGCCCACGTCACGTGGAGCGGTGCTTCTTCTCCGCCCAGCTGGACTGATTATATTTCTTTGTAGTTTTTTATTTTTTATTTTTAGTTTAAATAGTGGGGCCCATAATCTTGTTTAGACGTACGCCATGTGGACCGCCTAGCGGTGCGTGGTCTCCGCCTTGGAGAATTCTGCTGTGCTATGCCTGCTGCAAAACAAAAAGCCCTGCTGCTGCACCTCCCTCTCCCCAGTGAAGTGAAAGGCATGGCATGATATACCGGAGGGTATAGCAGCCAAACCCCGCCGCCTTGGCCGGACTAATTATTTTTGCTTTTCTATTTTTCCTTTTTTACCCCCATTGAGGCATTGATAGAAAGCTTGCTTTCAGAGACACGTACAGCCCTGGCCATCACCGCCGTTCCACCACTCTCTTGAATCCACAGTCGACCAAAAATCTGTCCTCGGTCTCAAAAACCGAGGAGGTAGACAAACGAAGCAACCAAGACAAGAACTCTTCATCATCTTCTTCTCGCTTTTCTACGTTAGTTGCTGTGATGATCCAAGATCGAACCTCTCGCTCTGAAGACTAATCAGCTGGCCTCCACTGCGGAGCTCTCAAGCCTCCGCCAAACGCCAGCTTCATTGCGGCGTTTTTACTTCGTTAACTCCACGCCGCCCATGTACGAACGCTTCAACGACCTGTCGCACACTGATTGCCTCCACTGCTACGCCGCCAGCCGGACGGAGATCCCACGTACGCTGCCTCCCCTCAAATATAGTGTGCCGGATATGGTATTCCACCACGAGCAACTAGCGTGAACATTGAACTCG
Organism: Fragaria nilgerrensis; assembly: GCA_010134655.1. NCBI lineage: Eukaryota > Viridiplantae > Streptophyta > Magnoliopsida > Rosales > Rosaceae > Fragaria > Fragaria nilgerrensis. Next base: position 9,554,350 of record CM020977.1, read on the forward strand.
CGAGTGGCAATGAGACCAAAAATACCATGACAAATAAGAACTCCTCAGAGAATGAATCACAGGCTCTATTCCTTTAGCTTTCACATTAGCTTTCACAGGCTCTATTCCATATTTCACATGCATCAGCTTTCAAATCTGGTTGTGAGCATCCGCGAATTCTATTCCTTCGAATTCATTTGACACAGGAGCTGCGGCACCATGTACGTGATAGTTTACTGATGCGACCCAGGCATGCATTTATTGAATGTATCTGATATTATTTGTGTGCATGCTCAGCTTTCAGTTGTACGTGGTTCTTTTATATCTAGTGAATAATCAGTCGTCATTCTTGTGATAGGTATGGTTTACCCAACATGTAGTTATATAGCCAGCCAGCCGACCTCCAAAGATGAATGTATACGTACATGATATATACCTACCGTCCTCGCAATTAGTTCACCACTATTATGATATGAACTCATTTATATCTCAAAACTATCAAACTCATGCTACTTCATGAACGTACCAGTACGTAAAGAAATGAATCTAATGCATAAACCATATGGTGTTTCTTATTCATTTTATTGGTAGTTTGGTGCCCTTGTGCACACTGTGATATACAGCATATATCAGTTATCACTCATGCGTTATGATCACTTAAACATACGTATTTTGTACAGTTCTCTTCCAAGCTAGTATGGTCTCTCCCCTGGAACATTTCCACGAGGACTATAAAAACAGATAGTTATAGCAGTACCTTGCGGTTCATCGGGAAAACATCTTACCTGAGCACACCCCAACTCCAAAGACTTCCTCCACACTACCTGCGTGTACGTATCGCACCGATATTCATTGTCCTTCGTCGGCGCGCAGGAGTTATTGGCGTGGATGTAGTACTTCTTCCCCGCCACCCACCTCTTCACAACCGCGCGCGGCGGCAGTTCCCCGTAACCATCCCGGAAATGGTTGGAGCCGCCGATGTCATACGTCCCATTGAGTCTTCTCGGGTCTACATAAGTATAGCAACCCAAATTATTATTGATGATCGACCATACTGTCTCCGCCGCGGACCTGGCAAGGTAAGGGCTCCATTTAAGAGGAGCAACCCCGACTGCGGCTCTTGCTTTGTTGTGAGGTTTCAGGAATTCCAGATCTTCTCTGGGGATGATTCTTGATCCACCAAAACCTTCTATATAACGAGGTCTTCCACTAGATGTGCCGGCTAAGGCGTGACATTGAGTAGGACACATGGTTATAGTCACGGCTAGTATTACAACCAAGGCCCAAGGCATTTTCTTCATCATCGATCGATATACTGTTCTGTGAGTTACAAACTCCATTCACTTTGCCCCGTTCTTATATAGCTAGCTGCGTTCAGCTTTGTTTGGTCTACCAAACTGGAAAAGCCGACCACCAACATGAATGTAACGACTATGAATACATGCCGTTCCGTCGGAGTACTCTAACTAAAATGTTATGCTGGACTCAATTGATGCAATCCCATATGAGCAGAAAGAAATGGGAAAGTGCTCAAACGCTAACCAACTAGTTAACTTGTTAACAAAGTATCACATATATGTACCGAATCTATAGATCATACTGGATTAAGAGTCATATAATTGAAGGTAGGTCACCGATAGCTATATATTTACATGTTTAATTTCATACCAATTTACCAGCAAGGTCACGGTTCCTGGAGGTCCTTGTTTTGTACAAAGAGTTCTTCAGTGCAGACTGCGATCGATATACAGCATAATTGGCATTCATGCATTATTTATCGTTTACACAAAGTATTAGTACAATTCTCTTCCAAGATAGCTAGTATGGTTTCTCCCCTGGAATATTTCCAGGAGGACTATAAACACAGATAGTTACACCATTAGTAATCCCTACGCTTACCAAACATCTTACCTGATCACAACCCAATTCCAAGGACTTCCTCCACACCACCTGCGTATACGATGCGCAGTTAACGTTGCGCAGGCACGAGTTTCTGGCGTAGTTGTAGTACTTCTTCATCGCCACCCACCTCTCCACCACCCTGCCCGACGTCACTGATTGATTATGATCCCAGTGCATGTTGTAGCTACCGAAGTCATACGCCGTTGCATGGAGGCTCTTCGGGTCCAAAAAATCTTGGCATTCACCCATTTTGTCAGTGATCATGGACCATGCTATGTCGAAAGCGTGATCGGCCAGGGTGGTGTTCCATTTGAGAGGGGCAACCCCAACTGCGGCTCTTGCTTTGTTGTGAGTTCCCAGGAATTCCGCGGTCGAATTATAACGAGGTGTATCGACTAAGAGGCCGTGACACGGTGTGAAACATATGGCTATAGTCACGGCTAGTGCTACAACCAAGACCCGAGCCATTTTCTTCATCATCTATTCTGTTCTGTGACGTTGGTCCTATTCTTATAGAGAGATAGCTAGCTACCGTTCTGCTTCGTTTGGTGTACCAGACCGGAGAAGCCGACCACGAACATGAACGCAAGGACTATGAATACATGCCATTCTGTCGGATTAATCGACTAAAATGTGATGCTGGACTCAACTGATGCAATCCCAATTGACTTTATGATAAAGCACCATATTGCCCTGTCTTTGGACATTGGATTGAAAGTGATACTGGTATATATGTCACCTATTTACTTGTTTCCGACCAATTTACCAGCAACGTTACGGTTCTCGGTAATGTCCTGTTTTGCATATTCAACTTCAGGCTATCCTCCTTCCAAGACCATAAGAATTCCTAGCTCTGCTTCAGTTCAAGTATCAACACCCAAGTTAACAGGAGTACCTTTCAGTCTTTCACACAAACTGCATTATTGTAACATCCCATCACATTAGATTTCCACCAAAACAAAAGGAAGCAGGGGCGTCTACCATCAGAGTTGAGTTTGAGGGGTAGACCAACCTAGTCGAACAATGTCTTAAGAGGTTTAACAGAGAGTATTAATTAGCTTCTCCAGTCTCCACATATGATCCATTCAGTAACAAACCGTGCATTTCAATTTCCATATAAACAATATAGACATATAGTTGTTGTAAAAATCAAACACTGAGGCAGCCCTTGAGTTGTAGTATTACTTTTTGAACTATAAATTAGTAAGCATCCAATCCTGGAAACGCATTGAGAAAATGTGAAACGGTGTCAGAATACACACCAACATAGCTTTAGATCTTCAAAGCATAAGGCATACCTACATTTTCTAAATAAGTTCTCCTAAGACTCAGGTAAAGACATTCGGGATTATTCAATTACTTCAGCTGCACATTTGTGACATGAGCAGACAACTTATTAAAGAAAATTTACCACCACTATGACTGGGAGTCCAATTATACACAATCTAAAGAAAAAAATTTAGCGAGAATCACGTAATATTATTTCTTTGTGGCATTTCATCAAACACATAAGTGATTTTTTTTTTTTTAAGGGTGGGCCTAAACTTGTAGTCGGGCCTTATTTGAAGCCTGCCATCAATGTCAAGCATACCAATTTTCCCCGCCCCAAAATAAGACCTACCTCAGTCCTCATGCTCTCACTCATATTGCACAATATGTTTCTTTTGGGACGAACAATTCAATCGCAAAGTGATAAGTTTTCTTATTGCTCTAATGTGTTTGACTATATCATCATCCAAATAATTACAAGCATAAAAAAAATAAAAAATCTAACGCCCAAAAAAATAAAACGTAGAACAAGAAGAACAACAACTCACTGAAACTGATCATCTTTTCCCTAATGCAGAACTGGCCTTGATCGCGAGATTACAAAGTTCCGGTAGAGAAAGCGGATTCTGGGCCTGCTGGAGTGGCATGAGAAAGTAAATATGACCCGTCTGAAGCTCCTCGTCGTCGGCCACGGGAGGCGCGCACGTGCCGACGGACAAGGCCTCGGAGTTGCAGAGAACATGGTCGGGATGCTGCGAAATGATCCGCCTGGCTTGGGTTGGCTGCTTCAACTCTTCCACCCGATCACCGTCAACGTCGATCACGACGACCCCTTTTGGACGTCCGATGAAGTCCGACCTTGTTCCTTCAGGTCTGCGACTGCTTCTGCCTCCATTTTTCTGGAGCTTGATGGTCGGAGACGAAGCGCAGACGCCCATGATTTTGTGAGAGACAGAGAGGGAGAAGATAGGGTTTTAAGTTTGAGATCTTTCAACTCATTTACTTTTTTTCTCTACACTATTCGAGTCTTGTATTGGACTATTGGTATTGGTATTAAAAGACTTCCTAATCTCATTTTCTTTTGGTGTATAGTAATTTTAAAACCTATTATTATTATCTTTGGGTCAAACACATTATATAGTGTATCAAATCACAATTTACAAGAACGTACGTACAAAAACTTGTGTTCACTCTTATGTAATACAACTCATGACAACTTGTGTTTACATTGTTTGATTCAGCTAATGGCCTTGATGTCACAGCTTGTAATTTGACATTAATTTTTAGAATCCGTTGCAAATACATTCCAATTTTGAGAAATATGTTGCTCTTTTAGAATATTTTGTTTTTTTTTTGTTTTTCTTTATTTTTATAAATACTAAAGAATTAGGCGATATTAGAATATTTAGCTTTATCCAAAAGAATAAGTGAAAAAGATTTTGAAATTTCCTTTTGGAAGATATTTCATTTGACGTGTTATTCTTTATCATAAAGCTTCATAATTGTTTTATGTGATGCATTTTGTGCTTTGTGGTACATCAAAGTAATACATTTTGTGCTCTGTGGTGGTACGATCATGTATTATTGCACTTAACAGTTATCTGTTTTGTACGGTGGTAGAGTGATGTATTGTTGCACCTAATAGTTATACCTTTGCGCTGATCGAACACACACATATGTATGTCACTTCTTATTTAGAACGAAGATTCGCTTTGAAATTAAAATGTGAAGTTTCTTATTTAACTCATTTTTCGGTCATATTTTCCGCATCTCCATCGTTTTGTTTATTGATACTAATCTATAAATCATTCATGTAAAATTTCATCTAATTTGATGATCGTTAAAGTACCTAATTAGATTAAATCAATAAACGGATCATAAACATGTCTAATTACAACTGTTTGTGTAAATAATGATTACGAAAACTCAAACGATCATCGAATGAGATGAAACTTTGCATAAGTGATCTATGCATCACTTATGCATTAAGTTCTACAAACTGAACGGTAGATATGTGAAACTATGACCGAAAAGTGAGTTAAATAAGAAACTTCACACTTTAATTTCATAGTGAATCTTCGCTCTAGATATGAATTGTATGTTGCTTGACTTCGGACTCTATTGACTTCATGTAAGTAAATACATGATTATCGCATAAAATACGATGGATCATATATGAAGCGAACCAAACTAAGTGCAGGATTTGAGACAAAAATAAAACAGCAATTACGTACATTTAGTACACTTCAAGTTTTGCTACATAAGAAAACTGCAAAACTTCATAGTCAATAGAAATTAGAAAGTAGTTTTGGATTTGTCACACCATCCAATATTATTAACAACATACGTGCGGTGAATCGGTGATCAACCCAATTACCAAAGGCCAAAATCTCATTATCATGTGATTTTTACTGGCAAACAATCTTTGACCTGAAAAACAAACTGATTGAAGGCCGGCAACGATATGCTGCTGGCTAGTTCACAAAAGCAAACATTTCTTATTTACACATAAACATCAAAATTATTAGATATATATGGATTAAGATCTGAACCATATACATAAGTAACCAAGGCAAAAATTTGATAAAAAAATAATCAGGCAACTTTTCACCAAATGAGAGCTCTCGTCTCTCTTCTCTGGCGGTGACAAACCCTAGATCTAGGGTTTGTTCGCTGCGAACCTTGGCTTCCGATGAGATCCCTCCCCTCGTGTCGCCTGTTTATCGTCCTCGTCGAGGCCGTGTACCCGGTCCCTCTTAGCATGGTTCTCATGCTTTCAAGGTGAAGCAAGCGTCGTGGCTGGCAAAGATGGTGCTGCACCTCGCCGGCGTCGGTTCTCTTCCGATTTGGGAGTGAGTATTCGCATCTAGGATCCTGGCTCTCTTTATTCTCATGTACGGAAGAGAGACTGGTATGTTGGAGAGGATCTGGGCTTTGTCGCTAAAGGTGGAGGTCAGGTGGCGACCGGTGTTGGCGGCTAGTTTGCAAGGGTGGTCGAACAATGCTCAGTCCAGCGTGGTGGTGGCGATAGGTGGTTGGGTTGACGGTCAGAGGGCGAGATCCGTCCTAAGTATGGGGTTGATCCGAGATCTTTCCTACGAAAGATGTTGGGGCGACGACGATGCAGGTTGACGACATGGAAGTGGCAAAAGGCGATGACGAGGCGACGGAAGATGTTGACGTTCGTTGACGTCGTGCGGTGCCGGTGTCGGACCAAGGAGGTAGGTCCTAGGCTATTGGGTGCCCAAAGTACTTCCTCATGGGCTGAAGCTGGGTTGAGCCTTGCGTGTTTGGGCTTGGCTGACATAAGACCCAAACATCTTTGGGCTCGAGTTTGGGATCCAGGAGGTTGGATTTGGCTGATTTGGGCTTTGTTTCAATTTTGGATTGTAGGCCCATTTACTTGGTTACAGTTCTTGAGAGTTCGATTGCTAACGTCCGAGTTTCTTACACCCTTGGTCGCCTTTGTTCTTTCGGGGGTCACATCTCACTCTCCTAGCGGGGTGTACTTCCTAAGCTATGGTTATGATCTTGGTTGCGGTTACGGTTACTATCATATTTACACTGCTATCGTGATATATGCAGTTAAACGATGTCGTTCGGCATCAAGTTACGTCCTGGTTACTTCTCAGTATAAATGCGTTTGTGCATTTGGTTATCTTTTATTGTTTTTCCATTATAGATGCGTCTATGTATCTTGTTATGTTTTTTTTTGCTTTTTTTGATGTTTTTGCATCACTCCATGTACTTTTCAATTATTATTAATATAATATTTCGTCCTTGATAAAAAAATTAAAAAAAAGTAACCAAGGCAATGATCTTAATTCATTTCCAATAATTATGATTAGACCGGTAATGCAGCTAGCCAGGAACTATAAAATGCAGCACAATTTGTGTGCAAATTGTTATATGAGTTTTTTGTGTTTAGAAATCTGACCGAATCGCTCCCACTCAAGTTGATTCCCCCATTCTTATCACAATGAACTCCATAGAGTGAGTGAGTCAGTCAGAAACCCATCGAACTAAGTTAGCTGTAAACATCGTTTAAGGGTTTAAAATACAATTAAGTAAACTTAATTAATCAGAAGCTCATGGTGACCACCATAGTCAAAGATACAGCTTTCTTCTTTTCTTCCCTGCAAATCGAAAGTGATCGATCCCCCAGTTGTTTTTAACTCATCCATATTTCTTTACTTACTTTTCAAACACTAAAAAGTTCAAATCTTTCAAAGCTTTATAGAATGGGAAATGCAGAAGCCCTCCCACGTATCCTTTTCTGCAAAGTATAGTATATGATGGATGATACGTCCCTGTTTAGAAGTAGGAATGCAGTTCTTTGATTATATCCGTTCAATGTGCTACGATATGATGGATCACCTATTCCTATAATATTCTCTTCTCATCTTTTCCCTAGCCTGTTATATACTCTAAAATCGTCACTTTAACGTTCCACAATCATCTTCTTCTGTTTAATAATAGCACAAGATTTTTGCAACACTCTGCTTTTTGGATAATAATATTCTTCTTATTGCCTTGTTATTTATCAACAACAAAATGACATTGAAAATAGCCTCGATCGATCTTCTTCTATTTTGCCCAGTTACATGATCATCGTCTATGTGCTCTCCTTCCGACTTTTTATGTTTTAATCTTGCTGTGGCCTATTTAGTTAGATGTGGAAGTATATGATCATGTATAGTGTAATACTGACCTCCCCAACAACCTGGTCACATCATGAACTGCATCAAATAATACGCAATCAGCAATATTCTGGTATGAAATTATCATTGATTGTGATATATATTTATATAGGCCCTCTAAATGATTGCGTGTTTGGAACACAAATAATAGACTCCACTTAATAAAAAGAGCACTCTTCAACCAAAAAGAGGAAAGAAAAAAGGAGCTAGCAATATATATATAACAAAATGTATGAACCCTAACCTTCTAAAGTCTAAAGTGAAACAAGGCCATGTTTATTGAACTTTTTGGCCCTAAGTTTTCTCCAACTTTCTGAAAACATGATCTTCCCCCTCTTTTGATTACGGTCCCTTTTCTTAACCTTTTCATTTGTCTATTGCACAGCCTCAAATTAAGTCCCCAATTCTCTTCTTAGTTTAGTCGACTTTAGACTATGGGCCTTCGATCTCTCACTTTTCATTTGCCAAGAAGTTCAAAGATGAATCCATTAATTCACGTTGGAAAATAATAAAGGATAATTCATAGTTTCCTTACTACTGAAGATCTTGAAGTGACGTGAAAAAGGTTGTGAAGAAGTGAGAAATTAATCAAATGACAGTGTTTTTTCGTCCTAGCTAGGAAATATAATTAAAGATACAATTAGTGAATACGAGATATGTAACATTACTTGCACATTTTTATACTGTAATGCATAATCTGATATTTTCACCGTCAAAGTATGTACTTATTTTCACCGGTATTTTCATTTTTTATATCATTGAAATAAAACACACTCCATATACGGTATCGTTCAATAAGTCTTCATGCATGTCTTAATTTGCTTATCTCTAGTAGTCCTATCAATGATGTGTTTGTATCATGGAAAATAATATGCAGGTTCACATCCTTTGCGAAATGATAGTGGGTAGAATAGAAATGTCTTACGCTCACGGAGAGAAATGCATCACGTACGTAGCATACAAATAATATCAGAAGCTGGATCCAAAGGGGCTCTAGTATCGAAGCAATAGAGACCATGAAATGCTTGCAGGATATGGAGGAAAAAGAGAGTGGGGATAGAAGCTTGAAGACGAAAATGGAGGCAATAAGCCAACAAGAAGTAGGTAATTAGCTAGGGCAAACTAAGTGATGAGGAACATGATATTCATGCTTGCTATATAGGACTATATAATACGACATATATGACCCCTGCGCATTTGTATTATTGTAATCAAAGTGACAAGGTTGGAATCTTCACACCCTCAAACAAAAACATAAAGAGGCTTTTAGTGGAGGCAGCACTGATCGTTCTTTGCTAAAATCCAAACTATTCTCTGTTCCTTGTTCATAGTGCAGATTTGCAGAAACTAGTATTTTCAAAATGATTGAGATTTCCATCAAAATAATCACTATATGTCTCTGCAAAGTTGTGCATTGTTTAGACCAGAAGAGATCGATCTTGCACTATAATGGTGAGAACGTGTTTAGGTGTGCAATTCATCAGAGTGGCTGTGGTGTCGACAGACCAATGTCTTTCACCTTTGCAAATGTTGAGCCGGTAAATTCAGGGTCAATATCATTAATTTCAAATTCAAGGTTGATAGTAATATATAGATTTACATTCAAACGTGGTCGAGTATGAATCTTTTATTCAACTAGTGACATGATTGAACATAACTCACTTGATATACACAATCGATCTCCCTTTTTGTATACTTTGTTTGTTTCACGGTTTCACAACATCAATTGGCTGCTAGAACCATTCAATTGCAACAACCAAAATACTGTTGGATGAGTAATGAGTTCCTCCAAACAAGATTGAAATGAAGTGGGATATCGATGAGATGATAGGGATTTACTTAATTTAATTACCACATCTTATCCGAGTGATCGAGATCGAAAGCACCACATATCATGAGTACTGTTCTGGTACAATGTGCTAGCTAGTTACTATGCTCCCGTTTTTTAGTAGAAATCAGAAAGATTCCAAGCAGAGGGAAAGATCGAGGAGCCAGTTCAATCCCATATATATAAACAAACTAAACTCAATTATTATCCAATCTGGGATTCATAATCAACTTAACTAGCTTTGTCACCATACATGATCAAGCTAGCTTAATAAAGGACTAACAATCACGAGAAGGCGAGGACCACTACAGCACTACTAATTAACCTAATCTTTTCGTTTGGTTTAGACCAGTAAGCAGCTAGCTAAGTAAGTAATCATTGTGATTATATTGCGGATAACGATGAAGTTTGTTGAAAGTGGCCGGTTTGATTGATCTGGTGTCTCTCTCCAATGAGCTAGCAAAGCTCAGCTTCATCTGCACGATGATGCATGTAAATTTCAAACTGAACTGTTCCCCTTCTGGGGGTTTCTCTTCCCCACTTGTGTAAATCTATGCAAATTAACCAACGATGTATTTCCTTTCTGCATTGTTAATTACAGGCCGGTGAACTTTTTTGATTCTTTCTCTGGCATTTATCCTTGTTAATTTAACTTATCAATCAAAAGTATTCCCACGATCGATCTGGTTTCCTTGTTGTTAAGATGTGTACGTGTACAGATCATTGTTAATCTTAATTAGTATTTTAGTAATTATGCTTGACTGTAATGTTTTTTTTCCGATTAAAGAAACTAAGTACAGAAACTACAACACAAAATCACTTTCAAACTGATCCAAATAAAACGCCGGAGATAACTTGATTGTACACACTTTTAAATTATGTTTCAAGTCATTATAGTATGATTAGTTTTCCACATACTCCAAAAGTTCATGTGGATTACATGTTTACCGAGTAGCAAAGCTTGTCAAATCTAGCTAGTGTTCAAAACAAAGCAACATTCTCCATTTCTCACCAGTACTCTAGTAGTAGTGGAAGAGTTGTACAGTAATTCTCTACGGCTCCAACGTTGCATTTTACTACGTACATTGTCTTGCTAGGTTGATTTTCTCTTTTAGTGATCAATTGAACATTTGGATGGTGATCGACATGTTATTTTTTCATCCTAACTAGTTTTACTTTTGGTCTTACTAAAGTAAAGTAATGTGTAATTCTGTACCAATATGATATGCTATTCGATCAGATATAACTCGTTTGAACACATTTGACTGACCAAAACAGATATTATTTCAAACAGTAAAAGATTTCACTCTATCTCCAATGAATGAAATTATCGCTATATTGATCCTATATTTTTATGCATGAAATGACTTGATCGATCAGTGAGACATATATGCCGTTTGTATCTTGGTAGTAAGAAGCATTTTCCGGTGAGTTTGTGGTGGTGCTACCATTTACGTATCCTAAAACAATATATAGTATATTTCTACCACAATTTCTTTGAACCTGACCAGAGGAGGACAAGAAGTCCCTTCACAAATCCTTGAACCTCTCATACATACATTTTATTTGGGTTTGGCTCCGGTATAGCATGCCTTTTACTGGGGAGAGGAAGGTGCAGCAGGGGGTCCAGCAGGGGCTGTGTTTTGCAGCAGGCATAGCATGCCCTCCGGCATAGCAGAATTCTCCTATTTATAGTATCAATAATATCCATCCAGAAAATTCCATACGATTGAAATGGCAACAGCTGTAGGCCTTCGTATTATTCATACAGAAGTCTGAAAGCATCCCATGCAAAAGCGTACGTTGCCTTCTTCCTTCGTCTCAGTTTCCATCTCTGTCGTTATATATACACACCCAGATTCGATCACTGTCATTTTACCTACTCAGCTGAGCTTGCTAGCTTCACAGCAACCCCCAACGTCTTCATATCAAGACAAGATCCAAAACAAAGTGGCAAACAATGCCAAGAGATCGAAAATGACCTGGGACATATGGATCTTGTCCCTTCTCGATCTTAATATTCTCATCATCATCACGATGATGCTCATTGGTTATTCAGGTATCGTTTTGACATTAGGGTAGTATAAACACATGCGTTAAATTAAGCATTCTTCAATTCCCACTTCGTTATCGTTGATCATCGTCGCTTTCCGGTGTTTCATATCAACGTCGAATCCTATATTCTATGAGAAGATCGGTAACGGTGGAAACGGTTTGGGATCAAAATTATTCTTATGCAAGTCATTTTCGTGTGAGTGAATGATCGACGGCAAATGGAGAATGTGAATAGCAACTTTGTTTCCAATCGATTTGTGACTTACAGACGTGATTAGTTAAATAACACATCAAGCTAGTTTGATATATATGTTCCAACATACAGGTAATAGCTTAAGGAGATTATCAAGAACATAATTTAAGTCATTAATTGTTTTCTTCGTGTTGAATTTAACAAATAATCTCTTCATATACCTTAAATGTTTGATCAACTATGAATCTACTTGATATACATTGTTAGTTATCGTTTAATTATCTCATATATCTTTATATCATCGCTTACTCATCTCATAAAAAATATACCAAGACAACTCAGACGATCACACAACAATAACGACAAGTTCGATTATTGTTTGTCATTTATAAATAATCTGAAATTTCACATAATTGATCCGAAAAAGTACTAACCAAGTGGGAGAGACTCACATCCCGTAACGCATCCGTTTTGGTCATAATATTAATGGCAATGACTTCACTTTAGTCATCCCCAGTTGTAGTACTCCACAGCTGTAAAGAAATTCCTTTCTTCCGATCGCGTTGCTTAATTATCAACACCCTCTGCATATAAATCCCGTTGCCAAAGTGATTGCACACCTCCTCTATCTCCTACTCTTGTTACTTTATATCCATACACTTTTGTGACATACAATATCAAAACATCACATAATTATCATTAAGAATTTGAAAACGGCAGTCAGATTTCTTGGTCTTCTTGTTGATAAACTAATTTGGCACCATTACCACCATCCTATTTGCTTTTAAAACCTGTGGGTTTTATTAGCTTTCAACTGCTAATGCCATTAAAGAAAAATTTCAGGGTAAACATTACGGTAGTCGTTTATATATTAACTTCTCTGAAAATGTATTTGTTGAGTGAGCATGACAGAGGTACGTAGCTAACTGTGTTAATTTAGTTTGTAACGTTAATTTAGTTTGTAACTGTACTAATTTTACATGTGACACTTAAATCTAATAATTTCATTGCACATATTGTTTAAATTACGCCATATGCCACATCTGGTGTGTTAGGTGTTCATGAAAATAAATGTTAATGAAGTTTTTTAATATTTTAAATCAAGCAATTTAGTCCAGAAAAGATAAAAGTCCAAATGTTGAGAACAAATTAATTTTTTTTTGTTTTCTCAAAACCATCTAGGGCCAAAATTGTAACACAACCCCATAAATGGTTGCCTGGTACAACAATTTAAAAGATAAAAAAAAATTACCCTCCGGTAATTCACCGAAACTCCTCTAAACCTCTACCTAATCACATCCCCAGATTTGATTACACCATATTTACACAACCCCTCTCCTCCTTAAAATTCCCAAACTACCCCTTTCTACTCCGGTATAGCACTCAACATTGCGGAGAACTTGCTCCCCCCACTACCCCTCCCCCTCCTCGCTCCGCCGCCGCTCCGGCTGGACTTGACCTCCTCGCCGGAAAAAGTCACCGGAGAAACGGAATTTTTCCGGTAGGGCGCATTTCTCGCCGCCGCTTTTCATGAGGGCGGAGCTGGCTTTGACGGCCAATGCGGCCATCTCCTCGGCCTGTAAAGGATGCTTGAGCCAGCTCATCGGCAAAGCGAAGTAGAGCTGCCCCGGGTGGAGCTCGTCGTCGTCGTTGACGGCGGAAACGACGTCGTCGAAGTCCATCTCGTCGGCGTTGCATATAAAGCAAGCCGGGTGCTTCTGGAGGACGTAGGAAACCCGGACGGGGTAGGAGTACTCTTGTAGCTTGCCGTCCGGTAGGATCAGCTTGGCGGTGGCCACTTGGGTGGAGCCGGTGGAGCTGCAGATTCCCATCTGGGTCGGGTCGGATTTGGGTCCTTAAAAATGGGTCGGAGTTGGAATTTGGAGAGAAGGTGAGGAAGGTCGAGATCGGAGCACGGAGAGGGGTGGAGGAGATATGAGGGGGTATAAATAGAGAGAGGAGAGTGGTGGTGGCTCGTAATTTGAACCAGGTGCAACGTCGGATTTGTCGTTTAGCTAAGCAATGTGGGCAGGGCCAGGCTGGAGGTTGGTGGTGACAGGTTGTATAATTTTTATTATAAAGAGTGTGTTTCCCGTATTTGCCCCTGAATAGTGGTGATATTGCGAGGGGAGGGACTAAATGCTTTTTACTGTGGAGGAGGGGAAGGTAAATTGTACGTTGTGGTAATTTGGTAAATGGTGGTGAGATATTTGTTGGGTACTGATTTTGATCGAGAGGAAGTGGGATATTTGTTAGGTGCTTTCTCGGATTGACAGGACAATGAGATATTTGTTGGTTCTTTTTGACTGTGAGTCTTGAATTTTATCTGGATCAAGAACAAGACAAGCTGTAAATTAAATTTGCACGAGTTTAAATTTGAAAGTAGTGGATATGTCCGTTGCGTATTAAGTAAATACACGTAAGTGTGATTGTTAAATTTTGGATAGAAACAGCGTTGCAAAGATGACTGGAGTTCTGCTAATTAGAGACGACTTATCTTGAGCACAACTGAGGAAGACTTCTTGTAGAAATCTTGATGTTACGAAAATAGACAAGTTTTGACAGTCTACTATCTTGAGTCCAAGTATAGGTAATTTTGACTTGGCAAGGTAAACAGGTCGTCACGGATCCAATGGGACGGTGATACACCTTTTAATCGATGCCAATGCCCACTACTACTATGCTTTTCTTTTCACTTGGCTTGATAATTGGTGCCCTCCAGGCTCGAGACTAAGACTAGTGAGGTGAGGTGCATGTAGCTCACTCTTTTACATGGTGAGAAGGACAATTAGTGATCTGTTGGGAAGTTGAAGAAGAAGTGGGTATGGGGTTGTTACTTTTATGCAAGTGTAGTGATGTCAAAAGTGATGTACAAAGGGAAAAATTGTGTCCCAAAAATGGAAGAAAGATTTTCACCACCTAAGCGTGATGTGATCAAGTGATGGTGTACCAATATGTGTGTGCATAAGCACCAAATATTTTGTTTTGAACATCAATGGGGAATTTGAATCCTTCAAAAGGTTGAGAGGTTGGGTAGTAATTCCGTGTTGAAGGTGGAGTTCATGAAATTTTTGACCGATTTAGAGTCAAGAGTCTGACATTTATGTGTGATCGATCATATGATACTTGTGAAGTTGAAACCTTTTCTTTACACAAGTTTTTCAATTTACAAAGGAAAACAAATGAGAATTTCTTCAAAGACAAATACAAGAGGTATCATAAAAGCGATTTATAGTGTAGGGTTTGCAAACAAGAGAGAAACGTGACCTTGTGAATCTTGATTCCATGTACAAACTCTGTTTATGTTGATTTTTGTGTGTCTTTTATCAATTTTGAATATATGGTATACATAGGTATAATTTCTTACATTTGTTTCGAAGAAACGAGAATGTTTAATAAACATTACCTCGAGGGGAATTAATATGAAATATTACAAAAAAAAAGAAAAAAAAAATGGAGTGATGCTAAATGTGAAGCAAAACCACCTCTTCACTTGGATTTGCAAAACATCCCCTATTATGTTGGTTTTGGGTACCCATAGAATTCATTCCTTAAGAATGTTGAACCTATTCCTTTGCCTTGAAGGAACTTTTAGATCTTTTCACATAATAGAGCTGATGCGATGCTAGTAGTATTCTTCCATTTTCTCTCTTCCAAGATTTCGACCTTTCCTCTACTTTTCGTAACTTGTGGATTCCACTAATAACACAAGACAAACCATCATTGTTCTTCCTATATATTCCAAAAGACAAAAAGGACTTCTCCTTAAAAAAATTTCCTGCACATATTGAAGTATGCATTTTAACAAGTTGGCTGTGAAGAGATAATTTAGACACTCCTTTGTTCTCGTGAGATGGAGTTAAACTATGGCACATTGGCACATAACCTCTCAAAGCTACCAATGACAACCACAATGATCATTAGTTGATTACATCAAGTCATCAAGAAAGTGTAATTATAATTAAAATTAAACTGATTTGAGCTAGCACTTGATAGTAAAACCGGAAGGAGAAGTTAACTGATCATAACAATAACAAACTTTTACAAAGAAGTAATAGTTTCCTCTCCCATTATAGAAGGGTGAAATTGCATGTCGATCGCAGTGAATACATTTTGTTAATAATGGTCACATTTTAATTGTTCACGACAATGACTCGTTACAACATTGCCTATATACCAATTTAGCAACACGCCAACACCATGTTTCACATGGAGTAGGTGAGTGACAGTACTCATGCCACTGATCCATAGACAAACTAAGCAGGTGATCATTACTAGAGGGTCGGAAAACATTTTAACACGAGATCTGTAATTCTAGATAGATCAGTGAATTATAGCCATAACTGGCATGCATGTTTATTATGCAAAAAATCGAGGGTAGATGAATCCAGCAAGATCCAAACTCCAGAAAGGGCCAAGAAGAATGAATGAAAACGACTGGGAACTAGGGAAAATGTGACATGGTGAGGGGAGTACATGGTGCTTCGCGCAATGCATAAGGAGTGGCACGTGGAATGAGGAACAAGAAGAAGATCGATGAGGCAGCCAGAAGATTAATAAGCACTCAAACCCTTCAATCAGAGAGAGAGAGAGAGAGAGAGAGAGAGAGAGGTGTGGAATAAGATTCCGACAGAGGGAGGGTGGCGTGAGCTGAGTTGGGTCTGCTGGTATGATCCCCAAGTCTGCTGCTATCTGCAATTCTGCATGCTCCATGTATCCCGGCGCTGCTTGCTTATTTTAAACACTATGAATAAGCTGACATCGAGCTTCCTTCCAAAATCGGCCGCCCTTTTCTGCAATGCCTTGCCAATTTGCCCTTATGCTACTCCAACGCATCATAAACTTCCCTCCTGTTTTGCATTTACAGAAAAATACGAAGTGCAGTAAGTATATGTATATCCATACTGATAAGAGGGATGCATGTCCTCTTGTCCTACTCTTTCTTCTTGAGCATTTTAAAATCGTTTCTTTGTCTTCTCTGCCTTAAACTTCGAGCTTATGTGTCTTCTCACGAAATATATAGTTTGACGTGTTATACATGTTATCATCGTTTGATGAAATCCATAACTCCATCATTGAAAATATAACAGAACACCAAAACTATGATCGAGTACATCGTTCATATATAAGTCAATCAGTTTTAACCTCAGTTAAAACAAATCGAGTCATTTACTATAAGAAAATATCTTATTTATAACATAATTAAAGAGTTTTTTTTTCGAAGATGATGAAAAATAAATGGTAGAGACAAAGAGATCTAGTAAGAGAATAGAGAATCATCATCTTATTCATTGATAAGAGCCTTTTATATAGAGAATTACAAAGTACCAATATGGTAATGATAAAGAATATATAGTCATATTCTAACTACATATCCTGATGGCATAAGACCAAGACACACATAAGGAATATCTTAGAAGGATGCAGAATATCGTAGAACACTCTCCCTTGTGCCGCGCGCCGGTATGCCGGTGATGCTGATATGTTGTCTCGTCAAAAACCTTGTCAAGTCACAAAAACCCAGTGGGAGAAAAACTGAACCTTGATCTTAGGAGAAAAAGAGTACAACGCACCATTCACATTTGATAGTGACATATATGTATATGCTAGACTCCCCCTAAAGTTCGCACTTCCCCCTGATCTTTACATCAATCATACGGCTCTTCCTGATTCTTACTAATTACGGAAATTTCAATAACTTAGTATGTCAATGCACTACTAGAAGAAAGACTTTAGCCGACGAAAATAAAAAAACCAGGCCGACGAATTATTTTTTCGTCGGCTAAAGTCCACTTTAGCTGATGAAATTTTCCTTCGTTGGCTAATTTAAAATTTTCGTCGGCTAAAATAGACTTTAGCCGACAAAATTAAAATTTCGTCGGCTAAATAATTTTTTTCGTCGGCTATAGTCTGTGAACTTTAGCCGACGAAATTTTAAAAATTTAGCTGACGAAATTTTTAAAAGTTTAGCCGACGAAATTTTTAAAAGCTTAGCCGACGAAATTTTTAAAAGCTTAGCCGATGAAATTTTAAAAGTTTAGCCCACGAAAAATATAATTTCGTCGGCTAAAGTGCGTTATATTTGCAGATCTAGACAACAACTCATCTGGAAAAAAAAAACTATACGTAGAACCTTTAAACGCAAAAAAGTCGTGAAATAAGATATGACCAGAATGGTGAAATACGTCTACGGTTGAAAAATCACGGTATTCCGGTAAAGTCTCAGTGCCGATAGTTGCGGTCAATGCAATTTACCTTTATTATTCACTATGCTGCAGATTTGGCGTTTGATGTCCGATTGACTATTGTGATACCAATCCGGAAGCATAACGGCCCTACGAGTCAAACTCATTGCTAATGCTATGATGTATGGGCCTTTTTGGCCATCCGAGTCCGTTTAGGGCTTCAAAATGCAGTTTTCTTATTTCCGATTAGAGTTGACCGTTTCGATTGAGCCCTTAATGTTGTCGAATCCAGTTGAATTTTTTACCATAGACATCTTTCGTCATAATGATCATATCTGACGGTCGAATTTTGGTTTGTGAATTTTAGTCATCGGAATCACAACGTGTCTACTATTTACCGTTATTATTCCCTATAGGGAGCCCTATCGTCAGAAGGTAAATGTCTCAAAATTTTTATATGGGCAGTTGCGTCTCATCTACGTGAGAGTTTTTTGTGTGGAAGGTTTGACCAAACTACGTAATATAGAGAGAGATATGAGCGTTTTCGTGTGATAAGTGACGATGAATTATGGTTGACCGTTTCGATCGAGCCCTTAACGTTGTCGGATCCAGTTGAATTTTTTACCATAGACATCTTTCGTCATAATAATCATATCTGACGGTTCGGATTCGGTGTCGATCGAATTTCGGTGTCGATCGAATTTCTCCTTCCTCAAGTCACCATTTGGTGAGTTCTATATATAGATAAGTTGAGTTTGATTAGTACTACATTCCCCTAGAATTTGGTAGCTCGATTCGGTGTGTGTGAAGAGAATCGAAGATTTGAAGTTTTTAGGGTTTAAAATTGGGGATTTTTATATTTTGATTCAATTGACCTGTTTAGGCTTAGAATTAGGCTTCGACTTCTTCTAGAAAGTTGTTCGAAATGTTGAGAGGAAGATTCTGTCAAATTTTGGTCATGATTGGAGGTGGCCGAAAATTTCTGCAGTTTTTTTTTTTCAAAAACCAGCAACTTTAGCCGACGATATTTAAATACTATATTCGTCGGCTATAGTATTTTTTAATTTTTTTATATAGTTTAGCCGACGAATTATGGCATATTTCGTCGGCTATAGTTATTTTTCTAATTTTTTTATAAGGTTTAGCCGATGAAATATGCTATATTTCGTCGGCTATAGTTATTTTTTAATTGCTTATTACACACTTTAGCCGACAAATATCTTAATTGTTTCGTCGGCTAAAGTCTGGGAAAAAAACTGACGACATGTTTTTCGTCGGCTAACTGTGGGATTATAGCCGACGAAAAAAAAAATTTCGTCGGCTAAAGTCATCGCCGACGACCTTTTCCCGACGAAATCTTAGCCGACGATGGCTCGTTGGCAAAGATCTTAGTCGACGAATTAAGCTAACAGGCCGACGAAACTTTTTCGTCGGCTAAAGTGCTTGTCCTGGTAGTAATGCTCAATAACATGTCTTCAAATGTGGCATTAGGCAATGATGAACCAAATCATGCCGTATTTTCTTTAAATGATCTTTTACACTTAGATCTTGAGGAGAAGGCCGCTTGTGAACTCAAAACATAAGTTCGTGCAGGAAATTAGATTTCCGCGTAGCATGACTTTCAGTTACTAAAACAGCCGTAACTTCCTCTAAGAAATACATATGAATAAACTGTAAACGGTTTTGGAAACTAGACTCCTTTAGTTTTCTAACCGTATATTACACACATTCTGGTTCATCAGGAGCTGTTCACAAAGTCCAGTCGAAGTTGACTGTTTTACCAAAATCAGATTCTCAGATAGATTCGTTCTACTTTACGAAAACATCCATAACTCACTCAATATGATAGGTATGATCAAGTGGTTAATGTCCTTGGAAAGTAGACACATAGACCTTTCCAATGGTACCAATTTCAACATTTTCCAGTGAGTGAGATTTCATGTAGGTCCCGTGGAGGTTGACCTACAAAACTTGGCAGATTCTGATTTCGCATTTGATGTGTTTTTCTTATGTAGGGATATAATAAGCCTCAACCTTTCATACCATTAAGTATTGAAAAATGAGTTATTTCCATTATATTGGCATTGCGTGAGAGCATAGCTACACTTAGCTTTACAACTTTTCATAGCAAATGAGATGTCAAGTCCTTCGTATTGTGTTAAGTACATTGATGCGTCTTATTGTACTTAGATGAGAACTCCATCTCTTAACACATATTTGTCATTTTTCTTAGATAAAACAATGGATCTCTCTTTAGAGTAAAGACTTTGACTAAACATGGGAGTATATGTAGGCCTCATTTTCGTTAGAGCGCGTAAGACGATTGATGGAAAATTATCATCATTACAGTCATCGAGTGCCTTTTTGAGACCGTGTCTTCCCAAGATCTTTTTCATTCTAACTTCGGATGTTTGATACATATTGACATCTCTTGATCCCTCAAGAGTCCACGTAAATCCGGAATGAACACGCAAATGCATAATTCACCATATCCCTTCCAAATCAAGTAGAGTCCATGTGCGTTTCAATACCTTTAACAAATGCGTGCTCCTGTGGTCTGGAGTAACTTGATTTGGATGAATGAAGTCCTTTTAAGATCTTCATGTATATCTCTGATCCCGTAGAGATGTTATTATGACCACATTCATAGGCAGCATGTTCAGTTATTCAGATTCTACCAAACTGACAAAGTAGTGGAGTGCAATGACATCCATTACGAGAGCATATCTCATCGTAGTTGATCTCAGTGCGTGTTAGTGAGAGACCTCACGCCATAAGATGAGTCTAAACTCTTGTTCTCACTACACTATCTAACAAAGACATAGTTGATAGGGTTTAGCTTGCGGTGTCGGCATCACCTGTCCAAGGACTTATCTCTTTGTTAATACTGGATCGTATCTTTTCATTAAACCAATCAACTAAGTTGGTATCCATCAACGAAGGGTGGTTCGGTAGTAGACTCATTATCCCACGTCCTCATGTACACTAGTGTAATACTTGTAGAGATATTTATATGGATTGGATTTGACATTGAGGCGTCCCCCAACGATAATCACAATTCAGACTTCAAAAGACGGATTTGAGTATCACTGATCAATGGATCAGGTTGTGCCAAACTCGCTTTCTTTCTAGTACGAGAAAGTATCGAACCTAAGAACCTCCCTCATTTTGGGGAGCCACACGACCTTGTGACACCAATTTTGTCACTATATGATGTCACCATATCACCATCTATGGTGATGGCACCAAGACCAACTTTTGGTCGCGCCATATCCTCTTGATAGGACATCAATCCTTGTAGACATATTTACAGCATGCGATCTTGTCACTTTAACACTTTAACCATTTGAGATGAAGATGAGACTTAGTGGGGACAAACCACGACAATTCACGTCGTTCCACTTGAACACTTGTGTTCTTATCTCCCCCTAACGGCGGGAATATTGTCTCATCAAAGTGACAATCCGCAATTTAACGGTGAATGAGATCGCTTGACAAAGTTTCTATATATGCGGATTATAGATGGAGGTTCATATCCAACCTAAACTTATTCATCTCAAATGACCCATCATTGTGCGCAGTGACATTGCGATTTGACATCTAGAAATAACATCTAGCCGAGCTTAAGGATTGAAGATCCATTTCAATCCTACCGAGCTCAAGGATTGCAATTTCGTGTCAATCCTCGTACACAGTCACGAGTTGTAGTACAAACATATTCAATGATGGTGGGTCGTAGATGAATAGTAAAGCTGCATGCAAATATTGCATAGCCTCAAGACGTAATAGAAAGATTTGGTACGCATCAATAATGTTCGGGCGACAAGCTAAAGTTGCTTGGTCGTAGCCTCGGTGAGACCATACTGCGTGTGAACATAGGGTACATGACACTCCAACTTATATCTCGATAAACTTCTTTAAAGAATGGGTAGTGAGCCCGTAACAACATAAGTAATAGATAATAGTGTAACACGTGACCAGTGTGTTAACACTTCAACCAACACTATAAAGCATAAAAATATGTCCGCAAGTTGGTTGTATCTATCTACATAGTTTGATGTAAGAATGGAATGTTCATTTTTGTGTCATTTAACGTAGGAGGATCTCACTCCTAATTTAGCTAAATAATAGGCTGTCAAAACGAGTAACGAGCATTACGGGGGGCCAATGAGACATTGAGGGAAGACCGGTGCACCTCAATTGCTTTAGGGATTGACCGGACGGCCTCCGAGAAGTTGGAGCCGTGTTCGGGTGACGTCAATGTCCCCCGAGTGCCGCCATTTACAACCATGGCGTCACCATCATGCTTCATGATAAAGCTAGATCCCGAAAATTTTCGTTTTGAGTGGAAGAATGGATGTCCATGAGAATTTCTCAAAATTTGGACCATTATATCTCTTCCAGGATTACCTGAATTAGTTAAAACAAAGTCTATATGAGTCGGTGTCCCAAATATCATGTTTGGCGACAACATGTGATTCGATATTCGAATCATAGGGACATATAGTCTACTAGATTGACTCAGAAACTTCTCTAAGATGCATTTTAGTCCGCATTCATGAGAAGGTATACACAAAAGAGTTCTTATTCATTCTCACAATGTGTTTTCAAATGAAAACTATTAGCATGAATGTCTTTAAAGCTCAAAATAGTTCGGTTGCCTCTCAATGCATAGAGAGCATCTGTGACGTTGATCATGATGCCATGAGGCATCAAGATTCAAGCTAAACCATGTCCCTGAATGACCGGTATGATTCAATTATTGTAGTTATATAAGATTTACAAAGGCACAAAATCCAGAGATAGTTGCTAGTTCCTTAGAATGTTGTGGATGATTCCACTATCTGTGATGCACTCAATGTCTCTATGAGACGTATCTACAAGAAGGAGTAGATAGACAAGTAAATAGTTCCACTTGAACCATTTAGAAGGATTGAAAGAAGCTACAAAAAGCTGCAATCCTGAGAGTGCATAAAAATTTCCGCGCATAATGACTTTTGCACACTAAAACAGCCACAACTTCTTCGTTAAAATAGATATGGATGAACCGTGAAAAGTTCTGAAAACTAGACTCGTAGAGCTTTCCAATGATATAAAGCTCACTGTCTGGTTCGTCCGGAGCTGTTCATAAAGCTCAAACGAAGTTGACTGTGTAGAAGGGACAGATTGCTGTTTTTTGCAGATTTGGCATTGACAAATCTTTGAAGCTTGCGGATGGCATGTGGGCATAAGCCGAAGCCAAAATGACGTGTATATGATCAAAATCAAATCCTTTCGGTCTTTCCAAGGTCGTTAACTCCATGACTAGTTAGCAAAAGCTCCCTGACATGAACATAAACTAACTCAGAGGACATAGATGATTCGATTATGATGATTGCCCGGTTTTGATAAGTCTTCAACGTCTTTTGCAAGACGACAATTGGTTTAATAGCGTAGGAGGATCCAAAATCAAAAGCTTTCGGTAACTCCAAGTCAGTATGACCAGGCATGTTCGTGGATGGTCGGTAGTGCGAGGCACACTTGAAACCACTATCTTCTTAATTTCGGACAATTCTAAGACATCACACTGAGCTTGGATGAGCCTAGTTGAACAATTAATGATGGAAAATCCGCTATAGGATAAAAGACTTACACGGTAAACACGTGGGCGATCCTCCTTGAGGATGCAGTGCCATGAGTCACCTTCAAAGGAAGGGACCAAAATCGGCACAATATGCTATGTTTCTAAGGACGATGTAAGAATGTACATCTTTTTTTGTAAATCAATATGAACCATAAAAGGAGAATAGTTTCACTTCAAAAAAATTATCAAGACATTCATTATTGCTAATGTGAGTACATCGAGGTCTCAAATAGACGAAGGACGTCGATACGATGCTGTATTTCATATAGCTTGGAAAGAAAATCAAAGTCGATCTAGCCGATGACGTTAAAGTCAGGGGTAGCTAGAGCTGGATGCGAATCTTTGAAATCTGTAATCATGAGGATGACGTTATTATCCTCATATTGATTTTTCGTACCTTTTTGTATGCATTCATAATTTGAAGGAGAGCACGACAACTCTTGAACCAGTGATCCGGAGACCCATAACGGTTGCATTGTCATGAGCTGACGTGAGTAGTTTTGACAAAATGGTGTTTACATCGAGAGTGTCGCCATTAGAGCCGGTGACACCTCCCCCTCTTTTCTAGACCTCGACACGGCGTTTTCTACCGTTGTCGTGACCCATATTGTTGTCCCCCACATTAGGAAATAATCCCAAATAAGTTTATCACATTAACGTATGTACTATTCCTGTTTGTAATTGTATGATCAAAATCAAGTCTCGTTGGTACTTGGAAGACCTAGAGAACTTGATGATGATTGAATCCGCTAAAGATTATGGATCATGATGACACAAAAGATCATTGACAATATGTAGTCAATTAAAGTGGTAAGCAATCCACTTGACTAATAACTCAACAAGTAGAGTTATATGAACGTTTCAAGAAACGCTCCATGAGTGCATTCCACAATACTTTGTGGTGATTACTTTTTGCACAGATTGTCATTGAAGGTTTTTGTTGATGTGGCATGTCAAAGACTTTAAGCGCATGAGATGTGAAATCTCGGCATCTAGGCTTGTTAACTTGGGGGTCAAAACATGTGGTTTAATCCTTTCTAATAAAATGTTCCACAGATACCAAGCGAAGATTCGCCTTAGGCATTGAGTATGTGAAAACTCAAAGGAGCAGAATGTTACATTGCTCTTGTATACAAAACCAAGCTGTTATGAGACTCGATAGAGGTCACAAACAATGTTTTTAATGGTTTGTCCTTCGGATTGATCACACACAATCAGGAAAAGCCGCGAATTAATCAAACACAATTAAAAAAAAGGCCTCGGATTGATCAAACACAATCTAGAG
The DNA here is from genome assembly GCA_010134655.1 of Fragaria nilgerrensis. NCBI lineage: Eukaryota > Viridiplantae > Streptophyta > Magnoliopsida > Rosales > Rosaceae > Fragaria > Fragaria nilgerrensis. The sequence goes on from CM020977.1 coordinate 9,579,369, forward strand.
AAAGGTCGGGGTTGATCATACACAACCCTGATAAGGAAACAAGAGTGATCAAACACACTCTTGACCCGCGAATAAAATTCTGGGATTTTGGTACCTACACGCACAAAATCTCAAACATAGAATGAAGATGGGGAAGAGAGGAAAATTTTTTATCCTCCTCGAGTTATTGAACTTGGAAAAGTTTTAGGGTTTCAAAACATACCTTTCGAAACTTCAAACATTTAAATATGTCGAAAATTGTAGTCGGAGGAAACCAAGAATCGTCGGCAGGCGGCGGCCAAGGGATTGGTAGCCGATGATGTTGGGCGGCGGCGGCGGTCAGACATAGGAGCCGAAAAACGTTTTTTTTTTAGGGTTTCCGAAAATAAATAGTGTGCTATTGGCTCTAGGGGTAGAACAAAGTGCATGATAATGTGATGAAGAATAAATGATAGAGACAAAGAGATCTAGTAAGAGAATAGAGAATCGTCATCTTATTCATTGATAGGAGTCTTTTATATAGAGAATTACAAAGTACAAATATAGTAATGATAAATAATACATAGTTCTATTCTAACTACATATCCTGATGACATAAGGCCAAGACACATATAAGGAATATCTTAGAAGGATGCAGAATATCCTAGAACAGAAGAATTATTTACTATAAGAAAAGATGTTATTTACAACAGAATTAAGGAGTTGGTAACAACAGAACCTAGCTTGGCAAATTGTTTACATACTCGGATATATAAACAAGTTACATTTTCACAGGACGCTGCAGAATGCAGATAAGAAGGGTTGTTCAGGGAAGAGAAGGGAGATGGGGATTGAGTTTCTTATCATAATGACACACGATTCGTTGTCACTGTAATCCCACAGACACCAACAACACAACAGGATTAGCTCAACTTGATCATATACTAAATCAAAACCCCAGTTGAATTTTCGTCCATTTTTGCCATGCATGTTATCTTCAATTAAATTGTCACATATTACAAAGAGAGAGAGACAGATAGACACAGAGACAGAGTAGGAGTGGAGGGAGGAATCACCAATTATGGATCATGCTACTATCAAAAATAATTCATATGAATATATTCTGCAGAAAATGTCTCCAAAGGCTTAAATCCCGACAATTCTACACAGGCAATGGAGTTCGTGGAATGTGATGCTGGTTTCTTAATCGCTTCGTTATGTTTTTAATTATAGAACAAGAGAAAGCTACTCCTACTTGCCCTCCTTCTATATTATGCTTAAGTTTTGTTTAATATATCTAGATTCTAAACTCCATGCTTTGTCAGAAAGATTTGTAAACTAACAATGCTTTGTTAAATTATATATGAAGGAAGTTTTTAATTATTGACTCCCATATCGACCATTTTTCCCTAAACCCTTCTTTCCTTGAAGCTTCTTCGTCTCTCCCCCATTGCCCACCAAAATCTAAAAGACACTACTCATGCATGTAGGTGCAGCAATCATGGTGTTTTTGACAGAAATGTCTACCACCAATGGCCGCCTTCCTCTGTAGATTTTCAAAGATTATTTCTCATTTGCAGCAATTGTTTTAGAATGAGTTTTTATGTTCTTTTCACAGTCCAAGTATGCTAGTACCAGCCAGAGGCTAGCTCCCTTCTATTGGCATGGGCTTTGTCTTCTCTTGGACTAGGCTTAGTTACATAGTGAAGGTTATACATCTTTCTCCAAAGAAAAAAGAACTTAATGGAAGATTGTTGGTTATGTAATATCCAGGACTAGCATTTATGAAAAATTTGATGCATGAATGGGTACTGATATGATACTAATTTCTTTGATTTCTGGGTAGGACTTTCTTCTTCTTTGCTAAATGAATTGAGAATGATTCACACACATGTTGGCAACTCAAACCATGAACCCCACCAACCGGAAAAAGGCAAATCCTACTCAATTATATATGGGATTATTAAGCTAGACAAAACCCTGGAAGAGAATCCGATCCAAGACTAAAACCATAGTTGTTAGATTTGAATAAAACTTTTAGAGGACAGACAAGATATCCCTCTGAATCTTATTATGAATTTAGATGTTTGATGAATGTAGTTGGGCAGTGCCATTACCTTGAAGCTTCTTCTTCCTCCAGAGCACTTTATCTATCTATGCAAGGTTGTCAAGGCCCTACCTCTTAGTCCCCTCAGATTTAGGAAGACTCTTCCATGGTCAAATTGGTTCTGCATTATCATAGGTTCAATCAGTACCATATTTTTGACACATACAAAGAATTTTTGTCTCCTCCTTGGTCTCAATAATGCAATTGATACCATAAAAAAAACATGACAGAATGGGGGATATATAGAGTGTGCCTTATCCTTCTTGTTTTTCTGGTGCAAAGAGGCAGGTATTTGCTGTCAAAGATAACTCGTAGTTAATGCTGCATATAATGCTTGTGTAGGATTGTACCTAAATGGATTTTGTTTCTGTTTTTAGTCTGCAGCAAAAGCATTCGAATAGTAAATTCCCAGTGATCCAAAAGTTTCTCTAGACAATTCTATATACAACAAATAGAAGAGAAAGGACGAGGGAGTTACTCAACTAGTGTACTTACTTTGGAAGTTTGGATCGGATTGAACATGTATGAAAGTTTTAGAAGTTCCATTCGATCTTTATATACTACATTTCCTAGCTGCACTTTGACGTGAAGCTCAGAACGCCTGGAAATTAATATATGTTACTATTGTCCAGAACCAGAAAGTGATAGAGAAGAACAAAATGAATACATGTTACTTGCTCAAAGAAAATTTCAAAGCACTCTTTATCTAAAATGGTATTTCAACAGATCATACTGGAAACAAGTTATCACCTGTAAGGCTATAAGGTTCTTGCTGCATCTTTACAGAGTTGATGATTCTTCTCTAATATGTTTGTGTTCTGTTGCTCAAGCTCTGTTCTGTATAGATGAACACTCTTGAAGGAAAAAACAGCTCATAGAAGAAAGATCTACTTTTTAAGCAACTGCCAAGTGCTTGATGATCATGTCATATATCTAACTTACACCTGGGGTAGGGTTCTGTGAAACTTTCAGTTTCATATTTCACAGTTGCAGCTTGCTTGGAACATTTACTTTATGCATCTGATAGCTTTTGGAACTATTGAGAGCTGTTATATATAGTCTGTAATGCAGTGTTCTAACATGTTATTACAGATCAGCTAACGAATGAATTTTTCAACTTGAATTCTGAAAGCTTAGTTACTTTTTCAGAAATGTATGTGTTGTACCTCCATGGTTTTGGTATACACAAGAAATAATTGCCTGCTTGTAAGTTGTAATCTGTTACATGAAAAAGTTTAAGATGTAAACAATTTTCAGGGTTTACCTTACTGATACAGCAGCACTACAGTTCCTCAATATCAAACAATGCGGTAGGATTGTACCCAAGAGACTTCAAATGATCAGTCAATTGATCGAGTATGGAGTATATACTGCTTGAAAGTGCATGTCTATTGTCATCAACCATAAACTCATAAACACAACCATCAATTTCAATGGAGCTCACAGCTCTATTCTTTATGACTCCACCGTCTTTTATTAATTTCCTGATATTCTTGACATCTTCCCATCTGTGAGCTTCTCCAAATATGTTTGCAAGAAGCACGTAAAGCCCAGAACCATGTAGCTCCAACTCCAACAGCTGTTTCAGAATTAGCTTGGCTAAATCTACATTGCCGTGGATGCGACAAGCACCAAGCATAGCACCCCAAACAACAATATCAGGCTTCATTGGCATTCCTCTCATCAGCGTAATTGCTTCTTCTAAGCACCCACGTCTTCCCAGCAGATCAACCATGCAAGCATAGTGCTCAATTTCAGGAGAAATTCTGTAAACAGACTTCATTCTTTCAAAGTAAAGTCTCCCCAAGTCAAGAAGACCACTGTGACTACAAGCAGACAGCAATCCAATGAAGGTAATCTCATCCGGCCAGATTCCACCTTCTTGCATCTGCTCGAATATCCTAATTGCTTCTGATCCATAACCGTGCAACGCAAGGGCGCTAATAATAATGTTCCATGAAACTATATTCTTTTCTGGTATCTGAGTAAAGATATCCATGGCAGTTCCAACAGCACCACATTTTGCATACATGTCTAGAAGGGAGTTATAAAGAGTTACAGTGAGTGCTATATTGCTCTTGCTTATGTGATCATGGGCTTCTTTTCCAGTGACCAAATCACCTACTTGACTACAGGTTGAGAGAACGAAAACCAGGGTAGCTTCATCGGGCACCACACCAGAATCGAGCATTTTCTGGAAGATACCCAGAGCTTCCCTGCATTGGCCTTCTCGAACATAACAAGAAATCAGCGAATTCCAAGAAACAACATTTTTCAGCGGCATCTGATCGAAAAACTTCTGTGCAACGCCAATGCACCCATGTTTGGCATACGCCCTAACCATCGACGTCCAAGAAACCACATTTTTGCAACTCATTTGGTCAAAAACCATCTCAGCTGAAGCCAAATGCCCACACTTCCCATACATATCAAGCAAAGCATTTCTCAAAATCTGATCTACCACCATCCCACTAACCACCACATAATGATGCAAATATCTCCCCAAATCCAAATCACAACTCTGTGAACAAACCGAAAGCAAGTTAACCAACGTATACTTATCAGGCCCAACACCGAAATCTCTCATCTCCCTAAACAACCCGAAAGCTTCCTTTGCATAACCAACTCCGGAATACCCACCGATCATCGAATTCCATGACACCAAACTCCTCTCAGACATTTCATCAAACACATTCCGAGCACAATGCACCAACCCACAAACACTGTACACATTGATCAGCCCATTTTGCACACAAACTTGACACCCAATTCCGAGCTTAACAGCCTGGCAATGAACCGCCACGCCTTCCCAATACGCCGTTTTCGCTGCGCAAACCTTAAGAACAAAGGGCAGCGTAAACTCGTTAGGCAAAAGCCCGGAATTTATCATATGGTAATACAATGACATAGCATTGAATGTGTCATTGCTATTTGAGTAACCTCTAATGAGACTATTGTACATATATTTGTTGGGTTCGTGGACTTGGTCGAACACGAGCTGAGCGTAACGGAGGTCTCCGGAGGCGGAGACGGAGCAGAAGGAGATGAGCTTTCCGACGGTGAGGTTTTCGGAGGTGAGGCGGTGGAGGATGATTTGGGCGTGGAGCTGTTTGAGGTGGGTCATGGAGGAGCATTGCTCTAGGAGGTGGTGACGGGTTTGGTGAATTGGGGTCTTGAAATTGTGGGTGTGCAAAGAGTGAGAGGAAAAGAGGCGGGAAAGTATAACGGTTGGATGCTTGAGGGGGAAGTACATGGCGGTTGGGGTTTTGGGTTTTGAAAGATGGTGTATATATATGGTACAACGGTTTTTGAATTTTGCTCAAACTATTTTATTTATTTATTTTAAGAATCATTGTCATATGACATACTATGATTTGAGTACTTAAAACATTGGATATCAACAAGAGATTGTTTGCAGATCCACGTAATATTTTTTTAACACCAATTAATTTATGAGATCTATTATTGTTTGATATTGATTTGGGTTCCAAATAATGATACAATAGAAAAATACTAAAAACATGTCAACTTCATATGCTCTAACTTATGAACACAATAATTGACATTCAGAACATAATGAACAACCTTAAAATAAACCTCAATTTGGTAAACCATATATGCTCACCATTTACGTCATGCTTTTTACCCAGGACTTCAGGTTTACTGGTATATATTTACAAGTTAAGGTACAATTTTTCAATAGAGAAACCCAGCGAATGTTACTGCTTCCGATTTGTAACAAAAATCTCAGTATATGATAGGACTTTTTCTATAATCTTTTGCAGAGTTCATTTGCTGGATAGGACTCATCAGCCAGCGCTATAAAGAAGGAAGAAGCCAAAGATTGAATAGACAAGAACCCATAGAGAGAAACCAAGAAAGGAAAGCCATTGCTGCGGACAACTGATATCTAGTGCACAACTTTGCGGGGCAGTAGGATCGATTAGCATCATGTAGGAGCATTGTAGTACTAGCCGTTGAGCAGGCTGCAGCTAGCGAGAGATAAGATAAAGCCTGGAAAATTGAGCATAGATAGAGTACATTTTAAACAAGTTGGGCAAAGAAAATTCTGAAGTTGTTCATGCAATGTATAAATAAGAAGCCATACCAAGTCTCCTGCAATGAGGATTATAATTATTCTTGGCTGACGAGGTAAGCATCTAACAAAAACAAAGTAGGCATCCACTATCACTAAAGTCATGCCCCATGGAACTACCAAGCCCATTACTGTCACCAAATAACTGTAAAACCAACATGAACACTGGTAGTCACTAAGTTGATCAGTTCCTACTTCGTTACATACTCGAAAATAACAGTTACATGTATCTAAGATAATAATGTCTAAAAATTCAGAAGAATCAAGTCCAATCCTTCATCAAAGATGCTGCAAATGAATTTACATACTAGCCAAAGGTAAAAAAGAAACATTGTGTCCAGCTTTCTTAACCTAAAACTGCTAATCCTTGCCTGGAAGATTCTTTCAAAAGATGGCAATATATAACAGGTTCCAGAACCAACACCAATACATATCATTAGTAAGATATTAGGAACAAATTCTCAAATAGTGGATCAATGACATCAGAATTTTTATCACAGACATACCCTTATCCAAAACATGCAAAATGGAAGTCGACTATGAACAGTTGAAACAACATGAATTTAGAATACCAAATTTGGAGATTGCTAATTCTTTTCCTTGGGACGAAGCTCAGGTTACAATTTAGAATACCAAATTTAGTATAGCTACAGAAACAATTCAATCCCCAAAGCTTAGCTGTTAGCAGAATGATATAGAGAATGTACAGTAATTAGGATATACCGCTAAAGCACAGGACATTATGACTTAGAAATGTACATACTGCCAAGCATAAGATACAATAATTTTACTTTTGAAACAAAAAAGCCTCAGATATTTGGCTTCCAATTGTCGGTAGCAACAGTCTTATGCAGCTGCACAAAAAGCCAAAGTACCAAAATTTTCCCATTACTAAACTAAGAAAGCTTTTATTGTGAGGATCCTTAAGTTAAGGACTTTATGAGGACTTTTCGGCTTATCCCATATTTCGATTTTATATCAACATCTTGACCGTTCAGTTTATAGGTATTTATGAGTACGTAGATCATTTCTCTAAATTTTTAGCTATATTGAAAATTGTTAAGACATTCATAAGTGTGATTTATCAATTATAAACTTGAATGGTTCATATTTGACCGATTTGGTTCGTCCATTAATTTAATCTAGTTTGTTATCTTAACGAACACTAATTTGGCTGAAAATTTGTAGAAATGATCTACTCATATAAACCTAAAAACTGAACGGATGAGATGTCAAAATGTGATCGAAAAACGAGTCTTTAAACTATAAACCGAAAAGTCCTTAACTAACTCTCAACTTAAGAGTCCTCAATAGAAGGGTTCCTGAACTAATATATCAATGATTGAATTCTAATCTTCTGCTGTAGATATCTCTTAAACTAATCCAGTTCAATCTCCAAATGATCAATTACACAAAGTGATCAATACTCGATCTTTAATCCCCAAGAATCAGAATTCAGAAACAATGAACCAAAACCAATCTTTAAATCCCAACCAAATTTCGGAAAACAAAGACAAGGGTATTGAAGAACAAGATAGAATCATTTAAGGGTTGGACTGAATTCAACTAATAAGAACCAAACTGGGAGATAGTCTGAAACTTGCCAGAAAGCTGTGTAGCTGTAGAACTCGACGTCCAGGCACATAAAGAGAAGAGAAGCGGTGGAGAATATGGTCTGGCCGAAACGCAGAGCCAAGCTGGCACTGGTACCCAACGAGCCCGGCAGTTCGTCCATGGTTGTTGCATGCAGACTTTTCTCATGGCGATGCAGAATCCGTTGTTGGTCTTGGACACATGACACCACCAGAAAGGAGTTTGATTGCGAAATGATGAACGGAAATAAATGGGGGGATGTGGGAGTTTGGGAAAGTGAGGTTTCAACTAAAAATGGTAAGGATCGTTATGGTGATGCGTGTAAAATATAAGAGGAATTTTTGGGAGGAGAAAATAGAAATGGAAAGAAAGAAGAAAGAAAGGTGAAAGGGACGTGAGGGGTAAGCAGGCTCGGCTTTGGCTTTGGCATCTTCTTCTTCCTGAGGTCAATAATGGTTGTGTTCTTCTCCGGTAAGGTATTAACAAACGCCAAGAATTTTAGCGCACCGTGCTAAACCACTGAAACATGTTTTTTTTTTTAACTGAATTTGAAGGGGACCCTTTTTCTTTTCCTATATGAACTTTGTAATCAATCCCTTTGAAACCTATTGTGACGGAGTCAATAATGGAATTGGGAATTTGGGGAGGGAACAACTAATCACTAATCAGCATGAAGTGACCTTTAGATTATACAATGCATGAGAAGAAGAACTTGGTAGTATTATATTTTAGACTACACTAACGAAAGTATAACTTATAAGACAAGCATATGGGGTTGTCCCTATCTCGCACTAATTTAGATGTGTAGGTTTGCATCTATGTCGTTCTAAATAGATCATTTATGTGGTCTAAAGAGGACGAAGATGTGATTAATTTCTCTAGTGAATCCTTAATATTTCTTTGTGAAATTACTTACCATGAAGGTGAAAATCATGTAGCAAATTGAACATGTCATGTACAAAATGAAGATTAATAAAGTACTTTTTTAGCTGAAAATGTGATAATGACGAACTACTCCATCATAGTTTTCTCAATGAAAACACGTAATTCGTCAAATTAACCTAAGTTCGAACCAAACATAAAGGTCAAACATGCTATTTATCGGTACGTATTGTTTGCACTTGGTACTCTATACCTTTATATTCGAAACGAAGAGTTGGTTACGAGATTTGCCTGGTTACCAAATCAAGAATAGAGCATTGTTTTCAAAAGCTTTGATCACAAGTTTCATCAACTCAAATCTTTCTCAACGATGTTTGGCAAATCAAATCATTCTTCTTGATGTTATATTATAAAATTCAAATGAAAAACATGCTTATGTTTTTAAATTTGGACCAAGACTCAAACAAACATTGTTTGGTGCTTTGCATTTCAGCAATCTCTTATTCATACAACTGAATAAGTTCTTGTGTTTCAAGGTCCAAGGCCTTACCAATATATATTAACCTGGCAGGCTTTCCTAATTGCACTTTCATTTCTAGGCTTTGTAGCTGATAGAGATGAGATTAATATGAATAATATCTTTCAAACTGTTACCAGACAAAAGCATATGGTATTTTCATAGCCCTTTCATAAGCTTAGTGTCTTGACAAATAGCTAAAGAGACTAAATCTGTAAGGATCACATTCAAATGGTACTCATTCCAAATATCGAATTTGTGTGGCTCACTCACAAATGATACGACAAAGCAACTAGCCTACAGTGAAAGTAAGATAGATCATGAATGGATGAACCTCACTGGTCCTGGTTTTTCAAATAGATCTCAACCTAAATCCATGCATACCAAACCTTTTGTTGTTGGAACCATTTTGATTGTTTAGTACTAGTAGTGCAAAAGAAAAATGTTCAAAAGCTTTTAGTTGTACTGTTTGGTGCTGAATTACAAGCAAACACTGTGATGAAGCAGATTAGCTTTGGAAGAATCGAATTAGGCGTTTGGATCATAATAATAGACCTGATAATATACAACAAGATAATGATCTCAGTGCTTTCCAACTTGGGTTACAAGAGAAGTTCAGCAACACCCTTTTGATTTATAGCAAAATCTGAAACCTCGGAATGAAAAGTAAATACATTAATTCATACACAGGGTGAATAATTCTAATCAAGCTGAGCATACCAGACCCCTTGGATTTTGACATCCTTTGGAACCTTGGCACCCAAATCAGTATCAGAAGGCTGAATGCTCTCAAACACTCCAATCAACTCGCCGGTCTCCGGCTTGGTCTTGGTCACACTCAATGTGATCTTCCCTTTTGATGAAGCAGTATTCTTGGTGTTCTCCTTTGCAAGTTCCTCCTCATCTCCTCTTCCTCCAGCCGGAAGCGCAACGGCATTGTCATAACCGGTAGAGCCACCTCTGCCCTTTGGGTCCAAGAAAGAGGAGCCTCTGTATGAGGGTACCAAGAACTCTCCTGTGAAGTTCTCTGGCTTTCCAGACGCCACAAGTTGCTTGATGGTGAACAAGAAAGGCACACGCTCACCTCCGGGGAGCTGGACTGTTACAGCAGCGTAATCAATCCCATCTTTCTCCTCGAACTTGACAGTTCCATCAGGGGAGACCTCGAAAGGGCCCTCGATCTCATCAAGGGTGTAGGTTAGACGAGTCATGAGCTTGGTGTTTTGGAACTCTGGTGGGGCGTTCTTGCTCACACTCTCTGCCTTGACGGTGAAGGAAGTTGGCTCTAGGCAGAACTTCTTGGCTACGTACTTGCCTGGCTTGAAGGCGAAGGCTTCGGAGCCACCTTCAATGGTGGGGCATTGGTTGGCAGTTCCGGTTCCCTTCACTTCCATGTATGTCTTGCTCTGGATTTCGTCGAAGGTCAGCCTCTTTGGGGCTCCTTCTGCTCCTGCTCCCTACACAACAGTCATCCCCAACATTAATGTAACTCCATGTTAACACCATTAGTTGAAGTCACCACTAAGTACCAACAGATTTCATCAGACTTGGAATTGAACTAAGATCACAAGGATTCTAGCTCGAAAATGCCATTTGAATACATAATTTGGAGCATTTACAAGTTATTCGGTAGATTCTCAATAAAAAAAGTACTCATCAAACGATTATGCTCATATATACGGTCTAAATAGGGTCCGTAACATAACATGTCAGATATCCGAGTAATAAGTACTATCCTATGCTTCAATAGTTGTCATGAACCTAAGGATAACGATCGTATATGATATATGTGAAGAACTTGCAGCGTTCAACTGATCCAAGATACTCATAACTAATCACAACATGCAAATACATGCACAAAGTAGTAAGATTGAGCAGCATAAACTAGCTAGACATACCGACACGACGAGGGCGGAAGTGGCAAGAGCAAAGCCAGCGATCTTGGTGGCATCCACACACTTGTGAGCAAACTCCTTAAGATCAGTCTGCAAAGAGCAAGTGAGCCTAGAAGAGGCAACTGGCTCCAAACCAAAAGCCTTGGAAACATTAGAGGACCTCAACTGCAGGCTGGTCCTAGATGACACACCCAACTTGGTGGGTTGCATAAGTGTAGCAGCTGCTTGCATTGAGGCTGCCATGGTTTTGGTTCACTTGTGTTTCACTTCTCTATGGTGATCTATCAGTGTATATTATCTGAGTTGGGGGTTTGATATGGAATATGGTGGTGACAATTATTTGGTGGCTTTGGTGGATAAAGGATAGGATAAGGTGGGCTGTGATTGGTGGAATGGAGGTAAACCTTGTGTGCCAAGTGGCAAGTTTCATATTTGGGATAAAGATACTGGTGGTCAGAGATGAGCAGGCTCATATCCTCTGCTTCCTACTCCACATATATATGGGTTGAATATCACATGAGTTCAGCATTTGACATCAAGCAGAGCAAGTGTAACTTGATATTCAGAAATACCTACCTATAAATCATCAAAATCAAAAGGAAACGTGCTTCGAACTTGTAACCATATACCATAATATAGAAAGAGAAAACAATAACGAGGACCATATACGAAAAACAAAAAAATGGCCCATACAGGTCTCGAACCTGTGACCTTCGCGTTATTAGCACGACGCTCTAACCAGCTGAGCTAATAGGCCTTGACGATATTCTGTTGCATTTATGAACCAACAGCTGGAGAACTGGACAATTATGGGGTTTGAACTTTGAAACAAGAGCAACAACACTACACTAGGGTTGTTGCATCTTAAACCCCCAAGCCTTTTTGGAATTCAAGTCAAATTACATGTAAATTGAACTTTATTTTTTCTTTTTCTTACAAAACGTATTGAACTTTTGATAAGTTGGTCAAAACTGGTTTATTCTCATTGCCAGGAAATTCGCAACATCAATGTATAAGTCTTGTTGTTATGTTATTCATTGTTTTAGGCCATTATGTTTCATATGATCATATCATAAGAGCAAGTTACTCCACCAGTAGTCAAGTACACATGCCATCCGTTTTGGTTTAGTCAAGAGTTTATAGATTTCTTAGTCGACATGCCATCCGTTTTAGTTCCATCTCAGCGTTTATAGATTTCTGAGATTAGCGAAGAAACCCAATACTTCTGACAAGTTGACGAACTTAGGACTGAACTTTCAATACAGATGACAAGGGCTCAATTTCTTGCTCAATGTTTACATTTAAAACAAACTAGATTGAATACTTTGAAGAACCAGGCAACTCAGGATCCAAACAGAACTGATAAGACAAAAGCCTCAAAAGTGAGAGAGAACAGAGATGAGCTCAAAAGTGCTTGAAACAAATCATCGGTGAACCCTCAATGTATTATAGAGTGTTGTTACTTTTTTCATCATCGCTACATCATCTATCTCTCTCTCTCAAATTGAGAAACACAGTGAACAAAAATTAAACGAAATACAACTTCTAAAGAGCAGTCATTCAGCATGAGTAGGAGGTTAATGTTCATCAGAAAACATCAGACTATAAAACAATCATCACCATGGCTGCTCTTCAATCTTAACTTGATCCACAAAATCACGAAATTAAAACAAACAAACAAAAATTAGGAAGTGGGTATTAATCAATCTCTCAGACAAATGCCTCGTTTCGTCCTCATGATTTTTATATATGAATGGATCGGACTCGTCATCTGTTTTCATCATCACAGAGAAAACCCAACACCCACTTCACTATTCAGACCAAGAATCAAACACAAAACAAGAACAAAGATTCAAACTTGGGAGAGATAAAAAAGATTCCTCTCAGACAAATGCCTCGATTGTCGTCACGATTTAATGAATGAATGGATCGGACTCGTCATCGTTTTGATCATCACAGAGAAAAAGCAGAACACCCAGTTCATCAAATTTGGGCAACATAAACCACCAAAAGATTTGAAGAGAAAAAGCTAGATACTTTGAGAAAAACAGAGCAATCAATCAAAAACCCCAAAATGATTAGACCCATAACTATGAAGAAAGTAGCAAAACACAACAACCGGCGCAACAGAACAGAGAGTGGATAGAGAACCAGAGCGACTTCGCTTCTGATTCATCTCCGTTTCGAGTGTTTAGGTTTTATAGGCCTCAACTGGGCTCATTAGGGTTAGGGTTTTGGGTTTTCGGCGTCCTCCATATTACGAATATCCCAGGGTCGCCAGAAACCAATCGTGGGCTTAAACTTTGGATTTCTAATTGTGGGCTAGTTTATGAAGACGAACAAGGGGAAGAAAGTAAATTTGTGGACTTTTAAAATGAATTTTCAATAATTTATTTAGGGTAGTGTTATTCACACACTATTTTTCTCTATTCACACACCAAATTTAATAAACAAAACATTTGAAATAGTATGTGAATAGAGAAAACGGGTATGTTAATAACAACAACATTTATTTACAAACTTTTCTTCAAGAGAGAAAGGTGGAGAAAACCCTAGTCGTAAGAGGGAGGTCTTGAGTAGGGGTAGAATTTTGAAACCGAAACCGGAAAAAACCGAACCGAATTAAGAAAAACCGAACTGAACCTAATTAATTTGGTTTGATTTTTGGTTTTAGCCTTTAAAAAACCGAACCGAACCGAAAAACCGAATCCCTCTAAAACGACAAAATTATTGAGTATTAAACTTTCAAAATATCTATTTGGTTTATAGATTATTGGTTTGTTGGAGAATCATTGCCATAAATTTTATTGATATATTATATGTGCTTATAAAAACAAGTAATGGAAGAAAAAAAAAGGACCTAAAGTACAATAATTTTTTAATAAGCTAAAAGCATACAAATTTTAAGAAAAATTATTTTAAAAAAGAAGAAGAAAAACCGAAAAAAAAGAAACCGAACCGAACCGAACCAAATTTTTTATTTGGTTTGGTTTTCGGTTTTAGGTAAAAACGGAACCGAATAAAACTAAACCCACCCCTAGTCTTGAGTGCTCCCATACCATGTCCAGCGGCGCGCCCTCGTGGCGGCGTTGCTTGACAGGCCGGAAGAGAGGATACTGTGTCCGAGAGAAAAAGGTCAGGCCAGAGTAGATGGTGCAGGTTGCGGTTGATATGTAGGGATCCTTGCTACTAGGCATCGACGAGTTGATGGCATGTGGCAGTTATCTTACCCTAAAGCAGAGCGGCAACGAACCAAGTTGTGGTCAGAGGTGGTGGTTTAGGGTCACATGTCACCTCAGAGTGACGACGATGTTGGGGCGGTATTGAAGCCTGCTTTTATCGGGTTGGTTTGGAGGGATGCGACATGTGTAGGGATGTTCTACTTCGATTTTTGTGATAAAACGTATTTGCACACGCATCAATTAACCCTGTCAACAAATCAATCGTAGTATAAAGCAAGCAGAGATCGTTCTAAACCAGGGATCCAACTACATGGTAGATCCATCTAATCTAATAAAAATGTCGAAATAAGCATATAGGGTTTAAGGGTTTTATAATTTCGGAACAAACATTAATAATAAATCCTAAATTACTTCTATACATATATACATGTGATCAACCAACAATCATGCAAACTCAACCAAACAACCATGCAAGAACAAAGAAGACAATCTCTAATCTCATTTAAGTCTACACCGTGAGCAAATATACAACCTAAATTTGACATGCACATAAGTTCCTACGTGGTTCCTATGACATAGACCTACTTAGAATTAGACTACGGGTTTTATTCAACATCGTGACACAAACAAGCTCGGCTACATGCTCTACTTATAGGTCACACACATAAACTAATCATGCAATTACGTATCACATAAAGAATCGATGTGTTTAAGCACAAGTCCAAATTAAACATAGGTAGAAAATCAGTGAAATAACAAAGACAATGCAACTTATCAACTACTTGTATCAAAGTCGAACTTTGGATGATTAACACATGCAACATCAACTACTTGTATCAATTACACATGATAATGGAAGAATGCACCGAAAATCTTAAAGTATAAAAACATAAAAACTCACGGCATAGAAAACCTAAAATCATTGATTAAAAATTGAAAACTTTAATTCAAAACATGGCTCAAAAGTACTTCTATCTCATAGAAAAGAATCGAAACATACTTAAGCAAAAACCTAAAACAAACAAAAACGAGAACAAACACATAGCAATCCGAAAATAGAAAATGAAATACACTCTCAGAATATCCCTACTTGTTCTATTCTTCGAGTGAGCGGAATCCTAGGCTACTTGCTTTGGATAATTGCTGAAGGTGGGATCGGATTGTGGTGTTTGGAGGTTGATGGAGTTTCGGCAAAGGCTTTGGTGTTATTTGCACGGGTTGATGATGATTATTGCTGCCATGCCATGCCATGCCCTATTTATAGTGTAACAAGTTTTGATCTCCAAGAATTCTTCTAGCACAAGGAATCCTATTGAATCGGCAAAACCAAGTCCAAGTTGGATTTAATTTCTTCTCTTGTTCTTCAAGTAATCCTCATGCATTAAGGAATGACAAAACCATCTTGAACTTGGAAAACCTTCTCTCTTTATGCCGTACGGATTCTCTCTCCTTGGCTTCTTGGGAAATCTTCACGGCATCTCTATACATATCTCGGATTGTACTTCTCCTAGCTCAAGCAGGAACTCCTAGCTGCCGGCCACCTTTCCCTCATGAGTCAGGAAAACATTTCCTAGACAACACGGGTTTAGACTTTCCTGAAATAGAAATAAGAAAATTAGAAACTAGGAAAGAGGAAAGATGGAATCCTGATCAAGACAGGAATCCTGAGTAAACAAGGATTTCCAATCACTTAGCACAATTTCAACACCAAATTCTTCAATTCTGAAATTACTATGTATCACTACCAGAAGAAAGGCTTTAGCCGACGAAAAAAAAAAAACCAGTCCGACGAAGCATTTTTTCGTCGGCTAAAGTGGACTTTAGCCGACGACATTTTCCTTCGTCGGCTAACTGAAATTTTCGTCGGCTATGGTAAACTTTAGCCGACGAAAAAAAAACGTCGTCGGCTAAAGAATTTATTTCGTCGGCCATAGTCTGTGAACTTTAGCCGACGAAATATTTAAAAGTTTAGCCGACGAAATTAATATGTCGTCGGCTAAAGTGCTTTATATTTGCGATCTGGACAGCAGCAGCTCATCTGGGAAAAAAAACGGGAGAAGAAAAAACGGGAGAAAACGATTGGGTGTTGTCGAAATCTGTCCATAATTAGTTTGTGGAGCCATATATAGGTACGTATATGTATATATATGTTGATTAATTGAGTTTTATTTGAGTTTATCGATTTTGATTATGATTGAGTTTATTGATTTTGATTATGATTGAATTGATTAATTTTGAGTACGTTGGATGTATATATATATATATATATATATATGTTGATCGATTTGGTTGATGATTTGAATTGATAATATATATGAATTAATTTGTTGTTAATAAATATTAGTAGATATATATATGTTATTAATTAATTTATAATATATTATTGTGTTGATATGGTACGGTATGAAGTTGTTGTTAATTAATTTGTGTTAATATATATTAATTGTGTTAATTTGTGTTAATATATATTAATTGTATTAATTGTGTATATATTGTTGTTAATTAATTTGTGTTAATATATATATTATTGTGTTAATATGATATGTGTGTGTGTTAATTAATTAGTTGTACGTAGTACGTAGAATATATACTAAATGAATTGAGATTTTATATATGGCATGAAATTTCATCATTAATAATTAGCTAGCAGCGTTATAAATATATATTTTGTTATATTTTCAGGATATGGATAAGAGTTGGATTTCGCTTCCAAAATGGGACAAAAGATACGGTGCAGGAGTTATGAGTTTTATAAAATATGCGCTGGCTAATGCTAACGGGAATACAATTTTCTATTGCCCGTGCACGAAATGTCAGTGTCGCAGCGATATGCATCGATTTCCCATTGACAAAGTATGGCAGCACCTGAGGAGTAACGGGTTTTGGGAGAAGTACACATGTTGGTTATATCACGGTGAAACATCATCAGGGGGTCCGCATGATCATGGCCAATTTTCTGAGACGGGCAGTACATCCAACGATCCAACAACGGCATTCATCAACGACATGTTTCCTTATGAGAGCGGTGTATGCGCTCAAGGACAGTATATGCCTGACCCGGTGCAGCCCTTCCCTAGAGCTGTCAACACTGCTGGTATTGAAAAGTACAACAAACTGCTTGCTTTCCAACAGACCCCTGTGTACCCCGGTTGTCAGAAGACCGTTCTTGAAAGTGTGATGGACGTAATGAAGATTAAAGTTGAGACAAAATCGACCGTGAAGGCTGTTGATGATTATCTACAGTACACTGCTTCGATGCTGCCCCACGGTCATCGTCTTCCTACCACTCATCGTAAGGTCCGATGTATCCTGAAAGATCTTGGCCTTTCCTACATCAAGATCCATGCATGCAGATATGACTGCGTTCTCTTCTGGGGTAAAGATCCAGAAGGGAATGACCTTGGTGGGCTTGACGCATGTCCGGTATGTCACACTGACAGGTATAAGCTGACTCCTGCAGGCAATAGGAAACCTGTGAAGGTACTTCGGTATTTCCCGTTGAGGGATAGGCTTGAGCGGTTGTACATGTCTTCACACACGGCCAAAGCTATGAGATGGCACGTTGATAGGGAAATGCATGACGAAGATACCCTTATACACCCTGCTGACGGGGAGGCTTGGAAGCATATAGACAGGGAGTTTCCTCATTTTGCGTCAGAGGTCCGAAATGTGAGGCTCGGGCTCTCATCCGACGGGTTCAACCCTTTTGGCAACATGAGTCTTCAATACAGTGTATGGCCGGTGATTTTGGTACCGTACAACCTTCCTCCATGGATGTGCATGAAGAAGGAATACAATATGTTGAGTTTGTTGATTCCGGGGCCCGGTTATCCAGGGAAGTGTCTCGATGTGTATTTGAGACCTTTGATTGAAGAGCTTCAGTTTTTGTGGGAAGTTGGTCATCCCACTTATGACAAGTACATGCACGAGATGTTCCAGATGCATGTCATGGTTGTTGGTACCATCAGTGATTTTCCTGCCCGTGGGATGTTGTCGGGCAACGTTGTTAGGGGATACAAGGCTTGTCCAGAGTGCCTTAGCGATGAGGGGAGCAGCAGTCATTGCAACAAGATATGCAGATTGGGTCACCGTGCTTTCCTTCCATATAATCACGATTGGCGGTTCGATGACAAGGCATTTGATGGGACCGTAAACACGGTGTGCCTCCCAGAAGATGGACGGGAGAAGAAATTTTAGCAGTGCTTAATGAGTACGATTTTGGGCAGCTCAGCAATCATCCAAATATTGTTGCAGCAATACCTGAAAGACCCGACATGTACAAATTCTGGACACATAAGAGCATATTCTGGGAACTCCCATACTGGAGTAAGTTGTTGATCAGGCACTACCTAGATGTGATGCACATAGAAAAGAATGTTTGCGACAGTGTGGTGGGCACAGTGCTGAACTTGGAGGGGAAGACGAAAGACGGTCCTAAGGCACGCATTGATCTAAAAAAAATGCAGTTAAGAAGACATCTGTGGTTGAAAGAAGGGAAGAAAAAAATGCCTCAAGCTCCTTACACCGTGAAACCTGACCAGAAGAACGTAATTTTCAGGTGGATGAGTTGTGTGAAGTATCCTTCAGGCTATGCAGGAAATATAGCCCGGTGTGTGAACTTCCGGGACAATAAGATGTACGGGTTGAAGAGTCATGACTGTCATATCCTGCTACAACGTCTCTTCCCTGTTTTCATTCGACCGTTCCTTCCCCGTCAGGTGGTGGAGCCGTTAGTAGCGTTGGCAAGATTCTTCCAGAAGTTATGCACACGGGAAGTGACAAAATCTAACCTCCGGGAAATGCAAGAGGACATCATTTATATCATGTGTAAATTTGAGAGGATATTTCCTCCAAATTTTTTTGACATCATGCCTCACCTGATGATCCATCTTCCCGAGCAATTGTTGCTTACCGGTCCAGTACACTACACTTGGATGTATCCCATGGAAAGGTACGTTTTTTACACCTGAATTCCTCAATCCAATTTTTCTATATACATGTTCAATAATCATAACACTTTGCAACTTGATTTATAGGCAACTTGGAGACTACAAAGATTATGTGGCTAATAAATCCGCGCCTGAAGGATGTATAGCTGAAGCATATATTGCGCACGAGTGCGTCACCTACATGAAGTTGTATTTAGGAGCGTTGAAGGAAACAGACGAAGCCATGCCGGTAGATGTACCGAAGTTCACTCTTTCCATACTCTCCAGTGATGTTGAAGTTTATGGAATTTTGCCAGACTCCTACAAGTTGCAACCACATGAGCTAGTCATTGCCCACTGGTGGGTATTGATTAACTGTCCAGAAGTTGAATACTGGAAAGACATCCATCTATATTGTCCAGACATTCAAGGTGATCTCGAGTACCACAACAGGGAGTTCGCAAATTATTTTGGCGGCTGGGTACGTAATTCAATATTTATGTACGTATTTATGTTTAGTGCATAATTATCTATATTTACAATGTTAAATTGTAAATTGCAGATGAACCATATTCAATTTGATGGTCACCCAAATTGGTCACACGAACTAAGACTTCTAGCGATGAAGCCGATAATGTCAAGAGTTTATCCGATGTGCAAGGTGAATGGCGTGCAATTTATATGTGAACAGAGAGACAGCAGACGGAGAACACAGAATTCTGGGGTGATGGCGCATGGTGGGCGGAATGGAGTTGACTATTACGGTGTTCTTGATTCAGTGGTGGAACTCGTTTACGGTGAAGGCATGACAGTGCACCTCTTCAAGTGTAGATGGTTTGATACTAGCCCGCAGAGCATGAAGACCGATCAGTACGGAATATTATCGGTGAACACTGCTACAAGTTCTTACGAAGATGACCCGTTCGTTTTTGCCACATCGGTAAAACAAGTGTTTTATCTTGATGACCTTGCTAAGGGTGACGCGTGGAAAGTAGTCAACCTTGTGCACCCTCGAAACATTTACCGGGCGGCTACACTTGGAGAGGCCGAAGACCAGGAAGAAGATGTTGCGTATCAAGAGCCCAACGCAATAGGTATTCCTAACTCCTCTACCGTTCGCCTTAATAATTTTAAAGCGGGTCGTTCGGTGCGAATTCGTGATGAAGAGCCAAGGCTTATTGATGTTGATCCAAATCAAGAAACAGACGAAGACTCTGGCGATGAGGAAAGACATAGATTACCAGAAATTAATTCTGACACCGAAGAAGACTCATCGGATGATTCCGATTACGAGCCTTAGTTTTAATTTCTTCGGATGTAATACATTAATTTGTAATAAAAAAGATTGTATTACCTTCATTTCTAGTTTACATATGTTGAATTCATATTTCTGTTATTTTATATGAATTTTGGTGATATATGAACATGAAATTTGTATGGTTTAAACCTTCTGTTTTAGGGTTTGTATTTTTTTACTTAAGCCGACGAAATACAACATAAGTCGTCGGCCTAAACCCTCTTAGCCGACGAATTATATTAAAAGTCGTCGGCTAAAACCGTCTAAGCCGACGAAAACTACTAGAAGTCGTCGGCTAATGTATTTTAAAGCCGACGAATTGAAAAGAAGTCGTCGGCTAAATAACTTATAACCGATGAATTGAAAAGGAAGTCGTCGGCTAAAATAACTTATAACCGACGAATTGAAAAGGAGACTCGTCGGCTAAAACCATCTTAGCCGACGAAGTATTAGAAGTCGTCGGCTAAACCATCTTAGCCGACGAATACCCTAATATTTCGTCGGCTTTATTAATTTTTATATTTTTTTATTACATAGTATAGCCGACGATGATTTAGGGTATTCGTCGGCTAAACCCTAAACTTTTTCTGTTACATACTATAGCCCTATCTTCGGTGGTTATTTTACGTAAAATTTTTATACGACTTGTTGTGTCTCATCAATTTGAAAATATTTTCAGTTGAAGGTCCGGCCAAAATACGAAATTTAGACGGTCCAACGACCTTTTCCGTGCATTTAGGGGTTTGACTTACGGGATTGACCGTCCGGATCGAGCACTTAACCTGGTCAGATCAAGTTGAATTTTTTCCCATACATGTATTTTATCATGATGGTCAGATCTGACCGTCGGATTTTATTTTCTCAAGTTTGATCATCACAGTCAGAACATGCCTACTAATGTTGTATAACTTGTTTACTAAGTGTTAGGTAAATGTTCCGTTTCAAAAACAAACTATACGTAGAACCTTCAAACGTGAAAAAGTCGTGAAATAAGACATGACCAGAATGGTGAAATACGTCTACGGTTGAAAAATCAAGGTATTCCGGTCATGTCTCGGTGCCGATAGTTGCGGTCAATCCAATTTTCAATTCTTTCTCCCTATGGGTAGCCCTATCTTCGGTGGTTATTTTGCGTAAAATTTTTATACGACTTGTTGTGTCTCATCAATTTGAAAATATTTTCAGTTGAAGGTCCGGCCAAAATACGAAATTTAGACGGTCCAACGACCTTTTCCGTGCATTTAGGGGTTTGACTTACGGGATTGACCGTCCGGATCGAGCACTTACCTGGTCAGATCAAGTTGAATTTTTTCCCATACATGTATTTTATCATGATGGTCAGATCTGACGGAAGGATTTCCGTTCTCAAGTTTGATCATCACGAGCAGCAGTCACAGTTTGATGAATGTATAAACAGTTTGTGTTTAGCCGACGAATTTATTATTTCGTCGGCTAAAGTGTTCGGTTAGCCGACGAAATTATTACCTTTAGCCGACGAAATTATTATTTCGTCGGCTAAAGTCTTCGGGTATAACCCAGCTCGACTGGTTGTATGCCCTAGCCTCCATCCTTTTCCTCTCCCTCTCCGAAATTCGCCTCCTCTGCCTCCGCTCCCTCTCCCGGTCGCCGCCCTCTCCCTCTGCCTCTCCCTCTCCCTCGCCCTCGCCCTCGACCTCTCCCTCTCCCTCTCCGGCCGGCCTCCGCTCCCTCTCCCTCTCCCTCTCCGGCCGGCCTCTGCTCCCTCTCCCTCTCCGGCCGGCCTCCTCCTCCTCCTCCTCCGGCCGGCCGGCCTCCTCCTGCTCCGGCCTCCTCCTCCTGCTGCTCCGGCCGAATTCTGCTGCTGCTCCGGTCCTCCCTCCTCCTCCTCGAGTACGTTTTTTGAGCTTCGGTTATTTTTAATGTTGTGGTGTTGTTGTGTATATAATGTTGTTGTGTATATAATGTTGTGGTGTTGTTGTGTATATTTGTATTTAGGAAGTGTATATTGTTATTTAATAAGTGTATATTTGTATTTAGTATTTAGGAAATGTATATATTTGTTTTGTATTTTGTGTTTGTTTTGATTTTCCGGTCAATTGCAATGTTGTGGTGTTGTTAGGAAGTGTATATTTTTATTTTTGAAGTGTATATTTAGGAAGTGAAAAATAGTATTTAGGAAGTGAAAAATAGTATTTAGGAAGTGAAAATTAGTATTTAGGAAGTGAATATATTTTTTACATTTTTAAAATGAGTTTGCATTTTTTGATTTTGTGGCCTTGATTCAAATTAATATTTTAAATAGGATGAGCGGTAATATTAGATCGACGAAGGGTTCGAAGGGCCAAAGGTCCGTATCGTCTGAGGGAACCTCTAGCAACCCTCAGACGTCGTTTCAGGGCCCTATGACAGCTAGACATGCGAGCCTTCTGCAGACGGCGCAGAGGCAGCCGGAGGTGCCCCTTCATCGAGGCAGCGGGGCTTCCTTTATTCCGCGAGGCAGTTGTTTGCTCAGCCTCAGATGGAGGTGTCTGCACCCCGTATGCCTGAGATACACCGGGCGCCCACTCCAGCTCCTACTTCTTCGGATAGTGGGTCATCTGGGGTACAGATGCCGCCGCCTCACCTATTCCTTCCGCGGATGATACCGGCCATACCTGTAGTCGATGACTCAGGGACGCCGATTTATCCACTGCCCCCGCCAGTGGCTCCATCAGCGGCGTACCGGTTCGTGCCTTTTGATACGCCTCTTATTTTCGCGAGGGTATCATCATCGGAGGCGGAATCCGTCGCGTCCGCGTCCGATCCCTCAGGTAATGAAAGATGAATGATTTGTTTTGTTATAATTCTCCGATTCCGATTTTAATAATCAATTTGGTTTATCATGTCATAGGCACCGTCGGAGCGAAGCCGGCAAAGAAGAAGAGAGGCCCCGTCACAGGGAAGGCTCTGGAGAAGATCGTCGGTACCTCAGGGAGGATTGTCATCGGTACTGACGGGGATGGCGACGTAGTATCGGGCGGAAAGTCGAGGACGTACTCCGGCCGCGTGGGAGCGCTCATTAGGGATAGAGTCCCTATGTTGTGGTCAGACTGGGGCGAGGTCCCGCAGGAGGTTAAAGACATGGTCCATAACGCGATGTCGGTGAGTTTACAAAATGCCTGAATAATATTATGTATTACATTGTAGATTTCTGGAAAAACTAAACTAATAAACGGTTAAATGCAGGTGTGGTTTGAGGTTCCCGAACCCTTGAAGAGCAGCTGGGCGGACTTTGTGCATGGGGAAGGTACGTTGGGAAATTAATGAAAAAACAAAACTGTCTGTCATATTAATAATATTTCTAATATTTTTGTTGTATCTGTAGGTACAAGGAGTGGAAGAACGAGTTGCGGACCTATTGGACTACGCACGGGAACGCACGTTCTGCTACCCCTGCTGAGTTTCAGTACAGAGAGTACGAGTGGCGTTGGCTTCTGACATCAGAATTCAACAACCCTCGTAAACAGGTATTTAAATAAATTAATTAGTTAATTTATCATTAAGTACGTGCGTTTTAAAATATTTTACTAATAGTTTACTTTTTTCTTTGAAGGCGGTTTCCCGGGCGAACGCTCAGAACCGGCAACGCAACACAAGGAACCATCATGCCGGTTCTAGACCGTTCGCTGTCTTCATGGACGAGGCGGCCAGGGAACATCCAGAGGTCAACCAGTACGTCTATACGTACGAGAAGGCATATCCTGACTCCCAGGAGGATATAGTAAGTAATCTTTCATTTTTACGGAATTTTTAATTTTACTAATATATATGTTAAAATGTTAATTAATAATTTTTTTCCTATCCAATTAGGCAAGGGTGAGGGAGGCTAGTGACGAGGTGATGAGTGCTATAGTGAGGGAGACATGGCCGGACACGCAGGAGGAAGAGATGTCCGAAGCCATTTCCCGGATCGACACTTCAGATCCGAGGGTTGGGGCGAGGATCATGGGCACAGCCTTCCCACCGCGAGAAAACAACTTCTACTGCCGGGGTCTAGGAAAGAAGGGCCAGGGGGTCTTGAAGACCACTCCAGGATTTCAACGAAAGGCAGCCTCGACCAGCAGCAGGACGACTCAGCTAGAGTCGGAAGTTGAGAGACTACGGAGAGAGCAAGCCGCTCAGGCTGCTCATGCTGACGCTCAGGCTGCCGCTCATGCCGCCCAGTTCGCCGAATATAGATCCTATACTAGAGCCCTACATGCCGCCCAGCATGCCCAGCAGAAGCAGATGTACCAGTACTTCCAGGATTTAGCAGCTGCCCAGCTTCAGGGACTTCCACCTCCGCCCATGCCTGCGCCTATAGACATACCTGAGCTGCCGGAATCTCCTCACCAGCAGGCCCCAGATCCGGATATTGATTTAGATCATTTAGATTTTGTGTAGTTGATACCTTATATAGTTTTATGTGCTTCTTGTTGGTTATATATATGGAATTGTTTTGGTGTATTTTGCAGCTTGCTTGGAATGGTAATTTAAAAATTTTGTGTATTTTTTTTTATACTGGAATGGAGTTATAGCCGACGAAATACGCCACAATTCGTCGGCTATAGTATTTTTATTTTTTTTTATATAGTTTAGCCGACGAATTATGGCATGTTTCGTCGGCTAAACTCACTATAGCCGACGAAATAGAGCTCTTTCGTCGGCTATAATTATTTTTTAAATTTTTAATTATATACGTTTAATTATACGTTAGCCGACGAATATATTAGCTCCGTCGGCTAAAGGCTTGGAGTATAGCCGACGACGTGTTGTGTCGTCGGTTTAAGTCTGGGAGTATAGCCGACGAAATAGAGTCTGTTTCGTCGGCTTAAATTCATGAACAAAAGCCGACGACCAAATGGTTCGTCGGCTAAAGTATGGACAATAGCCGACGACGGTCTATAGTTCGTCGGTTAAAGTCAGCGCCGAGGACCCTTTCCCAACGACACTATAGCCGACGAGTTAGGATAACAGGCCGACGAAAATAATTCGTCGGCTAAAGTACTTCTCCTGGTAGTGTATTCTACACTAAAACCTACATATTTATAAATTAAGCAATTCTATACTAACACAAAATATAAAGCTAAAACAACTAAATAGGAGTTAACAAAGGGTAAATAAAGGGTATAAACATATTAAGAACGTCACACTTTGTGCTCCTATCATTTTGTGAAAGTGGCATGCATAGCGGGTGCATGACGCTGTTGGAGGTATTGTTACAGGTAGTGGGCTGCTATTTCCAACGTGGTTTAGACGATGACATTACGGTTGTACAGGTAGTGGGCTGCTATTTGGTTTCAACAATTTACGGCTATACCATTCTTCTTTGCGTTGGTTTATGCACCAAAAGTGTGCCTTATATGCTCTAGTGGGACAAAGAGACTTTCGTTGAGTTAAATGGTCGCAACCTCTTAACAGCAAAATGAAACTAAGTGTCATCAGTTTTATTTTCCAGCGGCAACATAATAGGAAAACTGCACGATTAGGATATGTAATTGTGTTGTGTATCAAGCGATCATTTCATGTGACAAAGAAAATAGAGTCATCATTTGAGTGGTACTCTTTGTTAGTGATGCTTGTTGGAATAAATATACTTTGTAGGGATACTCAACATTATTTTGGGTTTTCTTCGAGATGTTCATTGTTATAAGGGGTTCATGCTTCATATCCCCTCTTGTATTCGATAATTTAATCAATATATATATATATAAGGAAAAATTTAAGTTTACTCCCCTGAACTTTATGTCTAAAATCAGTCCGAACCTCATCTTTTTTTAATCAGTTACATCCCTAAACTTTCAAATGACATCAATCTATGACTAAAATAGCCCTTGTTACTTAATCTTTTACCCTCTTCTCTCTCTCTTTCTCTCTCTCTCTCTCTCTATCTCTCTCTCTCTCTCTCTCTCTCTCTCTCTCTCTCTCCTCTATCTCATTACCGCCCCTAGGGCTTTGCCTCCAAATCCACCACATGGTCGACGCCGGCATCCACCCCTACCACCAGAAATGGCCCCGCACAGGCCCCTCCTCCTCCCGGCCAGTCGCCGCAGCGCCTCCACCTCATCATAACCCCAACCGGTACGCCAACGACGAGGTCCGCACCATCTTCATCACCGGTCTTCATCCACCCCTACCACCAGCAATGGATGATGACGCGCGGGTGGCCAATGGCGCATGCCGTGGCACATGTTGAGCCTTGTGACGTTCATGCCGCCGCCGGCGAGAGCCTCGAGCTGGTCAGACCCTGCAGAGGCGGGGCCGATGGTGCCATATTAGCTTGTTGCGGAATCCATTCTCCCTGAGCTCGGCCTCGGTGACGGCATCGACCTCGATGGAGGTGGATGAGGAGTAGTAGGAGAAGGGGAGAAGACGACGCCGGAGGAGGTGCCGTTGGCGGAGATGAGAACGGAGGGGGTTGATCGGAACCGGCGGCAGAGGCTTTACAGAGAGGAAGGGAGGCGGTTAGGGAGGGGTAGGAGAGCGGCGGTGGGAGCGGAGAATGGGGCGAGGAATAAGGAAGAGTGGGGATGGTTAGGCGGTTGGGTGGGGTAAGGAGGTGGAGGGGGATTGAGTGAGACATTGCGACTTGGAAATATGAGAGAGAGAGAGAGGAGAGAGAGAGAGCCGGAGAGAGAGAGAGAGAGAGGAGATGAGAGAGAGAGAGAGAGATAACGAGGGCTATTTTAGTCATTTTGGTCGAGATTGATGTCATTTTGAAAGTTTAGGGATGAAACTGATTTAAAAAAAGAGAGAGGTATCAGACTGATTTTAGACCTAATGTTCAGGAGAGTAAACTGAAATTTTATGTATATATATATATATATACACGAAAATGATGTGGAGCGCACGTCCGCACAGTTCTAAAGTGCGGACGTGCCTCCGTTCGCCACCATACGGCGCCGACGACGGCGCACCTCCACCCCAGCGGACTCCAGCAGCGTCCCCAAAGTGATCTATGCATTAGGTTATACAAACTGAAAGGTAGAGATATGAAAATATGACCGAAAAGTGAGTCAATAAGAAACTTCACACTTTAATTTCAAAGTTAAGCTTCGCTATGGATATGAACTGTATATATATATATATATATATATATATATATATATATATATAATATCAATTTCTATCCATAGCGGAGCCCCATTTAAAACTAATGTGTGGGGCTCCATATTCGGCTAACTTTTATATCACATTTTCACAACTCCATATTTTAGTGTCTAGAGACAGTGTGTAGATCATTTCTGCAAAGTTTCATCAAATTAAAAAATCATTTAAGCATTTGTAGTCGTGATTTACACAAACAGTTATGCTTTAATAAATTTTGTTCAATTGATTTCTTTAATATAATTCAGTAATGATCTCTAAATTGGTTAAAACTTTGCATAAATGATAAACACACTATGTTCTAGACACTGTACAGTGGAGATGTGAGAATGTGACCTAAAAGTGAGCCAAATAAGAATCTCTACACTTTGATTTTAAAACAAGGCTTCACTATGGATAAGAACTGAATATATATATATATTTTTTCGGAAAGCTCTTATTTACCTCATGTTTTACCATTCACCTCATCTACTTTTTTATTATTATAGATTAACTTTAAAACATAAAAATAAAAATAAAAACTAGCCCCATCAATTAGCTTCATGGTTAGCTCTCATCATCATGAATTCAGTGCGTCAATAGCAAAAAAATGGTGTGAGAATACCGTCACCTTCTTTTTTAATGTGACAGGATATAGACAACAAATACTATAATAATAGGGTACCAGCAACCGGGAGACACGTGTTGGTAAATTAGTGAGAGGTCATCTTTCCAATTAAGGCCAACAAAGATTTTACCAAATAGCAACAAAATGGTACTAAAATTTTCCTTAGTTAATAGTTTCGTATTGTTGATTAGGATAAAAATCTACCAGAATTAAATACAAAAGGGTATAATAGTCATTTTGTTCGATACACAAGGGCATATTGGACATATAAAGTATGGAATCAGTAAAATAAGAAGAAAAGAAAGAAAACCTATGCGCCAAGATGAGTCATTGAACATTAGCAAAGATGTGTGTTTGGTTGTATCCGGCTTGATTTTCAGGCACCAAATGATTTTCCTTTTAAAAAAAAAAGTTTTTCTTAATAGCAACTAATAATTATTAGATTATCTTGCATATATGTCACATACTCACTAATTGCTTCTTACCAATCATTTGTTATATAAACCATATATATCACATTAGCGTATATACAATTTCCGTTTGTAATTGTATAATCAAAATCAAGTCTCGTTGGTAATTCCAAATTAACTTGGAGGACCTAGAGAACTTGATGATGATCAAATCCGCTAAAGATTATGGATCATGATGCCACAAAAGATCATCGACAATATGTAGTCAATTAAGGTGGTAAATAATCCACTTGACTAATAACTCAACAAGTAAAGTTATATGAACGTTTCAAGAAACGCTCCATGAGTGCATTCCACAGTACTTTGTGGTGATTACTTTTTGCACATATTGTCATTAAATGTTTTTGTCGATGTGACGCGTCAAAGACTTTGAGCGCATGAGATTGTGAAATCTCGGCATCTAGGCTTGTTAGCCTGGGGGTCAAAACATGTGGTTTAATCATTTCCAATGAAAGGTTCCACAAATACCAAGCAAAGATTCGCATTAGGCATCGAGTACGTCAAAACTCAAAGGAGCAGAATGTTACTTTGTTCTTGCATACAAAACCAAGCTGTTATGAGACTCGATAGAGGTCACAAACAATGCTTTTAATGGTTTGTCCTTCGGATTGATCACACAATCCGAAAAAGCCGCGAATTGATCAAACACAATTCGAAAAAAGGCCTTGGATTGATCAAACACATTACGGAGAAAGATCGAGGTTGATCAAACACAACCCGGACAAGGAAACAAGAGTGATCAAACACACTCTTGACTCGCGAATAAAATTCCTGGGATTTGGGTACATGCACGCACAAAATCCCAAGCATAGAATGAAGATGGAGAAAGGGAGAAAGGGAGAAAGGGAGAAAGCACTTTATCTTCCCCGAGTTTATTGAACTTTGAAGAGTTTAGGGTTTAAAACATACTGTAAAGTTTTTTCGAAAAAACTCAGATTTCTGATTTAAAACTTGATCGGCAACATCAGAAAAGAAGACGGAGCTGACGGCCGGGAAGCGACGGTCGGGAGTAGCGACGGCGTCGGGGCCGAGGTAGGGCCAAGAACTTCTAGTTCGAAAAAAAAAAGAAAATTGTTTTTTACGGTTTGGAAAACAAATGGTAGGCTATTGATTCTAGGGTTAGAACAAAGTGCATGATAACATGATGAAAGATAAAGTGTAGAGACAAAGAGATAACAAGAGAATCATTATCTTATTCATTAATAGTTGCCCTTTTATATAAGGAATTACACAATACCAATATGGTAAGGATAAAAATACATAGATCTAGTCAAACTACATATCCTATTGGCATAGGGCCAAGACACACATAAAGAATATCTAGAAAGATACAGAATATCCTAGAACAATTTCATTAAATAACATTGATTTAGAAATGGACGAACATTGATTTGAAAACTACTTAATATTTCATTAAATAACATTAATCGTTACACTTCTCCAACTCATAACTGAATCAATTAGTACTTTTATGGATTAATTTCAGTTAACCCCCTGAGGTTTGAGGTTGACATCGTTTCACCCTCCATATTTTTAATTTTGAAAATTTATCCCTTAAAGTTTCAAATTTTCATAAATCATGCTCAATTGTTAAAATTTCATCTAATTTAGATGTTAATTTTAACTTCATAACTCACTAAAAGCGCTAAAATAGTCATATAACAACATAAATCGTCTTTTAAGATAATTTTTTCTATGATTTCATGCTAGCATTTAACCTCCAAATTGGACGGAATTTTAGCAATTAGGCTTGATTTATGAAAATTGAAAACTTTAGGAGGTAAATTTTCAAAATTAAAAGTATGGAGAGTGAAACAATGTCAACTTAAACCTCGAGGTAAACTGAAATTAATCATTTATTCCCCGCATGGTTAATTTGTTATTCAGTTCAAAAAATCATTAGTATGATCAAATCATATCTTTATATTTTTTTTGTGAATAAAAATCATATGAGAAATTTTAAATACAAATCTCTAATCTCTTAATACACACTCCTTGTTTAATACACTCATCATCTAGTTTTTCATTTTGATATTAAACTTAATACACATCCTAAATTGCCTATAATACCCTTATATCTAAAACTAAGAAATAATATGTTATTTAGTATAATTATTATAAATTTACTATATATTTTGGTAACTCTTTTATGTATTTTTTTTTATTTTCTACTATAAATTTTTTCTTTTCATCGTCAAATTTATAATCAAAAAACTATTATTACACAAACTTCAAATCTCCAATGTGACATCAATCATTTGGAATTTGAAAAAAATATCAATTATTTCAAGTTTTCAGAATTCACAAACTAGTAAAAGTATATTAGGTCACTAGCTATCAAACATATGTACCTACTTATTTTAATACAGCATGTTAAGATGAACATGTAGTACTTCAAAATGGTATGCAAGATCAAAACTAAAACGGATACAAAAAAGAAAAAAGAAAAAAAGAGACAGGACCCAAATGAACTTATGTTAATTGAATAATACATGTGATTATTTGGTAGCAGTCGAAACTCGGGTCATGAATTCTAAAAGATGATTTTTTTTTGGCGTATGAAACTATGAATTGTAGAGAAGAGTCAAGTTTAGGGAAGAAGTAGTTGTTTCGATGGTTTTAGGGTAGAAGATTAGATTTCTAATTGTGATTTCTTTTTCTTTTTTGATAATAGATGTTTGTTTGGATCATTAAACATGCCTAAAATATTTAATGTGAAACATAAATTAATATGAGTGTGTATTAAGAGATTATGGGTGTGTATTTAAAATTACTCAAATCATATCTTTATAATACCTGTCTTCATTGCTCACAACAGCTATTAACATATGTACAGATCTTTTGACATGAATCAAAATGGACGAACATTGATTTAGAAATGACAAATGGTAACAAATCAGATTTTTATTATATTAGGAAACTTTATTATTGTTTTTTATTGCTATAAATTAAATGCGAAATTCTCATCAAAACTATTAATTTTTCCTGGGATATGTATAAGGATATTTCTAGAAAAAAAGAGAGGGTGTTATAAGTATATTTTGTTGAAGGAGAACATATAACAAGAATAACGGTCTACTCATTCATTGATAGAAATACTTATTTATAGGCATTACATAGAGTCTCCCGAAAGAACTAAAATATCTATCAACTGTAATCTATTCTAATAAGGAAACCAGATTAACCAATCCTACGTGTATTAGGGCAAGACACATAATAGAAGGACGGAAATATAATTTCCTTAAACACTCTCTCTTGTGTTGCGTCCCTAATACGATATGGTGCTTATGGTGTTGCCTCGGTAAAAACCTTGCCAAGTAAAACAAAAATCTCGTGGGTAAAACAAAAGACTTAGACGAAGGGAAAAAGAGCATAACACACCAACTACAATTAAAGATAACATGTGATGCATGTAGACTCCCCCTGATGTCTACACAACGACTCCCCCTGATTGGTAACTCAATCTCGCAGTACAGATAAACGACGCAAGCCAATGTATTTCACATACTTCAAAAGTAGACTTGGGCAACGATTTAGTCATTAAATCCAGCCACATTATCCTTAGATCAGACATGTTATACTTAACATTATTTTGATCTTGAAGGAGAAGGTTGCCAAACAACTCAAAACATAAGTTTGCGTTGAAAATCAGATTCACGCGTGGCATGACCTTCGTGTACTTAAACAGTCATAACTTCTTCGATACAATAGGTATAGATGAACTGTATAAATTTCTGGAAACTAGACACACGTAGCTTTCCAACCATATAAGGTCCATAACCTAGTTCATCTTGAGCTGATCACAAAGCTCTGTCAAAGTTAACTGTTCTGCCAAAGCAGATTCTGATTTCGTATTTGATGTGTCTTTCTGTAAGGATGAATAAGCCTGAACCTTTCATAGAAAGAATCACTGCCATTACATTGGCGTTGCGTGGGCGCATCCGGCCACTACCGTGATATTCCTTCACACTCATCTAAGAGGGAGCAAAGCTGCTCGACCGCTAGGAAGAGAGTTGAAAGACTAAGGAGAACTTGGCCTTACAAGTTTATAGTGAATGAGATGTCGAGTTGAGCATATTGTAACAAGTACATGAATGTGTTACCGTACTTAGATGTAGGATTTCTCCTAAGACTTCTTCGTCATATGGACGAAATAGGTCTTCTCAACACTTCGACCGATCAAGGGATACATATAGGCATAACTTCATCGTCCTTTAGCTTGCCTTAAGCCGACTGATGAATAAGCATCATTAATAACGGTCCTCACTTTCGAGACCAAGTATTCCCAGGATCATTTCATTCATAATTTTGGATCAGTGACATCTCTTAGTTTAACAAGAGTTCATCACGATTCATCCAGATTTTACACACAAAGAGGCATAATTTGTCATATCTCTTCGCTAATCAAGTAGATACTTAGCAAATACCTTGCAAACGTGCTCCGTGGTCAAGAGCCACTTGATTTGGGTGAAAACCGATCTATTCAAGATTTTTATGTACATCCCTTAGTTCCCAACAGAGATAAGTTGTGACCACAATCTGATTGTTCAGTTTTTCAGAAACTACCAAACTGACAAGGTAGTGGAGTGCAATGACATCCATTACGAGAGTATATCTCATTGTAGTCGATTCCAGGGCGTTTGTGAGAGACCTTGCACCAGAATGTGAGTCTAAACTTTTTTTCTCACTACGCTTTCTAACAAAGATATAACTGATAGAGTTTACACTTGGGGTGTCGGCATCACCTAACTAAAGCACTATCTCTTTGTTTAAACTGGATCGCATATTTCCATTTAGGCCAATCTACAACATTGGTATTTTCTCAACGAAGTATGGTTCGATATCAAACTCATTAAACCAAGTCATCATGTACAGCAGTGTAATTTCTAAGTGTAGAGATCTCTATACAGATTGGTATTGACATTGAGACGTCCCTCAATGATGACCATAATCCAAAAATAACAGACGAATGACTATCATTGATCAAAGGATCAAGTAGTGCCAAACTCGCATTCTTCCTTGACGAGTATTTATCGAACCAAGTGGCCTCCCCCTAAACCGTGTGAGCCATAGCCTAGCGACACCATCTACCACTTTTGTGGTGTCACCATGCCACCATCTATGGGTGACGACATGTCCTCTTATCCGGACATCAATCCTTGCAGGCATGTTTGCAGCATGTATATGTGATCTCGTCACTTTAGAGAACTTGATGAGACATAGTAGGGACAAACCATGACAATTCTAAGTCGTTCTACTTGAACATTCTTATTTTTATCTCCCCCTAACGACGAGAAGACTGGCTCATCAAAGTGACATAAAAAAAATCGTTTGTCAAGGTTCTTATATAAGCGGACTATAGTCGGAAGCTCATGTTTTATTCAAAGACAATATTCATCAAATAACCCATTATTGTGCGCTTATGGAGGCGCAATTTGGCACATACAACATGTGGACGATATAGATTATAGAACGTTAACTCAATCCGTTAACAAATATGCATACCGTTACAACCGTAACATAAAGATTTGAATGATAGTGGGCAAAGATGAATAAGTAAAACTATGACCCTGTTTCAACTCGTAGTCATTGGTCTTACAAGTCCAAAAAAAACTGTTGGCCTCACCGTCAGGACCGGTCAAAAAGAAACTGGTTGAACCGACTGCCAGCATGATCAGACCTCTGTTTTGTGCTTCTTTTAACGGTTCACTATCTTCCATAGCTCTAAAAATTACCAAATTTTGTAAACAGGTAGACATGGGAGTTAGAATTCGGAAACCGCCAGCCTCGATGACAGAACCGGCATAAAAAGTGTCGAACCGTCTGTCGGAGTCGCCGGACATCTATGAACACTTATATTGAGCGGTTCACCACCTTCCACATCTCCAAATGCCACCAAATTTTGTAAATAGGTAGGCTTGGATGTTAGAAATCAGTGGCCGCAAACAGAACCTTAAGAACCGGTCTAAAGGTTGGTGAACCGGTCCTCACAATGACTGGTCCGCAAGCTGAAAAACCGGAAATTCTAGGTTTTTTCAACTTTTCAATCATTGTTAAGGTTCCCCATAACATCTAATTGTTATAGCTTGAGTTAAACTATTGTGAACATCACCATAGCATTATTATGCCTCAAAGTGAACAATAAGAAGCCATCTAGGCCAACATTTTATGTATCATTCTTGTATAATCACTCACAGACATTGCAATTAATGTCTTACTTAGTGAACAACGACTGAGCATCTTGTGTATGTTAGTCTCTTTGTTTCATTGTCTTTAGTGTAGAAGAGTGTCGCTCTTAATCTTTGCTAAAGAATAGGCTTTACAAAACAAGTAACGAGCATGGCCAATGTGAGATCATAGGAGGTTCTTTTGGGTCATATTTGCTTATGAAAACATGAGTAGTGCCTCCATTATATAGGAGGATGACGTGAATGGTTTTAATGTCATCCATAGGCCGTGATGCATTGCTCATAGCTCCACCAAGTTGTATTTTGGTGATCTTTGATCTCAATGGTTACTTTGCTCAAAAGAAAGGATGTTCGTGAGAGTCTTTACTCTTTAGTATACGGATCATCAAAACACGTCCAAAATTGTCCCGGATGATTTATGTTAAAGGCTACATGAGTCGATGTCTCCATTCTCATTATTGGTGACAATAACCGATTCAATTAACCGAATCTTAGTGACTCATGAATGTTGCACATTCTTTATAGTGATACATAAGAAATTCTCATCAATTCTCATCAATTCTCACAATATGTTTACAGGTGATAAACGTTGGCGTGAATATCATTAAGTCATAACACGGTTCGATTGCTTTCTTACGCATAAATAACATATGTGACTTGAATCATAACGCCATTAAGCATTGAAACTTGAGAATTAATCCGCTCTAATTATTTGTGATGATCTAGTCATCGTAGTCACAACGGATTTATAAAACACCAAATCCATGAATAGTTATATATTCCTTGCAATAAGCTAAGCACTCAATCTCGCTACAACACATTCATATACCAGAATGTAGAGACAACAGTCTTATGTCAAGACATAGAAACTGAAATATGTTAACAATTTCGATGGAGATTGAAAAAAGGTATTGAAATCTTATAGATTGCATTATATGACGTGTAATACTACATAGATGGACGAAACAAGGCTTAAAACATGCCAAAACTTGACAAAATTGGTCGTGAGCACTATACAGGGCGGCGCCGCCGTCAACGGCCCACTGTTAGATCTTGTAGAGAAAGAAGAGGATTTTTCAACATCCAATTTTGGATGACATTTAGCGTAACACAATTTTTTTTTTTGTAATTATGAATCCACTCAAGAGTGTAGAAGACTACTCTTGTTTGTAATGTCTTTACAATTGTATAAGTATACATTGTGTCACACTTGACATTACAAATCCTCTTGTGATCCAAAACCGATGTGCATTTCGCCACATCATGATATTTAGCCTTTAGAAACGCCACCTTATAATAATTGGCGGTCCAATGTAGTGTCATGTTGTAATGCAATATATTGCATTAACATATAGCTTATGTAGATCGAACCATATGTACTAGACAAAATCTGAATATATATGACAACAATTATAACGAGGTCTTGACCATGAATTTAATTCAAAATATAACGACTAAGTAACTTTAGTCAAATATGTAAGGTGTATGCCTTCACAAAACTTGGAAAAATAAACGAATTTGTAGTCACTTAGACTATTAAACCGAAGTCATACGCTTCATATTTTTCGCAATGTATCTTTTGCTTTTAAATCTGTAACGGTGAGAATAATATTCTCTCTTCTTTCATATAGTGAGTTTCTTGCTTCAACTCCATATATTTCTTGTATACATTGACCATAATATTACTTTCATTGCAATTAGTGAACCGATGTAGAACCACATCAATAACATGATTTTTCTTTCATTTACTGGCCCAATCTTTTTATAACATATGGGGTTCGAGGTGTTGCCTCTCCCACTTTTCAGAACTCGTGACATGAAATTTGTCACTTTTTTTATGTCAAATTCAGGGCTCATGTTTCGGTCAAATATTTCTACAACAAGATGGAAGATTGACTATTATCGATATACGATAATTAATTCCAAGTATTAAATTGGGTCAAGACCAAGGTATATGGTAACTCAATTCGATGTAAACCGTGGCAAATTTCGTCACAAATCGATATTAACCGTGACAATTTCCGTCACAAATCGATGTTAACCACGACAATTTCCGTCGCAAATCGATGTTTGTCCCTTTATTAATCACGACAATATTTCGTCGTAATACCGTGACTTGTCAAACCGTCACAAATTTCAACTTTGATATGAGGGGTCCTAATCCCTCAATATCGTCCCATGTTATAAAGAAAGGTGAGATGTAGAAGAAGGCTACGAAGCCCGGCTATAAAATTAAAAACTCGAAAGCAGCAACTTTTAGAAAAGATTACCTCGGTTTGATTGCCGGAGAATTCGCTTTCGGAGACGGGCGTGAAAATGCTTGGAACCTTGGGGATTTTTTGTTGACAAGATGTAGCAAAATACCGCCTAACATGGCGTGTACGAAGGCGCGCAATTGTGGCGTTGCGATGTTAGGGTTTTGAGAACTTTTTCATTCTTCTTCTTATGCGTTACCGTCGGTCTGTTGAGCGGTTCACCTACTTCTGGACCGGTTCTTGCAGTGAAATTTTGATACAAGAACCCTGACAACGACGCGCTACTGGTGAAAAAATTTGAAGGCGATCAGACTCCAGGAAGGGCGTGAACCGGCGTCGTTAGTGAGACAGACGGTTCGGGTATTCCGGTGAGCGGTTCGGTACTTTTCCGGCCGGTTTTGGGGTGAGGCCGGCGGCTTTGGAATCCTGGGAACAAGGGCTATATGATGGGTTTCAGGTCCGGCCAAAGTATTGAAAGTTTTGTCGGCCAATATTAGGTTTTGGTTTTCTAGGGTTAGGGTTTGCTTTTGGCTATGAACTCAGGGTTTGAACAACGGGCTGATAACGTGTTGAAGGAGAACATATAACGAGAATAACGGTCTACTCATTCATTGATAGAAAGACTTATTTATAGGCATTACATAGAGTCTTCCGAAGGATCTAGAAGATCTATCAACTGTGATCTATTTTAATAAGGAAACCGGATTAACCAATCCTACGTGTATTAGGGCAAAACACATAACAGAAAGACGGAAATATAATTTCCTTAAACATATTTGATATTAAGATTAAATTATAGTGTGGGATGAACAAAGTAGGATGAACAAAAAAGATATAGGGTGGCAATACCCGCACCCCGTAGTTAAAATATATTGGTATAAAATCTTCCTTAGCCAAGAGTCTAATATTGTAAATTAGGATAAGAATCTACCAAAATTTATTACTAAAGGGTATAACGGCCATGTAATGTAAACAATCAGTAAAACGAAGAAAAAAAAAAACCTATGCACCAGCTGAGTCATGGAACATTAAATAAGATATATGTTTGCGTTATTCTAATTAGCATCTAATTAATATTTGATAATTATGCATATATGCATTTCACATACTCATTAGTTGCCTCTCATGAATCATTTTGCTATATAAACCAACTCCCTCACCCCGCAATACATATTATCACAACAAAATAAATTTTTTTTTTGGTGTCTCCAACACACAACAATGGCGTCTAGATTTTCAATCAAAGTGCAGTTGGCTGTTTTTTGCATTGCTTTTCTAGCAGTCTTGGCACTTACTGAAAGTAAGTATTTTTCATGTTTTTCTTTTGTAACATGGCTCCCACTATCTTATTATCTTGCTCTATAGTATGTGTACATGTTTGACATTGTGGAAACTAGACCCGTAATTTTCATATAAAAAAACGAAAGCTTTTGAAGATGATGATTTCTGAATTTTTTTATTTTTATTTTTTATGGATTATAGGGTTCCAAATTGTTTGAAATTTGAACGTTTTGTTTTCCTTTTCAATATAACACTAACAGGCAAAGAAACCAATATCATCGAGGAAACTAGCACCAGAAACAAGGAGATACATGTTGGTAAATTGTCAACACTTGACCAGGCTTCACATACATGCGGAATAGAGTGTGACCCAGGCCCTTGTTTATGGTGTTGTAGTCTCCCGGGTCCACCGAGTCCACGTGGAAATTGCTTCCATGACGAATCAGATTGTCATAAATTTTGCGGTGATTCTTAACTAGCTAGCTAGCTAGATAGCCTGTCACAAATAATATAAGATGAAGAGACTTGTCTTGTTTCTCTATTTTGAAATAATATAAATGAATGTTGTAGGTTTTATTCACTTTTTTTTCTTTTTGAATGAACAGATCTCTCATTCAACAGTTTTGCTCACTTATTTAAGGACAAATACTTGTGTGCCTTAAGGTATGGATACCTTAACCATATGATTGCTTATGATTGGTCCAACTAGATTAATGATGACTTGCTATTTGTTTGACTAGTCATCCAATTTAACTCTCAAACTAACTCTCTCTCTCTAACTCAAACAATTTGAACACTTTTGTCTCGTCGATTTCTCTCTCTTGTCTCATCGATATGTCAATTTCTTACTAAAATCGATCTCGTTGCAAGAAACTAACTCATCTTGTATGCTCTCTTGAGATTGAACTCATTGAAGGCAAAAGTTGCAAAATCTACATTTAACATAAGACACAACTACTATTTTCATGAGAAATGTCTACCATTTAGATGAGCAAAATCACAAAAAATTAGACTTTCTAGAAATCAAAATTGTTCTTGAGATTAAATCAATAATTGAAAGTGAAAATTGCAAAGTTTACATTTAATATAAGACACAACTACTATTTTCATGAGAAATGTCTACCATTTAGATAAGCAAAATCACAAAAAAGTAGACTTTTTGGAAATCAAAACTGTTCTTGAGATTGAATCAAGAATGAAAGGTGAAAGTTGCAAAGTCTACATTTAACATAAGATACAACTACTATTTTCATGAGAAATATCTACCATTTAGATGAGAAAAATCACATAAATGTAGACTTTCTGGAAATAAAAATGGTTCTTAAGATTGAATCAATTATTGAAGGTGAAAGTTGCAAAGTCTATATTTAACATAAGACACAACTATTTTTTTCAAGAGAAATGTCTACCATTTAGATGAGCAAAATCACAAAAAAGTAGACTTTCTGGAAATCAAAATTGTTCTTGAGATTGAATCAATAATAGAAGGTAAAAGTTACAAAGTCTACATTTAACATAAGACACAACTACTATTTTCATGAGAAATATCTGTCATTTAGATGAGAAAAATCACATAAATGTAGACTTTCTGGAAATAAAAATGGTTCTTAAGATTGAACCAACCAAATGTAAAATTTGCAAGTCTACATTTAACATAAGACACAATTACTATTTTCATGAGAAATGTCTACCTTTTAGACAAGCAAAATCATAAAAAAGTAGACTTTCTGGAAATAAAAATTGTTCTTGAGATTGAATCAATAAATGAAGGTGAAAGTTGCAAAGTCTACATTTAACATAAAACACAACTACTATTTTCATGAGAAATGTCTACCATTTAGATTAGCAAAATCACCTAAAAGTAGACTTTCTGGAAATCAAAATTGTTCTTGAGATTGAATCAATAATAGAAGGTGAAAGTTGCAAAGTTTACATTTAACATAAAACACAACTACTATTTTCATGAGAAATGTCTACCATTTGGATGAGCAAAATCACAAAAAAGTAGATTTTCTGGAAATCAAAATTGTTCTTGAGATTGAATCAATAATTGAAGATGAAAGTTACAAAGTCTACATTTAACATAAGACACAGCTACTTTTTTCATGAGAAATGTCTACCATTTGGATGAGCAAAATCATATAAAAGTAGACTTTTTGGAAATTCGTTCTTGAGATTGTTCTTCAAAGTTGGATCAAGTATTCTAAGATGCAAAGTCTACTATTAACATGAGTTAAGTCTACTATTAACATGAGTTAGGTCTACTAATAACATGGGCTAACTGACATGCAAAAGTAGACTTTTTGAAAATTACTATTTATGAAAATCAACTATAAAAGGAAGGGTAAGTTTTCATTTCGGGGGGATAGTTATGCTCTAAAAACGAAAGTTACTATTTATGAAAATCAACTATAAAAGGAAGGGTAAGTTTCCATTTTGGGGGATATTTATGTTCTAAAAACAAAAGTTACTATTTATGGAAATCTACTATAAAAGAAATGGTAAGTTTCTATTTTGGGAGGATAATTATGCTTTAAAAATGAAAGTTACTATTTATGGAAATCTACTATAAAAAGAATGGCAAGTTTCCATTTCGGGGGATTCTTTTTCTGAAAATTCAACACAAATTGCCACATGTCGCGACCTCATTCTTCCTAAGTCACTAATCTGTCTATGTCATTAAAGTTTTACATTTTTCCACCATTTCAGAACTTTATAAATGCATAGAAAATAGCTCCAGTGTCGGAAAAATTCACCGAAAAATGTCACGAACCACTGGCGAGACCCACTTCACAACTGCGTCTGAATTTTAGTCATCGGAATCACAACGTACCTACTAATGTGGTATAACTTGTTTGCTATGTTATATGCTAGTGTACAACTTTGTGAACCAACTATATAGAGGAAGCAAAATTTTCAAAAATCTCATGAAATAGGATGTGATCGGTATAGTAAAATACGGCTACAGTAGAAAAATCACTTTAATTCGTCAATGTTTGTGCCCTGATCGAAGCGGTCAACCCTATTTACGTTTATGTTTCACTAAAGAGAGCCATATCCTCGGGTGGTAAACGTCCCCAAAGTTTTACATGGGTAGTTATGTCTCATTTATCATTTATGTGAGACTTTATTATGTTGAAGAATCCACCAAACTAGGTCACGAAGAGGTAGGTAAGATAGTTTTCGTGTGATAAGTGAAGATGAATTAGGGTTGACCGCTTTGATCGAGCCACAAACATTGTTGAATCCAGTTGAATTTTATACCATAGCCATGTTTCACTATAATGATCACATCAATTTTTATTTTGTGAATTTTAGTCATCGGAATCATAACGTGCATACTAAAGTAGTATAACTTGTTTGGTAGATTATATGCTAATGTACAACTTTGTGAACGAACTATATAGAGGAAGCAAAATTTTCAAAAATCTCGTGAAATATGATGTGATCAATATAGTAAAATACAGCTACGGTAAGGAAAATCACTTTAATTTGCCAATGTTTGGGCCCCGATCGAAGCGGTCAACCTTATTTACGCTTATGCTTCACTAAGGAGAGCCATATCCTCGAGTGGTAAACGTCCCCAAAGTTTTACATGGGTGATTATGTCTCATCTATGTGAGACTTTATTGTGTTGAAGAATCGACCAAACTAGGTCACGAAGAGGTATGTAAGATAGTTTTCATGTGATAAGTGAAAATGAATTAGGGTTGACCGCTTTGATCGAACCCCAAACATTGTTGAATCCAGTTGAATTTTATACCATAACCATGTTTCACTATAATGATCACATCAGACGGTCAATTTTTATTTTGTGAATTTTAGTCATCGGAATCATAATGTGCCTACTAATGTGATATAACATGTTTGATAGGTTATATGCTAGTGTACAACTTTGTGGACCAACTATATAGATGAAGCAAAATTTTTAAAAATCTCGTGAAATAGGATGTGATCTGTATAGTAAAATACGGCTACGGTAAGAAAATCACTTTAATTCGCCAATGTTTGGGCCTCGATCGAAGCGGTCAACCCTATTTACGCTTATGCTTCAATAAGGAGAGCCCTATCCTTGAGTAATAAACGTCCCCAAAGTTTACATGAGTGGTTATGTCTCATTTATGTGAGACTTTATTGTGTTGAAGAATCAACCAAACTAGGTCACAAAGAGGTATGT
This sequence comes from Fragaria nilgerrensis, assembly GCA_010134655.1. Lineage (NCBI taxonomy): Eukaryota > Viridiplantae > Streptophyta > Magnoliopsida > Rosales > Rosaceae > Fragaria > Fragaria nilgerrensis. Next base: position 9,621,906 of record CM020977.1, read on the forward strand.
AAGATAGTTTTCGTGTGATAAATGAAGATGAATTAGGGTTGACCGCTTTGATCGAGCCCCGAACATTGTTGAATCCAGTTGAATTTTATACCATAGTCATGTTTCACTAAAATGATCACATCAGATGGTCAATTTTCATTTTGTGAATTTTCATTGATTTAATCTGAAGAACAATTTTGATTTCCAGAATGTCTACTTTTTTATGATTTTGCTCATCTAAATGGTAGACATTTCTCATGAAAATAGTAGTTGTGTTTTATGTTAAATGTAAACTTTGCAACTTTTGCATTTAATGGGTTCAATATCAAGAACCATTTTGATTTGCAGAAAGTCTACTTTTTTGTGATTTTGCTTATCTAAATGTTGGACATTTCTCATGAAAATAGTAGTTGTGTCTTATGTTAAATATAAACTTTGCAACTTTCCCTTTCAATTATTGATTCAATCTCAAGAACAATTTTGATTTCCAGAAAGTTTACTGTTTTGTGATTTTGCTCATCTAAATGGTAGACATTTTTCATGAAAATAGTAATTGTGTCTTATGTTAAATGTAGACTTTCCATCTTTTATCTTGGGTTGATTCAATCTCAAGAACAATTTTGATTTCCAGAAAGTCTACTTTTCTTTGATTTCTCTTATGTTAATGGTAGATATTTCTTATGAAAAGAGTAGATGTGTCTTATGTTAAATGTAGACTTTGCATCTTTTACCTTGGGTTCATTCAATCTCAAGAACAATTTTGATTTCCACAAAGTCTACTTTGTTTTGATTTGGCTTATATTAACGGTAGACATTTCTAATGAAAATAGTAGATATGTGTTATGTTAAATGTATACTTTGCATCTTTTACCTTGGGTTGATACAATCTCAAGAATAATTTTGATTTCCATAAAGTCTACGTTTCTTTCATTTCTCTTATGTTAATGATAGACATTTCTTATAAAAAGAGATGTGTCTTATGTAAAATGTAGACTTTGCATCTTTTACCTTAGGTTGATTCAATCTCAAGAACAATTTTGATTTCCAGAAAGTCTACTTTTCTTTGATTTCGCTTATGTTAATGGTAGACATTTATAATGAAAATAATAGATGTGTCTTATGTTAAATGTAGACTTTGCAACTTTTGACTTCGGTTGATTCAATCTCAAGAACAATTTTGATTTCCAGAAAGTCTACTTTTCTTTGATTTCGCCTATGTTAATGGTAGACATTTCTAATGAAAATCGTAGATGTGTGTTATGTTAAATGTAGACTTTGCATCGTTTACCTTGCGTTGGTTCAATCTCAAGAACAATTTTGATTTCCAGAAAGTCTACTTTTCTTTGATTTCGCTTATGTTAATTGACACGACCCACCCCGAATTTCACCTTAAACCCGGAGTAAATCGTGCGGGGACCACCTCCAAGGAAAGATTTACCGCTAACTTCGGTACAACCTCCCTTGAAAATGGACAACCCTTCTAATAGAAACCTGCAAACACGTCTAAAGGTTCCAAATCCAACCTTATAGACTCCTGGAGCCTTCGTGCTCCCCACAAATCACAACCTCTCCCAATATAGATTTAACAAAGATCCTATAACCAACATATTCAGAGCAACTCTATTTGAGAGGAAATGAATTAGAAATAAATAGAAAAGAGCGGAAGCTATACTATTGATTATGCCTCTTCTCCATGTACATCCGATCTCAACTATGCAATCCTGCAGACTGGGCATTTTAAAACGAAGGGCCCAGGGGAAGACATTTAATAACGTTAGAGTGAGTGGACATAAATAATTTAATAACAAAATATTTATGTATTCCCATTTTAATTTCAAAGAAAATATATTGCATGCGGCAGCTTAAAGACGCACAATTCATAATCTGATAATTTTACGACTAGCACTGGCTAGTCACCAACTCAAATAAAATGAAGCCTCTCAGGCTAAACTATATATAATCATATATTCGTATGTATCTACACTCGTCAGACTCCTTGTATGAATCCTAGAAACAATTCAGAAAAATAGAAATTCATACAAGGCTACAACGCTGACGTCTAACGCTCACGTTGCGCCATAATGGTATTTTTCCTCATTATGACCGAAAAGGGACGGTGTACATATACGTGTGGACTCCCTATATGAAAACCTAAATAAACTGAAAAAGAAAGAAGTTTTCATATAGGGCTATGACGCTTGTGTCTAACACGCACGACACGTCATAATGGTATTTACCTTATTATGACGGACCAAGCACGTATGGCTAGCTAGCATTTATATACATACTATTCTCATAAAATCCAAAAACATATATATCCACCGAAAATCTCATTTTCGGGATCTCTCCAAAGGAGGAAAAATTATCAAATAGGCGAGAAATCAATAATCTCATCAAAATAAACAAATGATTAATAAAATCATTCATCGTATGCTTTTTATTTAAAACAAAGGTCAACTCACAACTTTAGGCCTAAGCCTGACGTCGATCCGAGGTCTCTCCAATTTGAGTCTCCTCACGTCCTGTTCCAAATGTAATTTCCCACTAAAAATCCAATATTGATAAAATAGGCAAAATTAATCGAGAGCCATAAATACGCTCATCATTGCCTAAGTTCGATATTCTTAAATCGAACGATCCAAACTTTAATATCATACTTAGCAGTCGTAAATTCAACCTTCCCCAGAAATTGATTTAAATCCTACGGTCGGATTTTACATTATTTAACCGCTTAAATACCAAACTTCGGAAATTCACAAACCTATTCAAAACTCGTCCGAAAATTTTAAAACTCATTCCATTAAATTCCTCATAAAAATCTCCACCTAAAACAATTTTTCCAGCGGCGGCGCCGGCGGTGGCTCCGCCGGCAGCGGCGGCCGGCGACCAGCTCCGGCGACGTCCAAATTCTACCAAATTTTAACAGCAGCTTCCTCTCATCATTCCAAACAACTTTTATAACTATCACTAAGTCCAATTTCAAGCCTAACTAGGTCAATCGAACGAAAACATCCTAAAAGCCCTAGAATTTCAACTTCGAATTTCTCCTTACCGAGCTCAAGAGGGATCGAGCCTTTTGGAGGGGTTGTTGCACGGGAGGAGAGCTTCAAAACGAGCCAAAGATCACCGGCTTTGGTGGCCGGAGGAGGGAGCTCCGGCGAAAACAACCACGGGCAGCAGTGGCGTCACCGCGCTTTAACGCCGGCGAGTGAGGACCGGTCACCACCCCCGGCTGGATGAGCGGCGTCCCAGCTGCCAGACGCGACCCGTGCGGCGGCCAGGCGTGGCCGGACGGCGGCGGTCGGGCGGAGAAAGATTCCGACAGCGGGAGAAGAAAGGGAGAGCGCGGGAGAGAAAAGAGAGAGAAGAGGTAGAAAAGGGAGAAGAGAAAAGAGAGAAAAAAAATGGGTTTGGGCCTCACACCAACCCGGCCCAATATCATAAAAATACCCAACTTCACCAATTTAACACCCCAAAATAAAATACCCTAATAAAAATTACCTTTTACTAGCTAAAATTTACTATTTTACCGTCGTTACATTTTTCTCCTACGAATAACTCTCCGAAATAATAGTCCCTCAAAACCCCTCTAGGGACCAATTAAACTATAACTCCATGTCGAAGACGGTAAAATTCTTATTATAACCAAGCTAGTAAATAAGATAAAATTTACGGGTCGGGATGTGACATTAATGGTAGACATTTATAATGAAAATAGTAGATATGTTTTATGTTAAATGTAGACTTTGCAACTTTTACATTCGGTTGATTCAATCTCAAGAACAATTTTGATTTCCAGAAAGTCTACTTTTCTTTGATTTCGTTTATGTTAATGGTTGATATTTCTAATGAAAATAGTAGATGTGTGTTATGTTAAATGTAGACTTTACATCTTTTACCTTGGGTTGATAGAATCTGAAGAACAATTTTGATTTCCACAAAGTCTACGTTTCTTTGATTTCTCTTATGTTAATGGTAGACATTTCTTATGAAAAGAGTAGATATGTCTTATGTTAAATGTAGACTTTGCATCTTTTACTTTGAGTTGATTCAATCTCAAGAACAATTTTGATTTTCAGAAAGTCTAATTTTCTTTGATTTCTCTTATGTTAATGGTAGACATTTTTAATAAAAATAGTAAATGTCTGTTATGTTAAATATAGACTTTCCATCTTTTACCTTGGGTTGATACAATCTCAAGAACAATTTTGATTTCCAGAAAGTCTACGTTTTTTTATTTCTCTTATGTTAATGGTAGACATTTATTATGAAAATAGTAGATGTGTCTTATGTAAAATGTAGACTTTGCAACTTTTGTCTTCGGTTAATTCAATCTCAAGAAAAATTTTGATTTCCAGAAAGTTTACTTTTCTTTGATTTCTCTTATGTTAATGGTAGACATTTCTTATGAAAATAGTAGATGTGTCTTATGTTAAATGTAGACTTTGCATCTTTTACCTTGGGTTGATTCAAGCTCAAGAACAATTTTGATTTCCACAAAGTCTACTTTTCTTTGATTTGACTTATGTTAACGGTAGACATTTCTAATGAAAATAGTAGATGTGTCTTATGTTAAATGTGGACTTTGAAAGTTTTACCTTCGGTTGATTCAATCTCAAGAACAAGGGTGCCCAAGAATAATTTCGATTTCCAGAAAGTCTACTTTTCTTTGATTTCGCTTATGTTAATGGTAGACATTTATAATGAAAATAGTAGATGTGTCTTATGTTAAATGTAGACTTTGCAACTTTTGCCTTCGGTTAATTCAATCTCAAGAACAATTTTGATTTCCAGAAAGTTTACTTTTCTTTGATTTCGCCTATGTTAATGGTAGACATTTCTAATAAAAATAGTAGATGTGTGTTATGTTAAATGTAGACTTTGCATCTTTTACCTTGGGTTGGTTCAATCTCATGAACAATTTTGATTTCCAGAAAGTCTACTTTTCTTTGATTTCTCTTATGTTAATAGTAGACATTTATAATGAAAATAGTAGATATGTCTTATGTTAAATGTAGACTTTGCAACTTTTACCTTCGGTTGATTCAATGTCAAGAACAATTTTGATTTCTAGAAAGTCTACTTTTCTTTGATTTCGCTTATGTTAATGCTTGATATTTCTAATGAAAATAGTAGATGTGTCTTATGTTAAATGTAGACTTTGTATCTTTTACCTTGTGTTGATTCAATCTCAAGAACAATTTTAATTTCCAGCTTATGTCTAGTTTTCTTTGATTTCTCTTATGTTACTAGTATACATGTCTTATGAAAAAAGTAGTTGTGTCTTATGTTAAATGTAGACTTTGTATTTTTTACCTTGGGTTGCTTTAATCTCAAGAACAATTTTGATTTCCAGAAAATTTACTTTTCTTTGATTTCTCTTATGTTACTAGTAGACAGTTCTTATGAAAAAAAGTAGTTGTGTCTTATGTTAAATGTAGAATTTGCATCTTTTACCTTGGGTTGCTTCAATCTCAAGAACAATTTTGATTTCCAGAAAGTTTACTTGTCTTTGATTTCGCTTATGTTAATGGCAGAGATTTCTAATGAAAATAGTAGATGTGTCTTTTGTTAAATGTAGACTTAGAAATTTTACCTTCGGTTGGTTCAATCTCAATCACAATTTTGATTTCTAGAAAGTCTACTTTTCTTTGATTTCGCTTATGTTAATGGTAGAGATTTGTAATGAAAATAGTAGATGTGTCTTATGTTAAATGTAGAGTTGCAAATTTTACCTTGGGTTGATTCAATCTAAAAAACAATTTTAATTTCTAGAAAGTCTACTTTTCTAATGAAAACAGTAGATGTGTCTTATGTTAAATGTGTCTTTCGACTTGTAACATTTTCTGTGATATTTTTCATGACAGCAGTAGATGTTTCTTATGATAGTTGTAGACAGTCTCAAGAATCATTTTGATTTTCAGAAAGTCTACTTTTGAGTGATTTTGCTCATCTAAATGGTAGATATTTCTAATGAAAATTGTAAATATAAAGAGACTTAACGGAGAGTTAACAGTGTTAGTTTGCTTTAACCTGCTATAGAAAGTCAAAACTGGTTGGGTATCCATACCTTAAGACACACAAGTGTCACCCTTATTTAAGTGAGCATATTACCAAATACAAGAAAACATTGTTCACCAACCCGATCATTAGATTTAAAAAATAAACATAATTTCTTTGGCCCAATCAACAGGCATGAGGCCCAACAAGAGGTTGTCTTAGTCACTTGCAAGTTGTCTTCTCCCGCTAAACCTGTAAATAGACCAGATTTTGATTGGAATTCAGTATGAAACTGTCATTTTTAAACGGGTTTGGATTGAAAAGTTTGATTCATTTAAATGTAGAGATCTCGATTAATTACACTAATGTGATTGGGATATGGGATAAATGTTGCTGCTTAGTGGGGATATATGACATATATATTCATGTGTGCGAGAGCGCTCATCTTAACCTATGATATCAAACCCCGCTCTGTGAGGTATGCCAACATATAACATATTGGCCTGAATGAAAAAATTCTAACCATGTTGAGTTGGACCCACTAACAAAGACGGTCTTTGGCTCGGTGATGCCGGCACCCTCTGGAGTAAAACATGTTGGATACAAATGAGTCTTTGTTAGAAACATAATGAGAAAAATGAGATTGTAATGTATAAAGTTCGCCTTGTAGCACAAGGCTTCTCACAATGTTCTGTAATTGACTACGATGTGACGTAATGGACTTTATATCGTTCCAATAAATTGTCAGTTTGGTAGTGTCTTAAGCTGTATATGCAGCTGATGTTTGTGGTATTGTGGTTACTACCTATCTTTATCGGGATCCAGACACGGATGTGTGTGTGTGTGTACAGGCCGGATGTGGAGCACACGTCTACACTGTCCTTAAAGTGTGGACGTGCCTTTGTTCGCCACCATCCAGTGCCGACGACTGCGCGCCTCCACCTGAGCGGACTCCAGCAGCGTCCCCGATCACTTTCCCTCCCCAGCGAGTCCGCCGAATTCCAGTTTCCGGCGATATCACCCAAAACTTCAAACAAGATCGATCTCGTCGGAAAACTGGAATTCGACGGACTCGCCGGGGAGGGAAAGTGGTTGGGGACGCTGCTGGAGTCCGTTAGGGTGGAGGCGTGCCGTCGTCAGCACTGTCCGGTGGCGAACAAGGCACGTCCGCACTTTAAGTATTGTGCGGACGTGCGCTCTACATCGTTTTTGTGTGTTATATATATTCTTACGGTGCGGATTTCCACTTTAGACTCACTTTTCAATCGAATTTTCACATCTTCACCGTCTAGTCTTTAGATACTAATGTATATATCATCTTTACAAAATTTCAGCCAATTTGGTTATCAGTAAGGCACTCAAAACTGCGTTTTTCTGTTATAAACATGAACGGTTCAAGTTTGATAGAATTATGTTCATCCATTGGCTTAATTGAATTTGAGTGCCTTAATGATAACCAAATTTGCTGAAATTTTGCAAAGATGATCCATACATTAATATTTAAAGACTAAACGGTGGAGATGTGAAAATTCGATTGAAAAGTGAGTTTGAAGTGGAATTCCGCACCGTAAGAATAAATACTGACATCCTTACCTGAGAAAATATATATATATATATATATATATATACACACACACACACACACATGACCCTTCCACTAAAGGATCCCTTATTATGACTTATATGAGGGATTGAGCATTAGACTAACTTTTCGATCACATTTTTCAATCTTAACCATTCAGTTTTTAGGTCTTAATATGTAGATCACTTATGCAAAATTTTATCTAAATTGGTGATCGTTAAGGTGCTCAAAACTGCAATTTTCATGAACGGTTCATGATTGGCAAATTTGAACCGTTCATTGATTTAAGCTAGTTCGAAGCCTTAAAGATCACCAATTTGGCTGAAAATTTCTAGAAATGATCTACTCATATATACTGAGAGGTTGAATGGTGGAGATGTTGATATGTGATAAAAAAGTTGGGCTAATGCTCAATCCCTCGTATAAGTCATAATAAGGGATCCCTTATATATATATATATTATTTTTTTTTTAAAACTTTTTATTAATAACTCACACACCTTACATATGTCAATGAGGTTTGACCTTAAAGTTGTCAGTTAAACACCTTAACCAACCAAGTCACAGCTATATATATATATATATATATATATATACAGTTCCTATCCAGAGCGAAGCTTCACATTGTAATTAAAGTGTGAAGTTTCTTATTTGACTCACATTTCGGTCATATTTCCACATCTCCACCATTCAGTTTGTAGAACCTAATACATATATCACTTCTGCCAAGTTTCATTGAATTTGATGATCGTTTGAGTTTTCATAATCGTTATTTACACAAACAGTTCTGAATAGACAGATTTATGGTCCGTTCGTTGATTTAATCTAATTCGGTACCTTAACGATTACCAATTTGGATGAAACTTGGCAAGAGTGATCTATGCATTAGGTTCTATAAACTGAAAGGTAGAGATATGGAAATATGACCGAAAAATGAGTCAAATAAGGAACTTCACACTTTAATTTCAAAGTGAAGCTTCGTTTTGGATAGATATATATATATATATATATATATATATATATATATATATATATATATATATATATATATATATATCCCTTATTGTTACTGCCTGATATATATCTGTGTATGTGAAACTAATGACAGACAGAGATTAGAAGAAAAGTGTTAAAGGCCCAGAAAAACAAAAAAGTTGTTCTATGTCGAACTTCATCAGTCAGATGCAAGCACAAAAACATAATGGTCGATAGGAGGGATTCAATTCAGAAAAACTACATGACTATTGAGATGATTATGCTATTTGCGCTTCACCTCCAGAAAAAGACTGAGATTTATTTATGGTGCACGAGTTTGTTTCGTTCTGAATCTTTCAACAGATGTGGAATTGTATGAATTTTGTGAACATGTTAATCTTGAATGACCAGAGTAGTAGCATTTGATCATTTTAACTTGTGAGGTGTATGCAATTTTTCGCTCGATTGTGGGCTAGTTCTATGAATGCAAGAGCTCTGATGAGTGTGTTGAGAAAGATTTGATAATATTGTCCTCAATTGAGCATATTGTATTATTGTTTGCTTTTTTGGTAATAAATCACTATAACTACATAGTTGATATTAATTGGGGAATAAAATCTATCAAGAATAGAAATAAAATGTGCAGAATCTAAGCTTACAATAAAAAAGAAAGGGTACGGTTATTGCCACCCCACCAAATAGTTTGTTCACCCCACATTTTAATTTTAAACTAAATATTCCAATACTAACCTCATAATCAAGAATTTTTGTGAAAATATAATATTAAACTAAAATCTATAAAATCTAAACAACAACAATTCTCTACATCTTTACATCGGAGAAAAAAAAAATCTCACTGGAAAACTGGAATTCGGCGGACTCGCCGGGGAGGGAAAGTGATCGGGGACGCTGCTGGAGTCTGCTGGGGTGGAGGCGCGTGTCGTCGGAGCCGTACGGTGGCAAACGGAGGCACATCCACACTTTAGAGACAGTACAGACGTGCGTTTCATATCTTTTTCGTATATATATATATATATATATATATATATATATATATATATATATATATATCATAAAAAAGGAACTCAAGAAAGGGATTGAGGAGAACATATATAGGATGTACGTAGTTTGAGAAGAATGGAAGTCTGCGTCAATATATTGATGCGTATTTCAGTATTTGTATATATTTTTAGATTTTATTATATTGAGGGAAAAAATAAAAACCATATTTTCTCAAAATTTTAAGAGTAGAATTATAACGTTAAAGGTAAAAAATAAAAAATGGGGTGAACTGAGTATTTGGTGGGGTGGAAATAGCCGCACCCAAAAGAAAAATCCCTCTCATGTGAAACTAATTAACACTTGAATATTGTTGGATGCTTTCCAAACATGAATATCTCATACTGATTATCTGTTGTTGATCACTTGTTATATAAACAGACTCCCTCCGTCACAGTTTTTATATACATCGTCGCCAAAAGAAGCTCTTCGCTAGTTGCCTCGCACAAACAACAATGGTAACCAAAACATCAATCAAAGTGCAGCTGGCTGTCTTTTGCATCATCTTCGTATCCATCTTGGCTCTTACTGACTGTAAGCGATTTCATAATTCTCATTTAGAACATGTACATGTTTCACTTTCTTCTTCAGCTAGTATATGTACTTGTGCATTGTGTAGATTAAACCCCATAACTTTTATTTAAAATGGTACCATGACATGCATCTGTCAAAATTGTGGACTATACCACACGATTTTTGGCCTCAGGTCGCTTGTTCTTGACTAATTAATCTCATATCGATTGAAAATCTGAAATTTAATCTTTTTTTCTTTTCAATATGACACATTAGGCAAAGAAAGCAATGCCATTGGGGGATATTAGCACAACAGCAGGGAGATGCATGTTGACAAATTGTCCAGATATGATCATCGATTTTATAAGAGCATAAAGATACATATTTGCGACTACAAGTGCCTTAGAGGAGAATGTTATTGGTGTTGTGATCTCCCGAACAGGGGAAATTGCTACTCTGTCGAAAAAGTTTGTATTAACGGGTGCCTTCCCTAAGGTAACCAGTCCCAGATAAAAAGGCTTGAATTATTTCTCAAAATTAAAATAAATAAATGAATGATGTTGATTTATCCTTGATGTTGTTGTTTTTCTTGCATATTTCTACTCTAATTTAATTAAGCGGTTGATTTTATTTAAAAAATCATCTTTGTACGACACCTTCTTCCCAACTCTCGTGCGGATTAATCACAACATCCATGTAACATGAGATGAACAATTATTCTTTTGAGTTAAGTTCTCTTTCCTCTTTAGTTAGATATAGCTACAGAAAAATTTAGCTTTTATTTAGCTATGTTGTTGGAGTGAAATTTTGTCCTTGAAGTAACTAAATTTAAGATTATTTTAGGATATAGGTGCATTGGGTTGTGCTCGAATTAAGTTGTGACCAAACTAAGACGGAAGAGGTCAAATAATATTAGTTTCCAAACCACAAACCTGGACGAATCAGCACACGCGCGATGTCTAAAACGTAATGTTATGGATCCACTCACACGTAACTTGTGGCAAACACACCATAAACACGCTAAACGAGATTTACGCAAAAGTTGTTTTATAAATACGAGAGGAATCAAGTGATACAAGGACGAAACAAAAACCGCAAATCAAATCATAAGTACTCTCTGAGTGCATCCATACCCATCCAGCAAAATTTTCTTTCGTCAAGCATGTAGCCTGAGCCCAAAAATTCTATCCTCAAGAAAAAGGCTTTCAAAAAAAATAGGTGAGGAAATTCATTCAACGAAGTTTTCCTCACCAATGCGGTCGTAGCAGTTTCATTCCTTCTCCGTACTTCTCCCTTCTCTGTTGATGTTTCGAAGTATGGCATTAGATGGTGCTAAACGTGATTCATATAACAAAACAGGATTCTTTTTAAGCGTTAATGATTTATGATTATTTTTCTCATGATATCTAATTACATGATTAACATCAGTTTAACGTTAGATGAACCATTTGGTTAGGGTACCACACTCACATTCCGTGTGAACTAATGTAGCAAAAACACATCATTTAATAAAATATGTGATAAGTTGGAGATTTTACCACATAAAATGAGATGCATGTGGAATCAAAAAAGTAGTTCACGTACTCTTACCACCAACTACAAGGTTGCGATTGTTATTAGTGAAAGGAGTTTCGTTATGGGAATCAATTGCAGTGAACATGTTTCATAATGCAATGCAATGTCGTGAGGAGTTCCCTTTGATCATTCTTTTTATGAAAGATTTTTCTATCAAACAATGTCAGCTGAACCACAATTTAAGAAATCACCTAAAGACCATCTTAAAAGATTTTATTTTGATCATTCTCTTTTCATTCCAATTAGAAAATTTCATTAAATGATATAACTGTGTCACATCAGCTGACACGTAAGGTTGACTCGATTGTCTTAAATATGTTGCTTGGAGTGGCCACGAGAAAATTAATATAAATGAAGAGTCCCAGTCACAAACAAAGGTTCCATGCCATAATCCAGTCTTTGCATATACAAATTTCAGGCAGAAGAAGCAGAAACCAAATTTTGAATAACATCAGCACAGAAAGTCAAATCCAATGTCCTACAAAGAGAAACAATTGATAGCTGAAACTGTCTGCTACAAATGCTTAAATCAAATGGAAGACCAATGCCCATTAATACAGGGTAGATTAAGAGAAGGCTAATACCGAGTGTATGATAGATACTCCACAGCTTTGCGTGAGTGAATTTCTGAACCCACTTGATGACCGGATGTGATCCAGAAGAAGGATCAGAGAACCCGGCCGGCATCTCCGGGCCATCTGAATGAGCTGATCACAGTGTCAGATCGGATCAGGAAAAAAAAAAAGACATTCCGACTTTTCCTTCTTTTATTAGGAAGACTGCATATGTCTTTACGTTACTGGGACTTGTGAGATGTGGAGTTGTATGAATTTTTTGAACAAGTTAATCTTGAATAATATTGTAGAAGCATTCGATCATTTTAACTTGTGAGGTACATGCAATTTTTCACTCGATTGTGGGCTCGAAAGTTCTATGAATGCAAGAGCTTTGATGAGTATGTATCGAGAAAGATTTGATAATATTGTCATCAATTGAGCATATTGTTTGTTTTTTTGGTAATAAATCACTATCACTTCATATTGATGAAAACTGGGGAAGAAAATCAATCAAGAAACGAAAGAAAGTGAGCAGAATCTAAACATACCATAAAAAAGAAAAATATTTCTAATGTGAAACTAACTAATGCTTGATTACTGTTGGATGCTTTCCATACATGAATATCTCATACTGATTGTCTGTTGATGATCACTTGTTATATAAACACACTCCCTCACAGTTTTATATCATCGCCAAAAGAAGGTCTATGCTAGTTACCTCACACAAACAACAATGGTAACCAGAGCATCAATCAAAGTGCAGCTGGCTGTCTTTTGCATCATCGTCGTACCCATCTTGGCTCTTACTGAGTGTAAGCGATTGCATAATTCTACATTAGAACATGATCTCACTTTCTTCTTCAGCTATGTGATTATTGTGCATTGTGCAGATTAAACCCCATAACTTTTTTTTTTAAAGAATAAATGATACAAAAGCTTTCTGAAGACCATGACATGCATCCGTCAAAATTGTGGACTGTACCACACGATTCTTGGCCTAATATTGCTTGTTCTTAATTTTATATCGATTGAGAGACTGAGTTTTTCTTCTTTTTATTTTCAATATGACACATACAGGCAAAGAAAGCAATGTTGTTGGGGATATTAGCACCAACAGCAGGGAGATGCATGTTGGTAAATTGTCGAGATATGATCATCCATTTTATAAGAGCATAAAGATACATATTTGCGACCATCAGTGCGTCAAAGAAGGTTGTTACTGGTGTTGTACTCTCCCGGACAAGGGAAACTGCTACTCTGTCGAACAAAATTGTAATAATTATTGCACTCCCTAGCTAGCCAGTCCCAGATAAATACGATCAAAAGGCTTGAATATTTCTCACAATTGGAATAAGAATGTTGTTGATTTGTTCATTTGAATTATGTAAAGTATATATGTGGTAAAAGATACCTTCTTTCTTGCATATTCTACTCTAATTTAAGCGGATTTTATTAAAAAAAAAAATCATCTTCCACCAAACAAAATTGTAAAAGATACCTTCCTCTCAACTCTCGTGAAAATGTGCAGATTATTCACAACATCCATGTAACATGAGATGAATATTTCATCTTTGAAGTATGAAGACCTTTTTTCTATGACTGTCCAAAATATGTTATTTGGAATTCTCTTCAGAATATAAATGAAGAGTCTCAGTCACATACAAGGTTCCATCCATATTCGGTATTCCTGTTTTTGCATTTTTAAATTTCGGGGCACAAGCAGAAACCGAATTTTGAACTACAAATAAAATCGTCACAGAAAATGAAATCCAAACGAAACAAGACAATTGATAGCAGAAACTGTTTGCTACAAATGCTCAAACGAAATGGACGATCAATGCCCATACAGGGAAGACCAAGAGAAGGATAATACCGAGAGTGTTTGATATTCCATGGCTTTGCGTAAATGAATTTCTGAACCCACCTGATGACCGGATGTGCTCTTGCAACAGGTAACATCCAATGAGCAAACATATTAGGACGCCGACCCAGCTCTCCTTCAAGGTTTCTGCGAAGAAATCTGGAGCCACAACTAGAAGAAGGATAAGAGAACCCGGCATCTCCAGCCAATCTGAAATAAGTTATCAGTCAGATCAGATCATGGAAAAGGCACTCAAGACTTTTCCTTCTTATATTAGGAATACTACAAATGTGTTTTACGTTACAGGGACTTGTGAGATGTTGAGTTGTATGCTGTGCTATTGTAATATGTGAAAAATGTTAATCTTGAATGACACTGTAGAAATGTACTTCGTATGTAGTCTCTACTATGTATAACCATTTTTCACTCACATTCTCACAGTAAAAGTCTTTAGCAAGAACTGCAAAGCAATAGCTTTTTCAATATAAATCTATAACAAAGATGTAGAGGCACAGTATACTTTTTGATATTTGATCTCATATACAGGGAAGAGTAGTAGCTTCAGTGTCCAATAAACTTGGCTGAACTCAAATTAGAAAACAGAATCTTCCTACATATAGCGTGTAACATTAAGATAAGATATTCAAGAAAATGATATAATACCTACACAATTAGATGATTGTGGGTGCAGTCAGCTGAGCAAACTTGAGTACACAGAACTGAAAAATGTAATCAAAGTAGTACAATATATGACTTGCCTGGGAAATGCCTTGGGAAGAAAAGCCTCAATACAACAGCAACAAAAGCAATCCAACTTCCAACCTCTCCTCTGAATTATATATATTGAAGAAAAAGTTGTGAATATCTGAGGCTATTGACAATAAAAAGGTTGTAAAGTCCAGAAGAAAATGTATGAACAAAAGTACATAATTTACCTCAGTAAGTTGAAGATCCCCCAAGGAAGACTAAAGAAAATGTAAGGGACTAGGAGTGAAGTGAGCATATTTGTTCTCCAGTTTGTTCGATCCAATACCAACAAATAACTGCATTCAATATATTCTTAGACTGAACTTTTAAGAAAGCACATCTCAGACAGAATTCAGAGACCAATTGCTAGGGACAAAATTGAACGAAGGGCTTAGAGAAGAAAAATGTATCCTGAAATCTGAAATACTTCTTCAATTTGTTTCATTCATATACAAGCAGAATCTGATAAAGTCATGTACAGAAATCAACATCACAATGGACAACGAATGTTGTTTGTCCACACAATTGGCTACATCTTGGCTATTCAAACTTAACTCATACAAGTGGTAGCATTCACTATCAACTGGCATATACAATGGTTTACTTGTATGTCAATGCCTTTGTGGACTACCCCATGTTATAAATAGTTCCTCACAAGGGACCTTACTGTAATATAGAGAGGCATAAATCCGTAAGAAAGAGAAATAAAAGTATATGCAGCAGATTGGGAACTATATGTTCTTTAATCAAAGAATAGAATATCCATTAGATGAAGACCAAATCGAATCACTTAATTGACTTTTCCCTTCCAAACAATTAGAAAATCTACCAAGGTAAACATAAGTCTATACCAACTCTCATCATTGGATACTATTTACAACCAAGACAGTCACTTTCCCCATTTTCTAGTTTCTACATCCCTAAATCTGATTAAACACAGAACACAATAGTAATAAGAGAAAGTGACGACTATGAACCGCCCACAAAACACTAATAGGATAAAAATGACTGCAGCAAACATCAAACACCAAATGTAATTCTAAGAGAGTGACGGAGAAGGCACTCACATGGCAGCACAGGAGGCAAGCCATTTGAGAACAGTAGTACCGAAACCAATCCCACCGAGCCTAGTAGCATCCCTGATGAGTCTCTGGGCCGCAATCTTAAGCTCATTGATATCGGAATTCATCAACTCATTGGCCGCAACTGGATCAGTTTTCATAGCCAAATAGTCCACCCTCCCCATATCTTCTCCTTCTGATCTTCAAATGCAAATTAGAAAAAGCTGTGAACACCAAAACACCAATGAGCCTTTGTTTCTGGGTTTAAGTTGTTTGGATCTCTCTGTTTGGTAAGTTGGGGGTCCCTTTGGTTATGAGCTCAGTCTGTCAAGAAGGGAATGTAAAGGGGTGGCGAAGCTTCGGATCTTAAACCCTGTTTTAGGATGTCAGGCTTTGACTGTTCTGCCACTTGGACGTACCAATTAGTGAGCACGTAGCGGAAGGAGCTTAGTCCTGCTCGTCCCTCTGGATTGCATGGGTATGCCACGTGTTGACATTTCCAATTTTAGTTACAAAATTGAAGGTTTTATGGAAAAAGAAAAAAAAATTCATTTAGTTACAAAAGAAAAGAAAGACGCCCCCAACGAGTTTTGGCTCAGTTGGCAAGGACGGGTTTGTGGTGAAGACCCTATCCAAGTTCGATCCCCGTTACCAACAGGCTTTGTTGGTTCGCGATCTGTAGATTCTCTTGTGAAAATCCATACCACAGGTATGTGTCCACATATAACGTAACTAAGTTCTTACCTAAACTTTTTATAACCAAAAAAATAAAAATAAAGACCTAATGGCTTGGTCTAGTGGAAATATGGTTGTAAGGATTTTCTTGATAGGAGAAAGTTGTAAGAATTCACATCTAACTTACTCCCGGCCCAAAAACAAACAATAGCTCACTCAGCCATCATCTTTGTACCAATAGAAACCATAGAATTAGACTATGAACCAATAAGATGCAACCTCTTACCACAATAATCACCTTCATGTCCAAGCTACTGATGAAAAACCAAACCCCAAGCTATAACGAAAAAGAAAAACCAACCAAGAAACTTGTGATATATCATTAAGGTCAACTTTAAGAAAAGCTTCACCCTTTACTTTTTGGTTAACCTCAGAACTCTATAACTAAGTACTCAGTTGTGTACTTGGCAACCTATTTTTCACATTTGGTACTCATAAACCTGTATAACATAAACCTTTCAGTTTATCCATACGATATTTTGCTTTGTCTTCGTATAAATTAGGGGAATTTTCATATACACCTAATTTTGAAGAGTGGTTTTAAATAAAACCCACCTAAATATTCCTATCAGATAGACATCTAAAATGTATCAATTATGATAAATATTATGTCCTATTTTTTCTAAATTTTACACAATTGCCACCATTCAATTATAACATATTAATATAATAAAAAAAACTTAATTGATGTTGTCTTAAATACCTTGATTATGAGTTTTTCTTTTAACACTAACATTTTTCAATCAATTTGCAAGAATCATGTAGTTTTCTTTATTTTTATGAAAAAATCTAGATTAAAGAAATTTATTTTCTAATCTATACATAAGGTAAAATATAATATGAATAAGATATCTGATCTAAACCCTATACCCTAAACCCTATACCCTATACCCTATACCCTATTATACCCTATACCCTAAACCCTAAACCTAAACCCTATACCCTATACCCTAACTCTATACCCTAACCCCAATACCCTAAACTCAATTTTGGGTTTCTTCTTTTTAGGTATATTATCATATCATGCCCTACTTAATATGTACATTAGAAACGTAAGTAGTAGAGAGTAAAATGTTTTCTCGATTAGGATGAGAAACGATATAATAATATACCTAAAAGAAGAAAATTAATCAAAGAATAAGAACATGTACCTTACAATTAGACATTTTTTCGACTATGTAGAGACACCAAATGTGAGCTTAGGAATGAAAAATATCATCCTATTACAAATGACATACTTCTGTATATAGCATATATATATACACACTCAAGTTAGTAATAACAAGGTAAGAAATTAAAGAATGTAATTGATTATGACAAAGTTAAATCAAACTAAATTTTAGTTAGTATTTGAGTTTCAAATTGATGCTAAAATTGAGAAATATACCAAATTTAGCTTTCTACTGTCTGAAGGGCAAATTAGAGAAACCGAAAAAATAAAGAAAACTATTAATTATAGACATTTGCTCTATATGGTATATTTGCTTATATGGAGTGGGTGTAAAATAAAAGAAAAATATGTATGGGTTTATCTTAAAAGAGATCTAGTATTTTGGGTTTTTATCTAATTTTCTCTATAAATTATGAGTAACGAAAACCCAAATTCTTAGATTCAAATTTATGCCGTGTGTCTGTATGTGAGAGGAACATAGTCACAGACCTCTACTTCCGATTACCGGCGGGACTATGGGAGACGCCTTCGAAACCACCCCCTCCCTACCTAAAGGGTTGTATAATCTAATCTAGCTGCTTGCACTAAGTTATAGTTTGCTGATAAAAAAAGTGCAAATTTTGAGTTTGTATTTTAAGGTTTAGAGCATTTCTTAACAGATGTTTTAGCAAATATTGGCCACATTGTCTCCAGTTCTTTTCTTGGTTGTATCAGCTGCCCCCTGAAGCACAACAAGCTGGATTGTTTGATTTGTTAGGAGTTGATTGTACTCAAGGGTTCTCGTTGTAGTTGTTTTACTTCTTAATCGGAAAAAATAAATTTAGGGTTTAAAGCTCCGCATTTCCGCAAGTCGCAAATGAGCTCCTAGACAGTCTATCTTCCTAAAGGAAATAGGGAATGTTTGTTCGACATAATTGAACTATTCCACACCTAATCTCCTAATCATCATGAGTCATGACCAAGGACTTTTGTCCGGCGATTATATATGTACTCTTGGAGGCTAGGGGCTTCCTAAAGTCATACCAACTCCTAAGAACTTCAATAAAAAAAAGCTAAAGCAAAAGCAAAGAATGCATGAAAAGGTCACATTTGCACTTCTACCATGTAACGCTTTTGCTTTGATGCTTTCACCCCAATAATAATAATAACATATCGTAATTTCTCATGTGTCCCTCAAAAGATGTGTGTCGAATCCGCGACCTATCATTTGAGTGAAAGCGTCAATCAATTACAAACAAAGAAGAAATCACAGAGGCCTCAATCCGGGGTACCAAACACTATTGTTGATGATGATGGTGGCGCCGCCCTTTCCTCCCCTCCACGACCGTCGGCTCGTGCGAATCGCACACTTGGGTCTTGAACTTGCACCCGAACCGCCGGGTCAACGAGCCTTTCCATCCGGTCTGCCCATCGGGTTGACCCGGCGGCTTATTGTCAATCTTTTCGATCACCTTCTTCATGTTGGAGCACTCCCGCTCAAGCTGATGGACCCGCGTCCTCATGCTATCCATATCCAACCGCAGCACCTGATTCTCCCTCACAGCCGACCTCCACGTGCCTCCACCTCCTTCCTCCGCGCCACCTTCATCCTCCTCCTCACTCTCCGCCTCTCTTCGCAACACCGAAGGCCGACTAAACTCCAACGGCGCAGCCTCGCCGGCTATCAGAGTACCAGCGATGGCGTGACGAAGCTGAAGCTGCTCGAAGAACAAGACTTGCACGACGGCGCGCAGAGGCAACCGCTCGTTCTGGGCGGCGTGAGTGCACGCCTCCAATGTGAGCTTCTGGCAATCCAGAATCCCACATATCTTCTCCCGCTCCGGTTCCGATATCCACGGATGCGCCTGCCCAAACAGCAACAATAAATCATTTCAAATTTTTGAAAACTATATCTCAAACTACAACTATTCCAAACCAACCTTGAGATAAACATCCACAGCTCTGTAAAGCCCGTCGTCGAACAGCCTCGCCCGCTCCGGCAGCGCCATTGCGAAGTTGTAGAATCTATCCGGCTTCAAATTCGCATCCGACGCAATCTCAGACAGATACTCGTCTGTTAGTTTCCCAACCAGCATCAGCGCCGGCGATGTAGCACCTTCAATATCACGCTCTTCCTCTTCATCTTCATCTTCAATCCCATCTCTGTTTCTGTTTCGGTTCCTCTCTAACCCGTCCAGAAAAGACCCCAGAATCCTCTCCACGCAGTCGATGTCGTATAGAGTCTCATTCAGATACGAATAGCTCGGTATGAGCAGATCGTCCAAGCTAGCTTGCTCCAGCTGCGACCCAATCTTCTTCTCCAATGCGGCTTTACATCCCTGCGAGGCGTTCAAGATGTTCGCCGTTCTCAACAACCCGAACAGAAATCTTGTATTCGTTGAAGGTCTTGGTGTCTTCTCCAATGGAAGGTTCGAGATAATAGTCTCCAACAACTCTCTCTGTTGGCTCTCCGAAGCTAAAGAGGAGCCAGAAGTTGTGGTGGTGGAAGAAGAAGGTTTTCGAGTCGATCTTGAGATTCCGGGGATGTATTTCTTGGCGTAATACATCAAACACGTCTCCACCATTTCACGACTGAGATTTCCGCTCTTCATTGCTAGAATCAATCTCTTGAAGAAAGGAAGGCTTAAGAGGACCAAATCTTCAAGCCAAGAATCTGGATGGTTTGCTCTAGAAATCCCTTTTCTTCTTCCACCAGTGTCAATCCCATTCCACAGAATCTGGTGTTTGGATGAGTTTGGATTCGGGGCGACTTCATTGACCGGCCAGCCAAACAGGCTGGGATCGGCGTTGGTGGCTCTGTTAGCTATGGAGTCGATACATCTCTGTGTAATGCCTAACGTCTCCGCGAGTGGCATGACGCGCTCGCAGGATTTGAGAGCTTTGATGGACTCCTTGAAACTCTTGAACACGGCTTGAGACAGGAACCTCTCGGTTTTGGAGATGAGGTTGTCTTCGGAGTACTCTTCTGTCATCTCTAGATACTCTCCGGCGCAGCGGAGAGGTCCCACATTGGTCGAGTTGAGGTCGATTTTGACGCCGTAGCAGAATTTAGCGGCGATTTCAAAGGTCTCGGAGCCGCCCGGGAAGTTTGGGAGGACTATTTGACACTGCACTTCTTCAATTTCGTCTGGCTCTTCTTCTAGCTCTTGTTGGGGGTGTGTTGGGTTGGCCTCTTGCTCTGTGATTAGGTTGTGAAGCTTTCGGCTTTTCGACATGAGAGGGAACTGAGGAATCACAAAGCAAAATTAAGTGTTAGTTGAAATTGGTGATGGAGGAAAAGCGTGTGTGTGATGTGTTTGATAAAAGGTGTAGATTGACTGACCTTGTGAAGATGAAAGGTCATGTCTTCTACTTCAACCACAATGTCGCTTGGTAACCCGGTTGTGCAGAACCTGCAAGAACAAATTTTGAAAGAGGAATGTGGTTAATTCATACATGGTTTGAGTTGGGTATGCAGCAAAGAATGAAAAGGTGGAGTCTTGAATGAGATTGAAGTCTCACCATGCTTGGCCTTTGGAGCTTGGTTTCTCAGCTGCTTCTGTTATCTCCATCACTAACAGTCTATCAGTATCTCCAAGCAGAAAAACCCCCCAATCTTTATCAGAGAATTAGAAACCCAGATCCATGAAAGAGTCAATGGGATGTGACTTCACTTGAGTAACAGAAAGTAAGGAAGGAAGAAAGGTGGGAGATTGGAATCAAAGACTATCAGAGAAGACAAACAGAGCTTGAACAAATTTCTGAAAAGGGGGATCCAAAAAATGAGCACTATCATTCATTTTTCCTTTTCTCTTTGAATGAGTCCCATCATAAGAAAAAAGAACAAGAATCTCACTCTCACAGACTCTCTCCCACCCACTCTGCCCAGAAGAGTTACCTTTCTCTCTCACCCTCTCCAATTTTTAAGATAGAAAAATGGGACTCAGAAAAGGTACGTTGTCTTTGAGGCACTGTCTTCTGTATAATATATAGGTCGAATAGAATTTCATTTCTTTTTTCATCTGGAACAAATAAAAAACCTCCATCACCTAATTAGGCTTTTGCTTTGCATAATTTGATTACAACTGGAACCGGGTTTCATTGCTTTTGGTCAATTCTTAATTGCATATGATCATTTTGTAATCTGGGTTGGGTCTCATTTCTTTGTATTCTATATAGTTTCATTTCGTTGGTAAGGAAGACACAATGTGTGATGTGTCCACCAAATCCTAACCGGACCATTTTAGATTTCATCTAACAACTTCATTATTTAGTAATACCCTAATCCATGGCACAATTTGGCATTGGCAAAATGACACAAATTCGTTTCAAATTTGATTCTGGTGTTTAATATCTTAATGAAGATTACTGTTGGGGTTGTGAATTTTTAACTATTGGAAGGAAGAAAAATCCACAGGGACTGAAAGACGAAGTTCTTTGGTCAGTTGGTGGGTAGGAGCCATCTGATATCGCAACTGCCCACAAACAGTTAATACAAGACCCTTTAGTCATCTTATATCGGCCGGCTTTCATCTCGAAGTTTGGATTTCTTGGTTCATACTTCATACTTGGAGCTTGTGACAGAATGTATTGGAAGGGTTGCTATTTGTCAATGCTTTACCAGGTCTTTGTGCTTGGATTTCTAGAACAAATATTAGACTCGGAAAATATACGTGTGTTTGAAACTAATAAAGATTTATAGTCTTTTCCCTCACATTCTTACAATTGTACGACAATGTTTCATTTTCATGGTACAAAATACTTTCATATCATCAAGTGGATCATTTTTGAAGTTATCTTTTATATTGTCTCATGATGTATTAGAAACTTGAGTAGTAGTAGAATCTTTATCGAGGTGTTCTATATTTCAGAGATAATATAAATCGCAAGCATTTGCTAGTTGAATCATTCACTTCTCTAGAGTTTCAATGATAAACTCTTAGCCATAACATTTGGATAATTGTACAAACTTGTTCAACAGATATTTTTTTTTTTTTGGCGAATGTTCAACAGATATTTTGAGATTCAGGTCTGAAAGTAAAAGATATGGAGCTCTCCTTGCATTTATATCACATATCTACCCTCAGAACCATCAGTTGCTTACATTTATGCAGGTATTTATGGGATGACAAGGAAAAGCAGGAGTCCATTATTTGTTTCATGCAAACAATGGGAAACTGAGAGGTGTTCAAATTTCAAAAATGGTGGGAGCTTTATATGGTTTCACAATGGTGGGAGACTTGAGCTATATATGGATCATTATTGTTAAATTATAAGTACTCATGTTGCTAATGAAAAGTTGAAAACCCAATTATTGAGCTCAAATCATGCCCTTAATCTATTTGTATATCACTATTATCTAGGGAGGGAAATGAATCAAATGATGTAGGTCATAGGAACAATAGGAAGACAGACATACCCCCTACTTGGATGTCACTGAATCTTCTGATATAATAGAAATGGTGGACTTACTGTAATGAGCCCCCATCCTTTAGAAAGAAGAAAAGGGGTTTCACATGGTTTGGTGACTAATCATTAAGACAGAATGCACAAAAGAAGAATAGGGTGGCATACCTTGGTATACCTTTTGAAGCAAGACAGTGAAATGCCAAACAAGAAGACCCAAAAAATTTCAGGAACAAACCAGAACACTGAAAATTGGATAGGAAAAGGCTCTGTGGGTCTCGGTGTTTATTTGATCATACTCATCTTGTCCTGTCTAAAATTCCAGATTTCTGATCTCAATTTCTTTCTCACACCCATACTTATCAATGTTGATAAACAAATACAAGTGGAATTAAAAGAAAAGGAAGCACAAAAACCATGACAAACCATCCAACAATGACACCAAAACCCATGATTCTAGCCAAAACCCTAATTCTGAAGAGCACTATGCACAAGATTAGAGGAATATACAATTAACACTCATCATAATTCTATTATTATTGTTGCTGGTTCAATCAGTACAGTAAAAACAAATGCAGGTTTGAGTTTGGTCAAAACCGTCTTGACCAACATTACCTGCAGTAACATTATTTATTCACTAATATCACAATGCAGAAAACATGTAAACCAGAACCCAGATGAAAACGATAGTAATCATCTAGGGTTCTTATAGCTACCATTATTCAAACTCTATTTCCCCCTCTCCATTTTTGTGCAAGGGCCACCTTGAATCTTCATGATATACTACTTTCCTGCATAGAGCAATACCAAACGATCAATCAATTGGCTTAATTAAGGGATAGTATCAAACAATGTTGCATTAGCTAATATGCTTATGCTTGCTTGTAAGAGCCCAAAGAATAGTGTGTTCAAGGTCACTGATACAAGCATATGCAAGTACAATAAGAGTGAAAATTGAACAAATTGTCCAAACAGCATCCAAACTTTGCCTCAATAATCTTCGGTATCTCAACTTTGCTAAATACCAAGACAATATATGAGGTTTTGAGCCCGACCTAATATCCCACTATCATCAAACCCATTATAGGCTTATAGCTTGCCCATAAGCTCCTTGAATTCGAGCTCTAATACCATATTAGCTAGCCAACTTCTAAACCTAGAACACCCATCAAACAACGAATCAACAATATCATCAAGAACATAAATCTAGGGTTACCTGAGGCAGAGGCTACTTCTTCCTTGGGTATAACAACCCCAGGCCATGAACGGCACATGCAGTGCTTCCCCTGATCAATGCTGCCGTAGAGAGTCTTCAAGTGCTTTCCACACCCTCCCCACGAGTACTTCCCACAGTGCTTGCACTCCACCCTGAAACACATTTTCGGTTTCTTTGTTTTCTTGTCGATTGAGTTCAGGATTTGTGTGGATCAGTTTTGATGCTTTCCTTTTATGCAATCTTCACTTATATAAAGCCCTCAACCACTTGGATATCATCGGCTCGTTTTGTCTCAAACGAGCAACTATTGAAGTTGTGAAACCTTGGTGTTGAAGGCATCGCTTATGCTCTTTTGCATAGTAACTCATGACCTGACACTCTCTTATCCATTAGTATTGAGTAATATTCTTTTCATCAAGATTGTTTTTGGCTATTTTTGGCATAGTTTCTGAAATTTTACGATGGGTGTTGAGTTGGGATGCTTGTGTGTCTTTAAGCTTAGTTGTTGTCTATGTTCTTGTTGACCCAATGAAACCTTAGGATTATATGTCTGCTTAGCTATAACTATTTTCGAATCTTTATGAAATATGCTAACACGTTTTGTAAGTGAAAGTAACGGGGAGAACCTTTGTGAATATTCACTCCTCATTCATGTGTCAATTGTATCGACCTTCTGCGTCGTTATTCATCTGGAGGAGAAGAAGAGTTAAGCTGAAATAAACATATCGATCACCTTTCATTTCTGCTTCTTTTCAAGAAATCTCATATCTATCATAAACTGTTTGCTCGTAGGCAAGCACTTGTGAGGCAGTAAAATGAAGATGCCCCAAAGAGATCTACGGTTCATATATATTTGAGTAATTCATAAGAAAAATCGTTATCAAAGACGACTTGGATCATACAGGAAGGTCTAGTTGGGATCCTTACATGTGAGCTCATAATTAACAATGATGTTTTTGAATTATATAACTTACCCATATCGACAGTGAATTCAGTAGAAAAAGATTTTCTGGTCATTTACCTGTTGTAATTAGGGATGCAATACCTCTGTATTGTTTAGAACGACAAGAAAAACAAACCTTAAACAGCAAAACTGATGAAAGAAGAACAAAACGATGGCTAAGCAAATCAGAAACATACATCGTTATCAGAAATTCCTAGGAATCAGAACTTCCGGCCAATAATCAGTTGTTGTGTTTCACTAATTTAACATCTCAACCGAATATGAAACGGATTCATGAACCACTAGGATGCAAGTCATGTAAGAATATCACTCATTTTCACTTTCAGCTGCTACTTTGTTCACAAGCAATGTCAAACATAACAATAACAATATTCTTGTTTCGGCTTGTAGCTATAAATGTGTCCATATAACCATATTTAGTTGAAAATATACAGACGTCTGAGATAAAGTTTTCTTATCACACACACCCAAAAAAAAAAATCAAATCAAATCAACTAAAAAAAAACTAACAATACCAACAAACTCATTGACATGACCGCTAAGTTTATCTTACAGGTTAACCTGATTTGGTCCAGTCCAAAATTAAGAGCATCAACAATTTTGTCCAGCCAAACAAGACGACATATACGATATAATATGTCCAAGATTTAAGCAATTACATTGAGACATATACGATTTGATATTTTGATATGTCCGGAGCAATGACATACTCAGTAGAAGGAGAAAATGGTGAAGGGACGTCTTACCTAAATTTAATTTCATGCTACTCGACTGTTCTTTATGTATATTATGAAACTCCTATTCTTGATTAAGAAGAAGGAAAAAAGAATACCAAGTTATAAGTAAAGAACTGGGGGAAGCAGATATAAATGTAATACTCCCTATCACTTCACGGCATCCATGACCTCAATTTTTAAGTAGCAAGATTTATCAAATTACAAAAGTCTTACTAGTTTGCTTAAACTGTATCTACTACTAGGATTCACTCCGAACAGAATACTAAAAATCAGTCCTAGGAATTACGAGAAATCAAAGCCTCCATGATTATTTGCCCTCACCGTTACTTTCTGATGGATCAATAGCAGGTTTCTTCCCTGGGTTTGTTTCTGCCGTGCCTGAGTTTGTCAACGTTCGCTTCACTCCTCTACCTACCACGCCAAGATGTGTGACTCCCGAAGATCCATTTGTATGAGCAGTGGAAATGGTTGGGGAATCAAAACCTCCATTGGTGTCAGCAGTGCCCATCTGTGAAGAGCCCACCGCTGCTGAAGATGCACTCTTCTCACCAGCTTTTGCCTTGGCAGACACCATTCCCATAAGATCAGCAATAGATCTTGGAATGGTGACCAGTTGTTGCAGATCTTCAAGCTACAGAGGTAAAGCATATACAATTCAGAAGAACAAAAAATAAACAAACCACGGCTTCCAATATCAACGTGTAGGTCACAATTACCTTCTTTTCCAGATCGCCACAAAGCTCAGTTAGATTTTGAATCTCTGCCTGCTTATCTGTCAACGCATTATCTGACTTAGTTGCATCTGAGGACTGCTGGACACCCTGATCTTCAGAAGCAGAAGATGATGCTGTTGATCCTGAGAAACTCTTTGATTCAATCATGAGCCTCTGCACACGAGATTTACAAACTGAAATTGCCTTCTGGCAGTATGAAATTGCTTCATCAGGCATAGACCCAATCTCTAGACACAAACATATTCGAAAGTTTCTGATTTATCCGGTTAAGGAATTGAGTTCCGAATTGGAAGAAATGCAGGGAAAAAAGAGTTGATTTAACAAAAAACAGAGAAAAGAATCTCTTGTTATAAAAATAACATATGACCAAATAATAGATCATTCTAAAGGGGATTTCGGTAAAGCCAACTTCATATAGAATAGGATACAGTTCAGCGATATGTCGACTGTCAGGCTCAACCAACCGCTCCAAAATGGACAGTGCATTCTGGTAGTCACTGAGAGAAGTTTCAAAATCCTCTACATGCAGCAACAAGTAGGCCAAATTCTTATCAGAATAAATACACCAAAATAATGATACGAAGTTCAAGAACCTCTTACTCTAAGGATTAATAAACTTCAACTCAATTACATCAGGCACACAACCTACCTCTTTCCAATGCCACTTCTGCCAAAGCTGATAGCACCTCCACCTTCTCCATTGTGTCACCAGAGTTCTGCTTTTCAATGATTGCTCTTGCAACATCAAGCATTTTCCATGCCAAATCAAGGTCAGTCTCATCTTCATCACCTTCAGCAAGTTCCTCAACATCACTATCTTCATTATCCTCTTCCTGGTCTTTTCCACTAGAAACTGCCACAAAGAAAGAAAGTGGCAAACAGTTACGCAAATGACAGAAATATTTATAACTGTTGTCACTAGCGTTTCATTTTGGTCTTTTGAATGAAATCATTCTCCATGACTTAATTATGAGTTTAGGGATAATAAAAGGCATCTCACACTACCAAGTCCCTTATATTCTTCCAAGTCCAACATTTTTACAGGTAACTGTCCTTATCCTAAACTTGTGTTTCTGTATGTATATGAGAGGCTCTGTATCTGAGTATCTTGCACTTGGAAAAGGACTACGGTACTTATTCTAAACTTATGTTTCTGTATGTGCATGAGAGAGCTCTGCATCTGAGTATCTTGCACTCGGAAAAAGACTATCATATAAATACCTAAACCCACACCAGCTGAAAACCAAAATAGTAATCACATGATACTTACATACATAAGCATGACAAATGGGAAAAAAATACAAGATATTGCTCATGTGCAGATAGATATGGTAGTCAAGGAGGCAATACATTTAATGTACGTTCCTTAAGACAACACACGGTTTAATTGATTTTTCCAATAAGTTAGAGGTGACATACTGGAGTGGAACGTATGCAAGCAGCTAAACTGCCATCAGGGAAAAGTAGACACTGTCTCATGCATATCAAAGTTGTTGACAAGACTATTATTCATACAATCGAAGTAAATCAAATGCACATAATATGCAACAAGAATGAAAAAGGGGGCAATTGCTTCGCTGGTGATCTATAGAAGAAAAATCATGAAAAACAACTTCATAACAAGTGACATACCTCCATCATCCAGTGCTCCTTCCTGAAGGATTGGACTTGCAACCTGTTCAGCATTACTTGAAACAGAAGCTGTGGAAGATTCACCATTTAAAACATTCTTAGCAGCTCCAGCATTAGCAGATTCCTGTTGAGATTCACCCTCTTTCTTGGGTACATTACCCAACGGATCAGCCTCCTCCTGAGCTTTATAAAGCAATGCACATCCATACTTGTAGTATGTCTTCACACACTGAGGAGCAAGTTCACCAAAATGGGCAACCCTGTGTTTATCAACATAACTTTTACAGTAAGCACTTCAGAGAGATAGAATCCAATTCCAAAGCATACAGGTCAGCAGATAGCATATCATGGAGATAAAATGAGAATAGAAACGATGAAAAACACATAGTCATAAATGTCACAAATAACTACAACAACGAAAGTAATATAATTGGTACTCTACAAATGCACAAAACGGATACTCAAGAGTCATCACTAGCATAATACCGATATCCGCAATACCGAACTGAAAATCGCACTACATTTCCCCAATTAACCCTAGAATTTTCTTATTAAAGGTACATTTCTTAGTTGCAAAGCCCTAATTCCCAGTATAATGCAATCAAGTACCGAAAAACCAAATCAACCTGATTTCTAAGCTAAATCTTACGCCGGAAACGGAAATCGACATCGAAAAGTGCTGAATTTTCAAAGAAATTGAAGTGGAAAAACCCTAAACCTGATTTCGAGAGAGCGGCTGAAGCACTCGGAGGCCTCGCCGAAATCGTCCTCCTTCATGGCCTTGTTTCCCTTCTCCATGAGCTCGTCGGCGAAATCGAGCGTCTTCTCGCGGTCGCCGTCGGAGGAAGAAGTGACGGCGGAAGCTTCGGGCTTGTCATTGATGGTGGTGGTGTTGTTGCAGGTGGACTCGGTGCCTCCCTCCTCGGTAGCGATCTCAATGGTGGCCTCGTTGGTGTTCGCCGCCGCAATTGGCTGGTCTAGGGTTTCGGACACTGACGCCGTCGCTTCCTCCGCCATGGTGTGCTGCTCTAACTAAAGCAAATCAAAAACCCTTTTTTCTGGCGCAAACAGAAAAACCCCCAAATTTGTAGAGAGGGAAAATGGAAAAATGAGCCCCCGTCTTCGAAACGTTTCGTTTTGTGTCCTTTCGTAAACAAACGCCGCAAGGGTATAGTCGTCATTTAATGATTAGAGAGGGAAAATGGAAAATGATCGCTTCATTTTTTTTTTTTTTTTTTTTTATTACTTTTTAACAAGAACTTAGTTAGGCTACACCATTATCGTTATGATGAACTTGCAACTTTATCCCTAAATGACTTAAGGTGGACAAGTACTTGTCACACTAGCTCTCATTGTTAAGGTCAACTTACAACCTTATCCCTGAAAGATTTTAGATGGACATGTATCTGTCACACAAACCATCGTGTATGGATTTTTATATTTGGTTAGGTAGTTAGACTACATTATTATCGTCAGGGAAAACCTACAACCTTATCCATGACTATGAAGACTGGTATGACAGGTACTGTAGAGCAAACTTACAACCTTATTTCTGAAAGACTTAAGGTAAACAACTAAGTTTTATGTATGGATTTTTCGATAAGAAAACAACATAAGTATGTCGAGTACCTTTAAACCTGCACCCTCATTCCTTCCTGAATGACCAAACAACACCTCACTCGACTTCCGATCAAAAAGACATACCTCGGTTTATATTTAATCTCTCCAACAAGCTTAGAATTGACAAAAACAAAAAACAAGCAAGAATTGAGCATAACGGCAAGGGCATTCTCGTCCTTTAGAATTCCATTCGAAATAAAAACAAAGCAAATTCGGTGGAAGATTAGAAATCACAAAAGACATGGCTGCTAGAGCTTCTTCAGCTGTAGGCCAAGTCGTCCTCTCACTCCACCACCCCGTCCGCAATGCCTCCTCCCCCGCGCCGCCACGTGTATCCGCATTTCCCGGGAGGAGGGACCTGCTCCTGCTCTCGCTGACATGGACGGCCTCGGCTGCTGTCGCAACTGCCCCGGCAAAAGCGGAGGACATCGGGCTTTTCGGGATACGTAAGAAGCTGAAGGAGGCGGAGAGAGAGACGGAGGTGATAGTGAAGGAAGGCTTCGAGGCGGCGGAGAAGGGCATCGAGACGGCGGAGAAGGGTATCGAAACGGCGGAGAAGGGTTTCGAGACGGCGGAGAAGGAGATCGAAACGGTGGCGGGGTTTGGCGGGTTGGCGCAGGCGGGACTGGTGGTGGGAGCTGAGGTTGTGGGGGTGGTGGTTGCTAGCTCTGTTGTCAATGCGATTTTGGGCCGGAGAGTTGATCACCGGCGGTGGAATTCTCCGGTTTAGTTTGAGCTTTATGTAAACTTTGTAATGGTCTTAAGCAAGTATGCTAGTGATTATTCGGTGGTTAAGTAGATAGTTAATTTGGATTTGTAAGAGTTTGATTTGGATTATGGAGTGTTTAATTACGAAGAGTTATGTGTTAAACATGTTCTATCAGTTGAGTTCAGCTTCGTCACGCCTGCAATTTGTGTTTACGGCGTTTTCTGTGACACGACGGAGGACGATCGAGGACCATAGCTTTTTGTACTCCATATCCAAAGCAAAAGGAAAAACTAACATATAAGCAACTCGGATAGTGTATGCTTCAATTGTTCTACAACTATGTCAATTAAGGTGTTTCTTCGGTCGGCAAATGTTGTAGTATCTCGTAATAAGCTTGATTTTGTAAGAGATATCCGATCTAATATGACAAATGTTGTAGTAAGAAGAACGTAATTTTGTTAGAGATATTTGATCTAATAATTTTAAATATTTTATGTTCGATTTACATTGAGATGCATATTTTCGAAAGTTGTTTTGAATTGTTACGAGAGTGTGTCTTGAATTTTTGTCGTGTGAAAAATGCTCTGGATAGACTCGATTTTAAAATGAAAGAGTTTTAGTCTAAACTCGATTTTTTAGAATCAAAGAGTTTTGATCCGCCCTTTAACCTAAACCGATTGTACTTGAGACTCCATGAATCTTATTGGTGTTAACTACATGTAATGTGATAGCAAATTGATGTAGATACTAGATATAATCAAACCTTACTACAGGCATGCGTGTTCTTGGAGATTTTAGCCAAGTGACAAATGACTAGAAAAGTCTAAACACTCAACTCTCATCTCTCTCTCTCTATAATTAGCACACAACTCAACTCAAAACTTCGATACTCAGTCGAACTATCCATATCTGCAATGGCTCGCGTGGCTTCAAACCCAGTCGGACTCCACAGATTCCGGCCATGTTTCCTAACCGCTCAACTTCCCCAACAACTCAGAGCCTTCATTCCCTCCCGGACCAACCACCACCGCAGATTTCAGACCGTTGCTTGCCAGAAAACCCCAACTCCCAGCGACCCCTCCACCTCGGTATGCTTCATTTTTCATCTCAACTTTTGTATATTTTCCAATTTATCTGTACCGGGTTTGAGCTGTTGTAGTCTTTGATAAAGTAAATTATGCTGATTGGGTCAGTTTGCAGCTCCCTGTATTGGTATTTTTCAAAATTTCCAATTTTTATTCTGTATTTCCCTGAATTAGTGATCTGATTCATGATTGCTGGACAATATTCTTGAAGAATCTTTACGAGTTTCTATGTGAGGCATGTTATCTTGATCAACTGTTCTGATTCAGGAAAAGTCGCCTGTTGAGCCAGTTTCTGGTAATGAAGTGAGTAGCACCGTTACGAGTTCCTCAACTGACTCTGGCATTCCCAAATATCCGAACAAAACTTCCAACAGGCAAGTAGCGGTGGTTTCTACTCTTGCAGCATTGGCACTTTTCTTATCAGGACGGCTCGATTTGGGTGTTTCTTTGAAG
Organism: Fragaria nilgerrensis; assembly: GCA_010134655.1. Taxonomy (NCBI): domain Eukaryota; kingdom Viridiplantae; phylum Streptophyta; class Magnoliopsida; order Rosales; family Rosaceae; genus Fragaria; species Fragaria nilgerrensis. The sequence goes on from CM020977.1 coordinate 9,654,255, forward strand.
GACCTCACTGTTGCGGCATTACCTTACGAAGAGGTTCGTCCAATTACTGAAGTCTGTACATAATCTTGAGCAAGGTGTCCTTGCTGTTATGTGCTTATGATCATTTTGTGTCTTATGGGTGATTAGGCTCTCTCGAATGGCAAGCCTACTGTTGTTGAGTTCTATGCCGATTGGTGTGAAGTATGCAGGGAATTGGCTCCGGATGTGTACAAAGTTGAGCAGCAGTATAAGTATGACTAACTTCTTTATTGATCCTAGATGCATCATCTCTACTACAGCCTTAATTTAAGGAACGCCTTCTTTCGCATTAGTCCAGACTAATAATTTTGCTTATCTGTTTGGATTGTTTAAGATTCTCTAGATTTCTAAGAGCTATCAGTTGTCAATGCTCAGACATCGTTTGAATGTTTGCCTCTTACACAGTTTCTTATTCTATATCATCAGGGGCCGTGTAAATTTTGTTATGCTCAATGTTGACAACACAAAGTGGGAACAAGAGCTTGATGAGTTTGGTGTTGAGGGTATCCCACACTTTGCGTTCCTAGATAAAGAGGGAAATGAAGAGGGAAATGTAGTAGGCAGGCTTCCAGAGAAGTACTTGCGAGAGAATGTGGATGCCCTCTCCCGCGGAGAAGCCTCCATACCTCATGCTCGTGTAGTGGGGCAGTATTCCAGTGCTGAAAACAGAAAGGTCCACCAAGTTGTTGATCCAAGAAGTCATGGATAGGTGTAACTTCTTTCAGTGGAGAACCCATTTTGTTGTTAAAAAAACTACATCAGAGAGGTAATCATCCTCCACATGATATAATCTTCTAATTACAAACAAGTTTACGTATATAAATCAGAAACAGTTAGCTTTCCGTATTGGTGTTCAAGTGTTCCTTCCTATGACCCTCTTTCAGTTGTTCAATTTTGTCTATGTAAAGTCTTTGTTGCAACCCTAAAAAAGAATGACATTGGAGGCTTGGAGCTAATACATTAAGATTGAAGCAACCTTTTTCGGTTTTGATTTACTTTCACTGAAATTTCCTATAGTCGTAAAATTGTATTGTAATACTAATACTTTTCTCCAAAACCTCCAGTAGAGTATTCGGAGTGAAGATTTTTGACCTTCCTTAATGTGTAATACGGACCAAATGGTGAGTGAAAGTGTCCTTGATATGGATCACAAATTCACAACCTCACATCGAGGCGTTGAAATTTATCACTCAGAAAAGATTATCCCAAATAAAATGAACCATGAAAATAACATTAACATCTTATATACCTCTATATGACGAAGAAACAACCAACGTTTATTTCTCTTTTATTTTAAATTAGGGAAGCAATAATACAAGTCTCTTGATCTATATTGTTTGTGACGGGCTAGGGCTACTTGGATCAGGAGTGCAAAATTGATTACAATATTTTTCAAGAGTATAGCACTCCTGTTTCCTTTGAGGGAGAAGACAACAGTAGTAACAACGTCCTTCACCACACCGATACTCACAAAGATGAATCTTACTGCTCTTGTAAACTGCAGGATCATCATCATCTCTCGATACTTTGCTAACATGGTTCTCCCTACTGCTACTGCTGGTATCTCCATCACGATTGTTTTCCTTGCCTATTTGTGTCATATTGAAAAAAGAAAAACATAAAGATTAATTTCTCAGCCAAAATCTGAAACTAAGAACAAGTGATGTTACAGAAAAATTATGTGCCATATGCCACAATTTTAATAGAAATCATGGTCTTCACTCTTCAGGAAGTTTTTTTTATTTTTTTTTATCATTATATTCTTAGAGAAAGTTATTGGGTCTAGTTTCGAGATTGAACAAGTATACACATATTGTGATCAAGATGATGAACAGAAAACAAGTTTTGAGTGGTAGCTAGGTAACGAAAAACATGGACTTACGTTCAGCAAGAGCCAAGATGGCAATAAAGAAGATGCAAAAGACAGCCAACTGCATTTTGATTTTTGCCATGGTTGTGTGTTGGAGGTAACAGAGAGAACTTTCTTGGTGATGATATATTAGGAGGAGAAGGTTTGGTAATTTGGTTTATATAACAAATGACCAATGTGAAACAACTAATGAGTATGCATGTAAAACCGTGGTCTGGTTGGTTAAGGTGTTGCATTGATAGATTTGAGGTCATGAATTCAAATCTCACATACATATATAGGGTGTGTGAGTTATTAATATTTTTTATTTAAAAAAAAATGCATATGAAACACGTGACGCAAACCTATATGTAGCATCTTAAGGTCATGACTCACATGTTAGATGTGAAATTTTTTCATGGTGGCGAAAAATCTCATAGTCTTTTCTATCATGCTAAAATTTCATTGAACGAAACCTATTGTTATATTAGCTATTTCACAATGTTCTGGACTCAATCAGAACGAAACCAAGTCTAACCTAACTTATTCAATGACCTAGATGAATATCGTATAAATAGACGTGAACTGCACAAAACAAGACCCAAACATATATGTAGCATCTTAAAGTCATGACTCACATGTTTGATGTGAAATTTTTTTCATGGTGGTGAAAAACCCCATGGGCTTTTCTGTCATGCTAAAATTTCAATTTTTCTTCTTCTTCTGCATTTTCAACAATGTGTGGGTAGACTTCATAAAAAACTACCAAAAACTTGTTGCTACATTGAATTGGTAAAAGAATTTAATGTTTAAGGACATGTTTAATGAGAGAATTCTTTCATGGTGGCAAGAATTCAAATGTGGATTTCTGCCATGCTAAAATTTCAATTATTTGTTTTGCGGTTTCAACGATGTGTGGGTAAACTTCATACTAAAACTACTGAAAACCTATTGTTACATTGAATGAAACCTATTGTTATATTTGCTCTTTCACGATGTTGTGGACTTAACCAGAACGAAACCATGTCTATCCTAACCTCTAACTTATTCAATGACCTAGAGGAATATCATATAAAAGGATGTGCGCTCCACAAAACTAGACCCAAACCTATATATATGATGTAGCAACTCAAGGTCATGACTCACATGTTTGATATGAAAATTGTTCATGGTGGCGAAAAACCCCATGAGCTAATCTGCCATGCTAAAATTTCAATATTTTCTTCTTCTGCATTTTCAACAATGTGTGGGTAAACTTCATACAAAAACTATCGAAAACTTGTTGTTACATTGAATTGGTAAAAGAGACTTGATGTTTAAGGACATGTTTAATGAGAGAATTCTTTCATGGTGTCAAAAATCCACATGTGGATTTCTGCCAGGATAAAATTTCAATTCTTTGTTTTGCGTTTTCAACGATGTGTGGGTAAACTTCATACTAAACCTACCGAAAGCCTATTGTTACAAGCAATCGATATTTGAACTAATTTGATACAAATTCCTTGCTAATTAGAGAAGTTCATTGAAGTCCAAAATTTAATTCCCCACTATTTTCCCTTAATGAAAAAAAAATTATTATCTTCCTTGGCCGTGCAAAAAACTACTTTATTTGTCAAGCATAATTAGTAACAACTAACAACATTAGTGATTTAGGGGGTGTATTGTATTTGGATTTCCATGATGTTTTAAAGACTTTTGTGGATTTCAAAAGTTTAAAGGTATTCAATTATGATTTATAACAGAAGATTTAAAATCCATAAAAGTCTGGGGGTATTCAATAAAGGAAGACACACGAATTGTTAAAGATTTATTAAATGATGGATTTGCACCGATTATCTAGTGTAAATTGTAAAGAAAACAATCAAACCCCCTAGACACAAGATTTCTATGGATTTACAATTTTCTTCTTTTATTATTTTATTCTCTCTCTCTCGTCCCTTATATATCACTTAATAAGCTTTATGACCTTCTTCTTCTTTTTAATACGTATATATATATATATATATATATATAATCATTATTCTAAAAAAATAAAATAAGGTCAAAAAGCTTAGCAGAGTTCAATCACTTCGTTCTCTCACCCAGATATATAATCATGGCAGTAGTTAGATCAATGAAATTTGAGTTGGCTATCTTCTCCGTCGTCTTCATAACCCTCTTGGCTCTTACTCAATGTATATATGTTCTTCTTTCATTTACTTGATTTTTGAAAATATATTTTTTCTGTTTCTAACTTTGTTTTTTATGCATGCAAACTGCAGGCAATGATGAGGGTAATTTTGCTGGGGCTAGTGAAATTAGCAGCAGAAAGAGACATGCTGGTAAATTGTCGGGAGCTGATAATCCTCCCTCCTTTGAAGGCGGCAAAATTCTTTTTTTTTTTTTTGAGGAAAAAAGAAAGGCAGCAAAATTCATGTTTGCACTCCAAAATGTCCAACAGGACCTTGTTTCTGGTGCTGTTATCTCCCAGGCAAGGTAGGTTGCTTTAATACTGAGAAAGAGTGTAATTACGGTTGTCGTCCTGACAATTAGCCGGCCAGCCACAAAGCAAGAGCGCAAGACATATCAGGAGACTTGTATTGTTTCAGATTTCAAATGTATTGCAAAAGTATAAGTGATCATCTTTATATATAAGTGAAATAAAAGTTTTGCCAACATATTTCTACTGCAAATTATAATCTCGTTCTAATGTGCTTAGATTCTTTGGAGTTTATCATGATAACTATTTTATTTTTATGAGAAAAAGTCATCTCGTTTTAATGTGTTTAGACTCTTTGGAGTTTATCATGATAACAATTTTATTTTTATGAGAAAATTAAAGGTCATCTCCTTCTAATGTGCTTAGACTCTTTAGAGTTTATCATGATAACTATTTTATTTTTATGAGAAAAGGTCCGGAACCTAGCTAGCCTAGCTGGGAGGCTTAGTATCACTATGCGTAACATTGCATTATTTAGGGAAATATTAAAGTATTAAGTAAGCGGGAAAGAGAAACTTAAAACTCGAATCATGTGCTTCATAATGAAAATAACAATGATACTCATAAGTAACATCCTGATATGTGCTTCTTTTTCAGTTGATTGAGAATCTTATCGAAATTGATAATACCTAATAAAAATAGCGTTCTAAAAATTGGCCGCCCAGACCGCCTAGGCGTTGAGCCGCAAGAGACCATGGAGAGGAACAACAAATCAACACTAGGCGGAAGAGCCTTTAGGCAACATCTGGGTGTTCTAAGCGGCCTTTGGACGGGTCTAGACGGTCTCTGCGCGGTCTAGACAACCTCTAGGTGGCCTCTAGGCGGGGTCTAGGCATGTCTAGGCGGTCTAGGCGGCCTATGTGCAAGTCTAGCTGTCTCTGGGGTGTCTAGGCAGCCTCTAGGGCGGGTCTAGGCGGCCTATGTGTAGGTCTGGCGGTCTCTATGCGGTCTAGGCAGGTCTAGGCGGACTCTGGGCGGGTCTAAAGGCCTCTAGGATGAGTCTAGGGCTTTAGGCGGGTCTGGGTGTCTTCAATTTCGTAAAATGTAAGTGCTCATATGTTTTTAGGGCTAATTACATAGAAGTCCATTTTGAGACATTTCTTCCTATATAGGTCCATCTAAACATTTTTACCCACATTTTCTAATCATATATTTTGAACATAATAGCTTTAATTAGGAAAAGTATCCGGCGTAATTAACCTATAAGCTGCCTGCATAGATATATATGTAACTTTTCCTAGTACGTATTTCCAATTGATTCACAAAAGAATACCGTCTAATTTAGCCGCCACTGTTTTAGTATTCTTGGATTCTATAGATTTTCTGCACAAATTTCACTACGCATTATCTCTAGCTAATCATTTCATATATATATACCACAACAAATCGATTGTATATCACCAAAGAAAACCAACAATTTGATTACAGCTAGCTAAAACTCGATCTCATAGACATCAATGGCGAACGAAGAATCGATCAACATGCAGTTGGCTGTCTTCTGCGTCTTTTTCGTGACCCTCTTTGCTCTTACAGATTGTATGTACCAGCTTAATGTTCTTTTACGATCTGATCTTGATTTTCTTACAGAACCATAATTATCTATACATGTGTTACTTTTCCATGCATGAACAGGCAGTAGAAATATCCTTGGTGGTTCTGTTAGCAGCGAGATTAATGTGGTTGACAATTTAAGGGTGAGAGGTGACCATGATCATCTGAAAGAATATAGGCCCAACCAAGAAGAGAAAATCATATTCTGCTCCAAAGAATGTACTCCATCTCTGCCTTGCTGGTGTTGCGATCGCCGTGGCCGTATTGCTCAGTGTTTCCCAAATGTAAATGACTGTAATCGTTACTGTGCTTGACGATCGATAGTCATCAACATAAACTTAATTTCCCTGTTTGATTCACCAATAAACTTACAGGTACACAAAGAGTCCATAGGCAAATGATCATAAATTCATGATAATGAACTTACAAGTACTCAAGAGTGTACTGTATAAGAAAGTGATGTTTTATTTTATTGAGGCAATTGATCATATCTAGAGGTATGTAATGGTAAGAAATTTCGTCTTTCCACAAAATGCACCATTAAACACCCCTCCCCCCCTTTCATAACTGAGCCAAGCAAAACCTATGAGCTAGAGAAATGCAACAAGTCTATCCTATTGATAGAAAAAGGGTGCCAATTGTCGCTCTCCCTACCCCTAAAATTCTCATTTACATAGACAGTGGCTCTGATTGACTGTGACTACAAACATAGATGTGATTTGTGATTGGTGTAAACTTATCTTTGTATACATGCATTTCTCTGTGGTGCATTCCAGCAGTAATTAGGAAAACAACGACACACTGTAACTCTGTAAGGAATATATAGAGTTATAGACAGCAATGGGTAGACTAGTTTTCACTATAAACATATATGGGGCTAAGCACACAAGAAGAGTAGTTGTTTCTCACTGAACTACATTACCCAATAAGCTGTTTGTTGAAGGTGAACTCTGTTCACTTAACCAAGGATCATGTACAGAAACAGGAGAGCTATCCTTCTCCTCAATCATTGGAGTTAGGGAACTGTCTACCCTTAGCGATGCAATTGATCTCTGGCTTCGTATTTTGGTCTTCTTAGCCGTCACACCACCAAATGACTTCTCACTTCCATTATACGGTGATGAACAAGAGGATGCCACTGAGGATGTTGTACCTACATTCTCCTCCATTGTTGCCCACCCACTGCGCCTGACATACTCTAGTTCTTCCGCAACTTCTGTCATAGAAGGCCTCATCTCACTGTGAAAGGCAAGGCATCTGAATGCAAGCTCGGCTACCTTGTTAATGGAGTAAAGAGTCCAAGCATCCCTATTTGGTTCGAGAAAAGGATCAACTATCTCATCCACACATCCTTTCCCTATTCTATCAATAGCAAGTGCAGCCAAATTGATCTCGGTTTGAGGTCTAGCAAAATCAACCACCTTCATTGCGGTTATTATCTCTACTAAAACAACCCCGAAGCTGTAAACATCACTTCTATCGGAAAGGTGGAAGTTTTGATGGTACTGAGGATCCACGTAGCCTGGAGTTCCTTGTGGAGCTGTTGATATGCATGATGTTTCTGTCATTCCAAGTCTGGAAAGACCGAAATCTGCTACCTTTGAATTGTAGTTGTAGTCCAAAAGTATGTTGCTGGATTTGATATCTCTATGATAAATTGGTGGATTCATCTCAGAATGGAGATAGGCTATAGCATTGGCAGTTTCAGAAGCAATTGTAAGCCTTATGGTCCATGGAAGTCCTTTTTTCCTCTCTCTGTGTAGATGTTCAGATAGCGTTCCATTAGGCATATATTCATATACAAGTATTTGTTCGCCTCCCTCTATGCAGCAACCTAAGAGCCTCACTAGGTTGGGGTGGCTCACAGAGGATAGAAGCTTGATCTCATTCATGACTTGGTCAATACTGTTAGAGTCTCGGTATTTAATCTTTTTGATCGCAACCCACTCATCATTGTGGAGTTTTCCTGCATAAACTGTACCAAAGGCCCCTGTGCCCAACCTCTGTTTCTCGGCAAAGCAATTGGTAGCTTTCTCTATTTCTTTATATGGATATAATGGAACACTGGAGTTGCCTGCAGCTTCAGATAGAAGGCGCCTTGCACTCAGCTGGTTTTTTAAGCAAGTGGAACGCTTTCGAAGATAGTAACAGATAATAACTAGACCAGCCATTAATAAAGCTCCAGCAATAACCCCTACAAAGAAGACAGCAACGCAATACACGAAACTATTAAAATGTACCATAATACTCAATTGTATTTCTAAAGGACATAAGAAAAACAATCAAATATTTGTTCACATATGATCCATAGGACCATATCTCATGTAAGGCTACTACGAGAGCACCACTTTGTATTACCATTCACTTGAGTACATATTTGATAGTTTTTGAAGTCTTTCATGAGTCGTGTAAAACTTATCTGCCATTTAGCTAAATCATTATCAAGTTATCAAAGATTTTAACCTGATAATTGTTCCACAACAATCAAGCAACGAATGTGTGTTGCATGATAGACAGACTAACAGAATAACAGATATCAGTAGCTATCAGAACATGCGTTACAGTGGGATGAAAATGTGGATAACCAATGCATCAGCGACTAGAATCTACTGAATGAGTTTATTTTAACTTCTTGAGTCATGGCACAAACAAAACAAATTAGATCATATAGATTATACTTCTGAAAATATATATGCCAGTTACTGCACTACACGTAGTTAACATACATTCTATGATTTCAACAAGACTTAAACAAAAAAGATACCTTTTAGCAGAGGTATGCATGTTTTCGTTGAAGGAAATTGAAAACCATATATTGAGAAAGCGAGAGGTAAACGAACTGAGAGATGATAAATAAAAAGAGGGGAAAAGACTACAAAGCTTACCTGCAATAAGAATACCAACTCTTCCCCCACAACGTCCAGACATGTACCCTGAAGCATTGCATTCAGAAACTGAAAACATGACAACCATTATAAAGTAATTAGAAACACTACATTATGAAATTATAGAGCTATATAGGTATCAGGTCTATTGGCTACATTATCATAACAAGATCATGCAATTACAGATGCATTTAATGGTTCATGATAACAACTTCCGCTTCTTCAAAATGTTAGTTTCCTACTAGAACCTTTTATATACAGGCCACCATTTGCATACTTTGTACCCATTATGAGAAAAAGGATCATTGAAAAAACAGCAGAACCAGAACACAACTACAAATCCTGGTCGAATTTGCATATGCATGAGATTATCACCTCAATTGGACTACTCCTAGCAAGCTTAAGCATATTACTTGATGCTTATAACATAAAAATCAATGGTACATTGTTGAAACTTAAAACTCCTAGGTGACAAAGTCTATTACTTGAATAGGGTGAACCCAAGAAAATGAATACTCAGATAGAAACTATATCTCACTAGTCTACTCTCCCCTTAATCAAATCATCCAAAGTCCAATTTATCTAGTAAAGGCATGTGCTTTACCTAATTAATATCCCTCTATAAATAAACAGGGAATATTAGCCTAATGTTCTGACTTTCTGATGATTCTTTGGTTACAAGTTGAACATTTCAAAGAATAAAAAGGGCTATATTCTATGGCACACTGAATTCCTCCTCAAATTATGGTTCTTCTAATACCATATACAAGTACATTACCAGATTTTAGGCCATATTGACATTTCAAACATACAAATCAAATCGAAATTGGCTGCAAAGTCCACCATGACTCGGTGGCCGAATAACTCATCACATTTTCAGTAAACACAAAATCAAACTAATTCATTGCAATTCAGCCTAACTAGAATCTACCAAAAACAAATGATGACGTGTCAGCCCACATCGCGGGTCGTAAAACGACGCCGCATAAAAGGCCAGAACTAGAAGGAAAGGTTTCAACAAAGTAAAGTAGTTGACTTGGACAGACTAACCTCTCCGGCAACCCGACCCGTTTATGAACCCGTCGCCGTTGAAATCCATCCCAACACTGGCAGCGGAACCCCGGGGGTTTCACCCCGGGGAGCTTAACATGCGTACACGTGGCATTGGCAGCGCATTCACAGGAGGACCCGTTCACCCACCACCCCAACTGGATCGTCTCAAACTCCAACGACAGCGGCGAGTTCTGATCACCTGAACGAACCGCAATCGAACCGAACAAGTACTTACAATTCTTGCTACTTAAGTAATCGTACTCAACAATCTCTGAACTGTTACTCCTCTCCTCGGCGAAACAGCTGATACTATCGTTGTTGCCTTTACAGCTCTCCAAAGCGAACTGCTTTTCAACAAAAGCCGCCGGAATGTAGCAGCCGTTTTGGGAGTTGGGGCAGTGCTGGAAGAGCAAGCTGTTGTTCCAAGTTGGGCCGAAGTTTGGGCCGAATAGCTCCATCATAGACCTGACCGGTCTTTTACATTTTGCGGGGAGATTGAGGAAGATGCTGGTGGAGGTTATGTTTTGGACTGTGAAGTTGCCGATCGAGATATGCGGGTCGGAGCAGTTCAATCGGATTTTGCAGCCGGCGGAGAATCCGAACGGGTATTGAACCGACTCGGATCCGCATGTGGTTGTGCAGTTCTGGGATTTGGCTACGGAAGCTATGAGGAGAAGAATCAGAAGAGTTTGAATCATGTTGAATCCGAAATCATTGGCGTCCTGTAAGATGGGGGAGATGGAGTTCAAATACCCAAGAAGAAATATCAATTTGAGTTAAGGAGTATGGCTTTGGTTTTCTGGAAATTTGGGAAGATTAGTTAAGGAAAGCTTGAAAATTTGAGCAATTTAAGATGACAGTTGGGAGGCCATCTATACCAATAAATAAGGTCTAACCTCTGGAGAGCGCCTTCAATGGGATTTGGAGTAATTGCTGTCTGCTCTGCATGTAAATTAAGTGCTTGATTATGGTTCTGCTTCTTCTTCAGCTTCTTGAATCAAAACCCAGAAAAAATTAGCTCTTCTTATTTTATTTGCCACAGCTAGCTCTCTGCAACTCCAATGCAATGGTGGGTAGTAGTCAGAACACAAAACTGTCAATTGGGTATTCTGTTTTGGTGGAATGAGAAAGATGCCTTTGTGTAGAAGCAAAATGAGCAGAGCTTTTTTTGTTCTGGTTACAGAAATGGGCTTGAAGAGAATAGGAAATTACAGAGATTGGAATGTTGTGGTCAGCTTGGCTAATTATATATGGTTTGACTGACACAGATCACAAATGTTGGGTTTAAATTATTAACCATGACTACTTCTTCCATTTTTGATGAAGGTGGGGAAAGTGGGTCTCACTATTTAACAGCCTCAGCTCCACTATCCTTTTCTCATTTTTCTTTTCTCAATTGCTTAAAAAAGAAATGCCATATTCTTCAGGCATGGGGATGTACTCACTTTTCTTCATCTTTGATTAGTTTTATGCTCTGTTAACTTCCACTCTCATTATTCTCTGTATAAAACCAGAAATGGCTGCCGTGAGGAAGAAGAAGGACGTCAAATCTTTGACGAAAATGCCCATCAGAGCCGAAAGGGTTGACAATCAAGTCCCATTTGCACTGTCCAACACGGTAGGGTAAAGAAAATTGGTCTGTTTCCCATTTTCACTCGAGCACCACAAATTTGCTATCGTTTTTGTGCTGTAAATTATTATAGTAACCCCAGAAAGGTGAGAAGCTTCCCGCCAAACGTGCATGAAATGAAGTAGACACATGATCTTGATGAGGGATCGCCATATATAGCCCCTAAGCTTTGACCTTTGTTTATGGTCACAAAACAGCAAACTAATTAGAACCCAAAGTTGAAGATAGAGCTAATTATGTGAATTATATCATCTCTGCATGGACACCATGATCATGTTCCTTCTTTTCTTATATGTATAATCAAGTAAACTTCTGGTCAATGGTTTTTGCCCAGCTTCTCGATCATTTGCTACGACTAACATATATAGATTTGTTTTTCTCCTTGAATTCTTATGTATAATATGGTTCTATTCATACATACCCTGTCGTGGTGTTGTTATCTTCTTTGGTTTTGTTTTTTTAGGGATCCCCTAGCTAGCTAGCTTGATGCGTGATTAAAGGGGATTTGTTGTAGAAATTTTGTACCAGGACAAAACCCCATTCGATCATTACTGTGATCATCGTGACTATTATAGCATTACCTTTCACATCATTCCAAGTAAGTGATATATATATACACACACTTGATATACTGATATGCAGATGCATTTTTGCATTATAACAATGTCGATGTTCATCTTGTATTTAACAGTGTCGAGATAACTTTGGTCTCCTAATTTTCATTTTTATTGATTTGTTTTATAGTGTAGTTTGATGTTTTTTGTTTGTGTTCTAGGATATTTTATATTTTCTAGATATTCTTTATGTGTGCCTTGGCCTTATGCCAATAGGATATGTAATTTGACTAGATCTATGTATTAAGATGACGATTCTCTTGCTATCTCTTTGTCTCTACACTTTATTCTTCATCATGTTATCATGCACTTTGTTCTAACCCTAGAGCCAATAGCCCACCATTTTTTTTTCAAACCCTAAAAACCAAAACCCTAAAATCGGGCAGCCTTGTTTTTCCCGATTTCCGACCACAATTCCGACTGTCCTCCACCGGAATTTTATATCCCCAGAAAGCTCTCTCCGTCCCGGATCCAACGCCGCCGGCCTCACCCTGAGAACCGGCCGGAAAGTCTCCGAACCGGCCGAAAGTCTCTGAACCGGCCGTCGGAAGATTCCAGACCGCCGCCGCTACCGACCACCGGTTCACTACCTTCCCTTGCTCCGATCAACCTGAATTTTTGACAGCAACTTCCTCATCTAGAGCTGCTCTCCTGTCAAAATTTCAGCCCGAAATTCGAAGTAGAAGTGGGCAAAACGTTATTTCTTCTCTCGGCCGCTGCCGCCGCCGTCCGCTTTGCTGCTTTCTTTTCATCCGATCAAGCATCCAAGTGTTTACGGTATGTTTATTTTACAACCCTAAAACTCTTCCAAGTTCAATAAACTCGGGGGAGATAAAGTGCTTTCTCCCCTTCTTCTACTCCATTCTATGCTTGGGTCGGTGTATTTGCAGGTACCAAAAATCCTGAAATTTTATTCGCGGGTCAAGAGTGTGTTTGATCACTCTTGTTTTCTTGTCCGGGTTGTGTATGATCAACCCCGACCTATCACCGGATTGTGTTTGATCAATCCGAGGCCTTTTTTCTGAATTGTGTTTGATCAATTCACGGCTTTTCCGGATTGTGTATGATCAATCCGAAGAACAAACCATTAAAAGCATCGTTTGTGATCTCTAACGAGTCTCATAACAGCTTGGTTTTGTATGCAAGAGCAATGTAACATTCTGCTCCTTTGAGTTTTGACATACTAGATGCCTAAGGCGGATCTTCGCTTGGTATCTGTGGAACCTTTCATTGGAAAAGATTAAATCACATGTTTTGACCCCCAGGCTAACAAGCCTAAATGCCGAGGTTTCATATCTCATGCGCTCAAAGTCTTTGAAGCGCCACATCTACTTGTTGAGTTATTAGTCAAGTGGATTGCTTACCATCTTAATTGACTACATATTGTCGATGATCTTTTGTGGCATCATGATCCATAATCTTTAGCGGATTCGATCATCATCAAGTTCTCTAGGTCCTCCAAGTTGGTGTGGAATTACCAATGAGACTTGATTTTGATCATACAAACGGGAATTGTATATACGCTAATGTGATAAACTTATTTGGGATTATCCCCTAATGTGGGGACAACAATATGGGTCATGGCAACGACAAAAAACGTCGTGCCGATGTCTAGAAAAGAGGGGAAGGTGTTGCCGGCTCTAATAGCGACACTCCCGGTCTAGATACCATTTTGTCAAAACTACTCACGTCAACTCATGACAATGCAACCGTGTGGATCTTCGGATCACTGGTTCAAGATTGTCAAGCTCCTTTAAATTGTGAATGCATACAAAAAGGTATGGAAAATCAATATGAGGACAAGAACGTCATCCTCATGATCGCGAATATCAAAGATTCAGATCCTGCTCTAGCTACCCATGACTTTGACGTCATCGGCTAGACATTGATTTTCATTCCAAGCTTTATGTACTAAGGCGTTGTATCGACGTCCTTCGTCTATTTGAGACCTCGATGTACTCACATTAGCAATAATGAATGCCTTGAGAATTTTTTTGAAGTGAAACTATTCTCCTCTTATGGTTCATATTGATTTACAATCAAGATGTACACTTACATCGTCCTTAGAAACATGGCATATTGTGCCAATTTTGGTCCTTCCTTTGAAGGTGACTCATGGCACTGCATCCTCAAAGAGGATCGCCCACGTGTTTCCGGTTAAGTCTTCTACCCTATAGCGGATTTTTCATCATCAATTGTTCAACTAGGCTCATCCAAGCTCAGTGTGATGTCTTAGAATTGTCCGAAATTAAGGAGATAGTGGTTTTAAGTGTGCCTCGCACTACCGACCCTCCACGGACATGCCTGGTCATACTGACTTGGAGTTACCGAAAGCTTTTGATTTTGGATCCCCCTACGCTATTAAACCAATTGCCGTCTTGCAAAAGACGTTGAAGACTTATCAAAGCTGGAAAATTATCATCATAATCGGATCCTCTAGGTCCTCTGAGTTAATTTATGTTCATGTCAGGGAGCTTTTGCTAACTAGTCATGGACTTTACGACCTTAGAACGACCAAAAGGACTTGGTTTTGATCATACACACGTCACTTTTGGCTAAGGCAAAAGCCTACACGCCACCAGCCTACACGCCACCAGCAAGCTTCATAGCTTCGCACATGCCAATTCTGCGAAAAACAGCAATCTGTCCCTTCTGGACAGTCAACTTCGTTTGAGCTTTGTGAACATTTCCGAACGAACCAGACAGTGAGCTTTATATCATTGGAAAGCTCTACAAGTCTAGTTTTCAGAACTTTTTGCGGTTCGTCCATATCTATTTTAACGAAGAAGTTATGGCTGTTTTAGTGCGCAAATGTCATTCTGCGCGGAAATTTTTATGCACTCTCGGGATTGCAGCTTTTCGTAGCTTCTTTCAATCCTTCTAAATGATTCAAGTGAAACTATTTACTCGCCTATCTACTCCTTATAGATATGTCTCATAGAGACATTGAGTGTTTCGCAGATAGTGAAACTATCCACAACATTCTAAGGAACCATGTTAAGTTTTAAATACATTCTTGCTAATGATTTTCATTTGAAAATACATTGTGAGAATGAACAAGAATTCTTTTGTGTATACCTTCTCATGAATGCGGACTGAAGCGCATCTTGGAGAAGTTCATGAGTCAATTTAGTGGATTATATGTCACTACGATTCGAACATTGAATCTCATGTTGTCGCCAAACTAGATATTTGGGACACCGACTCATATAGGCTTTGGTTTGACCATTTAAGTCATCTTGGAAGCGATAGTCCAAATTTTGAGAAATTCTTATGGACATCCATTTTTCCGCTCAAAACGAAGACATTCGAGATCTAGCATCACCATGAAGCATGGTGGTGACCCGGGGGACATTGACGTCACCCGAACATGACTCCAACTTCCTAGAGGTCGTCCGGTCAATTCCTCAAGCAATTGAGGTGCACCGGCCTTTCCTCGATGTCGCATTGGCCCCCTGCAATGCTCATTACTCGTTTTGAAAGCCTATTCTTTAGCTATATTAGGAGTGAGACCCTCCTACGCTAAATGACACAAAAATGAACATTCTATTCTTACATCAAACTATGTAGATAGATACAACCAACTTGCGGACACCTTTTTATGTTTTATGGTGTTGGTTGAAGTGTTAACACACTGGTCACGTGTTACACTATTATTTACTGCTTATGCTGCTTATACTTCTACGGGCTCACTACCCATTCTTTAAAGAAGTTTATCGGAATATAAGTTGAAGCGTCCTGCACCCCATGTTCACACGCAATACAGTCTCACCGAGAATACGACTAAGCAACTTTAGCTTGTCGCTCGAACATTATTGATGCGCACCAATCTTTCTATTGCGTCTTGGGGCTATGCAATATTTGCATGCAGCTTTACTATTCATCTACGACCCACCATCATTGAATTTTGTTGTACTACAACTTGTGACTGTGTACCAGGATTGACACAAAATTGCAATCCTTAAGCTCAGCAAGATTGAAACGGATCTCCAATCCTTGAACTCGGCTAGATGTTATTTCTAGGTGCCAAATTGCATTGCCACTACGTATAATGATGGGTCATTTGAGATGAATAAGTTTAGGTTGGATATGAACCTCCACCTATAATCCGCATATGTAGAAACCTTGTCAGGCAATCTCATTCATCGCTAAATTGCAGATTGTCACTTTGATAAGACAATATTCCCGTCGTTAGGGGGAGATAAGAACACAAGTGTTCAAGTGGAATGACGTGAACGTGGTTTGGTTTTTCCCCACTAAGTCTCATTTTGATCCCAAATGCTTAAAGTGTTAAAGTGACGAGATCACATGCTGCAAATATGTCTGCAAAGATTGATGTCCTACAAAAGGACATGGCGCGACCAAAAGAAGTTGATCTTGGCGCCATCACCATGAATGGTGATATGGTGACGTCATATAGTGGCAAAATTGGTGTCACAAGGCCGTGTGGCTCCCCAAAAGGAGGGAGGCCCTTAGGTTCGATATATTCTCGCACTAGGAAGAAAGCGAGATTGGCACAACCTGATCCATTGATCAATGATACTCAAATCCGTCTCATGGAGTCTGAATTGTGATTATCGTTGGGGGACGCCTCAACGTCAAATCCAATCCATATAGAGATCTCTACAAGTATTACACTAGTGTACATGAGGACGTGGGATAATGAGTCTACTATTGAACCACCATTCGTTGATGAATATCAACTTAGTTGATTGGCCTAATGGAAAGATGCGATCCAGCATTAACAAAGAGATAAGTCCTTGGGCAGGTGATGCTGACACCACAAGCTAAACCCTATCAACTATACCTTTGTTAGATAGCGTAGTGAGAACAAGAGCTTAGACTCGCCTTATGGCGCAAGGTCTCTCACTAACACGTACTGAGATCGACTACGATGAGATATGCTCTCATAATGGATGTCATTGAACTCCACTACTTTGTCAGTTTGGTAGTTTTCGAATAACTGAACATACAGCCTATGAATGTGGTCATAATAACATCTCTATGGGATCAGAGATATACATGAATGTCTTAAACAGACTTCATTCATCTGAATCAAGTGGCTCCAAACCACAGGAGCATGCGTTTGCTAAATGTATTGAAACGCACATGGACTCTACTTGATTTGGAAGGGATATGATGAATTATGCCTTTGAGTGTTCATTCCGGATTTACATGGACTCTTGATGGATCAAGAGATGCCAATATGTATCAACATCCGAAGAAAAAGATCTTGGAAAGACATGGTCTCGATAAGGCACTCGATGACTGTATTGATGATGATTTTCCATCAATTGGCTTAGGCGCTCTATAACTAGTGAGACCTACATATACTCCCATGATTAGTCAAAGTCTTTGCTCTAAAGAGAGATCCGTTGTTTTTGTCTAAAGCAAGATGACAAATATGTGTTAAGAGATGAAGTTCCCATCTAAGTACAATAAGACGCATCAATGTACTCAACACAATACGAAAGACTTGACATCTCATTCGCTATGAAAAGTTGTAAAGCTAAGTGTAGCTATGCGCCTACACAACGCCAATGTAATGGCAGTAACTCTTTTTTTCAATACTTAATGGTATGAAAGGTTGAGGCTTATTCTATCCATACATAAGAAAGACACATCAAAAGCGAAATCAGAATCTGCCAAGTTTTGGAAAGGTCAAATTCCACGGAACCTACAGGAAATCTCACGCACTAGAAAATGGTGAAATTGGTACCATTGGAAAGGTCTATGTGTCTAATTTCCAGGGACATCAACCATTTAATCATACCTATCATATTGAGTGAGTTATGACCGTTTTCGTAAAGTAGGACGAATCTGTCCGAGAATCTAATTTTGGCAAAACAGTCAACTTCGACAGGACTTTGTGAATAGCTTCTGACGAACCAGAACGTGTGTAATATACGGTTGGAAAGTTAAATGAGTCTAGTTTCCAAAATCGTTTACGGTTCGTCATATGTATTTCCTAGAGGAAGTTATGACTGTTCTAGTAACTGAAGGTCATGCTACGCGGAAATCTGATTTCCTGCACGAACTTATGTTTTGAGTTCACAAGCGGCCTTCTCCTCAAGATTTAAGTGTAAAAGATCATTTGAGGATAATACGGCATGATTTAGTTAATCATTGTTCAATGCCACATTTGAAGACATGTTAAAGAGCCCTATGATTGATGTAAAGATCAGGGGGAGGTGCAAACTTCATGGGGAGTCTAGCACATACATACATGTCACTATCAAATGTGAAGGGTGCGTTGTACTCTTTTTCTCCTACGATCAAGGTTCAGTTTTTCTCCCACAGGGTTTTTGTGACTTGACGAGGTTTTTGATGAGGCAACATATCAGCACCATCGGCATATCAGCGCGCGGCACAAGGGGGAGTGTTCTAGGATATTCTATATCTTTCTAGATATTCTTTATGTGTGCCTTGGCCTTATGCCAATAGGATATGTAGTTTGACTAGATCTATGTATTCATATCCTTATCATATTAGGTATTATGTAATTCCTATATAAATGGCTCCTATCAATGAATAAGATGACAATTCTCTTGCTATCTCTTTGTCTCTACACTTTATTCTTCATCAGTTTGATGTTTTTTAATACTGATTTTAGTGTCATCCAACTTGATTGTAATTTTTTTTTATTAATACTTGATTGTATCTAAAATATATATATATATATATATATATATATGTTGAAGAAGAAAAGATAACGAGAATAACGGTTTACTCATTCATTAATAGAAAGATCTATTTATAGGCATTACATAGAGTCTCCCGAATGATCTAGAAGTTCTATCAACTGTAATATATTCTAATAAGGAAACCGGATTAACCAATCTTACGTGTATTAGGGTAAGACACATAACAGAAGGACGAAAATATAATTTCCTTAAACACTCCACCTTGTGTTGCGTCCCTAATACGACACGGTGTTTATGGTGTTGCCTCGGTAAAAACATTACCAAGTAAAACAAAAACCTCGTGGGTAAAACAAAAGACTTGGTCGAAGGGAAAAAGAGCACAACGCACCAACTACAATTGAAGATAACATGTGATGCATGTAGACTCCCCCTGATGTCTACACAACGACTCCCCCTGATTGGTAACTCAATCTCGGAGTACAGATAAACGGCGCAAGCCAATGCATTTCACATACTTCAAAAGTAGGCTTGGGTAATGATTTAGTCATTAAATCTAGCCACATTATCCTTAGATCAGACCTGCTATACTTAGCATTATTTTGATCTTAAAGGAGAAGGTTACCAAACAACTCAAAACATAAGTTTACGTTGAAAAACAGATTCGCGCGTGGCATGACCTTCATGTACTTAAACAGTCATAACGTCTTCGATATAATAGGTATGGATGAACCGTATAAAGTTCTGAAAACTAGACACACGTTGTTTTCCAACCATATAAGATTCATAACCTAGTTCATCTTGAGTTGATCACAAAGCTCTATCGAAGTTGACTGTTCTGCAAAAGCAGATTCTCAGACAAATCTGTCATACTTTACGAAAATAGCCATAACTCACTCAATATGATAGGTGTGATCAAATGATTGGTTTTCTTGAGAAAGTAGACACATAGACCTTTCCAATGATACTAATTTCACCATTTTCCAACGCGTGGGCTATCCTATAGGTCCCATGGAAGTTGACCTATGAAACTGGGCAGATTCTGATTTCGCATTTGATGTGTCTTTCTCTAGGGATGAATAAGCCTGAACCTTTCATAGAAATAATCAATACCATTACATTGGCGTTGCGTGGGCGCATTCGGCCACTACCTTGATATTCTTTCACACTCATCTAAGAGGGAGCGAAGATGCTCAACCGCTAGGAAGAGAGTTGAAAGACTGAGGAGAACTTGGCCTTACAAGTTTATAGTGAATGAGATGTTGAGTTGAGCATATTGTAACAAGTACATGAACGTGCTACCGTACTTAGATGTAGGATTTCTTCTAAGACTTCTTCGTCATATGGACGAAACATGTCTTCTTAACACTTCGACCGATCAAGGGATATATATAGGCATAACTTCATCGTCCTTTAGCTTGCCTTAAGCTGATAGATGAATAAGCATCATCAATAACGGTCCTCACTTTCGAGACCAAGTATTCCCAGGATCCTTTCATTCTTAATTTTGGATCAGTGGCATCTCTTAGTTTAACAAGAGTTCATCACGATTCATCCATAATTTACACGCAAATAGGCATAATTCTTCATATCTCTTCCCTAATCAAGTAGATACTTAGCAAATACCATGCAAACGAGCTCCGTGGTCAGGAACCACTTGATTTGGGTGAAAACCGATATATTCAAGATCTTTATGTACATCTCTTAGTTCCCAACATAGATAAGTTGTGACTACAAGCTGCATGTTCAGTTTTTCAGTAACTACCACACTGATAAGGTAGTGGAGTGCAATGACATCCATTACGAGAGTATATCTCATCGTAGTCGATTCCAGGGCGTTTGTGAGAGACCTTGCGCCAGAAGGTGAGTCTAAACTCTTTTTCTCATTACGCTTTCTAACAAAGATATAACTGATAGAGTTTACACTTGGGGTGTCGGCGTCACCTGACCAAAGCACTATCTCTTTGTTTAAACTGGATTGCATCTTTCCATTTAGGCTAATCTACAACGTTGGTATTTTCTCAACGAAGTATGGTTCGATATCAAACTCATTAAACCACGTTATCATGTACACCGGTGTAATTTCGAAGTGTAGAGATTTCTATACGGATTGGTATTAACATTGAGGCGTCCCCCAATGATGACCATAATCCAGAAATAACAGACGAATGAGTATCATTGATCAAATGATCAAGTTGTGTCAAACTCGCATTCTTCCTTGACGAGTATATATCGAACCAAGTGGCCTCCCCCTAAACCGTGGGAGCCACGGCCTAGCGACATCATCTACCACATTTGTGGTGTCACCATGCCACCATTTATGGGTGATAACATGTCCTCTTATCCGGACATCAACATGTCCTTACCCAGAACAACTTTCTAGGTGCCCAAGTCAAAATCGATGGGGGATGGCTGTAGAAAATTTTAGGGTTTTAGGGTTTCGTTATCAAGCTCAGGTTAGAGCACAGTGCTGATAACGTGTTGAAGGAGAAAAGATAACGAGAATAACGGTCTACTCATTTATTGATAGAAAGACATATTTATAGGCATTACATAGAGTCTCTCGAAGGATCTAGAAGTTCTATCAACTGTAATCTATTCTAATAAGGAAACCGGATTAACCAATCCTACGTGTATTAGGGCAAGACACATAACAGAAGGACGAAAATATAATTTCCTTAAACAATATATATATATATATATATATATATATATATTGTATTTAACTGTTTATAACCATCTGTAACGATTTGATTTTCAATTGACAAAAGAATTTTACAGTTTTATCTAGTTTTATATATTCATTTACGCCAAAACCATTAGCAAAACATCTAGATAGATGAGCTAGCTAGCAACTATTTTTTTTGGTTTGTTTCATTATTGAGTGCGGCTATTGAGACCTTCAAATTTACTCACTAGACCTCATTCTATTTTAAATTATTAAATGACATATACATCCTCATACACAATGATTATTAAGGACAATAATTATACAAAAGGAAATATTATATTTATTCTCTTTAGACTTTTCAATTCAATGATAATTGATTATATTCTTTATTATTTTCCTTATATATTTTTGTTTTCCAATTTCTTTTTATTAAAGCATATATATAGTTTAGGATTAAATTCAGTTTGCCCCCTCGTACTTTAGGTCAATAATCAGTTTGGTCCCATATCTTTTTTTTAATAACGTTGGTCCTTGAAGTTCTATTTCACATCAGTTTAGTCCAATTTTTGAATTGTTCTCCTTACCATGACGTCATGCGCTGAGTTGTCCATGACACAAGGGCCCAATTTCTGACTTTGTCCCGAGAGTTTGCATAAAATGACCAAATCAGCCCTCTCACAGTTTATACCTCTCTCTCTCTCTCTCTCGTTCTTGACATGGTTGAAAATAGAAAAAAAGAAGAGATCGGAAAGAAATCAGACATATAGTTATCCGATCAAACCAAACTCAGATCTTCTCCCTCTCTCAAGCTCCGCCTCTCTCTCGCCGGCCTCCACCTAATCCGAAAACCAATCTCCGATAAGCCACTGGAGCTAGGGTGGTTATTGTCGAACGAAATCAGATTCTTGGAGATGTGATTGTGCTGGACGGGTTGGCGTTGATCCAAAGCGACGACGGGTCGCTCTTGCCCTGATCGGCGGCGCCGCCCATAGGCCAAGAACCGACTTCAAGATTGTTGAAGTCAAATAAAACCCGAACCTTGTTCATCAGATCCGAGCTTTGGAATATGAGCTCCGTCGAGCCCAACTCGACGACGCCGTTCGCTCTCACCCTGATCGGTGGCGCTGCCATATGCTTGACCAGAGATGCCGTTGTTTTGGGCTTTGTTTTTACTTTGTCCCTCTCGTCCTTGTAGAACCCCTCACCCCACCTGAACACGGAGGCGCCCGACATGTCGTACGACGACTGCCAGAAGATGGCATAGGTCCAGCTCTCCCTAGCGCCCTCGATCAAGGCCTGCAGCCGCTGCATAAGGGTCTCCTGGTTGAAAGGCGCTGATACCGAAGCCGGCGCCTGCGCCGGGGGGCGGGGGTATTCCGACATGGAAGTCGAAGACTGGGGCTGGTGGAGGGGGTGGGCGGCCCAGAAGGAGGTGAGAAATTGGGTATAAACTATAAGAGGGCTAATTTGGTCATTTTATGCAAACTCTCGGGACAAAGTCAGAAATTGGGCCCTTGTGTCGTGGACAACTCAGCGCATGACGTCATGGTAAGGAGAACAATTCAAAAATTGGACTAAACTGATGTGAAATAGAACTTCAAGGACCAACGTTATTAAAAAAAAAGATATGGGACCAAACTGATTATTGACCTAAAGTACGAGGGGGCAAACTGAATTTAATCCTATAGTTTATAAGAGCTAAAAAAATAATCAATATCGATCATGTGACATAAAATTTTGTATTGTCATATATGTTGAACGCATATACTTGTAAGGTGCATAAATATTTTTGTAAAAAAAAATTAATATCTATCGATTATAAAAAATATATATTTATTGAAATAATTTATTATGAGGTACGAAATAAAGATCAAATTATTTAAAAGAAAAAAATAGAGAAAAAATAACACGTACAAAAGAGAAAAACAATTAAAAAGATATATAGAATGGTTCGTGATAGAACATTTTCTTGCATGAAAAAATAATAAAAAAATGAAGGTAGGGATAATGGATGTTGAAAAACAAAAAAGAAAAAAAAAATCAAAGAATGAAAGGTCTACTGAGTGAATAAGAGGTAATTAATTGATTGAAATATATGTCAATAAATAACTAAAGTTATGTTAGGAATTTGAAATGAGGTTTACTAAGCAAATGTTTATATTGAAAAGTAAAAAAGAGGTGGAGAGAGTGTTTACACCCAAATTAATATTTTACTGGACAGTAATTGTCTAAAGTGAATATTAATTAAATTCATGGTCCACACCGGCGAGCCCGAAATATTGGGTTTACAAGTGATGGCCCACCAACGAAATCATGCGAGCTGGGTAGCATAGTTCGCATGCAAAAAGGACTTTGCATGGGATCAAGAAGTGGACTTCGCGTAGAAGATGGAGGTCTAGTAAGGAAGCGAGGCGAGATGACTTCGCGTACGTAGGAGACTTCGTGAAGAAGCAAGAGGAGGAGTTCGCATACATATGCAGGACTAAACGGCATTGGCTTCGCATGACATTCGAGTGGATAAGGAAGCAAGTGGCCTTAATTGTTTGACTAGGTTAAGGATAATTCTATGTTGAGGAGTCCGCATGCACGTGAAGGTGTATGTGTTGGTTAAGAACTCTATTCCTTGATTGGATTTGCATGACTCGTCTACGTCCACATCTTCATGAGATTGGTTCTACTCTTCTACATAGAGGCAATTAGTTACTTCGCCAAAGCATAATTATGTCAAGCAAGTGATTAACATCGCCTACACCAAGTTTATCGTTGAAGACTTCTACAAGTCTTTGACATGCTTTGGGCCAATACATGTGGCCCTAAAATAACTATATATAAAGGAGTTCGAGGATACTCTCTAGAGACACTCAACAACTCAACAAAAATACAATATAACTATTGACACAGTCGAACCCAGACGCTAAAGCATCTCGTCTTAGCAACCTTTTTCCTTTCAAGCTTCCCGGAGATCTGTCTCTTTACTTTCCCGGCTCCCCGGAGTCATTGCACCTTTTACTTTTCAAGCTCCCCGGAGCTCCCTTGCGTTCTTGTTTTTCTTTCCTTTGGTTGCTTTGCTCGCTGCAATCGCGAGTATTGATATTGGTGGCGGAGAAGCTACTGTAAATCCTCGTCCGCGAGGTGGCACCGGAGCCCTACTCTCGTTTGATTAGAAACACAGGTCAGCGCGCTACAACAACAACCTCACTACATTCTGCGTCTGCGCGGTGACACGCCCCGCATCCCTAGAAGCATTGATTGCTACCGTCTCTCTCTTCTTGCTAAGGATTGTGGCCAAAACAAAGAGAATGAGAGGTATAATGAGCAAATTTGGAGGTCTCAATACCCACTCTCTTCATTATTCAACCAAAAGATATTAGTGTTAACTAGTTGAACAAATTGCAAGTGATATTGTTTTTCATGAAAAGGAGAGTAAAGAAGATATATTTTGAACGAGTTAGTATAAGAGATAGTAAGACTTCAGTATAAACAATACTGCAACTGGTTTTGTAAAAGAACAACACCTTAATATACTTCTAATATATAACCTGTTTCAATTCGAAATGTCATTAGAAATTAGTATTGTGCTCAGTAATGTGCTTTTACTCAATGTTTAGTAGTAGTATATGTCCTTTTTTAGGATCCGATGGAAAAGATCGAGTGAGCCAAGCAATCTTAAAGAAGGGCTTATTGACTATCCCAAATCCCAATCTTAAACATTATGGTGTGTGGACAACGTCGTTACCGTAGAGGATGGGTATTATCAATTCATATATACAGCCAAGCTGGTTGACCAAAGACCCCCAAAATTTTTCTGGTTATTTGATGTCGACGAGCATATTTAGTCATCCTTCCCTTTAGAGATAACATGTTTATGAGGCTCGCCCATCATTCCTGGAACACGCACCGTTGGCTACACTACCACCATTCGGCCGTATAAGACCATCTTTAATAATGTTAGCTATTTTTAAGTTAAATTTTAGTTAAATTAGCTAAAATGTTATTTTGGCTAGCCACTTTAGAAATGTGGTTGCATCAATGCTCTCTATTTTGGCTAGCATTACATCAACATTATTCTTCAAATAGAAATTAAATAATTTAAATATCACATAAAATATCTTACAAGGAATACATTAAGTTATAGCTAGCCTCATCTGAGTCATCATAATAGCTCAAGTTTAGCTAATCTGCTGGAGCTCCTAAAACATAAAAAAAAGTTAAACACGCTCTCCAAAATAGCTAAGGAGTTAAAGTAGAGAGTTTGTTAAAGATGTTCTAATACAGTTCGAGATAGCCTCGATCGTGTTCTTTGCAACAATTGCTGAAAAATTTGTGTTGAAGGAGATTTTAAGCTATTCAGATTCGATCAAGCAAGTATGCATTTGCTCCCTCTAGCTAAGAGATACAAGCATGTTCCTTTCTAAAACCAACTTAATTTGTTGCGGATGTGATAACGAATTCAGAGCACAGTGTTCGATCCCACCCCACTTAGATCGATTAGAAGTTGCCCATGTATGCTCTCACGGTCTCACTGTCTTTACGTTCGATCTTTTCAATTTTGATTGTTGTAGAGATTTCAAGTTAATAACTTTGTTGAGGCAATTCATCAAAAATGTTACCTTGTGATATCGTTGAGTTCGATAGCAGCAATTAGTTTCCATCTTTTATCCTTCGCATGACCTAGCTAGCATCTCTAGGATAGCAAACAAAGACTGTGGTACAGATCGAGTCTCTCGTGCAAAGGTTGTTGATAGAACTATACCTTAATGAACTCATCCATGATCATACAAAACCTGCCGTTGGAATTGGTTCAACGACTTTGAGAAGTCGTTTGGTGTTCATTTCAATCAATTTACTGGTATCACTATTATACTACTTATCACTTCCCGTGTCTCATTATTTTGGGACCATTGTTGAGCTCAGCTAGCATAGACCGGACTTTTCTTGAGTCAAGCATTAGCTTGGAAACGTTGCTTTCACTCGACAAATGTTTGTGGCCGTTGGAGTGAAGTGGGTGCCAAAACCACAACTGGTGCCCAGAAAATTACAGACAGATCGATACTAGATTACTTGACTGAGATAATACTAATTCTAGATTGGAAGTTTTGCATGACGAGGGTCACATGCACGTTGCCATATAGATAGAAGATAAATCGTAATCAAGAGATGGGTATATATATGACAAGTTGACTAGAACAGGTTGAACTTTCGTCATCGGTGTTCTGAATAGTCTTCATTCCTAGCTAACAAGGGCTTAATTTTTTCTCAGATTGATGATTTTTATTCTAAGATTCATCAATCTTGGATCCATTTTCTTTGAAGAGATTTCATTTGTGATCACAATTGTTTGTCGTTACATCTCTATTAATAAAGCTATAAGGCTTTTTTGACTTTATCAACCGTTAAATTTTTAAACTACCTATAATGTCCTCAATTGATTAAGACTTTAAAATATGTCATCTTACAAACGAAAGACAAATTAATAATTACAAATGTTGGAAATAAGAAAAATAGAAAAAAAGAAGCTTAAATCGTGGGAGGTGAGAGAGAAAAGTGAGAGGAAAATCAGATTTTTTAAAAAAAAAAATGAGAGGGAAATCAGACTTTAAGCATAACTATAATAATAATAATAAAAATTCACACACACATAAGATGCTAGTTTTATAATGGTGGTAGAAGGTTCAATGGTTGTCCCAATTAATTAATGACTCTTCTCATCCCATATTTAAAAACATTGATCGGTGTTTTCTTTGGTGATTAAGTACTTTTATAAGGAACTCCTTGTATAATTTGCGGAAATCGTGATTGATAGTAATGTAGTTTTTAAAATGTTACTTTTATATTTTAGATTTCAAATTCACATTCACACAAATTATGTATACGATAAATGATTGACTTATAAGACTGTTGTAAACACCATGACTAAGTTTTTTTTTTTAATATTTTTTTTAAGAGCAAAGCTTGAACCATTTTACCTAAAACACACAATTAAAAAAGGACCTAAAACAACAAATTCTACATTAAGGAGTTAGTGTAAGCCCCATTCCTTTTGTCTTATGACTCCTCATGATCATCCCCCCATAGTGTTAGTTGAGTTTAGTATTATCATACGTCAATCCCCACCTACTATGCAAGTCTTAACTTACCCTTTTTTGTTTCTTCTTTCATCTGTAGTGTACATCATCGTCAAAATTACTCGAGCGTAAACATCGTATTTAAGGTAATTAAAGTTCATGGTAATCCTTCCCCATACGACCCGGAACCATTTCGCAAAGTCCGGCCCAATATCCAATACTTGGGATCAGTTGGATGCCTCTTCTCTATGCTGTTCTCACACAACCAGCGACGTCGTTTTGAGTAGGATTGAACCTGAAAACCTAAACCCTAAAACCCTAGTCGCACCCAAATCTCTCCCAACACGAAAAGGGACCGGACTCCGATGTCGGACAGAGAAGATTACGACTCGGACGCGCCGGAGGAGTTCACAGCCGAGCAGGTAATCTTACCCTTACCGAAGATAGTTCTAAAGTTGAGAACTTTTGATTTCAGAAATCAAAAAGCTTGGAACTTGATTCATACCCACTTTTTGTTTTTGATGATTACAGGGAATACAGCAAGAACAAGAACTCAGTAAGCTTCAGAAAGAGAATAAGGCCAGGTATATCACTCAAACACCCTCTTAATTTTGATTAAGGTCTTGTTTTGTTTGCTTTGAAATGTAGGATTTTGATTGACTTGAGCTGAGTTCTTATGTAAATTGACTAAAGTTGAGCTGATTGTTTCGATTTCAAGTAAAATAAAAAGTGTTTATTACAATCTGTTGAATTTGTTTCATGTAATTTGGTCTCACTAAGACAGATAACTGTGCTTCTTAATTATGTGAAAAGTTTGGATTTTTGTTGTCAAGTAGAATAGATAGAAGATAGTCTGGTGAGATTGAAGTTGTGAATGGTTGAAACCATACATGGTAGTATCCTTTTGCCCCATTGGTTTGTTGGTGCCAGTAGAAAGTGTAGGGATTTTGATGCTTTGAATATCCGGTGATTATGGGGAATCTGGTTGTGCGAATGTAGGAACTTAACATGTTCTCTGCTATACTAATGGAGTGATGGTATTTGTATCAGTAACTACGAGAAACTGAAATACGAAGTAATGTAATGGAACCTGGAAGAGTGTGCTTTTAAAATGGTTCCATATCTGAAAAACATATGTCAGATTACACAAGGCGTATTGACATGATTTGAAAAGCTCAGTCACAAAATTCATGGGATGTGGAGGGGTGTGTAACAGCATTTAATATTTACTTTACAAACAGGGTTGCTCGTGAAGGAAAAGAACGTCGTAGAAAATGGGCCCAGAAGAAAACACCACAGAAAGCTACTACCCAGGTTGAAAGTGTTCAAGATGCTTCTGAAAATGAAACACATGAAGAATCTTCTATGGGCACTGCTGGGATGCTTCCTTCTAACATTGTTGAACTGCTTGCAGCTCGTGAGAAGTATGACTCTGTTTTTTTACTGTTTCTGTGTGTGAAGTATGGCTATTTCCTTCACTGTTTGTGTGTATGTGTGTATTTTTATCATGTTATGAGATTATAACTAGGTAGCCACATTCCATATGCAGGCAAGTTTTTTCAGACTCTGATGATGAGAAGGATGAATCGAAGCCTACTAAGAAAAAAAAACGAAAAAGCTCAGGGTAAGGGACCTCTTCGTTTTTGACACAGAAAGAAATACTCTTAAATTCACGCTCTTCTTTGAATAACTATGGTGTGTTTGTTTAACTTTTGGCTTGCAGGGTTGAAACTATTATTCTGAATCAGACAGCTCCTCCTCCATGCTTAGAGAAGTCCTTGGAATTCTTAAAGCAAAGGAAAATGCAGGTCCCCAGATCACAAGCAGTATTAAATAACTCAAGCCAAGCATTACGCTTTCTCACTTCTTCGGGCGTGTTAAGTAAAAAGCTGACAAACTAAAAATGTCAGTATCTTTTTCTTCTCAATGTATGCTTTTGTATTGTTATTCTCTCACCGATCATACTGGCTCTTGATGAGCACTTAGAAATGATTGATGAACAAATAGAGTGATCATGCCTATGGGTTATTCCTTATTCCTTGAAGTAATGGAATCTACAATTTTGTTTTAACTGCATTGTTCTCTCATCAATTCTGCCAGTATTTCCCCACTGTTTTTCATTGATAATACAAGTGTCTCTCCATCTCTTGTTTGCGGAGCTCCTTTGTCTTTTGAGTTGCATAAACTTATTAAACTCCCTTTTGATTTGGTAATTGCTTCTTCTTTTTGAACGGATGCTAATTGCTTCTTTACTTGCTCAGGTTTTCAAAAGTTATATTTAGTCATTTTCTCTCTGTTATTCTCTGATAACTTTTGTTTTGGGTGGGAGGCTTAGAAATCCGCATTACTATGTTGCAAATTCTTCATTTCATTGGTGGTTCCCCATATAAAATTTAGGTTATTTGGCTGCTAAAACAAACAAGTTGAAGATCCCCACCCAACTTCTGATAGGAGGATCTGAATCCATTATACACCATGATGATCACACACTATTTTAGTGCCTTAGTGGTATTCCACATAATTTGAGATCATGGAAAGGCAACATGTTCTATTATTTCCCCTCAATTGGTTCACGCCTTTAGTGCAGCAAAAAGTTTTGTCCCACTTATCCTCCATGAATTACTTTGTTGTTTGCTCTGGATTCATGCACAACGTAAGGGACCCGTTCCTTTGGAGTTACTCATCTGTTTCTTACTGGTAGGGCTTAGTCCTTTCCTCATTGCCGGAGTTTGATTGCTAAAAGTTCAGTATGTGTAATCTTGATGAATAGACCTTAAATCTGGAATTTGAAATTATGGACCTATAGATGGTTCTGGAGCATTAACATAAGTAGCAAGATGACATGCATGTGACAATTTAAACTGGACCGGTTTAACTTGCATTTAGGAGTAAATCTGCTTATTATACTCCATCACTAGTCTTGGAGTTCATTTTGTTTCATAGGTTGTTTATGAACATACAGATCAGTGGTATAAACACTTGAAAGAGTATTGAATTGTAGGAAATGCATAACATAGCAGTAAGTAGTAGTTTCATAACTAGTATATTAAGCCTTAATGATGAACCAGCAGTTAGCAGCAAAGGCTTCAGCTTCATACAGAACGACCTCATCACTAGTCTTACAAGGTTGTTCATGACCCACAATTGATCTAGAGGGTTTCAAACATTACATGGTCAAGAACTACAAGATGTTCTAATTCATCAACAAAGTTGTTGATCAATCATGGGGAAGAGAAACTGTCCTCTTGGTCCAACCATGAACTGATGCCACTAGGAGAAGACGTCTTAGCTTGTAACTCTGAGCTTCCCATCAGAGCTTGAAAAACTGTTTTGACCTTTCTCAAGTTCTTATGGTGGCGGATCCGTCTCAGAACCATGTCTCTGTCCAAGGCAGCTGCTGCTTCAGAATTGGAGGAGGACCTCAAGTAGAGCTGGCTTGTGATGGTATCACTCTGTACTACTTGATCATCGCCATCTTTTGTGCGATTCTGCTTCTGCAGATCAGACTCTGATGAGAAAGTAGTTTGTTGATGAGCTTTGGAAATGATGAAAGCCATTTATGAAGGTGGAGAGGAAGGTGAGACTTGAAGACTATGGAAAACCTTGTGCATGAGGGGTTTATTTATAGAGGAAATTGAAAACGGCCAAATAGGTAGCGCTGGTGTTGTGTCATTATTGTATTGTTTATGTCCTAGTGGTTTAGTGGTTTTTGGGGTTTCTGGGTTCTACTAGCCAGTGGTTTCTTTCTCAAACTTTGAGGGGTTAGAGCGTTATCTAGCTTTAGTGTTGGACTGCACGGCTGGTGGCTGCACCAAACCAATAGCCACAGCAAAACCATGGGACACTCTAGCTAGCCAACTCGAAGGTGATGTGGTTTCATTTTCGTTCTGTTTTGTTTCTTTGTTTGGTCACAGTTTTTGGTTTGCCAATATCATCACCCATTTGGACAAGTAATTCAGAATAATGAACTTGGTAATCTGATGTAGAATAACAAAACTGCTAAGATCGAAATTAATGATCGGCTTCTATTCTTTCTTCTATTTTGCCCATCTTCTACCCCAAAAAGCTAGCTGATATGTATAGTTGCAAAGTAAACTCTTCTTGTCCATGCGGAACCGCAACCTTTGCATGTTATGAAGAATCATCATATTTGGTTAAAGGGGAGTGGGATGATACTCATCCTCTTCATGTGCAAAACTGTTTGGTTGAGGAACTTGAATGACTCTATTATTCATATTTACAGGAAATGTAATATGTCGGCAGATGACTTAACTTATTATGGGCACTCTTTGAACTTAGGACACTATTTTTTTGAAAATCCGCCTCCTTATATTCTGGGCATGCTTCAAGACGACAAAGATGGTCTTTTACGACCGAGACATATTATTGCTTAGTTAGCTTGTTTTTGAGGCTCTTAACCCCTCCTTATTTTAACCAAAAAAGAATCATCATACCTCCAAGAAACTAATTAAGAGGTCGTTAGTATGTGAAAAAATGTTACTAAAAATCTCCTTAATGTGTATGTCAAAGATGATACGACACAAAATCTAGTTCCACACAATGAAATTTGTACCAACGAGTTAGAAACCTAATATATACACGTGTGATTTAACATGTCATTGAAACGTTACGAATGGATGGTTTCTTCAAGTTGAAAGGAGGCACGATGAGCCACGAGCATGGGCAAAAATGGCGGTTGTTTTTGTCAGCCACCTGAAGAGTGATGGGGTGATATCATAGCCGGAATCTCATGTATCGCCGTCCGTACCAGATTATCGTGCATGCATTGCATTGCATATCTTCACACGAAGTGGCTAAGAAATTGACAAACCTGGATTACTATCACAATGATATGAAGAGAATCATCCATACTAGCTTATCATTCTCCAAAGATGGTTTGATATTTCAATCCGGTTGGTCTACAGCACTGGGTGATAAAATAAATCTCGATCGACTCAGGTTTGTAACTCTAATTCTTGACGGTGACAGATGTGAAATGATGTCAATGTTAAAGGCACAAGTAAAACAATGGGCAACTCCGGTTGTTTTGGGTGAAAACTGAGGGCTCTTGTTCGTTTAAGACCCTGATTTCAACTTTCAGACGACTTGTTGTGACCAAGAATGGAGATTGCTCTCGGTCGAGTCATACTCGAATCAAATTAACTAAACATTTTCAGAAGCAAGATAAGAAACAACAAAGGCAAAGTTCATTCATTCCCGGTTGGTGAGAATCAATTCTAGATACCGCTAAATCTCAACAAGTTTGTTGGATCGATGTGGGGATATTGGGCCTGCTTTCATTTCATTAGGGCTTCTTAATTGGGTGGGTGTCCATTTATACTTCCAAGTACAGTCTTTCGGGAGTATTTAAAAATTTCTCAGTCTTTGGATGCAGTGGGAGCGTGGGACTATGAAATTTCGATCCCAACTTCCCAAGTCAAACAAGAACAAACCAAACTACGCGTGATTTAATTGTATTACTGTAATATACAGTTGCATGTTGTTCTTACTTCAGCTAACATTTCAATGATTTCATTCGACAAATTCACTTCTATGCAAAGTTGCCAGGTACAATGGCTTCCTCCTCAAGCTCACCAACGCCGGCCAACGGAAACGGAAACTATTCTGTCATTACAGTCGCATCACTGGAGGAAAAAGTCAACGGAACAGAATGGCTATTGGACCCTTCAGCAGGAAATGAGTCTTGTTGCATCTTCCGAGTACCCCAATGCCTTGTTGACGTGAACAGTAAGACCTACGGGCCTCATATGGTCTCCATCGGTCCT
The DNA here is from genome assembly GCA_010134655.1 of Fragaria nilgerrensis. NCBI lineage: Eukaryota > Viridiplantae > Streptophyta > Magnoliopsida > Rosales > Rosaceae > Fragaria > Fragaria nilgerrensis. The sequence goes on from CM020977.1 coordinate 9,687,497, forward strand.
TATCACCATGGTGAACAACATTTGGAGATGATGCAGCAGCACAAGAGGAGATTTCTCCGCGATCTTCTTGCTCAAACACCACCGACCGGCCCCGGACTTGATGACTACATGCAGGCTGTAGCATCATTGGAAGAAGAGATAAGAGGGTGCTACTCAGAGTCGACACTCAAGTTTTGCAGCGACCAGTTTGTTGAGATGATGGTGTTGGATGGTCTCTTCATTATTGAACTCTTGTGCAAATTCATAGGAACATCCAAAACACCAATCGGAGATGTCCCATCTTTCATTTTGCTTCAGTCTATACTTATCTCATCAGAGATCTTCTTCGTTTGGAGAATCAAATTCCTTTCTACGTTCTTCAAACATTATTCGACGCATCAAGAGATTCAAGACATCACTGACTCATCCCTTGCCGAACTCGCTTTACAGTTATTCGAATCCACAGTAGAAATACCTTGTGGAGATCATGAACACAAAGCTCAAGGAGATTTGGTTAATATGCTACACCACTACCTTGTGGTTTATCTGGAAAGCAAGGAATAAAATGAAGCATGATAATTGTACCATTGTTATAGATGCAGTACGTCAGTTAATTATGGGTCACGTGAAAGCAGCTAGCAAATTAATCTCAGGTTGCATGTCTAATTCTTTAACAGAGCTCCGGGTTTTGAAGAAGTTTGGTCTATTATGTCGGCCCCGTCGGGCTCCAAGGATTACAGAGGTTAATTGGCATCCGCCTCTCTTTAGTTGGATTAAAGTCAATACCGATGGTGCATGGCAAAAGACTACAAGGAAATCTGGTTATGGTGGAATTTTTAGGGATTTTCACGGCTCTTTCCTTGGTGCTTTTGCTTCAAACCTTGAAATTCTTAACTCGGTGAATGCAGAGGTTATGACGGTTATTCAAGCTATTGAGCTGGCGTGGGTTAGGGATTAGAAGCATATTTGGCTTGAGGTGGATTCAACAATTGTGCTTAATTTTTTGTGGGATCCTCATCTTGTTCCTTGGCGTTTGCAAGTAGCATGGGGTAATTTTTTGCACCGCATTTCTCAGATGAATTTTCGATCTTCTCATATCTTCAGGGAAGGTAATCAGGTGGCAGATGCTCTTGCCAATATGGGTTTGTTGATGTCTGCTTTATCTTGGTGGGATGAACCTCCCCACTTCATTCGGGACATGTATCAACGAGATAAGTTCGGTCTCCCAAACTTTCGTTTTCATTGACTTGTTTTATAGTGTAGTTTGTTGTCTTTTGTTTGGTATTTTAGGGTACTGGTTTTAGTGTCATCTAACTTGTTTGTAATCTTTCTTTATTTTTTATTAATAAATTTGAGGTGGGAGAACACTCTGCTCTACCTAGCTCTTGTTGCCAAAAAAAAAAAAAAACCTTATGGAGATCATGATCAAGCAAAGCATTTACTTGATCTACATCGCTTGAGTTTTATCCACCCAAGCATGAGGCTCAAAGATATTTACTTTGAATCTACATCTTCTCCTGTGCAGTTTATCCAATCAGCAAAAAAGCTTCATTTAGCTGGAATAAAGTTCAAGGCAAGGCGTGTGCCGGAAGCAATGAGCTTCCTAGACATCAGATTCTCAAAGGGAGTGCTTGAGATCCCACTAATAACTCTAGATGATCTTTGTACCGATCTGTTACTGAATTTCGTTGCGTTCGAACAATGCTACTCTCATTCTCCAAGGCACATAACCACTTACGCTGTTCTCATGAGTTGCCTAGTTCGTTCGCCTACGGATGCAGCATTTCTCTGCGAACATGATATTATTGAGAAATATATTGCCACTGATGAGGATGTTGCAAGCTTTTTCAGAAACATGGGGAAGGATGTGCCTTTTGATATTGGCCAGAATTATCTACTGGAGTTGTTCAAGGAAGTAAATGAGTACCAGAGGAATACGTGGCATGTCCGATGGGCGGGTTTCAGGTTCAAGTATTTTGATTCACCGTGGTCTTTCTTGTCTGCTTTGGCTGCTCTCATACTCTTACTCTTCACTGCAGTTCAGACCTTCTTTGTTGTTTATGCATACGTGCTTCCACCTTCTTAATTGTATAATTCTTTAATCGGTTTCTACTTTCTAGTACCAAGTTTAAATTCAAACATGATGTTTTTGTAAAGGATTTGAAGTACATTTCACACTGATAAGAATTTGAGCATTTCTAATGGTCTGAAATAGTGGCAGACGCTTGAGTTTTTGTTCGTGGGGGCGAAGAAAGTTACAAAGCCACAATATAAAACTTAATTTAATAGAAACAAATACAATGATAGATTTTTGATATGCAAATCCCGAACCGATGAAAGATTTGCAATCAAATATATGAAAACATAAAATAAACTTTCACATAAAAATAAGCTTCAAGCCAAAATAAATAAAAATATCTGAAGATATCTTCAAATTCCATGTAATAAAAATATCGATGTACTCTCCTATTATGAATAATGAAGAAATAGGAAGAAGAACCACCACTCTAACCTAGAGGGCAGCTTAGCCCGATTTAAAAAAAAAAAGAAGAGAAATTTGAAAATTGAATGATAATTTAAACTTTTAGCACAATAAGGAACTAAATAACAGAGGGGTTTAGAAAAACAAAGTTTTGGTATCTCAATTTTAGAAAATTTCAAAATGGTATCTCACATTCTTAACTTGATCTACGAATCTTAGGTCAGGTTAAGAACGTGAGATACAGTTCTGAAGTTTTTTAAAATTATGATTACAAACTTTTGTTTATCTAAAAAGTCGGACACTGTTTAGACTTTTTTCCCCAATTTTATTAATTAAAGCTTAACAACAACAAAAATAAAAAATAAAAACTAAATAACAAATCAAATCCATCAAGGCCCAAAGCAGATACATTAATACAATAAAAAATAACGGGATCTTAGACCATCTCCTACCATAGGCTAAAAAGCCAAATTTAGCCTATGTTTACTCCCACCATAAGTTAAATTACATTTTCCAAGATAAAAAATTTGGCTTGAGCTATTTGGTAAGCCAAATTTGGCTTATGAAATTTGTAAGCTTAAATTAAATGTAATTTTATTCAACTTTACATTTCTCCTTTTGATTTACACTGTCATCAAAATTAAAAAGGGTAGTGCTAGAGGGCCTTAATAAGGCCTAGAATTTATGGCCTTAATTCTAGGTGGCATGCCAAATCACATATCCACATCATCAAATAACAAAATCATGCTATGTTATTTTTAGGTAAAAATACAATCTTATCCTTTCATATCCAATAACTCTAGATTATTTTGTTTTATTCTATAAAAATATGTTTTTAAGCCATTTTTTTCATTACTCATGCTTAAATTTAAAATGTGAAATATATATATATATATATATATATATATATATATATTTGTTTTTAAAAAATATATATATACACATACATAATTTTTTTCAAGGAGAAAATTATACATATATATATATATATCTATCTATATATTTGTCCAAAAAACCTTTATATATAGTTCATCCAATATAAATTCGATAGAGATTTTTTTTTATTTCATTTTTAAAGTTCGATGGTGAATTATATATATATAAAGTAAAAGGAAAAAATAATGGTGAATTATGAAGTCTAAAACTATTTGATTCACAAAGATAATTTTTTATTTATTTATTAATATCGTATTTTTGGCCCTAAATGTAATGAATTATTATAATATTTGACTACGTAAAGAAATGCATTTAATTTATTTCATGTAAGGTAACAAAATCAACTACATAAAAATGGTAACTAAATCATCTTGATGAAAATAAACAATAATTATTCGAATTGATGCATGAAATATAGGGATTCACTACCAGGACAAGCACTTTAGCCGACGAAAAATTTTCGTCGGCCTGTTAACTTAATTCGTCAGCTAAGATCTTAGCCGACGAAGGCTCGTCGGCTATAGTTTCGTCGGGAAAGGGTCGTCGGCGATGACTTTCGCCGACGAAAAAAAAGTCATCGTCGGCTATAGTCCATAATTAGCCGACGAAAAAAAAAGTCGTCGGCTTTTGTCCCAAAATTTAGCCGACGAATATCTTAAAATGTTTCGTCGGCCTAGTCTGAGACTTAGCCGACGAAACATATATTCGTTGGCTAAAGTATGTAATAAAAAATTAAAAAAATCACTATAGCGGACGACCTATAGTCTGTTTCGTCGGCTTTAGAGGGGTTTAGCCGACGAAACACGCCATAATTCGTCGGCTAAACCTTATAAAAAAAATTAAAAAAAATATAGCCGACCAATATAGTATTTAAACATCGTCGGCTAAAGTTGCTGGTTTTTGAAAAAAAAAACTGCAGAAACTTTCGGCCACCTCCAATCACTACCAAAATTTGATAGAATCAACCTCTCAACATTTCGAACAACTTTCTAGAAGAAGTCGAAGCCCAATTCTAAGCCTAAACAGGTCAAATGAATCAAAACATAAAAATCCCCAATTTTAAACCCTAAAAACTTCAAATCTTCGATTCTCCTCACACACACCGAATCGAGCTACCAAATTCTAGGGGAATGTAGTACTAATCAAACTCAACTTATCCATATATAGAACTCACCAAATGGTGACCTAAGGAAAGAGAAATTCGATCGACACCGAATCCGAACCGGCAGAGTTTTGGAGCTCGATTTATCCCTCACGGTGGCGCCACTCGATGCACCACTTGTCCAGCAATGAAGTAGAGACGACGGCAAAGCTTTTGGGACAAGTGTGGCGGTCTCCGGTGGCTTGACGGCAGAGCTAGGCCGAGAAGAAAATTCGGCAGGCGAAAGCATTTCTGATTTTCTGAGTTCTTACCCCTATATAAAGAACTTTACCCGACGAAATCTTTATTTTCGTCGGCTAAACTCCTTTGAAAATTTTCCCCAAATTGGTTTGCCCGCCAAATGTTTTTTGAAAATTTTGAACTTTAGCCGACGACTTTTCATATATTTTCGTCGGCTAAAGTCATTTGAAAATTTTGCCCCAAATTTGTTTGCCGCCAAATGTTTTTTGAAAATTTTGAACTTTAGCCGACGAATTTTCATATATTTTCGTCGGCTAAAGTCCATTTTTGACCTTAGCCGACGACTTTTTTAATATCTCGTCGGCTAAAGTCTATAAATTCACGAAAACGCTCATATATCCCTCTATATTAGGTAGTTTGGTCAAACCTTCCACACAAAAAACTCTCATGTAGATGAGACGCAACCGCCTATATAAAAATTTTGAGACATTTACCTTCCGACGATAGGGCTCCCCGTAGGGAATAATAACGGTAAATAAGGTTGACCGCTACTATCGGCACCGAAACGTTACCCGATTTATGTGATTTTTGAACCATAGCCGTATTTCACCATTATGAACACATCTTATTTCACGAGATTTTTGATAATTTTTCTTCCTATGTAGAGTTGGTTCACAAAGTTATATAACCTATTAAACAAGTTATACAACATTAGTAGACACGTTGTGATTCCGATGACTAAAATTCACAAACCAAAATTTGAGCATCAGATATAATCATTATGACGAAAGATGTCTATGGTAAAAAATTCAACTGGTTCCGACAACGTTAAGGGCTCGATCAAAACGGTCAACCATAATCCATCGTTACTTATCACACGAAAACGCTCATATCTCCCCCTATATTACGTAGTTTGGTCAAACCTTCCACACGAAAAACTCTCACGTAGATGAGACGCAACCGCCCATATAAAAATTTTGGGACATTTACCTTCCGACGATAGGGCTCCCCATAGGGAATAATAACGGTAAATAGTAGACACGTTGTGATTTCGATGACTAAAATTTACAAACCAAAATTCGAGCGTCAGATATGATCATTATGATGAAATATGTCTATGGAAAAAAATTCAACTGGATTCGACAACGTTAAGGGATCAATCGAAACGGTCAACTGTAATCAGAAATAAGAAAACCGCATTTTGAAGCCCTAAACGGACTCGGATGGCCAAAAAGGCCCATACATCATGGCAATAGTGATGAGTCTGACTCGTAGGGCCGTTACGCTTCCGGAAAGGTATCACAATAGTCAATCAGACACCGAATGCCAAATCTGCAGCATAGTGAATAATAAGAGAAAATTACATTGACCGCAACTATCGGCACCGAAACTTTGCCGGAATACCGTGATTTTTCAACCGTAGACGTATTTCACCATTCCGGTCATATCTTATTTCACAACTTTTTTGCGTTTGAAGGATCTACGTATAGTTTGTTTTTGAAACGGAACATTTACTTAACACTTGGTAAACAAGTTATACAATATTAGTAGACATGTTGTGATTGTGATGATCAAACTTGAGAAACGAAAATACGACTGCCAGATCTGACCTTCATGATAAAATACATGTATGGGAAAAAATTCAACTTGATCCGACAAGGTTAAGGGCTCGATCCGGACGGTCAATCCCGTAAGTCAAACCCCTAAATGCACCGAAAATGTCATTGGACCGTCTAAATTACATATTTCGGCCGGACCTTCAACTGAAAATAGTTTCAAATCGATGAGACGCAACAAGTCGTATAAAAAGTATATCACCATTGGGGTTTAGGGTTTAGCTGACGAAATATTAGGTATTCGTCGGCTAAGATGAGGTTAGCCGACGAATTATTACTTAGGTTTTAGCCGACGAAAAAATTCGTCGGGTAAAGTATTTTTAAAAATCGTCGGCTATAGTGCACAGACTATAGCCGACGAAAAAAATTCTTTAGCCGACGAATCTTTAATTTCGTCGGCTAAAGTTGACCATAGCAGACGAAAATTTAAATTAGCCGACGAAAAAATAATTTGTCGGCCTGATTTTTTTATTTTCGTCGGCTAAAGCCTTTCTTCTGGTAGTGATTGAATAAGTAAGAAACTATAATGAATCAATGAATTGATGGTGTTTTGGTTTTAGACAGATCGTTATCAATAAATTATGATAACGATAGTTATATACCATAATTTATTGATAACGATCTGTCTAAAACCAAACCACCATCAATTCATTGATTCATTATAGTTTCTTACTTATTCAATCCCTATATTTCATGCATCAATTAATTCGAATAATTATTATTTATTTTCATCAAGATGATTTAGTTACTATTTTTATGTAGTTGATTTTGTTACCTTACATGAACTAAATTAAATGTATTTTTTTATGTAGTCAAATATTATAATAATTCATTACATTTAGGGGCCACAATTACGATATTAATAAAATAAAATAAAATTATCTTTGTGAATCAAATAGTTTTAGACTTCATAATTCACCATTATGTTTTCTTTTTACTTTATATATATATATATATATATAATTCACCATCGAATTTTAAAAATAAAATTAAAAAAATAAAATCTCTATCGAATTTATATTGGATGAACTATATATAAAGGTTTTTTGGACAAATATATAGATATATATATATATATATATACAGGAAAGATATGAAGCGGACGTCCGCACTCGGCTTAAAGTGCGGACATCCGTCCGTTCTCCACCCTCCGGTGCCGGCGACGGCGCGCCTCCACCCCAAAAGACTCCAGCAGCGTCCCCGACCACTTTCTCTCCCCGGCGAGTCCATTTTTTTCCGGTTTTCCGGCGAGATCACCCAAAACTTCAAACAAAGTCGATTTCACCGGAAACTGGAAAAAAACGGACTCGCCGGGGAGAGGAAGTGGTTGGAGACGCTGCTGGAGTCTTCTAGGGTGGAGGCGCGCCGTCGCCGGAGGATGGAGAACGGACGAACGTCCGCACTTTAAGCCGAGTGCGGACGTCCGCTCTACATCCTTTCTGTATATATATATATATATATATATATATATATATATATATGTATAATTTTCTCCTTGAAAAAATTGTGTATGTGTATATTTTTTTTTTTGAAAACAAATATATATATATATATTTCACATTTTAAATTTAAGCATGAGTAATGAAAAAAATGGCTTTAAAACATATTTTTATAGAATAAAAATAAAATAATCTAGAGCCATTGGATATGAAAGGATAAGATTGTATTTTTACCTAAAAATGACATAGCATGATTTTTTTATTTGATGATGTGGATATGTGATTTGGCATGCCACCTACCATTAAGGCCATAAATCCTAGGCCTTATAAGGCCTAGAAACATTTTCCAATTAAAAATTCGTTACTCACAACCATCGCGAAGATCTCGACGAGATCTTTCATATGAGCTCTATATTGAATATATTTATATAATATTTTTTATGAGTAATTATTGATTTAAACAAATATTATATGAGAAAAGAAAAATAAATGGCTTTACCTTTGGATTTAGCTTATGGTGGGAGTGTTTTTTAAAGCCAAAAAGTTATAAATTTGGCTAAGGATTTAGCTTACGGTGGGAGACTCTGGTAAGCTAAAAAAAGATTTCATAAAATATTCTTATTTTATAGGTTAAATTTAGCTAAAAATTTAACCTACCATAAAAAAATGCTTTTAATAAAAGCTTCTTCTATATGTAAACAATCAAGAGCGCAGAAGTGTTGTTTGGTGTGTGAGGACTCAGGGCAAAACAATATTCAAAGTTCGCAAAACCAAAGATGTCACTGGGGCAGCTGTCTTCTCAAGACCCAACGTGCGTCCACCAGGGGAGAGGATCCTCTCCTAAACTAGTTTTGTGGCTGAGCTACCTAAGCTTTCACTGAGATCAAGACACGTGGAAAATGCTACATCCAATGGTCAACAATTTATTTCCACATTCACAGCCACCCACTTCGTTTGTGTCTCTCCTCTGCTCTTGTTCATTTGTTCTTCTTTCTGTTCCTTTTTTCTTCCCTAGTTCGCTTTGGAAGTTGGAACTCAATCATCCACTTTGGGCATCAGACTCACCTTGCCTCTGAACATCACTCTTCTTTGCTTTTTCTTCATCATCTTTCTCGCCCAGACTCTTAAACGAGAGCGACAAGAAAAATTCTCTTTGGTCTTGAGTTAAAGAAAATCGTTATAATCTGATGGCATCATTTTCCATTTTCTTCTCTCTCTTCTCTATCTCTTCCCCTAAATTCACGTCCTTGAATGGGTATCAGAACCTATGAGCTTGCGTTGTTGAACAAGTGTTCCAATTTTTTATATCTAAGATAAAGAAGAAAAAAAAAGGAAGTTTTTGGGTCTAGAGTCATCTCTGGAATACCCACGACTTGAATCATATTTCCTCAAATTCATAGTCATCCAATTTCCTGATAGCATATTCTTGTCATTGTAATGTCTGTAATTAGTTAGTTTATGTATTTTAGATTGATCCATGCTTTTCTGGGTAAATCGTCGATGGCTTGTTCTTCATCCCTCAAATTGGACAATTGGGTTCAGTGGGTGTTTGATTCTTTAACGAATTAAAAGGTAAAGCAAAGCATAGCTAAGGAGAAAGAGGAGTTGGTGGGAGAATTGCAATTGAAAATAAGGAAGAGAAAGAACTCTCGAAGTCCAGCTAGTTACAAATTCTACACTTCTACTGGCGGTGGAGATGAATAAGGAAAAGAGATTAATGGTTGGTCTGTTTTTTTTTAGCCGTAGGATTCTAAGAGATCAAAGGTGAGGAAACAATTTGCATCGTCGGATTTTTTATACACGTGTCACTAACTGGTTGTACGCTTAGGCATGTTAGGTAACTTTGGCTAAACTGAAGCTGTGCTTGGCTTCAGTTGGTCTCCAGAAATAAAGAAGGAGATGTTGGCTGTGATGGTGGGTTTTGTGTTGCTATGTTTGAAGAGTATTGAAAAATGGTGACTACTGGCGTAATCGGCTCCAAGTGGAAGATTGTTGGGTTTGTGGATCCGATTCCACCAAGGATGAGGATTGTGTCATACCTGATCTTACTTGGTAATGGTTTTCTATGTCTATTGGGAATAAGTTTCCAATGTGTTATAGGTTTCAAGTTAGATATCTATAAAAAAGGGCATAGGGTACAGTAGTTGATGTGGTTGTGGTAGAGAACAATCATCGTGGTTGAGAGAGCAAGTGAGATCTTGAGAGTTGGTGAGAACGTCTTGTGAGAGATCTTGTACTCTTGTTCTTGTGTTCTTCTTCTTCTATAGTAAAACCCAGCAGCCCGGGGACGTAGGCAAAGTTCTTTGCTGAACCTCGTTACAATCTCGTGTGTTCGTGTTTGTTATTTCTCGATCGTTTATCTATATTGTTTCGCACTTGTCTATTTCCGCAAGATGAATTTTAGACTGAATTCCTATTAGGAGCATGATGGTGTTGCTGAATTACTCTCTGATCTCTTGCCTCTTGGGTTCAACCTACTGTCAGCTGAGTATCAAGATCACAAGACTAAAGAAATGTCTAAGCAGGTTAAATCAAGTGTTAAAACCAAAAGACATCTTGCAGCAGATATGTTTACTAAGTCTGTGCCGTTAGGCAAAGTGAAGCTGTGCTTGGCTTCAGTTGGTCTCCAGAAATAAAGAAGGTGATGTTGGCTGTGATGGTGGGTTTTGTGTTGCTATGTTTGAAGAGTATTGAAAAATGGTGACTACTGGCGTAATCGGCTCCAAGTGGAAGATTGTTGGGTTTTTGGATCCGATTCCACCAAGGATGAGGATTGTGTCATACCTGATCTTACTTGGTAATGGTTTTCTATGTCTATTGGGAATAAGTTTCCAATGTGTTATAGGTTTCAAGTTAGATATCTATAAAAAAGGGCATAGGGTACAGTAGTTGATGTGGTTGTGGTAGAGAACAATCATCGTGGTTGAGAGAGCAAGTGAGATCTTGAGAGTTGGTGAGAACGTCTTGTGAGAGATCTTGTACTCTTGTTCTTGTGTTCTTCTTCTTCTATAGTAAAACCCAGCAACCCGGGGACGTAGGCAAAGTTCTTTGCTGAACCTCGTTACAATCTTGTGTGTTCGTGTTTGTTGTTTCTCGATCGTTTATCTATATTGTTTCGCACTTGTCTACTTCCGCAAGAGGAATTCTAGGCTGAATTCCTATCAGTTTGGTATCAGAGCTCAGGTTCTTGAGTGGAAACAATGAGTGTAGAAGATGTTGAGAAGAGGGTGGACAAGTTCAACGGCCACGACTTCAGTCTATAGAGGTCACAGATCGAGGACTACCTGAATATGAAGAGGCTTGCAAAGACTTTGGATGGCAAGCTCCCGAAAGGGATGGAGGAAGAAGATTTTGTCGAGATGGATAGGATGGCGCTTGGAGCAGTTCGACTATCGCTTTCGAATGAAGTACGGTGATTCGTTATCAAGGAGACAACGTTGAAAGGAATGATGGATAGTTTGTCCAACATGTATAAGAAGCCAAATGCCGTTCAACAATTGTACCTGATGAGAAAGTTGTTCACTCTGAAATTAGGAAAGGGTATATCTGTTCGCCAACAAGTTGGGTTAGTTGGTGATATTATCGAGCAACTAGCTTCGGTGGATGTTAAGTTCGACGAACACATCAAGGCGTTGGTGTTGTTGACTTCTATGCCTCCATATTGGGATGTGACTGTGAACTCGATTTGTAGTGGAGCTGGGACTACAAAGAAGCTAAAATTTGATGATGTGTGTGATGTTCTTCTGAATGAGGAGACGCGAAGACAAAACAACCATGAAGATCCTTCAAGTTCTGCGTTATCTATGGAGAATAGAGGTAGAACATTCAACAAGAACTCAAACAACAATCGTGGAAGGTCCAAGTCTAGGGCACCAGGAAAAAGCCGAAGTATGTCCAAAGCAAGAAAGTGGTCTGATGGATGTTGGCATTGTGGGAAGCCCGGACATGTCAAGAAAGATTGTAACCAGTGGAAGAGTGATATGAAGATGGCAAACGCAACTGATTTTGATTCAGTTGCACTCGTACTGAGCGTTACTGAAGCACCATTAGAGTCGTGGATCGTCGACTCTGGAGCATCTTTTCACTCAACTTCACAACAAGGGGCCATGATGAATTACCGACCTGGTAATTTTGGCAAAGTGTTTCTTGCTGATGGTGCACCCTTGGACATTGTGGGAAAGGGTGATGTGAAGATCTCGCTCGGGAATGGTGGAACATGGACCTTGACTAATGTTAGGCACATACCGCGGTTAAGGAAAAATCTGATCTCTGTGGGTCTGTTGGATGACGAAGGATGTCGTACCATCTTTGAGAATGGTAAATGGAAGGTATGTAAGGGAGCTATGGTGTTAGCTCGTGGAATCAAGACAGGATCACTCTATACGACCTTAAACATTATTGTTGTTGTTGAGAACAATGAAGGCGCTGCGATCGTTGAGAAGAATGAGGATGCAAACTTATGGCATCGTAGACTCGGGCACATTAGCGAGAAAGGTATGGGGGTACTTCAGTCGAAGGGAAAACTACATGGTGTGAACTCAGTGAAGATTGGGCTTTGTGAAGACTGCATATTTGGGAAGCACAAGGTTGTCAGTTTCTCAAAGGGTGGCAAGGCGCCGAAAGATTCAAAGCTGGAGTTGGTTCATACTGATGTGTGGGGGCTTGCACCTGAGGTTTCTTTGGGTCGCTCAAAGTACTATGTGACATATATTGATGATTCCACAAGGAAAGTATGGGTTTATTTCATGGAACATAAATAGGAAGTTTTCAGTACTTTCAAGAAGTGGAAGGCGATCATAGAGAATGAGACTGGGATGAAGGTCAAATGTCTAAGGTCGGACAATGGAGAAGAATACTGTAGTAATGCCTTCAAAGAGTATTGTGCAGAGAATGGGATTAGGATGGAGAAGAAAATTCCTGGAACTCCACAGCAGAATGGAGTGGCTGAACGCATGAATATGACTCTAAATGAGCGCGCAAGGAGTATGCGGATACACGTAGGATTGCCAGAAACGTTTTGGGCTGATGCGGTTAATACTGCTGCTTATTTAATTAACCGTGGACCGTCAGCGCCATTAAATCATCTGTTACCTGAGGAAAAATGGAGCGAAAAAGAGATAGGCCTATCACATTTGAGAGTTTTTGGTTGTGTGGCATATGTTCACATTGAGTCCAGTGCAAGAAGCAAGTTAGATCCCAAGTCTCGAAAGTGCATATTCATTGGCTATGGCGGTGATGAGTTTGGTTATAGATTTTGGGATATGTAAAGCAAGAAAGTAGTAAGGAGCCGAAATGTCATCTTTAATGAAGAGGTGATGTACAAGAATAGGCAAGCAGCAGAGCCTGAAAGTCCTGTAAGAAAAGATCAGCAGTTTGCAAGAATGGAAGAATTATCCGATGAAGATGTGTCTAAGGCAAGTCATAGGAAGGAACGACAAGAAGAAGAAGCTCCTGAGGTCGCACAACCTGAAGAACAAGTTCCTAGTGATGAGCCAGTGACACCTCCTTTTGTGCCAAGAGTATCGTCGAGAAGTACCAAAGGTGTACCAGCTGTTAGATACTCGCCTTGTGCTAACTATTTGCTGTTAACCGATTCTGGTGAACCCGTGAGTTATGATGAGGCAATACAACATGAAGATTCTGCTAAGTGGGAGGGTGCTATGCAAGATGAGATGGACTCTCTCATGTCCAACAATACTTGGGTATTAGCTAAGTTGCCAACAGGCAAGAAGGCATTGCATAACAAATGGATTTACAATATTAAGCAAGAAGTTGATGGGAGCAAATGTTACAATGCAAGGCTTGTTGTGAAAGGTTTTCAACAAAAGGAGGGAATCGATTTTGATGAGATTTTTTCGCCGGTTGTGAAACATACCACAATCCGGGTGCTGCTTGGTTTAGTGGAAGCTGAGGGTCTATATTTGGAGCAGCTAGACGTCAAGACTGCTTTCCTTCATGAGGATTTGAAGCAGGTCATATACATGAAGCAACCACAAAGGTTTATAGCACTTGGTGAGGAGGACTTGGTATGCAAACTGCAAAAGAGCTTGTATGGCTTAAAACAAGCCCCAAGACAGTGGTACAAGAAGTTTGATGCGTTCATGTGTAGGAGTGGCTACACAAGATGTCAATCTGATCACTGCTGTTACTTCAAGAGGTTTGACAAATCTTATATCATTCTCTTATTATATGTGGATGATATGTTGATAGCCGGGGCAGACTTCAAAAAGATCGAGAAGTTGAAAAGAGAGATGTCAAGCCAGTTCGCGATGAAGGATTTGGGTGAGGTGAAGAAAATCTTAGGTATAAGGATTATTCGTGATAAAGTGGCTGGTACTCTGAAGCTTTCACAAGCAGAGTATGTTGAGAAGGTGCTTGGGCGATTCAATATGGATGGATCAAAGCCTATAGGAACACCGTTGGCGGCTCACTTTAAATTGTCAAGGGAACAATCACCTAATAGCGAAAATGAAAAGGAATATATGAAGAATGTACCTTATGCGTCGGCAGTTGGATGCTTAATGTATGCTATGGTGTGTATAAGACCCGATATTGCTCATGCAGTGGGAGTTGTGAGTAGGTACACGAGTAATCCAGGGAAGCAACATTGGGAGGCTGTGAAATGGATCATGAGGTATCTTCGGGGTACTACTAATATGTCTCTTTGTTTCAAGAGAGGTAGTACTGAACTGCAAGGTTATGTGGATGCAGACTTGGCAAGATGTAATGATACTTATCGGAGTACTACTGGTTATGTGTATACTGTGGGTGGTGCTACCGTATCTTGCGTCTCAAATTTACAAGGGCATGTGGTCTTGTCCACAACAGAGTCAGAGTATGTAGCAGTCTCGGAGGCTGGCAAGGAGATGGTGTGGCTAAAGGGTCTGTTGGAAGAATTGGGCAAAGTGCCAGAGAATTGTGCGTTGCACTGTGATAGTCAAAGTGCAATTCACCTGGCAAAGAACCCTGCGTTTCATTCAAGGACTAAACACATTCCTATGAGGTATCACTACATACGAGAGTTTGTGGAGAATGAAGTGCTGCAATTGTTGAAGATTCAAGGAAGTGAGAATCCTGCTGATATGTTTACTATGTCTGTGCCGTTAGGCAAAGTGAAGCTGTGCTTGGCTTCAGTTGGTCTCCAGAAATAAAGAAGGAGATGTTGGCTGTGATGGTGGGTTTTGTGTTGCTATGTTTGAAGAGTATTGAAAAATGGTGACTACTGGCATAATTGGCTCCAAGTGGAAGATTGTTGGGTTTGTGGATCCGATTCCACCAAGGATGAGGATTGTGTCATACCTGATCTTACTTGGTAATGGTTTTCTATGTCTATTGGGAATAAGTTTCCAATGTGTTATAGGTTTCAAGTTAGATATCTATAAAAAATGGCATAGGGTACAGTAGTTGATGTGGTTGTGGTAGAGAGCAATCATCGTGGTTGAGAGAGCAAGTGAGATCTTGAGAGTTGGTGAGAACGTCTTGTGAGAGATCTTGTACTCTTGTTCTTGTGTTCTTCTTCTTCTATAGTAAAACCCAGCAGCCCGGGGACGTAGGCAAAGTTCTTTGCTGAACCTCGTTACAATCTCGTGTGTTCGTGTTTGTTGTTTCTCGATCGTTTATCTATATTGTTTTGCACTTGTCTATTTCCGCAAGAGGAATTTTAGACTGAATTCCTATCAGGAGCATGATGGTGTTGCTGAATTACTCTTTGATCTCTTGCCTCTTGGGTTCAACCTACTGTCAGCTGAGTATCAAGATCACAAGACTAAAGAAATGTCTAAGCAGGTTAAATCAAGTGTTAAAACCAAAAGACATCTTGCAGCAGAGGTTCTGCAGACTAGTACTACCGATCCTGAGGAAGCAATCAGACTGAGAAGATTCAGAGAGCTATTTAATCAAGTCTCTGTCCCTACCCGGATTGGATTATTCAAGGAGTTGAGGAAAGAATTGTTAAAGCAAAAACACTATTCTGAGGCACTACATTTCTTCTGCGGACTAGGCCCCGAGGATCAAGCAGAAATGATCGAGAAACTGGTTCATAAAATAAGGGACTCTGCAAAACTCACAACTGAGAAATTCTCTGGTGAATGTGAGGAGGATTTGAGGCTCAGAAGATTCAACAAGGTGTGTCTTAAACATCTATTAACTTGGTGTCATATTTCTTGGCCTGAAGCTGATAAGGAGAGTCTTAGACAAGGGACATCAGATCATAACAAAGAGGAGTCCCTTTATGCTGTATTTCTGTTCAATGTATCTATAACTTGGTTCAAAGCACGATGCGCCAATTATCGGAGAAACCCCATTCAGGTTATACTTTCTGATAAAACTGAAGCAATTGAGAAACTACCGGAGGAGAGTGAGGAGGATTTCAGACTCCGGAGATTCGCAGAGTCGTTCAAGCGACTTCAATGCAGTTCTCAAGAGCACATCGTTGACTACATTCAAGATGGATTATTTCGTGATCTTGGTTTTTATCCTGTATTGAATAAGAAGGTGGCGGGAAGTTTTATATCAATCAAAGATGGTTTCTCAATACCAGCTGAAGGAAAAGCTTCGTTTCATTCTGAATATATCAAGATGAAACTTCCAAATCTACAAGGTTTGGGAGCAGCAGCTACTACCCGGCTGGCTACTACCCCTCAAGCAGGAGGAAATGGAGGAACAGTAAGTAGGGTGCCGAACTGACGATTATCATGGAGCTAACGATCGAGCTTCACAAAAATTAATGTATTATATCATTTATATGTCTTAATTTACTTGTAAAATTGCTCATTGCAATCAGATGATCATATCACATGCTTACAGCTTACTTTACAGAGTTAACGAACAGAAAGAACCACTAATACAAGTTTATACAACCGTTTTTTTTTTTAATTAATTATAAAAAATCACCCGAATTATATGGTCATTTTCATTTTCATACCCAATATCAATTTTTTACATATTCATACCTCCATTTTGATTTTAGGGACAATGCCCACTAGCCCTAATTTTAAGAATTTTATTCCTACTAACAAAATCATATTTTAAAATTCTGAAGAACCAACTTAAACAACAGAAAGACAAATATACCCTTAATGAATTAAATAAACTACAATAGACAATTATAAGAGCAAAAAGACAATTATATCTTTAATAAATTAAATAAATTACAATGGACTATTATAAGAGTATTATAAAATAAAATTTTTATAACCGGATTCCCACAACCAATGACGTTGACCAGACTCCGGCAACCTTGGACCAGCCTCCGGGGATCTTTGACCAGACTCCGAGGGCCGATGACAGGACTTTGGGGACCGTTGACCTGACTCCGGGGGCCGTTGTGTTTTAGTCACTTATAACAGGTCCTTATTAAGGGCAATATACCCACCTATTGGGGTCAGTAAGACCTCCTACTAGGGTTAGTAGGACCCTTGAACTTAAGATATAAGGTATACATGTATCAAGAAAAGTTTTGAAATGGAAGAAGTGGAGTCTATAATATTCTATAAGATGTAAGACTGAGAAGATAACTTCTATCCAAATCTACACCAGAAGAATGAAAGCAAGTGACTTTTAACGCCTTAATTGAAGGACAATAAGACATACACAAAGAGCATAATATTTCTCCACTAGGACCTCATACTAAGGGCAGTAGGACATCATATTGGGGGTAGTATGACCTCCTACTGGGGGCAGTAGGACCATCTACTGGGGTCAGTAGGACCTCATATTGAGGTCAGTAGGGTCAGTAGGAGGTTCGTTAGAGGATCTATTAGGGGTAGTAGGGGTTCGTCGGATGGTCTATTAAGGGCAGTAGGGGGTTCGTCGAGGGGTCTATTGGGGGCAGTAAGGGGTTCGTTGGGAGGTCTATTAGGGGCAATAGGGGTCTATTAAGAGCAGTAGGGGGTTCGTCAAGGGTCTATTGGGGGCAGTAGGGGGTTCGTCGGGGGTCTATTGGTTGTAGTATGACCACCTATTGGGGTCAGTAGGACGTCCTATTAGGGTCAGTATGACCTCCTATTGGGGGCAGTATGACACCTATTGGGGTCAGTAGGACCACCTATTGGGGTCAGTAGGACCTCTTATTATGGGGTAGTAGATGGTCTACTAGAGACAATAGGAAGTCTATCGTAATTTATAAAGACTATAGGAAGTCTATCGCAATTTATAAACTACTATCATAATCAATATATAATACATTCAACTATGCAAATGAACAATTCATGTATTCTTGAAGTCATGTACTGAAAATCAACTATTATGGTCTTAAACAAAGTAAAACAAAACTTGCATGTTACACCATACATGCATATACCCTAAAATACTAGGACAAATGGTGAATTACAAGTCTGTGTCTACATAGACAAATGCTCAAAGACCATAAAACAATATTCCACGCTTAGTGTCTTGGTGGTTATCTGCCACAGTGCCATATATTATATATGCATGAAATAAAATCCTCCATTTTCCCTAAGAAATCCATCAATAAACTACTACAAATACGACTCCAATGTCATGTGAGAGATCCATGATTTTTTTTTGACGCATAAACGACTCTCTTCCTTAAATGTTTTAAGTTCAACAACCCCAAAAATAATGGTCATTTTTCAAATTGGAGCAGTGAACCCACCACCCAGACTCCTCCATGAAGAGCATCCCTCTGTCACAACCATTTCTAGTCACAAAATCTACCATTTCAGGTTGATCTAACCTAAACATGCTTCAAACAATATCCCTACAAACAATAACCGATCCATTCTACACTAATCCACCACTCAAAATTGAAAATCTAACCCTCATTTCAGGCCGAAAACACTACTAAACCACAAGATTTAACAATTCCATCACATTTTCTCAAACACAGAATCGAAGTGGCACTGAAAACCAATTCACCTCACTCTCTACTCACCTCGTTAAGAGCGTTTTTCAATCAGAAGTCCATGCCTGGAAGGATCTGAGATTTGCGGCGAGAGACGGTGACAACGGTGGAGCAGATTGGAGCACAATCAAATCTCGACGTCAGATCCACCACTGTCGTTAGATCCATACCGGTGTTATGTGACTTTGAAGACGATCTCCACACAGAGATTTTCGAGAGTGATGATTTCGATATGGTTGACGGCGATGGTTGGAGAGTGGAGGGAGGAGCCGTTAAGAGGTGGTGACGGTGGAGGAGATATGGAGGGAGAGCCGGTAAAGGTGGCGCTGTAGTGAATTCGCATCGGGAAGAAGGCTCCGACGAAGCACAAGCACGGGCGAGAGAGAGAGAGAGAGAGAGAGAGAGAGAGAGAGAGAGAGAGAGAGAGAGAGAGAATTCTGATGGAGAGAGATAGATGAGAGAATGAGAAGAGGGGAGGGCAGTTTTGTCTATAAAAATAATAGAAAAGCTGAAAATTTTGTTAGAGGGAATAAATAATTAGGAGTGTTATGGTTAGTGGGAATTTTAGATTCTTATTTTGTTAGTGGGAAAAAATTCCTTAAAATTAGGGCAGATGAGAATTTTCCCTTGATTTTAATAACGATTTCATACCTCCAGCTCTAATGGTGTTAACCAACCCAGTTAAGTGTTGATGTGGCAACATCCAGGCCCATTTTTGTCAAATTTTCAGTTTGTTTAAAGGGCATTTTAGACAATTCAATGCATTACACAGTTGAAGAAATAAAATGAGGAGGATCGAATGGTTGACCTCTTACGCGTACAAAATAAGCTTTACCACTGGGTTGTGCCCTGCACTTGGATGTTTAGGTGTCTTCAGTTAGTCTCTATTAGGGTTTAATATAAGGAGAAGTTTTAAATACACACCGCAGATAACTTAATACACATCCTTAATATTTGATATTTCAAATCAGATTTAATTAGTATGTTAAATGACAAAAAGAGGCATGTGTAATACACCCTTAAAATATTAAAAACAAAGAACTTTATATTTGAAAACTAATAACGTGAAATATTAAACAAATTAAAAACGAAAAATTATTTTTGGAAACTTAGAAAGTGAATTATTGAACAAATTAAATTTTTAACTCTTGCATGGAAGGGAACAAATTAAATTTTTAAGACCGAGAACTTATTTAGGGAAACTATTAAAGTAAACAAAACATTTTAAAGAAAATTTGGATAATCAATTAATTTCTTTTTTGTCCTTAAAAGATTCATAATTTCCAAGTTTAGAGTGTCAAAGTGTGAAACGATGTAATTCTTATACATATGAACACTTATTTCGTTATATTACTATTCAAAAATGTACTTTAATTTTCATCTTTTTTATCATTTTCATGTTTAAGATTTGAAATGAACAATGAATCTAACACAAGTAATAGATACGAACATCTGTAAAATATTAATTTATATAAATATATACTAATTATACAATAAAAATAGTCTTAATATAGTCACATAATAAGATATTTCATAGATTTTTATATTAAGGGTAATTTAGGTACTTTGGGTTGTGTATTTAGTAAATATCAGAATGAGAAATTAAATAAGTGGTGTATTAAGAAAAAGATGTGTATTAAGATTTTAGGGGTGTGTATATAAACTTTCTGTAATATAAGGCCACCACACCAGTTGATGCTTATTAACAAATTATATAAAAATATGAATAATTCATGAAAATTAAAAACTTTATTGACAATTTATTAATTACTATAAATAATCCAATCATTTAGAGAAGAAAAGGTTAATCATCAGTACGTGTTTGTTTTTGGAAAAAAGGCAGCAATGTTTGATAAAAGTGGGTTGATCGATGAAGATACATTAATAAAAGTGGGTTAGTGTAATCAATTTTTATTAAATATTTATGATAGATTTTTTTCTTATTTATTAAAAGATTGAAGCTTCATCAAAAATTCCAGCTAAGTATGACTGATACCACCTTCGGGTTCATGCGCACAGCACAGCATGGTGGTAAAAACGAATTTTTGTGCTCGAGGGGTTGCATGTTCCATCCCGTGACGTTCCTCCGTTTTATTTCTAGCACTATTAAATGAATTGCATGGACGAAGTGGGTCCATCAGTGTTGACTGGTTCAGGAGGTATAATTACCATGAACATGGGCAAAAATGGCGGTTGTTTTTGTTTGATGGGTGTGACCGTGTGAGTAACCATGCAAGACTTGGCTTCATTGGTTTGTAGGAACTTTGCACAAAACTAATAATTAATCTGCGAAGAAGTTTCTCCTTTTAGTCTTTTACGCGCCAAGTTAAAATCAGGGACGAAGAATATTGCTGCCCACTGACATTGACAAACTCAAAATCATTGGTAAGTCAACTGGAGCACCTGAAAGAAATCCGTTGCAGTCACAATGTCGAGGAACTCGATTTTGCAGGGCTGTTCAAGAAACTAGACTACTTTGATCAGCTGCAGTTCCTATCACAAGTTCTGAATCACTTCAAGTGTGAAAGGTTAATACCTTCATTCAAGCAACTAGACGCGGATCATCAGCAACAAGTGATTGATCAAATGGCTTATGTTACACAGGAGAATCACCGGAACCCTGAGGAAACTGAAGGGGATTTCAGACTCAGGTCGTTTATACAGCTGTATAAATCAGGTCATACCTGGAATGTTGAGAAGCTTCTTGCCCGGGGAGATACCAAGGAACATGGAGATGATCAACAGGAGGAGACATTCGAAGATAAGGTCTCGGATTGGAAGTCAGGTTTTTATGAGTTTTTCGTAGGTTTATCCTTTATTTGGTTCCAAGGACAATGGACCAGTGGTCAAGACATGCTGATTGAACAACTCTCCGAGGGAGTTGCAGGTGGTGTGGTTGAGATTGAGGAGGATTTCAAAATCGCAAGATTCACAGAACTATGCAAGAAAGTAGTCGATTTTCGGGTCCAAGAGAAATTCTTTGACAATGCTCTAGAGAAACTACAAAGATGGGAATATTATCACGGGATGAGAACTTCGCTTCTCTACCAACCGTGCGGCCTTAGAGTTGTTCACCTCCTCGTACTCTCTAAGTCAGCCTCGCCTTCACGCAGCGGAAACAAGAGCAACACAAGAGAGTAAGAAAGCTAGAAAGGAACACTTACACAATGTGGGAGAAAAGAACTTTGTATTAAGTGTGAGAACTCTTTACAAGGGTTTCTAAGATTTCTAGGATGGTTTGGCTAAGAGCCTTCACCACCTATTTATAGGCATCCTTGCCCTTACCTAAAGTTCTAGAGTAATCTAGGATATTACAAATAAAGACAAAGTCTAGAGACTTCTACATGTCTCTAGGAAAGTCCTACAATATCTATACAAGGCTTTGAGTGTTCTAGAGAGTTCTAGGGATCTCTAGTTGCTTGAGCCTCCTCAAAGGTTCTAGAGATTTCCATAGTCTCCTAGAGACTTCCCAATTTATCCGGACACCTCCGAGGCTTTTCACAACGTTCTAGAACACTCTAGTGTGCTCCGAAAGTTATTCTTGGGCAATGATTGCTTCGACTATGCCCAAGGAACTTGGCGGGTTGTGACAATATTGCATGTTGATTCTTGAGCCGCAAGACACTGATGGTGCTGCTGAATTACTCTCTGATCTCTCCACTCTTGGGTTTGGCCTACTGTCAGCTAAGTATCAAGATCACAAGATTGAAGAACTGTCGAACAAAGTTGGAAAAGTGATGAAGGGTCTACGTTACTTGTCGAAGGTGTTAACACAGAATAAAGAAGAAAGACATGACCTTCCGGAGGAAGCTATCAGAATGAGAAGATTCAGAGAGCTACTCGATCAAGTTTCAGTACTTACCCGGATTGATGTATTCAAGGAGTTGAGGAAAGTACTGTCAAAGCAAAGAAGCTATTCTGAGGCGGTTCATTTCTTCAGCGGACTAGGCTCCGAGGATCAAATAGAATTAATCGAGAAGCTGCTACATAAGGTAAGTGAACCTATAACTGAGAAAGTCTTTGGTGAAAGTGAGGAGGATTTGAGGTTGAGACGATTCAAAAATGTGTGTACTAAACATCTGTCCACTTGGGATTATATTGCCTGGTCTGAAGCTGATAAGGAGCGTGTTAGACAATGTACATCTGATCATAATGAAGAAGAGTCCCCTTATGCTGAATTCTTGTTTGATGTATCAGTTACTTGGTTCAAAGCACGATGCGCCAATTATCAGAGAAACCCCGTTCAGGTTATACTTTCCGGTGAAGTTGAAGTCACTGAGAAATTGCCGAAGGAGAGCGAGGAGGCTTTTAGACTCAGGAGATTCGCAGAGTCGTTTAAGCGACTAGAGTTCACTTCAAAAGAAAGTATCGTCAACTACATTCAAAGTACATTATTTGAAGATCTTGGTTATCCTGTATCGGATGTGTTCGTTCTTCAAAGCTACAAACCATCGGCTGTAGGAAGGGGATCGTTTGATTCTGAATGGATCAAGATGAAACTTCCAAATCTACAAGGACAGGGAGCAGCAACGGCTACTGCTCAAGTAGTATCAGCAGCTGGATCAGCAACTACGGCTCAAGCAGGAGGAATAGTCATCCGTCAGTAGGTTGCCGATTATAAAGGATGGAGCTGACTATCAAGCTTCACAAATCTTGATGTAACATGTATGTCTTGATTTACTTGTAACCAGATGATCATATCACATGCTTGCGTACATAGTTTACTAACAGAAATAACCACTAATACAACCGTTTTGGAGACGCAACTTCACTAGCTCACTATGGAAGCATGGTGTACACATACATCCATACTAATAGCTCAGGAGTTAGAACTTCAGATCAAAAGTTATCATAATCGACAGATCAATATAATTTCAGTTACTTATGAAACAAATTAAAAGAACACATAAAGGAAAGGGAAACAAGCATTAGATCACTCACAGATGAGAGAAAAAAATAATAATAAAAACCAATATTTCAGTTAACTGCTCAACTGATTTATCACTTGTCAGAGACTGTGTGTAGCAACTCACAAAACCAATGCTTCTGATTTCAAATTTATTATGAGAAGCACTATTCAGACCATTCCAATCAAATCAATCTACACGGACTAATGAGTATTATTGGCGGACATGGATGTACCAGAAGTTCATATCTTCTCTCCCTCTACTATCTATGTCAGGGACCAATGTTGTTTCACGTACATATGTTGACACTTCTCTTTATTTTGTGGTACTGATCTTCCTAGCTACCGGTACTCTTCTCTTTATCTTCAGTTATGAGTTAACGACAGCCTGACCAACCAATAAAAAGTTGGAACACTAGACATAATTTATCAGATCAACAATCAGACGAAGAAAAAAAAAACTCAAAAGAAGAAATATATTTTCTTAGAAATATGCATACTTGAAATTTCAGTAGGAGGAGATAAAACTCTGTACATGTAATTTGAAGGACTTGCTTCTTGTCCTATACTCTTTCGTTAGCACCATGGTTTTCGGTTTCGGCAGAGTTGAGAGAGATAGAGACTACAAGATATCAATTGCTCTGATAGGAGGACATGGTAGTGTAGGAACTGGTGTCGGCCACCATGGGAGCACAAGCGGAGAGACAGATCTCTCGAAGCCATAGATACTCTTATAACGAGTAACATTGGTCAGTGCTACTGTCTTATCAGTGATGTTACACATGAAAACGTGTTGACGCATTTGTAGAAACAGGATATCCTCATTATTTGGATCAAAAGCTAGCACCGTCGTCGTGTCAGGCGTGAGAACCAGGTTGTCCTCTGGGGGGAATTTAATCGAGGATGGATTTTCCCACCAAAAAATGTGTTCGATGGAAAGTGTATCTATCAAGCACCATCTGTCGTCATCATCCTCTCTCAACTCCCATATACGAAGAAAAGTCTCGGTTATATCATAGTGTCCAACAGCGAACAACTGACATAGCCGCATACGGCCTCGGCAAACACCTAGTAACTCATATCCACCTCCAAACCGATCACTTAGAGGCTTTTCGATGAAGCTACAAAAGGATGCACAATATTTGATACTGGAGCAGACATCCAATTTCAACCCAATGAGAAATCCCTCGAGGCTCCACCAATACAACATTCCCTTGTGAGCAATGCCTATATTATCAGCCAAAGAATCAAAATTAAAGCTTTGTTGGCTATACACAGTGGAATTAAACCAATAACCGTTCTTAGAACAGAAAACCTCCAGGTGGAATTGGCCGGCTGTCGACTCCTCAGAAATTAAGCGTACAACCATGAAGGTATATTCAAAATCAAGCTGGAAGTGACCTTTTTCACCAGCGACTACTTCCTTGTAGAAGGGTTCGCATACGAATCCAACTCGTATCTTCTCAAAGCTAGGGGCAAGAGGAAGACGAACCCACTTTTTGGTGCGCGGATTGCAGATATAGTAGTCAGTTTGATAGTACTTGGTTGAGCAGCACAATACTAGGTCATTATATGACCCTAACACAACGGGCTCATTGCCTTTTTCGACGGAAGGAGATTGAAAACAAGGGAGAAAACTGAAGTCGGGCCAGTTATTTATTCTGGGCTCTGGTGAGGAGGACATGGAAAAGAAATTATTTTCGATCGGGGTGTTGGAGAAGATCAAGGTGCGTATGATCGGCTTTTGGTTGTGACTTCGGAGATATATAAAGCGGCGAAGAAAAAAGGGATCGGATATAAGACCAAACCAATGCTTGGACACACACTTGCATTGAACAGCAGACTCGCACGGAAGTCGACACAAGATGTCAACCAGTAGAGGATCAGGGAGATCACCAATATTCTTCGAATATTGACGACAGCTTCTTTTGGCCGCCCTCATTGATAATTGGAATGCCTTAGCTAGCATTCTCCCTTCCCTTCTTTATATAGCGAATTTCACAATCAGTATCCTAGTAGGAAAGGAATCAGTATCCTAGATGATCATATCACATGCTTGCTTACAGAGTTAATTAACAGAAAGAACCACTAATACAACCTTTTTTGAGACGCAGCTTAACTAGCTCAGTACAGAAGAAATACTTGGATTAATATCTTTCAGGTAGCCATGCAAGCGAGCGAGCAAAAGAGATGAGACTAAAGAAAAACATAGGCAAAGTTCAGTCCTTGCTATTGTTGTTATCAAGGAAAGTCAACAGAAAGCCACTAGCAATGCGGCGAGCTACAGGATTAGGAATAGAACGACATAACCTTCCGTCTATATATGCTACTACAGCTGACAAAACAAACTTACCGATCCCACTTCCCCATTTCCAAATAAACTTACCCTTCACCACCTCTTCCGAGGAGGTTGCAGGGACAATCGACGTACCACTATCACTCTCTGGCTTCCACTTGATGTTGGCGATGCACTTGTTAGCTTGCTTCCGCAGCATCCGGATCGCAAAACTCACAAACAGATGCTCACCTAATGTCAGCACAGTTGGGCCGATTCTCCACTCCTGTTGTAAAGTTTCTCTTAATTACTTCAGATGGATGAAAGGGTAAACTCATGTTGGTAGTGAGATGCAGTAGGTTATATGTTATCGAATAAGGTGATTATAATTATGCATATGTGTGAGGGTAAACAACATGGCTAAGTTCAAAGTTGTCAGACGGACATCATCTCAAAACTCACAAGTCCCAATCACTAATAGGTATTGAAATGGTATCTATCTGAAATACAGAAAATTCCAACGACCAACATAAGAGGTTGAGAGGAGAACGGAGACACTTACACGTTCACCTCGAAGATGACCCAAGGGGCAGGAAGTTATTGAGGGATCTCCTTTCAGAAGTGACTTGCTCACAAGAAACCCCTTCACACGATCCATAATCTCCTCTACAAGGGAACTGATGCAGGAGCATCCAAAGTTTCCTAAATTAATTAGGAGTTTATTATCTTTTATTATTTTCTTTATTATGTTTTATTATTCTTAAGTCTTTTTAGGTTCGTGATTTTTTTAGGGTTTGCTATTACCTATATATATAGCTTTTTGGAGTCTTGTAAGTCAGCTTTGTTATTTTGAATAAAATTATACATAGAGTTTATTTGGGACGTTCTGCCCTAGAACTCAATATATCGTTCCTACCTTAATCCTACAGCAAGTATTTCTCTGCTATTGCTTGTTTTTGTTGAGAACTTCCGCTCTCAAGTATTTTTACCCCTGATCTAGCCGCAAGACATAAACTTTCAGTTTCTGTCCTGCATTAGCTGGTATCAGAGCAATGCTCTGGGCCTGCAAAATGATTAGACGTGGTAGAGGTCGTGGAAGAGGAGCTTTGGAGGATCAACAAACAGAGATGGCTGAGATGCGCCGTATGATTGAAGACCTGACAAGGGCAGTGCAAGCTCTTCAGGGTCAGGGACGTAGGGAAGACCCGGATGGCGACCCTAACCCCTCGGAGGATGAACTGGAAGGTAATCCCGAGGAAGAACAGGATGTTGACAACCCTTTTCATGAGGTTGCTGGAGATGGAGAACGCCCAAATCGCAACGGATTGGAAGAGCGGTTGGTTCGCGCCATGGATTTCAGTGGTGGAGGAATTAAAATCGAAGTTTTTGACTTTTATGGCCAGATGCATGCAGAAGACTACTTGGACTGGGAGGTGAGTTTGGAAAATTATTTTGAGTGGAAGCCTATGGCAGAGAGCAGAAAAGTGTTGTTTACGAAGCTTAAGTTGAAGAGTACTGCACTTCAATGGTGGAAGAGAGTTGAAGAGCAGCGTACCAGGCAAGGGAAACAGAAAATCAACACATGGACTCAGATGAAATCAAAGTTGTGTAAGCAGTTTTGCCGGCTGATTATGCAATGGAGTTATATGAAAGATTTCATTCTTTAAAACAAATGAACACATCTGTTGAAAGGTTGTCAATTTTCCTTGGACCAGATTATGATGAGTATGGTGATGAAGAGGAAAATATTGATCTTTTACCCGTGGAAGGACAGTCTTTGGTTCTGAGGCGAGTGATGACAGCACCAAAGGTGGAAGAAGAGGACTGGAGGCGGCGTAGCATATTTCACACACGTGTCCTATGTGGGGGAAAGGTCTGCAACTTGATTCTTGATGGGAGTAGTACTGAAAATATCATCTCAAAGGAAGCAGTAGAGAAGTTAAGGCTGCCTTTGGAGAAACACCCCAACCCCTACAAAATTTCATGGTTTAGAGGGGTAATGAAGTACCAGTCACTTCACGTTGTTTGGTTAAATTCACTATGGGAAGAGATGTTGATGATGAAGCTTGGTGTGATGTTGTTCCTATGGATGCTTGCCATATACTGCTTGGAAGGCCATGGTTGTATGATAGAGACATGGTTCATCTCACTAGAGCCAACACTTACTCGTTCCATAGGGATGGAAAGAAGATGACGTTGCAGCCACTAAAAGAAGGGCTTAGCAGCAACACAAAGGCTGCTAAAGTCAACAACCTCTTGACAGGCCACAAGTTTCAACTTGCAAGTCAAGAAACATGAGTGGTGTTTGCATTGGTTTTGAAAGGTGTACAAGAGGATCAACACTTGAGTTTTGATGAGTTTCCACTGGAAATTCAGCACATACTGATGGAGTTTAAAGACCTGGTTGGTGATGAGCTACCACAAGGGTTACCACCCATGAGGAGCATCCAACATGCAATTGATCTTGTACCGGGAGCAGCTTTACCAAATCTGCCAGCATATAGGATGCCACCTACACAACAAGCTGAAATAAAAAGGCAAGTGGAAGACTTGGTTACTAAAGGATTTGTGCGAGAAAGCAAGAGCCCTTGCAGTGTTCCAGCATTGCTAACACCAAAAAAAAGACAAATCTTGGAGGATGTGTGTGGATAGCCGTGCTATCAATAAGATTACAGTAAAGTACAGATTTCCAATTCCTCGTCTTGAAGATATGCTTAATAGATTGGTGGGCTCTAAGGTGTTTTCTAAAATAGACTTGAGGAGTGGATATCATCAGATTCGAATGAGAAGTGGTGATGAATGGAAAACAGCTTTCAAAACACCAAAGGGGCTATATGAGTGGCTGGTGATGCCATTTGGACTCTCTAATGCTCCTAGCACCTTCATGAGGTTTATGACAGAGGTACTCAAACCACTCTTAGGTTCATCTGTTGTTGTTTACTTTGATGACATATTGATATATAGTCAAAATGAGGAGGAGCATTTGATCCATCTAAGGCAAGTCATGGAGGTTCTTCGCAGAGAGAAGTTGTACGTAAACCTAAAGAAATGCTCTTTCTTGTGTAAGGACGTTGTGTTTCTTGGGTTTGTTGTTTCAGCAGAAGGGTTGAAAGCTGATCCTAACAAAGTACAAGCCATCAAGGAGTGGCCAGTACCACAATCATTGGGTGAAGTTCGAAGTTTTCATGGTCTAGCATCATTCTACAGGAGGTTTATTCGTAATTTCAGCTCTATCATGAGTCCTATCATAGAGTGTTTGAAGCATTCATCTTTCACATGGCCAAATTCAGCACAAAGGGCATTTGAAAGAATAAAGGAAATGTTGACAGAAGCTCCGGTACTTGCTCTACCAGATTTTGAGAAGCTATTTACAATTGAGTGTGATGCTTCACATGTGGGAATAGGAGCTGTTGTTAGTCAAGAAGGAAGGCCGGTGGAATTTTTCAGTGAGAAGTTGACTGATGCAAAATGTCGCTATTCGACATGTGATCTGGAGTTTTATGCTTTGGTTCAGGCCATACAACACTGGGAGCACTACTTAGCCTATAAAGAATTTGTGGTGTACTCAGACCACCAATCCTTGAGGTATCTGAATTCTCAAAAGAAGTTAAATGCTCGACATGTAAAATGGAGCTCCTACATTCAAGAATTTAATTTTTCACTCAAGTACAAGGCTGGTGAGTCTAATAAAGTTGCAGATGTTTTGAGTCGTAGGACCCTAATGTTGAATGTGATGAGTACTCAGATTGTTGGATTTGAGGAGCTGAAGAATCAGTATGCTGCTGATCCATATTTCCGTTCTATAATTGCTGAGTTGCAAGGTCCTACCGGTTGGAAGATGTTACCATTCAAGTTGCATGACGGGTACTTATTTAAGGGAACCTCGCTGTGCATTCCAGCGGGCTCTCTACGTGAGCAGATCATAAGGGAGCTTCATGGCAATGGGCTAGGAGGACATTTTGGCAGGGATAAGACCCTTTCCATGGCAAATGACATATACTATTGGCCTGGAATGTACAAAGATGTGAGTAGATTGGTTCAGAAGTGTTCAATTTGTCAATTTGGTAAAGGTACATCCCAAAACACGGGTTTGTACACACCATTGCCAGTGGCAGAAGCTCCATGGATTCATATCAGCATGGATTTCGTGTTGGGACTTCCTAAGACAGCTGCTGGATTTGATAGCATTTTTGTGGTGGTGGATCGTTTCTCTAAAATGACACATTTTATTCCGTGTTCCAAGACCTCGGATGCTACACATGTGGCTGATTTGTTTTTCAAGGAAGTGGTGAGATTACATGGTGTGCCAATCTCTATTGTGTCCGATAGGGATGTCAAGTTCACAAGTCATTTTTGGAGGACGTTATGGAGAAAATTTGGGACTGAACTTAAATACTCTAGCACATGTCATCCTCAAACGGATGGCCAGACCGAAGTTGTCAACAGAAGCTTGGGAAATATGTTGAGATGCCTTGTTGGAAGCCATGTGAAGACGTGGGATCAGGTTATTCTCCAAGCTGAATTCACATACAATAATTCAGTGAATCGTTCTACAAAGAAAACACCTTTTGAGGCAGCATATGGGTTAAATCCCCAACATGTTCTTGACCTTGTTCCGCTTCCTCAGGAGGCAAGAGTTAGTGATGATGGTGAAGCCTTTGCTGATCATGTCAAGAAGGTTCATGAAGAAGTGAAAGAAGCTATCAAGGCTAGCAATGAGTCTTATGCGTCAGCAGCCAATCAGCACAGGAGAATGAAAGAGTTTGAAGAAGGAGATATGGTTTTAGTGCATCTAAAACGGAACAGATTCCCTAAAGGCACATACCATAAGTTGAAATCGAGGAAGTTTGGGCCATGTAAGGTGCTGAAAAAGATCAGTTCAAATGCATATATGGTAGAGTTGCCATATGAGCTTCAAATCAACCCAATTTTCAATGTGTCAGACTTGTATGACTTTGCTGGTTTTGATGGTGAACCGGTTTCAGTAGAAACACAAGTTCGCCAACTTCCTCAAGCACAACCTGCTGTTGTTGAAGATGTGTTGGATGTCAAAGAGATTAAGTCTAGGAGGGGCAACCAGTATAGGCGATTCTTAGTAAAGTGGTTGGGTAAGCATGCTAGTGAGAGTACTTGGGTTGCTAAAGAAGAGTTACAGAGGATTGCTCCAAAGACATATGCTCAAGTTTTAGAAGCTTTCTCGCCGGAGTCGAGTTCTTCCCAACCCGATGGAGTTGATGCAGGAGCATCCAAAGTTTCCTAAATTAATTAGAAGTTTATTATCTTTTATTATTTTCTTTATTATGTTTTATCTTAAGTCTTTTTAGGTTCCTGATTTTATTAGGGTTTGCTATTACCTATATATATAGCTTTTTGGAGTCTTGTAAGTCAGCTTTGTTATTTTGAATAAAATTATACATAGAGTTTCTTTGGGATGTTCTGCCCTAGAACTCAATATATCGTTCCTACCTTAATCCTACAGCAAGTATTTCTCTGATATTGCTTGTTTTCGTTGAGAACTTCCGCTCTCAGGTATTTTTACCCCCGATCTAGCCGCAAGACAGAAACTTTCAGTTTCTGCCCTGCATTAGGAACTGTTTGGGGGCAGGTTCTTGAGGTAAACCTTAGCACAAACACACAAATTAGGATTAGAATCTAGGTTAGAAGAATGAAGGCATGCGATATAAACAAATCAACTCAAAATATATTCCAGTAGGTTTCTTTCTTTTGCTGGATTTAAACAAACATCAGCGCGCAGAGACTGGACATCCTTCTTACATGAAAATTTCAACCGACTAGTCAATACAAAGTACAGATATCAAGATAAGTATTCATAAATAGAATTTTTCATCTAGACTCATCTATGGAAGCGTTTCATTCTATTAATGTTACCTGATCATCAATGACTCTGACTCTCAAATATTCTTGTCTAAACATCGTGTCCAACATCGCTTGCAAGTATCCTTCGATATACAACTGCAGAAGTACCAAAAACTAATTGGTTACTAATCTACAGACATAGAACAAATAAACAGTCCCGAACATGGTGGCATAGAACCAAAGCTCCTCACTATTTAGTTCTAAAAGGACGCCCTTTACATACTGTTGGTATCATAATTTTACACGCTTAACCTATCTATGCTCACAGCTTGAACAAAATGAACAAATTACTCGCTTCAAGTCTACACTATAGTTAGTAAGGCAATAGTTGGTCTACTCACTGCTCCACCAGATTGAATCTGATTAAACTTGAGGTTTAATTCAAAACATTTTAAAAATAAAGTAAACAATTGAACTTATACCAGTTATCTCTCTATAAATTAGCCCCAGTGTCTTAAGCTCATTTTTTTTTGTCTTAGCCCCAGTTATCTCCTAAAAGCTGTACCCAGAGTCTAGGACATGCTAAAGTAGGCAGGTGATAACTTTCACTAGTTTTGGAAGTAACAAAATAGGAAGCTAACCCAATAAAATGCCACTCACTAGTCACTACAAGAGCTGAGAGGGATGTGAACAGATATTACCTCATCAACAGCAGGACTGCGATCAAGCTTGATCTTTCTATCTGGGCCACCTTCCATCAAAGCAGTTCCCAATAATGATGGCTCCACAGCCAATTTCAATATTCCATGGTGAAAGCCGGTGACCTTGAAAGTACAATAGTTCCAGATGTCATTTCTCATTAGATCAACTAACACATCATATTTTGAATCTTTGAGCTAGTAATTAAGATGAAACCTACCACTCCATCAAAACCACTTGCTTCTGCTCCTTTTAGAACAGAGTCTGATATTTCAGTGACTGCAGCAAACAGTACATTTGACCCTGCAGTCCTCAACTGCAAAGCCAACCATAAATTTGACAGTTTTGGGTATGCATACTGAGTTCACATACAGGTTCTTTTCTTTCTTCAATTTGCACAATTTCTATATCTCAGCAAATCTGTTTTGAATATAACCTGATGCCGTGACATCATTTCATTTGCAAGTCTTTTGTCCGGTTTGTTTTAAGTTTCTTTTATGTATCTTTGTTTGTATTCCACTGCTGTGTAATCTTTATTTTGTAAAGCAATTGAATCTGTTTCTCTCCAAAGACAAAACTTAGAACAATAGGACTGAACTGAAACTCGGTCCAGATTTCAGAAAACAATATATTTAAGCTAAACAAAAAAAACAAAAAAAATATTTTATATATATATATATATCCCTCTCCAGTATACACAAGAAAAAAAAATCACCTGAATTTCGCAACTGATTCTCTGAAATTCACCGCCAACAGAAACTGATGACAAAAGCTTATTTAATTGATGCACCTCATTCATAAAATTCTTTGCTGAGCATCTTCCCATATAGATCTTACCCAGTGAAAGATTTACAACTAACCAATGGCCTAAGCATGGTGGTCGAATATTTAAAGCATATTCTGACCCTTGAATAAAGGTATAGTTCTGGTGACCTGAGCTTTCAGAATTAGTGACTGTAATTTTCCGGGTTCTCAGTTTCACCCACAGAACTAGTGTCGAGTTTGTTGCTAACAGTGCCAACAGATGGGCATTTCTGAGATAGGAACAGTGACAAATCAACTTCACAACTAGAAAGTGATAGTTGATATATGCAGTCAAACGATTGCCGTAGCAGATCACTATCTACAGACTGAACAGTATTTTTGCCTCTCTGATTCTTATATTTAAAACTTGAAGACTGAATCTCTGATAAATTAGAAAGGAGTATCACTTTTCCTTTTTTGTAAGACATATCAATACTTGTGTGATGAACTGAAATCCAAATTCCATAATCAGGCCAGTCATGCTCAGAAAACTGTTTGCTACTTGAAGCATCAAAGGTTACTAGGCAGCTCCTCACATTATCACTCTTTCCAGACCTGTGAACAATTATATCCATTGCTTGATTTTGAAGGTTGCATTATTTGAAAATAGGATACTGCTATAACTCAAGGGAGGTTCATGCGCTGTAATCTCCTCTTTCCCAGATTCAGCATATGAATATTGTTGCTTTGGAAATTGCAAAGGCATGTCACTGATAGATGCAAATTGTCTATATGAACATGATGCTGCAGAAGATAAATTTGCAAGCACCTGCCAGAAAGATCTTTCTTCAGTCATAAGAATTTGGTATGGGATGAAATCAATCTAGTTTTGAATATTGATAACAGACACCAAATTTCTGGTCCTTTTGAAAATGTATCATTTTAGTAACCAACATTACAACACCAACAAGGAAGGCATTTAGCGAGGGAGCAAGAAGACTCCTATAAAAGGAGTAGAGTACAAAGGAAAAGCAACAAAAACAAGAACATGCACAGAATGTCTATATATCAAACTTAACACATAAGAAATGCCTCAACCCCAACAAAAGCTTATTTAGACCTCTTCTTCCAAGTACACAACATCAAAATACAATCTCATAGTTAAGTAGAGGTGAGCCAAGCATTAAGAAAAGGTGAAAACTGAAGTTCAGTACTATTGTATGGGTCCATTTCAGTAAGAAGCTGGATTGTGTCATTAATGATCTCTATGCTAGTATAATGAACAATAAAAAATCAATACTAAAAACAAAAATAGACTTTAACGAGGCAGAAAAAAGAACAACCCCTGAAAGAGAACATCCAACTCATCCATATATGATAAAATAGTGAATCCTTCAGTTTTCCCAAACAAAGCTGCAGAGGAAGCAATCAGATTTGTGCTAAATGAATGAGCATACTCCCTGAAAAATAAAGAATTCCAACTTTCAGGACAGGACATAAATTTTATTCTTATAGACTGAGGGAAATAGAAAAGTTTCTATCTTCGAAATCAAAAAGTATAGATAATAATGAAAATAATAATAATACTTCAAAAATTAACAATTTGATGAGGACATCATAGTCAAACCTTTCAAGGTTTATGAGCGAAACAAATGGAAGGAGAAAGCACCTAATCATTCAAAATAATTGTTGCACCTGGGAGGGAAACAAAGTCTGATTCCTGAAGTCTCTAAACTGCCTGTGTCTTTTCATATTTCCATTTCAGTTTAGAAGTCCTAAGGTCTCTTTAAGTTAGTCTTAAATGCGTCAGTTTCAGGAGAGGGTCCTAATGAGTCTTTAATGCTTCAGTTTTAGAAGAGTCTTTAAGAGTCTTTAGTGCAGTCCA
Source organism: Fragaria nilgerrensis (assembly GCA_010134655.1). Classification (NCBI taxonomy): domain Eukaryota; kingdom Viridiplantae; phylum Streptophyta; class Magnoliopsida; order Rosales; family Rosaceae; genus Fragaria; species Fragaria nilgerrensis. Next base: position 9,722,481 of record CM020977.1, read on the forward strand.
TTTGAGCTACTAGCTCAAGTATAAATAAGTGTAAGGGCTACCTAGGGATGCTATGCTATGATATATGAATAAAATTATCAGAGAGTTTCTGAGTTTTCCTGTGATGGGATTGGCGTGAAGCCTAGTTTTAGGGTGAGAAGCCTAGATTTGGTGAGAAACCACGAAGTGATTCCCATATAAAGTGTTTTGTGTGTGTATAAATCCCCAAGCTTTAGAGCTTGTTGATCCTGGTATCTAAGCAGTAGGTTTGCTGCATCACAATTAAAGATTAAAAAAAGAAAAAACCCCTGTGTGAATAAAATCCTTAATGCAGAATAGAAATGAGATCAAAGTACCATAAACGATTACAAAAGAAAATTAACATTAAAATCCAGTACTGTGTGTTATGACTGGAGAATTCGGATTATAAAAATAGGTTCTAAAAGTTCAATCAAGCAACCATCATATAAGCACTTCTGAAAAATTGTAGAGAAGATCACAAGAGAGTATGCTATCAGAATGCGGAGCATCACTAGAAAATCCTACCTGGAGGACAAGAACTGCAAAGTCATAGGCTTAGAAACCAAAATTTGGCTTTTTTGTTTTCCTGCTGCGGAGACCAGACAGACATCTAACCCATCAACATGAATGTAGGAACCAAGAGACATCCCACCCTGAGCTTGATACTTTCCATTATTAGATTTGGAGATATCAATTACCAGAGGCTGGTCCATCCTGAGGCACTCTGGTTCAACATCATCAGATGCTGAGGGCCCAACAAATGAGGCAAGATCAAACTTTGAGGTTGGCCAAACAGCAGCTTCAATATGATGCACATCAAATGCAAGATGAAAATTGTCCTAAATATGTACATAATTTGTCTCTTTGTTCCCACCATCAACGTTCTTCCCCAATGACATAAGGATATGAGGACCAGTGATGAATGCCCCTAGTTGAACTTGTTTCTTTGGAAGCAGCTCAAGCAATGCTATTTCTAATCTATTAGCATAGCACTTGTATTTGCTATCCAGACTGATTTCTGGTTTACTCTCACTGGTTCTTGGAGAATGTGAAAAATTGGACGACTGACTATTGGCCTCTGCCCAGCATAGAGTATGTTGTATCTGCCTATGTAGCAGAGACAATGATACTATTGAAGAATATCCCAAAACAAGATTCAACTTTCCCAGGATAAAAAAGAACTTCAAAAATCCAGAATCAGATGTTTTCAGGTCTGGATATATCAAGAAGTTTTTAAATTCACAAAGAAGGAATGGAGTTTCAGAGTACTGAATTTCACTTTTCCCAAAGTTATCGCTCTCACTTCTCCAATCCAACCACATGTCTTTCAGAAATGAGACACAAGAACCTTCCATATGATCAGCAGAACCAGTTTCATAAGTTTCTAAAAGTGGCAATATTTCTGCTGGCTCACCCCAAAGAATATTCTTCCAATTATCATTGCTCTCCTTCCAACGTGCTTCCATGGAACTAAAAGACAATTTTGAACTGCTTTCTTTAACAGGAACTTCCATAAGAGATAAGGATCTGACCTTTAGTTGCCCACAGGATATAAATAAAGACTCTTCACACATATCCACTACATATTTTAATAATAGTGCATCAACGGAAAGACGAAATGAAAGTGAATCTGAGTAAGTGATCCCAAGATGTGATTTCAACTTTTTATTTACAAAGAGTTGAATTTCATTTCTATGAGAGAGTGATTTGAACTTTTCCAAGCAGCACACTGAAGCAAAACTGCGTACACGGACCTTCAGAAACAATATCCAGATCTGCACTCTTTGGCTCATTGGCTAATTTTTTTCCTCAAAACCAAGGGGTGCAAATAAAAAAGAGAAGGAAGTTGAAAATTGTGGTCACAAATGATTTCTGGGAACTATATTCAGGACACTGAACATTTGATGCTGCTCTATTACGGGCCACTCTCCATGCCTGTGCAATACCTTCCACTGGCAGCTCTTTCTCTATATCAGAAATCACCTTCCATTGGTTTTTAACAGAACTCGAAAGCATCTTGTCCTCATAGATTCTAATAGCTGATCTTCTTAATAAGTGGTCATCATAATATCCAATTTGCCTCAGTAAATACTCATAAGCATTGACATAACGTAACCAGAAACAAACCACAACAGCTGACGTTTGCAACGACCATCTATGAGCTGGAGTCATACTGTCAATTCTACTCATACTGTCATACTTGATGTCCGCAAGCTGAAATTCATTCAACTTAATGCCAGTGCACAACTCAGTCAACAACAAGGCGCGTTTCAGCTGACCCACCCTCTTAAACCCAACCTCACAACCACTACCTACTATAGCAAAAGAGCTCTCCTTCACAGGTACAAAGACTGTACCAAAAGGCCTTGAAGAAGACACCCGCGATCAACATACTGAGGATCCACATTAATATCTTCTATATCCAGTGAACAAACAAACAAGTCATTCAACATCGGAACCTAGACTTGGACACTAATATCATGCACTTGAAGCTGACAGTGTGCGAGCAATACATTCAAAAGAGATGTTTTGAACTTATTTTTCGGAGTCGAACAAGTAGTCATAAGCTTTTCCAGAAAAGCATGCACATCACTCCCCTGAAAGTTCTCCGATTGGATGTCACATTCACGTCTCAAAGTAAACAAACAATTCTTTCCTTCTTCTTTTTTCACCTTGACTACAATTAAAAAGAAAATAACCTCGAATTCAAACTAAGCAAGCAAGAATGTTTACCTGAGGATCAATCTCAGAAAGCTTCTTCTTCTTTTTCTTCATATCCTCTGCAAATGTTACTTGCTCCTCCTTCACCTCACTTGAAATTCCAAAAAAAAAAATTAATTAATAATAATAATAAAGCTCGCAATAATAACAAAGAAAAATTGAACCGACTCACCGAGTCGAGAGCACGACTCTGACGCCATGAAACTCAATCGAAAACGCAGGAGCGAGCCAGTTGGAGAACCGAACGCTCAGCTGTTCGACACTGACCTCCTCATACGAAAACCGGTCCGACTCGTCGCCGAGCCCGTTCAGCGCCGCGGTATCGAACCGGAGCTTCCTCGCCACCGCGTGCGAGTTAATCAGCTTGAGTTCCGGCTCCTGCAGAAGCCACGGCCGCAGAACACCGGCGAGTCTCCGCCGGATTGCGCCGCTCGGAAACATTGCGACTGTGCCAGCAGAACCGAAGGTCCGCCATTGAAGAATTCGGGAAGGTTCTGGAAAATCGGTGGAGATAAGGTTGAAGATGAGAGTGAGCGGCGGGAAAGTGAAGGGAGAGATAGGCGGTTGGGATTTCTGATGAAAATCGAGATAACGGTGATCGGAGAAAGGTTTGTACTACGGTTTTTTAGGAGGCGGTGGAGGCTGTGGAGCGCGGTGAGGGCTCCAGGAGGCGGTAGTGGGTTTTTTAGGGTTTTTTGGAACGCTACGGAGGTTGTCGAGCGTTGGGTTTAATTATATACCCTATATTTTTAGTCGACAAAATTTTTATTTCGTCGTCTAAACCTATGAAATTCGTCGGCTAAACCTGTGAAATTCGTCGGCTAAAGTAATGAAATTCGTCGGCTAAATCTGTGAAACTCGTCGGCTAAAGTAATGAAATTCGTTGGCTAAATCTGTGAAATTCATCTGGCTATAGTACTTTTTATTTAATATTTTCAATTTATTTGTTTTATTTATTAACTATAGCCGACGAATTTTCAATAATGTCGTCGGCTATAGTACATTTTATACATTCGGCACATTGTGATTGTGATGATCAAACTTGGGAAACGAAAATCCGACCGTCAGATCTGACTATCATGATAAAATACATGTATGGAAAAAAATTCAACTTGATCCGACAAGGTTAAGGGCTCGATCCGGACGGTCAATCTCGTAAGTCAAACCCCTAAACGCACGGAAAATGTCATTAATGGACCGTCTAAATTACGTATTTTGGCCGGATATTCAACTGAAAATAGTTTCAAATCGATGAGACGCAACAAGTCGTATAAAAATTTTACGGAAAATAAGCGCCGAAGATAGGGCTACACATAGGGAGAAAAAATAGAAAATTGCATTGACCGCAATTATCGGCACCGAGACTTTACCAGAATACCGTGATTTTTCAACCGTAGACGTATTTCACCATTCTGGTCATATCTTATTTCAAGACTTTTTTGCGTTTGAAGGTTCTACGTATAGTTTGTTTTTGAAACGGAACATTTACTTAACACTTGGTAAACAAGTTATACAACATTAGTAGGCATGTTGTGATTCTGATGATCAAACTTGAGAAACGAAAATCCGACCGTCAGATCTGACCATCATGATAAAATACATGTATGAGAAAAAATTCAACTTGATCCAACAAGGTTAAGGGCTCGATCCAAACGGTCAATCCCGTAAGTCAAACCCCTAAACGCACGGAAAAGATCATTTGACCGTCTAAATTACGTATTTTGGCCGGACCTTCAACTGAAAATAGTTTCAAATCGATGAGACGCAACAAGTCGTATATTAGGGTATTCGTCGGCTAAGGTTTAGGGTTTAGCCGACGAAATATTAGGGTATTCGTCGGCTAACCGCATATTTTTTCCAGAAGAGCTGATGTCCAGATCTGTAAATATAAGACACTTTAGCCGATGAAATTATATAATTCGTTGGCTAAACATTTAAGATATTCGTCGGCTAAAGTTCACAGACTAAAGCCGACGAAAAAATTTCTTTAGCCGACGAATAATTTCGTCGGCTACAGTTGACCATAGCCGACGAAAATTTAAATTAGTTCCGTGGACTTTAGCCGACGAAAAAATAATTCATCGGCCTGATTTTTTTATTTTCATCGGCTAAAGTCTTTCTTCTGATAGTGGATACTACTATCCTTTGTGAAAAACCATGAAATGCACATACATAATTTTACCTGAGTTCCATGAGATCATATTGGTTCTTCTACTTCTTCAACTTGTTCTTCAGATGTGCAAGACCAATCTCCCAATTGCTTTAGGCTTCACAGGTTGTGTTTTGTTCTATATAAGGATTACCAACAACCTTTTACCTTCAGATGACTAGTACTATTCCTCTTACTCGAGTCGTAGTTGCTAATCCAGCTGCTGAAACTACTTGAGTAGTAGCCGTTGCTGCTCCCTGTCCTTGTAGATTTGGAAGATTCATCTTGATCCATTTAGAATCAAACGAGCCCCTTCCTACAATCGATGGTTTGTAGCTTTGAAGAACGAACACCACATCCGATACAAGATGACCAAGATCTTCGAATAATGTACTTTGAATGTAGTTGACGATACTTTCTTTCAAAGTGAACTCAAGTCAAGTCGCTTAAATGACTCTGAGAATCTCGAAGTGAACTCAAGTCGCTTAAATGACTCCGCAAATCTCTTGTTTGAAACCTCCCTCTCACACTCCTTCGGCAATTTCTCAATGACTTCAACTTCACCAGAAACTCATAAAGCATAACTTGAATGAGGTTTCTTTGCTAATTGGCGCATCGTGCTTTGAACCAAGTAATTGATACATCAAACAAGAATTCAACGTAAGGAGACTCTTCTTTGTTATGTTCAGATATACTGATGTATATTCTTACACGCTCATTATCAGATTCGGACCAAAGTGGAGAGATGTTTAGTACACACAATTTTGAATCTTCTTAACCTCAAATCCTCCTCACTTGCACCGTATATTTTCTCAGGAGAAATTTAGGGTTTTTTTTTTTTTTGAATGAGATTTAGGTTATTAAGAAAAAAGGAAAAATTTAAAATTGGAGGAGGCCCGGACTGGAGGCCCATTCACGATTCATTTCAAGTCCTCACCAAATTACTAAAGATTGAAACCCGTTACAGCCCTAGTCCCCCTCACTCTCTCTTCGAGCACCAACTCACGCCACCCCTCACTCTCTGTGAACCTAAAACCTACGATGAAATTACGCAGATTCATCAAACTACGTCGTGGCCGACGACGGTGCAGCCACGATGAAATCACCCAGAGTCATCAAACTACGTCGTGGCCGACGACGGTGCAGCCAAACCGACGACTAAATCACCCGAAACGACGTCGTCCCGACGACACAGCCAAATCGACGACGCCGGTAACCGCTTACGACGTCGTTTCGGGGTGCTCCGGATTCATTCATTTGCAGGAAGCCGTTTTTAATGGATCCGGGTTCGGAGCCGACCCGCAAAACCGAGTCCAGGTACGACGCCGTTTAAGTGAATTTAAATTTTGTTTACTGTTTTTTTTTTTTAACTGTTTCTCCCGCACGTGCGAGGTTTATAAACTCTCCTCTCCCGCCATGGAAGCCCAACAGAAGCTTTAATCTATCCAGAATCAAGAACAGAGCAAGAAGAGAGCTTGGAATCTTGGAGCAAAGGGACAACCCGCCACAAGCCAACCTGATCAGCCATGACAGGTACTCACTGCCATTTCCATTTTGTTTTTCTATGAAGTTGATTGACTTTGGGGCTTATAAGATTGTTGAAGTTATCAAAGATTTATACGGAAATGGGATTCTTTTGTCCACCTTTCATACTCAACCTGAGGGTTTAATTTGGTTTCAAAATTTAGGCTCATGTTGTGGGTTTATTGGGGTTTATTGGGTTTTGGAATGAATGTTTGTTTCAGAATGAAATGTTAGTTTTGGATCTCTTAGCTTCTGTAAATTGGTAAGTGCGATTGTGTACTCAGGAATCGAAATTAGCTTAGAGGTAGGTATAAGTAATGTGGTCTTGGGATTATTGGGGGGTGTTGGGTAATGAAGATTGTGTACTCAGTAATGAAATTCCATCTTTATTTTCCAGGACACAAGCCGCCTATTGATTGGACTATCCAAGATGATACCGAGCTTGTGTGTGCTGTTGAAAAGTGTGGAGAAAAGCAATGGTATAGGGTTCGTGAGCTTCTTAGCCGAAGGAGAAAGGTAGGGGACTGCAAAACTCGGTGGGAAGAGTATATACGGCCTATTCTGCTACAGGTACTCCCTATCCCCCCTTTATTTCTTAATTGGAAAATGGTCTGCTTCTCCTGATTTGTTCTAGGGTTCCCACCGACAAGATTTATTTTGTTATTCTTTTCTTACCTATTTAGGTATTACTTTTACTTTGCTTTTTGAAAAAGGGTAAGATTGGTTTTGTTATTTCGTTGGTGGTGGAGGAGGACAAAAGAGAGAGAGAGAGAGAGAGATAGAAACAGAGGGGAGAGGGGGAGGACGATAGGAAACAAAAAGAAGAAAGAATAAGAGAAGAGGCTAGGGAAAGAAAACGGGAAAGAAAATGGAGAACAGGGAGAGGAAGAGAAAAAAAGAAGAAGAAGAAGGATGAGGAGAAGAGAAGGAAAGAGAGGAAGAAAAGAAGGAAGAGAGAAAAGGGAAAGAGGAAAAGAGAAAAGGAGACAGAGAAGATGGATGAAAAGAAAAAAAGTAGAAGAAGATAAGAAACTGAAGTATTTAGCTAGTAGTCGTGTTTGATTTTCAGAAGTTGATTTCTTCTATTTGGTTTGGTTGTGTAATCAAGTGGAAGCTCTTAGGATCTTTTTACTTCATTTCCATTCTACTATGAGTGACTCTTCTTGATTGCTTTTTTGTTTCTCTATTGGTCTTGCCATTAGTCTCCCAATCATATTTATAAATTGATTATACTTTAATTGCTTGATCAATGATTTGATCTGTGATGCTGCATTTGAAACTGCTCGATTTTATGATTGTACTGTGGTGATTTTTAATGACCCTTCTTGTCCTGTTTGTTAGGATACTTGGACTCCAACAGAAGACTGTAGGCTTTTGTTCCTTGGAGACCAACTGAGGCCACAGTGGACCACAGTAGCAAGCGAATTCAGTTTTCTGAAGACCCCACTTCGTTGCCAACAGAGATATGAAGCCCTCCGTATGGCTCCTGTGGACAAGCCGAAAGCTTCTACAGATCCGAAGGTGGCTGAAACATGGACCCATGGACCTCAAAAGCCAAGCACACCAAGGACTGGCCATAATCATAAGGAAAGGCTTGTAGCAAGGTGACTTAAACAATCAGGGTCTAATCCTTTAAATTATGCAACTGATCACTGCCTTTTTGTGAAACTGATCACTGCCTTTAAATTATGTCAGGCTTAAGAAGGTCAGCCGTAAAGAGCTACCAGTTGCTGGGGACGGAAATTGTCTGGTTCGGTTTTCAACCTCAGTTTTATTTTATTTATATTAACACCCTGTTTTTCTTGTTTTTTTACACTATTAACACATTGTTCTTGTTTTTTTTGACAGTATCGTGCACTTTCCCATCAACTTTATGGTGATGAAAAGCACTATGGATATGTCAAGGAGCTTGTTATTGCTCAGCTGAGATCTTGTCCGGCGCTTTATACCTGTTTTTTCGATGGAGATTATGGAGAGTTGGTGTCAGATGCAGCTAAAGACGGAGCTTGGGCCCCTCTGTTGGCTGTGAGAGCTGCCTCAGACTTGGTATGTGATTCAATTTCTATCTTGTACTAAAAATAGCTTGTAGATCATTGCAATGTGGATATTTGGGTTGAACTTTGATGGTAAAATTTTTTTTTTTTTTTTTGGCTTTTGATGATTGCAGTTTTAAAGAAATATAGTCATGGTTGGCAATGAACAGGAGAGAGAGAGCTATGTGTTTAACCCCCAACGAAAAGCTGTGCCGTGGGAGACTCTGTGGATAACATATTACAAAAATCATTGTAATTCAACTGTGAAGGATGACATGGAGTAACTTGTATATGGTCCGTTGACACCGGAAGAAGCAGCACTAGTGCTTGCTGGTATAGGTTTTAAGCAGCATCTCTGACAAGCCTTTGCAATTTTCAAAGCAACAATATTCACAGCAAAGTTTCTTTCTTGTAAATCTACCAAGACTCGTATAGAGAAAACTGAATCGCATCAAGTTTTCTTGTGATTCATTTTTTTTCAAACAAACAATTGCAATTATTACTAGCTAGTATTCTGTCAGTCTACTGCCTAATTCGTTCAAGTATTATATCAATGATCACACATGTTGTGTTTCTACTCACCGAGACACCAAAAAAAAAAAAAATCCTTCAAATCACCATAGCTAGAAAGCCTTTGACCAGATTTTTAATATATTAGATAACTGGTACAAAGAAAGAGCCTGGACATGCAGAGCAAACAAATTTGTCAAAATCAAATACAAGTAGCTACTTTTAAACAACAGAGGAAGCTGCGTGGTGGGATTACGAGAGAGACAAGAGAATTAAACGAGGCAAATCCATGGCTTCTCAGCACTAAGTGATGGCAAGTATGTGTTCTCAGGTGTGATATAAGGCAAAAAGGAAAGTAAATGTTAGCAAAGCAATCCCTGAAAGTCACAAAAGACACAAAGCAAAAGACGAAGCTCCAGCGGCAAGTTGGCTTAATCAAATAGTGAGACAAGGGCCTAATCACATGCACATTCGTACTAAGGTTGCTAGCTGCCACCAGACTTTGACAATTATGCTTCCATCATTGTGTATCTTGTTTACAAACAATTCGTTTTGATTTTAAGAGAGCCAAAATTGAAAGGACTCTCTTTGCTCTGATGATTTTCGTTTGATTGTTTGACATTCGTTATGGATTTATTGCAGTTTATGTCAAAGTAAATTTGAACAGATGCCGAATACATAAGACAAATGTACAACAATCTATAACCCCCAAGTCATGGGTTCAAACGCTGGTGTTGTTTAATGTAATTGCTGAATTATAAACGTGGGGTCATGGGAGAGGCTGCAATGCCCTGTTGACTGTTCGGGTCCCCGACGGATTAGTTACTGGGTCTAGGTATTATTTGGGAAACCACGAACAATCTGAAATGAGGGTGTCAAAAAAAGAATAGAAAATGACATCTCACTACCCTAAACAGTTGCATAAAACAGAAAAACCACATTTAAACATATTTAAACAAATAAGGACATAAGTACAGGTCTATAGTGTAATTTTTACGCAAAATACCCAAAAAACCAATCTTTTCTGAAATATCTACAAAAGGCCAAGGAAAAAATAAAAATTCTCTCGAGAGAGAGCGAGAGAGAGAGAGAGAGAGAGAGAGAGATCTCTCTCGCGAGAGAGTCTCTCTCTCTTCTCTCTCTCTCTCTCTCTCTCTCTCTCTCTCTCTCTCTCAGTCCACCCTCCCTATATTCCCTTCGATTCCTTCAATAAAATCTAGCTTCGTCTACTATGTCACACTAAAAATCCACAAAGCTATATATACATAGCTACAATCCAAACACAATGGATCAGAGGAGACAAGCGAGTCCAGTGTACGCGCGGCAATAGAGCGGAGGCTCCAGCAGCCCAGGCTCATCTCCGGCGATGTCGCCGACGCATCCTCAGTCGCACCTCAATCATTCCGCCATTGGATTCTCCACCGTCAAGCGCAACCAGAACGTCGCCGCCAAAGCCGCCGCGCAGTGCCTCGCGCAAGTCATGGCATCGCAGATGATTGCTGATGAAGACGACGACGACAATGATGACGTCGGTTACCAATTCCCTGCTTGGCAACCTCATGCACCGTCTGCTTACTCTAGTAATGGCGCCAATAACAGCGGGAGTGGCCTTCTGGCGATTTCGACGACTCAGCCTACTAAATCTCCTTCTCCGGTGGTAATTTCTGAGCCTAATTTAGATTACGATGCAGATTTGAATCATGTGGAAACCAAGTCTGTTTGATTTGGTGTTTATTTTGAGATCTGAATGTTAGCTACTCTGAATCTGTTTTTGAATGTTGATTCTTGTCATAGTTCAATAATGTACTGTTATTTTTGTGAATTCAATTGTGGCTACATTATGGCTAATTGTGATTCTTGTATTGTAATTAGTTTGCTCAGAACTTTGTATTTCATACTACTTCAGTTCGTTCAGCATTAGCAGGAAGACCCTCAGTGTCGGCGTCGTCACTCTAGCACCGCGACGCTCGAAGACGGTCGATGCCTAATACCATCATATCCCATTAATTGCATTCAAGCAAAGAATAAACAAATAATCTTTCTCCAAGAAGAAATTAATTTCAAAAGAATCGAAAATCAACTCCAAAACTCTTTTCTTCAGCAAAAAATCAAAACTTTTGAAGAGAAAATTATCCAAGAAATATGTTTTGATGATATTCCTACTGTCTTTTGGCATAGGAAAAAACATATTGTTGCTCTTCCTTACATTAAAGAATTTAATGAGAAAAATCTCTACTAAACCTCGTCTAATCCAAATGAGTCATGAGATTATGGACTTTTGTAAAAATCAAATCAATGATCTACTCAACAAAAAATCATTCGACATAGTAAATCCCCTTGGTCTTGCCCAGCTTTCTATGTTCAGAAAAATGTTGAACTTGAAAGAGGAACTCCTCGGTTAGTCATTAACTATAAACCTCTTAACACAGTCTTGGAATGAATTAGGTATCATATTCCTAATAAACGAGATCTCATCAACAGATTAAACAAATCCATTATCTTTAGTAAATTTTATATGAAGTCAGGTTTTTGGCAGATCCAAATCAGTGAAGCTGATAAATACAAAACTGCATTTGTCACCCCCTTTGGTCATTATGAATAGAATGTTATGTCATTCGGATTAAAGAATGCCCCTAGTGAGTTTCAAAACATAATGAATGACATATTCAATCCTTATAGTCACTTCTCCATTGTCTACATTGACGATGTTTTGATATTTTCACAATCAATTGATCAACATTGGAAACATCTACACCAATTCTTTTCCATAATAAAAAATAATGATCTAGTTATTTCTGCCTCAAAAATCAATTATTCCAAACCAATATTTATTTTCTTGGATTTAACATTCACCAACTCCAAATCAAACCCATTGATAGAGTAATACATTTCGCTGAAAATTTCTAGATATCATTTTAGATAAAAATCAACTACAAAGATTTTTAGGATCTTTAAATTACGTAGCAGATTTTTACAAAAATCTTAGGAACATTGTAAACCTCTATTCGATAGACTATAAAAGAACCCTTCCCCTTGGACGTCAGTTCATACATCCTTAGTCAAAGAAATTAAGAGTCATGTCAAAACCCTACCATGCTTAGGAATCCCTCTTTCTGATTCCTATAAAATAGTAGAAACTGATGCTCTGAAATAGGTTATGGAGGTATCCTCAAACAACAAACTTCTCCTAATCATCCTGAGCAAATTGTTCGATTTCATTCAGGGATCTGGAATCCCACCCAATCAAATTATAGTACTATTAAAAAAGAAATTTTATCGATTGTTTTATGTATCAGTAAATTTCAAGATGATTTATTAAATCAAAGATTTTTAGTCCGAGTTGATTGCAAAAGTGCAAAAGATGTTTTGGAAAAAGATGTTCAAAACATTGCCAGCAAACAAATCTTTGCCCGTTGGCAAGCAATCTTAAGTATTTTTGATTTTGAAATTGCATTCATTAAAGGAAGTGACAACTACATCCCAGATTTTCTAATTCGTGAATTTCTACAGGGCGCCAAGACATGAAACCAGGTTCATCGAAAGGGAGAAATCCCGGAAAATCAACAGTTACGTCATCATCTCCAGTTACAACAGAATCCCCTGAGTCAATTCCTAGCATAGTTCTTTATGCAGGTCATCCCCCAATTCCATTAGTCAACCAATATAGTGCTCTTGGTAGCACCCTCAGTCAACTCAAACCCAATTACCAGTCAGCTCTAGTCAACCAATTTGACCCCTACAAATCAGACTCCTCATCCAACCCTCCAGTCAATCATAAAAAATCATCCCCTTACTTTGAAAGGGCTGAACATTTCTTATTTTATATTGAGTCTTCCATGAGTCATATTAAAAATCTCATTTCTTTAGTCTAAAGTTATTTTGGTCCGACTTCTCATTACCTTCCGGGTAAATCTCTTGCATTCTACAAAGACATTCTATTTAAAACTGAGTCAATTTCCATTAAACCAATTCATGACCCAAAGTTTCATCCAAAATATTATACTATTCCCTCTACATAATCTGTATCATGTCATTATCCCAATAGGGTGATTCTCCCTCTACTCCTCACAAATATGATACACTCACATTTAATTACCATGAATATATTGAAGCATGGAGTAAAATATTCCTCCACCAAACTGAGGACTTTAGTCATTCATGGTTCCTTAATTTTGATAGAAGATTCAACCGCCAATTCGATCCCCATGTGGTTTGTCAATTGGTGGAATGACCATGGTTGCCCTTATGATCTTCTCCCCTTACATCTCCAAACTACAGTCACCAAATTTACTTCAGTCATGTCCTTTTCAGATTATGAGAAAAGGTTTACCCCGACTCTTCAATTCATGGTCAAGTATAAAATTCCTTGGATATTTAAATGACAATACAAGATTGAATCTGAAGACCATATGGTCCTAAGACAATTCCTAGTAAAATGGTGGGATAAATTCCAAACTGAAAGAGTTTTATCCCAATTCAGTGAAGAATTTTCAATTATTCCATCCAGTTCTAGAGTCCCGGTTTCTATTCAGCCGGCTTCTCCGATCCCTCAGTTAACATCTCGAACTCCACAGTCACCATCTTCTTTTAAAAAGAAGAAAGCCTTCAGTCATCATCATCTTCCAAAGCAGAAGAATTAAAAGAATTAGCCAAGCAATTATTACAACAAGCAGCCAGATTATCCACAGATGATGAAGAAGAACACTCTTCATCGAAATCATCACCAACTCACAGTCATCAAAGTTCCCCCAGTCAACCGAAAAGATGGACTCTCAGTCAACCAAAAAGATGGGCCGATTATGATGATAGTCATGATCCATTTGCAGAATCTGATTAATTCCAGTCAAGACTGCCCTAATCAGCATTTTCACCGAAAGCAGTAAATAGTAAATCACATGGCAGACAAGTTGCTATTCATCAACAGTAAACCCGTGGCCGACAAGACACTATTCATCAATATTCACTTTTTTACTATTCATTACTTTTGTAATTCCTTTATAGGATCTCCAGCTCCTTGTAACCAGACTTCAATTTTTCTCTTCTTCTTTTCTCTCTTCTCTCTACCAGTTAGTCTAGACAATTTCCAGAGAGCTATGGCTCTCACTCATGCATTAATTTAAATTTGTAAGTTTGTAACTCTTCAGTTAAATCAAATGTTTTATTTACTGCTACCGTGTTATTGTGTGTGTTATATATATATATATATATGAACACACAATGAGAAAGAGAAAAGAATAATCATCCTCTCCCATATTATGCCTATACGTAATTCCCCGACTTAAAACAAATAAAAGACAAACACACAGAGCATTTGATGAGCGAAAACCCATCATTCCTCCAGTCCCGAAACAAAATCTCTTCTCTATCTCAAGATGTAATTAATTAGAATACCCACAAACCATAGTGTGATTATATATAAATATAAACAAACAAGATATCAAGAGAGGGATTGATCGACATGAATATATACCCACAAACCACACTCCCTTTTTAATTGTTTTAATATTATCTCATTTGATACTAAATTTTTGGGCCAATTACATAAGTCTACTTTGAAACATTTTTCTCCTATATAAGTTCACCCAAACATTTTTACCCACATAAGTCCACCAAGCTTAAATAGAGTTCTATATTAGGTATAAAGTTCAACAAAATTACAAACTGTCATCCAACCAAATAATTAGATTCTCTCTTATATTTACGAAAATGACACTTATGTAAAAAGTCAACAGCCACTTATTTCCAGAAAAGTCTCCAGCCGACCTCCGGCGAATTTTCCGACCGACCTTAGGTGAACTTTTCAACCGACCTCCATGAGGAATCCGGTGACAATAAAAAATTACTACCACCGGCAACAAAAGCTACTACCGTTGGCACCAAAAGCTACTATCGTCACAAACAAAAGCTACTACTGTCAGAGTTAAAAGTTACTACCAACATAAACAAAAGATACTACCGCGAGCAACAAAAGCTACTACTGTCAGAATCAAAAGATACTACCGCCAGCAACAAAAGCTATTATCACCAACAACAAAAGCTACTATCGCCAGCAACAAAACTACTACTACAATGACCAAAAGCTACTACAAGCAGCACCAAAAAACTACTACCTACTACTATAAGGACCATAATTTATCCACCTTCAGCACGAGACTTTATTTGAAACCCTTCTTGTTTGGCCGAATGACATGTCCACTTGGTTGATGAAGGCATCAATATCCAAATTCACATGATTTTCAAATTCTACAGTAACATTATCACAACAAAATATTAGTGTTTGAAATGAACACAGAATACGACAAGGTTTCGCTGCGACGAAAACATAAAAGAACTTAAAATCAATAATTATGAAAATAGAAAAGCTACTGACATCAACTTCAAAAAATACTGACATAGGCACAGAAAGCTACAATCACTATGATGGAAAACCACTACAGCAGTTACATAAAGATACTGATTTGAAACAAAAGCTACGTACTGAGATCAGCTTGGAAATATACTAACATAGGAACGTAAAGCTACTATCACTGTAATGGAAAACTACTAAATCTATAATAGTTACATAGAGCTACTGAATTGAAAACCTAAGATACTGACATCATGTTGAAGAGATACTACCAGAGACATAGAAAGCTACTATTACAATATCAAAAAGCTACTATGACCATATTAATAGAACACAATAAAAATGCATAGAGATACTGTAATAATTATGAAAAGCAACTGACATTTATATACTGAACACAAAACACACAATGACATTATGTGGGAGCAAAAGTCCTAATTAATCTCCCTAATCGAGCTCTTTTTGTGAGAGAAAATCCGGTATCCTTGATCTTGAGAACAACAAATCATTTAGCAGAGAATCAAAACCAAGCAAAACTCCGAAATCACTACATATCAACCAATTATCAACATCATCACTTCACAAAATACACTTTGCTTAAAAGTTTAAAATCACTACACATGCATCAACCAATTCTACAATTGCACATCTTAGCCAAAAAAATAGCTCAAAAAAGTGAAGAGAATCAAAGAGCGTAGGCTCACTTTAAGCTTTACATTTGGAATCACAACAAAACCTTTGATCTCGGCAATTATCTTAGTCCTTTCTACTCCGATCTCACCACCGATAACTCATCGACATCATCCAAATAGCCGCTGCGTGTAAACGCAACAATCAAATTGAGGTTTCTGTAAACGAAATTTGTAGATTCAAGTTCAAATTCAAACGAAATGAAAAACGAGATTTACTTGAAACCTAGCGGTGGTGGTGTGACGGTGAGGAGGAGCATCTTCGTCGTCTTTAGGCGAGGCTCTGATCGAGAGAGATTCGACTGGGAGCGAGGTAGCGTCTGGCCGATCTTCTTTATCGTCGTCTCCAGGTGTGGATGTTGCCGGAGCTTGTTTTCTGCGAGATGGAGTTGAATGAGAGAGAGAGGGATTTTTTTTTATGATAAAGAGAGATCGAGCGTGTTAGAATATAGAAGCCGGTAGCTGAGGGTTACTTAGGTATAGAAGAAAATTAGGATAGTGGACCTGGTCACTGAAGTGTGGACTTATTTGAGTAAAAAATATGGGGTGGACTTAAGGCTAAAGAAATGTACAAAAAGGACTTGTATGAAATTTTCTATAATTTTTTTTTGATTTCTTTACTTCTCCTCCCCCACCTTGCTCCCGACATCTATCAGACTGGTTCTCTTTTACTCTTTCCATGTGGATTGTGCTGAGTGTTAATTTTTCTTAGTTTAATTGTAATTGGGCTCGTTTGGGTTTTTTAACGACTTTACCCATTTTATTAATGAAATTTTTCATTAATTCCAAAAAAAAAAAAAAAAAAACAAGAGTTAACATGATGTTGGGCATATCAGTTATAAGGCACATGGCTACAATCGGAGTACATGAACTATCCAGTAAAACACGTGTTTGTACCCAAAATATTTCCTTAGAAACTTGAAACCCGACGGGAATCCGCCCGTACGTATCGGGACGTTTGCCATCTCTTGGCAGTTTTCCATTGAAATTAGGACCCGACAGGCTAGAGTCGATTCCTTTGCTACTAGGATACTGATTCCTTCCTGCTAGGATACTGATCGTGAAATTCGCTATATAAAGAAGGGAGAATGCTAGCTATAAGGCATTCCAATTATCAATGAGGGCGGCCAAAAGAAGCTGTCGTCAATATTCGAAGAATATTGGTGATCTCCCTGATCCTCTACTGGTTGACATCTTGTGTCGACTTCCGTGCGAGTCTGCTGTTCAATGCAAGTGTGTGTCCAAGCATTGGTTTGGTCTTATATCCGATCCTTTTTTCTTCGCCGCTTCTATGTCTCCAAAGTCACAACCAAAAGCCGATCATACGCACCTTGATCTTCTCCAACACCCCAATCGAAAATAATTTCTTTTCCATGTCCTCCTCACCCGAGCCCAGAATAATAACTGGCCTGACTTCAGTTTTCTCCCTTGCTTTCAATCTCCTTCCGTCGAAAAGGCAATGAGCCGGTTGTGTTAGGGTCATATAATGACCTAGTATTGTGCTGCGCAACCAAGTACTATCAAACTGACTACTATATCTGCAATCCGCGCACCAAAAAGTGGGTTCGTCTTCCTCTTGCCCCTAGCTTTGAGAAGATACGAGTTGGATTCGTATGCGAACCCTTCTACAAGGAAGTAGTCGCTGGTGAAAAAGGTCACTTCCAGCTGATTTTGAATATACCTTCATGGTTGTACGCTTAATTTCTGAGGAGTCGACAGCCGGCCAGTTCTACCTGGAGGTTTTCTGTTCTGAGAACGGTTATTGGTTTAATTCCTTTGTGTATAGCCAACAAAGCTTTAATTTTGATTCTTTGGCTGATAATATAGGCATTGCTCACAAGGGAATGTTGTATTGGTGGAGCCTCGAGGGATTCTCGTTGGGTTGAAATTAGATGTCTGCTCCAGTATCAAATATTGTGCATCCTTTTGTAGCTTCATCGAAAGGCCTCTAGGTGATCGGTTTGGAGGTGGATATGAGTTACTAGGTGTTTGCCGAGGCCGTATGCGGCTATGTCAGTTGTTCGCTATTGGACATCGCTATGATATAACCGAGACTTTTCTTCGTATATGGGAGTTGAGAGAGGATGATGACGACAGATGGTGCTTGATAGATACACTTTCCATCGAACACATGTTTTGGTGGGAAAATCCATCCTCGAGTAAACTCCCCCCAGAGGACAACCTGGTTCTCACGCCTGACACGACGACGGTGCTAGCTTTTGATCCAAATAATGAGGATATCCTGTTTCTACAAATGCGTCAACACGTTTTCATGTGTAACATCACTGATAAGACAGTAGCACTGACCAATGTTACTCGTTATAAGAGTATCTATGGCTTCGAGAGATCTGTCTCTCCGCTTGTGCTCCATGGTGGCCGACACCAGTTCCTACACTACCATGTCCTCCTATCAGAGCAATTGATATCTTGTAGTCTCTATCTCTCTCAACTCTGCCGAAACAGAAAACCATGGTGCTAACGAAAGAGTATAGGACAAGAAGCAAGTCCTTCAAATTACATGTACAGAGTTTTATCTCCTCCTACTGAAATTTCAAGTATGCATAGTTTCTAAGCAAATATATTGTTGATCTAACTGAAATTATATTGATCTGTCGATTATGATAACTTTTGATTTGAAGTTCTAACTCTGAGCTATTAGGATGGATGTATGGTCCACCATGCTTCCATTGTGAGCTAGTGAAGCTGCGTCTCCAAATTAAACGGTTGTATTAGTGGTTCTTTCTGTTAGTAAACTATGTAAGCAAGCATGTGATATGATCATCTGGTTACAAGTAAATCAAGACACACATGTTACATCAAGATTTGTGAAGCTTGATCGTCAGCTCCATGCGTTATAATCGGCAACCTACTTACGGATGACTATTCCTCCTGCTTGAGTCGTAGTTGCTGATCCAGCTGCTGATACTACTTGAGCAGTAGCCGCTGCTGCTCCCTGTCCTTGTAGATTTGGAAGTTTCATCTTGATCCATTCTAGTCAACGGAGCCATGCGTTGAGCACAAGTCATTCTAGTCATTCTCAAGTCTCGAGTCTCAAGTCGTATACTTGCTATACGTACTTGGAAGTATAAAACTATAAGAAACCCTAATGAAATGAAAGCAGGCCCAATATCCCCACATCGATCCAACAAACTTGTTGAGATTTAGCGGCATCTAGAATTGTTTCTCACCTGAACTTTGCTTTGGTGGGTTCATATCTTGCTTCTGAATTTGTTTAGTTAATTTGATTCGAGTATGACTCGACTGAGAGCAATTTCCATTCTTGGTCACTACCAGTCGTCTGAAAGTTGAAATCAGGGTCTTAAACGAACAAGAGCCCTCAGTTTTCACCAAAACAACCGGAGTTGCCCATTGTTTTACCTGTGCCTTTAATATTGACATCATTTCACATCCGTCACCGTCAAGAAATCTCGAGTTACAAACCTAAGTCGGTCGAGATTTCTTTTATCATCCAGTGTTATAGACCAACCGGATTGAAATATCAAACCATCTTTAGAGAATGATAAGAGTATCTTTAGCAATGCTAGCCATTTTGTAGTCAAATTTTAACTAAAATAGCTAAAAAGTCATTTTGGCTAACTACTTTAAAAATCTTTCTACATCAGTATTCTCTATTTCAACTAAAGTTTGATCTATATTATCGATTAAATAAAGAAAAATTCATTTAACTGTGTTTTATTATTACATAAAATAACTTAAAATGAATACTTTGAGTTAACATAAATTATAAAGAGTCTCCGCTCGCTAGCTAAATAGTGAGCCACTTACTATCTTACTGGATATAGCTAGTGAGATAGTTAATTTGAAGGACTTGCTTATTGTCCCATGCTCTTTCGTTAGCTCCATGGTTTTCTGTTTCGGCAGAGTTAAGAGAGATAGAGACTACAAGATATCAATTGCTCTGATAGGAGCAAGGAAGAAAATTTCGGTGATTACGGAAATTTCGACCTCTAAAATATAGAAATTTCGACGGAAATTTCGGGGAAATATCGATTGCAGTAAAAAAAATGAGAAAATTGACGGAAATTTGAAGAAAAACAAGGAAATTTTAAACCAAACTTTAAAAGATGTTTGTTTTTTATATTATGTATTATATTTGACAAGAAAACCTTGAGTAAACATTAATCTATAATGAATTATAGTAATTAAGGTGAAAAAGTAAATGCTGAATCGTTGATAAATCTTAAAAATTTACTTCAATTTTAAAATCTAATTTATTTTATGGCTTGAAACCAAAAAAAAAGCTAGACCATCACCTTATATATGTATATGACACATGCATTGCATATGGAAAGTGTAGGAAAAAATAAGGAATAGCAAGTCGGTTATTAATTTCCATCAAAGTTTTCAGATTCGAAGACAATATATACTACAAAGAAGCATACAAATACCATAAGTTCGCTTAGCATTGTTGGCTAAGTCGTTTGGGAGCAAACTAGCCAAGCGAAGTTCAAAACTCGCTGCACCCAATTTCTGTGTTTCTAAGTTGATTTTTGGTTCATTAATTTCCATCAAAGTTTTCAGATTCGAAGGCAATATATATTACAAAGAAGAATAAGAACATCAGAAGCTCGCTTAACATTGTTGGCTAAGTCGTTTGGGAGCAAACTCGGCAAGCGAGGTTCGAAACTCGCTGCACCCAATTTCTCGGTTTTTAAGAAATATCGTGACATAAGAAAAAAATTATCGATTTTTTCTTCCTTGTATAGGAGGACATGGTAGTGTAGGAACTGGTGTCGGCCACCATGGGAGCACAAGCGGAGAGACAGATCTCTCGAAGCCATAGATACTCTTATAACGAGTAACATTGGTCAGTGCTACTGTCTTATCAGTGATGTTACACATGAAAACGTGTTGACGCATTTGTAGAAACAGGATATCCTCATTATTTGGATCAAAAGCTAGCACCGTCGTCGTGTCAGGCGTGAGAAGAGGTTGTCCTCTGGGGGGAGTTTATCGAGGATGGATTTTCCCACCAAAACATGTGTTCGATGGAAAGTGTATCTATCAAGCACCATCTGTCGTCATCATCCTCTCTCAACTCCCATATACGAAGAAAAGTCTCGGTTATATCATAGCGATGTCCAATAGCGAACAACTGACATAGCCGCATACGGTCGGCAAACACCTAGTAACTCATATCCACCTCCAAACCGATCACTAGAGGCCTTTCGATGAAGCTACAAAAGGATGCACAATATTTGATACTGGAGCAGACATCTAATTTCAACCCAACGAGAAATCCCTCGAGGCTCCACCAATAACATTCCCTTGTGAGCAATGCCTATATTATCAGCCAAAGAATCAAAATTAAAGCTTTGTTGGCTATACACAAAGGAATTAAACCAATAACCGTTCTCAGAACAGAAAACCTCCAGGTAGAACTGGCCGGCTGTCGACTCCTCAGAAATTAAGCGTACAACCATGAAGGTATATTCAAAATCAAGCTGGAAGTGACCTTTTTCACCAGCGACTACTTCCTTGTAGAAGGGTTCGCATACGAATCCAACTCGTATCTTCTCAAGCTAGGGGCAAGAGGAAGACGAACCCACTTTTTGGTGCGCGGATTGCAGATATAGTAGTCAGTTTGATAGTACTTGTTGCGCAGCACAATACTAGGTCATTATATGACCCTAACACAACCGGCTCATTGCCTTTTCGACGGAAGGAGATTGAAAGCAAGGGAGAAAACTGAAGTCAGGCCAGTTATTTATTCTGGGCTCGGGTGAGGAGGACATGGAAAAGAAATGATTTTCGATTGGGGTGTTGGAGAAGATCAAGGTGCGTATGATCGGCTTTTGGTTGTGACTTTGGAGACATAGAAAGCGGCGAAGAAAAAAGGGATCGGATATAAGACCAAACCAATGCTTGGACACACACTTGCATTGAACAGCAGACTCGCACGGAAGTCGACACAGATGTCAACCAGTAGAGGATCAGGGAGATCACCAATATTCTTCGAATATTGACGACAGCTTCTTTTGGCCGCCCTCATTGATAATTGGAATGCCTTATAGCTAGCATTCTCCCTTCTTTATATAGCGAATTCACAATCAGTGTCCTAGTAGGAAAGGAATCAGTATCCTAGATGATCATATCACATGCTTGCTTACAGAGTTAATTAACAGAAAGAACCACTAATACAACCTTTTTTGGAGACGCAGCTTAACTAGCTCAGTACAGAAGAAATACTGGATATTAATCTTTCGGGTAGCCATGCAAGCGAGCGAGCAAAAAAGATGAAACTAAAGAAAAACATAGGCGACGTTCATCATTGCTATTGTTGTTATCAAGGAAAGTCAACAGAAAGCCACTAACAATGCGGCGAGCTACAGGATTAGGAATAGAACGACATAACCTTCCGTCTATATATATGCACTACAGCTGACAAAACAAACTTACCGATCCCACTTCCCCATTTCCAAATAAACTTACCCTTCACCACCTCTTCCGAGGAGGTTGCAGGGACAATCGACGTACCACTATCACTCTCTGGCTTCCACTTGATGTTGGCGATGCACTTGTTAGCTTGCTTCCGCAGCATCCGGATCGCAAAACTCACAAACAGATGCTCACCTAATGTCAGCACAGTTGGGCCGATTCTCCACTCCTGTTGTAAAGTTTCTCTTAATTACTTCAGATGGATGAAAGGGTAAACTCATGTTGTAGTGAGATGCAGTAGGTTATATGTTATCGAATAAGGTGATTATAATTATGGATATGGGTGAGGGTAAACAACATGGCTAAGTTCAAAGTTGTCAGACGGACATCATCTCAAAACTCACAAGTCCCAATCACTAATAGGTATTGAAATGGTATCTATCTGAAATACGGAAAATTCCAACGACCAACATAAGAGGTTGAGAGGAGAACGGAGACACTTACACGTTCACCTCGAAGATGACCCAAGGGGCGGGAAATTATTGAGGGATCTCCTTTCAGAAGTGACTTGCTCACAAGAAACCCCTTCACACGATCCATAATCTCCTCTATAAGGGAACTGTTTGGGGGCAGGTTCTTGAGGTAAACCTTAGCACAAACACACAAATTAGGATTAGAATATAGGTTAGAAGAATGAAGGCATGTGATATAAACAAATCAACTCAAAAGATATTCCAGTAGGTTTCTTTCTTTTGCTGGATTTAAACAAACATCAGCGCGCAGAGACTGGACATCCTTATTACATGAAGATTTCAACCGACTAGTCAATACAAAGTACAGATATCAAGATAAGTATTCATAAATAGAATTTTTGATCTAGACTCATCTATGGAAACGTTTCAGTCTATTAATGTTACCTGATCATCAATGACTCTGACTCTCAAATATTCTTGTCTAAACATCGTGTCCAACATCGCTTGCAAGTATCCTTCAATATACAACTGCAGAAGTACCAAAAACTAATTGGTAACTAATCTACAGACATAGAACAAATAAACAGTCCCAAACATGGTGGCATAGAACCAAAGCTCCTCACTATTTTGTTCTAAAAGGACGCCCTTTACATACTGTTGGTATCATAATTTTACATGCTTAACCTATCTATGCTCACAGCTTGAACAAAATGAACAAATTACTCGCTTCAAGTCTACACTATGGTTATTAGTTAGTAAGGCAATAGTGGTCTACTGACTGCTCCACCAGATTGAATCTGATTAAACTTGAGGTTTAATTCAAAACATTTTAAAAATAAAGTAAACAATTGAACTTATACCAGTTATCTCTCTATAAATTAGCCCCAGTGTCTTGAGCTCATTTTATTGTACTTAGCCATGGCGGTTCTGTACAAGATTGACAGGCACCAATGACCAAAATGGGGTACTTATGCAAGCTAACAATGCCATTCTGGTGTTAACAATGTCCTAAAAGCTGTACCCAGAGTCTAGGACATGCTAAAGTAGGCAGCTGATAACTTTCACTAGTTTTGGAAGTAACAAAATAGGAAGCTAACCCAATAAAATGCCACTCACTAGTCACTACAAGAGCTGAGAGGGATATGAACAGATATTACCTCATCAACAGCAGGACTGCGATCAAGCTTAATCTTTCTATCTGGGCCACCTTCCATCAAAGCAGTTCCCAATAATGATGGCTCCATAGCCAATTTCAATATTCCATGGTGAAAGCCGGTGACCTTGAAAGTACAATAGTTCCAGATGTCATTTCTCATTAGATCAACTAACACATCATATTTTGAATCTTTGAGCTAGTAATTAAGATGAAACCTACCACTCCATCAAAACCACTAGCTTCTGCTCCTTTTAGAACAGAGTCTGATATTTCAGTGACTGCAGCAAACAGTACATTTGACCCTGCCATCCTCAACTGCAAAGCCAACCATAAATTTGACAGTTTTGGGTATGCATACTGAGTTCACACACATCTTTTATAATGAGAGAATATAGCACTTACAGATTTTCCTAAGTCACCAAAATATCGTTTCGTCCCCAAAAATCCTTTACCCTCGATGCATTTACTGATTAATTTGAAGGTACCTGGCCCAAACAGAGAAAGCAGAAAAAGAAAATCAGTCTAGTTGGCTGAAACATAACTATTTAAAAGCCCTATTATCCAAGAAAAAAACTATTTAAAAGACCTAAGAAATAATACAAAACAGAAGTATTATTAAAGAGGAAGTGAAGGTTTTCTAGACACCTGGAAATGTAACATGAGCCAACATACATGTCATATAACAATCCATAACTGGACAGTGGTGCTAGAATCTTTAATAAGTTACACTTAATCTGATCTCGCATAGACCAATCACCTCATAGAAAATAATTATCTGAATTAAACTTTGAACTTTTAAAAGTTTGCACCTACATATATCATATAAATACATTTCCTATGATTTGGCGCATCCAGTCACAGATCAAGAAAGTTAGAATATTTGATGAATATAATTTGTATACTTTCTTATTGCATAATTTGCATATTTGACATGTTAAATGTATTAATGATAAAACAAAAAGTTAAAGAAAATCCTCATCCCTGTTATTGAGGAGATGAAATTTGAAGAAATTTTTATTTCCACGTGCTAATCAGTTACACCAATCTTGATAATGATACTAGAGAGAAGAGGAAAAAAAATACAGAGGAAATGAAAGAGAAACAGCAATATATTTACATATTAATATTAAAGAGCACCAGAGTTTGATACTGAAACAATCTAAAAATTATTGGATGTAACAAATCTGTTCTTTCCATGTAGATGCCAAACACAACTATTGCCTGACAATCATGAAAATATTTTTTGTGCAAACACCAGTACTTATGAAGATGGTCTGACATGGTTTGAAGTCTAATCATCATGATTTGTATCTTTAGGGTGCAATAAAACTGTCTGGATACATAATCCAGATATTGCTAAAACAGAAGTAAAAAGGAAAACGAAATAAGACAACCGTCATAATACTTTGGTAACTTGGTGTTATAGTTATAGTACTGTAGCATACTGTTGGCGTTGCCGTAATTGTCCATTATAGTATTAACGACCCTACACATGAGAAAGGGAAAAGGAAGAAAAGAAAGAGAAGCATCAAAGATTGCCAGTGCGGAAGACATACCTAAAGTCAAACCTGGAAGAGTCACTAATGCACGAGAAGGATCAAAGAACACATCAAGAGACGAAGAAGCCAAGTCATCAAATATCGACACAAAATCCGGTGGAAGCAATGGACTTCCCTTTGCAATATATATAGCCCTCATGGCATACCTGAACATTCAAATTATTGCTCATTAATGACCAAAAGATGCTATAAATCACGTATCAAGACAACATATTTGAAGGTTTACCATGAATAATGTTGTGCGCATTTGATAAGTAATTCACGCATTGTTATAAGAGCATGAGTGACCATAACACCATTGAGCTCTACAACCTTATTTTTTATCGCAGGGACCTACATCAGGAAAAAGAAAGTGATGGAGAAAGGATAATGATATTCCAGAAAGGACAGTGATGAAACATGCAAGTGTTAGAAAGGAAAAATTGGCTAGTTTTTTACACCTTGACTACACTGTGCAGCAAGGACCTCAGAGTCTCCTCAGCTGAGCTATAACTTGAATATGACTCGCCAGGAAGAAAGTTTGCAATAATCTACAAGGGCATACAATTAGGTCAATTCCTCTAGAATATAACTAAGGATAACTTTTCTATAAGCATAATACGGAAAGACAGATTATGCTATAATGAATTGATTCAACACGGAATATAACAAATAGCATCTAACCTTTATCGGATGGATCTCAAAATGATCAAAATAATACTGGCTACTCTTCCCCTCACTAAGAGATGTTCTCCAAAATGGGGCAATTTTCATTAATGTCTCCTCATCAAGATTTAAATCCATTGGCTGTGGAAGACCAAGTCACAAACTCAGAACTGGTACAGACATTGCAGTAGTGGACATACTACTAGGATATTTATAGGACATATTTATCACAAGATAAAAAGATAGAATATCAAAAATCTCTAGAACAAGAAACAGAACAAACAGAATTAGCATAAGAGACTGAGACACTGGTGATGATTTACCTGCAGAGCAATAGACGCGTACTTAATTTGTACAACATTGGAACTAGTTGACAGCAAGACAATGACGATTTTGAGTACAGAATCATTTGAATCATTGAAATCTGATTGATGTCTACGGAGCATTGCTGCAAAAGGAGCACCCACCCACTTGTGCTCCAAATTCAATGACTGCGCCAATCCACAAAGGCATGAATATGAATTAAACAACATTACTGAACAAGCATTGTTTAAAACCTTTAATTACAAGAGTATACTTGAAGATGACACGTAACAACCATTTGACTCTAAGTAAGGCAATGTGCATATAAATATTACCTGTACACTGATCTGGCTAAACTTTTGCTCATATGTAAAGACAGAATCAAAGTTTATATTCCCCATTCTTGCAGCTAAGATTGGTGTATAACCAGGTAGCTCCATATCTTCTCCATCCTTCAGAATCATAACATCAGAGAGAACCAATTAGTCGACCAACCTTCTAAAGAAAAATATATGGGTGCCACTACCCAGAATAATGATGTAAAACTTGAAAGGCACGACCCTGGTTGTTATTGCTGTACATAGAAACACTGAAATGTAATGAAAGTAAACTTGAACACCATAAAGTGAAATGGATGGTAACTTTTCCACCAATATTGCTGGAAACAAATGTTCATATTCCAGCTAATTCATGCTAGTCTGTAAATAGAAACTCAGTCAGAGCCATTATTATTATTATTATTTTATCTTTCCACCGTTTGTATTTTTGGATTTTCATTGGTTACTGGATTAAGTAAGAGAACCACAAATGGAAGGACAAGTCAGCAAACTTAAGTTCCATCCCATACATCAATTTTACCATTAAATCTAATTGGTTGAATTGGATCAAGCACAACAGCCACAATCTGAACTGAGAAACAATTAAGCAATGGAGAAGACTTTCTGAACCACTGACCATGAGATCTACTTAAATATTTGAGAAAGATACTAACTAAAGGATCCACCAAAAATAAGGAGGGTCCATGCAGGAGATGCATAATATCAACAGGTAATTGAGGAACTTGCCTGCTTTTCATGTTCAAGTAGATGAATTGTAAACTGATTAACTCTTAGCTGAATCTTCTCGCATGAGTGAAACATTTTATCTCCCTTGTGACTGGTAGAGATTTCACAAAATCTTAAAACCCGGGTTGGACCGTCTGCATATACTTCAAACCCCACCTTCATCATCTCCATGCCATTAAACTCACCAAAATCACCCTTCTTGTCCCCCGAGTCTTTTCCCAAGGTAAATGAGTGGCCAGTCCACTCCATTGCCTGGTTTTGTAGAAAGGCTTCCATGCTCTCACCTTATCCAGGTTAATTTCACGTAGTAGAAGACTATCTGCAAGAAACAACCAACTACATTAGCCATCAAACTATCGACAACCCTCAAAAAGATCATAATTTATGGATACCCATGTTACAAGGGTACTAGAAACAATGTGTTTACATTGCCTGGTTTGCACGTGGGCATCGAAGTATCAAAACCTAAATTCTGTGCTATAGTTCAGCACAAATATGCGCATACATTTTTCCAGAAACAATCATATCATAGGTTAAAATGGATGAGAAGACAAGTCCTTAATAATACAATGTGGTAAAATTCAGTTGAAAGCTTGTTCATCTCTTTGATGATTATTGCATAAAGTGTCAAATAACACTTCCATCTGTACTCTGATGAATTACTTTGAACAGCTAATACAGAGTAACAAGAGATTGGTGAGTACCATTGATCCTGACAACCAACTTATGTGGAAGAGTCAAATCATCCCAAACATAATCAGTGCAACTTTCCGATCCAATAATCTCTGGCTCTGAGGAATCCTGGAAAGTTCATGTAAACAATGAAAAGGGAAATTAACACTCCCAGAATGCTTACAACTTGTATCCATCAATAGTTGAGAATTAGAAGTGTAACAATAGCAGAACCTTCTGGTAGTAAGTTATCGACACATCTGGCAAGAAATTCTCGATCCGGTATGGGAGACTGACATTTGGAGGTTTATGGAAGTGTAAACCAAGAGTAGAGCCTTCTTCAACAAGATGAACATAAGCGAATTCTGTTACATTGCTTTCTAGTGCTGTCACTTGGTCCAATTGCTGCCTTTTGAACTTGAGGAAAAACTTTCCTAGAGAAGCAATGCATACTGGCCCCGACCACCCTAATTTAGACTCATTCAATCGAAACTGGAGATATATTGGTGAATCATCATTAGCTTTTCTGTGCTTTTTCATAACACGCTCAAACAAGCTGACATCTCTCTTCTTGTTTATCACATTCCACAGCTGTAGAGGCGCCCTCTGTTTACTGTTTACGGGGATCATGCCAACAGTGTCATCCTGTCCAGATGAACACAAAGAAGAAACTCAGAACACAGTGTAGAGAAACGTATAAATATGGATGGATAAAGAAACAAACAGATAAAAAACACATAAGCTAAAAGAAAACAGCAGGAACCACCAAGACATAACCTGCAAATAACATTGACGAACAATGATGTTTTCTCCTGATTCATTAATTACAACATGTCTTGGGACCATAGTTACTACTTGTGATGGCACAACCACTTTACTCAAAGGTGGTCCTGTTGAAACCCCAAGCTTTGTAATAGATCTAATTCCAGCTCCTTCCTCTGTTTCCAAGCTTATCTCCGCAAGTCCTGATAAAGCATCCAAGTCGATAAGCGTCTCAGATGCATTATCTTTTAGCAATTTGAGACGCACTTTGTTGGATCTGCCAATGAAGGGTACATACGATGTCCATAATGCCATACTGATGATAGTTATACTTACAAAAATTATGCAGTTAAAAAAAAAGTTTGTTAACAACAAATTATCTTACTTTAAGAACCATGATCTTGTTGACTTTGGAGGCAAATATAATCCAAATTCTGAAGGAATGCTAGAACCATAGTTCTCTGCTTCATCCCTACACACATGTTATGGCTCTTAAGCAGGCAGCATAAATAGCTGCTTATCAAAACTCTGACTTAATGAGAATGAGGGATTACCTAGAAAGGGGCCTCTTATTAGGCACAAAGAAACAAAGGCCAAATTCTGTATCATTTTTCAGGGAGTATGATGTGAAAATAGCAGCCTGCAAATGCAACATAGAGATTAAATCCAACAATATAAAATATATCTGCACAACTTCAAATGGAAAAGACCAACATGTGCTTGATGCCTGTTGCCTATAAAAAAATATCAAGAATACTATATAAGCTAACAGCCATTGCATAACAACCTCTAAGGTGCCTCTGCTCCCTCGAGACAATCTTAATGTAGCAGAATACTTTCCCCCACCAAAATCCAGATCAATGTCGACAGAAGGAACATCACTTTTCTGCTTCAGTAACTTTTTGACCCAATCACTGCTGTTCACTGGTTTGCAGGTTGAATCAAAACCAGTCAGAGTGATAGTGAAGAAAATAATGGAAGGGTTGGTATAAAATTCAACCATGGAACCGCAAGATATGGTTGATTGATTCCTATGATTGTCAGATACAGTAGTAGGACGTCCATCTGCACTGATTTAAATAGTATAATTAGAACTTACAAAGTGAGATAATTAATGGTGATACAGAAGATCCCATTTCAGTATTTCCTTACCTGATTCACTCAAAAAGACATGTATATCTGTATGCAATAAATTGGAAACACACACTGTAGGAAGAAGATAAATATCCTTCTGCTCTTGTAATGCAACTTGTGATTTGCTATTTTCAAGGACGTTCATAGACTTATCAGGTTGTGCAATAGGAACATTTCTCTTTATAATCTGAATCAGAAAATGCATATCCACAGTATTTTCCCCTTCCGATTTAAGAGTGCAATGGGTAGTGCTGAAGGAAGATTTCGCAGATTCAGTAAACAAAGCCTTCCGCACTTTGTAGCTTAATTGATCAAAAATTCCAGAGAGACGAACTGCCTTTCCACCTTTAAGATCATCTGACCACTCTGCTGAAATTGATTTCTTAGAGTTCATTAAGCCATCTGGAATTTCAGGTCTAAAGGAGAACAAGAAATTGCCTGCAAATCATTCACCAACCATGCATCAGGAAAATAGCAAACATAAGTGGAAAGGAAATGAAAGCAGAAGATTGCATTGGAAGACAGCCCTACTTTGCCTTCAATACATTATCATGGTAATAACTACAAAACAACTAAACCACTTGGCATCAAGCTTCAAACTTCAATGGAACCCAGTTAAAATCAGAGCAACAAATATATCCTGATTTCTGTTTCTGACTAAAAAAATATAATAAAATAAAATAATAAAATAAAACCAACCCCATGTTTCCACAGCTAGAGCAGCAATGATAAGAACCAATTCTAAAGTAATTTAGTACATGAGTGATAAGAATTAGTTGACATAATGGATTCAATACCCGAAAAATCAAGTATGCTAATAACAGTGATCATTAAGTACCATGTTAAAAGAAAAAAGGATAACAGAAATTGGGATTTTGATTGAATTAGAACAAATGAATACCAAGACTCAAAGACCTCAGGGCCTTCTTTTCTTCACCAGCCAAATTTATAGCATCAAACATGGCCATGGAGTCGTCATATGTATCACCAGCATTAAGCACCACTGAAGCAAAAACATCTTCCTTCTGCTGAGGTCGTCGAAATCGTAGCTTTATAGACAGTCCAGTTTCATTGTGTATTCTTATGAGAGGAGAAATAAGAATCGACAAACCATCCTAAAACAGGAGGAACATTATAAACCATATAACAAATACAACCCAAATGACCGAATAGAATGAACTGATGATATTCAGAGGAGATGAAAATGAAAATACCTCAGATTTCCTTGAAACATCAACTATAACAAATGGTCCAGGGTAAGTTTGTGAATCTGTTTGAAATTGAAACACAAAGGGAACATGTGAATACAAACACAAGCAACTAATCCAATGCTGAAATCATCATCAACAACCATAAAACAATTAGCTGGAATGCACTTAAGAATCTAAATTCATGATATTCAAGATCGTCATCCACCAGCTTGAGCCAAGCTCATCCAGTAAGTTTAATCAAAAACTAATCCTCTGCTGAATTGGTTCTTCCCATATACCTTAGTACTAAGCACTGGGCAATTCTGATGTCTGTTCAAATGGCTCCATGTCTATCGTGTACAATCAGTCCATGGAAGGAACTCAGTTATCTGCTTCTTTTACACTAAACATGTCTTTAGGAGGCATATCTCACATCAGCCATATCCTCACAAATTTCCAGTGAGAGGTCCATCAAGTCTTAAGACTTCATTCTACTCAAGGGTCTAAATGTATCATTAAGATTATTCTCCACCTTTATAATTTAATCCACTCAAGGGTCCAACTTCATTAGAGAAATGAAAGGAAAGGTTAATTCATTTCATTTACTAGAGAACAAAATGAACGCAGGATGTACCCTCTACCCAATGAAGTATGCTAGTATATTCAAAGAACATGAAACCAAAAAAAAAGGACAAGAAGTTTAGCTAGTTTTTTATGCTATATAGTGGAAATACAGCACACCTTTAAGTGACATAATTTGTGTTCTCCAAGCAAATGCTTGAGCTTCTAGACGAGAGATATGAATTGGAGAGGTCGTCAGAGAAGATATAGGACCAGAAAGTTGAATTGAAACAACTGACGCGATCTCTGGAGGTTGGTTTTCCAAATCCGAGCACCTTACAGTTAGAATATCATGAAGATCGATCATTTTCTTTCTTGAGAAGAACACAAAGTGATAATGAATGTACAAGAAAATCCAAGAAAGACATAACAACCAATTTGAAAATTCACACTAGAAAAGGTGGATTAATTCAGTCCTGCAGTGAGCTACCTTAAAATAATGGACGTAGACTGCCTTCTGGAAACTTTCACACTTTCCTCATCATACTGACAAAGAAGGTTTAATCCTGACTGGTTCTCCACCTGCCATAATCAGGAGTTTTATAAGAAAATGGAATATATTACGAAGAAAGAGATAGGATCAAAGCACTGAGAAGGAAGTAGCGAAACAGAGAAACAAAGAATGAAAGAATTCTCCATAACTAGTAAATACTGTTTTGTGAAGTCACCAATAATCAAATATAACACAAACATCAACATCCAATAAAATCTTAAACTAAAACCTTACGAATGTGGTACCACCAATAGCAGGAAGCTACTCTGTTTATAAAGTTTAAATTATAACCCCTCAAACAAGATCACATTAACTTATGATGTCTTTGGTTCCAGGCAAGAGTACCTAAAGGCTAAGCTCTCAGACAATTTGATCCCAAAGATATTAGATTAAACATGCATTACACCGAATTCAATATCACATCTTTTCACTTCAGGCCAACATTACTGTCAATTACTAGTTTTGAAGATGGACTATGTATATAATAAAAACCACAAAAAATAGGTCCGGTGGATTATCCACTGAATCAAGTCGAGCTCTTCTAGCCATTTATGGGAAGATTTTATCCATGGGGACTCATGGCCCTCCCGACCAAAATATCAAGTTACCTGAAACATCAGTTTTGTCCATAACTCTTTGGCACTTGCTTTATGTGAGCAAGTGGAAGTTAATGAATTGAGTCATAGTGAGCATATCGCTCATTGCAACAGACACACTAATATGCTGACAGACGGAGTCCCCTTTCATCAGGAAGACGATTGGCATGCAAACTAAAGCACTTGATATGTACATATAAAACATGCATCATTATGCCTGTTGTCATTTGAAGAATATTCAATACTGTATGTTTGGAGTATTAACAACATTTAATGGAACATGGACTGATGATATGAGAGAGTAGCAAACCTTGCAACAATTGGCCCAAATCTTAGTACTTCTCACTGAGAAAGGACCAGCTAAATTTAGTTTCCCAACTGTAAAGAGAAGTATATCCAATGAAAGCTCGGATAGGGATATATTCAACTGCAAGAATGTGATATTCCAGTTTTGTCACAACAAAGATATATGAATCAGACCCAAGGAAAAAAAAAAAAATATATATATATATATATATGTGTGCGGAGCCGTTCGAGAGTGGACGTCCGCACGGCTCTTAAAGTGCGGACGTCCCTCCGTTCGCCACCGTACGGCGCCGGCGATGGCGCGCCTCCACCCCAGCGGACTCCAGCAGCTTCCCCGACCACTTTCCATCCCCGGCGAGTCCGCCGAATTCCAGTTTTCCGGCTAGACCGACTTTGTTTGAAGTTTTGGGTGATCTAGCCGGAAAACTGGAATTCGGCGGACTCGCCGGGGAGGGAAAGTGGTCGGGGACGCTGCTGGAGTCTGCTGGGGTGGAGGCGCGCCCTCACCAGCGCCGTACGGTGGCGAACGGAGGGACGTCCGCACTTTAAGGCCAGTGCGGACGTGCGCCTCTGATCCGGCCTGTATGTGTGTGTGTGTGTGTGAATAGTACAAAAAGTATTTCTGCTTTCATTTCATTTCGGTCCTAATTAAATGAGCAAATAATTTTTTTTTAGTTAAGAAAACTAAATGTTTATTGCTGTCAAAGCATAAAAATCACAATCTTAACCTCTTTAGTTCTGCAATGGATATGAACAGGTACTCCATGTGAAACAGCTTCTGAACTGTGAGTTGAGCGATAGAAAAAGCATGTTTCAACTGGGTGGATAAGTTCTCTCCTGCATTCAAACGCAATAGTCACAATGTACCAAAAGATGGTGAAATGAGGACTGGATTGATATACAAACTCACCCTGATTCACCCATGAGGAATAATAGAACATGTACAACTTATACAGCATAAAATACATACCATTTGTTTCTTTGAGCATCAAAGTAATATGCCACTGCTGTTAAGGAGCTTATAACCCTAGCTTTAGAAGGGAGAATTTGAATAGTAAGTTTGGGTTTAGTTCTGTCACTGCAGCCACCAAGGAGAGCCATGTCTTTTGAGTCTTCAAGTTCATGTTTGGACTGTCCAGTTCCGCCAATGCAACAACGAAGGAGAGGTACATCTTTTGTATCTACAAGTTCATGGATAATGGTCAAGGAAATTGTGTCAAATGTGACATAGATGCATGGAAGCTTTCCACTTCCAGAAGTTACGCCTTCATCACTCAGTGGGTTATGTTGCAGACTAGCAATCGATTCCAATCTGGGGTAGCTATCCACCTTTATATCATGAGCTATAGAAGCATTATGGAACACTTTCAACTTGATCGGATTTCCAGGCTTTCTAACAAACTCTGGAATCCCATCTACAATAGCAACAGCAGAGTCATTCTTCTTGTTCACAAGGTAAAAGGTCCTTTTCACCAATTGATTGTAGGGCTCCCAGTCAATGTCACCCTCGTAACTTTCAGGCTCACAAGAAACGGCTGTCCAAAGTGCTGCTGCATTATCATTCGGACTAGAGACATCAACAAAATCAGATCCTTGGCTGTAGTTCAAGCGCAAGGGCTCCCCAGAAGCATTCTTGGCATGCAATGATATCAAGGAGAACCACAAAGATGATGATTTCCATCCCCTTTGATTGTTATACTTGACCTACACATGTTCAGCAGAGATGGCAACACAGTGAAGATAAAGGGAGAGAAGAAGCAGTAACTAAAGAGTTTCACCAAAGCTGAGTCAATTGCATAATTATTTAAAAGCTCAGTATTTTAATTCCATTTTTTTTTTGTTTTATCATCTTTTTTCTGTTTGGGTAAAGCTTAGTTGAAACTTGATCTCATGTTAATCAAAGCATCACCTAGCAAAATATTTATTTGTTATATTGAGTACTAGATTAGAGAATCTAAATTGAGTACCTCAACTTTAGGAACTATATAGCATGATTAAACATAAATTATCGCTAAGTAGACATAATTAGCATGCCAAACAATCAAATGCAACTAAAATGACCAATACCTGAGCATTCCCTACAGATAGTAACATATTTATCACAGTACCCTTTCAAAGGTAAGCAGAAGTGAAAAACCAAAAACTTATAATTATATCAGTATTTAAAACAACATTCTTGGAATTTAATACTTCAATAAAAAGTAGCTCGAAATTGTATGAATTCCTGATTTATTGCAGGAAAAAAAAAAGAATTTCAATTTGGGAAAACCTAGAAATGTGAAGTAGCAATGTACCATACCATGAAAAGAGCGCTTTCTCCCACAAGAGAATAATGAGCTGCACCCGCTAAACTGTATTTATTCTCTTTACCCTCGACTGTAAAATACATATGTTGATGGACATCCTGAATTGCCACTATTGCACCTGCAAAGACAATATTATTTGTTAGCTCAAATCCTCCGAATTCTACAAACAAGCGAGATTTAGTTTTATACCATTAGGAACCACCGTCTCCAAACTGTTTTTAAATTCCTCGTTACTCGACCAGTGCCTTCTATCCGGTTCACTGATCACCTCCTCCCCAAGTATCCCAGAGAATGATGAAATCATAGACAAAAGCATCTGATGCAAAAACGAAGATCAGACTCGGTGGTACATGTTGAACAATATGAGAAAATCAAATGGCACATTAAGATACCGATTCAAATTTTAATGCATCCAGAGAAATATAGGCTTGCTCACCTTTATTTGAGATAGAGATATTGTAATATCGAAACATGAAATAGTTCCGCTTCCAACCCAAACTTCATTTAAAGGCTTCTCAACTGATATGAAGACAGTTTCCCCTTCCTGTCTTGACTCACACTCACTGGAGGCTTGTTCTTGACCCTTCAGGATATATTTCTGATGACGAAACGCCTCATGCAGAGAACTATGTGCAGACCGCTCTTCCTGTGATCCAGGACCTCTTGAACTACTTGCATTGTTAACAGGATGAATCTCATCCACATGCTGAGAACCTGTAGACGCTCCTGATGCAACATGAGATAGAAAAACCTTTGATGGGACAGAAGAAACTTGAGAACTTCGGGTTTGATTTTCCAAAATTTCTTGAAAAACCTGAGAAAGGATTGATATGCGAGAAAGCTTAAATATAAATTTTCTTCGCATGTTTTCCAACTCAATATTCAAATGGGCATCAATCTCAAACACGAGTTCCTGTACAGCACCTGCAAAAGTGGATAACTCTTTACATATGTATATAGTATGTATGCATTGGAACTACAGTGGAAAACAGTTGCATATACCATTCTCTTCCTGAATCACAAGAGCGCAAGAAAAGCGAGAAATATTTAAGATAAAAGCTTCCTTCTGTCCCCCTTCGATCTGTGGAGATGTACAAGAAGTCTCTTGCATAGAGTCCATATCAGAATGACTATCTGGTCTAGTCATATTTACAGCAGTATCAGCTTTTTGATGGGCTTATCTTCTTCAACGTGCTTATCAGATGAGTGTAAGCCAGACAAAATATTTGTAAAGCAATCAAGATATGAAGAAAAACATCGCAACAAGGTAGCCGAAGCTGTTGTTTCAAGGAAAAGAAAACCACCCTGTCAAGTAGCATCATGAGTCACTTACATGAAAAGGTGACTTAAATATCATGCACAAGGAATGCATTCAACAGGTTCTATCTAAAATCATTACATCAAAAAGACATAACATTTTTACCTAGAAACTATCTTCTTTTTTTGGATCATTTCTACCTGTGCAGAAAAAAGTAATAGGAAAAAAAATAGGGCAGAATAACAGATATTAATTACCCTGTAATTTCAGGTAATTTCATTTAGGTCCACAGCATTCCAAACTTAGCAATCCCATTCTTTTCTTTCTTCAATTGCACAATTTCTATATCTTAGCAAATCTGTTTTAAATATAACCTGATGCGGTGACATCATTTCATTTGCCAGTCTTGTGTTTTACTTGCCATTACTGCAACTTTTAGAAGACAGTATTGCTCCGCTCTTTCTTTTGTCCGGTTTGTTTTAAGTTTCTTACATGTATCTTTGTTTATATTCCACTACTGTGTAATCTTTATTTTGTAAAGCAATCAAATCTGTTTCTCTCCAAAGACAAAACTTAGAACAATAGGACTGATCTGAAACTCAGTCCAGATTTCAGAAAACAATATATTTAACCTAAAAAAAAAAAAAAAACAAAACATATATATATATAGAGGGAGGATCTAAAGAGGACCTCCTTACTTTAAGAATTTGAGGATTTCTACTGTTTTACATTAGTAGATGACTTCTTTTAACGATCTCAACCGTTGATCCTCTAGATTCATATGCAAGAAACATGTCTACAAAATTTCAACTAATTCCATAATCATTTGGTCATTCAAATTGATGTAAACAATTGTAGGCCGTTAGATAAAATTAAAACGAATATTGTGCTAATCAAATGGTTAAACATTTTTCATTTTGGCTAATTTTTTGTAGGATTCATATGTGGGTAAGTAACTAGGGAATGGGTGGCTTTGATTGTCAAAATACATGCATGCTAGAACTAAAAACATCCTTACTTTAAGAGTTTAAGGAGGTCCTCTCTAGATCCGGACTATGATATATATATCCCTCTCCAGTTTACACAAGAAAAAAAAATCACCTGAATTTCGCAACTGATTCTCTGAAATTCACCGCCAACAGAAACTGATGACAAAAGCTTATTTAATTGATGCACCTCATTCATAACATTCTTTGCTGAGCACCTTCCCATATAGATCTTACCCAGTGCAAGATTTACAACTAACCAATGGCCTAAGCCTGGTGGTCGAATATTTGAAGCAAATTCTGACCCTTCAATAAAGGTATAGTTCTGATGACCTGAGCTTTCAGAATTAGTGACTGTGAAATTTTCCGGGTGCTCTGTTTCACCCACAGAACTAGTATCGAGTTTGTTGCTAACAGTGCCAATAGATGGGCATTTCTGAGATAGGAACAATGACAAATCAACTTCACAACTAGAAAGTGATAGTTGATATATGCAGTCAAACGATTGCCATAGCAGATCAATATCTGCAGACTGAACAGGACTTTTACCTCTCCGATTCTTATATTTAAAACTTGAAGACTGAATCTCTGATAAATTAAAAAGGAGTATCACTTTTCCTTCTTTGCAAGACATATCAATACTTGTGTGATGAACTGAAATCCAAATTCCATAATCAGGCAAGTCATGCTCAGAAAAATGTTTGCTACTTGAAGCATCAAAAGTTACTAGGCTGCTCTCACATTATCACTCTTTCTAGACCTGTGAACAATTATATCCATTGACTTGATTTTGAAGGTTGCATTAGTTGAAAATAGGATACTGCTATAACTCAAGGGAGGTTCATGCGCTGTAATCTCCTCTTTCCCAGATTCAGCATATGAATATTGTTGCTTTGGAAATTGCAAAGGCATGTCACTGATAGATGCAAATTGTCTATATGAACATGATGCTGCAGAAGATAAATTTGCAAGCACCTGCCAGAAAGATCTTTCTTCAGTCATAAGAATTTGGTATGGGATGAAATCAATCTAGTTTGGAATATTGATAACAGACACCAAATTTCTGGTCCTTTTGAAAATGTCATCATTTTAGTAACCAACATTACAACACCAACAAGGAAGGCATTTAGCGAGGGAGCAAGAAGACTCCTATAAAAGGAGTAGAGTACAAAGGAAAAGCAACAAAAACAAGAACATGCACAGAATGTCTATATATCAAACTTAACACATAAGAAATGCCTCAACCCCAACAAAAGCTTATTTAGACCTCTTCTTCCAAGTACACAACATCAAAATACAATCTCATAGTTAAGTAGAGGTGAGCCAAGCATTAAGAAAAGGTGAAAACTGAAGTTCAGTACTATTGTATGGGTCCATTTCAGTAAGAAGCTGGACTGTATCATTAATGATCTCTATGCTAGTATAATGAACAATAAAAAATCAATACTAAAAACAAAAATAGACTTTAACTAGGCAGAAAAAAGAACAACCACCTGAAAGAGAACATCCAACTCATCCATATATGATAAAACAGTGAATCCTTCAGTTTTCCCAAACAAAGCTGCAGAGGAAGCAATCACATTTGTGCTAAATGAATGAACGTACTCCCTGAAAAATAAAGAATTCCAACTTTCAGGACAGGACATAAATTTTATTCTTATAGACTGAGGGAAATAGAAAAGTTTCTATCTTCAAAATCAAAAAGTATATATAATAATGAAAATAATAATAATAATAATAATTTAAAAATTAAAAATTAAAGATTAAAAAAAGAAAAAACTCCTGTGTGAATAAAATCCTTAATGCAGAATAGAAATGTACCAGAAACGATTTCAAAAGCAAATTAACATTAAAATCCAGTACTGTGTGTTATGACTGGAGAATTCGGATTATAAAAATAGGTTCTAAAAGTTCAATCAAGCAACCATCATATAAGCACTTCTGAAAAATTGTAGAGAAGATCACAAGAGAGTATGCTATCAGAATGCGGAGCATCACTAGAAAATCCTACCTGGAGGACAAGAACTGCAAAGTCATAGGCTTAGAAACCAAAATTTGGCTTTTTTGTTTTCCTGCTGCGGAGACCAGACAGACATCTAACCCATCAACATGAATGTAGGAACCAAGAGACATCCCACCCTGAGCTTGATACTTTCCATTATTAGATTTGGAGATATCAATTACCAGAGGCTGGTCCATCCTGAGGCACTCTGGTTCAACATCATCAGATGCTGAGGGCCCAACAAATGATGCAAGATCAAACTTTGAGGTTGGCCAAACAGCAGCTTCAATATGGTGCACATCAAATACAAGATGAAAATCGTCCTGAATATGTACATGATTTGTCTCTTTGTTGCCACCATCAAAGTTCTTCCCCAATGACATAAGGATGTGAGGACCAGTAATGAATGCCCCTAGTTGAACCTGTTTCTTTGGAAGCAGCTCAAGCAATGCTATTTCTAATCTATTAGCATAGCACTTGTATTTGCTATCCAGACCGATATCTGGTTTACTCTCACTGGTTCTTGGAGAATATGAAAAATTGGACGACTGACTATTGGCCTCTGCCCAGTATAGAGTATGTTGTGTCTGCCTAAGTAGCAGAGACAATGATACTATTGATGAATATCCCAAAACAAGATTCAACTTTCCCAGAATAAAAAAGAACTTCAAAAAACCAGAATCGGATGTTTTGAGGTCTGGATATATCAAGAAGTTTTTAAATTCACAAAGAAGGAATGGAGTTTCAGAGTACTGAATTTCACTTTTCCCAAACTTATCGCACTCACTTCTCCAATCCAACCACATGTCTTTCAGAAATGAGACACAAGAACCTTCCATATGATCAGCAGAACCAGTTTCATAAGTTTCTAAAAGTGACAATATTTCCGCCGGCTCACCCCAAAGAATATTCTTCCAATTATCATTGCTCTCCTTCCAATGTGCTTCCATAGAACTAAAAGACAATTTTGAACTGCTTTCTTTAACAGGAGCTTCCAT
Organism: Fragaria nilgerrensis; assembly: GCA_010134655.1. Lineage (NCBI taxonomy): Eukaryota > Viridiplantae > Streptophyta > Magnoliopsida > Rosales > Rosaceae > Fragaria > Fragaria nilgerrensis. Next base: position 9,763,376 of record CM020977.1, read on the forward strand.
AAGAGATGAGGATCTAACCTTTAGTTGCCCACAGGATATAAGTAAAGACTCTTCACACATATCCGCTACATATTTTAATAATAGTGCATCAACTGAAAGACGAAATGAAAGTGAATCCGAGTAAGTGATCCCAAGATGTGATTTCAACTTTTTATTTACAAAGAGTTGAATTTCATTTCTATGAGAGATAGTGATTTGAACTTTTCCAAGCAGCACACTGAAGCAAAACTGTGTACACGGACCTTCAGAAACAATATCCAGATCTGCACTCTTTGGCTCATTGGCTAATGTTTTCCTAAAAACTAAGGGGTGCATAATAAAAAAGACTATCTTACACAAAAATCTCCAGGTACAAGCTAGTAACGAAAGACTTATGAGAAGGAAGTTGAAAATTGTGGTCACAAATGATTTCTGGGAACTGAATTTGGGACACTGAACATTTGATGCCGCTCTATTACGGGCCACTCTCCACGCCTGTGCAATAGCTTCCACTGGCAGCTCTTTCTCTATATCAGAAATCACCTTCCAGTGGTATTTAACAGAACTCGAAAGCATCTTATCCTCATAGATTCTAATAGCTGATCTTCTTAATAAGTGGTCATCATAATATCCAATTAGCCTCAGTAAATACTCATAAGCATTGACATAACGTAACCATAAACAAACGACAACAGCTGACTTTTGCAACGACCATCTATGAGCTGGAGTCATACTGTCAATTCTACTCGCCACTAGCTTCCACAGTTGTCTGCCATCTCTAGCACAATGTGATTCTTGGAATGATGCTTTAGTGAATGCCAAATACAAACAAACATCATCCGGAGAAAATGCAAAATGTATTTCAGGGACTCGAAGATTGATGTCTGCAACCTGAAAATCATTCAACTTAATGCCAGTGCACAACTCACTCAACAACAAGACGCGTTTCAGCTGACCTGCCCTCTTAAACCCAACCTCACAACCACTACCTACTATAGCAAAAGAGCTCTCCTTCACAGGTACAAAGACTGTACCAAAAAGGCCTCGAAGAAGACACCCGCGATCAACATACTGAGGATCTACATTAATATCTTCTATATCCAGTGAACAAACAAACGAATCATTTAATATCGGAACCTGGACTTGGACACTAATATCATGCACTTGAAGCTGACAGTGTGTGAGCAACACGTTCAAAAGAGATGTTTTGAACTTATTTTTCGGAGTCGAACAAGTAGCCATAAGCTTTTCCAGGAAAGCATGCACATGACTCCCCTGAAATCCAGCCAGAAGCCTCAGTAATTCTCCGATTCGATGTCACATTCACCACTCAAAGTAAACAAACAATTATTTTCTTCTTCTTCTTTTTTCACCTTAACTACAGTTATAACGAAACTAATATGGAATTCAAACTAAGCAAGCAAGAATGTTTACCTGGGGATCAATTTCAGAAAGCTTCTTCTTCTTTTTCTTCATATCCTCTTCAACTGTTACACTTCGCTCCTCCTTCACCTCACTTGAAATTTCAAAAATAAAAAATCAAGCTCGCAATAATAATACGAAGGAAAATTGAACACAGAGAGCGAGTTAGTGACTCACCGAGTCGAGAGCACAACTCTGACGCCACGAAACTCAATCGAAAACGCAGGAGCGAGCCAGTTGGAGAACCGAACACTCAGCTGTTCGACACTGACCTCCTCATACGAAAACCGGTCCGACTCGTCGCCGAGCCGGTTCAGCGCCGCGGTGTCGAACCGAGGCTTCCTCGCCACCGCGCGCGAGTTGACGAGCCCTAAATCGAGCTCGAGCTCCGGCTCTTCCCGAAGCCACGGCCGCAGAACAGCGGCGAGCCTCCGCCGGATTGCGCCGCTCGGAAACATGGAAACTGTGCTAGCAGAACCGGAGGTAAGGCATTGGAGAATTCGGGAAGGTTCTGGAGAATCGGTGGAGATAAGGTTGAAGATGAGAGTGAGCGGCGGGAAAGTGAAGGAGGGATAGGCGGTTGGGATTACTGAAGACTTTTTTTCTGTTTGTTGTGTACTGTGTGATATTATTTAATCTCTTTTGTTGTGAGCATTCATGAAAATCGAGATAACGGTGATCGGAGAAAGGTTTGTGTTTCGGTTTTTTGGGGTCGGAAACCGGGAAAGTCTGTTAAGAGTAAATAAATCACGCGATTGTAGAAGTAAGAAGGCGAGATAATAGCTCAGTGTGCGGTGTGGCTGTGGTGTCACTTTTGTAGGAGACCTACACGACGATGTATTGGGCCAAGTAAACTCGCCCCGGTAAATAAACTGGGCCTATTTAGTAAAACTGCGAAAGTAGTCTTTTTTTGGATAGTAAATATACGAATGTGACAAGAGTTGGATCAGAATCTAGGATTGATAGATAGTTTGATATTAGTAAAAAAAAAAATAGACGAGTGTTTGCGTCACGTGTCATGTGTAATCGGTATGCGTCAACTGACATGTCTAATCGGTATTTGATAAGTGACATGTCTAATCGGCCAATGTTTTTTATTAATTCGTTAAATTAATCTAACTATGTTTTCACAACGAGTGATGATTCTCAAGTACTTTGAAGTTAAGCGTATGAAATGGAAATAGTTGGAGCTGGAAATAGTTGTAGCAATAGACGTGGAACACCAAATGGAAGAAGTCCCAAAAGTTAAGGTACATATCAACCTATGTCTCGTAATGCGATGCGTGATGCTGAGTCTAATGGTGGTACACTGGTACTAGAGCCACTAGGATGGGAGACATAGCTGATGATTGTGGGAGCCATTGTTGAGGAATGAGGCACTCGGCCTTCAGCAGATGCCCCTTCATCAACACATGTTTGAAGATTCACAACAACGGTGGTTTTTTTTTTCCGCATGTGTCTCACATTTTCTCTCATAGATGAACTGAACTGTTTAACATGTTGAACTTCAAAAAAAAAGAAAAAAAGATTAAATATATGAGAATCACATGTTCATGTTCTCATTTATGAGTAATTTATTATGTATGATTTCGCTTATCAATAATAGGATTGTCGTATCTTCAAACTTAATTTAAGTAGTTATATTAACAAATAAAAACAAGATTTTTTATTTTTTATATTTTGTAGTAATCCGGTTGCTATACATATTGTATGACATATATTAAGCCGTGAATCATTTGATCATTTAACAATTTAAAATTCAAGACGATCAGATTATTCGGGTTGATGTATGATAACAGTAGAAAAACACTTTGTAGTAAACCGGCCGGATTTGGTTCTCATTGTACAAACTTTGGGCTGTACCCTTTTATTCGTTTTCTTTTCTTTTCTCTCAAAAGTGCAACCAAAAGACGAAAGGCGCACCTTTGTCCATTGACCAAGTCAAACATATAACCCCGCCTTTTCCGTTGCTCCGTTCCCGGAGGCGGGTAATACCCAAAATTAGATTCCCGGCAAACCTTATCTCATTCCCGCTGTTGCCACCTACAAACCCAACCCCTTCCATACAAAACCGTCATTTCACTACTTCACGGCGGACCTCATTCCAACGTGTCACCACACCATTGGCCAGACCCATCATCCACAATAACCACCAACACTATTCAGCCGGAAAAGCAGGAAACGAATTCATTAGCAGCTAATTCATTTCGTTTTCACACTCAAAAATATAAAATAAAAAAGAAAAATCTACCTGTAGATTTCCCCTAAAATCCTCTTTATCCCATTTATTAGTCATGAAGGGATCGACGAGAGGCAGCAAGGTGTTTTCTGAAGAGGGCAGCCACTGTGGACAGAAGTTCGGCCGGTTAAAGAATTGCTCCGACGTCGAGGACCGCAGCCCTAGTCCGCCCGGTTACGACCCCGATTTATTAGCCGGAGAAGAAGCGTCACCTTCTCCATACAACAAGTCACCTTGGTCTGCACACATGAACTGCACTAATGGTTCTCCGGCCAGGGAGGCTAACTACTCCCCCAACGTCCTTATGGGCTCCCTCGTCCGCGAGGAAGGCCATATATATTCTCTGGCCGCCTCCGGTGACTTGCTTTACACGGGCTCGGACAGCAAGAACATCCGCATTTGGAAGAAGCAGAACGAATTCTCGGGCTTCAAGTCCAACTCCGGCTTGGTCAAGGCGATTATAATAGCTAATGAGAAAATATTCACGGGGCATCAAGATGGGAAGATTAGGGTATGGAGAGTGTCGACTAAGAACCCTAGCATGCATAAACGAATCGGGACCCTTCCGACTCTGAAGAACTTCATAAAGTGCTCGATGAAGCCGAGTAGCTACGTTGAGGTGCGACGACACAGCCACAAGGTTTTATGGATCAAGCATTTCGACGCGATTTCGTGTTTAAGCATGAGCGAGGATAAGATGTTTCTCTCTACTCGGCGTCGTGGGATAAGACGTTTAAGGTGTGGAGGGCGTCCGATTTCAAGTGCTTGGAATCCATCAACGCTCACGACGACGCCGTTAATGCGCTGGTGGTGGGGTTTGATGGTTTAGTTTTCACCGGTTCAGCCGACGGAACCGTCAAGATATGGAGGAGGGAGCTACAAGGGAAAGGGACCAAGCATTTCTTCTCGCAGACGCTGTTGAAACAGGAATGCGCGGTAACGGCGCTGGCGGTGAACCCTGAAGCGACGATTGTGTATTGTGGATCGTCGGATGGTCTGGTTAATTTCTGGGAGCGGGAAAAGAATCTCCAACACGGCGGCGTTTTGAGAGGGCACAAGTTGGCGGTGCTATGCTTAGCGGCGGCAGGGTGCTTGGTGTTTAGTGGCTCCGCGGATATGGGGATATGCGTGTGGAGACGGTCGGAGGGAGACCACATTTGCTTATCGGTGCTGACGGGGCACACCGGACCGGTGAAATGTTTAGCGGTGGAGAAGGATCATGAGGATACTCCGGCAGAGACGCGGTGGATTGTGTATTCTGGGAGTTTGGACAAGTCGGTGAAGATGTGGAGGGTTTCGGAGCAAGCGCCGCCGATGGTGCCGAACCAGAAGCACCAGCATTACACGTCGGACGGATACTGCGTGCCGATGTTGAGCTCCGCCCCTAGCTTCGCCTCTCGCAGTAGCTTCACCTCTCGCGGTGGAAAAATGGGTTCCAGAAGACTTTAGGGTTTAATTTAATATATATACGTACACCCTTTCTTCTTTATTTTCTTCTTGATCTGATTATACAACATTGAAGATTGTATGATTTGTGCATTGTATTGTGGTATCGGTGTAAAACTTCACACACTTGTGCATGCTAATTGATCATGAGAACGTAAACTGATCGATCACCTAGCTAACATATATCTCGATCATTTGGTAAATTTGTAACTGCGAGCATACATATAATTTAGTTGTAGTTATTGTGATCTTAATTGTTGTGATCGATCTTAATCGATCATCTTAGCTGTACCAATTGGTATCCTTTTGTTAATGATAAGTATGTACTTGCAATTGAAAATCATGATCGTATGTTCATCTAATAATTCAACAATAAAGGAATCAATCTGCCAATAATTAAGTTGTATATATTGCCTGCACAATGTTAATTACGGACACGTTTACTAACTTGGAATGAAACTTATCATGAATTGGTATCAACAAGAATTGGTATCAGAATATTTCATTATATTCTACTGTTTACTTACCATAAGGAATCAAAACAAGAATAAAACTAAATTACGATTGATGTTGTTTACTTACCATATAGAATCAAAATTAAAACTAGTTTGATTATTAAAATACCCCTACAAGAAAGGAAGCTAGATTTTTGCAATTTTATTGTTCTTCTTTTCAAAGATGTAAATATTCTTGGATGATATATTCATCAGACCACCTAAACCATATATATTAATTGGTTAACTCAAGTGCGTGTGTTCAAAGTTTTGCAGCACATATATGAACACTTATAAATGAAATAGAACCGAACGAAACAGAGAGGAGATGATAAACAAAAACAAAGAAGCTTATCGATCACCATGGAAGAGAGAAACAGACTTTGGAGTGCGTCATCTTCTTTTCTATTTTGTCGTCGTTGTTTTCTAATCTAACAATATTTTGTCGTCTTCTCTTCTATATATATATATATATATATATATATATAGAGCCCTTCCACTAAGGGATCCCTTATTATGACTTATATGAGGGATTGAGCATTAGACTAACTTTTCGATCACATTTTTCAATCTTAACCATTCAGTTTTTAGGTCCTAATATGTAGATCACTTCTGCAAAATTTTATCCAAATTGGTGATTGTTAAGGTGCTCAAAACTGTAATTTTCATGAACGGTTCAGGATTGGCAGATTTGAACCGTCCATTGATTTAAGCTAGTTCGAAGCCTTAAAGATCACCAATTTGGCTGAAAATTTTCTGAAATTATCTACTCATATATACCTAGAGGTTGAATGGTGGAGATGTTGATATGTGATCAAAAAGTTGGGCTAATGCTCAATCCCTCATATAAGCCACAATAAGGGATCCCTTAGTGGAAGGGCCATATATATATATATATATATATATATATATATACACAGCCCCTTCTAGAGAGAGATCCCTCTTTGAAATTAAAGTGAGGGACTCCTTATTTCGCTCATTTTCAAGTCGTATTTTCACATCTCAACCGTACAATGTCTAAAACACAGTGTGTAGATCATTCATGCAAAGTTTCATCAAATTTGAAGATCATTTGGGTACCGAATTAGATTAAATAAATCAACAGAACAAAAGTTGTCCAAACAGAACCGTTCGTGTAAATTACGATTACGGAAGCTCAAATGATCTTCAAATTTGATGAAACTTTGCAGGAATGATCTACACACTGTGTTTTAGACATTATACGGTTGAGATGTGGAAATACGACTTGAAAGTGAGCGAAATAAGGAGTCCCTCACTTTAATTTCAAAGAGGAATCCCTCTTTGGAATGGGACTTTATATATATATATATATATATCTAGGGTTGTGTCATTTAGAAATATTATAATTATGTGAGGATATTTTAGGGAGAAAAAATTGATTCAATTACCTTGATTCTGATACCCACCTCCCCCTTTAGGTATCGAATAATAAGGGGTTTTGTCAGGAATCGATTCTTGATAAGCAAGTGGGACTCACATCCATTCCAATATCTTGACATGTTAGTAAACGCCGAAATTTATTTATTCCGGAATCAATTACACCACTCTCAATTCTATTTCAGGTTAGTAAACATGCCCTAAATTTAACACTTTACCCTTTAAACCTTCATTTATGAAAGTATGCTGACTTTACTAACTAGACAGTGGACGCGATGTTTTTAAACTGTTTGTCATCTGTGTAAATGAGTCTTCTTGATACTTTACGGTTCTCATTTTTTATGTTTGAATTGTTCGTCATCTGTATAAATGATTTGACACTAGCTAACTATACACACGCGACTTCTAATTGTTTTAGGTACATGTATGTATCATCAAAGTGTCAATAATATATGTAACATTGTACCCCAACTTTGAAAATGGATCCATAATGAAGAAGATATATAGAACAATATATAAGGTCTTAATCAATGGTGAAAACGTTTTCAACATCTTAAATATTATTATGAAAACATGGAAGCACACCAAGAGACTAATTAGACTAATGAACATATAACCAAATTGATTCGTTTCTTTATAAGGATGATTGAGACGTACTTCACACCATCTTTGATTCTCTTATATATGCTTTCCTGGTACCAAAGGAAGGAATTAAGTTTGTAAAAGTTTTCTCAATCGTAACTTGCCTATATATGTAGATCTTTGGTCTTTGGAATATCTCAGTCACGATTATCAGGAAGTTTTAAGCCAACTAATTAGGTGGGAACCTGGAAACCTAGCTCTCTGATATTGACTCTGTACGTAGGCAACTAATTAAGCTTATCTAATTAACCTTACCTTCAATGTGGCTTCATATAGCTACATTAGTCAAACTAATAACTACTGTGTATATCTGACTTGTGCTGGTGATTAGGTATTTATCACGATGCATTTCGAGCTCGATCGATTATGGGTTGTTCACTGATTACAATTAAAGAGGTATGTCATGATGAGACCAACTTCAGTTCTTCTAATTTCATCCAAGAGAAAAAGAAACTTAAGTGCTTCCCAACAACAAAATGGAGCAAATGCCACACAAAATGGAGCAATAGTGTGGCCTCACTACTGGAAAAAATCACTTAGGAGACGGAATAGTTTTGTCTCCTAAGTAACAAAATTCGTCCCCTAAGTACTTAGGCGACGAAATATCCATCGCCTAAGTGATGTGAGGTAGGTGTTAGGGCGACGAAAAATTGAGTTCCGTCGACTAAGAATTACTTAGGCGACGAAATTTTTCCGTCTCCTAAGCACTTAGGCGACGGATATTGTTCAATGACAAAAAAAATTTATTTTTCCCCTAGGCAACAAAATTATTGGATTCCGTCGTGAAGTCTGAAAAAAAAAATTAAAAAAAAATTGATATCCTCTGCCCCAAATACCACCACCGATCCGGCAAATCCCAACACGAAAATATGGCAGAAAAGGGGATTTTCACATTAGGGCTCCAATCCAAAGATTAAAGACATGGAATTGAAGAAGAAGAGAAGAGGAAAGAAACCCTACTCACCGAAGTTGCTGTCGCTGCCCAAGCTCGCCTGAAATCGGCGAACTCCGCCGTGCTACCTCGGCTTCGATCTCCTTCGGGAGTGGATACATGTTGACCTGGTGAGTATGAGGAGGTAGAGGAGGGAAAAATGGATGTTTTGGTGGTGATCTTGTGGCGTGCGGCGGCCGAAACCGGTGACGCTACGCCGGAGATGACGGCGGCAGATGGAGAGAAAGAGAGTGAGGCCTGGAGAAGAGGAGAAGGATGGTATGAAGAGAGAGTGAGAGAGTTAATTTTTTGGGTGAGGGTGGAGTTTTTTTATATGAAGAGAGAGTGAGAGAGTTAATTTTTTGGGTGAAGGTGGAGTTTTTTTAGGAGAGTGAGGGTACAGTTTAAGTTAAAAAGAAAATAAAATTTTTAAAATTTTTGGTTTGAGTTTTCGTGAAATGTTTTGGTGGAAACGTTCCCGCTAAAAATTTCGGTATAGGCGACGAAAAGTTATACTTTCGTCGCGTAAGTAATTAATTATTATTATTTTTATTTTTAAAAATAATAATTCCGTCGCCTAAGTAAATTTTTCCGTCGTCTAAGATATTCTTAGACCACGGAATACATTTCTGTCGCCTAAGTAATTATTTTTTTATTTTTTATTTTAAATAATTTCGTCGCCTAAGTATATATTTCCGTCGTCTAAGATATTCTTAGACCACGGAATACATTTCCGTCGCCTAAGTAATTAATTTTTTATTTTTTTAAAAAAATAATTCCATCGTCTAAGTATGTATTTCTGTTGCCTAAGTCTTTCTTAGGCTACGAAACCGTTTTCCGTCATCTAAGTCCCACTTAGGCTACGAAATTAATATAATTCCGTCGCCTAGGTTCTTTTTTCTAGTAGTGCCTTTAGAGGTGTTACAATTCACATTTGTGTAGTAATTTTCCGCTCATCTTCATTAATACTCACACTTGTCACACATAAAGAAGAATGCAGCACCTCTAAAAGAGTGTGGTCTTTGCTCCATATTGTTGTTGTGCTTCTAAGCATTCATACATATATACATTAAGCTTTTAGTGTAGTTTTATGGAGAATACGTATGCTGCTTCTAAATAGGCTAGGGATTAATATGATACAAACCATACAACATAAGGATGAGCGCTTGATTGATATCGAAGTAAGTTCATCGTAGCTCCTTCGAAGTTGGAGATACCTCGTAGCTCCTTCGTAGTTGGAGATACCTCGATCATCCTGTTTAATGAGACTAGCGACCACTAAATTTTTTTGTCCATGCAAATAGCTTCAAAATTAAATCTTACATCCTGTTTTCATCCTTATATATAGCATGCATGTGTATATAAACACATTAATATAGGGAACGAAACAACTTATTTTCGTCTTTAGTGAAGAAAACGTTCTAAACCCAAAAGTGTTTTGGATCATGCTCACGCGGGTAAACTAGTTACTTCTAGTTACTAGTGACTATCTAGTACTGCAACTCCCAGTCCAAGCCCACTTCCATTAAATGCAAACCTCGTTATCCAAAGCCCACAACTCGATCTCATCAAGGACAACAGAGAATCCATGCTCTGCAAACTGACTTCAGTCACTTCAACACTGCACACACTCGACAAAACCTTCCACCCTCATCAGTCCACATCTCACAACGACCACACCATAAAAAGTCCATTCTACCCTCCTCATGGTCCCTCTCCCCTACCCACACCAGTGTCACCACCACTAAAAAGACAAAACTACCCCTCTTTCACTGGTCCCCACCATCTCCCCACCACCACCCCCAACAAACCCAAAAAGCCAAAAAAAAAAAGAAAATGAAAAAGTAACCAATGCCTCCAAAAGATTCCAAATCCAAAACCAGCTCTCGCTGTGTGCTCACACTCTCTCTCTCTCTCTAACTTTCCCAAACGCTACCTATCGCCTTGGAAACTTTCCAATGCTTGTTCCTCTTCTCCAATCCACTTCCTCTTCCTTCACTCCACCCTCAGCTACTTGCCCTTCCCCTTGATTTTCGCTCTTCATTATATTTCAGCCCTGATGGTTTAGCCGGTTTCTACACCGGCTTTCTTGTTTAGCGAATCTTTCCGTTTCGCTAGGGTTTGTTGTGTTTGAGGTTTTAGATTCGGCTTCCGCAATGCCGACTGGCGCGGAAGATGCGGCGCAGTACTCGTTTGCTGTGGAGTATAAAGGTCCGCCGGTGAGTTACGATCTTCCCAAGGCGGTTCCGATCAACGTCGAGAGAATCCCGGTGGCGGCTGTGGTGGGAAATGTTTCTGTTCCGGCGAAGATGTCGCTGCCGGTGGTCCAGCCGGTTCTGGCGCCCGGTTCGCTCATGAAGACGTTTTCGAAGGAGCTGAAGTCGACGGTGTCTCCGACTTCGGTGATTGCTTTCGATCGGAGCAGCGAGGACGACACCACGAAGGAGCTGGAGGGGTTGGAGTCGGCGACGGTTTCGCCGACGTCGGTGATTGGATTCGAGGAGAGAGCTGCGGTGGAGAGTGGGGCCGGGGCCGCCGGGGGTGGTGGTGGTTTGTCCGGAGAGCTGAGTAGCTCCGGCGCGTTGGAGTTTTCGGAAAGGTTGAATTACAGGTCCGGTGAGCTGTCCGATTTGAACAGCGATTCGAATCGACCCGAACCCGATTGGGCTTCCTCCGAGTCCGTTTTGAGCTTGGACTATCCGTCTTCGCGTGTCTCCTCCACCAAGGCGGTGGATTGCGAAGTGAAACGACCGCCGGTGGTGACGTTTCGTGACATTGAGTCTGAGGAGGATGATGGTGGAGAGGAAGATGAGGCTGAGGTTGTGGCGGTGAAGCCGGAGAGAAAAGGGAAGAAGAAGTCATGTTATAGGTGTCTTAAGGGGACTAGGTTCACTGAGAAGGAGGTGTGCATTGTTTGTGATGCTAAGTATTGTAGTAGCTGTGTGCTTAGAGCTATGGGGTCGATGCCCGAAGGGAGGAAGTGTGTAGGTTGTATTGGATTTCCTATTGATGAGAGCAAAAGAGGGTGTTTGGGGAAATGCTCTAGGATGCTCAAGCGGCTGCTGAATGATTTGGAGGTTCGGCAGGTGATGAAGGCCGAAAAGTTTTGTGAAGCAAATCAGCTACCGCCGGATTATATATGTGTGAATGGACAGCCTCTTTGTCATGAGGAGCTGGTTTTGTTACAGACGTGCTCAAACCCTCCGAAGAAGCTAAAGCCAGGAAACTATTGGTATGATAAAGTTTCTGGACTTTGGGGAAAGGTGAATATGATTTCTTGTATGGCGTTTCTTGTTGTTTGTAATTCTCGTACTGAAATTTGTGACACCCTTTAATACCATGTTGCTGTTGAATTCTGCAGGAAGGACAGAAGCCTTCAAAGGTAATCAGTCCCCATCTTAGTGTTGGGGTCCCATCAAGGCAAATGCTAGCAATGGAAACACACAGGTTTTCATCAATGGCCGGGAAATTACCAAAGTTGAGCTTCGGATGTTGCAGGTTGAACTTTCTACACTTACGGAATAGTTCTTATTAGTTTCAATAGGTTAATGTGCAGGGTTAAATAACAATCTTCTTCTTTGCAGTTGGCAGGAGTTCAATGTGCTGGTAACCCACATTTCTGGGTGAATGAGGACGGGTCATACCAAGAGGAGGGCCAGAAAAATACAAAAGGATACATATGGGGCAAGGTAGGGTTTCTGAGAATACCTGCACTTTCCATTTCTGGTTAGTTTGATTAGTTTTTTCATGTACATGAAGTATTGGTAATCACTATTTCAGGCTGGAACCAAGCTTGTTTGTGCTGTCTTGTCACTGCCAGTCCCTTCTAAGTCATTGAATCCTAGTGGAGACTCCCTGAGCTATGTTGGTAGCAGAGTTGTACCTGATTACATTGAGCAGAGAATACTTCAGAAAATTCTTTTAGTTGGATATAATGGTTCTGGAACGAGCACTATATTCAAACAGGTGATTACTTTAATCTCGATGACTGGATTTATGTCTGTGAGGTATATAGGAATATAGGAAAGGTGAGTCTGATTCCAAGGTAACCGTTTTAGTATCTGTGAATGCTATAATAACAAGAATCTTGGAATTTGTTTCAATTTCTCTTTGTGTGTAGTTGTTATCGTTAAAGCATATTTGCTGAAGATTTTTATTTATTTATTAGATTGCAAAAGAAGTACGTTACTCAACACATTATTAATTTTCCTTCCAGGCCAAGATTCTATATAAAGCTATCCCTTTCTCGGAAGATGAGCGTGAAAATATCAAGTTTACAATACAGAGCAATGTGTATGGCTATCTTGGTATATTACTGGAGGGACGTGAGCGTTTTGAAGAGGAAACTTTGGCTGAGATCAGAAGTCAATGTTCTTCCAGTCAAATGGATGCCAGCGGTATGGATTCATAACCTTTTCCATCTCATCTTTGACTTCATGCATGTGTGCATGCACGTAATAGCTTTTGCCCCCTCATTACAGTTTGATATGGAACTATTTGATCATTGATTAACTGATCTTCATAATGTTGCTCTCCACATGCTTGCTTCATACGGGATTATCGGTGATTTAATCTATTGTATACATACTAAATATCTATCTAGATTGTATATAGGAGTAGAACTAAGCACCATTAATATACATCAATGCAAGTTACAAAGAATGTGCAGGCTTCGTATTGTAAAGTGCTCTCTTTGAAAAAGCAACGTTTAAAAGCAGTTCTCTTTTGTCCACATATGGTTCTCTTTGTCATTATGGTTAGTTATGTCTCGTACTCAGGTGTTATATACTGTATCGCAAAAGTCAGGGGGTTGTATTCTGCATGCATAAGCTGACATTTATAGCTTATAATTCTCTGCTTTTAACAACAGGGAACAAAGACAAAACTCTTTACTCCATTGGCCCAAGACTGAGAGCATTTTCTGATTGGCTTCTCAAGACAATGGTGTCAGGTGACTTGGAAGCCATTTTTCCAGCTGCCACTCGTGAATATGCACCATTGGTCGAGGAGTTGTGGAATGATTCTGCCATTCAAGCTACATACAAGCGGAGAAATGAATTGGAAATGTTACCTAGTGTTGCTACTTACTTCATAGAGAGGGTAAGAAAATGGCCTGTGTTCTGGGTTTGAGGTCCGCAAAACTGTTATAGAGATTGTCATGCCATTCACAAGTATTACATATGCTTAATTTAATTATCCTACCTGGTATTTTAAAATACAATATTTTCAGTCAGTCTGGCCCAAAAGGTTGGAGATGCACAATATCTTGTATAGAGAATTTAAGTGAACCCGTACCTTTTTTAATCTGCAAATCCCTTGAACACACAGACATTGTTATAAAAGGGCACTCAGACAAGAGTGGCTACAACTGATTAGGTAGGGAGTGCCCATGACAAAGCATGTCTAACTATATGATTATATCTTTTGACATGTTTAGAGTTCGTTGTAGTTTCGTCAAGCATTTTTTGGCTCCAAAAATGCTTGGTTGGCATAAAGGCGCTCATAGTTTCATACCCTTGCTTGATTCATAATTCCACATTTCAGTTTTGGCAGTGTAATTAATTGTTAAATTTCTCAATCATGTTCTTTTTCCCTTTTCAGGCTGTTGACATATTAAGAGTAGACTATGAGCCCTCGGATCTTGATATTCTATACGCTGAAGGTGTTACTTCATCTAATGGGCTCGCTTGTGTAGAGTTCTCATTTCCCCAGTCAGCATCTGAAGACAGCATCAATAATATTGATCAACAGGACTCTTTGCTTAGGTCTGTTATAGTGTTTATTGTACATTTCTAATGAATAGACTTGTGTGCAGATAACAGTATTAAGGAATAATTTAACAATGATAATATCAATATAATGTAGATAGTTTCCTTAAATTGTTCAACACATTGACATCTATAGTTTAATACTTGTACTTGTACTTCTAGTGTGTGCTGAAACTTCTTGCTGTGATGTGTTTTACTGTACACCTAACCTTTCTCATATCTGGTTGCGTCTTAGGTACCAACTTATTAGAGTGAATGCAAGAGGACTTGGAGAAAACTGCAAATGGTTGGAGATGTTTGAAGATGTTGGAATGGTCATCTTCTGTGTATCCTTGAGTGACTATGATCAGTTTTCTGTGGATGGCAATGGGTCTTTTTCAAACAAGATGCTACAGACTAGAAGTTTCTTTGAAAGCATGATTACTCATCCAACATTTGAACAGATGGACTTCCTTTTGATTCTAAACAAGTTTGATGTGTTTGAGGAGAAGGTAGAACGGGTACCACTTACTCAGTGTGACTGGTTTGATGATTTCCATCCAGTGATTAGCCGTCATCGGTCCAACGGGAACAACAGCAGCAACAACATTAATAGTACCCCCTCATTGGGTCATCTTGCAGCTTACTACATTGGAGTAAAGTTCAAGAGGCTATATTCTTCCCTGACTGGAAAGAAACTGTACGTTTCTCTGGTAAAAGGATTGCAGCCTAATAGTGTAGATGCAGCTCTTAAATATTCAAGGGAGATTTTAAAATGGGATGAAGAGAGAGGCAACTTCAGCTTTGATTATTCTGCCTATAGCACCGAGGCAAGCTCGTATTCACATTAATGTCAAATTGAGAAGGCTTGTAAATCAGTTTGTATTGTCGTGGGAGACTGAGCAAATCCACTGTAAATGTAATGGTATGTGTATATGAGCAATAGATCATTATTTTACACAACTAAGCATGTGAAGCAACTACAATTACTAATCTAAGCAACTAAGCATGTGATCCTCAACTTGTTGCCTCTCCGTTACGTGCAGCTCAACTCCAATGCTCAGCGTGAACAACAGAGGTTGAAAACCTAACTCTCTTCAAACAACAAAAACAATCCGCTGAACCCATATACGTCACACTCTAAAGCAAGCAATCCACAAACACATACCTTGAAATTGGTGTCAAAAGCGCTAGCAGAGTAGATACACCTGCTCAGCATCCTTCAAAACCCAGTCAAGAGCAAGAAATTATCACAAAATCAAACTGACCGGTCAGTTTATTTATCAAGGAATTTATTTTCACAAAATTAAGCTGACCGGTCAGTTTATTTCTCAAGGAATTTTTATTTTTTCTTTATCCGTACGGTGGAGCAACGAAACTGTAAATGTAAAGAATATGTTTGTATATGAGCAATAGAAAGATCGTTCCTTTCACCAGATAGAAAGTTTGTATATATTTGTGTAAATCAGTTTGTATTGTCGTGGGAGATGGAATCATAATGCAGCCTATATTTGTGCCTCTTACTTGCAGCCTTCATTACTGTAGTTCTGGAATCATAATGCAGTTCTCAATCGTGTAAGAACTAATAAGTTGGAGAACAAACAGATACAAAATGAATGCAGGGGAAGTTCTAATCCGTTTCCTGATCAGCTGCAAATTGTATTACAATAAATTAAACTGGTTACAATTGAGTTTTCTGTGATCCCCAAAATTCTCCATGGTAAGGAGAACCCACCAAAGTTCAAGTTAAAAACACAAGACTCAATAATACATATATACAGATGATTCTTCAGTCATCTACAAAACTATACCGAATCTGCTCTCGTGTATTCAATAAGATATTCTTAGTAGCCCAACCTCGTGCCACCATTTGCTCATTCAACAGGCGCATATCGCCTTGTGCACGGCATTTGGACTCCTCAATCAATTTTCGCCATTCGTTTAGAGCTGAGTCTAATGCATCTCCAGCATCTACCATGTCCGCCCACCTATTCTCGTCCATAAGCAGGACTCTGCGGATATAGCATGCCTACATAATGAATTGACAAAAACATCAGTACAAGTTAAAGGCCCAAGAACTCACTAATTTGATAATATGCAAAGTTTTCCTTTTCTATATATATATTCTGAAAAAACTATAATCTATTACCTGCAACAGACCCTTGATAATATCTGCAGTGCTGGCTCTTTCCCGAAGACAAAGAAGAATTCCATGCTGTAATTGATCAAGGGGACAAAATTAAGATCATTCAGAGTAGATGATACATAAGCATACAGACACAGGTTTAATATCCATCAATACTCACTTGTTGAATTCTTCGTTTTCTTGTATAAAATGTCTCCATGGATATGAAGTAATAATCATCATCACTAGTAGATCTCATCGCCATCATGGACAACTTCGGGATCTGATTCTTGGGATCCAAGTATCCTATTCTGATGGACCATGATCCTTTGTCTGATAGAAACCTCAGTCATTGGCTTTAAGCTTATATGTACATTAAATAAACGAAATAAACATTAAAACAGGGCTACGAAAATAATGCATGTGTAAGACCAAACCTTTGCTCCGCAGAAAATCGATTCCTTCTTCTTTACTGACTTCTGCAGGTGAAGGAACTTTACCTAACTTGATCCAAGTATTTAGTAGAATTTCAAGTCTACCCTGAAACAAGCAATGGCATGTATAAGGAAATTGCATTTCCATTATTCCTCTAAGACAGGGAAATGGTACATACAAAAACTGGTGACATAGCTAGACTAACAAGAACACACTGCTAAAATTGAAGAGGTAAAAGGGAGACTGCCTATACTTTCAAAAAAAAAGAAAAGAAAAAAAGGGATAATGCTTACTCGCCTTACTTAATGTTTGTAAATGAACATGTTTAAGCCCTTGATATATTCCACAAAGGTCAAGTGCTGAGAAAATGGGGTATACGACAAAGGGCAAGCTTGTCTGCAATCTGGAACGTCAATTACAAGTTAGAAACTGATACGAAGAATAGGATTTGATGACATATCAGTGAAGATAATACACAGAAATAAGTATTTTCCGAGTTTGGAAGTGAAAAATAACCTTTGGTTGTTCTTCAACAGCATATTCAACAATGCAGCCAGCAAAAGGCCAAGATTATCAAAGCACACCGTTTGAATCTGAAAACCATACTCCCAGTCAGGATATACAGAAGGATAGTTGATAGAACCTCAATGCTTGGGAAAGATCATATACCTGTGCCTTTGCCGAAAGTTCACCAAGGTTATCTGCTATTGCAAAGCTTCGATGAACAGCAGACTGCTTATACAGAGGAATAACTTGCACACTCAAAACAAGGTGCTAAAACTAGCTCATAATAGTAATAAATAAACTTGTAACTCAGTTCTTACACTAGTAGCTATATAGCAAGCCAAGCTGATTTGCTTTGCAACGTTGGCTAAAGACGCAAGAAGCAGGAAATACTGAGGATATGCAGGTGTCAGCAGCTCAACTCCAATGCTCAGCGTGAACAAAACAGAGGTCGAAAACCTAACTCTCTTCAAAAAGCAAAAACAAGACATTAACAATCCACTGAACCCATATACATCACACTCTAAAGCAAGCAATCCATAAACACATACCTTCAAATTGGTGTCAAAAGCAGACGCTAAGCTAGCAGTGTAGACACACCTACTCAGCCTTCCAAGTCCATCCTTCAAAACCCAGTTAAGAGCAGCAGCTGCTGGAAGCGAACGAGAGTAACCAATCCCAATGGCCCGAAACATTGCCTAATCAGTGTATAACTAACCATATAAACCAAAAATTTCATTCATTTCTTTATCTTTCTCTTCCACATTCATCCTTCATTCTTTACTCTCAACATTCTAATCCAACCCTATAACAACATTATCGTAAATTTGATCAATTCACAATGCATAACATTAATACCTGAGTAGCAAGAACCTGCAAAGCAGAGCTGAAAACCCGGTGCAAGAATTTCCACTTCACATAGCTCATGTAATTCTCACTAACTTGCTTGGGGATAAAGAAATCCCTAACACCACAGCTACAAACTCTACAAACTTTCCGAAATCCATCGTCGAAATCCAAACCACCAAACGACGCCGCACAGCCGTCAACCCTCACTAATTGCAAACACTCCCCATCCCAGAAGTACCTGGAGACCCGACCCGACCTCCGAACCACTACCGGGAGCCGACCCGGAACAGGACCCGGTCGTCTCCGAGGGCTTCTTCCGGGTCGTACCCGATTGAAGTTCTCAAGGAGTTGGTAAAGGTTGGGGCTTTGATACGGAGCTTTGTGGGGAGCGAGGCTGTGAATTGGGGTCGGGGGATTTTCCATGAGAGGAGAAAGTGGTTGGAGGTTGGGGATGCATAGAGAGCTGATTGCATGAGAATTGGAATTGGGAAATTAGGGTTTTGAGGGGTCTAATTTTGGCGCCTTTTAATAGGGTTTAGGGGTTTGGAAGCAGAAGAAGCGGTTAGTAGACAAATAGTGACCAGGAAAAAGGGGTTTGGTCCTTTCTTTAATTTTTATTTATTTTTTTATTTTTTCAAAAAAAAAGTTGTTATGTTATGACTTATGACAGCGTTCATATTTCCATCTCTGAATTATGAGCATTTGCGTATAGTTTCTATTCCATTCAAAATTGCTTGCTAGAAAGTGTGAGATAAGCCATACTCTAGATGAGCTTGTTGAACTGTCTACAAGTTCATTGGTTTGAAAGGGTGTGGCCAGAGTTCCATAGGTTGTGCTCTCTAGACTACAGGTAACTTCCAAGTTTTCCGATATGAAGGGAATTCTACATTCGAAGTACTTAATCAATCTATAGAGACTAACATGATGTCGACCCCAGACCTCAGGGCATTGTCCAATTCATTTTGAACTTCCTACTGTCAGATTACTCGAGCATCTAGTCCTCTTTGCTGTTGAGGATGACATTACTGAATAGAATAGTCATGAGCTAAAACAAGAACAATGATGCATGAGAATTGGCAGGAAAGAGAATAAGGTAAACATAATAGCTTTATAGCTGAAAACCAGGACAGAATATGAAATAGTAACATCATGGAGATTGGAGAGATGGATGTGCTAATTTCCAATTGCTGGTGGAATCAGATTCTATGAACTACATCTTTCCAGCTTTCTCTTTTCCTTTTTTTGACTTGAACTGAACCGCGGTCATTTGCCTTCCCCCTAGGTGAAAATACAAAGAATAAACATATGTAAAGATTATCCAGAAAGTGGACATAATGGAGCACAACTACACAAACAAATAGCACAGATAACTCACCTGGCAAGGTGCAATTTGCAGCTTATGTGGCCAGGAAAATTGTAACATCAAATACATATTGATTGAAAAAAAACATCTCAAAGGTGTATACCAGTTGTAGCAAGGATTACATTATCTCCACCAGGGTGATTTTTTAATATGTCGACACATCGTAGACCTGCAATTAGCAAATGCAGCATATGCAAATACCAGAGTTTTCACTAACGAGCATGAAATGAAACTATGACCAGAAAAAAGATCGATGACAATTTTTTGACTTTTACTTCTCTAAAAGCAGATTAAACCAACAAGCAATGAGAAGTAGAGTCAGAATTCCATAGGACATACACAATCACAATCAAAATGATCACCTTAAAACTGCTTTGATGCTAGGAAATCTAAACTGACCAGTCACAATCACAATCACAATCAAAATGATCACCTTAAGAAAAAAAGCTGACCGGTTAGTTTAATTTTGTGATAATTTCTTGATAAATAAACTGACCAGTCAGTTTCTTGTTCCACCATTGATGCATTGACATTGTGACGAAAAATTATCTGTGTTATAACACTTGAAATAATCCAGTTTGTTGTTCCACCGTTGAACGACTAAAGAGCGATTGGAAATTCCTTGAGAAAATAAAACTGAATTCTTTCATAAATAAAGCTGGCCGGTCAGTTTCTTTCTTATGAGGCATTTAGTGTTAATAATCGGTGTGGAGGTATTGGCGTCATTGTTCATAACAGTGAAGGTGTGGGAGTCCCCGCATTAGCTAGACCCTTCTTACATGGCCACTCTGCTTTGAACATTGAAGTGGAAGCATGCAGGGCGGGTCTACTTCTTTGTATTCACCAAGGGTGGACAAACATAGATATTGAGGATTTATTTGAAATAGGTTGGGTGTTGGAGGATTGTAGAGCATGCATTTATGCTTTTCAATGTGTTCACATCCGAAATATTTTGAGAGAGGCAAATGGTGTTACAAATAGATAAGCACACCTAGCGAGTGTTGGTGTTATTAATGATGTATAGAGAGAGAAGACTCCTGTTATTATTCAGGATATTCTTTAAGAGAATGTTAGTCATATTATTTAGAATGTTTTTTAATAGGATATTAGTCATATTTTTTTGGGATAATGCCCACTAGTCCTAATTTTAAGAATTTTATTCTCACTAACAAAATCAGATTTTAAAATTCCCAAGAGCTAACTTAAATAGCAGAAAGACAATTATTCCCTTAATGAATTAAATAAATACAATAGACCAGATTATAAAATAAAGTTTTTATGACCGGATTCTCACGACCAATGATGTTGATCGGACTCCGAAACCTTTGACCAGGCTCCGGGGATAGTTGACTGGATTTCGGAGGCCGATGATCGGACTCAGAGGACCGTTGACCGTGCTCCTAGGACTGTTGACCAGACTCCGGTGACCGTTGATCGGACTTCGGAGGTTGTTGTGCTTTAGTCACTTATAACAGGTTCCTATTGGGAGCAATATGTCCACTTACTGGGGGCAGTAGGACCTCCTACTGGGGGCAGTAGGATCTCCTACTAGGGTCAGTAGAGACAGTATGACCTCCTATTGGGGGCAGTAAGACTCTTGAACATAAGATATAAGGTATATATGTATTAAGAAAAATTTTAAAATGGAAGAAATGGAGTCTCTATAAAATATAAGACTGAGAAGATAACTTCTATCTAAATCTATACCAAAAGAATGAAAGCAAGTGACTCTTGACGTCATAATTGAAGGACAATATGACATACACAAATAACATAATATTCCTCCACTAGGACCTCATACTAGGGGCAGTAAGACATCCTACTAGGGGCAGTAGGACCACCTACTGGGGGCAGTATGACCACCTACTGGGGGCAGTATGACCACCTACTAGGGGCAGTATGACCTCCTACTGGGGGCAGTAGGAGGTTCGTCGGAAGGTCTATTGGAGGCAGTAGGGGATTCGTCGGGGGGTTTATTAGGGGCAGTAGGGGTCTATTGAGAGCAGTAGGGGGTTCGTCAGGGGTCTATTGATGACAGTAGGGGTTCATCGGGGCTCTATTGGGGGTAGTAGGGGGTGTGTCGGGAGATCTATTAAGGGCAGTAGGGGGTGTGTCGGGGGGTCTATTGGGGGCAGTAGAGGTCTATCAGGGGCAGTAAACATCTATTCTCCTCTATAGATCTCATCCCAACATGAAAGTTACATTATAATAGAGCCAAGTCATACAAAAATACTAAAGACCTATCTTAATCACTGTACAAAATTACATTATCGTTTCACCCTCATTATTATCCTCATTCGCTCCAACCATACCGATTCCCTCCTTTGTCACGAAGAACATCCAATAAGAACTACCTATTCACTTCATCATCCACATGGTCAATAGCATTGCAGTAAAGCCCTAACCTCACAATACCTATAATCACATTGCAACACCAATAACAATGATTAAAACGAAACATGCTATGCTAGTTTATTCATTACAAAAAATCGAAAACAGTCAACTTATCAAAAACAAAGCTGTAAGAAAATTACACAGAAAACGTGCAATAATGATAGAAGTCTAAGAAACGATCAACCAGGAAAGCACCAACATGTAAATACCATTTGAAAGTATTGAGTGCTTTATGCATGATGCAGGAGAAAGATCAAAATCTAAAGAAATAAATGGAATGGATATACACACACCTTAACATTAAGTGTAATATAAAACTACAGGTTCTCCTGATCCCTACTGAAACAACCATGTGCAAATTAAATCAAAATTGCAATGGATAGAAATATCAAAAGGCTAAAAGAGTTTCTCATCAACCAACAAATTGAAATTTGTAATACGGTAACAAATTTCATGTATCACTCAAATAAGGCATTATAGTGAATTGGAACAATTTGAGCAGCCTCATTCTAAGTTCAAACTCCCTCATGTTCCCTCGTCATTATTTCAAACAATTCAATTTATAAACAAAGATAACACTTGGTATAGATGTATATGGATACAAAAGAGAAATATAAGATAACAGATAAATCTTCAGATCCTAATTAAACGGAATATGGATAATTTTCTCACGTCGATGTCGGTAAATCGTAAAATCAACTACGATTCGATTCCAAACAAGTACTAAACTCACGAAACAAGAAATTAGAAAAGCGGTACTGACCGGACTTGACAGTCATAAAGACGTGAATGTTGAGCTCCTAATCGTCGCCGACGTGACTGAAATTAAGGTAAAATTTGCCAAGTTGAGAGCGAACGGTTCGGGATTGTCGAATTCGAAGCGAGCAGAGGTCGAATTAGGAATCCGAAGTAGTTAGAGGTCCACGGAGGTCGGGGTGTTGCCGGAAGTTGCTATGATCACCTCCGCCCGCGAGATATCAACGTTGGTGAAGTCGGCCATGTCGATTTGTGCAGCCTCGGCAACCTGGAGAAGAACGGCGCCTGGGGATCAGTCGGAGAATGATGTGAACGACATATTGGGCCTCACCGAGCGTCGACGGCTTCGCCAACGAGGGTTTCAGCGCCGACTAGGGCTTCACCAACCTCTTTCTTGCCGTCAACGACGACCTCCTTTCTTTGGTCAGATCTTTGCAGCCAGAGAGAGAGAGAGAGAGAGAGAGAGAGATCTCATCTGTAGAAGACGAAAAAGGAAGAGAGGGGAGATATAGAGAAAATGGAGGGTATTATTGTCAGCAAAAATAGGTATAAAGTTGAAAATTTTGTTTGTGGGAATAACACTCTAAAGAGGTACAGGCTGATGGGAATTTTGAAATTTAAGTTTGTTAGTGGGAAAAAAATTCAGATAATTAGGACTAGTGGGAATTTTCCCTATTTTTTTTTTTGTAGCCTCCCCCTTTCCCATGCAAAGTACCTTTATTAATGAAATAAGAGAAATCGGGCAGTAGCTCGGTGACTTTCCTTAAAAAAAAAACTGAAAATTCATTAAGAAACAAAACTGATCGGTCAGTTTAATTTTATGATAATTCCTTGATAAATAAAACTGACTGGCGCAGTCAGTTTCTTGTTCTATCGTTTAAACCGATAGATACATTGAGACTATGATGAAAACCAGTTTCATTGTTCTATCGTTGAAATTATTTCACGCACGGATGAACAAGAACTGAAAAATTCCTTGAGAAATAAAACTGACCAGTGAGTTTAATTAATATAAGCTATGTTAACATGTTGCTTATCCTTGTTGCCACTTATTGCACAGCAATGTTTTCCACCAAACTTTTTTTTATTTTTATTTTTATTTATTTTTTAACCTCGATGAAATAACGAGGGTAATTTATTGAAAAGAAAAAAGATGAATACACCACAATAGGAGGGACCTAACTCCACTCCTAACAAAAACAAAAAAACAAACCTATAACTCACAACAAAACAACAAAAGCTAACAGAAACGAAAGACGGGAAGCCCCAACCAATCGTTATTATAAAGAGAAATAACAAAATTTGGGGGTAAGTCCCACCACGTTAAACCTGAAGACTTTATCCCTTTATTTGCCAATGCATCTGCAACTCTGTTACCTTCTCGAAATATATGAGAAGAGTTTAAGTTCATCTGAGAAATTCGGTACAAGTAATTGCTCCACTCTACACTTAGTGCCTTGGCACTAAAATGGGAGAGCGAAGGAAACTAAGAACTAGCTCTGAGTCTACTTCCAACCAGATATGATTCCACTCTCGTTCCTAAGCTAATTCAATAGCCTTGATAACAAACCTCTCTACTATTTCCTATTGTTCTCCTAATGTCTTCACAACTCAATTATGATCCTTTAAGTTCCCATGCAGTAGAACATAATAGCTATATAATTGAATACCAGGACAGAATATGAAATAGTAGTAGAAGCATCATGGAGAGATGGATGTGCTAATTTCCAATTGCACTGAACTTCATCTATCCAGCTTTCTCTTTTCCTTTCTTTGACTTGAACTGAACCTCGGTCATTTGCCTTCCCCCTAAGCGAAAATACAAAGAATAAACATATGTAAAGATTGTCCAGAATAAGGTGGACAAAAATCACAAAATGGAGCACAACTACACAAGCAATTAGCACAGTTTTCACCTGGCAAGGTACAATTTGCAGCTTCTGTGGCCCGGAAAATTGTAACATCAAATACATATTTGATGTTGTCAATCAACACTAAGACGCACACATCACCCTCTTTCAGATTATTTGCCTGCGCAAATTCCCTCCAACCAGTTTGTAACCTGACTAAGTCCTTGACATGATAGAGACTGATACACCAGCTTCTCCTATAAACCCGGAGGTTGATGCAACTACAATGCTTTTTGAGATGTCTTTCGGCAAAAAGACAAGGAAAATGCTGATAGAGAAACAAAGGAAAACGTGTAAGACAATAAGAAAAGTTTCAGATAACAAAACAGATGTGAGAGGAAGTATGCTTGCTTGATTTTCTGGTACTGATATATATCTGCATGATTATTATAGAAAAAAGTTGTGATGGCCACGCAGATTGTCTATAGAAATCTTACCACCCAAGCTGCATGAACATATGAAGGAGACATAGCAATTGAACAAGAAGGCTTGTCAGATTTGGATATAAAATCACTAGCTCTACAACGAGCTATAATGTCTCCTGTTCCCTTGTGTTTCATTACTGTGATTTTTTTATTGCTAGATGAGCCACTAGCACCTGTTATGCTGCTTTGCGGTTTAGCTTTAGAACTGTTTTTCTTTCCCTTGTGAAGCCCTGATGATTTCCTCATTCTTTTTTCTTTTGAGCATTCTGGAAACTCGTCCAGAATTTCAATAGAATCATCACTTTTTTCTTCATCTCCATCACTTTCTTCTTCCTCTTCCTCATCTTCATTTTCACTGTCAGCTTCAGTTTCATCCTCCTCGCTCTCCACTTCTTTGTCATCATCATCGTCATCAATGTGCATCCTCCCAAGAGCCTCCCATCCTGGTTGTACGAGTCTTTTTGAGCTAGAGGTACCTCCCACAAATTGTTCCGCCGGAAAAGCATCTATACCTGTAAAGATTAAATGAAATTATAGGTTACAACTTAATTACATGCCAGACATATTTGGCCAAAAAGAGAATAATGTAAACATTGCCATGAAAACAAACTATACATTCCTTACTTGTAGTTCCAGATTTCTTATACATTGCTCCATTTACTGCTTTATCACTCCAACTTGTACTGTCTTTCTTGTGAGTCTGATGACTTGGTAATGAAGATTTGTTCCCTAGCCCTGCTCTCCTTGAGCAGGGTGGAAAGTCATCCAAGATTTCAACAGATGTGTCATCACTATCAGCTTCTTCCATCTCTGAAGCTAGCAACATAGTTCCTAGTGACCTCTGCAAACTCCTTTTTGCAGGCATTTTCCCCATATATGTGGACATAGAACTCCGAAATTCCATCATAGAAAAAAACTAGAAACTCGCGACCCTTTAAACCATTCTCATGCACAAATTCCTTCCAACCATTTTGAAAATAGAACTTGTGACTAACCATTTCGATATCAACAAGCCAAGTTTGAGTGAGGATTCTAAGTTGGCATTGTTCAGGTACATTCCCATCAAAATGCCTCAGAAAAGCTCTGGGGATCTTCTGCAGATTAGGTGTAGACAGAATCATAGAAATAAAATCAGAATATAAAGCAAACCAGTTTTATTTAGACCCCAATAGTGACTATGATCTTCATATTAACTAAGAAAAGGGAATGCTTCAGGGAAGTAAGTCAGTGCCTTAGACCAGTTCACATATTATTAGGATTTTAATAGTGCTTATTAGGCAGCTATAGGTAGGGTTTATGGGACTAAAGAGAACTAGTTCTTATTGCATGTATAACCTAATTACACTTCAATATGAACAAAATATTGGTGGGAGTGGTCATTGACTCAATAATGAACTCAATGAATGGGGAATAGTAAGATAAAAAAACAGCCACACCAAATTACAGAAGACAAGGCAAGAAAAGATGGAAGGTCTAGCACTCAGGAGCGACAACCATTGATCAAAGCTCACTTTGAATTAAGGAAACTCCAAAACAACTGTGATAGAGACCGAAATAAAGCACTCTACAGAGGCCAAAGTATAAAAAGAAACTTAACACTGCTTACTCAAAGTCCAGTCTGAATTACAGAAACTGCAAAACCCACCAGTAACATAAAAGATAAAAGATTTGGTATTTCTCTTTGCCTTTCCCACTTTTAATTGAACTGAAAGTCTGATACACATAGTAAATTCTATGAAGCATGAAATGAAAGTATGAAACTTTATTATCCATAACTGTGGATCAAAGCTCACACTCGCTTCAGTGAAACTACAAAATCCACATATATTCATACAGACAAATTTACCATTTCAACTTTGCTGTTTAGTTGAGGAGCTCGGACTTACCAATTTGTCACAGAAGTGATCTCCTATAAGAACCTTGAAGAAAGAGGGGTTTCTTCTTGTTGCCATCAATATTTTGCTCTTTCTTCTCAAATGGAGAGGCTATGTATAAATCTGTGAATTTTTTTTTTTGGGTCTGTCAGCCGATAAATACTTCAGTACTGATCTTAAATTTCTGATCAATTTTCAAAAATATATTATCATCAATTTTCTTTTCACACTTGCACTAATTTTCGGTATATATTACTATTTTGATGATTTCTTTTGGAAATAATGCAGTCCGCACTATAACCAGTGTATGACTCAATGTGGCAAGGTTGATTACTACATGGCACCATGAACATGGCCAGAAAAGTGAGAAAACATCTCACAATTATATTCTTGTGGTTTAAAAGCATGCCCCCATTATAATACAAATGGGACATTGACAAATCCAAGGGTAATTGGAAGAACCTTTCAATTACTCTTCTTTATCTGTTGGGTTCAAAAGAGTGTAAAAGAGGTAATGAAATAAAGACCATCTTAATTCTGTGCAGCAAATTTGGTCATTTCCATAGCAGAATGTAATAATTAAGCTTCCTCACCAGACCTCTTGAAAATGACATTGTTTTGCTTCCTTAGTGGCTATAGATATATCACTTGCAAATTTTCAACATTGTCACTATAAAATAATGAAGATGGGTGACAGTTAAATGGTCAAAGTAAAGATTTATTGAATACTGGCTACAAAGGTAAGTAAAAAGAAGACAGATAGCTTGCGTAGGTACAATGCGTGATGCCTTCAAATGATAAGAAAAGTTGAAGATCATAGCATTGGCATGTATAAAATTAGAGAGATTTTATATATTCGATTGTGATCAAAGCAAGAACTGAATTCTCAAAACTAATTACCAGGCTCTCTTTTTTACTTCGAAGATATCTATTGATCCTTGAGACCTTAACCATGATTTTCCTTCCACGAGACACAGAAAATACAAGAACTGACATCGTGTACAGCAGATTACTTGCCAATACCAAGAACAACATTTCCAGTATTACTAGGCTTCTAACCAAAGCATACATGAAAATTTCCTATTCAGTATCAATAACTTCATATTCTAGTGAACTAGTGGCTTGATTATTTATCCTAGTTCCTTCAACTGAATATTTCAAACAAGCTTCTGCATCATCCTCATTGCACATCAATGTTTCCACCAAACCTCTACTATTTCATATTGTTCCCCTAATGTCTTCACAACTCAAATATGATCCTTTAAGTTCCTATGCATTTAGAACTTCATATCACCAGACAATAGCAGACCAAAAGATTAAACAAAGATAAGAACTCAGCAGGCTAAGCCTCCCCAGTTCTTGTTCAAATGACATAAATGAATCTAGTAATAATGTAACAAATCTAATCTTGAACACATTTAATCGCTTAACAGGTGCACCATTCATGATTGATGATCAAACTTCTTCAGAAGCCAATCTACCTACATTAAGTTAGAGAATCTGAGACCAAGTCTTGAAGAAACTAGACATTACATTCTGCATATGATAGTTGAAAATAGAACATGTAAAAGCAAATAAGGGAGACAAGCATCATGGGATTTTAAACATTTCAATTTCTCAAAGTAAGGTGCACTACTCCATTCTCCATATTATGGTTCACCTCTCTGGCCTTTTGTTTTAAGTTTTTCGAGTTGAATCGTTCCTCAGCTGCTATCCATCCCCCTATGCAAAACAAGAAAAAACAAAGATGTGTGATTAGATTTTGAAGAAGAGGAGACCAAATGAAGCAAAAATTCACAAACCAACAGATAACTGACTTGTTTACTAGGTGCGAACAGCATCTGTAATGTGGAAAATTGCAACATCATATTCAAATTCAATGGCATTGGTCAATACAAAAACACAAGCATCGCCAGTCTTCAAATTATTGTCAACTGCAAATTTAGTCCAGCCGGCCTGTAATCTTGTTATATTTCTAAGATAATTGACCTTGACATACCAAAATCTCTTCTCAACCCTAAGGGTGATGTGGCCAGGCTGCCGATACTTAAGATGTTTCTTGGCAAAACTGCATGGCACAGCCTGAGAAAGGACAGGAAATACAAACAAAGGGTAAGTTTCAAAGACATATAGTTCTTCATCCTGATATAGATATCAACAGATGGAAGTTTTCAGATTTGTGATGGATACAGAAAGCTTACAAAAAAACTTCCACCAGCATATGTGGCAGACAAGGAAACCACGAAACAAGGGTCGACAGAATTAGATTTGAAGATATTAGCTCTTTCTAGAGCTATAGCTCCTAGAATCTTTTCCTCACCAGACAAACCACCACCAGCATTGACTTTGGTTTTTGCTTTCGCATTATAACTTTTTCTCTTTCTCTGGTGAAGAGTTGATGCTAATTTCCCCACTGTTCTTGAGCATCGTGAAGACTTGTTGTGGGTTTCAACAGAATCATCATCTTCCTCCTCCATCTCTTCATCTTCAGTTTCTTCTTCTTCTTCTTCATTATCATCATGATCATCTTCATTTTCGTCTTCATCCTCCTCATCATGAACATCATCCTCATACTCTTTCTCATCATGATCATCTTCATGATCACAAGAATCATTATCAGAAATGTCTGCAGATAAGTCATAATGGATGGAATTGATACCATGGTTAGACTTTTTAGCCACATCAATCAAATAACAATAACCAAATTGCAGTGAACACATATTAATTGTAGAACAAAGAACTACTGTATTCCATACTTATCATTGCTGATTTGAAACAATGTGCATCTTTCTTTTTCATTGCTGACTTCTCAAGATGTGGAAACCTTTTTTGGAAGCTGAGGGTGATATCTGCTTTACCACTAGAACTTGTTTTGTTTCTCTTGTGAGGCAGATGACTTGAAAGCAAAGATTTGTCCTGTATTGTCCTTGGACAAGGTGGAAAGTCGTCCAAGATATCAAGAGATATCTCATCCTGATGTTCATTAGCTTCTTCCATCTCAGGCACACACAGCTTTTTGCAGGTATTTATTCCAAATACTTCCACATGGAATTGTGAGTTTCCAGCATAATCAAAGAGTAGACGTTCACCACACACTAAGCCATTGTCTTGCACAAAACCATTCCAACCCAGTTGGAAATAGAACTTGTTATTAATCTTCTCCACATAAACAATCCAACCCTTACCTCGGGTTTGAAGACAGCACTGGGAAGGTACAGAGCCATTAAAACACTGGAGAAATACACTAGGGATTTTCTGCAACGAAAGTGATCAGGAAGGCAGATTGGTTATAATGATTCTCAGTTTAATATTGAAGAATCGAAATTGTATGCTGATTAAAGCTCATGTTTGAATCACGGAAATCACAAAACCCTCTTTGTAGTTAAAATGTGAATAGAAAGATTGTCCATTCTAAAGAAGTAGACCATAACCAGTTAAGGGATTCTTAGTGCTGTGTTCCTTAGGGAGTTGGCTAGGCTTAATAGGCTCCAGTACTAAAATGTAATTCTAATACTTGTTCATATGCTCCAGAACACAGACTATGAACTCATTAGAGACTACTTACTTAATTAGGAATTAGTAAAATTCAAGCAAGCAACAAATAAGCAACCCAATAAACTGAAAAAAAGTAGCAATCACTAGTACAGAACAGGGATATCCCCAGTTCTATTATACTGAAACACTCACTTCCATATTCACAATTGTTGATTCAATCAAGTTCATATTTGTATCAGGGAATAAACAGCAAAACCCACTTTGAAATAAAGTTTGTACTTTTCTTTAGTTCCTTGAACTAAGGGCAGGATACAAAAACATGGTTAATGTGAACAAATACAGAAAAGGCTGTAAACCATGGAACAAAACTTAAGCTTCCAAAAATCTTGATATATTGCTCAAATTGACTCTCTGGAAACAGTACGTACACATACCCTCTTAGCCATACTCAAATAAAATTAAAAACTTAATATTTTTGAAATGGTCTGTGTTTTAAGCTAAACTACAAAACCCGCATTGATATGAAAAAGTAATAACAGTGGGAGCTATATACAGGGATCCTCATTCTTAAAGGGAAACATACAGCAAGAGGGAGGGAGCTTGGACTTACCAACTTGAAAGAGAACCGATCACCCTGATAAAAGAGGGGTTTCTTTCTGTTGCCATCACAAATTTTTGTTTGCTTCTTTCTTTCTTGCTCTTCTCACTCTCAAGTGTGGAGAGAGTCACAGACACAGTAAACAACTAAAGCAAATGAAATTTCAAATGACTTTTACTTTATAAATGCTTTATTATTTTCCTTCTTCCCTTGCACTATATGAAGTTGACTTATTGCACAAATCACTATTCTAGCTTTATGTATTCAATGCAGTTTGCTATATAGGTGATCAGTTTGTTTCTAAATAAGGTAAGGTTAGCCCACACCACCTTGACATGGTCAGGAAGCAATCTCTCAATTTCTCTCAATCCTATCCCCATATTTTATCTAACATAATTGCAGTTGCACAGATTCTCCAAAGCTGAATCAATATGCAGAGCAGGGCTTGTCCACAAATCTACACTCTTTTAAAAAACCAAATTACTGGTGGTCAATTTTCATAGTAAATGTGATAGTTGAGCTTACATGACATGCATTAGTTGTTTCATCAATTTTGAAAACTATAAACTTCCAGTACACTGTCATTTATGTCAACAGAGATAAGGAGGAAGGAGATTTGGTGAGGTAAGAATAGTAGAGAAGCAATCAACTAAATATACCATAAATTTTTTGAGAATGTGTTTACCAAACAAAAGAGATATAAGATTAGTTACCTGGAATCTCTTTGATTATTTCAACTTGAATTGATCTTCGGCCTTGGTTTTCCCTCGCACCAACACAAAGAATGAAAAGATTAAAAGCATGCTGGAACTTAAGACAATTTCATACAAACTGCTTACTGGCTTTGGGACAAGGTGAGATGGATTTGCATATTCAAAGCATTGGCTGTCTCGTAAGATGCATAGTTGTTACTTGTTACCGATTCAGAACCAATTACTTCATCTTTGATCAGACTAGTGACGTGATTAGTCCTAGCTAGTTCCTTATGCTCCATCTTATGAGCCTTGAATGTCTACATTAGCATGTACATTTTTTAAGGGACTCTACAAACTCCTTTCTGCAGGCTGCAGCTACTATTTCCATACAAATGTCAACAAAGAATCTGGAATCTCTAACATAACAAATCACAAAAAGCAAACCAAGCACAAACACAGATTAGGACGTAACAAAAGGTAAACCAAAAGGTTAGGACGTAGATGGAGAAGAATGTAGTAAACCAAACACAGATTATGCAAGTAACTTTGAATACCGATTTAGACCCAGGACACATTGCAACCAGGCAACTTAGTTTTTACCAACAATGAAAGAATCACAAAAAGCAAAGCTCTACCCAAAAAATCTATGGTAATTGGTAAATAGGATTTTCAGACACCAAATTAGTCTATCACAAAGAGTCATTTAAAGAAGCATAATTTACACTTAGCATAAACAAATGAATACCTTAATCCGGGAATAACAGGATTGGGGTTGAAGAGGACTGATAAAACAATGCAAATTTGTAAATAACAATTTTGTGGTATATATGATCCTTCTGAGTTTCCTTCACTGCAAATCAGTAACAACTTATAACAGGGACTTATCTTCCTTTATATGTGAAGTGTAGAATAGAGTGTGTACATGGGAGAGTTACTTACCCATCATGAGTCTTCTTCCGCTTGAATTAGGGGTTTTCTTCTTGCACCCCTTGATTTTTGTTGACACCATGGTTTCTTTTTTTTGGGTCTGTTCTTCACCTGGGGTTCATTAGTAGCGATTCCTATGTAGCCGCAGTTCTGAACTTACAACACCTCACTTATTTACCCAGAGGGACTAATAAGAAAGAAATTTATTTCTTGAAGGACTGCTCATTAGTTGCAAAAATGCAATGTGCCATGCTTTCAGAAACTCAACAGCCTAGCAAAATTGAAAGAGTGGAAGGCACGTACAGCATTCATTCCTGTACAACAGTTGTATGTTTTTGAATTAATGCCTTGCTAATCAGAATGAAAACAGTCACCTTTGATTGCATTAGATTTTGCTTGTCCAATGGTTTGTAGTGCGTTAATTAGTTTGTTAATGCAGTCACCCATGATTATTTATTTAGACCACTTCGATACAAGTTCGTTATGCTCATCTTCATTGCAATTCAATCTCTTCCAGCAAAACCTCTCTACAATTTTAAGTTATTCCTCAACTATCTTCATGACTCTATGTTCTCTCCATGACTTTAACAAAAACAAAATCTTAAGTAATCAAAAGTGTGCCAATGTAGTACTTCATGTCAGCACCAGACCCCCAAAAAAAAAAAAAAAAAAAAACCTCCATCCAAAGCTTCTTCAAAGGGACAGTAATCGATTCAATGATAATAATATGCTCCAAGTCACAGCAAAGCTGTTGAAGATTTTAACTGCTAATCAGTAAATAAAGTAAAAAACCATATCTCATGATTGGTGATCAAACGACTTGCCAGGTGAGTCTAAAGTAGGAGAAATAGAAGCTACGTACATTCTTCAAATGGTAGTTGAAAACTATAATAGAAAATTTCATAGAAGCATCATATATGGAAGCTATACATTCCAATCTCCCGACTGAGAATACACCCTTCTATCACTGATTCTTCCTAGACTTCTGTTTCCTGTGTGTTGAATCAGTCCTCAGCTGCTTTCTTTTCCCCTAAACAAAAACAAGAAAAACACAAAGATGTGTAAATAGATTTTGCAGAAGCTAAACCTAATGGAGCATAGATTTACAAACCAACCTGTGATGAGGTGCAAACATCTGTTAAGTGGAAAATTTCAACGTCAAATTCAAAAGTTTTGGTATTGGTCAACACAAAGACACAAACATCGCCCATTTTCAGATTATTGACTTGCGCAAATTCAGACCAACCAGCTTGTAATCTGGTTGTCCTCCCAATATAATTGGCATTGATCCAAAAGCTCTTCTCAACAGACTCAACCCAAAGGATGATGCGATTATGGCGCTGCTCAGTAATATATTTCTCAGAAAAACTGCATGGAAAATTCTGCAAAAAGAAACATGCATGTAAGAGAAGAGAACTTTTGAAAATAGATGCTTCATGTTGCCTTAAGTTTGTCACACTGATATAGTGATTATCAACATACAGAAATTCACCAAATTGTAATGGATACAGAAAGTTTACCATATAACTTCCACCGGCACATGAGGAACCCAATGAAACCACAAAAGAAGGGCTGGCAGACTCAGATTTGAAAGCATTAGATTTCCCTAGAGCTATAGCATTTAGGGTCCTTTCAGCTCTAGACAAGCCACCACCACTTTTTATGTTGCTTTGTGATTTAGCAATAGAACTTGTCCAGTTTCTCCTTCTCTTGTGAAGCCTTGAAGATACTGTTCTGAAGCCTGGTGGAACACAACTAAGTGTTTCACTAGAATCGTCATCTTCCTCCTCCTCCTCCTCATCTTCAGTTTCTTCTTCATCTTCACTTTCATCATCACCCTCCTCATCATTCTCATGATCCTCATTATCAAAAATGTCTGCAGATATGTCACAGTGGATGGAATATATAGCATAGTTAGTCTCTTTGGTACTTCGATTGTATAACAACTAAAAAATCGATAGATAACTTGCCTGGTGATAAGCTCTGTGTTTCTGCTTCTTTTGTGTGGAAAATGACAACTTCGATTAAAACTATAATGTCTTTAATCAACGTAAATGCACACAGATCACCCTCTTCCAAATTATTGTCTCGCATAAATTTGGACCAACACCTACCATGTAATTTGCATCTTTTGGTAGCAACATTATCACAAGTCAATTGAGCCCGCCATGTCCTCACTCTCCCATTTGAAACCCGAATGAAAACATCACCAGAGTTCTCAATAAATGGCTTCACTAGCATGGTGAACTCTGCTGGCAACCACTGAAAATTAAAAAAGAAAGCAGGAAAAGGACAATTAGACAATATCTTCCGTCAATATTTTGTTCGACACTCAAAATGATCTGTATATACAAGTTTGCAACGCCTCACCACAAATTTGAACTTCATGTAGGAGGGCTTCATGGAAACTAAGAAAGCAGAAGGGTTTTCTGATTTGAATGCTTCAGCTCTGATGCGAGCTTCCCACAAATCCTTTTCTACGAATCTTTGTGTGCTAGATGTGCCTCCTCTATCTTTCTCTGTACAAAAATCAACTTTCCTGGTTAAAGATTTTATTCAGATGTTACATACTAGAAACAGAAAATGCAGTAAACACATTACACATATAACATGGTACAACAATAGCTACATAATACCCTACTTTTCATTTCTGATTTGGACCAATGTGCCTCTTTTTTTTTTCATTCTTGCTTTACCACTCGAACTTGTTTTGTACTTCTTTCGAGGCAGAGGGCTTGACACTGGAGATTCATCTGAGATTTCAAGACATACTTCTGTTTCAGGCATTACAAACAGCTCTCCACAGGTGTTTTTTCCAAAGATATCGACATGGAAGTGTGAGTTTCCAGCATAATGGAAGACTAA
Source organism: Fragaria nilgerrensis (assembly GCA_010134655.1). NCBI lineage: Eukaryota > Viridiplantae > Streptophyta > Magnoliopsida > Rosales > Rosaceae > Fragaria > Fragaria nilgerrensis. The sequence goes on from CM020977.1 coordinate 9,798,889, forward strand.
AAGTTGCCCATACTTTACGCCATTCTCTTGAAGAAATTCGTTCCACCCCTTCTGGAAATAGAACTTGTTATTGACCACTTCCACATGAACAAGACAAGTTCGGGCTGCGGTTTGAAGATGGCACTGGTGAGGCACATTTCCACGGAAATGCTGTAGAAATTCTGTTGGTATTTTCTTTAACAGAGTGATAAAAGAGGCAACTTAATAGGGTTTAAGGAATTTCAAAGCATAACGCAGTCTAAATCGAATATGAACAATACATAAGTGTCCACAGACCTGCACCTTAACACAAATGTGAGCTCATTTGGAGAGAAGAAACAAAACTAAAAGGGCTCAAACTAAAATCAAGCATCTGACCCCATAACTTCAAATAACAAAACTACGTAGGAGTAACTAACAGAGGGCAAGTAAAGTTTAAGACTTCATTGGAAATCGCAAAACTCACTATGCAATGAACAGTAACCTTTTTTTTCAAGAATCAGAACTGATGATTGAAAGCTCATGTTTGGATCAGGGAAACCCACTATGCTACAGAGTTTTATCTTTTTTCTTGTTCTTTGTCTCCTTTCCAAATAAAACAGAAATTTCAAAACATTATTATGTGAACTCAAACACACAGTAATAAAGGCTAAAGAGTAAAGAGTCTATGATCTTTCGTACTGAAGATTGTTTATCAAAATGACTAAGCACATAGTTGACTCAGGTAAACTACAAAACCCACATTTTGCCAAAAGAATGAAAAGAAGAAACTACAAAAGCCACTAAAAGCAGGGCTTCGTATATAACTATATATCTTTTGCTTCCCTTAGGTTCAGATAAAGACTACTTGAATTTGAGCATCCAACACTCCAGATTCAAATCTCATATTCTACTCAAAGCTCTAATCTGAACCAGAGAAGCTAGACCCACATTGAAATAAAAACAAAGCTAATATCTTCTATGCTTCATGGTTTCTTTACTAGAGAAATCACAGGGGGTTTTTTCATATTCAAAATGAAGTATATGGGGAGCTTGGGACTTACCAACTTGTTAGTGAACCGATCACTTGGAACAATTTTGAAAAAAGAGGGTAGCTTTCCTCTGGTAGACATCAAGGTCCCTGTTGCTTTCTCTCGCTCTTCTCAAATGGAGGACCAATTGCTCTCTTTTTCTTCTTATGCTTTCTGACCACAGAAGAGCCTGAATGAAATAGACTTTGTGGAACACTACTCTGCTTTTGAAGTGGTTTATTCACTACTGTATGTCATTGTGAAAGGGTTGGTGTCCAGTTGTAATGACTAACATAAATTGCAGTGGCAGGGATTTGATATGAATCTTAAAGAAATGGAGCAGAGGAGTTAAGGGTGTGTCAGCTTTCAAAGAGCGCAGGTGATGCTTATATGAAAGAGGCAAAGAAATAAAAGCTTGTTCAGTACCTTACCATATCTCCCATATCAGGATATACAAATCCCACCACAATCCATATTGATGCTGCTGCTTAGACTGCCATGGGTCTCTCTCTCATTGATGGTTCTGCACGTTTTTTTTTGTCTGGTTCCAATTCTCCTCGAATCTGATTCAAACCATCATCAACATATTTCCATTGAAAATTGCTCAAATCATCTCACAAATCAATAAAGATTTTACCTTGAGCCAAAGGGTCAGCTTGGTTTTGGGTTCCCATAGCGCAGCCGAGGTCTCCATTTTGGGAGCTCAGTTTCTTAGTTTCGCTCCAGTTTGCTGCTTTTCTTCTTCGTCTCCAGTTTGCTGTCTTTGTTCAGTTTCCTTTCCTTGTCTTCTTGTTAAATTGGTTTCAGGTAACTTGTTTAGTTGGGCTTTGTTTCCTCCTGGCCTGTCATCTGTGTCTTTCTAGCCTTGGGCCTTTTGTTTAATAAAATTAATCTCTATATCCACAGTACTCGCGTGTCCAAAATATTTCTTTTTGTAACTGTTTTTTTTTTCTTATCTGTAACTGTTTTTTTTTTCTTATCTGTAACTGTTTTTTTTTTCTTTTCATTTTATAACGTTAATGGGTAGTGGGGACTGTAAACTCTCCCATCTCTTTCCCACTTTCTCTCCTCAGTTATCTTCTTTTTTATTTATCTTGTTTTTTTATTTTATTTTTTTATCTTTATACCATTATATCATTTGTGTTTGGTTGTAAGGGTAAAATGATAGCTAGGCAAAATCAGCAGTTCACATTTTGGTGAATTTGTTGAATGCGCGGCTTTATTGTAGTAGAGATATCAGTTGACCTAAAAAAACACAAAATCAGTATGTATTTTGTAAACTTGAGAAAAGGGGTATATGTGGAGACAAGAGTGTAGTAGAGATTAGTCAGATTACTAGTCTCATGCCAGGAGTTAAAATTACTTAAGAGTAGGGTTTGGTTGTGAAGTACGAGTTCTACGACAAAATGAGAGATGGAGTAGATTGAAAGAGAAGGGCATCAACAAAACTATTTTGAAAGCGAATTATCTTGTTTACAGTATAATCCATACATTATGCATATGGTTAGCTGTCCCTAGAATCCAATGTCACTCTCGGTGTATGATCTTGAAGAAAATTACCAGAAAAGGAGCGAAAGATGTTAGTTGTGCTATTTTCAAATGAAATGTCCACAATGACATAAATGACGCCGGATCTTTCTAAATACAATTTTTTAGGGGCTATTCAAGAGACAAACAACCGAAGAAAAAAAAAAACAAGAAAATGTGATAAGTTATAAACATTGCATTAGTAGGTACAAAATGCAGTAGCAAGCTCAAGATCTTGATCAACAACAATAGACTATTAGACGTACGCGTAGTGAGTTGCCTTCTTTCAGAAAACATGAGAAAGATACAACGCATGTTTAATCACTACAGATAACTTGACAGAATGATAGACCGAGGTTACAAACGTAAGGGGATAAGTTATAGAGCTCTGCAAGCTCAAAGATATTGATCAAAACAACATAATAGATCTCAAACACCGATTCATTGCAGGGTCTTCAAATATTCAACTTTCTGGTCTTGAATTAATCCCAACCTTCTCCCGGCAGCCAAAAAGGAAAGGTCACGTGGACAAGTGAGGGAAGCATAAACCAACAAAGTACTAACCAGCAGGGGGGACAATGTGAAAGTAGCAGCCTCTATGTGGCCCGGTAAAACACAACATCAAATAGAAATGCATTGCTGTCTTTTAACACAAAGACACAAGCATCACCCAGCACTAATTTATTGCTTCTCACAAATCCAGGCCAACCAGCCCGTAATCTGCATGCTGACCTTTCATAATGCATATCTACACACCAGGGTTCCTTATTTGAAACCGTTTGAAGCATGATGTGAGTAGGCTGCGTAGAAAGATATGTCTTGCTAAACACAGATGGCACATACTGCAGAAGAAGAAAATAATGTTAAGAGATATATGCCTGCTTAATTTTCACACCGACTTATAATGAATGAAGTTAGCCTTACCAAATAACCTCCAGGGATACTTGAGGTACGGATTGCAATCACAAAATGAGGGAGTGCGGGTTCATAACCTTTAGCTCTCTGAAGAGCTATTTCCTTTCGAATACTTGATGTGACTGGATGCATTCTCCTAGAATGATTATCTTCATCCTCACCCTCCTCACTACCCACATCACCTTCTTCATTGTCATCATCCATTTCTGGTTTACCAGTTGAATTGTTCCTGTTTTTCTTGCGAGAAACAGAACCTGAATTCCTTGAACCCCTTAGACAGTCCTCCAAAATTTCACCAGATGAATCATCATCTTCCACAGTTCGGGAATACTCAATCTCTGTGGCTGTTCTATCAAATATGCAAACATCGAATTTAGAATTCCCTTGGTATCCAAAAACCAGAAAGTGGCCGTGGTCAATGGAGTAAAAATAAGAGAAATTTGCCCAACCCTTCTCGAACCAAACCTTAGAATCACACCTGGTGATATCCACTTCCCATTCTAAACCATCCGGAAGCTTTAGAGATGCTGAACTTGATAGCTCTCCTCCATATTTCTTCACAAATTTATATGGAAGTTTCTGCCCAGCAGAAAATGAATCAAATAAATTATCATAACTGACTATGCATTTTATGATGTTTCTGAAGGCAGGAAACAGTTCATGTCAATGACATTCTTCACAAACTAACATTATCTGTCCTTTGTTAAACAAGAGAGCATCAAAACTCAAAAGGGTCATTGAATGTCAAAGATTTTATAACATTTATGACATTCTTCACATACTATTTGTATTGCTCCTAAATATCAAACTCAAAAAGGTCAATGAAATGGTTGATTTGGCAACAGATGGAAATCAAAACTACATCTATGATTCTACATACAGAGTTACAGACTTTGTACTGCTCCTAACTTTTGACATCAAAATTAAACTCATTGAAGTCATCATTTTATGGACTCAATAGTTAACCAAATAGACATACTATTGAATTTAAGATTCAAAGCATGAGGATCAAGATTATCACTACCTAGGCTTAACCAAGAGAAAAGAATCACCTTGCAACTTGAGAGCAAAACCCAACAAAAACTTAAGATGACACATCTGATATTTCAGCAGCAAAAAGTCTTCTATGTACTATACAATTTCCTCAGAGTCCAAACACAGACAACGACACCAGTTCAAGGTTCAAGAAAAGACAAAACAGAACATAGAGGAGACAAAGATTCAGATTATGTCCTAGTTATGAACCCTAGTTCTTCAAAACCTGCTCAGAACAAGAACAAGAGAGAGAGAGAGAGAGGAGAGAGAGAGAGAGAGAGAGAGAGAGAGACAGAGGTGCTTACTAGCTTGGTGTCTCTGGAAGTGTCGTCTAGAATGAACTTGAAAAAATGAGGAGCTGTAGTTGGAGCACAAAATGGTGGCCGGCCGTGACGTTCCCGGCGACGATCCATTGTTATCGTTAAGGCTCGAAAGTCGAAACGTAGAAAGCTCCTTTTTAGTTCCAAGTTTTGTGCTCCAAACTGGGTTGGAGGCTGTTTATCTGTTTTCTTTTCAGCCGATGAAGACCCAGTTCATTTTGGGGTGGTTGCCATAGAGAAGAGCACAGTGGAAAAAACATCCAATTATCCATCACTTGTCACTATTACTGTAACTCACAAACCCAATGCTTCACGTAAATATCAAATCCCATTATGAGAAAGACTATAACTACACACCATTGAGTCCAATCAATTCAATGTAAACTACTTTAATAATATTTTTCTTCTCAATGTTGGTAGATACCATAAACAACTTAGGATCAATGATTCAATGTAGTTTGACCAGTTTCAACCTGCCACCAATATATGAGTTAGGATCCAAGTTGGCATGTTCCAAAATCCAACCAACTGGTTCAAAGTTGTACCAGTTTTGCATAGTAATTAATCTTCATATTTAGCCTTTTCACTCTGGTCACTGTCTGATGATAACAAAACTATGCTTTAACACTCCCTGTTTTACTATAACTTTTGATCATAGTGTGGCATGATTATTCTAGAATTACAACTTTCATAACTCATAAGTCAGAATTGTTTACACATTTGCATTTGGATTGTAACTAGCTAAAATTGCCATACCCACACAGGAGACAGAGAAAACATGCAGGGTGTTTCTCTCATTCAAAATGCCAATCTCAGCAGGCTTTCTAAAGATAATCTCCTATGTAGTGCAAGGTCATATTTCTCAGTGCAGCTCAAACATGCTACATATCGTTCCAACAAAGGGCACTAATTCCTGTGGCAAATGCAAACCAGCCACCAGAGAATTTAGTTGACACATAGTTGAGTATGATCATGATAAAGTATTCACCAAGGCGAGAGCAAATGATCGATGATCATATTAAAGATCAATAAGATTTATATTTTCTGAAAAGGGTACAATGCATCTCCTAGTCCTAGCTTGATGCATTCCATATGCACTGTTCCAAATTGACATGTATTTCAAAACACCAGCACTAGACCTTGACAGACTAATAAGATTAGAACATCAATTTGAGGAAGGCAAATCAAAGCACATTAGAAATGCTTTTCGACTTGAGTTCATCCTTGGGCCAGATTCCCCTCAAACAAATTATAAAGAACAAAATCGGCAGACTTGAAGAAGTACATACACACAAACCCCAGCAGATTTACTTTCCAGCAGGGAACCAGGTGAAATTATAGCTTCTATGCGGATCGGAAGATGACAACATCAAATAAAAACTTGATCTTGTCAGTCAACATGAAAACACAAGTATCACCCTCTTTCAAATCATTATCTTGCACAAATGTAGCCCAACCACTTTGGATTGTGGTTCTTCCTGAAGCATAATGAAAGTTGACAGACCAAGTTCTTTTTCTTTCAACCTGAAGGATGGCATGACCAGGCTGTTTAACAAGATATCTTTTGGCAAACTTGGCTGGCATATGCTGCAGAAGACAAAGATAAATCAACAAAGACAGTAACATAGTTTTAAAGACCAATATAAATGTACATAACAAATTTTGTCTTTGCAGACAAGAAGGGTTTCCTATGAAGAGGCTTACCAAATAATTTCCATGGATATATCCAGGTTTTAGTAGAATCTTGAAATCAGGGTTTGCAGATTCGAAACCATTAGCTCTCTGAAGAGCTATGTCTTTTCCAGAACTTGCCGTAATAGGAGGATGCATCTTCCTAGGAACCACAGGTCTTCCTTCAGGGAATATGTCTCTCACAGTTCTGGAACTATGTCTCTTCCTCTTGCAAGGCTGGGATTCCAGTGGAAATTTCTCCTTTGTTTCCAGATGTGGCGGAAAATGATCCAAAATTTCAATTGATTCATCATCACTATCCTCATCTTCATGTTCATCTTCCTCATCTTTACCATCATCAATGTCTGCAGTTCCATACAATGTTGTGATGGAAGTTATGACATAATTACCAAGTCTGTTTGGCACTTAAATTAAATTACATAGCAATGCTAACAAACAAGTTACCTGGTGACAAGGTGTGATTTGCGGTTGTTATCTTAACTTCAAATACAAGTCTCTTGCTGTCAACCAACACAAACTCACAGATATCTCCCTCTTTTAAACTTTTGTCTCTCACAAAGTCAGTCCAACCCGACTGGAATTTGACTCTTCCTTTTGCTTCTTCATATCTCAATTTAACAGGCCAACTTTTCTTTCCACCTGAAATTTTAAGTGCAGCGTCTGTAGGCTGCTTAACAAGATATGTCTTGACAAATGCTTTAGGCAGCCACTGGAGCGAAAATGAGTTAAAAAAAATAAAAGACAATCAGTATATTTTGAAGAGAGAATATATATTCATGGGAGACTATCTCTGCTCAAAGTCTTGTTCACACTCACATGACATATATATGTGTGTCTAAATATATTTTTGTTTCCCACAGAAAACTTACCAAAAGATTCTGATTGATATAAGTGGAATGCATGGGAACTTTGAAAGAACAGTTGTAAGATTTAGCTCTCCGAAACAGTCTTGCTTTGCCTCCCCCATGTCTTTCCGCTACAAACTGGTCTTTCCCTGCTAAAGAATATAACAGGATGTATAAATTACAATACATGATCATATGGAAGAAAACAGTCTAAGGTTAATCAGAGAAAATGTTCCATACTTAACATTTCTGATTTTGACCAATGTGTTTCTTTCTTTACACGCTCCTCAGAATCAACATTTGGTCGAATATCCTCCGAGATATCAAGAGATATATCATCATCTTGATCACTCTCTTCACTTCCAAGCATTCTTCTTGTGGTATAGTCGATCTCCATGTTGTTGCTTCCATCAAATATGGAAACCTGGAACCTAGAATTCCCTTCATACCCGAAAAGTAGCGAGTAGCCCTTCTCAAGTGAGTACAGCTTAGAGAACTCTGGCCAACCTTTCCTAAACCAGACCTCACCATTAAAGCTTGTGAGTCCTATATCTAGTTCTGGACCATATGGGAGCTTAAAGTACACCCAATTTGATAGATCTTCTCCATATCTATCCAAAAAGCTCTTTGGAATCCTCTGCAAACCAAAACAATTTCTGATCTTTCTGTGGACTAAAAATGAATAATTTCAATGATATTATACGAACTGCAACAAACAACTTAAATTCATAACTAAGCAAACCACACGAAAAACCCAAAAGAACAAAACAAAAAATATTCCCGTGCAACCTTCAAGATTAACATGTGATAATCTTTAGGTCTTTACTATGAATTCCATAATGACTTGAAAGCAATCAAACTCGCACAAAAGTACAAAGAAACCATAAATATAAAACAAGACTAAGATTCTCTGTTTGTTAAAGAAACCTTGTTCTTCAACAAGTACAGAGAGAGAGGAGATGCTTACGAGCTTTCTGTCTCTGGAAGTGTCGTCTAGAATGACCTTGAGAAAACGCCGGGGAGTGGTTTGCAGACGAGCTTGGCCGGTGATCAGCACACGGCGAACATACGAAGAAGCCATTGTTCAAGTTGAGAACCAGATTTAGTTACTAATGTGGGTTTTCTAGTGTTACTTGTTCTTGTTCTCAGACTCTACTCTTCTCAACTAGAAAAGTAAATGTTTTGATTTGACTAGATGAAAGAAAAAGCTGTGCACAATTAAACTCCTTGTCTGTAGTGACCGCCATTTTCTTTTTTGTTTTGTTTTCTTTACTACACACTGATCATTTTGCTTGTTTGTTATTCAGTTAGATTTAGTTGGGTTGATGAAACTTTATGAACTGGCATTATGAACCAGAGTTCTACAGTAGTAGGGCTCACTCCCTCACCATATATCTACCAGTGGAAAACAAATGGAATCTCTGCTCTGTTTTGGGTCGTAGTAGAGGCCGTTTTCTGGTCAACGGAATTAGTTTCTTCCTTGATTTTCAAGTTTCTGGTCAACAAATGAAATCAACAATGAACATTTTAAACACGGTTCTATAGCATAAGAGGAAACCTTAAAAACCAACAAAGAAGACACATCCCTATCTTCCCCAATCACATATCAACAATCAAAAAGACACAAATTTGATCCTGACCAAAAATAGTAAATTGCATCAAAAATCCAAGATATATAAGATCAAATAATAGTTCATTACATGATTAAGTTCATACAGTTTAATAGCAAAGGTGCATGCCTCTAATGTGATGTCCTGACTCCAGACATCCTCTCTCAAAATTCAGCAAACATGTGATAACTGAGCTCATCACACCTCACTGAATGACTTTACTCTGCCTCTTCAACATCTTAAAAAAGTGAACTTGTAGTATAATGTCATCATCCATCTCCATAAGCTCAAATATGCAGACATCTCCGACTCTTAACGAATACTCCTCAACAAATGTGTCCCAGCCAGAAGAAAATGAAGCTAAAGATGGCTTAAATACTATCAAATCCACAGGCCACAATCTATCTGTGACCTGAAGCAAGACTTTTTCTTTCTCCCTTTTAATGAAACTCCAAGCAAAACTAGCTGGTAAATGCTGCACAAATAGGACATAAATAATGACTACAATCATCACTAGAGTATAGGTGATGGTAATTGATAAAGAGCTGGAACTTAGAGCAAAGATTGTATAGTTTTTATTGTCAAGAATCGTACCACAGCTGACTTCTCCATATGGCAGAATCCCAAAGTAACTTTGAAAAAGGGATTCTCTGAGACAAAGTTGTTGGCAGCTTCATGATGATTATATCCTGGAGTTGTCAAAGGTGAAGAGGGCCTTCCAGTAACCTGCACACCAGTCTTCGACACTTTGTTCTTGCCTATGGTAAGCCACCAAGACGTGTGTATTTATATCATTACATCTCTTAACCTCAATCAGGGAACTTCTATGCTAGTGGACTTACCAGTTTCAAGAGAGCCAGATACACCAATTCCACAAATCACATCGCAGTCAGATTCTACTTCTATTACTGGACTTCCCTTCCTTTTGACTTGATGAATTGTTCCTTTGCCATGTCCTACCAACCAGCAAAATATATAAGAAAACAATAAAACATGTATGCATAGGCTAGCGAGCTAATGTACCACAAACTCGCATACAGATTACCTGGTGACAAGGGGCAATCAGCAGCTTCTGTGGCACGATAAAAGACAACTTCAAATAAAAATTCAGTACAGTTAATTAAGGTAAAGACACACACATCACCAACTTTCAGATTATTCCCCCTTACAAAGAGTGGCCAACAATTCTGGAATCTAGCTTCTGCACGTTCATAATAATACTTCAATTGAACAGACCAACTTCTTCCATCCAAAACTTGAAGGGTCACAGTAGCAGGCTGGTTTGTGAGATGTCTCTTGGAAAACTCAGATGGCACAGCCTGATGTATAGATGGAAAGCAGGAGGAAGAGAAACTGTAAGAAATATTTGCAGTGAAAATGTAACTTTGTAAGCTTGCTTATGCTGCCTTACATATAAGGATTGTCTATAAAAAGCTCACCAAGTAACCTTTTTGAATATATGTGGGGTGCATGACAACCTTGAAATAAGGCTTTTCAGTTTCGGAAGCAATATTTCTCTGTATTGAGGCTTTTTCATTTGTATTTGATAAATGCTTCTCCCCACAAAACCCAGGTGTCTGCTTTAAAAACCTCTCAGTGCTAGACGAGCCTCCACGGTCTTTTTTACCTGGAAAATCACCTACGTCTGTCAAATTATCACAATAGAGTACTGGACAAGTATGCTGCATGCTTGCATTTTGACAGCTTTGGCAGAACACAATATAAGAAAAAGCTTTTAGAATTTATGTTCCATACTTTTGATTTTTGATGCAGAGCAATGAAAATGGTTGTTTTTCTTTGGTTCCTCAAGAGGTTCAGTGTTCACATTTTCAAACATGTCGTCTGCTTTACCACTTGAACCTGTCTTCATTTTCTTGTAAGCTTGAGGACATGGTGGTGGAATTTTTTCCCTTGTTTTTGGGCTGGGTGGAATGTCCTCCAAGATTTCAACAGATAATTCATTGTCAAGAGCTTCTTCCATCTTCGGCCTTTTTATGGGATACTCAATCTCAGTGGTGCTTCTATCAAATATGAAAACGTTGAATTCAGAATTCCCTTCATATTCAAAAACTAGAAAATCACCAATGCCAAGAGAGTAAAACTTTGAGAACTCCGGCCAGCACTTCTCAAACCAAACCTTTCCATTGCTCCTTGTCAGTTCTACTTCCCATTCAGATCCACTTGGAAGCTTTAGACATACTGAATCTGATAGACCCCGACAATATTCATTCACAAATTTCTTTGGAATGCCCTGCATCACAACAGAAAATGTGTCAAATATAAGTCACTAGCAAACAAAACAGTATCTAATTTTCTGTACCGGAAGTGAATCATCTTAGTGAGTTTTGCTCAGTGAATCACACTAAAATTACAATGTAACAGCACATAACTGAGAGGGGAACATATATATAATTCTCATATACATGAACATGTATGTATTTAAACACAAAGAAAACAGAAGCAGAACACAGCTTGGTATCTAACTTCATTGGGAGAGATACCAATATTAGCTAGTTGAGATCCCCTTGCCCCCAAATATATATTGATTAAACAGTATAACAAACATCTATGACATGCACTTGAATATTTGCAGTATAATATAGTTAGCATTCCACAGTCTAATCCATCTCTTCAGAAACTATAATATCACCTATTGTTAGTACTGCCCTCATTGTGCAGGGTTGTAGTAACTAGTAAGTACTTAACCATCAAAATTCTTGAGTTTCATGCCTAGGGTGTTTATATAAGCAAATTCTTTCATAGGTTCAAATTCTGAGTGTAGCTGTTCGATCCAGTGTTCATACATACAAGCAAGGACTGAAATACATATAGGAGGTAATGTACTATATACATAGAGGTACTTACAAGTTTGACGTGTCTCGAAGTATCATCCAAGATAACCTGGATAAAACGGGGAGTCGTAGAACAGCATACTGGCCGGCGGCGATCGGTTTCTCGGCGAAAAGAACTCATGCTTTTCAACTTCTCTTTATCGCCAGATTTCTGAATAGAAGGAAAGATGGTAGAGTCAGTAACCACTGAAGGATCGTTATGATAGACTGATTGCAACGCATGCAGTTCTTAAGCCATCGATTTCTTTCTAATCTTTTCTCTTTGTACAGATTTCAACAGGTTGTTTTTCAAGAACTTGGGTTAGATTGGATAACGGTGACTGAAGTAGGGTTTTTGGTGAACATGAGTTGGATCTTGATCTTCTCCTTAAGTTGACCTGTCAATTGACCAAAATGGTTGCATGCCCCCATATAAGTTACTAGCTTATCTGACAAGATTTGTGATATTTCACCAACATGTAAAATCATATCACAAGTTAGAGAATCTCAAATATATTACAAATTCAACATCTAAAAACGTGAACTTTCAGTACACTTCCATTCATCTCCGTGAGCTCAAATATGCAGACATCTCCTTCTTTTAAACAATGTTCCTTTGCAAATCGAGCCCAACCACCACTTAACCTGCCTGCAAAGTTGCCATTGGGAACCAAATTTACAGGCCATGATCTATCCTCAACCTGAAGCTTCACGGTCTGTTTCTTCCTGTTAAAGAAACTCTTGAAAAAGCTAGCCCGTACATTCTGCATGAAAAAGAGGTGTAAAGTAATGAAATATATTGGTGATAAATTTAGAACTAGAACCTGAGGAAGGTGTGGAACTATTGTGAAGGATCATACCACATTCTTTCTATGGCCTGACCGCAGAGGGACTGAAAAGTAGGGATTCTCCGACACAAATTTGTTGGCAGCTTCAAGACTAATCCTTGAAGCCCTCAAAAATGTTGAATGCTTTTGAGTGATCTTTGGCATCCTGTTCGTAACTATGAAAAACCAAAAAGTAGTTAGATATTATCCATGACTTGAAGGTAAGAAATTGTTCATTCTTGTGGACTAATCAACTTCAGTATATGTATACACACCAATTTCACATTTTATTTTTGATTCAGCTTCAACTATGGGGCTCCCCTCTTCGACTTGATCAATTTCTCCTTTGCCATACCCTGTGTGCATTCCCCCAAAACCACAGAGAAAACAACAAATTAACTCTGAGCAAGTTATGCAGAGAGCTTTATGGAGCACAAATACAGAACTTGGCATATCTACCTGGTGGGAAAGGGTGATTTGTAGCTTCTATGGTGGGGAAAAGAATTACTTCAAATAAAAGTTCATTGCAGTCAATAAGGACAAAGACACACACATCCCCAACTTTCAAATTATTGTCCCTCACAAAAAGTGACCAACCACACGAAAATCGAGCTTTTGAGTTTTTATGATCATACTTGAACTTCATAGACCAAGTTCTTCCATCTGATATTCTAAGTATGGCAATACCAGCAGGCAGCTTAAGATGTCTCTTTGAAAATTGAAGTGGCAATTCCTGAAAAATAAAATGGACAGACAGACAGTAAACACACACATATTTATCTTTGTTCTAGAGGAGGGCGTCATGCTACTAGGGTGTCAATAGAAGGCTTACAATTTTACCACCAAAATGGATATGAGACGGCTGCATAGCCATCTTGAAAGATGGTTTATCAGATTTGAAAGCATTAGCCCTTTGAAGAGCTATAGCTTTCTCAGTTGTAGTCAATGGTGTCATCCTCCCAAGATTCTTATGGCGTGTTTGCTTTAGGACTCTTTTAGGCCTCGATAAGCATACACCATCAGTTTTTGTGGCAAAATCAGTTTCCCCTGTTGCAGATTAATGCAAATAGGATATTACAATCTACAATATCTAACAGGATTTGTTTCCATAAGAATTTTTTTTATCCCACACAGTTCATGACTGATTTAGAATCCCATGAATCACTTTGTAAGGCACGTATACTGAGTTGGTGAATCAAAATAATAAGCAAAACATGTGTCATGTAGAAGGCAGAGCTAACGAAGCTTCAAAAACAAACCTAATGGCGCAAAACAGGTTACTTATGATGGCTTTTGAAATGAGCAGATATAAATTCGGTACTTTTTATTTCTACTTTGCAGCAATGTGAATCTTTGTTTATTATTGGATTCTCAAGCACAACCATGTCATAATGAGTGTTTTCATTTTCAGCAATTATATCTAGCTTACCACTAAAACTTGTTCTCATTTTCTTGCAAGGAGGGCAGAGTAATGAAGAATTCTCCCTTCTTTTTGGGCAGGGAGGTGAGTCCTCCAAGACTTCAATAGGTAAAGCATCTTCATCAACTTCCTCAATCTTGGGCATTGTCAAGGGATATTCAATCTCTGTGGCACTCTTATCAAATATACAAACTTCAAACTGAGAATTCCCCTGATATCGGAAAACTAGGAAGGCACCGTAGTCTAGACAGCAGAACCTAGAGAACTCTGGCCAACCCCTTTCAAACCAAGCCTTACCATTGCATCTTCTTAATTCCACTTCCCATTCAGAACCACTTGGAAGCTTAAGATGAACCGAGTTTGAGAGATCTTGACCATATTTTATCAAAAATTTCTTTGGAATTTTCTGCACAACAGAATGTGTCAAGCTAGTTTAAAAGAAAATTTTCAGACTACTTTTTTGGGAAAAAAAATGAATCATCCTAAATTCCTAATCATAGCCTTAAAATAGAAATACAGATGAAAAAGGATGTATGGTTAATATCTATAAGAGGTAAAGAGGGCTTTCCCAAAAATCTTAATGACTAGCAATAACAAATTTAAGAAGTAGACTAGCCAGAGAAGTTTGATTACCAGTTTGTAGTCACTAGAAGTATCCTCCAGAATGATCTTGAAAAAGTGTGGAGTTGTAGCACAAAATAGTTTCCGGCCAAGAGAACCCATTGCTGAACTAGTGAACTTTCAAAAAGCTTTACTCAGTCACTGGTTTAGAGATAAACAGAAGAAAGATCAGTTTCTGAAGGTTTGCTTTGTTTTGGTGTGAGTTTTCTTGTATTCCCCAGAACTCATTATTTCAAGACCAAATGAAAATATGAAATCATCATCTCATGTGCATTGAGGAATTGTCACCGCTCAAAGCTCAAAACCCAATAGGCCCAATTGAATGTCTTTTCAACCTTTTCAATGTTTATATAATTAAACAAGGGAACTGAAATTTACGTTTTTAATTTTACAATCCACACTCTCACTTTTTTTTTTAGTAATTTAAATCTTGTCTTTAGTGACATGTGTTTTGTTATTTTATAAAAATTTTAATAAAAAAAAAAGATAAAAATGTAAATTGTGAAATAAGGAGCGTAAATTTCACCTCCTGCAAAGCTGCAGATGATATTTGCCATTGTCCACAAATCAGGAAACAGAATCTTTTGCTAGATTTCTTATTCCACAAGCCACGTGAAAAGTGACGCTATTCCCATGGCAGCATGCATCAACAGAATGCCTTGGAAATGATTTGAATCATGAAACGTTGAAACCAGGTAGATAGATTCAAATTATGTAAGAAATACTTGGTGGTAGTTCTAAAAATTGGCCATAACCAGTCCAGCCTAAATCTGGAAACAAAGTTTACCACATCTTGAAGTCTAAATTTGAGAACTCATTTAATACTCTTATATGATTCCAAGAGCTCAAAAGGTGACATAATCAATTTAAAATTTTAATCAATTCAACATGATCAACATTTAAACATATGAACTTTAAATACAACGTCATTCATCTCTGTGAGCTCGAATATGCAAACGTCTCCTTTTTCCAACTGATGTTCTTTAGCAAATGCAGCCCAGCCACCAGAGAACTTTGCTGAATTCTTGCCATAGCAAAACAACTTCACAGGCCAAGATCTATCTTTAACCAGAAGCCTCACTGTCTGTTTCGCCTCCTTAATGAAACTCTTGACAAAACTAGCCGGTAAGTACTGCATCAAAAGGGATGTAGTTAATTATAAATATTTGATGGATATTAATTTAGAACTAGAACTTGAAGCAAGGTTGTCTGAAAATGTTGTAAGGACCATACCACATTTGACTTCTCTTTATGGAGTGTCCCAAGAGCGACCACGAAGAAGGGATTCTCCGAGATGAACTTGTTGGCAGCTTCAAGATTACACCTTGAAGCCCGCCTTTGAGTAACCTGCCCGCCAATATTCGGCTTCTTGACTACAGTAAAACAAATAACATTAACCTGTTTAATTTCCTTGACTTCAAATTTGGGAATTCACATTCTAGTGAGCAGTGAGCTCTCACCAATTGCAAAAGAGCTAGATAGATCAAATTCAGAAATCATGTCACTTTCATTTTCAACATTAATCATGGGATTTCTCTTTTCTTGAACTTGAATTAGTTCTCCTCTGCCTTCTCCTGACACCACAAAGAAGATAGAAAATTAGATGCAAGTTATGTAGAGCTAATGGAGCACAAGCTCAGAACTCAGGAAGTTTACCTTCTGACATGAGGAAACTTGGAGCTTCTACGTTGGGAAGGGCAACTTCGAATAAAAATTCATAGCGGTCAATAAGGATAAAACCACACATATCCCCAACTTTCAAATAATTGTCCCTTACAAAGTCTGACCAACCATTCAGAAAATGAGCTTTTGATTTCTTATGATCATACTTGAATTTAACAGACCAAGTTTTAGCAGACAAAGTTCTTCCGCTCGAAACTTGAAGAGTGGCAATACCAGCAGGTAGCTTAATCAGATGTCTCTTGGCAAATTCAGATGGCAAAGACTGCAAAAAAAAAGGGCGTTAATTCTTTTAGCAATGAAATGATCGAAGTAAAGATGTCAAGCTGGCATAACAGGTTGTTTACAGAAGTTTACCAAAATACTTTTGTGGATATTAGAGAGCTCCATTGAGATCTTGAAAAAAGGTTTACCATCAGGTTTGAAAGCAGTAGCCCTCTTAGGAGCATTTTCAGTGACCTCGAGATCAAGTGTTGGTTTTAGGAATCTTCGAGTGCAACAAGAGCCTCCTGCTGTGTTTTCCACTGCAAGAAAATCACCTTCCGCTTCTATAGATTATAATAGGATATTAGAAACAATGCAATTGCATCTTATTAAAGGTTGTGATTCAACAAAGTATTCTATACCTTTCATTTCTGAACTAGAGCAATGTGAATCTTTAATTGGCATTGTCTTCTCAATATAGACCATGGGATAAGGTGGAGCACTCTCATCTTCAGAGATCCTGTCTGAATTAGTACTCAAGCTTGTTCTCATTTTCTTGCAAGGAGGACATACTATCGAAGGTTTCTCCCTTGTTTTTAGGCAGGGTGAAGAGTCCAGGATTTCAGTAGATAAATCATCAGCTTCATCTTCATCAATTGTGGACACGGTTATAGGATAATCAATCTCAGTGCAACATCTATCAAATATACATACCTCGAATGTAGAATTCCCTTCGTAACGAAAAACTAGGAAGTAACCATATTCTACAGAGCAGAATCTAGAGAACTCTGGCCAACCCTTTTCAATCCAAGCCTTACCATTGCATCTTGTCAATTCCACTTCCCAGTCAGAGCCACTGGGAAGCTTAAGAGAGACCAAACTCGAAAGATTCTTGCCGTGTTTAATCATAAATTTCTTTGGAATTTCCTGCACAACAGGATGTGTCAAGTTAAACAAAAGAACATTTTCAGATGTCTTTTGAGGGCAACACCTCTCATCCACAAACTGAAGAAATTGTATGACGAAATTGCAATATTTGAACTTCTAGTCTATGAGGTAGACTGTCTACACTGGCGACCTGAAACGAACCCCATACCATATTACAGCCATTGCATGTACAAATAATAGCATTTCTCATAGACAATTACAACCCTATCATATACAAATTGCACCAAATCAGTTATAATTCTCCCTATCTTGAATTCTCCCTATATATATATATATATATATATATATATATCTTATATCCAACAATGCATGTAACATAAATCAATGGAAATAGGGTAATTAAATGGACAAATTGTTATAGACGATTAACAAGTTAGAAGCACAGCCTTAATGAATTCAAATAGAAAAGAGAGGCATAATTACCAGTTTGAGGTCTCTAGAAGTGTCATCCACAATAACCTTGAAAAAATGGGGAATGGTAGCACAAAATTTTTGCTGGCCAAGAGAAACCATTTCTGAACTTTCAAAAGGAATGGTAGTGTTTGAGCTTGTTCTTCTTCTGTTCTGAGTTTGTGATCCCCCCAGCACTTCTCTCTAAAAATTACAATCGGAAATTAATCACTCTAATCGAGTGTATCATCTACCTTCAGTTGAATCGTTGCTGCACAAATCTCAAAAGAAAACCTATGTGAAATGAATAGCTTTTCAACTTTTCAGTTACTTGAATTCAAAATATGCCTTGATTATTCTTAATTTCTTAGTGAGTGGTTATGCAAAGCTGATAAACATATCTCCATATATTGGCCATAAATCCAAAAGTCATAATATCTATAAATACACAAGGCAACTGAATCATCACTCTTCAAATAGTGGGGTGCAGCAACCAACAGTATACATATTGGAAATGATCAACTTATATAATGATAACTTACCCCTAAAGATATATTGAGACTTCTTGAATAGCACAAAAGCACCCATTTAGATGCCCAAGAGAACCCCATTCTTGAATAGCACAAAAGCACCCTCATCAGGTGAATTATGTTTTTTTTTCTTTTGATTTTGATTTTTGATTGTGTGTGTGTAACTCCAGACACCATTAATCTTAATCATCAGAATATCAAGACTCATTTCACCTCATTTTGATTTTTGTTCTTTTAGTAAAAATAAGAATTTGAATTTTGCTACTTTACTTGCAGTATGTCATATGTTCCTTATTATATATTTTTCTGATTTAGCTCGTCGGAAATTATTTCCTTCCACCAAATTATGGAATCCTGATCACAACACAAACTCAAATATATTAGGGACTGAAAGGTGCAATGAAAAAGTCTAATGATGATAAGCTTTTGAAACCCGAGTTCAGAACATAGCTACTTCAACCCATGCCAACTTGGAGAAAATAATGAAGGAGTACAAGAAATTGCAACATTGTAAACTTATGTGAAGATACTCAAACAAGATTATTACTTGTTCTACATTAAGTTGCCAACATCTGATTATCCAAACAGTTCTTACAGTTACATATACAACTAACACAAGAATAATGCAACTGCCTCCAATATCCAGAGATTAGAAGCTGGTGGACTTTAATGATAGACAGTGACGCAGCTAGAAATGCTAGTTAGAAGAGGCAAAACTTACATGATGACGATTATACCAAACAAGAACTTCATCAAATAATAGATTGATTATACGGGAAAAAAAAACTTACATATATTAGCTTATATAATATGTCGTTCTTATGACTTTTAGTTGATTATTTAGAGACATATATATTTATGGTACATGTATTCACATATGGAGTAACCATTTCATAGCTTATATCAAATCATATTTCTGCCTTATTCCTCTAAATTACTCGACAACACATAGTAAAACATATTGGTTATGTCTATCGAATCTACGTGCAAAACAAAAAAAATTCAGTTCTTTGAGCTATCTTTATTGATTGATCTTGCCTATATATACTAAAGAAATAGTACTATCGAACTAACTGTTTAACTTGGCATTTGTGGGTGAAAAAGTGAGAAACACCAAAGACGACACTAGATCAAAGAGAGATTGACCATGAGAAAGAAGAAAAAGTGTATAAACCTTAACATATACAATATGAGTACCCATACAATATATGTGATGAACCATATATCTTTAGTTAATTAGTTAATAAATAAAATGCAGTATATATTTAAAGATGGTGGAGACGAGTCCGATTAATGGACTTGTGGGGGTGAATGGGGGCATAAGTTCAAAACTTTTAAACATATTAATTCTCCTTTACTTCCATATTTTCTCATATAATTAGGAGGGTCATTAATCTAATATATTATTAAATATTAAACCAATGGTTGGTTAGATCAGGAATTAAGAAGGGTCAATTGACCCTGCTCGCCCTCCCTTGCCTACGCCTTTGATGATAGAAAGTAATAACTGTTCTCACCACACCATTTATGCCTCGTTTGGTTTTTGGAAAGGAAAGTAGTTTCTTGATCATCTCTCCCGTGGGAAGGGAAAGTGAACGGGAATGACATTTCAAGAGAAATTTTCATTCCGATGTTTGGTAACGCAAGAAAAGTCATTAGGAAAGTTCTTTAAAAATATAATAAAATATTATGATGTGAACAATAAATGCAGGAAAAAAAAGAAGGAAAGTGGTTCTATTAGATTTTGGAAGGAGCCACTTTCCCTCATATTTTCCCTTCAATCAGGAAAGTCTTTCCTTTTCTTTGGCTTTCCTAAACGCAGAAAATAAACAATTTTCTTTTCCTATTGCCTCCTTTCCGCGAAACAAATAAGGCCTTACATTATCCTCTAAATATGTGTACTTTCAGTACAAGGTCATTCACCTCCATGAGCTCAAATATGCAAACATCTCCTAGCTAGTCTTAAATGATTTTCTTTCACAAATTCATGCCAACCGCTACTAATTTTAGCGTTACCATACAGGCTAGACACGTTCAGACGAGCAGGCCAAGATCTATCTCCAACAAGAAGCTTCACAACCTGCTGCCCGAATTTTGTGAAGTTCATGACAAATCGAAAGGGTATACTCTACAAAGGAACATAATATAGTGCCGGATTCAGAAAACAATAATATATATATATATATCATGATTTGTTCAATGAAAGACGAGTTCTATATTGTTACCACAGAATAAAGATCGATGTAACTGGGCTGCATGAATATCATGATAAAAGCATTTTCAGATTTAAATGCCTTGGCTCTCTGAAGAGCTGTAGCCGGGTCTCCCCCATCATTTTTCCAGGAAAAATCATCTTCTTTCCCTGTAAACACTTCAACATATATATTACTATATTACATGCACAGTGGAAGAACAATATGTAACCATTAATCAAATTACCTTTTCTTCTCAGAAAAAAAAAATGTACCTTTTATATTGGCTTCAGTAGTTGGACTAGCTGTTCTCCTTCTTCTGGGAAGCCTAGCAGATGGTGATGGAGAATTGTCTCTTATTTTAGGGCAGGGGATACAATCTTCCAATTTTTCAATGGAGGATTCACTTTCAACATAAGACTTATCCATAATGATGGGATATTCAATCTCTGTTGCAGTTCTATCAAATATGCAAACTTCAAACATAGAATTCCCATGTTATGTAAAAACTACAAAGTGACCGTAGTTTAGGGTGTAAAACTTGAAGAACTCTGGCCAACCCTTATCGAACCAAACCTCACTGTCACTTTTTGTCACTTCTACTTGCCATTGACAACCACTTGGAAGCTTAAGACGCACTGATTTTGATAAGTAGTCTCCATATTTCGTCACAAATGTTGGTGGAATCTTCTGCACAATAGAACATTCATGTCAAAAAAGACATCTTATATCGCGCACACACAATAATACATAGCTAGGAAAAGAAAAAGAGAGAGGCAGCTAGTGTTAGATACCAGTTTGATGCTACAACTTTCCTCCACAATAACTTGAAAAATCGGGGAGTAGTAGCAGAAAATGCTTGGCGAAAAGCACTCATTTCTCACATAGAAATCCAACTTGTATGCGCCTGTTATTGGATGGAGGCATGGAACAAACTGTAATTTTGTATGCGCCTGTACCCTCTCAACTTCTCACATAGAAATCCAAAGCCAAACTGTAAGCTCAGGTAGGCAGGTTGCACTGTTTTGCTGCTAATATATAGTACTTGAGTAGTCACAAAACTCGAAGAGAAATCTAATTGTATTAACTGTATTAAATGATTCAAGGAGCTTCTAGAATCTTAAATTTAACTTGAAAGGATTCATGGAAACCTTTCAGTTCATATAAATCATTACATGCATAAGTGAAACACGCGTTACAATTGGATAATTTAATTTCATGGAACTATCCACTATCCAGATCAGGTGTGATCCAGATACGTACCTATTTGTAAATAGTAAAACTAACAATAAGTAAAAAAGAAAAAAAGTGGATGCACAAATGGGAGACCCTTGGGGATAAATATGTGCTTCAGCAAAGTGTTCAATCAATTTCAACTTGTTAACAGTCTCAGAAAATGACACCAACTACGTACAGTTCCATTGCCTAGGCCTAATCAACATCTAAAAATGTGAACTTTCAGTACAACGTCATTCACTTGTATGAGCTCAAATATGCAAACATCTCCATCAATTAAACTATTTTCTTGGCAAAATGCAGGCCATCCGCCAGATAATTTAGCTATCGATGAACCTTTATGGTATATATTCAACTTCACATGCCAAAATCTATCTCCCACCTGAAGCTTCACAAGTTGGTGCTGTGTAGCAAAATTCTTGACAAAACTGCCTCGTAGATTCTGCATACAACGCATATGAAGTTCTAAGTTAAGAGATGTAAAGTTTAATTAACATGCTGTTAAAACCAATATTCAAATATCCGTTCAAAAACAGTATATATATATATAACAATGAAATTAAAAATAACAACAGAAAATCACTAACTTGATTGATCAGATAGAGGTCTGCCATGCAGTGACCTAAGACAGAAATTCGTCCCCCCTTGTGTTGCAGTTTCGGACGTCTATCTAGAGGATACAACTATCTACCTTGGCGAATTTACTTTATGCTTCAGAAGAAATAGTTTTGGGGAGGAAGAAGAAGAATGATTCGATCATCATAACAACGACAGAAGTCGTTCTTATATAAAAGTCAATTCAAACAGGTATAACTGTTCGGACAGACACAACTGCTCAGACAGTTATGTCTTTTAATATTTATATAAAATAATAATTAAATTAAATAATATTAATTTTCAAAAATTAAATTCGGATTTAATCAACAGAGCCCAAGACCCAATCTTTGACTTTTAGTAAATATATATATTAAAATATATTTAGTTATTTCTATTGAAAAACCCAATAGAAAACCCACCAAGTTCATATTAAGCTTATCATCTATTTAACGAGTCACATGTGTATTTAATTATTCTTGAATGTGAGATTAATAATACCACAAAAGTTCCAACATAAGCTAACAAAAGTTTAGGAACCTAGTTAAGAAAAGGACATTTATCATTCTTCTATAGATGGGAAAGCTCAAATTTTAATAGGCATATGAAAGCTTACCACAGTATTACGTTGGACATATGAAGGATGCATGGTGACTATTGAAAAAGGTTTCTCAGAGGTGAAACCAGCAGCTCTTTCAAGAGCTGTAGTTTTTGCTTTAGCTGTCGATGAATGCTTCATCCCACATACCTTAGGTGTTTCTTTCCGAACATTTTGAGTGCTAGACGAGCCTCCACCATGTTCTTTTCCGATAATATCAGTTTTCCCTGTTATAGATTCCATTCATTCCAATACGATAACACAAAAAGTTAAGAACACTAGGAGTGCATGTGTTTTGGTAGAGAACACAACAATTGTTTTGATTGAGAATATGTATATATATGTAAACACATTTAAACTATTAAATATGCATCCTATACCTTGAATTTTTCCTTCACTATTTGAACTTATTTTTCTTCTCTTGTGAGGCCTAGGAGATGGTAACGGAGATTTCTCCTTGTTTTCGGGCAATAAGGATGTGAAAAATCATCCAGGACTTCAACAGAGTTGTCATCATCTTCACAATTAATGTTATCGGGTTCTTCTATACGGATAGGATAGGCGATCTCTGTGGCACTAGTATCAAATATGCAAACCTGGAACTTAGAATTCCCTTCATATCTAAATAGTAAGAAGACACCGTAGTCTAGGGAGTAAAATTTAGCAAATGCTGGCCAGCCCTGCTCAAACCAAACGTTATTGCCGTTTCGTGTCACTCCCACTTCCCATTCACAACCACTTGGGATCTTAAGACATACTGAATCTGAGAGATGTTCTCCATATCTCTTCACAAATTTCTTCGGAATTTTCTGCACAAACAGAACTTGACAAATTAATTTAGAATGTGATTACGGTAAATGATTTAAAAAAGAAAAAGAAAAAAGATTACGGTAAATGATTTGGATTGACATAAATGATCAATGTGGTACCTATCATTTTTATACACTGAAATTAAAACGTAAGTTAAAGATTATTAAATTTACCTATCTCAACTCCCTAGCCTATGGATGAGATGAAAGGTTTACCTCTAACTTCTGGTTTCTATATATTGTGTATGTTACAATAAACAATAAGGCGGTATCTCAATCAATTTGTTGATGAAACATTGAGACCTCATGATGGAATTACAATAAACGGTGAAGATCGAGTAGTTTGTTGGGGATTAATTTGTCCGATTGAGTTTTGCATTGGTAAGATTTTAATGTGAGTCCATCTTCTGATCACCCTCAAGTCTCTGATCAATCACAACTTAAAATCTATCTTCCATTCGGTTAAAGATCAAATTCCTCTATCTCAAAACAAAATCATATAAGCTACGACATGAGTACATGGCTTCACCTATATACCTTGAAACGAAACAAACCCCAAATGTGCAATTCATAGATTTCTGGTGGCATTCTCCATGGAGAGAGAGAGAGAGAGAGGAGAGAGAGAGAGAGAGAGAGAGAAGAGAGAGAGAGAGAGAGGACTACAAGTTTGATGTCTCTAGAAGTGTAGTCGAAAATGATCTTGAAAAAATGGGGAGTTGCAGAACAAAACGTAGGCAGAAGGGCACTCATTGCTAGGCTTACGATCGATCATGCACGACTCCCCGGATTTCAGCCTTGCTGTGTGCACCGGAGGCTGTTAGGGTTGACAGAACTGAAAATCTTTCATTGATACGGCAAACCGCTACAACTAGGGTTTATATACCCAAAAAGACGTGGACTGTTTTAACTAATAAACCCTGATTTAACTGATTAACCACTAAAACAGCTAGTCAACGACTAAAGTCAACTATCATCCCTATTACGAACAGGAAACATAGATTCAAGGCTTAAATCTCTGTTTCCAGATTTATATTTTTGAAACAGTCGATTAATTCTTAGTGTTTGTAAGTTTTTTTGTTGTTGTTGAAATAATCAGTTACGACTTTCATAAATTTAGGTAAAGCGAAGGTTTGAAATAACCATTACATACTCTACCACTATCATCTACATATAGACAAGTAGTTTGTGAGATATACCTCACCTAGTACATAGGATAGACTACCATTTAATAATCATACTCATAAAACAGCGTAAGCCTAGTATCCTAAAGGGTGAACTCACAGAAAATAGAATATATTTTCTAAAACATATAGGCACAACAAACGTGCGATAGTGTCCTACATGATAAACCCGTAGGAAATAGAAAAAACACTAGAGACTATAGTAACCTAAACAACATGGAAAAGAAATAGGCAAATAGCTAAACATAGAGGCCCATGAGGTAGCCCACTTGAAAGGAACATGTCAGCCCAGTCGATGCTTTGGTCTAGTCCACCATCAAACTTTCAACCCTATTGCACACTCAGAAGTCAAAACCTTTAGCCGCCGCCGCCGCCGCCGCTAGCTTCAGCCCAGAGCAACGCCGCTTGCCGCGGCCACGACCACGCCTATCGCCGTCCCAACCACCACAAAGCGCGGCCATACCCATACCAACTGAACCCTATGCACAGCTCTTGCACCAAACATCACCGTCGATTAGATCGCTGGCTCTGTCGTCCAAGATTCGTCCTTGGGGAATTGATGCCTCATCTGCACAGTCCGCCATCACCTTGCATCACCCAGCCAAAACAAACTCGTCCAAGCCTACCATCTCCTCCATTAGACAAACCCCATGAGCAATAGCAATTAATTTCCCATCCGGCGAGCAACCTCTCGACGGCAAGGCAAGAAGCCTGTCGAGGCTTCAGGATGCCGCCGGATAGACTAGATTTGGAGGATGGCCGCCCTGGGCTAGGGTTTTGGTGTTCGCCTTGAGTCTAGGCGAAGAGATGCCTTTAGTGTTTGTAAGTTAAATCTAGGTAAATATCGGATAATACCAAGAAATAATATAAGAATGGTCAGAACTTGAACTTCAAAAGGTTTTCTTAGAATGGTCGAGAGTCGAGACTTTATGAAGCCAGACTCTCTTTTGAGTTATGGCAACGGAAAATTATTATTTGAACCTGAAACACTATATGTCTTATGTTTCTCTTTAATCTCTTCTGATTGGTGCATTTAATTACTTTTAGGGCATGTTTACTAACCTGGAATGGAATTGAGAGTGGTGTAATTGATTCCGGAATGGATGAATTCCGGCGTTTACTAATATGTCAAGGTATTGGAATGGATGTGGGTCCCACTTGCTTATCAGGAATCGATTCCTGACAAAACCCCTTATTCGATACCCAAGGGGGGAGGTGGGTATCAGAATCAAGGTAATTGAATCAACTTTTTCTCCCCAAAATATCCTCACATAATTATAATATTTCTAAATGACTCAACCTATATATATATATATATATATATAAGAGAAGACGACAAAATAGTGTTAGATTAGAAAATAATGACGACAAAATAGAAAAGAAGACGGCGCACTCCAATGTCTGTTCTCTCTTCCATGGTGATCGATAAGCTTCTTTGTTTTTGTTTATCGTCTCCTCTCTGTTTCGTTCGGTTCTATTTCATTCATGAATGTTCATATCTGTGCTGCAAAACTTTAAACATACGCACTTGAGTTAACCAATATATATAGTTTAGGTGGTCTGATGAATATGTCATCCAAGAATATTTACATCTTTGAAAAGAAGAACAATAAAATTGCAAACATCTAGCTTCCTTTCTTGTAAGGGTATTTTAGTAATCAAACTAGTTTTAATTCCGATTTTATATGGTAAGTAAACAACATCAATCGTAATTTAGTTTTATTTCTGTTTTGATTCCTTATGGTAAGTAAACAGTATAATGGAATGAAATATTCTGATACCGATTCTTGTTGATACCAATTCATGATAAGTTCCATTCTAAGTTAGTAAACGTGCCCTTACTCTTTTTTTTCCACCTCTTCCTTGTCCTCACATGAATCTGAGTTATATGATTGGCCGGGTACACCACATATCAGTGCCACGCGGTGTTTCGAGTACAGAGAATAATTTCTCTGTGGCAACTACTTTGATTTGGTTCCCTTGCATTCAATTGATTTATGAGTAAATGCCTTTGGTAGCTTTAGGTTGGTAGCTTTAGCTTTAGGTTGCAGTTGGCCTGATTTATGAAGGAGCACAAAATGGTATAAGAATTAAAAGCTTATGTCTTGTCTTTGCAACCTATAAATTTAACTAGGAACCAGATCTGCAGAATCTCTACTTAATTTACTCTGTTCACAGCAATCAGACTCTACATTTTAATTACGAGAAGTGAATTCCTGTAAATGCAGGAAATAGTACATATATTCTAACACAAGTAAAAGTTCCATTTATGATCATCCAAAAGAAACCATTTCAACAACATTAAGAATTTAACTTCAAATTAATTCAAACACTAGAACCAGTAGATATACTAATCTAGAAAACATCGAATCCAACATAAGTTCAATTGTACCAGTAGATATACTAATCTAGAAAACATCGTATCCAACATAAGTTCAATAGTAGTAAAAAAAAACTAAAAATAACACATAAACATAACATTTAGGCCACAAGTGCAACAACTTCACTAGATCCCATCATGAGCACCACCATCATCAGCATCATCGTTGTTGCCATTCTCATCATCAGCATCAGGACCATCATTGTCAGAAAAAGCATCAGGACCATCATCATGGCTTGATGCATGATTCATCTCCACGGTGATACTTGAATTTGGTAGATAATTCATCTCCAAAGGTGGATAGTTTATCTCCATAGTGTTCCTCTTGAAGATCTGTACCCTCAAACACGAGTAGTCCCCTTGGAAGCTGAAGAGGAGTAAGCTGCCATGCTCCAGCGAGTAATGTCTTGCGAATTCAGGCCAACCCTTTTGCAGCCAAATCTTGCCATTACTCTTTGTCAACTCTATTACCCAGTTTGCTCCTTTAGGAACCTTGAGAAGTATCATCTCTGCCAGAAGATCTCCAGATTGCCTCACAACAGCTCTTGGAATTTCCTGTACATAGCATCATCTGCCGCATTAATGTATACTGATAATGTAGCATATAGAAACTAGGAAGACAATACAGGTCACATAAAGATATCTAATTGGAAATCAAATTAGTGATACTAACCACCAAAGGATCAAAAAAGAACAAGCCATAAAGCTGTAGTTAAATGCAATAGATAAACACCATCTACCCTAATTAACCACTGATATCTGGCAAAGTATATCAAGCCAAAACCAAAACTTAGCCACAACTTGTTCAGACAATCTTAACAAGCTTGCACAATCGACCACCATTCTATTTGTGATGTGAAAATAAGGTAATCATCCATAGATCAATAAATATAGTGAAAATACAAGGCATATGCTGCTAGTTTACAGCATATATATGACATATATATACAATCAGCTTTCTGACTTTTCTCTCTATTTTGTGCTTTTGAGTTTTTTTTTTTTTAACTTTTTATTAATAAGTCAATGAGATTTGAACCCATGACCTCAAAGTTGTCAGTTGTGCTTTTGAGTTCTGAGTGAACAACTATAAGATAAATATGTACACCCAAACAAAGTTCATATTTATAGGGTTGCAAGAAAAGGACAGATCTATTAAGACAAGAATTGGCTGCTTCCAACACAAGAACCAAACCTCTAATAACAAGGAAAATTTCCTTAAAACACCTTATAGTCTTGAACATATATAGTGAAGAAAATGAAAAGGTGTCAAAGAAAGTTTGCAACCTACAACTTAGATGACAAAAGAAAACAATAAATATGAAGGAAATTAAGTTGAACATTATAGCTGATAAAAGATGATAGGAAGCTTTTCACTCACAAGTTTTCCATCTTCAAGTGCTTGAGCTGAGACTATCGCAATGAAGCTTGGAGTGGTGACCGGAACAACAGAGCCTTGTTGTCTCCGGCGATGAATAGCCATCCAGATCAGTGAGTTGGGATGCACTCTGCTTCAAGCTTCCAGAGGAGAGTTAAAAACTTGAATGACAATTGAAGCTGCTGTATAAGAAGCCAATGCTTCCTCTGTTTTGGATATTTTTACTTTTGATCTCAAACCGTCTATTGTTGAATAGTTTAAGCACTCTCTCTCATCTTTAATACCATCATATGTAGGTAGAAAAATTTACCTTTCAAACTCTTGTTCACATCAGGAGGAGTATCATCTCAATGAAGTAGGCTGGTATGTTGTACTCTTTCCTCCTACGATCAAGGTTCAGTTTTCTCCCACAGGGTTTTGTGACTTGACGAGGCAACAAATCAGCACCATCGGCATATCAGCGCGCGGTACAAGGGGAGTGTTCTAGGATATTATTTATGTGGTCTTGGCCTTATGCCAATATGATATGTAGTTTGACTAGATCTATATATTCATATCCTTACCATATTGGTATTGTGTAATTCCCTATATAAATGGCTCATATCAATGAATAATATACACATATTTCACGATTCTCTATTCTCAAATTACTTTCACTTCATCATATACATCGTATAAATTTATACAATGTCGGACCTCCTTCAAGCCCAACAGCAAAACATCCTCAAGGCCCAAACAACAAAAAGAAAAAGAAAAATGCCCATTTAGTACTAATTAGAGGGGCTTGTTACCCACTCCAATGAAAAACTTTTTTCTATGTCATTTTAATTAAACTTACTAGAATTACTTTTCTACCCATAACCTAACCGTCTCTCTCCTTTCCTCCCCCTCTCATTCTGGATCTACTCTCTCTCATTTCTCTTTCTCTCTCTCTCTCTCTTCTCTCTCTCTCTCTCTCTCTCTCTCATCTCCTATCTTTTCTCTTATCTCCTCTCTCTCTCTCTCTCTCTCTCTCTTCAATCCCGCTTCGGTCGACGCCGTCTCCTCTCTCGTCGTCACCGAGCCACGAGACATCGTCGTCTTCGTGTGAAGAACCTCTTTCTCAAGAAAATCAAGATTTGAAGACACATGACAGCAGTCCGTTGTTGATCGTCGATCGCTTTCTCTCTCCACCGTTGCTCGGGGCAGCAAGTCGTCGTCGGCGGCAAGCCACAAGGTGGAGCTCTAATCTTCAAGCGGATTCACAGAGGAGAATATCCGATCTCCGATCTTTGACTTCGGATCTCCAATCTCCGACCTCCGCTTCCAAGCCGACCTTAGGCTTGAGTACGAAGAGAAGGTCTTCTCATTGATCGGGAACGACTTGGCGGTGGTGGCGCAGTTCAATGACGATCGGCTCCAGCTTTGAAGTCTCTATCTCTCTCTCTCTCTCTCTCTTCACTTTTCTCTTTTTTTTTTGCTTTTTCTGTTATTGTGAATTTTGGTTGGATTTATGTATTTTACTTGTTGAATGTATTAGTTAGTATTGGTTACTGTGGTATTTTTTCTTGTATTATTGAGAAGAATCATTATTGTGGTAGTTATATTATGTTGAATATTGAATGTCGGCAATGACGAAGATGAAATGGAAGTATGATGTTTGTGGGTGGGCTTTTATGCATTTAGGGGGCAGTAACGGGGTTTATAAAGTCAGAAAATTAGTTTTTAAGGGTTAGAAACGAGTTTCTACAACATTTGGAGCCAATAAGTCGATTATTAGGAGTCAGTAACCGAGTTACTGGAGTCAGTAACTAAGTTTTGGGTCAATAACTGAGTTTTCTGGGTCAATAACTGAATTTCTGAGGTCAGTAACTGAATTTCTAGGGTCAGAAACTGAGTTCCGATGATAGGTTGCCGGAGTAACCGAGTTACTGGGGGTCAGTAAATGAGTTTCTGGAGTCAGTAACTGAGTTTATGGGGGTCAGAAACTGAGTTCCGGCGATCGGTTGTTGGAGTAATCAAGTTACTGGGGGTCAATAATTGAGTTTATTGGGTTAGTAACTAAATTTCTGTGGTCAGTAACGAGATACTGGGGGTCAGTAATTGAGTTCCGGCGATCGGTCGCCGGAGTAACCCAGTTACTGGGGGTCAGTAACTGAGTTTATTGGGTTAGTAACTGAATTTTTGGGGTCAATAACCGAGTTACTAGGGGTCAGTAACTGAGTTCTGGCGATCGGTCGCCGGAGTAACCGAATTACTGGGGGTCAGTAACCGAGTCCGTTCATCGGAGTCCGACGGCCGTTGACCGGAGTCTGGCGGCCGTTGTCCGGTGACTAGCGGTCGGTGTTCGAAGATCCGGTTAGCTGCCGGCAAAGTCTTTTCTCTCTCTCTTACATTTTCTCTCTAAGCATAAATATAAGGACCAAGGATAAAAATGTCTTAAAAATGTTATTTTATTATGAATTTAATAAAAATTTGTGTATTTAAACATAAATAAGTCTCTTTTTATTTAATTAAGATCAAAAATCTTATTATCGAGTTTTAGTTTTTAAATATTTGAGCGCATTTTCAAGAAGAAAAAGACAGGGGAAGAAGATATTATATAATACAAAACCTAGATCAGAACTCCGCCTTTCTCACTTCAACCTCTCGCATCCCATTCTTCAAGCCCGATAAGATCTCTAACCTCATCTCAATCCCAACCAATCCTTATCAAACTTATTTCAATCCCCAAATAAAGCTCAATTCCTTTGTTCGTCCACAACGATAGAGATGGATATGCCGATCTACCTACAGTTTGTCGTCGACTCTGAGTATGACGCTGCTAGGCGTCAGGGCGTCTTTTGGCATCGGTGGTATGTGATCGAGGAGAGAGGTGATCAAGAAACGGCCGCAGATGATGAGTTGGGGGAGGAACACTGGATCGTTAAAAGTGTACATGATATCTGCGTCTTCCCCATCTAAATTATGATCTCGATAATTCCTTTTTCGCCGTCTCCAAGTCCCGTTTATTCTTCGTCGGTGGCTTTACCTATACCCATGAGAGGGGTATCCTTGAAGGCAATGGAATTCTCCACATTGACTTGCAGCAGCAGCAACGGAGCGACCTCTCTTGGGAGAGATGCGATAAATGGGCTGAAGAGTTCAAATTTGTGGGCGGGGCGGCGGTTTGCGACAACGGCGATTCAATTTATGTGCTGGCATCAACTAGGTATAAGTTGCAGTTGCTCCGCTTCGGCTGCCGCAACGTCGAAAAAGGGAATATTATGTCCCTCCCTCCGCCTGCTGGTTTTTGGCCAGGAGTTTGTCTTGCTGTGTCTGGGTCCAAGATGCTCCTGTATACGCCTCCGCCCTTGGGCATGGACAACGAACCGTCTCATTTCGGCTATTATAATCTGGAAAATAAATATTGGGAAGAGAGCATATCCGTTCCAGGCACCATCCCTGCAAGAAGCTGGGGCTTTAAGCCGTCAGCGCTCTACCGCACCGTGCTGGTGAGAGAATCGTTTCTGATACACTTTGAACGTTTCGGTTCCCCTCCCATGGTGGCGAACTGCGGTCCGGCTTTGTATGTTTATGATATTCTGGGTTGTAAATGGCTCTCCAAACCAGTCCAGGGTCTCCCAAACGATGACTACATCCTTCCCTCCGTGGAAACTGAACTGCCATACCTGATGCAAGTCCGGAGAGATGTACTGAAATTGTCTCTTGTTTGGACCAGGGACGGGGCCGACTACGACGACGGCACCGTCAGCGACCAGACTGAAGTTCATTGGACCAAATTCCCAAGACAATAATCCCCCAACCTTCTACTTGTCTTCTGGAATCTGTTTCGGTGGCAATACCAGCTTGGCCAATTGCTCCGCTGGATAGGATTGTAAGCACACTGGTTCCCTCCATCACTTTTCAATTCTTATATTTGCTCATTTAAAATTGGATAAAATTAAAATGAACATTGTGCTAATCAAATTGTCCAATGTGGCTAATTTTTTGTAGGATCCATTTGTGTTACCTTGTATAGGTAACTAGAGAATGAGTGGTTTAGACTTTTAAAATACATTTAGATCTAATAACATCATCACTTGTCAACTTTAAAGAGGCATATGTGTGTGCATCTTGTTACAACATTCTCTAAGCTCGGATATATCTTATTATTGCTCTCCAACTAGGCCTCTCAAACAGTTCCGGTTGTGTTTAGTCTCGTATTATTGATGATGCTGAGTGGACTGGAAATTGTGGAAAAACCAAATAGCCTACCTATTGATGATGCTGAGTGGTAATTTTAATCTCTTACTAATGTCCTTTACTACCTCTACATGAGTTAATCAGAAGCAAAGTTACCAAGCTGATCGGACAAGACTAATGACTAGTTTGCTTTTTATTGCAGGTTCATAAGATTGACTGGCAGGAATGAAGTGGCTGTCTCCAGACACAAGAGCCTGTCCACCTTATTCACTGCCTGAAATTTGAGGGAAAAGGAATGAGCATAAACAATGCCTGGTAGGAGTTTTAAAACCAAAACCTTGATATCTTTACTGAAGACCATTTTAAAACATGTTTAGCCAAAAATTTATATTGAAAACTAATGTGTAATAGTAGTTAGAAGTAAGAATAGTAACTTGATGGTTAAAAAGAAATTGCAGCTTAGAGGAAATTTTTCTCAACATAAATAACAGACCCAAGCAATAGAAGGATACCTAAATGTTCTTCCTCAAAATATAAGCTGAATCAAACTGACCATGGACATATTTATCATCAAACACAGCAACCGCATATAACGTGTAATCAATCCAGATAGAATAACACTCAAGTTGCTTATCACCCTTAGCTTATTCAGTTTATTACCAGCACCAGCGTGCTGCCAATAATTAGACCTGTAAATGGACTGGATCTTGATCCAGACCCGCTCTGGATCCGTAGTTTTTAAACGGGTTTGGATCAAAAATTAGACCCGTTGATCCGTTAAGAACCCGGATCCGTTAACCCGTTTATTAAACGGATCGGATATGGATCAAGGTTGATCTGATCCGTTAAAGACCCGGATCCGTTTTAAAATAATTAAATAATATTTTTATAAATATAATATTATTGATAAATATTAAATAATATAATAATTATTTGGATAACCTAAACGTCTAAATTGCGTCTAAAGTATGATCATTTGATGAAGTTGAAGGTTACTAATGCCTATTTTTTTTTATGTACTTTGCTAAATACATTAGAGGTTTAGTATTTTGAATATATTAGTTTATTGTTAAGGAGTATTTTAGTCATGTAATTCAACTTTTGATGTAAACCATTATTTTGTTATAATATTTCATTAGTGTTTTATGAAAATTTATGATAAAATTAAGAAATTATTATTAAAAATTGAAATATTTATAATTATAAACGGATCGGATTATCGGGTTGGGTATCCGTTAACCGCCGGATTCGGATTTCGATTTAGCTATCAAAGATCCGGCGGGTAACGGGTCGGATCCGAATCTAAAATTTCTATTACGGATCCGGATCCGGATCTAGGTAGATCCGCTCCAGATCCGGTCTATTTACAGGTCTACCAATAATGTTTCATTGAATTGAAATATACAGAGGAAGTTCATGGACCTCATACTTCTATTTGCTGGCGTTGTTGAGCTCTTTCCACTATTTTTTTGTTTAACCTTTCTGGTCGAAAAATTCAAAATTTTCTTAAGTTCCTATCAGTAGCAACATCCACTTTCTCTCCACTTATCCATTCCTTCCTTGATGTTTCTCAAACTCAAAGTTGTTGGACAAATTTGTTGATATAGTTCAAACTGATCAGCTAGACACCCTAGACTATTGGACAATCTTAGGGTGTCTACATCATCATAATAGACTGGATAGTTCAAAGCGAACCACTGACACTGACGTCCACGAAGAGCCACTAAAATAGGTTGTTGTATCCAAATCTGGTAGATGTCCTGGATGAAAGAATTGTATGCCTCCAAGAGGACAATGGTAGCATCTATGGTGCTCGACCATCCAGTCTATTATGATGATGTAGACGCCTAGATCTAGGGCGTCTAGCTGATAAGTTTGAACCAATATCAATAAATTTGTCTGACAACTTTGAGTTTGAGAAACAGATCAGGAAGGAATGGATAAGTGGAGAGAAAATGTGGATGTTGCTACTGATGAGAACTTTAAAAAAATTTTGGATTTTTCGACCAAAAAGGTTAAACAAAAAAAAAGTGCAAAGAGCTCATCAACAAGTGTCAGGAGCTCAACTGCAAGTGCTAGCAAATACTTGGAAAGACGAGGTCTATGAACTTTCTCTGTATGTTTCAAATGTAATGAAACATTATTGGTAGCATGCTGATGCCGGTAATAAACTGACTAAGTTGGGGTGATAAGCAGCCTGAGTGTTATTTATTTGGATTGATTAACACGTTGTATGTGGTTGATTAACACCTTGTATGTAGGGGGACACTTACATGTAATGGTGAGTCTTTATTGCTTTTCATATTGATATCAAAGCATTGAAAGATCCTCTACAAAATATCGGTTGCCATACTATAGTGGTACTAATAAGGCAAATCTATAAATTATGGTAGTTCGTTATTCACTTTCTTCTGCCAACGCCATTGTTAGAACACTCCATTTTACTCATTGTTCTATATACTTTGTAATGAATCCACAACAGACAGCTAAATGTTGTGTGTTTACAAATGTTAATCGTCAAACTCAGTATACTAAACATCATTGTTCTTTCTTCATCCTTTTTAGACAAGTTGTGCTTACTACTAACCCTTTTAAATTGCTCTTTATGTCAGCCATCCAACCCGCCAAGTTTTGCGACGAATGCGGCACCCAGTACCTAAGAGAAACCTCCAAATTCTGCTCCGAATGTGGCGTCAAGAGATTGGGTATCTAATCCCATCCCTCCTCCAAATCCCTTTCCCCAATCCCCAGCCTGACATTTCCATTTTCAAAGTCACGTTGGTTTCAAAAACAAACTCAACAGTGTAAATTTGTAACTTAATGTAGCTGCTCGTCCATAGGCATCATTTCACCATTGATGCCTCTATAGAATGTTGCAAAGCCAATTGTTGGTAACATGTCACTATTACAGTAATGAATCAGTTCACCTTCCTTTTTACTTTTGGTTTTTGATGAACTATGAGAAGGTAGGTGAATTATGAATGGAATTAACAAAATGATCGGATATTGGAGGAGTGGTGGAAGACGGTGGCGGTGACGCCGAGAAATGATCTTTCCTTCCCAAAAAAAAAAAATAAAAAAAATAAGTGATCTTCCTGCAGTTTAATGCATAATTACATACAGCGATGCACAAAAATATATCATCTAAATAAAACTTGAGATATATCATAGGGCCAATTATATATAAGTCAACTTTGAGACATTTTTTCCCACATAAGTTCATCCAAACATTTTTACCCACATAAGTTACCCAAGCCTAAAAGGTTTTGGTTTAGGTATTGAAGTTCAACATAATTACAGACTGTCATCTAACAAAAAAAATTAGATTTTCTCGTTTATATTTACAAAAATACCACTAATGTAAAAAGTCAACAAACACTCTTCTTCTTGGAAAAGTCTTCGGCAGACCTCCGCAAGGTCTCCGACGGACTCCGGTCGACCTCCGGCAATGTCTCCGGCCAAATCCGATGAGGTTTTCAACGGTTACGAAAGCTACTACCGCCACCAACAAAAGCTATTATCCCTAGCTACAAAAGCTACTACTACCGACTATAAAAACTACTACCACCAACTACAAAAGCTACTACCATCGACTACAAAAGCTACTACCGCCAGCAAGAAAAACTACTATCCCTAACTACAAAAGCTACTACCACCGACTAGAAAAGCTATTACGCTAGCAATAAAAGCTACTACCACTTACTACAAAAGCTACTACCGCCAGCAAAAAAAGCTACTACCGCCAGCTACAAAAGCTACTATCCCTAGCTAGAAAAGTTACTACCACCGACTACAAAAGCTACTACCACCAGCAAGAAAATCTACTACCGCTAGCAACAAAAGCTACCACCGACTACAAAAGCTACTACCGCTAGCAAAAAAACTATTATCCCTAGCTACAAAAGCTATTATCCCTAACTACAAAAGCTACTACAAATTACTATTACAAACAACTACCGCTATAAACAAAAGCTACTACCGCGAGCAACAAAAGCTACTACCGCCAACAACAAAAGCTATTACCGCCAACAACAAAAGATACTACCACTGACAACAAAAGATACTTCCACCAGCAACAAAATCTACTACCACTGACAACGAAAACTACTACAACAAAGAAAAAAAACTACCATCACCAACGAAAACTACTACCATTATCAACAAAAACTACTACCGTTAAGCAAAATAATAGCTACTGTTACCGAGGATAAAATCTACTATCAAACAGAACAAAAGCTACTGACAAGTAAAACAAAATCTACTACCAAGTTTGAGAAGGATAGTAACATAGAAATTGAAAAATACTATGATCCTGGATACAAAATACTATCATAGTGTTGGAAAGATACTAATACACACATTAAAAGATATTGTCACTTCAATAAAAATATACTGACATTATTCAATGTATATATAAATCACTATGCAGAGCTACAGTAGTAGTAGCTCTCAGATCAAATCATCCTTCTCCATTGACTAAAGCTATGTGAAGCCTCTTGCCATAGACTTGCACCCAATTTCTATACATCATCATTTTTGTTTCTTTGTTGTAGTAGTGATGCTTTGTGAGTGTTGATATGCTTTTGCTAACACAAAAAGACTTCAAATCGGAGATCGACGTCGGAGAGAGACGACTCCAAATCAGAGATCGACGTCGGAGAGGAAATCGAAATCGAAGATCGATGTTTAGAGAGAGACGACTCCAAATCGGATTTGACGACATCGACTCCGGAGACGGCGACGATCCTCGCCGGGAAAAGCGAGCTGCGCATCTTGTGGACTAGGCTCGTGACCTCCATATCGGTTCCGATCTGAAATTGAGATGAGTCAGCAGATCAGGTTGTGGTGCTCGGAGGCGGAGAAGAGCAGCAAACGAGGATGAGGTCGCTGGAGATGGTAGAGGCGAGGATGAGGTTTCTGGCGAAGAGAGAGAGAGAGAGAGAGAGTTTGATGAAAGAGACGGATGAAGAATATGTGAGATGGTTTTGGTTGAGATAGGGGTATTTTAGGTATAGTCTAAAGCTAACCTAATCGATTTGAGCTATAAAGTGGACTTATGTGGGTAAAAAAAATATCAGATAGACTTGTGTGAGAGAAAATGTTGAGAATGTGACTTAATGAAATTTTCTATATATCATATTACTTCCTTTCCTCACATCCTTAAGCCCCAAGTGTAAAACATCCTCAAGGCCCAAAACACAAAATATCCTCAAGGCCCAAACAACAAAAAGAAAAAGACGGGAAGATATTTTATAAGCCAAAACCTAGATCCCTCTTGGTGTTGGGTTCACAATTGCATAACAGAAAGAAAAGAAAAAGAAATACTAAAATAAATACATATTTTCATTCATACCCATCTAGTGTCAAAATACAGAATATAAAGAGAAGTTTGAGGAACTAGACAAATTAGAAAGGAGACTAATTACAGGACCACAACAAGAGTTGGGCCAAACCAGATGGGTTGCTAACTTGGGTTAATGCTTGATGTGCTTGAGCTGCTACTGGAAATGTCTGGGTGCAGAGAGTAAAATACTTGGGTTGAGAAAAGGGTCTCAACACTTGGCTTCAACCTCGCATCCCAATCTTATCAAACCTCAAAACAAGGCTAGCTCATCTCAATCCCAAACCAATCCTTATCAACCTCATCTCAATCCCAAAGCAAACCTCAATTCCTACACTTTCTCGACTCTGAGCCTGACGCTACTAGGCCCGGTGATAGGCGTCAGACCGGCCCTCATCATCGGTGGTATGTGATCGAGGAGATAGGTGATCAAGAAACAGCCCCAGATGATGAGTTGGGGGAGGATCTCTGGATCGATAAAAGTGAACAAGATAGAGTCAGACGTCTGCGTCTTCCCCATTTAACTCATGATGCCTCCATGTCCCGTTACCGTTAGGAGGGATGAAGGTATCAATGTCGATAATGGAATTATCCACATTGACTTGCAGGACGACCTCTGTTGGAATTATTGCTTGCTATTTCTGGGTCCACTATACTCGCGTATAAGCCTAGTCGATCGGACAGCGACAGACCGGATCATTTGGGCTATTATAATGTGTTAAATAGATCTTGGAACATAAGCAAAGACGTTCCCAGTGCCCCATCTTTGCAAGACGGGCCTTTAAGCCGTCGGTGTTCCGCCGCTCCGTGCTGGTGAGAAATTCGTTTCTGATATACTTTGGACTTAACAGTCCCAGTCCCATGGTGCCGGACTCTGGTCCGGCTTTGTATGTTTATGATATTCTTCGTTCTAAATGGCTCCCCGAACCAATCGGGGGACTCCGAAAGGATGGCATCATCCTTCCCTCGGAAACTGGATGGCCTATCTATTCCCCATACCTGATGCAAGTCCGGAGAGATGCACTGAAATTCATACTCCGCATCCATGACAAAGAAGAAGACAATATTCCCCCAACCTTTTTCGCTGAAAGTTTGTCTTGTGGAACGTTTTATGGTGGCAAGACCCTCTTGGTCCATTGCGCGGCTGGATGAAGTGCAGAAGACACATTTGAAGAGCCAATATTCTAAGAAGGCGATGCCCTTAATACATTTGCTGGTGTGGGTGTTATAGTTGATCCAATCCGGTGAGAGAGACACATGACACATGCTAGAGAGAGAGAGCAAGAACGCAAAAGGGTCTCCGAGCTTAACAGCAAGTACCTACTTTTTTGTTGTTGGGCCTTGAGTACTGTGTCCTCTTCCATCTTTGAGTTTCAGAAGGCAGAAAGGGGCACACAAAGACTGGGAATATGGTCAGAATGTGGTGGATTGGCAATAACATGAGAATAGTTATTAGTTTCATTGCTGGTAGTAATGAAAGGTGTAGGTAGCTTACATGTTGACACCAACTGTGTTAGAAGATGAAACCTTTTCTGCACGATGTTATTTATGCTGCACTTAGGTTTGAAACCACATCAACATATCTAAGAAGACTTAAGAAAATGGGGTTATTGAAATTATGTGTATTGATTCAGGATTAGTCCAATATACCACAAATTAGTTGGGGTGGCTGAGGTGCTTGGAATTATTACTAAAACTTATTTTTGCTTGTTATTCCAATATCTAAAACAGTACAACTGGCATATGATATTTGCACTCAATCTTAGCCGGCTGGATTCTTCTGGAGCCTTCCATGGGACGACGACATTTATTCCTCCCCCTTCAACAGCAAGGTCTGTGTCCATGAGAGATATGGGTACAGAGATGACACCAATTGCTAGCCAGGAACTCCAGTGGGGGCAACAACACCATTCGTAGTCCAACCAAGTCAAGGCCATCTACTCCCTCCAGGGCTGCACAAGCTTCATCTCCCAATGCTCCATCTATTGACCACATAGATCCTAACAAGGAGCTGTCTGAGAAAGAGAAAACTAGGCGAGAGATAATGGCTCTTGGGACACAGCTGGGTAAGACGAATATTGCTGCCTGGGCTAGCAAAGAAGAGGATAAAGATGAATCAACATCAGTAAAATTTGCAGCATCAGAACAACTAGCTAGGAGTATTATTGAGACACGTGCAGCAGCATGGGAGGAGGCTGAGAAAGCCAAGTATTTGGCTAGGTTAGTATATGCATGCCCTATGTGTTTTCTTCACTGATTTCCATTTTGATACCCCTAGAATACTAAATGTATTAATCTCTGTCTATAAATCTATAGATAGAGATAGCTAAAGCTTTAAAAGTATACTATTCTACCGAAGTTCCAAATACTCTGAAGACTGAGGAATGTTGCAATGGTAGGAGATGGATTTCAGGCACATATTAACTAAAGAAGTAAATTTCAGTAAGGTCAAAAGATAGATGAAATGAATTCCATCTGTTACAATTGTAACTTGATTGTTGGCTCATCAAAGTCATTATGCTCTGGTTGTTCTATGTTACAATTCATGCTGTAATGATAACTGTGATTGTCCAGGTTTAAACGTGAAGAGATGAAAATTCAAGCGTGGGAGAATCATCAGAAAGCGAAATCAGAAGCAGAGATGCGGAAAGTCGAGGTACTTTATTCAACGAGCTTCCTTCAATGACCTGTTAGTGAACTCAAATTTCTAATCGATGGAGTCTCTTGGTTTATTGAAACTGACAGCCGTATTTTCCAGGTAGAAATTGAAAGGTTAAGGGGACGGGCACACAGTAAGCTAATGAATAAAATAGCAGCTGCAAGGCATAAGGCTCAAGAAAAGCGAGCAGCGGCGGAGGCCAAGAAAAACCAGCAAGCTGCAAAAACGGAGCAACAAGCAGAGCACATTCGCAGAACTGGCCGGGTCCCTTCCACATTTTGTTGTTGGGATGGTGCTCTTGATGTTCGAGTCACTTTGTACCTTCTTATCGATTTTCTGTGAATTGCATTGTATGTCCATGGTCATACACAGTAAGATGTAAGATGTTCAGCCTTCATGTAGAAACCTAAAAACGCTGATTTAGAGCCAGCCGATTCCTTTGTTCATCACGGCGACAGAAGAGTGTTAGGATTTAAGTGTTTAACAGCACAGTAATGTACCTGTATCTATCATCTTCCAGCAGTTCAATGCACAAAACGATATAATCTAAAATCACCTCAAGGATCCAGTCCGATCCACCATGTACAGACTATTTACTCCCATACTTTTGTAATTTAGCCCACACGTAATTGTAACATCCTGCCCAAACAGCAAATCCTCAAGGCCATACAGCAAAAAGAAAAAGATATTATATAAGACAACCTAGATCAGAACTCCGCCTCTTTCAACCTCTCGCCGCATTCCAATCTTCTTATACCAAAACAAGTTACCTCATCTCAATCCCAAACCAATCCTTATCTCAATCCCAAAACAAACCTCAACACTGCCTGAAATTTGAGGGAAAATGAATGAGCATAAACAATGTCTCGTAGGAGTTAAAACTAAAATCTTGATATCTTTACCGAAGACTATTTTAAAACAAAATTTATATTGAAACCCAATATATAACAGTAGTTAGAAGTAAGAACAGTAACTTGATGGTTAAAAGGAAATTACAGCTTAGAGAAACTTTTCTCAAACATACATAACAGACCAAAACAATAGAAGGATATCCAAATGTCCTTGCTCAAAATATAAGCTGAATATGGACATATTTACCATCAACCACATACAACGTGTTAATCAATCCAGATGGAATAACACTCAGACTGTTTATCACCCCCAGCTTAGTCAGTTTATTACTAGCCTAGCTGTTTAATTGAATTTGAAACATACAAGGAAGTCATGGACCTCGTACTTCCATGTATTTGCTATTGAGCTCGTTGCACTATTTTTTTTTGTTTAACCTTTCTAGTCAAAAAATCCGAAATTTTCTTAAAGTTCTCATCAGTAGCAACATCCACATTTTCTCTCCACTTATCTATTCCTTCCTGATCTGTCTGATGTTTCTCAAACTCAAAGTTGTTAGACAAATTTGTTGATATTGATTCAAACTTATCAGCTAGACGCCCTAGATTGTTGAACAATCTTAGGGTGTCCACATCATCATAATAGACTGGATGGTTCAAAGCAAACCACTGACACTGACGTCCACGAAGAGCCACTACAATAGGTTGCTGCATCCAAATCTGGTAGATGTCCTAGATGAAAGAATTGTCAAGCACCATAGATGCTGCCATTGTCCTCTTGGAGGCATACAATTCTTTCATCCAGGACATGTACCAGATTTGGATGCAAGAACCTATTTTAATGGCTCTTCGTGGACGTTTGTCAGTGGTTCGCTTTGAACCATCCAGTCTATTATGATGATGTAGACACCCTAAGATTGTTCAACAATCTAGGGCGTCTAGCTGATAAGTTTGAACAAATACCAACAAATCTGTCTAACAACTTTGAGTTTGAGAAACAGATCAGACAGATCAGGAAGGAATGGATAAGTGGAGAGAAAATGTGGATGTTGCTACTGATGGGAACTTCAAGAAAATTTTGGATTTTTCGACCGGAAAGGTTAAAAAAAAAGTGCAAGGAGCTCAACAACAAGTGTCAGCAAATACATGGAAGTACGAGGTCCATGAACTTCCTCTGTATGTTTCAAATTCAATGAAACATTATTGGCAACACGCTAGTGCTGGTAATAAACTGACTAAGCTAGGGGTGATAGGCAACCCGAGTGTTATTCTATTTAGATTGATTAACACGTTATATGCGGTTCTTGTGGTTGATGGTAAATATGTCCATGGTCAGTTTGAATCAGCTTATATTTTGAGCAAGGACATTTATGTATCCTTCTATTGTTTTGGTCTGTTATATTTAAGAAAAGTTTCCTCTAAGCTGCAATTTCTTTTTACCATCAAGTTACTGTTTTTACTTCTAACTACTGTTACATATTGGGTTCTAATATAAAGTTTTGGCTAAACATGTTTTAAAATGGTCTTCAGTAAAGATATCAAGGTTTTGGTTTTCAAACTCATACCAAGCATTGTTTATGCTCATTCCTTTTCCCTCAAACAAAGCCGGATTGACAATTTGTTTTAACATGTCTGCGAGCTCAAGAGCAAGGGTGCTCAACTCCATTATATCATCATGCAAGTCTTCTCCACCTACAAAATATCAAACAAGGACAATATCAAACCTGTGTCATAAAAAGCATAGAAATGCAGAAAGAAATAAAATCAAAATACTGATATTTTCATTAAAACAGCCACATAATCATCATGAATACGCTAAGATTCTATCAAAACTTCAAGTGTCATGTCTTCTGGTTTCTTAAAGAACTCAATATTGAATCCGTCCTCATACAACAAAGCTTTCTGTTACGCTTGCAGCTAAGGTTGGTTACTTAACCAAAAGAGGTAGTTGCAAATAAACACATTCCCCATAAAAGGAAATACTAAGTTTCTTGTCCCAATCAAGAATATCAGCTTCCATAATCATCAGTCCATCATCATGTACATCAACACCAGCTCTCACATCTCGATTGTCTACAATACCACCATCTCTTTAATTGTATTGAAATCAGGTGCAAGGACAAGTGAAAAACCATTTCCAACATATGAAATCTCAGCTTCCAATGCATTGTTTACCTCCATGTGGTTTTCATTCCTCAAAAAAAATTATGAAAAATAGCAAGAGAGCACGGCATTCCATGAAGTCACACTTGAGCATGAGATGACAGAGATGCTATCCCACAATTGGCAGCCACTTTTCGTATCAGCAGACTTGACACTAGCTGCCAGCAAATTGATATTCCTAGAGACAGCAGTAACAAAATTCTTCTCAAACTCATGTGCACTCCCTGCCATTATAATTAACTTCTTGTATATCTTTGTGCCATCATTTAAATGCGAAAACTTGCAATTGTAGTAACATCCTCGACATGCACTTGAACACCAATACAGGCAGAGTCAAAAGTCCTCACATCATCAACACCAACCATTATGTTAATAGTGAGTGAATTACCTCCTTCCTGCTCCTTACCATCAATCTCAATTTTCTGGTGCTTGACAACAATTACAGATACCAGATCAACCTCATAATATAGATTGAATTAGGACATACCACTATCCACTTCGGCTGGGCCTCTAACACACCCACTGCATACTAAGAGAGTATAATCACAAGACCTATCTCACCCTTCTTCATTGTCACTACAACTTTGTCAAGCTCCTCAATGACTTGCTCTGCATCTATGTTGAACTCACATGGTCCTTCACTTTCCCCATGAACCTTCAAAAATTCCTTATCGTCTTGCAATTTTCCAATCAATTCCACTGCAACAACATCCCCTTCATTTGGATGCCCATTCAAATCCACTTGTAGCACCTTCTTAATGACTTTCTTGCCAACTATCAATTCTGGAACTGTTTCCCATGATTCCAACTCTAGAAAAATATGAAGAGTTGCATTTGGAATTTAACTTCCTCACCACCAGATGCATGCTTACCTTGATCCCCACATATATATACAGACATGGAAGGAATACTATTAGCTGCAGTAATAGACATCAATTTACTTTCCAAAGCAGGAGTTGTACCGACATTTGAAGATGTAGCAGTAACCTTTAACAACACAAATTTATATGCAGACTGAGTCATCTAGATTTGCTCCGACAGCTA
Organism: Fragaria nilgerrensis; assembly: GCA_010134655.1. Classification (NCBI taxonomy): domain Eukaryota; kingdom Viridiplantae; phylum Streptophyta; class Magnoliopsida; order Rosales; family Rosaceae; genus Fragaria; species Fragaria nilgerrensis. The sequence goes on from CM020977.1 coordinate 9,843,857, forward strand.
ACTTTTTTACAAGCTCCAAGGCACAGCAAGCATATTCAAGCACTTGCTATCTAGCTTCATATGGTTTTCAGGAAATATCTCATGCAATTCTGCAGTACGGTAATCATTTCAAACAATTATTATAGACTTTCATCTTCCAAACATGTTATTATAGACTTTCATCTTCCAAACATGTTATTATATATCATTCTACCATTTCCTTCCCGTTTCTCCAACTTAACAGCAAAAAACCAACTCAATTTCTCCAATTTACTTCCAAGTAGACACAAAAGGTTGCCACTCAACCAAACCTTCAAACCTACAGTACCAAAATCAATGGTGGCCACACAAAGACAAATCTACTACTGCCTTCAACTGCCTTCAAATTCAAGTAAGTGTGAATCTCGTGACTGAGTCCTTTGTATACTACTTCAGCATACAGCTGCCATTTATCCATCCCTTGGTGCACTTTAAGTGCACGTTTGGTACCCAGTACTGCATCACCTCCTTAATTCGTAAGACTGTCCTGGACTAGTGTGGACTGCCTTAAATTATACTAATACTGGGCCACGTTTGATGTTGCATGGGATTAGGAAAAAAAGTTTTAAATTAGAGATGTCTCATGTTTGGTGATGCATTGGACTGGACTACTCTAACATCTAACAATCTTAGTCATTGAATTTTGACATGAAATCCAAAAAAAAAAAAAGTGTGATCAAGCATACATCTTTATCAAATGAGTAATATTAAGCAAAGGAAACATAGAAACAAGTATGAGAGCATGGCATCTGACCTCATCCCCTTTTCGTTGAAGCTCCAAAAGCTCTTGACAGTATGAAAGGCACTCGGCATGGTACATAGCAGCTAACTCTTTGATCAAGGACTTTCTTCTAATAATGCCAATCACTTGAAAGAAAAAACAGACAAAGGTTAGAGTCATGAAAAGGTTCATTATATGTCGCACAAAATCTTCTCTTAAGTAGTTACTGGGAAATATCATTAATTGGGTTTGAAGACTAAAGTGTCAAGTCAGTTTGCATACCGCGTGTTCCATCCTTTATATCAAACCCAATTATATCTGAGAGTCAAATTACAGTGATATAGATGTAGCCATAAAATTTAAAATCAGTTAATGAAAACAAAAAGATGTCCATCCTCTGCTTCCTATCTCACATAGACATTACCTTTAGCCACAATGCTATTTAGATTATGATGAATGCAATCTAGAGCCTAAGACAAAATTCGAAAGGAGACGATACAATGATTCACCTATCCCAAGTCTCATTTATCTTTTTAACCATTAGATTTTCACAAGTCCTTGATACACCCACAAGACATCAGACCCCAAATCCTATCTCAATTGTGAAAAATTTCACATCTTCAAAAAACCCAGAAAGAAAAACACAGTCAAGCCGTAAATGAGAGGGAGAGAGAGAGAGAGAGTTACTTCGGCTGGGATCGAATGGGGATCAGGAACGGGAGGATCATCGGTTTGAGTGGAGGGTGGTGGCTCATCAGAAAGAAGAGCTTCTTCTTCTTCTTGATCTGTGTCTGCTTCTGCTTCTGGTTCAGATTCTCCTTCTCCTTCTTCTTCTTCTTCGTCTTCTTCTTCTTCTTCTTCTTGTTCCTCTTGTTGGGATGATTCTTCTTCTTCTTCTAGACCCAAGTTTTCACACAGCGAGTTTTTAGGTCTGGTTTGAGAAATGACCAAGTTGTCCTTCTTTTAAGCGAGCTGTGATGTCGTTTGAGTGGTTTTTTTTTTCTTCTCTCATTTGTGTTTCACAAAAGAAGAAGGCAAACAAATGAAGTCCCCAGAGACAGAGTCCTCCACCCTCCTGAAGGTTTTCAAAGCTCACAAGGCCTTAAACCACTCTCTCATAAACCCTAAAACCAATTCACCAAAACCCCAAAGAGCTATGAACCCCCACCTCTCTCAAAATGAACCCAACTGAAGACCCACAAGCCTCTCTCTTCTTCTCTTCATCTTCTCTCAAGATGCTGTTGTTTCTTCGCAATCTGTTCCACACAAGTTGCAGAGTCTCCTCTCTTCGAGTAAGACCCAAATACCCATCATCTTCATCATTATCTAATTCCTCTTTTATCAATGCATCATCTTCCCCTTTGGTTTGGTTCACCAGTTTCTTCTGTGTTATTCGCTTCCCGTTTGTCACTAAATCCAATCCTGAAATGCTTCCTCAAATCTTAAATGTTGAATCTTTGAGTCAAATTGTTCAGCATGACTATTGGGACGATCCTAGAATCGTCAATGTGTTTGGTTCAGCCTTGGCGCCCATTTGGGTCTCCAGGTTTTTGGTTGAGCTGAGGAAAGATCCCAACTTGGCATTCAAGTTTTGTTAAATGGGCGAAAACCCGTACCGGGTTTCGCCACACTACTGAGTCTATTGTGTTTTGGTTCATGTATTGTTTGTTGGTAGAATGTACATTGATGCCCATGAGGTTATTAGGGAGTTGGTGTTGTTGAGCCGGGGGTTACGGGTTTTGATGTGTTTGATGGGCTGTGGGAGACCAGGAATGTGTGTTGGCGGGGGTTTGGAGTGTTTGATGCCTTGTTTAGTGTTTTGGTTGAGCTAGGGATGCTGGAGAAAGCAAATGAGTGCTTCTTGAGGATGAGGAAGTGTAGGGTTTGCCGAAGGTGAGGTCTTGTAATGCTCTTTTGCACGGGCTTTCCAAGTCAGGGAAGGGGGATTTGTCAAGGCGGTTTTTTAAGGATATGCTTGGGGCTGGGATTTCGCCTTCTGTTTTCACTTTCAATATAATGATTGGATATATGTGCAAAGAAGGCGATATGGAAACTGCAAGATGCTTGTTTGCACAAATGAAACAGTTGGGTCTTACACCTGATATTGTGACTTATAATTCTCTTGTTGATGGATATGGAAAGGTTGGACTATTAGATGATTCAGTGTGCATATTTGAAGAAATGAAGGATGCAGGTTGTGAACCTGACCTTATAACATACAATGCTTTGATTAATTGTTTTTGTAAATTTGAAAAGATGCCTCAAGCTTTTGATTTTCTCCGGGAGATGATGAGAAAGGGCTTGAAACCGAATGTCATAACATATAGCACTTTGATTGATGCCTTCTGTAAGGAAGGGATGATGCAAGAGGCAATTAAGATTTATATAGAGATGAAACGAGTTGGTCTCTCAGCTAATGAATTCACCTATACTTCTTTGATTGATGCAAGTTGTAAAGCTGGAAATTTGAGCCAAGCACTGAAGTTCAGAAATGAGATGTTAGATGCAGGAGTTAGCTTGAACATTGTAACTTATACAGCTCTACTGGATGGGCTGTGTGAAAATGGGAAGCTGGAGGAAGCAGAAGGAGTTTTCAATGAGGTGCTAAACTCTGGGATAATTCCAAACCAGGAAATATGTACTGCCCTTGTTCATGGGTATGTTAAGACCAAGAAGATGGAGAATGCTTCAGAATTCTTAAAGGAAATTAGGGGGAAAGCCTTCAAACCAGATTTGTTACTTTATGGAACCATCATTTGGGTCCTATGCTCTCAAAATAAGGTTGAAGAGGCTGTGCTTGTGATCAGTGAAATCAAGGATTGTGGTTTAAAGGCAAATCATTTCATTTATACAACGGTTATGGATGCTTATTTCAAGAGAGGAAACACCAATGAGGCACTCAATGTTTTACAGCTCATGCTGGACAATGATATCGAGGTTAGTGTCGTAACATATTGTGCACTTATTGATGGTTTGTGCAAAAAGGGGTTGGTCCAAGAGGCCATCAATTATTTTCAGAAGATGTCCGACATTGGTTTGCAACCCAATGTTGCAGTCTATACAGCCTTGATTGATGGTCTCTGTAAAAGTAATTGCATTGAAGCAGCTAAGGAGCTGTTTAATGAAATGCTAGACAAGGGTATGATTCCAGATAAAACTGCTTACACCGCTCTAATAGACGGGTACTTAAAGCATGGAAATCTTGAGGAAGCTTTCAGCATGCATAGGAGAATGAAAGAAATTGGTATGGATCTGGATCTGCATGCATATACTTCCTTGATTTGGGGGCTTTCTCACCTTGGTCAGATGCAACAAGCGAAAGCATTCCTTGATGAGATGATTAGGAAGGGTATAATTCCTGATGAGATTCTCATTGTTTCCCTTGTAAGAAAATACTATGAGCTAGGGAATGTGGATGAAGCCATCGAGTTGCAGAATGAATTGCGAAACAGGGGTATATGAACTGGAGTTACAAATTTTGTGGTTCCTAATGCAAGAACTTCAGCGGGGCTAATCCCAGCTTGGTTGTTGAGTTGGATATATGAACTCTCCATAAAGAATGGTTTTACTCACAGTATTGAATGGTTTCTGGCTGGATAGGATGATTTCTTGCAGAAGTTGTGCTTCGTGCCACCTGATGAACTATGACAACGACCATCAAGACATATTAAAGCTTCTTTATGGTCTAACTGGCAAACTCTGCTGCTTTCAAAACCTCGATATTTTTTCCAGGGTGAGTTTTTCTTCCCTGTCCAGGTGTATCATAAATCAAGTCAGTAAAACTAATACTTCTCACCTTTGCTTCTTGAATCCTTCAAGCTGCTGTTTAAGTACTATCTAATTATATAATGATACATGATATATACGACAGGCGGCAGTGATAACAGCAATGGTGATGGACTGATGGCAAGAACAGTGTTGTTGTTGCTCAGCAACCATAGTTCTGGAAAGGACATGTTGTAGTAGGGTGTGGTATTCCAGACCATCAGTGGTGTTGGGACTTGGAGTGTGGCTGTCTTTCCATGGTGGTGGTATATGTTGAAGCCAGTGACAGTGATGTGGTACATTACTTGAGGCAGTGGAGGCTAAGTGGTGTCTGTGGAATGTATTGTCCATAATCAAGCACACAAATGTGGCCTTCACTTTTATCTTTTCTGTTTCTGATTTATGCCTACGTCGTATATAAGTTGGATAGTTTCCCAAATCTTTTCATTTGGTTTTCAGCGGAGCTGTACGCAATGCAATCAGTTTTCCAGTAATTGACATCTGGTGATGAACAGTGTTCATCATATTCAGTGATGAATAGTAAATGGTTCCAACAATTTTCAGAGATGTGTTTATCCTTAACATTTATATATCTATTGGTGTATATCATAGAAGTTTATTCACTACATTCACACAGATCACATTTAGCTGCCATAGGTTTATTCAGTTGATGGTTTTGCTTGCACATTGTATCCCTTGTGCCATTATCAGCAGAAATGCGTCAGACTTTGTGATTTGCTAAAAACAGTTGCAGAAACGCATTTTGTAATCACAGTTGCCATCCTGAAAATCTAAACAACGGTGTGAACAATCAGAATCCGACCAACATGGAACACCAATTTCGATCTGCATCCTTGCTTCATTTCCAGCTAAAACCTGCAAAGTTGGTGAACCTGCACCCCCATATACACCAATTTCGACTAAATTTCATGTCATATAAAAGAAAACATCAACATAAATTTCAATGTACAGAGGGAAGGAGAGACTAACAACATGCAGTAACCAAGAGCATAACAAAGAAGGCCATTTTCACAGTCGACATTCTCAGATTGCAAGCGAGGATTTTCTTGTTATGAGAATTAATTTTATAGTAAGCATAGACCATGATGAGTTTGATTTGGTCAAAGTAAAACCAACTATGGTAATCAACATAATTCAAATCTACATATCTCATTTTGCGACCCAAATTAATGGAGCCTAATACTCAATATGTTCATACATGCCACCAAAATTAATTCATACAATCACCATTAGTAATCGCTTGAATGGTAACTTGTGGACAGACAGATTGGCCAAATGTCCATATATTTGAAATGACTTTAGATGTCCAGATTCCATGCAAAAATCTATCCCAAATTGCCAACTTCATCTGCCAATAAGACATAAATGACAATTTAATTGGTAAGATAATTTCCAAGGTTTTCCAATAAATTACTTTGAATTCGATTAATAAAGTAACATATACAGAACATCACCAGTCATGCCTTCTTCTTCAACAAACCCTCTCACTTTTCAATCTGTCATATCAACTCTTTGTATTGCAGCTATATGTTTTCTGATAACAGAAGCATTAGATCATACCATATATGCAATTCTGATCCCTATTTGTTTTGTGGTCTTCCCAGCTGGTGCAATCGTTGCTCAGAGTATTGCCGCCGGCCGATTCTCAAGTCTCTTCTTATTTCAAAATCAAACACACGAAGCATGGCAAGAGGGCTCGGAGATGGTGCTACCACCCCCCACTAGTTACAGTAAATCTCAATGTGAATTCGAATATGAAGAGAAGAAGGAAGGTAGAAGCAGTAGTAGTTGTGTTATTTGCATGGAGGATTTTGTGGAGGGTGAGTCTTGCCGTGTTCTGCCTACATGTGATCACATATTCCATTGACTTGTATTGACTCTTGGTTGATGCTTCATCCATCTTGTCCAATTTGTCGCAACTCTATATGCAAATGTACTGCTTGTGTTCTAGATGTTTGATTTAGTTCTTCATTCCGTTTCAGTTATTGTGAATGGTTGAATCATTTTATGATAGTTAAGACTCTTCATTATGGACAAGTATGTTATTTCTAAAATGTAACAATCTTTAGATTACAAAGAAACATGTCATGCATTAACAACGATAAATTAAACATCTGCAAATCAATACTACATTATCAAGCGCGCTATTGTGTACTTCATTAGAATAAACATATGAAGAATTGTTTAGTTAATCTTCTTTCTTTCTTGGTTGTTATTCAAGATCCCCTATCTAAATCGTTTATCAAAGACATTGCATGTCTTATGAGTTGGGCACAATGGTACCATAATGAATATCGTGACACTTAATTTCAAGTTAAAGGTAGCGATTGTTATGATTTAATAAAATCAAGCACAATTTTTTCCTCTTAAGTATTTAGTTCTTGATTGTAGCACAATTGTTTGATTAGTGTGTGATAAAGCCGTAAAAACCGATGTTGTTAGTTGATTTGAGATTTGCTCAACTGTGAGCGAACCATGGTTTCAAGTAGTTTTATTGTCGCTTCTTAGGTTATTTTGATATAGAGTATATAACTTATTACTTTATTATCTATTGTCGACTTTATTCCAAAAAAGTAAAAAAAAAAATTGCTAGAATTAACTTACAACAGATGGTAAATTCCTTGGGATCATTGATTTTAATGGGCTTTGGGCCTCCAATGTAACTTTCTGGATAAAATTCCGATCCAAATCCCGACTACGCAGAGGACCATCCGAACAAGCGTGAGCTTGCGCTGATTGTATCCCTACCACCCCACACTATATAAATGACTTGGAAGCACAGAGGTCAGGCTTGGATCCGAGGAAGCTTGGGGAGGTACAGGTTGAAGGAGACCCGAGGTTCGCGTTGCCGTTGATGTATGTTGCAAATATGTACGAAACTTTAGTTCATGAAGTAGACACTAGGCTTGCTTCCGTGGGGGATTTCGCGAAAAGACTATTGGTGTTGCTCTTGAAGCAGCTGGTGGTTTGTATAGATTGCTGGCTAAGAAATTTCCCAAGAAAGGTAATGAGTTTTCTTAATATGATATGCATGTTGAATTAAACAATGTGAAGAGTAAATGGCCTTAGAGAAATGTTCTGGGTTTTCCTTAGGACCATGTACATTTAGAAGAAGAGAATTGGCCACTTCTCATGAAACGAGGGCAAGATTTCCAGAGTTGGTTGTTGTTTGTACCTATTTTTTACACATCGGCCCGCTAGGCCGAATCCGTTGGTTACGAGGAAGATTACAACATTTAATGATAATTATTACGATTATTTTGTATAATTATCATCATAATTATTAAGATTTGCCGAGATTCATTATTTGGTATTAAAACCACATACCAAATATTGAAGCAACGGTGATATATGGCAACAAATTAGCATTATGGCTAATTAAAAGAATTGAAGACCGAAATTTCAACATAATTAGCAAATCAATTCCAACGAAGCCGCAAGAAGAAAGAAATAAACGTGTGATTAAGGAGAAAGCAATACGGAGTATATCTTTGATTCGGTCATTAAGACCGAAATATTTATTTAATGGTTTTCTCCTTCCTTAATTTTTTTTGTTTGTAATAGTATATATAGAAGACATATAGTTCATTGTAAAGGGTCCCCGACCAACACACACACTTCAATACAAACTCTATCAAATTCTCTACAATATCAATCTTTTTATCCATGTTCTAGCATAGTTCTCTTCTTCTTTTATTCGTTTTCTTTACATTCCGCCCTTTATCGCTTTCTTTACATTCCGCACTTTACTTTTATGTAATTTCTCTTTCGCGTTTTTTTAAATTCATGCACTTTAATTTCTTGCAATTTACGTTTCATGCAATTTAAATTTTCGTCTTTAGATTTTTGTTCTTTTACTTTTCGCACTTTAATTCTCGCAAACTTATACAAAAATCACAAAAAAGGAGAACCATTATCGATGAAAACGCTGAAAGTCCTTGCAACAAAGACAAGAGAACCTAAAGCCGAGACGGTTTCTTCCTCGGTCTACAATCGCTTGGAAGAAGTCAGATCAGGCGCAAAATATTTATCGAAAACCTCGCTTGGCCACCAGGCCGCGAGTTGACACGCCCGCGCATTTAGAATGATGATTGTTCTCAAGACCCTCGGCCTCTCTTTTAGGCCAAGACCATTTTTGAGCAAACAGTTGTACAAGAAGAGAGGCGAATCCGTTTTGTAGTAGTCAATGGATTGGATATTGTGGAAAAACCAAATAGCCTACCTATTGATGATGCGGAGTGGTAATGCTAATCTGTTACTAAATACCTCTACATGAGTTAATCACAAGGGAAGTTACCAAGTTGATCGGACAAGATTAATGACTAGTTTGCTTTTTATTGCAGGTTCATAAGATTGACTGGTCGGAATGAAGTGGCTGTCTCTGCTCGAGACTTTAAGTTCTACTCTCCAAGACACAAGTGTAGGCGTGGTCCATCAAACTCTTCTCCTAATATGCTCAGTTTACCTGTAAGCTTGATGCCTTGATGAGATTTGTTTCTTTAATAGTCGGAGCTAATTACATCACCTTAACAAAAGGGTTTGAATGTTAACTCTACCATGGAGAATGGGTTTTGTTGAACATTTGGTTTAACAAAATTGTATACGTGTTTTTCCGTCATAATGAGGTAAAATTTCATTATGATGTGACGTGAGCGTTAGACATGAGCGTAGTAGCCCTATATGAAATCTATTTTCTTATATTTTCGTCTAGGTTTTCATATAGGGGGTCTGCACGTATATACATCCGTCTAGATCCACCATAATGAGGAAAAATTCTATTATGACGCGACGTGAGCGTTAGATGCAAGTGTCGTAGCCTTGTATGAATTTCTATCTCTCTTATTCTTTCATAGAATTCGTACAACGAAACTGACGAATGTGAATACATACCTAAATATATATTTTATATATGGTGTAGCCTGAGAGGCTCCCTTTAATTAAGTTTTGGAGACTAGCCGGAGCTAGTCATGAAATTGTCAGTTTCTGAGTTGAGCGTTTTTGAGCTGTCGCATGCAGCATATTTTCTATAGAAATTAAATTGGGAATGCATAAATATTTTTATTGAATTCATTTTGTCCACTCACTCTAACGTTTGTAAATGTTTTTCCCCTGGGCCATTCGTTTTAAAAATGCTCAGTATGCAGGTAAGCATAGTTGAGGTCGAGTGTACATGGAGAAGAGGCATAGTCAATAGTATAGCTTCCGCTCATTTTTATATTTCTAGTTTTTTTCCTCTCAATTAGAGTTGCTCTGAACTGTGGTTGTTGGTTGTGAGATTTTCTTTTTAAAGTTAGTAAATAAATTAGGAGATATTGTGATTTGGGGAGCACGAAGGCTCCAGGAGTTTAAGGTTGGATTTGGATTTGGATTTTCAGAAGTGTATGCAGGTATTATTAGGAAGAGTTGTCCATTTTCAATGAAGGTTATGCCGAATTTTTTGGTAAACTTTCCTTTGAGGTGGTCCCTGCATTATTTACTTCGGGTTTCAAGGTGAAATTCGGGGTGGGTCCTGACAACAGTTGCTAAAGCCCTTGCTCTCAGAAACAGTCTCATTTGTGCACGAGAGAAGGGTTTCACAAACTTAAAAGTTGAAGGAGATTCCAACCTTGTTATTGACATGGTCAATGACAAATTTGACCCCTGTGGAGACTGATGAGGCTTATTAAAGACATCAGTATGTTAAAGAGCTCCTTCCATTCTATTAGCTTTAAACATATCTTTAGAGAGGCTAATTTTGTGGACAATGCTCTTGCTTCTCTAGGTCACAGGATTGATTTAAAATGTTTTTGGAAGGTTGTGTTGCCCCATAGGCATCTCTCACAATTTCTTTCGACAATGTAAACGTTGGGTGCCTTTTGGGCACTTCTATTTAGTTTGTTCCGTCCCACAAAACGAGCCTATAATCCATTGGCCCAGACTGTAGGAATCCAGACCCATTAAGCCCAATCAGCAAACCACACAGTTCGACCTGATCTCTTACCGGAGCTGCCTCACTGCCACTGTCATCAACAAAACGCCGGTGAATCCTGTCTCCCACCACTAACACAAAGCCACCAGTCAGCGCAGCCCACCAGCCACACACACACCACCAGCGCATAACCACCGTACCAGCCGTCATCCGGATTCGATTCAAGATCCGAATATGGAGAAACCATAGGTTCCCTTATTCGCAGATGATCTATATATACACGATAAGAAGCAGTAGAATATGATTGCATGTCATGTTGACAGCTTTAGAGCTTCCACAAAACAACTTGTTAAGAAATGGCTCAATCTGGAAATGAATTATAGCTAAAACTGAGTTAGGAAGAGCCAAGACATGCCACGGAAACTTGTTGGTTAAGAAAACATTGAGGGTTGGAATATGCACATTCCTGAGGATGATCTGCATATGAAGCTTGGTATTACCCTGTCGACATGCATATGAATAAAACTTGCACTTTCGGTGCATCTTAGCCAATATCTTATCATTTACTCTTAAAATAGGATTTGGCTACATGTATAATGTAGATGAAGAGGTTTGTTCAAACATAGCAAACACGCTATTCATGAAAATACAAAGTAAAAGGTAGGAAACATCCAAGAGATAGCATAACAGAAGTACAATTTATTTAGCTGAATGAACACCATCCAGACAGGAAGCAGAATCTTGGCATGGAAAACTTGTGGTGGGCGGAGGCATCTTGTCCTCAGGTGGTTTAGAAACGATCGTAGAGTCTGGAGGAATGTTGGAGGGGCAAGTTTGAGGCCAGTGGTCACATACCTTGCCACATAAATAACAATACATGGGAACAGGTTGCTTGCTGCCTCCTTCACTTATCTCACCATTGGCACCCATACTGTAGAAATAAGAACCATCGGGGCCTGGTTGGCGTGCCTTCTCACCTGTTAAATACATTATTATTATGTAACTTGAATAAATCGGTGCTAGTGACAAAACCTAAATCAAAGAATTGATTGAGCATGATTTGGAATTCTCTGTTATCGTATACATATAGATGAATGGAATACAAATTTGCATCTGAAAGATATCATATATAACTTCTCTCTCTTGGCTAGTTAGATTGGAAGCTCGGTTCTCTGACAGTTGAACATAATCCTCTCGACTGAGTTTACCATTACACGCTTCAATAGCTCCCAGGCCACCTTTTATATGAGAAATAATCTCCGTAAAGACTCTTGAAGCATCAAGCTTCTTTGTTAACTCGGTATTAAAATGCGGCCAGTATACTGAGCTAAACTTCTCATAACTGACTTCCTTTGTTCTTATAAATGTCTGCAAAGCAATTGATCTTGAACTTCGTACTTGACCATTAGTAACCAAAGTTGTATCAAGGAATCTTTCGAAGTATGAGTTTCTCAATGTTCCATCAAGCATAATCAAGAACTTCTGCAATGTGATGAAAGGAGGGTAAGAATGGGGAGGAACCTCATGAAATGAATCTTGGAGATCGTTGAATTGAGCTTCATCCTCATCAAAATCACTCGTATCAATCAAATTGGTTTCAGTTGAATGACTTCCACCAGATGCAAATCTGTGTACATGACAAAAATAGTAACTTGAAATTATGCTTCTCTTGAAGTGGCTGGTGTGAGGTATATAACATTTAAGAATCTCATTCAGAACATAAGAAAGAAACTCTTGCACAAGCAACAAAGGCATACTAGAGCAGAACATCCTAAACTAGAATTCTATAAATTCTCTGATGGTAAAAGAAAGAATATAGTGTACTTAAGCTAGAAAATGCACAACGAACCAACATAAATGTACATTATATGAAAAATAAGTCCTAACAGGAACGGTATATTCTCCTTAGTTGTCAACCCATGGAGACTGTCTGATTCAATCTCAAGTTCAGTATTTGAGATAAAAATTAAGCTTTGACTGACATATAAGGCATGAAACATTAATTTTCCGTAAGAAACATGTTCTCTTATAATTCATGATATAGTAATTCTCAATCATGTTTTAAATAAATAAAAGATAGGGAATAGATGAATAATCGGCCCACCTTTTCAAGTGCAAAACATGTTGCTTGATAGCATAACAGAGCTTCGGACTCACTGTCACGAAAAGCTGGTGAAGAACTTTCCCCTCAGTGGCTGTAGAACACTGTTCAACCTGGCTGCTTTCACTAAGCTGGCATCCTTGCACAGCCAACTGGTGCCACTGTTCTTTCTGATATAATTTCATTGTTAAAACTGTTGTTTTCCCAGTTCCTGATCGTCCAACTATAAAGGAACTTCTTCGATAAAGGATAATCTCCATTTCTTGGTCTGTAACTTCAAAAGGAAGATCAAGTTCAATACCCTCATGATCAGACAACAAGTGATTTACTACGCCAGATGACAGCGAGTAAAATTTCATCAGTAACAAACTTTCGCTGACCCTTGAATTCTCCACATAACTTCGACGATCAGAAGTGTCACCAACTAAATCATTCTGGATGTCAGTGCAGCTAAGATCCTTAAACCGCAATAATTCCAAAGAACTTGGCCAGCTCTTTGGAACTTCCAAATCACTGATCACAAAATGGAAAACAAAAGGAGACCGATAATTAGTTAAAAATTCAAAAAAGAAGAAAAATATGTACATTATATCACTGCTAAAAGTAGAGTCATTATTATAAAATCATGGACGAAAAGAAAACGATGATTATCTGTATAATCATCTGGAATATATTCTGGAAGGTAAATGACATACCCCTCGAGACATTTCTCCTTACACAGATTAATATACTCATCTGTGTGTTTGTTTAATATATTGTCCAGGCGATTTACCAACGTCGGGATATCATCTATAGGCATTATGTCCCAAATCTTCAATACTTGAATGAATCTCAAATCCTTTGCTATGTCTGTTGTGCAAACAATATATAGGTCTTCAACTTTAAATTTCTTCAGGATCAATGAAGAGTTACCACAAAGTATATCTGAACTTTGCATCTTCGGTCTCCAGCCACTGGCAAGCTTTAGTAGAACATTTAGCACTGACCTCTTCAAACTGACAGACTTCAGTTCTTGAATGACTTCAAAAAGTTATCACTAAAAAGTACCTGAAGATTATTAAAGAGCAGACCATCCAATTTCAGAAACTTTTGATATATGCAATCAGGTTCTTAGAAAATTAGGGTCGATCAAGAAGTAATAACAAAAATCAACATCTTCAATTACCTTCCATCTAGCTCTTCTGAAAAGTACACTGTCAGAATTTAGCAAATCATCTAGTTGGTTGAACTGTTTCTTCACTTGTAGTATGGCCTTGGCTAAATCCTCGTCTTCATCAGCATTAAAAAAGCATTGGCGATTTTTGGCATCAAGGACCAAGGCCTCCCAAACAGACTCGCTGTCACATAGAGTTCTTTCACTCCCCAAAATCCACAGGCAGTGCCTGAAAACATCAGAAAATCAGTAGTTATTTCCATCAAGCTATTAAGAAAGATGCAAAAGCATACAGGTTTATGTAGAACATACCTTGCCCTTGTAAGAGCAACATTAATTCTCTGCGGTTTTGAATAAACTCAAGTGACTGTTGACAATTGGATCGTACAGTGGAAAATATAATGATGTCCTCTTCCCCACCCTGGAACCCGTCAACTGTCTTCACTTTCACTATAAATCCATCAAGATTATTATATTTCTGTCCAAGTTTGTCCTCAATTGCCACTACTTGAGCAGCATATGTAGAAACTACACCAATACTCAGATTCTGTTTTGAATCAACCCATTCTGTTTACAAAGAGAAAACCGAAAGCGATCAATTGTCATAATGAGAAGATAAAGGTGATAGAACTTCTACAGTTTTGTGCTCGTTTGAGAAAATGATTAAAGGAATTATACTATCACATGCTTAATGGGTCATAACCTGCGTTTCTACTAAAGGAATTATAATAGATAAATAAATAAACCATATACAACCATCATGCATCAGAAGAAGAAAAGAAAGAAAAAAAAAACCTATTCAGTCTTGTAAACTATATATTGACAACCTAAATGGAACCAGTCCCACCAGAAGCTATGAAGCACAGAGCAGATATAAGAACTCTTGCATGCGGTTCAATAACTCTTATATGAGCTTTAAATTTCTAAACAGAATAAATATTTATCTTTACTAACACGATTTAAACTTTCAAGTCAATGCTATGCATACACCAAGACAATTTGAAATTTATTGACAAATATGACCAGAACAGAAGCTAAAGTGCACCATCACATAAAATAAAATGAATTAAAGGAAAAATTGAAACAAAAAAAATTGAGATGAGAACACGAGGAAGAATGCAACACGATATACCTTTATACAAATTCCGCAGTATTTGTGAAACAATAGCAACCTCAACCATATTCTTCCGACTACGTCCATCCTCATCTTTCTCTTCTTGTCCACCAATTACATTGATAAAAGAGTAAGGACCAAACATTGACCCTTTAAGATAGTTTTTCTCCTGGCTTCTCCTTTTAATATATGGAGCATCCAGGATCATGTTATTGTAGAAACTAGAATTTGGGAAGTAACTGATTGATGGATGCATCCTGTACTGCATATTCAGGAGGTGTTTTGAGTGACCAACTAAGCTTAACCTCTCAAACAAGCTTCTTGCAAAACCAGCTTCATCCGAAACCTACAGAAGTAAGAAAATTTAGTATAAATTAAACATAACTAAGTGGAATAAAAACTAATAAAGACGAGTAAAGACATGACATCTACTTACTATGCTCTTCACTATAGCTGGTAACTGACATTCGTCACCAACAAGAACAGCATGCTTCACACTTCACACTCTTTCATTGCGCAGCTTCGTCAATAACCACAACGCTTAGTGGCTCCATTGCCAGTTTATGCAACTTATATGAGCTGGATGCAGTGCAAAATATCAAGGAAGCACTTTGAAAACAATATGCCATTAGAGACTCTTGCTTCATAAAGTCCGGAAGATCAAGCTTTCTAAGAGAGTCAAATAGTTTATGCAAGACTTTAAGGCATTCTCTTCTATTTGTGTACAGAAGAAAAGAGTTATCAACACATGTCTCTGATATGTCTTCTACTTCAGAATGAGAGAAAATGTCTTCAAGTGCTTCAGGAGCAACATTACATTGAAACAACAATGATTCAAGGGAATCTACCAAGTTGACAAGTGAACCCATGTTTTGGAAAATATCTACGGAAATGTGATTTTTCGCCATGTGAGTACAGAAGATAGAAATGCAATATCTAAGAGGTGATGCAGCAGAAACAAATCTATCTCTAATGAACTCCAATGAACTCCAGAAATGTTTTGCACTTGTCCTTGCCAACTTTAGTGACAATTCTGCTTTCTTTCACTTTCATTTGGCCTGTCGTCTCCAGTTCCTTCTCAATAGTTAACCCCTTTTTCAAGAAAGTATGGTAGTGAGAAACACCATCTTCAAGACATTCTATCATGGAAGTAAAGCAATGCCTCCAACCAGTCTGTGGCCCTAAGCACTCTACAAGCCTTTTGAGACGGTAATCCAAATATATCTCTTCAACGTCTGAGCCAACTTTGAGTCGCTCCTTATTCCCAAATAGAAGAACTTTTCCCAAAGAACAATACAGAGCATTGGACTCTACTTCAGTCACCATCTTTACAAGGCGAGAAGCAATTTCAGTTATTGCAACATTTGTTGGGGCACAGACCAGAGTCCTACAATTCATCTGTAGCAGGCTTAAGAGTAGAGTGACAATAGTTTTCATCTTTCCAGTACCAGGAGGACCCCAAATCAGTTCCACAGCAGACTTGTCACGAGAATGCAGCATTTCAAGACAGGCCAAAACAGTCCCAGTTTGGGATTCATTCCAGCCAGATGATAAACTCTGTACCAATCCCACATTCACAATGTCATTGTTCTTTTCAGAGCAGAGACTTTTCTGAGTCTGTAATCAAGCATAAGGTCAGTCAGTTCCAGCAATATATGACAGTTTAAAGAAAGAAAGAGTTACAGATACATATACGATTACATCTAAAAAACAACATTACTTAATTTCAGTGGTACACAAGTATTAGAGTTAAAATCAAGGGGGAAACATTGTCATATTTCTTCATGAACTTTAAACAAAAAATATTGTCTCAATATTAATAAATTATGACTACTGATATTATAAAGAGATTTGTTACTAAAGTTGGCTGTGAAAAAGCTGAATACACCGAATAGGTGAGTACTTGCTATGGTGTGACCAGTATTACATAACATCTTACATCATCTATAGTTTATGTAACACAACTAGTTCCCATGTTAGTGAATGTACTAACTCAACTAGTCAAAATCTACAGAACATATCACAATTCACAAAGCTCTTACCACAGAATCAGGGCACAGAACTTCCTTGATAATCTTCAGGTTTTTGGACATGTGCAAAGCTTTCCATATTCTTCCATTTGGTATTAAGTTCACTAGGAAAACCATGACCAATGGTGTTGTGCTCTTTAAGACTTCAAGCTCTTTGGAAGCCTTGACTTTAAAATGAAAAGAAGTAGTGTCATCATTTTCTGACACTTTAGTGACTGATCCAAAAGCCCATGACCTCCCTACCCTTTGTAAATCTGAAACAGTTTCAGGTTTAGCATTTGCTAAAACAAAAAGATCAACAGGCAAAGTTTTATACGGCTCCTTGCCACGGTCATTGAACCTGTTTCGCCAGTAATCAACCTTGATATCATAGAGCTTTCTTCTTCTTATTTTGGCATTTAAATAAACTATGGCTTTAGAAACTATGGCATATGCTCTGTGAATAGTCTCCATATTCGAATGGACTTGTGCACGTGTTTCTTCCAATAAAGGATACAGATAACACCCGAAGTAATGCTCAACAGAGTTAAATGACTCAGGAATCTTTTCCACCTAGAATAACAAACACTCACAGTAAGTACTTAAAACAAAGAAATAGACAAATAATCAGTACTTACTCCTTGTTTCATTGAAAAAACATGTATTTAACTATTCACAGTAACAGCCGCCTTAAGAATTCTCTAAAGCCGTTTTTCGCAAATGTATGAATTCTTTACATGCATCTTAAACATCTAAGTAAATCCAAAAGGCTTTGGTACTCATAGTTTCAGAATTCAATCACAGCACACAATCAAAACAGAGCCTTTTTCTTTTGCACATCTCTGTTCATCATTACCGAATGAACAACAAAACCCACAACAAGAGTATCAATTACATTTTTACATTGCAGTAAAATCAAAGCATCAGCAAAAATTAAAAAACTGAAACAGTTGGGGTGGGTTAAGATTAGGTCTTTCTGAGTCATCAAGATTTGGTGGGCTTTGAGCTACTAAAAAGAAACCTCCTTTCACAACCGTCATCAAGATTCAAGCCATAAAACCTTTCCCATTTCACTCATCCATGCTAAGTAAACATAAAGACGCAACCTTTCCTCAGTAAAAACACGAAAGATGTGATTTTTATGCAGCAAAAGTGAAAACCAATTACCTTGTTCTTGAAGAGACGTTCGTTGAGAACGTCATCAAGGGACCAAGAGAAGACTGTATCGGCCAAAAGGTTGGGTCTTTTACCCTTCTTCTTGTGTGAAGCTTCCATCTTCACCTTTTCCAATTCAAAGGCGCTTGCTTTTCTTGTCTGCATTCAAAACAAAGCATGTGATTTTGATTTTGGAACCCACAAAGTTGTGTAGAGAAAGAAAAAGAACTGATTTTGAAGAACAGAAATGAAAGAAGTACATTACATTTTCAACTCTCTGGGATTGTGTGAAAAGAGAGAGGTGAAGCTTCGGTGTGGAGTAATCAAAAGGGTTTAGAAAGTGAGAGCAAATTGTAAAGGCTTGGAGGAGAAGTAGTTCATCTCTTGACCATTTGACCCTTGTCTTCTCTTTTTTATGATTTATTTGGCTTGGTTATGTGAAGAGGGTCATTGGGAGTCGGGACAAGTTTTACCGGAAAAGTCCTAAGCTGGTCGTATTAGGTAAAAGCGACTTTGGTCTTTATATAAGTACCAAGTTCATATTTTGTAGGCAAATTCGAAGCAACTGTGTTACATACTCTAAAATTTTCATAGAACACGGAAATTATAAAGATCAAATTCGAAACAACTTTGTGTTACACGCACTACAATTTCTCATAACACATTTTTGTATAGAGCATAGTTCATGGGTCAATAAAAAACTCATACCAGGAGAAGATGCGCATGGAGTCTCAAAGGAGAGGCCAAGGTTTCTTACATCTCCATGGCAACTTGAGTCGGGTGCAGCCATACTTTCTAGGGTTCGATTCAATGATAGGGTGCGAGTTTTAATTCGAAGAACCATGATAGAGTTTCTCATGCACTCCTTTTATTTCCAAGATCGCAGATGGCCAGATCAAGTCTCTCGGTTTGAGCCGTGGATCCATATGGTGTTATAAGCTTGATGTTTTTCCAGAATTTACTCCTAAATTTGCAAATTTCAGATCTTTGTCAAGGTTAGATTATCAATTTGGACCTTTGGGTAGGCACGTTTGCAGCAACTTGAGTTGAACACTACACAGTTTCCATAGAGCTCAAAATTATTGACATTACTGGTACTGCAGATATAGAACAATGCAAGTCGACCACTACTTGTTTATGCAGTAATTTCTCACAACACATTTTATATAATACTATGATTCATGGCTCAATGTCATATGGAAAGAACAGAACAAGGGAGCTGAAACAAAAGACGAAAGAGAAGGCACCCTAGTTAAGTAATCAAAATCTAAGGTGCCACCTTTTTATCTAGAAGATTTAGCTCCAAGCAAGTTCGTATGATGGAAATACAAAACTTTTGGCACGCTCAGACGCAAGTGATCGTTTCATACAACTAGTTGTGCATTGAATCTAACAGTTTGAGAGCCAAAGCTTGCTGATGCTCTATATAACTTGAGTCGGCAACGAACCCAGCTTTATCCTTCTTCTCTTCTCTCTCACTATCATCATCACTATCAAAGTATATCTTTGACCTTTTGTGCGATCGATTATCAGATGGCTCTTCTTCTGACTCAGATACGTCATCATCCTCTTCTTCTGCATTTGCTCTCTTCAACTTCATCTTCTCCTTCATTCTTTTTTCACGACGACGCTGGCGGTCTTTTTCCTTGTCTTGCTTGTCTGTCTTCTTCACCTCTTCCCTAAGCCTCTTATGAAATTGTTCTTTCTTGTCTGCAGAAAATATAATGTAAATATCAGGACACTAAACCAAGCAGCTGCAAACACGTTCCAGTTCATGCACAACATGTGGGATAAAGTCATGATATTCAGGTGATTAAAACTTGTTATGTATTTATTCTGCCTGAGCCAATGATAGAGGGAAGAACATACTTTCCTAAATCCCAACCTCAGACACTCAATTGTAGTGGAATCAACCTATTATTTCAGCACACATTCAGGCTTCATTATTTCAAAATTCAGGAATCAATACATACCTTGAAGTCCATCAAGAATGCTGGGATCACTGGGAGCAGCCAACCTTGTAAGTGGGTCCACCAAATTTCCGTTCACATCAAAGACCCCCCTAGTTCCCGTAGGTTTATCCAAGTTGATCTTCAACTTCTTTTTCTTCGAAACCCGAGTTGCCGGCCTACAGGAAAAAATGAGCGCAGAATAAAAGAGTGAATTAAATGAGTGATCAAAGCATTCATTGATAATGCATCCATAACTACATTTGGATGAAACTATTTCGCTGGTAAGAATCAGTAATTGCATCTATTACTAAACTTGTCCAACCTATATGTGAATTAGTGTGTTCTTGATGACTAGAATAATAAATAAATAAATAAGATAAGCACATTTTACAAGCAACTTACATAATATCTGCAACCTGTCTTCTTTCCTCCTCTCTCTCAGTTGGTATATCATTTATTCGAAGAAGACCTTCCTCCACTTCCTCTTCCTCCCCATCACCAATATCAAGCTCCTCTTTATGAGTCTCTAATGCATCCTCCATCTCAGAACTTTCCGGTTCAACAATGGGAGACAGTTCCAAAGGTTTCTTAGCTTTCATTTTATGGTTTGAAAAACGGATCTTGGGGGTCATTGGTAAACCCATTGATGCGGAAAACTCATCAACTGGCAGTTGCATCACGTCAAAAACTTCTTTGTCCTTGTGATTTTGAATAGACTTTGAATACGTGATAAAGGCCCTTTTGGCCAGACCTGGAAGTGTGTCAGGGTACTTGACTAGCAAAGCTGACAGCAACCCACGTATATCCAATTTTAGCCTGGGGATATCAAAGCATTCTTGTTGTTAGCCTGGGGAAGCAGCATAACAGCAATTTTAGCATGGTGAAATGAACAATAAACAAAGTTCTTGCAACCACATATATCCACTTCCTCTTCCAGAACAAGAAGAAAAAGAAAGTCTACCTTGATGCAATCTATGGGTATTTTTGCGGCATCTAGTTTCTCAAGCATTTTTGTTTCTGAGGGCATCACAAATAAAAGTGATCGCCCTTCGGATTGATAGCGAGCAGTTCGGCCAATTCTGTGTATATAGGATGCAACATCTTCTGGACAATCCACCTGCAAATTGGGAGATGAAAATATAAACAACTGATAACGAAACAAAAAAAAAATAAGGAACCAAGTTTTTTTCGTCATATACTACACCATAATAACAAAATTCTTGGAGCAAACAACTCACCTGAACAACCCAATCGACTGCCTGGTTGAAATCAAGGCCTCTCGAAGCAACATCAGTCGAGAAGAGAACTGTAGCTTTTTCATGAAACTGCGAGTATGTTCCCATTCTTCCCTCTTGCTTCAATTTACCATGAAGACACTTCAAGGGTATTCCAGGACGGAGCTTCTTAAATGCTTCATAGACAAACTTTACCTATTAAGTAGCAATTTATACTTTATATCATATAAAAAGAAAACTTATTTATATCAACAACCAGAGCAACGATAAATGATATAAATGAAGGTGAAATCTACAGTCCACTGGAACAAGACTGATCTTCAACATAAAGGAAAAGGGTAAGCTAGCCTCTAAACCAACTCTTGCATATGCTATGATGACATTTTCTGGCATGAAATTATTGTGCGTCAGTGGAATTAGAAACAAAATGGCACCTGTTTACGTGTCAATAAGAACACTAGAATCCTAGAATTCAGATGTGCCTTTATGAAGCTCCACAGCATATCTAATTTTTTATTGAGAGGAACAATCATTGCAGTTTGCTTCAAACGATTTGGGGTGGCTCTTGTAGCTTTCTCATGCACACTAAGGTATTCTGGGTCCTTCAAACTAAGTCTTGCAAGATCTTGAACCGACTTTGTTTGAGTTGCAGAGAAGAGAAAGGTTTGTCTTTTCTTAGGTAGCTGTGAAATGATGGCGTTCAATGCCTTCTTAAATCCCACGTCAAGAATACGATCTGCCTCATCAAGAACCAAAACCTGTTCCCTGGCCAGGAAAGTCCACCCAAGTCAGCAGATAGATATATATATATATATATGTGTATACAGGACTGACTATGGAATATAAGTATGATGAACTATGGACCACAAAAAGTAATAGAATAGGATGTCATCAGAAGACTAATAGAATCAGAACTAAATCTGATAACTGATGCAAAAGAAGCAGCAACTGCTGCTGCCGCATAAATACTATCCCCCCCCCCCCCCCCACACCTCTCAAAATCAAACAAGTAATAAAAAGTAGACCTGAAGCTGAGAACATTCAAAATTCGGTGTCTCATCCATGTGTTGTAGAAGTCGTCCAGGAGTGCAAACCAGTATGTTCAATTCATTTACACGCTCCTTCAATTAGGAGGCCAGCACTAAAATTATGGTGCTTTCCAACTGCTCTTAACACATCAAACGTTTGACTAGCTAGTTCCCTTGTTGGAGATATGAAAATGCTGCCTACCCCATCCTCAGGATTCCATCTCTCTTTATACAATTTTTCCAAGAGCTGAAATCAACAATGTACAAGAGGTGAATAAAAATGTCTTTTCTAAATCTATCCAAATCAACACCAAATGAAAGTAGTGATTATAGGAACTGTAAAGCATATAGTTCAAAGAGAATGCACAGACCGATATGCAATATATCAAATATCAACACTTTAGAAATCTTAAGCCAGAACTTGGCACAAAGCAAATGTTCCAAAACTCAATTAACTGAACCAAATACTAGCCATTTACACTATTCTTCACCTCTCACAAAACAAAGCATCACACAACTCATAGCAACTATCCAAAATCTAAGCAAATAATCTGACTCTGAGCAACAATCACACAACTCAATAAACTAGAACAAACACAAGCTCTACCTAAGACCCTCCAAACTTAACAGTAACTCATCCACTTCCTCACATTTCTCATCAACCAATGCCACCCAAATCCCTCATCTCTCACAAAAACCAATCATAAATATAAAAACCCAATCTTTCACAGC
Source organism: Fragaria nilgerrensis (assembly GCA_010134655.1). Taxonomy (NCBI): domain Eukaryota; kingdom Viridiplantae; phylum Streptophyta; class Magnoliopsida; order Rosales; family Rosaceae; genus Fragaria; species Fragaria nilgerrensis. The sequence goes on from CM020977.1 coordinate 9,866,769, forward strand.
TCAAATTCTAGACCAAAAACAAACTCAAAATTCCAACAACCACCCAGATGCAAACTCCATCTCCTAAACCAAACCCACATACCGGAATCACAAAAGCCAGAGTCTTGCCGGAGCCGGTCTTGGCGGCGCCGAGAATGTCCCTTCCGCAGAGCGCGTGTGGCAAACACGCGCGCTGGATGTCGGTCATGTCGGTGTACCTGGACTGGCGCAAGGCGTCCTTGGTCTTCTTGGAGACGGGGAGCTCGGCGAACCTGGTGGCGCCGGCGTAGCGGGAGAAGGACGTGGGGTCCACGCGCCCGATGGGGGCGTTGGAGGGAGAGGCGGGAGGGCAACACGCGCCCGATCGGGTTGGAGCCGCAGTCGGGTTTCTGGGATTCGATCCATGAATTGAGGAGCTTGATTTCTTCGACCTCTGATAGCAGCTTTTGCTTCCGCATTGTTTTCGATATGGGTTTTCTCATTGTTGCTCTCCCTGCGACGACGACGTTAGGTTTTTGGGGTTTTAAACTGATGAGGGTTTAAGCCTTTACGGCTTTACGTGAAAATGTAAAAGTTACCTTAAACAAAACAAAAACGGTAAATTTTCTCTTGTTTTTATTTTTTATTTTTTTTATCAGTTAAATAACTCGGATAGTAAAACAAGTCTGGTGAGAATAATCATTCTATAAATAAGTGGTCACTAGTTTCACTTACAATCATTTTTTAACTATTTTTTTATTTAATATAAAAGTATAGGAATTCCTGGAACTTTTGATTTTATTTTGTTTTGTTTATGATAAGGAACTCCTGGAGTTAGTAATGAGCCCTATTTAGCTCCTCCTGTCCTCCACGTTTGAAGTGGATGTTTGGGAGAGTTTGTACAATATTGATTGATTGCTTAGAGTTGACATGTTCCCATTTGATAACTCATAAGTCAAGCATAAGAGTGAATCTGTAACTGGAATTTAAGACTTGATCAATAGTTCTTTGTTTACCGTATCTTTTCTTCTGATGTGAAAATTTCAAACCAAGTTTATAATTTTTTCTTTTCCTACTAGTTTGGTGAGGTGGTCTCAAATACATGACTTCTTTACTGTCCTTGTTGATGTGTGTGTGTGTGTGACATTTTCTGTCTATCAGCCGGACTGTTCATTTTTTATTTTTGGACAAGGGCTAGACTGGTTGAAGGCAATACACATCCATGTGCTTTATAAATTATAATTCTGTTTAATTTTTCTTTCATCCAGAGTTACAGACTCGTTCAACTGTTTTTGGAACTCTTTGTTTGCTGTTTTGAAAACTGTTTTGTATTTTTTCTGTTTCTGCACAGATCCCAACAAACTCAGCTGGTCTTATTGAGTATAGGGCACATCCTTTCTGGCTACAAAAGTACTGCCCCTCTCATGAGCGTGATAGGACTCCACGGTGTTGTAGCTGTGAAAGAATGGAGGTGAGCGAATGAAAATATGATCTACATTTGCCTGCATAATTCCTGCAGAGAATTGAAAGGATATAGGAGTACTGCAATCACTAGCTAGCTAGCCGCAGGACATTTTTGTAGATTTTCCAAGATGCATCTGAAGCTCTCAAATTTAAATCATTCTTGGTAATTAAAGATATGACTCCCAATCTTGCAGCCAAAGGACACAAAATATTTGTTACTTGATGATGGGCGAAAGCTATGTCTGGAGTGTCTAGACTCGGCAATTATGGATACTCACGAATGCCAACCCCTTTACCTTGAAATACAAGAATTTTACGAAGGTTTGAATATGAAAGTGGAACAGCAAGTTCCAATGCTCTTGGTAGAGAGACAAGCACTAAACGAGGCCATGGAGGGAGAAAAAAATGTAATGCCGATGCTTTAAAACTTTCTCTTTGAAAATCAATTGCCTTTTCATTTCTTCCCTCTAATGTTTGTTTGAACTTTCGTCACTGTGGGCAGGGTCATCATCACTTGCCTGAGACTAGAGGACTCTGCTTATCAGAAGAACAGACTGTTACCACTGTAGGGATTTCTTCCCCCCCCCCCCCCCCCCCCCCCCCCAAATATGGCTGTCAAAGTGTCATTTCTATTTACTGAACTACCAGTTCATTGGATAAGAGTTTTCCCTAATTATCTGTGTCATAGATTTCAAGGAGGCCGAAGATTGGAGCAGATTACCGGATGATAGACATGAGAACCAAGACTTGTAGACTGGTTCGTCACTGTGAAGTGACGGCAATTCTCGTATTGTATGGTCTTCCTAGGTAGTATCACTCTCATTCCTTCTTTGTTCTGATTCCAGGTCTAATTCGTATTAACAATTATATATAACATAAACCTCCCATAAACACAGGTTATTGACAGGGTCTATTCTTGCTCATGAGATGATGCATGCATGGCTACGGCTCAAAGGTGTTTGTCTGCCCTTCACTTGAGTGTTCTATTTATCATGTTGAAAGCATTTGGTTTTGACTAATTGAGTATACTGAATGATTGCTTGTCAGGTTATCCAAATTTGAGCCCCGAGGTTGAAGAAGGTATCTGCCAAGTGCTGGCACATATGTGGCTTGACGCAGAGACGTATTCTGCTCCTGGTAGTGATTTTGGAACATCATCTGCGTCTTCCTCTTCCTCCTCAGCGCCCTCTTCTACTTCAGGATCATCTAAGAAAGGTAAACGTTCCGACTTTGAGAAGAAACTAGGTGACTTTTTTAAACACCAAATCGAGTCAGATTCATCCACAGCTTATGGAGAAGGATTCAGACAAGGTAACCAAGCAGTGCTCAAGTATGGCCTAAGGAGAACCCTCGACCATATTCGAATCACAGGAAGCTTTCCTTGAACTTGTAGAAAGTGAAGATAAAAAGAGTATATATTACCACATAAAATCCGTATACATATTAAGATAAAGAGAAGCAAAAGAAAAAGCTCATTTCTATGTCTTCTCCTTAACAGTTTGGATAACAGAAAATGTGAGACTCATTTCTGCATTACTACATTTACAAGCCAAGCTGTTGAAGAGAAATTGTAACAGAAGGATTGTTTCAGAGACACAATGTTACATTTAACAACGGGTACTATATGCTATATTATAGGAAATAGTTTTCGATATATGCAAACATGGGAAAATGCTTAATGTGATCAGTCATCAAATACCTGAAATGAATCAAATTATGATGAAGTATCTGAATCCAAATCATTCTGCATTTATAGATTAATATAGGATCCAATCTACACTTTGTAAGCGGCATTTATTCATTCATTGCCATGATATATTTAGGATTGAGAGCTTGGAATAGATTCTGTAGCGGTATTTTGTGTTTGTTTTGAGTTTTCCTTGGCTGCCTGAATCTGTTCCAATGCATCCACAACTTCCTTCATTAAAGGACGATCTTCAGGATCTGGTACTAGGCATTTTTGGATGATCTTTGCTATTTGTAGTGCTTCCCGGGAGGAATATTGGTCCTTTATCTTGGCATCTATGAGGGTTTCTAATGTTCTTTTATGAGAGAGAAGTGGTTTAGCCCAATCGACTAAATTATGTTTGTTAGAAGAACGGTTCACATCAAGGGCCTTTAAACCTGTCAGCATTTCGAGTAGCACAACACCGAAGCTATACACATCACTCTTCACGTACAAACAACCTGTTAGACATAGCAGAGTTTATTAATTTGTAATAACCAACAAAGACATGCTTCATATATGAACCTTCCCAATGCTGCCCAGTTTTTTGACCGAGATAAGTTTCACTACCTGTGGCAACGTACTCTGGAGCAGCATAACCATATGTGCCCATAACTTCAGTCTCTACATATAGCTCTCCATCACTTGGCCCCAACATTGCCAAGCCAAACCCTGAGAGTTTTGCATTGTAATTCTGCAGAAGATAAATACAGAAACAAATTTTAATCGACTTCATGTACACATATTCCTATTTGGTCACAGGTTACTGCTTGTACCACTGCCCCCATCCTCTGAGATACTAACCGAATTAAGTACTTTCCAAGAACAAAATAAAGCTTAGTTGCACCAAAAAAACCAAAGATGAAAAGAGAGAAATAGAATAAATTAACCTCATCAAGCAAGATAGTAGAGGCTTTGAAATCTCTGAGGATGATTTGTTTCTGTAAACTATGTAAGAAAGATAAGGCGCGAGCTGCTCCGATAGCTATTTTGAGTCTGTTGTCCCAAGACAGTACTGCTCCTGGAAATGAAAGTTGTGCTAGGGTTCACTCATTGTTAAACTTGTGATAAAAGCAACAAAATTAAGTTCTCATCATTGAATTAGGTTTCTTACTTCTGAAAAGATGATCCGCCAAGCTTCCTTTCGGCATGAATTCATAGACAAGGAGCAGCTCCTTATCCTCTGAGCAGTGTCCCAATAGCTTAACAATGTTAGGATGAGAAAGCCTTCCTAGGAAGTCAACCTCTACCTGAATTATTAAGCATAACAAAGAAACAAATAATTTATCTTCATCTTCTGCAAAAACTGTGGTACAAGAACATTTCTCTCATTTGAGTATTAGGATTCGAAAAACTGGCAGTTGCATATATGTCGCAGGTTGTATAATTTTCTTGATATATGAAAGTTCATAAGCTAAAAAAGAGGTTCAATAACATCCTGGGTGTTCTCCTAGCCAATAATTCTAGTTTCATGAAAGTATATATATATAGTACCTGCCATTCTTTAAGGCCTTGAAAGCTATCTGGGTTCCATTTCTTGACAACAATGATCATTCCAGTGCCAACATTTGAAGGTACAAGAGTCTTTTCATCCAGCCAACCCTTGAAAACCTTTCCAAAGCTTTCCTCACCAGTAATCTTTCTTGCCGAAAATTCCTAGTAGCAGTCTTTAGCTCTTCGTAACTGAAAACTCTTGAGTTGGATGTCTCGGAAATATGGCCCTCAGGCTGAGCCTCACAAAATGCATTTCTTCCGGCGCTTCTGCTCATCATGCTTGAGACCTTGCTCCTGCTCTCCTTTCTCCACCTTCCTAAACATTGGTACAGCATCTCCATAATCATAATATGACTTTGATATTAAGAAGGAACTCAAGGAAGCAAATAAAGAAAGTAATATGCTTGAAACTGCAAGAATGTTAAGTCTTATATATAGAAAACTTTTGAAAAAAATTTCAGTTTACCCCCCAAATCTTTGTTGGCAAAATTAGTTCAGTCCTACAACTTTTTTTTAAATCAGTTCACCCCTTCAACTTTCATAAACACATCAATTAGGTCCAATTTTTAAATTCCTCTCGAAATATGACGTCACCAAAACTGTTGGAACTGACAAGGGAACCTATAATTCAGCTTTATCCCCTCATTTTCAATGAAATGTCTGAAATTATGGGCCAATTTGTCAGTTCCAACAGCTTTGGTGACGTCATATTTCAAGAAAAATTCAAAAATTAAACATAATTGATGTGTTTACGAAAGTTAAAAGGACGAACTGAATTAATTTAAAACTTTTAAGACCTTAACTATATGAACCCCACAGAACTCCCACACCTATATATGTTAAGGATGGAACTCACAACTTGGACTTAAACTGGAACGTATAAAATTGGCTGGTGTTCTAAGACACCATTAAAAAAAAAAAAAAAAACTATATGAACCGTAACCGATACGTTTGGGGAAACAACTTCCCCGAATGTCATCATTGTTGACTAAAAAGAAAAATGAAAGTGACCTTTGTGAGGGCGAGGTACCAAACGTTCAAGTCGCTTGACCAACATGTTGATTTTCCTTGCCAAAGCCAAGGTCTTTTTGCAATCCCTTGCCGATTCAACAAGTTGGTCACCATTTTTCCTTGCCAAAACCAAAGTCTCCTTCCCATCCCTCACTCCTTGCACCTTCAATACGTCAAGCAGTCTTCTCAAACACCCATCTAGTTCCACAAGTTGGTCCGTGTAGTGAAACTTCATGCAGTTCCATTTGCTAACCTTTGATGACTTACGAACGAGCTCTACACCCTCCTCCATATGTTGTATGAGATACTTCATCTCCTCCGCCGGGAGACCCAATTCCATGTTCTGCTCTGCTATCTTTTCGATCAACGGTTTTAGAAGCTCTAAAGTGAATTTGATGTTCTTGAGGAGGGAATTAAACGTCGTAGACTTGTCAATCGCTTCCTTAACCACATCAAACAGCAACCCGAATGCTGCTCCGAGAGCTGCCCCGCTTAGAAACTCCCCTACCATTACCATTTTGTTGGCTGCATGAGAAAAAGAGAAAAGAAGAGTGAAAAACATACAGGCGGAGACTACTGAACTTGAAATGGAGCCAATAATTCAAGTGTTTGGATTAACAAAGGCCTATTTCTTATAAGTTAAAGAAGCAAGATCAATCACTTACAGAAACTTAGCTGCTCCAAAGGGTTTGCTTGGGGGAAGTCTTTATAGAAACTTATAGAAAGATACCTATAGTTATTTTTCTCACTTTTATTTCTATCTCTGATTTGTTGTGAATTTGTGATTAGTCCAAGTCCACGCACTGATTGATGATCAACATACATAAGAAAAGGATAGGATATGGCCGGAGAAATTTAAAACTAGTGCGTGACAGTTTCCGGGAAGCTTTCATAGTTTCATGCATGGAAACATTTATTAACAAAACACCTATGATCATTACCTTCAAAGGTCCTTTTAAGTTTGTGAGACTTTTTAATCGATCCAACTATATATTATGCATCTTAAGAAGATCAACAAAGAAAGACTAGCTGTAGCTTGGATATATAAATTGGTACCTAGCCAGCTAATTACAAGTCTCACAACAAGCTTGGTGAGAACGTTAACCAATAAGAGTTCTGTTACAAATTATGTTACTTCTTCAAAAAAATTACCGACAATTATTTACATATATAAACGTCAGTCTTTTGGTCTAATGTTTCATAAAATCTTATTGTTGATATCCATCGGCATAAGTTAACGACGAAATTTAGTGTTAGCAATAGTAAGATTTTATCGCGCCGTCACCTTCTCTTTTTAGCACTTAGTGGAACATGGTGACTTTCATATAAATATATTATGTCTTTTAACAAAGTTACTAGATTGTTTACTATAATATTGCTTACTTTTGAGTCATCATTTATTTTTTGCTCTCATTTTTCTGTCAAAGTAGTCTTATTTTTCTTTCTTTTTTCTCTAAATTTGCAAAGTTTAGACCAATTCAAAAAATACAAGTTTTCTAATTTGTGTGATGTTGTAATTGTGGCAACAGCATCATTAGGAGGAGGTGCTGATCTTGGTGCAGCATACAGGATGCTGCTTATTGTTGTCACAGATGTGAAGGACAAGAGTATTATGTTCAGACCCCTTCTTGGAGATCTCAAGGCCATGCTAGATTCCCTGAAACCACTAATTGAAGAGATTGCAGAACACGATAAGTTATTGGTTCTCCCAACGGAGGAACTGGAAAAGTTCAAAATACAAATGGATAAGGGTGTAGAGCTCATTCGCAAGTGCTCCAAGGTTCATCCATGGGCCAGCTACAAAAAGTACAATTACACCATCCGACTTCTTGGATTGAATGAATATCTTCGATTACAGTTAAGTAGACTGAGAGAGCAGGTATCAAGGGCAGTGAATGAGACATTAACTTCAATTAGTTATATAAAGGAGGAAGTCAAGCAAATCGAAGGGCCTGGTGTCATAAAAAATCAACTGGTTCCTGCGAAGTACCTGAACCTTCATTGCCTACAGTGCAGCATGAGACTGAGGATTTTGTTGAAGTTCATCCATTATCTGTGCCTCCTGGAGCAAACCAACCTTCCGCACAAGTTCTAATCACAACTAAACTAGAGTCCCAAACAACGAAAAGGATGTCGTCAGAGGGGTTCAATAATCCGACAGGCAGTGCCACGCCTCCAGAGATGCTGGAGCATCCGATGCCTCAGCCGCTGCACCAGACTTCTGCAGCCCAGAGTTATGGAAGCCAACAAAGCATGGTTGAATTAGGTCCATTGGGGGAATCAAATAAATGCCTGAGTGGCCATGACAACATAGCAGCTCATCAGCAGCTGCAGCATCAAATTTTGACCATTGATCCACCACCAATATCACCTTTCCCTTCAGCTCACTCAACTTCTTCTACCCTTCACCTGTCGCTCCCTAACTGTTCATTCACTCTTCCTGGGCCAGGATTACATTGGGTAAGGCCAGATAGTCATGGCCATGATGGCGGTTCTACAACTAGTCCTGCCCCCCAACTCTACATCAGCAACAACCCTAGTGATCACCTCCAACAATTGTCTTTATCCACTTCAAAGTATGCCAAGGCTGCCCAAGAATTGTTGGAAGAGTTTTGCAGTGTGGGAAGGGGTCAATTCAAGAGGAACAAATCGGATCAAGAGAACAGCTCATTAAATCCTAGTTCCAATCCAGCTGCTGGCACTAGTGGCGCTGGTCTTACCTCGTCTTCATCAAGGGATGTGCCTCCTACTTTGTCGGCCGCTGAGAGGATTGAGCATCAGAGAAGGAAGACTAAACTGTTGTCCATGCTTGATGAGGCATGTTAGCTCTCTTTCTCTCTTGCTACCTTACTTCTCTCTCTACCAACACCCCTCTCTTGTCTTTAAAGTGTCAAAAGTCAAAACCCATCTGCTACTAGGTTAGGCTTTGGTTTAAAAACTAATTATTTAATTGATTGGCTTCAATTGGTGATGATGAAGTGTTACTGTGAAATTACTATCAAAGTAGTGTCCTGCATTAAGCAACTTTGAATTAGGCTCATCAACATATCACGTACCAAGGTAGCAGGAATGTCAGTGTCATAAGTATTCTTACCAATCATGGTATACTGAAGAGAAGTTTGATGAACTTATATCTTAGTTAACCTCTTGTGGCCTAGTTCATTAATTTGATCTCTGTCTGTTTGTTGTTTTTAGTTTTTGAACACGACTATGTCTTTCTTTGGTTGGGAAAGTAGAAAAATAAAAATTACAATGATTCACAATTGCCTTTAACAATGATACAACTGTACCATGCACCATTTGGTTGAAGCATTTGCTGTTCTACTTTGTGTTCCCCTTTGAGAACCACACATCATTCTCAATTTTTTTTTTCAGAAGCTTTTTATATTCTGAGAGAAGAGTTCTTTCACCCTCAGTCTCTATTTGTCTGCTTGCTGGTATTTGTGTCCACTCATTTTCTATGTCATAGTGTTCTCTCTTACTCGGTCTTTATGGTTATAAACTTATAATCACCTTCTTGATTTCTGCTATTTTACCTTTTTGAAGATTAAGTACTTACCTCCTTGATCAAATCTAACTTGCCTTGACATTTATCTAATCCTAATTAAGGTTGCTTCTTAAATATTTGTTCTTTTAATTTATGTCGGACGCTAGCTATACTTTGATTTCTTAGAAGTACAAATCTTATCTCTAAAAATGTGAACATTACAAGCTTTAATCAAGTGATTGTGACTAATTAATTAACACAACCTTGCATTTAATGTGTATGCATGGATAAACTAATGCAGGTGGATCGAAGGTACAACCGCTACTGCGAGCAAATGCAAATGGTGGTTAACGCATTTGATCTGGTGATGGGTTTCGGGGCGGCGGTGCCGTACACATCCCTAGCTCAGAAGGCAATGTCGCGGCATTTCTGGTGCCTGAAAGACGCGGTAACAGCGCAGTTGAAGCACAGCTGTGAATTGCTGGGAGAGAAAGATGGTGCGGGGAACTCATGTATAACCAAAGGAGAGACACCGAGGCTGAAGATGCTAGAGCAAAGCCTGAGACAGCAAAGAGCATTTCATCAGATGGGGATGATGGAACAAGAAGCTTGGAGACCCCAAAGAGGCCTTCCCGAACGTTCTGTCAACAGCTTGAGAGCCTGGCTTTTTGAGCATTTTCTCCACCCGTGCGTTGTCTTTTGTTGCTTCTCTCTTTTAGCTACTTGCATTCTTTTCATAGTCAAACCTTATTATTATCTAACGTAGATAGATAAGGCAGTGAGTTACGTCAGATTAAAAATGTAAACCAATTATTCAGACTGACAATTTACTAACACAACATGTTGAAGTATTTCAAACGACGTCTCGGAGTCTGGTATGTTCTAAACCCTATTCTCAATCTTAACCACAACACACCTGCACCTAAATTCTACAATAGATGCTTCATTGACATCAGAAAAATAGATAGAGACTAGTAAATCGACTAGTTCATTAGTAATTTGATGGCTCCTGCCCTGCTGATCTAGCAAGTGATCTTTCTGGCTATCATGTCTTAGATTATTACAGAGATGGAAAAGAAGATAAGATTTGAAAGCAATAATAATATCCGGTATGCGGCTATGCTAAGACTGGCTTGAGGCAGGAAGGGTACAGAAAGCTTAGTGATGATCTATGTGTTTTTACTGTTAAGGATTCTAATGTCGTCCCTTTCTCAGGTACCCGAGCGATGCAGATAAGCAACTGTTAGCACGACAGACTGGTCTCTCCAGGTGCCAGGTTGGTCCTCCATCTATCACTCTACCTATATATCCCTATATTCAGACACACCCACTTTTTACTAAATGGAAGGTGATCAGAGAATCGGAGATGATGCCACTAGTGATAAGGAAGGAAGGGACCAGTAGTTATAATTTTTCTGGGTTTATGTATTTCTCTGGTTTTTCTAGGCTTTCTGCTGGCTGGGAACAAACATGTGTTTTACCTTCTCCGGATGATCCTTTCTTCTTCTTTTTTTCTTCCCTTTTTACTGTAAACTTAGGATTCTTCTATTACTCCTCGAATTAAATTCTGATTACAGTGAAGAAACCCACATACAATAATGAAAAAACTGTACATGAAAATTACATAGCAGATACGACATGACATGATGAGAGTTTGCGGCTTTGAACCTCTCTCTCTCTCTCTCTCTCTGCTCTCATTTAAAATGACACCTTCCCACCACACACATAGGCTATTTAGACTGAAAACAGTGAAACTTTCTGTATTTTAAAGACTACTTCTTACTCTTTAAATATTTTTAGTTACCATTATAAGACTATGCCTGTATAGAACCTTGTAGCTTCATCCGTTGATATACTGTATTGCAATTTAGGTCACTAACCTTGTGCATTCATTATGTTTGTTTGCATCTCATGTGAGTTTTCATTGGCCATTTGCAACAAAAAAAGCAAACAAAACATTAAATTTGTCAACTATCGAGCATGTTTCTCACCCATTATGGTAATGCTTGGTATGATTTTCTTTACCATAGTTATCTTCTTGCTTAGGTTTCATTTCAATACTTAGTACATATAAAAGCTTGGACTTCTGAACTTATTATCAATATAATAATGGTTCATTTCTTAACTTTTGATTGCAATGGAAAAATCTAAAGTGGTATAAATTCTGCCATCCACTTGAAGTATTTGCCTCAGTGACCTGCCATTCACGTATTTTCCTAAATCACTTTTATATTAGAACACGTAGGAATTTAATTACTGCATGTTTATCGTTCCATTCTATAAGTTCACGTAATCCCAACTCAATTCCTAAATCATAATTGATATATGTCAGACCTTTTTATCGGAATCGATTCCTAAATACTTACGATTCGATTAGGAAGGGGAAGATGAGTTTAGGAATCAACCATTTGAATATTATACCTACTAATTTATAAGAGGGGATTAGGAGAGTAAACTGAATTTAATTCATATAATATCATGAAACCATAGAGAGTTTGAGATCCATGTTTATACTTGTGGAACTATAGGCAGTGGCGTAGCCACAATGGGGCGAGAGGGTTCAATTGAACCCTCTGACATTCATGCCAAAGGCTGCTAAGCTGTGAAGGTTGGGGCAATATATATACACTTTAAGACTATATTTGACCCTTTTGATAGTTGTTTTAATATGAATTATTGTCTAGATCTTTCCAAATCTTATTTAATTCGGACAAGATTCCACCCATGCGACAAATAAGCTCATATCCCATGATTTTTATCATTTTTTAAATACATATATTGCTAATCAATGTGGCACAGAGAAAAGTTTTCTCCTATCCAGATTTACTAGTCACCCATGTCTTTTTTACTTTAATTAATTAATGATTTACAATGTAATTACGTTTACAATTTATTTGTGTCTATCATTTTCTCTAAACCATTCCTAGCGTAATTTTGTCTTTTTTTTTTGAAAACAGCGTAATTTATTTTCTCCCTACAAACAACATCAAAACCTTCATAATTCAATACGTACTTGAGAATTCCACACTTACGTTCCTGCCAACTCGACTACAAGTGGTGTTTCAGTTTGATACATGATGTCCTTTACTAAAGAAGTTAATTAATTAAATTAATTATGTAGTCACTATATTTTTGTAAATTTTGACTAATTATAAAAAAAAGTAGAAGTCGAGTACCATTTAGTCTAGCGGCATAGTCTTCTTTTTATAAATGGGATGTCGAATATCATTTGATCTAACGACATTATCTCCTTTTTATAAATAAGAGGTCGTGAATTCGACTTATAAAAAACTTGTTGTCGCATTTAAGTTGTTTAACTGATAAAAAAAATAAAAAATAAAAAATAAAAAAGAAGACTCGTTATAACATTTGAATTGTTTAAATGATAAAAATAAATAAAAAATAAGAGTTCGGGTCGACAAAGTTCCAACGGTACGGGTTTTATCCGACCCATTTCTTCATCTTAACTCTTAAACCCCCAGACCAAGAAGAACAAACCTTTTCACTTAAACCCCCACAAATGCTCCACCTCGTAAAACCCCTCCTCCGCCCCCATCTCCGCCGCATGCGGTGGGCCCACTCCAAGGCCCCAAAGCCCCCCAAACCGCCGCAAGCCCCTCCCAAACCCCCCAACCCGCCGCAAAAACCCGAAGCCTTCACCCTCCACGACCACACGTGGCACGACCCCTACAGCTGGATGTCCAAGCTCAACGACAAGGTCGCCATGCGACACATGGACATGTACATGGAACAGGAAGACAACTACACCCAAGCTGTCATGTCCGGCACCGACCGCCTCCAAAGTAAGCTCCAGTCCGAGATGGCCTCCCGCTTATCCTTCGACCTCTCCACTCCTCCCCTCAAATTCGGACCATGGTACGAGAAACCGTAATTATCGTATCGATTTTGTCCCTTTTTGTTTAACGTTGTTTGGTGACAAAGAGCTTTGTGTTTGCTAAGGTTGTACTACCGGCGCGTGGAGGAAGGGAAGCAGTTTCCGGTGCTGTGTCGTCGACTCGCGAGTTTACACGACGAGTTCATTTCTCATAACTTGCCGTCTGCTGGGTTCGATTTCACTTCCGGGAAGAGAATTGAGCAGAAGCTCATTGATTACAATCTAGAAGCTCAAAGATTTGGAGGTAAAAAGTTTTATTTTTTACCGTTTTAACATGTAAATTTACTTTCTTTTCATGTTCGGTGATTCTAGTTTAGTATAGTTTTGTGTAGGTTATGCATATGAAGAGCTATCTGAAGTTTCGCCGGATCATCGGTTTATTGCTTATACAATGTATGATAAAGACAAGGACTTGTTTAGGTTGTCTGTCAGGAACTTGAATTCTGGTGCATTGTGTAGTAAGCCTCAAGCGGAGCGTGTTTCGAATTTGGCTTGGGCCAAAGACAGGCAGGCGCTGCTTTATTGTGTTACTGATCAGAACAAGCGGCCGTATAGGTTAGTAATGTGTGAAGTTTACAATGTGGGTTTGGTACTTTTCATTTGTGATGAGGAAATTGTGGTGATTTTGGTGTTTTTGTTTCGAGCAGGATATATTGTAGCATGATTGGATCGACTGATGAGGACGTTTTGGTTTTTGAAGAATCGGATAATGATGTGTTTGTCAACATTAGACACACGAAGGATTTCCGGTTTGTGACTGTAAATACCTTCTCGATTGAGTCTTCCAAGGTATTGCTTTGAAGATGACTTTTTGGTCTGCTAAGATGTGAATTTTGGCTGAAGGGATGTAGTAATTGTGACATCTTTTTAGGTCTTTTTGATAAATGCAGCTGATCCATTGTCGGGGATGGACTTAGTTTGGCAGTGTGAAGGTATAGCGCATTGCATAATTGAGCATCACCAAGGCTGTCTTTTTCTTTTTACAGATGCTGCCAAAGGAGGGCAGTCAGTTGATAACCACTATCTCCTTCGTAGTCCTGTGGATTCTTCGAGCAGTCCAAGAATATGGGAGGTCTGTGGCTTAACCATGTGTTCTTTGTTTCTCGATTAATCTTCCTGTTTGCATTTCATACCTTTTTTTTTTCTCCTGTTCTTCTATGATTTTGTCATTCCGTGCTTTAGAAGTGTTTTGTAGCTCATTTTTCTATTCTGTTCAGTTATCAGTGTATGGCTCTGAAACTGATACCGTGTTTAATAGATTTTCATATCAAGTACGACCCTTTCTGCTTTTTGTCTGCATGAGTTTTTGTGTACAATCTCAAATTGATGCTTATTTATACTGCAGGATGTATTTGTCAGTGACCCAGACTGGGTTGTTGAGGACATGGATTTCAGTCATACACACTTGGTACTTAATATAAGGGAAGGGCGAAACTTTAGACTTTGTTCTGTTGCTTTACCTTTGCCTGCTGGGAAGGTAGGTTAACAACACCAACTTCTTTAGGGTATGTGTTCATCATGCCATCATGAAATGACAAAACAATTTCATTAACCAAGTGTTTGACATAGGGGCCTTGACTCATAATTCTCATCTCTTTTCTTACTTCATGTTGTAACAGGGACCAGTTCATCTAAAAGAGCTTCATCCACAATTCTTGCCTCTTCCAAAATATGTTTCACAAATTTCACCTGGGCCAAATTATGACTACCATTCATCAAATATGCGCTTTACAATATCATCACCTGTGGTATGTGAGTTACTCTCTTCCTCTCTTCTTCAAAAGATCGTGCAGGATTGTTCTTTAGCCATATTTTTTTTATAATGTGTTGTTGCAAATAAAACTATGGTACTTTGTGCCCCCTAAGTTGATTCTTGTGATCTTTTCTGAACAACTGATCTTGAATTGTTGTATGTCTGCCCAACTTGATTTTTATTTCATTATTTAGTAGAAGCACATGATTTTCAACTTATGCATCATTCAGTGTCATGAGACCTGAACTTCTACCATCCAAAATTTCAAAGTAGGATACGTAATTTTTCTACACATTTTGTTTGCTTCGTCTACATGTTTTCTGTTTCTTGAAACAATTTGGATTATATATTCCCATTTCCGAGTTCTCTTGCAGATGCCAGATGCTGTGGTTGATTATGACCTGTCAAATGGAAACTGGAAGATCATTCAACAGCAGAATATTCTCCATGAAAGAACAAAGGTTTTGTATGGAACAGCTTCTTCAGCAAGCATCAGTGAGAACACCTTAAATACAGATGTTTTCAATTCTGCAAATGAAGTCAGCCCTGATGATCAGCAGTTGTGGAATGATCTTTCTGAATTTTATGCTTGTGAACAGCATAATGTCTCTTCTTATGATGGAGTCTTGGTTCCATTAACTGTTGTATACTCTTGCAAAACCAAGAAAGAGGATCAGAACCCTGGATTGCTTCATGTGCATGGAGCTTATGGTGAGCTACTCGATAAAAGGTGGCGCAGTGAATTGAAAAGCCTTCTTGATCGTGGTTGGATAGTTGCATATGCTGATGTTAGGTCTGATTTGTGCTAAATTCTACCAAGTTACATTTCGCTTAGTTGCAATTTTACTCAATAAATTTGATACTGCCACTTAACGAGGATTCTTTTGTATATGTATCTCTAGAGGTGGAGGCGGTGGAGGTAAGAAGTGGCATTATGATGGAAGATGTACAAAGAAGATAAATTCCATCAAGGATTTTATATCCTGTGCCAATTTCCTTGTTGACAAAGAAATTGTCCATGAAAAGAAACTTGCTGCATCGGGTTATAGTGCTGGAGGACTTGTAGTTGCTTCAGCCATCAATCAATGCCCACATTTGTTTACTGCTGCAGTTTTGAAGGTAAATATGGATCCTCACGTCCGCTGTTGTTGTACTTATTGTACTTGCTTTGGTTAAATGGATTATTGCTCTTCAAAGATTTTTTTTTTATTTTTTTTTATTTTTTTGCTATCTCAGCTTGAACAGAACCACATCATATTCTTTGAAAATTTACTGGATATAGTTTGAAAAAAAAAAAACCATAAAGGAAAACCAATACATCGGTTGGCATTGACAAGTATCATTGTCTGTGAGGCAGTACAATCTTAAGAATGAGTAATCACACTGAATCTTAGGTCAACAAATGTATTTTCTCTATAAACTAATCTATGTTCGCATGTGTTAGGTTCCATTTCTAGATGCAACAAGCACTCTTCTCTATCCCATTATACCGCTCACAGCTGCTGATTATGAAGAGTTTGGATACCCCGGGGACATTAATGATTTTCATGCTATACGTGACTACTCTCCATATGACAATATTCAGAAGGATGTTCTCTATCCAGCTGTACTGATTTCCTCATCTTTCAATACACGGTAATTTTTGCTTCACTGTATGTTAGTATTTCTGCTGCTGCTACCAGCCAGCAAATCAAAAGGGTTAGTTTGGTGTTTATGATCTTTATTGATATGTTTCAGTTTTGGAGTGTGGGAAGCTGCAAAATGGGTTGCCCGAGTTCGTGAACGTACAATTTACGACCCAAAGCGTCCAATACTGCTTAATTTGACAACGGACATAGTAGAGGAAAACAGGTACCTCCAATGCAAGGAATCGGCACTAGAGACTGCATTTCTTATAAAGGCAATGGAATCGTAGAGACTGCATTCTTACTCAGTACTGAATCTGTTGGTCAGCAACACAGAAACTAGCTGTGGGCAATGTTTAACTTCCCGAAATTCAATTCATCTGCCAATCAGGGCAAATATGACTCTACATTCATTCGATCCCCTTATCACTGTAGGGCTCCATTGGAATGGAAACGCTTGGGTCAGCGCAAGACTGATGTTGATTGTAGCCTAGTTTAGTTTCTTATGCTGAAGCAAAATATATAATCACCTAGGCTACAGAATAGTGTTACTTCTTACCGGACATGTTCACAATCTTTGAAGATGAAGAACGGTCCCGGTTACCCAACATAATCATAGTTGTTTTGGCCTATTCCTCTCCTTGGCTATCTTGACTCTGAATCTGGACCGTCGACTTGAAAGGTTTAAAACAAGACACATCAGCACACTTTCATTAAAACCCTAACAAATAAGATACTTTAAATGAAAACGGCAAACGCCGTTACTTTGTTTCGTCTCGTTCTTCTTCTTCCTCGATTCATCTCCTCACTTGCGCTCTCTATCTTTTCAGTTTCCCAGCATTTTATTTTTCTGTTCGTCTTTGAAAAGTATCCCGATTTCTGTTAAGATCCATGCTTTTTGGTGGGTTATGTTAAAGAAGATCTACTCCCTTTCCAAATCTTAGAATGGTCTGGTTTGTCTACTGATTCTCTCATATTCATATCGATTTGTGGGACTGAAAGTAATATGTATCGAACCTTGAATTCAATGGGCTGGAACCATATTCTATCTTTGATTTGATTTTGTTTTATCAAATTAAACGCAATATACCCTTCTCCCTTTCGTGAGTTTTTCTGGCACAGAGGGTTTGTTGATTTGGGTTTGTTTCATTGCAATTCTTCACCATCACCGTCTTCTGCAAATTCTTCTCACCAAGACCCATATAATTATGTCTTTCCCTAATTGTGTTCATCTTTACCGAGCTTCAATAATATAGGGATTTGAGGTTCTTCTGAGTACTTCGATTTGTAAGATAATCAGAGGGGGATCGATTCTGGTGTTATCTAATTCGTTTCAAAAAGAAAAATGCATGGATTTCATTCTTGGGTACTTGCAGTTGCGGCGGGTCATGCCGGTACTGTTTGAGAAAATTTAGAATTTAATTATGAAGATAAAAGCTTCATTTACGGTTATGTAGCTGATTAAATAGGTTGAATTATAGTTTGAGAAATTGGTTCGATGAATACTGGCCGGAATGGGGAGGTCGTGCACAGTACTAGGTGATGACAATTAGGAAGATAAGGAAAAAAAATAGAAAAAGGATGATTGTTAGAGCATCTTCTCGTAAGCTAAATCCTTAGCCAAATTTGACTTAAAAAACAAGAATATTCTGTGAAATCTGTTTTTAGCCTATCAAAGTCTCCCATCATAAGCTAAATCCTTAGCCAAATTTATAGCCTTTTGACTCTAAAAAACACTCCCATCATAAGCTAAATCTCAAGGTAAAACCATTTCTAATTATTTTGTCATATATATGTAATGTTATATTTCTATGCATTTTTTGTCTCATATATATAAATATATATAATATTTAAAAAAAATTGAAACTACAAATATTGAGAATGACATACATGTTCTAGGATATTCTCTATGTGTGTCTTGACCTTATGCCAATAGGATATGTAGTTAGACTAGGTCTATGTATTCATATCCTTACCATATTAGTATTGTGTAATTCTCTATATAAAGGGCTCCTATCAATGAATAAGATGATGATTCTCTTGCTATCCCTTTGTTACTACTTTTTATCCTTCATCATATTATCATGCACTTTGTTCTAACTCTAGAGTCAATAGCCCACCATTTGTTTTTCAAAACCCTAAAATCGGGCACCCTTATTTTTCCCGATTTCCGACCAAAATTCCAACTGCCCTCCGCCGGAATTTTATATCCCCAGAAAGCTCTCTCCGTCCCGGATCCAACGCCGCCGGCCTCACCCTGAGAACCAGACAGAAAGTGTCCGAACCGGCCGCTGGAAGATTCCAGACCGCCGCCGCTACCGACCACCGGTTCACCATCTTCCCTTGCTCCGATCAACTTGAATTTTTGACAGAAGCTTCCTCATCCATAGCTGCTCCTCCTGTCAAAATTTCAGCCCGAAATTCGAAGTAGAAGTGGGCAAAACGTTGTTTCTCCTCTCGGCCGCCGTCTGCTCCGCTGCTTTCTTTTCATCCGATCAAGCATTCAAGTGTTTACGGTATGTTTATTTTACAACCCTAAAACTCTTCCAAGTTCAATAACCTCGGGGGAGATAAAGTGCTTTCTCCCTTTCTTCTACTCCATTCTATGCTTGGGTCGGTGTATTTGCAGGAACCAAAAATCCCGGAATTTTATTCGCGGGTCAAGAGTGTGTTTGATCACTCTTGTTTCTTTGTCTGGGTTGTGTATGATCAACCCCGACCTATCACCGGATTGTGTTTGATCAATCCGAGGCCTTTTTTCCGAATTGTGTTTGATCAATTCGCGGCTTTTCCGGATTGTGTATGATCAATCCGAAGGACAAACCATTAAAAGCATCGTTTGTGACCTCTATCGAGTCTCATAACAGCTTGGTTTTGTATGCAAGAGCAATGTAACATTCTGCTCCTTTGAGTTTTGACGTACTAGATGCCTAAGGCGGATCTTCGCTTGGTATATGTGGAACCTTTCATTGGAAATGATTAAACCACATGTTTTGACCCCCAGGCTAACAAGCCTAGATGCCGAGATTTCACATCTCATGCGCTCAAAGTCTTTGAAGCGCCACATCGACAAAAGCATTTAATGGCAATCTGTGCAAAAAGTAATGACCACAAAGTACTGTGGAATGCACTCATGGAGCGTTTCTCGAAACGTTCATATAACTCTACTTGTTGAGTTATTAGTCAAGTGGATTGCTTACCACCTTAATTGACTACATATTGTCGATGATCTTTTGTGGCATCATGATCCATAATCTTTAGCGGATTCGATCATCATCAAGTTCTCTAGGTCCTCCAAGTTGGTGTGGAATTACCAACGAGACTTGATTTTGATCATACAAACGGGAATTGTATATACGCTAATGTGATAAACTTATTTGGGATTATCCCCTAATGTGGGGACAACAATATGGGTCATGACAACGGCAGAAAACGTCGTGCCGATGTCTAGAAAAGAGGGGGAGGTGTCGCCGGCTCTAATAGCGACACTCCCGGTCTAGACACCATTTTGTCAAAACTACTCACGTCAACTCATGACAATGCAACCGTTGTGGATCTTCGGATAACTGGTTCAAGATTGTCAAGCTCCTTTAAATTGTGAATGCATACAAAAAGGTATGAAAAATCAATATGAGGACAAGAAAGTCATCCTCATGGTCACGAATATCAAAGATTCGGATCCTGCTCTAGCTACCCATGACTTTGACATCATCGGCTAGACATTGATTTTCGTTCCAAGCTATATGTACTAAGGTGTTGTATCAACGTCCTTCGTCTATTTGAGACCTCGATGTACTCATATTAGCAATACTGAATGCTTCGAGAATTTTTTCGAAGTGAAACTATTCTCCTCTTATAGTTCATATTGATTTACAATCAAGATGTACACTTACATCGTCCTTAGAAACATGGCATATTGTGCCGATTTTGGTCCCTTCCTTTGAAGGTGACTCATGGCACTACATCCTCAAGGAGGATCGCCCACGTGTTTCCGGTTAAGTCTTCTACCCTATAGCGGATTTTTCATCATCAATTGTTCAAATAGGCTCATCCAAGCTCAGTGTGATGTCTTAGAATTGTCCGAAATTAAGGAGATAGTGGTTTTAAGTGTGTCTCGCACTACCGACCCTCCACGGACATGCCTGGTCATACTGACTTGGAGTTACCGAAAGCTTTTGATTTTGGATCCCCCTACGCTATTAAACCAATTGCCGTCTTGCAAAAGACGTTGAAGACTTATCAAAACTGGAAAATTATCACCATAATCGGATCCTCTAGGTCCTCTGAGTTAGTTTATGTTCTTGTCAAGGAGCTTTTGCTAACTAGTCATGGAGTTTACGACCTTAGAACGACTGAAAGGACTTAGTTTTGATCATACACACGTCACTTTTGGCTAAGGCAAAAGCATACACGCCACCTGCAAGCTTCACAGCTTCGCACATGCCAATTCTGCGAAAAACAACAATTTGTCCCTTCTGGACAGTTAACTTCGTTTGAGCTTTGTGAACAGCTCCGGACGAACCAGATAGTGAGCTTTATATTATTGGAAAGCTCTACGAGTCTAGTTTTCAGAACGTTTCGCGGTTTATCCATATCTATTTTAACGAAGAAGTTATGGCTGTTTTAGTGCGCAAAGGTCATTATGCGCGGAAATTTTTATGCACTCTCGGGATTGCAGCTTTTCGTAGCTTCTTTCAATCATTCTAAATGGTTCAAGTGAAACTATTTACTCACCTATCTACTCCTTGTAGATATGTCTTATAGAGACATTGAGTGCTTCGCAGATAGTGGAACTATCCACAACATTCTAAGGAACCGTGTTAAGTTTTAAAGACATTCATGCTAATGGTTTTCATTTGAAAACACATTGTGAGAATGAATAAGAATTCTTTTGTGTATACCTCCTCATGAATACGAACTGAAGCGCATCTTGGAGAAGTTAATGAGTCAATATAGTGGACTGTATGTCACTACGATTCGAGTATCGAATCTCATGTTATCGCCAAACTAGATATTTGGGACACCGACTCATAAAGGCTTTGGTTTGACCATTTAAGTCATCCTGGAAGCGATAGTCCAAATTTTGAGAAATTCTCATGGACATCCATTCTTCCGCTCAAAACGAAGACATTCGAGATCTAGCATCACCGTGAAGCATGGTGGTGACCCGGGGGACATTGACGTCACCCGAACACGACTCCAACTTCCTGGAGGTCGTCCGGTCAATTCCTCAAGCAATTGAGGTGCACCGGCCTTCTCTCGATGTCGCATTGGCCCCCTGCAATGCTCATTACTCGTTTTGAAAGCCTATTCTTTAGCTAAATTAGGAGTGAGACCCTCCTACGCTAAATAACACAAAAGTGAACATTCTATTCTTACATCAAACTATGTAGATAGATACAACCAACTTGCGGACACATTTTTATGCTTTATGGTGTTGGTTGAAGTGTTAACACACTGGTCACGTGTTACACTATTATCTACTGCTTATAGTGAACATTCTATTCTTACATCAAACTATGTAGATAGATACAACCAACTTGCGGACACATTTTTATGCTTTATGGTGTTGGTTGAAGTGTTAACACACTGGTCACGTGTTACACTATTATCTACTGCTTATGCTGCTTATACTTCTACGGGCTCACTACCCATTCTTTAAAGAAGTTTATCGGGATGTAAGTTGAAGTGTCATGTACCCCATGTTCACACGCAATACGGTCTCACCGAGGCTACGACCAAACAACTTTAGCTTGTCACTCGAACATTATTGATGATGCGCACCAATCTTTCTATTGCGTCTTGGGGCTATGCCGCATGCAGCTTTACTATTCATCTACGACCCACCATCATTGAATTTTGTTGTACTACAGCTTGTGACTGTGTACCAGGATTGACACAAAATTGCAATCCTTAAGCTCAGCAAGATTGAAACGGATCTCCAATCCTTGAGCTCGGCTAGATGTTATTTCTAGGTGTCAAATCGCATTGCCACTGCGTACAATGATGGGTCATTTGAGATGAATAAGTTTAGGTTGGATATGAATCTCTACTTATAATCCGCATATGTAGAAACCTTGTCAGGCAATCTCATTCACCGCTAAATTGCGGTTTGTCACTTTGATGAGACAATATTCCCACCGTTAGGGGGAGATAAGAACACAAGTGTTCAAGTGGAACGACGTGAATTGTCGTGGTTTGTCCCCACTAAGTCTCATCTTGATCCCAAATGCTTAAAGTGTTAAAGTGGCGAGATCACATACTGCAAATATGTCTGCAAGGATTGATGTCCTACAAAAGGACATGGCGCGACCAAAAGAAGTTGGTCTTGGCGCCATCAGCATGGATGGTGATATGGTGACGCCATATAGTGGTAAAATTGGTGTCACAAGGCCGTGTGGCTCCCCAAAAGGAGGGAGGCCCTTAGGTTCGATATATTCTCGCACTAGGAAGAAAACGAGATTGGCAGAACCTGATCCATTGATCAATGATACTCAAATCCATCTCATGGAGTCTGAATTGTGATTATCGTTGGGGGACGCCTCAACGTCAAATCCAATCCATATAGAGATCTCTACAAGTATTACACTAGTGTACATGAGGACGTGGGATAATGAGTCTACTATCGAACCACCTTTCGTTGATGAATATCAACTTAGTTGATTGGCCTAATGGAAAGATGTGATCCAGCATTAACAAAGAGATAGGTCCTTGGGCATGTGATGCCGACACCGCAAGCTAAACCCTATCAACTATACCTTTGTTAGATAGCGTAGTGAGAACAAGAGCTTAGACTCACCTTATGGCGCAATGTCTCTCACTAACACGCACTGAGATCGACTACGATGAGATATGCTCTCGTAATGGATGTCATTGAACTCCACTACTTTGTCAGTTTGGTAGTTTCCAAATAACTGAACATGCAGTCTATGAATGTGGTTATAATAACATCTCTATGAGATCAGAGATGTACATGAAGATCTTAAACAGACTTCATTCATCTGAATCAAGTGGCTCCAGACCACAAAAGCACGCGTTTGCTAAAGGTATTGGAACGCACATGAACTCTACTTGATTTGGAAGGGATATGGTGAATTATACATTTGCGTGTTCATTCCGGATTTACATGGACTCTTGATGGATCAAGAGATGCCAATATGCCAATATGCCAAAAAGATCTTGGGAAGACATGGTCTCGATAAGGCACTCGATGACTGTATTGATGATGATTTTCCATCAATCGGCTTAGGCGCTCTATAACTAGTGAGGCCTACATATACTCCCATGATTAGTCAAGGTCTTTGCTCTAAGAGAGATCCGTTGTTTTGTCTAAAGCAAGATGACAAATATGTGTTAAGAGATGGAGTTCTCATCCAAGTACAATAAGACGCATCAATATACTCAACACAATACGAAAGACTTGACATCTCTATCGCTATGAAAAGTTGTAAAGGTAAGTGTAGCTATGCGCCCACGCAACGCCAATGTAATGGCAGTAACTCCTTTTTCAATACTTAATGGTATGAAAGGTTGAGGTTTATTCTATCCATATATAAGAAAGACACATCAAAAGCGAAATCAGAATCTGCCAAATTTTGTAGGTCAACTTCCACGGGACTTACAGGAAATCTCACTCACTAGAAAATGGTTAAATTGGTACCATTGGAAAGGTTATGTGTCTACTTTCCAGGGACACCAACCATTTGATCATACCTATCATATTGAGTGAGTTATGGCCGTTTTCGTAAAGTAGGACGAATCTGTCTGAGAATCTGATTTTGGCAAAACAGTCAACTTCGACAGGACTTTGTGAATAGCTCCTGACGAACTAGAACGTGTGTAATATACGGTTGGAAATCTAAATGAGTCTAGTTTCCAAAACCGTTTACAGTTCGTTCATATGTATTTCCTAGAGGAAGTTACGACTATTCTAGTAACTGAAGGTCATGCTGCGCGGAAATCTGATTTCCTGCACGAACTTATATTTTGAGTTCACAAGCGGCCTTCTCCTTAAGATCTAAGTGTAAAAGATCATTTGAGGACAATACGGCATGATTTAGTTAATCATTACCCAATGCCACATTTGAAGACATGTTAAAGAGCCCTATGATTGATGTAAAGATCAGGAGGAGGTGCAAACTTCAAGGGGAGTCTAGCACATGCATACATGTCACTATCAAATGTGAAGGTGCGTTGTACTCTTTTTCTCCTACGATCAAGATTCAGTTTTTCTCCCACAGGGTTTTTGTGACTTGACGAGGTTTTTGACGAGGCAACAGATCAGCACCATCGGCATATCAGCGTGCGGCACAAGGGGAAGTGTTCTAGGAAATTCTCTATGTGTGCATTGGCCTTATGCCAATAGGATATGTAGTTAGACTAGATCTATGTATTCATATCCTTACCATATTGGTATTGTGTAATTCCCTATATAATGACTCTTATCAATGAATAAGATGATGATTCTCTTGCTATCCCTTTGTCACTACACTTTATCCTTCATCAATACATGAATTTTATTTCTTCAATATATTATAATTAAAAGATACAACCAACGAAAATTTAAAAAAATACAACAACAAATTTATTTGAAAACAAAATATTTATTTAGAAATAAACATTTAACGATCACGATTTCAAACTTATGTTTTTCCATGTCGCTGCCAAATATGTTTAATCAAAGCATCTCGAAGTTCATAATGAGCTTTCTTATCTTTAATTTTTCTATGGCGATCAAGAAATTGGTTAAATCTTGTTGTTTCATTAATCACCATCTCAACAGTAGGGGCGGGTGCTTCATTAAATTCCCTAATCGGAGCCGATAAATCTCGCTCATCCTCGATAATCATGTTGTGCATTATGATGCATGTAGTCATTATATCATGTAAGACACGTTTATCCCAAAATCGTGCTGGTCCTTTAATAATTGTCCAACGTGATTGAAGAACTCCAAATGCACGCTCCACGTCCTTCCTATATGATTCTTGCTTTGTGGCAAACAAAGTTTTCTTCCGACCTTGTGGGTCATGTATAGTTTGGACAAGTGTGGACCATTTAGGATATATACCGTCTGCTAGATAATAACCAACATTATAATCCTTTCCCATAATTTTATAATTAACCAGAGGAGATTTACCTTCAACAAGATCTGCAAATAAGTGAGATGCTTCTAGCACATTGATGTCTAGATATGAGATGCTTCTGCAAATACGTACGTTTTAATAAGTAATGTAACATTTTTCATTAATAGGCTATGTACTTTTTTGAATTCAATAATTAATCAAGTATATGATTTTATCTAAATTAAATATATTAGATATGGGGCTTACATGAAAGGTCTCGTCGAGATCTTTGCAATGGTAAATCTGGAAAAAAAATAAAACTGAATAAAATATTATTTTGCTTTAGCTTAGACCATCTCTCATGGTAGGCTAAAAAGCCAAATTTAGCCTATGGAAATGGAAGGCCAAATTTGGCTTACAAAATTGCTTAGGCTAAATTTTTTGCCTTGGAAATTGAAATTTGGCTTATGGTGGGAGTAACCATAGGCTAAATTTAGTTTTTTAGCCTACCATGGGAGATGGTCTTAGACGGTGGTTAACAGTGAAATTCTAACATCATGCATTTAATGCACTCAATGAGCATTTTGCTGACATGAAGATTTAATATCTGATAGATATCAAGTCGACGGTCCAGATTCAAAGTCAAGGATAGCCAAGACAACCATTAGGCAAGGAGAGGATCCTTATCCATTGATATTTTTATTAATATGTAATTTTTTTTTTTGATAAATGAATGAATATATAGAAGAATCCAGGCTAAAAACAAGCCAAAGAACAACAAGAACAGAAGCTACAAAGTTAAAGCTAACAAAGCAACACCCTCAACAGAGAGGAAAAACAAACCTAGGAGAGAAAACAACACCTCCCAGAAAAAAACATAGAAAACTAAGAAGCTAGTCTCCATTCATGAAAAATGTAAGCGTTAGAAGGAGTATGAGAGATCTTCCAAGACAATAAGCATAGGCGAATGGACTCCACAATTCCTTTGAACACAACAGCGGGAGCCGGGAGGAAGGCTCTCATTACGAAACCTGCAGTTATTTCTCTCGCGCCAAATTGCATAAACCACAGCTTGTAAAGCTAACTTTAAGATCCCAACAGGTAAACTATTACCTTTCCAGTTTGTAGCCGCCCAAGAGATGAAATCAGACCAAGGGAGGAGAGGTCTACTCACATCACACTTGGACAACACATGAGTCTATATACCAAAAGAATAAGCACAATCAAAGAACATATGGTTGTGAGTCTCAGCAGCTGCATGACAAAGAACACAGTCTGGGGCAGCAAGAGGCAAAAATTATAACACGATCCATAGTTGATAACCTTCCTCTGATAGCAAGCCATAAGATGAAACTCCATCTCGGAACACACTTACCAAACCAAAGTAGGCGACACCAAGGAACAATAGACCTAGAAGGACGAAGAGCATTCCAAGCAGAAGAAGTTGAATAAAACCCGTTAGGAGAATGGGTCTAAAAGGTAATTCTTTCTGGAATGCTCCTCTTCCTTCTGTTTGCTCTTGGAATTGGAGAAAATTGCTTAAAATTAGGGAGCTTTGTC
The DNA here is from genome assembly GCA_010134655.1 of Fragaria nilgerrensis. NCBI lineage: Eukaryota > Viridiplantae > Streptophyta > Magnoliopsida > Rosales > Rosaceae > Fragaria > Fragaria nilgerrensis. The sequence goes on from CM020977.1 coordinate 9,893,804, forward strand.
GTTCTTTCTTTGTCAATATCATTGGTGATGGTCGTGCTATTTCATTATGGGTTGATAATTGGCATCCTCTTGGCCCTCTTACTCTTAGATGGTCTTCTAATATTATTGGTGAATCTAGTCTCTCTAAGTCTGCTATGGTGAGCGAGGTGATCTGTAATAATGTTTGGAGATTTCTTTCCATATCCCGTGAGTTATTGGAGATCCGAGTGTTTTTGACGCAAATCATTCTTAATTAAGAAGTTAGTGATGTTGTTTAATGGACTCTGATTAATATGTAATTAATTGCTATTGGAATGATGTATATTATGATGAATGGCACTATTTAATATTTTGGGCTGCTACCTACTCTTCAAGAAACTCTAATTAATTAACCAAACATCAGTGTCACAAGTCACACCAACCTACTTAAACTTTCCATTATAAGTAGCTTTCCCAATAACCTACCTCCCAAAAATAGTTACTTTAAAGCTAGTTCTTGTCAAATAGTGAACCACCATCAACTCTTCCCTATAATTCTGGATTTGTCACTCGCTAGTATGTGTTAGTATGTGTTGAACTTTGTTTCTTTTACAAAGACAAAAGGACTTTGGTCATCAGTGTCAAACTAGAAGAACCGTGAATTGCGACTATACCAGGATGCCTTTGGTCACTTACCAACCTCAAGAAAAGGACCCCTCAGAATGTCAAAATGAGATCACTGTGATTCCTTTTAAAATTTTAACAGTGATTCTTCTACAAAAGATAGACTAAATTCCACCTTGTACTGTACAAAAAACGAGTTTGAGTAGTGGGAATCGTTCCAATATATTTCTGCTCTGTTTACCAATTGCCAGGATGATACAAACATCTAAACTCTACAGGAACCCTTTTCTGGCAAAAAAAAAAAGGAGAAGAAATAACTCTACAAGAATCCAAAGCGCGAAAACAAAATCAGAACTAAGACTAGACATTAACAAATTTGCTGCAGCCTCCACTGGTGAGCTTCTCCAGCAAGAACAAAAGAATCAAACCAGATAAAATGGAAAATCTCCTCTCACGTTGGAACAATATCATTGATTTCAGATTTTGTCTCAGATTCTTCGTCAACAGTAGATAGTCCGCCTTCTCTGATGAAGGATGGATTCAGAAAATTTGCTACAAAAGCCCATAACTTGTAAACATCATCGAAGTTTGTGAGGAAACTCAGAGAAGCTGTCACAACCTCAACCCTTACAAACATGCCCTTTTTATCATTTTTTGCATTTTCCATTGGCCTGCACAGGGTAGTATCTTGAAGATTCAGAGTCCCATATTGATGTTTGGAAGTATCCATGATTCGTATGTGACTGAGGAAACCAATGCCAAGAGAGATACCGTCTCTTTCAGCCAGCTTCTGAACTACTTCAGGATTTATAAGGCCTCCATTTCGGTCTTTCACATTAAAAGCTACAGCTGCACCCCTTTCATATTTTATTTTGGGGCCATAGATGTGAACCAGTGTTGTTCCGTTGTCTCCATCTGAACCAGGCAATCGTAGTTGCAGCAATGAGGTTACAAGCCAATTAATCAAAAAGCGCAGACGGGAGGTGGTTTTATTGAGGCCCAATGTGTTGATCTGATCAAGATGCCGGCATATTATCTCTGGTTCTGCCCTGTCTCCATCTTGCCCATCACCATATTCCCCATCACTGCTGTAATCTTCATCCTCCAGACTAGTTACAGATATTTCTCCTGTCTCCAGATTATGACTGACAGGGTCTTTGCTGTTATCTTCCATGCTAAAGGACACCCTTCTCCCCCTGTTAGGTGGTTCACTCTCTTCCAAACCAAAAAATCTACCATTAGCATATTTACTCCCCTCCCTTCTCCCCAACAACCTAATTTCACCTTCAGCTTCTCTTGTTATGGCGCAACCTCTTTTCTCAGTGCAACTTTCTGCAGTTGATGGTGAACCATTCGCCCGTCTATGATGCTGAGAGGTGGAAGTTGAATTTTCACATTCTTCCTCAATCTCCCCATCAAGCAGATTGGAACCCGATTTACCATTTGGTGAAGCTGGACTTGTGTCTGCAAAGCATTTCTCTTCAGGGACCACCTTCACACACTCCAGTTCCTGAGAAATCGATAGGACAGCGGCATCAAATGATAGCCCACTAGTCTCATCATGCGGCCCTGAGAGTACCTCTTTGTCATCATATACGGGGCTGCTACACATCTTAGAGGTGGATTTAGGAGAGAATTTATTTTGCTTCGTCCTGACGGAAAACCAAAATGGCGGCAAAGGAGATGCAACCTTCTGTTTGTTGATCTGAGCTGAATGGTCAGATCCCATTGGGCTCTGACCCAAATCAATCCAAAATGAATTGTCTGATGACTCGTCTTCACTGAAAACTGGACTCCTCATCACCCCCCCTACTGAAATATTATCAGCTTCTTCAAATAAGGTGCTTGTTCCGTCTCTGTCAGAGCTGTTATCCTGATCCATCTCAGTTTCAAATACATCCCTCACCTGATCAGACGTGTATACTCCAGAGAAGGCAGGCAATTTTGAACCCTGGAGAGTTTCTGGGGTTTTCTCACTATTTCCAGCTGCTTCACCATCTTCACTTCCAGCTAACTTGTCCAGAATTTCTCCAGAATCACTCAAGTACAACGGGTATTCAGGGGTAATCTTCACCATTCCTGACCCAGTGGACCCAGACCGACTTTGAAGGCAACCAATAACTGATTTCTTAATCAGAAGGCATCCAAATCCAGTTGGATCATGCCCGAAAACCTTGTAAAACGAGGTGATGATAAAATCAGGCCTGAACAAGGACAACCCAAGTGAATCCATGTCCTTGGGACCCAACGACCCAGCATCAAGCAACACATGCCAATTGTTCTGCTGTGCCAATGCCATCCACTGGTAAGAATACTTGGCCCCAGTAACTCTAGACTGAACCGGAAACACAAAAAGACCTGTCGCAGAATCCTTCTTCCTCCTTTTCTTGTTTGAAATCTGCTTCCTCAAATCAGTCGAGCAGAGTTTCAGGGCTGGCCACTTAAACCACGCACTCTGCACCTTTGCACCTTTCTCCCTAGCACTCTGAGCCATCCAATTCACAGACTGGCTCTCGTAATCAAACATGGTCAACAGCTTCTTATTCGTATGAAAAGGGTATGACTCTGCCAACAACTTAAACGCAGACCCTCTACTCACAGTAAACACAAGACCATACTCATTCTCAGGAATGTTCAAATAATCCATAATCCTAGTCTTTATATCATGTTCAATAGTACAATGCTCAGAACCACCATAAAGAGCATGGTTATTCAAATTGGCAGTAATCTCAGACAAGCTAAATGTAGAAGACTCCCAATAATGCAATGTCTGCAGATACGAAAAAAGGCCAAAACCACAGTAGTCAAGGCATACCTTGGTTCCCAAATGTGAGTACTCATCATACCTCAGCTGATCAATCAGCTCCGACGCCACGTATTTCGGGTACATAGTGCAGAACTTAGCAAAGGCTTCATAGAGGTCAGGAATGTCCTCCTCAGACTCGAAAATGCGCTCAGCAGCAAGAGCAGTTGCTCTGAGGAAGTCTCTCTGGGCATTGAGCCTGGCAAGCGATCTGGACCGTCCAAGACCCTGGTCTTGATCAAGAGTCTCAGACTCCATGTCCTGGGATTTGGACAGAACCCCATCTTCTGAAGCTTCCTCAAGAGCTTCCCTGAGCTTGTTCTCATGAAGCTTTCGAAGAATTGATGGGTTTGGATCAGACCCATTTCTTCTCTTGCTGCTCTTCTTCTCCATGAGCAGAGCAGCACAGTGAGACAGGGGCTTCCATAATGAAAAATGCATCAAAGCTTGAGAAAAATTCAATCTTGGAGAAAACCCAGATGAGAAAACTGGCTCAATTCACAAGAACAGCTCAAAGACTCGAGCTTTATCCCATCAAACACAAAACCCTAATTTGATCTTTCCCCCAAATCAGAGGAAACCCAACTCTGGATTTCCATTAAAGAAAGCAACTTTAGCCAAAAACCAACACACCCATCAAAGAAAACAGGTGGCTCTATGATTTTCCAGGTCAAAACCCACTCAAGAATTTCACTTTCATCAAAAAGAAACCCCCCAATTCCACACCAAGCGTCAACTCTGTGACTGAAGCACACTCAATACAAAGGAAAAAGAAGCAAACCCACCAAAAAATAGAAAGCACTTATTACTAGGCCTCTAGTAAAATCCAAAACACACTGAGAGTTGATTTTGGCAACCCAATATCTATCTCTCCCTCTCTGTTTTTGACCAATGACACAAATTTTGTATCACTCTGCAGTCTCAACATAGAGAGAGGACATTGACTTTCACAAACCCAATGTAAGGTTGGTCTAGGTTTTTGTCCCTAGCATAAATTATTTTGGCTTAGCAGACCCAAACCCAAAATATAAGTTATTATTCTTATCAGAATTTCGTAATAAATCTATGATAATCAGGTAGGTATTTTTGGAGTGGGACCGTGGAAGCCACTTTTCACTGGAAAGTCAAGGAATCAGTTGGCTTTGTCCATGGCAGCTATGACATTGTTCAAAATTGAAAACCCCCCTCCATTTTTTTGCCCTTTAATTCAGATTAACTTTGCTATCAACTACTTCTTAGTATTTACTATTAAGAGTAGCTTTAACTAAAAGATATATATTCCCTGCCAAGTTCCTTAACAACTTTTTGCTTTTGTCCATGAAATCTTTGCCTCCTAGTTCTGTAAGGTTTTGTGTCATTTTAGTTCCTCAGCAATCTGTTCTATTTTGCAGAGTTTTCAGTTTGCTTTGCTTAAATGGAGTTATTTCCTTCCAATTTGGGGTGTACTGAAGTCTTTGGTTTCTCAAGACTGCTTGTCTGGATAAAAGGAGCAGCTAGCATTGGTAATAAAGGGAACTGATACATTGGAAATTGGTTTTGTGGAAATTTAAGGAGGCGTTACAGGACAATGTTTTTCTTTGTTCTTAAATAGTTTTTCACTATAATCAATATGTGTGAAGGGTTAAGGTTGATTTAACAACAGACATAGTCCAGGAAATCACTGTCACCAACCACCAATTACAAATCCTCAATAGAAGTTAGCTCCCAAATATGAGTTCTTTTCAATAGATAAGAGTCAAACCAATAACCACCATTCTGTGTATTATTTTAGTTGCAGATTAGGTGTCTTTCATTCAAACATATATCAAGTTCTAACAAGAGGGGATGCAATGCAGTTAGTAGAAACATATTCCCTGCAAACTTCAAGAAAAGAGAAGCTCCAGCTTTGTTAAAGCAGAAAATAAAACCAGAAGCTAAAAGAAAAGCACATTGATGCATGAAAAATTCAAATGAGTTATGAGTATGGCCCTTTAATGATTCTCATTACAACAAAAAGGATCCTCATACATTCAAATCATACCATCTTTAATTGCTTCTCCTTTTTGTAGTTTGACACTTTGATGACAAGCATATTATTCTTCTTATATCAGACTCAGAGGTTCTCATTGGTCCAATAGCAAATTTATCATGCATGTTGAGGAGACGGTATGAAAAAGCATAAGTGGGAACTTCTGAATTTTAATTACAAGAAATGAGCTACAGCATGAGCAGAATGCCAGTAATAGGAATCGTTCCAACCACGCTTATGTTCTACCATTTGTCAAGATGATACAAATTTCTAAGCAAACTCTACAATAACCCAAAAGGTGAAAAAGGAAAATAAAGAGCTATAGTAGACATGAATCAACAAATTCATCCACCTGAGACCCTGAGTGAGTCTTTTGAACAAGAACAAAAGAATCCAAACATCAACAGCCTTTCTCCTTTTGGCTTTGAATCCATCTGCACAGACATCCCGCCAAGACCACCAAATAATTTTCCACTTCGGATTAATATAAAAAAAAATATCTCAGATTGGAACAGAATCAGTGACAGATGTTTCAGATTTTATCTCAGATTCCTCTTCAACAGTAGGTAGTCCACCCTCTCTGATAAAGGTTGGATTTAGAAACTTCGCCACAAAAGCCCATAACTTGTACACATCCTCAAAGTTGGTGAGGAAACCCAGAGAAGCTGTTACAACTTCAACTCGCACAAACCCGCCTTTTTTATCCTTTCTGCCATTTTCCATTGGCCTGCACAGGGTTGTATCTTGAAGATGCACAGCACCATGTTGCTGTCTTGGGCTATCTAGGATTCTTATGTGACTGAGAAAACCGATGCCAAGAGAGATGCCTTCTTTTTCAGCCAGCTTCTGAACAACCTCTGGGTTGATTAGGCCTCTACTTCGGTCTCTCAAATTGAAAGCAACAGCTGCACCCCTCTCGTATTTTATTTTTGGGCCATATATGTGTACCAGAGTCCTTCTGTTGTCTCCATCAGAACCAGGCAACCTTAATTGCAGCAACGAGGTCACAAGCCAGTTGATCAAAAATCGTAGTCGAGAGGTGGTCTTGTTGAGGCCCAACATATTAACATGATCAATATGCCGGCATGTTATCTCAGGTTCCCTCCTGTCCCAGTCTTGTCCATCAGCATATTCCCCATCACTGGTGTAGTCTTCGTCTTCCAGACTAGTTGCAGATATCTCTCCAGTCTCAAAATTTTGGCTTGCCTGATCTTTATGGTTATCTTCTATACTAAAGGATACCCTTCTCCCCCTGTTTGATGACTCGTTCTCTTCCACACCAAATAGTCTACCATTAGTGAATCTACTCCCCTCTCTTCTCCCCAACAACCTAAACTCACCTTCAGTTTCTCTTCTGATGGCACTCTCTCTTATCTCTGCACAACTTTCAGTGGTTGATCCATTCTCTAGTCTATGATGCCGAGAAGTAGGAGTTGAATCGTTGTGACAAAAACCATTCGTTGTAGAGTTCAACCCCCTCCCATTAGGCAATGAATTGCTGCTGCCACATTCTTCCAGGATCTCTTTATTATGAACAGAACCACTTTTGCCATTTTGTGAGATGGAGCTTGTCTCTGCAAATTGTTCTTCTTCAGGGACCTCCTTGACAGAGTCCAATTCCATAGAAACTGATAGTACAGCAGCGTCAAATGACAGCACATGGGAATCATCATGTGTCCCAGAGTTTATCTCTTTGTCATCATAGATGGGGCTGCCATATATCTTAGAAGAAGGTTTTGCGGAAAGTTGCTTATGATTTTTCCTGCCAAGAAACCAAAAAGGAGGCAATGGAGAGGCAATCTTCTGTTTGTAAATCTGGCTTCCATTGTCGGAACCCATGGGGCTCTGACCCAAATCGATCCAAATGGAATTATCTGATGACTCATCTTCACTGAAAACAGGGCTCTTCATCATCTCCCCAACTGACATACTCTCTGCTTCTTCAAAAATGGTGGTACTTGTTACATCTATGACAGAGCTGTTATCATGTTCCATCTCAGTCTCAAAAACATCCCTCACCTGAGCAGACGTGTATGCTCCAGAGAAGGCAGGCATCTGTGATCCCTGGCGAGCATCAGAACTTTTCTCAGCATCCCCAGCTACTTCATCATCTTCAGTTCCAGCCAACTTATCCAGACCATCTACAGAATCACTCAAATACATCGGGTATTCAGGGGTAATTTTCACCATACCAGAACCAGTAGACCCTGAGTTACTTTGAAGGCATCCTATTACAGATTTCTTAATCAAAAGGCACCCAAATCCGGTGGGATCAAACCCAAAAACCCTGTAAAATGATGTGACAATAAAATCAGGCCTGAACAAGGACAATCCAAGTGAATCCATGTCCTTGGGACCCAATGACCCAGCATCAAGCATGACATGCCAATTGTTCTGCTGTGCCAGTGCCATCCACTGGTAAGAATATTTGGCCCCGGTAACTCTAGACTGAACTGGAAACACAAAAAGACCAGTTGCGGAATCCTTCTTCCTCTTCTTCTTGCTCGAAATCTGCTTTCTCAAATCAGTGGAGCAGAGTTTCAAGGTTGGCCACTTAAACCACGCGCTATACACCTTTGCACTTTTCTCTCTAGCACTCTGAGCCATCCAATTCACAGATTGGCTCTCATAATCAAACATGGTTAGCAACCTCTTGTTTGTGTGAAAAGGGTATGACTCGGCCAACAATTTAAACGCAGACCCTCTACTCACAGTAAACACAAGACCATATTCATTCTCAGGTATGTTCAAATAATCCATAATCCTAGTCTTTATATCATGTTCCACAGTTCCTTTCTCAGCACCACCATAAAGAGCATGATTATTCAAGTTTGCAGTAATCTCAGACAAGCTAAATGTAGAAGACTCCCAATAATGCAATGTCTGAAGATACGAAAAAAGACCAAATCCACAGTAGTCAAGGCATACCTTTGGAGTTAAATGCGAGTACTCATCCAACCTCAGCTGATCAATCTTCTCCGAAGACTTGTACTTCGGATACATAGTGAGGAACTTAGACAGAGCTTCTTCCACCTCAGGGATGTCATCCTCAGACTCGAAATACCGCTCAGCAGCAAGAGCAGTGGCTCTGAGGAACTCTCTCTGGGCATGGAGCCTAGCAAGAGATCTGGACCGTCCAAGACCCTCATCCTGATTGGTCTCAGCTTCAATGTCCTGGGACTTAAACAGTGATCCATCTTCTGATGCTTCCTCTAGAGCTTCCCTGAGCTTGTTCTCTTGAAGTTTTCGGAGAATTGATGTCGATTTCCTTATGTCAAGGCTGGAATCTGAGCCATCTCTCTTCTTGCTGCTGCTGCTCTTCTTGTCTAAAAGCAGAGCAGCACACTGATATAGGGGCTTCCATATTGAAAAATGCATGAAACCCTTTGAACTAGAATTCAATCTAGTCGAAAACCCACAAAGGATTGAACTGGGTCACAGCAGAACACAAAACTGATTTGGTGTTTTATCCCATCAACCATGTAGAAACCAAATTTGAGCTTCAAACCCTAAAGATCAAAGAAACCCAACTCTCAATTCCAATTCAAAGTCAAAAAGGAACCAACTTTAGGTTTCAATGGTCAAATTGAGCCACAAAGGAAGCAGCTTTATCCCCAAAAAAAATCAAAGCCCCTAATCTCAGTGAAGCATTGGAACATTTCACATGTCAAAACCCACCCACAATTTCACTCAAGTAAAGAAACCTAATTTCCACAAAAGGGTTTTATTCTGGAAAAGAAAAATAAGGGAATCAAGACCCAGCAAATAGAGAGAGAAAAATGGGAGTGGTCAAAACCCAGATCCCACTTCAAGAAAAGGAAAGGAATTGAAAACCCAATCAATGTAGAATCTTCTTTAAATGAAGAATGAGCTCTGTGTACACACAAAATAGAGCTCAATGAAAACAGAAAGCAAAACCCAACTCACCAAATTACTCTCTTTTTTCTCTCTGATTCTGATTCTTAGAGAATCCAAAGCAGCTGCAGCAGCATAACTGGTTGTTTTGGCCTTTGACTCTAATCTATAGTTTTTTCTCTTTCTCTCTCTGCTATAAACAAACAGAGAGAAAGAACATTGACTTTTGCAAAACCTAACGTAAAAATGATGTTTATTTATTATTTATGTTTCGTATTAAAAAAAAAATATTGGTTCCTGAAATTTGTAATCAATCTGAGATACAGGTTAGTTTTTTGCTGTATATGAGGTGGGGACTCACAGATGCCACTTTCCTCCATTGGTCACGGCCTCAAAGTCAATTAGCTGGCTTTGCTCAAAAGCTGATTTCTGTACAACTAGGCAGCTACTACTTCTTCTTTCGTTCTCTAATTATTTTTCTTTCTTTTTTTGTTTAATTAGTCTCTAATTAAACTCACAATTTTGGGTTTGAACCAAGAACACAGGTCACAATTTTAGTCCTGTTTTTCTGTTCTTTAGAGGTGTTTGGGGGTTGCATTGTAGATGTAACAAACAACGTTATATTTGGAGGTGAATTCATGCGGACTTAATTAAAGAGAAATGAATTGTAGGAGATTATCAAGTACTCAATAAGCAACTACGGGTCTTATTTTTCGTGAGGTAGGTCATGAATGTATCACAATAACGGTTTAGTAGTGGTTTACTAGTTTATCTACTAACAGTTTTGTACTGTTTCCAGTTTAGTGATATACTCACCATAACTTGACATGCAACTTCTATAACTTGTGTTTCGTGTATTATGTTTATTGAAACGAGTTTTTTGTTCATTAATTCAATACGAATGTGTTTCATATTTGGTAATTGATTATAATGCTACACAACATTCATATTGTAATACATTATGACTAGTTGAATTGATTCATTTCTAGGTTACTTTTTGTTGTATATAGATATACCGCAAGCATAAGCAACGACTTCATAGACCGTTTTCCGGCCATGAAAGACCCTGCCCCTGACATACTTCCGGTAGACCGACATCCGAGCTACCTCGCCATGGTGAAAGATCATTGGTACCACATCCGAAATGCCCTCCTCCAAGCTCCACAAGGAGACATCATAAGAAGATATATATGCACTTTGTCTCATATTAGTAATATGTAATGTGAGGGAGCTTTCCCTAGCTATAAAAGGAAGGGTTCCATATGTAGAAAGAATGGATGATGATCCCTACTCGCTTCATCTTAGAGAGCTCTTGTAACACCAAAGACATATTGGCCATAATAGTGGAATCTTAAGTGGACGTAGCCATGTCCTCCGATAGCATGATGAACCACTATATGTCATTGTCTCTTGTTCATGATCGTCTATTGTACATGTTCCACCGTGATTCTACGTAGTCTCCGAGATTATGCAAAAACACTTTCTAATCTTGCATTTTTAAAGACATTTTGCTTTCACTATTTTAGGTAGTCTCAAAACACTTAAAAGGTGTGTCTTCCACTTCGGAAAGAATTGGGGATATGTCCATCTTTGTATGGTTGTTTGAGATGGGAGTCCATCTTGCATGCAAAGAAAATCCTGGAATATAATTGAGATCAAGTTGTTTGCAAATTGTCTGCTTTTTAGCAAGATGAATAGCATATTCTCTAATCAAAATAAAAGTTAAATAAGCATATATCTATGTCCACTACCATAAGATGACATCTTAGTCAACTCTCATATCAATCAAACAAACTGAAAAAGACCTCCTCTGTTTCATAAAATATTAGCAAAAGTAGCCTTTGGTTGCATTTTTTTAATGTTCACTGGATGTTAACTCGGCTTGATATAGAACTATAGTTAATGTCTGGTACATGGGTTCAACACATTGTACCATGTAAACCCTTGATTTGTTGTTTTATAACTTCATTATCTAACTTATCCTTGCATATATAGATTACTATTACACAAAAGACTTTCTTTCCCCTAATCAATTGAAGAAATGAATAATATATGGTTAGGAATTGAAAGAAGAGGTGTAAATCTTATCAGATCTTTGTTGATGTTTTAATTGGTGAAGTTATGGCATGCCAATCTTAATTGATTAATTATGACGTGATCACAATCTCTATCTCAAACTGATTAACTAGCTAGGTCTGTGGTCCGATGTGTCTTGATGAATGTTGAATAAATGGTTTAAATAGAGAATGTTTGCTAAGGATTAATGCTATTGATGCTTTTAGGAATGGGGCCAATGTGGTTTTAAGGTCTGCATGGTAACTGGGTTTATGACGGGGAGGTTTGAACCGAAGATGATGCAAGAAACAGTGATACGAACGAGAAATTTTTCACTTGTAACATTTTTTTACAAATCATACCAAGATGAAAAAACCAAAAACGGTAAAACCACACAACTCCAGAAAGAAAAAAAAACTATGACCCCCATTCCCGTTAGCTTTGATGTATCCCATTAACTTCAGAATGGGTAAACAAAGACTGGGTAGTGGAATTGATACATGAAGGGTACGCTTGCAGACAAACTCAAGGTTTGTTGCGAGTTATGAGATCTACAGAATCAGTAAGCTTTCTTGGTCCTCTTCCAAACTTTGCTCCTTCCATTGGATCAATAGCTCATCAAATGGAGATCACGAAAGACAAATTATTGAATTCAAACACTTTCTTCCTCCTCCTCTCTTGTGACCCCAAAATTATTAAAGCAGATACCAATTCAGAAACCCGAAACCCCAATTGGACTCATTCAGAAAGAGCAGAGCATCACGAACTCATTGCAAAATAGCACCACATGAATTTTGACCTCCCAATTGAACCAATTTTCGAAATTGCCCACCCCGTCCGGTTTGGGGGTTGCGGTTACTGAACCTCAAATTCTCTAGTTAGGAGACAGAGAGGAGTCAGAAGTGAGAAGGTTTATGCTTTTGACAGATCCAGAAGGTTCAAGAAGAGACGTATGGGGAAAAAGTCCATACCAATTCAAAGAACAAAAGCAAACACTAGGCATAAGGATGATTTCAATTTCGAGATCTCCGATTAACGACGAACAACAAAGCTAACGGGAAGGGGTGGGGGTCAAAAAAAAATTTCTCGAGTTGTCTGGTTTTACCGTTTTTAGTTTATTCACCTTGGTATGACTCTTGTCAAAAATGTTACACGCGGCGGTTTTCTATTAGTTACGAGGACCACTGTTTTGCTAGGAACCTCAGGAAATTTACTAATTTTAGGGTGACTATTTATTACAAATGAAGATGACTTATTGTGATGATCAAGACATTAAGTGCAACCAGATAAAACAACACATATGGTCGAGTCGGTAAGAATGTAGTTGTGAAGCTCTTATAGTTGAGTTTTGATCTCGCCGATGTTGATTGGAGTTTAAATCTCATTTTATTCTTAGGGTTCATAGGAATGAAGCGTTTTGAAACGATCCTCATGACCTCCTTATAACATCCTTACGACTTGTAAAGTAGGGTAACAAGCTCGTTTTAGTGTTGGTGGTGAGGTTATGTCGTTATTCTCAGGACTGTGTAGTTAGGGGTTGGGCATATTTGGCTCATGGATATTGATGTCGGGAACGGATCTGTAACTACAAATCTTTATAGGAATGTGTATCGTTGTGTAGGTATCACAATCGGTTATTTTATTATGCTGTAATTTATTTTTATTATCAATAAAGTTATTTCTTTATCAACAAAAAAAGAGAAAGTGTTCTAACTATCTATTCATGTCAGTTTAACTGCAGCCTAGTTCTTTGAATCTTCTCTCAATTTTTAACACGATTACATAAAGATTTTTACCTTAGGTGACAAAGGGAAGTTTCCACATATGAGTCAAAGAGGTTGAGCCACCCTTAACACCTAGCTACATCAAGAATGACCAATATATGTACCTTCATTTTGTTTTTCTTTCCTCAAATTTAGACTAATATATATCTCATGCATTGACTATCAACTAAAGTTAAAGAACCAACAAATGTCAAAAACAAGGAACACTCTTTTTTACTCGTGTTTCTTGTATCCTAATCAAGAGAATGATAGTGCGGGGTCAATTAACCTTGCTGGCCTACACTTGTATAATTGTTTGTAATTCGTAGTTCTTAATCATCCTCGTCTCCATCAATCCTACACTCACAAATTGTCTCATCTTATATATTATCATCAACGGGATCCATTTTTGAAAGGTCGCGTAGAAATGTTCTAGATACATACATGAATGAAATATCATGCTCCTGTCATCCTACAATGTCAAAGCCAATCTGGTTTATAATTCAGGGAGATTATTATACATCATCTTGTAGTCATATGCACTCGAATTATTCCTTGAATAATATTCGGCTTTTGCCAAAAGTATAACATTTGCTACAAGCTAAGCAACTCTCCCCAAGTTGATACAAATCGGAAAGTCCCCTCTGACTATTTATGTGAAGGTTTTATTAAAATGAGACGTGCCTAGATTATCTTTCAATTCAAAGGCAAATTCTTGGACATTCAGGGTTGGAATGGAATGGTATATTGGTATTAATCCAACTCGAAGCCAGCCTAATGTCACGCTCCACCAAATTAACAAGGAGTTTCCTTAGCATTTTGATGCAAGCATGGCTCAATAAAGGTTTTGGAGAGCACACGAGCATTCTAGAAGCATCCGGAATATTATGAAAGGTCTTGGAAGCATCCGGAAAAATCGGGAAGCATTCGGACAACTCTAGAACTCTCTAGAACTCTAAAGAGGCTCGAGGCTCAAGACTACTCCGGAAGTCTCTAAAATACTCAAGGTTATACTTAGAGTTGTATAGAAAACTCTAGAAGTCTCTATCCTTGTAAATGTCCTAGAATTGTCTAGAAACTTAGGCAAGGGGGGATGATGCCTATAAATAGGAAGACACCCCTCCCATTTGAGACATAGAGAGTTGGATAGCATTCAAGCTCACTTATAAAGCTTTGTAAAGTTCTTTCAAGCTTAATACAAGTTCCCTCTTTCAAAGATTTTCTCCTTTCATTCGGGTGTTCTAGTTAAAGTGTTTGCGTGAGTAAGGCTGACTTAACATAAGGAAAGTGCTAAAACTACACGAGAAGCTTAGAAAAAAGGAAGCTCGTGACACTAAGAATACTTAATTATGCATCGTATGGGTTGACCAACAAGGTTTCGAAAACGACCAAAAAGATTTGTCAAATCACGAGGGTTGGATTGCATGAAAAGAACCCTAAAAAGCTTCAAGACCAAGACATGCATGGATTATTCCATGAACAAACGACAAAGGATTAGGAAAAAATGACCCATGAAACCCTAGAAGGAATCACTAAGCCTCGAGGCTAGGCTTTTGTTTGTGCATGCTTGGCTTTGCTCTGCTACGATTGAAAAGCAGAAAAGGGGTTTTAGGGTTCTAATGGCATCCAATCCATGTCCAACTACTAGGTAAAATGTAGAATGATGTGCCTCGAAGCACAAGAACATGCACCAACTTTGCCAAAAAGTGGGGATTAGCTAAGCTGAAAGGATCCTTTAGTTAGTAGAAATGAGAGTAAAGTATGATCGTCTCTTTTGTGTTGTCAATGCTTTTTCCTTTTTACGTGGGGGGTTTTCTGGCTTTTCTTTGATATTGGATTCTCTTCAAGTTCTTACTTGAATGGTTTTGTAATTAATGGCCTAGAAAGGCTTGGCTTTGTTAGTCTTTTTATAAACAATCATCATCGTTTGTGGAATCATGGAAAGGACTTCACTAGCTAGTTTCAAATTCTGGGAATTCATTTTGGGTGCGGATGAGGAAAACGTGCACTTAGCATTAGGAAATTGACAATCATATTTGTAGAGCATATATCATGATCAAGGAGCACTTAAGACAGATTTGCATTGTCTGGCTCGATTTGGTACTTGGTAGTATTGATTTAAGTTCATATCAATGGTTTTATTTGTGAAAAAAAGTTTGTATATGATGAATCTTTCAAATGCAACATTGCGGTTGTAATGCTTTGGCATAATATTGCTATAGTATTGTTAAGATGGTTAGCAAGAGTCTTATAAAGCTAGCTAGTGGCATAAATATGGGCATTGGCAGATTGTTTTAGCTTAACCCAAGCTCAAACAAATAATTGTCATTTCGAAGCAGTTGGGCACAACTTGGGCCATGTAGAATGGATCTTCTTGCCTGGGATGTCAAATTGTCAACGAGAGGTCGATTCTATAATATTGACTGTCAAGGGCATATGGCTCTCACCTGAGATGAAAGACTTAACAAATCCATGAAAGCGAAACGTATTCTATGATAGATCTCATTTGATGCATCCAAGCAACTCAAGAAAGAAGGTGCAAATATACCACTATATGGTAAATGCTCATAAAATTACCACTAATGTCAAATGTCATGTCCTACACGTTTTCTGGGTCACCATAGGACTTGGACATAATTCAGAATGTTTGGAAACCATAACTTACATGCACAAAAACATGGTTTCTGGCAACATCAGCTAAAACTACTGTGAACTCCATCCTTGCTGAAAACAGATAACAGCTCATCTTCATGGTACTTCTCAAAAACAAGGTCAGGGCACCTCTTGCTGAAAACAGATAACAGCTCATCTTCATGGTACTTCTCAAAAACAAGGTCAGGGCACCTCTGAGCGAAGGTTTTTGCAGCATGCTAATTGCCCTTACGCCTCTGCCTCAGTCTTCCAGCAATACTGTCTGCACTTGGTTCAGCCAAAACAATGCGCTTCTTCCTGAGCTTTGAACTTCCTCTCAATACAGTACTGCTATCACCGCCATCTTTGTTATCAGTAAACAGCACACAGATTTCTTTTTTGACTTCCTTCTCTGACAAGATTTTGTTTGCATCCTGCTTACCATCTGGAATTTTCTCTTTTGCCTTCGAAGCATCATCATCATGCTCAGCTTCTTTCTGATGTCTCCGCCTTAATCTTCCACCAATACTATCAGCACTTGGTTCATAATTCCGAGCCCGCTTCTTTTTGGACATTGAAGTAGTTTCTAATCCGTTAGTACTATCACCAAGTTTCATATCCACACAATCCATTTTAATCTCTTCCTCTTCTTTATGATTATTGGTGCTGCTCTCAGATTGAAACTTTGGCAATTCAAGGGGGTCACCAACCATGTGGTCAATCTCTGGAAATGACAATGTCCTCTTTGCAGAAGTTTGGTTATTGATGTCTAGATCTGCATTATTCTGCTTTTCATCCTCTTTTTCACTCTTAAACTCATTGTCTCCTTTCTGTTCACCCAGACGTGTTAACGGACCAAGGTCATTATAATCAGCCTTGAGATTTTCTTCATCCATATCTGGGACGGGCAGGGACCTTCTTGCAGAAACTTGCTGAGGTGTCTCTGGAGTTTGCACTAAACTTGTCTCTGCACGTCGGTTTGAATGAGATAGTGTGCAACTGATTTGAAGCCTAGTTGTGCTATCTGGGAAAATAGATACGATTAATCTTAGCTCCATATGCAAGAGGAAAAACGATTAATGTTAGCTCCATATGCAAGAGGAGGAAAAAAAAAAAAAAGAAGCAAAATTACAAAGTGAAAAAAAATTGAGGCATGACTTTGAAAGCAACCTTCCTGTAGAGAAGGCCAGTGGGAGGCCATCCTTTTGCTGTCCGACAGAAACTACAGTTGCAAATTCCACGACATACGGGGCAAATCCACTTTGGATTCTCAATGGCCTCAAGTACATTCTCCCCATATCTGCTCCAACAAGATAAATAGTATCAGCATTGGGCCAACAACTTTTAGAATGTGTATATAGCAACCAGGAAACTCCAAGGCTACAACATTGCAGTGTGAAGCATTGTGCTATGATTCTCTATTTCTCTAAAAGCCATATGTGTAGAACCACAGATTGTAGAACACTAGTGATATAATATCTACCAGATGTTGAAACTTAAATCGATAAATACATTCTCTCCATATCTGCTCCAACAAGATAAATAGTATCAGCACTGGGCCAACAACTTTTAGAATGTGTATATAGCAACCAGGAAACTCCAAGGCTACAACATTGCAGTGTGAAGCATTGTGCTATGATTCTCTATTTCTCTACAAGCCATATGTGTAGAACCACAGATTGTAGAACACTAGTGATATAATATCTACCAGATGTTGAAACTTAAATCAATAAAATTCTGCTAACCATCCAATTTAATTTTTTGAGGGTGGTAAATGACCATCCAATATGTTATGACTGGTTTTTATAGTACCATTTAAGGTGAGACTGTGAGGAATTCAAGAGCAAAAGTTGACTATCTTTGGAGTTTGATGGTTTAGGAATCATAAAATCTAGAGAACTTCAAAGCAATGCAGATGCACATACGATATACATAAAGGCTGCACAAGGAGGGAATGATAACTAGTAACATATGAATATGTTCACCAGTCCTTAATTTAGTTTCTTTACTATAAAAATTGTGAAACCATATGTTATGATGAGTTTGCTAAACTTAAGTCAATCTTGCAAATTGCACAAGCTTGATACAGTTTGTTTGATTCATAGATTGGAGGTAAGGAATATAAGGTTTGTATAGAAAATATGGCTTCAATGGCCAAAGACTATCTATACCAACCTAGATTGGTGGCATGCACATGAGGAATAGGTAACTTATGAAGTTTTAACAATCACAGCACCTTAAGAGGGGAAGGCAGGGAAATCTACAGTTTTCAGCCTCTTTATGACATCATAAAGAATCTGAGAATTGTTTACAAATGAATGCAATAACAACATCACAAAGAATCTGACAAATGTAAGAGCAGGAATAAAGTTTCAAGAGTAGAATTTACCTCATGTACAAACAGTCACCACAGAACTGTCCATGGATCTTATTGCATTGGCTGCATTGAGTACGATATCCCAGAGTCTTCTGTCTGTAACACAGCATTTCAAACCTTCAAGTACGAAAATAAACCAGGAGAAACAAAACAAGAACTCCTAGTCCAGAGTTCTCAGTCCGTAACACAGCATTTTAATCCTCGTGTGTGTGTATGAAAACAGACGAAGAAAAACAAAAACAAGAACACTAGTTGCTTGAGAAAATGTCGCTGCTGGGACACAATCCATAGCAAGAGAGGCAACTTCAAACTTTCCAGGTTTGGATGGCGTTTCATTAAGACTAGCCAACTAGTAACCTGGATTTTCAGAGTGACAGTATGTGAGACTTGAAAAAGACCATGTTTAATAACCTGCTCGACTTAACTAATCTTGTTTTAACGTTCACCCCCTAACACTTAACATTAGATCTCTCAATTTATCTCTTCTATCCAAATTAAGGGTAACATTATCTAAAGAGTGATTTACCTGCACTGATGACAAGTCTTTCCTCTAACAGGATCATAAATTCGCTTTCCATCTTTCCCATAACCGTCCTCAAAAAGAGTCCAGCTCTTTTCAGTGTGACCCAACAGCTTTTCATTCTCTTCTGTGTAAATCTCCGGGTTTGCACCCTCCTCCAGCATAATACTACCCATTTTCATATCCTCATCCTTCTTGCCCACAGACGCCTCCGTGTAGCTCACCGGACTTGAATTCTGCAATCTGAACCCACAATTAAGAAGAAAAATTGAAGTCGGCCAAATTATAATTAAAACACGCAAGTATTTGACAACCCAGTCCACATTCTTCTAATACTAAACTGGTATATGCTTGGTCACTATAGTCACAAACTCATAATTAGAAATACTTTTAAACCCACCAAACTTACACAGGCCCAGTCAATTCAGAGTCATAAACAGTCTAAACCACAAGAATCAAACACCAAGTTGCTTAAAGATTTGATCTTCATATAAAAGTTACTGTTTATCTCTGAAATTGCATTTTTCTCAAGACTCCCACACAGATACATAACAAGATTTTGAACCCACCACTCCACCAGACTAAGATAGACCCAGCAGAGATTAAAGCTTCTTTTACTAAACCCATAAACAATTCAGAGTCAAAAACAGACAAACCATCAGAATCAAACACCCAATTCCTTAAATATTCAAATTCTACAAAAGTTACTGCTCAGTTTAAAAAGATTGCATCTTTCTCCATAAACAATATACAGATTTATGTAGAGACCACAATTTTGACAACACATTAAGTACTTCATAGTCAGAAACAGTCTAAAACCACCACAATCAAACACCCATTTGCTTAAAAATCTCAACTTTACACAAAACCCAGTAGTTACTGAAATAAAGATTGCATCTTTCTCAAAATTCACAGACAGATTCAAAGAGGGTAAGATGGTATCACCTAGAAGATCGGCGAACGGGACCTGGTTTCCGAATAGGAGATGCTCCAGAAGACGACGTCGTTTTGGAGTAGCTCCTTTTGGGGCCCTTTTTGGCCTGAAACTGAGACTTGAGCTCAAGTGAGATGTCAGCAAGGCCGAGCTTTTGCATTCGTTCAAGGTTTGCTTTGATTCTTTCATCTCTGGAAAGCTCATACTGAGACTTGTTCTGGGTCTGAGTCATGTTCATCATCATTGAACTCACACTGTCTCAGTGTCTTCTTCTCTCTCAGACTCTGACTCTCTTTGGGTATTTGTGTGTTCCCAAAACCCCAACGGTCGTTTTTGGAGCCCGAAATGAAGATGGTAACAAAGGAGGGAGAGAGGGTTAGTGGTACGCACCACTCTGCCACTTCCTTACGAGTGTGCTTCTATATTTGGGATAACTTTCAAAATTTTCCCCCATTTACAATTTATTTGAATTTTTTCCTTCTGAAGTTTTAGGAGGATCCTAATTATTTCTGCTAAACATGGAAAAACTTTCTGTTATAAAGGGAAATTCAACCATTCGTGTTTTAGATTTGAATAACTAATGTTATGATGATACACGTGCAAGATTGTCTTGTTCTTTCTAACGCATTTACAACATCTTATCTTTGTCGAAGTTGTTATCGTGTTAAGAGAACTATTAATATAACGCTATTGTAGGATGTGTTAAAAAACTAACACATAGACATGTATAACACATTCGTTTTTATTAATCAAGTGAAAACATGGTAACTCATTCGTTTTATTGATTTAAACAAGTTTTCACTCATTTGTGTAAGTTTGTCACATTTTGAATGAATAAAAGCTTTTAATAAAAAAAAAGAAAAAAAAAGGTTTTAAGCTATATAACGAACACTCAACAATTTATAGTTTTATACATAGTACATTGACACTCAAAAGTCATGAGTCACGTTACTCACGTACGTATGGACAATTATTAGAAGAATACGTTGCTTAATCTAAAGTCCTTATTTCAATTTCTACATCACTTCACTCTTTATCAAACACGACATACAAGTGAATTGACGATTTTATCCACTACAAGGAAAGATCATGTACTAATTGATGTGCAAATTACAAGAACGAAAGAGTAAACTCAGACAAACAAAGAAACTATATTTCGAGCTGACCAAAACATATACGCCGATGAAAAAGAGGTTCCTGAAAGATGTTCGGATTTCGCTTTGATTTGTGTTAGTACTTTCACAAAAACTAAAACAATACCGCAAAAGAAGCTCAGGTAGTCAAGTAAGTTATAGCTATCAGTAATTCAGTATGCTAGCGCATACATATCTCCAAGTTTGTATAATCCTAGAATTAAGAGACTTGAATCCAGTGCGAACATTCTGAGTAAAGACCTTTAAGTTATTACTTCGGTGTACCACATCCGTTGTAGTCTAGTTGGTCAGGATATTCGGCTCTCACCCGAAAGACCCGGGTTCAAGTCCCGGCAACGGAATTTTTAATTATTAATTTTTTTTTCCCAAAATATTTGTCGAAGGAATCTATTTATTCTAAACCGAACCACCTAAAGTTTGGTAGAAGAAATCCATGACAATTGCCTCTTATGGTTATTTATGCTTTTCTGGGGACTTCTTATACTTTGTTTAACTGCACAGGCAACCTAACAATTCTTACCATTTTCAGAAAATTGCACCAATGTTGATGAACTACCTCATCAAAATTCCCAACTCAACTAGCTCACGCCTGTACCACTATACAAAAAGGCAGTCATACCCAATATTACGAGACTTGGTTAACATAATCTTACAAGTTTCTCCAATGGATGCTTTTGTGAACAAACATGGTGCTTATATACTTCTCAGTATACCAAGTGTGAAGCAATCATGATCTTAGCCATGGCCATAACAAGATCTTATATCACTCTGGCCTTGGTAGGCTTGGTTCTTCTGCTCATCAACAACCTGAGTGATTTTGCATATGCTGCTGAGAGTGAAGGGCTGGGAGCTTCTTTTATCTTTGGTGATTCCCTGGTTGATTCCGGAAACAATAACTACTTACCGACATTGTCCAAGGCGAATATCCGTCCTAATGGGATAGATTTCAAGGCATCCGGAGGAAATCCCACTGGACGGTACACCAATGGTAGAACTATTGGTGACATAGTTGGTAAACTTACTGTCACATCATTTTATGAACTAATTTGGTGACCGGTTATGTTAGTATCGATCTAACATTCGAAAGGGGATGTGATATGATTTACCTTGTATTTGTTGTTCTGTTTATGCAGGTGAAGAACTGGGACAACCAAATTACGCAGTCCCATATTTAGCTCCTAATGCTACAGGGAAAGCAATATTGTATGGGGTCAATTATGCTTCAGGAGGAGCAGGGATCATGAATGCAACTGGAAGAATATTTGTTAGTTTCAAAACCTCTATAGATCACTTTCTTTTAGTTCAATCCGATACCTTTATGCAGTAATTCATTGCTTTCTTTAGGAAAATTTTCCATGGAATGGAAGAACACCCCACTTAGATAAAGAAATTCACCATTAACCTCATCTGGTCATTTCAAGTCAAGAACATGCTAGTTAGTTCTCTAACATAAACAAGTTTCTCTTTACGAAAATTCTACGATACTAATGATGATGATGCTATAGATTGTTATTCACGTTAGGCGAATTTCTAAAGTCTCTCAATCTTTTATCTGAGAGAATATATGAATCTTTTACAGGTAAATAGGGTCGGAATGGATATCCAAATCGATTATTTCAACGAAACAAGGAAGCAGATTGATAAGCTACTGGGTCCATCAAAGGCAAAAGAGTACATTTCGAAGAGGTCTATTTTCTCAATCACAGTGGGATCAAATGACTTTCTGAACAATTATATGCTACCGGTCATCTCCATTGGAGCAAGAATTTCTCAGACCCCAGATGCATTCGTTGATGATTTGATCACTCACTTCAGGGCTCAACTCACTGTATGCGTACATTTTAAGTCATATTATTACGCTCTTAATTTCTAACCTTAATTAACCATGAATGTTCACTAATTGATGATGAACTTGTGCAGAGACTTTATCAATTGGGTGCTCGAAAATTTGTGATAGGAAATGTTGGACCTATAGGTTGCATACCGTATCAGAAGACCATCAATCAGCTCAACCAAGACCAATGTGTGGAGTTGCCTAATAAGCTTGCGCTGAAATACAATGGCAGATTGAAAGACTTGCTTGCTGAGCTGAATGATAACCTCCCCGGATCAACATTTGTTTACGCAAATGTGTATGATCTAGTGTCGGAGCTCATTACCAACTACGAAAAATATGGTAAGTCGCACAAGTATTGTATATAATGAAGCAAATTAAGCCAAACATAAGTGTTCATCATGAGATGATTAACTTATTTGAAACATTTCATTTATGTTTATCGATAAGATAACACATCAAATATATCCGATCGATGATTTGGATTGCTAATCCTGTAATGAACAGATGATGAAACTTAACACATGATTTTCTTAAACGCAGGATTTACAACAGCAAGTAGAGCTTGTTGTGGGAATGGTGGCCAATATGCAGGAATAGTTCCATGTGGTCCAACATCAAGTATGTGTTCTGATCGGTCCAAGCATGTATTCTGGGATCCCTACCATCCAAGTGAAGCTGCCAACCTTATACTTGCCAAGAAATTGGTTGATGGAGACACAAGAGTCATTTCTCCAATGAATCTCAGGCAACTTCGAGACCATTAACTGTGTAATTACCTGTATACGTTCCACTGTGCATGTGTACATTTAGTTGTACACTCATTTCTCTTGCTTTCTTTGTGAACTGTAACAAGTACAAGCTTTGCTTTTCTTATTATGGATGTGATGTTATATAGGTATGTGGATTTTCAGATTCGGATCCCATGGAATCGGGCCAAAATTTGACAATATAGAGCTGTTTTATAAGGAAACACTACAAATTGTTGAATACTCTGCATTTGCATTTGAAATGGAATTGAAATACCTATAGGCTAGAAGCAATGATTGTCCAATATGGATTTGAGAATTCTTGCATGTCCATATACCCTGTATTATTTGTATAGTTTCTTGCTTGAAATTTGAAAGCAAGACATTATAGTTAGACTTATTGTTACTGACATGTAGAGCTTGAAAAAAAGTGTGGTTTTACATCGGTACAAATCACTCAATAATAGATTGCAAGTACGATACTATCTAAATGAATTTCAACTTTTTCTGGATATAGAATTAATGTTCTCATTTGCTTAATAACTATGACTTGTAGATCTAATCCGTCTTTTTAATTTTACATCTTAACGCGATAAGAACATTAGTCTCAAAATCTTAAGAACGTCTTAATGAAACCGGTATCTCATTTGAGATTGAAATAACTACAAATTGTCCTTTAGTTTTTGTTTTATGATTGCAAAACTCATACACTTAAATGTAACGATCAAAGAAAAACATCCACCATGTTATAAATCAACCACAAGAACATTAGTCTCAAAATCTTAAGAATGTCTTAATGAAACCGGTATCCCATTTAAGATTGAAATAACTACAAAGTGTCATTTAATTTTTGTTTTATGATTGCAAAACTCATACATTTAAATGTAACGATCAAAGAAAAACATTCACCATGTTATAAATCAACCGCAAAATAGTGAAAAATATTCTATCCAAACAAAATCTTCTTTTTCTTTCTGTTTCTACAAGAATGATACGATTTCATTTGGATTAGAGGGAAGTACGTCCTAAGAAAACACATGTTTTTGAGTTTATCCGATCCATTTGAAAACAATTATATCGGTTGCTTGGGGTGTTGGGATCGATGTGAACGTTTTCAAGCATGTAAGATCATTTCTTCATGTGAGGGGAATCATGTCCACCGGAGAAAAGGCCAAGAATATAAGAGAAAAAGAAAGAAAGAGAGAAGACTGAGAAGACGAGAGCCGAGAAGGGAATTCAGAATCTGAACCCAAGAAAAAGAAGCAGAGCAGGCCTCGCATTATAGCCAGTGATTATGGGCGACCGAATAATCCAGCACCACCACCAGTAGAGAGAGAGAGAGAGAGAGTGAGAGAGAGAGAGAGAGAGAGAGAGAGAGAGAGTAGGGCAAGTCCTACTGGAAGGAGGAGGGCATTGGCAACAGTGTTTAGGACTGACAAGTTTTGATGGCGACTTATGATACTTTGCCGGAGACACTCTCAGCGCTCGCGTGCCATTTGCCTCTCTTCGCCGACAACCACCTGTCGCGGAGGTGGGGCCCCAACCTGGTCTCTTCAACTTAGCTGGTGGCTTCTGAGCCGGATGAGAGAATCCCATTTCGTCTTACTCTGTATCCGTTACTGTCCTTTTGCCGTGGAAACTCCAAGACTTGCTTTTGCCTACTTCTTGTGTTTCTATGGGGATTGGAATAAAGGAAATCCAACTTACGAGGATTATCTTCGTATCTATCGATTATCGTAACTCGAAAATGCAAGTGACATAGATAGGTAATTATACATAACGTGACATTGTTATGTAGTGTATCTGGCTAATCATATAACTCAGATTTATGTGAAAACTAACAGGAGATGAAAAAAAAGTAAAAATAATTAAATACACTAATTAAAAATAAAAATTGAACACTTAACCTAATAAGATATATTAAAAGAGAATATAAGCCAGGTGGTATTTTAAATACAAATAAAAATTTCCCAATATAGATAACCAATAACAGCAGAACGATATTACACATTATAAGTATTTTGACATCAACAACGAATATGACAACTGATTTTTGCTCGCATTAATTATGTACTAATTAAAGATGAACTTTTAATCGTGTTAGTGATAATTTTGCATGCACTTAGTCGTTTTGTTATGTTGAATAATTGACGTTTTATTGGTGTTAAACGGTTAAACACTATAGTTTGCCGAACCATCATTTGGCATTGGCTTGATGATGAAGCTTAATGATGACTAACCACGGTGCATGAATGAAACAAAAGACTCTATGATTATTGTGAGCTTAAGCAACTAATTAAGCTAATTAAGTTATGGTAAAGGCTAGGGATCATCGATCATGGATTAGAGAACAAAGATTTGTAGTTTAGGAGTAATTATTCTTTGTACCCGGAACACCACGTGACATTGTCATATGGTGTACCCAGCCAATCATATAACTTAGAATCATATAAGGACCAACAGAGGGTGAAAAAAAAAATAATTAAATACATCAATTAAAATTAAAAATAAAACACGTGAATGAATAAATTAAAATGAAACATAAAACATGTAGTATTCTGGTACAAATAATAATTTTCTCTGGTTTGTTTGGTTACGGGTGAAGCGGGAAATGCGGTGAGGAGTACGGAGGAGGGAATCTGATGCGGACATGACGCGTCCGAAATCAGAGGAGAAATCCAATAATTGCTCCCCACGCTGCCCCGACATTCATGATTCTGTCGGTTCACTCTTGACCCACCAACCCACCCAGCTCACCTACCCGAATCCATCAATCCAACTCCGGTCCCCCTTTGACGGGTTTTACCCTAGTTACTCTCTGCAATTACCCGCTTAACTTATTCGAACACCGATTTCACTATGGTCACTCCGCAACCTACCTCTCT
Source organism: Fragaria nilgerrensis (assembly GCA_010134655.1). NCBI lineage: Eukaryota > Viridiplantae > Streptophyta > Magnoliopsida > Rosales > Rosaceae > Fragaria > Fragaria nilgerrensis. Next base: position 9,919,954 of record CM020977.1, read on the forward strand.
CTGTGCGACTGTGGTAGTGAAGAGGAGTGGCCAGAGTGGGTTTTTGGGTCCCAAATTTTCAAATGAACAGATTTTGGTGCAGATGGTACTCAATCAGAGAATGATTATAGGGATTTATTACTTTGAACTCAATTGTAACGAAACCATCGCCGAAATTATTGAATTTGTGTTGCTGGTTGGTTCGTTTGTAGTTAGATGCTACATGTAAAGTTATGTTGATGTCACGTTTAGTGAATTATATTAATATCATGTTTAATAGTGTAGTTTTGTCACGTTCAGTCGTATAGTCTTATTGATTGATATACTGTCATCAAATAATAATCGACAATTGTATACAAAACTTGTGAAATTATTTAGTGGAGGAATAGCATATATGGGTCGAATCCATGACTAAGACATTTGGGCATCAAAGCAAATACCAATAAATATCTTGTTTTTGAGGAAGAATGTACCATCCTTAAACCCTATTTCGTACCCTTTTTTCTTTTGAAAGACATTAGCGCTAATAGCTAATTAAGCTAGTTGGAGAAGTTCGAATTGAACCTTGACCAAAGAGAAAAGTTTGAAATGAACCATATTGGGAAAGACAAGTAGCTAGCCCCCATGACCCCATCTTCTTCTTCCTCAATAATCTTACTGTTGTACAGTACTGTATCATACAACGGTCGACTAAAATTGTGTTCATTAAACAATAACTTGGTTAAGAGACGGCATTCAAACCGATTAGTGAAGCTGTTTTTTCCCTTCCTTTCTGTACGTTTCTGGGTTCCAAGTTTTAACCCATCTTGAAGTACGTAGCAGGGTCCAGTACAATGTAGCTTAGTGCCCAGTAGCTAGCTCAGCTACTTATACTACGTACGATATTATATTTGTGCTGTGGATCGATCATTGGAATATATGATAATATCCACCTAGTTTATATACAAAATATATTAAAAAATAATAATCTCATGCACAGTGCTAGGCATGCATGCAAAAGGTGAAAACTGACCCAGAATCATCAGACCAGGCGCTGCCTTTTTCTCTCTCCAACAATAATACCCATAGAAAATTGCTTTGGCTTAATTTTTAGTCTTCCAATGGAAAATCAGAGATTATGGAAATCCTTATTATCCATGCGTCTGAAAATTAAAGAAGGTCCATATTCGTAGCTGTAGTTGTAGCCGACCCTCACAATAAAACAGAGCTCCTTCTGGAGCCGACTGATAATGTCGTGCTTAACAGAACAGTACTGTAAAAGCTGCCCCTGATTCTGCTTCCTTTCATATATGCCTCAGAAACCCAACCCTGTTTCACTATTCCAAGCACCACCTCACTTTCTCTCTCTCTATCTCACTCAATATAAACCCCCACACTTGCTTCCTCGCACCCACAACAACAACAATAACAACAACAAACCCTATCTCTCATTTCTCTGTTGATCATCTTCTTCATTCTTCAGTCCATCAAACTTTACTAGTTCACTTACCCTAAATCCTAAACTGATCCAGATGCCGTCGGACTCAGGCGACTCAAACAACCGGAAACAACCCACCAAGGCGCAGAGCAGCCTGGGAGCTCCACCGCCTGAGCAGGAGCACCTGCCGTGTCCTCGCTGCGAGTCCACCAACACCAAGTTCTGCTACTACAACAACTACAACTTCTCTCAGCCTCGTCACTTCTGCAAGTCCTGCCGCCGCTACTGGACCCACGGTGGGACCCTACGTGACATCCCCGTCGGCGGCGGCAGCCGCAAGAACGCCAAGCGGTCTCGGACGTGCTCCAGCAACGGTTCCATGGTCTCTGCTGCGTCTGATCACGCCTTGCCCGCCACCCCGGTTTTCATGCCGGTTTCTGCGGGACAAGGCGGCTTCGGCGGCGGAGGGGCGGTGCAGTTCGGCGGCTGCGGTGGAGGACTGAAAGGTAATGTGAGTAATGGAGGGAGCTTTACTTCTCTGCTCAACACACAGCCAGGGTTTTTGGCTTTGGGGGGATTTGGGCTTGGGCTTACTACTGGGTTTGAGGAAATGGGCTTCGGTTCGGTAGAGCTGTGTGGCCTTTTTCCGGGATGGGATCCGACGGTGGTGCCGGGATCGGGGGTAATGGTGTTGCCCATGGGATGATGAACGCGTGGCAGTTTGAGAATGGTGAGGCTGGAGGGCTTGTGAATGTTGGTCTTGGTGGTGGTGGTGGAGAGTTCTGTTCTTGGCCAGAGCTCGCAATTTCTACTCCTGGAAATGGTCTCAAGTGAGGAAGAAGCTTTGCTTTGCCGTTTGTAAAATTTAGTTCCTCTCTTTTTGGGTTTCTTATGGGAATTATGTGGTTTAATGATCCTAGGGTTTAAAGAAAATAGTGTTGAGGCTTTGAGACTAGTTTACCACTGTAATTTCAATCCATGAGTACTTTACTAGCTCCAGCATCTTCTTGTTTGTGTTGCTATTTGGAGTATTTGCTCATTGTGCTTCAGATAAAATCTTGGTTCACCACAACACTTGATAGGATTTTAGGGTTTACCAAGACTGACCTTAATTTGGGAAGTAATAACTAGCTTAATACATTGATGTTACATGAGCTCCACTCTACCATCTCAAGTTCTTAACTGGTATTACAACTTACTGCAACAACACTAATAAAAGCTATATGCTCGAGAAAAGCTTATAGCTATAAGTTATTACATACTAAAACAATAGTTACTCTCACAATGCTCCGTAAACTTGATGCTGTTCACCAATCTCGACCAAAAACAGAACGTCCATATAGGAGGAAGTCACCATAATCGGGATCGCACTTTGTTTGAGCATATAACTCTCTGCGATTTGCACGATCAAACTCATAGTCTTCGGTGGAATCATCAGGAAGCCGTAAACTTTTAATCTGTTTACTACATCTTTTCAAAACTACCCCGAAATTGATATTGAAACATTTGCGCAGATCAAGTGACTCAAGATTCGGACAACAATCAAGGATTTTCTGCAAGCCATCGTTGGTCAGCTTATTACCGCAAAGCTGCAGGTGGCGTAGATCATGCATTGTGGATGCTATAGCAACCGCATCATCATCACACTCATGATACGGGTATCTGTACCCATATTTGTTCAGTTTGAGTGATTTCAAGAGAGGGCAAGAACGCCCAATCACTTCTAGAGACTGAGCAGAGGCAAAGCTGAAAGAAATTTCAAGGTGCTCCAGCAGCGGAAGTTTCGAAGCCACTTCAATCAATCCCTCATCTGTTATGCCATAACAACAGACTAAACGGAGGCGTCTAATTCCACTCGAACTACAGGAAGGTAATTGATATACATATTAGCAGCCACACGAGGACATAAAAACACTCGAGTAAGAAATGATTCACCGAAACAAACACAAGTAAGAACTAAGAAAGTCCGATTGTGCGTGTATTCTTTTGTGAACATAGCTCAATCAAATTGAACCTTCAATTCCACAAAACCAAAATTACTCCAACTAAACTCCGAAATTCACCAATTGCTAAATACATGCCCAATTATTCGAAACAAATTAAATTCAGTTTGAAGAGAGGTGAAGTTACCTGTCAGCAATATACTTGAGGAGCTCATTGGTGCCGAAGTGCTCGACATTGATATCGACCAAACCACCGGAGCTCAAATCAACGCCGTGGCGGCACATCTTTTCCAAGTCGAAGTCATAATCCCGGAGAAACCCGTCGTTTCTCATGTCGATGGTGCGCCACATGAGACGGTCCTTGCAGATTCTGCGCCACGTCATGCACACCTTCTGAGCTCGCGTCAGGATTGCGATGGCGTCCAGGCGGGAGAGTATCGACGCCGTGACGTCCTCCGGGAGCTCCAGCCAGTTCCGGAAGCTTCGGGTTCGGCGCCGGTAGGTTTGGCAGGGGGATTTGGCCATTGAGGAAAGGAATTTGGGGGTTCGATTTGAGTCTCGGGTGTCGTTTTAACTGTCATTCAATTTTGAAGTTCTTTTTCCTTTTTCCTTTTATTTTTAGTCTGAAAATTAAGGCCTAGTCGGAAAAAAACCGGCAAACTGACTCGGACCGAGCTTTTTCCGGGGTTTGATATAAAACAATATGCGGGCCGGGCCGGTCGGGCCGGTCTCTTAAATTAGGACAATGTTGCAGCCTGATACATGTTATATAATAAAGAGAAAATTACATAATAGCACAAAGCTAAATTTAAAAACACAAAAACTTTATTTTTAATATTTTTTGTATAAATTAGGACATAAGCCCAAACCCAAACTAATGATACCAAATCTGATTTAGACTTTCATAGGCAAAATGACTAAAATACCCCATTTTCAAATAAATTTACTCAAAATGACACAACAGTAGCACGTCTTTGGTCGACACAGTAGTAGCACGTCTCATGTCGACATGGCAGTAGCACCTCTTCGATCGACACGGCAGTAGCACGTCTCCCGTCGACACGACAGTAGCACGACTCTGGTTGACACGGCAATAACACGTCTCCGGTCGACACGGTAGTAGCCTATTTCATGTCAACACGGCAATAACGCGTCTCATGTCGACACGGCAGTAGCACGTCTTCGGTCGACACGGCAGTAACACGTCTCCAGTCGACACGGCAGTAGCACGTCTCTGGTCGAAATGGCAGTAGCACGTCTCCGGTCAACACGACAATAACATGTCTCCGGTCGACACGGCAATAACACGCCTCAAGTCAACACGGCAGTAGCACGTCTATGGTCGACACGACAGTCTCACGTCTTTAGTTGACACGACAGTAGCGCGTCTCTGGTCGATACGACAGTAGCGCGTCTCTGGTCGACACGACAGTAGCGCGTCTCTGGTCGACACGACAGTAGCGCGTCTCTAGTCGACACGGCAGTAGCACGTCTCTAGTCGACACTACAGTAGCGCGTCTCATGTCGACACTGCAGTAGCGCGTCTCATGTCGACACGGCAGTAGCGCGTCTCATGTCGACACGGCAGTAGCGCGTCTCATGTCGACACGACAGTAGCGCGTCTCATGTCGATACGAGATGGTAGTAGCGCGTCTCCTGTCGACACGGCAGTGACACGTCTCATGTCGACACAGCAGTAGCACGTCTCCGGTGGACACGGCAGTAGCACGTCTCCGGTGGACACGGCAGTAGCACGTCTCCGATCGACACGACAGTAGCACGTCTCCGGTCGACACGGCAGTAGCACGTCTCATGTTGACACAGCAGTAACACGTCTCTCCTCGACACGGCAGTAGCATGTCTCATGTCGAGACGGCAGTAGCATGTCTCTCGTTGACATGGCAGTAGTACGTCCATAGTAGCAGTAGAATATGTAGCGAAGGGTAGTTTGGTAAAATATGTAGTGACAGATGACATGTGGATATTAATTTGTCCTAATTTGTTAATTTTTGTCCTTAAATGTATAAGATAATGTGTAAAGGATGTATTTGTAAACTGAAATTTGGTCAGTAACTAATATGTAGTTTACTATATAATAAAACCCCCAATTAGAGTCAATCGACTCAATTTCCTCCCCAGTCCCTTTTTCGTTTCTATCAAAACAACCCCATGAGTAGCAACCTCAATCGATGTTGGTCGAGATGGGTGTCTCTTGAAGTCGATGTTGGAGCCTCAAGGTGGGTCGATGGCGTAGTTGATGAGCATATGGCCGCGTTCGCAGCAGAATGTTGAGGGGGATAGGCTTGACAACGGCGAGGTTGGCTTGGCATATCTTGCAGAGAAGGTCGTCGGCGTGTTGAGATTAAGATTTAAGATTCGAAATGAGATTTTGACTTTGGGAGGAACTAAGAAGTCATCACCGACGTATTCAGGTGCTTTCTTCTTTGTATTCCAGAATTGATATATGCGAGGGATTTGGGGGATTTCTGGGTTCTTTTTTCTTGCTGTGAATTTGGGGTTTTTGAGATGGTATTGTAATCTAGTTTAGGGTTTATGAAAGGGATACATTTTGCTTCGTGATATCAGATTTAGTGGTGACGAAATGAGATTTGGTGGTGATAGAAATGGGTTTCGGTGGTGATTGAAATCGGTTGGCGGTGAGAACAGATAAGGGACCGAAGGCCCGAAGGACCGACTGGTTTGTGGCCGGTCCAGTCTTGTTCCGATCCCAATTTTTTTTTTTTGTAGTAAAGACCCATCCCGGACTTCGTACGTCAGTCCCAGTCTCAACCAAATTAGTGTCGGTCTGGGACCGTGCTCTACTGAAAATTCAGTTTTTAAGTCATTTGGTGTTTTTCCATTTTAAGACATGAGATCGATTGAATGCGTAAAGTTTTACTTTTACCGAAGTTTTTTTTTTTGTGAGAAATTAATACTTCATTAATCAAGGGTCGAAACAAAATTATAAACTTGTTGCAAACGCAAGACCGAAAAACTAATAAAATAAAGCATGAGTATGCAACTCGATCAATATAAAAACAGTGAAAGGAAACCACAGTTCAGTAAACTGTTGACCGAATGCCCTACATTTGAAAGCATAAATGCAACAATACTAACAAATCTACCATACATACCACCCATGCATGCTAACGTTGTTGTTGCCATCGCCGCCAGTAGCTGTGAGTAAGTGAGAAGTGCTAAATCCAGCACCGGCCCTGTGAGCTTGGAGGCTATAGGCAAAAAATAATTCGAGGCCCCTTAATATATGCTCGACAAAAAAAAATCGATAAATTATATAAATATCATTTTCAATAACAATCATTATATATATTAAATAATTATAAAAATAGTTATAACTTGAAATGAAAAAAAATTTGATGAAATATGTTACTGTAAAAGATATGATCAAACATTATAAAATGAATCGTATTAAATTAAGATAGTAAGAAACAACTGTTTGAAATAAAATTTAAAAAAAAAAAAGAATGTCAAATACCTAACATAATTAAGGTATAAAAGATACGGATTAAAAGTGTAAACAGCTTTTAATACGAACACAAATACACAGTAAATAAAAATATAAAAAGATAGGAATGACAAAAAAAATAGAAAGACAAAAGAAAAATCTAAAAATATAAAACCAAACTGAGAGAGACGGGGTTCGATCTCTGAAATTTTGGTTGCAACAAAAACTACCCACCGCTAGACCAAGTCCAAATTGACAGCATATGCCAAAACCCAATAAAATATATTGAGGCCCCTTAAAATCAGAGGCCCTAGACATGGGCCTTGCTCGTCTTGGCCCAAGGCCGGCCCTGGCTAAATCAAAGCGTTGTTGCCTGAGTACCAGATATCTATCAAATCTCAATGCACAAATATATTAAATAATTATATTAAATAATTATAAAAATAGTTATAACTTGAAATGAAAAAAAATTTGATGAAATATGTTACTGTAAAAGATATGATCAACATTATAAAATGAATCGTATTAAATTAAGATAGTAAGAAACAACTGTTTGAAATAAAATTTAAAAAAAAAAAAGAATGTCAAATACCTAACATAATTAAGGTATAAAAGATACGGATTAAAAGTGTAAACAGCTTTTAATACGAACACAAATACACAGTAAATAAAAATATAAAAAGATAGGAATGACAAAAAAAATAGAAAGACAAAAGAAAAATCTAAAAATATAAAACCAAACTGAGAGAGACGGGGTTCGATCTCTGAAATTTTGGTTGCAACAAAAACTACCCACCGCTAGACCAAGTCCAAATTGACAGCATATGCCAAAACCCAATAAAATATATGAGGCCCCTTAAAATCAGAGGCCCTAGACATGGGCCTTGCTCGTCTTGGCCCAAGGCCGGCCCTGGCTAAATCAAAGCGTTGTTGCCTGAGTACCAGATATCTATCAAATCTCAATGCACAAATATATTAAATAATTATATTAAATAATTATAAAAATAGTTATAACTTGAAATGAAAAAAAATTTGATGAAATATGTTACTGTAAAAGATATGATCAAACATTATAAAATGAATCGTATTAAATTAAGATAGTAAGAAACAACTGTTTGAAATAAAATTTAAAAAAAAAAAAGAATGTCAAATACCTAACATAATTAAGGTATAAAAGATACGGATTAAAAGTGTAAACAGCTTTTAATACGAACACAAATACACAGTAAATAAAAATATAAAAAGATAGGAATGACAAAAAAAATAGAAAGACAAAAGAAAAATCTAAAAATATAAAACCAAACTGAGAGAGACGGGGTTCGATCTCTGAAATTTTGGTTGCAACAAAAACTACCCACCGCTAGACCAAGTCCAAATTGACAGCATATGCCAAAACCCAATAAAATATATTGAGGCCCCTTAAAATCAGAGGCCCTAGACATGGGCCTTGCTCGTCTTGGCCCAAGGCCGGCCCTGGCTAAATCAAAGCGTTGTTGCCTGAGTACCAGATATCTATCAAATCTCAATGCACAAATCATATGAAAACCCACAACCAAGAGGAATTTATTCCTCAAAACAGCATCATACAATTCACCAACTAAACCAAAGACATGATAAAGCTGAGGTTGCCCAAAGAGGATCGAAAAACATAAGCAAGAACCGAAACCAATGAAGATGGGAGGTGATAAACCCACGCGTGAGCACCCATAATCTAATAGGTAAGTGCCATAGTGCACTTTATGCGTACATGCACTGAAAGCTCTCTTGACGGTTTAAAATGGTGGTTGGTAAGTTGTTTTGGTGTTGGGTGACCAATTATCTAAAAAGAGTTGGGATTAGTTGACTTCAGTGTGAGGAACCGAGTCCTCTCGATCTAGACAAAGTTAGTATAATTTACATAAGAATAAAAAAAGCACCAAATGGGTGATATGGATCCATAAACTAGTTCCTAGTTCACGAGGAGCAGCCTTCCCAACAAGCCGGCTAGCCTAACCAATGAACAACCAATGCTGGCCCGATTGCCGACCACTTGTCGCACTGCTCTCTGATCGATCCAGGTCTGATCTTTCCCCCAATATCATCGAGGTCCGTCTCCCACCACCACCACTCTTCAACCGGCCAAAATCCGGTACAAATCTGGATATAGAACCCGAGAAGCACCAACCTTCCAAGAATGTCAGTGTGACGACCTATTTTTTTTATATTTTTTATAAAAAAATAAGATATAATGAATATTATTTATTTAGTATTAATTTATATCCATAAATGTATTATGTATTTGGGTGTGTGTGTATACAAGTTTACCAAAACGTCATGTATAGATATGTTAGCATGTGATCCCTTAAATTATCTCAATATTTGGATCATCCCATTAGTTGTGTTGTTTGACCCAAGCCCAGTTCAAAGAAAAAGCCCAAGACCAGTTAACTTATACCTCTATTGGTTGTCGTTTAACGACAAAAGGAGTGTGTTCAACTGCATTGTTCATCTTGTATCTTCGTGTTCGTCCTCTGCTATCCTCCCATCTTCTCATTCTCTTCACAAGCACCACTCCACCTAGATTAGAAGATCAAACCCAATACATTGATAAGATTGAGTTAGCTTGGAAGCTGGAGCTGTCGTTCATTTAAGAGAAGACTTGGAGAAGTCTACCAAGAAGAAGGAGGTGGCGATTCCTATTGAGATGGCATATGATTCCATTCTATCCCAAATTCAATTCTGACATGTTTGCATGCTTCTATAAATACAAAGGTTTGGTCCTCTTGTTATTCATTGAGTTTATTTTCTCTGAGGTTTAGGAAAAGAAAAAGGGTGAGGGAAGGAATTTTGAGATTAAAGAGGAATCTGAAAAGCATAGCTCTAAATTAAGGTAGGGGATCTCGGGAACCTCTATTTAATTTATTGTGTTTTGTTTGTTGGTATTCTATGTGTTTTGTTTGTTGTTTGCTGTTTTGAAGCTATGTGTAATTGATGTGTTTCTGGCTGATGTGTTGTTATATATGATGTTGTTTATGAAACTTGATTGTGGAATTATTGATCAGATGTTATTGGTGATATGTTCTTAGTTAATCAACATGTTCATGAATATATAATTGAGACAGGAGTTTGGTGAAATTGAGAATGAGATTTTTGAGAGAATGTTTTTGTGTAGTTAAGCTTAATTCGTAGGGACCAAGTATCAGGTGGGCTAATATGACTGTACGATTTTGGTGATCGAGATTAAGCAAGAGGACTAACAAAAAGGGAATCCTGGTTTGGGTGAGGTGGTTATTATTGAAGGGATCATTGCATTCATGCATTGCTATGATTGACATCTGTTGTTTAAAGAGGACTAGCCTCCTACTGAGCGTTGCTCACCCTTAAGAAAATATTGTGCAGGTGCTGAACATGAACTGTAGATTTCTCTCTTGAAGAGCTTTGTGCATGATGTGAAGAAAGTGTGTAGTTTGTCCTTTTAAATTTCTGTTTAGTATAAGAGAAAAGACTGCAGTATATTGTTTAGCCTTTGAAGTTTATATTTTAATTTCAGTTGGAATAAAGAAGTTTGTATTCTAATCTATGACATCTTTAATTGGTTATGCTCTTAATTGATTCCAAGTTTTTCGAATTGGTTTCATTGTTTTTCAGCTTTTATAGTTTGGTTTGCTTGGTTAAACTCAAGATATAACAGAACCTGCAAATCTGAAACAGTGTATTTCAAATTCTGCATCAGTTATCTTTCTTCTGAAAACTGTATAGTTTTGTTCGGAATTTGAAGTTGGTTTTTTCATAAAAATTGTAGTAGACATCTTAAGGTTCATTCCAGAATTTGAATCACTTGAAAACGATTTTTGTAGATTAAGTTATGATTTTTCAAAGTTTAGGGCATGCATCAGGAAATTCTGCAGATTTGTATTTTTTGAGATTTTTGACCAGTTACCTTCTTTCTAAAAACTGTACAAATTGGTTAGTTGTTTGAACTTAGTGTCTTCATGAAAGATAGAGTAGAGATCTTTATGATCATTTCAGAACTGGAATATCTTGAAAATAAGTTTTCTAGAATTAGTTATGAATTTTCAAAGTTACATCTCAGTTGCATATTTTCCCGAAACATCAAACTATCCTTGGTTTGTTTTTCCATCCTACTTTTATTTTTTAGTCACACCTTCGACTCAAAAAAAAAAAATACATTCGGGTCAGGGTGTGACAGTCAGCAAGCCTATCCATCGAACCACCGACCTCATGTCAAGTCACTACTCCTTCTCTCCACCTTCGATTTGTCCTCTTGTCGGGCCTCCGCCTTCGATGCAGCAAACACCCAGTACCAAGGATGACGAGTACTAGATGTACTCATGCCCATCCTCCGAACTCTAAACCCAACCAGTGGATTGACTTCTTGTCCGACCGTACACCACGTGTGTTGGCTGGGTCATAGGCCGGAGCCAGTGCCGCGACATAGCCAGACGAGAGTAAGATAAAATAGAGGTTGCAAGGGTTAGGACTAGCGCGTGAGGCACGTTTTATATCTTTTCCTCGGAGGCGGCATCTAAAGGTGTAGTCGGTTGTGCATGAAACAACCTTCCAAGCCCGTAAACCAGCAAGCATTCCACCACAACCGACGGCACCCCGAGGTTTCCGCCTATGAGTAGGGTGGGCCGGGCCCATCCTTGGTGGTTACGCTGGGCTTGGAATGACTGCTGAAGGCATAGGGAAGTCTACATTGAAACAACAAACAAGGGTGAAAGTCTCACATCGGTTTCCAAGCAAAGTAAACCCACGCTGGGCCATAAATACGGCCTAGCCACCAGCTTGTCAGGTATCATTAACTACCCTAATAATTATATTTAATCAACTGATACTGACTTAGCCATCGGAGGAAGAAAGACTGGAAGCCCCCGGTCATCCTTTAGTTTACAGGTCAGCCGGAGGAAAACTAGTCACCTAGCGGACACGCCTTCAACTTCTGCAACCCTACCCGGGATTGTACAGAAACAAAAAAAAAAACTCAAAGGTATAACTGGAGTGTTTACGGAAGATATGCTATTTCACCAAAACCAAAATTACACTTTTCTTTTTTCATTGTTTGATTTCAATTTACCGAAGATATGTCAATTGAAATCAAACGGTGAAAAAAACAAAAGTGTAATTTTGGTTCTAGTTGAAATAATTAGTATAATAAAGACAAATTATATTATTTCAAAGACAAGTGTTTAATGTCTCTGATGCGGAATACACAAGCCCCTAACCATCATCTCACTACTCTTATAAATCTTCTTGTATGTTACGTCATATAAGAGAAAACAGTGAACACTACTAAAGAGAAAACGGTCATGATCACCTAGTCAAATCAAGAGATTCATGATCAGTCGTCATTGGATGTAAATCAAATAGTGGAGATAATTATTTTTCAGTAAAGTTGTTTTGTTTTTAACCTGAAAGTAAATCTCACGGTAACTGACCATGAATTTTGTGGTCAACAACTGACCAGATGAACACTACTGTATGAGAAAAATAACATTACTATCATAGTTTGGGTAAATTCAATTAATCTATTTATGTATCGATTATCAGTGTAATTGCTTCAAAAATCCGGGAAATACTTATATGCATGCACGACGTGTAAATACACGGTGTAATCTTAACATTTCATAATAATTCATATGTTATACCATCATGTTTCTATATTATATCCTCTAATCTTAACTATTCATATATGTATGTGTAGATACACGTTGTAGACTTAGATTGAGGATGCTCTGTCTTATCTTGACTTTCTATGTTGATTGTTGGCCAACGCACTTGGAAATGTTTGTAACCATGTACCAACTGTAAACAACTACAATTAACACGAAAAAAAATAATTTATTTTTAATTTCCAACTCAAGAAAAAAAAAGAAAAACGTCCGTGAGAAAAAACGACATGTCGCCTATTCTTCTTAAAACACGACTTGTAGGTTTTATTTTTACTTAATTTTAAATGTGGGCCTCACAGCTCGCAAGGCCCCGTGCCCTTAATTTTCTTATTAGACACCGCCGAACCGCTTAGGCCCAAGCCGGCCCATTTTTTGGTTGTGAAATTACCAAAGTGGGTTCAATAAGATCCAGACTGAAACAAAGTGGCGCGTCTTTCACTTTCCCCCTTCTCCGCTCTCTCCTAGGGTTTTAAACCCCCCAAAATCCGCACCGGAGCTCCCACAATGTCGTTTCCGTTATTCTCGTCGGCGCAACCGCAGCAAACGCCGCAGCAGCCGCAATCATCCTCCCTCTTCGGAACCCCAAACCCCTTCCAGCAGCAATCCCCCAGCCCCTTCCAATCTTCGCCGAGCCTCTTCCAGCAATCTCAGCCGTCGCCGAGCCCCTTCCAGCAAAGCTCCTCCTTATTCTCTCAGCCCCAGCAGTCGCTGTTTCAGCCGCAGCAGCAGTTTCAGCCTCAGTCGTCGCCGCTTCAGTTTCAGCCTCAGCAGCAGCAGCAACAGCCGCAGCAGCAGCAGTTGTTTTTGTTTACTAATGACAAGGCTCCGGCGAGCTACGGCACCAAGTGGAGCGATTTGCACCCCGATTCGCAGAAGATTCTGCTCCAGATTGAGTATGTGGTTCTTGTATCTGATGAATTTAGGGCTTAGGGTGCTGATTAGGGTTAATTGAGTAGAATGTAGGTGGAGAAGAGCAGGATTTTGATTAATTATGGTTTAAGAGTTGGTTTTCGTCTAATTGATGTTGAATTTTGTATGATGTTGTGTTATCTGTTAGCTTTTTAGGTTAAAGATTTGTTCTTGGAAATGAATGGTTTACTGTGCTGAGTTTACTTTTTGAGTCTTATGATTGTGAGCTGAGCTGCTGAAGTGGTGTTTTGCATGTAGGGAGCGCATACTGGGGCATAGGGACGAGAGCCAGAGGCTGGATCAGTGTAGTCGGCTGTATGATTCGTCTGTTTCCAATGACGGGTTTGAGCAGGATGCAAGTCGTATCGTTCAGGTTGGCTTTTGGATGATTGCGCTCTGTTATTGCTGATATATTTTTTTTTTTCTGTGTTCACTGTTGGTATCACGATGTTGTTATTTTGTAAGAAGCTGCTTTCATCTTACTTAGTTTGGCATACATGTGTTTAGATTATACACTGCTTTTCATCATACTGAGTTTATGCATCCTTAGTTTTCATGTGTTTAGACTATACACTCTGTGGCATATACTGTGTTGGACTCTTGTGTCTGGGGGCTTGGCCTAGTTCAGAGCAGCCCATGTGCTCTGAAAGTTGCATTTTGTAGAATATATAGAAGTATATAGCAAGAATGTGAATGTGCGTTATGGAGTCATACTAGGAAATTTCAGTTGGTCGACTCCTTGTTGAATAAAGTATCAGAATGCATCCTTAGTTTTCATGTGAGAGCAGGAAAGTAGCTCTTTACTTGTAGTTCCAACTACGTAGTGAAATCTTCCTACCTCTGGGCTCTGACCTATGTGGAAGTAGATTCCATTCCTTTTATATCATGTAGGAGAGTCTGAATTTTTTACAGTTGTGTTACCAGACAATACGGTAGCCTTGAACTGTTTTTTTTCCTATTGGATGTAGTCTTAAAATTTGTCAGATTGAGAGAAAACTGAACAATGTGACCATGAAAATGAAGAAAAATATCGGGTGCTTGTCTGTACTAGTTTTTTTTGAATGTATAATTCAATTACAAGTTTTGTGTGATCCATGCAGGAGCTTGGGGGAATAGGTACTGCCATGGACCGTCAGAAAGCTCTGCTGCAGGAGCTGATGGCTACTGTAAAAGAGATGTTAAGGAACAGTGAGATTGGTGTTCGTTCTTTCATGATGCTACGTCCAAGATTTCTTCGTCCAAATGCTGGAGGTACTTCAAATGGCACTGCACCGTCACAGACTCCTGGAGCAACAGTAACACCTGGCTCAACTAGTCAACCAACTACTAGTTCTATAGTTCCAGTTTTTGACTTCTATAATGGAGTTCCAAGGAAACCATCCCCCTTCTTACAGCACACGATTGCAAGATTTGAGAAGTATCTTGGTGAGTGCCGCCAATGGATTGAAGAAATAGAGCAGCTCCTTTTAAATTCAGAGAGGAACTATACCAATGATGGCTCCTCATTGTTGCAATCTCTTCCAAAAGTCATGTCAAATGTGCATGACTTTTTTGTTCACGTGGCTGCTAAGGTAAATAAAAGAAAATCTTATGTGTTTAGTTAACGCTCATCATAGAGCTATGCGGTAGATTGTACTTGGCTTTTATCAGCCATAATGTGTACTTTGTTGCCCTATGTATGACAAACATGCTGCTAGAATTTCACTGTTTTTGACTTTGCTGTAAACAGTTAGTTTTCATACATCTTGTTTCGCTTTAAAGAAAGCTGATTCTCAAGACCTAAATGAAAGAATTTCATTTTATTTTAACGTGTTATGTTTTTCTTCCTAATTACAATCCAATACAAAGTTGGGAACAATAATAGTTTTGTGGAGTAATTTCGACTTGTATGAGGTATCATTTAGTCATTTAATGTTAGAATGAACTAAAAGCTAATAGCTTGTACAATGTTTCTGGTCTTGAGTTGGTCTATATATAGTTTTGATACCTCATCCACATGCTTATCTGAAAACTGATGGGGCAGTGTGCTTTTTCTTGACCTGTCTGATAGCTAACCTGTTTATGATACATTTCTTAGGTGGAGAGTATTCATCAGTACATTGTATCAATGAAAGCAGCTTATCTTGCTAACCAGCGTCGCTTAGGGGATTCCAATGACCCATTTCTTGAGGCTGATAGGCGGGAAACAGCAAGGCAAGAAGCTGCTGCTAAGAGAGTGCATCCAACTTTGCATTTACCTGCAATTTCACAACCATCAACACAAGTGGCTGGATTGTTGACTAGCTCAGGAACTCAAGCGGCATCAACAGCATCAACGGCTCCACAGACATCTGCAGCTACTGCAGCAGCTTCATCTGGGAGTGCATTTTCACTTTTCAGTACACCTTCCGCCCCATCATCTTCTTCCATGACTTCATCTTTGTTTGCAACACCAACCACTCCTGCTCCAGTATCTTCTCTTTTTGGACCATCATCTGCTACGCCACAGACGACTGCTTCTCTGCTAGGAAATACTGCCCCGGCCTTGGGTTCTACTACTCCTGTGGGAGGTTCATTATTTTCTACTCCATTTGCTTCCGGTACGGTCTCATTCTTCTTAATTTACATCGGTTTACTTTCAGCAAAATTTTTTATTCTATTTAGTAGCTTTTCATATTTGAGACCAGACAAATGTTTGAGGAGGCCTTTAGAGGTACTGAATGTGTCATATGGGGACGCCTCGTTGTATGGTGTATGCTAAAAGTCATGCAAGAGTCTTCTCATATATGTTTCTACCACTTACATTGTCCCCAAGATTGTGAATTTGTAATGTTAATGTATTAGGACATCACTGGGGCAAGTCAAAGCTTACCAATCTAAGTGGCTTGGATAAATCTTAGAATAGCATTTAGTTGATGCTTTTTCCTTTGCTGTTGTGGTTGATTTGTTAGCGACCATTATGTGGCTCGTAACAGTTTACACTGGCTTGAGCAATGCTGCTTAGGATATTTAGTGATTTTTTTTTTGTCTTGCCTTACTAATATCCTATAATATCATGCTAGATAATAACTGAATTTTTTCTATTAGCTTGCCATATACAGTGGGATGAAAATCGTTTACAATGTCATAACACCAACTTCTCATGAAACACAATTTTATACCGAATGTTATCGGATTTGTCATTCTTAGATCTTTGTGATTAGCAGCCAGTTTCCAGAGAATGATTTAATTCTGCTAGTTATATCTTTTGTCAAATTAAATCATTCTCTTCAGATGCTAATAATTATCTTCTTCCCCACATTTTCAGGTCCTGCAACATCATTTGGGTCTAGCTTTGGGGCTACAACGGTGAGTGAATTTTTGTTCAGCTCTGTAACTTAAAATTTGCTTTGGAATAAATTTGGGCTTCTAATTGTTTACCAGCTCTAAAGCCTCCAATTTTATAATTTTTGTTCCCCTGTTATGCTATTGCAGAAATCAACAAAGCCGAAAACTCGGTCTGGCCGACGTTAGTTGCAGCGGTATAACCGTTTCAGGTCACTATCTGTCATTTTCAGAAAGTATCTGCGTTTTCAAGTGTCAAGGAGTGTGGTCTTTGCTCTTTAGCTTCTTTTGCTGGGAAGTGAATTGATCTCCCAGAGTTTTCCACCGAATCTTGTACTGCCTCCTCAGCTCAAAGTGTATTGTAATGTTGCGATGAGATCTCGAAACATCCATGTCACTGTAACATTAGTATAGATTTTAGATCAGATTTTTTCGAATGTGTTCACTAGAGAAAGTGCAGAATATTTGTCTAAACGTCGGGAGCTTCAAATAAGAAAATGTCAAAGTTGTCTAATGAGAGGTTTGGAGTTTGGCTGTGATATCTGGTGGAGGACTTGACTGTTGAGTTGTGCTAATGATGTACTGATACCTAGACTTACAAGTAACATCAAACTCATGAATTATGTTATGCTCAGCTGATATAACCTTCATGCGCGATTGTTGCTAGTAAAGTGGCTAATATGCACAAATTGACAGTAAAGTGACTAATTTGAGTATGTTTGTTCTTACCATACGTATTTGCACTTGCAAATGAGTGGAGAGACTCTTCATTGAAATAAAAATGAGCCTCGATGTTAAAAACAAGATGATCCAAACTCGGTTACAAGTGTTTTATTGCATTAAGAAAATAGACGGTGTAAACAACCAGTGTTGGTATCAGTAGGATTCAATTGAGCAACCGCAGATATTGCTCGAATACCACCACCCTTCTCTGGCAATTATCATGTAGAGCTCAATTATTCTACTTGTTCAAAGAGATAGTAAAGGCATCACACCTGAATTGCCCATAGATTCACAAGTTTGATGACTTGTTAAAAGTCCCTCACCTCAATGCTTGCGGCAAACTGATCGAGTTTACAGAAACAGTTTTAAGATTTGAGTACTAAAGAATAACATTGGTGTAAATTTCACTCCCATAACGTATTAATTGAATATAAATATGCTCGTAGTCGGTGTCTAAAGTATTTTTCTCACAATATTTTGTACTTTTATTTCATGCAATAATGATAGTTTTGATAAGATTTCTATAGAACATTGACATGTTGGTTTGATGTATTATTTTCAACTCATGTGTTATCAAAACCCAAATATGATCAATTAGATCTGAGAGATTGATGGACTATGTATTTTGCGTAAGTTGAACTAAGTTGACTAGATATTGAACTATATTGATCCTTGAACAACACATTTCTCTGTTGTTTTAGTTTTCTCGAATATCTTAAATATAATATTCACATTAGTAACTCAGAAACAAGGTGTAGATAGTTGTAACTGGCCTATGTGATTAGAAAATTATAACTTTTATAGTCACATGAAAAGTTATAGTATATGCATATTTTCATCCCAAAACTATGTAAACTAACATACTATTCATACACCATCCCTCATCTAAGTGAAATGATTGTCAAATTTTACAGGTGAATTCAGTAATACATGGGAAATTTTTATCCCATCAAGGCCTTAAATATGGAGAACAACCTCTCTCTCTCTCTCACTCACACACACACACAGAGTTGTGCTATTCATATACTGATACTTACAAGTGACATCGAACTCATGATTTGTATTATGCTCAGCTGGTCTGACCTTCATGGCAAGACCTTCATGAACTAAATATGCACAAATTGAATTGACAGTAAATTGAGTGTAATGAAAATTTCGCATAGGATGAAATTGCACGCTCTGGCCATCTTTCTAAATGACAAATATTAAACCTGCCTTTTGTATTTCTTGCTTTCAGATTCATCTTCGCCGTACCAATACGTATCTGGTAGAGATACCAAAATCCTTGAAAATAAAAATAAAAAATAGATTCGATGTTATGAAAGTCTCTTGCCAACGAGGTTTGGCTCAGTTGGCAAGGACGGATTTGTGGTGGAGACCCCATCTAAGTTCGATCCCCGCTACCAATATGTCTTGTTGGTTCGCGATTTGTAAATTCTCATGTGGAAATCCATATCTGGAGGCCGGTGTGACAAGTACGTGTCAACTGTCAGTCCTTTAGGTTTGAGGTTATAGGTTTGCTCTGACAAGGTTGGTGTAGCGTAACCAAGCTCTCACCTAAACTTTTTGTAACAAAAAAAAAAGTCTCTTAATATTAATTATGAAACTTTGTCAATGTTACACCTTATCTCCCTCAATAAGTTAATAAATTCATTCTTTCAATTGTTTTCACATAACTAAGTTTATCTCATTTATCGATGAATCTTTTATTCAAAAGTTGAGATGATTCTGATCTATATATCATTTTCAACTGTTAAGTTGAACAAAAAAAATTGTTTCCCTCGATATAATCTCTAAGCTCATTCAACTTGATTAGATATTGATTTACATTCATCTATATTGATTCATTGAATTACATGTATCTTTATCACAGTTTTAAGTACCTTAATGACTACCAATTTGAATGAAATTTTACAGAAATGCTGAAGTGATCTATATATTAGGACCTAAAAACTAAACAGTTAAAATTAAAAAATATAATTAAAAAGTGAGTGTAAATCCCGTCTCTTATGCATTGTCTCCATATTCTTGCTACTTTGAAATATAACCCATAAGAAACTTCTTTTATTTGCTACTTGACATATATATATGATTTGACATGAATGAGGGAGTGGGCTGCTATAAACCGACACCGATTTGGACCAGTCGGCTGGCGCGCCGTTTTGTAATCCACACGTCGGAGCCATCGAGTCGGTTTGTGTGTTGTCCATGAAATGTGAAAAGTGATAAAGGGTAGAACGGTAAACAACACCAAGAACTGAAGAGCCGTCTTCAGGAAAAGAAAACTGAAGAACTGAACGCAAAGCGGACAAAGGTGATCCCATGGGCCATGGCCTTGCCGGTGATTTCGATTCAGGGTGTAATTGCTTCAAGCTCCAATTATCTCGACCAAATTTCTCATAAAAGCATAAACTGAATCTGTGAATTGCGATCAAGATTGGGCTTTTTTAATACGCGAAATCAGAAAGGGATTTGAGGAGGTAAGATACCTTTTGGGTTCGAAAAGTGTTGGTATTGAAGAACAGAAGAAGACGATCAATAATAGCCAAGTTAAATTCAACTGGGGAAGGAAACCAGATGATGATGCAAATCAGTATTCGCGGATGACTTCTCGGGCCATATCGGGTTGGAGAGTTGGAGAAAGCTGGGATTCGATTATGAATGAAGACCGAAGAGGATCTCCCAATTCAAAGCTTACTCACTTTGGGAGATGATGATGAATGATTTTTTTTTTTTTTTTAACAGATTCTGCCATGGAATTGATAATGGTATAAGACTACTCTGGCCTCCGGTTAAACTCGGTCGAACTTACATTTTGTTACTCGGATGGTGTCGGTTTATAGCAGCCCACTATGGGTCGTCATATTGTCCATTTGTTGAAGCTTCTTATTGGCTTCATGACGTACGCTTCTTATTGGCTTCAGCCTGTTTTACTTGTTGAAGCTCCAACTATTTAAGGGAGGGGAGGGAAGTGCTCTCTACAATCAATTAAGAGAAAATGTCAGAAACCAACTCACAGAAGCACTTCGTTCTAGTCCATGGCGCAGGCCATGGAGCTTGGTGTTGGTACAAAATCAAGCCAAGGCTCGAGTCTGCCGGTCACAAGGTCACGGCCCTCGACAATGCCGGTTCAGGCATCGACACCAAGTCCATAGAAGATTTTCATTCACTAGAAGAGTACTCTGAGCCTCTGCTTCAGTTTATTGGATCACTTGCTCCACAAGAAAAGGTGATCCTTGTAGGTCACAGCCTTGGGGGCATGAACTTGTCTGTTGCCATGGAGAAGTTCCCTGAGAAAATTTCTGCTGCTGTTTTCTTGACTGCTTTTTTGCCAGATACCACACACCACCCTTCGTATGTTATGGATCAGGTATGGTCTTCTCTCAATACTCACTTAGATTTCCACTGTGAATGGTGGTAATAAGCATTCATAATCTGATAGGGAAGTATGATCGAGTCCATCACTATTCTACAAGTACCATGTTTCTTTGCTTTTCAATTCAGATTCCTTGAAGATTTCGTGCTATTTTTAGGTTCTTTAGTCTTGATTTGTCCAATTGTTAATCTGTCTAGATTTGTCCATATTGTAATGTCAATAATAAGCACTTGTCCACAATGGTTAATAAGTAGAGCTTGACTTGTCCTAGCCTTATTGCCATTCAAGTCAAGTTCTTGTCCAATAGCTAAGTGGTCAATTGGGACTTGGAGGTTAGCAACTTGGTTTTGGCCTTGGAAGTTGAATAGTTTGAAGTTTTTTTTTTTTTTTTTTTTTTCTTCTTCAGATCCAAACATATAAAAACATTGCAATTAATTCTATTCAAAAAAGAAAAAAAGAAAGAAAAAAGAAACGTAGCACTTCGTTAATATGGGGTTCATCAAGCACTAGTACTCCATGAAAGGGGGGGGGGGGGGGGGGGGGGGGAAGAAATCTGCAGTCATATATACACAAGTACCTATCTAGTATAATTTAACCCCTTCGTAGTCTATCACAAAATATATTACTTCTCGATTCATCTTGCATGAATCACACCCATTCAAGTTATCACCTTCGTCGTAATGATCCTCCCAGCCTCGTTTGGTTATAAAGTTATTCTGCAAATTTCCACATTGGCTGCATGTTTTAGAACGAGCATTGTAGGCAAGCATTGTACTTACTACTTCATTGTTCACCCACATACGTCGTATGCATATCATAAACCTTTTTCTTGATTCACTTAAATCTTTAGGATCGAGACTAGACAAGGATTGTAGACCTTGTTGCTTCGCCTCACCTCCTACACAAGCTGAGAACACCCCATACACATACGTTGCTTCTCTGTGACCTCTTGCTGCAGCTTTCTTCAAATACTCGAATCCCGATTCGAAATCGTATTGCTTTAAGTTGAAAAGGTCAAGCAACCCTTGTCGATACAGAGCCTCTGCATTGCCACACTTCCTGCAACGTCTCAAAAGTTCCGAAAATCGTTTCCTTTTCCTCAAAGGAAAGAGTGGAACCTTGTCGATCGATACGTGTTGGAATATGTAGTCGTCTTGCCCTGCCTTGTTAAACTCCTTGCAACTTTGCCTCATGCGGCATAGATCATCGAATGAATTTGAAGCAACCTTAGTTATCACTTCCAACAAAAGATCATTGGGAAGTGACTTCAGAACCGAGACTTTGTGACCACCCTTGATTGATCTATGTTTTTTCACCTTCTTCCTTGTCCTTGAGAGAGACGCCATGGATTCTAGTATTTCTCTCTTACGCTACGAAACAACCAAAAGCAAGAACCCAAGATTGCAGGAAGATTGAGGGGATAAGAGAGGAAGTAGCTATAAAAGGTGTCCATACGTATATATGCTTATATATAGACGGAGAAGCCTTGTACGTAACACAAGTAAATCCTATTCCTATTCGGAGTTGGATTTTGTTCTCCGTACCAATCAATCACTACGTACGTACGTGGTAAAATTCAGACCTAGCTAAGCTCGGAATAGCAAAATTACTCGATCGATAACTTTTGAATAATTTGAAGTTTTTTTTTTTTAACCCAAATTGTATTTGTAGAATCTAGTTGCTATGTAAATCATAACTATATACAGTGCTTTCAATTTGACAAATATGTTTGTTCTATTCTACGTGGACATGCCTGCAGCTTTTGCAAACAATACCATCAGACGGTTGGTTGGACTCTCAGTTCGAACAGTTTGGAGAAGAACCCTTAACTTCATTCTATTTCGGTCCCCAATTCTTGTCAACAAATCTCTATCAACTTAGCCCTATTGAGGTATCGTTTTCTCAAAAACACACTTGATAGTTTTTTTTTTCTCATTCCATGATTCTTGATAATTGAATAGGTGTTGATTCTTAGTTAAGGTATGTTTTATTCAAGTTTTTCTGAACTGAGGCGATTACATTGTGTTGTTTAAAGGATTTCGAACTGGCCAAGGCTCTAGTGAGGAAGAGTAGCTTCTTTCGTGAACAAGTGTGTAAGATGAAGAACTTCTCAGATGAGGGATATGGATCGGTTAAAAAAGCTTTTGTAGTTTGTGAAAAGGATTTGATAATAACGAAGGAATTTCAGCATTGGATGATACAAAACAGCGCGATTAAAGATGTGGTGGAGATCAAAGGAGCTGATCATATGGCAATGTTTTCAAAGCCAGAAGAACTTTCCTATTCTCTTCTGGAGATAGCACAGAAGTACACTTAAATGCCAGTGAGCTACAATTATGCTAATTGCTAGAACAATAAATTGCTCACTGCTGGTGTAACAAATTGCCCCCTAGAAAGTTTTAATTTGGTCTTTCGTTTTTAAAATATGAACAATGCGAGAGCTTGTATTTGAATCATCTATTACTATTTAGTTTCAGTTTTGAAGTTTTCAATTTATGTCAAAATCAGTTCTCCAGCTAGTTAAGTTGAACCCCCTATAGCAACTTAAAAATATCACTTCTTAAGTTATTATATTACGATGAAGGCTCCTTGTTGTTTAATTTTAGGCACTGAAGCATGCAAGAGTTTTTGTCCGTTTTAAATTTAGGAATTAATAGTGTATTGATTTCATACAAAGATATTTAGGCTCATTTCTTCTACATCTTATGTGGTGTAAACAGGTTCATTAAGTTCATCTCTCTGAGCTCTTACCATGTTTCCTTGAAGCCAATGCAGTGCAGCTCTGGCTTCACCAACCTCTTCCTTAGATTGAACACCAGAACTGAATACCTGAATATTCCTCTTATCCTCAATCCAGCTCAGCCCAGGATCCTTCTCTAACGTCAGTTCTTTAATCTTTCTCCTTATTTCCACAACCTTATCCCATTTTCCAGCAGCAGCATAGAGATTTGAAAGCAAGATATGTGTTGCACTGTCTTCTGCATCAACCTTTAGAACCTTCTCTGCCGCATGAACTCCAATCTCCAAGTTCTTATTGATGACGCATGAGCTCAACAAATTTCTCCACAGTTCAAGATTATCTTCATTAAATGGTGACTTGAAAATAAGCTTCTCTGCCTCAATTAGTAGTCGAGCTCGACTTAACAAACTAACCATGCAAGAGTAGTGCTTAGGCCCAGGTGGGATACCATTCTCCTTCATACAATTCCACAAGAACTTTCCTACTTCAACCAACCCACTGTGGTTGCAAGCTGAGAGTAGTGACAGAAATGTTACTTGGTCTGGTACAAGGCCATGCTTTTGGATCTCAAAAAAGAGCTTCAATGCTTCTTCTCCCATGCCGTGGTGACTATATCCTCCAAGCATTGAGTTCCAGCATTTCAAATCAGGCTCCAAAACTTGGGAAAATATACAACAAGCCGATTCAAGGCAACCATTTTTTGCATACATATCCACCAGACTCCCACACACAGACATTTCAACATCAAATCCTGTTTTTAAGGCCTGCGAGTGGATCATCTCACCTTGTTTTAACATGGCAAGGTCAGAACAAGCACCCAAAGCTCCACTGAGAGCAAAGCTGTCAAACATACAGCCTTCCTTGCACATTTCTTTAAAGTGCTTAATTGCACTCTCCCCATCAGCCAATCTCGAATACCCCATGATCATCTCAGTCCACAGAACAACATCTTTCTCAGGAATGGAATAAAACGCCCTTTCAGCATTATCCGTTTCACTATTCTTGAAGTACATAGACATTAGTGCAGTTCCCACAAACACACTCTTCTCCAGTCCTGCTTTTGTGACTTGGGCATGATGAAGTTTACCATAGTCAGAAGCAAGGTCTGCGCCTGCTGCAGAAATGATAGCTGCAAAAGTATACTCATCTGGTTTAAGAAGCGACAGTCTCTTCAACCTGGAAAACAAACCCATCGCCTTCTCTCCATCCCCATTTTCTGAATACCCTGCAATCATGGTGTTCCATGAAACCAAATCAGGGCTGTCCATTTCATTGAACACACTAAAAGCTGCTTGGGTGTCACCAGAGTTACAATACATGTCAAGCAGTGAATTTCCCAAAGCCAAGTCAGCTTCTGTGCTTGAAACTATGACCCGGGCATGTATAATTTTCCCCAGATACAAATTTCTTAATCTGCTACACGCACTCAAAACCATTGAATAAGTGATCTGAGTAGGAATAACACCAATCCCCAACATACCATCAAACAATTGAAGCCCTTCCTTGGCCTTGTCATGATTCAAATACCCGAAAATCATTGAATTCCAAGCCACAACATCTTTATCAACAATCCCTCCGAAAACTCTCCTCGCAGAATCCAAATCCCCACAGTTGGAGTACATCCCAAGCAAAGCTGTCTGAACACACAAATCACTCAAGAACCCACATTTCACAACTTGCGCATGAACCAAAGAGCCAAACAACCAATCCTCAAGCGCACACGACGCTTGCACCGCACTTGCGAAAGTCGAAGCATTCGGCCTCAGACATTCACCTCCCAATTGCTTTAGCAATCCCAATGCCAAGTCGGCAGTCTCTGCACTCCGAGAATACCCTGCGGCTAGCGCATTGAACGAAACCACACTTCTTTGAGGCATTTCATCGAACACCTTGCGTGCACCTCCAACTGAGCCGCACCGCACATACATAGACAACACATTGTTGTACATATACACCGACCGCGACCCAACAGTTGTGGTGGTTAGGAGCAGCGCGTGGAGCCGACGCGCTTCCTGAGCGAGGTTATGCCGGTGCATTTTTGTATTAAAGCCGCTATGGGTTCACCCAACGGTGGCATAAAAACCAAAACGGCGTCGTCTCACGCGCTTTTACCCTCCAAAAAAAAATTGAGTCTTATGGTATTTCCCAAGTTAAAATTGCAATATATAACACAAGTGTGTCCCTGACCTTGAGCCAAAACGGCCAAAACGCACCGTTTCGTCATCTCTGAAACTCTCAGAGAACCCTTTTCACTTTCGTCGTCGGTTCAAAATGTGCAGCGATTCCAATCTGTCGAAGCTTCACCGTCTGATCGACGATGCTCTCCGGCAGTTCACAGTGAGTTGAAAAATTTAGGGTTTTCAATTTGGGGGTTTGTATGGTATTGTTTCAGAAGCTCAATTCGCTTTTGCAGGAAGCGGATGACGTTTCGGTAACGAAAGAGAGAGAAATTCTGGTGACACTCTCTCAGGTTCTTCGGCAAGTGAAGCTCTGGATTGAAGAAGTTGATTCCGACTCTGATAATGTGAGTCTGTTTCACTCTGAAAACTGTAAAAAGTAAATTTCTAAGGTGAAAAATATGTGAAGGTTTAAACTTTGAGTTAATTTTTGTGATCAGGGAGTGGTGGTTGGATTGGATTGTGAGAATGACTGTGTGTGTCTCAGTAAAATCTTAACTCACTTGGTAAGTTTGTTTTTGGAATTTAAGTAGATGAATCATATGGTTCAAGAAAATCAAAGTTTGTTGCTTTTTGAACAGATTGTTTTGCTAACTGTGGAGAGCAGATATGTGAAGCATCTGGCCTGCAATGTTCTAGCTGTTGTATCCGAATTCGTGGCGACTTCTGTATGTTACAGTTTCATTGCATTTTCGAGTAGATTTGTATGGCAATTCGGTGACGTTTTGTGGTTGATGATGTCATTTATGTGTGTTTTTGTAGGGAAGCCACTGGGAGGATTTTATTCGTTTGTTGTGTGATTGTTTGGATTTAGCAATCACAGCGGCGATTTTGTGTTCTAGGACAAATTTGGCAACTGCAGCTAGTGATGTTAGTTCTAGTACGTCGAGTTTGATTCTTGTGGTGAAAGTTAAGCTGAAAAATGGTGACTGGTCTGTAGCAGCTGGTGTTGTTCGGGTGCTACGTGATATACTGAAGTATTTGAAGTCTGAGGATGATGAGGAACTTGTGGAAGTGTTTGTTGAGTGTGTTAATTCTTTTCTTTCAACTGTGCCTTGGGATTTATTGAATGAGATTCGTGTCAGTCTGAATGGTGATGCGCTGAAAAGCTCCAGGGCAGATGTTTTATTCCAAGGAACCTTGTTTCTAGGAAACTTGATTCAGTTTCTCTGTTCTTTGGTTGAGCAAGGTGGTGTTATCGATGCTGCAGCTGGGTCTGTAGACAAGCATCATCCAGTTTTCTCAACAATCATCAACGTTGTGCCTAAGCTTTTATGTTTGTGCGTTGGGGAGCAAGTGGATGGTGTTGTCTCTAACAACCGCATCTCTCAGTACTTCAAACATAAGTTATTGGTATGAGTTAATCTAAGTCTTATCTTTTATGGTTATAGAATCTTAGGTGTGTTCTTTGTGGTGCTATGCAGCAACTCTGAGAATGGACTAGTAATTTGATGTCATGAAGCTTTTTCAAAGTATCATGTTTTCTAAAGTAGTAATTCAAAAGGACCAAGTAGCAGACCCTATTGCTAATACCATATTGATTTTGGTTGAGACTGTTGAGAAATACCTAGACACAAAATAATTCCCTACATCCTTTCAAAATGTGAGATATTTTTATGCTGTGATTTTACTGGAGACATGTTTGTTGACAATTAGCTGGTAATATGAGATATATGTAATTAGATTCATGCTTATGCATTATGTGTATATGAGATTACTACTGTAGAATTGATTACAAGTACACTGTAAAACATATCCTGCAGGTGCTAATGATCAGGCTTGTTGTCCAAGCTTGTCCAGAATCAACAATTCTTGTTTTATGGTTGCAATTTATCCATTGTTACTTCGAAGAGCTCCTGCGCCAACCAATGTCTACCCTGGAGTGTAATCAGGAAGATTGTTTGGAAGGCTCTCCGTTTCTTTCAAGTGTTTTTGATTCAGAAGTAAATTGTCTGTCTTCTCGCCATCTGCAAAGGCAGACTGTGTTTCTTTTTCTGAGGTGTTCTTTTAGTTTGATTAACTCAAAAGCAAGCACTAACAGAAAATGTGCATGTGCAAGTTGGAACTTATGCTTGGACTATGACTCAAATGCAGAGTTGCAGTGTTGTGAAAGAAAGAAAGGACTGTTGGAGCTATATAACTGGCTTCAAGGACATCTTCTGACTGATATGTTAGTGGACCATGAAACGTACATTGAAAAATGTACAGACTTTGCCAAATCCTTCCTCCAACTATACATCAAAGAGGTGCCCCATTCTCATCTGAAGTCACTCTTTATTTTTGAAATTATATTATGTTTTTATCCAACTTCTTAGCCAGCTACTCTCCATGTTTGTTTGTTTGCATCATCTTTTAACAGGTTCCCTATACTTTTTGCAATTTTCTTAGTCCTATGTCTTCATTTTCTTGGCTTAATTATCAACTGCAGGATGATGTATTATTCAAAGTACTCTTGCAATTGCTTTCTGTACCTTTTTCTGCTGAGAAACAGTAAGGAGTCAATATCCTAGTTTTCCATCTTGTAAAATGTAAGTACCATTTCTTTCTAACAAATTTAATACAGGTTTGAAAAGGAAAAGGGATCTTTTCAGGATTCAAAGGGCAATGTGCTTTTCATTGTCTCAGATCTCTTCAATCCTGTACTCTTATTCCATCTATTTCTTGTAGAGGTATAATGCTGCCATTTTCGTACATCTAAATACTCCCATTGAATTCTTGGTACTTACAGAATTATTTTTTTCCTTTTATTTTGCAGTTAAGCTATGACCATCAGGTGCTACTCGATTACCTTATTTCAAAAGATACTGGAATCAGTTGTGCAGAGTATCTTCTAAGGTAAATTATGAAGTATTGAAAACTCATCTTCCGCTTCACTACATTTGTTTGTTTGAATAATTTAGTTGACTTAAGAGAATTGCAGTTGATTGCCTGTCATTGTATCTCTGACTTGATTTTGGATTTCATAGGTGCTTGCGTAAAGTGTGTGATTCATGGAGCTTATTTGTGGAATTTCCACTGAGTGAACAAGCTATAAATCGATCATTTTGCAAGAAAAGAAAAGTTTCATTGAATGGATCGAGTTTCTGTGATAGAGATTTGTGTGCACCAGTGGAAGACTCTGGAGGTTCATTCCTTAAAAATGAATGTGATGATGAAAACAAATATGATTGCAAGCACAGACGAGAGAATTTCCAAGAAGCCAAAGAGTGCTTACTTTCTTTGAAAACTTCGATAGAAAGTCTCCACCAAAAGAATCTCTTTCCCTACAATCCTAATGCTCTTCTGAACCGGTGCGTGTCTTTGGAATGAGTTTGATTTTGCTTAAGTCAACAATCAACCAATCTCATATATTACTTCCCAAGAAAAATAAACCAATTTATGGAGTTTATCATTATTCAGACAATAATGAATGTTAACTACCCAAACTGAACTTCTTGCTCTTGCTTGCAGCTTAATGAGATTTCAGGAACTCTGTTTTGAGGAAGAAAAATAGACTCATGCAAGACTGTGGGGACTTTGGATTACCTCCCTGCATAAAGTTTTGCAGATCTCAATTATTCCTTTGAAGTGGAAGTCATAAGAGGAGGTCCTGCCAACCAGTGAGGCCTAGTCTAAGGTTATATGCGAAGAGTTACATAACTGCGAATCAGAAGGACAATGCTGGTAAGATAACTCAGTATCATCACCACTCTATGGCGACATATAGTAATTGCATTTATTGAATGAATGTGGATCAGTGACCATGGAAAATTCTGGGAAAACAATGTTGAGGGGGACCATGGCAGCATCAGCTTCATCTGGCTTGTTGTCCTTCTCCTTGGCTATAAATCTGGAATAATATTGCATGGCTTGACTTGCCACTAGATTCCTTTCAGCTATGTAAAGTCGAGCCATGCTTTTGCTTTTGCTAAAACTTTCCATAAACAGTATTTCCTATTTTATCAGCAAAAAAAAGTTTTGCCTATTCTACCCAGTGTATAAACTTAAGGGAAAATTCTCATCTATCCTAATTTTAAAAAAAAATTTCCCACTAACAAATAAGAATTAGCGTTGGTCGTCGGGAAAGGACGGCGGACGAGGACGACGATTGGCGGAGCGATTGGTGATTGAGATCTCGTCGCCGATTGACGGCGACTTCGATTCGGAGCAACAAGTCTGTCGGATCAGGCTTCTGTTCAAAGGAGAGAGGAACAACGACGCCGCTCTGACAAAGAAAGAAGTGAGAGTCGCTTCAATTGGAGATGCTGATCTTCGATGTGACCACCACCACGACGGCGGTGGATCTGACGGTGTCGCCCTGCAGGTCTGTTGGATTTTATTTTTTTAAATAGGTCATTTTTTCTATATTCTCTGTGTGGTAATGGATGTATCATTAGACCCTCCTAATGATGATGATCTTCGATGTATCATCTGTTGCCGGTACTGTTTTGAAGTTTTGATTTCGTTCTATCTGGATATGGGAGTCAATATAGCAAGGTGGCAATTTGAGTGTCGACATTGACTAGGAAGACAATCAACAAATATCCTGATGCTACCGTCCACAAGTATATATATGTAGATGATTAAGTTTATCCTGATGAATGTATAATACATAATGGCTAAGTTATTCATGATCGATGCTCTTGCTGTCATTGCTAAGCTATGTACAGCACAATATTTTGAAAATAAATCTAAATAATCAAACTTGACTGTGATTCGAAATTATATAAAGAGGAATGTTAGATGCATGATATGCTCACAGATGATGTATTCTATTAGCTAACCACAACTTCACAGTAATGCTTGCTTCCCTTTCTTCTATTTATATCATCATTTTTCAATAACAACATTATAAGGTATGTCTTGATTTCGTTGAAGCTGTTATGTATTTTAATTTACAAACACTTACGTCTGGACTAGTATGTACATGTGCGTCCGGACTCTCTTATTTATATAATTTGACTAATGTAACTTATAATCTTAATAAAATAGAATGATCGATCACTTTATTCCTTACTGGCCTATCCTCGATCCCAAAATGAATGTGGAAAAGTACCATATGTCCTTTTTTCTGTATTCTCTGTGCGGTAATGATAGATCAATGTATTCTCTGTGTGGTCCATTTTAAATCACTTCCTACTGCCCTCAATAGACCCTCCTACTGCCCTCAATAGACCCTCCTATTGTCCTCAATAGACCCTTCTACTGCCCTCACTAGACCCTCCTAGTGACCCCAGTAGACCCTCCTACTGACCCCAGTAGACCCTCCTACTGCCCCCAGTAGACCCTCCTACTGCCCCTAGTAGACCCTCAAACTGCCCTCAGTAGACCCTCCTACTGCCCCCAGTAGGTGGTCATACTGTCCCCAGCCCTCAATAGGAGGTCCTACTGACCCTAACGGTCAACGGTCGCAGGTAGACCCTCTTACTACCCCCAACGGTCAACGGCCAACGGTCGTCGGTAGACCCTCCTACTGCCCTTAGTAGACCCTCCTACTACCCCTAGTATACCTTCCTATTGCCCCTAATAGACCCTCCTACTGACCCCAGTAGACCCTCCTACTGCCCCTAGTAGACCCCTAGACAGACCTCCTACTGCCCCCAGTACACCCCCCTATTGCCCCCAAATACCCTCTTATGGACCCCAGTAGACCCTGGACAGACCTCCTACTACCCCCAGTAGACCCTCATACTACCCCTAGTAGATCCTCCTACTACCCCCAATAGACCCCCCTACTGCCCCTAGTAGACCCCCGGACATGCCCCCTACTGCCTCTAGCAGACCTCCTACTGCCCCTAGTAGACCCCTAGACAGACCTCCTACTGCCCCTAGTAGGAGGTTTTACTGCCTCAATAGGGTCCTACTGACCCCAGTAGGTGGTCCTACTGACCTTAGTAGGAGGTCCTACTGACCCTAGTAGGTGGTCTTACTGACCCCAGTAGGAGGTCATACTGCCCTTAGTAGGGACCTGTTATAAGTGACTAAAGCACAACGACTTTCGGAGTCCGGTCAACGGTCGTCGGAGCCCGGTCAACGGTCCCAGAAGCCCGGTTAACTGTCCCCGGAGTCTGGTCAACAGCCCCCGGAGTCCGGTCAACTGTCCCCGGAGCCCGGTCAAAGGTTGCCGGAGTCCGGTTAACGTCATTGGTCGTGAGAATCCAGTTATAAAAATTTTATTTTATAATAGACTCTTATAATGATCTATTGTAGTTTATTTAATTTATTAAGGGTATAATTGTCTTTTTGCTCTTATAATGGTCTATTATAATTTATTTAATTCATTAAGGGTATATTTGTATTTTTGCTGTTTAAGTTGGCTTTTGAGAATTTTAAAATATTATTTTGTTAGTGTGAATAAAATTCTTAAAATTAGGGTTAGTGAGCATTGTCCCTAAACTTAATGAGGGTCGGCCCCTAGACTCATTACCATTGCATGTTTAATTGTCTTTAACTCTTAGCTTTCGTTGCAGGATCAGCTAGTCCTTGGTTATTTGATTTTGTAGTAGAGTTTACTGAGTCTGCAATAACTACATGGATAGAAGATTTTATAAGTTGGATGAGGGAGGACACTCGCAGATTCATGCTTGGTCCTAAACCACTTGGTGCTGTAGTTTGATAATTATAAGCTTCTTTAGCACACTGCAGTAGAAATTCACGTACAACTTTACAAGATTGTAGAATCTGCTACTCTGCTGGAGAGAAAAAAAAAAAAAAGAAAAAAAAAAGTACGCAGTTCGTTTGTTTTAACCACCACTGTGCTTTCGAACTATTAGACATGTTGATGAAGTAACCAATTTTGATACCATGATGAAGCTGGAGAGAAAAAAAAAAAAAGAAAAAAAAAAGGTACGCAGTTCGTTTGTTTTAACCACCACTGTGCTTTCGAACTATTAGACATGTTGATGAAGTAACCAACTTTGATACCATGATGAAGTAGTCTCGGGTTCAGATCTAAAACTAATTGATAATGGATAGAGTGGTCCGAACCCTTATAAATCCATGTATATCTCAACATGTGGTGACCGGTGACTACATAATTGGTTAATATATTCTTGTAATCTTTACCAAGATAGTCAAGTTTGAAGAAAAGAAAAGTCTCATATGGGGTATTAACTTCTCTCACTAACGTCCCAGTGCGGCAGTGCCGTACGTGCCCCAGAAGTAAGAGCTTCTTAAGCATTGTTGCAGCTTACGTACAAGACTACAGAATCTGCTGCAGCAAATAATGCAGTATGACTACAGTATCACTGTGGTTGGAATTATTTGAGAATTATCGTTGTCGTTTCTCTGGTAATGTTTTCCAGTCTGTGTAGCTGTAACTTGTTAGACAGTGTTGGGCAAAAATTGTAAATAAATATACCCAACACAATTTCATTTTATCTTATTGATTAAAATAGAGTTTTAATTATGTTTTGACCCATTCAGAATAAAATAATTGTTTTTAAGGGAAAACCCTTTGATTCTAAATACAAAGTTACAAATGGGAAATGTGTGTTTGAGGGGAATTGCGACTGCACCCGATTTATTTTACAGGTTGCCTACGTACCCCATGAGGGATCAAGTCACTCGTAGTTCAAGCTTTATGGCTTTTGGGGTTTCGACGAAGTAGATGACTTGTCGAAATGTTTGGTTATGTGTTTGAGAATTTGGCTTGGAAAGAACCAAGGATTCGGCTTTAAATGTGGTTGTATCCAGATTTAAATCCGGACTGCCTACATACCCTGTGAAGGGATCAAACCATTGTAGTTCGCAAAAAAAAGGTTTGGGTATTTTAGGATTTCTCGGTTTTGTACCAAGTGGAAATTTTCTGGTATCGAAGTTTGGGTATTTGGATTTGGACACCCGAAGCTTCAAGTAAACACCAAGGACACCCAAAGGCTTGTTTCTGTTTTGGACACCCGGTTTATTTCTTGGAGACCCATTAACTAACTGCTTCCGTTCTTTTTTCTTTCTTTCTTCTGCTTCTTGTTGCAGTAAGAGGCGAGCTTGAAGGTTGAACAGATGGGTTCGGACACAGAGACCAAATTGGAATCGGATTCGAAGCTGGCAATTGGGTTTTATACAAAAAATGGGTGAGAATTTGATTCCCCCATCCCTTTTACCCTTTCGATTTGTATGCCATAGAAACTGAAATCTTGCTTTGGCCTTGATCAATTGGTGACACTGGGCTTGCAAAACTTTGGCTGCACTGAGACTTGGGCGATACGAAATGTTGTACGCAGGAGGCAGCTTGACTTTGCCATCACAAGGGGTGAGCTTTTGTTTGAGGGTCACTATCTAGCTTTGCTTTTGCTATGAGAGCATCCTCCCTTAGACTTCAATACATGGCACTTGAAAACCTGTGGTCACCCTTTTGTAAGCTTTAATTGTCTGCTGGTTTTGTGTTCGGTTTTATAGGATCAAAGGGCACAAACAAGAGTAACCGTTCTGTCATAGTAACCAGTGTCTAAGTACCCAGAGAACCAGAACCATAATAATCATAATGTCTGAGAGTAACCATATTACCCAGATCATAGTAACCAGAGAACCATAGTAACAGATAGCCAAAGTAACCAGTATCCATGAGGGATTTCAAAGTCTCCATAGTACTAGTGTCCAAAGTAACCAAGTACACCAGAGGTCATCCGCGAGGGATATGAAGGCAATGATGCCTTCATCAACAGAACATAAAGAGAGCTGCGTAAAGAGAAAGAGAATTTGCTATCCGAACCTTGTAAAGAATGAACCGCTCCTTTGTGATTCTCCTTGCTTCCTTCTCCCGTTGTGGTTTTTTTCTTCTGTCGTTCTCTGCCTCTCCTCCCCTTTTTTCTTCTGTGTTGTTCTCTTTATATAGAGTGCTTGGTTAGGATCATTGAGTTACAATCAATCTCTAGTGCTTGTACTGATTTGTTCTTATCCAAGCACCTGCTTGCAAGAGTTGTAATTGAACTCAAAAAGCTTTGTGCATGTGACCAAAACCAATAGAAGAGTATGACATGAACAAATACTCTTTCATTTATTTTATTTTACTTTTTTTTTTTTTCTGTAATCTCCTTTTTTTCTTTTTCTTTTTTTTTTGGTATCAACAGACAGTCGTGACTGGTGAGATGCTCATATGATCCTTTTAATTTTTATCCACCAGACAGAAAACGACCACAGAAAAAAAACAAAAACAAAAAAAAACAAAAAACGAGAGGTTCGCGTACAGGTACTGATGGAGTGATGAGTACCACCCATTACAGAATAGAGCAAGAAGCTGTATCAAAGAATAGTGCAAATGCAGGCTTAGGAAAGATATTGATGATGAAAATAGAGAATATGAGAGTGAAGCAATTTGTTGTGCCTCTTGCTTTGCTTGTTTGCTTGGTGACGATGTGTAGCAATAGTATCACAGTCGCATCTGATCAATATCCAAGCCAAATCCTCAATGGGAAGAAGCAATTTGTGCTGGTTCATGGAGCCAATCACGGAGCTTGGTGTTGGTATAAGTTGGCGACTCTATTGAGCTCCGGAGGTCACAATGTTACAGCACTAGACCTTGCAGCATCTGGGATTAGCCCTATCAAGGTAGAGCAAGTTCATTCGTTCTCGGAGTACGTTGAGCCATTGATCACGTTTTTGGGGTCTCTTGCACCAAAGGAGAGGGCTATCCTAGTCGGCCACAGCTCGGGTGGAGCTGTCATATCATTTGCCATGGAGAGGTTCCCTGAGAAAATTGCTGTTGCTGTATATGCTAGCGCTGTGATGCCCGGTCCTTCTCTTAGTTACTTAACTATAGCTGCCAAGGTAAATGACTTCCACATAACCACGACCACAAACATATCTCATATTTCCTTTTCGTATAAATATCAAGCTTGAATATATATTCACAGAGATTATGTCTTTGTAAACTATACAGCTTATTCCAAGATGGGTAAATTTTAATCGAGAAAAGCAAGGGTATCAGCTGTCATCTCCAGAGGTACAATATTAAAATTGTTTTGCTTACAAGGAGTACGTTGTCACTATACCTGGATTTCAGTTGGATATGTGTAACTTGTATGTTTTGTAACAAGCGAGAATGCTTCCTTGCTTTTTCATCATTTCTCAAAACAAGGCAGAAAATTAGACAAAACTCTACCATGTATATGATACACTATAGACAACCCCGGAAATTAGAACAAATTACTACCCACCATGATCCTGCAGGTGGATTTTTTATTTTATTTTTTCAATTTGTCAGCTAATAGTTTTCTGCTTTCTTATTTGTTTGTTGATGCATCAATGGACAGGATCTAACACTAGCATCGACATTGGTAAAACCTACCCCTACATTCAGCGAAGAAATAAAACTGACCGAGGAGAAGTACGGATTGGTTCCAAGAGTGTTCATCATGTCCGACCAAGACCTTACAATAGAGAAGGATATACAAATGTGGATGATCAGGGAAAACCCCCCAAATGAAGTGAAAGTGATAAATGGTTCCGATCATATGGTCATGTTCTCTAGACCGCTGGAGCTGTTCTCCCACCTCCTCCAGATTGCTGAGAAATATTCACATGAAGCTCCTCATCAGGGTTATTGATCGAGTTACGGTTACCTAAGCTATGATTCTATGAAAGTACGTTAGTCCCCCCAATCCTTGTGTGTTTCTGCTACTAAGGGTAGTACTGATATGCAGGGAATATATGGCGATCCATCATGATTATGGTTTTTAAGCATTAGAAATGTTCTAGCTGTTTAAGCAACGAAAATCAATCTAGGAAAAATACCCATTTAGTACTAATTGTAACCCTTTATTGTCTATTTCAATGACAATATTTTATATGAGCCCATTTGAATGAAAATAAACTTTTTTTGTGCTCAAATGACCAAATATTTACTAAAGTCTTAACAAACTATATTATTTTAAAACTATTTTGTCCTCACCTCTTCAACATGAAAAGACTTGGCCGGAACCTCGGACTCCAGCTGCCGGACTCCGGTCACCGGAATTTCCTCAGTAACCAGTTACTGACTAGTTAATGACCTCCAATAACCAGTTACTGACCCCCAGTAACTAGTTACTGACACCCTGTAACCAGTTACTGACTCCCAATAACTAATTACTGACCAGTTACTGACCCCTAATAATCGTGTTACTAAACCCTAATAATCAGTTATTGACTCTTAATAATTAGTTACTGACCTCTAATAATCGGTTACTTACCCCTAACAATCGTAATGCTAACATTTACTAATCAGTTACTGACCTCCAATGATCAGTTACTGACCCCAATAATCAATTACTAACCTTTAGTAATCAATTACCGGCCCTAATAATTTGTTACTGGTCCCTAGCAATCGAGTTACTGACTCTCAAGAATCGAGTTACTAACCACTACTAATCAAGTTATATACCACAATAACCATTTATTTCACAAATTATTCGAAACAAGTTAAGCAACGAAGAGCAAAATCAAGCTCCTTCTTCACCTCCTCAAACGGTGAGAAAACCACACCGGTCAACGGCCAGCTGTTCGCACTCTTCGACACCGCGCATATCGCTGGAGACGACCGGAGAGTCAAAAACATAGACGTCGATGAGTTCAGAGGAGTGACGGAGTAGGAAACCGAGGAGGGAGACACTAATGGAGGAGGAGAGGAGAATGGATGAGCCAGCAAGCTCTCGCCGCGAGTAAGCAACTGAGATAAGGCCGGAGAAGCTTTGAGAAGCATTGTGGTGAATTCTCATAGGAAAACGAGAGAGGAGAGAGAGAGAGAGAGAGAGAGAGGAAAACGAGGAAAAACCATATCGGGAATAAGAGGAGGAGAAAGAGACCCCGCATACCTCCGGAGACGACCAGAGACTCAAAAACAGAGACGTCGACGAGTTCAGAGGAGCTGCGGAGTAGGAAACGAGGAGGGAGACGACAATGGAGGAGGAGAGGAGAATGGATGAGCCAGCAATCTCTCGCCGCGAGTAAGCAGCTGAGATGAGGCCGGAGAAGCTTTGAGAAGCATGGTGGTGAATTCTCAGAGGAAAACGAGAGAGAGAGAGAGAGAGAGAGAGAGAGAGGAGAGAGAGAGAGAGAGAGAGAGAGAGAGAGAGAGAGAGAGAGAGAGAGAGGAGAGAGAGAGAGAGAGAGAGAGGAAAACCAGATCGAGAATAAGAGGAGGAGAAAGAGACCCCGCATACCGTCGGAGACGACCGGAGACTCAAAAACAGAGACGTCGACGAGTTCAGAGGAGCGACGGAGTAGGAAACCGAGGAGGGAGATGACAATGGAGGAGGAGAGGAGAATGGATGAGCCAGCAGGCTCTCGCCGCGAGTGAGCAACTAAGACGAGGCCGGAGAAGCTTTAAGAAGCATGGTGGTGAATTCTCAGAGGAAAACGAGGAGAGAGAGAGAGAGAGAGGACAACGAGGAAAACCAGATCGGGAATAAGAAGAGGAGAAAGAGATAAGATTTGTGTGGTTTAGTTACACAGGATAATAGCGTATGTTTCTCAAGAATCATTGGAATGGGTACAAGAATAAGACTTTAATTAGAATGAGCTTTAGTTTTCAAATATTTGAGCATTAGGGCATTTTCTTATTAATCTATGAGTTAGCTCTTAGTTAGCATTAAAATGTAAACATTAAGTAATATAGAGGTCCTATATATGAACTTAATAATGAAAACTTGCGAGTTGTGAGGAAGAAACAGAGGACTCTGACCTCTTCTATTCTTGCTTCGGATCGAGGAAGATGACTTTGCTACCTAGGCGGCTGCTAACCACCGGCCAAGGCCGATTTTTTAAAAAAATAAAAATAAATTACTACTGCCTTCATCATC
This sequence comes from Fragaria nilgerrensis, assembly GCA_010134655.1. NCBI lineage: Eukaryota > Viridiplantae > Streptophyta > Magnoliopsida > Rosales > Rosaceae > Fragaria > Fragaria nilgerrensis. The sequence goes on from CM020977.1 coordinate 9,958,414, forward strand.
GATCACTTCAGCAGTTAATTCAATATTATTCTAATCTTTCTTTGTTAACCAATAAAAATTATTGAGGAAGAAACAACAGACTTGGTTTCCTCATCCGAGCTAGGCTAGCTAGCTCGAGTATAAAAGTAACACTTTATGTTGTACGGAAACGGAAACGAGTTTCGGTTTCTGATAAGCGGAAACGTTAAAATCAAAATATAGTCTGATACGAATCGTGGAGGAAACGTCAAAATAAAAATAAATATAATTGAATTTTTACAAATTTTTGGTTTTAAATCTGGGCCGTTTGTTTTTACTTTTTTTTTAAAAAACCAAGCCCGTGTCAAAAGGACCCAGACCTTTCAGTTGGGTAAACTTCTTTGTCAAAGGACCCGTTAGCCTGGTCAATCTCTTTGTCAAACGGTTGAAAAGTAGAGAATGGTTGCTAATATAAAATATTTCTACTTTGTCAAACTACTTTTCAAAGGACCAGACCTTTCTCCTCTCCCCGACCCTTTCTCTCTCGTCTGCTCCTCCGTCTCCGTCCGGCCACGACTCGACGAACCACCACTACCAAAATGTTTCTCTCTCTTCCCACTACAAAACCCAGCCTTCAATTCACACATGCACGAACCCTAGAAGGAGACCGAGAAGAGGCGCGGCTGTCCTCCGGCGATTCTTGACTATTACGGCCACGATTCGACATATCGGAGGTAGGGTTTTCTTCATCTCTCCCTCCTCTTCCATTCTATGTCCTTGAATGTTCGATGCGTGCCCTAATCAGAAATTCCCCTTTTCTGTTTTTCTGGGTTTTTCATGGCGAGACTCTGACGAGTTGTTCTGGAGTTCTGGCGAGACTACCGAGCTCTGTCGAGTCTAGAAAAGATTGATTGGAGCTCAGACGCGTCTTGGGGAGGAGTTGGAGGCAGCTACTGTGATTTTGTGCCGAGGCAGAGGTTTTCTGGCGAAATTCGTTTCCATTACAGGCGAAACTCGTTTTTCCATTAAAGGCGAAACTCGTTTCGGTGGCGTTTCAGAATGATCCTTCGGTGGAAACGCGTTTCGGAGAGTTTCGTTTCCGAAACGTGAAACGCCAGTATTTTGGCGTTTCGGTGAAACGTAGGTAACACCAGACCAATGCATGGAACAGAAAGAGATCGATCAGTTTATATGAAAATGGAGAATTCAAAGCATTTTGTTCTGGTTCATGGTTCTGGTCATGGAGCATGGTGTTGGTATAAGCTGGCAACTCTATTGAGCTCCACAGGTCACAATGTTACAACTCTAGACCTTTCGGCTTCCGGGATCAACCAAACATAGCAACAACAACTTCATTCGTTTTTCGACTACGTTGTAATACCCGACTATTAGAAAATAATATAAATAAATAAAAAAATGTGGATGAGAGACTAGAAGGGTCGGATTAAAAAAAAAGGAGGACGCGAACCTCCTGGAAGGTTATCTCTCACTCTTCTGGGGACTTCTATTCGGAAGAGAAATGGAGACCACCGACCTATTCAGTCAGGATCACTCATCGATCTCTATTATAAATCTTTCGGGAGTTCTCATATAGAAGGAAGGGGAGATCGCTAGATAGAGATGGCTTGGATTAGAGTCATAAATTGATTCGGGTCACTCCAATGCATAAACATTGGTGCCACACATATTTTCACAACTGATCGAATCAGCTGGCAATAAAAAGAATAAAGTGAGGAAGTATGTAGATAGCATGCATATACTAGTACATGCTACAGTATTGTAAACATTTCATTTTTACTTGGTTGGTTGGTGATGTATCTTATACATATACATAATTTAACACTAGCGGTCGGTCACAGTACTGGTGAGATTTTTCCCTCTAATTAGAGAAGAATTGAAACTCACAGCGAATAATTATGGATCGGTTCGTAAAGTATACATTTTCTGCGACCAAGACATTGCAGTAAATTAAGGTAGAGCTTGCAACTTTGATGATCAACAGAAATCCTCGGATGAAGTCAAAGTGATAAATGATCATATGGCCATGTTCTCTAGACCACTGGAGCTGTTCTCCAACCTCCTGCAAATAACGATGAAATACTCCTAATTTTGTGAAGGCTATAGCTAAGGAGAGGAAAGAGAAGGAAGCAAAAGGCATGAGAACAAGTCACAAACGATATATAATAAATTTATATATCATTACCATTATTAAGGGGCAATATATCATGGATATATAGCTAGATTACTTGAATTGTTAATTAATTAGTGCGTATTAGGACGGCAAATTTTGATAAATATATCCTTGGACTAAATAATTAATAGCGCGTATAAGACAGCAGGTTGCAATTATTTTTAAACGTGCCAATTAGAATCTTTGAAAACTAAGACGATGCCAAACGCAAAAGCCAAGAAATGAGACCGGAGAAGATGAGAACGAAGGATTCTGTACCCGTTCTCTTGTTTCTTTGCTTGGCTACAATCTGTGCCTCACCTACACCTCACAAACAGAACCGAAACCCAATTGAGATGAAGCATTTCGTGCTTGTTCACGGCGCTGGCCACGGAGCATGGTGCTGGTACAAGCTAGCAACCCTACTGACCGCCGCTGGTCACAACGTCACAGCCCTAGACCTCCCTGGATCAGGCATAAACCTAACGGAGGTACAACAAATCCGCTCCATTGCAGACTATTCCGAGCCATTGATCAAGCTCATGGAGTCTCTGCTGCCGCAGGATAGGGTTATCCTAGTAGGTCACAGCTTGGGTGGTCTTCCCCTATCTCTTGTCTTCCCCGGTAAAATTGATGCTGCAGTTTTTGCCACGGCTCATGCCTGGACTAAATCTCAGTTTGGCCACTATATCTGAAGAGGTAATATATAGTTCTACACATTCATATGTTTTTAATTTTCAGTGCAGATACTATACGAAAAATTTTAAATGCATCCGAATGATCACGTGGCAGTCTGACGTGGTCTTCTTTTACCAATTAAATTTTAACATGTGGATTTATTACAACTAAAATATAAACTAAGGTTTTCTATAATTTGTGAAATGACCGTTATGGGTCTTTTATGAGTTTAACCTAGGGTTTAAGGTATAGGGTATAGGGTATATAGTTAGAGTATAAGTTTAGCGCTTAGGGTTTTAAAAATCAACAAGAAACCCAAAACGGTATTTGATAAAATCGTTAAAATAATTTTTCATCATGAAAATCCACATGTCAACATTTGAATGGAACAAAGGATCATATCAGACTGTCATGTGGTCATTCGGAAGCACTGAAAAATTCCTCAATACTACAGGATGATGTATTTAGAAAATTGCACGTTTGGCAAAGATACAGATTTATGGACGCACAATATAGATTTGATGAGGATCCGGCAGACCTGCGACTGCAGTGTACTTATTCGGGCCGAAGTTTTTGGCGTCAAAACTATACCACCTATCGCCACCAGAGGTATCAATTAGTCATCATACTCATCTATAATTCATATGTGATATTTTGGTCATCTTCTCTAATTTCTAGTTAAAAGAGAATATAAATCATACCAACTATGGCAACCAGAGGTATCAGCTAGCTAATCCTACTTCCTGTATTATTAACCGACAGGATTTAACACTAGCATTAACATTAGTAAGATGGACGCCAATATTTCATGAAGAACTAGTATTGACTATGGAGAAATACGGATCGGTTCCTAAAGTGTTTATCATGACCGAGCAAGACCCTTCAATGGATCTGCAATTGTTGATGATCACCAAAAATCCACCAGATGAAGTCAAGGTGATTAAAGGTTCTGATCATATGGTCATGTTCTCTAGACCACTGGAGTTGTTCTCCAGCCTCCTTCAGATTGCTCAAATACATTCTTAAAAAAAGTGTGATGATCTTTGATTAACAATTTAACTCCATTATCACACAAAATCATAAATTCATAGTTTGAGAACAAAGACGTTTTTCAAATGTCGTTAGAAGTGATGTGTAGTAGCAGTTGATAAATCTAAAGAAGTACGTATATGTCTGAAACTCTGAATGAATAATATCACCAAAAGTAAACGTACAGAAGTGGAACTCGTCAAATAAGTGGTTTACGTTATAATGAGGTGTATGGAAAACAATGTGAAGATACAGTGCAACTGGACAAATATATTATACACATGCACGAAATCGTTAGAACAAATTCATTCTTAACTATAGACTAGATAACGTAAACGATTTCTCTCGAGTTCTATAAAGCTAAGACATACATGAGACCAAATGCAGGGGAAGCAAAAATGGCGATTAAAAATACAAGGGTGAAGAAGTATTTTGTGCCATTTCTTGTATTTCTTTGCTTGGCAACAACTAGTACCAATAACGTAGAAAGCCAGAACCTCCCATTCGGGAAGAAGCATATTGTGCTTGTTCACGGCGCTGGTCACGGAGCATGGTGTTGGTACAAGGTGGCAACTCTACTGAAATCCGCCGGTCACAATGTTACAGCTCTAGACATGGCGGCATCCGGGATAAACCCGACGCAGGTACAACATGTCCATTCGTTCTCCGATTATGCTGAGCCGTTGATCGAATTCATGGCGTCTCTACCACCACTACATAGGGTTATCCTAGTTGGCCACAGCATGGGTGGTGCCATCATATCTCTTGCCATGGAGATGTTCCCTCTGAGAATCTCAGTTGCTGTATTCGCCACCGCTGCCATGCCTGGCCCTGATCTCACTTACTCCGCTATAGTTGCAGCGGTAACGAGTCCTACCCTAGCATGAATCTAATATATAACGTACTTTTCATTTTGCAATATCTTCTTTTACTACCTAATTTCATTAGAATGAACAATATACAGATAAACAGTGGTGCGACGTCTAGTCTTATGGATTCTCAGTTCATATATGATGACGGGCAAAACAACCCTCCAACCTCGTTGGTGTTTGGGCCTAAATTCATGTCCTCATCGTTGTACCAGCTCTCGCCTCCAGTGGTATACCAGTACTAGACTAGTCGTTTAATACTTTAATCTTCTGAATAATTTGGTTAAAATTTCACTTGATTGACTAATACTTTGTAACGGGCAGGACTTAACATTAGCGTTCTCATTGGTGAGACCTTCCCCACTCTTCAATGAAGAAATGAAACTCACAAAACTGAAATACGGATTGGTTCGTAGAGTACTCATAGTAAGTGACCAAGACCGTGGTTATACCGAGCAAGTAGTAAGGTTGATGATTAGTAAAAATCCGCCAAATGAAGTGAAAGTGATCAATGGTTCAGATCACATGGTTATGGTTTCCAGACCAGTAGAGCTGTTCTCCCATCTCCAGAAGATTGCTGAGATGTACGATTAGCGAAAATAAACTCATTCAGAAGATTTCCGCTATGACTTCTGTACTAGCTAGCTTGCATTTCTCTTATAGCCGCTAGAAGGCTACGTCTAATATATAAAGGAACCACAAGCTGCACTGTTCTTATCCAACTTGAAGGGTTTTTTTTTTTTTTTTTTTTTTTTCATTGAATGATATTGGTATTATTGGTAAGCAATGAATCTATTATGACTAATATATTAGCCTACGCACCAAAACGCTTAATTACTTTTCTTTTAATTATGCATGCAAGATTTTGCCAAATCCATGATGTTTGATTTTTGATCTAACTTGTTATATATTGAAGAAGCTGCTCAATCACGACTCACGATTCACGTAGGAGTGGCGCGCGCAAGGGCTCCCAAGGCGTGGACGCATGGGCGACGAAGGCAGCTGGAGGTAACATGCACTTCCACACGAAAAGAGAAAACTGAAACAAAAGAAGAAGCTTCAATTCCAGCCATTTCCGGCAACCCTAATAAGGAGAAGTACTTTTAGTGCAAGCAAACTTCTCATCCTTAATTAGCCTTCAATCTTAGGATCAATGTTTTGTATATGAGTTAACAATTATATTACTACGTTACTGCTTACTGGACTTACCAGTGTGTCTGTCAGTCTACGTTACTCTATGTCATGTGGACTGTTCGATCATCCTTCATCCAATTTAAGACTACTTGAACCAATTAACGACACGACGGCCATGCAGAACCAGAATCTAACGTTTGCCTGCGTGGTTTCCATATAAAAGAAGTAGAACTACGACGTGCGACTGTATTACTAAGTCTGATGGAGTATTATTTCTGCCATCGTCTGCAGTAGTGCATGGTATATACATCAAAAACGAGTTAAAGGACTAGCTAAAAGGAGGATGATCCAATATTCCAATGGTGCATGGACAAACGAGATAGTGCTGATGAGCTTTAACTATTGCGCAAAAGAAGCAATAATGCAGTTTTATTTGCTGGGTAAAAAACAAGAGACTTTTCAAGATGCCACTTCAACATGTTTCTTGTTTTTCAATTATCAAAGTTTTTTATATTATTTTGCACCATGAGAAGTTGAAGTTTAAACGTGCTCGTTAAACGGAAGAGTAAAAGTACCTATCATATATCAGTGTCTTAAATACATTGTCATATGAATTATGATAATCAATTATGATAATAAAATCTTATATTTCAGACAGTAATAGAAATAAAGGCTTAAGCGATGGGAAATTTTTTTTGGCTAAGTGCCCATTTTTGTCGTCATAAGACTTAAGGAACGAAACCGACGTCGCTTAAGATTGGTCGTATATGACGCATCTCATAGGCACTTAGGCGACAAAAACATATTATCCGTCGCTTAAGAAAACGAAACAAGTGACCGGGATTGTTTATGTCGCCATAGACCAAGACGACGAATAATTACCTAAAGCGACGAACAATTCGTCGCTTAAATTGTTCAGCGACGTATGTTCTCCTGTTGTTTTACTGTTAAGCGACAAAACTTTTTAATTTAGCAACAAGTTTGTTTTCGTCGCTATATTTAATGCGACAAATAATTAACTTAAGCGACGAATTGTTGTCGTCGCTTAAGTTGTTCATCAACGTATGTTCTCCTATCGTTTTGCTGTTAAGCGACGAAACTTTTTAGATTAGCGACAAGTTTGTTTTCGTCGCTAGATTTAATGCGACGAAATTTTCCGTCGCTATAGCTTTATGCGACAGAACACTTTTTTGGCCTGTCAATTTTTAGCGGGTAATTTTTACCCTTAAGTGACAAAAATAAGCATCTTAGGAGACAAAATTTCCGTCGCTTAGGTTTTAGTTTTTTTTTTTTAAAAAAAAAATTATTATTAAGAGATATAATAACTCAAAAATATATTATTGTAACTAAATAATTAATTATTGTAAAACCAAAATAAATTAACCAAAATGTTTATATTACTAATAAAGTTATCGTACCGACTAAAAGAAATACTAGGTAGTATTGTTTGTACAATTATTTAAACTAGAAAAATCTACTGATTTCCTAAACTAATCGGAGAAGTGTCAAGGCCTCTATCATCATTGTCGTCTTGAGATTGTTGGCTTGGGACTGAGGGTGAACACATAGGCTGTAGCCCTATTCGAGCCATGATTTGATCCATTTGCAACTTCAAAACTTGATAATCTGCAGCAGATTGCTCAACGATCTTCCTGGCTTTTTGGGCCATCTCTTGTGCCTCATCCGTCTCCTTTCTAGCAGCCTCTATCGCTACCATCGCCTCATTAGTCAGTCGAGAGCGTGAAGGGGAAGATGTTGACCTTTTGCTCTTCTCTGGAACGTCTGCTCGTCCAATACCACGAAGGTAAGACCCTTTTGTTTCTCCCATAGCATTTTTCACAACACTTAGTTGAGTTGGCTAGTCCAAAAGAGGTAGCTAATCCGGCAGGATGTCCGGGTGTTGAGTGCTCTGCAAAGTCTTGACAATAGCAGCATGTTCCTTCAACTTTTCCTATACTTTTTGCAATTTTTCTTTGTCCTATGTCTTCATTTCTTGGCTTAATTATCAACTGAAGGATGATGTATTATTCAAAGTGCTCTTGCAATTGCTTTATGTACCTTTTTCTGTTGAGAAACAATAAGGAGTCAATATCCTAGTTTTCCATCTTGTAAAATGTGTGGTAACTGTTTCTTTCTAACAAATTACTACAGGTTTGAAAAGGAAAAATGACCTTTTCAGGATATAAAGGTGTTGATGTCATAATTTGTTTTGACAACGAAACTTGACTTTTCAACCCATTCCACGTAAGAAGCGTTGAAATGTCAAAGAGAAAGAGCCACGTATGACTCTAACCTTTCAACGCACCCAAACCATTATTTGAGAAATAATGGTTGATCCTCACACGTAAATAAAGTGAGATGCACCACCTAGCATTTAAAATATTTCTTGAACTATCACCAAGTGTCTTGGCATGCCACCAAGTGTCTACTGTGTCTTGGCATGTCACCAAGTGGTTACATCACCTTCTAGCTAGCATGGTAAGATTATAGCATGTTGTGACCTAATCATTAGAGAAGTATAGTCTAAATGAGTCTAGAGCCTCAACCTCCAAGGTCGATACTTCGACCTCCAAGACCAAGAGTTCGACCTTCAAGGCTTAAGAGCCTCAACCCTCAAACTCTCTCTTGGACGTCCAAGAGTCGCATAGAGACATGTCAGCTAATGGTTTACCCTTCACCCACCTTCCCCACGTGTCACAAAGGCATGGCTCGAGACTGACATGATAAGAAGAGACCACATAGTGTCGACACGTGTTACCAACTCTGTCAAACCCATCTTGGAACGTCAAGAAGCAAGGTTGACACTCTAATTCTAGGGAAGAGCCATGCTAAGCCCATGCTCTTCCTTTCCACATCACCAACCTCTCTTCCTATAAATATCAAGTCTTCCCAAGGCTTGATATATATATATATATATATATATATATATATATATATATATGTGTATATATATATACAGTCCTTATCCAGAGCGAAGCTTCGCTCTGGAATTAACGTGCGAAAGTCCTTATTTAACTCACTTTTCGGTCATATTTTTCGATCATACCCGGTCAGTGTCTAGATACATATCGTATGATCATCCTTACAAAGTTTCATCCAGTTTGGTGATCGTTTGCATACCGAATCAGATAAAATAAATCAATAAAACAAAATCTGTCCAAGTAGAACCGTTGGAGTAAATCATGATTATGGAGGCTTAAACGGTCACCAAATTAGATGAAATTTTGTAAGAATGATCATACGATATGTATCTAGACACTGACCGGGTATAATTGAAGAATATGACCGAAAAGTGAGTCAAATAAGGACCTTCACACGTTAATTCCAGAGCGAAGCTTCGCTCTGGATAGGGACTGTATATATATATATATGTATATATATATACACACATATATACACACACAAAATCATGCTATACTTGAGCCTTATTTATTCTTCTCTAATCTCTACTTATTGTTCAAACACTTTACTGACTTAGGCGTCGGAGAGTGTTTGGTCGGCCTTAGGTTGGTCCTCCGATAACCTCCTAGCTCACATGTCAACAGGTCATTCAATGGTGCTCCACCAACTTGAGAAAGAGAAGGCCCAAGTCAAGTGGCGGATGTCCAACGCCAAGAAGAAGTAGAGAAAGCTAGCTCACCTTTAAGGAGAGGAAGCCCACCACGAGGTGGTACGCGGAAGCCGACATCACCAAACGAGTGGAGGAAGTCCACCCATGAAGTGGAGGAAGCTAGCTCACCTTCAAGGAGTGGAGGAAGTCCACCAATGAAGTGGAGGAAGCTAGCTCACCTTCAACGAGAGGAAGCCCACCACGAAGTGGTACGTGAAGGCTCAACACCAGCCGAAGAAAGTCCACCAAAAGAGTAGAGGAAGTCCACCAATGAAGTAGAGGAAGCTAGCTCACCTTCAAGGAGAGGAAGCCCACCACGAGGTAGTACGCGGAAGCCCGACATCAGCCGGAGGAAGTCCACCAAAGGAGTGGAGGAAGTCCACCCATCGAGTGGAGCGTAAAGATACAACATCAGTCGAAGAAAGTCCACCAAAAGAGTGGATGAACTCCACCACTTTACACGTATGATTTCAACGGAACTCTCGTTAACCCGTTGGTGCTAAAAAATGACACCAACAAAAGGGCAATCTGCTTTTCGTTGTCTCAGATCTCTTCAATCCTGTACTCTCATTCCATCTATTTCTTGTAGAGGTATAATGCTGCCATTTTTGTATATCGAAATACTCCCATTGAATTCATGGTACTTACAGAATTATATTTTTCCTTCTATTTTGCAGTTAAGCTATGACCATCAGGTGCTACTCGATTACCATATTTCAAAAGATACTGGAATCAGTTGTGCAGAATATCTTCCAAGGTACATTATGAAGTAATGAAAATTCACTTCACTACATTTGTTAGATTGAATAATTTAGTTGACTTAAGAGAATTGCAGTTGATTGCCTGTCATTGTATCTCTAACTTGATTTCGGATGCCTCCCTTTTATAGGTGCTTGCGTAAAGTGTGTGATTCATGGAGCTTGTTTGTGGAATTCCCACTGAGTGGACAAGCTATAAATCGATCATCTTGCAAGAAAAGAAAAGTTTCATTGAATGGGTCGAGTTTCTGTGATGGAGATTTGTGTGCACCAGTGGAAGACTCTGGAGGTTCATTCCTTAAAGATGAATGTGAGGATGAAAACAAATACGATTGCAAGCACAGACGAGAGAATTTCCTAGAAGCCAAAGAGTGCTTACTTCCTTTGAAAACTTCGATAGAAAGTCTCCACCAAAAGAATCTCTTTCCCTAAAATCCTAATGCTCTTCTGAACCGGTGCGTGTCTTTGGAATGAGTTTGATTTTGCTTCAGTCAACAATTAACCAATCTCATATATTATACTTCCCAAAAAATAAACAAACCAATTTATGGAGATTATCATTATTCAAACAATAATGAATGTTAACTACCCAAACTGAACTTCTTGCTCTTGCTTGCAGCTTAAAGAGATTTCAGGAACTCTGTTTTGACGAAGAAAAATAGACTCAAACAAGATTACGGGGACTTTGGATTACCTCCCTGCATAAAGTTTTGCAGATCTCATTTATTCTTTTGAAATGGAAGTCATAAGAGGAGGTCCTGCCAACCAGTGAGGCCTAGTCTAAAGGTTATATGTGAAGAGTTACATAACTGCGAATCAGAAGGACAATGCTGGTAAGATAATTCAGTATCATCACGACTCAATGGCGACATATAGTAATTGCATTTATTGAATGAATGTGGATCATTTTGACCGTGCAAAATTCTGGGAAAATAATGTTGAGGGGGACCATGGTAGCATCAGCTTTATCTGGGTTGTTGTCCTTCTCCTTGGATATAAATCTGGAATAATATTGCATGGCTTGACTTACCACTAGATTCCTTTCAGCTAAAACTTTCCATAAATAGATAGCCTATTCTATCAGCCTGTTTTCTTCTTTGGTTGTTGATGCATCAATGGACCAGTGCCATGACTTAACACTATCATTGTCCTATTTTTAGAGAAGAAATAGAACTCTCCGAGGAGAAGTACGGATTGGTTCCAAGAATTTTCATCATGTGTGACCAAGACCTTGCAATAGAGGAGGATCTGCAAATGTGTATGACCAGGAAAAATCCCCCGACTGAAGTCAAGGTGATAAATGGTTGCGATCACATGGTCATGATCTCTAAACCATTGGAGCTGTTCCCCAACCTCCTGAAGGTTGCTGAGACATATTCTTAAAGATAATGATTACCTAGCAAGTTAGAAGCCTAGAATTTCATCATCATTGTTCGAACAATTGAAGTAGATCGTTTACTACCTTCTGTGGTGACTGGTGACTATATATAATATATGTGTGGATTTTATCATCAGAAAATAAATCACATAATTGGTTAATATATTTTTGTAATCTTTGCCAAGATAGTCAAGTTTGAAGAAAATAAAAGTCTCATATGGGGTATAGCTTCTCTCACTAACGTCCCAGGGCGGCAGTGCCGTGTCCCAGAAGAGCTTCTTAAGCATTGTTGCAGCTTACGTACAAGACTACAGAATCTGCTGCAGCAAATATTGCAGTATGACTATAGTATCACTGTGATTGGAATTATTTGAGAATTATCGTTATCGTTTCTCTGGTAATGCTTTCGAGTCTGTGTGTAGCTGTAACTTGTTAGACAGTCGTGGCTCGTGAGATGCTAATATGATCCTTTTAATTTTTATCCACCAGACAGAAAACTACCACAGAAAAAAAAAAAAAAAAAAAAAAAACAACAACAACGAAAGGTTCACATACAGGCCCCACAGGTACTGATGGAGTGATGAGTACCACCCATTACAGAATAGAGTAAGAAGCTGTATCAAAGAATAGTGCAAATGCAGGCTCAGGAAAGATAGTGATGATGAAAATAGAGAATATGAGAGTGAAGCAATTTGTCGTGCCTTTTGCTTTGCTTGTTTGCTTGGCGACGATGTGTAGCAATGGTATCACAGTCACATCTGATCAATATCCAAGCCAAATCCTCAATGGGAAGAAGCAATTTGTGCTGGTTCATGGAGCCAATCACGGAGCTTGGTGTTGGTATAAGTTGGCGACTCTATTGAACTCCACAGGTCACAATGTTACAGCACTAGACCTTGCAGCAACCGGGATTAGCCCTATCAAGGTAGAGCAAGTTCATTCGTTCTCGGAGTACGTTGAGCCATTGATCACGTTTTTGGGGTCTCTTGCATCAAAGGAGAGGGTTATCCTAGTCGGCCACAGCTCGGGTGGAGCTGTCATATCATTTGCCATGGAGAGGTTCCCTGAGAAAATTGCTGTTGCTGTATATGCTAGTGCTGTGATGCCCGGTGCTTCTCTTAGTTACTTAACTATAGCTGCCAAGGTAAATGACTTCCACATAACCACGACCACAAACACATCTCATATTTCCTTTTTATATTTCCTTTTCCTTGTTTTGCTTACAAGGAGTACGTTGTTCATCTTCACTATATATACTTGGATTTCAGTTGGATATGTGTAACTTGTATGTTTTGAAACAAGCAAGAATGCTTCCTTGCTTTTTCATCATTTCTCAAAACAAGGCAGAAAATTAGACAAAACTGTACAGTACATCCATGTATATGATCCTGCAGGTGGACTTTTTTTGTTTTTTTTTTTTCAATTTGTCAGCTAATAGTTTTCTGCTTTCTTATTTGTTTGTTGATGCATCAATGGACAGGATCTAACACTAGCATCGACATTGGTAAAACCTACCCCTGCAATCAGCGAAGAAATAAAACTGACCGAGGAGAAGTACGGATTGGTTCCAAGAGTGTTCATCATGTCCGACCGCTGCTGCTGCCGCCGCCGCCGTCGCCCCACCGAATGCCGCTTCCCGGCCGTCCGCTCCACTGCTTTTTTCTCGTCCGATCAAGCATCCAAGTTTTACGGTATGTTTACTTTACAACCCTAAAACTCTTCCAAGTTCAATAACCTCGGGGGAGATAAAGTGTTTTCTCCTCTTCTTCTACTTCATTGTATGCTTGGGACGGTGTCTTTGCAGGTTTAAAATCCCGGTTATCCTCCCCGGGTCCAAAGTTGTGTTTGATCAACTTTGGTTTTTGCTATTTTGAAGGTGTGTTTGATCACCTTCACACAAGTTTTCCAGGTCGTGTTTGATCGACTCTGGACATTTAGGGTTGTGTTTGATCAACCCTAGAGAGACAAACCAAAAACATCGTATTTGAGTATCCTTTTTAGGTCTCAACAGGAAACTAATACGACTTGTTCTCTCTTGTATGCAAATGGACAGAGGCATTAAATTCGACGTCCTCGACGCCCATGGTACCGAGTACCATCGTTGGGTCTCGGACATAAAGCAGACCTTCATTGCTAAGGATCTGACCGAGACCATATTCCCCGATCCAACTTAGGAACCGTCCCACAAGAGAATAAAATCTCAGGCGCTCATGTTCCTTCGTAAGCATATCGATCCCACACTGCGCAGCCAGTATCAATCCAAGCACGATCCAAAAGATCTGTGGGATGCCCTTGTCGAACGCTTCGGCAACATTCACTCGACCTTGCTCCCAGAATTAATTGTTCGTTGGGATGAAATCCGACTTTTGGATTACAAGAAGGTTGATGACTTCAACAGGGATATGCTTTGCCTACAAGCTCAACTGAGCTCATGTGGAGTCGAGAAAAGTGATGCCGACATGATTGAAAAGACTTTCTCCACCTTCCCTTCAGCTGCTAAGATCCTCATGAACCAATATCGGCTTGAGTTCACAAATAAGAGGATTACTACATTTAGCGGCTTAATGACGCAACTTCTTATGGAAGAAAAGAACAACATGATCAATGATCAGCATAATTTGCGTCCTATAAGCACCCGGAAAATTCCGGAATCTAATTACAACAGCAAACGGAGTCAAAAAGCTCTGAAACGCAAGGATCAACATAGGAATGAACCTTATGCACGTGGGAATCAGAACCACCGTGCCTCTGGTTCTCGGGGACAAGGTAACGGCTTTAGTGGCTGTACCAACTCATGGCGTCGAGACACTGGTGCCGCCGGACCCAAGGCGGCGCCGCTCCTCCTCGAAAGCAGCATGTTCACTCTTCTTCTGCCTCTAATGGTCAATGCAACAGATGTGGGTCCAAGGACCACTGGTACAAAAGCTGTCGCGTTTCTGCAAATGTTGTTGCCGCATACAAGAAATACAAGGAATTGATGGAAGTCAATTCCACTGAAAACAATGGAGTTGAACATAATGTTACCTTCAAGGTCGCAGACCCCAATGGACATTGTTCGGACTTAGATGCCCTTGACTTTAACGTCACCAGCTAGATTGTTTTCACTTTTACAAGTCATGATGTAATAAGGCATCGTTAGCATGCCATACTTAGTTTTCTTCTCAATTTCTTTTTGAGACCCTTATATACTCTTTTCAGCGCATTAATGAAAGATTATTTCTTTTGGTTCTTCTTATCTCTACATGGTTCGAATTGATTTACATCTATCTTAGAAAACATGGCATCAACGCCGTCTTTGGTCTCTCCCTTAATGGAGGTGACGCACGGCGCCATGACTCTCAAGAAGAGTTACTAACGTGTTTTCCGGTTCAAGTCTTTTACCTATAGCGAATTTTCCATTATCAATTGTTCAACTAGGCTCATCCAAGTTAGTATGATGTCTTAGAATTGTTCGAAATTAAGGAGCTAGTGGTTTGAGTGTGCCTCGCACTACCGACCCTCCACGGACATGTCTGGTCATACTTACTTTGGAGTTACCGAAAGCTTTTGATTTTGGATTCCCTCTACACTATTACTCCAATTGTCGTCTTGTAAAAGACGTTAAAGACTTGGCAAAACCGGACCGTCTTCGAATCCTCTAGGTTCTTTAGACCTGGATTTGATCATCAACACGTCCATGTGGCTGAGCATTCGTCTCCATGCCACCAGCAAGCTTCAAAATTTTTGCTAATGCCAAATCTGTGAAAAACAGTAATCTGTTCATACGCAAAACTGTCTCGCCGAAGCTACGATTAAGCGGCTTCAGCTTATTTCTCGAGCGTTGGTGATGCGCACCAACCTCCCAATTGCGTCATGGGGCTATGCAATATTGCATGCAGCCTTACTTATTCGTTTCAGACCCACTGCTAGACAACCATTCAGTGCGTACCAGTTGGTCACTGGATATGAGCTTGACATCTCGCATCTACGCATTTTCGGTTGTTCGGTTATGTGTCAATTACGCCTCCACTGCGTTCTAAAATGGGTCCTCAGAGACGTTAGGTATCTACGTTGGTTATGAATCTCCAACGATTATCAGATACCTCGAACTATTAACAGGTGATCTTTTTACCGCAAGGTTTGCAGATTGTCACTTTGATGAGACATTATTCCCGTCGTTAGGGAGATACGAACAAACGTGTTCATGTGGAATGACATGAATTATCGTGGTTTGTCCCCACTCTTTCTCATTATGATCCCCGCACCTCACAGACTGAAAGTAAAGTGAAACGTATTCTCGAACTTCAGAAAGTAGCAGATACAATGCCTGACTTTTTCTCCGAGATTGCGAAAGTGACAAGATCAGATATACAAGCTGCAAATGTTCCTGCTAGGCTCGAAGTCCCAAGAAAGGGCACGGCCATCCCCGGGCTTGATACTGCCGCCGCCAGCGACGCCGCCCACGGTGGAGGGATGGAGGCCGTGGCTCCCCAAAGGAAAAGGGGGAGGCCACCTGGTTTAGTTGACACGCGTCCGAGAAAGAAACGGACCGACAAGACACAAGTCAATCCTTTGATCATCGATGTTGAGAATCCTTCTCACGAGATCATCTCTGATTACAGTTATGTCCACGAATTGATGTTAGAATCCATGGGGGACGTCTCAGGGTCAATGTCAACATCAGAGAACATAGAGATCTCCATGTGTTATGATAACACTTATGAATTGATGAACCGGTCATCAACCCATGTCGATGATATGTTTGCTTATTCCGTGGCTCATGAAATCATTGAGCACGATAACATCGAACCACGCTCTGTTGCAGAATGCCAAAACAGAGCAGATTGGCCTAAATGGAAAGTTGCAACCCAGGTAGAATTAGACTCTCTAACAAAGAGACAGGTCTTCGGCCCAGTAGTGCTAACTCCGCCAAGTGTAAAGCCTGTTGGACATAAATGAGTCTTTGTTAGAAAGCGTAATGAGAAGAATGAGGTACTTCGGTATAAGGCCCGTGTTGTGGCGCAAGGTTTCTCATAACGCCCTGGGATTGATTACGAGGAGACTTACTCTCCAGTCATGGACGTCATAACTTTCCGCTACTTAGTCAGTTTGGTAGTGTCCGAAAACTTGACATGCAACTCATGGATGTGGTTAGGACATATTTCTATGGGGATCTAGATTTAGAGATATATATGAAAGTGCCTGATGACATTACGTTACCTAAGCCAAGTGACTCTAAACCACGGAGTGCGTATGCTATAAGGTTGCAACGCTCACTTTACGGATTAAAGCAATCCGGACGAATGTGGTATACTCGTCTAAGTGACTACTTGATTAGGGAGGGATATAAGAACGATGACTATGCCCGTGCGTGTTCATAAAGAAGACAAGTTTCGGATTTGCAATCGTGGCCGTTTATGTCGATGACATGAACATTATCGGTACTCTTGATGAAATCAAAGAGAACGCGGCTTATCTGAAATCCGAGTTTGAGATGAAAGATCTTGGGAAGACTCGTTTTTGCCTAGGTCTTGAACTAGAGCACCGAGTCTGTGGGATCCTTATCCATCAGACTGCATATGTCCAAAAGATGCTCAGGCGATTTAATATGGACAAGATGCATCCTGTTAGCACTCCAATGATTGATCGATGTCTGGATATAACTAAAGATCCATTCCGTCCGAAAGAGGACGACGAAGAGGTCTTGGGCGCAGAGGTTCCATACCTTAGTGCAATAGGCGCATTATTGTACTTAGCTCAATGCACTCGACCAGACATTGCATTCTTAGTCAACTTGTTAGCTCGATTTAGCTCAACGCCAACCCAACGTCATTGGACTGGAGTTAAGAACATCTTTCGATATCTTAAAGGTACCATTGACTTGGGACTGTTCTTTCCCTACATTGATTCAAGAAGGACAGAAGATGGTCCTATGGCTCATGGAAGACACGGCACCGATCCACCAAGGGACCGGACAGCCGCCATGGACGCCACCGGCACGGCTGCTGGACACGGGTCCAATGCTGAGCGCGCCACCACCGCCTTGTCCAATGCCGAGACACCCAACAATACGTTGGTGGGTTTCGTTGACGCCGGATATTTATCTGATCCTCATAAAGGACGTTCTCAAACTAGTTATGTGTTCACCATTGGGAATACGACGATATCTTGGAGGTCTACTAAGCAGACTCTAGTAGCGACATCTTCAAATCATGCAGAGATTATAGCTTTGCATGAAGCTGTTCGGGAATGTGTTTGGTTGAGATCAATCATTAAGCACATTAGAGGGACAAGTGGATTAAATTCTACAACTGATAGACCTACATGCATTTATGAGAACAATGCAGTTTGTATTGAGCAAATGAAGTTAGGTTACATCAAGGGTGACAATACAAAACACATTTCACCTAAGTTCTTCTACAACCAACAGCAACATGCGTTTCTCAGCATTCAAGTGAACCAAGTTAGTTCCGAAGGAAACATAGCAGACTTATTTACTAAGTCCTTACCTAAGTCTACTTTTGAGAAACATGTGAAAAGTATAGACATGCGTCGGCTATCAAGTCTCTCTGAATAATGTTCACATCAGGGGGAGTATCATCTCAATGAAGTAGGCTGGTGCGTTGTACTCTTTTTCTCCTACGATCAAGGTTCAGTTTTTCTCCCACCGGGTTTTTGTGACTTGACGAGGTTTTTGACGAGGCAACAGATCAACACCATCGGCATATCAATGCGTGGCAGAAGGGGGAGTGTTCTAGGATATTCTTTATGTGTGCCTTAGCCTTATGCCAATATGATATGTAGTTAGATTAGATCTATGTATTCATTTCCTTACCATATTGGTATTGTGTAATTCCCTATATAAAGGGCTCCTATCAATGAATAATACACACATCATTCACGATTCTCTATTCTCAAATTACTTTCACTTCATCAATATATATATTATATTACAAATTGTAATGGTTAGAGTAAATGCACCCATTTAGCGGGTATGACTAATCCTCAATCCGGACTAATACACTATTTATTTAAATTAGTCTTTAGTTTTTGGTTCGACAATACAATAACAAGACTAATCCGAAGACCAATTACTATTCACATTATATATTTCATTGATAAACAATTATTGTTATTTACTCTATATTATTGAAACTTTTGTTGATTTCTAATTTTTTTTTTTAGTATTGTCTGCAATGGAATAAATCATTTGCAACTGATTGAGAGCCATCAGATCTCAATCCAACCGCCCCTAACATTTGCATGTTTTGCTTTTTAATAAATAACATTTGCCAATTAATATGTTCAGCCAGATTTTAATCTGAATGGCCCATATTAAATGTCTTTTTAAGTGTTTGTGTCAGTCGAACATGCAAGCATTTGTTCCCTATGTGCAAAGTGATGTCAGCCATGTGCAAGAGCCAAATCTAAAGTGAGAGTAGATATATGTAGGCCCCATCAAAAATTAGTCTGAAGACATGGGTTGAGAATCAACCCAACTCTCAACCCAACTATATAGGCCCCACATGGACCCAGCATTAACCTAGTCCAATTTATGCACGGTGGATGCAATTCTTAGCCCACTCTCAGTCCAACCCCAAGGATTGGACCCTTGCTGCATATGTTGCTTTTATAATTATGGGATCAGTAAATCACACCAAAAAGGCCCAAAATTGAGTGTTTAAATAAGGATTGAGCCTAAAATTTATCAGTAGAGTCCCACTTTGACTCTTGCAGAATTGGGCGATCAATTTTCGTTTTTTTCCTTATCTTATCTAGGTTTTCGTTGCTGACGGATTTCAATGAAAGATTAATGAACGGTGAATTTGGAATCCTTTTATTCTCTATAAAAGGAACAATGAGCTCATGCATGTTAGATGTTTGATGTAGAAAGCCTTTATTTTTTTTTTGTCTGATTAGGATTTGGATTAAATTCAGTTTGCCCCCTCGTATTTTATGTCAATAATCAGTTTGGTCCCATATCTTTTTTTTAATAACGTTGGTCCTTGTACTCTCAAACATCATCAACTAAGTCCAAAATTTTAATATGGCTTCAAAAATAATATTATTTACTGACTTGAAACTGATATGGAGATCCACATTTGAGCTTTTCAACCTACAAATAGGGCAAATAAACATTCTAACGATGAAAAAAGTCATTTTTCAAGGACCAAACTCACCCATTTTTGCACTAAAATTCAAATTTTGGACTTAGATGATGTCATTTGAGAGTACAAGGACCAACGTTATTAAAAAAAAAGATATGGGACCAAACTGATTATTGACCTAAAGTACGAGGGGGCAAACTGAATTTAATCCTTAGGATTTCATATGATTAGTGATAAAAACTTCAATATATTGCAGAATAGTATATAGATTAATTAGCTGAAGAGCTACAAAACTGGAGATTGGAGAGGAAGAGGAAATGAACAGTGAGCTGTTTCTATAGGTTGCTTATAAATTAGCCTCAAATTTGTTTGCCCCCACTTACGTGACTTTCTGTGTTCGCCACTATATCGATAGTTATGGTTACCTAAGCTATGATTCTATAAAAGTACGTTAGTCCCCCCAATCCTTATGTGTTTCTGCTACCAAGGGTAGTACAGATAGTTTAGACACATGCAGGGAATATATGGCGATCCATCATGATTATGGTTTAAGCATTGGAAATGTTCTCGCTGTTTAAGCAACGAAAATTAATCTATGAGTTAGCTCTTAGTTAGCATTAAAATGTAAACATTAAGTAATATAGAGGTCCCATGAACTTAATAATGAAAACTTGCGAGTTGTGAGGAAGAAACAGAGGACTCTGATCTCTTCTATTCTTGCTTTGGATCGAGGAAAGATGACTTTGCTACCTAGAGGCGGCTGCTAACCACCGGCCAAGCCCCTCTTTAAAAAGAAAAAATTAAATAAATAAATTACTACTGCCTTCGATCATCATCGATCACTTCAGCAGTTAATTCAATATTATTCTAATCTAATTCTTTGTTAACCAATAAAAACTGTTGAGGAAGAAACAACAGACTTGGTTTCCTCATCCGAGCTAGGCTAGCTAGCTCGAGTATAAAAGTAACACCAGACCAATGCATGGAATAGCAAAGAGATCGATCAGTTTATATGAAAATGGAGAATTCAAAGCATTTTGTTCTGGTTCATGGTTCTGGTCATGGGGCATGGTGTTGGTATAAGCTGGCAACTCTATTGATCTCCACAGGTCACAATGTTACAACTCTAGACCTTCCGGCATCCGGGATCAACCAAACACAGCAACAACAACTTCATTCGTTTTCCGACTACGCTGAGCCATTGTTCGAATTTCTGGGGTCTCTGCCACCAGAAGAGAAGGTTATCCTTGTTGGGCACAGCATGGGCGGCCCCGTCATTTCGATCGCCATGGAGAGGTTCCCTGAGAAAATTGCTGCTGCTGTATTTGCTACTGCTTTCATGCCTGGTCCTGACTTCAGTTACTTGACCATTTATCAAAAGGTGATGCCTAACTAGCCCACTGACATAACCTAACGTACCCTTTCTTTCATACCTAGCTTATTGTCTTTTTAAACCTATACAGTTGGTAGAGAGAACGGTGGTTTCAGACTCCCAGTATATATATGATCAAGGTGTCGACAATCCTCCATCAGCGATGATCTTTGGGCCAAAGCAGTTGGCGACGAGGCTGTACCAGCTCTCACCACCAGAGGTAACCTTAAAATTAATTCATAGTTGATAAGTGTTCTACGTGCTAATTACTGATCCATATTTCAATTGGTCAGCTAATACTAGGTTACTAATTAACATCTCTTCTTTGGATGCATTACTGAATAGGATTTAACACTGGCATTGTCTTTGGTGAGAATTTTCCCATTGTTTAAAGAAGACATAAAACTCAGCAAGGAGAAATATGGATCGGTTCCAAGAGTGTTCATCGTTTCTGACCTAGACCTTTCAATAGAGGAGGATGTGCAAATGTGGATGATAGAGAATAATCCACCAAATGAAGTGAAAGTTATAAATGGTGCGGATCACATGGTCATGTTCTCTAGACCATTGGAGTTCTTCTCCAACCTCCTCGAGGTTGCTTGGAAATATGCTTAATTACCTGGTACTTGTTTACCTGTACACATGCATTGTTGATGAAAAGTATGATCAAATCACTTTTCATAAAATAAAGTCACCTTATTAGTGGTGTAAATTGTTCTACATCAATATCACCGGCAATGTGAGAGTTGACAAAACTAATTAATATTGAAAATGAGTTAGTTAGTCTTCATCTAATTCAATATGTACGTAACAAACATTTCTAAGATTTATTCATAATGAATGGTTGCTATTAATATGTAATATTAATTTGTTCTCATTACCTAATAAAGTTCATTACTAATATTATTGATATTGATCCCCACAACAACAAAAAAGTATTGCAATCCACACTTGTGTGGTAATTCTTCTCATCTCCACTACTACTCACACTTGCCACACATAAAAGAAAAATGCAACACCTCTAAAGGCCACACTCTTTGTGTGGAGTGTAGCCTTTGCTCATATTGTTGAATCTAAAAGAAAATAGAAATGATAAAATTAGTAATGCAATATTATGATTTGATAAGATATATTATATGAAATAAAAAAGAATTAATTTCAGTTTACCCACCTGAAGTTTGATTTTGGCATCATTTCACCCCCCGTACTCTAATTTTGAATTTTTACCACCCAATCTCTCCAATTTTAGTCTTTCGTCCCCCATCTCTCATGTTCCGTCCAACTTACCCGTTAAATCTGAACATTGAGGGTTAAAATTACAAGACTGACCCTGAATGGATTTTTTCCCCCCGCTTAATCTCAAAACACGGTTCTTTTCCCTCTCAGTTAACCCTAACACAAGCACAGTTCCTCATTTTAGATCTAGAACCCGATATCTTTGCCCAAAAGACAAAACAAGAAGAAATTCATTCTCTAAGAGCTTCATAGAAATACCCAAAACGAAGATTGAAGATTGAAAAGGAGATTGAAGATTGAGACCCGTAACTCGTGATGGCAGATGATGAATGGAGACCGTGAGATGAATTCGAAGGAGACGCGCTTCCAGATTATAGCCGTAAGCTTTCAATCTCAATCATGTTACTGTTTTTGTTGGAGTTTGGGTGTTATATTATGGGTTAAAGGTTTCGATTGGGGTTTTTGTTTCAAGGATCAGGGTTTTGTATGTAATCGGGTTCTGGTTTTGGGGAGGATTTTTGGTTGAGATTATGTTTCAGTTGTAGGGATAATTGCAGGGTTTCTTATGGGAGACTAAATGGGGTCTTCGTAGCTTCAAGATCACTGATAATGAGTGATTTTGAACTGAAATGAGGATTGAGATATGATAAATTATTAGGTTTGTTGTCTGCTTGTGTTTATGGTTATGAATAAAGTAGGTGAATAAAAGCAAGTCCCTTGGTGTGAGTGTTGTGGTTTTTTTTTTTTTTTTTCCTCTGAGATGCTTTGTCAACTTTTGCATAATTGAAAGTTGGGAATGTCAATGGTGCAGCACCATCATGTGTGAGTACAGTGTTGTGGTTTCTTTTAAAATACTTTAAGTGGTCCAAAAAACTATTAAGAATTGTTGTCCTAGTTTTGATTAGGTTTCTACTATTAAATAATGGCTTTCTTCTTCTTGGTTTTACTCATATATTCAACTTTCAAATAAACTAAGATTATTTTGTTATGCAGGTTACCCAGATTACTTTACAGTGAAGTTGTATCATGGAGGTTATTTTAGTGGCAATGAGTATGTACGTGGGAATGTAAGTTTTTATGACAATGTGGATAAGGATAACATGTCACTAATTGAAGTTGATTCAACGGTGAGGGGGTTGAATCAACAGTATGGTAGCCAAAGAATAGATTATTGGTATAAGTGTGGAACTGAGGGTGGGGATTTGAAAAAAATTGAGACAAATTTGGATGTGATAAACATGTGTAGTGGAGTTCCACAGTATAAGCTAGTGATTATTTACTTAGATCATTGGTGTTTGAAACCAGATTATGTGGATATTGATGAGGAGGAGGATGACTTCATGGAAGAGTATCATGATTTTGCTTTCAGTCAAGTTGCTTCAAGTGGAGCTGTGATTGAGGAGTTACCGGATTCATTGAGGAGGCAGCCCAGCGTGGCACCAAAGAGGGCAGCTGAAATTGTCATTAGAGAGCCATAATCAGTTCCTACTCAAGCTAGTGTAGCTCAAGTGAATGCGTCTAAAGACAAAGGGAAGGGAAAAATTATCCATGAAGTACATGCTTCCAAATTTGATGAGGAAGACAACCTTCTCAATGTTCATGTGTCAAGCTCTGGACCAAGAGACTTAAGACCAAGCGTCCCCAATGAGCCGAGTTACCTTAGTGATACTGAGAATTTGTGGTATGAGAGTAGTTCAAAAGATGAGGATTATGACCCCAAGTTTGACAACGAAGATTATGTTGAGTATGGTTTAGATGAGGATTGGTTAGGTGATATGGAGGTGGAGTTTAATGCACTTGGACAATGGATAGGAGGAGTTGGAAAACAATCCAGTATTGCAGGTGGTGAGAATGAGGCATACGATGAGGATAATGAAGCAATGTTTGGTGTTGTTGACTCTGACGAGGAGTGTATTGGAGGTCAGCTAGGATCTGATGGGGAAGTAAATGATGATGATTACCCTGAGTTCAACCCCAAAACTGATATGTTGGACCCTCAATTTTTCCTAGGCTTGAAATTTGCAACCCCAAAGATTTTTAGAGCTGCTGTTAGAGAAAGAGCAATTCAAAAAGGGTGGATACCAGTGTTTGCGAGGACTGACAAGGATAAGATTAGGGTCATATGTAAAGCTAACAATTGTCCCTTTGAGATGTATGCAGGTAAGATGCAACATTCAAGCACTTTGCAGATCAAGACCTATAGGCATGCACACACTTGTTATAGAGTGAATGAGAACCCTACGATTAGGGTACCCTATTTAGTGGATAAGTTTGGGGAGGCTATTAAGTTGAACCCAAATTGGGAAACAGGTATATTTTTAGTCCATGCTCTCTAACATTATTTTCTAATTCAGTGTACTTTTTTTTTATATAAATTTGGTTGCTTTACAGAGTCCCTTACACAACACATGTCAGCTGGTGTGAAGGCAAAAGTGTCAAACCAACAAGCATACAGAGCAAAAAGGGCGGCCTTGGCTCGTTTAGAAGCTGACATCAAGGAGCAATATGCAAGAATAAAGGACTACGGGGAAGAACTTAGAAGAGCTGATCCAAATACCACTATTGACATAAAGTGTGACTTCAGCACAGGATTACCTGTTTTCAAGAGGATGTATATCTGTTTAGGAGCACTGAAGTTAGGATTTAAAGCAGGCTGCAGGTCTATACTTGGTCTAGATGGGTGCCATTTGAAGAGCTGTTATGGAGGTCAGTTACTCACAGCTGTAGGGTTGGATGCTAACAACACAACATGGGTATTAGCATGGGCTATGGTGGAGATGGAGAGTAAAGATAGCTGGGAGTAGTTTTTAGACTTGTTGGCGAAGGATTTACACGTAAGGGATGAGGGAGCTGGTTGGACCTTCATTAGTGATAAACAAAAGGGGTTGTTGCCTGCTTTCGACTTGGTTATGCCACTTGCAGACCATAAATTCTGTGTT
Source organism: Fragaria nilgerrensis (assembly GCA_010134655.1). Taxonomy (NCBI): domain Eukaryota; kingdom Viridiplantae; phylum Streptophyta; class Magnoliopsida; order Rosales; family Rosaceae; genus Fragaria; species Fragaria nilgerrensis. The sequence goes on from CM020977.1 coordinate 9,983,632, forward strand.
AGACACTTGTGGACAAACTTCAACAAATTATTTCCTGGCAAGGTGATGAAGGATCAGCTTTGGGCATGTGCAAAGGCAACAAATGAGAACTTTTTTGCCAAAGAAATGATCCTTATAAGCCAACTAAATCCTAAAGCATGGGATTGGTTAATGCGTAAGTAACTCGTGTACGTTCTTAATATGTCATATGTAGTTTGTTTACAATTTGTTCATTTTAATAAAGTGTTCTATTTTTTATGATTGTAGATCCTGATAGGCCTTCCAAGCACTGGTGTAGGGCTCATTTCAGAACACACTTGAAGTGTGATGTTTTGTTGAATAATTTTTCTGAGAGCTTCAATGCATTTATAGTACCAGCTAGAAAGAAACCAATTGTGAGTTGTTTTGAAGAAATAAGGGTTAAGCTGATGAGGAAGATTCATGTGAGGAGGGATAAGCTGATGAAACATGAAGATACAATCTGCCCCAAACCTAGAGAACTCTTGGAGAAAAACAAGGTCAAGGCAGCAACCGAATGCATACCTATTGGCTCAGGTAGGCCACAGATTGAAGTTCAAAGCCTAGGAGGCAGCAAGTATGTGGTGGATCTTCAAGCCCGCACTTATGCATATAGAAGATGGGATTTAACTGGCATCCCATGTAAACATGGTGTGGCAGCCATTAATTTTATGAGACATACCTATGAAGATTATGTTGATCCATGCTACTTGAAGAAGACTTACATGGTAATTTATGCGAACACAATCAAACCTGTTAATGGTATGGAGTTGTGGTCTAATAGTCCATTACCCCCAATCCTTCCCCCACTATACAACCGACAACCAGGGAGACCAAGGACAAACAGAAGAAAAGATGCATTTGAAAGGAAGGCAGCCACTGATGGTACCAAGCTTGGCAGAATTCAAAGGTCTCTTAAGTGCGGCAACTGCAATCAAATTGGTCATAATAGGAAGACTTGTCATCGACACTTGCCACCCAAGGACAAGACCTCAACAAGCAGTACCAAGAAGAGAAAGTTGGAGGCACACTACCAGGACAAGCACTTTAGTCGACGAAAGATTTTCGTCGGCATGTTAACTTAATTCGTCGGCTAAGATCTTAGCCGACGAAGGCTCGTCGGCTATAGTTTCGTCGGGAAAGGGTCGTCGGCGATGACTTTAGCCGACGAAAAAAAAGTCCTTGTCGGCTATAGTCCATAATTAGCCGACGAAAAAAAAGTCGTTGGCTTTTGTCCCAAAATTTAGCTGACGAATATCTTAAAATGTTTCGTCGGCCTAGTCTGAGACTTAGCCGACGAAACATATATTCGTCGGCTAAAGTATGTAATAAAAAATTAAAAATTAAAAAAATCACTATAGCCGACGAACTATAGTCTGTTTCGTCGGCTTTAGAGAGGTTTAGCCGATGAAACACGCCATAATTCGTCGGCTAAACCTTATAAAAAAAAATTAAAAAAAATATAGCCGACGAATATAGTATTTAAACATCGTCGGCTAAAGTTGCTGTTTTTAAAAAAAAAAACTGCAGCAACTTTCGGCCACCTCCAATCACCACCAAAATTTGATAGAATCATCCTCTCAACATTTCGAACAACTTTCTAGAAGAAGTCGAAGCTCAATTCTGAGCCTAAACAGGTCAATTGAATCAAAATATAAAAATCCCCAATTTTAAACCCTAAAAACTTCAAATCTTCGATTCTCCTCACACACACCGAATCGAGCTACCAAATTCTAGGGGAATGTAGTACTAATCAAACTCAACTTATCCATATATAGAACTCTCCAAATGGTGACCTGAGAAAGGAGAAATTCGATCGACACCGAATCCGAACCGGCGGAGTTTTGAAGCTCGATTTATCTCTCACGGCGGCGCCACTCGATGCACCACATGTCCAGCAATGAAGTAGAGACAACGGCGAAGCTTTTGGGACAAGTGTGGCGGTCTCCGGTAGCTTGACGGCGGAGCTAGGCCGAGAAGAAAATCCGGCAGGCGAAAGCATTTCTGATTTTCTGAGTTCTTACCCCTATATAAAGAACTTTACCCGACGAAATTCTTTATTTTTGTCGGCTAAACTCCTTTGAAAATTTTGAAAATTTTCCCCCAAATTTGGTTTGCCCGCCAAATGTTTTTTGAAAATTTTGAACTTTAGCCGACAACTTTTCATATATTTTCGTCGGTTAAAATCATTTGAAAATTTTCCCTCAAATTTGTTTGCAGCCAAATGTTTTTTGAAAATTTTGAACTTTAGCCGACGACTTTTCATATATTTTCGTCGGCTAAAGTCCATTTTTGACCTTAGCCGACGACTTTTTTAATATCTCGTCGGCTAAAGTCTATAAATTCACGTAAACACTCATATCTCCCTCTATATTAGGTAGTTTGGTCAAACCTTCCACACGAAAAACTCTCATGTAGATGAGACGCAACCGCCTATATAAAAATTTTGAGACATTTACCTTCCGACGATAGGGCTCCCCGTAGGGAATAATAACGGTAAATAAGGTTGACCATTACTATCGGCACCGAGACGTTACCCGATTTACGTGATTTTTGAACCATAGCCGTATTTCACCATTATGAACATATCTTATTTCACGAGATTTTTGATAATTTTGCTTCCTATGTAGAGTTGGTTCACAAAGTTATATAACCTACTAAACAAGTTATACAACATTAGTAGACACGTTTTGATTCCGATGACTAAAATTCACAAACCAAAATTCGAGCGTCAGATATAATCATTATGACGAAAGATGTCTATGGTAAAAAATTCAACTGGATCCGACAACGTTAAGGGCTCGATCGAAACGGTCAACCATAATCAATCGTTACTTATCACACGAAAACGCTCATATCTCCCCCTATATTACGTAGTTTGGTCAAACCTTCCACACGAAAAACTCTCACGTAGATGAGACGCAACCGCCCATATAAAAATTTTGGGACATTTACCTTCCGACGATAGGGCTCCCCATAGGGAATAATAACGATAAATAGTAGACACGTTGTGATTTCGATGACTAAAATTTACAAACCAAAATTCGAGCGTCAGATATGATCATTATGACGAAAGATGTCTATGTTAAAAAATTCAACTGGATTCGACAACGTTAAGGGCTCGATCGAAACGGTCAACTGTAATCGGAAATAAGAAAACCGCATTTTGAAGCCCTAAACGGACTTGGATGGCCAAAAAGGGCCATACATCATGGCAATAGCGATGAGTCTGACACGTAGGGCTGTTACGCTTCCGGAAAGGTATCACAATAGTCAATCAGACACCGAACGCCAAATCTGCAGCATAGTGAATAATAAGAGAAAATTACATTGACCGCAACTATCGGCACCGAAACTTTACCGGAATACCGTGATTTTTCAACCGTAGACGTATTTCACCATTCGGGTCATATCTTATTTTATGACTTTTTTGCGTTTGAAGGATATACGTATAGTTTGTTTTTGAAACGGAACATTTACTTAACACTTGGTAAACAAGTTATACAACATTAATAGGCATGTTGTGATTGTGATGATCAAACTTGAGAAACGAAAATCCGACCGCTAGATCTGACCATCATGATAAAATACATGTATGGGAAAAAATTCAACTTGATCCGACAAGGTTAAGGGCTCGATCCGGACGGTCAATCTCGTAAGTCAAACCCCTGAACGCACCGAAAAGGTCATTGGACTGTCTAAATTACATATTTCGGCCGGACCTTCAACTGAAAATAGTTTCAAATCGATGAGACGCAACAAGTCGTATAAAAAATATATCACCATTAGGGTTTAGGGTTTAGCCGACGAAATATTAGGGTATTCATCGGCTAAGATGCGGTTAGCCGACGAATTATTACTTAGGTTTTAGCCGACGAAAAAAATCGTCGGGTAAAGTATTTTTAAAAGTCGTCGGCTATAGTGCACAGACTATAGCCGACGAAAAATTCTTTAGCTGATGAAATTAAAATTTCGTCGGCTAAAGTTGATCATAGCCGACGAAAATTTAAATTAGCCGACGAAAAAATAATTCGTCAGCCTGGTTTTTTTATTTTCGTCGGCTAAAACTTTTCTTCTGGTAGTGGCATCTACATCTCAAACTCAGGTATGAACTTTATACCTCTCTATATCGTGAAATTTGGTTATTGGTGTGTCTATTTTCATTTGTGTGTATGTGTTGTAGAACAACACTAGCAAAAAGGGACTACTGAGCACAAATGATTTGAGGAAGAAGATACAACTAAAGACACAAAGGCTGAAGGTAACAATCTTGCTTTACTTGTGGTTGTTGCATGCATTATTAACTATTGGGGTATTTGTTTGCATGTAATGGTGTGTCTTTATGTAGGAAAATAAAGATTGAAAGAAAGCAGAACAGGCAGCAGCAGCAAAAAAATCTAATGTGTCAAGAGGATCAAATGGTAGATCTGCAACAACTTCAAAACCTTCTGCTGCTACTACAACAATGTCAAGTGCAACAACTTCTACTCCGATAATATCAAGAGCTACAACTCCTACTCCAACAAGGGTAAACCCACATCCTAAACCTTCATCATCTAGACAAGCAACATCTACTAGGTCATCTACAAGAATCAGATCAACCGATGGGAAAAAATAGACTTAAGTCTTGTATGTTGTCTTGTTAGCATGCCTTGAACTTTGTGATATTAGGTTTGTTAATGTTGCTGCCTTTTGTGCAACCTTGAGATAAGTCAATCGGTTGCTAGCTCTAATTTTTTGACAAAATGATTAGAGTTATAGCCTAAAGCAACTTTCTATTTTCCATTTTGGTTTAATGGATGTAAAGTATTCATGGTCATCCATTAGGGTTATAATGCTCAAGACAATGTATGCACCAATTTATTATATGTAATATATGAAGACTCATTTCAAATCTATATTCGGTTGTGATTGTCATTTGTTCTTTCACTTATATGCCGCAAGTTTTTTTTTTTACTGGAATTCCTTAAATATGCTATTGAATTCTCTAAATATGCTGCAAAATTGTTGTTTCCATATTTTAGTACTTGATGGATTTGTGGTGGTTCAAATTTTGGCGGCAAATCTTTGTATGTATAATAGGTTAAGTTTATGCCGCTCATTTCATTTCAATTTTTGGATGTAATATTATGTGAAAATGACCATTTTAACCCTCAATTTTCGGATTTAACGGACCAGTTGGACGAAACATGAGAGATGGGGGACGGAAGGCTAAAATTGGAGAGATTGGGTGGTAAAAATTCAAAATTGAGAGTACAGGGGTGAAATGATGTCAACTTCAAACTTCAGATAGGTAAACTAAAATTAACCCAATAAAAAATAAGTATTATTATTTACGTACTTACATGACATGACACATAAAATTATAATCACAACCTTATATCAGTGCGCCTATATCTATATATGCAAGTCTAAAACCTACACGACTAACACGAGGTACGTAGAACAAATTCAAGGTATATCTATATATATATATATATATATGCAAGTACAAAACCTACACGAGGTACGTAGAACAAATTCAAGGCAAGGAAGTGAAAGTTGTTAGTATTAAATTTTACATACATACGTGTGTGTACAGTTATATTTATATATATGAAAATGTGACCTAAAAATAAGGAAGAAAATTTCGGTGATTATTAAAATTTCGACCCTCCAAAATATGAAAATTTCAGGAAAATATCGAATGTAGTAAAAAAATGAGAAAATTGACAGAAATTTAAAGAACAACAAGGAAATTTTAAACCAAACTTTAAGAGATGTTTGTTTTCTATATTATTTACTATATTTGAAATGAAAACCTTGAATAAACATTGATTTATAGGGAGTTGTAGTAAGTTAAAGTGAAAATATTAGTGCTGAACCGTTAATAATTCTTAAAAGTTTACTTTAAACAATTTTTTTTATGGCTGGAAACCCAAAGGGAGAGTAAGTCATCACGCCTTATATACATATGATACATTTCACATGAAATTACATTAGTGCTTTAAAACCACGTAGAAAACCTATGAGGAACAAAATTTTCACTAGTATTAGTTGGAAATATCAGAAATATCGGGAAATATCGAGAGTTTCGGAAGAAAAATGGTTCGGAGGGAAAAGATATATCGCTAGATGAAAAAATCGAAAGTTTCGGCAAAATATCGCAGAAAGTTTCGATTTTTTCTTCCTTGCCTAAAAATGAGTGAAATGAGGAGTACCACACTTTAATTTCAAAGTGGTGTTCTGTTCTACAAAGAAACTGTGTGTGTGTGTATATATATATATATATATATAGTTTTATCCAAAAAAAAAAACTAGCTAGAGTAGTGCTAGATTTTTTATTTTTTTATTTTTTAGTGAATGCATAAACATTGGTGCCACATACATTTTCACAACTGATCGAATCAGCTTGCAAAGAAAAGAATAAAGTGAGGAAGTACGTAGATAGCATGCATATACGTACTAGTACATGCTACAGTATTGTAAACATTTCATTTTTACTTGGTTGGTTGGTGATGTATTTTATACATATACAGAATTTAACACTAGTGGTCACAGTACTGGTGAGATTTTTCCCTCTAATTAGAGAAGAATTGAAACTCACAGCGAATAATTATGGATCGGTTCGTAAAGTATACATTTTCTGCGACCAAGACATTGCAGTAAATTAAGGTAGAGCTTGCAACTTTGATGATCAACAGAAATCCTCCGGATGAAGTCAAAGTGATAAATGATCATATGGCCATGTTCTCTAGACCACTGGAGCTGTTCTCCAACCTCCTGCAAATAACGATGAAATACTCCTAATTTTGTGAAGGCTATAGCTAAGGAGAGGAAAGAGAAGGAAGCAAAAGGCATGAGAACAAGTCACAAACGATATATAATAAATTTATATATCATTACCATTATTAAGGGGCAATATATCATGGATATATAGCTAGATTACTTGAATTGTTAATTAATTAGTGCGTATTAGGACGGCAAATTTTGATAAATATATCCTTGGACTAAATAATTAATAGCGCGTATAAGACAGCAGGTTGCAATTATTTTTAAACGTGCCAATTAGAATCTTTGAAAACTAAGACGATGCCAAACGCAAAAGCCAAGAAATGAGACCGGAGAAGATGAGAACGAAGGATTCTGTACCCGTTCTCTTGTTTCTTTGCTTGGCTACAATCTGTGCCTCACCTACACCTCACAAACAGAACCGAAACCCAATTGAGATGAAGCATTTCGTGCTTGTTCACGGCGCTGGCCACGGAGCATGGTGCTGGTACAAGCTAGCAACCCTACTGACCGCCGCTGGTCACAACGTCACAGCCCTAGACCTCCCTGGATCAGGCATAAACCTAACGGAGGTACAACAAATCCGCTCCATTGCAGACTATTCCGAGCCATTGATCAAGCTCATGGAGTCTCTGCTGCCGCAGGATAGGGTTATCCTAGTAGGTCACAGCTTGGGTGGTCTTCCCCTATCTCTTGTCATGGAGAGGTTCCCCAGTAAAATTGCTGCTGCAGTTTTTGCCACCGCTGACATGCCTGGTCTAAATCTCAGTTTGGCCACTATATCTGAAGAGGTAAATTCTACACACTCGTATTGCTTTTTAGTACGTACAGATAGCACAGGATGATATTAAGAGAAAGTATTTTTTGAAAAATTGCAGTTTGGCAAAGATACAGATTTTATGGACACTCAGTACAGATTTGATTATGGATCCGGCAGACCTGCAACTGCAGTGTTCTTCGGGCAGAAGTTTTTGGCGTCAAAATTATACCAACTATCGCCGCCAGAGGTATCAATTAGCTGGTCATCATACTCATCTTTGATTCATTTGTCATTTCCGTAACTCACTTTCTAAAAATATCACTTTCGTCTATAAATTAACTTAAACCTTATGTGATATTTTGGTCATCTTCTCTATTTTCTAGTTAAAAGAGTCATGTGATTTAACCTCTTAAAAGCCATCATCGTGTAAGTTCATCAATAACGCGCATGCCAATAACTTGACTTGGAGAAATGAAATCACTCGTGATAATGTATAACAAATAAAGTAGATGATGAACCAAAGTGTAAGACAATGTTTAAGTTAATTGAGTGACCAAAGTGTTGAATGAACTAATGTTCAGTAGTACTAAATTTTTCCTTTTTTCCCAAGAGTATATATAGAGACTGCTATTGCAGCTAGACATGCTAATCTATATAATCCGTTAAGTTTTTGTAAGAAAAGATTAAATTCCATGATAGAAATTCAAAATCATTAATGCAAACAAATATTTTACGTTTGATGAAACTACTCCGATCCTTTGCTCCCCTATTCCAAAATTCCAATGCTTCTGAGATCAAGTCCCGCTGCGAAATGAAGATAATGGAGTGAGATTCTCTCATTTGATGAGCGCGCCTTCTTCTTGATTTGTGAAGCATTGAAATGGGGAGAAAGCACTAAGTAAGTACTAAACAATCTCGCTCATATGGTACTGGCAAGTTTAATACCATTCTCTTTAATTTGGTACTGGCAAGTTTAATATCATGTACATTTTATTTAGAGAAGCACTAATTAATCAGCTAATATCCTTCTTGTATTATTTACCAACAGGATTTAACACTAGCATTGACATTAGTAAGATGGGCGCCAATATTTCATGAAGAACTAGTATTGACAATGGAGAAATACGGATCGGTTCCTAAAGTGTTCATCATGACCGAGCAAGACCCTTCAATGGATCTGCAATTGTTGATGATAACCAAAAATCCACCAGATGAAGTCAAGGTGATTAAAGGTTCTGATCATATGATCATGTTCTCTAGACCACTGGAGTTGTTCTCCAGCCTCCTTCAGATTGCTCAAATACATTCTTAAAAAAAAAATGATGATCTTAATTTGATTAACAATATAACTCCAATATCACACAAAATCATAAATTCATAGTTTGAGACCGAAGACGTTTTTCAAATGTCGTTATAAGTGATGTGTAGTAGCAGTTGATAAATCTAAAGAATAAGTATATGTATGAAACAATGAAATATTCATTCAGAGTTATGCGATATATACGTATATGCTCAACAACAACACTTGTTATGTGTGGCAAAATAGCCTCAAAGCCACATATATAATGTGTCCAATAGCCTTTGCAACACTGCAACAACATTTTCCTGGTCCGTGGGCAACAGAGCCGTTGCAATGACCTTCATCGACACATTTTATTGTGTGTGGCTTCCTCTGACATGTGGGAACCACCGAAACCCCCGAACACAATTATGGGTGATAATTAATATTTTAGTATATTTTATTGATGGTCAAGTATCCACTGTCCAGTCCAGCCAACGATCGGATTCCATAATCTGAAATCGGAACAGTACAATAATCCGGCGACCGGCCTTTACATTTCACCACTCACTAGTCACCACACTCATACTCCGGCTCTCTTCTTCCCAAACGCCCACATCTGCCAAAAGACTCTTCTTTCTCAATCTCTCCCTCATCATCTTCTTCCACCACCACTTGATCTCCCCGATCCAACTCACCCTCTGTTTCCAATCTCTGCCAGCCTAAAATCCCCAAACTTTGCATTGAAATCCGAGTCCCACAAATTGTTGGGCTTCACACCGCTGTTAATTACCGGCAGATCACGATTTTCTTTCCAGTCCAGTAAAGCCTATTGGAGGCTCAGATTTGGCACGAGCTCGTAGATCATAAATAATTTCAGGCAACGGCAGTCGGTGGAAAAGTCTAGCGGTGGTATTGGGGATCTGGGAATAGAGATGACATGCATAGATCCATAGAAAATTCAATCAATTAGTCTTCATCAAACAAAGCAATAACAAAAATTGAAATTAAGATTAATAGATACAAATAGTACATGATTGTGTTGTTGCTCAATCTTATCCATGGTGGGTTGAAGCAAGACGAACAAGCTGTAGGTTCTTTCAATCACAGAGTGATTGGGGCAGCCTCCAGATCTCCATACCTTAAGATCTAATCTCTTCAATCCCTTTCTGCAAAGAAAAACACAATTGCATCAGATATCATAAGGCAGAGAGAGAGAGAGAGTCTGAGACTTGGAGTTTTGAGTGTTGAGAGAAAAGAAAAGACTAGTTTTTTTTTTTGTTGAAGATAGGGGAGACTTTTGAGAGAGAGAGAGTTGAGGCTTGAGAGGATAAGATCTATAAAACAAAGAGAAAAAATACTAGATATATATATATATTTTTTTTATATTTTTAATATTAAATTTTATGGATATATTAAATTATCAAAAAGACATTTTTATACGAACCAAAACAATAGTTTACGTTTTAAATTTTTTCTTTTCTCTTTCAGATTTACCACATATGTAAATTATGTAAATTTCTAAAACTCTTATGGTTCTTCATCACTTGCAGACTTTCTATTTCGATTGAATATAAGCAAAAGTATTTTTTGATGGCTCAATCTAAAGTCACAACTCTTGAAGGCTGCTAAATTATTAAATCTTGACCTAATGTTAAGAAAACGGGGAAGAAGATCCAAATATAAGTTTTGGCGACCTAAGACGTTGAAGAATTTAGAGGAACCCTAAGTATCATTATCAAATTTGAAGTAATTCTTTACTTTTGAATTTGCAATGATAAAGACTGAAGATAAAAATACAATGGTTCTTATTTTATTAGCAGACTTGGTGATCGATGGAATCATAATTTATATAAACTGCAATTTGCCTTCATAAAACAACAGCATTTTGAACATTGTAGGATTAAGTGGAGAAAATATCAAATATGTGTATTAAAAAGGGACAATTTAGTAAATTTAGGGTTGTGTTTCTAGTAAATTGTTAAAATGAAAAAAATTGATAAGTGGTGTATTAAGGTAGAGAGAGAGAGAGAGAGAGAGAGAGAGTTTTGAGTGTTGAGAGAAAAGACTTGTTTTTTTTTTTTGGTCGAAGATAAGGGAGACTTTTGAGAGAGAGAAAATTGAGACTTGAGAGGATAAGATATATCATTGGTGCTATGAAACAAAGAAAAATACTAGATACGCATATTTTTTTTCTATTTTTTTTGTCACACATCCCGGTTCTTAAGTTATTTTATGGTTATTTATTTTGGTATTATTTTGATTTTTTACCGTTTTAAGTAACCGTTTACTATTTAAGACTCCAAAAGTTGACTTTTTCTTCCATTTAGAATTTAGGAAAATTTTCTTCACAAAAGTCGTAGAAGACGTTAATACGAGTTTGTAGACATGCTATGCGTTAAAATCGGAGTTAGTATGAAAAAGTTATTAATTAGAAGGGTAAATTTTGAGTTGGTAAAAAGGGGGTAAAATTTTAATGGGTATTATTTTTGTTGGGGTATTAGTTGGACCGGGTGTGGAGCAGCCCAACATCCCCCCCCCCTCACTCTTTCTCTCTCTCTCCCTCTTCCTTCTCTCTCTCTCTTGTGCACTCTCCCGACCTGTCGGAAACCAAGTCTCCATCCGCCGCCGTCCGGCCTCCACAGATCGCCGGACCACCTCCGTTCGGATCCCGCCGCCCCCTCTCTCTTTCTGGGCCGGTGACCGAGTGTGTGACGCCGCCGGTTAAGAGGAATCCTGCCCGAGACGCTTGACAGCCCTTCGCCAAAGTTCTCTCCTTCGGCCACCATAGGTCGGGATTTTGGCTCATCTTGTAGGCCTCATCAAGGTGAGTAATCTCTAAAAAGGAATTGGTCCAATTCGATCTTGTTATGAGAAATGTATAATTGAAGTTCTAGGGCTCAATTTAAAGTTTTTGGTCGATTAACCTAGTTAGGCTTAGAAATGGATTTTGTGCTAGTTAAGGAAGTTGTTATGTGGGTTGAGAGGAGTGTTGTGCTAAAATTTGAGAAGCATTGGAAGTCGCCAGGGTGCAGCTGCCGGCGGAGCAAGCGGCGGCGCCGCTCCTTAAGGGCAGTTTTTCCTGTTTTTGAGATGGTTTTAATAAGAGTAGTTTATTTAAGTATAATTTAGAATTTTTGGAGGAGTTTTGATAAGGTTTTGGATTTTTCATTTTTTTTTTTTGACGTAAAAGTCATACGGTAAATTCATTGATACTCAAGCTAGAATGACACAGATACATGCATTCCCTTGCCAAACATTTGGGCAAGTTAAGGACGTGGCATGCTAGCACCATTCATTACAAAGATTCTGTTCACTTATTTCTAGACAACAGAAAAGAAATATTTGAAAACTAAACAAAGCTAGGTCTCCTAAGAAGGAGCTTACTGTTCTTAGATTAACTAAAAACTTAGATTAGGGAAGGAAGTAAAATACTCCAGCCATAATTTGAGGCCTAAAAGAAGATTCAAAAGAAGATGCTCACAATACAAAGCCCAGCAGGATATGGCAAGAAATCAGCCCACTACCATCTCCACAGTTTGCGACTCTCATGCCAGTGTACTGACCTACCTTCCGGTCGCCGCCGTCATGCCATGTCGTGACACAAAGTCAGCCAAGACACATTGTCGCCGCCTTGCGCCCAAGCCACCATAAGTTCACACCAAAACAATAGTTTACGTTTTAAATTTTTTCTTTTCTCTTTCAGATCTACCACATATGTAAATTATGTAAATTTCTAAAACTCTTATGGTTCTTCACCACTTGCAGACTTTCTATTTCGATTGATAATAAGTAAAGGTATTCTTTGATGGCTCAATCTAAAGTCACAACTATTGAAGGCTGCTAAATTATTGAATCTGGACCTAATGTTAAGAAAACGGGGAAGAATATCCAAATATAAGTTTTGGCGACCTAAGACGTTGAAGAATTTAGAGGAACCCTAAGTATCATTATCAAATTTGAAATAATTCTTTACTTTTGAAGTTGCAATGATAAAGACTGAAGATAAAAATACTATGATTCTTATTTTGTTAGCAGACTTGGTGATCGATAGAATCATAATTTATATAAACTGCAGTTTGCCTTCTTGAAACAACAACATTTTGAACATTGTAGGATTAAGTGGAGAAAACATAAAATATGTGTATTAAAAAGGGATAATTTAGTAAATTTAAGGTTGTGTTTCTAGTAAATTGTAAAATAAAAAAAAATTGATAAGTGATGTATTAAGTAGGATATGTGTATCTAGTATTTTGATATGTGTGAATAAAATTTCTCCAAAGAAAATGAGTAAACAAATAAAAGGTTAATATTTGTTTAATTAATCTTACTTTCCTATCAATTACCTACTTGTAAATATATTAAAAACACAATCTATATCAAAAGTGGGCCCAATAACAATATGGTCAGACATAAATAAATATAAAAAAATTCTCAGGAATGTGGGAGATGTGTAGACTTTTGTGTTCAATTAATGTGGGTATCATCCCATGACCACAATATATTCTTTTCGTGGCAATACTAGTGTTGCCATTGCTAGAAATCGTAGTAGTGATCACCAAATGTAAACGTACAGAAGTGGAACCCGCCAAATAAGTGGTTTACATTATAATGAGGTGTATGTATGCAGTGGCATAGCCAGAAACAATCACTAAAAGGGTCAAATTTTAAACAAGAATACTAAACGAATAATCTTTATTGAATAACATAAAAATATATGAATTATTACATCAAATCATCAATACTTGAAAAATACAAAGCCTCCTTAAAGCAATTATAATTGTCCACGACGATTGCTCATATTTTGAAATCTTTTCATGATGGTCTCATTATCAACACAATCAAATATATCTTTCTCGATACATGTAATCATGTTGCCGTTCATCAACATGTCTCCCATTCGGTTTCACAAATCACTTTTTATAATCTTCATGGCAGAAAATGCTCTTTCTACAGCGGCAGTTGCAACTGGAAGAATCGGTGCTAATGTTATGAGCAAGTAAACTAATGGATAGACTTGGTCTTTCTGTGCCTCAACCATTTTTTCTCCAAGCTCACTAATTCCTTTCAGTTTTTTAAACAGATCATTGCTTTGCATATCAAATATGTAAGTGTCCAATTCATCTTCAAGAGCCAAGAGAGATACTGCAGTAAAATCTTGAGGATAAAATTGAGCAAGCCGAATCAATTTTTCCTTAGCGAAAGCTGAGAATGCATCAGATGGTTTCACACATGCCATACAGAGAAGTAGCTCAGTAGTAGTTTCTGTAAAATGGTCATTTAGCTCTTGAAGTAGTATATCTATGATTGCAGAAAACAATTCAACCTGATACCTATGCATATTAGTGACCTTTGGAGCTCTGCGTCGTGATTTTCCTGGAATAATAGGAACATCATCCATATTAGGAACATCAATCTCATATTTCTCACAAAATGAAACAACTTGACCTAGAAGTGAATCCCATCCATTGTCTCTCAGGTCTTGCAATTGCTCCTTACACACTTTAACTAACTTCATTACATTCACAATATCTTGGTCTCTTCTTTGCAATGCCTGTAACAAAAGATTTGTAATTCCCAACAAAACCTTCATCAAATGGAGACTAAAGACAAAGTCAAATGATTCTAATGAGTCTAATAGCCTGCTTGCATCTTGTTTATGATCACTGGACGATCCATCCTCTTTTATCTCTTCAAGCAATTCAACTAAAGATGAAAATAAAGTGATAATACTTATCAAAGTACCATAATGAGAGCTCCATCTTGTATCACCAGCTCGTTTTAGAGTGGTTTGTTGATTCAACCCCTTCCCGCTTGAAATAGCACCAACATTCAGCTCTTCAATGATCTTGGCCACTTACTTTTCTCGAAGAGAATCACGACGTTTGCATGAACCTTCAGCGACATTTACCAGACTACCAACAAATATAAAGAGATTAGAGATTAAGATATGATTTTTTGCTACAGCCACAATAGCTAGCTGAAGTTGGTGAGCAAAACAATGAACATAAAACGCTGACTGGTTATCCTTTAAAATAAGTGTTTTGAGACCATTGAATTCTCCTCTCATATTACTAGCTCCATCATAACCTTGACCACGAAGGCTAGATATGCTTAATCCATTCTCTAAAAAGAATTGATCAATGGCTGCCTTAAGTGATGCAGAAGTAGTATCAGTGACATGTTTAACACCAACAAAACGCTCAATCACTTGTCTTTTTCTCACATACCGCAACACGATAGCGATTTGTTCTTTTTCTGACACATCATGAGACTCATCAATGAGAATAGAGAATAATGCATCACCAATTTCTGTAAGTATGATATTGAGAGTTTCAGTCGCAGCCGCCTTGACAATATCATGTTGAATATCCGGTGATGTCAATTGATGATTTCTTGGGGCATTTTTCAAGACAACATTTTTTATATCTTCAACTTTATCAGAATACCACTTCAAAAGCTCTCTAAAGTGCCCTTGGTTCTTTGAACTATCAGATTCATCATGACCATGAAAAGGCAACCCTTGTCGTAGAAGAAACCGAGCACAATCAACTGATGCATTCAAACGAGTGCGATAGTTAATCCGATCTTGTTGTGTTTAGTTCACCAAAGCTGTATCAACATGTTGTCGTTGATTTAATAAAACTTCACACATTCTTCTAGCATTGTTGTGAGCACTATTGGTCCGTCCAACATGTTGTTTAAGCTTACTTTTTTTCTTCCAGGTAGTAAACCCTGTACCAACAAATACATCACCGCCTGCCTGGTCTCCAATATTTGGTTTGAAAAGATAATAGTGCAAACAATATGCAACATCCTTTTCTATACTATACTCTAACCAACTGGGATAATCCTTGAACCATGTCTCTTTGAACTTTCGATTAACACCGCTGAATTCTGTTTTAGGAAATACATAGTTTTTTGGTTGACAAGGACCTTACATCAAATAATGTCTTCGCACTTGATCTCGAACATTAGGATGATATTCTAAAATTGGTGTTCGAAGTCCCGGATCTCCTGGAAGGTCTTCTATGTTAAACTCGTTGACAGAATGCTTTGATGTACCAATATCTTTAGATGCATTACTTGGCTGATGGGCTTGAGCGGGTGCTGGTTGATTTGTCAAGTTCAACTCTTCAGGATGAGGATGATGTTCCGAAGTAACTTCATTGGATCTATTTCTTATTTGAGGAGTTTGAGATGGAGTCAACTGATCCGCCGCTTTTCTTTTATGATATCTCTCGAGAAAAGCATTCATAATTCCAAGTATTGAATTATGAAGGTTTTGACTTGTTGTCTGTAGGAAGAAATTTTGAGAAGAACAAGAAACGAAAATACGATGGGGGATGATTTATAGAGAATGATAATAGATTAATAAATTGTAGAAACTTGAATATATATAGGCATATGTATACTGTAAATCATGAATTGATTAGGATTAATAAGACAATGCGTGACTAGTAATAGTAAATCTGTCCAAATTTAGACAGGAAAAAACTTCTTCCTACATTGATTAGCAATTATATATTATAAAAATAAAAATAATCGGGATAGACTTCTTTAGTCGCAAGACAAAAAATTATATATTAAAAGAAAATAAAACTCATTGGAGATACATGTCCAAATCAAAGACTAGACAAAACATTAATTAATAAATTCAAACCAAACTTCAATTTGGTGCAGAACGGGGCAAAATCTTGTCTCAAAGTATAATAGAACGGGGCAAAATCTTGTCTCAAAGTATAATATATACCTATATAAGGAAATTGCCCCAGCCAATCATATGTTAGGTTGAAAAATCAGAGGGTTCAATCCCCATTATGCCTACGCCCCTGTATGTATGTGATGTATATATGGAGAGCAATGTGAAGATACAGTGCAACTGGACAAATATATTATACACATGCACGAAATCATTAGAACAATAATTCATTCTTAACTATAGACTAAGATGCCTTCTAGTCCTTAGATTCAAAATTCAAAAAAGAAAACAAAAAAACAAAAAAAAAAAAAAAAACCAAACAAACAAACTATAGACTAGATAACGTAAACGATTTCTCTCGAGTTCTATAAAGCTAAGACATACATGAGACCAAATGCAGGGGAAGCAAAAATGGAGATTAAAAATATGAGGGTGAAGAAGCATTTTGTGCCATTTCTTGTATTTCTTTGCTTGGCAACAGCTAGTACCAACAACGTAGAAAGCCAGAACCTCCCATTCGGGAAGAAGCATTTTGTGCTTGTTCACGGAGCCGGTCACGGAGCATGGTGTTGGTACAAGGTGGCAACTCTACTGAAATCCGCAGGTCACAATGTTACAGCTCTAGACATGGCGGCATCTGGAATAAACCCGACGCAGGTACAACAAGTCCATCCGTTCTCCGATTATGCTGAGCCGTTGATCGAATTCATGGCGTCTCTACCACCACTGCATAGGGTTATCCTAGTTGGCCACAGCATGGGTGGTGCCATCATATCTCTTGCCATGGAGATGTTCCCTCAGAGAATCTCAGTTGCTGTATTCGCCACCGCTGCCATGCCTGGCCCTAATCTCACTTACTCCGCTATATTTGCAGCGGTAACGAGTCCTACGCTAGCATGAATCTAATATATAACGTAATTTTAATTTTGCAATAGCCTCTTCTACCTAATTTCATTAGAATGAACAATATACAGATATCCAGTGGTGTGAGTTTTATGGATTCTCAGTTTATATATGATGACGGGCAAAACAACCCTCCAACCTCGTTGGTGTTTGGGCCTAAATTCATGTCCTCATCGTTGTACCAGCTCTCGCCTCCAGAGGTATACCAGTACTAGACTAGTCGTTTAATACTTTAATCTTCTGAATAATTTGGTTATACTTTCATTTGATTGACTAATACTTTGTAACGGGCAGGACTTAACATTAGCGTTCTCATTGGTGAGACCTTCCCCACTCTTCAATGAAGAATTGAAACTCACAAAGCTGAAATACGGATTGGTTCGTAGAGTATTCATAGTAAGTGACCAGGACCGTGCTTTTACCGAGCAAGTAGTAAGGTTGATGATTACTAAAAATCCGCCAAATGAAGTGAAAGTGATCAATGGTTCAGATCACATGGTTATGGTCTCCAGACCAGTAGAGCTGTTCTCCCATCTCCAGAAGATTGCTGAGATATACAAAGATTAGCGAAAATAAACTCATTCAGAAGATTTCCGCTATGACTTCTGTACTAGCTAGCTTGCATTTCTCTTATAGCCGCTAGAAGGCTACGTGAAATAAATAAAGGAACCACAAGCTGCACTGTTCTTATCTAACTTGAAGGTTTTTTTTTTTTTTTTTTCTTTTTCATTGAATGATATTGGTATTATTGGTAAGCAATTATAATGAATCTATTATGACTAATTAATATATATGACTACACACCAAAACGCTTAATTACTTTTCTTTTAATTATGCATGCAAAATTTTGCCAAACTAGATGTAATAAATAAAGGAACCACAAGCTGCACTGTACGTTCTTATCTAACTTGAAGGTTTTTTTTAATTATTTTTTTTCTCATTGAATGATATTGGTATTATTGGTAGCAATTATAATGAATCTATTATGACTAATTAATATATATGACTACGCACCAAAACGATTAATTACTTTTCTTTTAATTATGCATGCAAGATTTTGCCAAATCCATGCCATGATGTTTGATCCGACTTGTTATATATTGAAACTTCTCAAACACGACTCACGATTCACGAACGTGTGGCGCGCGCAAGGGCTCCCAAGGCGTGCACGCATAGGCGACGAAGGCAGCTGGAGGTAACATGCACTTCCACACGAAATTAAACAGAAAACTGAAACAAAAGAAGAAGCTTCAACTCCAGCCATTTCCGGCAACCCGAATGAGGAGAAGTACTTTTAGTGCAAGCAAACATCTCATCCTTAATTAGCCTTCAATCTTAGGATCAATGTTTTGTATATGAGTTAACAACTCTATTAGTACGTTACTGCTTACTGGACCAAATGCTTACCGGTGTGTCTGTCAGTCTACATTAGTCTATGTCAATGTTCGATCATCCTTCATCCAATTTAAGACTACTTGAACCCAGGCCGGACCTGAGGCGTAGGAGACCTTGTGCGAACTTTCAAATGTGGTCTTTTCTTTGTGTGAATATAAGTGTCTGATTGCTTCAATGAAATTTGATCTTTTAAGTCATCAAATTAGGGATCGGTCCGGCCCGGTTTTGTTTTTTCCTTTTCTAGGATATGAAATTGGTAAAGATGAAAGAATACGACAGTGTAGGAAAAATATGAAAGCATATGAGATGACTAGGAAGATACGAGGGAAGGTAGGCCTTAAACCAATTCTACTATACCAGTTATTGTGAACATACCAACCTTTATCTCATTTAACATACCTATATAATATTTTTCTTGGAGGCCCCCAAAAATGGGAGGCCTTGTGCAATTGCACACATTGCACATGCCAAAGGCCGGCCCTGCTTGAACCAATTAACGACACGACGGCCATGCAGAACCAGAATCTAACGTTTGCCTGCAAGGTTTCCATATAAAAGAAGCAGAACTACGACGTGCGACTGTATTACTAAGTCTGATGGAGTATCACTTCTGCCATCGGCTGCAGTAGTTCATGGTACATCAAAAAGGCTAGGACTAGCTAAAAGGAAGACGATCCAATATTCCAATGGTGCATGGACACACGAGATAGTGCTGATGAGCTTAACTATTGCGCAAAAGAAGCAATAATGCAGTTTGATTTGCTGGGTAAAAAACAAGAGACTTTTCAAGATGCCACTTCAACACGGTTCTTGTTTTTCAATTATCAAAGTTTTTTATATTATTTTGCACCATGAGAATTCGAAGTTTAAACGTGCTCGTTAAACGGAAGAGTAAAAGTACCTATCATATATCAGTGTCTTAAATACAATATTGTCATATGAATTATGATAATCAATTATGATAATAAAATCTTATATTTCAGAAGTGGAATTCGCACTATTCATTTCACAATTAGCACTTTATACTTCTTTTCTTAGTATTAAATGTTATCTTTTTATAAGAGTCTCAAATAAAAAAAATATGTGAACAGTGCATATTATTAGAAAGTGTGAATTTCGTTTTTCTTAATTACAATTTAGGATTTAACCTAGAATGGTGTATGAGATAAACTGATACATAAATAAATCACTTGGTGTGTTAAAGTTGGTCAAGTTGTCTCGTATAAAACTCTCATGGATCCCAACTCCGACCAGTTTGTAACCAACATGTTTGAATAGTCTTTAAGTTCACAACGCCTGCAGCGGAAAATTAATCTTGTATTACTAACTTACTAATGTAATAGATGTCGTTTCCTTCCTCATTTCCAATAAAAAATACTACTACATAAACGTTTAAATATGATATTTTCTGGGCAAATTATTTTGGGGGCATTCACAATATATGCAGCCTCTGTTCATGATAGCATGTACACATAATATAATATTTTAATACATGATGATGATGATGATATCTGGGATTTTATGCCAATCCCGAATAGGAGAGAAAAGAGAAAAACCCCTAATTTGCTACGCTATATAGAAATTAAAAATTAATTAGGCCTAACTACAGTGAATTAAAAATTGAGTAGCTAGGCCTACGTACTACTGTGCTGTACCAAATGTTTTGAACCAAAATTATCATGTTGAACCAAATTTTTTGAAAATATTGCCTACAGTAAACCTATGGTGTTTTTTACATGCCAAAAATCAGACTGAGGCCAAGTACTGTATGATTGCTCGAGTACATCAGCTATAAAATCCAAGCTAAAACTAAAAGAGAGCAAAGAGAAAATGGAGCGCATAAGACCTGTGAATGAAGTGTGTATTTTATTATATTTCTTAGCTTGGTAGCAACTTGCAGTACCATTAGCGCAACTCAGTCATGTATAACGGAATCATCAAAGATTTGTGCAGCTTCTTCTTCTTCCTGCCAGATCCCTGTTGGGAAGAAGCACTTCGTGTTGATTCACGGAGCCGGTCACGGAGCCGGTCACGGAGCGTGGTCTTGGTACAAGGTGGCGGCGTTACTGAAATCTCCTGATGCTCTGGACTTGGGAGCATCAGGAATCAACCCGATCCAGGTTCAGCAACTCCCTTCGTTCTCCGATTTCGTTGAACCGTTGACAAAGATCATGGTGTCACTGCCGCCAAAAGAAAGGGTTATTCTGGTGTCTCACAGCATGGCTGGAGCTACAATAGCGGTTTTCATGGAGAAGTTCCCTGAGAAAGTTGCGGCAGCCGTGTATGTCTCTGCCTTTATGTCAGGTATTACTCTCAATTACTCCACCATTTTTACAGAGGTAACGAGCTCATACTCGCACATCCAACCCTTCTTATTATTAGTTCATTTCTTAGCTAGTGATAACTCATCTAAAGATGATTATGATTTTTGAGAATCCTTCTTATTAGTGATAGTATGCATGTCTCCGCCTTAAGTTAGTTCTCTTCTTCTGCTATTGCAAACTTTGGTCTCACTTCGACTGCTATGCTCGATGTTGGGTCTCAGATATATACCCTACAATCTACATAATTTATTTCTCTTCTTCTGCCACCATTAGTGTTTAGTGTACTATAATTTTATGTAATTCGTTATTTTCATTATTCTGTTAAAATGTGTGATCAGTAAGATGCATGTTAAATATGGCACAAGCAAAAACAAAAATGAGAACTATTACAATCACTAAACTTGTAAATATTGTTAATAAATATTACCCCCAAACCAAGTTGGGATATATATAGATAGATAAAAAGTTAACTAATTGTTGGAAGTGTACAGATAAACAAACGATTGGATTATATGGATTCTGAATTTAGATATGACAACGGGACCAAAAATTCTGCAACCTCCTTTCGCTTTGGGCCTAAGGTCTTGGAAAACTTGTACCAGCTATCTCCGCCACAGGTAATTTGCTAATTCCTAGCTTCGTGTAGAGAGTGCTTCAATATTGCAAGCAACAGTTATCTCTCATTTGGTTGCATGGTAATGTATTCATATTGACAGGATTTAACACTAGGGATTTCGTTGGTGAGATTTTCCCCTCTATACGACTACGATCTTATGAAACTCACAGAGGAGAAATATGGATTGGTTCCCAGAATATTCATCGTGGCGGATCAAGACCGTGCAATAGTGTTGGACGTGCAAAATTTCATGATCAAGAATAATCCACCAGATGAAGTCAGAGTGATCAGTGGTTCTGATCACATGGTCATGTTCTGTAGACCAGTAGAGCTCTTCTCCCACCT
This sequence comes from Fragaria nilgerrensis, assembly GCA_010134655.1. Classification (NCBI taxonomy): domain Eukaryota; kingdom Viridiplantae; phylum Streptophyta; class Magnoliopsida; order Rosales; family Rosaceae; genus Fragaria; species Fragaria nilgerrensis. Next base: position 10,005,724 of record CM020977.1, read on the forward strand.
CCAGAACATTGCTGAGAAATATTCTTAATAAGAAGTATATCTTGCGAAGTACCATAAGCTAGTTCATTACTTCCTAGGAATAAAACTACCTAGCTAGCTTATATCCAAAAGTGTACCGACTTCAACTGATTGGTAAAATTTTGTGAAATATCACAGTGATCTATATGCTATTGGGCCTATTCTCATTTTTTAGTGATCTTTCTACACACACACATACTCTAGAAAATCAGTACTTGTACTCCTAAACGATTTACGCCATTTAGTTTACATTTTAAGGTGGATGTAGTAGATTCTGCAGTACTCCTTACCAAGTGAAATGCTGTGCCCATAGGCCTATACTCGCAAGTTTTCTCTTCTTCTTCTTTTTCGATGGCAGTTTTCTCTTTGGTTTGGTTCCTGATGATGTAGTACATATATTAATAATAAACAGGAGACCATATTCCCTGCACCAGTGGGACAGCTGCACCATGACGCCTAAGTGCGCGTGCAAGCTAAACGACGTTAGCTGCGAATGGCCTTTTTTCTCTTCCTTTCTCATCTCTCATCTCCCTTGATTACACAGCCAGATCCCATCTCCCTCAAAACTGAAAACCACGTCCAGATCTCTTTCCCTTTCTCCTTCGACCGCCAAATCCCCCTCTTAATTTGAGAGGGCGACGAGAGAGAAAACTAAATTCTCAGTTATTCTGATATTGTCGATATAGATCTTGGTTGATGGGTGTTTAGGGTGCCAAATCGAGTAGGAAAGGGTCGTGGCTTCGTTGTCGGGTTCATGTGGTGGTAATATATTGGAGTCGGTTGCTGTGTTGGAATTGATTCATCAGGTTTAGTGTTGGGTCGTTGACAGAGGACAGAGAGGTGGTTGCTGAGCAAGAGAACCGATTAATGGGTCTGAATGAAATGGACATGGGGAAAATTTGGAGAAGTTGACCAGTAAAGCAGGGCCGGCCCTTGCGCAGTGCAGCCAGTGCGCCCGCACTAGGCCGGAACCAAAAAGGGCACGAGAGGATTTCACACTACTCTGATCACCGTCGTCATCAGTTAATTGAGGCCTGCAAATTCCTATCTCAATTTGCATTAGACCCCTTCTCTGACCGCCGACCGAGCTCTGTCTTAGCTCCAAAGCCCTCCTCCGCCAATCTCCGCCGTCTGGCGTCCCTAGGCAATTCCTGACCGGTCTTTGTGGAATCCTCTCTTCGTCATCAACCTCCATATACCCTCAATTCGCAGTTTCGCACATGCATTAGACCTAGGAGGAGATCGACGTCAAGGAATCCCGACGGTCTTCTGCGTTTTCCGGCGACTCTAGCCGTCGATGGGTCTGCATGGTAGAGAGCAGCTATCTGAGCTTGGCAGAAATGGCGTTCGAAAGATGATGAATGCGACGCAAGAGAAAGATCGGATTTGCTGCCGTGTTCATCTCTTGGGTGCAGAGATCAATTTGAGAAAATTTGTTAATCGATTAGTAGATCACAGGGTGAGTTGGGTACTGATTTTTGGTTCTTGAAATTGTGGTCACGATTGTATTGCAAAGTCCAGATTAAGCTGTTGATGCAGATTTGGTTAGGATTATATTTGGTTTTGATCATTAAAATGCTGGGTTGTACGGCCATACCCGATTACCCGGGTTGTAAGAATTTGGCAGAACTAAGGATTTGGCAGAATTTATAGATAATTAATGGGTTTGAAAGTAAAAAAAAAAAAATCGGTATTTCTAAATAAAATTTTTGATACAAGGGGCACAATTTTTTTTCTTCGCACCAACCTTTAAATTTCTCAGGATTGGTTAGGGTTGACCGTTTTTATCGAGATCTAAACGTTACCGGAAGTTTGTGATTTTTCATCCTTAGCCGTATTTCACTATTTTAATCACATCCTATTTCACAAAATTTTCGAAAAACGAGGTATATTAAAAGTTGACCAATTCGATGGGGGACGTAAATAATCCGAAACGGGGTGAATTTTTTTCAGTAGACCTATTTAATTACCATGCCTAGATCAGATGGTGGAATTTTTATTTTTTTCACGTAACTATGACCTCGGATCGCAACGTAACTACTAAAACGGTATAACTTGTATAGTAGGGTATATTCAAGTGTATATCATTGTGAACCAACTATACAGAGGAAACAAATTTTTTGAAAATCTTGTGAAATAAGATGTGATCGAAATAATGAAATACGCTTAGGGATGAAAAATCGCAAACTTCCGGTAACATTTAGGTCTTGATAAAAATGGTCAACCCTAATTACGCTTAGGAGAGCCTAACCACTAGAGGGTCAATTTAACAAAAAAAATCATAGGATCCTAAATCTCATATATACGAGCTTCTTGTTCGAAAACGGGGAAAAATAGGATCTCGCACAATGTCGGTCAACCGTGTTTCGTGTAAAAAATGAGGTATATTTAAGGTTGACCAATTTGATGGGGGGCGTAAATAATCCGAAACGGGGTGAATTTTTTTCAGTAGACCTATTTAATTACCATGCCTAGATCAGACGGTGGAATTTTTATTTTCACGTATTTATGACCTCGGATTGGTGCGTGACTACTAAAACAGTATAACTTGTTTAGTAGGTTATATTCAAGTGTATATCATTGTGAACCAACTACACAAACAAAGCAAAATTTTCAAAAATCTTGTGAAATAGGATGTGATCGAAATAGTGAAATACGGCTAGGGATGAAAAATCACAAACTTCCGGTAACGTTTAGGTCTCGATAAAAGCAGTCAACCCGCTTAAGCGCTCCTAATTGGAGCCTAACCACCGGAGGGTCAATTTAAAAAAAAAATTCATGGGATCCTAAATCTCATATATATGAGCTTCTTGTTTGAAAACGAGAAAAAATAGGATCTCGCATGATGTCGGTCAATCGTGTTTCATGTAAAAACCGAGATATATTTAAGGTTGACCGATCCGATGGGGGGCGTAAATTATCCGAAACGGGGTGATTTTTTTTCAATAGACCTATTTAATTAACATGCATATGTCAGACAGTATAACTTTTATTTCACGTATTTATGACATCGGATCGTCATGTGTCTACTAAAACAGTATAACTTGTTTAATATGTTATATTCAAATGTATATCATTCTGAACTAACTATACCTCTGGAAGCAAAATTTTCGAAAATATTGTGAAATAGGATGTGATCGAAATAGTGAAATACAAGTAGAGATGAAAAATCACAAACTTCTGGTAACGTTTAGGCCCCGATAAAAGCGGTCAACCCTAATTACGCTTAGGCGCTCCTAAGGGGAGCCTAACCACCGGAGGGTCAATTTAAAAAAAAATATTTCATGGGATCCTAAATCTCATATATATGAGCTTCTTGTTTGAAAATGAGGAAAATAAGGATCTCGCACGATGTCGGTCAACCACGTTTCGTGTAAAAAACGAGGTATATTTAAGATTGACTGATTCGATGAGGGGCTTAATAAATCTAAAACGGGGTGGATTTTTTTCAGTAGACTATTTAATTACCATGCCTACATCAGACGGTGGAATTTTTATTTTTACGTATTTATGACCTCGGATCGTCACGTGCCTACTAAAACGGTATAACTTGTTTAGTATGTTATATTCAAATGAATATCATTATGAACCAACTATACAGAGGAAGCAAAAATTTTAAAAATCTTGTGAAATAAGATGTGATCGAAATAGTGAAATACATGTAGAGATGAAAAATCACAAACTTCCGATAACGTTTTGGCCCCGATAAAGTGGTCAACCTTAATTACGCTTAGGCGCTCTTAAGAGGAGCCTAACCACCGGAGGGTCAATTTAACAAAAAAAATTCATGGGATCCTAAATCTCATATATATGAGCTTCTTGTTTGAAAACGAGGAAAAATAGGACCTCGCACGATGTCAGTCAACTACGTTTCGTGTAAAAAATAAGGTATATTTAAGGTTGACTGATTCGATGAGGGGCTTAATAAATCCGAAACGGGGTGGATTTTTTTCAGTAGACCTATTTAATTACAATACCTACATCAGACGGTATAATTTTTATTTTCACATATTTATAACCTTGTATCGTCATGTGTCTACTAAAGCGGTATAATTAACTTGTTTAGTAGGTTATATTCAAATATATATAATTGTGAACCAACTATACAGAGGAAGCAAAATTTTCGAAAATCATGTAAAATAGGATGTGATCGAAATAGTGAAATACATGTAGAGATGAAAAATCACAAACTTCTGGTAACATTTAGGTCTCGATAAAAGCGGTCAACCCTAATTACGTTTAGGCGCTCCTAAGGGGAGCCTAACCACTGGATTGTCAATTTAAAAAAAAAAATCATGGGATCCTAAATGTCATATATGCGAGCTTCTTGTTCGAAAACGGGGAAAAATAAGATCTCGCACGATGTTAATCAACTGCGTTTCGTGTAAAAAACGAGGTATATTTAAGGTTGACCGATTCGATGGGGGCGTAAATAATCCAAAACGGGGTGAATTTTTTTCAGTAGACCTATTTAATTACCATGCCTATATCAAATGGTGAAATTTTTATTTTCATGTAATTATGACCTCAGATCGCTGCGTGACTACTAAAACGGTATAACTTGTTTAATAGGTTATATTTAAATGTATATCATTGTGAATCAATTATACAGAAAAAAAAAAAACAAAATTTTCAAAAATCTTGTGAAATAGGATGTGATCGAAATAGTGAAATACGGCTAGGGATGAAAAATCACAAACTTCCGGTAACATTTAGGTCTCGATAAAAACAGTCAACCCTTATTACGCTTAGGCGCTTCTAAGGGGAGCCTAACCACCGGATGATCAATTTAACAAAAAAAATCATGGGATCCTAAATCTCATATATACGAGCTTCTTGTTCGAAAACAGGGAAAAATAGGATCTCGCACGATGTCGGTTAATCACGTTTCATGTAAAAAATGAGGTATATTTAAGGTTGACCAATTCGATGGGGGACATAACAAATCCGAAACAAGATGGATTTTTTTTGTAGACCTATTTATTTACCTTGCCTACATTAGACGGTGAAATTTTTATTTTCACGTAATTATGACCTCGGATCGCAGCGTGACTACTAAAACAATATAACTTGTTTAATAGGTTATATTCAAGTGTAATAGAATGAGATTTAGATCGATCTAAATCTCATATATACGAGATTTTTGTTCGAAAACAAAGAAAAAAAAGAACTCACATGATGTCGGTCAACCATGTTTCGTGTAAAAAACGAGATATATTTAAGGTTGATCGATTCGATAGGGAGCATATTAAATCCTAAACGTTTTTAAATTCTAAAAATCATAACAATTAAGAGACGCACTATCTACCATTATAAAATAATTTTTTATGTGTGATTCAACTCGTAAACTAATTTAATTATATACATCGATGTGACATAACTAACCCCGTACCCTATTTGTCCTGCATGATCCCCTGCAATACACATACCCATCTACCTTGACATTTTCGACTAAACACCTCTACAAGCTAGCTTCACCACTGCCAAACTTGTACCAATTAATTCTGTTTTTATTTATATAATTTTTTTACGCATTATATGAACATGACGACCTATTTTATCAACATGGCATGACGATCAATTAAGACATTTCTTCCAATGGCGGATCAAGGATTTAGAACCGGAGTGGGCTTGAAATTGTTTCTCTTCAAATCAATTACCTATCAATTTTTAGCTAACTACAATAGGTATCTAAAACTACCATTTAATTGATTATTGAACAAAAATAATAATCCTTTACAGTGAAAAATAATAAAATAACGACTTGCAACAATTAAAAACACGCGCCTACAAAAAATACTTTTGAGCTTGGTATGTATCGGGAGAATTCAGAAAAAAAAAACATGTTAAGGAAATAAAATGTAAAAGTCAAGGAAATAAGAAAATAAGATGTAAAAAATATAAAAGTAAAATTACGACTCGCAATAGTTATAAAGCTTGGTATGTATCGGGAGAATACAAAAAAAAAAAAAAAAGTTAAGGAAATAAGAAAATAAGATGTAAAAATGTAAAACAATGGGAATCGAACCCGGGTGGAGTTAAAGATTAGTTGGTAACCTAAACCAATTCTGCTGTGTGAACTTCAACGAAAAGAGAACACATTCTGCCCCATCTATGAAATCGAACCAAAAGAAAAACCTCGAACATTTTCATACAAAGCTCAAAGCTTCAAAGCTTCGCTGAGATGGAGTGCAGCACTTTAACACACCAAACAGTACTACCTATGCACCCTCAACCCCTTTCTCTCATCACTCCCCTTCTTCTTCCCGATCGTCTTCTCCTCCAATCACTCCAACTTTACCGGATCTCCGGCCGTTCGTCCTTGTTAATAACCACCGTGCTCCTCCTCATCTCCTCCGCAGCCCACCGCTTCTATATATCTTCCCGGCGTTGCTCCACGTGATTTCCGCCCCGGGGATCCACTTTCTATGAGAGTGAACAAATTCTCATCTACAAAGACACAAGCCACACAACTCCCAGGACTACTAGTAGCCTAAGCAAATTCAAAACAGTGCAGATCTGGGGGAGGTTCTTCTTGGTGAAATCAAACACGAGGAGGCATCTTCAAAGCACGAAGAGGCAGGGGAGGGGTTTGTAATGTGGCTCTCGTCCATGAGAAGATGAGGATCGCTTCCGTCGTCTTGGTGGATGAGAAAGGAAATGAAATGGGAGATGAATGGTGTGCGGCGGCTGCGCTCGTCTAAGGAAAAAGGGTGCAAGAATGGTTGATGAGGCCGGTCTGTGGTTTTTTTAGAGAAGAAGAGAGTAGACTCAGTAGAGGGAGGAGCTAAGAAAAAGGTGATGATTGATACATCCCCTTTCTCCACTCTCACTCGCCCACCTAAAAGTCTCGAGACGGCAACTAACGTCAACTCCGGACGTGTAAACTTCATCATCATGAAGAATCCGGCCACCGGATTAACATAAGTCAGGGTGATCCATAATTCTGATCACATGATTTATGCTCTCTAGACCAGTGGAGCTTTTCTCCCAATTCAAGAGCGTTGCTGAGAAAATACTTCTAAAAATTATGAGCACCATATATCATATGAATGCTTGCTTAACAATCCTATAGTTTTTATTCCTAGCTAGCCAGCCAGATGCAACACGTACTGTTAATAACCGGCCATATGGTTACACCGACTTCCTTTTTCATTGAACTTATTCAGAATTCAGCTGTAAAGATTCACCGGTGACCTGTCGACCTATGTCGCAGCACTTGATCTTAATTTGTTACAGACAGAAGAAGACAGTAGATTGAATGGGCAGATATATATATAGTCCCATTTCAAAGTGGGATCCCGTTTTGAAATTAAAGTGCGGGACTTCTTATTTCGCTCACTTTCAAGTCGTATTTTCACATCTCAACTGTATAATGTCTAAAACACAGTGTGTAGATCATTCCTGCAAAGTTTCATCAAATTCGAAGATCATTTGGGTACCGAATTAGATTAAATAAATCAACAGAACAAAAGTTGTCCAAACAGAACCGTTCGTGTAAATTACGATTACAAAAGCTTAAATGATCTTCAAATTTGATGAAACTTTGCAGAAATGATCTACACACTGTGTTTTAGACATTAATTGTACAGTTGAGATGTGGAAATACGACCTGAAAGTGAACGAAATAAGAAATCTCGCATTTTAATTTCAAAACGGGATCTCACTCTGGAAGGACACTGATATATATATATATATATATATAGTTCCTATCCAGAGCGAACCTTCACTTTGAAATTAAAATGTGAAGTTCCTTATTTGACTCACTTTTCGGTCATATTTTCACATCTCCACCGTTCAGTTTGTAAAACCTAATGCATAGATCACTTCTGCCAAGTTTCATTGAATTTGATGATTGTTTGGGTTTTCATAATCGTTATTTACACAAACAGTTCTGAATAGACAGATTTATAGTCCATTCGTTAATTTAATCTAATTCAGTACCTTAACGATTACCAATTTGGATGAAACTTGGCAAGAGTGATCTATGCATTAGGTTCTACAAACTGAACGGTAGAGATATGGAAATATGACCGAAAAGTGAGTCAAATAAGGAACTTCACACTTTAATTTCAAAGCGAAGCTTCGCTCTGGATAGGAACTCTATATATATATATATATATATATATATATATATATATATAATGTAACTATCAACTTCATCAATCATCACGTTTTGTTATTTATCATACGTCTAAATCATTGTTGTACCTTCGTTCTCAATCATCCACCGCTAGAATTCTTCCTTCATCAACTCATTTTCATGCATATCTTCCTTCATCATATCCAAACTAGCTTCCAAAGCATTGCTGTCGACAGATGCTCTTAAAATTCAAGAGCACCATATATAATGATATATCTCATGATTAATTGATATGAACATAGATTATTGGGAAAATCCTAGAATACCCACCAGTTTTCTATACCGTGGTTTTTTTGAATTTTTTTTTACAAACATCAGGATATTTTGTTAAAACTTTTGTAATAAATGTCCATATGTACGTTGTAATTACGAAGTATGAACTAAATTTACGTATTTATGATCCTTTTTACAAAATTGAGGATATGTTGTCGAATTGTAAATTTTCAGATTTTGACCAAATAAACCATTTGTCCTTGTTCACATAATATGGTTCTTGGTTTTGTAATTGAGTTGTGTTTTTTGTGGAGAAAATAATTACACATTTCACAATACTTTTACAAACATAAGGACATTTGATTGAAAATTTTGTAATAAAATGTTCATATGTTTTAATTACGAGGTTTGGACTAAAATTATAGATTTATGACCCATTTTACAAAATTGAGGATGAATGTGTTGTCGAGATGATAAATTTTCAGATTTAGACGAAATAGATCATTTGTCCTTTCTCGGTTTTGTAATTGAGTTGTGTTTTTTGTATTGAGAAAATTATTACATCTTTCACAACGTTTTTACAAACAGAAGGACATTTGGTTAAAATTTTTGTAATAAAATGTTAAGATGTTGTAATTACGAGGTCTAGACTAAAATTAAAGATTTATGACCCCTTTTACAAAATTGAGAACGAATGTGTTATCAAGATGGTAAATTTTCAGATTTAGACCGAATAGACAAGTTATGCCCCAATTTCTTTGTTATGTATAAAACTATCGAGTTTACATAAAATAAATATCAAAGTTATTACCCCTAGGTCAGTGACACTCGAATATCAGTACAAGTTAGCCTTCTGCACACAATTCATCTCCATGGCAATTACCTCAAAATCCTACCTCATCTTGATCCCTAGCCTCCTCGTTGGCAAGCTTCTAACCATGTTAAAGATTTCTGCATCTTGCTATGCCACCCAACCAGGTGTACATACAGTACGTACTGTCCCGTCAACATTAGAAACAGACAGGCTAATACAATTATGAATAAAACCTCAATTATTTTTCTTATAACCAAGCTTTATTTTTCTTATAACCAAGCTCTAGGGATAGGGTATTTGACAAACTTCCCGATCATAAAATCACATCTCTACCATTCAATTTGTAAGTCTATATGAGTAGATCACTTCTACAAGTTTTTAGAAGATTTGGTGATCATTAAGTTGTCCAAAACTTTGATTTACTTTTAATAAAGTTAAACGGTTCAGGTTTGTCAGAAAGTGTTCAATTTATTATTTAATCTCAACCATTCAAGATCATTAAAAAACAAATCTAATGGTGAGTTGCTATCCCTAGAAATCAACAAAAAAAGAATCCCTTATTGAAAAAATCATGATATACATACATATACATACATACATTATTGGACGCGCGACCGACTAATATGACCAACGGATATGGCTGGCTTGATATTCATGATATTAGATAATTTCGATACAGATACAAGATCTACATGTAGCGCATTTAGCACAGTGCCAAGCTTGGGTGGTCATTCTATCGTTCATGTCAACCACATCATGATTTTGCAAGTATCAACTTCATCACGTTTGATATTAATTCATCATAGGTAGCTATCATTGACTATACGAAAAATATTCTATCAGTTTATTGATATAGCTAGGTAGCAGAAAACATGTGCCATCACCTACAGAAGAGATCCAATAGCTAGATGTTATTGAAGGTTTCAGAAACACTAATTAAGCAAAATCCTCAGCAACTCCACATAAGCATTGCCAAAGTTCTTGGGGCTTTGATAGCATGACCATATGACCAGCACCCTTAATCAACTTCACTTCGTCTGTCGGACCATTGCTCTTAATCATCCATCGTTGGAAGTCTTCCTTCATGACCTCATCCTCTTGGCACACCACATAACTCTCTTCACCGACCCGAATTTCGCTTCTGTTAGCAGGCACTCCTTGCTCAACTCTTCTATGAACATGCCCGATGGCCTTAGCAACAGTTTAGCTAGTTCCAGATCCTGCATATATTGAACATAAACACATCATTAAATTGCCTACACATCACTAAGATATATATAAAACGTACACAATGCTATTTCCACTCTTAGTTTTGTCTTCTTGTGAAAAATAGAGTTAAGTAGCAGTTTTCACTTGCCTCTAACTTGCAGTTCTGGTACAGTTTGGCAGCCATGTATTTTGGACCAAACATAACAGAAGTAATTGCCGGATTTTCTGTGTTTTTGTCAAATGTAAACTGGTTATCCAACAAGGATTCCGCTGAGGTCCTCTTCAAGAACTACGTTTTCATCCCACAAAAGAAATTAAGAACACAAAGAGCCTTAGTACTGAAGCCAAATATATAACACTATAAAGAACTAATGTAACGCATGTTCACTCTAAAAATGAGAAGGTAAAGAGTGCAGAATGACAATATGCGAGTAAGAGAAGAGAAGAGCTTTTCCTTACTTCTTGTATGAGAGTTCCTGGTGGAGAACTGTAATGAGGCAAATAAGCTGTGACAAAGACTGCAACCAAAATCTTGTGAGGAAACCTCTCCATGGCTAGAGATATAGGAAGGCCACCGTAGCTATGGCCAACCAATATGACCTTCTCATCATGAGGAATAGTAGCCATGAACTCCATCAATGGCTTGACATAATCCCAAAGTGAAGGGACCTCGTCCACCTGCTTGGAGTCGATCCCAGAAGCACCAAGGTCCAGAGCAGTGACACGGTGACCAGCGCCGCGGAGCAGAGGGATAAGCTTGTACCAACACCATGCTCCATGGCAAGTTCCATGGACCAAAACGAAGTGTTTCTGATTCTCATCCATTTATCTGTGCTATTTTCTTAGCCTTGTAGATGATCGACTGAGAATGGTACGGTGGGGTATATATACAAAAGCTAGAGGAGAAGAGAGACAGAAAGATATGGAAGAAATGTGGTGGATTTATTTCCTAATTTCCCAAGGTATTGCATTGTCCTATCCCTTTCTACTTTCTCTGTATGTTTCAGTTGGAATGGCAAGTCTGCGCATTCAAATGGAAAGTACAATGCGCATGGAAATGAAATCACCCTATTGGATTTCTTGAGGGGTATGGACGGAGCCGCCAGATATGATGGCGTTCAACATCCGCAGATGTACTTTCTCTTTGGTCCTTGTTCCGCTTACCAAAGTGGAAATGAAATCTTCTAAAGCTTCTGTTAATGTGAATACAAACATAAAGGTGTATTTATCAAACTCATTTAGGTCGGAGAAAGATCGGTGGTTGGAGCATGGCAGATAGGCTTTCACTTGGGCAGAATTAATTTTGCTAACATGTAAAAGACAGCGAACTGTTGGCACAATTCTTTCCATTCGAAAATACGCATTGAACACATGTACACCTGCAAGTTATCCCAGTTGACGAAAAGCTGGTAAATAGGTATGTGATGGTGTGCATCCCAGTAAAAATTGGCACCTCAGAGCCAAACACGAGTTACACGACGAGTAACTTATCAGTGATGGAGCGAACCCCTAATTTACCTATATACTAAACCTTGGTCGACTGTTCATATCTACTGTTTATAAGTTGCTGGCTCGCTGTGTCTCTGCGAATGATACACTCTCACACAGGTTATGTGTTTTTATGTGATGACCATTTTGTCCCTGTTGTGTTTAGAAAACCACAAATAGCAGATGTCGACAAATCCCAAATAGATCGTGAATGATTGAGAACGATCTGGACGTCGATTAAGCACCGACCTTCTTCTCTATATCAAATCCAGTCTCTCCCGTGAATGATCGAGAACAATCTGGACGTCGATTAAGCACCGACCTTCTTCTCTATATCAAATCCACTCTCTCACTGTGTCTCTGTGATCAGATTTTTTTTCTCTTCCGCTGCATCGTTTTCTCTTCTGTGACCGACCTCACCGTTCTCTCTTGCTCTCTCATGAAACTTCGATAAAGTTCTACATAGTCTCTCCTTCGTCTCGACAGTTTGCCCAGTTTGCCCAGTTTCTTTACCAGAATCTTTTCCCTTTTCTCCACAGCTCTCCCTTGAAGCTTTCAGAGTCATCTTTCAGAAAATTCACCGCACTAAAGACTAATCTCTTTCGGTATTTGATCAAGATCTATAGCAAGCAATTGGTAAGTTTTTGTCATCAATGGATGCGGACCTACTATGATGTCGATCTACCAAGTTTTTGTCATGAATTTTCTTTGTTTATTCAGTCAATCATTGAACTTTTGATTGGGTTTTGTGGTTTCCCTAAATTTGAACTGATTTGGTTATTATATTGAATTGGGCATGATAGCAGTTTCTAGGAGAAATGTTGATCTGTATATAATATAAATCTTATTAAGTTGTGTGTTGAATTTTGCATCAAATCTTATCAGTGCTTAGTTTTGTGAAAGTTTCTGTCCATCCCCCATTTCAGGTGTCCAAGCAACAACATCAACAACCTCAGAAAACAGAGAGACACAGGTAAGAAACTCAAAACTGTGTAAGAATTGAATCACTCTACTTTCTCCTTATCTGAGTAAGAGAAGGTGCGGTTGGTCTGGGGTTTGTTGGATTTGAAACGTTCAGACAGAGAAATATAGATAGAGGGATTGTGTTTGATTATTAAAGATGAACATGGTTAACTTTTTCCTCATCTTTGGTTTGTTTTAAGTTAAGTTAAACAGTGAGTCGAATTTTGCAATTTTTTTTTTTTCCCCTCTCTTATACTTCAGGAGTAAGGGAAGGTGTCATTGGTGTGGGGTTTGTTGGATTTGAAACGTTCAAGCAGAAAAATATTGAGAGAGGAAGATACTGACAAGTCACAGTGAGTTGAGAGAAAAAAAGGATAGAGGTTTTAAGAGGCAGGTGAGTAGAATGTTTTGGCTACTCTGCTTTGAAGTTCTGTGTTCTTTTCCTGGAAACTTGGATTGGTGAAAAGCAAAATCCAAACGGACTCTCCTACTCTATGGTCCATTTCTTCCCAATAAAGATTTTTCTATGAAGTACATGTATTGAACTGAACCAGGTGGGGTTATATTTTTGATCCATACTGCCCCAGACAACACTAAATATTTTGATGTGTAGTGTTGTTCCTTATGTATAACATACGATGTATTTAAATTCTATGAAGTACATGTATTGAACTGAACCATTTCCAATTTCATAAATGTATTATATACACCGCGCCAAGGCGCCGGTATCTTCCTAGTATTATCTACAATCTATGTAGCATGGATAAGCCAAAATTGGTCCATATCGTGACCGGTATGAACGGATACGTTTAAATACGTGTATCAAGGATTTATATGCTCGGATATGTGTATCCATCTGCGTCCTTCCTCTTCGTTCTGTGTTTCTTCATCTTCTTCTATATCAAGTTGGGTTGAGAGTTTTAAGGCTGCGAGGTCTGGAAGATGAGCTAGTGTGTTGTTGGGGTCGACAATCATGCTCCAATGGAGGCGTGGGCGGCTTGGTCTAGGTGACAACCCAGATATGATATGGATGAAGTCTAGAAAAAGAAACGACGACGGGAAGGAAGAAGAACGAACATAGACATGGACAAAAAGAGGATGAAGAAGAATGAAGTCTAGAAACGGCTACCTTTCGGGGGAAAAAAAAGTTCTAAAAACGGCTTCTTATTTTTGGTCTGGGGTATTTGGGCATTCACCATTATAGAAAAAAAGATGGCCGGCTAACTTTTGGATAATTATTGGTTATTCTGTCCACCATTAATATAAAAAAGATGGCTCACTGATGACTATTATTGACCAATATATATATATATATAGGGAAAATGCCAATGGTTAATTATAGTACCAATGGTTAATTACTTTCTTTAAACAATGCATGTTTTATTTACCTTTTACAATGGATATATACATAAGTATATTAAAAAATAATATTTAATTGACGTATATACATATTGTATTGTATCGGATACTGATACTCGTAACAGTCATCTTAGCCTACAATCGAACAAAGCATCAATGTTTATTTTTCCGATTGATCAAACTCGTGCCAGATACCAAGGGATATGCCAGAAATGATAAAGATAACTGAAAAGTACGGGAGATGAGAGTATATTTACAAAGTTACAGAAAGGAATTACGCACTTGGAACCACTTCTTTACAGAGAAACGACCCTACTTGCACTGACAGCCAGTTTTTGCAGAAGGTTACCGACTTACTAATCGAGTCATTATGAACATGAGAGTTTATTTACCTTCAGAAGCAGATCAGAGAAATGGTACAGCACACAAACTCAGATAATCAGCTAAGCATGGTTGGGTGGCCAGTCTGCAGCATCCTCTTGAATATGTCCATCCCAAATGCAGAGTCCGAGGAACTGGCCAATGGTATCACAATATTAACTCAGCAGTGTAATCATGAGCTTCAGAGAAACTTCCTAAACAATCATAACATCGACAACAACAGGAACTTCTTGTCAACAAAACAAGAGCGATCATATATAGCTAACCAGAAGTCAAGGACATAATTCTGAACATGACCGTGGACATATATTACAAGGATGCAGACCTAGGCTTCACCAACTAGTTAAGTAGACACTAGCATGCCACTACCGTTACGTGAGAATAGTGGTTTGGGTAGGTGGGAACGAAGGTAAAGTTTAATGGGAGACAATAGGCTTTACACCAGGCTTGAAGATCTAGAACTCACATTTCCGCAAATAATTTATAAATCTCACTTTTATTTCTCAAGTGTACCAAATTAAATAAACCACATCCAAAAGTGAATGCAATCAAGATTACTGGATTGAGCTTCCCCTATACAAGGCAAAAAATCGAACCTCATTTATTTTCCACAAGACTAACAAAAACTTTAGGTTGTTTATATAAACCTAGGTATAATCAAGTGAGAAAAGTAAATGAAAAGAGAAGTGGGATTGCACCTACACTAAGACTACAGAAGGAGAAATAAAAGGCTTTTCCGCAACAGGGTATTTCTTATGAAAACCTGTTTTCAGACTTATGACATCCCAAAAACCACCAACATGTATTTTCATTAACATCTACAGGTGTGATAAACAGTGTGTGTGTTACAGTGCTCATGTCAATAATCACACTTTAATGCCCAAGGACAAGTAGCTTTACTTGCCTCTGAAAATCTTCGAATCACATTTTAACTCCAAGAGAAGATGTTAGCTATAAAGGCCCTGGTTAGAAATATATCTGAAAGTAAAATGAGAACTAACCTTGGGATAGTTATTTCATGGGGGAAATAGACTACACCCTCAAGATTCGGTATGGGGGGAACATGATCTTTCTTCTCGTTCACAAATTTCACAATTTGAAACAAAACTTCATGAAGAGTTGATTCAAGTGCAGCTCTGCGAGCAATTCTCTCCTCTGATGCACTTTCTGGAGCCATAGATCAAACAAATAAAACAGTAGGGTAAGATGCCTTGCAGAAAGTGAAGCATCAAAGAATTAAATTCAGCCCAGAATAGTAAGTGCACCTCCTGGATCAACTACAATTTTGGAGTGATGAGATTTGGTAGAATGTACTTTTGGGGTTTGGGCCACATTTAAATTGATATACCACTGTTCCCAATATAGCCGCTCTGTCTTATTAGTGAACCAAGATGCCTGTTTGTTTTTTTTTACTTCAAAGAAAGACAAGCAGACCTACAGAAATAATCACATTCAATTAGGACATGTCTGTAAATTATATATTCATAATGCTGAAAACGTTCACTGAACAAAGAGAGAACATAATGGGATAGTTTTGGATGAGAAATCAAGCATGGAGGAAAAAGTTCACAACGAAAAGTCATCAGTTCTAACAAAAGTAAAATCTAGTTGCAAATCAAGTGATTATATAAGCAAATAGCAACTACAGATGACAAACCTGACTTTTCTTGTTTGGGTGTTTCTCTACCCAACTGATGAATTGCTCAATCTTCTCATCTATTTTCTTTTCAAGATCCAGATCTCCACATTGCACCTATATAAGAGGAAGGTTCAGATAGAACTACACATATCAAGGGCTAAGATCAGACCAATGTATGCCTTCAGAATGCCAAAAGTCGATACCATTCTACATAGGGAAATTGGATGCAACACTTATTGTCAAATAAGCTAGAATTCAGGTGCCATCAGGACTGCGGCAGAATTTCAAGTCAGAATTGGTACTGTCTTCAAAACTCCCTTTACTAAAACTATACTTCCATTGGGAATTCATTGCATTATTCAGTAAAAAGGAATGCCACTAATGGTATGCTGAAGGAAATAAAATGCCTCAAATAACTGCTCGGTACCAAATAAAGGTAGCCAAACTTTTGGAGAATATAAACACTTACATATGTAATTTCAAATAGTTCCAAATCAACATCTTTCGGCCGAACAAGACCTAAAGCCCGGTTGAACACAATTGTGTGAAGTATGCCTGCAGACATGTTAAAAGTGCATGTTAAAAAAAAAAAAACAAATAGTATTATACTGGACTCAATGCAGGTCAATAACTGAAGGCAATCCCATGACAGAAAACATAACTACACAGAAACTCCATACACCGCTCTAAAGACCAAACACTGCCACATACTCTAATGCAAATACCATACTTAACTGACCATTAAGAAGCAATCAATAGAAACTTTCACATCAAAACAAATTCTTTGAGGATGTTTTCTTGTATTAAGTTCTCAATCCGGTTTATTGTCAGCGTTAACTCATGCTTGAAAGCTAACGAATCCCGTAAAAAGAATCGCAAAGTCCTTAACTACCATCCTACACAATCAAACACGATTTCAAACCCAACTGACACTGCACAAGAATCTACTCTCCCCAATATCAACAAAGCTTATGTGTACAGATACCTCAACATTTCCAATCTCTCTATTCCACACAACAGTCAAAACCTTCTTCTTCAGTTTTTTTGAGAATGACACAACAGTCAAAACCTAAACACATATCTCATTTCTATTGTTCAAGCAAGCTCCCCTAAGTAAAACTTTTAACCTCCGCAGATTAACCTTAAGAACCTGATTTGCATATAAACATACTAATACAGCAGAAAAAGTTACAGGATCAATCACAAAAAAAAAAAAGAAAAAAAAAGTTCAATCTTTATCGGAAACTTACAGCGAAGAACTTCACGAATCTCAAAGTGCTCGACTTCCTGGAAAAAAAAAACAGTAAGATTTCAATTTATTTTGGCAGAAAATAACCAAGTCCGAATCGAAATTGGTGTGTAGAGATATAAATGATGAAGCTATACCAATTCTTTGAGTTGGCAAACTTCGCAGTTCATGGTGAAGATGAGGAATTGGGAACCCGGAGTGATTACGAAACCCTAGCTGCCGGCGATGGGCGGTGGTGGATTGGACGGCGTCGTTTTTGATCGGGAGTGTTTTGAACTTGAAGTAATCGAGTCTTTGACTGACTGAGAAATCCTAATTGGCTCTAACTTCGCGGGTGAGAGAGATCTTGGAGACGATCATGTATGCTTTTATCTGTGGGCCTTCTCAATTGGGCCTCAAGAGTTAGTTTGGGCTTACTTACATTGGGCCTTACATTCCCCTTGAATGATGGCCTTACATTCCCCTTGTATACGAACCAGTATAAAACTCGTACTTTCAACTCTGAACTTTCAAATTCAAAAATTTGCCGATAGCTATTTTCAGGCCATATTTAGGTCGTGTTTGCTCTCAAGTCTGTTCATTCTCAACGATTGTAATCATTATCAACTCTTGTCTTTCAAGAAATAGAATAAAATTCATTCGTAAATGCTCTTTCCAAAGTGTCATTGCGGTCACCTTGTGAAATCTCAAAAATGCTCTTCTTACTACCTTTACGTAAGTGATAATTTGTAATCAAATCAATGATTTGACCGCTTGAATCATTTCGCCTTGTATATGATAATGAAAGCCTGGCATATGTATTTGTTCGAATAAGACCAATCCATATGTATATGCTCAATTTTATCTTTGTCGTTGACGAAATGTTATCATACAGTAATGCATGTCAACCTCAAATTATAAAGTTCGTAAAGGAATGACTCAAGAAAATCCAACCAAATATACTCGATCTTCGTCTGTGCGCCCCCAACTAGTTGAAAGTGAAGCGACCTCTTTCTTGTTATGATCCATAAAGTCGTCTGCCAATTATAGAATATGACAGTATTTCAATCTTGTTAGACTTAGTTAAGAAAACAAATTAACATACACATCACTTTTTTATACAAATTAGATAAGACTTTGTATGTACATAAAATTACTAAAAGAGACATTTATATCAAAAGTAAATAAACCTAGTTGAAAAAAAAAATCTCGCTTAAGACTATTATTCTCCTCTACGAGAACAATATATGTGAAGATACTAAGCCCTGATCACAAATAGCTAGCGACAACCATAGTTTCAAACAAAAACTAAATACAACGTAATGGATTCCAGTGATATTTCTCAACCTCTAAGCAAGGTATGACTTCTATCTCTATTTTAGATTAAAATTGATCTACTACAAAATTTAGATTTTAGAGTTTGTTGTTTGATTAGATAGTACAAATTGAAGTTGGAAAATTTATTTTTTACTATTCACACATGCTAGGTCATTCAAAAGCATTTACGTTTGAACACCAAACTAGAACTTGGAATGATGCTAAATATAATTATATATATACTCCTCTATATAGTTTGCTTGCCAATGATCTAACTCAATGAGAGAGATCTAAAGCAAAATCGTGCCCTCGTAACGCAAGAGATCTCACTAATGTTAATTTTCTTTTAGATCTAGAAAATATATGTATTTAGTAAATGAGTTGTGTATTTAAATTGAGGGTATTGTAGGAAATTTGAGTATGTGTATCCCGTAAAATGTTAAAACAATAAAGTTATTAGATAGTGTATTAAGTATAGTATGTGTATCTAGTAATTAAGGGTATATTAATAAAATTTCTCTTAACTAATTTATATCTACAAATGCATTGTGTTCAGATTCTTAATTAATGAACATACGATGTTGGGGGCAGTTGAGTACCAACGTAGATGATGTCGGGGAAACCAACAAGGTACAAGTCCTAAATAAGAGAGACTACCGTGATGACGATTACAATATTAAGATCAATATACATTCGATTCGATATATATGGAGCTGAATGATTAAGGTAATCTATGCAATCTCAGTGGTGCCGTCGTGATCGATTTGGACTGATCGATGTACCTAAATTAAGCTGTAACTCATTAGTTTATTCAATGGCATATCTCAGTCGTGCATTATAGGTGACACTAATTTCGTGTAGTGAAAGAGAATATATACGTAGATAATTATGTTTTGGATCCTTATTGCAAGAACTAAAAAACAAAAGGTAATGTAATCCACCAACTACATACCAATAATGCAGAATTTTCAGTTGCAGGAGCAAGGAATTTAGGGAAACATGCCCTAGTAGTTTTGGATGATTATGATGTTTAATTAGTTGGATTTGGGAATTCTAGCTGAGATCGATCCACACTTACTGATGAATGCTTGCTCAAGTTTCAAGGTGGTGTTATCTTTATCTGTCTTTAATTCATCAATATATCATATCTAAAATTATACTTCGCAAGAGAGGGTTCAATTCGATCTATATACAATTTCTTCTTGTGTGGGAGCTGTTGGAGTCTACCTAATCAATCTGATCATAAACTTATAGGTGGAGAACATATTCTAGTGTTAGTATATGCCAATTGAGTTAATCACATAAACAAACTGTTTTTCAAGTTTGTATTCATCTATTTGATAATTTGATTAATAAAGGAAATTAGGTTTTCTTTTTTTCTTCATCAGATGGGATCATTGAGCCAATCAGTTTCTGGGCTCCATATATCTGTCAATTTCAGTAGAGAATAATCCAGGCCTTGGCCCTTACCACACCACTTGTCTTAGCTGATTGCTTCACTGTCGTCTACCAGGGCCCGGCATCTCCATAATTTTACATTTCTACTTGCATATATTTGTTCCAACTTCTAACTGCAGAATTTCATTAAAAACCCTCTAAATCTAATGAAAATATGCTATTGATCGAGTACTGATCAAATGAGATTTTATCGATCAACGTACTTTTTGTTTGTTTTTAGTATCGACCTATCGATACATGCCTATCTAGCCGGCCTGAACCCATCTCAATTTCCATTGGAATTAGGAGGGTGCTCACAAATCAGAACGACTCGAATTAGAAGTTCTTAACCAAATCTCAGTCTTGGAATATATAATTGAACCAGCAGGATTTGGTTTTGTATAATAATATGGGATCGAACAACATATCATCTTGTGTATTATCTACCCGCAGCTAGCTAGCTAGCTCTTTGAGACTTGGTTATATCTTGACAATTACTGTCGTTAGTTCCTCTTCTATCTCGCTAATAAGCAAACAGCCACATGCATGCAAAGGTATTATCGACATGATCTACACTACCTCTGCAACTAGGATTTTGTCCAGTTTAGCTTTTGTCAGGTTTGAAACTCTAGCTATATATTTCTAGTCTCCATTGGTTTCTGCAAGCTGATCGAGGAGAAACGACCTATATTATTTGGTGGCATTATATCAATTTCAAGGTTGGGACCCTTATATAGGAGGAATGTATATGATTATCAAGGAATTTTGAGTCAACCTACTCTCTCTCGAACTGTTACCCTACAATTCTATATGCTTCTTACATAAGTACAAAACATAGTTCCTTGGAGGATCCCGAGAGACTAGTATGCAAACAAAACCCTAATGACAAATGATCTTTAAGTAGTGACATTGTACGTTGCCGACGGTGATTGATTGTCATATTCCAAAACATTTCCGTGCTTGTGAGAATATTTGCCCCATCAAGAGACTTGTAATAGATTGATGTGCAATAAGAGACTTAATTCTTTATACATGCGTATAAGAGTAAGATAGATCCCATGCCAGTAACTCAGACTTCTTCACTATATTAGAATTCATGCAAAGTAGCATGCGAGATTAATTACATGTTATCTAACGTATTCAGCATCGGTTGATTTACGATTTTAAGTTGTATATATGTTCTTTTAATATCACACTACTATACATCAAATAACATCAAAGACTGAACAATATTGTTGCTTAGACTCCTTAGAGTAATCGGTTGCGGTATCAACACTACGACACGTATTCCTATCATGAGATCACTTTTGTTATGAAGTACCATTTAACGCATATAGTGTTTGTTTTTCAATAAAACTTTGAACTGTTTTAACAAAAACATCTTTTAAATTGCTTACATGTTAATTACAGTACCTCTAAATTGCGCTTCCGGCTAAACTTCTTTGCCAAACGCCGGGAACAACAACTATTTTAGTCTGAAAGCGGCTACTACCTTAGAATAATTCTCAGACGAAGCTTGTGATCTTCAAACTCATTACTTCGAATATAAACCAATACACCTTTAAGATCGACGTGTGAGATAAAATCTGTCTTGTAAATCTAGGTATCCAATCGAGGGGAAGTTGTTGATCTTTTTCTTTTGTCGAAACGACAAGAAGAAATGAGAATGGGGTAAGATTGGACATACAGTTACAGTACAAGCTGCTTATGTGTGTGCATGTGAGGGAGAGATCGAGAGGGAGTCAGAATTATTGGAAGCACTTTAATCGGAATAGAACGAAACGCGCGAAAGGTAAGGTGCCCTAGAGAAAAGCTGCATTGCCACTTAAGGAGAGGACAATCGTAGTTGGCCAGGGTCTATATTTGTAGAATGTGGAATTCCATATCACATCCCTCATATATTCTCATCGATCCCATGCATTATTCTCACATTTCAATTCTCATGTCATATCAACCCCGTACATAAATAATTATACTGTACTCTCACAATTATGTTATCTACATGATCGATATGATTTATCTTTTCAATTCTTTGAATTTCCCATTCCCGGCCTATTGCAATAGAAGAAGAACATCTGATCGATCTCTGAAGATAGTTCTAGCTGGCTTCTTGTTTAATTCCATTATATTCCTTTAATCCATGTACACTTAGAAACATAAAATCTATCAGTGTTAGATTTCAATTTTCAAGTTCTACGATCGATTACAGATCCTACAATTCAAGTCATTACAAAATACGAAATAAAGATTAATAGTGTATGTGATATATGAATCAGACTTAATAGTAACATGACCTCATAGCTAAACCTCATAGCTAAACCAAAATCATGACAAGTGAGAGCCAAAAATACTCTCAAAAGCCCAAGGAAGAAGAAGAAACCATTCGATCAATAAAACTAAACACTCAAAGCGAGTGTGTAGCAAAATACATAGATCCACCGAGATGCTAATTCCAGTGTGCTTTATCATTTGCAAAGATTGCATAGAACACTAGCTCATCCTACAACATTTCAAATAGAAAGTCTTTTCATTTCAGTTACGACAACATATTTTTACCATCTTTTGAAATAGAAAGTTCTTATTATTAAAAGTTCAGCCTAAAATGTGGTTAGAGACTCTTAGCACTGAATATAAGCATGTAGTAAGCATGGAGCGCGGATAAACAACTATATTCTTATACCGACAACATCAGCTTATAATATTTCAATCAGCTCGCATATAGCAACATATTTTTATCATGCATGTATGTATATATGTATAACAAGCACAAGAAATACAATCAATAACAGGTAGCTAGTACCGTATCATATTTTTAACCAGGTAGCAAAATCAGATTTTAATACCCGCATTGCAGTACTAGCTAGTACGGTGTATCCGTTTTGTTTTAGGACACTAATATATAATTTACCTAGGGTTATCTTTTTGGTAAATAAATAATACAACTTAGGGTTGGATTTTGAGGGAGATTCGGCGCCAAACGAATCTAAGATTGCATAGTGTTGAGAAAGCAACTGATAGGGATAGAGGGTCGACTGGGCAAAACAGAGACCCTCTCAGAGAGGTGCCCGAGGATCGAGGACGTAAAGCAACGAA
This sequence comes from Fragaria nilgerrensis, assembly GCA_010134655.1. Lineage (NCBI taxonomy): Eukaryota > Viridiplantae > Streptophyta > Magnoliopsida > Rosales > Rosaceae > Fragaria > Fragaria nilgerrensis. The sequence continues at coordinate 10,029,026 of CM020977.1, forward strand.
GACTGCCCCACTCAGAAACCACCACAGCCAACCTTGACGGCGACCCTGATTACCTGCCCGCACTGCCCGGCCTGCCCACACTCCCCAACATGTGTACCTCAACGAACAAAGGCTAAAGCTCACGTCGTTTTCCGCTGCCCTCACGCTAAAGCCGATGTCGTCTTCGTCGTCGGTCAGTGACACGTCTGGTCTATATTCTCTGATCTGAACCTCGCGCTCCGGACGGCACGCGCGGTCAGGTACGTGGACAGTACGAACGTCACCATCTGTATTTTCACCAATAATTTCGAGGGTTTCGAAAAGCAGACCGGACCGGGAAGGGGACCGGAGCAGACGTCCCTCTATGATATCAGTTTTCAATTTCTGAAGAATCTGAACCGACCCAAGGCTGGCCAAACCAACATGGGGTTCTCTTTTTTCATGTGGCATGTGTTTTCCTTTTCCGGTCACATTTCGTTTTCCTCAGCACGAAAGTGTGTCACTGTGTTGGAGTAAATGGGGACCTAGTTAGCTCATGCATGCAAGCTTTGTTTAGCGATCTTCAAGCTTTGCACTATACCTAATTTCCAGTTCTGCACATACAACAACACAAGAACAAGTATTGTGCATGGGTTTTCCTAGTTCCAGTTTCGACTTTGGTCCAATAGATCTAGTGCTTTGGTCAAAGAATTTGAAGGCTGATACATCAGTTTCTGGACTTCTCTAGCTTGCAGTTCACAAGAGAACAGTACTATCCAATTTACTTTTAGTTGCTGTTTGGTTTTGGGTTTGAGGAACAAACAAGTTCCACAACCGGATCACCTCCACCGTTACCACCACCACCAACACCATATTAGCTTTTGAACCATGCCAACTCATGTAAAAAACGAGGGCCGGCCTTAACCACCAAGCTAACAGAAAAACCGATTACTGTCCAATTTACTTTACTCTCAACAATTGGATATATAGAGAGAGATAAAGAGACCAATTTACGTTACGCTGTCTATATATCCAATTATTCTGCTACTACAGTTACTATCGAAATCGTGTTTTCTTCTTAATCAAACAGCCTTTGATGATTGAGTCCACAGTTTATTGCATGAGTTGACAGAATGTGAACGGAGGAACTGGAATGGGAAAGCAATCACTATCTCTTTCTTGTAGTAGTTATAAAATTGATTAACCTAGTATTAGCTCTTTTAGTTTAATCCAAAATTGGACCTACCCGCTAACTAATCCATTCATATGCTTAATGGAGACACTTATATAATTATTTAGCTGCAAGACTTTTCCGTCGGATTAATAATTAAACAAGAAGTGAAATTGCCAAGAAATCAGTTTACACATTGTACCTGTATTAGCTTGAAGCTTAAGGGATAAGATTTACCCCTTCATGATCGATGGTGATTGACAATTGGTTCCACTAATCTCAGACATGTAGACCCATCAATTATTTTGAGAATGTTCAATTATTTTGTATAAACTAGAGTGATTTGTATTCAAACCACAAGTTCATAGAAGTTAGCTTGTTCACATAAGTAGAACATATAATTGGTCCAAATAAACCTAAACCTGAATAGTGGCTCAATGAGCACTAACTGATAAGGTAGACTCAATTTGATTATTTCCAATTTGTCTTATGCCAAGGTAATGAGGTGACAGTGTTAATACTATATTGCACGCCAAATTAATTAAGTATAGACCATTCAGTACATACGTACATGACCTGATGACCAAGGTGCGAGGAGCTCGTGTCTAGATATTTCATAAGCTTTTGCGAAATTTCGTACTTATATGTTAATGTGAACCGATTAAGTACTATAGTTGGTCATGAATTCGTCAATGCCTTCAATTTCAATGATGATTGTATACCAAGACTTATAGGTGGAACTGAGTTGGTAATTTGTAATACCTTATTATAAGCTCTATTATAGTAGTGTTAGGTTAATTACTATGTACAATGGCACAATTAGAAACGTATCGACATAGCTAGCTACCATGCATGGCACTTCTGCCTGCAGGTGCATAAGGATCGATGTTACCACTATATATATGCCTAGCTAGGGCAAGCTCCGAGAAGTATTTTCAGTTAACGCTTGCATGAATAATTCTAATAAGCAAGTGTTGTTCATGAAAGTGTGATGTAACGTGTTTTATAAGCTAGTGTTGTTAACTTTTGACCATTATTTTAGCAATACAATTATCCTTTACTCAAAAGAGAAAACAAGAGAAAATTGAAGTGTGGACGCAGATGCCTTTGGTTAATGGTTACGATCATTATTAGATCCACCGGTGCATATATATGCGATGGATCGAATTTGGGCTAGCTAGTTTTAGTCGTTCGATTACATGTACAGTTAAATGACTGATAATCATTCATTATTGCCAGTCTCACAGTTGATCCCAAGCTAATGAACATTCAAAGTCATTTTCCACGAGTGTGAATGTGTGATCGATGGATTATGATTGTTGGAACACTCTAATGATGAGTGTTTCAAACGCAAATGAGAAACGCATTTGCTCTCGCAGTACTTGATAGTAGACAACAAAACCACACGATCAAAATCAATGTGTAAAACTCGATGGCTAATCATACATATGTGTTCGTTGGTAGTGAAATGTGGGTGCGGGGAAGGCAAAATTGAAGCCATAAGTTTCGGGCAGTAGTAGTGTAGTATTAATACCATCTTGGCTATAATAGTTGATGTAGGAACTTTGGCTTTACACGTAATTCCATGTGATTAGCCCACTCCTCGAACTCGTAATGATGAAATTCTCCAACAGCATCTTCAGGAAGGAAACACAAAAGCCCCCACACACAACGTACAAAAATTATTCTTTTGGAAAACTTGATTGCTAGTATCATTATTTATTCTCTTCTCTACTTCCCACTGCTAGCGATATAGAATTGAAATTGTATATTGCCAATTGCCCTAGGCAAATCTTTTCTTGGTATATACAATGCAAAAGCGCTTCTGCACTAAGCTCACAGTCTGAACTGCAAATTCAGAACTAAGCTTATTCAATTACAAACGCAAATGATTTCCATAAAACAGATTTGGGTTCTGGTGCATTCAACCTTTGAAGAAACAATGGAAACAAACTAGCTAGTTCAAGTAGTACATAGAGCATTTGCCCTAAATTTACCCTAATTAGAGTGAAAATGGAATTTAAGTGGTAAGAAGTTAATTTTCACCATAAATTTGAATGTTTCATCATCCGAGTATATATCTCACTGTTATTGGAATCATCAAGGAAATAATGCAGACTGGTCAATTAGCTATTTCTGCTCAGAGAAAAGATGGATGATCAGATGAGTAGGGCAGACCTGGAATTTGAGAAAAGACCATTTACTTGCCTCCAAAAACTACCCACAACTGAATTCCAAATCCAAATACCACTTTGTATTATACATAAAATTTATAGACTAAAGTTGTGATAATATACTTTCTTCCACATGCATAGAGAGCTATATATTAAAGCTTCCCCATCCACTACCAGTAGTCCTCCATTCTTTTACACCCCCGCAGAATATTTGGCCAGCCAAGGGATACAAGTACTTAAGTCTTAAGTCACACAAGGCCAGGCAAGCCATTTTATTTGATATTCCACCCTCAATCAATCCTCTCTTTACATATATAGGCTGGCTAAGATCACACATACACACTAAATACACAAAACAAAAACCACTTTCTCTCTTTAGCTAGCTTTCTCTCCACTAACTCAAAAAGACTCCATCTTTATTTGCTGCTTTTCTTGTTTTTGGATTGTTGTAGATCTACAAAGAAGAGATAATCATCAAAGATTAAGAGATGATCCAAGAACTGTTCGGTGGCGCAGGGTTTAATATAGGAGGAGTAGCAGGAGGAGGAGGAGGAGGAGCAGAGAGGAACATCTCCATTTCTTCTTCTTCTACTTCTCTTTCGGCTTCGCCGTCGCCGTCTCCATCTTCTTCCGCTACTACAACTACCACCGCTGCTGCCGCGGCCGCTGCAACAGCGAATTCAGAGAACTTGAGATGCCCGAGATGCGATTCTGCCAACACCAAGTTCTGTTACTACAACAACTACAACCTCACGCAGCCCCGCCACTTCTGCAAGACTTGCCGCCGCTACTGGACCAAGGGAGGAGCTCTAAGGAATGTTCCGATTGGGGGCGGATGCCGGAAAAACAAGAGTGGTACCATCTCAACATCGATAAGCAAGACAGCTGTGGCCGGGAAGATGAAATCAATGGCGTCGGAGATCGGGAGGTCCGGATTCGGACTCGGGTTTGATCACGAGGTGCAAGAAAGTCCTATACTGTGGGGTTCACCTCAGAATTCCCATATCCTAGCTCTTCTAAGATCCAGCACTCCAAACCCTAACCCTAACCCTAATGTTCAACTGTGTGCTAATTCTGTGAAGGAAGAGGGGGGCATGAATATGATTGGTTCCCACATGATGAGTGAGTCTTCTGGAGTTGGAAATGATGCAATGACAGCTCGGTCGACCTTGGGTTTGGATCCGCTGAGTTCTTTCTGGAGAAACAATCAGAACCTTCAACCTCCGCACCAGCAACAGAACGGTAATTTCATACTTGGGCATGAGGTTCATAGCAACCAGGGAATTCAGGAACTCTTTCAGAGGCTTCGATCATCTTCATCAGCTAGTTATTATTCACATGATCTTAACAATGGAGTTTCTTCATCATCTACTTCATCGATTTTGGAGGCGGCTCCGGCTGTTGGTGGTGAATTGGGTTATAACTGGAACCCGGCGTTTACTTGGTCCGATCAGCTCCCTACAACAAACGGTGCATACCCTTAAGTTAAGAACTTCATAATTTCTTCTTTGTCTACTTTAGCTAGTTAGCTAGGTTCTCAATCTTTATTGATGTTTTTTTTTTTTTTGGTATTGTTTCATTTCTGTTGTGTGTGGGTTGTGATATTGGTAATGCTTTAGCATTAGTCAGGTATCATTCTCTTATTTTCTTCTTTTTATGTATGTGTGTTTTAAGGTGTAAAGGGATATGGGGGTGTACCGATTAAGGACCAGAATTATATTAAGTAAAACGTTTGTTATTTGTTAATGGAGTACTATTTCTTGGTGTTATCAGATTCTTTGGCATAGATTATTATTTCTTGAAACAAGTGTTGGTAATTCAATCTTTTTAGGTGGTTAATTGTAAATCTGTAAACCAGCAGTAACGTACATTCAGTTATCTTTGCCAACTCGAGTGAAATGTAATTAACATTGTTTAGTTACTTAATTGGTTCTGGGTAAGCAGAATTGCAGAACTGGAAAGAAGTGTTTTGGGTTCGTAAGATATTTGATAGTTTTATAAATGGTGGTGGTGACTGTTGTAGTGGATGGCACATGCATGAAGATGAAGAATCTCAGTGAGTAGTAGTACTGTTTTGGTTACGAGAAAGTAATGAAGGAAGTGATAAAAGCAGAGCCTTTGATTCTCTCACAGTATTCCGTCGTCAGAGGATTCCTTCTATAGCAGCTGAGCTGCTGCAGCCTTATCCAAACTTGAGCATGCCGTCTCTGCTCTAATTGCCTGCTTCTCTGCAACAGTACTGCTACTGCTGCCTGCTTCAACATCTTTATGTAAAGCCCTTTGGGCGCTGCCTCTCTCTCTCTCTCTCTCTCCTCTCTCTCTCTCTCTCTATCTCTCTCTCTCTCTCTCTCTCTCTGTGAAATATTTCTTGCCTTGCCTTCGATCGCGATTGCATAATACTGATGAGCTTCTGATGCTTTTATCCGTTTCACGTACATATTTAGCCTCGGGTCGATTTGAGACCGCTTAAGCAAAAGGCTGTAGGAAACTTCAGATAGCCTACACTAAACAGTATTACAGAACTTCCTACGCATTGAAAATGGAATTCCATCAGTTTTTGGTGTTCAAAGAATAAGCATGAATTAGCTGAAGCGATTCATAGTCCGATAACACTAAACAGTAAACAGTATCACTGAACTTCCTATGTATTATCATAGTCCGATTCGACTATGGGCAATTCAGCCAATGCAGTGGCCTGTGTTGATGAGTGTATGTCATGTGAGTGATGAAAAATTCTTAGACAGCTAGGGTTAGTACTTACCACGTGACAGTATGACAGACTAATGAAAAATTAGAAATACAAGTGTTGTATAAATATTAAATTATCCCTATTTTTCAAAAATGCGTTATTCATGATACTTCTGGTATGTGTTTTTATTGACTTGACGTACTGCCACATAATACATCTGCCCTATATAAAAATATCATGATTTTTAATTTTGACTAATACTTGTTGCTTGAGCCGCTGGCCACTAGTAGGATGGAAGACTTAAGAGACGGAACGATTTCGTGGCATCAGACATCTTATTCGTCGTATAGGTACCTATGCTACCAAAAGTCGGTCGCATAAGAGTCGTCGCATAAGAATCTATGCGACGAAAAACACATCTTCGTCGCTACAGTATACATGATGCGACGAATAAACCTTTGTCGCACATAAATGAAGCGACGACTACGGGGCCACTTATACGACGAATGTCGTCGCATCTATGTGCGACGATATGTTTTTCGTCGTCAGTAATTCTATACCGACGAAAAACGGTGCAATTGCTGATGAATGGTTGAGTCACTTATGCAACGAATAAACCAGTTTGGTCGCATAGATGTTCCGACGAACAATATCTCGTCGTCAATGAACCCTGTAGCGACGAAGGTGAGTCCAATTGTCGACGAAAGCTTTCTTTACTTATGCGACAAAATGTATATTTTCGTCGCATAATGCTTTTCACTGAGGCTAGTTTTATTTGCTTTTTCCTTATCCTCCTTGTTTCACTATCATTATCATCATCATGAATTCATGATCATCTACAGAAACTATAAAACTGGAAATTTAGCAAACAATGAATTTTCATATATGCATAATTTGTTCATACAAAGTCTTTACTCTTTAGTAACACCTTGAATTGCAACTAGACAAAACCATTCATTCATCCTAGCTTAGCTAGCCTATCCTTCTCCAACTGAACAAAACCAACTGCACAAACCTTAAAGGTTTCTCTCCATCTAGCTAGCCTATCCTTCTCCAACTAAAGAAAACTAACTGCACAGCAACCTAACCTTAAAAGCTTCTCCATGTAAACAAAACCAACTGCACAACAACCTAACCAAAAGCTTCTCCATGATCTATACAAAACCAAAATAGTGAAGCATGCAGTGATGTACCTAGCTAGTTCCTCTCAGGTTCCATGTTGTTCTCTGCATCAACATTTTGTTGTAGAGGTTGTTGGGAAGGGACCGGTAGAGGACACCCAGTCTGCTGCGCCATAAAGACATCAATGCTGCTAGTTGCTGCTTCACCAATGTCATCTCTTCACTAACTTTTTGCGCAACCGCCTCAGCTTTTTCGGCCCTGTCCTCAGCAATATGTAATCTCTCCTCCACCTCATGAACTCGAGAACGTGGAGTGGAAGATGATGACTGTCGGACACCTGCTCTTCCAAGACCACGAATCTCTTTCCCGGCTCTTCTGCCGACTCCTGCTTCAAGCACCTTAAGATTCATTGACCACTCCAAAGGCGGGAGCTCAGCCTCCGAGATGTCAAGGTTTGCATTCTTCTGTGCATTTTTCAATTCAGTGGCATTTTTCTGTATTTCCTCCTGCATTTAAAAAAAAATCTGTAAATATTATTTACATAAGAGATAAGCTTGTAATTAGATTTGGAATTTAAATTCATATTGCAGTTGAAGAGCAGTTCAGGGTTTGGTAACCAGTGAAGGAAAATAAGTTGGAAAATGATGGAACTGTTATGAATCTGCTACATATTGCAGACATGTAAATCTACTAAATGAATAATTGAACTTGAGACAAGCAATGAGAAACTGATATCATGACTTGATCTGCAGAAACTGATATTGCAGGTGATATTGAACTTAGAGACAAGCAATGAGAAACTAATATTGCAGGTGATATTGAACTTGAGACAAGCAATGAGAAACTGATATTGCAGGTGATTGATAGTGATATATGTGGTTTGTATATGTTCATGTTTTCTGCAGAATTAGGATAGATTGAGTTCAATCCTAAGCACAAAAAACCAAATTCAATATAAACAAATTGATATCATGACTTGATCTAATATACTCAACAGTAACAAATTCACATTCACTAAGACACAAGACAAATGCATTCACATTCACATTCCTATAGAGATATAAAACTTAGCATAACAAATTCACATTCACTAAGACAAAACACAATGCATCTGCACCAACTGAAAATTATTTAATTGCACCAACTGAAAATTATTTGCACAATATATGTAAGCTATTTGCACTAGATTTCATTAACTTACAAGATTCTTGGCAGCTTTAGGGTCGTTGACTGTGTCATACGTCTCCATGTAAGCTGGGATAACAGGAAATTCCTCACCCTTCTCTTTGTGGTGGACCACCCTATAGATGATAGGTAGCCGCCCCGTGTGGTGCTCCGACTCCTTCTTACCACGGTTGGTCTTGTTAGCCGCCGATCGTGTCTGCCAATCACATAGTGGTTCATATAAATATAATGGATCATCAAGCTTATACCACATCATCTAATACAAACAAAATTATTATGCCTCTTAACATGCTTATAAGACAAAAATCAAATATCCTGAGATTACATTTTGGAAAAAAATCAGTAACCAACAAACAAAATTAGAGAAACTTGATGCTTTTGCTAATTTATATGAATTATTTCAATCACAAGAAAAATTAAAAAAACAAATAAAAATAAAATAAAATAAAATCTTAAGAAGGTACTCAATATAATGATCATTATATGTCAACCTTGGTATTATAATGATCGATTGCTTTTATGAAATTCACATATGCATTATATAACTCAAGGTATTATAAGAGGCCTTGCAAGCACAAGACATAACTAAAGTTTGATACTAAGAAGACAAAGTGCTAAGCATTTGTGTATTCCAAAACCATCTTTCATATATCAAGCTTTTCATGTCTAACAATTATATGACAATTTTGAGGGCCAATTACATCAACTCATAACACTCAGCAAAAAAACTACTAGTCTAACCAAAATCCAATATTGTTTCCAACTCTAACCATTCAGCAACAAAACTACAACTCTAACTAAACATTCAAACCAAAGTGGCAGCAAAATAATTCTTTTACCTTGAAATCAGGCGACTCAAAGTGCCAGCAAAGCCAGTCCCACTCATCCTGCCTGTGTATCAAATTAGGAGGAATTCTTTCTCTCCCATAGTTCTTATAGTGCCTTGAGAAGTCCCATTTCCAATCTCGATATATGGTACCCCCGCCTTATCTTCAAGCCACGCCCACATTTGTTTATCCCCAAAATCAATTTTAAAATACGGCTATAACACAAACAACAACTCATCAGACTAATTTGAGATAAACAATCATAAAAATAGTAGATTCACCATATAACACAATCAATATGTCATCACCTTGTAAATTGACATAATGAAATAAGATTATTAGAACTAGATATATGTAGCTAATATGCATATCCATTATGCAGTGAGCTAAATAGATGAAATAAGATTATTGGAGTTTAAATTATAGTATTAGTAACATATCTAAGTGTGTTATGGTGAATTAGAAATACTGCAATACTGCAATACTGCAATACTTAGTTATTCAATTTGATTTGAATTCAAATCATGCGCAAGTTAAGATATGATCCTTGTTTGAAAATAAAATAAAAGTTATGTCAGCTTCCTTGATGGAAGGAACTGCCATAACTGCAAAACACACACACAAACACAAACATTCACCATAACCAAAGTGGTAAAACTTTGATATTTAAACTAATTCATCAAACAGTTTTTCCAGCTCAATGTACAAAGCAAATGACAAAGATCATAAGTAGTTCTGGAAACAGAAGTTGGCTAGTATTTGCAACTAGGGCAATCCTGCTAAGTTCGTGAAGAGATGCATCAAGCATGTGAACTAAAATCCATAGAGCTCGGTACATATGATATATATTTTATGAGCAAGAACAAAAATGCGATTGAAATAGAGGGAATGTGATGCCTAATTAAGATATTAGATAAGAGTCAGTAGTATATCATTATTTGCTTACTGTTGTCTGTCTGTCATATGCTTGTCTTGCAGTTTGTTTTGGCATTTGATAAAAGCATATATATAAATCTGTACAATGACATGTATATTGTGGAAGAAAACTGTACAATGGCATATGATCTTAAATTGGACCAAAGTTTTACCGTACATCACAGTCTAATGTCAATCAACTTGCAACAAATGATGGGGATCTAGTATTTCTGTTCTATGATATCATGAAAATAAAAGAAGTTTGTTTTCCGATATGGATCATCATGGCATTATTAGAGTTTTCAGTGAGGAAGATTTGATCTTAATTGGGTTTTTTTTTTTTTTCGTTATGAAAAGCACAAAGTCAAATAGATAGGTCCTTTTGTATTTTTGTTCACATTCCTTAAAAAATTAGCTGATTCTTCTTGCATAAAGCTAATTCTTATGTTTGCACTGATCATTAGCACTGATTACATGCATCAATATTCCACACAAAAATTTTATTCTCACATTTCCAAATTCCATATATCAAGTCTAGTTTAACACGTATGACACAAACACAAACATTCACCATAACCAAAACCATCTTTCATATATCAATTCTACTACATATCAAGTCTAGTTTAACACCTATAACACAATCACAAACATTCATCATCTCCAAGTTCAATTAACAATCACAAGGGCCAAATTTCATATATCAAGTCTAGTTTAACACCTATAACACAAACAAGTAATATACACCATGTAAATTGACAGAATATATATATAAAAACGACTCATTCACTTTAAGTGTAGCAGGATTCTTACCGTAAGCCCGTCTATCAACTTCTTCTTCTCAGAGTCACCGAGGCATTCCCAATTTCTGGCCGACAACTTGACTTTGGATCGAATTATGCAACTAATGCTATTGACCAGGAGGCTGTTCACTGCTGATGAAGACGGTCCTCTGATGAAGTCGTCATACACAATTTCGATCACGCCAGTGCACTTCACAATACGCTTGACTTTGTCCAAGTTGCCGAACCCTCGTCGGCATTTTGGGAGAGGTCCGGTGGACTTCTGAGTACCCAGTCGAACACTACAACCATCGGACACCAGTGGAGCTTCTGGGGCCACATCGTCGAGCTCGTCCTCATCCAATGGAGGAGCTGTAGAGGCAATCGAGGCTGGTGGTGGAGGTGGAGTCGTTTCACCATCTCCCGGTGACTGGTCAGGCTGTTCTCCCGTCGGCCTTGCCGTATTCTCTGTTGGACGGGCCGTATTCTCCGTCGTGCCGGAACTAAATTGGACTGCACAAGCTGATCGTAATCTCTCCAACGCAATCTCCCTGGCCTTTTTCTGAGTCAATGGTGGCATGCTTGGGATTGAAACTTGGTTTGGATGGTATTGGAATTGGGAGAACGAAGTCGAATTAGGATTGAACCCGAAATTGGGATTGGATGGGAGGACCAATTTGGGAGAGAAGCCAGAGAGGCGAATTGGGATTAAGGTTTAGGGTTTCGAAACTGGGGAGGGATTAGGGATTAGGGTTTCGAGTGATTCTGGGGAGGAGAACTGGGAACGAGGTCGAAGCAAAGTGAAGACATTGGCCGGAGTTGATCGATACGAAATAGAGTTCGAACTGGGTTTGGGTATTTAGTTATAGATCATGCGACGAATTTAGTTATTTCGTGGCCCAATCTAGGTATTCGAATTTGGGCCTAAATATTTGGCGGAAAACTGGTACGCGCTATATTTTAAGGCCCCGTTGCGACGAATAACTATTTTTCGTTGCTTAGGACATATCTTTAGCGACAAATTTAGGATTTTTCGTCGCAAAAAAATAAATTTAAGTATATTTCATTAAATACATTTATTTAATAATTAATAAATGAACACTACGAATATAGTAGTTTCACAGTACAATGTTATATGTTCACATGCACATCAAAGGTCTAATAATAAATTTAATACTCAATCAATCACTATCCTCGTAATCCGGATCTTCTAGATCATCCTCGGGAATTTCATCTGAATCTGAATCTTCATCGTTAATGAAATCGTCAGTAGGTGGGATGTACAGCAGTGAACCGAAATCGAACTCTAAACTTGAAATTGGAATGTACTCGCCTTGTGGGAAGTGAATGTCGTTGTTGATGCGAATAGTGCTTGTGTCGGGGATGTCAGAAGTTAAAGGCTCTTGATATGGTTCAAGATCCACATTCTCAATATTTTGTTCTACCCGGCCCCCTTCAAGTGTGGTTGCGTTAAAGATATTTCTATGTTCCATCACGTTAACTACTTTCCAACCCCCACCAGCTTTCGGATCATCAAGATAAAACACTTGTTTTGCTTGAATGACAAGCACAAACGGGGCTTGTGGATGTATTCACTGATAATACCCCGTGATCTATCTTCGTACTCCTCGGAAAATCTGGGTCAGTATTGAACCATCTACACTTAAACAACACAACTGGCATACCTGCTGCATATAGTAGTTCGATGATGGCAACAACATTTCGTAGTATGCAACATTATCCTTACCCATTACCATGATGCCACTGTTCTGTGTCTTTCGACGTTGATCTCGTCGTTCTGTCAGGAACTTAACACCGTTAACTACACAAGCCGCATAAATATTATATCCTTGTGGCATACACGCCAAATGATGCAAGTGCGGAGAGTAATCATTGTCTTGACGTTCTTGCATCCTCGTCACCTACAAACAAATAAAAATATCTAAGTTAAAAATTATGATCGAAAATGGCATAATTTTCCCCAAATATTGAAATGGGGAGATTAAACGTACCCATTTTAGGAAATATACAGGAAACGTTTTCTTATGCCTCTCTTCATGCTTGTTCTGATACTTAAGTTGAATAAGTCCCAAATGAGCATCTCTATATTCCTTGACTTCGTCACAGTGTTGCAGTACCCACCAATGAGCCTCACATAATTCATCTTCTCTTAAAATTTCTGAATTAGGTAAGTTACCAAACATTCTTATATCTTCAGAGACAATTGAGAGGTTAAATGTAGGTGTTCTTGTCTGGTCGAGGCCCTCTGTGGCGTCTGTATTATGGAGATATGACTTGCAATATGTTACACACTCATGTGCAATGTATGCGCTAGCTATTGATCCTTTTGGCTTTGCTCTGTTTTTAACAAAACCTTTATACCCACCAAGTTGTTTAAAATAAAATAGTTAGTACAAATGAAAATATAGAGAAAATATGTAAATAATAATAATGTATGATTAAGGATTTAGGGTTATAATCATACCTTTCTATGGGAACACTATCAGAAGAAAGGCTTTAGCCGACGAAAAAAAAAAAAACCAGGCCGACGAAGCATTTTTTCGTCGGCTAAGTTAAATTTTCGTCGGTTATGGTAAACTTTAGCCGACAAAAAAAAATTTCGTCGGCTTTTTCGTCGGCTAAAGTTCACAGACTATGGCCGACAAAAATTTAAAAGTTTAGCCGACGAAATTAATATGTCGTCAGATAAAGTGCTTTATATTTGCGGATCTGGACAGCAGCAGCTCATATGGGAAAAAAAACGGGAGAAGAAAAAACGGGAGAAAAAGTTTGGGTGTTGTCGAAATATGTCTATAATTAGTTTGTGGAGCTATATATAGGTACGTATATGTATATATATGTTGATTAATTGAGTTTTATTTGAGTTGATCGATTTTGAGTGTGATTGAGTTGATTGATTTTGAGTGTGATTGAATTGATTGATTTTGAGTACGTTGGATGTATATATATATGTGTTGATCGATTTGATTGATGATTTGAATTGATAATATATGAATTAATTTTTTGTTAATAAATAGTAGATATATATATATGTTAATTAATTAATAATATTGTGTTGATATGGTATGAAGTTGTTGATGATATATATGAGTTGATGATGATTTTGTGATAATGTTGATATATAATATTGTTATAAGTTGATTGATTTTGAGTACGTTGATATATATATATATATATATATACATACAGGGCCCTTTCACTGAGGGATCCCTTTTTTTGACATATATGAGTGATGGGGGACTACACCAACTTTTCGATCACAAAATCACATCTCCACCGTTCAATATGTAGTTATATATGAGTAGATTATTTCTGTAAATTTTCAGAAATTTTGGTGATCGTTAAGGCATTCAAAACTACGATTTATAATTATAAGCATGAACGGTTCAGGTTTGGCAGATTTGGTTCATTCATTGATTTAATCTTGTTCGACACCTTAACGATCACCAATTGGCTGAAAATTTGCAGAATTGATCTATATATAAGGACCAACAAACTGAATGGTGGAGATTCAAAAATATAATTGAAAAGTTGGTGTAATCCCTCATCCCTCATATATGTCAAAAAAAGGGATCCCTTAGTGGAAGGGCCCTATATATATATATATATATTATATATATATATATGGTAATTAATTTATAATATTGTGTTGATGATATATACCACAATGATGATTTTGTGATGATGTAGATATATATATATATATATATATATATATGTGTGTTAATTAATTTGTTATTAATTAGTTGTAGTACGTAGAATATATACTAAATGAATTGAGATTTTATATATGACATGAAATTTCATTAATAATTAGCTAGCAGCGATATACATATATATTTTGTTATATTTTCAGGATATGGATAAGAGTTGGATTTCGCTTCTAAAATGGGACAAAAGATATGGTGCAGGAGTTATGAGTTTTATAGAATATGCGCTGGCTAATGCTAACGGGAATACAATTTTCTATTGCCCGTGCACGAAATGTCAGTGTCGCAGCGATATGCATCGATTTCCCATTGACAAAGTATGGCAGCACCTGAGGAGTAACGAGTTTTGGGAGAAGTACACATGTTGGTTATATCACGGTGAAACATCATCAAGGGGTCCGCATGATCATGGCCAATTTTATGAGACGGGCAGTACATCCAACGATCCAACAACGACATTCATCAACGACATGTTTCCTTATGAGGTATGCGTTCAAGGACAATATATGCCTGACCCGGTGCAGCCCTTCCCTAGAGCTGTCAACACTGCTGGTATTGAAAAGTACAACAAACTGCTTGCTTTCCAACAGACCCCTGTGTACCACAGTTGTCAGAAGACCGTTCTTGAAAGTGTGATGGACGTAATGAAGATTAAAGTTGAGACAAAATCGACCGTGAAGGCTGTTGATAATTATCTATAGTACACTGCTTCGATGCTGCCCCACGGTCATCGTCTTCCTACCACTCATCGTAAGGTCCGATGTATCTTGAAAGATCTTGGGCTTTCCTACATCAAGATCGATGCATTCAGATATGACTGCGTTCTCTTCTGGGGTAAAGATCCAGAAGGGAATGACCTTGGTGGGCTTGACGCATGTCCGGTATGTCACACTGACAGGTATAAGCTGACTCCTGCAGGCAATAGAAAACCTATGAAGGTACTTCGGTATTTCCCGTTGAGGGATAGGCTGGAGCGGTTGTACATGTCTTCACACACGGCCAAAGCTATGAGATGGCACGCTGATAGAGAATTGCATGACGAAGATACCCTTATACACCCTGCTGACGGAGAGGCTTGGAAGCATATAGACAGGGAGTTTCCTCATTTTGCGTCAGAGGTCCGAAATGTGAGGCTCGGGCTCTCATCCGACAGGTTCAACCCTTTTGGCAACATGAGTCTTCAATACAGTGTATGGCCGGTGATTTTGGTACCGTACAACCTTCCTCCATGGATGTGCATGAAGAAGGAATACAATATGTTGAGTTTGTTGATTCCGGGGCCCGGTTATCCAGGGATGTGTCTCGATGTGTATTTGAGACCTTTGATAGAAGAGCTTCAGTTTTTGTGGGAAGTTGGTCATCCCACTTATGACAAGTACATGCACGAGATGTTCCAGATGCATGTCATGGTTGTTGGTACCATCAGTGATTTTCCTGCCCGTGGGATGTTGTCGGGCAACGTTGTTAGGGGATACAAGGCTTGTCCAAAGTGCCTTAGCGATGAGGGGAGCAGCAGTCATTGCAACAAGATATGCAGATTGGGTCACCGTGCTTTCCTTCCATATAATCATGAATGGCGGTTCGATGACAAGGCATTTGATGAGACCGTAGAACACGGTGTGCCTCCCAGAAGATGGACGAGAGAAGAAATTTTAGCAGCGCTTAATGAGTACGATTTTGGGCAGCTCAGCAATCATCCTAATATTGTTGCGGCAATACCTGAAAGACCCGACATGTACAAATTCTGGACACATAAGAGCATATTCTGGGAACTCCCATACTGGAGTAAGTTGTTGATCAGACACTACCAAGATGTGATGCACATAGAAAAGAATGTTTGCGAAAGTGTGGTGGGCACATTGCTGAACTTGGAGGGGAAGACGAAAGACGGTCCTAAGGCACGCATTGATCTAAAAAAAATGCAATTAAAAAGACATCTGTGATTGAAAGAAGGGAAGAAAAAAATGCCTCAAGCTCCTTACACCGTGAAGCCTGACCAGAAGAACGTAATTTTCAGGTGGATGAGTTGTGTGAAGTATCCTTCAGGCTATGCAGGAAATATAGCCCGGTGTGTGAACTTCCGGGACAATAAGATGTACGGGTTGATGAGTCATGACTGTCATATCCTGCTACAACGTCTGTTCCTTATTTTCATTCGACCGTTCCTTCCCCGTCAGGTGGTGAAGCCGTTAGTAGCGTTGGCAAGATTCTTCCAGAAGTTATGCACACGGGAAGTGAAAAAATCTAACCTCCGGGAAATGCAAGAGGACATCATTTATATCATGTGTAAATTTGAGAGGATATTTCCTCCAAATTTTTTTGACATCATGCCTCACCTGATGATCCATCTTCCCGAGCAATTGTTGCTTACCGGTCCAGTACACTACACTTAGATGTATCCCATAGAAATGTATGTTTTTTACACTTGAATTCCTCAATATATATATATATATATATATATGTTTAATAATCATAACACTTTGCAACTTGATTTATAGGCAACTTGGAGACTACAAAGATTATGTGGCTAATAAATCCGCGCCTGAAGGATGTATAGCTGAAGCATATATTGCGCACGAGTGCGTCACCTACATGAAGTTGTATTTAGGAGCGTTGAAAGAAACAGACGAAGCCATGCCGGTAGATGTACCGAAGTTCAATCTTTCCATACTCTCTAGTGATGTTGAAGTTTATGGAATTTTACCAGACTCCTACAAGTTACAATCACATGAGCTAGTCATTGCCCACTAGTGGGTATTGATTAACTGTCCAGAAGTTGAATACTGGAAAGACATCCATCTATATTGTCCAGACATTCAAGGTGATCTCGAGTACCACAACAGGGAGTTCGTAAATTATTTTGGCGGCTGGATACGTAATTCAATATTTATGTACATATTTATGTTTATTGCATAATTATCTATTGTTAAATTGTTGGTTGCAGATGAACCATATTCAATTTGATGGTCACCAAAATTGGTCGCACGAACTAAGACTTCTAGCGATGAAGCCGATAATGTCAAGAGTTTATCCGATGTGCAAGGTGAATGGCGTGCAATTTATATGTGAACAGAGAGACAGCAGATGGAGAACACAAAATTCTGGGGTGATGGCGCATGGTGGGCGGAATGGAGTTGACTATTACGGTGTTCTTCATTCAGTGGTGGAACTCGTTTACGGTGAAGGCATGACAGTGCACCTCTTCAAGTGTAGATGGTTTGATACTAGCCCGCAGAGCATGAAGACCGATCAGTACGGAATATTATCGGTGAACACTGCTACAAGTTCTTACAAAGATGACCCCTTCTTTTTTGCCACATCGGTAAAACAAGTGTTTTATCTTGATGACCTTGCTAAGGGTGACGCGTGGAAAGTAGTCAACCTTGTGCACCCTCGAAGCATTTACCGGGCGGCTACACTTGGAGAGGCCGAAGACCAGGAATAAGATGTTGCGTATCAAGAGCCCAACGCAATAGGTATTCCTAACTCCTCTACCGTTCGCCTTAATAATTTTAAAGCGGGTCGTTCGGTGCGAATTCGTGATGAAGAGCTAAGGCTTATTGATGTTGATCCAAATCAAGAAACAGACGAAGACTCTGGCGATGAGAAAATGCATAGATTACCAGAAATTAATTCTGACACCGAAGAAGACTCATCGGATGATTCCGATTACGAGCCTTAATTAGTTTTAATTTAGATGATGTAATACATTAATTTATAATAAAAAAGATTGTATTACCTCAATTTATAGTTTACATATGTTGAATTCATATTTCTGTTATTTTATATGAATTTTGGTGATATATGAACAGGAAATTAGTATGGTTTAAACCTTCTGTTTTAGGGTTTGTATTTTTTTACTTAAGCCGACGAAATACAACATAAGTCGTCGGCCTAAACCATCTTAGCCAACGAATTATATTATAAGTCGTCGACTAAACCCGTCTTAGCCGACGAAGAATACAAGAAGTCGTCGGCTAAAAGAACTTATAGCCGACGAATTGCAATGGAAGTCGTCGGCTAAAAGATCTTATAGCCGACGAATTGCAATGGAAGTCGTCGGCTAAAAGATCTTAGAGCCGACGAATTGCAATGAATGTCGTCGGCTAAAACCATCTAAGCCGACGAAGTATATTAGAAGTCGCCGGCCAAAACCATCTTAGCCGACGAAGTATATTAGAAGTTGTCAGCTAAAACCATCTTAGCCGACGAATACCCTAATATTTTGTCGGCTTTATTAATTTTTATATTTTTTTATTACATACTATAGCCGATGAATGAATTAGGGTATTTGTCGGCTAAACCCTAAACTTTTTCTGTTACATACTATAGCCCTATCTTCGGTGGTTAATTTGCGTAAAATTTTTATACGACATGTTATGTCTCATCAATTGGAAAATATTTTTAGTTGAAGGTCCGGCCAAAATACGAAATTTAGACAGTCCAACGACCTTTTCCCTGCATTTAGGGGTTTGACTTACGGGATTGACCGTCCGGATCGAGCACTTAACCTTGTCAGATCAAGTTGAATTTTTTCCCATACATGTATCTTATCATGATGGTCAGATCTGGCCGTCGGATTTCATTTTCTCAAGTTTGATCATCACAATCACAACATGCCTACTAATGTTGTATAACTTGTTTACCAAGTGTTAAGTAAATGTTCCGTTTCAAAAACAAACTATACGTAGAACCTTCAAATGTAAAAAAGTCGTGAAATAAGACATGACCAAAATGGTGAAATACGTCTATGGTTGAAAAATCACGGTATTCCGGTAAAGTTTCGGTGCCGATAGTTGCGGTTAATGCAATTTTCCATTAGTTCGGTGGTTATTTTGCATAAAATTATTATAGGACTTGTTGCGTCGCATCGGTTTGAAATTATTTTTAGTTGAAGGTCTGGCCAAAATACGTAATTTAGACAGTCCAATGACATTTTCCGTGCGTTTGGGGGTTTGACTTAACGGATTGACCGTCCGGATCGAGCCCTTAACCTTGTCGGATCAAGTTGAATTTTTTCCCATACATGTATTTTATCATGATGGTCAGATCTGACGGTCAGATTTTCGTTCTCAAGTTTGATCATCACGAGCAGCAGTTACAGTTTGACGAATGTATAAAAAGTTATAAAGCCGACGAATTTCAAAGGTTTAGTCGACGAGATTATTATTTTAGCCGACGAAATAATAATTTCGTCGGCTAAATTTTTCGGGTATAACCCAGCGCTCGACTGGTTGTAAGCCCTAGCCTCCGCCTCCTCTCCCTCTCTGAATTTTCCCTCCTCCGCCTCCGCTCCCTCTCCCGGTCGCCGCCCTCTCCCTCTCCCTCTCCCGGTCTCCGCCTCCTCTCCCTCTCCCGTCTCCGCCTCCGCTCCCTCTCCCTCTCCCGGTCTCCGCCTCCGCTCCCTCTCCCTCTTCGGCCGGCCTCCTCCTCCTGCTGCGGCTGGCCTCCTCCTCCTGCTGCGGCCGGCCTCCTCCGGCCTCCTCCTCCTGCTGCGGCCGGCCTCCTCCTCCTGCTGCTGCTGCTCCGGCCTCCTCCTGCTGCTGCTCCGGCCTCCTCCTGCTACTGCTCCGGTCCTCCCTCCTCCTCCTCGAGTACATTTCTGAGCTTTAGTTTTATTTTATGTTTGCTTTTATTTTCCGGTTAATTGCAATGTTATGGTGTTGTTTGGAAGTGTATATTTGTATTTAGGAAGTGTATATTGTTATTTAATAAGTGTATATTTGTATTTAGTATTTAAGAAATGTATATATTTGTTTTGTATTTTGTGTCTGCTTTGATTTTTCGGTCAATTACAATGTTGTGGTGTTGTTAGGAAGTGTATATTTTTATTTATGAAGTGTATATTTAGGAAGTGTATATTTTTATTTATGAAGTGTATATTTAGGAAGTGTATATGTGTAAATTATAGGAAGTGAAAATTTGTATTTAGGAAATATATATATTTTTTACATTTTTTAAATGAGTTTGCATTTTTTGATTTTATGGCATTGATTCAAATTAATATTTTAAACATGATGAGTGGTAATATTAGATCGACGAAGGGTTCGAAGGGCCAAAGGTCTGTATCGTCTGAGGGAACCTCTAGCAACCCTCAGACGTTGTTTCAGGGCCTCATGACAGCTAGACATGCTATAGTGAGGGAGACATGGCTGGACACGCAGGAGGAAGAGATGTCCGAAGCCATTTCCCGGATCGACACTTCAGATCCGAGGGTTGGGGCGAGGATCATGGGCACAGCCTTCCCACCGCGAGAAAACAACTTCTACTACCGGGGTCTAGGAAAGAAGGGCCAGGGGGTCCTGAAGACCACTCCAGGATTTCAACGAAAGGCAGCCTTGACCAGCAGCAGAACGACTCAGCTAGAGTCGGAAGTTGAGAGACTACGGGAACAGCAAGCCGCTCAGGCTGCCGCTCATGCCACCCAGTTCGCCGAATATAGAGCCTATACTGTCGCGGTACATGCCGCCCAGTAGGCCTAGCATCAGCAGATGTTCCAGTACTTCCAGGATTTTACAGCTGCCCAGCTTCAGGGACTTCCACCTCCGCCCATGTCTGCGCCTATACAGTTACCTCTGCCGCCGCAATCTCCTCACCAGTAGACCCCAGAATCGAATATTGATTTAGACCATCTAGATTTTGTGTAGTTGATACCTTATATAGTTTTATGTGCTTCTTGTTAGTTATATATATGAAATTGTTTTGGTGTATTTTGCAGCTTGCTTGGAACGGTAATTTAGAAATTTTGCGTTTTTTTTTTTACTGGAATGGAGTTATAGCCGACGAAACATGTCACAATTCGTCGGCTATAGTATTTTTATTTTTTTTTCATAAGGTTTAGCCGACGAATTATGTCATGTTTCGTCGTCTAAACCGTACTAAAGCCGACGAAACAGACTCTATTTCGTCGGCTATAGTTATTTTTTAATTATATACTTTAGCCGACGAATATATAGTTTCGTTGACTTAAGTCTGAGAGTATAGCCGACAACACAGGACGTAACAGAATATTCGTGGGCTATACTCTCAGACTTAAGCCGATGTAACAGAAATATTCGTTGGCTTTACTCCCAGCCTTTAGCCGACGAATATTTCTGTTACGTCGGCTTAAGTCTGAGAGTATAGCCGACGACACAGGACGTCGTCGGCTAAAGTCTGGAACAATAGCCGACGAAAGATAGAGTGTGTTTTGTCGGCTTAAATGCATGAACAAAAGCCGACGACACAGGACGTCGTCGGCTAAAGTCTGGAACAATAGCCGACGAAAGATAGAGTGTTTTGTTGGCTTAAATGCATGAACAAAAGCCGACGACAAAATATTTCGTCAGCTAAAGTCTGGACAATAGCCGACGACGGTATCTAGGTTCGTCGGCTAAAACCATCGCTGATGACCCTTTCCCGACGACACTATAACCGACGAAGGCTCGTCGACTAAGACCTTAGCCGACGAATTAGGATAACAGGCCGACAAAAATTTTTTGTCGGCTAAAGTGCTTGTCCTGGTAGTGAAAACATCCAAGTAAAGTGTACTTGACCAGTAAGAAGCACTTGTTCGAGAAGATGGATCATGAGGTGAATCATGATCGAAAAGAAAGTTGGGGGGAAGATCCTCTCCAATTTACATAGGATGTAGACAATGTCTGATTTCATTTCAACAACATCTGACTTCTTCAGCTCTCTACTGCATAATCTCTGCCAAAACCTAGACAAGGCTACTAACGGCTCCACCACATCACGATGCAGATATGGTCTGATTACCACGGAAGAAGACGTTGCAATAAAACATGACAGTCATGACTCTTCAATCCATGTATCTTCTGTTCCGCCACCTTAACACATCGAGCTACATTTCCTGCATATCCTTGAGGATACTTAACATCATTGAACCAACTGAAAACTTTAGGCTTGAAAGCGGGCTTCACCGAGTAAGGTGCAATCGGCATAAACATTTGTCTTGACGCCGTCCTTTTTACCCATAAGTGACGTCGTAAGCCCATCTTTTGCAAATCATCCCGCGCTTTGATACTGTCTTTTGTCTTGTCTTTAATGTCGAGAATTGTTCCCACCACGTTGTCACAAACATTCTTTTCTATGTGCATGACATCTAGGTTATGTCTAATTCTCAAAGTGGACCAGTAAGGTAATTCAAAGAAAATACTCTTATGATGCCAATTGTCAAGTGCAGCAGAACGCATAGGATTTTGGCCCAAGACATCTTTATCACTACTCAAATATCCAAAATCAAAAGAGTTCAACTTGTATAAAATTTCATCTCTAGACTGAATAAGGGGTGGTTCACGATGCTCTTCCCTGCCATCGAATGCATCTGCATCAAGCCGCCATTCATGATTCATTGGAAGCCATCTACGGTGACCCAAGTAAACAATCATGTCCGCGTGACGACTAGCATCAACATTCTCTAAGCAGATGGGACAAGCCTTGTACCCTTGAGTGGTATGAGAAGATAACATACCGTAGCCAGGAAAATCGCTAATTGTCCACATCACGACTGCTCTCATCCTAAATGAAGTTTTACTATGTCTGTCAAAAGTGGGGATTCCATTTTCCCATAATTCTTTTAGCTCATCAATCAACGGTCTCAAATACACATCTAGACACTTTCCTGGAGAATTGGGACATGGAATTAACAATGCCAGAAAATTATATTCCTTCTTCATACACATCCACGGTGGTAAGTTGTATGGCATTAAAATAACAGGCCAAATGCTATGAGACTGAGTCATATTGCCGCTAGGATTGAACCTGTCTGTTGCTAGTCCGAGCCTTACATTTCGAACGTCTTCTGCAAAATCAGGAAATGATGCGTCAAAAGATTTCCAAGCCTCCCCGTCTGAGGGGTGTCTCAGAACACCGTCATCTTCCCTAGGAAGACCGTGTCATCTCATCTCCTCTGCAGTCTCTGATGACATGTACAAACGCTGCAATCTCGGAGTTAACGGGAAATAACGAAGCACCTTCACAGGAATAGGTTTCCCTTTATTTGAAGAAGCCTCCTCATCATACCTCGGCCCATTGCAAATGTGACAGTAAATAACATGCTTGTAATCTCCGTAAAACAGCACACAATTATTCTTGCAGGCATGGATCTTCACATAATCAAGGCCGAGGTCGCCCAGGATATTTTTTGTTTTATAATGACTCTCAGGAAGTCTATTTACAGGAGGAAGCAAAGTTTTGATAAACTTTGAATTGTCTCCATAATGCTCATTACTCGTTCTGTTTTTTACTTTCAAATGCATCTGTGACATGATGGCACTCAAAACTGAAACTGGACAGTCGTCGTACACTGGTGTCTGAGCTTGTTCGAGAAGCCTGTTATACCTCTCATACTCAGACATGTCAACTTTCTCATTGACATTGGGGGCATCATCATCAACTGCCACTTCTTCATATCTTGAAGCATACGGGAAAACATCATATAGCATATTTATAGCGGGGTATATAGAAGGGTCGGCAGTACCACTAAATGACCCAACTTCATGAATATAACTTGCTCGAAATTATGCTAGTGTAGGATTATTTTCCTCCACCTCACCGTGTTCTGTCCATATAATATAATTATTCCATATACCAAAATGTGACAAGTGTTGTTTCATACCCGATCGTGTCTGCCAATCATTGCACATACATTTTCTACATGGACACTTGTGCCACTCAGTTCCTGGGGCAGCATGATAATCAACAAATCTCAAGAAATCAAAGATTCCCTGTATATACAAGTGGTGACACCTGTCGTATAACATCCAGCTTTTGTCCATGTTTTGCATCTGCTGTCATATAAGAGAAACAACAAATAAGCACCAAGTATATAGCAACAAACCAACATTAATAATATTCGTTTCTTCTTCACATTATGCCTCCGGTTAGGGTCCTAATCCCATTTAGGAGAATAAGACTTTATTAAGAAATTTACTGTTCTTTTGTTTCGATTTCGATGTGGTAAAATTTCGGCAGCATCTCCCTACAGTTCCTCAAGTGCACGAATATCTAAGCCTAGTATGCACTCGAGGAACAATACAGGAGACTCTGTCGAAATATATATACCCACAATCAAAACCAAAAACAAAAGAACTGCAAACCACATAACAAAGTCTTATTCTCTCAAACTGTCCAAAAATGGGACAATTCAAGAACCATTTTAGTCTGTTGCCAAACCAAAATCATTCTCGAACGGGATTTCTAAGGTAAAACGTGAATGAAAGAATTTAATCATTCTTACATTCATCGCGCTAAAAAAACACATCATTCTTTGCATATATATATATATATATATAACCTATATATCCAAAATATATATATATATATATATATAACCAACCAAAAAATATATATAGCTATATATATATGCAAAGAATATATATATATATATAACCAACCAAAAAATATATATAGTTATATATATATAGATTGTTTTATACTGGAAAACATGCTCTTCATTTTACCGGAATTCTTCACCGGAAAACATGGTCTTCCTTTTTTTTTTTTTTTTTTTTTTTGAATAGGAGGAAACATATCCATCTAAACAAGGAGGAGATTTAGCTATCATCAACAACAACATCGTCATCAAAGATGGGTAACCCAAAATTATCATCAACAACAACAACGTACATCAATATCATATATCCTCAAAACTATAAATGGTGAAAAGAAAAGAATGAGATTATACCAAGTTATAGCTAGCTAGCTAGCTAATGATCTTGATTGATATAAGGTAGACAAAGCTTTCCGTCGCCAGATTTGATGATTTCTGTCGCCAGATTTCAGCTCTACCAAGTTTTTTTCTGTCTTAGATCTGGGCAGGGAGGAAAGAGATAATAAAGTTGAAAACACTTATGCGACGAAACTTTCGTCATATTAGTATTAAATTTCGTCTCATAAGACTAACTTATACGACGAATAAATTATATTCGTCGCATCAGACGAAACTTAAGAGACGAAAACTATTTCGTCTCTTAAGTTCTTCCTTCGTCTCTTAAGTTAAATATTCGTCGCTTAGGGATACTTTATGCGACGGTTTAGTGCTTCGTCGCTTAAGTATTGCGACGAAAGTTATAAATTCGTCGCCTAAGACAGGACTTAAGAGACGAATATTTTTTCGTCTCTTAAGTTAAAATTTCGTCGCTTAGGAGTATCTTATGAGACAATTCAATTTTTCGTCGCTTAGGTATATACGTAAGCGACGAAAAAAACTTTGTCGCTTAAGTATCTACCTAAGCGACGAACAAAATTTCCTTCGTCGCATATGTCCTTTGTTCTAGTAGTGAGCATTCTCGACCAGCTGTAATGTTGTATGTAGGGGTGGCAATGGGTAGAGTAGGGTAAAGGGATCAAAATACCATACCGATACCCTTTTACATTTTTCATCTCTGTACTCGTCTTCATCCCCGTAATTAGATAATAGGGATTCCCCGTACCCGTACCCGTACCTTTTGAGAATTACGTTTCTATACCCGTACCCGTACGTTAACAATTATGTATTAAATTAATTTTTTTTAAATACGAAATATAATTATATAAAAATATGAAATTAAAATCAAAAGTATAAAAGTATGAGATTTGGGTTTGGGTTTGGGTTTGCTATATATTACTTTAATAAATTATCTTTTTGGTGTAAAATTTCATTAAGAGAATAAAAATATATAATAAAAAGAAGGTCCATTAAATGTTTATTAAGAGAATTTTTACATAGATATTTATTTATAAATTATATATAAATATATATATATAATAAAAAATTATATAATTATATATAATAATATTTTCATCCTTAATGGGTGGGGATGGGGACGAATATCAAAATACCATACCCGTCCCGTACCCGATTTAAGAATCCGAATAGTGGGGATCCCCATCCCCGTTACCCGTTTGTACCCGTATATCTTTCCCGTTAAGGTCGAATACCCGTGAATACCCTACCCGTTATGAATTATTGCTATCCCTAGTTGTATGCATGTTAACATGGACGTATAAGGGAGCATGGATTTCATAATAAACTGTATTTTTCACACACAAAAAAAAAACTATCTAACTGGCCATTTGCAAAATAACATAAACACATTGATCAAATTGTACAAAACTATTACCAATGAGATTTGAGGGGAGCAAATCGCCGTATGAGAAGATCGAATGAAGATTAGAGACCCGAAATTCATTCATTTCAATTTTATTTTTTATCCGATCAAATTAAACGCTCATTATAAGAGTACATCTTCTTTGACTTAGTGTTCTCACCTCCTTAGTTTGAAACACTTTAGACTATTTTTTTGGGTTTGAATTTTGTTAACTGTATTAGTATATATGCATGTAGTGCGACGTAGATGACCTGATCATAATATTGCATATTAGTTATTCGGTTTACTTGCACCTTGATGCATAGAAGAATTTTCATATATAGTGGGGAACAACTTCATTGTCATCCCATCAAATCAAAAAGATAAAAAAGTATTAGGTGTGGCATAGTGTTTATCAAATTACCTGGTTCTCCAAGGT
Organism: Fragaria nilgerrensis; assembly: GCA_010134655.1. Classification (NCBI taxonomy): domain Eukaryota; kingdom Viridiplantae; phylum Streptophyta; class Magnoliopsida; order Rosales; family Rosaceae; genus Fragaria; species Fragaria nilgerrensis. The sequence continues at coordinate 10,056,087 of CM020977.1, forward strand.
TAATCACTTGATTGTTTTGTGTTAAGACTAGTTTGTGTTTGCCGTCAACCAAAAAAGAAGGTGACGATGCAGTTTTTATATTTTATTTTTGGATTGGTGAATTGGCTTGGCAAGTCAGATTATAGGTTGATTGTGTGGCTTCATGTGCAAGTTGTGTCTATTTTTGTAGATGTTTACCTGTTATCTAGACTTGAAGAATGGGCTGGTATGGTTGATTTGGTGATGTTACTACCTTCATCTTGCTCTTTGTTGCATTGAATGGAGTTTTATGAAATGGAAGAATCAAAAATTAGTGTTAGTATAATGGTGGATGTAGCAGCAATACATGATGTGAATTGAAAGTTCTATGGACAATTCCTCTTGTTGGAAGATAGTAATTGCCACTAGCACTTCTGAAGAGTTTAGGGATGTTGGCTTGAGCAGGGCAGTTTCTATATAGTTATATTTGTGATGAAATTTTCTCTTGAGTTGCTACTGGGTTGTTGGTATACAAGTATTAGGCTGCTATTATATGAATGATAGTGAGAAGTGTAGTGCCTTAAATTTGCAGATTAGAGATTGATGCAGTTTGCCGTTATATACATTTTCAAATTTCTCAAATATATAGGTTTAAGAATTTTCAGTCTATCGTTATTTTTGTGGTTGTCTCTGGCACGTACTGCTGATTCTCTTCTTTGTTGCATCACAATGATTTACCGCAACCCTGAATGTCATGTCAACTCAATGAGAGAGATGCTCTTATATTGCTACTTGGCTGTTGGGTTTCATATATTGGGATGGTATCATTGTATTATCCTTTATCATGTACTCTACTATTTGGTCCAACAATTATGTTTGTTACCAAACATATGATTGAGCGAGATGTTAAGAGTATAACAATATTATGTAAGGGTAGTTAGGTCATTGACTTGTAATACATATTGCGTATATAAAGGTTATGCTGTACTGTTCACCTTATCATTGAGAATACAAGATGTAGACAATTACAGAATCTTCGTTTTCCTTTACTTCCTTTTATTTTCTGCAATTAGCCTTAATAATCCATGATTCTTAGACTTCCATCATTTTGGACTTATTTCATAATGCAGAGGAGCATAGGAAGCAAAAAATAATGCATATGAAGCAATACGAAGCATAACAGAGGAAACATTGATGCACTGAAATGGGGAGGTAGTATATAATAGGAATGAGCTATAAGAGCAATCAATTGAGGATTGTGCTTAGCAAGAAATCTAACACAACAATATATGACACTTAAAACATCTTATTTTTCTTTACCCTAAGCCTGTTTCCCCAATCCCTTTTTTGACAGTCACACCCTCGTAACTGAAACTTAAGAACCACCCAAGTAAAAAAATCAAATGAAAGAACACAGAAGATTAACATCAAAGACTAAACAACTTTTCTATCAGCGATGGGCCTTGCCACAAAATAATGCATTTTGAGGGATGTCATTCTCAGTGAAGAAGCTTTTCTCATCGTTCCAAACTCTGATATACAATTGCTGACCCAAGTACCTTCTTGCCCAGATTGCAGACCTCAAGTTCCACATACCCTTGTTGTCCAAAGACACCAACATAGCACTCCAACCATAAGGATATACCTGTCGAATTCACCAAGTAATAATTGGATTAACAGTGGTTTTTGGTACAATAATTCTAATGTCTATGAGCAAAGCTGCATTTGAACGTTAACAATTAGAAGTAACTAAAAATCCAATTACCTGAACTGTGTGTCTTGGTACAGCATCTGCCAAATTGTAGCGTCTCCTCATATCTGGGGTCCAATTTCCAGAACCATATCTGAAAGTTGAAGAGCGACAACATTAGCCAGATGATTAGAGTTTAACCCTATTAAGATTTTTTTTGCATATGAAAGTTGCATGCCCACCCAACAATGTAGAAGCTATTTCCATCAAGATGCCAAGATTGAAGTGTGGGTTCGGTGTTCTGGAATACGACTTCGACGAAGTCGTGGAGTGCAGTTCCTATGACCGATACACCTAAGCTTGCAGGGCCTGAAGTAGGTGTGTCCTTGATTGAGTTTAAGTTGAATACTCCAGGGATGTTAAACCAGTCAGCCAGCTGCAAGGGGGTCACTGGATCAACATAGGAGATCTTGTTTACAGCATAGCGAAGCTTGCCACCGATCTTAGCAGCAGTATTGGCCAAAACAAGTGTTCTCACTATTGGAATGGTACCATAATGGAATGATCCCTGAGGGTTAGGCCTGGCTGCATTTGCTGTCAAATTCAATCTTCACACACAAGAGTGAGAGGGTAAATTAGATGCCTATCAAATCGACAATACGTTAAACTAATATGGTTGCATAGATATATCATAAGAATGTGGTTGCTACCTGATTGTCCTGGCTTGCTTCATAGACCATGAATGTGATAGGTTGGACCAATAGGCAATGGCCCTGCAGCCTTGATGCTAGAACCAGCATATCGAAGAATTCCAGTGGTTGTGAGAATGGGTTTTGTAAATCGGGAAGACGCCACGATGAAATAGTCCTTGACTGAACCATGTAAGGTAACCAAAACAGCTACAGATTGGCCTGGATGAACGTCAAGTGAGTCATACACCTCTTGCAAGGTATGAGCTCCTTCAACTTCAACAAGTGTCATTGTATGACCCTGAATCCTAAAGTTGATTGAAGTTGCTATTCCCACATTTGATATCCTGAGTTTGTATGTCTTTCCTGAAAGAATACAAAAAAAGTGTGAGTACAAAACTTTCAGAAACCTGTAATTATGGTATCCAAAATAAATTAGGGAGGGGTAATGCCTAATGTTTTTTTTTTTTTTTTTTTACAGTTATGCCTCTGTATTTCATATAAAGAAAGAAAAAATGTACAAAAAGAGAGGGGGACATGAACCAAAACCTCTCCATGAACCAAATCAGGGAAAGTACTCAAAAAGAGCACAAGGGCTGAAACAAAAGGCTGAACAAATGAGTAAAGAGAGAGTGAAAGGAGCAACAGCCTAAACATCTGCAGAAGCAAATGAAGCAACTAACATATATATGTGAAGACAATGCAACAACCAAATAGATGGAACACACCTCCAAAATATCAGCAACCATGAAACCTATACCATTAAAATCTAAGCCCACATCTACTAAAGGTAACCACCAACCCAAATGAGAATTAAGAGTAACGAATTCAGGGTAATGCCTAATGTTACCTTTTTGACCAGTGAAGGTTGCAGCACCATGAAGCCCATTTATAAGGAGAGCATCAGGAAGAGGAAGAGGAATGCCAGAATCCAATTTTTTCTGCAATGCCTGTAAACGTAAGCACACATATCAGAACAGTCATCTACTTTTATATATTTAGTTGATAAAAAGGTAACTACATATGTAGAACTCGATGTAGTATTCCATTGTCAGAGTGAAGTACATCAGTGTATATTGTGAATCTCGACCACAATTTTCAAACCTTCCGATTAATAATCTAGATTGATTAATGTTGTTGAATATATACATTACCTTGTGGCTGGTCTTGTACCAATCACTAACAAGAACGGTAAACTCTTCAGTGGGGATAGGATATGGGACTGCTATCACAGACCTGTGTGCAACATTGAAACCCCCAAAACCACCAGCAGCTCTGTGAAATTTCGTTGAAGGGAAGTAACTGAATGTTCCAATCTGATCCTTTGTTTGAAACTTGTATCTCCAGCTTGTGTTTGGAGGAATCGGGCAATTGGTTCCGAGGACTCCATCTTGCCATACTGACTTCCTCTGTTTAATTCCATTCCTGATTTAACACCGAGATAAAAAAGTAAAGCATATGAGTAGCTTAACACAAAGTTTCTGAATTTCCAAACATCAAAACTTCCAACAGAAGTACTGACCATGTAATGAGGAAAGGTTCATCCAACTTGTTAATGACATCAACGACTATGTTGTCATTAGTCACAGCCTCAATTGTTGGGCCAGGAAATTGACCGTTAATAAGTATAGCCTGTAAAATTTGAGTAACACAGAGTTATACATCAACCACAAGTAACCAACTTACAAGTAGAAAAACTGCAGAACTCGATAGCACCTTATAAGTGTGTTAGATCAAAAGACAATTACCTGTTGAGGACACCCAATGGAGAAATGGTTCCGTATGTAACTGTCCATGTAAAATATCTATAAGGGTCTTCTGCATTGATGATGCACAAAGCACTCAAGCCAACCAATGTTCCAAGAAAAAAACGCAGGAAAGAGGTTGGCCTCATTGTATGAGCTCCTATTTAAGTTTCAACTTCTCTGAGCAAAACAACAACACGTCGATACAGAAGCTAATTTAACATCAAATGATAAACATTACACCGTATAGGAGGTTTCTATCCGTGAGCTGATCAAGAGAAGAGCAGGATACGTACTTATCGAAGCGCCAATTCCCCGAAGAGACGAGGAAAATTGAAGGTGCACGAGAGAAGTGGTGCAATGTGGTTGAGTGTGACGAATGATCGAACACCTGGTGCTTATATAAATGGCCGAGGCTGCAGCCAGCGCGGATGCGAGGACCGAGGAAGAATCGAAGCTCATTGGCGCCGCACTTCATGGTTTCAGTAGCAGTCAGCGACCTGCATATGCAATCAATTTAACTAAACTTAACTCAAAAATTCGAATTAATATTTTATATTTCAACTTGACTAATGGGGGATCCAAATCTTGAACTCTGGAAAACCGACCAATGAAATGAAGTAGTAGCTAGTGAAAGTGTAGTGTGTACGTGACGCGGGGCGACGTGGACTCGTCGGTGGTGCGCGGTGGCGGGAAAGAATGAGATTGAAGCAAGCGGGAGCTGCGCAGGCGAGAACGGATCGTTGTTAAATTAGTATATCTAGATATTAAGGGCGGATTGTGTGAATTAAATGGGGTTTTAGATCTCCCTCACATGAAAGCAGAAAGGAAAACGATTAAGCGAAGACAATGGAGGGGCAGTGTGGTAATTTTTGTGATGGTCTCTGTTTCTTCTTCATCGTCTTCAAGTCCGCTCTTCTTTCCCGCCATGTTGGCCGTTGACAGTTTCTGGAATTCTGGTAGTCTGGTACTGTGCAAGTTGGGCCTCTTCAGCCTCGAATGTACCACAGAATTGCTGCTAAAGCAATTTTCCATTTGGGCCTTTGAAATAAACTTTAGCGCAAGTGCGTAACCCATCATAAGTCTTCTTTTTTTCTTTTTTGTTTTTGTTTTTCTGAAAAAATCATGTATTTTTTTCTTTCTTTCTACAAATGGAAATTTGAAGTTCGAATTTCATAACCGTGAAAGTATTTAGAGCCCAATCAGCCCAAGTAATGCTTGCATCAACACGCATGGGGGGCTGAATGTTATTAAAGAGAGATGTTAACAATGAATGTAGAGTTGAGACCACTTGATAGTTGCTAGGTCACAACGAAGTGCATAAAAGAATTCAGGTTCATGATCATAATATAGTTGTATGCATAAGCCTACTGATGTTTTTTTACAATAGTTTTCTAGATCAAGAAGTCAATCTCTCAACGCATGTGAAACGTTCCAGCTATATATGCATTGCAACACAATGTCTGATCACTCTAGAGTTTCAGAGTTTAAATGTAAGATGGGGAGCAAACCCATGTAGGCAATAACCATTAAGTCACGTACAATGGCTAAGCAGTAAGCACACTAAGCAGAGAATATAATGTAGGAGTCTACAAAGTTTGCCATAATAGCTTAGTTACTACATTGTCCACATATACAAATTGTGACTAAGATCTTAGATCTTCCAAGTATGAACACTCTTCTACTCTCCTAGCTGGTAGTAGTATATATAGTACGTACTAGCTAGCAGTACCACAAGTTAATTTGAGGTCAATGAGGAGCTTTATTGAAGTGCAAGTCAACTATTAGAGTAAGAAATGGCAGTGGATGATGGATCCAAGGAGAGATCTCATATTGGGAAAATCAAGATCCTCTTAGTTGAATAGTTTCTCGGGGGAAAATATTTAGCTGATTCCAGAGAACAGCAGGAGTACATTATACACACATGGCACGTTGAATTCAATTCCAACACGTACATGTGAAATTAAATTCTCATCATGTGGATATTTCAATAGGATTTTGATTTGGAGTGAAGTCCAATAATATTGTTTCTTTATGGTTCTTCAACATTCCTTGCTACCACGTAGTTTTGCCCCCAGAAAATAGTAGTGTTACTCCTGTGTTTTCCATGCATGTCTCTAATTCTCCATAGGTGATAGGTTGGTACTTTGTGCCAACTGCCAAGAGCTAGCTGTTTAAGTCCACTGATTCTCAAGGGTAGCGGTTCAACTTTCTTCTCGATCTTTTCGAATAGTTGTTTTCAGGGCTTTGATCAATGGCATTCAAGTGATTCAACCATTTTTTTTTTTCTTTCCTTTATTGAATTCAGCTAATTTGGGGACTGTTGAAGTTAAGATAGGGCTTCACTAGAAGTCTGTTTGGCTACAACTAAAAGTTGGATCTTCTAGAATTGTTCTTCCCTGGAGCTGGTGCAAGTTGCTTGAAGGTTTCATCAAGTGGGAATGAAGTTTGTTGTTTTGAGAATAGGAGGTTTTTGTTCAATTCTTTCGTTAATTATTCGTCTAAACTTCTTTAGGTTTAGGGTTTTGAGGCCTTCGTGAACCTGATCATCTCTACGACTATAACAATGAAAATTTTCCTTTAGTGAACTCTCTAGTCAGAGGCCAATTACTAAAGGTCGCCTAGAGGCCGCGTAGACCCGCCTAGATCCACGTAGACTCTCCTAAAGGCCGCATAGACCCGCCCAGACCCACGATAGAGCTGTTCTAACCCGCCTAGAGGCCACCTAGCCCCGTCTAGAGCCGCCTAGAGCCACCTACACCCGTCCAGATGCCGCCTAAAGGCTTTTCCGCCTAGGAGTGTCAATTTGTCGTTCCTCTCCAAGGTCTACTGCCGCCTAGGCGGGCTGGGTGACCGATTTTTAGAACACTGATATTTTGATGATGCTGCTGCAGTTTCTGAAAGAGAAGCATTGCTTGTCATCCAAGCATTCCTCTAGTTCTGGATTTCTGGTACTACTCCCGCCTGCGAAAGCAGTGAACTTGCACAAGATCGTGAATCCTTCAAGCCTCTGTCATCTGCAATTGAAGAAGTACATTGTAAAGGCACGCTAATGGAGCGAGTAGCTATGCTTGAGAGCCGGGTTCTGCAGGTTAATTATCTAGCAGTGCTCCCTCATTTAGCTATCTAAACTTTGCTACTGATTAATCAAACTTGTGCTGAAGACATCATCTTTTAAAGAACAGAAATCAGTTTTGAATTCCCATGACAATGATCAATCGGCTAAAATAACCATGAGCGGCTACGATATTATAGGTTTCTTCCTCTTGACTGAATCTGTAACAGTCTATGTCCCAATCAATTAGGTTATTAGAATTAGAATCAGTCCACACTTTCGACCATTGATGGCTGCTTTTTGACCCTTAATACCAGTGATGATGCATCGTAGTGAAAGAAAAATTGAGCAAACTAAAGGGAAGGGAAAATTGAGCAAACTTTTGACCTCAGATTTCTATAGAGATTTATATAAGTAGCTCATACAATCATTTTTGGTAAAATGATAAGAAAATTAAGTTCATCTAAATTCAGATACAACTGAGGAAATAAACGTTAAATGAATCTTCTTCTTTAATTTATCTTCTCAAATTTGTCCTCACTTCAGTCAAACCTTCATGACTCAAGAACCAGACACTGTAGAATTACCATAATCAATCCTAAGGGTGTCGTCCTACAGCTTTTCCACACATAAGAGCGTTTGAAGGAATGTTGTATTCATTAGCAAGGTTTTGGGTTGGATTCCAAACCCTGAGATAGAGCTGTTGCCCAAGATACTGCCTTTCCCATATAGCTGACCTCAAGTTCCACATTCCTTGGTTGTCTAGTGACACCAATATGGTACTCCAAGAGTTTGGGAAAACCTTTAAGAACGTAGAAAATGCATTTTTAATCTCACCAAAAAGCAAAGCAATCTAAAGTGTCCAAGTAAAAGAGCAACCAAGCTAAATACCTGAACTGTATGTCTAGTTAGAGCATCAACTAGATTGTAGGTTCTTCTCTTTGCTGGTTGCCACTGTCCAGAACCATAGCTGTAATTATTCAAACAATAGAGAAAGTCAGTCTATAAAGCCCACTAATCTACACACACAGACACACCTGTAAAAGTATAAACACAAGAAAGCACATTTTACATACCCAACAGGCCAGAAATCATAACCATCTAGATGCATAGATTGCATAGTCCTTTCATTGTTTTGGAAAACAATTTCAAGGAAGTCATGGTGTGAGGATGGCAACACTGGTGTAGCTAAGATTGCAGGGCCGCCGGAGGGAACGGATTGGATGGCATCAAAGCTGAAGATTCCAGGGATGTTAAAGTAATCAGCAAGCTTTAATGGTGTGTCAGGGTTAACGTAGGAGACTCGGTTAAATGCGTAACGCAGAGTTCCATTTATTAAAGGTGCTGAACTGGCCAATACAATTGTCTTTGTTGGTACTATGTGTCCATAATGGTATGAGCCCTGAGGGTTAGGCCTGGCTGCATTTGCTGTCAAATTCCACCTGCAACAAAAACCAAGTTGAAAACCATCAAACTAAACCATCACTATTTAATTTCCAGCAAATGTGAGGCTCATCATGTTTTGAATCTCTTCTTATGTATACCTGAAAGTTCTGGCCTGCTGCATAGACCAGTGAAATTGGTATCTAGGACCAGCAGGTACAGGTCCAGAAACCGAAGTATGGGAGTTCGAGTAGTGTAGTACTGCAGTGGCTGTAAGAACACGCCTAGTGAATCGGGTGGATGCCACAATGTAGTAATCCTTTGGAGGCTGATCTAAGGTAACTAGGACGGAAAAAGATTGGCCAACATGCACGTCAAGAGAGTCATATATGTTCTGTTGTGTGTGAGATCCTTCACATTCAACTAGCTTCATTTTATGGCCCTGGATTCTGAAGTTTAATGAGGTTGACAATCCCACATTTGAGACCCTAAACATGTATGTTTTGCCTGAAATCATAACAATGAAAACACAGTTAAACACTTTCATTTGGAGAGAAGGTTAACCAACTAAATTTGATCTAATTGAAGTGTTCATAAGGCTACCTTGATCACCAGTGAAGGTAGAACTAGCCTGGCCATTTATAAGAAGACCGTCGGGGTATGGAAGAGACTTTCCTGAGTCCAATGATTTCTGCAATGCCTGTAAACACAAAAACAATATGATAAACAATATGATGACTTAATGAAACATGAAGAACGTTTGATCAAACACGTAGACTGCAACATTGTAACATCATCACTAATAGAATGACATTTATCAATGATGCTTTTCTTACCTGATGGCTGGCCTTGTACCAATCACCAACAAGTAAAGTGAAATCGCTCTCAGGGATTGGATATGGGATTGGAATTCTAGGTCTCGAGTAGACATTGAGACCTCCAAACCCTCCAGCAGCTCTGTGCAATTTAGTTGATGGAAAATATGTGAAGGTACCTATCTGATCCTTCGGCTGAAATTTGTAGGTATAGTTTGAGTTTGGAGGGATGGGGCAATTGGTTCCCAATACCCCATCCTGCCATGAGTTTTTCCTCTGCTTAATCCCATTCCTGGTTGCAGCCAAGCAAATTTCTTATCACGCTGAATGTTACAATCAAACAAATACACAAAGAATGCAAGAAAGAACAGACTAGAAAATTCTGATAATAACAATCATTTCATCCATTTCTGAGTAATCCTAAAGGAAAAGTTGCCTACATTACTCAGCGAAGCCTTATGCAGTCATCTGGGTTAATTTCATATCCAACTGTCCTAAAATTCTTCAAGCTTATTAAAGATTCAAGCAAAAACATGCATTTAACACCACCAGCAATTCTTTATCTCAATATTGAACCAACATTATGATTCTTCTCACTAAATTACTGCTAGAAAAGCCCCAATGGCTCAAAGCTTCATGCTTTAAAAAGTAAATTCTTCAAGGAAATCCGAAAAAGAAAAGAAAAAAAAGATAAAAGAATGGGAAAATCATTAACACTAAAAAGCAAGGCATTTTGACAAAATTGAGATTGGATTTGGAAAATAGTGAACTGACCATGTTAGCAGAAAAGGCTGGTCCAGCTTGTTAATGAGGTTGAGGATGATGTTGTCATTGGTCACCACATCAAGTCTAGGCCCAGGAAATTGACCATTGATAAGTATCACCTTCATACATCACAAAGATCCAATCTTTAGAATCCCAAACAATCCAAAACCAGAACTGACAGTACAAAAAATGGCAACTGAGATTTGAAAACAACCTGTTGGGGAACACCCAGAGGAGAAAGAGTCCCATAAGTCACAGTCCAGGTGTAGAACTTATAAGGGTCCTCTGCTTTCACCACAGAAGCGCTTAACACAACAGCCAAAGCCCCAAACAGCAGTTGAAGCAAGACTGCTTTTCCCATTGTCCCTGCAAAAATGCCAAACCTCACAAAACCTCAGATTCTGGGTCTCTCTATCTCTTTGTTTTTCTCTGGGCCACAATAAATGGAGTAGCAATGAGTTAGTGAGAGTTTTTATAGCAGCAGCGCGGGAAAAAGTGCTTCACCAAATATGTCCTATGATTACATTAGTGCTTTTTTATAGAGAAAAACTGCAAAAGTGCTTTTGAAAAACTACAGCAATGCTCTACTTGTGGTTGGGGAGGCTATACGCGTTTTGGAGCTATGATAATTGCTTAGAATGAAAGCAATTTAATCCATCATTCATGAGTAAAAGTAAATTAGGACTATAACCCCGCCTCTAATTGCGCCATTGATGCTGAAATTTAGTTCCTTTTGCTGCTTCTTTTGTGTTTGCTTTACTTGTTCATTTTTTGACTGATTCCTCTTTTCATGTACTAAGATTTAGGGTTTTCACATTTTGTGGGGCAATTATAGGTTGTTCAAGGAAGTAAATGTAACCCAGTTTTTTGGTTGCTGGGTTTTTGTAGTTTTGTAAAGAAGGAAATGAATCTAGTAATTGGTATCACATGCCACAGCAGATGGAAATGTCTGCTCACCATTGGTCTCTAGCATTTTCGATAAGGTATTCTGTGACCTCGGAACTAGCTGTTGTTGCTAAGCCTGCAAGGCTGTAACGCAGAAACATATAAATAATTTGATGACCAAAGAAAGCTTCTTATGTTATCCACGAGCCTTCTGTAGTTCTGTTAACCACCAACCACAACTACTTGACCTCTTTTGTTTTCTTTTGTGGATCAATCATCAATATTGGGGCAGGTTATCGATAATGTGAAGGTCCAAGGTTACCAAATTCGTATATCAATTGCCACAAATGACCTATTAGTACACATATATAGTTAACACCATAAGCAGAATGTGAGTCTCGCAACGTCGTCTATAATGCAAGAAAGTCATGTAGTGCAATCATATCAAGCAAATACGGTTTAAAGTATTTAAAAACAAATAAGATGTATAAATCACATATTTATAAACTTTATTTTTTAAGCTGACTGAGATGAAACAGTTCACACACCGGCTTATTTTGTTCTCCTATTAATTAGCTTGTTGAAGGCAATTTGGCAATGACAGCATAGCAAAGAGAAGCAGTCAACCAATTGAGCTAGTATCTAGCTAGTTGAGGCATCTAGAATCCAAGATCCTGCCCTGCATGCATCCCAATGCCATTTAAAGCTTTCATGGGATCAAACTTTGTCTTGCCTTGCTTTGCGAACAGATTTTGCTTTTATCATCAGTAACGCGAGCATTATGGGCAACGCATGTGTATGACATAGTTGAATGCCGTATATATATTGCTACCTCTAACCGCATCCAGCTCATGATTTCGTTTAGCTGCAAACCCAGCAGGGCTAGGCTTCCATAACTCGAAGATTCGTTTCTGAATCATTGCCAAACCTCCCCAGGTTCGAGCTGAATGATAATGCAGGGTTTAAGTGTTTAACACTAATTCTTGGCTAGTCAACTGGTGCTCTTTCTCCTGTATGAAAATGACTAGTTGAGGGGACAAGAGGAGAGCACCGACGGGATCATGGAGTTTTAGAGGGGAGGACTATTCACTATTCACTGATACTTCTCTTTGTAAACGCCTAGGATCGGGTAAACTAATCCGACTGTTAATAATCCTCTCATTATTTAAGTTCATCAAATAAGACTGCCTGGTAATGTTGACTTTCTTGTTATCCAGTCAAATTATATAAATTTCTGTGATTATCTGTGTGATTCTCTAAATGCAATAATAGAAAAATGAAAAGAGTTGAATACAAGCAGGGCCCATTAATAATGTTATCCATGTGATGTCCAGTAAATGCTTGCATACATGGGCCTGGGTTTGCTTTTGACCTTATACAATATTGAGAAATTAGGAGGAAGAGAACATTAGGGATTTGCTGGTACCACTATTGAGGGTTTGGAACAGATTCGATGATATAGGACTTGGTTGTTCCACAAGCTTCCCCAATCCCCATTTTACGTGTAAAACTATGACAGTGCATGCCAATCATGAAAGAGTTCATGCCAAAGAGAGAAAATCATGAGAGAAATTGGAGTGGGATTCCAATTATGATGCTTCATGGTGATAGAAAGAAAAGTGCTCCAACTGATGGATGAAGAACAATGATGAAAGCTCAATAGGCTCTAGTAAGAAAAAAATAATGCACTAATTGCCTTTTGGACTAATTTGGGTTGGGTCATAAGTTGTTTTTTAGACTAATCACCACAGATGGTCGAGTTGGTTAGAATCTTGATGTGAAACCTTTATACTTAAGTTTGAGTCCCGCCAACGTTAATTAAAGTTAAATCTTAATTTATTTTTAATGATCAAATGGAAGAAAGTGTTTTGAATGACCCGGTACGGATTAGCATCTAGATGCAGAAAACCTTTCAGGATAACGTTGGTACTTAAAAAAAAAAAAAAAAAAAAAAGGGTTATTTGGCCTAGAAAAAGATAATGCTTATCCTCCATATATGATATACCGTAATCCCATGCCCGAGCTACACGTACAATGTGACAATGCGAGTATGTGACATGAAGGCTTGCATGGTTTCCACGTTCCTATGCATCAGGTCTCTACGTGTAAGCATAATCTCGATCAAGAACCTCTTCAGAAACAGTGTATAATTCATCATTTTCAGCTCAATGTGTTCTAGTCGCAACATGTCTGAAACAGATCAAACCTATCGATCGGCCCTGCCAAGTTCAGGTAACTAATCTGTAAGGTCCTGAAACTTGAATCAGTTGAATGTCTAATTAGGTTAGCAGACTCGTATCTAATTTGGAAATTGGTGCAGATTCCGTAAGAGATATATTCTTATGGAAGAAGAAGAAACAGAGTGTGCTTCTTCTTTCGATAGCAACAGCAACATGGGTTTTGCTCAAAGTCTATCTCTTCAACTTCCTTACTGTAATTTCATGGGCGGCCATGTTCGTTGTTACTTCTCTGTTCCTCTGGGCCAACATACTTAGGTTCTTTAACAAGTAACTAACCAAGCTCTCCTGCTTTCCAATATCTTTATTTATCTTGTTTTCCATACTTGGTGCTGTGGATGATCATTGTTCGAGTATTATTTTTGTTTAATTCAATTTATTGTTTGCAGAGAACCTCCAAACTTGTATGAAATGTTGGGGGTAACAGAGGAGACAGCTTTGAGGACTGCGAATAGCATTCGATCGTGGATTGAAGAAGGAATTCGATGGATGTTTTGGGTGGCTGCCGAGAGAGAGTGGTTTGTGTTTGCCGGGACCGGCGCTGGTTTGTGGTTACTCTCTCGTGTAGGGAGTTACTTTGATCTGCTCACCCTTCTTTATACAGGTAAACAACAAGTGAAAGTAGAAAGTAGTACCATGTTGCTCTGAATTACTCCTATATAGTCACCATGCAGGGTTCACGCCTTCACCATTTTCAATTTGGTCAGTTTTGGTTCGTAATTGATGAATTTTTATTGTTAAAAGAATTTGAGCATAGTTTGTTGCAAGTAGATAGCATGGATTGGGCATTTGAGCATATATAGATCTATTAAGTAACGTCAAATTGAACATGCATATTCTACGTAGGTGACCAATATAGTGGAATGAGAAGAGATCTAATGGTGCTAATCCAATACATCACATTTATCAATGTGCTAATCTCATATCATTCCTTTTCTAGTTCGATCGGTTGTCTTAGGGCCAGTCAATCGTTTACTTTACTTCATATCTGATATTTGGTGGTTCTGGATGCTGTGCACAGGCGTGGTTATGGGCATGACTATACCTGTGATATATGCGAGGTACAAGGAAAATCTCAAGAGAAGTGAGGAGTGGGTGAAGGGGCAGACAAGGAGGTACTATGACATGGTGGATGAGAAGGTAGTGAAGAATATAAAGAACAAGGTGACGGTCACCAAAGAGAATTTTAAGGAGAAGAAGGTTGAGTAGCTCGCTGTAATGTGATCTCTCCGGCCTACACCGTATGGTGATCACGCGTACATACTGTTGTATTGTTCGTGTAGTTTTGTATATAGCTGTATATCATGTGGTTTGATCTATGTGAGAATGAGATAAAATTAGACTGTTTCAAATGGACAATAACATTGTCATTGTGTAGGGCGATGATTATTAAATACTGTACGTAGTTATCACTTCTATAAATTGTGTTTTGTTCGGTAGCATATGCAAAAAAAAAAAAAAAAAACATTCAGATGATACAGAGGGTACCGATAGACTAAGATGAGACATATAGGTGATCTTCAAAACTCGATCGCGGCGAGTAAATTAAGAATGTCCATAAAAGAAAATAAAAAGGAGTGTCCCCTTGATCCCTTGTTTCAAAAGAACTGTCCTATGACCTTAACCGCCATATAGTATGGCGTGACCTTGGAAATGTGGCGATGAGTTCTTGTAACCATAGAAATGCTTTTCAATATCTACAAATGAGCGTGCCATGGAAATGTGGCAATGTCTTCTCATGCTTCTCCGACCTTTTTAAGACATTAGAGAGATGATGATTAGTTTTGACTAATTTTGTGGCATATGGTATTGCTAATCATGGTTATCTTCGTGAAGCCAACTTTGTTGCTCGACCTTTTTAAGACATCAGAGAGATGATGATTAGTTTTGACTTCATTACTTTTAGATGTCTTTCGTGAAGCCAACTTTGTGGCTTATGGTATTGTTAATCTTGGTTATCTTCGTGCACCTACTTATATTGGAATGATAGTGTTTCAAGTGAGGCTCTTCGATATTGTAAACTTTTAATGTCCTAATTGTTTTAATTTATGAAGGTTTTTTTTTTTCCTTATCAAAATCACACGATTTCCTCAACAGTTTTCCCGGTCTAGAGACTAATCAACGTCAAGAGGTTGAGTTAGCACGCTTCCTCCCCAATTTACTATATAAAAAAGGGTGGTCGACTGCTCATAAACACTATTCATGTGAATAGTGTGCGGGCGATTTTGCCCCAGCTGATGGGTTATGTAATCCTGTATCTACCTTTCATTTCAACTCAAGGTATAATTTTTTTTTTCACCGCTCCTCACTCTCTCTTCAACTCAAGGTATGATTATACATGGGAGGTATAATCCTGTATCTACCTTACATGTTTGAAATGCAGCTAATCATGGCTGTTCCACCTTAAAATTGAAGGAAATTGGCTGGCTTAATTGATTATATTAACACGAGAATTTCTGGGAAAGGATCTCTATAAGCTACATCAAAGTTCTTGTGGCGGGAGATTGGGGGGGGGATGTGCTAGGAGACTGCTTCAAACCAAGCTCTAGGAGACTGCTTCAAACCATACAAAAACTTCTTCAACTTACAAACCTAGCCAGCGTCACAATGTCTACTTTTGAATCAATCTAATGAGGTAATTTATATAGTTTTTTTTTTTTGAAGAAATGGACAACCCTTTATTGATCAGCATAAACCGTACATAATCTGACAAAAAACTATTACCTAAACAACATCATCTTTTTTAGCAATGAAACACATCCAACGTAGTTCAATTCACACATGTGAATATCAATGACACATGTGAATCAAACGCCACTGGCGTCATATTTCTTCGACAACAGAAGCAAGAGTATAACCAACCCCACTAACCCCCCCCACTTCAGAAAAATTAAAAGTAAATAATACAAAAAGTAAATATTTAGCCTAGCTAGCTAGGCCCAGGCCCAACCAATTAACCCAAGCAGCAACATGGGTCAGGACCAAGGCCCAACCTAGGGCACCCTAAGCAGACCACCACTCGCAACCTCCGTCGCCAGAAGTCGCCACAACAGCGCCCAATCTCGTCGCCGTGAAGCCGAGACAGGTCGTCGGGCTGAGCCGTAGCAAAATCGACCCGAAATGGACCGGACCCAGATATGCACAAGTCGCTGCTGCCTCCCCATACAATAACACTGCACCTTCAGCCATCCCCAGCGTGACCGAGACCCAGTCGAGCGCACCAGTGTCGATCGAACGAACCAACTACTTGGCCGACTGATCAGATCTAAGATAATTTATATAGTTAGGTATAAGTCAACGATTAAAAGATTTTCTATGAAGCAACTACGTTATCGATATTTTGTCTTAACTTAATAGCCACTTAAGTTTTGACCCTTCTAAATTGAGTTTCTAGCTTCGCCACTGTCTGTATCAAGGAGACTCTGATGCGATGTTTGATCCCCAAGCTCTTTTAATGTTACTGGTGCACACACGTCACCATTTTAAGATCATTTTCATTGAAGTTTTAATGTCTATTTTTTTTTTGCTCTCATATTTTTTTTTTTTTTGGAGAAACATGTACTTTCTTTTTTCTTTCGGTTACAATTAGTCACCTAATCAAGATGCTATAGACAACTTATCCATCGCATCTAAATCTGGAAGTTTTGCCTGAATAGTCGAAATACGTTTTGAGTTGAAGAGCTGATATGATGTAAACTGAAGCCGGCCATCTAACAAGATGAAAGCGCCATTATTAAGGCTTAGCAGATCTTTTCACTGAAGGAAAGAGGCGATTCAGATTCAATTTTCATTGATGAAATAGGCATCACCTCACAGATTTGGAATTCAGAAATGAAAGAGCAGGAATATGGCAATACCAACTGCCTAACTTTAGAGTCTCGAGCGATGGGCTATGATGCAAATGTAGCCAGTGCTTGGCGCTAACTTGTTACCCCTTGCGCATACCCAAAAGGACAAAGAAAAACACCCAGACAATAATATATTAAAGGTGTGATAACATAGGGCAACAGACCAGTGTATTGAAATTTGTCTCATTTAAGATACCACGAGTTAACTAAAGATGTCAACAATAATATCCATCATGTAAATCTAGTTTTGCTTAACAAAATTTCATCAACGCAAACTATTAAACATAAACACCCGAAGCAAGCAGCAAGAACAAGGATCCAAAACCCTGCACAAAAAGATGAGAAAATAGAGTATAGTTTCAATAGAAAATAGAGGACTCCAAATAAAACGCACCAAAAAGAGAGAGGCCACAGTTCCCGTAGTAAACTCCTTAGCAAGACTGCGGCTTTTCCTGGAAGAGGTCGCTTCATAGCTGCAATAGATATTTACACAATCAACTATACTATAAAGAATGGATTAATACAAAATCTGACAAATGTGTTCACATAAAGAAATAAAGCTAATGTTACATGAGCAGCTTGCAACAATACTACACCATGCAAAACCTCAATCAGTTAAAGACAATACATCAGAACTCACAACTGCAGGCGTAAGTTTGAGATCAAGATCCCAATGCTCAAAACTGCCCTCGACAAAACTGTAGAATCCGCCCTTTAGACATACCCGTTTGTTTGTGACTGCCTCTCTAACAAACGGGTATCAACAAATTTCTAAGTGAGACATTCACAGCCTCCTGCATAAAGTTCACAATTCACAACCATTAGTATATATTTAATTATGTATAGCTATGAAGTTTTGATCTGAACTGTTTAACTTTGTTTCCTGCACCGCAAGGCTAACTAACAGTATGCTGACATAGAGATAAAGATTTCTCTAAAAACGAAGTAATGAAAAATTACCTTCTCCACGCTGGTGCATTGGTCTGCAGAACCTAAGTTACCGCATGCGATCTTAACTTTGGTCTTCGCTGGTGCACAAATTTTCACCCAGTTCTCAATGGCACTGGAAATTTAAAAATCAAACAGTAACTGTTAATCCAGAAGTGCAAAAACGGTTCATCCTAACTAGGATTAGGTAGACAATACAGATAAGGTTTAGGTGCACTTGTGCCGCATGTGCAGTATATCTGTAATCTGTCATAATTAAACATGTTAAGAATGAATGAAGCATCCTATGGCTGCAGTAAATTTTAGAGAATCTGATTTAGAATATAATGGCGATTAGCTACTGATTGTGCTTATTTCTAATGCTTTTAGGACTGTTTCATGTTCCAGATTGTCTTAGGCTTTATTATTTTCTAAAGTTTTTAGATGGCTTAGAAGTTTTAGGATTCCCAGTTGTTTTCGATCTATTCTAGCTCTTATATATAGGAGGCATTGTAATGGTAGAAGAGACAGAATTGAATGAAAAGATTATTACTTCCTAAACCTCCAGCTCTCATCTCTCTTCTGTTTCCTCTCTTTTCCCTATCTATCTTCTGTTTTATCTCTACTCCCTATCTATTTTCACCAGCTCCTGCATTAATTTGTGGCAATCGATCCGTCATAAAGTACTTGTTCTTCTACTTCTACTCTCATCACTTCCACTGTTCTAGATTATTGGACGCTTAAAAAATTATGGTACCGCGCTACTGAAAATAAGTTTCTCTTACTAATATTCCTTTCTATTCATGATTTGGACATGACCACCAATCACTGTGATCTTTTTATAATGTTTATAGCAATAACAATAATACCACAAGGGAATGAGAAAGAAACTATTGGAAGTCCTTAAAACCCAAGATTCTAAAACTCCTACTGAATATGCATACGCGGTGTAGCTAGCTAATTGTAACTTAAACTTTGATTATTCAACTTTTGAAGCTAATACAGACAAAGATGCTTCTTAATTGTATCTATAATCGAAGTCTTACCTATCGGTGGTCACATCGTCCGGGATCGACATGAGCGCCTTTATACCGCCGCAGCAGCTGTGCCCGATAACACCAATATTCTCCACCTGCAAATCAGAAATCACACAATTCTATTTTCTTAACAACGTTTCTGAACAAAAAGGTGTACACTACTTGCACTTAACAATTAACTTGATTCCTTATCCACCAACTATTGAGCTTCCACTCCCTTTTCTTAGGAAGATTAAAGAAAAGGACAGAGACTCGAATGACTAGGAGAACCTTATTGAGCACAGGCCACAGGCCACAATAGTCAATTACATGTATTTCAAACCAGAAATCATCCATGATAGAATAAAGACCCGGCCACTTCGATTTTTGATAACTTTTAAGCATATTCCATCATTTTGGTCTAAGCCATTATCATTATACACCAGTCATAACCATGCGCAATTGTGACAAAGATTAAGAGCTAACCGTGCCGAATGGAGGAACAATGTTGGCGATGTTTCGGACCACAAAAGCCTCCCCTGGTTGAAAATTGAGGATGTGGGAGGGGCACACTCGAGAATCTGAGCATGCAGCTAGCATAAACTGCGTTGACAATTTATGAAAAGCCGTTCAGATTTGATCCTAACTATAAAAGAAGTACTATTGAGTATTCATTCATTCAGATAAAGCATCTCAGAGAAACTGACCTTGGGGCTTTGGGCGGTGGCGAGCTTGCCGTAGAAATCGACATCTTTCCTGTAAAATAATAAATCACATAGCAAACTGGAATTCGTGTCTAAGTTGGAATTAAACTTGGTTACTGATTACGTTCGTTAGCAGATAGAGATTGAGAATCTGTGTCCGATTAGGAGTGCTAGTTGATTACAACGTCCCTGCCATTCTGAAATTAATAATGTCTGGACTAGCGACAATGCTCAACATCTACCGAGAGCGCTTATTTGCTGCGGATTGGGTACCGTGCAGGGGCCGTGGTGATTGCGTATCAGGAGACCAGATGATTCCACCTTGTGATGATGCACTCATGATCCGATTTATGTTCTACAAGAACACCATGTTCACTTTTGCACCAGACAGATATATTCAAGAGCATTGGATGATCCCCCAATTCCCAACAAAAGCCATAATGGTCCGTCCCTCTGAGTTCTATAACCACGATGCTACTAGTATTCTGCAATCTCCTTCAGGGCGTATGATGATAGACTTTATGAACACCCATTTTCCTCCCAGAATACAAAGTACTCCTAGTGCCTAACGTTGTGCAAAGACTAGTTGATCTTGTTCAAAGTTCCATTGGATCAGAAACCGAGGGTTTTATTGATGTCCATATATCTCACACAGTTGAAATTTTTCTTTTACTTAATGATGATGAATCGAATAGACCGTGTATGGAGGGTTTTTTTAAATCTACGAAACGTGGGACATGTGCTATTTGTTTAGACGACTAGATTGAACGTGATGATGGTATTACCTTGCTTGCATGTTTTTCATGGACCTTGCATTTACAAGTGGCTGGTGATCAATCCCAGTTGCCCCGTTTGCTGCCATACTTTGAAAGCACCTGCACTAGCACCGTGGTTTAATATACCTTTGCAGGATGTAATTTGGTTGTCGCATTCCTTCGTTGGTGCAGTAGACAATCAAGAAATTTCTCAAGAACTTTCAATTCCGACGCATTCCTCTGTTGGCTTAGTGGATAATCAAGAAATTTCCCAAGAACTTTTCATTCCAACACATTCTTCTGTTGTTTCAGTGGATAATTGAGTTACGATGTCTAGTAAGATCTGGAAATTCATGAAAAAGTTTGTAATGTCTTGAATAATAATGTAAGCATTTGAGCTTTGTTGGTGTATCAGTACAAAATTTCTAGTGCAAAACCGAATTTGGGTGTTGCATTCAAGCATTTAGACAAACATTATACAATAAAAGCTTAGACAATAAAAAAAAGAAAAAAAAAAAAAAACAAGCAACTGGTACATTTTAAAGTTAAAACGTGTGGAATTACCAACGAGACTTGATTTTGATCATACAAACGGGAATTGTATATACGCTAATGTGATAAACTTATTTGGGATTATCCCCTAATATGTGGACACAATATGGGTCATGGCAACGGCAAAAAACGTCTTGTCGATGTCTAGAAAAAGGGGGAGGTGTCGCCGACGCTAATAGCGACACACCCGGTCTAGACACCATTTTGTCAAAATTACTCACGTCAGCTCATGACAATACAACCGTTGTGGATCTTTGGATCACTGGTTCAAGATTGTCAAGCTCCTTTAAATTGTGAATGCATACAAAAAAAGGTATGGAAAATCAATATGAGGACAAGAACGTCATTCCCATGATCGCGAATTTCAAAGATTCGGATCCTGCTCTAGCCGAATCCTGCTCTAGCTACCCATGACTTTGATGTCATCGGCTAGACATTGATTTTCGTTCCAAGATTATGTACTAGGCGTTTGTATCGACATCCTTCGTCTATTTGAGACCCCGATGTACTCACATTAGCAATAATGAATGTCTTGAGAATTTTTTCGAAGTGAAACTATTCTCCTCTTATGGTTCATATTGATTTATAATCAAGATGTACACTTACATCGTCCTTAGAAACATGGCATATTGTGCCGATTTTGGTCTCTTCCTTTGAAGGTGACTCATGACACTGCATCCTCAAAGATGATCGCACATGTGTTTCCGGTTAAGTCTTCTACCCTATAGCGGATTTTTCATCATCAATTGTTCAACTAGGCTCATCCAAGCTCAGTGTGATGTCTTAGAATTGTCCGAAATTAAGGAGATAATGGTTTTAAGTGTGCCTCGCACTACCGACCCTCCACGGACATACCTGGTCATACTAACTTGGAGTTACCGAAAACTTTTGATTTTGGATCCCCCTATGCTATTAAACCAATTGCCGTCTTGCAAAAGACGTTGAAGACTTATCAAAGCTGGAAAATATCATCATAATCGGATCCTCTAGGTCCTCTGAGTTAGTTTATGTTTATGTCAGGGAGCTTTTGCTAACTAGTCATAGAGGTTTACAACCTTAGAACGACCGAAAGGACTTGGTTTTGATCATACACACGTCACTTTTGGCTAAGGCAAAAGCCTACACGCCACCTGCAAGCTTCATAGCTTCACACATGTCAATTCTGCGAAAAACAGCAATCTGTCCCTTCTGGAAAGTCAATTTCGTTTGAGCTTTGTGAACAGCTCCGGATGACCAGACATTGAGCTTTATATCATTGGAAAGCTCTACGAGTCTAGTTTTCAGAATTTTTCGCAGTTCATCCATATCTATTTTAACGAAGAAGTTATGGCTGTTTTAGTGCGCAAAGGTAATTCTGCGCGGAAATTTTATGCACTCAGGATTGCAGCTTTTCGTAGCTTCTTTCAATCCTTTTAAATGGTTCAAGTGGAACTATTTACTCGCCTATCTACTCCTTGTAGATATGTCTCAGAGACATTAAGTGTTTCGCAGATAGTGGAACTATATGACAACATTCTAAGGAACCATGTTAAGTTTTAAAGACATTCTTGCTAATAGTTTTCATTTGAAAACATTTGAGAGAATGAACAAGAATCTTTTGTGTATACCTCCTCATGAATGCGAACTGAAGCACATCTTGGAGAAGTTCATGAGTCAATATAGTTGACTGTATGTCACTATGATTCGAATATCGAATCCCATGTTGTCGCCAAACATGATATTTGGGACACCGACTCATATAGGCTTTGGTTTGACCAAATTGATCAACCTGGAAGAGATATAATGGTCCAAATTTTGAGAAATTCTCATGGACATCTATTCTTCCGCTCAAAACGAAGACATTCGAGATCTAGCATCACCATGAAGCATGGTGGTGACCCGGGGGACATTGACGTCACCCGAACACGACTCCAACTTCATGGAGTCGCCCGGTCAATTCCTCAAGCAATTGAGGTGCACCGGCCTTCCCTCGATATCACATTGGCCCCCTGCAATGCTCATTGCTCGTTTTGAAAGCTTATTCTTTAGCTAAATTAGGAGTGAGACCCTCCTACGCTAAATAACACAAAAGTGAACATTCTATTTTACATCAAACTATGTAGATAGATACAACCAACTTGTGGACACCTTTTTATGTTTTATGGTGTTGGTTGAAGTGTTAACACACTGGTCACGTGTTACACTATCTTCTGCTTATGCTGCTTATATTTCTATGGGCTCACTACCCATTCTTTAAAGAAGTTTATCGGGATGTAAGTTGAAGTGTCCTGTACCACATGTTCACACGCAATACGGTCTCACCGAGGCTACGACCAAGCAACTTTAGCTTGTCGCTCGAACATTATTGATGCGCACCAATCTTTCTATTGCGTCTTGGGGCTATGCAATATTGCATGCAGCTTTACTATTCATCTAAGACCCATCATCATTGAATTTTGTTGTACTACAGCTCGTGACTGTGTATCAGGATTGACACGAAATTGCAATCCTTGAGCTCGGCAGGATTGAAACAGATCTCCAATCCTTGAGCTCGGCTAGATGTTATTTCTAGGTGTCAAATCGCATCGTTACTGCGTACAATAATGGGTCATTTGAGATGAATAAGTTTAGGTTGGATATGACTCCACCTATAATCCGCATATGTAAAAACCTTGTCAGGCGATCTCATTTTTTGTCACTTTGATGAGACAATATTCCCACCGTTAGGGGGAGATAAGAACACAAGTGTTCAAGTGGAACGACGTGAATTGTCGTGGTTTGTCCCCACTAAGTCTCATCTTGATCCCAAATGCTTAAAGTGTTAAAGTAACGAAATCACATGCTGCAAATATGTCTGCAAGGATTGATGTCCTACAAAAGGACATGGCGTGACCAAAAGAAGTTGGTCTTGGCGCCATCACCATGGATGGTGATATGGTGACACCATATAATGGCAAAATTGGTATCACAAGGCCGTGTGGCTCCCTAAAAGGAGGGAGGCCCTTAGGTTTGATATTTTCTCGCACTAGAAGAAAACGAGCTTGGCACAACCTGATCCATTGATCAGTGATACTCAAATCCGTCTCATGAAGTCTGAATTGTGATTATCGTTGGGGGACGCCTCAATGTCAAATCCAATCCATATAGAGATCTCTACAAGTATTACACTAGTGTACATGAGGACGTGAGATAATGAGTTTACTATCGAACCACCCTTCGTTGATGGATATCAACTTAGTTGATTGGCCAAATGGAAAGATTCGATCCAGCATTAACAAAGAGATAGGTCCTTGGGCAGGTGATGCCGCCACCGCAAGCTAAACCCTATCAACTATACCTTTGTTAGATAGCGTAGTGAGAACAAGAGCTTAGACTCATGTTATGGCGCAAGGTCTCTCACTTATACTCACTGAGATTGACTACGATGAGATATGCTCTCATAATGGATGTCATTGAACTCCACTACTTTGTCAGTTTGGTAGTTTCCGAATAACTGAACATGCAGTCTATGAATGTGGTCATAATAACATCTCTATGGGATCAGAGATATACATGAAGATCTTAAACATACTTCATTCATCTGAATCAAGTGGCTCCAAACCATAAGAGCACGCGTTTGCTAAAGGTATTGGAACGCACATGAACTCTACTTGATTTGGAAGGGATATGGTGAATTATGCCTTTGCGTGTTCATTCCGGATTTACATGGACTCTTGATGGATCAAGAGATGCTAATATGTATCAACATCCGAAGAAAAAGATCTTGGGAAGACATGGTCTCGATAAGGCACTCGATGACTGTATTGATGATGACTTTCCATCAATCGGCTTAGGCACTCTATAACTAGTGAGGCCTACATATACTCCCATGATTAGTCAAGGTCTTTGCTTTAAAGAGAGATCAATTGTTTTGTCTAAAGCAAGATGACAAATATGTGTTAAGAGATGAAGTTCCCATCTAAGTACAATAAGACGCATCAATGTACTCAACACAATACGAAAGACTTGACATCTTATTCGCTATGAAAAGTTGTAAAGTTAAGTGTAGCTATGCGTCCACGCAACGAAAATGTAATGGCAGTAACTCCTTTTTTCAATACTTAATGGTATGAAAGGTTGAGGCTTATTCTATCCCTACATAAGAAAGACACATCAAAAGCGAAATCATAATCTGCCAAGTTTTGTAGGTCAAATTCCACGGAACCTACAGGAAATCTCACTCACTGGAAAATGGTGAAATTGGTATCATTGGAAAGGTCTATGTGTCTACTTTCTAGGGACACAAACCATTTGATCATACCTATCATATTGAGTGAGGTTATGGCCGTTTTCGTAAAGTAGGACGAATCTGTCTGAGAATCTGATTTTGGCAAAATAGTCAACTTTGACAGGACTTTGTGAATAGCTCCTGACGAACCAGAATGTGTGTGATATACAATTGGAAAGCTAAATGAGTCTAGTTTCCAAAACCGTTTACGGTTCGTTCATATGTATTCCTAGAGGAAGTTACGATTGTTATAGTAACTGAAGGTCATGATGCGCGGAAATCTGATTTCCTGCACGAACTTATGTTTTGAGTTCACAAGCGGCCTTCTCCTCAAGATCTAAGTGTAAAAGATCATTGAGGACAATACGGCATGATTTAGTTAATCATTGCCCAATACCACATTTGAAGACATGTTAAAGAGTATTGACATGCTAAGTTGTTGAAACTTCTGTGATTAGTAAGAATCAGGAAGAGCCCTATGATTGATGTAAAGATCAGCGGGAGGTGCGAACTTCAGGGGGGGAGCATAGCACATGATACATGTCACTATCAAATGTGAAGGGTGCGTTGTACTCTTTTTCTCCTACGATCAAGGTTTAGTTTTCTCCCACAGGGTTTTTGTGACTTGACGAGGTTTTGGACGAGGAGGAACAGATCAGCACCATCGGCATATCAGTGCGTGCACAAGGGGGAGTGTTCTAGGATATTCTGATCAAATGTGAAGGGTGCGTTGTACTCTTTTTCTCCTACGATCAAGGTTTAGTTTTCTCCCACAGGGTTTTTGTGACTTGACGAGGTTTTTGACGAGGCAACAGATCAGCACCATCGGCATATCAGTGCGTGGCACAAGGGGGAGTGTTCTAGGATATTCTGTATCTTTTTAGATATTCTTTATGTGTGCCTTGACCTTATGCTAATATGATATGTAGTTAAACTAGATCTATGTATTCATATCCTTACCATATTGGTATTGTGTAATTCCCTATATAAAGGGCTCCTATCAATGAATAAGATGACGATTCTCTTGCTATCTCTTTGTCTCTACACTTTATCCTTCATCAAAAATGAGTTTGTTGGTATTTTTCCCACCAAACTCTAGTTGTTCCCTTCAATTTAGCTGCTGCAAAAGAGATCTTTCGCTCCTTTGCCAACTGATGTCATTTGAAGTAACTTTCCAAGCCATGTAGCCAATCAAGGAATACCTCAGGATTGCTGTCACCATTGAAATCAACAATATCTAATTTTACGCCCCTTTCTGAAGCAGACTGTCTTGACTCTCCACGCCTAGAATCTGATCCTGAAAATGAATCCTAACCACTGTTTTTTGAATTCTCCTTAACCAAGGCAAACATATACTGAAAACCACGTTCTAAAGAAGTCAGTTTTTCAAGCACCTCCTGGAACATCTTCTTTTGGCATTCAGATTCTTGAGACAAACTGTCCACTTTGGATGAGAGCTCTGCGTTAGTAACCATTGTAGTGCTCAGGGTAAGGTGAAGGTAAAAAATAGGATGTTTTGGTTCTGATACCAAATCTGATGCAGGGAGCAGCAAGAGATAGTGTGAGAGTAAATAGGGTGGGCTGGAGAGTGTTGAGGGATTATAGAAAACAGAAGGATTTTAGGAGGAAAGGAGTTTCTTAGCTGAAGAAGGGAGAAATAGAATAAGGGAGGTTAGGGGAGAGGATACAAGGTCAAGTCTTCAAAAGATAAACTTTTATTTCATTCCAAAACTGCCTTCGGATTACATTAGAAAGCCATATTTATAGGCTTCAAGTAAAACCCTTAGACTCCTAGAATACCATAAGACTAATATAACTGATTAATAATAAGACTCTTAAATACTTAAGACTTAAAGAGACACACTCAAGACTCTTTAAAACACTAGACTCATAATTATTATTTTCATAACTGAAAATAAACTTTGTAACTGAAAATAAACCTGTTAATACCTTTAAACTACTAAGTAGATTTTTCTTTGGACCAAAAAGGGTCGGGCTTAGTCTTTGGCTTCCAAACAGGATATTTCTATTCCAGCCAGCTTATGACTGCTCCATTACTCAGCAAGACCACGCTCGACTTCGTCCACGATCTCCGCCGCAAGGAGGTCCGGCGAATGGTCGGGTTCTTCTACAGACGGGTCGAGTCGTCGGTGAACGTGGGGGAGCGGATGTTTCTGGACACGCTGAACGTGGTTACCAACATACTGTGGGGCGGAACTGTGAGGGAGGAGACGCTGGGCTCGGGAGGGAGTTCCGGGAAGTGATATCGGAGGTAACGAGAGCTGCTGGCGAAGCCGAACGTCTCGGACTTTTATCCGGGTTTGGCCCGGTTTGACTTGCAAGGCGTGGTGAAGCAGATGGAGGGAATTGTGAAGAGGTTTGATGCGAAATTTGGAAAGGTGATAGATAAACCATAAACGGCTGAGGATGGAGAAGGAAGGTGATAAGGACGAGGAGAGTAAAGATTTTGTGAGTTTTTTTACTGCGGTTAAAAGACGAGAGAGATTCCAAGACGCCGCTTGCTATGACCCACATCAAAGTCTTGCTTATGGTACGTCGTGTTTATTTTTTTAACTTTTCATATGTATTGAGGAATTAAATTTTGAGCTTAAAAAGCATTTTTACGTATATTGACACTGTTAAAAAAGATTTTGATTTAACTTTGACCTTACTATTGTTACTCATCTGTGTTTCTATTTTTGGTTTGTTTTGTTAATGATTCTATCTAGATGGGGTACTTGATCATACGTGTAATTGTTTGTATAACAGTATCTATGAATTAAACGACTACTATCATTTACTTTAGTAGCATAAGTGCGTGGTTTGTGAAAATATATATCTACCGCAAGCAATATGGTGTTACATTCTTGGTTCTTTATCTCTATTTCAGCTTGATGTGGGAAGAAGAGGATCCTCCATGGTTGGAGTGTGATATTCAATATAATGTTACATATATTTAAGATTTCTAAGAACAGCTAAATTAACAAGTATTTTGTTTTTGTAGTTTGGAAGAATCGTAATGTAAAAGAGCAATAGAGCATCAATTTTCAAAGGATTTCATTAAAACTTGCATATGGTGGGGTATATGGGGTGATTATTAAAATTGTTAATTGGTTAGTTTCCATTGCAGTGACTCTTTTATTCTTTGTGATGAGTATTTGAATAATAGGAAAGTTAATCTTATATTAAAGATATACTCTTCTTTCAGGTTGATTTGATGGGCAAGGCACGATAACTCCAAAAGGGTCTCTTAATCGAATTAGAGGACTTGTGAATACTTATACTTCAAAGGGTTTGATTAGCCTCTTCCCATTTGATTTTCATCTTATTTTTTCATATACAGTATATATCTTTTCTATTTTTTGGGTATTTGGTTCGGCTGCGTACATGAATATGTGCATCAATTCCATTGACATTTTTAAAGAATATATTTTGGGTCCTCATTAGTTTGAAATGGATATTAGTGTCTGTTAGTATATTTAATCATATGAGGCATTTGATAGAAGAATTATTGATCGAAAATATTTTACCTGCTAACACTGGAGCATTTCTTTAGAACAGATTATTTACTATCTTATCTGTTGTTTAAATTCTTAACTTTGAAAAGGATATCAAATGAGGCATTCTTGGTAACTGTTATCACTTCCATTAAATTGGCAATTTTATATCATCAGTATATGTTATTACTTCTTTTCTGAATCTATTATTTGTTGTTGCTAACTATTCTACTCTTAGTGTGGCTTATTAATGGATGACTATTATGTCTACATATCTTCAGGGCATCGATTGATTCTAGAACCATGTCCATGGCCATGATCAAATTGATTTCAGAACCTGTTTTGGCCACACCAATAAGTCTGGGTATGCAAAGTCTCTTTTAGTTGTTGCGGGCGTGCCACGCGCGGACGCGGAAAGTAGTGGTTGTAGTAGCGGGGTGCGCTTAGCCTTCTGCTTCTAATCAAGCGACTGAGGATGGAGAGAGCACCAACTCCACCGCAGGGTTCTTCAGATTCGCCTTGCGTACTGGGCAAGGTTTTACAGTAGTCCGCCTGAGCGTGAAAATATCGATACTCGACGTAGGATCGAGCAGAGCTTCAATTGGAAAGGAGAGGAAAAAAGACAAAGCTCCGGAGAGCGTACAGGGAAACGAAAGCAAAGCTCCGAGGAGCGTCTTGAGGTTCAACTGTGTTGAAGGTATTGTTTTTGTAATTGTTGAGTTGTTGATTTGTTGTGTGTCTAGAGAGAATCCTCGAACTCTTTTATATAGAGCTATTTAGGGCCACATGTATTGGCCCAAAGCATGTCAAAGACTTGTAGAAGTCAACGATAAATGTGGCGTAGGCGATGTTAATCACTTGCTAGACGTGATTATCCTTTGGCGAAATCTCCTCCACTCCGCATGCAAACTTGGACTTTGTAGTTTAGGATGATTGAATCCTACTTCAACACATCTTCATTCATGCATTTGATTGGAGGGAAGCCGTACGTAATTGCACTTCCATGCAATCAAGGATAACTATGCTCTTATTAAAAATGCTGGCGGGATCTCTTTTCCAAGCCATGAGGCCAGATCAAGATGCTCCTATGCATGCACACGTACCCTTCATGCAATTAAGAGATAACATTCTCAACCAATGCAAACCACTTGCCATGCACGGAGCCACTTAGGGATAAGTGTTGACTCCCTACCTCAATTAAACATCAAATCAGCTCGCGGCCCTTTGATCTCCTTTTTTTAGGCGAACTCTTCTCCTCGCATATGACTCCGCCACGCACACACTGGACTTCATGTACCCATGTTGCACATGTGATCACTCCTTATTAAACAATAATTAAAGATAGCCTTGCTTTTGTCGTGTTCTACCACGTCTATGTGCAACATATCCTTATCCTCTTTAAATGTAATTATTCAATAAAGGAGTCCACCTCTAAGACTATCTCTCCTATGCGAAGTCCTCCTGTGCGAACTCATACGCAAGCTCGCCTATCACCTCGCGTGCAACCTGTCACCTCGCCTAGCATGTGAATATCCAGCTCACCTGTCACCTTGCCTTCATCACCTCGCGTGCAACCTTATACTTCGCAAGGTCCTCCATCTGTTCCGCATGCAAACTGTATCATCTAGTTCGCATGTCTCTGCCGGCGAGGTAACCCGCCTCTAAACCTAATATATTTCAGGCTCGCCCGTATGACGTGGACCATGAATTTAATTAACATTCACTTTAGACAAATATGTCCAGTAAAATATTAATTTGGGTGTAAACATTGCTCTCCAGCCTCGAAGTCATGAATGTCAAGAATGACTGAAGAGGTTTGTGTTCATGCTGCTCCAAAGTCACTGGTATTGGCTCGGTTCATACATCAAATTACTGTGAGTAAACAGGCCTGTAAATAAGCTTTGAAACTCAAGTACCCAGCAACAAAGCATTGTAGCGAAGCTGCTGAACGATCCGCCTATTACCATATTAATCAATTGATGATCAATGAACTTAACATAGGTACCTTAGCGTTGAAAGATAACTTGCGTAGATAATGTCCTCGAAGAGATATGGCTCGAACGAATGTGTCTTGAGCTCGAGTAGATAATGTCGTCGAAGAGATGTGGCTCGAACAAATGTGTCTTGAGCTCGAGTAGATAATGTCCTCGAAGAGATGTGGCTCGAACGAATGTGTCTTGAGCTCAAGTAGATAATGTCCTCGAAGAGATGTTCATCGCATGGATGTTCCTCGCGGCCAAAACTTGTTGACTTGCCACAACTTGTTGACTCGCCAAAACTTACTCGAGTAGACGTCCACTTTGACTGGACTCAAAAATTGCCCTTCGTTTGAGCTCTTGGCGATGGCGAACCATCTTCTTGATATTCAGATCATGGAGTGATTTTGCTGCCCCCCAGTACAAACCAAGGAGAGTCAAACAAAAGGTCTATGTCTGCGAATGGTCGCATAATCTTGAAAACTTTTTATTTTTTTATTTTTAGAGGCCACATGGATTGGCCTAAATACTTTTTATTTTTTTATTTTTAGAGGCCACATGGATTGGCCTAAATAATAACCAAGACACCTCAAGAAGGGTCTAAAGTCTGAAATCTGAAATATTTGGAACACATATTTTTAGAGGCCACAGGGATTGGCCTAAATAATGACCAAGATACCTCAAAAAGGGTCTAAAGTCTGAAATCTGAAATCTGAAATCTGAAATATTTGGAACACATCTCTATCTTATATGTGTCCCCCAGTTTTGATGTCTGTTCGCCGATACTTGGGGAGAACGAAGAACATCAAAACTTTAGTATGCCCCCCAGTAAAGGAGTTGTAGTACCGTGCATCATTGAAGTTAGCAAACACCGAAAAATATCGTGGATCGGCCTTGAGTAGATCCCGGTGTATGAATAAAGGTACACAAAACTTGTATGGATGCCCCCCAGTAAAGGAAAGCTCGTTGCAAGGTCATGAAACACATTGAAAAAGCACATTGCAAATTCACGCGTATCCTGACCTGTCTGCATTCAAACTGCCATAACTCTCTCCAGGAATGTTGGAATGACAAACTGTAAAATCCTCTAGAAAATAGACATCTTGAGCTTTCTGGTGATATAAGGCTCGCCTACTAGTTCCTCCTAGATCATCTCAGTTTAATCGGCGAAGTTGACTGTCCTGTAGTGGCTGTTGCAACTTTCAGCAACTATTAGAATTTCTTTTCTGACTTGACTTCGCTGGCAGCAATTCAAGGCATATGGAATGCCTACTGTATTGTCTCCGGGCCTCAGAGATAGGCCTCCAAGTAAAGTTTAAACCTTTGTAGGCAAAAACGTTGTCTTGCATTTCAGCAAAACGAAGGATCTCTTTTCGTATTTTCTGCTATTTGATTTTTTTTTTGTATTTTTTTTTTCAATGCGAGAAAGAAAGAAAAATGAAAGAAAACAGAAGTAAAAACTGAGGTAAAGCTAAGAGTAAAGGAAAGAAGAGAGTATAGCACGGTTAGTTACCCTTCATAAGGCCACGGGGGAGGTCACCAATGCTTCACTCCAAGTCTCGACGCTGTGATGCTTCTAGCATGAGACTCTCGTTGGTGAGAATTTCTAAGTGTTGAGCTGAAATGTTGTGCGGCAACTACTTGAAAATTTGAAGAAAGTAGCTCGCAGGGACTGCCTTGTTGCCCCCCAAGCATTTTTGTCATTTGGCAAAGCATGATCTTCAATTGCATCCTTATGGGCAGAATGGTGTAAAGATCTGCCTGGTCATCGACTATCATGTCATAATTCATGGTCTTATCAGGTATAGCCACGCATTGGTTATGGAAGAGGACCATGTCAGGAGCTTCACTGGTCTTGAACTCTTGTGGAGTATGATTATCTGACAGACGCAGCAACATATAGTCTTCATCGTATTCATCATAAATTGGCTCCGTCGAAAAATCACAGTAAGCTTCACCAATAGAAGAATTGATTTCTTCCTGAAACGGAGGCATACTGAAGCCGCCACAAGTATCACGTTGGGTGCAGGCTTGGCCTGTACCATCGCATATGAGTTTCTTCTGTAATTGACTCAAAGTTATATAATCAAAAGCAACGATGCCATTGCCTTTATGATTAATCAAATCACATACAGTAAAGCCATTGGCTGATTTTAGGCAAGTCACAAATCCATATGAATTGGACAAGGAAGCCACGAATTGACCTGGGGATTTGATATAGGGTTTGACCGACTTCATGCAAACGTCCAATAGCTAGGTTGAACTGATCATATCTTTGATTATGATCATATCCAGTAGCTTCTTGACTACCACCTTCCTTGATAAAACCAAAAGCCTTTTCTTTATCGCATAAGACAACTTGATCATACTTGGGTTCTTCTTGGCCAGTAGGATCATCATCTCGGTGAAGTCGTTCGAGGACACAGTTTTGCCCCCCATGTGTTTGACATGTGTCCACATATACGTCTCGCACAGGAAAGCTGGCTCCTTGGTCACCTCTCATGTGAAGTTGTGGTTCACCATCATCATCAATGTTTGAACCAATTTCTTCTTCTAAGATGGACTGTTCTGTCCTATCTTCATTTGTTTCCTGAGGAACACCGTCAGTCTTTGAGATAGGATTATTATCCAAAATTTTGCCGACCTCGACCTCAGGTTCTTTGTCATTGATTGACAAAGGAATTTCTTCTTTGGACGTGGGCTCGTCCAAAGGAAAATCTTCTCTATT
Organism: Fragaria nilgerrensis; assembly: GCA_010134655.1. NCBI lineage: Eukaryota > Viridiplantae > Streptophyta > Magnoliopsida > Rosales > Rosaceae > Fragaria > Fragaria nilgerrensis. The sequence goes on from CM020977.1 coordinate 10,089,558, forward strand.
AGATTGGCTGCTAGGCAGTTCAATCATTTTGGCAAGGATGTGCTCGTCAACCTTAGGTTTTACATTTTGGCATTGTAAAGCCTTTTCGTTTTTTCAGCAGCCTCAAGCTCACAATGTCGCTTGAGAATGGCATCCCATTTCTCTGTAAAGGCAACCCATTCAGCTTTTTTCTTTTCTTCAGCAGCCTCTCTAGCAGCCGTTTCTTCAGCGTGTTGCTTGAGGATGGCAGCCATTCGTTCGGCATGTTTTTTGCTGCTAGCAGCTCCTAGTTCGGCATATTTTCTCTCGATGGCATCTGATTTTTCTTGCCAATCATATCGCATCTTTGTTTCCGACCGTCGATCCCAATGAAGGTGACGTCAGAGACTACCCTGATCCCATTGGGCGTGCCAATGTTTTGACCACACCAGTAAGTCTGGGTATGCAAAGTCTCTTTTAGTTGTTGCGGGCGTGCCACCGCGCGGACGCGGAAAGTAGTGGTTGTAGTAGCGGGGTGCGCTTAGCCTTCTGCTTCTAATCAAGCGACTGAGGATGGAGAGAGCACCAACTCCACCGCAGGGTTCTTCAGATTCGCCTTGCGTACTGGGCAAGGTTTTACAGTAGTCCGCCTGAGCGTGACAATATCGATACTCGACGTAGGATCGAGCAGAGCTTCAATTGGAAAGGAGAGGAAAAAAGACAAAGCTCCGGAGAGCGTACAGGGAAACGAAAGCAAAGCTCCGGGGAGCGTCTTAAGGTTCAACTGTGTTGAAGGTATTGTTTTTGTAATTGTTGAGTTGTTGATTTGTGTGTGTCTAGAGAGAATCCTCGAACTCTTTTATATAGAGCTATTTAGGGCCACATGTATTGGCCCAAAGCATGTCAAAGACTTGTAGAAGTCTTCAACGATAAATGTGGCGTAGGCGATGTTAATCACTTGCTGGACGTGATTATCCTTTGGCGAAATCTCCTCCACTCCACATGCAAACTTGGACCTTGTAGTTTAGGATGATTGAATCTACTTCAACACATCTTCATGCATGCATTTGATTGGAGGCAAGCCGTACGTAATTGCACTTCCATGCAATCAAAGGATAACTATGCTCTTATTAAAAATGCTAGCGGGATCTCTTTTCCAAGCCAAGGTGAGGCCAGATCAAGATGCTCCTATGCATGCACACGTACCCTTCATGCAATTAAGAGATAACATTCTCAACCAATGCAAACCACTTGCCATGCACGGAGCCACTTAGGGATAAGTGTTGACTCCCTACCTCAATTAAACATCAAATTAGCTCGCGGCCCTTTGATCTCTTTTTCTTAGGCGAACTCTTCTCCTCGCATATGACTTCGCCACGCACACACTGGACTTCATGTACCCATGCTGCACATGTGATCACTCCTTATTAAACAATAATTAAAGATAGCCTTGCTTTTGTTGTGTTCTACCACGTCTATGTGCAACATATCCTTATCCTCTTTGCATGTAATTATTCAATAAAGGAGTCCACCTCTAAGACTATCTCTCCTATGCGAAGTCCTCCTGTGCGAACTCATACGCAAGCTCGCCTATCACCTCGCGTGCAACCTGTCACCTCGCCTAGCATGTGAATATCCAGCTCGCCTGTCACCTTGCCTTCATCACCTCGCGTGCAACCTTATACTTCGCAAGGTCCTCCATCTGTTCCGCATGCAAACTGTATCATCTAGTTCGCATGTCTCTGCCGGCGAGGTAACCCGCCTCTAAACCCAATATATTCCGGGCTCGCCCGTATGAAGTGGACCATGAATTTAATTAACATTCATATTAGACAAATACTATCCAGTAAAATATTAATAACCATCTTCATATAACAACAATTCTGTATAGTGGGGTTTGACTAGCTTATAGCTAAAATGGACAACAATGATATTCCTCATGGGTAGATTTATTAATTACATAAGGCAATTTGCCACAAACATTACTAAAAATGTTGAGGATGAAAGATGCTTGTCTTATATATTTTTCTGTAGTATCCTTAAAAACAAGCACAACAGATGCTAGCACAATGCACATGTATCAAAGTAGATGTATATATTTTTGTTGTTGTCTATCAGTAATTTGCAATCAACAAGTTTACAAATCTTTGTAATTATAGAATGATCGTTATCAGTTCATTGAAGCAAGAACATTACAGTGCATTATCATAGTAAAGCTAAGAATAGGGATTTTACTCTCTGTTTTCAAGCAAAGTTGATAACTGATACAACATTTATTGACCTTAAAAAATAGCATGTTACAGTATCGAAAGTCCGCAGCAACGCGCGGGCTATCTTTCTGAAGATGTTGATTACCAGCTTATCTTGGGGACCCATATAAGACATCCAATGCTTCCTTGATTAGTTGATTACCAGCTTATCTTGGCATCCAGGAACAAAGCCAGGAATTCAAAGTAGACTCGGCTAAACTTTCGTTTGATAATTTAGTGTTGGTTAATAATTTAGTGTTAGATAGACTCTATTGGTTGAGTTAAATCGGTTGCCTATTCCAGAAAATCAAAAAATACAGTTAACTCTAATTTGTATGGGCTTTTATTGTAAAATTTTAATGTGAATTTTTTTTGGATGAACCGTATGAATAAGATTTTTGCATTAATTTAGGTGGCAGTGTGTGTCATGATGAAATAAAGCTTTGAATTCTTTTGTAATTATGACATATGGGTTGTATAATAGACGGGCTAAAGTTAGCTACATATGTAGATTTTAAGATAATTAAGCTTAATTAAATTGAAAGGATGAAGAAAGTTGTCTGGGCTGTAGCTCGGATAAGCATGCACCATCCTCCGTCCCTGTTGCCATCTTTTTGCTGCATTGCCAGTTCATTTTCACACACCAAAATTGGAAAATCGATAATTTTGGGTCCCCTAAATTAATTAAAAAATATTTATTATTACGAACAAAAGAAAATCTTTTCAGAAAAAATAAATAAAGTTAATATAAATTAAAATTGTATCACTTAATTGTGTATGAGTGCAATCCATGTGACTATGTGAGCATGTCTGCAAAAATAATACAATTTGAGGACATAGATGGGTTTGTGTCAATATATAATTACTAGACAATGCCCGGCTGTGCTGTTGCTGCGGCCTTTTTTTTCTTGAATTCTAAACATAACAAATAATCCTCACATGTATTTGGAGAGATCCATTACAAAACCAAAACATTGTTAAACCTTGAACCAAACACCATCAACACAACCAAATCTGAAATGTTAAAACACACTATGACACTAACAAAATACATTCGTCGATTAAATGAAACCAAAAACTGAGCTTTATACAGTGAAGTAACTGAGTTTAACCATATAATTCGCAGCAATGCATTTCCATCTTGAAATTACCCATTGTGTTCATTAACTCAATCTTCTAGTTAACACGCTTGATATTGTCACATCAGTAAATAAATAAGGATTAAATTCAGTTTGCCTCCTCGTACTTTAGGTCAATAATCAGTTTGGTTCCATATCTTTTTTTTTAATAACGTTGGTCCTTCAAGTTCTATTTCACATCAGTTTAGTCCAATTTTTAAATTGTCATCTTTACCATGACGTCATGCGCTGAGTTATCCGCGACACAAGGGCCCAATTTCTGACTTAAAAGGGCAGAATAGTCATTTTCTCTCTCTCTTCCTTCTTCTTCTCCCCCTGTCCTTCAACCTCTCCGTCCCCAACTATTGGCAGGGTAGGGTGTGGGGCCGGACACTCTGCAACGAATCCTCCACCGGAAACTTCTCCTGTTTCACCCCCGACTGCGGCACTGGAAAAGTCGAGTGTGACGGAATAGATTCCGAGACAAGTTGAGATAATTCACCCCCACAGGTCAGTTATCCGGGCTGGGATCGGGTCATAAAACCGGTTTTGGGATAGATCCAAGTACTAGAGAGAGGACATTGCTCCCAGCCCCGGCGGGACCCGACCAGAGAAGTCATTGTTAGCAAGACTGAGGTTTTGCAACGCAATTAGACCAGTGAGAGTGTTCAGCTTAAGCTCGCCGCCGAGGCAGAAGCCGTCGAGTGTGACGACGACGACATTGCCGGCGTCGTTGCAGTAGACGCCGGTCCACGAAGGGCAAGACTGAGAAAGAGTGAGTGAAGAGTCGGTCCATGTGTCGAGAACCTTCTGGAGTGGGTCGGTCTGGATCCCTTTCTTGAACTCGTAGAGAGATCGGAGCTCTGAGTCGGTGGCGGAGAAGGCGGAGGCCGCCAGAAGAGAGAGGAAGTAGAGAAGAGTGAGGATGTGATTGTTCATCAAAAACGGAAGGGGGCTAATCATTCATTTCATTGATGGGGTGAAGAGGAAGAGAGCGAAGTGGTCTCTCTGTGAGGAGAGAGAGAGAGAGAGAGAGAGAGAAAATTAGGACAGGGGGAGAAGAAGAAGGAAGAGAGATAGAAAATGACTATTCTGCCCTTTTAAGTCGGAAATTGGGCCCTTGTGTCGCGGACAACTCAGCGCATGACATCATGGTAAGGAGGGCAATTCAAAAATTGGACTAAACTGATGTGAAATAGAACTTGAAGGACTAACGTTATTAAAAAAAAAAGATATGAGATCAAATTGATTATTGACCTAAAGTACGAGGAGTCAAACTGAATTTAATCCAATAAATAACTATTTAACGGTGAGATACTAAATTGTTAACAAACAAAAACTTGAGGTATGAAAACATAAGAATAATACTTGGATATCAAATTGAAAACACTATATTTCAGAAGGTCGATCATTTGGAATTGGTTCTCAAGAGGGGAAGTCAAGTCCAGTCGTACGTCAAACTAGACCTGTAAATGGACTGGATCTTGATCGGACCCGCTCTGGATATGTGGATTTTAAACGGGTTTGGATCGAAAATTAGACCCGTTAATCCGTTAAGGATCCGAATCCGTTAACCCTTTTATTAAACGGATCGGATACAGATCGAGGTTGATCCGATCCGTTAAGGACCCGGATCCGTTTTAAAATAATTAAATAATATTTTTATAAATATAATATTATTGATTAATATTAAATAATATAATAATTATTTGGATAACCTAAACGTCTAAATTGCGTCTAAAGTATGATCATTTGATGAAGTTGAAGGGTACGATGTCTATGTTTTTTTTATGCTCTTTGCTAAATGTATTGGAGGTTTAGTATTTTGAATATATTAATTTATTGTTAAGGAGTATTTTGGCCATGTAATTCAACTTTTAATGTAAACCTTTATTTTATTATAATATTTCATTTGTTTTATGAAAATTTATGATAAAATTAAGAAATTATTATTTAAAATTTGAAAATATTTATAATCATAAACGGATCGGATTAACGGGTCAGGTATCCGTTAACCCGCCGGATCCGGATTTGGATCTAGCTATCAAAGATCCGGTGGGTAACGAGTCGGATCCGGATCCAAAATTTATATTACAGATCCGGATCCGGATCTAGGTAGATCCGCTTCAGATCCGATCCATTTACAGGTCTACGTCAAACCCAGTTTGAGGGGAAGGCATTGAAGTACTACTGTATACATTTCAAGTGAAATGCATTTGACTATGTACTAGTGGAAGTGTGGAACCACTAAACGCGTATTATATACACCAAACTTGCTAACAAGGGCACAAAATGGTACCAACAATGACACTGCCAGCTGCCAAGTAGCTTCCGATCCATTCTTCCAATATGAGAATTGTACATTAACGTCAACTAATAAGCCGCGGAGAAGTCTTTTTCTCCCTCTTACTAGTTCATGTCTTTGTCATCAAGCAGGCAATTGAAATAAAAAAAGTATATTGCTTGATCAAGAAATTCTGGTGTTTAGTAGTAGCCACGTAGTTCTTCTAGCTAGCGGATTAATATATAACAGATAAATTAAAGCTACTTCGCACGAACAAGAGCTAAGAAGATTGAAGCAAGTTCTTGCAGGTTTGCACAAAAAAGGTACAAATTAAGTAGGATTTATGAATTGATTGTGAAATCAGCCTCTGTTATATATACAATCGATCGGACATACATACATATATACGTATAAGCAGCATATGTAATTATTATAAAGGATTCAGAACTTTGGGAAGAGTATGTAGAATCTGCAATCTGAAATTTTGGTTTTGTTTTGAAATCTAGATATCTTCTTAGAAAATAGAGGCCACTTTTCTTTCTTCATTTCATGTTGCATCATAAAGTCTAATTGTGGAAATGCATCTGTAAAATTGCTTATGATTTAGTCTGCAAGTGAGGAAGGAAACTTTTGAAAAGTAGTGCAAATTCATACGTACGGACAACTATTTACAGTGTAAGGACATTGCATATATTTTTCTGTCTTCTGAAGTTGCACCTTGTATAACAGTTGTGTAGGTACGTTCATATACAAGATGGCAGAAGAAGTTCTAACAATAGGAGCTGTACTTGGAGATCGGTACAAAAAGTATATGGGGGAGGAACCACCCGAGTGGTTCCGAACAGCAGAGGATGCCCTGGGGAGGACTTATTATTGGGCAAAGGATTGTGCAGAAAGACATGAACAACTGCACAAATTATTCTCATTTGTGTTTCTCTTGTCCTCTACGTCCCGTAAGATCTTCCTCGGGTTGCTAGCATCGGTTTGGGCGGTATTCTCCTTCTTGCTAGGATCGGTTTGGGTGGCCTTCTCATTTATAGTAGCTAGGGTCTCTTTGGGGATGGATTTCATATGTAGTAATGTCCTTGTGGGCGGTGTTGGCTTTTTTAGTAGGATCGATTTTGGTCGTGATTGCTTTTGTAGTAGGATATATCTGGGCGGCACTTTGTTTCTTGGTAGGATTCATTTGGGTGGCGCTATGTTTGGGTAGCTCTTTGTTTCATTGCAGCATTGGTATGGGCGGCGCTTCCATTTTTGGTAGTTTCCGGTTTCGTAGTTTATGGTGGCTTTCTTATCTGGGGAAAGTACCAGACCAGACTCCAGCTGTTTCTGACGACGTTGAAGACGAATCCGAATCCGAAAGGTCCTCTGATCAGGATTGACGTCACGCATGGCAATTCTGCTACGAAATCATTGTCCCTGCCTACTCCACTTCGGGGATGTGAAGAAACGTTTTGCAAAAAGGACTGGTTTGGAAATAGGTAACCGGAGATTACTATTCAAGGGGGAAGAGAAGAAGGATGAGGTGCACTTGCACCAGGCTGGAGTTATAGATGAGTCTAGTGTATTGATTATCTAGGTCTCAGAACTCATATTTGGGGTGCATATACACACTAGCTCGGTACCGATATTCCAATTCTAATTAGATTATTAATAATTGGCATTGAAGCTGAAGGAGAAGCTGAGGTACTACGTACATAGAAAATCTCCAGTGTGCATTACTCTCCCTTATCAGAAACAAACCCAGCATCATCAATGACCTTGGTTGATCATTTGAAAAGAAAAGTCTAATTCGATATGAAATTATTCGAGAGATTAGACTTTCTGCAACATCAGCTGCCACCAAAAATGGAATGTAGACGGTGTCTTAAAAGATCAGTGTGAATGTACTATAAGGCTAGATCAGTGTGAATGTACTACAATGTGAATGTACTACAAGGCTAGATCAGTGTCTTAAAAGTGAATTGTGAATGTACTACAAGGCTAGATCTAACACAATTTTTTACTAATTAATGCAACTTGAACGACCTAGATCGTTTTAATGAATGTGAAATGTGAATGTACTACAAGGCTAGATCGAGCTCATTTCCGGTTGATAGTTTGACAAGTAAATGACTCGTTTAAGTTAATTATGAAAAATTAAATATTACGGATTCAACATACTTCATTCCGTGCATATCTCTACTCATATCATATTATGATGAACGAAGCGGCTCAAGTATTAAACCCTATCAAACCACTGTGTCAGTTGCCTTTATTTTTTAGGTCGAATAACTCGAATTAATCCCAATTTAGCTGCATATATTTCTAAGTTTGAGAAAGACGATCGACCAACCAAAAGCGAATAGTATTTTGGATGGTGCATGCAACACGAAACTGGTCTACGTAAGCTTCAATTTAATTAATTCCACTTGTTCCACTAGTACTATTAGTGACACCGTTGATACCATTAGACTAGTTTACTTTTGTTTAGCTGAAATTTCCACAAATTTAAGCGTCCGCCAATTGGATATATATCATCATACATGAGTCTTAGCTAGCTAACAAGTCTTCAAACATAAAAGAAAACGATCGGAGTTCAAATATAAGGCAAGTCTTCGTCTTCTTCTATATATAAATAGTCTACCAGAAAGAGACAGATCGTGGTCCTTCTATTTTTTTTTTTTTTTTTCGCCTTAAACACTGAAATCTTAGCTTATATATGGTAATCCCAATTAAGGAGACGGACAACTTGGAGTTTCTAATCAAAAATGTTGAGTTCACACAACTCTAGTCAAGTTGTTTATCAGAAAAGGCATCACAAGTAGAGGAATTCAGTTTCTGTTAATTTGTAAATCTTTTAATTTCTCTTGATTTCCAGTACATGTCTCTCATTTTTCTATCGTTACCTTTGTCTTAGCTAGATTTTAGAACATTAATTAAACAGAATATAAGTATACGTTTTCAGATTTCAGTTGGTGCAGGGTTTTGTTTTTAATCAAGAGTTCAAGATAAATGGTTGGAGTAGGGGAACTTATTGCAGGGGCTGCTCTGGGATCCCTATTTGGAAAGCTGTACAACGGCGTCGAGAAACTACTGATTAACAAGTCCACACAGTTCACGCCCCTACTCGAAAACATCAAATCAACGCTCCACTCTCTACATCCCTTGATCAAACAGATAGAGCACCACAACATCGAATTAAGTCTCTCAAACAAGGAAGTTGAGGATTTCAAAAAGGTGATCTTCAAGGGCGTGGAGCTGGTCGAGAAGTTGTCGAAAGTTCAAAACTGGTACAAGAACCCTAGCTACAGAAACCAACTTCAGGAGCTGGATCGATCCCTAAAGAGGCAGTTAGAGATACTGACGGCGGAGGGAGTGAGGGATGGGAAGGAGACGTTGGTTTTGGTGAGGAAGATATTGCTTTCGGTTTGGAATATGCAGACGGCGTTCAATGCAGTTCATGAGTCGTGGATGGTCATCATGTTTGTTCTATGTTTGGCAAGCATGGCGTTCATGTTTATTGTTGTCTCAGGTACAGCAAGTTGGTTTGTGTTTGGTGTAACTGGCAATGGTGTATGGTTGGTCTGCAAATTGTTTTGGACGTTGTTTCGTATTGTCCTGAAGTTGCTAGCAGTAATGTGTAATATTGCAATGGTACCACTCAGCTGAGCAAGCCACGGATGGTGTCATTTCATTGCAGCATCTATTCTACATGTCGATTTGTTCTCAGTAGCTTAGAATTATTATGTCTGTGTGTGATACCAAATCAATACTTGGGTTCTATCCTTATATTACACTTCACTTTGAACTACGTCTCCCTCAGGTCGATCTATGTGTTTTCCTATTCCCTTTAACTATATTCCCGGCCATTTCTAAGTTCCGGTAAAATCCATGCAAAAAAGCTGAACAACGTCAGGAATCGGGTACTGAAAATATGGTTAGGTTTGTCTATAACCCTAAATATCAAGGTATTATACAATTATAGAACGTGAGGGCCCAGTAGTTTCCGATTAGCCCTTGCAAGTTGTTTTAGCCAAAAACAATATTTAGCGGACAATGAGTGTCATTCGGGTCAGCTTGGTGGCCCAAACCCGTTATGTTCGAGCACCGCGGACGCGGTATAATAGATGCTAAAATCAAGCCTAGCTACTTGAAGACAAAGCAATCGATCTCAATGCGAATCGGAATATATATTATCAGTACATTATTGATTATCGATTATTCAGTACTTAATAGTGATTCGCATGCCTACAAAGATGAAGATCCCACTGAGATTAGGCGAAGATTTATCCGAGCCGGTCAAGAGTTCAAGTAAGGATCTTATATATAGTAACTAAGAATTACATGATCTATCAAAAAAAAAAAAAAAAACAACTAAGAATTACATGACGTCAATGAGGCAATTAAGTTGCATAAGATTGATTCACGTAAGGATTTTTTTCCTTAATTAATTATGTGAGGATCACATATGTAGAAGGAGACCTACGCCCAAAAGGGAATTAGAAGATATGCATGTCCAGATGGTAACGTGAGGCCTATATACTGCCTAGAAGAATTATATGAAGGGATATGCAGAGAGATTCACACGTCCAAAGGCATCAAGTACTCTAATCAATTAAGGATTCCTTCCCTTAATTGTATTTGCTTGATAAGTTCTGCAATTTATCATTTGTATAGTATAACCCGAAAAGGTGTGAAGTTATATAATCCTCCTAGCATGGCTTCCTGATACTTTTGCGGAAGACAGAAACAGCTTGATGTTGCACAAAGGTAAATAAATCAATAATACAAGGAAATATTGAATTTAAATTAGTAGCGTTTTATGACATTCTGTTCTTTTTTATCCGAAGTTGTTTTTGATATTTGTAGGAATATATAAAATATGGTGTTGAAGAACATTGTCGCAGCAGAAGCAGTAGTTGCGAACTGGTACAAGCATTTTGTACCAGCTTTTGCAAGGGAAGTACTGGAGGGAAGTTTTCTTTGGGCTACGAAAAATGCAGAAAGATATGAGCGATTTCAAAACTCTATCACATTTATGATGCTCTTGTTCTTTATATCCCGTAAGATTTTGCTAGGATTGTTAGGACTGGTTTGGGTGGTGCTTTCGTTTTTGCTAGGGTCGATCTGGGCAATATTTTCTATTCTAGTAGGATCAATATGGGCGGCGATTTCTTTGGTAGTAGGGTTGATTTGGTCAGCGGTTCCTTTTATGATAGTTTCTGCTATGGTTTTTTATGCGATATTGTTTCTGATTAAGAAAAAGGAATTTGTATTCTCTATAATTGCCGCTTGCTTTGGGTTACTGCTACTCTACCGTTCAGCAAGCTTCAGTCTGCTTAACACAGGTAATGTCAAGTTAAACTGGAATTCATGAAGTTTATACAATGTTGACATTAATGTATCGATACATTCAAATGACATATACCGCTCCATGCGTTAAGTAGACATGTTTAATATATTAATGTACCGTAGGCAAATCTAGAACAAATGAACTTTTTACATAGAGTTTTGATTTTGATGTCTTATATATGTATTTATTGTTTCATGCAGTTTATCTTATCGTCATGGAAACCCTAGTAGTATCGGTAATATATTTGATGACAAAGGAGAGCGTACCTGAAAGGAGCCAATCAAAAACCTTTGGGAAGAGTTTTGATCCTTCTAATCATTACTATTAGAAAGCCAGGCGTGGTTTTGGTGAAGCTTTTTTTTCAATTACCCAAAAAAAACCAGGTAGCAGAAAATTCTCAAAGAAACTGTGACATAATAATATTAGAACCCTTGAAGGCCACCCTTTACACATCCTTATTTCTATCTTAGAAGGCCACCCTTTACACAATCTGCACCAAAACTGCAGAACTCTGATCTTTGGTGGCTGGAACTGTAGTATTCGTCATATACGTCGTGAGAAAAACAAGGTTGCATATAATCTTGCCAATTGGGGCATGATGTAGGTCTCGGTATTCATCCTTTGGATTGCGCCCCCCCGCCCCCTCTCCTTCAGTCTTGAGCCTAATTGAAGCTGATGCCCGCTAGGGTTCCTCTTTCTCAGTACTGATGTATGCTGTAACGTACAAGTTCTTCGATGTGGATGAGCTCAAATAGTGTATGTTGGCTTGAGATCAAGGAACGTATAGAGACTAAAATTTTGACCCCATGAACCAAAACCTTGTATATGTCGAAAGCTGAAGATATAGAAAATCAAAAGCTCTGAAAATTTCCTTATAAAAGGAGGTGATAACATGCCTCTGTTCAAAATAACTAATAAAGTGAACACTGAATTTCTTTATTCATTTACAAAGAAAAAGATTCTTAACTTCAGTATCCTCTTTCTGTACAGTTGTATTTCAGTCCAGATGTTATTCAACTGTGAACTAGAACTTCTGTTAGTATAGACCTTTTCAGCTCATACGAATAAGTGCAAAGTTCCCAGATGGCATTCTACAAAAATGCTTTCACAATTCAAATCACCAATAATCGAGACATGAACACTTCCCATCCTCAAAACAATGGAATCGATTTGAATCCCGCACTATTATTTTTCTATTAGAAATCTTGGAAATAAATTTAAATGCATTATGACAATCTACACATGTTCTCAAATTCTTAAAAACCTTGATTGGAGTCCCTGATGGAGTAGAAATAATGCCGAATGCAACTGCAAGCTTCTCGCTGTGGTAGGAGAGGTTCTGCTCTTTCTGCTCCTCCTCAACATCATGTAGCACAAACTTCGTGTCAGGAACATACCCTTCTTCTTTCATCCTCTTTGAAAGTTCACTCAAGAAGTGATCTATTTCATTGTATCTGGGGTGAGACTGATCTCCAACTATGAAAACATGCATCTCTCTCTTGATCTCAATCCAACTCAGACCTGGTTTCTTTGTTATCCCACTTTCATCCATTTTCTTTCTAACATTTGTTACTTCAGTCCACATACCAGCAGTAGCGTAAATGTTGGCCAGAGTAACATAAGTAGCAGGATTCTCGGGTTCTATCACAAACAACGCCTCTGCAGCTTGCTTTGCCAGCTTCACATTTCCATGAATTCTGCAACCCCCAATTAAGGAGGCCCACAAGAACTTACTAGGCTTCATAGGCATTTCACTTATAATATTCTCGGCTTCTTCAAATCGGCCATCTCGGGCTAGCAAATCAACTACACACGCATAGTGGTCCGCAGTATGTTTTAACCCATGTTTTTCCTTAATAGAGTGGAAATACTCAAGTCCTCTATCTACTAATCCAGCATGAGTACAAGCTGAAAGAACACCAACAAATGTTACATGATCAGGCCGAGTACCAGACTTAAGTAGTGACTCAAACAACTGAAGAGCTTTGTCAGCTTGACCATTCTGAGCATATCCAACAATGAGGGAAGTCCATGAAACCAGATCTGGACTAGGCATCCCTCTAAACACCATATACGCATTAGCAGTGTTTCCACATTTTGAATACATATGAACAAGGGCACTTGCTGCAAACGAAAAGGGATCAAATCCTATCCGTTTCATGTATCCATGTACCTGCTTTCCCAGATTCTCAATAGCATGATCAGCGCAGGCATTCAAAACCCCCGCAAACGTGAACTCATTAGGCCTAATCCCGTTTCTCATCAGCTCCGAAAACAATGCTAGTCCCTCTTCCCTCTTCCCATCCTCAAAGTATCTCCCCATCATCGCGGTCCATGTCACAACATCTCGATTCACCATCTTATCGAACACCCGCCTAGCGTCCTCTATACTCCCACATTTCCCATACATATCCGACAACGCACTCCAAACCACCTCATCCAAATCCAATCCAGTCCGCATTATATAACCATGAATCTCCTTCCCCATTCTCAAACTCTGAACAGCTGCAGAAGCAGCAAGAACGCTAGACACAGTGAACTTACTAGACTTCGAACTCTCTTCTTTCTGCATCACCCTATACAACTCCAAAGCCTCATCAGGCATATCGTGCCGAACGTACCCGGAAATCATTGCCGTCCAGGAGAAATTATCTCTATGAGGCATTTCTTCAAACAGCTTCCTAGCGTCACCAAGCTCCCCCAGTTTCGCATACCCGGAAATCATAGTGTTCCAGGAACACAAATCCCTCTCGGGCATTTCATCAAACACTTTCTGGGCATCCACGAGACTGCCGCATTTAGCGTACAGGTCAATGAAACGGTTGGAAATGAACACGCCGGGGTCGAAGCCGGAGAGTTTTGTGTGGGAATGGACTAATTTGGCCTCATCAAGAGCACGGTGTTGAAGACAATGGTGTATGAGGGTGGAGTATAGGGAAGACGAGGGTGTGACAATGTGGGTGAGTAACTGAACTGCTTCGGGTAAGCGGTTTTGGTTGCAGAGAATGTGTATGGCTTCTTTGAATTTCCTGTCTTTGCAAAGACGGGTGATCAGGCCGTGTTTAGTGTTTGATTTGAAGAAAGATTTATTGCTTAATGGAGGGAAGGACTTGGAGATTTTCCCATTCAACAATTTCATTGCTGAGCTGCTTTTAAATTCACAATCAGAAATGAAGGGTTTAGGGTTTTAGACTTTACCAGAAAAACCAACAAATAAATAAAAAATAATGCGGATGGGCTTTTTTGCGGGCTAGACGGAGACGTTACGTGTCTAGGCGGCGGTTGGATGATGGTGGGCCAAATCGGGTTGAGGGGTCCACCCTTTAAAAGAAAATTAAAATGGTTAATTATTCTCATAAACCCTTTTCATTATTATGATTTTTTTCTTTTATCTTCTCGAAAAATTTGCTGTCTTTCAGTTTCCTAGCAAACTGCGTAGTCAATGGCCTCCAACTATATGTTCAAAAAAAAAAAAAAAAAAATGGCCTCCAACTTGGAGCTTGCTGGGTCAGTCAATGCTCAAGTCAATGGACTCGCAGTTGAAACTTCGGAGCTTCCCATTGAATACGTCCCCCTCTACCAAGCTTTTATTTGATTAGAATACATGTTCTAGTAAGAGACTTGTTCTCCCGGTTGCCCCAGGAATCCGAGTCTCAAACCGACACGTGTATGGTTCCTCCGGTTCAGAACAAACGAAGGGACCGGCTGTTTCACGACGGTTCCATTCCTGAAACTGACCGCGGCCTGGACGTGGCTGTAGTGCGACTCCAGTCTCCGGCCAGGGTTGGTGTCGAGGAGGGTGATGTCCCACGTGGCGTTTAACTGGGGGCCTTCTATGTTGAGTTGGGTCATGGTGGCCGATTCTACCGTGAACTCGGGGTCGGGGATTTTAACATTCTTGGCAGCCAAAACTTCATAGATACCATAAACGTTGAGAACATAAGTCAACCACAACGTAATAGCTAGGAGTAGGATTCCGCGTAAGATGAGCCAAAAACAGCAACATGTACAGCATCTCTTGCCCGGAGTTCGGCGGGCTTCGACATCGACCGGAGCCATCATGCACAAGTCTTATTTCGTTTGTTTAACACCGAAGAACAATAGTATAGCTACGATGATCTCGATATGAGTCTATTTAGAAAGTAGCAATCGTATTTTAACTCTGATTATATTTCCTTGTTCTAGTTTTGGAAGATTACTACTTGAGAATCAAAGATGCTGGATTTTCTATTAATAAACTACATATTAGTTACTAACCAAATATCAATTAACAAAAATATCCATTAAGCATATTAGTAAACAAATAAGGACAAACTTTTACAAATAAAGACAAATTATTATATTGTTACCATGTGGCATTGCATATTTACAATTGTGCCCTTCAAACTAAATGTGCTGCTATTGTCGGCAATTTACAAACTTCTGCTACTATGAACTAAAGAAGTTGTTATTGTCGACTGTTTACAAACGTTATGCTACTACCCCTTGTTTTTACTTTTCTGCTACTGTCCCCTGTACTGTCGGCAGTTTACAAACGTTTTGCTACTCCCTACCGAAGAAACTGCTACTATCGACTGTTTACAAACATTATGCTACTGCCCTTTGTTTTTACTTTCTGCTACTGCAACTGTTTTCATTTTTCTCTGCTACTACTATATTGTCTATACATATATCAACCATTGAATTACTATATATATATATATTCACTATTGTTGCTGCTACTGTATATGTCAACCATGGAATCACCTATACAGTTGTTGCTACTGCTTTATATATCCACCATTAAATCATCTATGGAATTACAACTACTAGCCTACTGCTGCATATATCAACCATAAACCTCATCCTTGTTCAATTCGCTTATGGAATCTCCTGCCAATCAACCAAAACCCCCAAAATTGAAAATTTTCACGAGTATTAACATGCCCAGTCACGTTCTAAATCCTTCAAGGTCGCAGGCGACGACGGCGAAGATCTCGACGTCGCCAGATCCCCAACCCAAACAAAGATGAAGCTGACCATCATATCGATTCCCACCAAACATGAACAAAATGAAATTGAATCAGATCAAAAATAAAAAACAAAGCAATTGAAGAAGACCCCCAACCATGTCTCGTCGTTGGTGAGGCCTTTGTGTTGGAATCCGATCTGATGCACAGAAAAAGTAGTTAAAGAAGACGCCAAACTCGTTTCGTGGAGGCGTTGCCGCCCTCGTCGCGTCGGCAACTTCGTTGTCGAGGTGGCAGCGCTTCTTGAGAGAGAGAGAGAGAGAGAGAGAGAGAGAGAAGAGAAAAGGAGATCTGAAAAAGACGAGAGGGGAGAAAGAGAGAGATGATAGCAGATCTGGAAAAAAAGTGAGAGAGAGAGAGAGAGAGAGAGGAAAATTAGGGATGAGAGGGTATTATGGTCATTTGATAAGTAAAATTCGGATCAGGGCTAATGCCATTAATTTTGGGCTTGGGCTGATGTCTTAAATTGTATAAAAATTACTGGAAATTGGTTTTTTGTGTTTTTAAATTTGGTCATGTGCTACTATGTAATTTACTCATTTTCTATCCAGAATAGGTCGACCAAGATTCTCCTATTCGGACAAAGAAACCCAATCCTTATGCAACAAGGAATATTTAAGCCAAAAATTTACCCAGATTTGAAAATAAAAAGATATTTGGGCTGCATGTATCGGCTTGTGGTCTAACAAACTAAATATAACCAAAATGCTAAATTGGGCTCAAACATATCTCTCTTGGGTCTTGACTATGACAATGAAGCAGACAACGACAATGATGATGGTACTAACCATAGTTACTCTGAGATAGACGATATAAGAAACAAGTCTCAACGTTAATGAAGTTTGTTAGGTTACGATATTTAATAAATTTCATTCTTTATGATATTTAATAAATTTCATTCTTTATGCTATTTTCTCAAAACAACATCAGTTTGTTGTGAACTTAGTCTGTTCTATATTGCAAAGGTTACGAAATTTCTTGCATCATGCTACAAAAAAGATGAGATGAAAATGTGTACGGTTATGTATTTTCTCAAAACCTGGAAAATAAAAATTGTAGTTTTTTTTTTATCTAGTTAATTACGAAGGAAAACTTAAAACAATAATATGACATTTTCACTTTTTCATTCTCGTGTTGTAAAAAATATGAAAATATTTTTCATACAAAACTATGGCCTAATATAGTTTCAAATTTTACAATCTCAAAATTGTTATAAATATTATAATCTCTGTGGCTGTGCACGTAATTACTCATTAGTTATGTACTCTGATGTAAACTCTACCTCTATATAAAGAGGCTAATGAGAATGAATGAGTAGACTTTTACCTCCTCCCAACTATTCTCTCTGTGTCTTCTTTTCTTTATTTTACAACACGTTATCAACACGACTCTACCATTGAGTTGATAACGCCAAAACCCCTAAAAAAATCTCATATTTTTTCTTTTGCCGCTAGCTATAGCTAGATTGACATGCTAGCACGCACATCCTTGTCCATGTTAATTAGATTCGATGATGATCAAAGAGTATTTGGTGCACCCTCAATTGGTTTTTATGCCCAATTCATGATCTATGAATCATAGCTTTTCATATATATCCATGTTATATACAATCGTCATGTTTGCTGGTACTATTCTTCTCATGAATAATCAGTAATCCTTTTTGATAACTGCATCACATAATTATACTATTGTTTTTACCCTTTTTAGATGTAGTTTGTTGTATTTATCATGCATAACGAGCCCTTGTTTTCTTTGTTCGACATGACACCTCTCATATACAACCATGACATTGAGATTCAATATATGGTAATCGATCAATGCTCAGTTTTATTTCCGTTTCAGTTTTCTATTATTTACTATGCCCACAAAATTTTCCATTAAGTGGCAAATATTTCCTTATGTATACGTTTTCATTATGTATCTTGTTTGGCCTACTGTCTTGTGGCTTTGCAATTCTATGGAACCCATATACATAATATATGTTTCAATTTTATTATTTGAGAGTAAACTCATGGTTCCACCTAGTTGTGAATTGTGTGATCATAGATCGAGACCTGAAGTCTCTTAATCGAACTATGGAGGGCCTGAAGTTCCTCAAAGAGTAATATAATGAAATTGCGATATGAAGATTCTCAAAACTCATACAATCAAGAAGGGCCAGAAGTACCTTAAAGTCATATATAATATGACAGAACCACATCTTGTGATCCCTAGTTATATGAGAGCCCGAAATTCCTCACCTTATTTTGATATTATGATCTTGTGTAATTAGAGGAGAGAAACAATATGATCATATATACGAAATTAATCAGACCTTGTATTTTATTCATTCATGGAACCAAAAGTTTCCTATGTCAATTTATTTACTTTTGCTCTTTACAGTTATTTTTTTATTTTGTTATGTACTTACATTATGTTACATATTGTTTAAATTTTATTGTTATTCATATTGGCCAACAACCCTATATGTTGAAGATATGAATTTTGAATGCATGTAATATTGAGCCAGAAGTTTCAATATTGTACTGTAGACCCGAAGTTCTAATAGTAAATATTCGAACCTGAAACTTTGATTACACATATGATTGATGGCTCCAGAAGAGCACATAAAGTGCTAAATTTATCCAATAACTTGTGGCATATAATTATATCATGAACCAGAAGTTATTTGAACTAAATACATTATTTGGCATGACAAGTTATGTCATATTTTACTTATAGTGTTGCTTGGAATCCATAACAAGTTTTGATGATCACTAGCCCTACTCATAGCCGATCGTTTATTTGACACTTTAATGAGACAATCCTCCCGTCGTGAGGGGGAGAGAGATTGTTCCTGAAGAACGATGTAGAGTGGTGTGAGTTATTATCCACCTTCTTATTTTGATTTTGAGAAATGTCTCAGTTAGTGATTGTTGATAAAAGATCTTGACAAATGTATATGCTAAAAGCATAGACGTCAACTTGAATTTAAGTCTATAAAATCATCCATATTAACTCAAATACTCTATACCTCATTTGATTTGTGGGATGCGCGCACATGTATCCATGTGACATGGTTCTCCTGAAGAGAATGTCATGATACAATGTTAGAGTTCCTAATACGGCTACACATACAAAGGTTGCAGGTACGCCATTAGAGAATGATATATGGATTGATATTAATGAATATAATATTTTTGACCTCATATTTGGTTTATGTTTGCCACCAGCCAATGAATATCTCACTTGAAAGAAAGTGATAGAGTTTTAAACGCATATATGCGGATGATCATAACATGATAGTCTTCCCGCCGTTAAGGGGAGAATAAGACTATTGTCATTTGAATAACGGTGTGAATTTAAGTGGGATATATCCACCAGGTCTAAAGTTTTAAGCTCCTGAAAATGGAAGATTATACAGGTCCTCTAATGGTCGACATGATTTTACAAGTAAAAGATCCACATTCGCTAGATAATATTTGTCCTAGAAGTGACAATATTAGCCCCAGAAGTGGCATGGGTACCCAATATCAAAAATGCATGCATATAAGTTCGCTAGATAATATTTATCCTAGAAGTGACAATATTAGCCCCAGAAGTGGCATGGGTACCCAATATCAAAAATGCATGCATATAAGAATGTGTGAGATCTATGAATGATGATCATCTATGATAATTTACAAATGGTAGCTACCAAAGACCATTAAGGACTGTATTAATTGATGTTATGCCACGTTTCATTATGCATGTCGACAAAGCATATTATTGGCCAAATTGGAAAGAGGCAATTCCAATGAAACTAAATATTTGAAACGTGATGAGATACTTTGACCTTTAACCCTATAGATACAAAAGGGTATTTACCACAGTGAAAGTAAATCATTATGATTTAATGTCTACAAAAGACATGGGATTATGAATCTGCCCTTATACGAATGATACTTTTCTATAAGTACAGTGTTACATGTAACTGTTACATGAACGAGAGACTTATGACATGTTGTCATCGTATATTATGAGGGCCTTTAAAGACACATTGATATACTAAATTCTCAAAAGTGAAGTGTCATTAATTACAAGCGTATCGCTTGTCAAATTCTTAAAAGATTCAAGTACATGAATGATTCTAATGTAATTTGATCCATGAATACTTGAGAGAGCCTGAAGCTAATTCATGGAATCAAATAGTCTAAAGCTAGCTTATATATACTCATTCCGTTATTGTTAACGTGATCAAAATTGCCTCAATGAGTACTATGATTGGACTACAAAATCGAATTCGAATTATGATCATTATGTTGCTACATATTCTAACTCTTGGGAAGTTATGAATTACTCAGAGCTCTTGTAGAGTTCATATGAGACGTATCACTACACAAAAATATTAATGTGTATGGCTAGATACGCCATGATGATGTTTCAATGCTTTAATGTCAATTAGCTCATGTTGATTAGCTATTACTTAGTATATGAATTAGGTCATATGACTTAATGAGGTAAAACCTATTTATAATCATCTAGCTCTGTTGTTATTACTTTAACTTTGCAGGTTTGAAATTTCATGATGAGCCCCTATATGCAAAGCACGCATGTTCTCACTTTAGTGACGGACAAATCAAAACGTTATTTACGGTGCATGAAGCTTGCAACGTTCAGGGGAGATTCTCATCAAGGGGAGCATCCAGAAGTATGCTACCTAAGACATATGCGCATTGTACTCTTTTTCTCCTTCGACTAGGGTTATTTTTCTCCCACTGGGTTTTTCTAACCTGACAAGGTTTTTAACTAGACAACATTAAGCGCGTCTAATTTCATCATTTATTGGTGGACATCTAAAGGGGAGTGTTATAAATATTATGATCTATGTGGCTGTTCACGTAATTACTCATTAGTTATATACTCTGATGTAAACCCTACCTCTATATATATAAAGAGGCTAATGAGAATGAATAAGTAGACTTTTACCTCCTCCCAACTATTCTCTGTGTGTCTTCTCTTTTTCTTTTCTTTATTTTACAACAAAAATCACATTTTTATTTTCATTAAATATTCTTTAAAAATCATTTTCAAAAACGTTTGCGGACGGCTGTTCTATCCACAAGAGAATAGCCCAATAGGAAATACAGGCCGTGCTCATCATACGGTCCACTTTATTAGTTTTGTTATTGGATCTGGGGTAGTGAGTGTCGAATGCCCACTTCGTAATTCTGAGTTTGAGCCTCAACATTTGCATGAGAGAATGCGGCCCAGTTCACCAAACTCACTCTTCGAGGATTCTTTGGACAAAGTTGAGAGAGAGAGAGATAGGAAACCGGAAGAGAGAGAAGCAAGCATGGTGATTATTTCCAGTTCAGGTGTTATCAAATGAAGAACAAGGTAACCCAAACTTGTTCTGGTTATGAGTTTGTTTGGTTGCTAAAGAATCTTGATTTTTGTCTCTTATCACCCTCCAATTTGTCCTCTCATTGTTCACAAATGTGAAAGCGCGAACGCAGCTTTCAGCCCCACGTATGTGAATGGTTAATTATTCCCATAAAAAGCTTTTTCTCTTTTATTCTTTCTTATCTTCTCGAATAATTTACTCTTTCAGTTTTTCTAGCAAACAGCGTAGTCAATGGCCTCCAACTTGGAGCTTGCTGGGTCAGTCAATGGACTCGTAGTTGAAACTTCGGAGCTTCCATTGAATACGTCCCCCTTCACCAAGCTTTTATTGGATTCTTTGCACCACTGGACTTCACCAATTACAAAGTAAGAGAAAAGTTTAAGTCTTGCTTATTGATCTGCTCTATTTGCCTCCTTGTTTAGATTTGAACCGATACAAGTTTCCTTCTTGGATCTGAAAGTTTTGTGGAGTTGAGGGGCTTGTTTTATCATATATATAGTTTGATCACCAATACAGAGGTAATGATTATATGGAATGTTGGAATATGCTACATTTTTCTGTCATGTTTTGTTGGTTATGTTGTGGGATGTTTACATTTGAATGGATACTAAGTTTTCTGATTTTGGTGTTGGGTGATTTTGTTTTGAAGGATCAAGAATGGCGGACCTCGCTGCAGGTGGTGCTATGGGATTGCCATTTACTGTACTGTATGAAGTCATTAAGGAAGTGGTGATCAAGACTGTGATGTTTGGACCTCTCCTCAGAGAACTTGATTTTACAATAGACTCTTTGAAACCACTGATCGAGGATATGGACAAGTACAATAAGGTGTTGGATCGTCCAGAGAAGGAACTTCGAGAATTTAAAGTACAAATGGAGAAGGGCCCTGAGCTTATTCGCAAGTGCGCCAATCTTAGCAAGTGGCAAACCTACAAAAAGTACAAGTACAGCAACCAACTTCTTGACTTGCAGAACTCTCTTCAGAAGCTGCAACTTCTACTGTCGGTACAACAAGCAAGGGATGTGAAGCAGACCTTGGCTGTAACAAAGAATATAGAGACTGTGGTGCTGCGAATGGATGGTGAGGGTCCTGCGGGATGGAAAGAAGGGATGAATGATATGAAAGAGACCTTGGAAGAAGTGAAGATTATAACAGGGACGATGGTCCAGCGGATTGATCAGAAAGGTGAGGTACAAAGTCAAATAGACAGTGAAGTACCTGCATCTCCAAGGGTTACTGTGGGATTGGATGTGCCTTTGATGGAATTGAAGATGAAGCTTCTTAAGGATGACGAAGTAACAATGCTTGTGCTGACTGCTCCTGGAGGATCCGGGAAAACCACATTAGCCACAAAGTTTTGTCAAGATGACGATGTCAAAGGTATGATATCCTTTTTTTTCTTTCTTTTCTGTAGTCTTTAAGTTATACTACTGATTGCCATTGGAAAGATCTTCTAGTTTTTGTAATCTGAAATTGGGCATCATTTTATTTGTATATCTAACCACCAGCAGAAGCAGAAAATGGACTATTTATGTAATTTGACTTCATATTCAATTGGTTTCGTTGTTCAGTATGGCTCAGGGATAGTGGTTTCAAATAGACCCAACTAACTCGTTTAATACTTCTGTGGCAATTTATGTTCCATTTCTGTTGGATTTCTGTTTTTAGTCATAACTTTTGGACAGATAGTCTTTGGAAATGGCGTATAGTAATTAGCCTCATCGTATAGTATGAACATTTACGTATGAACAGGAACCAAGCATCTACTTCATGATTGGAATATACTCTCTTAAGAATAGTGCTTTAATCATTTCTCGCTCTTTGCAATGCTGGGGTTGCAAGTCAAATCAAGATTACCAATTTTAGTGTCCCTTCTTTCTGTGTGCACAATTTTAGATAGATTTAATGGGTCTCTCAATGACAACCTCCTAATTCCTGTGATAGGTACATTCAAGGACAATATCTACTTTTTCACGGTTTCAAAGAAGTCGAACTTCAACCTTATTGTACAAGGGATGCATCAACGCAAGAGTACTGAGGTACCTTCTTTCCAAGAAGAAGCAACTGCAGTCAAATGGCTGCATAAGTTTCTGAAGGAAGGAGAGGCACCTGTACTGTTGGTCTTGGATGATGTTTGGTTTGAATCAAAATCTATTCTTGAAATATTTGATGAAGTGAAAGTTCCAAATTTCAAGATTTTGGTGACATCAAGATCACAGTTTGCAGGATACGGTTCTCTGTATCATCTGCAATCACTAAATGATATAGATGCAATGAAACTTTTGCTTCATTCGGCATCCCTAGGTGATGGGAGCTTTAATTTTCAATGGAACAGACTTGCTAAAAAGGTGATTCCTCAGTCTGAAATTTACGACTTTTTCTTATTTACGCCTCACAAATTTAAGGAAGAAAATAAATCAAGTAACTTTTGCATATTGACCTGTGAATACTCTCCCCTTTATGGTTACTTCACAAATGAAAACTAGACAGTTACATTATTTATTTTCACATAATTTAGTTGTTTTGTCAAAATTGAACTCTTATCTTCAACTGCAGATAGTAGAACACTGCAAGGGATATCCACTTGCTATTGATGTGGTCGGAAAATCACTCCGCGGAAAATCTTATGAGTTATGGTGTAAAAGAGAAATGGAGTTGTCCAAAAGTGATTCTATTATTGATTCTGAAACTGAAGTGCTTCTTCGCCTTAAAAGCAGCTTTGATGCTTTGAATGAAAAAGAAGCTATCATCAAGGAATGTTTTGTAGACCTTGGTTCATTTCCTGAAGGCCAAAGAATCCCTGTGGTTGCTCTCATTGACATGTGGGCAGAGTTGCATGAAGGGCTAGAGAAAGATGTTCTGGCCGTTGCGAACCTGCAAGAGCTTACTGCTCGAAGTCTGGCTGATCTTGTAGTCACAAGGTATGCAGGTTTTTTTTTTTCTCTTGCATGAAAGTCTGACCCAATTTTTATATATTTATGAATAGATGATAATCATTATTTGCTGTTGAGTTATTAAGTTGAAGAAGTGTCTTAATGAGTAACTCAGTTTTAATGACAAGAAGTGTCTGAATGAGTAACTCAGTTTTAATGACAACCAGGAAGGAGATAATGGAGGTTGATGACTACTACAGTGAACACTTTGTCACCCAACATGATTTGCTCAGACAACTGGCTGTTTATGAAGCCAAACTAGACCCAAGTAAAAAACGACTGATCATAGGCAACTATGGAGACAATCTACCCAAGCGCTTGACTGAACAGAAGGATCAACTGATTAAGCCACGTCTACTATCTATCTCCTCAGGTTGTTCTTACTCACCAACTAACATAAATGCATATACGCACGTGCACCCACTTTAATGATCATGTACATAGATTCAAGATTTGAATGTTCTTTCTGCAATTATTCTATCATTACTTACATCATATCGCATACTTGCAGATGAAACGTTCTCAACAATTTACACAACATTCATCTAGCAGATGTTGAGGTTCTAGTTTTGAATTTCAACACAAAGAATTATGCTTTACCCGAATTTGTGGAGAAAATGGTTAATCTGAAGGTTCTGATAATCACAAATCATGGTTTCTTACCTGCTGAATTGAGTAATTTCCACATCCTGGATTCTTTACCAAATCTTAAGAGGATCAGATTAGAACGTGTTTCAATTCCTTCCATAACCAAGAATTCCATACGGTTGAAGAGCCTGAAGAAGATTTCTTTATTCATGTGTAGCATTGGTCAAGCTTTCAGCAATTGTTCCTTTGACATTTCAGATGCTTTGCCAAATCTGGAAGAACTAAATATTGATTATTGCAATGACTTGGTGGGATTGCCTGACATGATCTGCAATCTGGTTCGACTAAGGAAGCTCAGTATCACAAATTGTCATAAGCTATCTGCCTTGCCAAAAGAGATTGGAAAGCTGGATATGCTAGAGGTTTTGAGGCTAAGGTCTTGTACAGATTTGGTAAAACTTCCGTGCTCTATTATGAACCTGGGGAGTTTAAACTTTCTTGACATATCTGACTGTTTCAGCATTGTGGAGTTGCCTGAAGACATTGGTGATCTCAGCGGTTTAAGAAAGATCAACATGAGACAGTGCTCTAGATTGAAAGAGCTACCACTATCAGTTTTGGATTTTGAGAATATAGAGGAGGTCATATGCGATGAAGAGACAAAAGAGTTGTGGGAGCCCTTCTTGCCTAGACTCCAGAGCGTAGTAGTAAGGGTGGTCAAACAAGAATTCAACCTAAATTGGCTCCAAAAGTCCCAGTTTTGAAAGTATTCTTTCATTCAATAAATGTTGCTCCAAGTGATTTGTGATTCATTTTTGTTTCCCAATATATGTTCTCATTTTTGGAATAAAAGAATGTAAGAATCCAACTGACTGAACTGATTCAGAATAAGAGTGAAAGTGTATACTGTATAGTAACTGGATTCTATATATAAAAAGAGTTCACAAGATGTGGAATTTGATGAATTTCATCGAGCTCATGGCTAAATTTCTTGACAAGTACAAATGAAACGTTCCAAGTGATTTCTATGTGATCAGTTTCCAGGTTATTGTGTAACAACTTCTAACTTGCCAAGTTCAAAGTGATTGCGTGTAGCCACTTTTTCGAAGAAACAAACATCGTATCTATGGTTGTTGGATTCTAGGACCAAGGACAGAAAGAGCCAAGGCCTTCATATTCACACACATCTACTCTGCAAGTGAAATTGGGAAGAAACATCGATGGTGCTTCCTCTGAATATCAGAGCGTGTTCAAGTATTAAGATGAAGATGCAGGTTGGTTCTTTGGTAACTCTGCTATCAAGTATTAAACTTTAATGTAACATATTGTTCATTTTGTCTTTATGACCTGAACATTGTTCACACTTCAGAATTATTTTAAGTACTAAATTTGATGGTGGGCCACTAGCTTTGCGTTTTAGACTCTTTTTTTTTGTCAATGCGTTTTAGACTATTAGTTGGTGGGTTTATCTTCCTCACCACATGAAACTTCCCTAGAAATAGTAGATGTTATTGCTTGGTTGATCTGCAAGTCTCCTGGTAAGTCAATGGGGCTGCAACCCAGAAATTTCCATTCAGCTTCATGATGTATATATTATATATTCTTCATCGTTTCTGTTGTGAAGTACGAAATAATTGACCTTTGCATTATTGATTGATATTGAGTGTTCATCTTCATCGGTTTATTGTGTTCCATTTTCCAAAGCTAAGAATCTTAGTTTCCAGATTTTCAAGTACCCAAAACATTGTGTGTGTGTTTGATTTTGCTCTCATCAATGGTTGGTGCGGATGATGTTTTTGGTGGGGCTGGTGGAGGAATACTGTTCACTGCTCTCTATGATCTGCTGAAAGAGCTCATCAGCAAGTCTATGATATATGGAACTCTTCTCAAAGACATTCTGTCTGCCTTGGACTCATATAGATCACTGATCAAGGAGATAGAAGCAAGCAATGAGGAACTGGGTTATCCAAAGGAGGAAGTAGACAAGTTCAAAGCACATATGGAGGAGGGGATACAGATTGTTAAAAAGTGCTCCAAGGTTCGTAAGTGGCACATCTACAAGAAGTACAAGTACGCCAACAAGCTTCTTGGATGGGATAGTGCTCTTGAAAGGCGGTTGAAGGTACTGCAGGCGCAGGGAGTAAGGGATGGGAAGGAGACCTTGCTTTCGGTAAAGAGGATAGAGAGGACGGTCACTGGGATTGAAATGAGTAGTATCATTTTAGAGTCAGGGGTTGAGATTTTAGCAACAAACAGTAGGCATATGGAGAAGGCGCTCAGTGGAGTTGAAATGAGAAGTGGAGATATGCTGGAGGGGATGTACCGGATTGAAGACCGAGTTGAAACAAACTCTTGTAGTATGGAGGCAGGGATCAAGAGGATTGAAGACCGACTTGATATACAAAATGGAGCTAAAGATGGAGCTTGGTGTGTTGTGCCTGAACTTACACAGTTTACAGTTGGATTGGATGAGCCTTTGAAGGAGTTGAAGATGAAACTTCTTAAGGATGGAGTCTCGATGCTTGTGGTCACTGCTCCCGGAGGATGTGGGAAAACTACATTGGCAACAAAGTTTTGTCAAGACGGGCAAGTCAAAGGTATCATTTCTACATTAGCAGTTTACAGTTCTTGCTTCACTCATTTCACA
Source organism: Fragaria nilgerrensis (assembly GCA_010134655.1). Lineage (NCBI taxonomy): Eukaryota > Viridiplantae > Streptophyta > Magnoliopsida > Rosales > Rosaceae > Fragaria > Fragaria nilgerrensis. The sequence goes on from CM020977.1 coordinate 10,117,045, forward strand.
CTTGTCTGCTTATACTTGGGCTGCAGCTGTGTATGTTTTTCCTTTTTACAATTTAGACAAAGATTGAAATAACATCTGAGTAATAGAGTCCTTTTTTGTTTCTGTACAGATAAATTCAAGAACAACATCTTCTTTGTCACTGTGTCAAACACACCAAACCTAGGCCTTATTGTTCAAGAGTTACACAATCGCAAGGGTTCCCAGGTGCCTACTTTCCAAGACGAAATAACTGCAGTCAAGTGGCTGCAAACATTTCTGAAGGAACAAGGAAGAAACCCTTTACTATTAGTCTTGGATGATGTTTGGTCTGGATCAGAATCCCTACTTGACAAGTTTCAGCTCGATATGCCAGATTACAAGATGCCAGATTATAAGATTTTGGTCACATCAAGATCTGAATTTCCAAGATTTGGTTCTTCATATCATTTGCAATCATTGGATTATGACAATGCCATGAAACTCTTTTATCATTCAGCATCTTTGGGAGATAAAAGCTCACATATTCCACCATACCTCTCGAGACAGGTAATTTCTTAACTTCAATGAACTATAAGATGTTTTCTTTTCACAACTACAAGTTACAAAAGCTGGATTAGGACACTAAATTTACATTTCTACAGAGCATGAGTGTAAGGTGTAACACATCTGTTCTTTTTACAACCCCTGCTAGAAATTAAACATTTAAGCTTGTTTTACTTGTAATCAGTTTTTTGTGGTCCTGAAAATAGTGAGATGATTTAGTCTGCAACTCAATTGTAAACGATATGCAAATGCAGATAGTAGAGGGCTGTAAGGGATATCCACTTGCGATCACGGTGGCAGGAGGATCACTTCGCGGACAAAGTATAGAGATCTGGAAACAAAGACAAATTGAATGGTCCAAAGGGTCTTCAATTCTTGACTCTGAGACCGAATTGCTTCTTCGCCTCCAAAGCAGCATAGTTGCGTCAGATAAGAAATGGCTATCATCAGGGAGTGTTTTCTAGACCTTGGTTCATTTCCTGAAGACCAAAGAATCCCAGTTACTGCCCTCATTGATATGTGGACAGAGTCATATGAGCAGCTAGATGAAGATACTCTGTGTGTTGCATACCTCCAGAGGCTCACCAACCGAAGTCTGGCTAAGCTTGTAGTCACACGTATGCTAGCTTCATGTATCCTGATTTTTCTCCATAGGTTTTTCCTTTATATGAATGACTAGATGCTACTCATCATAACTTGCTACTTTAGTACAATATATTTTTAGAAATCTCTGCTTCTAACCAACTTAGTTTTGACTAAAAAAAACAGGAAGGACCAGACGCAGGGGGATGGATACTACAGTGAACATTTTGTTACTCAGCATGATCTTCTTCGAGAGTTGGCTATCTATGAGACAAGACAACAAGCCCCAGGAGATAGAGAAAGACTGATTATAAACATAGTTCGAGACAATCTTCCGAAATGGTGGATGGAAAAGAAGTATAAATCCATGAAAGCTCGCCTATTATCCATCTCAACTGGTAAACCCATCTCACTCAATAACAATTACGTAGAAATGCATAGACGAACATATATGCACATATGTGCTTAGTACGACACAGACCAAGACTTGAATAGTACTTTCACTGTGTAGTCCATGCTCACACCAAATGATTTTTTGCTTGCAGATGGAAATTTCTCATCAAAATGGCACCACATGGAACTACCAGAAGCCGAGGTTCTAGTCTTAAATTTTCAGACAAAGAATTACGCTTTACCTGAATTTGTTGACACTATGCATAAATTGAAGGTACTTGTTGTCACAAATGATGGTTTCTCACCTGCTGAGCTAAGTAATATTGCACTACTGGGTTCAAAATCTCACCTAAACAGAATTAGATTGGAGCGTGTCTCAATACCTTCAATAACCAAGAACCCCGTACAATTTGTGTGTCTGAAGAAGATATCTCTATTCATGTGTACCATTGGAAAAGCTTTCAGCGACGGTTCCATCCAGTTTTCATGTGCATTTCCAAATCTAGAGGAAATTAGCATTGACTATTGCAACGATTTGGTGGAAATGCCTGCTGACCTCTGTGATCTTATTCATCTAAGGAAGCTCAGTGTCACCAACTCACATAAGCTTCTTGCCTTACCTGAAGAGATAGGAAAACTGGAAAATTTGGAACTGCTGAGACTAAGGTCATGTACAGACTTGGAACAGTTGCCAGGCTCCAGCAGGAACCTAAAGAAGTTGACCTTTCTTGACGTTTCTTATTGCTTTAGCATCAAGGAATTGCCTGAAGATATTGGTGAAATGAGCAGCTTAAAAAAGCTCAACATGAGAGAATGCTCAAGATTGCAAGAAGTACCTGTATCGATTTTGGATCTTCAGCATTTGGAGGAAGTGATTTGTGATGATGAGACAAGAAATTTATGGGAGCCCTTCTTGCCTCTCGAAAACACAACTCTCGAAAACACAAGAATAGTGGTGGAAAAAGAAAATATCAACCTAAATTGGCTCCATAAGCTTCACTTTTGAGAGCTGCCTTTACCTAACAAACACACCGGATCTCTGTATGTATGACTCATGATTTCCTTCTGTCATTTCTTTCTCCTTTTTAGATTTGGTTCTCTATTCTTGTAAATGCATAGTATACAGTACGTATAGCAATGTAGTAGGCTACTTTGTTTGAGACTTTTTATGATACGAGTTTCCAGTTCCCACTTCCCAGTAGTGAATGCCCCATCAGAAGTCTTTAATATATGAGCAGTTCAATTTAGCATCATTGGTGTTTGATAGATCATCTATAAAATCTTCATCTCTGCGTGATCACACCAATTTGTAGAACTGTTTCTATAAAAATCTATGCTAGTGTTAGTTATTAGTACTATAAAACAGCAGTAACATGTCCTCTGGTAATTAGTATTTGTGTATGCTTGATTGAAATGGGAAGAATCCATTAAACTAGGGCCAGCTTACAACACAGAGGGCTTAATTTACTCTCAACATTTTTCAGTCATTTTTATGGAGACTGAGAGAACTACTGTCCGTTATTTCTCTGTTTAGCTTTTTAACTAAACTGACAATATCTCATTTAGATGGGGAGAGCTTAGAATATGTTCCTCGCCATGAAAGAGTGAGGAAGTTGCCTAGTCAAGCTTGTTTCTTTAAACTTTGGCTGGTAAACCCTCAAGTCTCCTTCAGACCAAAAGGAAAAACAAAAGAAGACAAAAATCAAGCTAGTCTCCCATAGCGATCCGCGTTTGCTTGTTCAAGTTTGAAGTCTCCTATCAGCAAGTCAATGTTGAAGTCATGTAGTAGTTTCCATCGAGCTTCCCCAGTTCCCAGTGTATTATCATATTGCCAAATTCAAGAGCCGCAGAACTAACATATTTGATTGGAGAAGTGCATCAAATATCCTTGCCTGTCTTGCATGACCAAGAAAAAAAGAGTAGTTTTGCATTGCTTTTTTTGGGTCTCATGTTTTGTTGTTTACATGGTTTCCAAATGATATTCATGTTATTGGATTCCTCACTATAGTGGTCTCAGTTTTTTCTGATCATATCTGCCCTCTTTGTGTTAACTTTATCTGATCTTGGTGTAAGGAATGGTTAATCCAGTGAATAAGATTTTCGATGAGCTGTATGTTGTCTTTAAAGACCTCATCAAGAAGAATATTAGATTTAAAGGCAAACTCAAAGGCATCGAAGCAAAGCTAGAAGCTCTAAAGCCGGTGATCGGAGACATGGTGCAGAGAAATGAGGTGTTAGATCGCTCAAGGAAGGAACTAGAAGGTTTAACAGAAGTTATGGTGTCTGGCATTAAGCTCTTTGTCAAGTGCTCAAAGTTTCGGGTGTGGTGGGTCTTCAAGAAGTACAAATACGACAACAAACTTACTGAATGGGAGAACAGTCTAGGAAGTGAGTTAGTTATGCTGAACGTGTATACCGGCAGGGATGTGAAGGACATCGCAATAGACGTGAAGGAGAATGCAGCGGTTCAGAAGGAGACTGGGGTTACGTTGAAGAATATAGAGCAGAGATTGGACCAAATTGTGATTCAAAAACAACCTGGGGATCGTAAAGCTTGGATGAGTACTGAAGTTCCTGAACTTCCACGGTTTACAGTCGGATTGAACACACATTTGAAGGAACTGAAGATGAAGCTTTTCAAGGATGGGGGGTCAATGCTTGTAGTAACAGCTCCTGGAGGATCTGGCAAAACCACTTTGGCTAAAATGCTTTATCATGATCAAGAAGTCAAAGGTATGATATCATGATGCTATACTTTAATTCCTTTTGCTTCTTGAATGGTGTTGGGAACTTGGGAGCAGTGGTCAAATTTAACAACATTTTGTTCTCTTTTAGGGTTTAGGGTGGATTTTGAAGATAGTTCTCATGCACTGATATCAAATGATTTGAATCATGTAGTTGATAATAACTGGACTCACATGAATCCATCTAAGTCTTCAGATTAACTACATAGTCAAGCTATAGATAATTAGATATTGTAACAAGTTGTTGCTGGAAAATTATGTCGTATTGTTTCTTTATAGGCATAATTGTCAATTTGCTACCCTAATTTTCACCTTGGTGTCAATTTGCTACTCTAGCTTTCATTTTAGTCAATTTGCTACCCTAACTTTTCATAATTAGCCAATTTGTTACTATTCCATCAAATTCGCTACTTTAGGCTTTCAAGATTAACTAATTTACTTATCAAAATTTCAATATCAACCAACTTTAACTTTCAGAATTAATTCATGTTTGGATGAAGAAATGAACAAAATAAAATGACAAAAAAGTAGCAAGTTGGCTAATTTTGAAAACATAAGGTAGCACATTGGCAGAAATAATAGTTAGGGTAGCAAATTGGCTGAAATGAAAGTTACGGTAGCAAATTGATACTAAGGTGAAAGGTAGGGTAGCAGTTTGGCTAAAAAGTCTTCTTTATATTTGCATATGAGAGTGCTGCAGTTGACCTCTCTATGTTCTTTCCCCGGATTCACAATCAGATAACTAGTGGTATGCTTATCAATCTGATGGTGAAGACTGTCATACACTTAATGGTTTATGATACTTATCATCTTTAATTAGTGTTATGCTTAGAAATAGGTTCGTCTCTTCTTTTAAATTTGTATACCAATCCAAATAATCTCTTGGTGACAGCTTTGTTTTGTTGTGTTTAATTAGATAAATTCACCAAGACTATCTTTGTAAAGGTCTCGAAAAAGTCCAACTACATTGTTGTACAAGAACTATATCAAGAGTTGGAATCCCAGGAATCTGAATTCCCAAATGAAGATGGTGCATTCAGCTGGCTGAAGGAATTTCTGGAGACCTTCCAAAATCCTCTGCTTCTCATCCTTGATGATGTTTGGTCGGAATCTGAATCCCTTCTTGAGAAGTTTAATGAATTAAGTATACAATCAAGCTTCAGTATCTTGGTGACATCAAGATCTTCCTTTCCAAGTTTTGGTTCTCAATATCCTTTAGATGCATTGAATCACAAAGATGCATTGACTCTTTTGCGTCATTCAGCAACCTGCCGGGGAGATAAGAGCTATATTGTTCCAGAAGATCTTCAGGACAAGGTTATTTCAGAGTCTTTAATGCAAAATATTTATGCTTATTTACGATATCTAGCTACAAAGTATCCTATGTTTATGCTTGCTGATTCACTAACACTAGTATCTAGCTACAAAATATACTACATTTATGCTTGCTGATACACTAAAACAAAAGTACTCAAACTAAGCGAGTAAATTGTGTACTACATATATATCCTATGTTTTTAAGTTGATGTGAATCTACACAATTGAACTGCAGATAGTAAGGCGCTGTAAGGGATGTCCACTTGCCATTAAAGTGGTCGGAAAATCTCTCTGTGGAAAATATACAGAGTCATGGCTTAAAAAATTATACGAGTGGTCTAAAGGTGCTTCTATTTTTGATACCGAGACTGACGTTCTTGTTTGCCTCAAGACTAGCTTAGACGCCTTGGATGAAAAAGATCAAAATCTCAAGGAATGCTTCTTGGACCTGGGTGCATTTCCTGAAGATCAAAGAATCCCAGCTGTTGCTCTGATTGATATGTGGGCAGAGTTATATGGCATAGATGAAGATTTTATTTCCATTCAATACCTCCAGGAGCTTTCCAGCCGAAGCCTGGTTAATCTTGTAGTCACAAGGTATGTATGCAAATCTGTTTCTCTCATGATAATGTCATGCTATTTTCTCCTAGCTGCTACTTGCTTTTTTGTATTGTATTATGTTTGCTAAGTGAATTTCTTTAAGAAACTTAGTTTTGATCATTACTAGGAAGGAAAATATGATGGCAGATGGCTACTACAGTGAACACTTTGTCTCCCAGCATGATGTGCTTCGGGATCTAGCTATCTTCCAAGCGAAATTAGATCCAAATAAAAAGAGACTGATTCTGGACAAATGTGGAAGCAAAGTACCCAAGAAGTTGACAGAACAGAAGCATCAATTTCAGACTCGCATATTATCCATCTCTTCTGGTTGTCCCATAATCCTTCTCTTTAGTAAATACATGCACAAATGCACACAACCACATGCAAATGGAGACACAACTCACACAAGCACAATACTTCTACATAGGTTTCACATTCCATTCTCCCCACTCTAACATGTTATAGCATTTGTTTTGCATGCAGATGGAATGTTCTCAACGGATAAGCACAAGATTCAACTTTCAGACGTTGAGGTTCTAGTTTTAAGCTTCACCGCCGACAACTATCCTTTACCTGAATTTGTTGCGGAAATGGAAAACTTGAAGGTTCTAATAGTCACAAATCATGGTTCCTTACCAGCCAAATTGAGTAACTTTCAACTTCTGAATTCTTTACCAAATCTGAAGAGAATCAGACTAGAGCGAATTTCATTTCCTTCCATAACCATGAATCCGATACAGTTGAAGAGTCTAAAGAAGATATCTTTCTTCATGTGTAGCATCAGTCAAGCTTTCAGCAACCCCTCCTTCCAAATTTCATATACATTTCCAAATGTAGAGGAATTGAACATTGACTATTGCAGTGACTTGGTGGAATTGTCTGGTGATCTCACTGATCTGATTGAGTTAAGGAAACTCAGTATCACCAACTGTCATAACCTATCTGCCTTGCCTGAAGAGATTGGAAAGTTGATCAAATTGGAAGTCTTGAGGCTAAAGTCTTGTACGGATCTGGTAACATTTCCAGCCTCAGTTAAGAACCTCGACAAGTTGCAGGTGCTCGACATTTCTGATAGCTTCAGTATCAAGAAGTTGCCTGAAGACATTGGTGAAATAAGCAGTTTAGAAAAGATCAATATGAGAGACTGCGATAGGCTGCAAGTTCTACCTTCATCAGTTTGTGATCTCAAGCAACTAAAGGAAGTGATATGTGATGAAGAAATAAAAGAGTTATGGGAGATTTTCGGGCTCAAAATCGACATAAGGGTCTTCAAAGATGACTTCAACCTGGATTGGCTCTCAACGTGACAATCTTGAAAGATGCCTTTGTTAAATAAATGTTGGAGACTTCGAACAGTGCCCGTGTGATTGTAATTTTATTTCCTTTCTTCTCCTTTTCATACTTTTGTTTTGGTTGTATAAGCATGCTATTGACCTATTTTATGTTATAAACATTGTGGTTGTGTGTTTTATGAAGAGTGATCAAATTTCAAAACTCCCATCGTCGTTTTCGATCTTCATTACTAGTCACAAATGCCTCCATTATCAGCCTGATGAAGGAGATGTTTTAAATCAAGCAGAGTCCCAGACCAGCTCAAGGCTGTGCATTCTTTCGTAGTTTCATGCAATGCAGAGCTAATGGGCTTTGGTCCCTCAGCAATAAAAGCCCACAGTATGAGACATGAAACTGTTGTTAGCAGCCCAAACAAACTAGAAAATCCATTAGAGAGAGGCAATCGGTCTTTCCAACCACCCACTTGTTTAATCTGCCGTACAAATTTGATTTCTTTTCTCAGTTCTCGAAGCCAAGACAGTTCTTTGGTCGAATCGGAGGCGAAACCATTTCAAAGTACAGTCAAAACTAAAGACTTGGTACTTGGCAGCTAACAACGTTGTTGAATAAATCCCAGTAGCTGAACTAGACCGGCCTGCAGATCTTTCTTGTTTCTCTGCTTCAACCTTTCTGGTAAGATTGCCACTGTTTCTTAATTTGTCCTTCAAGTTTCTGTAAGCTTTCTCTTTATAGTTATTCTTCCACACGCTGAGATTGTCCGTGATTCACAAATGGCTCTGCTTTTATCTTCTCCATATTCAATCCAATTGTTTATTTTTGCTTGCTTTGTTTTTCCAATTTCCGTCTGATTTGATTTGATTATTCTCCCAGCTGGATTGATTTGCAGAACAATTTCGATTGCAATTTTCGTGGCAATTGCTATGAGTTAAGAATTAATAGTAGTGTAGACTTTTCTGTTTTGTTTTCTCTGTAATTTATCGGAAGTTTACCAACTGTTCAAATCATAATAACTTTTAGCTGTTCCACCACCAGAAGTGAAGATAGGGATCAAATACCAAGGGTATTCCCTCAATCCAACGTGCACGTTATTCTCCATTGAACTTTTAATTTTACACGTTAGCTGTTCAACACGTTAGGTATGATTATTACATGGAGAATGATCTCTCTTTTGTTCTGTGAGCTGCTACTTGTGAGTTTAGCAAAAACTAGTGAGGATTTTAGGAAAATGTTAAATGGTCCTTGTGGTTTTAGGGTGTTACTCAACATTGCCAATTGGTTTGTGAACCGTACCCAATCTCAGTCCAAAGTATTGAAATTTGTTATGTTTCATTCCCATTTAGAGAGGGAATAGAGTTTTCACCCCTAGCACATTAACATTAATAACTCCGAGCCAAGTTTCAACTCTTTAGAAAGTAACAATTTAATTTCGATTTTATATGAGGTTTTTCCGCATCATAAAACTTATAGCGCGTCAAAGCCTTACGTATCCGCAGTTTTGCGTGTGCGACAGGTCAGTGAGTTTCATTGAAAATTTCGAGCATTTGCGTCGTTATACTAGTCTCGTGATAAATAGTCATCCTTATCCATTCTCTCAAATCTCAGTTCCTTGATGTGTATAAATATGTCATTGCCCGGAGAGTTTTGAAACAACATAATCTTTTCTCTGAAGAACATGTTGTCTTTCTATCCCAGGACTCATTGATTCGGATTTTTGTCTTGTACGATCACCACCAACAAAGTAAGTTATGATTGAGTTATTTTTCGTTGTATTCTTCGACTGTTCATTTCTTTCATTGTTTCTTTGTCTTAACATTTCCATTTAAAAACAAAGAGAAGTGCTCTAATTTAAGTGTTGGTTGTTGTAACAATGACAGTGGTATTAGTCAAACGAGAAGCTTTAGAAGCATCATTTCTGGCGCTGTATGATGCCATTAAGGAAGTTAATGACCATCATTTACTGTTTAAAACCCTCCTTGGAGATATCAGATCCACACTAGACTGTATAGAACCACTGATCAAAGAGACAGTAGAGGATGCAAAGGAATTGGATTTTCCAGAGGATGAACTTCATAACTTTAGAGTACAAATGGAGGAGGGGATTGAGCTCATTCGTAAGTGCTCTAAGGTTGCTCCACTGAGTACTTGTGAAAAATATATATGCAGAAACAAACTAGGTCAACTGGGCAAATCTCTGCAACGATTGTTGGATATCCTGAAAGCGCATAGCATAAGAGATGTGAAGAAAACCTTAGTTACGGTAAAGAATATAGAGACTTTGGTCCAGCAAATTGATGTGAATTTTGGGGCACAAATCAATTCATCTAAACGTATTGAGGGTTGGTGTGCAATACCTGAACCTCCACCACTTGTTGTTGGATTGGAAGGGCCTTTGAAGGAATTGAAGATGAAGCTTTTCAGTGATGAGATATCAATGCTTGTATTAACTGCCCCCGGAGGATGTGGGAAAACTACATTGGCAACAAAATTTTGTCAAGACGAAGAAGTCAGAGGTATTTATATATTGATTATATGACTATATCAATGTCTCTATTTTCTTTGTCTTAATAATGGTTAACTTTGTAATCGTGGTAGTAGTAATAAACTTACTAGTAAATGGTTAAGTTACATGTTTTTTTTTATATGCATTACTAGTATACTAGTGTTTCAAAAAGGCCAAAAATTTTGCCATTTCTGTGAAAGTTAACATCAACGATACCCAGGCCAAGTCCAGCTCTAGCTGTTACTACAATTCTTTGTATTATTTGATGATGTTATCATGCTTTTAATTTCAATGTCATGGTTTTAGAAAGACCTGAGTCTTATTACGCAGTACTCTGACCAGTTGGGTCTGCTTTTAATTTCATTAATGTGTTATAAATAAACCAAGGTCTGATATCTGGATTTTTTTGTCTTTCGGTTTAATTTTTTCAACAGTTGTAGAATTATAGGAATATGTTCGTCACAACTAGCAGATAAAGTTACACAGCAGAAGAGTGGCTAATTATTTGTTTTAACATCATCACTAGTGTATGAATTATAAAAAAGACTTCTTGCTATTTGCATATGTTAGCGCTCCAATTGAGATTGAGATATAATTAGACTTCACTGTTTGTGTATTCTTTTGGCTTTTTATATTTCCTTAGTAGAATTGTGGACTTCTAACAACTCTCTTACCTCTTATTTTGAAAGATAAATTCGAGAACAATATCTTCTTTGTAACTGTTTCCAAGAAGCCCAACTTAAACCGTATTGTAGAAGAGCTATATCAAAGCAAGGGTTCCCAGGTACCTGATTTCCGAAATGAAGTAATTGCAGTTGATTGCCTGCACGAATTTCTAAACCAAACGGGGAAAAATCCTTACTGTTGGTTTTGGATGATGTTTGGTCTGAATCCGAATCCCTTCTTGAGATGTTTGATGAACGGAAAATGCCAAATCGCAAGATCTTGGTAACATCAAGGTTTGCATTTCCAAGATTTGGTTCTCCTTATAATTTAAAATCATTGAGTGACGAAGAAGCAATGGCTCTTTTTATTCATTCAGCATACTTGGGAGACATTAGCTCCCATGTTCCGGAAGACCTTGCTAGACAGGTGATTTTCTTAGTGTCATTTGTTTATTAACGTGAAAGGGGCAAAAAGAGATTTGTTCACATTTTATGTAAGGCATACATACACCTGTGGAAATAACAAATGAACACTTCAGTTTACCATGTCAGATGCAAAATTCATGTTCATGTACAAACTAAATTTGAACTAAGAATATAGTAAGTAAATAGTTATTATTTTTTTATTTGCATGTGACATTGCAATTGAAACTTAAAGACTAGACCTACAGCTGATATAGTGAATCAATCTGGAAAAATTGATGTGCAGGTACTAAAACATTGCAAGGGATTTCCGCTTGCGATTACAGTGGTTGGAAGATCACTTTGTGGGCAGCCTATAGAGATCTGGCAAAAAAGATTAATTGAATGGAGTAAAGGTTCATCTATTCTTAACTCCGATCATGATTTGCTTGTTTGCCTCCAAAGCAGCTTAGATGCCTTGGAGAAAGAAAGTATTACCATCAAGGAATGTTTCCTAGACCTAAGTTCATTTCCGGAAGACCACAGAATACCTGCTACTACCCTCATTGATATATGGGGAGAGTCGTATGAAATAGATGAAGATTGGCTTTGCATTGCAAACCTTTGTGAACTCACCAATCGAAATCTTGCTAATCTTATAGTCACTAGGTATATAGGCTTCTGTATTTCAAATTTCTTATACGTTTCCATTGTTCCGCTATATAGGCTAGTTGCTAGCCATGAATTTCTGTTCCCTTTTTGTATGCTCAAGAACTCTCTTATAGCAAATTGGTTTTGATCCTAACCAGGAAGGATCCCAGGGAGGTGGATGGCTATTACACTGAACATTTTGTTACTCTTCATGACATTGTTAGAGAATTGGCTATCTATCTGTCAAGTGTGGAATCAATAGAACAGAGAAAAAGGCTGCTAATAGATATGTCTGGAGACCATTTTCCTGAGTGGTGGACAGAACAGAAGTGTCAACCTATCAATGCCCACCTTTTATCTATCTCAACAGGTAATTCCATCTTTCTTTCTCTCTGTAGCACATATTTACTTATACAAAGGCACAGAAGTAAGGGCACACACTACATCACACGCTAAGACTTCAATAGTATTATATATAGCTAGTGATTGATATCATTTATGTCTTGCAGATGGAAACTTCTCGTCTAAATGGCCCAGCATGCAACTACCACAAGCAGAGGTTCTAATTCTGAACTTTCAGTCAAAGAAATATGCCCTACCCACATTTCTGGAGAAAATGGACAAATTAAAGGTTCTGATAGTCACAAAATATGGTCTTTTGCCTGGTGAATTAGATAATTTTCCATTACTGGGGTCACTGTTGCATTTAAGAGAATCAGATTCGAACGAATTTCAATACCTTCCATAAGCAAGAGCCCTGTACAGTTGGAGAGTTTATTAAAGATATCGTTATTCATGTGCAAAATTGGTCAAGCTTTTAGCAACTGTGCCGTCAAACTTGTAGATCTATTGCCAAATGTAGTGGAAATGAATATTGATTACTGCAATGATTTGGTGGAATTGCCTGCAATGCTCTGTGACCTGATATCCTTGAAAAAGCTCAGTATCACCAACTCCCATAAGCTGTCTGCCTTACCTGAAGAAATAGGAAAATTGGTAAACTTAGAAATGTTGAGGCTTAGGTCCTGTACAGACTTGTCAGAGTTTCCGGACTCAATTCAGAGCCTCATAAACTTAACCTATCTTGACATCTCTGATTGCTTCAGTATCAAGGAGTTGCCTGAACATATAGGTGGAATGCGCAGCTTAGAAGTACTCAACATGAGACAATGCTCAAGACTGCAAGAGCTGCCTACATCGGTTTTGGATCTTGAACAGTTAAAGGAGGTGATATGTGATGAAGAGACGCGTGTTCTATGGGAGCCCTTCTTATCTGTTCTGAAATACACACACGTAAGGGTGGTGAAAGACGATATTAATCTGAATTGGCTGCACAAGTTTCCAACTTGAGTGCCAAACTTTTCTAGTAACTATTGGAGCGAGCTTGTGATATATCTCTCGGTCGCTCCACAGTGCCCATCCTGGAGAAATGAAGCCTATGATGCCTAATGCTTTTCGTTGTTATTGTAGTTTGTATGTTTCTTTGTAACAAATTATCTAGTAAACCTAGTATAATTATGTAGCCTATCGGTTAGTTGCGTAATGTATTTTAAGGTATGCTGTTCCCCAACATGAATAATGGCGTGAGGGCCAAAGCCTCCCGGTCTGGCCGGGTTCCAGCCCTCGAAAAAAAAGAGTTTGTAGTAAACCTATCTAGTGGATTATGTATATACAGCTTTCCTTGATTCATTTTTGTATCATATCCCACCTGTAATTTTTCTGTCGAAATTTCAATATGTGAAGGCTAAACTTTAGAGTGACGGATTTTCGCAATGGCTCTTGGATCTCCGGCTAAACCAACAAAATGCTAAATGTTTATCGCTAAGTTGTGAATTTGTTACTTAAATTGGTGGTCTATGAACTTGAGTTGATGTGCATCGGTGGGTAAATGACACCGGAAATAATGGAGCAGAAGTTTTCAGATCTAGATACCATGGCTGCTGCTTCTTGTATAGTTGTATAACTTGTATATGATGAAGTGCTGCTCTATGTTTTCGAATTGAGAGTGAAAGCTGGCGATATATACAAGGTTTTCTGATATTGATCTAGTTGCACAGAATAAATAATAATGGTTGCCTGGTTGGAGTACAAGTAGAGCTTGCTGCAGAGGCACGTCTAGGCCAGGAGCAGCTAGCAGTCTCGAATGTGGTTGCTGCATGCCGTTACGAAAAAAAGGCACACAAGTCTAATAAGTAATAACTTAACTCTTCAGAGCCTGATATTCAATCGATTTTCTGAAACGAGGAACTTGAAACATTTTGAGCGTTCACGTTTGCGAGATACTAGCGAGACCTCGTTAAGACGAGTACCTAGCTAGCTTATTATTAACTTGGCCAGCTTAGGCACCATGCTCTCTGCTTTTGCATGGTAGTACAAAAACAATGTCCGGCCAACTTCTTGAAATAGAGCAACTGGATTACTGGATCATACAAACGTCAGGCAACGTCGGTAACAACATCAAACATTGATTTGAGGAAGCCTTTGAAAGAACGAATCAGTCGCTGCATGCATGGCTACAGTATACGTAGTTGACGTATGTACTTGCGTACGTACACAGATTAGTACGAATATTTGACTATTCCGAGAGACGTTCCAAATCACTTGATCGAAATATGGTACTAATTCGAAAGTTAAATTACCAAACATATGCATCTGTTATGTACCAGGTTTCCGTAAGAAAATGTCTTCCCTCATATGTTAATTACCGTTCCTAATATATTATATATGAAAGGGTCTTATAAATACGAGACCAGTTCACGTATATTACCTCCACGGCTCCACCATTTCTATTGTTTTTCTGTGTGCAGATGATCGAGCAGATTATGTTTGAAAATTCTAGTTGATGGAATTAGAAGATTAAACGTGCACGTACAAAAGTGTGTTTACACATCTTCTAATTCATGAAAAGCGTCCACGGTTCATCGATAAACAAACGTATGCATCATGATCGAACATGTAAGCTTTCTTACGGAGCCATTTCGATAGAAAAGAAAGAAACGAAAGAGAGAAAGAGAGAAAGATAGAAACATATATAGTTTATTATCCATGCGTGGTGACGAGGTTCTCGATCACCATCATCATCTTCTGAAGGAAGAGCATGCCAATCCCTTTTACATTAAGTTTCTCCTAGCTAGTGCAATTAAACAATCACAACTGTTTGTCTTTTAGATTTTCCAAATTTCTCAGAAGATAAGAATGAGCACGCAAAAATATATAACAATTTCGAAGAGTAGTTGTCAATTTGTCATCTCATCTGTACGTGTAGAATTTTAGTTGGCAGTTCATCATAAAACAATTAACGAGTTTTACTGTGTCCATGCTAAGCAATAACACCGGTATAAGTACGTAGTTTGATGCGTATATATTGGTGATATTTGCAGCTCTACGTACCACCTTTTGCCTTTGCATGCAAAAATGGTTGAACGCCAGAAATTATTCTGAAGAATTTAACAGATATGTTATAGTGCTACGTACGACCATTTTGTATTTTTTCTCTTGGCTCACTTGTTGACCTTTTCTTTTTTTAGCACCTTTTAATTCAGATATAATGGTCCCTCGTCTGGATATATTTTGTGGATTGAATTGGGACATGCAGTATTGGACTGAACAATTCCGTCAATTCGTATATAGCGTGCAAATACTAGGTCTCACTTGATTAAAAATCAGAACATTTCGAAAGGTTATTATGAAAACATATTCAGCACACGGCGTGTATCTTCACATACATACATAGATGGTCAGTATTAGAGAAATAATATAGAAACATGGTGATCAAATACATGAATTGTTATAAACAGTTAAGATTACGTTATGTAAATACATGTCGTGCATACAAGAATTTTCAGGCTATTATCAAGCATTTTGTTATACGTTTTCCATAAGAAATTCCATCTCTTCCCCTAATTTCTTACGCACCCTCTCTACACGACAGGGGCTAAAACTGAAATTTGATAGTAAATACTTCGCCATTCCTAGGATAGCATGCATCTGGGATTAGGGTCAACTATGACTCGAATAAAGTTCTTGGTCAATTTATAAGACACTACTATTCTATGAGAAGCTTTTTGGCAAATAATGAAGAAGTGAGGGATAGTTTCATAGTTTAATCTCAAGGTTGTTGTCAAATTGGTCATGTCATCAAAACATGCATGCATACTTTTAATTTGTTTGGAGGTTGGATCAACCTAGCTAGCTTATTGGTCAATATTTCATCTAATTCAACTTCGATTATGCACCCCAAAAACAAAAAAATAAAAATTTCACACCATTAAAAATAAGCTCTCTTATTGTACTCATCAGACAAAGCCCAGAATCATTTCTTTTGTTTTTCCCTTTCTTTTTATATAAAAATAAAAAACATTGGGCTAGAATATTGTCTGTGAGCTTTCGTACTATACGGGCCAGCTGTTGGAGTATCCACTCTCATCGATAATTACGATTGGGCTTTTAAATTGAGACGCGGCTCTGCAACTTTACCTCGCATGTTCAAGGAGTCGGAGACGATCCTTCTTATCATACGCTTAACGCGTTACTCTTGCTATAAGAGACCCAGTACGATAACAGTTGGAGATTTCAAGACAACGACTCTCTTTGCTCATAGTGCAATATACAACCCTGATTAATTACTTGTACTTTTATCTCGGACTCGGATATTACCAATCTCAGCATTCAGCAAGTAAGAGCAAACTTGAGTTTTGCATTGTATTGCATGGTTTCTTTCTTTGGTAGTGCATATGTTAAACTGTTAGTGTTTGATTTTTATTGGTAAACTTGGATGTTTTTCTTATCTTGGTCTCTATTTGGTGGTGTTGTATGATGACAGTGGTGATCATCAACGGAGAGGCTTTAGCAGTGGCATTTGGGGCGCTGTGTGATTCTGTTAAGCAAGTGAAGGACCATATTTTGATGTCCAAACCCCAACTCGGGGATATTAAATCCACCTTGGACTCTCTGCAGCCACTGATCAAGGAGATGGCAGAATGTGAGAAAGAACTGGATGGTCCTGAGGAGGAACTAGAGAATCTTAGAGTGAAAATGGAGGAAGGAGTGGAGCTTATTCGGAAATGCTCGAAAGCCAGCGCATTCAAAAAGTATAAATATAGCAGCAGACTTGTTGAATTGCGCAAGTCACTTCAGAGGCTGTTGGGGATATTGAAAGTGCAGGGCATAAGGGATGTGAAGAAGGCATTGGTTTCGGTGAGGAACATTGAGAATGTGGTGCAGAGAATTGAAGGGAATTGCGTGGTACAGAGCAATCAGTCTGAAAAAATACAAGGGTGGTGTGCTGTGCCTGAGCCTCCAACGATTACGGTTGGATTGGATGTGCCTTTGAGGGAATTGAAGATGAAACTCTTTACTGATGAAGTTTCCATGGTGATAGTTACTGCTCTCGGAGGATGTGGGAAGACTACCCTGGCAACAAAGTTGTGCCAAGATGCAGAAATCGAAGGTATTGTATATGATTGATGTTAATTCTTAAAATGTTTTCTTGCTTGCTTTGAGTTAGAAATTGCTTACAAATGGGCCAAGTCTCACTATCTGTAAAACATAACTTCATAGCTTCATGACTATGACATGCTTCATAGGAACAATTCTTACTGTTTCAATAAGTTAGGTCTTGTTGAGTTAAGCACAGTTTTATGACCTCACCATCTGCATGAGTATGTTTTATTCTCTTCTCAATTCAATAGAACTTTAAAGTACCTCTCTAGTGATTACTTTCTTGTCTTTTATTTGCATAGATAAATTCAAGAGCAATATCTTCTTTGTTACTGTATCAAAGAAGGCCAACTTATTTCTGATTGTCCAAGAGCTATATCATCGAAAGGGTGCCCCAGTCCCTGATTTCCAAAGTGAAGTAACAGCAGTTGGCTGGCTGCAGCAATTTCTGAAGCAAACAGGACAAAACCCTATGTTGTTGGTACTGGATGATGTCTGGGCTGGATCGGAGTTTATTCTTGAGAAATTTGATGAATTAAAAATGACAAATTACAAGATATTGGTGACATCAAGGTCTGCTTTCCCAAGATTTGGTTCTCCATATTACTTGGAATGTTTGAAAGACGAAGATGCAATGGCACTTTTTCACCATGCAGCATCCTTAGGAGACAGGAGCTCTTATATTTCAGAAGATCTTCCGAGAAAGGTGATTTTCTTAGTCTGCAATGCACAACTTATATGCATATTAATGCAGGAAAAGATGAAGAGATACTACATTCACTATCTATGCCAAGCATTCATGCTTATATCGAGTAAATAATGATGAATTCTGCTTTGCAGATAGTAGAGCGTTGTATGGGATTGCCACTAGCAATTACAGTTGTCGGAAGATCACTCTGCGGTCAGCCAATAGAGATTTGGCAAAAAAGAGTACTGGAATGGTCTAGAGGTTCTTCTGTTCTTGAGTCTGAACATGATTTGCTTGATTGCCTCCAAAATAGCTTAGATGTTTTGGATGAAGAGAAGCCTCTTATCAGGGAATGCTTCATAGACCTTGGTTTATTTCCCGAAGATCAAAGAATCCCAGCTACTGTCCTCATTGATATGTGGGCAGAGTTATATGGCATACATGAAGATATTTCGTCAATTTCACACCTCTATGAACTTGCCTCCCAAAGTTTGGCTAATCTGGTGGTCACAAGGTATATAGGCTTCTGTTTCACTTAATTGATCTTGTCAATCCAGTTTTCCTTTATGTCAATGGGTAGCTGCTTCTCATAATTTTCTATTGCATATATGTGTTGAAGAAATCTCTTAAGCAAATTGGTTTTGATTATAACCAGCAGGAAGGACAACAAGTATAGTGATGGCTATTACACTGAGCACTTCGTTACACAGCATGACATGCTTAGGGAGTTGGCTATCCGACAGATGAGTCAGGAACCGCTACAACAGAGAATGAGAGTTAAGATTGACATATGTGGAGACAACCTTCCTATGTGGTGGAAGGAGCAAAAGTATCAATCCCTCATCGCTCGCGTAGTATCTATCTCGACAGGTTGTTACATCTCCTCTTTGGCAGATAATTCTTAATAACACACGATGGTATTATTTTGCACATATAATTTCTTTCCCTCTCACATCATATACCGTAATATATGCAGATGAAGAGTTCTCATCTACATGGCAAAACTTGCAACTACCAGAAGCAGAGGTTTTAATTTTGAATTTTCAAACAAAGTATTATGCCTTACCTGTGTTCGTAGAGAAAATGAATAAACTGAAGACTCTAGTACTCACCAGTTACAGTACTAGTCCTACCGAGTTGAATAACTTTCAACTAGTTGATTCGATACCAAGTTTAAAGAGAATCAGATTGGAGAGAATTTCAATTCCTTCCATAAGCAGGTATCCTATACAGTTGAAAAGTTTGAAAAAGATTTCTCTATTCATGTGTTGCATCGGCCAAGGTTTTGGTAACGGTTCCATACAGATATCAGAGGCGTTTCCAAATGTTGTTGAAATGAATATTGACTACTGCAATGATTTGGTTGAGTTGCCTGCCCAACTCTGTGATCTTATACAACTCAAGAAGCTCAGTGTTACCAATTCTCATAAGCTCTCTGCCTTACCTGAAGACATTGGAAATCTAGTCAATTTAGAGCTGCTGAGGCTTAGGTCTTGTACAGACTTGTCAGAGTTACCCGGCTCTATTAGGAACCTCAAGAAGTTGAACTTTCTTGATATATCGGATTGCTTTAGCATTATGGAATTGCCTGAAGACATTGGAGAACTGTGCAGTTTAGAAAGGCTCAACATGAGACAGTGCTCTAGATTGAATGAGTTGCCTTCTTCAGTTTTGGATCTTGAACACTTGAAGGAAGTCACATGCGATGAAGAGACAGAAATATTATGGGAACCCTTCTTACCCTATCTCACAAACATGCACATTAAGGTTGTGAAAGAAGATATCAACCTCAATTGGCTCCACAAGTCTCATTTCTGAGACCTTTGTTTTCAAAAAATAATAAATGTTGCAGCAATGCTGGTATGATTTCTCTCAAAGGAACCTCAAGAAGCTGAACGTTCTGGACATCTCCAATGATTAAAAACTTCCCGTGACATTTGAAATATATTATCCAGGGAAGCTCAATATCACACATTGCAGCTGTTGTGGATCATAAGCGGTTAAAAGGAAGTACGCGCGCGTTATGTGATGAAGGGTCATCTTCTGAGACACACAATGCTACTGTTTCTTGTGCCCAGAATTGAAGGACAATAATTTGGCTAGAGACAGGTCAAAGAGGGTGATTAAGAGACCTATCAGGTTTCAATAAAATAGAGCTGTTAGTATTAAAAGTCTCTTAGTTGGGTGTGTCCTGCTACGAACTCGTTACCAGCATTTAGTTCTGTTTACAAACTTTGTCTCTCTTATTTTTATTTATATGTAAGGTGTAGAATGAGGTCAGTCACTTTTGGGTTGTAATAACAGTGATAGTAACGTGTGAACAGCATCAACTGTTTAAAATGGCTGCCAGCTTAGAACTATAGTGATTTCCTTTGGGAAATCCATGAACTGCAAGTCTTCGCCCAAGTCTTCAATCAGACAAGAAAGAGAACATCAATACTTTAAGTCTCTGTCTTCTTCTGAAACTCTTCTGGAAATGTGGTCGGTCACCTCGCTTCCTTCTCATTTCTTCGAAAGCTCCATAGACGCGTTAGCTCTCGAAATCTTCGTCTTGGTAAATATCTTCACTCATTATATGTACTTGTTCATCTTCTGTTAGATGATGACCCAGATAGCAAAACATTTAGTAGTTTCAAACTTTTACATTGCCTTGTTCTGACTTCTGAGTTTTCAGATTTTGTTGTCTTACTAGTTTTGGATCCTGTACTCATGTTGAGAGTTTCTCAGTTTTAACCAAACCCCGTTTTTGGAGTTGGGTGGTGTTGCAGACTTGTAGAAATAATGGAACTGGCTATTACCGCAGTTACCACAATTGTAGGGGCTGCTCTAGGAGCAGCGTTCCAGCAGCTCTTTGATAGTGTTATAAAGGCACACAAAAAAGCAACAAAGTTCAAATCTATCTTCAACGAGCTCAATTTGACACTCGAGTCTTATCAAGCATTTGTTAAGTATATAGAGCAAGACAGCAATGTTCAACCAATGCACGGCCTAGATGCTTTTAAAGTGAAGATGGAGGAGGGCATACAGCTTGTTGAAAAGTGCTCCAATATTCATCCCCTGCGGTTGAAGATGAGTTCTTTCAAAAGTCGCAATGTGGGAAAACTTCGTGCATTGAACATCTCTCTTCAAACACTCTTCCGCATACTAAAAATGCATGTAGAAATCAACCTGACGGGCAAGGTGAGCAAGTTGGAGACGTCGGTCAATCGAATAGATCAAAACGTGCTGGCTCAAAGACAAACAGGAAATGAAATTAGAGGCTGGTGCGCAGTACTTAATCCGCCATCGTTTACTGTTGGATTGGATGAGCCTTTGAACGATTTGAAGATGAAGTTACTATATAATGATCAAGTGTCAATGCTTGTGCTCACTGCTCCTGGAGGATGCGGGAAAACCACTTTGGCACAGAAGTTCTGTCAAGATAAGCAAGTCCAAGGTAATGTACAGGAATTATATATGCGTTACCCTATTTGTTCTGATCGGTAAAGTCTTTCTCTGCACAATTGAAGTGTGTTATTAGTGGTATTGTGAAATTTAACATGATATTATATACATTACTTCATTTAGTTGTGTTGTAGAAAGATATTTCTCATTTTGGCTATGTACAATAGCAGTTGCAGACAGATATGATCCTGTTGGTGACGGTTCTTAACTTCTTACATATATATATACTTTCTTCTTCTTTTTTCACAGAAAAATTCAAGAAGAATATTTACTTTGTCACTGTTTCGGAAAAGCCCAACGTGGAGCGTATTGTAGGAGAAATGTGCCAGAGCACTGGATCCCAAGTACCTGAATTCCAGAATGAAGCTAATGCACTAGGCTGGCTGCAAGAGTTTTTGGTAAAAGCAGGACAGAAACCTCTGCTTTTGGTCTTGGATGATGTTTGGCTTGGCCCTTCAGAATCCCTGCTTGATAAGTGTCATGAATTCAACAGGCCAAATTACAAGATTTTGGTGACATCAAGATTTCATTTCCCAAGATTTCGTTCTTCATATGAATTAAAACCACTAAATGAAAAAGATGCAATGTCCCTTTTCCGTGATACAACATCGTTGCAAGATAGCGAGTATGATATCCCTACAGAATTGGTGACAAAGGTGATTTCTCAATGTTCATATCAGACTGCCTCATGGCAAGATTTTCTCACCTCTTACTTCATTATCCATACACAGCTAAACTTCACTATTTCAACTTGCAAATACTCATGTTATTTGGGCCAATCGTATACTGCAGACAGTACAGCTCTGTAAAGGATTTCCACTTGCCATTACTGTGATCGGAAAAGATCTTGCAACCAACCAGCAGAGATCTGGGAAAGAAGAGTGGCAGAATTGTCTAAAGGTTCTTCTATTCTTGATTGTGAGAAATTGTTGCTTGATCGACTACAGAGTAGCCTAGATGCTTTGGGTAAAGGAGCCACTTTAGTCAAGGAATGTTTCATAGACCTCGGTTCCTTTCCTGAAGACCGAAGAATCCCCGTTGCTGCCCTCATTGATATGTGGGCGGAGTTGCATAACCTACACTTGGATTCTTCATCCATAGCTTACCTGTATGATCTCAGCACCCGCAGTCTAGCGAACCTTATAGTCATCAGGTATGCATGCATGCTTGTATTGTTTATCTGGTCCGATATACATATTCTCTCTACACGATTCATTTCTGACTTTCTTCCGCTAATGACTAGTTAGCCATTGCAATATTGTAAATTTGTAATGACAAATCTCTTTCTCTTAACTTGATCGTGACCAGGAACGCAAAGGAGGATACAAATGGCTACTATAGCCAACATTTTGTTACCCAGCATGATATACTTAGGAGCCTGGCTATTCATCAGACTGGCCATGACACAATAGGACATAGCAAAAGGCTGAACATAGACATTTGTAAAGATGTTATTCCTAATTGGTGGACAGAACATAAAAGACTCACGAAGACTCGCTTATTATCTATCTCAACTGGTAATTGTCCCATCTCTCCTCCTTACGAATTTCATATATATATATATATATATATATATATATATATATATATACAGTCTCTATCCAGAGCGAAGCTTCGCTCTGGAATTAACGTGCGAAGGTTCTTATTTGACTCACTTTTCGGTCATATTTTTCGATCATACTCGGTCAGTGTCTAGATACATATCGTATGATCATCCTTACAAAGTTTCATCCAATTTGGTGATCGTTTGCATACTGAATCAGATAAAATAAATCAATAGAACAAAATCTGTCCAAGTAGAACCGTTGGAGTAAATCATGATTATGGAGGCTTAAACGGTCACTAAAGTGGATGAAACTTTGTAAGAATGATCATACGATATGTATCTAGATACTGACCGGGTATGATCGAAAAATATGACCGAAAAGTGAGTCAAATAAGGACCTTCGCACGTTAATTCCAGAGCGAAGCTTCGTTCTGGATAGAGACTGTATATATATATATATATATATATATATATATATATATAAAGTTTATATCTAGAGCGAAGCTTCGTTTTGAAATTAACGTGTGAAGTTTTTTATTTGACTCATTTTTCGGTCATATTTCCACATCTTCATCGTTCAGTTTATTGATACTAATGAATAGATCATTGCTGTAAAATTTCATCCAACTTAATGATTGTTAAGGTACCGAATTAGATTAAATCAATGAACGGATCATAAATCTGTCTAAATAGAACTGGTTGTGTAAATAACGATTATAAAAACTCAAACGATCATCAAATTCGATGAAACTTTGTTGAAGTGATCTATGCATTGGGTTATACCAATTGAACGGTGGAGATGTGAAAATATGTCCAAAAAATGAGTCAAATAAGGAACTTCACACGTTAATTTCAAAGCAAAGCTTTGCTCTGGATAGAAACTGTATATATATATATATATATATATTTTTTTTTTTTTCAGCCACATAAATTTTCATTAATAAAACATAAGAATCTGCTTAGGTAAAGGCGAAAACAAAGTGGCCATCAAATGCTGACAAATTGTGTCTCTAGATTGTGATTTTTAGCAGAAAAACATATAACAAATCTAATAGAAAGCTTAAGATCTTGGCTTTTCCTTCTTCTCCTTGAAGAGAGCCAGAAGTAACACGCCTGAAACCTTCACAACCTTGAACCGGACTCCAGGAATATCACCGACAGCATGTCCTTTACGGCCAAATCCGGTAATAAGCACTTCGTCATTCTCTTCAATGTAGTTCAGGCAACCATCATTTGGCACAAAAGCAGCAATCTTCTTTCCATTCTTAATAAGCTGAACTCGAGCACACTTTCTAATGGCAGAGTTAGGCTGCTTAGCTACAATACCAATTTTCTCAAGAACAATGCCTTTAGCATGGGAAGATCCAGCAAATGGCTTCTTCCACTCGTTTCCAAGATGAGACTTCTTGTATGACTTGTCAGCCCACCTTTGCCTCCTGCGGTGGTTCTTCAGCTTGCAGGCAGCTCCCATACCACGTGTCTTCCCCACGATGACGGAGCGAGAAGAGAGCCGGCGGAGAAGGTCTGAAACAGAGAGCTGCGGAGGCGCAAAAAGACGATATGAGGAAAAACCCTACTTACGAATTTCATATATATATGCATGCAGCAAATAAACATATAAATACATTAAAGTGATTAAACCGTGAACCCTAACATCCTAATGTATCAGACTCATTTCTGCCCACTAACATCATATACCGTATTCTTGTTCTTTGCAGATGGGATGTTTTCATCAAAATGGCACAACATGCATTTGCCAAAAGCTAAAGTTCTGGTCTTGAATTTTCAGACAAAGAACTATGCATTTCCCAAGTTCAAGAAAACAATGTCAAAGTCGTTGAAGGTTCTAATAGTCACAAATTATGGTGTCACACCTGCTGAAGTGAGTAACTTTACATCATTGGGTTCTTTATCCGAGCTGAAGAGAATAAGACTAGAGCGCACTTCCGTCCCTCCCATTACCAAGAACTGCATACAGTTGAATAGTCTACAAAAGTTTTCTTTGTTCATGTGTAGCATCGGCCGAGCTTTTAGCAACGGTTCCCTCAATTTTTTTGAAGCATTCCCAGGCCTTGAAGAAATCAACATTGACTATTGCAGTGATCTGATGAAATTACCTGCTGACCTTTGTCTTCTGAATCATCTAAGGAAGCTCAGTATCACCAACAGTCATAAGTTATCTGACTTGCCTAAAGAAATTGGAAAACTGGAGAATTTAGAACTTTTGAGGTTAAGGTCATGCACAGAATTGTCAGAGTTTCCGGTTTCGGTTAGGAAACTCAAAAAGTTGAAGGTTCTTGACATATCCAATTGCTACAGCATTAAGGAATTGCCTGAACATATTGGTGAACTGTGCAGCTTAGAAAAGCTCAACATGAGGCAGTGCTCGAGATTGCAAGAGTTGCCTGAATCAATTCTGGATCTTGAAAGTTTAACTGATGTGATATGCGATGAGGAGACAGAACGGCTATGGGAACCTTACTTGCTCAGTCTCAGAAACAACATAAAGATCAGGGTGATCAAAGAGGAAATCAGCCTAGATTGGCTTCATCAGTAGCTTTATTCTTGAGACTCGATAGCCTTCATTTCTCTATACATGTATCATGTGCGTGTGCTCATTTTCTTCCCTGTTTCCGTCATTTGTTTCTTTGTTTTCTTTACTTTTGTAAATCATGTTGTACTCATGAGATATTATGGGTGTTTTGAAATCTGCGGAGAACAATGTTTGAATTTTCACCATTTTTCCAATGCTACATGAAGGCTCTACAAGGTTCATCCTTGATCGTGGTCTTTTCTCAAATAAATATTGCAGCAATATGAGTGATAAATAATTATATATGGCTAACAAATTACAACATTTGTTAAAAAGTGAAGGGACATATGGATGCATATGCATGCAGGTAATCAAAACGAAAACGGATGCTGGTTTAAACAAGGACTGCTAGTAACTAATCTTCTTCACACAACTGACTGCTTGTCTTGTGGCCGGTGCTTACTGATTCTGTAAGAGTTGATTGCTGCAACCAACACATTGTCATTGTCTACAATGTCTCTCACACTTGTAGCCAGCTGAGGTCGATTTATCTTTTTAGCCTTGAAATCGCCAAGGCTTTTGCTAAGCATTTCAATCTTCTTAGCAGGCAAGAACTCTGCAAGCACGGTTATCAGACCAGGTAGATATTATCTCGTACTGATCCATTCTCCAACTGCAAGCCACCAAGAGTACTACTCCCCTTAACAGCCGCCAATTTCATTGCCGAGATCAACTTGTCACCAGCTATGAGTCTCGCTTGTCGCTTCAACTCATCTGCGTCAAACTTCTTTGCCCTGAAATCCTGCAGCAATCTGACAACTATCTTCATTTCTCGAGGAGTCCGGAACCTCGTCATCGCGGCCAGCAGAGCTGCAAGAGTAACATGTCCAAGCGCTGATCTCTTGTAGCGAGCATTCCCCTGAGTGATACTCCCCGTCTGAGTAGTAGTAGTACTTGTCACATAACCCTCCAAGCTAGCAGGACCCTTGAAGCTCACAACATAAGCAGGACAAATGTGCGAGTTCATGCATGGACTCCACACAAAATACCTTCGAGGATTCACAACACTATCCACACCAGAATCAAACTCATTCGAACCAGGAACAACTTGTCCAGAACCACTAGGCACCTCCTCCTTCTTCCCCAGTATAACACGGCACAGCAGCATATGCCTGAGCCCATCATCACCAACCTGTGATCCCCTTGCTCCATCCAACGCATACTTTGCCGGAAACAATTGGATCCGACCACACTCATCAGCATTCACATTACTAAACCCATGAACCAAAATATCAGCAACCTCATCTCTCGATCCGCTGTACCAAGCATACCTAATGTTCGGGTTTCCACCGCATTTCTTCCCCACCGCCTGTGAAAACACCCGAAATGTTTCAAACCTTGCCCGGCGGGTCAATCCAGAAAACAAATTCTTGTGCCCGGAGGGTTTGGCAATCGACTAGAATCGATTTAATGAAGTCTTAGGGTTCTATTTATAGGCCATATGGGCGGTTTGAGAGTTGCGTGTTGAAAACGCGTTGCCAGACTAAATCCTTTTCCTAGAGGGATTAGGATTTGCTTTTCTTTATTAAATGTAGCATTAATGACCCTCAACTGAAATTACGGAACACCCCCTGATAATACACTGTTGTCCCAGTTACCTGCTTTAGAGGATATGGGTATTTTGGGAAACACGTTTTGTCGTATACGTCAACATGATTTAACAAGGAAGGAGAAGCTTTCATTTCACGCCACACACCCACTTTCATTTCAATAACAACTAGCTTTTGAATTCGCAAAAAAAAAAAAAAAAAAAAAAAAAAAAAAAAAAAAAAGAGAGAGAGAACTGTGTGATGGGCGAGCTCGCCCGTGTTGAGATCGTGAGTGTCGGATAAATTTGTTCAAACCGATAGAACTTGTCTTTTGTTATAAGCCAATTTTTTTGTCATGAATTGAAATTCTAGCTGATTAAAACGAACTAAGAATTTTAAAGAGAATCAAATACAAACTTTAAGATAATAACATTTTAATTAGTTACATCGATATCCTCCTCTACAGATTGTATAGTAAAAAGAATACACAAACATGAATTGAAATTCTGATAAAAACGAACTAAGAATTTTAAAGAGAATATCAAATACAAACTTTAAGATAATAGCATTTCAATTAGTTCAATTTGTTGTCCACATTGTCTACCTCCAAGAGGCTAATATCGTCTAATCCTTTATTATTTAAAAAAAAAAAAAAGAATATGGCATATGGGTCACACGGTATCACTAGGCAAACAAAGACCTTCAAGTCTTCAACGCTTAATTTCCACTTGCTCTGACTCTTAATCAGTTCCCCTTGGCCTGTTGTAATATTATTTCATTTTACCTGTTGGAGATGTAGCCATCAAAGGAACCCCCAGTGACTTCGCCCTAAAAAAAAAGAAAAAAAAAAGGAACCTTCAGTAGTGATAGTTCTTGCTACATCTAGACCCCCGATTAGTAGTACGTAGTCACTGCTCACTAGTCAACGATCTTAAGCTCGGAAAGAGTGGAAGGTACGGTCTGTAGAATATTTTGAATATATTATTTATTTTTTTGTATGTGTAGGTGTATAAAATATTTTTCTATCAGCACTATACCTGTATCTCTATATAATCCTCCTATATAGGAAAGAATAATACATTGGACTCATATAGACCACTGATCAAGCAGATAGAAGCAAGCAATGAGGAACTGGGTTATCGAAAGGAGGAAGTAGAAAAGTTCAAAGCACATATGGAGGAGGGGATAAAGATTGTTAAAAAGTGCTCCAAGGTTCGTAAGTGGAACATCTACAAGAAGTACAAGTACGCCAACAAGCTTCTTGGATGGGATAGTGCTCTTGAAAGACTGTTGAAGGTACTGCAGGCGCAGGGAGTAAGGGATGGGAAGGAGACTTTGCTTTCGGTAAAGAGGATAGAGAGGACGGTCACTGAGATTGAAATGAGTAGTATCATTTTAGAGTCAGGGGTTGAGAATTTAGCAACAACCAGTAGGCATATGGAGAAGGCGCTGAGTGGAGTTGAAATGGGAAGTGGAGATATGCTGGAGGGGATGTACCGGATTGAAGACCGAGTTGAAACAAACTCTTGCAGTATGGAGGCAGGGATCAAGAGGATTGAAGACCGACTTGATATACAAAATGGAGCTAAAGATGGAGCTTGGTGTGTTGTGCCTGAACTTACACAGTTTACAGTTGGACTGGATGAGCCTTTGCAGGAGTTGAAGATGAAACTTCTTAAGGATGGAGTCTCGATGCTTGTGGTCACTGCTCCCGGAGGATGTGGGAAAACTACATTGGCAACAAAGTTTTGTCAAGACGGGCAAGTCAAAGGTATCATTTCTACATTAGCAATTTACAGTTCTTGCTTCACTCATTTCATACTTGTCTGCTTATACTTGGGCTGCAGCTGTGTATCTTTTTCCTTTTTACAATTTAGACAAAGATTGAAATGACATCTGAGTAATAGAGTACTTTTTTGTTTCTGTACAGATAAATTCAAGAACAACATCTTCTTTATCACTGTGTCAAACACACCAAACCTAGGCCTTACTGTTCAAGAGTTACACATTCGCAAGGGTTCCCAGGTGCCTACTTTCCAAGACGAAATAACTGCAGTCAAGTGGCTGCAAACATTTCTGAAGGAACAAGGAAGAAACCCTTTACTATTAGTCTTGGATGATGTTTGGTCTGGATCAGAATCCCTACTAGACAAGTTTCAGTTCGATATGCCAGGTTATAAGATTTTGGTCACATCAAGATCTGAATTTCCAAGATTTGGTTCTTCATATCATTTGCAATCATTGGATTATGACAATGCCATGAAACTCTTTTATCATTCAGCATCTTTGGGAGATAAAAGCTCACATATTCCAGCATACCTCTCGAGACAGGTAATTTCTTAACTGCAATGAACTATAAGATGTTTTCTTTTCACAACTACAAGTTACAAAAGCTGGATTAGGACACTAAATTTACATTTCTACAGAGCATGAGTGTAAGATGTAACACATCTGTTCTTTTTACAACCCCTGCTAGAAATTAAACATTTAAGCTTGTTGTACTTGTAGAGAAAAAACTAAGCCAGAGAAGAAAATGGTAGATATTTGTTTAATCAATTTTTTGTGGTCCTGAAAATAGTGAGATGATTTAGTCTGCAACTCAATTGTAAACGATATGCAAATGCAGATAGTAGAGGGCTGTAAAGAACGTATCGTTGTCAAGATAGAGAAGTATAAGTGTCCAAGTTATCGTACCACGGGGATTAATGGCTAACCCACAATCCTAGGCTAATCGGAACAAAAGTCGCTAAGCAAACAAAGAAAAAAAAAATACGAAAAATGCTAATCTAGGCATCAAGCCTTAGTAATGCTCGGCTCTAGTTCTCACCAAAGCCTAATCAAAACTAGACGCCTAGTGATGGTTATCTACCATGAGTCGAAATATAAAAAGGGAGATGGAATGAGGAGTTAAATAAATTGACAACAAACAAAATGAGAAATAAACTACTAACTAATGAACTAGAGTGATGAGAACATGGGAATGTCGGGTGATCCACACTAACTCATATGCAAACATCGATACCAATTTCACAAATGCATATCCTATTGTATCAAGTCCCGTATTTAATACCAGTTAAGGCTACTAGACCAATTATCATTTCGGTGTATCGATTATGCTGGTTAAGACCACAATCAACTCTCTAACATGAGCATTACACCAGTTAAGGCCGTAACATTCAAATTAGAGGCCTAAAGTGCAAGATAATAGAGACCCAAGCAAGCTTAGCTACAATTAAGCTAGCTAATAGTTACTACACTTCAAATCCTAGATGCACAAGACTAATAAGTTGTCAATTTATTCATCAAATTGTCCACAACATAATCTCAAAGGGTGACAAAACCTATAAACATCCTTCTTAGGACCAACACATTTGGATTCAAAGCATACACAATGGAAATTGCATCTATTAT
This sequence comes from Fragaria nilgerrensis, assembly GCA_010134655.1. Taxonomy (NCBI): domain Eukaryota; kingdom Viridiplantae; phylum Streptophyta; class Magnoliopsida; order Rosales; family Rosaceae; genus Fragaria; species Fragaria nilgerrensis. Next base: position 10,147,367 of record CM020977.1, read on the forward strand.
ATTTAAAGTACCAACATTTATACAAAATGAGATTAGAGCTTCACAACCCTAACTCCTAAAAATTGAATCACTCACAACCCATAATCAAATACATCATCCAATACATGAGAAATTAAAGAAATGATAGAGTGGAGAGGAAACACAAGTTAGATTCACAAATTGCTATAAACAATCATGAACCCACTTAATATTAAGTCTCCCCTCTTTACCAAAATCAAAATCCTTTGAGTTAGTGAAGTCTTGATGATGTTGGTGAGAACTTCTTCTTAATCTCCTTTAAAGATGAAGTGGTCTTGAAGAGAACGGTGAATGAGAGAATAGGGTTGGTGATGGACGGGTGAGGGCTAATGCCCTCCCCTTTAGTTTCGCTCAGTGCGGCCGTCTCTCTTCTCCTCTGTGTGCGGCCCGTCTTTATTTTTTTAAATGAAGAGAAGATGAATATATATGTATAATTCGGTTTCTAGCTAGGGTGCACGGTTGTGTCTCTAGCTGGAGATGAGGGTAGAGGTGGCACAAGGCAGCTAGCAATTGGTCAAGAGTGAGGGAAAATGGGGTGGTGATGGTGGGATGATGCTGATTTGCATCCCTGCTTAATTAACCAATAAAGCTTAATTAACCATCAGATATACACTTGCGATCACGGTGGCAGGAGGATGACTTCGCGGACAAAGTATAGAGATCTGGAAACAAAGACTAATTGAATGGTCCAAAGGGTCTTCAATTCTTGACTCTGAGACCGAATTGCTTCTTCGCCTCCAAAGCAGCATAGTTTGTCTCAGATAAAGAAATGGCTATCATCAGGGAGTGTTTCCTAGACCTTGGTTCATTTCCTGAAGACCAAAGAATCCCAGTTACTGCCCTCATTGATATGTGGACAGAGTTATATGAGCAGCTAGATGAAGATACGCTGTGTGTTGCATACCTCCAGAGGCTCACCAACCGAAGTCTGGCTAATCTTGTAGTCACACGGTATGCTAGCTTCATGTATCCTGATTTTTCTCCATAGGTTTTTCCTTTATATTAATGACTAGATGCTACTCATCATAACTTGCTACTTCAGTACAATATATTTTTAGAAATCTCTGCTTCTAACCAACTTAGTTTTGAGAGCCGTCTTTTCCTAACCAATTTTGGGGATCTGTATGTATGCTTCTGTGTCTTGTGGTTTTTTGCCCCTCATTTCCTTCTTCCTTTTGGATTTGTTGTTTTCCTGCTTTTGTAAATATCATGAGATATTGCATAGCAAAAAATGTATATAATGTAAATTTTAGACGGAAGTTTCTTTGAGACATTTCATGACCTCAGTTACCGGTTGTAATTTGTAAACTAAATTGAATCTCGGCAGTTCAGTTCAAAACTACTAGTTGTTCTTTAAGATCTATTTGTCTTCATGTGATCACATCAGTTTGTAGAATTGCTTTAATTAACTATTAACATCAGTAATATTGTGTGATTGTGGTGTTTTTGCGAGTGTTCTTAAGGATGTCAATCCGTTAAGGTAGAAAGAGGAGGCAAACAAATATATAGTGCACCTCATTGATCCTTAATGTAGTAATTGGTACGGTTGTTCTTATGAAAATACACACATTTGAGAAAGAAAAAAAATAGAATAACTAGATCTAGAAAAACCAATAAAAGGAAGCACAAACAGGTTGGTCACAATAAGAAAATAATTTAATATCAGTGTGATAACACAACCAAGATAATAAAAAAAGACAATTTTCACATCCCACCAAGCTAGTCAAATCATGTGACAAAGAGTCCAAAAATTAACAAGGGCATCTGCCACATATCCGAGAGTTCTGTTAGCCAGCATGGCTTGAGGAGTTGATCGAGAAATTCTACAGGTGGATCATTTCCCCTACCATGAAACAGTATCTGGTTTTAGAAACTTCTCTGAGCAAGCTTGGCTTGAGGAGTTGATCGAGAGCGTATGTTTCCAAGTGATTTTGCGCGTGAATTACTTCTTAGAAAAGAAATGGAAACTGAGAAAGAAGAGACCATTGACCTGGTGCTTGCTGGTAAGTTGCCTAGAACGAGTGAAATGCTCTTCCTAGTGAAGTTAGCAAGTCAATGACAAAATAAGTCATTGATAGAGCTCGCAACACACAGAAATTTCCATTCAGCTTTTATATACTCTTCTTCATCTTGTCTTGTCTTACACAATCACCAACTGTAAGATCTGGGGTTCTCTGCTAGTTTTTTGCTTCAAGTCTCTTCCTCATTGATTCTTAGGTTTCATCTGGTCAAACACCAAACTATAAGAGCAAACTGGTTTTCTTATTGCTTTTTTGCTTTTCAGTTTCTTCTTCCTAAATCCTGATCAGTGGTTCCTCGGTTCTATTGGTTTCCAAATCCCAGAGTGTCCCCTCATTTTCTGATCACCCTATATACAATTGTCCACTGATTCAGGATTCAGTTTCGACTTTACTATAAGAAATGGCCAATCCAGTAGATGTTTTCGCCGGGGCTGGTGGAGGATTACTGTTCAGTGTGCTCTATGAAGCCCTCAAGGAGCTGACCGTCAAGTACTTGCTGTTCAAGCATGTCCTCAAAAGCGTCAAATCCACACTCAAATCCCTGGAGAACGTGACTCAAGAGATTGCAAAACTCAACGATGATCTGGATCGTCCGAAGGAAGAAATGGCTGGCCTGAAAACCCAACTCGACGAGGGCAAAGTGCTCGTTGACAAGTGCCGCAAGGTTCGTGCGTGGAGGGTGGACAAGACGTACAAGTACTCCAGGAAACTTATTGGCTGGAATGACAGTCTTAAAGAACAGTTTGAGATACTCAAAGTGTTTGCAGTGAGAGATGGGAAGGAGACCTTGAAAACGGTGAAGAGAACAGAGAAGACAGTTAACCAAATCGAATCGAGCAATGTCACTATAAAGGAGGGAGTGGAGGATCTTCAGATCAACAATGTAGATTTAAAGATTGCGGTGAACCGGGTGGAAGCGATTACTTTGAATATAGAGGCTGCGATGAAGCAGCCACAAAAGGAAGCTGAAATTGAAGCTTGGGGTGAAGTACCTGACCTTCCAACTCTTACAGTTGGATTGGATGTGCCTCTGAATGAACTGAAGATGATGATGTTCAGCGACAAAGTGTCAATGGTTGTGCTGACCGCTCCTGGAGGGTGTGGAAAAACCACTTTGGCAACAAAGTTCTGTCGAGACAAGAAAGTCCAAGGTAATTATCCTATTTTATTTCTAATTTTCATGATGGTTACAAACTAGATGAAATACATTTGCTCTGGTTATTAGGTAGACTAACTAAGCATGAATTTGGTATAACTCCATGGTTGGACTATGTCTTGTTAATAATTGCGTAATTAGTATACTCCGCTATGCATATGATGACTATATGAGTACTCGGATATCTCAGATTCTCAGAAAGGCTAACAGATTGCATATATGTCTTTGGACAGAGAAATTCAAGAACAATATCTTCTTTGTCCGTGTTTCCAAAACGCCAGACTTCTGCCTTATTGTACAAGAGCTATACAAAAGCAAGGGTAACCAGGTACCTGCTTTTAAAGACGACGAGAATGCAGTAAAGTGGCTGCAAACTTTTGTGAAGGAACAAGGACAAGACCCTTTACTAGTAGTCTTGGATGATGTTTGGTCTGGATCAGAACACTTACTTCACAAGTTCGACTTCAAAATGCCAGATCACAAAGTGTTAGTGACATCAAGATCTGAATTTCCAGGATTTGGCTCTCCATATAATTTGCAGTCATTGGATTTTGACAATGCAATGAAACTCTTTCATCATGAAGCATCCTTGGAAGACAGAAGTTCGCATATTCCACCAGATATTTCAAGACAGGTGATTTTCTGCACGTTTGCATTTCTACAAATGTTTCTGAATATGTACATACATTCATACTTACACACACACACACACACACGCAAGAACGGATACATCTATCTTTACCATATTAATCATGCATTGAAGCTTCCTTTGCTAGTCACAAATGATATTAAACCAGAATGCTAGGTAGTTGTTTAAACTGTTTCTAAACCACATATTGTTATGGATATGACTTTAAGAAACTTGAATATTGAGTCTGCAACTCAAATAGTAAATTGTACTTCATCTTGGAGAATTCAATTGCAGGTAGTAGAGGGCTGCAAGGGATTTCCACTTGCTATAACAGTGGCCGCAAAATCACTTTGCGGACAGCCTATAGAGGATTGGGAGAAAAGACTTGTTGATTGGTCCAAAGGTTCTTCGATTCTGGATTCCGAGATTCAATTGCTTCTTCGCCTCCAAACCAGTTTAGATGTCTCGAAACTGGTCAAAGACTGTTTCTTAGACCTAGGGTCATTTCCTGAAGATAAAAGAATTCCTGTTGCTGCCCTCATTGATATCTGGACAGAGTCTTATGAGTCACTGGATGAAGACATTTTATGTGTTGCCAACCTCCACCAGATCACCAACCGAAGTCTGGCTAATCTTGTAGTCACAAGGTATGCTGGCTTTCATGTTTGTCTCTTATGATTTTTTCTCTCTAATTTTCCCTTATGGTAAATTGCTATTCATAATTTGTAATTATGTTACATTATATTCTTAAGAATCGCTTCTAAGTAACTTGGTGAATACAGGAAGGACAAGCTGCAGGGGGATGGATACTACACTGAGCATTTTGTTACACAGCATGATCTGCTTCGAGAGCTGGGTATCTATGAGACCAAACTAGATGACACTGAACAGAGAGAAAGACTGATCATAAACATATCCGAGGACAATTTTCCCAAGTGGTGGAGGGAACAGAAGTATCAATGCATGAAGGCTCGCCTGTTATCTATCTCAACTGGTAGTACATCTTTATCTCTTCAGCAGATGTTGAAGTACTGACTGACATTTTATTGTTCCACATACTCACATCACATAGCATGTTGTTTGCAGATGGAGCATTTTCAACAAACTGGCCTGACATGGAACTGCCAGAAGCTGAGGTTCTAGTCATGAATTTTCAGACCAAGAACTATGCATTACCCCCATTTGTGGAGAAAATGGTAAAGTTGAAGGTATTAGTACTCACAAATTATGGTATCATACGTTCAGAATTAACAAACTTTCAGTTACTGTGTCCTACATCAAATCTGAAGAGAATGAGATTAGAACGCATCTCAATTCCATCCATAGCCAAGCACCCCATTCAATTCAGTAGTCTACAGAAGATTTCTTTGTTCATGTGTAATATCGGTCAAGCTTTCAGCGACGGGTCAATCCAACTTTCACATGCATGGCCAAATCTAGTGGAAATGAACATTGACTATTGCAATGACTTGGTGGCATTGCCTGCTGACACCAGTGATTTAATTCTTCTAAAGAAGCTCAGCATCACCAACAATCATAAGCTAATTGCCTTGCCTGAAGATATTGGAAAGCTGGCCAAATTGGAACTATTGAGGCTAAGGTCTTGTTCAGGCTTAGAGGAATTGCCAGGTTCGACTGGGAACCTCAAGAAGCTAAACTTCCTTGACATATCTTCCTGCTTCAGCATTAAGGAGTTGCCTGAAAACTTTGGGGAATTGAGCAGCTTAAGAAAGCTTAACATGAGAGACTGCTCAAGACTGAAAGAGCTGCCTCTATCAGTTTCAAATCTAGAGCATTTACAAGTTATAGGTGATGATGATACACAAAGTTTATGGCAACCTTTCTTACCTATCGAAGGCACACACATAGTGTTGGCCAAAGAGAATGTCAACCTAAACTGGCTCCACAAGTATCAGTTTTGAGAGCTGCCTATGTATGGTTCTTTGTCCCCTCATTTCCTTCTGCTCTTTGGATTCACTCTTCTTCTTCTTCTTTTTTTTTTTTTTTTTTTTGGATTCACTCTTCTGCTTTTGCAGAAAACATCATATATCTTTCTGGATTAATAATACCTATACAATGTTGTAATTTTCAGAATCAATACAATGTAATCATTCATGGACTTCCTCTTTTTTTTTTTTTTTACGGGAACATAATTTTCATTCTATCTGGCTAAAGCATACAACCGATATTATGTCCGGTCAAGCAGGACATAAACTCCGCTACAAGCTCAAAGAGCCCCAATCCATCCACCTTAAGGTGAAATCTTGTTGTAAAAACAAACAAAAGCTTAAAAGTAAAAACATAAGTTGAACATAGAGCCCAGGCCGGCCCAAAACCTAACAAAGCCTGAGCCCAAGCACTCAAACCCTAACAGCCACCACGCTTCCAAGACTGGAAGACCCTAACTGCCGCCAAGAGCCGCAGGTTCCACACCATTGCCAACCCGCCGACGAGAAGCCCATCGCATCCCTACCATGATTCTGAAGCACCTAAACCGGATCAGGAACTCCAACCCGATCCGAGCCTATGATGTTAATCATGTAAGTGCATCTCTAGGTGTGATCTTATCAATTTGAAGATCGAACTGTTTTTGTCCAAATCTATGTGCCTACTCTGAGCCTGCAAGTGAATCTCAGACGTAATTGCTTATGTGTACTACATTGTTTACTCCTCTATAATTTCATTTTCATCTTACGAAATGAGAAGAGTCAGAAGACTATATCAAAGTAGGGAGAGCTCATGATACCTACGTGGCGGGAAATATGACATGTTGATAGTTTCGCCGTACTCGATCAACATCTTCCCATCGAGCAAGCCTGCATTTTCTCTTGCAATCCCCAATTACCTGTCATGACTACTTCATCATTTATATGTTAGGCAGTTTGTTCTAACTAACTGAGCTGCCTCATCGAGGTGACGAGCAATTTGTTCAATGAATCCCAGTATCCCATGTTGAAGAAATTCCTAACGGTGTGTTTGAATACGGGTGGAGTTTAATCAAAGATAAGGAGTTCTTAAATTCTTATAACTGTTTCCTCTATTTTAATTCTCATCCCGTGAAATTAGTAATTTTCACGAAAAAATAATCATGAAATTTGGAAGCTTATATTCCCGACTTAAATTGCTCACAAAATATATGTCATTTGTCAATTCCCTTAACTGAGCTTAATTTAAATACAAATTTTTATCATTTTAAAACTCTATATCATGAAATACAAACAACGGAATTCTCGATTAATATAATTTATTGTAATTCTCATGATTTTAAAATTTCTATAGAAATTAAAATTATTTTATCCAAACATAATGTAAGATCAATTCTAATTCTTGAATCGAGTTTTGCTCCATTTTGCTCTATATTTGTTAATGATTTCCATCTCAAAATGTAAGACTAATTTAAGGGATAATATTTGGTCTAATCCCCCTCTCTTGATGTCAAAAATAAATAAATTTAAGGGATAATATCCCATAGCTAAAAATAAAGGGAAAAAAATGCGGATGGTACATGACGTTTGATCTATTAGTAACTTTGGTATCTCATTTTTCAAAAATATCACATTAATATCTCAAGTTCACACCCTGACACAACATAAATACATGACACTCATATTGTCGCTAAGTCAACTAACATCCGTTAAGCTCTTTTCGTCTCTCTCTCTCTCTCTCTCTCTCTCTCTCTCTCTCTCTCTCTCTCTCTCTCTCTCTCTCTCTCTCTCTCTCTCTCTCTCTCTCTCTCTCTCTCTCTCTCTCCTCTCTCTCTCTCTCTCTCTCTCTCAAATGCACACACAATTCTCTAGACTTAGAAAGTTAGAATAATGTTAAATAAACCATATTTTGGGAACCATTTAGAACAACAGAGCCTAAACTTGCACCTTAATTATTTCGTGCCTAGCTAGCCACCAGTGTTATCTTCATTCCAATTTGGCTTATGAAAATAATTACTAAATCTTATACAGTAGTGTAATGTAATAAGTCTCATTTTAATCAATGTAAGGTGTGAAATACTTTTTTAGCAAACTACATAGACATCTTTGGAAAAGATTATATACACAAATAAGGACATGACTTCTGTTTTACAACTTCTAATGACAAAATCTTATAAATAAAGACAAACTGTTTTTATGTTGTCATGTGTCAACAATTCATTTACGATTATAACCTTCACACATGAATAACCTACATATTATTATTTAGATTTCCAGCAAATGTATTAGCAGGTTTTTAATAGCTCAGCTAGTGTAGCAGCAGTTATTTTCCAATAAATACAGTAGCAACTATTTCCAATAAATGTAGTAGTAGGTTTTTAATGACTCAATTAGTGTAGTAGCATCTATTTTCAAAAAACACAATAACATGTTTTCAGTGGCTCAACTATTTTCAATAAAAATAGTAACAGCAGGGTTTCAGTACATAATTAAACATAGTATCAGGTTTCAATGATTCAGCTTTATATTCATTTACATAACAATTCTTCTATCAGGTGAAAGAGCTCAGTGTCTCCATGAGTTGTTGGGCAGAAATTTTTTGAAAATTAATCAAGTTGTTGAAATTTTTTGTCTTTTTTTAATTAATTTAAAAATCAGGCTTACGTCACCCTGTTAGGTCTGAGCTCCTTTTCTTATTTATCTCAATCTTTAAAAGCCAGATTTGTAGTGTTTTTCCTTCTTTTTACTTTTTAGTAGTGAAAGCAGGCTCTTCTTTATTCTTGAACTAAAAAGCCGAAGCAACAGTGTTCCCCTCCATTTTGCTCTCCTGGTTTAAATCTCAAAATCTCACCCCCTCAAACCGGTTTTTACGGCACGAAACGGTACGTGTTACCTTTCTTTCTCGGTTAATTTCTCTGATTATTCACTCTGCTGTGTTCCGGTGTTCCCACCGAACCTGGTTCATGCTACCAGATCTCAACTATCTCGAATCCACTTTTGCTTTTGCTGCTGATGTTTTGCGTATTTGTCGATTAAGTTTGCTGATTATTGCACTCACGAATTAGTTGGGGCGTTGGGACTTTTGTGTATTCCTTGATTCTTTTCTTGGTTGTTTCATGTGAAAATTCGTAAAAAATATGAGTTCTTTGCTGTCACGTGAAGTAAAGTTCCGTTCTTCAACCACTACCTTTCAATACGCTCAATCCTACGCATTCGTCGATCTTTAAAGGAAATGACGTTTCTGTTTTGCCATAGTCTTATTTTGGGATAAACAACAAAGACTACATGCAAATTTATAGTGGTTTCTGATTCATCAAGTCCTTTTGGAAGCTGTGTTAAAATTTCCTAGTGTTCGCTTTATCAATTTCATTAGTCACATGAATGGACAGTTGAGAAGATAAGACTTATTCGATAGCGTAATTTAATGCTTGTTGATGAATTGTTCATCTATAAATACACCAGCAACATAGTCTATCCATTTCCCTGAAGGAGCGTAGGTTGTTTTTTTTTTTATTATATTTTATCTCGGAAGCATTCGTTTGGATATCTATCTCATATGATTGGTGTCATCTAAAACAAAGTATGTCGTTACTGATTTTTATCTTGTTTTTCCTTTACCATTTCATTAACAAATAAGAGTCCTCACATTTGCTGTTGGCTGTAGCAGTCATGGCAGTGGCGTTTGATGGACAAGCAGTTTTCCAAGCATTATACAATGTTGTCAGTGAAGTGATTGAGAAGAATTCAATGTTTAAATCCCAGCTTGTAGATATCAAATCAGCTCTAGACTGTTTAGAACCACTGATTGAAGTGATACCAGAGTACGGAAAGGAATTGGATCGGCAAGAGGAGGAACTACAGAAGTTTACAATACAAATGAAGGAAGGAATTCAGCTGATTCACAAGTGCTCCAAAGTTCGTGCGTGGAATGCAAACAAGAGACACAAATACGCAAACGAACTTGTTGAATTGGATAAATCTCTACAAAGGCTGATGGATATACTGAAAGTGCTTGGCATCAGAAATGCGAAGAAAACACTGGCTACAGTAAAGAATATTGAGACTAGGTTCCAGCAGATTGATGAGAAATATGTTGTACAAAATATTCCATCTAAAAAAATTGAAGCTTGGTCGGCAGTACCTGAATTACCACCTCTTACAGTTGGACTGGAGGGGCCTTTGAAAGAATTGAAGCTAATGCTTCTTAAGGATGGGGTATCAATGCTTGTGCTCACTGCTCCAGGAGGATGCGGGAAAACTACATTGGCAACTAAGTTTTGTCAAGATGCAGAAGTGCAAGGTATTGTACATGATATAAACATTTCTAATTGCTTGCAAGCAAAAAGCTTTTACCTCAGTTTTTAAATTGCTATAGTGGTAGTATACTAGTAATGGTGTTATCAAACTTCAATGTAATTTGTTTTTGTATTTTTAGTATGCCAAAAATACCAACATTTCAAAGTTGTTTTATGAGAGTTAACATTGGCCATTGCCAAATCTAATCACGCTGTTGTTTTATCTGTAATTTTGAAAATATGTGTCTTGCTTTAATTTTAAAATGGCTAGATGATGGTTGTTTCAAACAGACCCAGGTCTAATTGTGCAATATTTCTGTGGTTAGCCTTCACCGTGATATCTGGTTATTTTGTCTTTCCATTGAATTATTTTCAATAGTTGTAGCCTTTTGGGAATATGTTTGCCACAACTGATTCATAGAACTAATACTTTGAAACTTGAAAGGGTAGCCAAGCAGTTATTATTACATCATGACTAGGATACGATCTGTAAACAAGATAGCCTCACTCTCACTTATTTATTTATGTTTCCATATGTTAGGGCTCCAAATAAGTTATGATGATTTTATGTGCTTCACTATTTTCCCAACTTTTTTTTTTTTGGGCATTGTTTGAAAAGATTAAGTGATTCTAACATCTTCTTGCATTTTGTTTTGAAAGCCAAGTTCAAGAACAATATCTTCTTTGTAACTGTATCAAAGAAGCCCAACTTAAACCTTATTATACAAGAGCTTTGTCAACGCAAGGGTTCCCAGGTACCTGATGTCCAAACTGACGTAAGTGCAGTCGACTGGCTGCAAGAATTCGTAAAGCAAACAGATCCTTTGCTGTTGGTTTTGGATGATATTTGGTCTGAATCTGAATCCCTTCTTGAGAAGCTTGATGAAGTGAAAATTGCAAATCACAATATTATGGTGACATCTAGATTTGCATTTCCAAGATTTTGTCCTCCATATTATTTAGAGTCCTTGAATGAAAAAGATGCAACAACACTTTTTTATCATTCAGCATCATTGGGAGATAGGAGCTCTCATGTTCCAGAAGACCTTTCAAGAAAGGTGAGTTTCTTAGTCAGCATTGCAGAATTGTGTGCTTATTAATGAGAAAAGGGCAAAGAGATTTGTCAACTTTTGGTTTTGCATCTATGCACATGTTGAAAAAACAAGTTAACACTTTCATTTACTATGACAACCTGCTAATGAGCATGAATGTCAACTTTCATGCATGCTTATATATAGAAACATATATAGTTCTGATTCATTTCCTCATATACCTGACACCATTTAGGTGATTTGGTTTTTTTTTTTTTTGAAGAACCATTGAGATCAATTTCAAGAACTGTTTGACTCTGGGTCCAGCTGAAATAGTAAATTAATTAAGAAACTTCATATGCAGATAGTAGAACATTGTAAGGGATTTCCACTTGCCATTACAGTGATTGGAAGATCACTTTGTGGGCAGCCTTTGGAGATCTGGCAAAAAAGAGTAATTGAATGGACTAAAGGTTCATCCATTCTTGATTCTGATCATCATTTGCTTGCTTGTCTCCAAAGCAGCTTAGATGCCTTGGAGAAAGAAAATAGTGTCATCAAGGAATGTTTCATGGATCTTGGTTCATTTCCTGAGGACCAAAGAATATCTGCTACCATCCTCATTGATATATGGTCAGTGTTATATAAGATAGAGGAAGACATGCTTTGCATTGGAAACATTGAGGAACTCAACAATAGGAGTTTGGCCACTCTTATAGTCACAAGGTATATAGGGTTTTACCATTTTTACGTTTCTCTTGTCTGAAATTGTTGTTCCTTTATATCCATGGTTAGTTCCTAGTCATAATTTTATATTGCAATTCATATGCTTAAGAAATCTCATAAGTAAATTGGTTTTGATCTAAACAGGAAGGACAACAAGGAGGTGGATGGATATTACGCTGAACATTTTGTTACTCAGCATGACATTCTTAGAGAATTGGCTATCTATCAGGCAAGTCTAGGGTCAATAGAACAAAGAAAAAGGGTAATAATAGACATCTGTGGAGATAATCTTCCCGAGTGGTGGATAAAACAGAAGTATCAACCCATCAGTGCTCGCCTTGTATCTATCTCGACAGGTAATGCTCGCCTCTTTATCTTCCTTTGGCAAACATGTACTGATGCAAATACACACACAAGTGAACACAAGTACATATACATCACAAACTAAGACATTAATGGGAACATTACATATATATACATCATCAGTAAGACAGGAATAGTATTGTCTACCACAAGTGATTGACAATACATATGGTTTGCAGATGGAGACTTCTCAGCTACATGGCCTAACATGGAATTACCACAAGCAGAGGTTCTAATTCTGAATTTTCAGTCAAAGAAATATGCCTTACCCGAATTTCTGGAGAAAGTGGATAAATTAAAGGTTCTGATAATCACAAATTATGGTGTTTTACCTGCTCAGATAAATAATTTTCCGTTACTTAGGTCTTTATCAAATCTAAAGAGGATCAGGTTAGAACGAATCTCAATACCTTCCATAAGCAAGGACCCTGTGCAGTTGGATAATTTGGAAAAGATATCTTTATTCATGTGCAAAGTCAGTAAAGCTTTTAGCAACTGTTCCAGCCAACTTGTAGATCTATTGCCAAATGTGGTGGAAATAAACATTGATTATTGCAATGATTTGGTGGAACTGCCTGCCATGCTTTGTGACTTGATTCCCCTTAAAAAGCTTAGTATCACCAATTCTCACAAGCTATCTGCCTTACCTGAAGAAATAGGAAAGTTAGTGAACTTAGAAGTGTTGAGGGTTAGGTCTTGTACAGACTTGTCGGAGCTGCCAGACTCAATTCGGCACCTCAAAATGTTAAGTTTTCTGGACATATCTGATTGCTATAGTATGAAGGCGCTCCCTGAACACATTGGTGAAATGTGCAGCTTAGAAACGCTAAATATGAGACAATGCTCAAGACTGCAAGAGTTGCCTGAATCAGTGTTGGATCTTGAACAGTTGGAGGATGTGATTTGTGATGAAGAGACTGAAATATTATGGAAACCGTTCTTGCCCATTCTCCAAAACATACATATCAGGGTAGTGAAAGAAGATATCAACTTGAATTGGCTCCACAAGTTTCCATCTTGAAAGAAATGTTTTCCCAGTAACTACTGGAGTGCCTCTGTAAGTTGTGCCAGCTTTTTCTCCATACTGCTCCAGAAGGCACATCCTTGAGAATAGTTGAGACACAGCAATGCCTATGATATTCTGTATTTTAATGCTAATGTTTGTAATTTATTTGGGATATTTGTTTTATTAAACAGTGAGTAAACCTTCCCTGTAAATTATGTAGCCCATCACTTGACCTATGTAGCTAGTGGTGTGAGGAAGAATGTATTTGGTTATGTTGAGTTCTTGATAGTAGGAGACTGGGAGTGAGGGCCAAGCCTCCCAGTTCTGGGTTACAAAGCCCTAAAAAGAAGAGTGTAGTAAGTCTTGAATGTATTAAACAACTTTTCGTTTTGTGATCAGTTCTTTCTTTTGACGTTAATTAGTTCTGGGAAAATTCAGTATCTAAAGGCTCAAGTTTAGTGATGGGAGTTTATAAATGGGTTTTCGAGTCTAAACCAACATGGTGTGCTCTGAAAAGTCATAAAATTGAAATACAGTCCTGATGCTCAGAATGAAATAAGCAATACATACTTTGTAAATTTGGTGTTTGATTCAGTTGCAGACAACCGAGAAGGGTTGTAGAACTAACGGAGATTGCTGCAGATCAAGGCTCTATCTCTTCTAGGAGCAGCCAGCAGTCTCGAAGGTAGTTGCTGCCCGTTAAAGAAAACATACACAAGTCCAATATATGTTCACATCGCTCACATATAGATCCTTGATCCTTCATTCCTTCATGAACTGATAGAATCCAAGACAGGAATGAAATGATCTAGGAGGAGCATTGTAGGGAGTGTTCGCGATCGTGAGTCACGGAAGGGTAGTTAGCTAGTTATAGCGATTAGTGAGTTGAACTAATTCCTCAAACCTCTTGGTTACACGAGTATCTTATTGAAAAAAACGTGGCATTTGGTTAGCGGAGCGTGCAACAGGGGATACCCTTTCATTCTATGGCTGCACCGTACTTAATAACCTTTAGATATCATTATTTATATCCTCTAGAGCAAAAGAAAACAGTGTCCTATGAGCTCTATGCTAGCAGTGCTGGTTTTGATACGTGAAAACAACGTCCAACTTTCTTGAACTGGAGAAACTGAACCATACCAAGCTCGATAATGCTGACAGATCAAACACATCAATTGGTTTTAGCGGAAGGCGATGAAGATTTCAGCGAAACAAAGATAAAAACAGTTAAGGAGCTGAGTCCCATTGTGTCGATCGATGCTAAGTTATAACAATAGTAGTGTAAGTACGTAGCTTGATGCATGTTGGTGCTGTTTGCCTCTACCACCTTTTGCTTTTGCATGCAAAGATGTCTTATGGTTTGAACTTTGAACAATTAATCAGAAGAAACTGATTGCTACGCACCACGATTTTGTATTTTCCTCTCGGCGTATTGGTTGACTTCTAATTTCTATGCACCTCTCATTTCAGATATGCAATATTGACTTACAACTCGGATAAGCTTTGCATGCATGCATAGCATAACATTTTGGATGGTTATTACCAAGCATTTGTTATACGATTCCATAAGGAATTCCATATCTTCCCCTAGTTTCTAACCCTCTGTACACGACAGGGTCTACAACTGAAGTGGTATACTAATTACTTCACCATCAGTTTCTATGGTTTTTTTTTCCCTTGCTTTTCTAATAACGTGATATAGTTCCCTGACCAATGTCTCTTGCATGTTCTCGTAATCTGTTTCGAAAATTCTTTGCTGTTTTAAAAAAATAAAGTTCTCATTCGACAAGATCGACAGATACAATCTGCGGATGTATACCAACTGAAAGGGACAAAATAAAATATATTGGTGCAAAGCATCGCCAAACGTTTGATTACGTTCAAAACTTGAAATGTTTATGCTTAATTTCTTGCGGAGTTATTCGAAACAAAATGACTTGCCTTAATCTGCTTCTTCCCACGACCGCAAGGATAAGAAGAAAGTGAAGGATACATTTTATATAGGACTAATTAATATAGTTGATTATTCTTAGTTCTTGGAAATTCTGTTTAACTTCTAATTCGTCTGCACACCGATTATTTCAATACAAGGTTCCGTTGAATGGTTTTTTGCTGCTTTGGATATACACACTATCAACTTAAGAATACGGAATTGGATTGAAGTTAAATTACTAAAATTTATAGCACATTTTCATAGGAAAATCCCTTGCCCCGTGTGTGTACGACAGGATCTAGCTACAAGACTACGTACTCAAATGCGATCCTATTTCATTCAAATTACCTCAAAGGCTCCAAGTGTGTTTCTTTTGCAGACTAGTACACGAAGCCACAATATCTGTTTAAAAGGAAAATTTCTTTGGAAAATTCATAATTGGACAAGATCATAAATACAAACGTGCACGTACTAATTAAAAGGAAACCCAAAGAAAAATGGTGTGAATTTCTGCAAACGTGTATGCTCTTTTACGGAGCCATTCTTGTCATGACCTAATTATGATTTTTTTTAACAAGTCATGACTCATCACTTGGCGTAACAGAGAGGGTCTTCATGACAAGTTTAACAACCATGGTTTCAAGGTGACAAGGTCCTCCATCGCGATACTTCTTATTATTTAAATAATATATTAAATTAATTGCATAAATATTATATACTACCCAAGTAGGATTATAAGAGCTACCGACTGCGAGAGAGATGATTGCGACTCTCATTTGAAATTTACACTCGTTATTTTACGATCCACACTTCTGATTTAGTAAGTTATTATATTTTGTTATGTTTATACTAGTTTTAACGTGAACAAAAAAAAGGGGGGATCGTAATATTCGAAGTGGCAAAAACATTGGGCCAGAGCATTTGTTCCAATAATTGGGCCTAATTGTGTCATGCAAGCTTCCTGGACCTAACGTTTACGCGGCACAGGCCTTAGTAGTTTACGCAGAATATGCCAGGAGCCCCACAGGTCATTTCCTTTCGTTTTATACTCTATTGGCTCTATTGTGTCTATTCATCGAGGACGCGGGTTGTTGTTCTCTATTTAAACGAATCGAGTTCTAGAGAGGGAGTTTCAAACAACGCAAAACTCTTTGCTCTGTTTAGGAAATAAGATTTCTTGTTATTCTAAGAAAGCATTTGATTGCGACTTTACCTCGTATTAACTCAAAGCAAGAGTAAGCAATCATCTTATGCATATTCTCTCTGGTTTCATATGCCATTGATTGTTTTTTATTTTTATTTTTTTGTTCTCTAGAGATTGCTGATTTTGTTGTGTTGTGTAATGGCAGTGGTAATCATCGGAGGAGCGCGTTTGTCAGTGACATTTTGGACGCTGTGTGATTCTCTCAAGCAAGTTAAGGATATGATGGTGTTCAAATCCCAACTCGGGGATATCAAATCCACTATGCACTCTTTGGAACCACTGATCAAGGAGATGACAGAGTGTGAGAAGGAGTTGGATGGTCAAGGGGAGGAGCTAGAGAATCTTAGAGTGGAAATGGATGAAGGAGTGGAGCTTATTCGGAAATGCTCGAAAGCCAGCGGGTTTAAGAAGTTTAAGTATGGCAGCCGGCTTGTTGAATTGGGTAGGTCACTACAGAGGCTGTTGGGGATATTGAAGGTGCAGGGAATAAGGGATGTGAAGAAGGCATTGGTTTCGGTGAGGAACATTGAGAATGTGGTGCAGAGAATTGAAGGGAATTGTGTGATGCAGAACAATCAGTCTGATAAAATTCAAGGGTGGTGTGCTGTGCCTGAACCTCCGACGGTTACGGTTGGATTGGATGTGCCTTTGAGGGAATTGAAGATGAAGCTCTTAACTGAGGGAGTTTCAATGGTGATAGTTACTGCTCCTGGAGGATGTGGGAAAACTACCCTGGCTACAAAGTTGTGCCAAGATGCAGAAATCAAAGGTATTGTATATGAATGATTTTAATTTGCTGATATGTTTTCTTGCTTGCTTGAAATTAGAAATTTCATATCCTAATTGAAGAATGCTATATGATTATATAGTCAAGCTTTTTATTCAATATGGCAAAAAGGCCAAGTCTCACTATCTGTGGAACATAACTTCATAGCTTCATGACTATATATGACATGCTTCATAGTTCATAGGAACATTTCTTACCGTTTCAATAACTTAGGCCTCTTGTTGAGTTGGATATAGTAATTTTATGACCTCACCATCTGCATGAGTATGTTTTATTCTCTTCACTATTGCAGAAAACTTTATAGTACGATTAGTACCTCCTAGTGATTACTTTCTTGTCTTTTGTTTGCATAGATAAATTCAAGAGAAATATCTTCTTTGTTACTGTTTCAAAGAAGGCCAACTTATTTCTGATTGTCCAAGAGCTATTTCATCGAACGGGTGCCAAAGTGCCTGATTTCCAAAGTGAAGTAACAGCAGTTAGCTGGCTGCAGCAATTTCTGAAGCAAACAGGACAAAACCCTATGTTGTTGGTCCTGGATGATGTCTGGGCTGGATCAGAATTTATTCTGGAGAAGTTTGATGAATTAAAAATGACAAATTGCAAGATATTGGTTACATCAAGGTCTAGTTTTCCAAGATTTGGTTCTCCATATTATTTAGAATGTTTGAGCGAGGCAGATGCAATGGCACTTTTTCACCATGCAGCATCCTTAGGAGACAGGAGCTCTTACATAACAGAAGATCTTCCGAGAAAGGTGATATTATAGTCTGCAATGCAAAACATATATGCATGTTAATGCAGGAAATGATGATGAGATAATACATTCACTTTCTATGCCAAGTATTGATGCACATATCGAGTAAATAATGATCGACTCAAATAGCAATTGACTAGATGAATTCTGCTTTGCAGATAGTAGAGCGTTGTATGGGATTTCCACTAGCAATTACAGTTCTCGGAAGATCACTTTGCAGTCAGCCAATAGAGATTTGGCAAAAAAGAGTATTGGAATGGTCTAGAGGTTCTTCTGTTCTTGAGTCTGAACATGATTTGCTTAATTGTCTCCAGAGTAGCTTAGATGCTTTGGATAAAGAGAAGCCTCTTATCAGGGAATGCTTCATAGACCTTGGTTTATTTCCCGAAGATCAAAGAATCCCAGCTACTGTCCTCATTGATATGTGGGCAGAGTTATATGACATACATGAAGATATATCGTCCATTTCACACCTCTATGAACTTGCCTCTCAAAGTTTGGCCAATCTGGTGGTCACAAGGTATATAGATCTCTTATTTGATCTTGTCAATCCAGGTTTTCCTTTATGTCAATGGGTAGCTGCTTCACATAATTGTATACTGCAATATATATGTGTTGAATAAATCTCTTAAGAAAATTGGTTTTGATTATAATCAGCAGAAAGGACAACAAGTATAGTGATGGCTATTACACTGAACACTTCGTTACACAGCACGACATGCTTAGGGAGTTGGCTATCCGACAGATGAGTCAGGAACCACTACAACAGAGAATGAGAGTTATGATTGACATATGTGGAGACAACCTTCCTATGTGGTGGAAAGAACAAAAGTATCAATCCCTCATCGCTCGCCTAGTATCTATCTCGACAGGTTGTTACATCTCCTCTTTTGCAGATAATTCTTTAATAACACACAATGGTATCATTTTGAACATATAATTCTTTCCCATCTCACATCATATACCGTGATATATGCAGATGAAGAGTTCTCATCTACATGGCAAAACTTGCAACTACCAGAAGCAGAGGTTTTGATTTTAAATTTTCAAACAAAGTATTATGCCTTACCTGAGTTTGTAGAGAAAATGAAAAAACTGAAGACTCTAGTACTCACAAGTTACAGTACCAGTCCTACCGAGTTGAATAACTTTCAACTAGTTGATTCGATACCAAGTTTAAAGAGAATCAGATTGGAGCGAATTTCTATTCCTTCCATAAGCAGGTATCCTATACAGTTGAAAAGTTTGAAAAAGATATCTCTATTCATGTGTTGCATCGGCCAAGGTTTTGGTAACGGTTCCATGCAGATATCAGAGGCGTTTCCAAATCTTGTTGAAATGAATATTGACTACTGCAATGATTTGGTTGAGTTGCCTGCCCAACTCTGTGACCTTATACAACTCAAGAAGCTCAGTGTTACCAATTCTCATAAGCTCTCTGCCTTACCTGAAGACATTGGAAATCTAGTCAATTTAGAGCTGCTGAGGCTAAGGTCTTGTACAGACTTGTCAGAGTTACCCGGCTCAATTAGGAACCTCAAGAAGTTGAACTTTCTTGACATATCGGATTGCTTTAGCATGAAGGAATTGCCTGAATACATTGGAGAATTGTGCAGCTTAGAAAGGCTCAACATGAGACAGTGCTCGAGATTGAATGAGTTGCCTTCTTCAGTTTTGGATCTTGAACACTTGAAGGAAGTCACATGCGATGAAGAGACAGAAATTTTATGGGAACCCTTCTTACCCTATCTGACAAACATGCACATTAAGGTTGTGAAAGAAGATATCAACCTCAATTGGCTCCACAAGTCTCATTTCTGAGACCTTTCTTTTCGAAAATAATAAATGTTGCAGCAATGCTGGTATGATTCGTCTCAAAGGAACCTCAATAAGCAGAACTTTCTGGACATATCCGATGGTTAAAGCTGCGCATGACATTTGAAATATTCACATTCAGGGAAGCTCAATATCAGACAGTGCAGTTGTTGTGGATCTTTACCTCAAATGCTAGAACATATTTGTTGTTTGTTGTTGTATTTCTTTTCTTTGTTTGTTTCTAATTTTACTTTATTTTGTTCTTTGTTCTGTAAGTTGTACTAGATAGTTAGTGCAAGCTGCATTTGATTCTGCATTGTCATACTAATAACAGTGATAGTAACGGGTGAAGTGTGAACAGCATCAACCCTGGTTGAATTTAAATAAAGGGTAAATCTTATAGTGGTCGAATTTTAAAATACTTTCCAGCTACTGTAGGATTTACAATTTCCTACGTGGATATCCATGAAAGGCAAGTCGTCGCCCCAAGTCTTCTTCAATCAGACAAGAAAAGGAGAACATTTTAGGTTAAGCTTGTCTTCTTCTATTAGTCTTCTGGAAATGTGGTCGGTCTCGCAACGCGTTAGCTGACTTAGCTCTCAAACTCGTCATCTTGGTAGTTATCTAACTACTTATCTTCACTAATTATATGTAATATTTTGTTCATCTTCTCTTGGATGATGACCCAGATAGCGATACATTTACGGTAGTAGTTCAGTAGTTCTACATTGCCTAGTTCAGCGTTTTCAGATATTATTGTCTTTCTGGTTCTACAGTGCAGTTCTCTTTGTAAAGTGATTCACTAAGTTACTCTACAGTCTACACTCGCTGCCAAACCATCTACACCACCATCACGTATATTGTTACTGAAAAAGTGAAGTGTTTGTCAGTCGCCATTGTTGAATATATGTAAAGGGTAACGCGGTAGTAGGTGGGTCACCTTCATCTTCGAATAAAACTAATTGTCTCTGAGGGCGTCCTATACTATATGATATATTAGAATTTCTTTATTATAACAAGCAGTTGATGTGTTTGAGCTTCTGAAGAAGAGAGATAAACAGTGATTCGTAGAGAGAAGTGGTGCATCCTTCTGCAATTCTACGGTTTAGGGTTTAAGATTGACACCTAAACCCTAGTGCTACGTACTCGGTCTTTGATCTCTTGAGAATCCTAAGCAACTGTTCAGATCCGGTAAGCAATGTAAAGTTTAATTTGTGCCATGTTTCAATTAGTTCCAGTGTACCTTCAGTTGGACAATTCCAAGTTTAAGAGTGACTGAATTTCGGTTATGTTTTCTACTTGTGCAGCCCGGAGATATACAAGTTTCTGTCTAGAATGGTTAAATTTAATGCAGTGGAGGTGTTTGTAGGGGCTGGTGTTGGAGGAGCACTTGGACCGGCGTTAGATGTCCTTAGGGAAGTGGTGGAGAAGCACTTGGAGTTTGATCCCACCCTTGAAATCGTCAAATCCACATTGGATTCTTTAGCCTTATTGATCCCGCAGGTAGAAGTTCATAACAATGCGTTGGGTGGTAACCGAGCAGCGGAAGTAGAAAAGCTTAAAGACGAAATGCGGGACGGAGAAGTGCTGATCAATGACCTGCTGAAGGTTAATGACTGGAGCTGCTGGAAGGCTTGTTACACCGACGAACTTGTGAAGTTGGAAGAGTCTCTCAAGAGACACTTGAGATTATTGCTAGTGCAGGGAGTGATTGATGGGAAGGCGACCTTGGTTGTGGCAAGGGATACTAGTGAGAATGTGAAGGAAATTAGTACGGATGTGAAAGAAAATACTCGGTTCCTGAAGGATATAAAGGAAAAAACCAACAAAATTGCTGGATTGGATGCAAAGTTGGAGGAAATAATGAGGAGAAACCAAGGTGACTTTCTTGGAAACATTTCTGACAATTTTTTTATTGCTCTCCGAATTATGTATTATGTTGGAAACAGGAAATTTGAATAACAATCATCATACTATTGTAGAGATGAATGGCCAAGTGCAAAATCAAGTTGAGACTGGATGGGTTGGAGTACCTAAACCACCACCATTTACTGTTGGATTCGAATCACAAGTGGATGAATTGAAGAAGAAACTTCTTGAGGATGGGGTGACAATGGCTCTAATCACTGGTCATCCAGGAGCTGGGAAAACCGCTTTGGCAAAATCTGTTTGTGAAGATAAGGAAGTGAAAGGTAAACATATGAGATGTTATGAGTAGTTGCCTTGAATTATGATTTTTATGTCTTATCAAACTTCAATTGTAGTGTGTTACAATACTTCTGTGAAAAGCCTACCTCATTTCAAATATTCTCGACTTGTTGTTTCTTTCAAAAGTGATAGGCTCTTAATCAATAGGAACTATAGCTTTGTTTTACTGTTTGCAGATGCTAATCAGTATAACTTTGTCTTTCTGTATGCACATGTAAAACCTGCAATTTATATCTAAATATTCATGTTATGCCTGCCCCTTTCTGTATGTTTCGACAGTTGGAAACATAAATTAAGCCTATTACTGACTTTGTTCTTATATTATGTTTGGATAGACAAATTCAAGATCATCTTTGTCAACGTTTCACAAAGACCCAACACCGAGGTTGTACAGGAAATATGTGAAAAAGAGAGTAAGAAATTGTTGGGGTTCCAATCCGAAGAAATTGCACTTGACAGGCTGCAACAACTTCTGAATAACAGGACAGGAAATGACCCTGTACTTTTGGTCCTTGATAATGTTTGGCCTGGAAACAGGACACGATCTCTCCTCGCGAGCTGTAAGTTCAAAGAACCGGAAAAGTCAAATCACAAGATTTTGGTGACATCAAGATCTGATTTGCCAGAATTTGATTTTGATGTTATACACGAGATAGAAGATTTGAATGAGAAGGATGCAATGAGTCTTCTCCGTAATTCAGCAGGCCTCACAGAATTCTTTATACTATAGCAGGAAGGGAATACAACTGTCAATTCAGCTGGCTAAAAGACAGTTTTGTCCCCGTTTCGTTAACAATCACAATAGTGCCATTGGTGAATCTGTATTGACACCTGCGGGCATGTGCCGCTGATACGTGTCTGTCTGGGCCATTGACGTGTCGTCAATGTCTTCTTCTACACGACGGGGTTGCATGTGATGAACCATTTTCTGCTTTGCTTTTTGCAGTGAGAGGGAGTGAGACTGTGAGAGTACAAAGAGGAAAATCGATTGCTATCCAAAGGGGTTATTCGTGCAACGAAAATCTGCATTGCTATTGCCAATCAAATCATCGAGGTATGGACATTGCTCTGGATATGATCGATTTTGGGTTTCTTTTCATTTGTCCCGATCGTGTTTTATCTTTGTTTTGATTCCAAATTGGCAATACTTTCATCAATTCGTAAACAGGAGTCTTGGTTTTCAAACGGCGGTGGTCCAACGGACTCTCTGCGGGTTAAGTATGTCTTCACTGTTTTCAGTTCATGAGTTTGTTATGGTCTCTCTCACAATTATACAATCTGTGATGAAACAAGGCAAACACCTCATCACAATGAATGGGAAATTGAAGCTGATTATAAAACAGCTTTGATTAACAAGTTATTCTCAATTTTTACAGGAAATAGAATATATAAAAGTCACTTAGTGGGGAACACTTGCAGCTGAATTTGATGTTGAGACAATAAGAATTTGCCACCTCCAGTTGTGATGGCCATCACAAGCACAAAATTCCGGCACTTTGGTATGAGAGTTATTTTGTCCTGCTACATGTTGTTACTGTATAATGGCTATTAACTGTTTTTGGTGCTTTCAATATTTCGTTACTGGGATGAGTACATGTATGTTCATCAATCCGCCCATTCCTGAAATATGTGTATATAGGGCAAGGTAAGCTCTTATAGGTTGAACAACATAAGGTTTATTGTTTCAACTTATGAAAGCAATTGAAGCTATTTTGTTTGCTTTTGCAGCGTCAACAAACCTTTTCTCACCCCAACGATAATTACAATACCATCTGCACGTCATCAACCTGCTCCTGATCTTCAAGATCAGAATATGATCACTGTTAGTGCCTTGAATATGCAAGCTGGAAAGAAAGACAAGGTAAAATAATTTGATTAAATATGATATGTTGTCTATGATCACAAGTACTTTTATTTTCCCTATTTTTGAACCTGTGGTTGACCGTTGCTTGGCTTATACAAGTTCATCTACATAATCTCTCAATCAGTTTTAAAACATTTGTTGTCTATTCTTGATGGTAGTATTTACACACTGATTATCAATTGGTTGAACAAAAATGAAAACACTTGAAAATTATGTTATCAGATTTCATAAAAGAAGCATATGCAAAATATAAGGAAAAAACCATCTTTTTTTTTTGTGTGGATGCAAGTCATGCAACTAAGTAGCTCATTAACTTTTTCATGAAACATAACACTTATAGACATTGCAATATGTTTCCTTTCTCAAGCTGGCACTCATGTTTTATATTTCATTATTATTGATATGGTAGTTGCAGGCCTTCCTTATTTGATCCTTTATCCAAAGCAATTTTGATACCAGTCGCGACGAACTCCTGTTAATACTTTTATTTAATGTCTAACTGCTGTTAATGTTTGGGTTTAAATGTTTTGAATTACAAGTTAATGTTTTTGAATTTATGCTGACCTTGCTACAGCAGTCTTATCTTCACCTGTAAGGCTAAGATTACAAAATTTATCATTCGAGAGGATTAGTATTATCTGCCTTGCCCCACCTGTAGCAAGACCCTTAGGTTCGATCATAATTCTGGAAAACTTTGTTGTGGACACCATGGAGAGCAGATTGGGCATCCAATGTAAGCTACTTGAATAAATACTATTTCCCACCTTTGAAATTTTTAAAATTACATGTTCACTGTATTCTTGACTCTTATTTATGAAATGTATAATTGCATGTAATTCATTTGCCAAATCTCTTTGTATTTGTCATTCTGCTTAAACTTCTTTTTTTTCCCATGTTTCACATATCATACCTTAATTCATTGTAAAGGTGTATTACCTTTATCAATGCATATCTATTTTATTCACTGTCCATGACACAGTAGCAGAGCCAAGTACACCAGCAAAAAGAACTATGCAGCCCCGAAAAGAATTAACACTTAAGGAGCTTTTGAACATTGAAATAAAGAAGCAGAAAAGGTATTACCATATTGCATGTGTGTGTGTGTGTGTATCATTATATATACATATATGTGTTGTGTGTTCAATGCATGTGTTACTCAGAATACTTATCAGAGAACAGTAACTATGCTCCTCTTTTAAATGGAATGATCTTTCATTAAATTCTGGTATTCATCACCTGCTAATCATCATTGTCATTTTCAAGTGCAACCAAATTGATCCCCTACTGAAAACATTTCACTTTGCAGAGGAGAAGGAAGCAAAGGGACGTCAAAGTAAGCATTGCTTATATCCATATATATGCATTTCGTTTCTATCTCAGTATCTATTTACATTACAGTAGTATGATTAAAATGGGATGGTCTGTATTACATTCTGATATTCATGTATTGTTAACGATTGTTGGCATTTTTATGTACAACTAAATTTATCCAGTAACTAACACATACCTCTTCACTTTGTAGAGGAGAAGGAAGCAATGGGACATCAAAGTAAGCATCCCTTATATCCATATCCATACATTTTTTGTAGAGGAGAAGAAAGCAATGGGATATCAAAGTAAGCATCCCTTATATCCATATCCATGCATTTGTTTTCTTTCAGTGTTTATGTTGCAATGGTATGCTTTGCATGTGTTTTGTTTATCTTTTAACAGCTTTGTATCCATTGCCTGAATTTAAATGTTCATATACCAGAGCTCAAGGAAGCGAATGTAAGGTCAAATCAAAGCAGGAGTAAGAAACATGTGTTTTTGTATATGTGATCCTTTTGATGCTAACAAGTTAGACATAGTTGGTTCTAACTACAGATACAATCCAGTGTTGCCTGGCAGTGGGAAGCATTTTGCTATCCAAAGAGACGATAGATGTAGCTATTTTTTGTGCCCAGTTATTTTGGTGTCTATAACACAATACTATGTACTATTGTTTTATATGTTATGTATATCGATAGCATCACCATGTGTATTTCTATTTTGTCATACATTTCCATTTTGTTTACCATCATGAATTGCATGTCAAAAAATGTTATACATTTCCTTTTTGTGACCAATGTCATTGTGCAATATCCATGTTATATTATTGTGTTTATAATTTTGTCGAACACCAGCAACATTGATTCAAACAAAAGCAATTGCGGTAGTTAATATCTGTTATTGCAAACCGCAGCAGCGCGCGGGCATCATCTAGTCTTCTTCTATTCCAGAAGATCTTCAGAGAAAAGTGAGCTTTCTTCCTATTATAAGTACATGCATATTTCTTACTCACAAATGAAGGAATCCATACACATGACAGTGTATCCATACTTATTCCTAAATATGTACCTAAACTAAACCTTCTATAACAATACTTGAGCATATTGTCACATGTTATCTTTATATGTGAGACTGAACAGGTAGTGGAGTTCTGTAAGAGACTTCCACTCGCCATTGAAGTGGTCGGTAGATCACTCGGCAAGGAAATTGTGATCTGGAAAGATAGAGTAGAAGCATGGTCTAGCGGTTCTCCTGTCATTAGGTTTCAAAACCATGTGCTTGTTTGCCTTCAAAGTAGTTTAGATGCTCTGGGTGAAGAAGATACCATCGTCGATATCAAGGAATGTTTCAAAGACCTTGCTTCATTTCCTCAAGGCCGAAGGATTCCTGCTTCTGTCCTCAATGATATGTGGACAGATAAAGGTAGTTCATGTAATGCAATACTCTACTACCTCACCCACTGGAGGCTGGCTAATCTTGTAATCACGAGGTATGCAATTTCTTCTTCCTTTAATTTCTCAAATAGCTGTAGCTCGATCAAGATATCTCTTCTAAGTAACTTAGCTTTGATAATTACCAGGAATGACAAGGGGGATATGGATGACTACTATGGCGAACACTTCGTTACCCAACATGATCTACTTAGAGAGCTGGCTATCCACCATACGGATAAGGTCCCAATAGAACAGAGGGAAAGACTGATTATAGACATACGTGGAAACAAATTTCCCAAATGGTGGAAAAAAAAAATGGATCAGCCCTTCGAAAAAGCTCACCTCGTATCTATATCAACTGGTTGTTCCATCTCTCCTTAGCATACATATGTGTGTCTACATCAGCAGTTCAGCACATCACATATTCATGCAGTTTTTCTCATTGTACTCACATATTCATACATGTATGATATCGTTTGCAGATAGTCACTTCTCATCAAAATGGCGCGACATACAACTAACGAAAGCTAAATTTTTAGTTCTGAATTCCCACACAAAGAACTATGGATTGCCCGAATTTGTGAAGAAGATGGAGAAATTGAAGGTTCTAATAGTCACAAATGGGTTCTTAACAGCTGAAGTGAGTAATTTTTCATTGTTGGGTTCTTTATCTAAACTAAAAACGATAAGGTTAGAGCGAATTTCTATTTCTTCCATTACCAAGAACCCCATAGAATTGAGTAGACTGCAGAAGATATCTTTCTTCATGTGTAACGTGGGGCCAGCTTTTAGCAAAGATTCCATCAAATTTTTTGAGGCATTCCCAGAACTTCAAGAAATCAACATTGACTATTGCAGTGATTTGGTGGAATTACCTACTCACATCTGTCTCCTAATCCATCTAAAGAAGCTCAGTATCACCAACTGTCATAAGCTATCTGCCTTGCCTGAAATGATTGGAGAGCTTGTCAATTTAGAACTTTTGAGGTTAAGGTCCTGCACAGACCTGTCAGAGTTTCCTGGTTCAGTTAGGAAACTCAAAAAGTTAAAGGTTCTTGACATATCCAATTGCTACAGCCTTAAGAAGTTGCCTGAATATATTGGTGAAATGTGCAGCTTAGAAAACCTCAACATGAGGCAGTGCTCGAGATTGGATGAGCTGCCTGAATCAATTTCGGATCTTGAAAAGTTAACTGATGTGATATGTGATGAGGAGACAGAACGGTTATGGGAACCTCACTTGCCCAGTCTCAGAAACAACATAAACATCACGGTGGTTAAGAGAAATTCAGCCTAGATTGGCTTCATCAGGATACTCTTGAGACTTGAGAGCTTTCATTTCTCTACATGTATCATGTATGTGTGCTCATTTTCTTCCTTGTTTCCGTCGTTTGTTTCTTTGTTTTTCTTTGCTTTTGTAAATCATGTTGTACAACATTAAATACTGGGTGTTGTAAAATCTGTGGAGACAGTGTTTGAATTTTCACCAATTGTTATGAATTTTCATTCTTGATCTTGTTCTTTTCTCAAATAAATACTGCAGCAATATGAGTGATTTTCTTTTCAGATTTTCTTCCCTTAATCTTGATGGCATTACCCTAAACTTTGTACGTGCTCTCCATTTTCTGTATGCACTTGCTAAAAACCTGCAATTGATATATAAATATTCATGCATGTTATGCCTTATGCCTTTTCTATCTGTATGTTTCTACTGTTGTAAACAGAATGAAGTGGACTTTTACTGACAGTGTTCTTATATAATGTTTGGATAGACAAATTCAAGAGTATCATCTTTGTCTATGTTTCAAATAGACCCAACACTGAGGTTGTACAGGAAATATGTGTAAAAGAGGGTATCCCAATACTTAGTTTCCAATCTGAAGAAATTGCGCTTGACAGGCTGCAACAACTTCTGAATAAAACAGGACAAGATCCTGTACTTTTGGTCCTTGATAATGTTTGGACTGGAAACAGGAAATGTCAAATTACAAGATTTGTTATCATGGAAAAACTCAAAAAAGTGAAGGAACATTTGGATCATATGCAGGACTAAGCTTGTAAGCAAAACGAAAACGGATGCCGGTTTAAACAAGGACTAGTAACTAACCTTCTTCACACAACTGACTGCTTGTCTTGCGGCCGGTGCTTACTGATTCTGTAAGAGTTGATTGCTGCAACCAACACATTGTCATTGCCTACAATGTCTCTCACACTTGTAGCCAGCTGAGGTCGATTTATCTTCTTAGCCTTGAAATCGCCAAGGCTTTTGCTAAGCATTTCAATCTTCTTAGCAGGCAAGAACTCTGCAAGCACGGTTATCAGACCAGGGAGATATATATCTCGTACTGATCCATTCTCCAACTGCAAGCCACCAAGAGTATTACTCCCCTTAACAGCCGCCAATTTCAGTGCCGAGATCAACTTGTCACCAGCTATGAGTCTCGCTTGTCGCTTCAACTCATCTGCGTCAAATTTCTTTGCCCTGAAATCCTGCAGCAGTCTGACAACTATCTTCATTTCTCGAGGAGTCAAGAACCTCGTCAGCGCGGCCAGCAGAGCTGCGAGAGTAACATGTCCAAGCGCTGATCTCTTGTAGCGAGCATTCCCCTGGGTGATACTCCCCGTCTGAGTAGTAGTAGTACTTGTCACATAACCCTTCAAGCTAGCAGGACCCTTGAAGCTCACAACACAAGCAGAAAAAATGTGCGAGTTCATGCATGGACTCCACACAAAATACCTTCGAGGATTCACAACACTATCCACACCAGAATCAAACTCATTCGAACCAGGAACAACTTGTCCAGAACCACTAGGCACCTCCTCCATCTTCCCCAGTATAACACGGCACAGCAGCATATGCCTGAGCCCATCATCACCAAACTGTGATGCACTTGCTCCATCCAACGCGTACTTTGCCGGAAACAATTGGATCCGACCACACTCATCAGCATTCACATTACTAAACCCATGAACCAAAATATCAGCAATCTCATCTCTCGATCCGTTGTACCAAGCATACCTGATGTTCGGGTTTCCCCCGCATTTCTTCCCCACCGCCTGTGAAAACACCCGAAATGTTTCAAACCTCGCCCGGCGGGTCAATCCAGAAACCAAATTCTTGTGCACCGCAACAACCTCCGTAACTCCTGCCGCCGATTCCATCCCAACACCAAAGCTGTTGAGAATAGTTTCGTATTCCTCACTCAATCCATTCACCCTCAACATCATCCCATTTCTGGTGAAAACCCCAAACTGATCATCCGTGGTATTCGAATCAGCGCAATACTCGGAATCTTCATCGTTCTGCTTCGATTCGGTGCGATCCGACCCGGAATTTTGATCCACAACGATAGAAACCTTCTCCTCCTGGTGATAATCATCGGTGGCAATCTGGATATGCTCCATATAAATTTTCAACAAACAGCGCTGGAGAGCGAAACCCAAATCGAGGAGAACCGGTTTTTTTGTCTGCGGCGGTGAGACAATAAGCCAACTCGGTTAGTAACACACCCACCCGGATCGTTTGACTTATGTGATATGTGATCGTTTGACTTATGTGATATGTGATCAAGCTTATCTGATTCTGAGCTTGATATGATATTCTGCTGATCGATTTGGAAAACAGGGGGAGAGAGAGAGAGAGAGAGAGAGAGACAAGGGTTTGGCAATCGACGAGAATCGATTTAAGGATGAGGATGAAGTCTAGGGTTCTATTTATAGGCCATATGGCGGTTTGAGAGTTGCGTGTTGAAAACGAGTTGCCAGACTAAATCCTTTTCCTAGAGGGATTAGGATTTGCTTTTCTTTATTAAATGTGGAATAAATGACTCTCAACTGAAATTACGGATCACCCCCTGATATTAGACAGTTGTCCCAGTTGCCTACTTTGGAGGAAATGGGTATTTTGGGAATCCAACGGTCCTAATGAAAACCTCAAGTTGATTTCTTCCCTAATTCAACAAGGAAGAATAAGCGTTCATGTCACGCCACACCGCCCCACTTTTTTTTTTGGTGGAATCTTCTTCAATGACAACTAGCGTTTTGCTTCGAGACAACAAAAAAAAAAAGTAACTAGTGGCCGGCAACCAATGTGTTGAGATCCTGACGACTGTCAGATGAATTTGTTCAAAACCGATAGAACTTGTCATTTCCTATAAGTTAAATTTTTGTCATTTCTTATAAGTTAAATTTTTGTGTCGTGAATTAAAATTTTGATAAAAACGAACTAAAAACCTCTTAAGATAATATCATTTACATAATAATTACAAGTAGTTACATCCTCCTCTACAAATTGTATAGTACAAAATCCTCATTTTTCTAACATAACAAGTTGAACAATGTACAATATCTAATTCAAACGTAAATCAAACTAAATGTGAAGTTCAGTTTTCGGTTTGAATTAGAAAATTTCTAAAAAAAAAAAGGAGTGCAAGTTCATACCTAATTAGCCAGGAAGTCCTAAAGGTCTTTGGAGTCAGGACCCACCTCGTATTTCACCTTGAAACCCCAAAGTAAGTCATACGGGGACCACTTCCAAAGAAGATATTACCGAAAATTCGGCATAACCTCCCTTAAAAATGGACAACCATTCCTAATAATACATGCATACACTTCTAAAATAATCCAACTCCAACCTTATACTCCTGGAGCCTTCGTACTCCCCAAATTCACAACACCTCCCGAATTATTCACTAATCTAAATAATTAATCTCACAAACAACATTCATAAGTTCAGAGCGACTCTAATGGTGAAGAAAAAGAAACAGAAATATATAAATAAGCAGAAACTATACTATTGACTATGCCTCATCTCCGTGTACGCCTGATCTCAACTATGTTAACCTGCAAACTGAGCATTTAAAAACGAATGGCCCAGGGGAAAACATTTGAACGTTAGAGTGAGTGGATAAAAATAAATTTAATAAAATGAACAAATAAAAATATTTATGTTTTCCCAATTTAATTTTCAAAGAACAACGGATGCATGCCTCTAGCGATAAAACTTTTAACTCATAAAATATCGAGTCTCTCAGGCTCTAATAAAAATTAGTATGTATTTACACACATCCATACTCCCTATATAAATTTTATGGATTTAAAGAAATTTATATAGGGCTACTACGCTCCCGTCTAACGCTCACGTCACACCATAATGCGGTTATTCACTGCGCCATTAAGGTGGACGGACACATATGGCTAGCTAGTATTTATACACATACTCTCCTCATAAATATATTTATATTGACCGAAAATCTCATTTTCGGTATCTCTCCAAAATAAATAAAATTGTCAAATTAAAATAATGTCAAATGCTCCAACAAAAGAAATTGATCAACAATAAACCATTGCATGCATATTATTTAAAACAATAGCCCACTCACAACTTTAGGCCCCCGCCTGACGTCGATCCGAGGTCTCTTCTGCTTAAGTCTTCTCACGTCTTATTTCAAATATATAATTAAATTCCCAACTAAAATTCAATACTTATACAAAATAGGCAAAATTAAATGTGAGTCTTAAACTCGCTCATCCTTACCCAACTTCGTCATTCTTAAATCGATACGGTCCAAACTTCACCACATATACCGGTAGTCTTATTATAACCTTCTACAGTCTTAACAATATTAATCAAACGGCCAGATTCTACTCCATTAACCGCCAAATTCACCAATCTTTGAAAAATCTCAAACCTATCCAAAACTCCTCCAAAAATTGCAAACTTTACATCATTATACTTCCCTCAACATACCAAATTTAAAACCCTGAAAAACTACTTAACAGTGGCGGCCGGTAGCCTACTCCGATGACTCCAATGCCTACCAAAATTTGACACAATCTTCCTCTCAACCCGCTCTACAACTTCCCTAACCAGCACAAAGTCCAATTTGAAGCTTAACTAGGTCAATCAAATTAAAACACAAAATAGAACCCTAGGATTTCTAACACCCGATTCTCCTTACCTAGACCAAGAGGGAGTGAATCATTTTGAGAGATTGATGCATGAGATGAGAGCTTTCAATTGAGCCAAGCAGCTCCGGCTATGGCGGCCGGAGGAGGGAGTTCCGACGAAGAGGCAGTCGGGTTCTTGGGGGAAGTTTCTCCCGATTGGCGGCGCTACACGCTCGGTCACCAGCCCAGGAAGGGAGAGGCTGTGGTGGCGGTTCGATCGGGACCGGAACGGCGGCCCATCTTGGCCGGATTGCGGCAGACGACGTCGGAAAACTTCCAGCAGGGAGAGAGAGTGGGAGGGAGGAGAGAGAGGAGAGAGTAGGGTCCCAAACCGGTTCCCCCAACCCAAAACCTAACTCCAAATAAAATACACCCCAAAAACATAACCCAATAAAATTTTACCTTTTTACTAACCAAAATTTACCCTTTTTACTGTCTTCAAATATTTCTTCTACGAAAAATTTCTCCAAAATATTCGTCTCTCAAAACATCTCTAGAGTCTTTTGAAACTATAAATCCATTAACGAAGACGGTAAAAACTCCTGCTAACACTATGCAAGTAATGAGGGTAAAAATTTAAGAGTCAGGATGTGACATTTGGTGCATGATTTTCTCATCCTCGTCTCTTCTAATTCATGATTCATCTACTACCAATCGCGCAACCTCCTTAATTAAGTTCGTCTAGTCTCATTGTTACTTTCGTGGGTTTATCAAACCAGAACTTGACGTTTTCATCTTCCTCATCAATGACACTACCAATATAACCATTCTCGTTGAGTACTTGTTTGCCGAGATAATAATAACAACCCATGACGCCATGACGGAATCTGCTGAAAAGTGACTGAATCACGAGGAGTTCGTGATCGAGTCTTAGTACGTCTTTCTTTTGGTCCATGCATGTTGATAGATCTAAGAAGAGGGGTTTGTCAGAAGGGGTGTGTATAGCAAAAAAGGATGTGTTAATAGCACTACCGTTTATTTATTTTGTTTTTTCATTATTTTTTTTTTCATTTTACTATTTACCATGATAACCTTTGTTCTTAATATTCTAAATTAGCTTGATATGGGTAATATTGATAAAACACAATTTGGTGAATTTATTTAGGCAAATACTTGTGTGCCTTAAGGTATGGATACCTTAACCGCATGGTTGCTTATGATTGGTCCAACTAGATTAATGATGACCTGCTACATGCTTGACTGATCATCCAATTTAAATCTCAAACTAACTCTCACTCTCTCACTAACGGGGTTAGTTTTTTTTTTTTTCTCTCTCTCTCTCTCTCTAACTCAAACAATTTGAACACCTTTGTCTCGTCGATCTCTCTCTCTTGTCTCATCGATATGTCAATTTCTTACTAAAATTGATCTCGTTGCAAGAAATTAATTCCTCTTGTATGCTCTCTTGAGATTAAACTCATTGAAGGCAAAAGTTGCAAAGTTTACATTTAACATAAAACACAACTACTATTTTCATGAGAAATGTCTACCATTTGGATGAGCAAAATCACAAAAAAGTAGACTTTATGAAAATCAAAATTGTTCTTGAGATTGAATCAATAATTTAAAGTGAAAGTTGCAAAGTTTACATTTAACATAAGACAGAACCACTATTTTCATGAGAAATGTCTACCATTTAGATAAGCAAAATCACAAAAAAGTAGACTTTCTGGAAATCAAAATTGTTCTTGAGATTGAATCAATAATGGAAGGTGAAAGTTGCAAAGTCTACATTTAACATAAAACACAACTACTATTTTCATGAGAAATATCTACCATTTAGATGAGAAAAATCATATAAATGTAGACTTTCTGGAAATAAAAATGGTTCTTAAGATTAAATCAATTATTGAAGGTGAAAGTTGCAAAGTCTACATTTAACATAAGACACAACTACTCTTTTCAAGAGAAATGTCTACCATTTAGATGAGCAAAATCATAAAAAAGTAGACTTTCTGGAAATCAAAATTGTTCTTGAGATTGAATCAATAATGGAAGGTGAAAGTTGCAAAGTCTACATTTAACATAAGACACAACTACTATTTTCATGAGAAATATCCACCATTTAGATGAGAAAAATCACATAAATGTAGACTTTTTGGAAATAAAAAGGGTTCTTAAGATTGAACCAACAAAATGTAAAATTTGCAAGTCTACATTTAACATAAGACACAGTTATTATTTTCATAAGAAATATCTACCTTTTAGATGAGCAAAATCATAAAAAAGTAGATTTTCTGGAAATCAAAATGGTTCTTGATATTGAACTCATTAAAGACAAAAGTTGCAAAGTCTACATTTAACATAAAACACAACTACTATTTTCATGCGAAATGTCTACCATTTTGATAAGCAAAATCACAAAAAGGTAGACTTTCTGGAAATCAAAATGGTTCTTGATATTGAACCCATTAAATGTAAAAGTTGCAAAGTCTACATTTAACATAAAACACAACTACTATTTTCATGAGAAATATCTACCATTTAGATGAGCAAAATCACAAAAAAGTAGACTTTCTGGAAATCAAAATTGTTCTTGAGATTGAATCAATAATGGAAGGTGAAATTTGCAAAGTATACATTTAACATAAGACACAACTACTATTTTCATAAGAAATGTCCACCATTTGGATGAGCAAAATCACAAAAATGTAGATTTTCTGGAAATCAAAATTGTTCTTGAGATTGAATCAATAATTGAAGATGAAAGTTACAAAATCTACATTTAACATAAGACACAATTACTTTTTTCATAAGAAATGTCTACCATTTGGATGAGCAAAATCACAAAAAAGTAGACTTTTTGGAAATTCGTTCTTGAGATTGTTCTTCAAAGTTGGATCAAGTACTCTAAGATGTAAGTCTATTATTAACATGAGTTAAGTCTAATAATAACATGAGCTAACTGGCATATAAAAGTAGACTTTCTGAAAGTTACTATTTATGGAAATCAACTATAAAAGGAAGGGTAAGTTTCCATTTTGGGAGGATAGTTATGCTCTAAAAACGAAAGTTACTATTTATAGAAATCAACTATAAAAGGAAGGGTAAGTTTCCATTTTGGGGAGATAGTTATGCTCTAAAAACAAAAGTTACTATTTATGGAAATCAACTATAAAAGGAAGGGTAAGTTTCCATTTGGGGGGGATAGTTATGCTCTAAAAACGAAAGTTACTATTTATAGAAATCAACTATAAAAGGAAGGGTAAGTTTCTATTTTGGGGGGATAGTTATGCTCTAAAAACAAAAGTTACTATTTATGGAAATCAACTATAAAAGGAAGGGTAAGTTTCCATTTTAGAGGGATAGTTATGCTTTAAAAACAAAAGTTACTATTTATGGAAATCTACTATAAAAGGAATGGTAAGTTTGCATTTCGGGGGATTCCTTTTCTGAAAATTCAACACTAATTGCCACATGTTGCGACCTCATTCGTCCTAAGTCACTAATATGTCAATGTCATTAAAGTTTTACTTTTTTTCCACCATTTCAAAACTTTAAAAATGCATAGAAAATAGCTCCAGTGTCGGAAAAATTCACCGAAAAATGTCACGGACCACAGGCGGGACCCACTTCACAGCTGCGTCTGAATTTTAGTCATTGGAATCACAACGTACCTACTAATGTGGTATAACTTGTTTGGTAGGTTATATGCTAGTGTACAACTTTGTGAACCAACTATATAGAGGAAGCAAAATTTTCAAAAATCTTGTGAAATAAGATGTGATCGGTATAGTAAAATATGGTTACGGTAGAAAAATCACTTTAATTTACCAATGTTTGGGTCCCGATCGAAGCGGTCAACCCTATTTATGTTTATGCTTCACTAAGGAGAGCCCTATCCTCGGGTGGTAAACGTCCCCAAAGTTTTACATGGGTGGTTATATCTCATCTATGTGAGACTTTATTGTGTTAAAGAATCCACCAAACTAGGTCACAAAGAGGTAGGTAAGATAGTTTTCGTGTGATAAGTGAATATGAATTAGGGTTGACCGCTTTGATCGAGCCCCGAACATTGTTGAATCCAGTTGAATTTTATACCATAGCCATGTTTCACTATAATGATCACATCATACGGTCAATTTTCATTTTGTGAATTTTAGTCATCGAAATCATAACATGCCTACTAAAGTAATATAACTTGTTTGATAGGTTATATGCTAGTGTACAACTTTGTGAACCAACTATATAGAGGAAGCAAAATTTTCAAAAATATCGTGAAATATGATGTGATCGATATAGTAAAATACAGCTACGGTGGAAAAATCACTTTAATTCGCCAATGTTTGGGCCCCGATTGAAGCGGTCAACCTTATTTACGCTTATGCTTCACTAAGGAGAGCCCTATCCTCTGGTGGTAAACGGCCCCAAAGTTTTACATGGGTTGTTATGTCTCATCTATGTGACACTTTATTGTGTTGAAGAATCCACCAAACTAGGTCACGAAGAGGTAGGTAAGATAGTTTTCGTGTGAGAAGTGAACATGAATTAGGGTTGACCGCTTTGATCGAGCCCCGAACATTGTTGAATCTAGTTGAATTTTATACCATAGCCATGTTTCACTATAATGATCACATCAGACAGACAATTTTAATTTTGTGAATATTCATTGATTCAATCTTAAGAACAATTTAGATTTCCAGAAAGTCTACTTTTCTTTAATTTCTCTTATGTTAATGGTAGCCATTTCTTATGAAAAATGTAGTTGTGTCTTATGTTAAATGTAGACTTTGCCTTTTTTACCTTGGGTTGCTTCAATCTCAAGAACAATTTAGATTTCCAGAAAGTCTACTTTTCTTTGATTTCTCTTATATTAATGGTAGACATTTCTTATGAAAATAGTAGAGGTTTTATTCTGTTAATTGCAGAGAAGAAAGGAACATTAATTGGTAGTAAACTAGTAACCAGTTTTGCTTTCTAGGTAATCCCTAACATCGACACGTACCTGATATTAATCAAGGCCTCCTTCTATGATCTTCCCCTCACATTAGTTACTTCTGCAGGATTATAATACAAAATTATCAGATTTTACCTTGGCAATAAGATTGGAGTCAGCTGATGAAGAGTCAGAGTCTGTGACAACAGCCCCAGTTGGCACAATAGGTTATATTGATCCAGTATACGTTATAACAGGTATTGGATCATCTGTATCTACGATGCAATGCAGCTATTTACGTTCATCTTTGTCATTATTGGGTAAATTAAATCAACTTTCTATGTCTTACCGTAAATTACAGGTCGTGTGTGTGTGAAGAGCGATGTGTATAGCTTCGGTGTTGTGCTGCTTGAGATTCTGACAGGGTTTAGGCCCTTTGATATTAGCCTATCTGAGGAACAATTCAATCTGGCACCACTTCTGTGTGATGAAACAGAGTTGGAAACCATCATGGATGAGCAGATGGAGGGCCAATATTCTTCCGGGGAAGCATTACAGACAGCACAGCTTGCTCTAAGATGTTTAGAAACAGATCCCAAAAGCCGACCTTCCATGGAAGAAGTTGTGGAGGAATTAAAACACATTCAGGCAATGAAGGAAAAACCAAACCAGTCCGAGCCCACCATGCAATCTTCTGCAAGTTCTCAATAACGATCCTGTTTTAATTGATGTTTTGAAATTCATATTGATATGTCCTGGCAGTGAAATGAGCTTACACACCTCACAAGTGGAAACTCCTCTTCATTTTACATAGAATGTTTAAACAATTATATATCTTCGTGTTTGTTCTTTTCGGATTCCATGGTGATGTTTTATTTTCTTCTTTCTGTAAAAATTGTTGGAATAGCACAGCAACTCTGTATTAGCCTATTCATCCTTCCCCTGTTGTCTCTTGCTATCATGGCACTCAATGAGAATGAGGTAACAAAGGAGGAATTGCGAACCAACGAATACCACTACTTCTCAAATTTTTGGAGAGAGGCTTTATAAACTGGGCCTAGACATCCACACACTAGACTTTAACTTGTGTAGTTGGTGTCAGCCCAAAACAATGCAGCAAAGCCCAAATCGAGCATATCCCGTGCGGGGAAAACCCAAAAGAGAGAGACTGGAAAGGTGCGAAATAGAAAACGACAGCACATTATGGTGCCGTTTGGTATATCTTCCTTTTTAAAAAATCAGCTTTTATGTTATTTATTTATTTGTTTAGAAAATAGACAATTTTTTTTTTGGCATTGGTAATGCAACGGACTGCTGTGGGAACAATATTGCAGGAGCTGTTTGATGCGCTATATAAAGTGAAGGGAAAATATTCCAAGCTAGAATTTCTGCAACCAATGATCGAAGATATGCAGGCAAAATATAGCAAGGTCTTGGATCACCCAAAAGAAGAACTAGAGAATTTCAAAATGCTTGTGAAAAAGGCAGTGGACCTCTTACGCTCCAAGCTTTGTGCATGGATCAGCTACAAGAAGCACAAGTATGGCAACCAGCTTCTTGCAATATTGGATAAATCTCTTCAGAAGCTGTTGGACATATTAAAAGTGATGGAATTGAGTAACAGTACCAACGTGACGACCTTGGCTTCTGTCACGAATATGGAGGCAGTAGTTCATAGACTATTAGATGTATAATACCTAAAAGAAAATGCAGGGGAGTGAAATATGCTGGTCGTTTTAGGTTGTCTTGGTCTGATAGTGTTTTCTTTCTTCAACCATTACACCCCATCTGTGGGATCGGATCGAGGTGGATTATTTTCAATTGTTGTATTTTGGTTTTTAGATCTTCATTTGTGATCATATACGATCATGTTCACTGATTATTCTGGTACTAATTAATAGTCCAGAATAAAGATTAGCAGTGCAGCTCTAATCAGAAATTTCAATCAAGCTTACCTACTGATTATGGCCTAATTAATTCATCTTGATGCAAAGAGTCTTGGCCTAGCGAGGAAGGACGTTGCATGATTTTTAGGCCCTGCATCGTATCTGTATCTGTACTGAGAGTCCATGCATGTAATCCAGCCTTTTGTTAATCTGTTCATTTATCAAAAATGTAATTGGTGATTATCTTTAATCCGTGTCTAGCTATATGACTATATCCCTTGCAGATCGAATGCAAAACATGATACACATATAGGGTTATAGTTTGTGGTTAGTTATAAGGATTGTCATAATCGACCGAAGCCTAAAGAATTATGCATGTATGTCATGTGTTAACGTGTTTATGGTTTTATGTCGCTTTGTATCACTATGTTAATTAGCTCATATAACCAACCAAAGTAATCTAATATTAATTCACGTAATTAGTTACTATGTAAGTGAATTATTGCATATATATATATACACACACACACATTTATATTCAATAAACTATTTTTTAGAACCAAGGACGAAAAGCTTTATTGATCGATAACTATTAAGTGTTACAAGGAGAAGCCTTAAGGCCCCGAAGCTCAGTATGAATAGAGCCATACCAGTTACACGAAAGATCATTAGTAAGAGCAAACTTTGCTAGCTTATGAGCCAAAGTATTTGACTCGCTCTCTAAAAACTTGCATGACTGAAAAAGAAGAAGGCATAGCTAAGAGGCAGTACCTACTACTATTCAATAAAATAACATAGTAGTCGGTTATGTGTGATGTATACCGTAAAACAGTGTAAGATATCAACCTGATCGAATTGGCCACGAGTCTCATTTCTGAAACCTTTATTTTCTCAAAATAATATATGTACGTTCCAGCAATATATGCTGGTATGATTCGTCTCAAAGGGGCCTTGAACTGAACTTCGCGGACATATATATTTGGTTCTCAAGGAACTGCAGATGACATTGGAGATATGTGCATCTAGCTAGGGAAGCTCGATATCAAACAGTGCAGCTGTTGGAATCTTGAACAGTTAAAAGGAACTGATATGTGGTGATGAAAAGAAGAAAGTTAGTGGGAACCTTTCCTCAAAAACACAAGCATATATATCAGTTACTGAAAGAAGATATCGAACTTTCTGGACAAAATGCTAGCTATCAACCTGAATTGGCTCCATTATTCCATACGATTCATTCTTGAGACTAAGTTTTTTCCCTCAAATGCTTGAACATATTTGTCATTTGTTTTGTTTTTTGTAGCTTGTGTTCTGTAAATTGCACTAGATAATGCAAACTGTGTTAGATTCTGCATTATAGTCCCGCTTTGGTGCTCGGTTGATTTCGTGGTCAGTTATATATGAACAACTTATAAATTATCGTTGGACTAAGATCCGCAGGGAGAAAATTAACAAAGCAGTTGGAAAGTTTATTAATGTTTACTATCAAATTTAAATTCAACTACAATGTACATGTAGATTTTATTCCAAAAAAAAATTGTAAACAAAGAGTGTGTACTGGTTACTCTAAGAACTAGCAGGGCTTGAAAGGAAGACCGAAGACCCATGAGTCTGAACATGAACGGCAAGCGTTCAAATTCTAAAATTACTGCATGAGAAGAAACCTCGTGGTCGATTCCTTAAGTCAAGCCTTTGTCGTTTCCTCAAGAATCCTCGCAATCCCCCCTTCCCTTAAGTCAAGTCGCTTTCCCTTTATCTCAAAAAAAATAAAAAATAAAAACCACAAACAAACACACAATCCCTCATAGGCGGAGCTAGAGACTAGAAATCAATGAGGGGTGCCATCATTAATAAAAGGGTGTCATCATTACCAAATTTCTCCAAATCAGCTAGATTGCAAAGGCCAAATACATGTTAATGTCAAAGTTTTGAGGGGTGTCATGACACCCTTTGGTCTATATCACTATATGTACCTCCACCTATGCAATCCCTCATTTATCTCAAACTTGGTACTTGTAGGCAGTGTCTTGTATGATCACCAATCTAATACGTATGTGAGTTTGAATCGATTGTGAAGTTTGTTTCCATTCTATTAAGCTTCATTTAGTTTCTAACTTGCATGGTTTTTTTTTTGGCATAATTGTCAATTTGCTACCATAACTTTCACTTTAGTGTCAATTTGTCACTCTAGCTTTCATTTCAATCAATTTGCTACCTTAGCTTTTTAAAATTAACAAATTTGCTACCTTAGCTTTTATTTCAGCCAATTTGGTATCATTCTATCAAATTTGATACGTTAGGCTTTCAAAATTAATCAATTTACTTATCAAAATTTCAATATTGACCAACTTTAACCTTCGATTTTCAGAACTAATTCATGTTTGAATGAATAAACGAACAAATTAAAATGTAGAAAATTGGCTAATTTTGAAAACATAAGGTAGCAAATTGACATAAATAATAGTTAGGGTAGCAATTTGTTAATTATGAAAAGTTATGGTAGCAAATTGACACCAAGGTGAAAGCTAGGGTAGCAATTTGGCTAAAAAGTTTTTTTTTTTTTTTAATAACATATTATGTTAAACAACGACAAACGTGGCCCGTGAATCAATCTTGCATCGATAATGTCATAATTTAACCACCTTTAAGGTGTTGAGTTTTAATCACAAAAAATCTCGGTAGAATTCAGTATGATCCACTCACTTATAATTAAGATATATTTTATTTACCATTTTTTTTATGTGGGATATATTCCTCTCCAACACGTCTAACAGATTCACCTTGTGTTGATCAAACATAATGATTGAGACATAATCAAACATACATAGAGTACACATAATGATTCACCCTAGTGTTAGTGTGGTTGACAAAAAAACCACTACCTAATTAAGTACAAGCACTCTTTTCAGCGATTAAGCTAGCTCTCAGAAGAGCCCTGCTAGCATTTTCCATGAGAATTCAAAAACACATGAAGTAGGGGCTAATTAGGGACATTAATTGTTACCTAAAATGAGAAAGAAGTTGCCACCAACCCCATCCATTTTGACATAATAAAAATAAAATTGAAAATTACAAGAAAAGCAAAATTTGCCAGAAATGTGTGATCAGAACCATACCATATTCAGGCCGTAAATTAGTGTGAAATGAAAAATCTAACTTGCATAATTGCATTGTGTATGAAATGCTTGGAGGAAATAAATGCTCCAATCAAATTATTTTTTAAAATAAATCATATGATAGTATGCATCACTGCATACGGCACGCATGGCCGCAGGAATATTACCAAAAGGACGTGTGTTTGGAATAATGAACAAGTTCAGTTGTTTCACACTTTCACCCATGCACCCTAGCCACATCAAGTTTCTGTGAAACTGTCATGCTAGACGGTCTCAAATTTGGGAAAATCTTGTGTTTGGAGGTTGGCTATATAAAACGCGTGGATCGAAGACTAGAAGTCTAGACTCTAGAAGACAGTAAATGCAATGCAGAAAAGAAACTACCTTAAAGAGTTCAGAAATAGCATATACGTACTGCTGTAATCACCACCTGATCGTGTACCAAACTAGCTAGCTACCAGTCGTTCAAATAATATTACTAGCCGCGAATATTACATGCAAGAAACTGGTGACATTAATTTTGAAATTTCAATCATTGCAATGACTGCATGTCTCTCGCTCCGGGAAATTTCCTGGAAGTCAACATGCATTTTCCCCGTTTTGTTGGCTAATGTTTATTATATCTCTCTCTCTATATAAGAAACACAGCACTGGGTCTGCTTGTGCAAGAAAGCTGAGCTAGATCGAGTAAGTATTTACAAGACCTTGTGAAGAGCGCGCAGGTAATCTATATCCCGTTTCTGTATTTATATA
Organism: Fragaria nilgerrensis; assembly: GCA_010134655.1. Taxonomy (NCBI): domain Eukaryota; kingdom Viridiplantae; phylum Streptophyta; class Magnoliopsida; order Rosales; family Rosaceae; genus Fragaria; species Fragaria nilgerrensis. Next base: position 10,190,428 of record CM020977.1, read on the forward strand.
TAGAAACATTTATAGTGAGGACTCTTAAGTTAATGATTAGTTAAAGATTTTTCGATTTATGGTTTAAAATACTAATTTTTTGATCACATTTTAACATCTCATCTGTTCAGTTTTTAGGTTTATATGAGTATCATTTCTATAAATTTTCAGCTAAATTGGTGTTCGTTAAGATAACAAACTAGAACAAATTAATAAACGAACCAAATATGTTAAATATGAACCGTTCAAGTTCATAATTGATAAATCACATTTATGAATGTCTTAATAATTTTCAATATAGCTGAAAATTTGGAGAAATAATCTACTCATAAATACATATAAACTGAACGGTCAAGATGTGGATATAAGATCGAAATGTGAGATAAGCCGAAAAGTTCTCAATAAATTCTCAACTTAAGGGTTCTCACTAGAAGAACTCCCCCATATATATATCATTTCTAATTTTTATTTTTCTTTTGCTGACTCAAATTGCCCACTTTCCCTCATCAAGACATCAAGTGCTAAGCTACATTTTACACAAAAAATCTGACTTCAGTTATTATGTGCAGACGAAGTGAGGAACGGACAGTACTATAACATGGCACTAGAGTTGATCGCAGGAGGAGCATTTGCAGTGTTGTATGACCGTGTTTCGCGAGCGGTGGACAAGAAGGCGGCGTTCAAAGAGAGTCTCAAAGATATGAAACGCACATTGGAGTCCTTAAAAGAACAGGCCGGAGTCATTCGAGAGATAGAAGCGTTCAATGTAGAACTGAGTCTCCGAAACGATGCTATAGATGATCTTCGTACACAAATGATTGAAGGCTCACAACTTATTTGTAGGTTGTCTGGTGTTGGCGGTATCATCACCTACTGCTGCACAAGTGGATGTGCTGAGCAGCTTGATGAGTTGAATAGGCGCCTGGAAAGCCTCTTGGGAAACTTGAGGTTGCAGCAAGCTAGGGATATCAAGGAGATCTTGAAATATGTAAGGAAAAGCGACGATGATGTTGAAGAATTGAAGCAGATGGTCAAAAGGTTACTGTCCCTGAATGAAAAGGAATCAAAGGAGACCTCAGCTTCAGAAACTAATACAGAGAATGAAGGAAATGGCGAGAAACAAGGTTCATCTCTTAGTTATTGCCTTTCAAAATTTTATATTATTTGGGATTTCTTTGAAACACCTAACTTGTTAACTAAAAAGCGAAAACCACTTTCTCATCCATTAACTGTACGTAGAAATAACTCACACGTTATATGCATCGACGGCCGATGCTACCTTGCGTCCTCGCGCTCACCACTAATTACAAACCATCGACATTATTATAGTCGGCTACCAATTGATGGACGAGACCATCTTTCATTTTATGAACTCATATTAATTGATAAAGTTAAATGGTCTTGAAAATTTTAGTGTTCTGCTCTAGTTTTTTTGTTTTTTTGTTTTTATATAGAAGAATAGATTTGCATTTATACGCAATTTGGATACAGTTACATGATATAAGTAAAGTCGAAATGAAAATCCACAACCTATATGAAAGGCGAGAACAAAAACAACTCACTACTAAAACTTATATTAATTAGATACATTAATGAAAATTCACAACCTATATTAATTAGATACGTTATTTGTACTTACACAAAAAGTCAACAATACATACTTATAACAAAAAACGGAAGAAGTAGAACTACGTTAGTTGAGTTTTCTCAAAATGTAAAATAATATAAAAAAGGATTAAAATTTAAGTGTAAATACAATCACTCAAATTTATTCATGTCTCAAGAGAGTGAAGAAAATATATTCGATTTAGAAAAACAAGTGTTACATAGAACTCCGAAAGCGTTTCTTAAAATATGCCTTAATGTAACACGCAGGATGGGGATTGGTCGTTGTTGCTGAAGCGCGGAGGGGACATGGCGGAATTGTGAGAGGAAAATCGGGTTATGATAAGAAAATGCGAGACGAGAGAGCTTTGTTAGACCATCCCAATAGAATATGAGGTCAACATTTAAGGCCAACTTTTATGTCTCATATTCTAGTGGGAAAGACCTGGATGCTAACATAACCCGATTCTCCTCACAATTCCACTATATCAATTCCGCCCATGTCCCCTCCGCGCTTCAGAGACCTACTTTCTTCTCCACCGCCGGCGTCAGCAGCAACGACCAATCCCCATCCTGTTTCCAAGGAAAACGATGAGCAGCTCGATCCTTTGTTCGGCGACAGCTCCGGTGACGTCACCGGATAGGCGAGGTCAGTTGGTCGACGTAATCGAACTGACCCATTTGTTAAGTTGCATAACCAGTCACTGAATCAACCAAATTGGCCCAAACTTTTGGTTCTTCACTTGGGTTTAACGTTGGTGCATTGATAGATTAACTCGGGCAACTTCACTTCCAAACTGAGGTTTAGTTTTTAATGTTTGTCTAACTTGATTTTGGTGTTAATATTTCAGTGACATCATCATTTGGAGGACGAGTGGAAGCAGCAATGCTTGCTCTGTTTGGTGTTGTTTTGGAAGTCAAGGACAAGAGTGTGATGTATAGACCCCTTTTGGGATCTATCAAATCCACTCTAGACTGCTTAAAGCCATTGATCGAAGACATGGAACGAGGAAACAGGGCATTGAACCGTCCAGTGAAGGAGCTAGAATATTTCAGAATGCATATGGAGAAAGGTGTCGAACTAGTCCGCAAGTGCTCCAAGAATGGTGTCTTGGCCAAGTACAAAAAGAAGAAATACACCAACCGACTTCTGGAGTTGGATGCATGTCTTCAGAGACAGTTGAATGTACTGAGTGTGCAGGTTGCAACCCATGTGAGGGAGACTACTGCTTCGATAAGGAGTATGCAGAAGATGATCAAGCGAATTGAGGATAGTGGTGCCATGAAGAATCAAATCGAAATGAATGGCCCGTGTGAAGTAGCTGAATCTTCATCCTCTGATGAACAGAACGCTGGTATAGTTGAACCTTCCTCCCCTGATGAACAGAATGATGGTTTAGTTTCAGTGAATAAAATGGAGGCGGCAGACATAGGAGTTGAAGGAAGTGGGGAGGTGCAAGAACAAAGTGAAATCCCAAATAGGTTTGTAGTACCTGAACCTCCATTGTTTACAGTTGGGTTGGATGTTGCTTTGACGGAAATGAAGATGAAGCTACTTGATGAAGATGGGTTTACGAAGATTTGTGTGTTTGGTGTTGGAGGTACAGGGAAGACAACATTGGCAAAAATGTTGTGTCATGATCAGGAAGTCAAAGGTAAACTCTTTACTTTCTAACTCAAAAATGCTAATGTGCTATACTGCTGGTAATCTGGAATTTGACATCATTTAGTTTATATTGGTGCTATTCATTTCCAGTATATTATTCCTTATATTGAATCCTATTCCATGGGATAAGATAGCTGTTGCTTGAATACCAAGTTTTATTTGATTAAATCTTAGGAGATATTTTCTTACTCTGTGTCTATGCTTCCTGCAATTATGTTTTTGTTTCACTGCAAGTAACAGCTAGATTTTAATTTTTCACTTAACTATTCAGTTTGTATACTCAGAATAACAGTTTTCTATTTTGTATTTTGGATAGATAAATTCCAGAATATCTTCTTTACCACTGCTTCAAAATGGCCGAACCTGAACCTCATTATGCAAGAACTATATCAAGCTCTGTGTTCCCAGGTTCCTACTTTCCAGAACGAAGAAGGGAGACGTTGTCTGGTTGTCCTGGATGATGTTTGGGCTGGATCAGAATCCATTCTTCAGGAGTTTGATGGATTGAAAATTCCAAAAAGCAAGGTTTTGATTACATCAAGATATGCATTCTCAGGAGTTGGTTCTGAATACCATCTGAAATCTCTGAATTATGAGGATTCAATATCTCTTTTTCAACTCTCAGTGTCATTGGGAGATAGGAGCTCTTATATTCCAGAAGATCTTTTGAGAAAGGTACTTTATTTTTAATCGGCACACTGGAGAAAAGAAAATGTTTTGTTTTCTACTCAAAGCATGATTAAACATGTCTATAATACTATATCAACTTGCATCTCATCTTTCATTTGCTCAGTTTACAAATGAACCAAAACTGAAAATAAGAATAACACAATTGATAGTTGAACATTTTCTCATGTTTCATGAAGCTGTTGTATGATCTAAAGACACTTGAACTTTCAGTATACGACTTAGGTAGTAATAACTTTGTTGCAACTTTGAATTGCAGATAGTAGAGTGTTGTAAGGGACTTCCACTTGCAATTACTGTGATCGGAAGATCACTTTGCGGCCAACCTATTGAAACCTGGCAAAAGAGAATAGTAGAATATGGGAGAGGTTCTTCTATTAGTGATTCAGAGCCAGAAATGGTTGTTTGCCTCCAAAGAAGTTGGGATGCCTTAAATAGAGAAAAGAATATCATCAAAGAATGTTTTGTAGACCTTGCTTCATTTCCTGAAGGCCAAATAATCCCTGCTGCTGCCCTCATTGATATGTGGACAGAATTATATGGAATAGAGGAAGAATTTCGGTCCATTGCAAACCTCCACAAGCTCGCCATCCGTGGACTTGCCAATATTGTCTCAAGGTATGCAGGCTTCTATGTTTCTATCATCTTACATTTCTATCTGTGCCTTTCTTTTGTTTCATATCTTAATTCAATGTGTTACTTCATTTGCTGTTGTGATATGATGATCTGTATGTGGTAGAAATCTTTATTAAACAACTTAGTTGTGATCACAATCAGGGAGGAGATGGAGGCGGATGGCTCTTACAGTGATCTCTTTGTTACCCTGCCTCATATGCTTAGAGGCCTGGCAATCCACGAGGCTAGTGAGGACACAATAGAAGAGAGAAATAGACTGATTATAGACATACATGGAGACAATCTTCATAGCTGGTGGTCAGAACAGAAGTATCAGCCTAAGAATGCTCGTCTACTGTCTATCTCAACTGGTTCCAATCTCACTCGCTTAAGCAATTACTTATCAAATGCACATATTGAGACCTGAATTGTACCTTCACATTTTAGTTTTTCCCAAGACTCACACCATATAGCATTTTCTTTGCAGATCGAGTGTTCTCAAGAAAATGGCACCATATGCAACTACCAAATCTTGAGGTTCTAGTTTTGAATTTCCAGACTGAGAAATATGAGTTACCTGATTTTCTGGATAAAGTGGACAAGTTGAAGGTTCTAATAGCCACCAACTATGGATCCTTGCCTGCTGAGTTAAGTAATTTTCAACTATTGGGTTCGTTGCAAAATCTGAAAAGAATCAGATTAGAGGGGGTTTCGATTACTTCCATAACCAAGAACCACATACAGCTGGGTAGTCTAAAGAAGATAGCTTTTTCCAAGTGTGATATGGGTCAAGCATTTAGTAACTCTTCCTTTAAATTTTCAGTAGCATTTCCAAATCTAGACGATTTAAATATCCTGCATTGCAATGATTTGGAGGAATTGCCTGCTGATCTTGGTAATCTTTCTCAACTAGAGACGCTCTATATCTCCAATTGCCATAGGCTATCCACCTTACCTGACGGGATTGGAAATCTGAGCAAGTTGAAGAGGTTGAGGGTAAGGTATGGTACAAACTTGGTAAAGTTTCCAGGATCAATTAGGAAGCTCAAAAGCTTAGAGGTCCTTGACATAGCTGGTTGCATCAATATTGTGGGGTTCCCGGAAGACATTGGTGAAATGAGCAGATTAAGAAAGCTGAACATAAGTGGTTGCTCAAGATTGAAAGAGCTGCCACTGTCTGTTTTGAGTCTTGAGAAGTTACAGGAAGTGATACTCGATAAAGAGACAGAAGATTTATGGAAACCTTTCCTACCCAGACAAGAAATATGCAGATTAAGACCGCTGAACCTGAACATAAGTGGTTGCTCAAAATTACAAGAGCTGCCACTGTCTGTATGGAGTCTTGCGCAGGAAGTGATACTGGATGAAGAGACCCAAAATTTATGGAAACATTCCCAGTCAAAAACAAACACACAAGGGTTGTTCCTCCGGTTGAATTTGGATCTCTTGTGGCTTTGGATAAATTGAACAGAGAGTTGCTTAAGGATGGTGTGTCCAAGCGTGTCGAGTGTGGTATCACTGGTATGGAGCAAAATCAAAATCAAAGTCAAACTGAAGGTTGGTGTCCTGTACAGGATCCCTGTTCTCTCACGCTGGGGTTTGATGTCCTGGACGTGTCGGGAGAAATGAAGATGGAAGAGACATTGATTTCTGAATTGGCGCTCAAGCAAATTGAAGGGAGTGGCAGTGTGGTGAAAAATCAAGTTGCAGTTAAAGGTTGGTGTGCAACATTTAAACTTGCATCCTGTAGATTTGGTTTTATGGAGCCCCTTCTAAAGAGGACTCTCTTTTAATTTCTACTGTTAGATTAGATAGATGGTTCAGATTTTAAAAAACCATAAACCCTCGAGAAATTCAGCCGAAATTCAGAAACTTTATCTCTCTCTTCTAACTTCTAAGCATCAGAGCTCCATCTCCAATTGAGAAATTTCGAATCCCTTTCCACTGTTTTTCATTTTTCTTCTGTTTTTTCTTTAATTTTGAGTTCCTAACATGATTTTACAATTGTATTTTTCTCCTACATCTCCATATGAGCCTTGAGAAAATGTTGTGAAGGAGGAGGGATTGAGATCCCACTAAACAAAATTGAATCCCGCTAACAATAAGCACTAGCATACCCAGTAGCCCATGGGGGGAAAAGAGAGAAATTTTACTGTTGGAGAAAAGAGGCCATCAAAGGATTTGTTAATGTTGTCTGGGAAACGAAGAGAGAGTCTCTGAGACCGAGAGAACTCTGAGAAGTATGAAGGCAGTGTGGGAGAGTTTAGATACATGTGGCCTCATGAGAAAAGTTTATACTTCTTCAATTGTAGACCACTGAAAGTCCACAGAGTCCGCAACAGAAACGGCCCCTTGGTTTTATACGCAAGGAAATGGAGTTGAAGCTTCTTTTCTCATGTTTGGTCAGTTGTTACACCAGCATGAGACAGAGAATCACTTCAATCTCTCCCCTGGTTTCTTTTTGCAGTCATGTTCTTCACGCGATCTCTTCAAATTTTCTTGAATTTTCCCCAAAATTATATTTGATTTATGAATGATGTGCCATTCTTTAGGGATATCCGGGAATCACAGCAGGAACGACATAGTTAGCAACACGAGCAGCAGTGCAAGAGGAAGTCAATGGTGGAAGGCAGAAGAGACAGATGAGTTGCAGACTGATGAGGAAAGTCTGGAGACGTCTGTCTTAAGGCGTTTCACATTTGAAGAGATGAAAGTTGCTACTGGGAATTTCAGGTCAGATGGAATAATTGGCTTGGGAGCCTCTGGTAGCATTTTCAAGGGTTGGGTGGATGAGAAGACGCTTGCACCTTCTAAGGTTGGCTCTGGCATGCCTGTTGCTGTCAAGAAGCTGAATCCACAAAGTATGCTAGATTTTGAAGATTGGAAGGTACTGTTTTGAACTCTAATGCACTATTGAGAATTCTAAACATGACCATTTGCAATTTGTCCATTTGTTTGATCTTTTCATTCGCAAAGGATGGAAGGATCTGTTAAAGATTCAGTTATATGCATTGATCTTGTCAGCAGTTAGGAGAATGTGTCATGTTGCTGCTCAGGTAGCAGTAAAGTGGAAGTTTCCTAATTGTTCTTTTCCTTATCACTGATAATGTATTCACGTAATCTATTAGTCCCTCACTTTGTTAGTACAGGGCTGTGGTGGAATGTCCAGTTCTGTGACCTTTCAGCATTTTAATCTAATATATGTTCATCCTTTGAAATTTGAATCCTAATAGCAATCTTTGAAGCTAATTATGCTCTTGTCAAATCTAAACACAGTCAGAGTTGAACTTTCGACGAAGGACTTCTCACCCCAATCTTGTCAAGCTATTGGGTTACTGTCGTGAGGAAAAGGAGATGCTCTTTGTTTATGATTTCATGCCTAATGGTAGCTTGGAAGATCATCTTTTCAGAAGTATGAAACCAATACCCAATACAGAGTGAAATTTAGATAATTTATTTATACGAATTTATAACTGTAGAATTTGCATTTCAATTGAATGAAATTATAACATTTGTTTCTATGAAGGGAGCCCTGGCATTGAGACACTATCTTGGAACAACAGACTCGAAATAGCTTCTGGAGCAGCTCCATGCCTAGCCTATTTACACCGTTCTGAGAAACAAATTATCCACAGGGACATTGATGCTCGTAACATTTTACTTGATGCTTCTAATATCTTGCTTGAAGGGGCAAGTTCTCAAGCCCCAAAAGATATGCTTGATGAGGTTAGTTCTTCACTATCCACCCTTTCCTTGTGTGCTATTGTGTGTTGTGCTTTATTTAAATTGTTCCTAGCCAAAATTAGAAGTGGTTGCCAACAGGAACATAACTACATCATAGGAATGGTTTTAATTGCTCTTTGGACCTCATTTGTCATTGTCTTATGCAGAGTCATAATGCAAGCATAGTCTCGGATTACGACTTGATGCCCCATGCAAGCTTGGAAGATCACCTCTTTGAAAGTATGAAACCAATCATGAAAATAGAAAAGTAAAAATAATTTTCTTTCCTCATTGGCAATCAAAAATCTTATGTTAACTCTAGAATGTTCATTCCTTGTAGGAAGCCCTGGCATGGAACCCCTATCTTGGAACAGAAGACTGAATATAGCCAATGGAGTAGCTCGAGCCTTATTACATTTACACAGTTATTCACAGAAGCAAGTTGTCCACAATGACCTTAAAGCATCTAATATCTTGCTTGATGGGGTTAGTTCTTTATCTATCAAGCCTTTCCATCCCAAATTTGGTTTTCTGTATTTATGATTTATTATTTAGTTTTCACAGATATATGCCTATTTGGACTCGATGGTTTAAATTCTTCCTTGTTCATTCCCCTCTCCCCCACCACCCCACCCCACCCCCCGCATGACATTGATAAGAAGCTGTTTTTGTATTTCAACTTCATTTGCACTTTCTTATGCAGAATTACAATGCAAAACTCTCAAACTTTGGATTAGAAAGACTTGGGCAAACCGGAGAACTGCCACATCAATCAACTTGTCCCATAGGAACATCTCTTTATATTGATCCAGAGAAATTGACAACAGGTAATGAACAATATCTGTAGCCAAATTTGATACCAGTGTGAACTGTATCCGATATTGCCAATCCGTTTTCAATATGAAGATCTAGTCTCTACATGAAGGTTGTCTCTTATATTTTTTGGGTAAAATAAATCTATCACTGTGTCTGACTTGTGCACCATAAATAACAGGTCACTTCAATCACAAGAGTGATATGTATGGTTTTGGTGTTGTACTTCTTCAATTGCTAACAGGGGTACAGACCGCAGATAGAATTCCTACTAGAAAATGGCAGAATCTGGTTGAATGGGCAAAACCGCTACTCGAGAATCAAAGACTTTTCAAAACCATCATGGACGTGCGGATAAAGGGCCAATATTCCTCCACGGCAGCATTTGGAGTAGCACAAATAACTCGAAAATGCCTAGCAACTGATCCGGAAAGCCGACCTTCCATGAAAGAAGTTGTGGAGGAACTGGAGCAAATTCAGGCATTAGATGAAAGAATAGAGCAATCTAAACCACTAGACCGCCGATGCCAAGATTTGTGTCATCGCTGTAATAGAGTTTAGGAAAATATTAATTATATGTAGTCAAGATTGTAATTATTGTAGGATTACTTCCTAAGTTAGCCCGTGTAAAATAGGGTTAGATAATTTGTATATAATTAAATTTTAATTTACATAGGGGGAGGATGAGTTAGCCCCTCTACGCATACCAAAATGCAAAACAAAAAAATTGTATACATTAAATTCTGCAGGATTACAATGCAAAATTAGCGGACTTTTCCTTTCTTTCTCTAGGATTATTGCTATAATTTGGATTCCAAGTTCGAGTCTTGAATTCTTTTTGTTTTTCACAATTGATACTGCAGCCAACTAAGATAAGATATTGCTTCGATCATTACTGTCGTGTTTGTCTTGATCAAAGCTTAGATTGAAATGGATACAAGTTTTCTCATTTCGGTGAGAGGGATCGAGTGTTAACATTTAAGAATCAGTGATTGTTATAGTAGGGGAGTGTTCGATGTTGTCAAGAAAGCAGTTGACAAGCCTAGCATTGTCTCATAAGCTCCATCTGGTAAACGCCACGAATCACCTTTAGCATAGTACTGGCCAAGTATTAGCATACATTCAGTAAACCACCAGAAAATAGTGCGAAAGAGAAGTCTGATCTCTGGTTTATCAGCTGAAGCTTCAAGAAGCCTTTTCTGGTGTCCTTGTACTCAGGACTGGACAATGAAACTGGAAAAAAGGAAACAGATTCATGTCACTTGTTTAGCTACTTTTGCACTTACGAAGCTGATTAAAGTAGCAATGTACAAAAAACAAGGTAATTGCAAAGTAGTGCTCAATGAACCTTAATAGGTGCAGAACAAAAAAATAGAGGATAAACTCTTAAATTTTCCTCAGGGCAGGTAGAAGCACTGAAAACAAGACCATAGTAAAATCACATTAAAAGTTCCAAATTTTAACTGAAACCAAATTAAGCAAAAAGGCCAAGAAAAGAACACCACTTTACCTAAAATTAGCAGGAGAACATGGATAATCCAATCCAATCCTCAGTTAATGGGTTTTCAGAGCCAAATTCCAAAGTGAAAGAAACCCATTGAACTTCTCCTAAGATCAAAATCAAAGGGTATATTTTTGCAAGCAATATGAGTGAGGAGTGGGAGGCTTTACTCTTAATCCTACAACCGTAGGAGAGGCTTTGATCGATATAAGCAAGGTCATCAAGAGCAAAAGTTGCTTCATCAATAGCAATTCTGGAAATTAAGGGTGCTCGATCTCCATGTGAAGTTGCCTCTTGAATGATCACAAGACCCAACAGAATTGACAACCTCACCACTTTGATTTGTTTCATCCTCACAGAGTATCTAACAACTAAACCAGTTCCAGTTTTCTGTTCATTATCTTCTTCTTTTTTTACACAGTGGACCCCACAATCAGTAAAGTCTCACGCCATCTGGACCGCCTGGTCCTATCTCATTTCCGTCTAGGCCGGAAGAATCATTTTTCTTTTTCTTTTCTTTTTCTAGTAAATTGTGGACCTCAAAACCCGTGAAGGCCCACAACACAACACTTGGACCGCCTGGCCCTATCACATTTCCTCTAACCCACATCAATTATTTTTGTTTCCAAATACTTTGGCCCACAGAAACGTTCGCCATATACCATCGTCCACCGTCGCCGTTTGCCGAGAACTTGGCCGTTATTCTCAAACTCGGTCTGAGAAAACCAAAAGCCAACAACTTTCGACGCGTCGTTGTTCATTTTTGTTCTGGGTTTTTCATCTTAGCTCATATTGAGCTTCATACTACTGTAGCTTCCGAAGCTTGTTTGAGTCTTAGGCTCTGCGAGGCGATCAAAGGGCATGGCCGGAGCGAATATGGGTTTCGATTCTGAAACCCACATTTCACGTAAGTTCATGTTTTGCTGATAAGAATCGTTAATATGGCCACCTTGTAACACACCACACACATATTTATTTTCTAATATATTCTAATATTGTCATAGCTGATACATTTGAGATTCAATAGAATCGATGGATCTAAAGTAGCTGTGCCCCATGAGTGTTTCAGTTCACTTCTAGCTAGGTTTTAGCTTAAAGTCATAGAAACTTATCTGCTTTTTCACTTCAGAAATACCAGCAATCATTGTCAGTAGATAAACACTATTATCCTTCCTCTGTTCTTCATGGCATCAATACACTAAGAAAAATTTGTCATACTGTATTTTAAGTCAATGTTGGAGAGCTTTGATCTTGACCCACATCATTAATAAAACCAATACTACATCCCTGTTGTGTTATTATACGCGTTTACTTTGAAGCTGGGTTAGTATTTTTCTACTACGAAACTTCCAAGAAATGTCAATGCATTGACCTGAAAGTTTTGCCTATTCTCTTTTTGATTTGGTTGGTGTAGGCTAGTCCTAAAATATGATAACAGCGCAATTGAATATGCTGGGTTTGAAAAGTGATTTATCTTAAATTCTTAATCTTTAGTCTTTATTCATCTAAAGCAAAAGCCCCATCAAGCTGGTGAAGAAGGCAAACTCTGTGCCCGTGCCCTGTAAGTTATTGTTCTCAACTGTTCTTTCTTTTTCCAGGATTATTGTTATAATTGGATCCCAAGTTCAAGTCTTCAATTTATTTTTTTATTATTCCACAATTGTTCTGCAGCCAACTAAGATTGAAACGAATACAAGTTTCTCATTTCAGTGATGAATTTTGTGGTAATATATAAGAATCAGTGATGGTTATAGTAGGGGAGTTTGTAGGGGGTGCTGCTCTTGGTGCAGCATTTGGTTTGTTGTTTGATGCTATCAAGAAAGCAGTTGACAAGCCTAGTACCTTTAAACCCCTCTATGAGAACATCAAGTTTTCGCTGAAGTTTTTAAAACCAATGATCGAAAAGATAGGAGAGCATAATGTGGAATTGGGTCTCCCAGATGAAGAAATAAAGTACATTATAAGAGAAATGGAGGAGCGTGTAAAGCTTGTCCAGAAGTCATCAAAGGTTAGTAAGTGGAACTGCATGAAGTTTTATTACACGGATCAACTTATTGAACTGGATGGGTCTCTTAAAAGACTGTTAGATATATTGTTAGTTCAAGGAGTAAGAGATGGCAAGGAGACCTTGATTTTGGCAAGAAAACACCAAGAGCAACTTACTGAATAGGCAAGAGATGCAAAGGAGACCTTAGTTTTGGCACAAAAGAACAATGACCAGCTTACTGAATCAGCAAAGGATGGGAAAGAGACCTTAGTTCTGGCCAGACAAAATGCTGAGCAACTCATTAAAACGTCAAGAGATGGAAAGGAGACATTGGATTTGGCAAAACTAAACAATGAACGGCTTATTGAATCAGCAAGGGATGGGAAGGAGACCCTGGTTTTGGCCAAGAACATTAAAAGGTTTCTCAAACGAATTGAATGTTTGGTGCGTTGTACTTATAAAGGTGATAATGTGCACTCCAACACCAAGTACTGTGCCATATAGTGTTTTCATCATTCTCTAGTACTGAGCATTATTATTTGCTTAACTCTAAACATAAAAATTCATGTACCTGGTTTCTTTAGGAAATTCCAGATATAATAATGGGAGCAGAGTTTCAAAAGCAAGCAGAAGCGCAGGAAGAGGTCGAAGTTTGGAGATATCCAACTTAAGGGTTTACCGTTTCACTGAATTGAGGGATGCTACTCATAGTTTCAGGCAAGGTGAGTTTGGTTGTGGAGGCTTTGGGAGTATGTACAAGGGTTGGATGGATGAGAAGACGCTTGCACCTTCTAAGGTTGGCACGGGAATGGCTGTTGCTGTCAAGAGATTTTACACAGACAGTATCAGAAGCATTAAACAGTGGCAGGTAGTAATCTGCTTTAAGCTGTAGCTAGCACCTTCTTGAAACTTTTAGTTTGCTTATGAGGAAAAGGAATTGCTCAACCATGAAAGATCAAATTATTCATTGAATCAGTCGGCTTGTTTTATGTCAAAGCGTATGTAGCATTTTCTATTTGTGAATTATCAGTCTTTAAAATCCTTATGTAGTAGATTGGGTTGTCTTAATGCCACATAATGATTACTCTTCTGTTTATATTCTATTTCGCGGAAGTGTAGATTATCTTTTAAGAATACTTATATGTTCCTTGTTATTTAATACTGCAGCTGGAGCTTAACTTACTAGGAAGGGTTTCTCATCCGAACCTTGTCAAGATATTGGGATACTGTTGTGAGAAAAAGGAGATGTTCTTAGTTTATGAGTTCATTCCGAATAGAAGCTTACAAAACCATCTTTTTATAAGTAAGAACTATTAGACATGAAAACAGATTGAACTGGCATGCATAGTTAAGTTTTGCTTGTTTTAGCTGTACAAAGCAACTGTGTTACCCTAGAGTTTTCATTTCTTGTAGGAATCCCTACCAAGGAACCACTATCTTGGGACAACAGATTCAAAATAGCTATTGGAGTTGCTCGGGCACGCAATAACTTTCTTGCACAGTTTACAAATCATACACAGAGCTGTCAACCCCTCAAATATATTGCTTGATGAGGTTTGTACTATCTTCCCTCTATCTATGTCTAAAATTTTATGCTGTTAATTTCTGGGAAAAAAGAAACATTGGTAGGAACCACTAACCAGGTATGCTTTCTAGGTAAGATAAATAATCTAATTTCAATATTGACATGTACTGACATTGCTCTTTTGTATTGGCATTCTGCAGGATTACAATACAAAGTTATCAGATTTTTCCTTGGCAGAATGGGGGTCAGATGATGGTGAGTTAGATGTGTCTACAGGGGTTTGTGGCACTAAGGGATATATCGATCCAGAATACCTGAGAACAGGTAATGATATATGTATCAAAAATTGAAGCTGCTGCGTAAGTTCATCACTGTCCTTTTTGGTCAAGTAAATTAAATCAGGTGCTATATCTCACTGTAATATATAGGTCATGTATCAGTGAAGTGCGATGTGTATAGCTTCGGCGTTTTGCTGCTTGAGATTCTGACTGGGTTAGAGACAATCGATTTTACCCGCCGTAAGGAACAAATCAAACTTGCTGACTGGGCTACACCATTTCTCTGTGATGAAATGAAGTTGCAAAGCATCATGGATGAGCAGGTTAAGGGCCAATATTCCTCCCAGGAAGCATCACAGACTGCACAGCTTACAGTAAGATGTTTGGAAACAGATCCTGAAAACCGACCTTCCATGAAAGAAGTTCCGGAGCAATTGGAAAACATTCAGGCATTGAAGGGAAAACCAGACCAGTCCAAGGTTTCCACTATTCAGTATTCTTCTTATTCTTATTGATGATCCTATCTTTTCTGCTTCTGAAATTCTTAACGATATGTCAAGCAGCCTAACTGTTCCTCACTTCACATTGTTCTGGCAGTGAATGAGCTTAATCAGCTTATATACCTCACAAGAGGAAGGTCCTAAAATGGATCCTATTCATCTTATGAATTAAACATTGAATTTATAGTCTATAAACAATTATATTCATTTATGTAGCCTTTTCATTTCAGGAATTTATATTTTTCTTTTATATGAACTGTCAGACTTACAGAGCACCAGAGCAAAAGGCCAATACAAAGCGAAGTTCAAGAGTTGGCTATGGGTTATAATGTGTATAGTATAATGCCCACTACTTACTACCCTCCGATTGCTATTTAATTTCAAAACCAAATGCACAAAGCAAGGTATAGAACTACATGTAATATTAAGTTATTAACAGTGGCATAAAATCCAAACTTACCACTAAGCAATCCTATGTATTCCAGGAATCTATTCGTCCTTGTCTACTTCACACTCAGCATATCATAGCGCACTCAGTGAGTTAACATTTCAATCACTCACCTCACAAAACTGCCTTCTGAGATTGGATTCTGTATTTTTTTTTTTTAACATAATATTGGAACACTTGCCGTGTTTAATATTCTGTTGCTTTTTTAAAATATCAAGAATTTTATTCAAATAAAAAAAATTATAACGCAATGGAATGACCGGTTATGGTGACTACATCACAACACACATTCCTACTAAGATCTGTAGTTACAGATCCGTCATTAAAAGCAATATCCATGAGCCAAAAAGGCCCGACCTCTAAATAAATTTTACGCTCAAAAAGAGCTATCAAATCCTGAGAGTAACGATACAACCTTAACACTAACAATAAACCGAGAAAATTCTTTTTCTTCAACACCGTGTCTAAAAACCAGCATACCACGTGCAAAATTAAACCACTCTCATGTTGACAACCAGACAACACCGAAATTAAACTGATAATCCCCAAGAGTTACGCCACAAAAGTAGCACACCGACCAGAACAACACACCTAACTCGCTCAAAAGAGGAGAGACTTAACCAAAACCCTAAACAAACCCTAGAAAAAAAAAAAAACCAAAATATAAACTCAGGCCAAACCTGGCCCAACATACCCCAAGCCCATAGGCCAACCACATGTACCACGCCCACCATTCTAGAAACTTGGTTGGCCCCACCACTCTCCTCCCGGTATAGAAACGCCCCTGCATCATCACCGACGCTCCACCACCACCCATCCCACAGCTTAGCTTGCACCACCATCGGCATCGGGACCCCTTCGCATCTCCATCTAACCGCGATGGCTTGACTCCGTAGAGCTTCAGTTGTCGACTTACCCATGGCACAAAAAAAGTTTCTGAAACTTTGAGAAAGCCTATGTTATCCTCAAACCAGCCACCAGCCACCACTTCAATTCGTCAGGGGTCTGATCCGATTTTCCATTCCTTAGCCTCCACATGAACCCACACTACAGAAAATATCGTCTTAGCCGACGAAATTAAAAAAATTTCGTCAGCTAAGTTTGTCTTCGTCGACGGAAACATAACCGTCGTATAGGACACCACAACCGTCGCCTAAGATCTTAGGCGACATAAAATGACTGTCGAGGACTTCCGTCGACTAAGATATTCCTATCCCACAAATTAAGTATTGCACAACTGACAAATCAAATTGAATTAACACAATCCCCGGCAACGGTGCCAAAAACTTGTTGTATGTTTTAATATTGTACTCGCAAGTGCACGAACCACTTATAGAATAGAAGTGCAAGCACGAGATCGTTCCCTCTATAGATTGATTAAAACAACTTAATCTGACAATTATACTACACCTAATGAAATAACAATATGATTTTATGATGTTGATGAATGAAAACAGAAAATAAAGTAATAAAACTGAAATTAAAGACAAAAGAACAATGAAATTTCTAAGAGTTTAAGAACATATTATAAAGATGCTAAAGCATTGAATCCACCATCTAATACTCCTACCCTCCTCTCTAGTTGATAGCAATTGAACTCCCTAGATTGCATATTAAAGATTTCCGTACATAAGCCTTATTGATCCGGACAAATGCCAAAGTTCTTCTAACCGATAAATTCTAACTTATTGATCCCGTATAGAATTCAAGTAGCCAAACTATAATTTACTTCATGTTATGATCAAGTTCAAGTAAAACATGTTCCAACTCCATTAAGCACAAAAGAATTAGGAAATCATGTAAACAAGAATATCGACTATGATTAAGCACTTGTATTCTTAAGTTACAACTCTCTAATCACAAGATTAAATAAATCCTTTGGAACCCTAGAAAACATCTACTCTCGATCAAGCCTCATGTTTTCAAACCAAATAACTAATAAACAAAACCTAGGTCTTATTGATCCCAAACAAAGATTTTGAATAAAAGTTCAATTAATAACGGTGATTGAGAATTTAACATAGCAATCCATTGAATCCAAAACAATCAACTAAAGAAATAGAGTAATCATACTAGGGGCTTCATCTCAGCCCTAGCTAGAAGTTTAGAAATCCATAGATAAAGAAAACATGACTAGAAATAAAGAAAGCATGGAAGAAACAAAGGAAGAGATAGGAACTCGGGTTGAGCGATGGAGAGGCTCCGTTCTTCTTTTCCTTCTCTGCCAATATTGCTGCGTCTCTCCTCTCTTTTTAACGTGCTTAGGGTTTGCTTTTAATCCTCTTGAAATCCCAATTGATTTGGGCTTTTCGGCTCTCCTTATCCAACATGGAATAGTTTTCTTCTCTCCACATAACACAAGGTTATTATTGTCAATACAAGAGTAACCTTTGTTAGTCACGTTCAGCCCGTTCCTTGTAGTATTAAGATTGATGGACTTGGGCTTCACAAATTGGAATCATGAGAAAAAACACAAAATTCGTCAGAATCTGCCTCCACGCGCTGTGTTCACTCAAACCTTCATAACTTGTTCTAGAAAAATGCAAATCCACTTCCGCAAAATTCCATAGAAAACTAACATCCTTAGCTTTCCAATGGTGTATGGCTCGCCTCCAGATTCCTTGTGAGCAGGTACAGTTTAATCCTCAAAGTTGACGCACAGCAGAACAGTTTTCTGGATCACTTAGCTCCAAATTCACTTTTTCTCCAACTTGACCTACAAAACATAAAAACCAAGTAAATGACTCACAATTGACAAGAACTAAGCATATAATCATGCATCTAAGGGTATAAAAATGTATGAAATATGAATTTATCAGCGAAGAACCCTGTTCCGTCGGCTAAGTAAGTCTTGGGCAACGAATATGCCTTTCTTAGCCGACGAACTGTTCCGTCGACTAAGAAATTACATTATTGCCTGACACAACACAGAACGAATATATTTTTGCTAAGTAAACACATCATTTATACAACTTCTGCCTAGAAGAGAACGCAGATGAACCCAGCGAAAATCTAGTTTTGGAAGCTTTTCTTCATGAATTTGATCGATCTTCAAGAGCTGCTTCTCTCCTAATTGGTATGTAACTACTTTAATTCATCTACTTTATTTATTTAGACATATTTTCCGGTGAACTTTCCAGCGACTTTGCCAACGGCCTAATTTTGCCGGTCTAATTACTGGATTGTTTGATGCATGCATGACACATGTAACTTTGATAGTGTATATACATGATGAATATGTTAGTACGTATATGTTTTTGTGTGTATAATATGTTAATTTGTATGTATAATCTGTGTGTATACGTATAATATGTTTGTATATATGTGTGTATAATATTATGTTTTTGTGTATATATATATATATATATAGATCTTTAGCTTTTGTGTGTATGATTAATAATTATGTAAATAATATGTTTATCAAATTTTCGTTTTTCTGCAAATCATTTGTGTATTCAAATGATAAAAAATAAAATGATGAATCATATAATTAAGAATTATAATATTCTTATATGTCAATTCATCAATATATTGTTATTGTCACACCCCGACTCTTAATTTTTACCTTAATCACTTGCTTGGTATTAGTAAGAGTTTTACCGTCTTCGTTAATGAGTTTATAGTTTCAAAGGTCCCTAGAGGTGTTTTGGAGGGACGAGTGTTTTGTAGGAGAAATAATTGAAGACAGTAAAAGGGTAAATTTTAGTTAGTAAAAAAGTAATTTTTATTAGGGTATATTTTTGGGTTATGTTTTTGGGGAGTATTTTATTTGGAGTTGGGTTTTAAATGGTTGGGGTTGGGGGAACCGATTTGGGAAAAGCCCAAATCTTACTCTCTCTTGTCACATCCCGACTCTTAAATTTTTATCCTAATTACTTGCATGGTGTTAGCAGGAGTTTTTACCGTCTTCGTTAACGAAATTATAGTTTCAAAGGTCCCTAGAGGTGTTTTGGAGGGACGAGTGTTTTGTAGGAGAAATAATTGAAGACGGTAAAAAGGGTAAATTTTAGTTAATAAAAAGGTAATTTTTATTAGGGTATATTTTTGGGTTATGTTTTTGGGGTGTATTTTATTTGGAGTTGGGTTTTAAATGGTTGGGGTTGGGGGAACCGATTTGGGAAAAGCCCAAACCCTATTCTCTCTTGTCACATCCCGACTCTTAAATTTTTACCCTAATTACTTGCATGGTGTTAGCAGGAGTTTTTACCGTCTTCGTTAACGAAATTATAGTTTCAAAGGTCCATAGAGGTGTTTTGAGAGACGAGTATTTTCGTAGGAGAAATATTTAAAGACGGTAAAAAATGGTAAAATTTTGGTGTAAAAGGTAAAATATTATTGGGTTATGTTTTGAGGTGTATTTTTATTTACTGTTGGGTTTTAAATGGTTGGGTGATGGAACCGGTTGGAAAAGCCCAACCCATATTTTCTCTCCCTCTCTCCCCGACTATCTCTCCTCTCCCCCGATTTTCTTTTCCCCGCCAGCGTTCTCCGCCCTTGCCTGTTGCCGTCTGGCCAGCTCCGACGGCTGCACCAGTCCTGGTCAAACCAACGTCTTCTCCTCTCCAATCCTGGGTAGGTAATCAAGCCACTACCGCCGTCGTGTGGAGGAAAACGCCACTGGAAGTCCGGCTGCCCTTCCGCCGGAACTCCCTCCTCCAGCCGCCATAGCCAGCGATCCTTGTCTCATCTTGTAGCTCTCAGCTAGGGTAGTAATCCCTTGAAAGGTTTTGGTTCGTTTCTTATTGTTTTAAGTCGATTACCCTATCTAGGCTTGAAATTGGTGTTTGTGCTTGAAATTTGTGTTTGTGCTTGTAACAGCCTGATCCTAAATAAATCGAAAATAATCGATATTTTCATGGAAAATAATCCATATTTTCTCAGCAATCATACCCTAGTTTCCATTCATCAAATTAAACACCTTTCTTCTTCCTAGAAATGCCAATCAACACAAACAATCATTATATCAAAACTGAATCCCTTTTCAAATTTCCAGAAAACAACCATGTACGATTTGAGCCAAAATCAAGCACAACAACCCAAACCCAATTATCATATCTGCTACCTACCGAATTCAAATACCCTATTAAACTCTAGCAGCACTACGTCCTTTTTGGCTTCAGACGACTGGGTTCAGACGACAGAAGACGTTAAGTCTGTCGTCCCGAATATTGTAACGACAGACATTTAAAAGAGTGTCGTCTGAAAATAGTAGTTAAAATTAACGTGTTTTTGAGACGACATACGTTTGTCGTCTTAAAAACAAGGAAAAATAACCCTAATGTTACCCATTTAAGATGACAGAAAACTGTCGTATGTTAAAGAAGCTTAAATTGTCTCGGTCCGTAATTTTTTTGGCATAACTGAAGGAGGTTTTTTTGACACTTAAAACCAACTCTCTTTCTCTCAACTCCCCCGATACTTCTCCCAACTCATTTCTCTCATCAGCTCTCACTAGCTCGTTCCTCAGCTCTCAGCTCTCACTCGTTCCTCAGTTCTCTTTCTCTAATTACTTTCTCCGCCTAATTCTCACTTCCTCTGTCATTCCCCAACCTCGTTCCGTATCCTTCGAGATGAACAATCAATTTGTCGCCATCCATCCACCGCCATAGATATGCTTAATTAGAGTTTTAAGTTTTTGACTGGTAAGTTCGAAAAGTTGAATTCGGGTTTTGTTGGATTGGGTTGAGTTTGGGGTTTTGATTGGTCGATTTAGTGTAAGCTTTCCTTCTGAGATTTGAGTATTTGATTAAAACTCTTTTCTTTCTGTGCATGTTCATCTCATCTGGTATTCTTCATGTTTTGTTTAGATATGGGTATGTAGGTTAGTAGATTGGATTGCATGTGAGGGTTCAGTGGATATATATACTGTTGAGTTGAGTATGTTCTTACTATTTGTGCTCATATTGATAAATTTCTTTTGAACTGATATATTTTTGTTCTTAACTTGGTAGGGATATTGCTGAGTAGAAGGATTGCAAGTGGGGTGATTAGAAGCTACGTAGCTGCGTGTTTTGGCTTAATCGGTGAGTTTGAATGACTATACTGAGTTTGGTAGAGAAATGCATTTGTGGTTGTGTATCTCTTTGTATATATATGTATTTGTTTGTCTTAATTAGTTCTTGTTGTATGTGTCTTTATTATATGTATACGTGGATTTATGTGGTGATATGTTGAGCTGCAAATGTAAACTATTTTGGATTTGTGTTTTCATCTGCAAGTGAGCTATATATATGTGGATTCATGTACTGATAATTGTGCTAGGGAAATGCAGATATATATGTCGTAATGCATTTGAGAAATTGTTTCAATATGAGCTGTTTATGTATGTACCTACATATAATGTTAATATATATAGCTAATAATTGTTTGTTTTATATAAGATGGATAAAACATGGATGCTGGCAGATAGGAGGTCACTAAGGTTTGAGATAGGATTTGAAAATTTTCTTAAGGTCGCATCAGATAATGCTAAAGACCCTAATAATATACCTTGCCCTTGCTTAAAATGCTGCAACAATGGATTTGGTTCTGTACAGTTCATTAAGGATCATGTCTTTTTCAATGGTATAATGGAAAACTATGACCGTTGGAAGTGGCACGGAGAATGTTCTTATGCCGCCAGACATGGTTTGAGTGAGGGTTCTGAAACAGTAGAAATGAATCCAGATTTAGGGATAGAAGTAGATGATGTGGGTAATGAAGATGAAGAGCTTTCGGCAGACTCGAATGAGTTTATGCAGTTTGTAAAGGATGGAGATAAGCCTCTATATCCTGGTTGTACCAAAGCAACCAAGATGAATGGTTTGATAGAAACCTTTAATCTTAAAGCAAGGTACGGACTGTCCGATTCATGCTATTCAGACATTTTAATATTGTTTGGAACTCTGCTTCCCGATGGGAATGAATTACCTGGGTCTGTTAAAGAGGCCAAAAAATTTTTGTCCACATTAGGGATGGAATATGAGAAGATTGATGCTTGTCCAAATGACTGCATCTTGTATAGAGGCTTGCATGTTGCTGCTCAAAGATGTCCAACTTGTACTGCATCAAGGTGGAAACTAGCAAAGGACAAGTCTGAGAGAGTTGGGGTGTCTGCAAAGACATTGTGAAATTTTCCACCAATCCCAAGGTTTCGAAGGATGTTTCAATCGACATTTTCTGCTAAGCAACTGACTTGGCATGCGAAGGGCAGAAAGAAGGACGGAATGATGAGACATCCAGCGGATTCTCCAATGTGGAAAATGATAGACACTAAATGGCCAGATTTTGGTATAGAACCTAGGAACCTTAGACTCGCATTGTCCTCAGATGGGTTTAACCCATTCGGTGCAGCAAACAACAAGTACTCTTGTTGGCCGGTGATTTTGGTCACCTATAACCTTTCTCCATGGTTATGCATGAAGAGGAAGTACATGATGTTAACTTTGTTAATTTCAGGACCTAAGCAGCCTGGAAATGACATCGATGTCTATCTGCAACCTTTAGTCGATGATTTGAAAGTCTTGTGGGATGGGGTTGAGCGAGTGTACGATGCTGTAAGAGGAGAGTACTTTAAGCTGAAAGCAGTATTGTTTTGGACGATAAACGATTTCCTGCATATGGGAACTTATCGGGGAGCATTGTGAAAGGATACAATGCGTGTCCAATCTGTGTTGATCAAACCAAACCGTACCGGTTGAAGAAATCGAATAAAATGGGTTTTTTGAGAAATCGAAGATGGCTGCCACGATATCATCCTTACCGAAGGCAAGCTTCTGCTTTCGATAACACTATAGAAAATGATGATGCTCCAGCACCATTAACTGGAGAAGAAACGTTTGCAAGAGTTCAAGGGCTGCCTAAAGCAAGTGGCAAGAAAAACTCACCTGCCCCTTATAAGGGCCCTCCAGAAAATAGACCATCCTGGAAGAAAAAGTCTGTTTTCTTTGAACTTGAGTACTGGAAGTTTCTTCCAGTAAGACATAATCTGGATGTCATGCACATTGAGAAGAATTGTTGTGATGCTATTCTTGGCACGTTGTTGAACATTCCAGGGAAGACTAAGGATGGCATTGCAGCTAGATTAGATATGGTTGAAATGGGGATTCGCACTGATTTGAAGCCTACAATTGGTGCAAAAAGGGATAAGTTGCCTTTAGCTAGCTGGAACTTGCTTCTAGATGAGAGAAAGATCGTATGTGATTATTTAGCAATATGAAGGGTCCTGCCCGGTTTTCATCTAATATACGGAGTCTAGTGTCAATGGAGGATTTAAGACTTTCTAATCTTAAATCACATGATTGCCATATTATAATGCAACTTCTTCTCCCTGTTGCATTACGTTCTGTTTTGCAAAAACCTGTTAGATATGCAATTATTCGTTTTTGCCTATTCTTCAAAGCGATTTGCAGTAAAGTAATTGATGTCTCCAAACTTCAACAAATGCAAGAAGACTTGGTCGATACAGTTTGCTTGCTTGAGAAGTTTTTTCCACCATCATTCTTTGACATAATGATTCACCTAACAATCCATCTTGTTAGAGAAGTCGAGTTATGTGGTCCGGTTTTTTTTAGATGGATGTACCCCTTTGAGAGGTACATGAAAGTGTTCAAAGGGATGGTGAGAAATCGAACATATCCTGAGGGTTGCATTGCTGAGAGTTACATTGTGGAAGAAGCAGTTGAACTTTTGGGAGAACGTATGCTTCCTGAAGATGCTACCGTTGGGATCCCTAAAAGTATCAGACCTGGACTAGTAAATGGCTGCAAGCGCTTATCAGCACCAAAAATCATTACGGCAAATGGGAAACTACTTGACATGGCTCATCTATGTATATTGCAGAACTGTGAAGATGCGAACCCATATTTCAAGTAAGTAATTTTAATTCTATATGATTTTTAGTCAAGCACTATATTAATTCCAATAGCTGATTTCCTTTATTTTTTTCAAATGCAGGGAGCATATGGAGTTCTTAGAGTTAAGTTTCCCATATAACGCAAATAATCCCAAGTGGATGAAGGATAAACAGAACCTTACATTTCCTAATTGGTTGAAGAAGAGGGTATGTAACTTCTTTCTATGACTTTGGATTATGTAAACTCTTCAGTTTTGGACTCGTGAGGTATCTATTTTAACATATATCGTAATTTCAGGTTGCAAAGAACTGAAACTTGTCGATAATGAAGTTTCTGAAACCATTAGGTGGCTGGCTGGTGGACCAAATACGGAGGTCCCTACTTTCCGCAGTTACCACGTGAATGGGGTTTATTTCAACACTAGGGAGCGAGACAATGTTCGATCAGTTCAAAACAGTGGGGTTTTTTTGGTTGCCGATGCAATGCAAGTTGCTAGTGCAAGGGATAAAAGGCCCAGAACTAATGATATGGAGTTCTATGGCCGGATTCAACATATTTGGGAGGTGGACTACTACAAGTTTAGGGTGCCAGTATTCTTGTGTGATTGGGTGGAGTTATCTAGGGGCGTCAAAGTCGATGAACTTGGGTTTGCTTTGGTTAAACTAGATAGGATAGGGCATTTAAATGATCCTTTTGTCTTAGCTACCCATGTTAAACAAATTTTCTACATAGAAGACCCCCTTGATGCTGAATGGTCTGTGGTAGTAAGGTGCCCGGATAAAGACTTTAAAGGTGGTGGTGATGATGATAATGATGGCGACGATGATGATGATTATTATGATGAGGAAGACAATACTGTAGTGGAACAACATCCGTATATTCCCATAATGCCACCGGTTGACAGCTTTGATGATGTAGTTGGTCATGAGCCTAGCTCATATGTTAGACCAGGAGATGAAGGAATCTGGATTGATAAGTAAACTTAGTTTCATGTTTAGGGATGATAAGTGACATTTGTTTCATGTCCATTTCCTTATTCTCTTGTCTGTATTTAGTAAACTGATCTATATTTTTGTATTTGGTGCTTGTTTAATTTGTACTTGCATTGGATTCATATGTTTAATATCTGTTTCATGTTTGATATATTACTGTTAGAGTTATCTATTATATCACTTTGCTCGCACTCTTATATACGAATTCATTGTTTTCATATGCTCGGTTAATATGTAACTAACACTACTTTTAGTTTATGTATTTCAGATAATGGCACCTTCTAATTCAAAAATAGTGACTGCACGAGCCATAGCTTTAAGAATTAAGGGTGTGGCGATGAAAAGATCAAGAGCAAAGTCTGCATCAAAGGCTGCCTTCCCTAAGAAGGCTACTGCTGCAACAAGAGGTGCCTCCCCTAAGAAGGCTACTGCTGCTGCAACAAGGGGTGCCTCCCCGAAGAAGGCTACTGCTGCAACAAGAGGTGCCTCCCCGAAGAAGCGTAAGACTGCATCGAAAGCATCAATTGATGCCTCTCCAAAGAAGCGTAAGGCTGCATCGAAAGCATCAACTGCTGCCTCCCCGAAGAAACGTACCTCAAGGAGGCGGAATGTGACAAAGTTTAATAAGGGGACCACTATGAGCAAGTCATCAAACAACTCCCAGTTTGATAAAACTAATGATTCTGAAGAAGAGGTGGAAAACATAACTGGCGGGCTCAAGCTGCTCAAGCGTAAAATGGTAACCATGAGTCAAATTTCAACTGGGGTAATCCGTGGACAGCGGTTCATGGTCCAATTAAATGACAAGGGTGAACCTATTGGTAAAGAGGGAGGAAATATGCAGTCATTCATTGGAGTGCAGGCACGTACAAAGATCCCAATAAACATATCGGATTGGAGAGACGTCGATGATGACGAAAAGCAGAAGATTTGGGAAAGTGTACAGGTAATGGACTTGCTGTACTTAATTATACATGTTTGCTAGCTTAATATGGGTAATTGATTTTTCAAATTGAGTGCATTTATATATACTTGGTAGGATAACGAATTTTTAGAATCCCAAATTGAATAAGTAATCAGCATTCAAGTTGCTAATTAAATTTTTCATTGCTTAGTCTAAATGATCATGTCCATTTTAACTTGTTTGTGTAGGAAGCATTTGATGTGCCTAAAAAGCTTAGGAGGACGGTAATTGCATCTGCAGGAACCAAATGGAAAGATTTCAAAAGCCGATTGACGACAAAATACATCATGCCTTACATGAATGACCTCGATCTCTTAGAATTTCCTCCAGATGATTACCGATTCATAGCAAAGAATGTTTGGCAAGAGTTCGTCGCTGAAAGGCTTTCAACTGGCTTTCAGGTTTGTGGGTCTATGTTTGTGTTTGAGGGCATTTTTTTTTTGTTTTGGCATGTTAATATTTTTTAAAGTATCATTTCAACACTTATGTAATTGAAGCTTGGTTTGCAGGAACTACGCAATGAACAAATTGAAAAGCGAAAGCGAAACAAATACAATCATCGTCTATCACACAAAGGATATCATGGAATGAGGGCCGAAATGGTAGGTTTTATTTGATAAACCAAATAAACCAACTGTACGTGTGTGTGTGTGTGTATATATATATCCCAAATTTAGTAATCAGTTAGTATGTTTTCTTCTGTTTTAGGCAGCAACTTTGTCCCCAGAAGAACTCGAAGAACTTGGTAGATACATCTATTGGATCAAGGCAAGGCAAGACAAAGATGGTAAATTCTTAGATGAGGTTGTGGAGGAAGCAGTCGAACGAATTGTGAGTATATATAGGAAAACATTTAAGTGGTTTTTAATTTACAGTGTAGGTTTGTTTCATTTTGTAATTCATTGTAAATTTAAATTTCAATTATTTGTGCAGGTAAACGTACAGAAGATGGAGGCTGAAGGGAAGTTCAAGTCAGAAGGCTCCAACAATGTGCTAACTGTGGCATTGGGTAATGCAGAGAATAAAGGTAGGGTTAGAGGGATTGGTGGCTATGTGAAGCCAGGAAATTATTTCCACTTGCCTAAAAAGCGAAAACAGGGAAGGAAGAAGATGTCTGATGAGGATAGAGAAAGAGAATTTGCTAAAGACAGAGCAAAGTGGGAGGAGGAAATTAATAAAAAGCATCGTGAAGAACTTGCGCAGGCTAAAGCTAAGTGGGAGCAGAAGTTTGCCATGCTAGAAGCAAAGCTTGAGAGCAAGTTAATGTCTTCTGAATCCCCACGCATTGTTACACCATTTAATAATGATGTTGGTTCAGGACAAGGAAGTTGTTCTAGGCCATGGGAGAGGGTTAATGGTTCAGGTGGTGAAGCTGTGAAGAAGAGGTTGGTTTTAGGCAGTAGCGGCGATGGTAATGATGGTAAAGAGGTTGTTTTGGAAGAGCCAGTGCAGCCCGCTAATGGTAAAGTGCCAGTGCAGCCCGCTGATGATAAATTTGGGTCGATATTGGAAGATGTCATGGCACCAAACACATCAACCAATGTTGAAGGGGTAAATATCATACTTGTCTGATTTTTTTTGGAATTTATATAGTTTTTTGGATATAAAACTGTATTAACTTAATTTATTAATGGCGTAGGTCCAAAAAGGTCAGCTTGATTGCAAATTGGCCGTTGACACAGTGGAAAATATTGTAGCTTTTGGACGTGTAGTTAATGGCGACCTTGATCCTAACAAGCAAACAATCCATGGCGTTCATTTAGGAGCTGAAAACATACGAGTGTCTATTGTTGTTCCAATCATTGGTGAAGCCAAGCTGCCGTATCCCATAAAGGATGAGATAATGACTGTGAAAGATGCCCTTGGGACCATTGTTGCTTAGCCGAGGAATCTTGTTATTGATAGGGCTGTAGTTGATGTCAAGGTAATCACTGCTTATATTTTTTTTTTCAATCTTTGATATATATATATATATATATATATAGATATATATGGTTGAAAAGTACGTCAAAATTATTACCATATGTACTTCTTGCTTAACAAAGTATATATACTACCAAATATGCAGGAGAAACCGAAACTTGTAGTGACTACAAGGAGGCGAAAGAAAAACCAAGCACCGCCAGCGAGTCTTGATAATGAAGATCTGGAACACTTGCCAACGAATCTTCCGCAGCAATTACTAACCTTGTGCAATTGGGCAAATGTTGGATTACGTAATGGAGCCTCCATCCTCACTAAGTTTCCTGCGAGTTTGTTTGGTCATCCAACGAAGGCAGTTATCTTCAGAAAAGACGTTCATGCCATGGCACACATGACAGAACAAACAGGCAGTGCCATCATATTTTACATGAGGTAATGTAACACATTACGACATAGTTGATGAAATTTTGATATGTTTTTATTTGCTATTTCTAAGTCTGCATTCATGTTGTGAATATATGTCTGCTCAGCTGGTGCTATGAGTTTTTGAAGAAGTCTCAGATGACTGACATGATAGGCTTTGTCGATCCCAATGACACGGGTGCAATTGGATGTGGAACTCCAACTGAACGCTCTAGGAAACTACTGGATCGGTTTAACTCGGGGACTAATGGGCAGATTTTGGTGCCTTATAACTCAGGGTATGCTATTTTTAATGTAAGATAAATATGTATATATATATATATATATACTGCTTTATGAAAATTAATGCTTTATGTTTTGTTTGTGGTATATATATATATATATAGTTCTCATTGGACCTTATCGGTTGTGGATCCCCACCTAAAGAAGGTTTACTGGATGGACCCGTTAAAGAGGCGACTGTCTGGTACTAGTGATTGGCAAGATGTTGTGGATGAGTAAGTTATAGTTGGTCAATATGCAATTAATACAATTGTTCCTTTATTTATTTATTTATTTTTAGACTTTTTTGTGAGAAACATGCATGTCTGGTTATTACATACTTAGAGCAACAATACATGTCTATTTTTTGTTATTGGTCTTTCATATCTACAGCCAAAATTTTTTACTTATGTTTTATATTCTGATATTGATTATGAAGCGCCATCAAGTTCTTCTATGCTCAGAAGCTTAAGAAAACTAGCAGAGTATCAGTTGAATGGATCCCTCTTCTTGTAAGTGTTATAACATGTTTCACATGATTTTCAATAAAGCTTTACTTAACATACAAAATGATTCTTATTTCTGATGATTATATTTGCAGGGCATTCCAGAGCAGAAAGATGGACATACTTGTGCATTATGGGTCATGCGTTACATGAAGGACATAATTGAAGACAAGGATTTGGAGTTTGCAACCACAGTATGTGCTTTTGATGCTAAGCTTATCAATTTACATATATTGCACTTCATTTACATGTTTGATTTTCAGTTTTTCATACAATAAGCTTAGTCCATACTTTTTAATTGCAGTGGGCGACTAAGCGTAATCAACGTTACACACCAGAAGAAATTAATGAAGTTCGGGCTGAATGGGCGAGACAAGTTCTAATGTTTAAGGTTTAGGGTAGGTAGGACACTGCTAGGAGCGCGGGAGTGAATTGGTTTTGTGCACTACTACGTACACTGAACTCCTTGTGTATATGCATGGCTGCATATATATATATATAACTGGTAGTCAGTTTTTGGTACTAGCTAGTGAATTTATGATCGGCTTTTGGTTTGATTGATCGATCATTATTTAGTACTCTAGCTACCTAGCGTGTTAGTTACTTAATTTGTAGGTTTCTTGATTGAACACTGTTTTTAGCCTATTTAGCCTACTGATGATGTTAAACTGGTTTTGAGGATGATATAAATGTGTCTTTTGTTGATTTCCAGGTTTTCATGAATGGTTTAGTGTGCTCATATATATATATTGATGTATATATATATATGTATTGTGAAAGAAAATGATCTGCTTGTGTAATCAGCATCTCAAATGACACATGAAACCAAATCAACACTGTCGTCCTGCACAAAAACATACGTCTCTATTCTGTCATTGTTGAGAATATCACACGACATAATATTGTCGTCCATTAACATTTCAGACGACAGACAAAGAACTGATTATAAATTCGGACGACATATAAATGTCTTATGGACTGATCAAGTCGATAGATAAGTAAACAGATATGTCGTGTGTAGATACACAAAGAATACATATCAGTCGTCTAAACTGTAAATCTACACAGAAATAGACATTAACACGACAGACTTGTGACGTTTTAAAGATTCTTAGACGACCGACAGAAGAGCAGTTTTGGTGTTTCTACCCATTTGGACGACAAATAACAGTAGTAATACTACAATACAGACGAGAAAAGTTTTAAAAGAGAGATTAAAAAAACATTAACACGTCAAACAAGAGACGTTATAACATATTTCAGACGACAGACAGTGGCAAATATTTGTTGTTTAATTTGTTTTCAACGACATAGCACCGTCGTCGTAACTGTTTCTAACGACATAAACTTTAATTTTGTTACGAATATAGGTGCATACAGACGACAGTTTCTTATATACAATCTGTCGTCGAGGTTGTATCAGACGTCTGACAAGGTCTGTCGACTGAATGTTTATCAGATGACTGCTGGATAGACGACAGCCGAAAAAGTATTCAGACGACCGACCTAGCAGGTCGTCTGAAGCCAAAATTGACGTAGTGCAGATACATAAATAAGAGCTCACCGCCAAGACCAGTCTACAATTGTTGGACCTCCCAATCAGATCCCCCTCGTCCCTCTTCTCCCTGTCTTGATAAAGGGTCTCAAGCTATATAAGCCTCATAAGCCTTCCTCTGCTCTCAGGTTGACGATGCTCGATCCTTCCCGAAGGATCGCCCTTGATCTAGTCCCCTTCCACTCTTATCTCGGGAGAGGGCTGATGTCGGTGGCTTATGTCGATTTTGACACCGACCTTTCTAGACCTCTCTTCTCTTTTCTATTTTGTTATTTATATTAATAATATCTATTTTATTACAAAAAAATGTATTTATTGTCTCATATCTACTCATATGATGTCAGCAATGATCATATTCATAAAATTGATACAAAAGGTATAAGGGGCATAATTGAACACTAATTCCACATATGGTTACTCAAATTGCTATTAATTTTATAGCTAAAATATGGGTTATCATGATATTTAAATGAACTTTCATAATCTTAAAACTTTAGAAAATCCTGATAAATAGTTCTTCTTATGAATACAGGAACTTCTCATGAACCATCATAAATACTGACTTTACCTTGTCACTGGAAAATTCAAATAACATTTTGAGCATTCTTATTATTCATCGATTTCGAAAATATTTCTTGCCGGCCAACCATCATTTATAACGTGTCGATATGAATTTGACCGAATCCTAGAATTTTATGTGTTTATATATATATATATATATATATAATTTACTTTCTATATTTTCAGAGTATCACAGTGCTAGTTAAGAAAGATGTAGAGTGGGTTGAGAGGAAGATGCTACTAAAATTTGGTAGGCATTGGAGGTCGTTGGAGTGGGCGGTCAGCCGCCGCTACCGGCGGAGCAGACGGCTACGCCGTCGCTGTTAAGGGGATTTTCATGGTTTTAAATTTGTTATATTAAGAGGAGTCTATTGATGTGATGTTTGGAATTTTTAGAGGAGTTTTGGATAGGTTTGCAATTATTCAAATATTGGTGAACTTGGCGGTTAATAGGGTAGAAATCCGGTTGTTGGAGGAGCATTGGAATTAGCTTAAATCCATCAAAATATATTGTCAAGGATTAAGTACGGGTTCGGCCCATACTGTTAAGAAATAAGAGAAATGGGTTAATGAGAGCAGTGTAGGCTCGTGTTATTTATTATTAATTTTTGGTGTGGGTATTTTGTTAGCAGAAAATAATTTGTCTTTTCTTCAGAACAAGAGGATACTCGTGTTGAGGAGCATCATGATCGACATCAGAGCTAGTCACGATCTGTGAGTGGACATTTAGTTTGAATATTGCATGCGACAATTAAATTATAAATATCTCCTTTATAATTATCGTTTATATTTGTCAACATTGAGATTTGTAAAAGGTTACC
Source organism: Fragaria nilgerrensis (assembly GCA_010134655.1). NCBI lineage: Eukaryota > Viridiplantae > Streptophyta > Magnoliopsida > Rosales > Rosaceae > Fragaria > Fragaria nilgerrensis. Next base: position 10,222,595 of record CM020977.1, read on the forward strand.
GAAAATGGGATTTTCGGTACTCCTCAATCATTGATCCGAGTATATTTTGACGTGTGAGACATGTTATTGAGTATTGTTACATTGCTTGGTTGAGTGGGCCGAGATATTTATCTCTTGAGCTCGGTCTAGTGGCCGGGACACCTTTCCCGTGAGCTCTATCTAGTGAGCCGGAATATTTATCTTGTGAGCTCTATATGATTTTTTTTATTATTTCACCATGTAAGGGTTGTTATATATTTTTATTGTTAGCTAGCCTTTAGCGTGAGATGCTATTAATAGAGTCTGGGAGGCTCATCTTTATGGTGAAACCCTTTTCTAATTTTGTTGGATTTATACAAACCAATGATTGGTTCGTCATTTTTACTCTTTGGAAGTGTTATTGGTAAGCATAAGATGGTGCTTGCTTAATTATTATTGTTCAATGAGCAAGAAGGGAAAACATTTAAATCTTGTTCAGAAATTTTTATTTCAAGTATTTATTATTGTTATTATTTTTGTCCACTCACGCTAACGTTTTTTTTAAATGTTTTCCCCTGAGCCATTCGGTTTTAAAATGCCCAGTCTGCAGAGTTCGGGTCGGTTCTAGAAGGAGACGAGGCATAGTTACCCACATCACCACCACTTTTTACCAGTATGTTACATGTTAACCTACCAGTGTATTTTCTTACTTCCTCTAGTCTAGTGGCTCTGATAACCTTGGGATTAATTTATGGTATTGCGGTTGTATGTTAATACTCAAAAATATACTTTAGAAATATTTGGAGGTGTTGTATAATTTATCTTGGGATGTTTGTGTGTGGATTTAATATTTGGTGTAATGTTATTTGTGGTGGATGTGTTTGTGGGGAGCGGATGGCTCCAGGAGTTGAGGATGGATGTTTTTGTTATAGGAGTGTTTATCTGAATTTTTCAAGTTAGGGTTGTCCATTTTCAAGTGAGGTTATACCGAATATTTCGGTAAATTTTTCTTGAAGGTGGACCCCGCAGGGTTTACTTCGGGTTTTAAGGTGAAATTCGAGGTGGGTCTTGACACTCTTCTCTCTCTCTCCTCCCTCCCGACTTTCTCCCTCTCTCCCTGCCAGAAGTTTCCCGACGTCGTTCGGCCAAGCTGGGCCGCCGCTCTAGTCCCGATCGAACCGCCGCCGCCGCCTCTCCCTTCCTGGGCTGGTGACCGAGTGTGTAGCGCAGCTGAACGGGAGAAACTCCCCTCGAGACCCTGACTGCCTCTTCGCCGGAGCTCCCTCCTCCGGCCGCCATAGCAGGCGATTCTTGGCTCGTTTTGTAGCTCTCATCTAGGGTAGTAACCCTTAAAAGGAATCGGCTCAATTCGATCTTGGTAAGGAGAAATGTATAATTGAAGTTCTAAGGCTCATTTTAATGTTTTGGTTCGATTAACCTATCTAGGCTTGGAATTGGTGTTTGTGCTAGTTAGGGAAGTTGTTGTACGTGTTGAGAAGAATGTTGTGTCAAATTTTGATGGGCATTGGTGGTGGTTGGAGTAGGGCTGATTGCCGCCGCTGCCCGCGGAGCAGACGACGGCGCCGCCGTGTTGAAGGGTTTTTTCTGGGTTTTTAGGTTGTATTTGAAGGGAGGAGTTTAATAATGTTAAAGTTTGTGAATTTTGGGTTGAAGTTTGGAAATTTTCAAAGTTGGTTTTATTGGTTTATAATTTAAGATGATCCAACTGTTGGATTTCCTAAGTATCAATTGTAGAATGTTAGAATCGATGATTTAAGGTGATGGTGGAGTTTGGTGTGAATCCGGCCGGTAAGCTTAACCTTAGTAAGGGTAGTAGGTTAAGGAAGAGTTATGGTGTTTATATTTAAGTATTCTTTTCTGAAATTGAAGTTTGGTCTTAAGCATGGTTTTTGTGCTAGGGTTCTAGGAGAGCTCACTTGGGTGACGATTCGGATTTCGTCGGGCTTATGCCTAAAGTTGTGAGTGGACTTTTGTTTTAATAATATGCATGCGAATGGTTTATTGTTGATCAATTTCTTTTGGTTGGAGCATATGACGTCATTTTAATTTGACGATTTTATTTATTGTTGGAGAATAACCGAAAGTGAGAGTTTCGGTGAATATGTATTCATATATGGATTATTATGAGGATAATATGTACATAAATGCTAGCTAGCCATACGTGTTTTTCCGCCATAATGAGGTAAAATTCCATTATGGTGTGACGTGAGCGTGAGAGGCAACGCAAGCATGAGACGCAAGCGTCGTAGCCCAATATGAAAGTTGTAATTCATATAGGGGATATGCACGTATATACACCCGTCTTTTCCGCCATAATGAGGTAAAATTCCATTATGGTATGACGTGAGCGTTAGACGGAAGCGTCGTAGCCTTGTATGAATTTCTATTTTTTTCATATATTTTCATAAGAATTCATACTAGGAATATGACGAGTGTAAATACATATATATATATATATTGGCCTGAGGGGCTCCATTTTATAAAGTTTTGGAGACTAGTCATCTAATTGTCAGTTTATAAGTTAAAACCTTTTAAGCTTGTCGCATGCATCATATCTTTTCTAAAGAAATTAAATCAGGAAAGCATAAATATTTTTTTGTTCATTTTATTAAATTTATTTTTGTCCACTCACTCTAACGTTTCCGACTGTTTTCCCCTGAGCCATTCGATTTTAAATGTCCAGTTTGCAAGTTAGTATAATTGAGGTCAGGCGTAGATGGATTCGAGACATAATCCATCGTATAGCTTCCGCTTTTATATATATATATATTTATCTTCCCTTCATTGTTAGAATTGCTCTGAACCTATGAATTGTTGGTTATGAGATTTTTGTTAGAATAGTAATTATTAATTGGGAGATGTTGTGATTTGTGGGGAGCACAAAGGCTTCAGGAGTTTATAAGTTGGAGTTGGAACTTTTAGAAGTGTTTGCAGGTGTTTTATTTAGGAAGGGTTGTCCATTTTCAAGGGGAGGTTATGCCGAGTTTTCGGTAAATATTCTTTGAAAGTGGACCCCACAGGATTTACTTCGGGTTTCAGAGTGAAATTCAGGGTGGGTCTTGACAGTTAGCCTTAGAAATCCCGTTCGAGAACCATTATGTTACGACTGTGTCTAACAAAATGGTTTTCGAATTGTCCCATAATTGGACAGTTTGAGAGCATATATGACATTGAGATTCAGTTTGTTGTTGGTGCATTTCGTTTTCGGTTGTGGGTATATAAATTTCGATAGGATCTTCCTTTATTGTTCCTCGAGTGCATATTAGGTATAGATATTCGTGCACTTGGGGAACTGTATGGAGATGTTACCGAAATTTTCTCACATATGCGAATTCGAAATGCCCCAACAACAAACGAAATCACAATGTCATGTGCTCTCAAACAAGATTAGGGCCTTAACCGGAGGCATAAGGTGAAGATTGTAGGTGTGACCAACGTACATTAATATATCTTATATATATAATAATTAAGTGTGTATATATATATATTTCTCCTTTATTATTCATGATTTTTTTTATTATATATTTTTGTTTCCTGTTATTATAGTGTACAACATGGACAAGAGTTGGATGCAATTAGGGAGGGGGTCCCCTCTTTAAATGAGAAGCATTTTTGATTTTCTTAAGTTCGTGCGTCTACATAGTCATCCAGACAAAGTTATTCACATATGTCTGTGCAACAAATGTCTCAATCGGAAACCAGTAACATATGAAGACATGTATTCTCACTTGGCACTAAACGGTTGTCCTAGTTATACCACATGGACATGACACGGCGAAAATCAATTTCAAATGCTTACACTTGCAGAAATTCAAGCACAACATAATCAGTAGACAAGATCTTCCAATGCTAGTTACAGGGACTCTGCTGTGATGAACATCTTAAACGATACCTTCTCGTTCGCCGCCTCAAGATATCAGGAAAATGTTGTTTATGACAACGCCCCTGACACCTTCCCTAATGTCTCCCATGTTGACTACAACAGTGATTATGATAAGTACAACAGACTTCTACGGTAAGTACAAACCCTATTGTATCCTGGCAGTGAGCATACTGTGTTAGGTACCGTCATAAAGCAAATAAAGATAAAAAACAAGTGGGGAAAGACTAACGTATGTTTTGATGAGAGTATTGCATTTATGAAGGAAGTGCTTCCCAAAGGTAACAGTTGTCCGGAAAATTTCGACCAGATAAAAAATATGTTGGCTCACCTCGGTTTTGATCACTAGAAGATAGGCGCTTGCGTTAATAACTGCATCTTGTATTACAAAGAAAACAAGGAAAAAGTTGAGTGCCCACACTGTTACGAGCTAAGGTATAAAGCTTCCACTTCATCTAAACAGAAAAACCCTCCCATTCCTAGGAAGGTTCTTCGTTACTTCCCGTTGGGTCCTCGTCTGCAGCATTTGTACATGTCTTCACATATAGCCAAGCATATGAGATGGCACCAAGCAAGGCACTAGGGAGAGGAGAGGATAGATCCGGATAATCTCACACACCCCATAGACGGGGAGGCTTGGAAGCACTTTGACCGTTCTTTTCCAAATTTGCTGGAGACTGTTGAAATGTCAGACTCGGACTTGCAACAGACGGATTCAATCCTACTGGAAATATGAATTTGTCTTATAGCATTTGGCCTGTGATAGTATTTCCGTACAATCTACCTCTTAACATGTGTATGAGGAAGAAGTACAATTTTCTTACGCTTATGGTTCCAAGGCCGTATTCTCCAAGAAAGTGCTTGGATGTGTATATGAGACCATTAATTGACGAGCTGCAAGAGTTATGGGAAATTGGACTCCCTACTTTTGACAGGCATGGTCAAACTTCATTCATGATGAAAGCAGCTGATATTTTTACCATCAGTGATTATCCAGCTTACAGGATGTTGTCTGGCCAACAAACTAAGGGATACAAGGCTTGCCCGGTATGCTTAGATGACATCAATTCTAGTCGCCACGTTGACAAAATTTGTTTCTTAGGATCTTGTAGATGGCTTGACCAGGATCACGAGTGGCGGTGGAATAATGAGGCATTTGATAGGACGGAGGAGCATAATCTGAAACCCCCAGGGAGGTCTGGTGAGTGGATTTTGCAGAGACTTAACGAGCATTGGTTCAGATATTTGAGCACCAGTAAAGAAGTAACTGACTTGAATCCTCCCACGTCTGATGAGTTTAAGTATTGGACGCACAAAAGTGTATTCTTTGAATTGCCTTACTGGTCGATGTTGAAAATCAGACACAACTTAAACGTCATGCACATAGCGAAGAATGTTTGTGACAACGTTCTTGGAACAATTATGAATCTCAAAGATAAAAAACAAGGGCATCTCCAAAGACCGTGTTGATCTTAAGAAAATGGGTATACGCCCTAAGCTATGGCTAGTAGAGAACAAAAAAACAAAAAAACCATAATGCCTCAAGCAGGCTACACAGTCCATCCTCAGAAGAAGGAGGAAGTGTTTTAGTGGCTTCATAACGTTAAGTATCCTCATGGGTATGCAGGGAATATCGCTTGATATGTTAAGACAGAGGGAAAATAAGATTACTGGGTTGAAGATTCATGACTGTCATGTTTTGCTGCAACGTCTTGTTCCCATGGTCATTAAACCGTATTTGCAGAGTGATGTGGTTGACACGTTAGTGGCTTTGTCAAAGTTCTTTCAGACGATATGCGCTACAGAGCTTAAAAAGTCTGATGTTCGGTCATTGCAAGAAGATATTGTGTACATCATGTGCAAACTGGAGAGAATCTTTCCCCCAACTTTCTTTGACATCATGATTCACCTCATGATCCACCTTCCCGAACAAATGTTGTTTACTGGTCCAATACAGTATACTAGTGCTATCCAAATGAGAGCTATGCACTCATTTTCTAATTAATCATCCTTTCAAATTAAGATAATTTTTTCAAATATTTATTGTAAGAGAATAAATATTTGTTTTGTAGGCAACTCGGGGATTTCAAGAAGTCGAACAAAAACAAACGTTTCCCTAAAGGGTTGATCACGGCGACACATATTTAGGCTGAGTGCGTAATTTACTGCAGCACATATCTCAATGATGAAGACACAGTGGGGGAATCATCTAGAGCGGGTAGTAGCCAGCAATTCAATCTATCAGTTGTTTCCAACGATGTTCAATCGTATGGCAGTTTAAGTAATTCTGAAAGATTAAGTAATGCTGAGATCAAAGAGGCTCATTGGTCTTTCTTTCAACATTGCGACGAAGCCGAGCGGTACTTGAATTCCCATTTAGAAAGGCAGGATGGTAACGAAGCCATACACAAGAGTGATTTTCCAGATTACTTTCCTATTTGGGTACCTTCTATTTCTATATATGATGTTACATAATTAAATATATGTTGCTTTTTTATGTTACATAATGTAACAACGTTGCTCTTAAAATTGTTACAGATGATGTATATTCAACAGCAATTTCTAGCTTCTTACGACCCCAAGTTGCACTTGTTGGCTGGAGGACCTCAAAGCCATAAAGTTCGTGCTGGATGTTTTGTGAACGGTGTTAAGTTTGTGACGTCAGAACGAGATGAAGGCCATGTCACCCAAAAAAATGGAGTCATGGTTGAGGGTCTAGGTTTCAACTACTACGGGGTTCTTGTTAGTGTTATCGAACTAATCTATGGCAAGGGTATGCCAATCGTGTTGTTCAAGTGCAAATGGTTCAATACTGACCCAACCAGACGAAGGAGTACAATTCTTGACCGTGGCTTGTTATCAGTGGACTCAAACAGTGTATGATATGATAATGAGCCGTTTATTCTTGCCACCATGGCGAAACAAGTGTTTTATCTTGATGATCCGGCTATGGGTGAGGGTTGGAAAATGGTGCAGGTGATGTCACATAGGAATATTTAGAGTGCAGCTACACTAGAGGAGGATGATAAGAGTGGACCTAGTGAACCAACAACTGATCAACCGAATGAACCATATCAAGAGGAATCTCCAAATGTAGTCCCCGATACTAAGGATATTCGTGTCAACAACCAACACGTTCCGGCTATCATAGGTTACATTCCAATTATACAATCTGAACTGAACTCGCTACAACGCAACCCCAATCATGATGACGACGGCTTCATAGATGACGAATACATAGAGGATGATGAGTATTCTGACCAAATTGAGGAAGATGATGATTCGGACGACTCAGATTATCATGAGTACGATTAATATAACCAGTATTGTGGATTTCAATTTGTCTAATCTACTTGTATTAATTTGGCATAACTTCGGATATGTATTTTTAAATTTGTAACCACGTACGTACGTACGTCGAACCATTAATTATTCATGCAAATTTCCATTTTTCTACATGTGTAATTTTTAAAATGCGTATGTATGCTTTTTTAAGTACGAATACTTATATGGAGTTACAGTTGGGTTTAGTTTGAAAAGTTATACGAAAATACTCGGATATAAATATAATAAAATGTCCAAAATTTTAAAAATATACTTAGTCGACGGAACTTGAAGAATTCGTCACCTTAGAAGTACTAAGGCGAATGCTTAGGATCCCTGAAATATTAGGTGGGTAAATAAAATTTTATGTTACTTAGGTGACGAAAATTGAATAAGTCGTCGGCTTGGTTGTTTATGTCGCCTAGGATACCAAAATATTAGGTGGGTGAATTTTGCGCTTTTTTTTTTGGCCAAAATTTAATTTTTTTAGGTGACGAATATTTGTCTTAGCCGACATAACATTTCCGTCGGCTAAGATAAAATCGATACAAACTCAACACTTCGTCTTTTCTTGGTCTGAAACCCACTTTAATCCCTAAATTCCCAAATCTCCTACAGAGCTGCGCGACCGCCAGAATCCACCGCCTCCACCCATCAGAGACCCCGCCATCCACCAATCGTTGGTGATCATCGACCCAAGCAGTCATCGCAACTGCCACCAGAGCTGCGCCACAGCCTCGTGCCACCAAACCCCATCCACGCATCAGCAATTGATTCAAGTGCGCGCATCCACCCACCACCAGAGCTGCGCCACTGCATCCACCCGCAACTCCGATCTCGCTGCTCTCACCTTCTCACCGCCGCTCCTTTTTCATGTATGTATTCTCTCTCTTCTCAGTCTCAATTGAACATTCCTGTTAAAATCATATCTGAATTCGTTTACTCTTCTTGTTGTTGTTCGCGTCCTTGTTATCTACACTACACAAGCCTTCAATTTTTAGGAGGTTTAGAAATTATTAGACAAGGATCCGTGCCCTGTATGAAAATGCTTGGATGACTTTGTTTTGCAACTGACTAAGATTTGGACTGATTAAGCTGGATGATTTTGTTCTGCAACTGACTAAGTGTGTAGTCATTAGGCATTAGCAATATTGGACAGTAGGCATTAACAAAGTGTAGTAATTGGCATTCGCATTTAGGTAAATTTTGACAAAGTGTGTAGTCATTAGACATTAACTGTGTAATCATTAGGCATTAACAATATTGGACAGTAGGTATTAACAAAGTGTAGTCAGTAGCAATAGCATTTAGTTAAATTTTGAGAAGCTATAACATGTGATTTAAACATTGATATTTCAATCCATTTGCATATGTTGAAGGCATATACATTAAGTCTCAAATCTATATACTTTTGTTCGAAATTCGAAGTTGGTGTCTTCATAAGAATTGTAATAGATATCTTAATGTTCGTTCCAGAATTTTCACTACTTGAAAAGGATTTTTCTAGATTAAGCTATGATTTTTCAAAGTTTAGGGTCTGCATCAGGAAAATATGATAGATCACTGTTTTCTGAGATTTTGAACCTGTTAGATTATTTCTGAAAACTGTGCAATTTGGTTGATTGTTTGAACTTGGTATCTTCATGAAAGTTACAGTAGACATGTTAAAGATCGTCTCAGAATTGGAATTTCTTGAAAACGATTTTCCTATATTTAGTTATGATTTTTGAAAGTTGATAGTTTGCATCAAGAAATTCTGAAATCTTCACTTAATCTTTCTTTATTTTATCATATATGTATGCACCTTTCTCTCATGCCTATGTTTTCCTTGTTTGTTCTATCATATATGTATGCACCTTTCTCTCATGCCTATGCTTTCCACTCTCTTTTTTTTTTTTTAATTATCCAAAAAAAAAAATAATACCAATATCATATTGTATATTCTGCTTAAGTGGCTCACAGCTTTTGTTAGTATACCAATATACAGGTGTAAATCATTTCAATTAATCTAAATCATCTCATTATGTGTCAATTGAATCAGTCGGCATAATTCTACATCCTTCCACCACATAATTACCAAAGTACATATAATCCAATAGTTAATTAGTATCAGAAATAGATTCCTGTCCTTATCATGCACGGTATATATTGTTGCAATGCAGGCAATAACAGGGAGTGTTGGGTTGATTAATTTGACCTGCCAATAGTTAAGCAAACCTTGTAATTTCACATAGTTCTTCTTGATGGAGCTTATGAGTGGGTTGAAATCCTGGAGTAATTGCAAGTATATATATTACAAAGGAGTATCATTTATGCATTTAAGTAGTACCTTACTAGTGATCAACTGATCACATGCATGAAATGTTTATAACTTGCATGGGAAAGATAGATCAACGGGAACCTGTATGCTTTATGCATTTATTCTTCTTCTTCTTTTTTAATTATCCAAAAAAAATAATTACCAATATCACATTGTATCTTCTGCTTAAGTGGCTCACAACTTTTGTTAGTATTTTCTGTATCCACAATGCATCAAGTTAAAAAAAAAAGTGAAGAAAGACAAGTGGTTTGTTATTCATGTATGCTTTTCTATAGATATATTTTTCATAATCTTATCTATTACTCACTCATTTATTGTGGACTAACAATTGTGTGTTAAGATGGTGATTATGAGGAAGAGGAAGGACCGAGCCACTAAGGCCAGTGCTTTGATAGAGTCTATACAGCAGAGCGATGGCTCAGCTAGCAGTACCAGCCACCCTACCCCTATGTCGGCTGGGATAGTACCACCAGGGGCTCCCCCTTGATCGTGCGGCCCCCTACCATGCGGCCCCTTACCGTTAACAGTAGTTCAACGGGATCTCCATCGGCGTCTGCAACCGCACCCGAATCTGCAAGACGCATCGTCGGCAGTGCTAGTTTGAAAGTTAGAAGCCCAACATGTTACTTATTAATTCCTCTTATACTTGTATTAATTTATTAGAATTTTTTTTATAGCATTAAGTATCCTAATGTTTCTCACATATTAATTGTAGCTCTGGCCCCGAAAAAGAAGCGGGGTTTATGTTCTGGAAAGAAGGCGGAGGATATTGTTGCATAAATGGGGCAGAAGATCAAGCTGGAGTATTGCCCCCGTGTAAAAGGCCCTAGCGTGAGGGGGATAAATAGCTTGGTGGCACATGATATCGGTTGCGCCATACGAAGTTTGGTGGGAATGAGGGCAAGGACGCTTTACGACCTTGATCAGGAGGAGAAATGGAAGGTGTGGAATGCAATGTTGGTAAGAAACTTGATAGCGACCGAAACCGAGCGTTTCAATTAAAAACCCTTTTGTGTCAATTGTAGTATATAGCAAATAAGGGTATCGTTATAAAAGCCGGGGATTGAGGGTACCCTTACAATTTATGTTAATTACAAAACAAGAGAAAACAGAAGATGATAGTACTAGAGATGTGGGTTTTGTGATTATAAACAAAAGAAACTAAAGAAACAAAATAAATAAAAAAAGATCAGATGGATGAGACGTTAGAGACTTGGGAATCCACCGCCAAGTATGTTTCCAGACATGTTAACAACCAAAGCTTCAATCATTAAGTCGCAAATTGGTATCAATCAAGAACAAACTGTGGACGCACTACGTAAGTCCTTATTACTTCCCTTGAATACTTAAGCAAGATGAACGCACCATTATTAAGCCTTTAGAATAACTAATCAAGGTATAGACGCTATCCTATCAAACAAATTATTCTAAGCATTAAGATCAATGAAAGTTTGATTGAACAAGTATGCAAAACTCGTGTGGAACGCGTACCTAGCATGCAATCCTTTTTATTTGGTTTCACCTATTGTCCTATAGGTTTCACTACTTTAAAACAGGTCTTTTAACAATTAAGGAGATTAATCAACCTATTTCTAGCCCCACTCACAAGTTCATAATGCTCTATGTTGCGCATACATGAACATAAACAAGCAAGAGTTCCCCATAAACCAAAACCAAATAAACAATTTGAAAGACTTAATAATTCGAAACTAAGGTTCAAAACAATATCTAAAACATTCTTGGGGCTTCAAACCTTGTCCCTAACTAAGAGAATCAGCCACACATGGCTGCAAAATCACACAAGGAGAATAAAAGAAGACAAAGGAAAGATAAACCGTGGATGATAGAGAGATCAATGATGGCTTGGCGGCTTCCTTGTGCGAGTCTGCAACTATGGAGGTTCTGATGATGTGAGATCGCTGGCCTCCTCTAATCTTTCACATCCTCTCTCTAATCTTCACGTCATCTCTCTAATCTTCACGTCCTCCTCGGCTTTATTTATGACATAAAAACACAAACTTAGTTAATATGAATATTGTTAAGGGAATTATATAGCCAAATAGGGTCGGAAATACATTATAAACGTTGTACTTTGTGCTCCTATCAAAACTGAAAACAGTTTGAAAAGTAAATTTACTTAATTATATTTTTTTTTCCAGTGCTTAACATGAGAATATTTTTTTATATTTGTTACGTAGCCCAAGTACGAGTGAGATGAAAATGATGAGCCAATGTTCAATTGGATACTGAAGAGGGCACATGAGAGGTACAAGGACTGGAAGTACCAGTGTCACAAAGTTTATCTGAAGGAAGGACTCTCTGGCATGCCTTCAGATTCATTGGAAGAGAGGACCAGTGAGAGTTTCTATGCGAGCACTTCGAGTCAGATGCGTTCAAGGTGATTTTTTTAAATTACATTCATTGTTTCCTTTGTATTTTATTATTAGCTCCTTCAATTGGTATAGCATATTTGTATTACACTACCTTATTTAATTGACTGATCAAGACCATATTTGGTATTACTATGAATATTAATTGGCTTTGAGAACAATGGCTTAGCTAGATGTTTTGTTAACATGGGTCATATTTACATGTATAATTATGTATTTATAACATATATAGTTATGTATTTATAACTTGAAATGTGAAATGTGCAAGATGTTAGAACTAATCTATTAAATATTTTTTCGTGTATTAGACTCTCCTTGGCAAACAAGCGGAACCGTGGGGAGAAGACTATGCACCACCACACGGGGTCTTCTCCTATCATATACACAATGGAGGAACTCAGAATACAAGAGGAGCAGCTTCCAATAATCAAAGGTTTTGAGAAGACCTATGTCAGGGAGGGTGATGAAGTTACAACCAAGCATTATGTAAGTGTCTCTCCTTTGATTTTCTCTTTTCTCTTAAACAAGAACTATTAAAACAAAAACAAAAATTTAAATATTTTGGTAGGGCAGTTGAATTATAGTGAAAGAGTTATGTGCTACTGTTATGCAAAGTTTGGTGTGCTTTGATAATCTAGGTGAATTGTAGTGAATGTCTAAAGTGAATTGTAGAAGTCTAAGTGCAATTAAGAATTGTAGCTGTGTTTTAAGTTTGATCGGTTGTGTTTTAAAAGCAACTGATTCATTTCTAAGTGCATTTAATTTCAAGTGATTCATTTCTAAGTGCTTCACTGGTTAGTTTAATTTTGAAGATGAGGACTTTGGATGGTTTTCATCCTCTGTTTGGATTATAGATGAAGGCTTGATTTTATTTTTTTTCATAGATATGTAAGTGAGACTTTGGGTTTTCAGCTGATGGTCAAAACCTCAGTTGATGTTTTCAGATGGATTTTGTAACATTCCGAAGTAGCTTATTTTATTTATTAGTATTAATTTTAGTTTTATTAAGTTTTTGGGTATTTTAATTTTTTTGTTTCAAAAAAAAAAAGAAAAGCTGCGTTTCCTTTGGAACACAGTTTAGATATTTTGTATTGTTTTACAAATTGAATCTTTTCAAACCAAGCAAGCAGGGAGCTGGCTGTCATGAGTATAGACGCTCATAGAGTGGAGGTGGCAAGGCTATAGAGTAGATTTAGGTGTAGGCTTATTCTGATTGGTTTCAGAATGAGAGAGTCGGCTAGAGGGATCGACTAAAACTACTGCGTGAGGAAAGGGTTTTGGGGCAGGAAAGAAAACGAACGTTTTGGAGAGAAAGGAGAATCATTTTCAGTTCTACTCTTATCAAAGGTTGATTCAGTATCTTAAGGTTTATTTGTTCTTGCATGTGTTCTTGTGTTCTTAGATTCTATCAATTCTATTTCTCTAATGTTGGATTCTTAGTCTATGATTATGGCTGTGTTTGATTAAAGCTTGGGCATTGAAGTCTCAGACTTGATTAGATATAGAACTTAAATTCGAATTGTTGTAGTTGTTGTTGAATATAATTGCTGCTCAAGAACAGTTTGGGTGTCCACAACAGATTTTGGGTCTTCTTGATTCATTTTTTTTTTGCGTTTAAGAATGTTTTGGAGTTTTGGGAACCTTTTTCTATTTGTTTTGAAGCTTTAGATCTTCATTCATTGATCCAAAAGTCGATTTCAATCTTGAAAAATCAAGATTCATTGTAGCTGGAAATTTCCAGAAAATTTTGCAGAAAAGCTTATTTTTGGGTCAAATTTGCAGCATGTTATCTCTCAACTCAGAGCTTGGTTTTGAAATCCGAAAGAAGCTTTGTAAACCTTGTATATCCATCAGTGTTTGTGTTAAATTTCACAGGTTTTGGTTACAATTTGGTATGATAAATAGCTTGCCAAAAACAGTAGCAGACTCGGCAAAAACTGGAATTTCTGGGTTTTCAGATTTTTACTTCAACTTTGCAAGACCGTAACTTTTTATCTAGGGCTTTGTTTTCAAAACTTAAACTCTGTATTTAAAGCCTTTAATACCATCTGTAAACTAGGCTTAGGTTCAATAATTTTGGTTGGAGTTTAGTAGGTGGAAATTGAAGCCAAAGACGGCATTTTGTACACTGTTTTTACCACTAAAGCTGAAATAGGAACTTAGTTTTTAATCAGTTTCTCTAGCAGCTGATTTAGTTACTTTTCAGTAGCTCTTTAAATAGCTTTAAGTGTTATTTAAATTATGTTTCATAGTAAAGTAGTAGAGTTTTCTTATTTTTGTATACTACTTGTAACATATATAGTTACTAACTTTAGCTCATCATTCTTTGTATGTACTTTACCTTTTGGCTAAGGTTCCGGAGACGATCTTGGCAATCCACAAGTGTGAGAAGTGACGTTGGAGCTCGAGTTTGTGTTGTGCAATCGAGGTAGGGTTTGATGGGGTGTTTGTGTGTCAATACATCATATGTGATGGATAGAACATCGGTCCTACTTGCCTAAGAAGACACATATTGCCACATAAAACGGGTTTGGCCTTAACTAAGCCCAAAAAATCTACACTCTTCCTTGAGAGTATAATAGTAATACACTCTCAAGTAAGGGCAAAATGATACTTTTAGGGTGCATCCACCCTATCTCTATAAATACATGCTTTCACCCCTCATTTGGGTAAGTCTCTATCTCCACCCTATTCATATCATATTTCTACTCTCATGTGGCTGACTTAGGCATCGGAGGGTCGAAGGCCGGCAAACCCGGTCTTACCTCTCATGCCTTTTGCTCATGATTGACAGGTTATGGGTCTTGAAGATGGTGTTCTTCCCGTATTCTGTGTGATTCATCCCCTCAGGAATCACGCCGAAACAATTGACGCTAGAAGGAGGGGCCTTAAGTGGAAACCCTCACATAGCTCACCATGATCATATTCATCATCTTCTGGCCGGAATTCCTTTTTTCTAGAAATTTTTATTTTTCCAGCGACACTGTTTCTCTCTCCCCTCTCAGCTCCCTCTCCCCACACTCCCCACAAACACAAGGAGCTCGTTTACAATATTACATCTCAATTACATGAAAATCAAGTTTTTCAAGCTTCTGGGTTTCCAACACAGTGAGTTTTGAGGAGAGAGAAAGTAGATCTGGATTTTCTCTCTCTCCTCCACCATTGATCTATGAGCTCCACCGTGCCTCACCTCCATCACCATAAGACTCACTGTCCTCCGATGAGCCAAACCTAGCCTCCATGTCGCTCGGCGACGCCGGAAAACCGGCTCACGCGCCGCCACTGTGAACACCCAGAAATTGCTATGGACACCCATATATGGACACCCAGCTTCCCTTCTCTTCTTCGTTCAAACCATCACTGGAACAACATCACCACAAACTCTCTCCTCTGAGTATTCACACTGACACAAATCCAAAGTCTTAAAGGAGAGAACATCAAAATCTCAAAGTCCTCCTTCACTTGTGAGACCCATTTTCGGTAAGAGAATATGAAGGTGAGAAGGATGGAGTTCTTGTTTCTCTCCCTGGTCCGACCCGTAACAAACTTGGTGGATTGCTTAACAACAAACTATCAACTCCTTTAAGCGTCACGGCAGCAATGTCGCCTACGGTGCACTAGAAATGGTCATCAGTATAATCTTATATGGACACCCATTCCGGCAGCGACACTAATTTCCAGGGCTCCCGTGTCCCAGCGACTCCTTGGTCGTGGCACCACAAGTCAAAACCATG
The DNA here is from genome assembly GCA_010134655.1 of Fragaria nilgerrensis. Lineage (NCBI taxonomy): Eukaryota > Viridiplantae > Streptophyta > Magnoliopsida > Rosales > Rosaceae > Fragaria > Fragaria nilgerrensis. The sequence continues at coordinate 10,238,222 of CM020977.1, forward strand.
GCAGCAACACTGTGCCGGCAGCAGTAGCCTCCCAGCAGCGATACGCTCTCGCGACCCCAATCCCAGCACCACTCCATCCTATAGCCTGGCATCTCCCGGGTTCTCGGCACCCATCCATCCCTGGGTTTTTGGAAACCCATTCACGAGCTCCACCACCCCTCACTTCCACCACCATAGGGCTCAGTACCCTCCAGCGAACCACCGACAGCCACCCCGATCTCCGGCAATGACCCACGCGCCGGCATGGCCAAACCCAGAATTACTCTGGGCACCCAAATCCTCTCTCTCTGCGAGGCTACTCTCTTGGCAGCCCCTCCTTCCCGGCGAGTTTGTTAACCTCGGCACCCTCCCTTCCCGGTACCTGCTCCCGGCACCTCTCTCCCGTGATCCCGGCACCTAAACCCTGCACTCCTCCTCGAGGCCCATCCCCCGCAACCCGGCACACTCTCGGTCACGCAACCTCACTCCTCCTGAGATCTCGGAACCTCTTTCCCGAGCTCCCGGCACGCTCTCGGTCTCGCAACCTCACTCCCGCCACCCCTCCCTGGCCTTCCGAGCTCCCAGCACACTCTCGGCCTCGCAACCTCACTCCCGCCACCCCTCCCCGGCCTCATGTGCTCCCGGCACCTCTTTCCCGCCTTCCCGGGACGCAGCAAATCCTCACCTTTTGGTGTCGGGAAGAAGAAGTGTGGAAGAGACTGGGACCTGGCCTTCTTGCTCTTATCTTCCTCCCTCATGCAGAAAGGAAAGACATAGCCTCATGAGCTGAATCACTCTCGGCACCTCCCATTCCTGAAAAAAAAAAAAAAAAAGTGTAGTCTCGGCACCCAGCAGCTTGCTCTCGGCACCCATAATTTGAGACTTAAGTTCAACGTCCTCATTCAATAGTGGACCAAGTGTTGGATGCATAGCTCACAAGCAGACACCTCACAATATACTTCCACTATTTCTCTGAAGTTGAATACTTCTCTTCGAGACCACGTGACTACAGGCATTGTCCATCATTTGGTTATATGCCAAATCCAATCCAGCTCGCTACCTTGATAGCATCTCAACTCTCTAGTCCTCGATCAATTGCCACTCCACCATGCCCCCTCGGCACTATATAATTATATTGGGTCATGCCCAACAAGGAGTTGTCGACAATAGTTCACATATAAGGCTACATATTTCTTCTATGATCTATTTTTAGACAACATGAATTCGTATGCCCTTATTTACTCATTTACTTGCCAAATATGATCGGCACACGCTACAGGGACAATTATACTATTACACATTACTCCTTGGCAAGGCAATACTAGTTTCTTTACCGGTGAGCTCAATGATCGAGTCCTATCATCAGTAAAACTACCTTATCAGCATCCTTACACCAATAGGCTCAATGAGTACGTCATATTTATCGGTTCGACTACTCCATGGGGATTCTTATACCAAGCTCTTTGACCGACACATGGGGTCTCATATCAACAACTCCAATTCTTCTACAATATTTATAGCGGCTCTACACGGCTCCAGATAAGTCTTACTTTACACTATTTAATTGAGTTATTATCATACAAATAACATGCCTCATGCCTCATGCATCATAATATTATTGAGCATGTTTATTACATGTCATAGAGTTAGCAAATACTCTTTATCACATACACATGTTAAATATATTTTCATAAACTTGCAAAACACACATACTTGCAACCCATATGGCGCTACAAATAATTGCAAGCCATTATACCTATTATATATCTATGGTCTGATTCTCTCGAACAAGAGCCTTAATCATGGCATGACACCCCACCAGGTGGGAGCCATGCAACTTACGCCAACAAAACATCTTGGACTCACTCAGGGTACCATTTATATTTACCTATAGAGGATTATGAGTCCCAGCTACCTCAGGCTCAAAATTATCTTCTCCCCGACATCCATCGCCACACTTCTTTACTAGGATGGCGATATCGAACACCCACACCAGGTATTGATATCGATAGCGGCCAAAGGCCTTAAAAGATACTCTATTTGTAGGTACTCCTTTCACTGTAACCCCTCATGGTATCGCCACACGGTAACTCCCTATATAGGGCTACACCTAAGCGACTATACTTGGTAACTATAACTCATAACTATACTTCTCGCTACAAACTCTTGGTAGCAACACTTCACTTGCAACCCCCCCCCCCCTCATGGTTACAACGTTTGGTCGCGACAACTTTTCAAATTATACATGGTGAAGTTTCATGCACACTTAATTATACATGACACACATCTAGCACCCTAGCGTGCAATCTCAGGTTATACACACAGCAGGTGTAAACAACTAGTACTCAAACGTGCAATCTCAGGCTACACACACCACGAGTGTACACAGCCAGCACCCTAGCGTGCAATCTCAGGTTATACACAGCAGGTGTAAACAACCAGCACTCAAACGTGCAATCTCAGGCTACACACACCACGAGTGTACACAGCAGTATACAAACATGTAATCTCAAACTATACACGCCACGAGCGTATACAACAACCTCACCTCGAGGAAAGGTACCTCATCATGATCTTTCATGGCACCACTCCTGCCATGATAACTTCTCATGGCACATCGCCATCCGATTCATATAGTACCACCATGATGTTCTCAAAGTTACACCTGTTAATCACTCCCTGCAGCGACTCTCTACGATTTCTCTCCATGACAAACGACTCTACTCTCTATGGTCTTCCCATAGTCTCCTTATGGTTTCTCTTTGGTTCTTTTTTGTTTTGTTTTGTTTTGTTTTCTTTTATTTTATTTTTTCTCTATATATAGCATGATCTCTATGATCTCTCCACCGCTATTGCCTATGGTTACATATCGGTTACACACATATGGATAGTCACCATGGCCGCTTCCCATGGTTCTTCTATCCTCATGACTTTGTGCTCTTTGAGTTACGTTAGGATCTTTGATTACTCTGCAATCATCCTTCATGGTGACAATTTACGGTTACGCCACGCGGTTACGCCACACAGTCACGTCTCATAGCCTAATGGCTAAACCTACTAGCTATACCTAATGGCTAAACCTTATAGCCACACCTCGCTACACTATTTATGATCAGCCCCTTATGATTGCTCTCCAGAATCTTGATAAGACGTATTTGCACACGCATCAATTAACCCTGTCAACAAATCAATCGTAGTATAAAGCAAGCAGGGATCGTTCTAAACCGGGGATCCAACTACAGGGTAGATCCATCTAATCTAATGTAAATGTCAAAATAAGCACATAGGGTTAAAGGTTTTATGAATTCGGAACAAACATTAAAAATAAATCCTAAATTACTTCTATACATATATACATGTGATCAACCAACAATCATGCAAACTCAACCAAACAACCATGCAAGAATAAAGAAGACAATCTCTAATCTCATTTAAGTCTACACCGTGAGCAAATATACAACCTAAATTTGATATGCACATAAGTTCCTACGTGGTTCCTATGACATAGACCAACTTAGAATTAGACTACGGGTTTCATTCAACATCGCGACACAACAAGCTCGGCTACGTGCTCTACTTATCGGTCACACACATAAACTAATCATGCAATTACGTATCACATAAAGAATCGATGTGTTTAAGTACAAGTCCAAATCAAACATAGGTAGAAAATCGGTGAAAAACAAAGACAATGCAACTTTTCAACTACGTGTATCAAAGTCGAACTTTGGATGATTAACACATGCAATATCAACTACTTGTATCAACTACACATGATAATGGAAAAATGCACCGAAAATCTTAAAGTATTTAGACATAAAACTCACGGCATATAACCTAAAATCATTGATTAAAAATTGAAAACTTTAATTCAAAACATGGCTCAAAAGTACTTCTATCTCATAGACAAGAATCGAAATATACTTAAGCAAAAACCTAAAACAAACATCAACAAGAACAAACACATATCAATCCGAAAATAGAAGATAGAATTCACTCTCAAAATATCCCTACGTGTTCTATTCTTCGAGTGAGCGGAATCCTAGGCTCTGTGCTTTGGACAAATGCTGAAGGTGGGATCGGATTGTAGTGTTTGGAGGTTGATGGAGTTTCGGCAAAGGCTTTGGTGTTATTTGCACGGGTTGATGATGATCTTCTGTCCTTGAAGTCGTGCTTTATATAGAGGAAAAACCCTAGAGAAGTCAGCCACAAAGCCTAAACCAAGTTGGTTTAGGATTCCTAGTTCTTCTCAATTTCGGCAGAATGACCTCCTTCTGATGATTACGTCATAACTTCCTCTAGAAAATAGATATTGAGGTGATTCCAATTGATTTGGAAACTAGACTCCCGTAGCTTTCTATCCATATCTGGCACGTTTTCTGATTCATTGTGAGCTGTCCTGGAGAGTCCGTTGAAGTTGGCAGACGTGCACAGGAATTCTCCCGATTTGATCCGGATTTTCAAGGCTTGAAATTCTGCCGAATTTAGATATTCTTCTACATATTGGACTTGGTTTAGACCTCTCCTTCATGGACTCGGCTTCGAGGAAAGATGGAATCCTGATCAAGACATGAATCCTGAGTAAACAAGGATTTCCAATACTTAGCACAATTTCAACACCAAATTATTCAAATCCGAAAATACTATGTATTCTAACACTAAAACCTACATATTTCTAAATTAAGCAATTATTCTACACTAAACACAAATATAAAGCTAAAATAACTAAATAGGAGTTAACAAAGGGTAAATAAAGGGTATAAACATATTAAGAACGTCACACTTTGTGCTCCTATCAACAACCCCACACTTAACATTTGCTAGTCCCTTAGCAAACTACTAAAACGAAAACAACAAAACTAATATCGAAAATACTACAATGACTCAATCTAATGCCTTCAACGAAATTGTCTCAGAGATCTTCAAAATCATAGCATCAAAACTAGCATAAGAATCGAAATTGAAAGATGAATTCAATGGTTAATAAAGATGAGATTTCGATGTAACAAGTAAGACATGGCAGAAACAAAGGTGAAATTAAGCTCGACATATTCTAAACAAGTTCAAATTCAACTCACAAAGGATATGCACTCCGAATTTTTTTTCAAGAATCATGGCATATGCTTAAAAGCTTTTCACACACAAGAGTTATAAAGAACATAATAAATTCGAAACCTCATGAAAGATATCAATCATATGCACAAATGAACCACAACCATATGCTTACTCATGAAACAGACTCCACAGATCAAAGTTTACTTATCTTAAGAATCATGCGGATCTTTAGAAAATAGGTTGGCTAGGCTCGGCATGGAAAATTTTCAAAGTAAAGGAATCACAAAGGTCATCCTCAAGACTTAGCAGAGCAAGAAAATCCACCTTATGTCACCAAACACCATCAAGGGCCAAATATTATCATGTTGGATCCATCATTCACTTTAAACATTGTGAAAACGAACAAAGGCTAAAAGTATAACATATTGAGCCTTCAACAAACAAATCACAACTCCAAATTCACAAGAACTACATCTAGGCCGAGATCAATTTCATCAATTCGAAACTTTTTTTTTCTTCTCTCGGATGATGCTTTTCTTTTTCTTTTTCTTCTTCGAGAGCAAACTTTTATTATTATTTTTATGTATCTCGGCAACAACTCCTTAGAACAACCACCCCACACTTGTATTGAATCATCACCTCAAATCACCATAAAAAGATAGCTCTGCCAAGCTCGAGACAAGGTAGAGGAATTCTATACTAGGCAAGGGATAATTTAGGTGAACAAGAAAGGCAAAACGTAGGCTCTAGGGGGTTTAGACTAAGGGGTCCCAAACAGGGCTCAAAATAGGGATATATGGCTATTTAGATAAAGTGGTGATAGTCCTAAGAAAGATCCACAATCATATTCAAAATCAAAGCAAGTTATGATAAAAGTTTTGAAAGTTTCATAAGTAAGTTCTAGCAATCTCTAGTTCATTCAATATCTATGGCATATGAATCGATCAAGTAATGTATAATGAGGTCATATATATCAAAGAATAGATAGAGTAAACTCTCCAAAGAATAGACACATATATATGGCTCGAAAATCTCACAAAGGTAACATGAAGTTAAACAAGTAAGGAACATGCTCATTCTGTACCTAAGTTTCAATGGTCCTCATCTACTACAAGTTCGTACAATTTCAACATATCTATTAACCATCAAATAACATATAAGCTCAAATATTCGAAATCATGCTCATCTCAAAAACTAATCAATCAAAGATCATATATTCATCCTAGACACGTTAGAAGGCACCTAAGACTCAACAAAATAAAAGCAAAACACAAAATAAATACACAAAGTTCATCTAAGAATCGGCAAAATTTAAATTTTAACCTAAAAATTAAAAACAACTCAAATCAAATCAAAGCATAGCAAATCAACGAGTAATGACATCCCACCCCACACTTAAAATCAACATTGTCCTCAATGTAAGAAAACTAAGAACAACCGAAAAGAAAAGGGCAGGGATAAAGAAATATGCAAACTCTCGTTGATGGCTCCTTCTATGGGTTGCCTCCCATGCAGCGCTTAAGTGTTTATAGTCCTTTAGCCTAGACTATCATCTCCTCTTGCTCATGCCGTAGCATCTAGGAGAGAGACTTCCTCCATCGTGTGGTCCACCATGTTCTCCATGTAAGGCTTTAATCGATGACCATTAACCTGAAATTCAGCTCCTTTGACCATGCTTTTAATCATGACTGCACCAGAAGGAAAAACATTAGTGATAACAAAAGGTCCTATCCACCTAGAACGTAGCTTGCCTGGAAACAACCTAAGTCTAGAATTAAATAAGAGAACTTTCTGGCCAATAACAAAGTCTTTCTTTCGAATCATCCTGTCGTGGAATGCCTTGGTTTTCTCTTTATAGATCACGGCAGAATCATAAGCCTCATTCCTGATTTCTTCAAGTTCACACAACTGCAACTTCCTGTGTAATCCGGCCTCATCAATATCCATATTAAAATTCTGAACCGCCCACCAAGCTCGATGTTCCAATTCCACAGGCAAGTGACAAGCTTTGCCGTACACCATACGAAACGGTGACATCCCCAAGGGATTTTTGAATGCTGTCCGATATGCCCATAGTGCATCATCAAGTCGTTGGCTCCAATCCTTGCGTGACGGCTTCACACTCTTTTCCAATATCCGCTTGATCTCTCGATTACTAAGCTCCACTTGCCCACTTGTCTGGGCGTGATAAGGTGTAGCAACCTTATGCTTAATTCCATACTTCTTCATTAGAGCTTCAATTGTCCGATTGCAAAAGTGGGAACCTCCATCACTTATTACAAATTTCGGCATTCCAAACCTGGAGAAAATATTAGAGCGTCGGAAATCTGCAACAACTCGAGAATCATTAGTCCGGGTGGCTTTTGCTTCCACCCATTTAGAAACATAATCCACACATACGAGAATGTACAAATATCCCTGAGAATTCGGAAAAGGCCCCATGAAATCAATACCCCAACAATCAAATATTTCAACAAGTATAATAGGTTGCATAGGCATCTCATCCCTAGGTCCTAAATTCCCTGTCCTTTGACATCTATCACATGAAGCACAATACTTATAGGCATCTCGAAAAATAGTAGGCCAAAAGAATCCACATTCTAAAACTTTCAAAGCAGTCCTACGAGAACCAAAGTGACCTCCACAAATTTGATCATGGCAAAAACTAAGAATAGACCTATGCTCATTCTCCGGGACACACCTCCTAATAACTTGATCAACACAATGTTTCCACAAATAAGGTTCATCCCACACATAATGTCTAGCTAATGCCTTAAGTCTATTTCTAGCATGGTATGACATAGAATTCGGAAATTGCTTTGTAACAAGATAATTCACAATATCGGCATACCAAGGCTCACTTACCTCACTTACCTTGCTTACCTTGAAGAGTTGCTCGTCCGGGAAGCATTCTTGGATGGCCACGAGGTCCGAGTCACGCACCAACCGGCTAAGGTGGTTGGCAACAACGTTGTCCGACCCCTTCTTGTCCTTGATTTCCAAGTCGAACTCTTGGAGAAGCAATATCCACCTTATCAATCTCGGCTTGGCATCCTTCTTTGTCAACAAATACTTCAAAGCCACATGGTCAGTATAAACAATAACTTTAGATTGAAGTAAGTAAGAACGAAACTTATCCAAAGCAAAGATTACGGCAAGAAGTTCTTTCTCGGTGGTGGTGTAGTTCTGTTGCGTATCATTGAGCGTCCGAGAGGCATAATATATGGCATACGGCTGCTGTCCTCTTCTCTGGCCGAGCACAGCCCCCACGGCATAGTCTGAGGCGTCACACATCAACTCAAAGGGCAATGACCAATCCGGTGGCGCCATGATTGGTGCCGATGTCAACATGGTCTTTAACCGCTCAAAAGCCTCCTTGCATTCGGCATCAAAGTGGAAGGGCACATCTTTTTGCAACAAAGAACTCAAGGGCCGAGCTATCTTGGAGAAATCTTTGATAAATCGACGATAAAAACCTGCATGTCCAAGAAAGCTTCGAACATCCCTCACACTTGTGGGGATGGGTAAGTGACGTACAATATCAAACGAAATCAAAAGCAATAAACTAGACTAAGCTAAGAACCAAGGGTTCTTATAAATAAGAGAAAGGAATCAAGGATTCTAAAAATCAATTAAAGGAAAACAAAAGAAATTCGAAAATCAAGAGAAAAAAATTTCGAAACAAAACAAAATCATACATGGCACCAATCTTTTAAGATTACAAAGTCATACAAGCTTATTTTTGAGTTGCTACTAAAACACTTAAATAAATAATGATTCTAGATGGTAAGACACGGTGGACGTGCGGCCTGGATATTGATGTTTCGATCACAAGCTTGAAGCGTTGTTTCTAAAGGTCAATAGCTCAATCCAGAGATAGTGAACATGGTAGGACTCGTTTAGTGAGCAATGAGAACTCCATCACCGAGATGTATGTTTTCAAGGCTCTTGAGATCCAATTTTGGTCCATGCACCAGAGCAATAGAAGGAGCGTACCAATGTACTCAGCTAGCAACAAACTTATGAACCAAACATGACTCCAAGTGTTAATAAAAGCCGCCCACAACCTCATGCATACCCAAAAGTAAACAAGAAGGGTTAAGGCTAGAATTAACAAAAGGGATCCTACCTATTCCTGTGCATTACAACCTACAACATTATTCATACAAGTATTAAAGTAGAAAGACAAAAATAAAACACAATTACATCATATACAAAGTCATGGTTTAACTTTACAAATATAAACATATAGACATATATACAATGCAAATTTCGACAATTAAAAAGATCGAGGATCCCGAAGGATCCCCGGCAACGGCGCCATTTGATAAGACGTATTTGCACACGCATCAATTAACCCTGTCAACAAATCAATCGTAGTATAAAGCAAGCATGGATCGTTCTAAACCGGGGATCCAACTACAGGGTAGATCCATCTAATCTAATGTAAATGTCAAAATAAGCACATAGGGTTAAAGGTTTTATGAATTCGGAACAAACATTAAAAATAAATCCTAAATTACTTCTATACATATATACATGTGATCAACCAACAATCATGCAAACTCAACCAAACAACCATGCAAGAATAAAGAAGACAATCTCTAATCTCATTTAAGTCTACACCGTGAGCAAATATACAACCTAAATTTGATATGCACATAAGTTCCTACGTGGTTCCTATGACATAGACCAACTTAGAATTAGACTACGGATTTCATTCAACATCGCGACACAACAAGCTCGGCTACGTGCTCTACTTATCGGTCACACACATAAACTAATCATGCAATTACGTATCACATAAAGAATCGATGTGTTTAAGTACAAGTCCAAATCAAACATAGGTAGAAAATCGGTGAAAAACAAAGACAATGCAACTTATCAACTACGTGTATCAAAGTCGAACTTTGGATGATTAACACATGCAATATCAACTACTTGTATCAACTACACATGATAATGGAAAAATGCACCGAAAATCTTAAAGTATTTAGACATAAAACTCACGGCATATAACCTAAAATCATTGATTAAAAATTGAAAACTTTAATTCAAAACATGGCTCAAAAGTACTTCTATCTCATAGACAAGAATCGAAATATACTTAAGCAAAAACCTAAAACAAACATCAACAAGAACAACACATATCAATCCGAAAATAGAAGATGGAATTCACTCTCAAAATATCCCTACGTGTTCTATTCTTCGAGTGAGCGGAATCCTAGGCTCTGTGCTTTGGACAAATGCTGAAGGTGGGATCGGATTGTAGTGTTTGGAGGTTGATGGAGTTTCGGCAAAGGCTTTGGTGTTATTTGCACGGGTTGATGATGATCTTCTGTCCTTGAAGTCGTGCTTTATATAGAGGAAAAACCCTAGAGAAGTCAGCCACAAAGCCTAAACCAAGTTGGTTTAGGATTCCTAGTTCTTCTCAATTTCGGCAGAATGACCTCCTTCTGATGATTACGTCATAACTTCCTCTAGAAAATAGATATTGAGGTGATTCCAATTGATTTGGAAACTAGACTCCCGTAGCTTTCTATCCATATCTGGCACGTTTTCTGATTCATTGTGAGCTGTCCTGGAGAGTCCGTTGAAGTTGGCAGACGTGCACAGGAATTCTCCCGATTTGATCCGGATTTTCAAGGCTTGAAATTCTGCCGAATTTAGATATTCTTCTACATATTGGACTTGGTTTAGACCTCTCCTTCATGGACTCGGCTTCGAGGAAAGATGGAATCCTGATCAAGACATGAATCCTGAGTAAACAAGGATTTCCAATACTTAGCACAATTTCAACACCAAATTATTCAAATCCGAAAATACTATGTATTCTAACACTAAAACCTACATATTTCTAAATTAAGCAATTATTCTACACTAAACACAAATATAAAGCTAAAATAACTAAATAGGAGTTAACAAAGGGTAAATAAATGGTATAAACATATTAAGAACGTCACACTTTGTGCTTCTATCAAATCTCTCCACAATCGCTTCTCCAAAGTGTGAGGTTCCGACACCTCGTCACTCCCAATGCACAAGGTTGCAATACCTATCAGCATAATATCACCATAGATAAGCCAACTGTGGCGAGTACGCTCCCCGGAACATGGCGACACTTAGCCAACCGTGCCAACACACTCCCTGGGCACACGTCATCTATCATCTATCAGCCACCCGGGACGAGTCTATAAACACTCCTCGGCACGTGACGTCTACAAGTCACCAAAGTGCTCAAGGCACTCCCCGACACATGACATTCCTCACCTCTCGAACACACCATAATCTCTCCCAGCACTGGGGGACTTGCGCAACAACCTTATATGCCGATACTTACCACGCCTCCGTGATACTTGCCATGCCTACTCAGTACCCCCACCATAATGACACTCACCACGACTCAGCGACACTCTCCCTGCCTCATCGGGCACCCTTACCACGCCTCATGGCGTGCTCTTGGTACACTTTGGCAATACCTGCCTTGTCCCATCGACATCTTGGCTACGCTTCCTAGCGTGCTCTCTGCATCTTTGCCACGCTTCCTAGCGTGCTACTCGCTATGTCACACATTCCTCGACAACTCTTTACATGCCTTATCGGCACCATCATTATGCCCTAAGTGGCACCTATCGCCATGCCTCACCCTATCGGCACCATCATTATGCCCTAAGTGGCACCTATCGCCATGCCTCAGCGGCACTTCCTCCTTGCCTCGAAGGCACCCTGGCCATGCCCAGCGGCACCATCGCCATGCCCCAACAGCACTCCTCGCCACACCTCGATGGCACACCTGCCTCAGTGGCGAAATGGTGAACTACGTTTGGTTTGATCCCATAAACGGGTACGTAGGCACTCTAGCACTCACCTAGAGGCAACCACAAAATATGTCACCACAATCTCCCCTTGGAACACATACATGCTGGAATAGCTCAGCTAGCTAGAGCATATAGCTGATACAAATCAAAGGCTACTAAACGCCTAAGGCATACAAACATGCCGGTACTCGCTACCCACGTGAGATGCTCACCAGAGTTCCCACAGCTGGCACTGAGCGGTACCTAAACTTCGACCCCGATCGCCCTACAATCTCCTGACACTACACAAGAGCAACGGTCCTGGTGTCCCACATTCATTCCATAGCGTGACAGAGCTATACCCGACTTAAAGGAAGCCAGTCCATCCCCTCCCTTGCATGGGGACTTGGGGGACTGGGGACTGGTTATGTCTCCACTAATAAGGCTCGTAATCCCGATACTCTATCAGATAAAGTCTCCACCCAAGAGAGTCTCTTGACCGCAGACTTGGGGACTTGTTAATACATCATATGTGATAGATAGAACATCGGTCCTACTCGCCTAAGAAGACACATATTGTCACATAAAACAGGCTTAGGCCTTAACTAAGCCCAAGAAACCTACACTCTTCCTTGAGGGCATAATAGTAATACACTCTCCAGTAATGGCAAAATAGTACTTTTAGGGTGCATCTTAGGGTGCATCCACCTTATCTCTATAAATACATGTTTTCACCCCTCATTTGGGTAAGTCTCCATCTCCACCCTATTCATATCATATTTCTACTCTCATGTGGCTGACTTAGGCATCGGAGGGTCGAAGGCCGGCAAACCCGGTCTTACCTCTCATGCCTTTTGCTCATGATTGACAGGTTATGGGTCTTGAAGATAGTGTTCTTCCCGCATTCTGTGTGATTCATCCCCTCAAGAATCACGCTGAAACATGTTATTTATGCTATTACATGGTTTGATTGATATTGAATTGCTGGTGACATTGGATGCATTTGTGATATTGGATTATTTGGTATTGGGTTGTTTGGTATTGATTGGTTTGGCATTGAGTTGCTTGGTATGAGTTGAATTAAATGTTGGATGATGTTGAATCGACCATAACATGTTTATAATTGAAAGCATGTATTTTGTTAATTTATTTTGAAATTGAGATTACATGATGTCATGGGAAAGAGGTGAGATTAGAAGTGGAAAGGAACATGAGAGTTAGGATTATATGGGATTTTGTTATTAGGAAAACCATTTATGTAGTTGAGTTTTCTCATGGGGCATCCAAGATCTATGATTAGCCCACACGTGCACAAGTTTGGGGAAAGTAGGCCCCTTCGATAGAGGACATCGATAAAAAGATCTTATCGGGTTTCGGGTTTGGAAGGCTATGAGTATAACAAGACGACTAATAAATAGAGATATTTTATTCGAGGGTGAAGTGAGGTGTGGGGTGAGAGTCAAGTTCATATTGCATATATATATTCCTGATATGTCATGTTTGTTTGCTTTTCTTTGAAGTTAATGTTATATGTGTTTAACAATTTTAACTAGCCCTATTGAGTGTAGCTCACCCTTAATCAAACTCATTGCAGGTGTGGACCTTGAGGCTGCAAGTATAATATATTGTAAATTAAGAATTTTCAAGTTTTTGTTTGTAATTAGGGCTTGAATAAAGAATAGTCGTTTCGAAAAGAAACGTTATTCTTGTTTGTTTATTGTTTGTTTGTAATGTTTAAAACAAGTGTGTTTTAAGTACCTTCTTATTAGGTTGTAATTTCAATAAAGGTTTGAAGGTTATGTTTTCTATGTCATGTAATGATATCAGTCTCATTTTAATTATGGATTTTAAACTGTCTGTAATTAAAGTGTGATTCACTCCTTAATTCGAGGTTAAACCTTTACTCGAGTTGGGGTGTGACAGATGTTTAGATATGTAAGTAGCCCCAGGGTGCCAGCAGCGCACCCATGGCATGTCAGGGGGGCCTGCATGCGCGTCCCAGGGTGGACCTCGGGGCGCGCATGTAGACACCCCTGGCTTGTAGTTCTTGTGTATCGAAAGGCTGTAGTTCTTGTGTTTGATTTGTCTTTGAATGTGTGTTACAGTTGAGGCATAGCTTCTTGTGAACTTGTATAAAATAGTGTTACTTATTGCCACATTGTTTGTAGCTTGTACACCAATCCAGTGTGTTTATTACTGCGTTGTCTGATGATAATCGTTCATATAGACAACATATATGTAGCCCGCACTTGTGTTACTTCTTATATATATAAAGACATATTTACCTATTCTTAGCAGGCGTTTGATCCAGTAGTAGTGTATTAAAGTTATCTGAAATTGTGCTTAAAATGGACATGAATTATTATACTCATGTTATAAGTTCTATAAATCACTTACAGTTTTATGTATTTCATAAACTTTCAAGCCTAGCATCATTTGCAATTATGAAATTTTTTTTGTACTTTTTCCTCAAGTTTATTATGGAAATGTTGAGTTGCATGTTTTGTTTATTAATTGATGTATTTTAAATGCAGAATGACATGGTTGATGAGGTCAATAAACGAAAGAATGTATTTAAGGAACAACATCCTGACGCGACGGAGGAGGAGATTATGGAAAGTGTTCAGTCCCAACAAATTGAGGTGTCGGGTACGGTGCTCAAAACTTGGAAAGGAAAGGAGATCAGAGGGATGGGACGAGGAGGCGAGCGAGACTTGAGCCATTCTTCAAATGGTTCCATATCATGTAGTCGTCCTCCTAGAGTTGATGAGTAGCAACTCCAAGAGGTGCAGGAGCGCTATGAGCATAAACTAAAAGAATCAGAAGAGCGGGCCCAACAGCAAATCCAAGAGGTAGCAGAGTGCCCTACGTGCCAAGTCTATGTATAGTGCTGTGCAGTCCCAACCATGTCATTCTCCTGTTGCAGCCATATATGAGCACCTATGTATGCCACCTCCTCGTCCTCCACAATCTTTTCCTCCTCCACAAGTTTCCCCATAGAACAATGATGATAGAGGCGACAACATAGGATTGGACGAGAATGCCAATTGGCATTATTGATTTTGTAGTACTTCATTCATAGTTTAGCTAGATTGTATGAACAATTTTCTACGTACCTAGTTCATTAATTATTTTGTATATATGAACTCTAGTTATCCTGATCAATATATGAATATGTTTTCCAAATCCAGTGCTTCCGGTATATATGTATCTGTATATGTTTGATTATTGTTACTGATTTGTAATTTTTGGACACAGTGAATAAGGTGAAAAAAAATTACAATTTTTTTACCCTAAATAAAAGAGGAAAATGCACTGTCGGTACCCCAACTTTTGTGGTACGGTCAAAGTGGTACCCATACTTTAAAAACTATCAATGTGGTACCCAAAATTCTATTTCGCTACCAAGGAAAGGCCTGAGGCCAATTTTCGTAACTATGCCGTTAGTTTGCTGATGTGGATGACAAAAATAACCTTCTAATTCCCCAAAACTGTTTTTCCTTCAAAATCTTTAAAATTGAATCTTGGATTTTCATCCTGGGTATCACATTGATCAGTTCAGTAAAGTTTAGGCATTGTTGTTGTGTTTATCTGCTGACAATAAATACTATGCAATAGCTGAAAATGTAACATAGAAATTCAAACATAGAACCAAAAAGGGTTGCCAATATCACTGAATTAAAACCATTAAAACCAACATCAGTTCAACATGAGAAACATATTATGCATTAGAATTCAAGCTTATTTGGTTTCCAAAAACTCAAGGAACCAGATTCTTTGTAAAAAATTGATTCTTAAACATGAAATACTATGCAATAGCTGAAAATGTAACATAGAAATTCAAACATAGAACCAAAAAGGGTTGCCAATATCACTGAATTAAAACCATTAAAACCAACATCAGTTCAACATGAGAAACATATTATGCATTAGAATTCAAGCTTATTTGGTTTCTAAAAACTCAAGGAACCAGATTATTTGCAAAAAATTGATTCTTAAACATGATGAAGTACACATTATGTTTCTCTAATTTAAAAGTTAGCACATTCACTTTTTTTAGCACCCCTTGCTCCATGATTTTAGCTGCTTTGAGTAGGAGGTTGTGTTGAGGCCGGCTTATGCATTACCATTTCCAGCATAACTACCTTTCATTGCCAACTTCATTTACTTCCATCCCTTTCTAGACTTTATGATCTGGTCCTCGATAGGTTTTGATTCCTTAGGTGGGGCTAGTGCCCTTTGGACCTGTGGAACAGAAACAAGACATTTCTAACACAATTCAACAACCACATTTGGCTTCACAATTCAACAAGACATTTCCAACACAATTAAACTTCTAGCAACTTAACATAACCACTCCAATGTTTCAAAAAGAAACACACAAAACTTGCAACTTAAGTAGCTAAATTAGATTACCACAACGACAGCTAATAGAAGATAACAAGTAAAAAAAGTTCTGCACTACTAATGTTCAGCCAACTTTAAGCATACCAAAACCATCATCTCTAACTTCAATTTGAGAAAACAATTACATGTATAAGAACGTTATAGTCTAATCTATATATCTATATACAGTCGGGATCACAGACGGACATCCGCAAACCTGTAAAAGTACGGACGTCCCTGCTTTTGCAGCGATCAAGCGCTGGCGACGTCCCTTCTCTTGCCGGACGGACACCAGAGGCATCCCGGACCTGTTTAACATGAAGATGAAGGCCATGGAGATCGGAGTTGAAGGTCTGGGCAGCAATCTCCACCCAAAACTTCAGACAACATCAATCTCGGCTGCAAACTTGTATTCGGCAAGTCTGCCGGCAAGAGGAAGCTCACGATCGAGGTCTGGTGTCTGTCCGAGAAGAGAAGGGCCATCGCCGGAGCTTGATCGCTGCAAAAGCAGGGACGTCCGCACTTTTACGGGTTTGCGGACGTCCTCTTCTGATCCTGTCTGATCTATATAATATCATACCAAAAAGAGTAAGAATCATAGGCAAACACTAAGACTAAAAGCAAAGGAACAAAATCAGAAAAGTGCCTAACTGAAATTCTGACCTGAAAAGTCTTTGGTCAAAAACAATATGGTTCAACTGGGAATCAAAGCTTGGTGTCTTCATGACATTTGAAATAGACATCCTAAATATCAATCTGGAACTAGAATCGCATAAAAAAGATTTTCTTACAATTACTTATGATTTTTCGAAGTTGAAGACCTGCATCAGGAAAATCATTGATTTTGACTCGAACCAAGTTTCCTCTTTTAAAGATGATTCCCAGTAGGTAACAACAAATAAAAACCCAATCCTAATGCTTTACTTCCTACCAAGATGATCCTCCATAACAAGAAGCATAAAAACCAGAAAGAATTATCTATAGTATTACAATATACCTAATAAACACAACATATAAGTTGACAAACACAACAACTTATCATATCAAAAACAAATACCTAAGAACTCTATAGAAACTCATCTTTTCTGCAAGAATTGACTAAGTGACCAACATGGTTTACAAAGGAATAACCAATTGATCAAGAACATAAAAGATGCAGACCTGAATTGTTCTTCCTAGAATTTTGAACTGAGATATATGAATTACATGCACCAAGAATACATCCAATGCAAGAACAGGACTGTAGCCAGGAGAGAGACCCTGGTAATATGGAGTTGCTGAGGACGTAAGAGCCTTAGCAACCAATATTCCTAATGTGGCTTGCATACCAAGAACAGCAGCACCCATACCTAAAAGGTTTAGTCCAATGCCATTCCTTAAGCTTTTGATTACATTGGATCTTTCTAAGCATATAATAATTGGAATAGAAGCTAATTTCATTCAATAATGACTCAATTAGACGAGACTTGTAGAAGAACTTCACATCATGACATTAAGTGCAAAGTCCATGCAAAACTTCACATCATAACATCAAGCATAACAGAAAAAACCTAATTGATCAATATCAAGAAGGCACACACAATTCAGTCATAAAGGCATTAGATTTCCCAACAATTAACAACACTTTTCATTAGATTATTCACTTCAATCAACCAATTTATATAGCAAAATCCGACATACGCATCATGTCAAGACCCACCCCGAATTTCACTCTGAAACCTGAAGTAAATCTTGCGGGGACCACCTCCAAGGAAAGTTTACCGAAAATTCGGCATAACCTCTCTTGAAAATGGACAACCCTTCCTAATAATACATGTATACACTTCTGAAAATCCAAATCCAACCTTAAACTCCTGGAGCCTTCGTGCTCCCCCAAAATACAACATCTCCCAAATTATATACTAACTTTAAAAAAAGCAAATCTCACAACCAACAACCACATATTAGAGCTCTCAACTCATACACTGGCAAAAACATGACTAGCTCCGGCTAGTCTCCAAAACTTTATAAAATAGAGTCTCTCAGGCTAAAATATAAATATATATGTATATATCTACACACGTCCATACTCCTTGTATAAATTCTTATGAAAATATAAGAAAATAGAAATTCATACAAGGCTACTACGCTCACGTCTAACGCTCACGTCACGCCTTAATGCGGTGCTACACTACGCCATTAAGGTGGACGGACGGGTGTATAAATATGTGCTCATACCCCCTATATGAATTAGATACTCGTATAGGGCTACTACGCTCGCGTCTAACGCTCACGTCACACCATAATGTGGTTATATACTACGTCATTAAGGTTGACAGACACATATGGCTAGCTAGCATTTATATAATACTCTCCTCATAAATATCCATATACATATCCATCGAAAATCTCATTTTCGGTAACTCTCCAAAATAATAAAAATTGCCAATTATAAAAGAAGCTATAAACGTATGGCTCCACCGAAAATCTCATTTCCGGTAACTTTTCAAATAGCGAAGTTAACAAATAAAATATGAATAATCACTCTCGAAAATACTTTGCAGAAATCAATCGTAAAAGGAAATTATTCCACAAATTAAGTATCAATAATATAAAAATCAACCATCATTAAATATGAGACCATCACATGCATTTAATTTAAACAAACGTCCACTCATTGTATCAGGCCTTAGCCTTCCAATGCTCGCAATACTCCTCGAGCGCTGCCTTCAACTATTCACACTCTCTAGCCAATGGTAAGCGCAAAAGCACCTACAAAGATACCCTATTATCAAATCAATTATATCGATGTAGTAAACGGCAAATAAGGGTTATTACCCGCAGAGGATTGGTGATACTAAGACTTAAACACACAAGAGACACAAACAGACGCGTAAACCAGAAATCTGGCAGACTCGACCTAGGAGCAGAAACCTAATTAATTAGCTAATCTAGACTCAACCAAAAATTATGAAATTAAATACGTAGTAACTAGACACAGTGGCGGACTACCACACAAATTTTGAGGGTATTCGGAGTTGATTTCATTGGTGAAAAAAATAGATAAAACAGAAATACTGCTGAAAACAGAATATTAAAAAGTGAATATAGA
The DNA here is from genome assembly GCA_010134655.1 of Fragaria nilgerrensis. NCBI lineage: Eukaryota > Viridiplantae > Streptophyta > Magnoliopsida > Rosales > Rosaceae > Fragaria > Fragaria nilgerrensis. The sequence continues at coordinate 10,257,530 of CM020977.1, forward strand.
TGTAAATATGAGAGAAACAATAGGTAGGAACTTCTCTCCACCACTAGACACGCTTCAATCACCCCAAAAAATGTCAATGACTAAAGATGAATGCACTCACAGTTAAGCCAATGTCGTTAGGTCATTAACCGTATTACGTTCTCTTACTTGTCATGTTAAGTGAAATGTCGGTATCGACTTAACTATATTCTCAATTAATTGATCTATGAAATGTCGGTATCTAGACCAAAATAACTGAAATCATGAAGATCTAAGAACGTTTGAGTAGCAACAAAGAATCTAAGGTCAATGTCGGTAGCCTTAGATCACCAAGGAATCACTTCACACAAGTACCTGGAAAGAACTTGTTATCTCTCATAGAATATGCAACGATATGTCAGTCATAAATACATTCAAAATAATAAACCCTAAAACATGCATCAAGGTGTCGACTCAATGAAACATGCAATAGAATTATCAATGAACAATCAGTGAAGAAATTCTCATCTAAAATTATATAAATCAATTGGGGTTCGAAATCGAAGACATATCTAGGGCTTTGATAAGCCCCTAACTACTAAGGAGTTTAGTTACACATAATCTTAATTAAGAACATCAGAGAATACATGGAAGATGACCTAAGGGTGGAGAAGAAGAAAACTTGATTGAAGAAGATCTTTGCCGATCGAATTCTTTTTCTCTCCGTTCTTTCTTCTCTTTCTCTCTCTTTTTTCTCTCCCTGGTTCGGCTCCTCCTCCCCTTAGAAATAGGTTAGTTAACCTATATCTCACGTCCATCACCAATCCAACTAGGATTAGGGATCCTAATTAAGCCCAATTATCTCCTTTTCTTTGTTTGACTTCAAAACACCTAAAAACAAATAAAGTTAATTAAAAATAAGAAAACATCACAAAATAACTAAGTAATAAGAATAATTAGCATGATAAAAGTCGCACAAATATGCGACTATCAAAATACCCCACACTTAGCTTTTGCTAGTCCTCGAGCAAAACACTAAACTAAGACTCTGAAAAGACTCAACAATAGCACAGACTACAAAACTCTAATGCCCTTAACACTTTGTCTCGGCAATCTCCCTAACATTGCAACACCAAGATCACATGATAATTCAGTTCAATCCACAGAATTTCGAAGGTTAATGTCAATACATGACACACATGTAACATGTAGGACGAAGACATAATCATGGTGAATGTAAAGCTATAGCATGCAGTAAACAAGTTAAGATTCAACCTCACATGGTATGCTATAAGTGTTTCTCTAAACATATGTCTAAGGTTTTCACTCAACTCAATTACTTGCCAAATGGACTGAACCATATGCTTAGCTCTTGTGACTTATCTCCACAGATCAAAGGCTGCCTATCTTGAGGATCAAAAAGGATTTTATAAGGTTGTAATGGGGTTAAGCTCATAGGTTTATAGAACAAAAGGGATATGGAATTCAAACAAGTTCTAAAACCTAGTAAAGCATCAATGAAGAGGCTTTTTCGAACTCTACAATCATTGAAGCATCTTCACCATTGAATTCTTCCAAATATATCACCATTGTGGCCGAATTTCATCTTGTTGGGTCTTCACCTCGTTCTTTTCATCTACAGTTAACCTGGGGTATCAAGCTAGACATCACAAAAGAACAAATATTTTTTTCGTCGATTTTCTCTCTTTTTTAATTTTTTTAATACAACACAACTGGCTTGATATCCCACCCTTATTCCTTTGCTTCATCTTCACAATCTTCCACCTTGGTCTTCATGTATATGCCTCATGTACAGCTCTACTAAGTTCTAGAACAAAGGTAGAGATATAACTATTCTAAGGTTCAAGGTTAAGGTTGTGCGGGTGATGGCAAAAAGACCATAATATAAGCTCAAAGTAGTTAACTAAGGGGTGCACATCTTGTGTACACAACATATGGGTCACAGGCTATATATGACAATGGTGGTAGCTCCTAAGTGCCTTTATCACTTCCCCAATCAAGATATATAATGACTATAAGTTTTGACAAGCACAAGAGCAAGTTCTAGTAATCTAGAGTCCATTAACTTAATCTGCGGCAAGCAATTGACACACAACAAAGAAAGCATGTAAAATCACATTTAGGCTCAATCGCTCATAGGTTAATGAATCTCAACCAAGTTTAAGCATGCTGAGAAATCTGTACCATGTTAACACATTTCTACATCCACTACATATTAACACATGCACCATATATCAAGATTAACCAAAGAAACTCAAATAACGTAGTCACATGTTTCACTTTTAGTCACAATTTTAGAAGATATAAGCACATCATAGACTAGTTAAGGGCCCTAAGACTCAAACAAGACTAAAAAACAATTTTTTTTTTTTAGCTAAACATAGACGCTAAAGATATCATATAAACCCCACCCCACACTTGAAATTTGCATTGTCCTTAATGTAAAAACGAAACCAAAGCATGCAATATATCAAACAAGTATGACGCATAATACATATGACATCGCAAAAACACACTAAACATGAAGAAAAATAACACAGGAGAAAGAATGAAGAATGCAAATCTGGAATCCAAGCTTCTCCATCAACATGGGTTGCCTCCCAAATAGCGCTAAGTTTAACGTCATCAGCAGACGGCACTCATAATCATTGCTCCACTGGCACTGGATCGCGGGGCTGTACTTCTTCCACATCTCTCACCTCTGCAGGCTCATAAAACGGTTTGAGCCTATGTCCGTTCACTTTGAACGTGTTCCCATTCTTCGTTTTTTACCTCGACTGCACCATGAGCAAACACATTAAGTATAACAAAAGGCCCATTCCACCTAGAACGAAGTTTACCTGGAAATAATCGTAGACACGAATTGAAAAGCAAGACTTTTTGTCCAACAACAAAAGATTTGCTTTTAATCATCTTATCATGAAACATCTTGGTTTTCTCCTTGTAGATTCTATTGGACTCATAGGCATTGTTGCGAATCTCATCTAGCTCATTCAGTTGTAACTTCCTATGAACACCGACATCATCAATATCAAAGTGAAACTGCTTAAGAGCCCAATATGCCTTGTGTTCAAGCTCCACCGGAAGATGACAGCCTTTTCCATAGACCATTCGATAAGGAGACATCTCAATCGGTGTCTTGTATGCCGTCTGTATGCCCACAACGCCTCATCTAAGCGTTGACTCCAATCTTTCCGGGTTGGTCCAACAGTTTTCTCAAAATTTGTTTTATCTCCCTGTTGGATACTTCTACATGCCCGCTCGTCTGAGGATGATAAGGTGTTGCCACCTTATGATGAACATTGAATTTCTGTAGCAAAGCTGCAAAAGACTTGTTACAAAAGTGGGAACCTCCATCACTGATGATGTACCTGGGAGTGCCAAATCTAACAAACAGTGATTTCAAAAATTTCAAAAAAACAGCAGCATCATTAGTACGAGTGGCCAATGCCTCCACCCATTTTGAAACATAATCAACTGCAAGTAGAATATAAAGATTTTGCTGAGAGCTAGGAAAAGGACCCATAAAGTCAATACCCCACACATCAAAAATCTCAACAACAAAAATTGGGTGCTGGGGCATCTGATCTCTAGGACCTAAGTTACCTGTGAGCTGACATTTGGCACATGATTTATGGAACTCATGCGCATCTTTGAACAAAGTTGGCCAGAAGAAGCCACTTTCAAGAACCTTTATTGCAGTCTTCTTTCCAGCAAAGTGACCTCCCTCTACATGTGAGTGACAAAAAGTGAGTACAGATTGAAATTCAGTTTCAGGAACGCACCTTCTTATCAACAAATATGGACAATGTTTCCATAGATAAGGCTCATCCCACACATAATGCTTAGCTGTCTTCACCAACTTGTCCTTTTGAGCTCTACTGTAGTCGCTTGGTACTCTTCCTGACACAAGATAGTTAACAATATCTGCATACCAAGGCTCGAAAACATTGAGAGCAAAAAGTTGTTCATCCGGGAAGCTATCGCGCAGAGGCAATGAGTCATCCTCTGTGTTAGATCCATGTGTGATCCTGTTCAGGTGATCTGCCACCACATTCTCAGTGCCTTTTTTGTCTTTGACCTCAAAATCAAACTCCTGAAGTAGTAACATCCACCTAATCAACCTGTTTTTGCATCCTGTTTAGTCATCAAGTATCTCAAAGCAGCATGGTCAGAGAAAAAAATAACTTTAGTTCCTAAGAAGTAAGACCTAAACTTTTCTAAAGCAAAGACCATAGCTAAGAGTTCCTTTTCTGTAGTTGAGTAATTTAATTGTGCATCATTTAAAGTCCTGGAAGCATAATAGATGACATGGGGAAACTTAGCTGGGCGTTGACCCAAAACAGCACCAATCGCATAATCAGAAGCATCACACATTAATTCAAAAGGTAAGTTCCAATCAGGTGCCTGTATGATGGGTGGGGTTGTCAGAAGCTCCTTGAGCTTGTTGAATGCCTTCAAGCACTCATCCGTGAAGTTGAAAGCTACATCTTTATGGAGCAGTGCACATAATGGTTGGGCTATCTTGGAAAAGTCCTTGATAAACCTGCGATAAAATCCTGCATGTCCAAGAAAAGATCTCACCTCCTTCACAGTTGAAGGATGAGGTAAAGTACGCACAATATCAACCTTGGCCTTATCAACCTCAATCCCCCTAGCAGATATCACATGTCCTAAAACTATACCTTGTTCTACCATAAAATGACACTTTTCCCAATTCAAAACAAAGTTAGTCTCAACACAACGTTTCAAAACCATGGATAAATAATGCAAACACATGTCAAAAGAATCACCAAAAACAGAAAAATCATCCATAAATACCTCAATGATTTTTTCAACCATGTTTGAAAAAATACTCATCATGCATCTTTGAAACGTTGCAGGCGCATTGCATAGGCCAAAGGGCATCCGCCGGTAAGCAAAAGTGTCATAGGGGCATGTAAAGGTGGTCATCTCCTGATCATCCTTGTGCATGGCTATCTAGTTGTACCCTGAATAACCATCCAAAAAACAATAATATGCATGACCTGCCAACCTTTCAACATCTGATCAATGAACGGGAAGGGGAAGTGATCTTTGCATGTGGTGGCATTGAGCTTGCGGTAGTCAATACACACTCTCCATCCTGTTTGCACACGTTGAGGCACCAACACATTCTCATCATTCTTTACCACTGTAATTCCTGAATGTTTGGGAACTACCTGCACAGAACTAACCCATTTGTTGTCAGAAATAGCATAAATTATACCTGCATCGCGGAGTTTAATCACTTCTTTCTTGACAACTTCCAACATGGGAGGGTTCAGTCGACGTTGAGCTTCTCTTGTTGGCTTAACTCCCTCCTCCAAATGTATCTTGTGAGTACACAAAGTGGGGCATATTTCCTTGATATCTGCTACTATACATCCAATTGCTTGCTTGTACTCCCTAAGAATAGACAACAGCTTATCCTCTTGCAACTGTGAGAGCTTTGAAGAAATTATGACCGGTAAAGTTTCACCATCTCCAGGAAAAACATACTTCGAATGCTTAGGTAGAGGTTTGAGCTCTAACTCGGGAGCTTTCTGAATAGATGGAGCAAGCACGTTAGTTGAAACCAGAAGAGAAATGAGTTTACGAGACATAGTTGTCATGTATGGCAAAGATTCAAATGCCTCCTCCATTACATAATACTCCTCCTCCATCTCAAGGTCTTCAGTTGAAGCAATCTCAAATACAGGCTCAAAGTCGACAAGTTGAGGAATTTCCTCAACAGATTGAACCGGTTGTGTTGGAACTTTCTTTTTACCAGCCATTTCGATGACTTTTCGCATGGGATCCTCCTCCAATGAGTACTGAATGAACTCCTGCACAAAACTCTCAAAAACATCAATAGAACAACAAGAGTACATATCATCAGTATTTGGGTGCTTGAGGAATTCAAAGATGTTGAACTGGATATTTTCTCCAGCTACTTCCATGCTAAGTGAACCTTCATAACAATCAATTTTGGTACGAGCTGTTCTTAAGAATAGTCTACCAAGAATCAATGGTATCTCAGAGGGCATCTGTTCACCTTCCATCTCTAATACAAAGAAATCCACTGGAAAAATCAAATCACCAACTTGCACTAACACATCTTCTATAATACCTCTAGGGTAACAGTTAGATCGATCAACAAGTTTAATGGTTATCCCAGTAGGTAAAAGTTCTCACATATTCATTCTATCATACACGGCATTGATACAGATTACTAGGCGGAATACTACTAATAGCGGAATTATTAATAATACTGAAACACACAAGGAAATGTAGGTTCGAAGAAATATAGCTTCTCTTATTATTGTGCAAAGGTACAATGTTTATTTTCTGAATCCTTCCCTCACAATAACTCTAAACAGGTCTATCTCTCTGTTTCGCTCTCTGGTCTAAACAGATGTTGTCTTTGTTTCACCCTGGTGTCTAGAACTAAGCTAGACACCTCTATTTATAGAGTTTAAATCTCTATAGATCCTTATCTAACTTGGAGAGTACTCCTTAACTAAGTTAGACAACTAATCCCAAACTAAGTTGGAAAACTATTCCCCTAACAAGCTAGAAAAGTTATTTCCTTAACTAACTTGGAGAAGGAATCGGCTAATCCCTAAAAGGCTAGGATACACCCGTATCATGCTCCCCCTTTTAGGAACTTAAACTCCGTTTAAGTTAAAACTGGAGATTAGGATTCTCAAGAGTTCCCTTCTCTTTGCTGAACCATTTAGCCTTGCTTGGAACCTGACCTACACGCCCAATGTGGAACACTGTTCGCTCCCCTCGACGTGTCATAGCCACTTGCTGCTCCAAAATGCAATCTACTAGCAATGGATCCTCGTTAAGGCGCTCTTTACTCAGCCTTAACCAAACTAAGTCGCTATTACCAAAGTTACAAGGTACCCGATGTTTACCATGTCTAGCCTTGTACTTTGCTTGTGACTTCTTCAATTTTGACTTCTCAATATCTTGACTTGAGTGCTCTTCATGTGGACGTGTCAACAAGACAAATTTCCTACAAGCATTGACTAATCTTTTAGCCTGAGTCACTGCTACCAAGCTTGCCTCTTGTGGCAGGGAAATCGCTCGAATAACAAACTGTTGTTCATCCTTCTTGAATGTATACCTCTGGGCTCTCCTGTCATAGATAGCATATCTATCCCACAAGTAGGGATTACCTAATATAACCTGACAAACATCCAATGACACCACATCACATGTCACTTCATCGATGTAAGACTCATGAAGTGCAAACTTGAATGTGCATTGGTTGGTTACACTCATCCCGCCTGCTTCCTTTTGGATCCATCCCAACGGATATGGTTTCGGATGTCTGACTGTCTTGAGACCTAGCTTCTGAACCAAGGATTCCGAGATAAGATTCATCTGACAAGCCGGATCCATAATGGCATTAACCAAACTGGTCTTCACCTGTAACTTAACAACAAAGAGCTGCTCCTTGGGGTCTACTTCATCCGTTACAGGCTGCTTATTTCCTGCCATAAGATTGAGCTTTGCATTTGGTTTTGTCATCCCTGGTACTTCCTTTGGCTCCTGTGTGGTCAAAGCGACTTTCTTTTTCTCCTCCTTCTGCCTTAACCCTCTTGGTTTAAGGTGAGGATACTTCACCCAACACTTATCCACCACATGGCATGTTCCTTCACAGTGATTGCAAACCAAACATTCTTTCCCATCAAACTCACCACCCTCATGCTCCTTCTTTTTGACAGAGGAACCATTGGACTTACCCACAGATTGCTTTCCATCTCTTTCTGTTACATTCTTCTTATATTTGCCCTCAATGACAATGGCTTTCACGCTGGCTTCTGCAATAGTTTCCACCGTGAATAATTTCAACTCCTTCTGGATATACTCACTCAGACCCGCCACATATTTCATGAACACAGAATACTCCTTCAATGAAATATCCAAAACCATAGCTTGATTCTGGAATTCGGTGGTGTATTCTTGTACGGATTGATTGAATTCTTGACGCAAGTTGTACCACTTGCACCATCTTTCTTCTAGAAAACCGACTGGATAGAACTGCTTCCTAAGCAACTCCTTGAACTTCTTCCATGACATTGCCTCTCCGTCACTATTTTTCTTATAGGACTTCCACCAAGTCAATGCATGAGCCGATAGTTTTAGAGTTGCAAAGAGAATCTTCTCCTCTGACGAGTGGTCATAAAGAGTAAAATAAGTCTCTAGACGCTCAATCCAATCGTCTAGTTTCTCTACGTTGACGCTCCCGTCATACATAGGGATTTCAACTTTGAAATCGATCTTCAGATTCTGAAAAGAACCCTTGCCTCCTTGATGCGAAGTTTTGCTGGTGTCGTCTGTTTCCTCATCCGAATCTGCTTCATCCCTTTCGTCATCTGAAACATAAGTCTTGTTCTTCGGCGTCTCCAAAGGTTCGACTTTCTTCTCCTGTTTGATGAAATTGGCCAGTTCTGCAAGAGTAGAACTTATCGACGCCAACTGCTTCTCTACCGCATCAAGTCTCTCTTTGTCTGTTCTTTCGTCACCCATCCTCTTTTCTCTTGCCCTCCTGGTTTTTTCCCAAGAAACAAGAACCTTGCATAGCTTTCTGTGTTGCGATCGAGTAAGGACCACAAACCACAGGAACCCCCTCGCAGAATCGATGCGCTCTTGATACCAACTTGATACAGATTACTAGGCGGAATACTACTAATAGCGGAATTATTAATAGTACTGAAACACACAAGGAAATGTAGGTTCGAAGAAATATAGCTTCTCTTATTATTGTGCAAAGGTACAATGTTTATTGTCTGAATCCTTCCCTCACAATAACTCTAAACATGTCTATCTCTCTGTTTCGCTCTCTGGTCTAAACAGATGTTGTCTTTGTTTCACCTTGGTGTCTAGAACTAAGCTAGACACCTCTATTTATAGAGTTTAAATCTCTATAGATCCTTATCTAACTTAGAGAGTACTCCCTAACTAAGTTAGACAACTAATCCCAAACTAAGTTGGAAAACTATTCCCCTAACAAGCTAGAAAAGTTATTTCCTTAACTAACTTGGAGAAGGAATCGGCTAATCCCTAAAAGGCTAGGATACACCCGTATCATGGGCATATGGCATTAAATTTATGGAGGCACCTAAATCAAGAAGAGCACTAGCAAACCTGTGATCATCAATAGTGCATGGAATATTGAAACGTCTCGGATCACCTAACTTTAGTGGCAACTTTCTTTGCAGTACAGCGGACACCCTCTCACTCAAGGCAACTATTTCAGTTCCTTTGAATTTTCTCTTTGTAGTGCACAAGTCCTTGAGGAATTTTGCATACTGAGGAATCTGCTTGATCACATCCAACAATGGAATATTCACCCCAACCTTCTTGAAGATGTCTAGGATCTCCTTGTCCTTTTCCTCTTTCACTTGTTTCTATAACCTGCTAGGAAAAGGCACATTAGTGATAATCAAAGGGGAGGTTAAGGGACATACCGTGGCTGGTTTCGATCTTGACTCAATTTTTGTTCTAGGTGCATTCTCAACAGGTTGAGAGAATTCCTCAACGGATTGGGTTGGGGTGCCTAGACTGACTTTTGATGGCTCCTCAGGTACAATCTGCTCTAATACAGCCTCTTCCCACTTTCTTCTTGGCTTCTTGACCACTGGAACTGCATCCACCACCTTCCCACTTTTCAAAACCATTGCATTGACTTCATGTTGACCCTTAGGATTAGGAAGAGTGTTGCTGGGAAGATGTCCTGGGTTGACTTGAGCAAGAGTTTGTTGGATTTGGCTCACTTGGCTCTCTAACAAGTCAATTGCCTTCCCTTGTTGCTGAGTGGTGGACTTGATCTCTTGGCGGAAGGCACTGCTTTCCTCTCTTTCCTTTTTGCTATCAAACATCATTTGTTGCATCATAGCTTCCAAAGTTAAAGTTCATGTTGATGTCTAAGCTGGAGCCTGTTGTTGTTAAGGCACACGTCTTTGGCCAAATCGCTGCCCATCCCCAACAGGTTGTCTTTGTTGGAATCCAGGTGAAGTAGTTGGAGGATTGAGCACATTATTGCTTCGGTAGCTAAGGAAGGGATAATCTCTATTCCCATTATATGTGTTGGGCTGCTGATAAACAAAATTCAAATCCTCCTCTTGGGTGTCTTCCTCAACTGCTCTGCACTTAGGACAATCTTCTGCAAGGTGGTTGTTAGCTGAACAAATAGTACACACCACTTGAGATGCAGCAACGGTTGCTTTCTTATTCACCTTCATAGCACTAGCAATTAAAGCAATGTCATTCTCCATAGAACTCAATCTCTTCTCTATGGCTCCATCTATGGTAATGGCATTCAAGGATCTTCTGCTGGCACCCATAGATCGATCTCTGGACTGAAACTGTCTTGAATTATCTACTTGATTCTCCACAATTTCCTTAGCTTCAGCTCCCGTCTGATTCCACCAATTTCCTCCACAAGCCGAATCAAGTTTTTGTCTGTTGAGTGAATCAAGTCCTTCATAGAAGTACTTCATTTGAGTGTTGAGATCAAACTTGTGATGGGGGCATTGGCGTAGTAGACCCTTAAATTGACTCCACGCTTCATGTAATTCATCTCCATCTCTCTGCCTGAATGTACTGATCTGCTTCTTTAAATTCTTGGTGCGAGAGGCTGAATAGAATTCCTTCATAAATGCAGCACACATATTGTCCCATGAGTCAATAGATTGGGAAGCCAATGAGTTGTACCATGTTTTGCTTGCTCTTTCAAGGAAAAAGAAAACAGAATAAGTTTCACAACATTCTCATCCACCGCCGCTGACTTCTGTATTCTGCACAATGCTGTAAACTCATTAAGATGGTCTTGTGGGTCTTCAGTTTGAGTGCCTCTAAAGTGTGGTAGATTCGAAATCAGAGATGGGGGAATTGAGTAAGCCCCTAAATCGTCTGGTAGCACAACTGGTGAATCTGCTGCACCTGTTCCCGGAATAAAGGACTCCTTAAGTTTCGCGGCCATTGGTCTTGGTGATGGTGGAGGTGTTGGAATATATTGCTCTTCCAGTTCCTTGATCTCTGAATCAGAATGGTGTTCAGGCTCAGAATCCTCACCACCACTGTTACTCGTGTTCACCTGTAGTCTCTGATGTTTCCTGTTTTGTTTTGCCGCTCTCTCAATCTCTGGATCAAATAACAGTGGTTCAGAGCTTGTAGAGTGACGAGTATGCATACACAATACTCCTGCACACAAGCATAGACGTAAGACTCAAAAGAAAAATAAAGTAAACAAAGCAAAACTAAAAACAAAAGACACTTTTAAGACTTAGAATTAAACAATCCTCGGCAACGACGCCAAAATTTGGTAGGTGCTTTTAGATACCCTATTATCAAATCAATTATATCAATGTAGTAAACAGCAAATAGGGGTCATTACCCGCAGATGATTGGTGATACTAAGACTTAAACATACAAGAGACACAAACAGACGCGTAAACCAGAAATCTGGCAGACTTGACCTAGGAGCAGAAACCTAATTAATTAGCTAATCTAGACTCGACCAAAAATTATGAAATTAAATACACAGTAACTAGACACAGTGGCGGACTACCACACAAATTTTGAGGGTATTCAGAGTTGATTTGAGTGGTGAACAAAAATAGATAAAACAGAAGTACTGCTGAAAACAGAATATTAAAAAGTGAATATAGATGTAAATATGAGAGAAACAATAGGTAGGAACTTCTCTCCACCACTAGACACGCTTCAATCACCCCAAAACAATGTCAATAACTAAAGATGAATGCACTCACAGTTAAGCCAATGTCGTTAGGTCATTAACCGTATTACGTTCTCTTACTTGCCATGTTAAGTGAAATGTCGGTATCGACTTACTATATTCACAATTAATTGATATATGAAATGTCAGTATCTAGACCAAAATAACTGAAATCATGAAGATCTAAGAACGTTTGAGTAGCAACAAAGAATCTAAGGTCAATGTCGGTAGCCTTAGATCACCAAGGAATCACTTCACACAAATACCTGGAAAGAACTTGTTATCTCGCAGAGTATTGGTGATACTAAGACTTAAACACACAAGAGACACAAACAGACGCGTAAACCAGAAATCTGGCAGACTCGACCTAGGAGCAGAAACCTAATTAATTAGCTAATCTAGACTCAACCAAAAATTATGAAATTAAATACACAGTAACTAGACAGTGGCGGACTACCACACAAATTTTGAGGGTATTCAGAGTTGATTTGAGTGGTGAACAAAAATAGATAAAACAGAAGTACTGCTGAAAACAGAATATTAAAAAGTGAATATAGATGTAAATATGAGAGAAACAATAACTAGAAACTTCTCTCCACCACTAGACACGCTTCAATCACCCCAAAACAATGTTAATGACTAAAGATGAATGCACTCACAGTTAAGCCAATGTTGTTAGGTCATTAACTGTATTACGTTCTCTTACTTGCCATGTTAAGTGAAATGTCGGTATCGACTTAACTATATTCTCAATTAATTGATCTATGAAATGTCAGTATCTAGACCAAAATAACTGAAATCATGAAGATCTAAGAACGTTTGAGTAGCAACAAAGAATCTAAGGTCAATGTTGGTAGCCTTAGATCACCAAGGAATCACTTCACACAAGTACCTGGAAAGAACTTGTTATCTCTCATAGAATATGCAACGATATGTCAGTCATAAACACATTCAAAATAATAAACCCTAAAACATGCATCAAGGTGTCGACTCAATGAAACATGCAATAGAATTATCAATGAACAATCAGTGAAGAAATTCTCATCTAAAATTATATAAATTAATTGGGATTCGAAATCGAAGACATATCTAGGGCTTTGATAAGCCCCTAACTACTAAGGAGTTTAGTTACACATAATCTTGATTAAGAACATCAAAGAATACATAGAAGATGAACTAAGGGTGGAGAAGAAGAAAACTTGATTGAAGAAGATCTTTGCCGATCGAATTCTTTTTCTCTCCTTTCTTTCTTCTCTTTCTCTCTCTTTTTCTTCCCTTTCTTTCTTCTCTCTCTCTCTCTGGGGAGAAGAAGAAAACTTGATTGAAGAAGATCTTTGCCGATCGAATTCTTTTTCTCTCCTTTCTTTCTTCTCTTTCTCTCTCTTTTTCTTCCCTTTTCTTCTCTCTCTCTCTCTTTTCTCCTCCCTGGTTCGGCTCCTCCTCCCCTTAGAAATAGGTAGGTTAACCTATATCTCACGTCCATCACCAATCCAACTAGGATTAGGGATCTTATTAAGCCCAATTATCTCATTTTCTTTATTTGACTTCAAAACACCTAAAAACAAATAAAATTAATAAAAATAGGAAAACATCACAAAATAACTAAGTAATAAGAATAATTAGCATGATAAAAGTCGCACAAATATGCGACTATCAGCCAATGTCACATCTGACGATAAACATAAAAATAAATTGGTCAGACCGGACTCCATAATAATCATCGATTCAACTTCTTCCTAATTTGGCTAGTTTCCTAGGTTGACCAGAATTGACCAAGTTTTACCAATTGATTTAGGGTAGGCCAACTAATAAAGTTTAGACATTTCCAAATTAACCTTTGACTTAACGATCCGAGTCAAATCACCAAATATTCTACTAACCGTTACACACTTGGCATCATTTAATAATTCAAGAAACACCAATGCCCCTCAACTTTTACGCTTAAAAGATCGTTTTGGCAACCTTCGGAATCGATTAACCAAACTAGTGTAAATTCAAGGACTCAAATATACGGAACACATTAATCCGGAAAACCACTAAATTACTGAGGGCACCCAAAAAGGGTTTTCCATAAATGAGATGTTTCCATAAAAGGAACTTTCCTAACTTAACAAGTTTTCCAACTATACTCTGAACTTTCCTATTTAGGAACCACAACTTGAAATTAGAATGAATGGCCTTGAAAACTACATCTTCTACTCCTGCCGGAAAAACTGCATTCGTCGGAATCTCTCGCCGGATTCCGGCAACTTGTCAGAATTTTGCCAAAGCTTCCCCGTAAACTCCGAATCACCAAGTTATCGACAACAACCAAAACATTCATATTAGCAATCAAACTCCTATTTTCTCAAACCACAATCAACACAGCAGCAACCCAAACAACTCTATATGCAAGAAGATTACCTTCAGACGACAACAAAGCTTCTCCTGCCGGTGGTAGCTCTCTTGCCGGATTCCGGGTTCGTGGTTCCTCCCACAGAGCAGCGGCAACACCTCAAGTCTTCACAACCGATCGTCTTGGCATGTTGCTGCTTAGCAGGTCGTCAGGAAGGAGACAAGAGGTACCATGAAGCCTCATCAGCTCCAGCAAAACCCGAAACACTCGCCGGAAACCATTAAACGCCGGTTGCCGGAGCTAGGAGCTCGAAACTCAAAAAAGAGAAGAAAGGGGTTTCCAGATTAGGGTCCGATTCGCACATTCAAGGACGTAGAAAGGAAGAGGAAAGTGAGGAGAACAAGAATATACCCTTCAAAGCCGTTTTCCCTGCCGGAGCTCGCCGGAAATCGGCAACAACAGTGAAGCAACCAAGCTTTCGATCTCCATCGATCTTGGTTGCACGCGTGATCTACGAGCTGGGCTAGAAAGGAAAGGAGGAGAGGAAGAGAACGGCGGTGGTCTCGTCGCCTGGGGTGGCCGGACGGCGGCACTCCGGCGTGGAGACGACGGAGAAGAGAAAGAGAGAGAGAGACTCGGTTAGGCTCGGTCAAACCCGACTTGGCCCTGGGTCAGTCTGACCAGTCTCCACGCCGGAGAAGAGAAAGAGAGAGAGAGACTCGGTTAGGCTCGGTCAAACCCGACTTGGCCCTGGGTCAGTCTGACCAGTCTTCCTACAGCAGATGGTCGATGATTAAAGATCATCACCTAGATATCTTTTATTTTTATAATAATTTGAGGACATCAGAGAACTCATGTCGTCGCGTTTGCGTTCTCGGACCCTTAAAAGAAAATTTTAACATTTTAAGAAAAACTCGACAATAAACTTTAGTGTTAAATTACTAAATTACCGAACACGGTTAAATTTTCTCAGTAACTCGAAGAATACCTAGTAAATAGGTAAAATTTGGTCCGGGATGTTACACATTAACCCTATAACCCTATAACCTTCACGGCTTCACATAATCACATCAACCACTCAACCTATGAGCCAATTCATGACCACAAACACAATTCAACGGTATATCTTCCCAACAAATGACAATGTCCAATACCTTTGCAAGATCCCTTGTAGTTTTCTAAAGCTTATCCGACAGACGAATGTACCCAAATGACCAAAACACATAAATGAAAGCTGCAACAATCCCACCAGCTGTGACATAAAACGTAGGCAGGGACGAAATCTTCCCAGTTATAACAACCGAAAAAGAAAGAATCACAGCAGCCACAACAGTGCACACCAGCTGTCCCCAAAACATTACAACACACAACTCAAAAATCAACAACTTCGCTATTCAATCAATCAAAAGCTACACAATTTATTTCTACTAATCATGAACAATTGTAAAATTACATGCTCTTCAATTTTGCTAGATTTTTTTTTTTCTCTGAAACAAAAACAATTGCGAAGTGTTAGAGAGAAACTGGACTTTACTGGACTTCACACATCCCTCTAACCCTAAGCTCAATTTCTCATCTAATAGATCAAAACAAAGATAAAACAAAAGCAAAAGACAAACATAGAGAGAGAGAAATATCGACTTAGAGTCCTGAAGCTTGGCGGTGGACTTCTTCTTGACGTCGAGAACGATGGTCTCGGTGCCGCGGATGCCGACGGCGGTGTTACCCTTGCGGACGGCTTTGAGGGCGTACTCGACTTGGTTGATTATTGTGATTCAACACAATAATCAACCAATCAAACCAGAAAGCTGAAACCCAGAGAGAAAGATGGGGCTCTGGTGGCTTACCTTTAGCTAGAGAGCTTCGACTACGTCGGTCTCTTCTGCAATTTAGGGTTTTCGAGAAAAAAGGGTTGCAGAGAGAAGAGATGGAAATTGAGGGAGGAGCGAGGGAAGTCGAGTTTTAACTCGATTTGGGTGCAGACTGTGTAAAATGTCATTTTTGCCCTTTCTTTGGTGGACCCAATGCTGGCCACGTCAGCAAACAGACGGCACCGTGATGGAAATTGGCCTCAGTCCTTTCCTTGATAGCAAAAACAAAGTTTGGGTACCACATTGATAGTTTTTAAAGTCTGGGTATCACTTTGACCGTGCCACAAAAGTTGGGGTACCGGTGCTGTCAAAACTTCTAAATAAAATCACTTAGGCGACGGAAACAGTAACATTCGTCACCTAAGATAAACCACATATCCGACAAATACAAAGATCGATCGTCGACTAAGAACTGTTACGAATTCGTCAGTTTAAAACTCTGCCGACGAATATTCCGTCGCCTAAAAACAATGCAATATTTGTCGATAAACATACATACCGACGACCATTTCGTCGGCTAAGAACAATTTCATATTCGTCGGTTAAGAATCCTTCTGACACAAACATTTCGTCGACAGAGATTCTTATAGACGAACCAGTTTGTCGACAAGGCAGGAAAAGATTCATCGGGTAGGAACGCTCTTAGTCGATGACTAACTTCAGTTATGTTGTCTAAGTGTCTACCTCATGACACTTAGGCGATAGAACTTAGACGACGGATAATTCGTCTGCCAAGATCCTAGGCCACAAATAGTTAATCTTAGGTGATGAGTTGTTTTCGTCGCCTAGGACGAGATTTCCTGTAGTGCCAGAAGCAGCCTCCTTACACAGAGAAAAGATTAGGTTGTTGTCCACCGTCAAAACGCCAGCCTTTGAAACCCACCACAACCAGAGAAGCATAACAGCTCGTCCGGCAACACCTGATCTACACCGGCGAGGTCGGAAGCCCACGCCAACGCAGAGGCGCTGCCGGCCGAGCGAAGGGACTAAAACTTTTGCCAAAACCCTAGCACCGGTTTTTATGGAGCGGAACTACTAAAAAATATTATGTTTCTTTGTCTATGTTGATTTTATACTTAGAGTTATACTTAATGTTCAATAGTTGTTGAACATATGTAACAAATTTTGTTTCTGTCTAGTAGTCATTCGGGATACAAATTTCCCGACCGCATTTATTTACCCATCAAAGTGCCCACCCTCTAAGTCTAAAGGTGGTCGGCAAATTTGTATCCTAGTCATTGGCCTTGGTACTATAATTGGTTTTGTTAATGTGGCTCCTGAAAGTCTAACTACTTACATTGACTAAGCCAAGGTTTTTGAGGAGGTAAAAGTGTTCTTATTCATTCTCATTAGCCTCCTTATATAGAGGTAGGGTTTACATCAGAGTATATATATAACTAATAAGTAATTACGTGGACAGCCACATAGATTATAATATTTATAACATAAGGAGAAAAAAACAGATTAAGAAAACAAAATTACAGAGAAAAACCTTAGGCACAACAGTTCCTGAGATTGCAATATACACAAACGCACACGTAGCCTCTGTATTATATTATTAATATGTAACCACATGATTACAATCAATACACTGAATAGAAACAATCATTTTGGTTTGTTGATTACACATAACTTATCAACTGAGACAATCAAAACGACAAACAAAACTAGATCAACATATAAGGAAAAAATTGTGTTGAGAGTGATCGAAATGTGTAGCTTATTTTTTTATGGGTATTTTAGTAATTAAATTAAAATAGTAATTAATTACATTCTTGTTCTAATTCCATGTGATAAGTAAACAGCTCAATAAAATTGAAATTTCCACATACTATTCCATTTCGTCTCCCATTATTTCTGTCTTTCATTCTTGATAAATTTCATTTCAAATAAGTAAACGTGTCATAAGAGTTGGACTTGAGTAGAGGCTGAGTTGTGAGTTGCTGTAAGCCCGTAAATGAAGAAGATTGACTAAGCCAAGATGGGGACACACGAATGACACGATGACCTCTTTTTTCTTGTAGCCGCAACTTCAATTGTTGCCCACCACTGTTTGAAGAAATGCTCAAGACAATATGAGTCATACCCCAAGGTAATAAAAGTTCCGGGAGATATATGAGTCATACCCAAGGTAATAACTAAAATTTTGAACGGAAAAAAATATCTGCCAATTTTTTTTTCGATTTAATCCATCACATTAGTCATATCCTAAGGTCAGGGTCTAACAATATGCGGCGAGTTCACACAAACAAATTAGGAAAAATTATCCGAATAATATCTCACTTTTTAGAGAAACTAACTTTTGGTATCTCAACTTTTAAAAACCTTAAAACGGTGTCTTATGTTCTTACCCCGACCGAAGAATAGTATCTGGAACCGTTAGTTCCGTTAAAACGATTGACGAAAGACATTTTTGACATAAAATAACTGATTTACCTTTTGTTCTTTGTTTTATCTCTAATTCTTCATTAAATAATAAAATAAAAAAAAGCAAAAGCGTTTTTTTCTGTTCTGTTTATTCCTTTTTAGAGTGGTTTTAAATACACACCCCAAATAACTTAATACACATCCATATTATTTGATATTTCAAATCAGATTTGATTGGTATATTAAATGACCAAAAGAGGCATGTGTAATACAATTTAAATATTAAAAACAAACTTATATTTGGAAACTAATAATGTGAAATATAAACCAAATTAAAATATTAAAAACGAAAACTTATTTTTGGAAACTTATAAAGTGAATTAGAACAAATTAAATTTTTAAGATAGATAACTTATTTAGGGAAAATATTAAAGTAAACAAAAAATTTGCAAGGAAATTTGGATAATCAATTAATTTCTTTTTTGTCCTTATAGATTCATAATTTCCAAGTTTAGAGTGTCAAAGTGTCAAACGATGTAATTGTTATGCATATGAACATTTATTTCGTTATATTTCACATATTTTCCTTTTCACCCAAACACATTATTCATCTTGTTATCATTTTATGTTTAAGAATTTGAAATGAACAATGAATTTATAAAGATTTCTTAAGAATTAACACAAGTAATAGATCTGAACACCTATAAAATGTTAATTTATATAAATATATATACTAATTATACAATAATAATAGTGTTAATATAACCACGTAATATGATATTTCATGGATTTTTAGATTAAGGGTATTTTAGGTATTTTGGGTTGTATATTTAATAAAATATCCGAATAAGAAATTAAGTAAGTTGTGTATTGAGAAATGGATGTGTATTAAGTTATTTAGGGTGTGTATATAAAATTTCCCCTTTTTTTATTCTTCTTCTTTTCTCTAAAAATCCAATTAATCACTAAAAAGGAAGCAATCCTCCATCACTTCACAATCCAATTAATCACTAGTCCACGGTTTCCAACTTCTCACAAGATGCAAATGCCCCCTGACTCTCTCTCTCCATAGTAACAAGTCATGGTTTCTGTAACCTGTGGCTTTAGCAAAATCTCCACGATGTCGTCATTGAAATCAAAATACGCCAAAGACTGATTTTCTGATTGTACCAGTAAATTGCATCCTTCCAGTAAACTGAAATGTGAAACCCAATATCGTATTGCAAAATGTAAATCCTTTCTTGGAGGGTCTCCAAGACTTGGTCTCAGACGAGTAGATATCATTTTTGATCAGAGCGTCTAACACAGACAATTCACCAACAAAAACAAGCTTGTAATAGGCCACATTAAAAGCCTTCACTCTTTCATTGTATGGGCTTCCAAGAACCCGAGGCAATTTTGATTGCCCAGAATGATTGCAAACATAATATGAAGTGATTTGAGGAGAACTCAAATGGGGCTTTGAATAGCACAACAACCATTACAGACATGGTGAATTTAAAGTTGTGGGATATCGAGGAAACTTGGGTGTTTACCATATTGATAGCCACCCAGAGAAAGGAAGAGGGGGCGTGGGTGTGGTTGGAAATTAAGTCGAGCATCCAACAGAAACCCCAACTGAGGGTTTGCTTTGTCGAAAAAAACTGAGGGTTTGCTTTGTCGAAAAAAACTGAGGGTTTGCTTAACAATTTTCGTCTGCGATGTGAACAATAATGTTAATGAAAAAAGAAATGGAAAATAGAAATAACAATTTTTGTCTGCCGTCAGGTTTTTTAACGGAGCTAACGGTTCTAGATACTATTTTTCTATCAGGGTAAGAATGTGAGACACCGTTTTAGATACTATTTTTCTATCAGGATAAGAATGTGAGACACCGTTTTGAAGTTTTTGAAAGTTGAGATACTAAAAGTTAACTTTTTTAAAAAGTGTGACACTGTTTAGACCATTTTCCTTTTAAATTAGGCACAACCTCTCAAAAGAGAACTAGGTTCTCTCTCCAGAAATCAACGGTGGCGACGGTTTGCATGGATTTTTGGCCCAAAGAGCCCAAAGCCATATGTTTTTCATTTTTCTCGCCTTATTTTATTATGACATGATTTGCTCTTTTTGTAACTATAGTCGGTCCGATTTTTTTTTCTTAAACAAGTTGTCATACATAAATTTAGCGCAACTATATGACTTGTCATGCTGCGTTATCAGAAAAAGTATGCAGTTCAACCTTATAATCTTATATGAAGCACAACTAAAACCTAGTCTATATTATACATGGACAAAAAAGCACATAAAGTACTTCGAGCTTTTGACAACATCTCGTCTAAAGAAACAGTGAGGTTGCAAATATAACAAAAAAAAGATAAAAGTGAAAATTTTAGGACTACCGTATATCCTAATCCTAAATCCCTAAACCCTAGCCCAAAGAAATCCATGCCCAAAAGAAAGCCCGTATCCAACTACTCTGGGCACCCTATCGTCCACGCAACTGCGACCAACCTCCCCCACCAAAGTCCAAACATGCCAGTGATGCCACCATCCGTCGACCAACCTACCCTAATAGTAAAAAACCAGGCCCCATACTGTTAGGTCTTTGGTCTTCATGTTTTGTACTTTGGTTTCTATCAATCGTTTGTATTATTAGTTTGATTCTTTTGTATTTCTCTTTTGTTTTTTCTTTGATTTATCGTTTACTATTCGGACTATTCTTTTAACTAGGTAGCTTGAGAGTAGGTAGCTTGAGAGAGAGAGAGAGAGAGTTTTGTAAATTACTAAAAAGCTAAGGACAAAATGGTAATTACAAAGTCAGGATGGCAGTGTAAAAACGTGGGCAAAACTGTAATTTAAAAGGTGATGACATGACTGTAATTATTACGTAAGTGAGGGCATAATCGTCATTTCAAAAAAACGGGGTCAATACTGTAATTTAAAGCATGATGGTAAGACTATAATTAAAATGTAAGTAAGAGCAAAATCGTCATTTCATAAAAGGCTTATGAACTACTTTACCATATAGGGAAATAATAAGGTTCACCCAAATGATTAAAAAGCAAAAAGCAAAGACAAGAAATGTATGACAAATACAAATTAGCAACCATTATAAGAACAAAAATAGAAAATGAAACAAGGCATTTGTAATTTTTTTTTTTAACAACAAAGTACAACAGATCGAAGAGAAAAACAAGCACAAGAAAAACCATGAACCTAGCCCTCATGAGGGAGTAAAGACCGCATCCGATTGAAGAACATGAAGCAAAGAGGATGGAAGATTTTGAACCTAGTTCAATGAGCAATCCAATCTTGAAGTAATGTGTGCTGTAGTATCAGCTACAACATTTACTTCCCTACCCATCCAAGACAAGTTAATAGAAGAAAAAGAAGTTGCCATAAACTTAATTTGTCAAAACCAAGAGGCTGCAGACTAAGGCTCAGTTTCAGACAGCTTCATGAGCTAGGGCTGCTTCTGCTTTTATGTAAGAGTTTGTGTTTGCTAAAACACTATGGAGCTCATTTTAGTAAGCTGTGACGTGGTTGGTTTGTTAGCTAACTAACAACGTTGAGATTATGGATTTATATATCACTGCAAATATAAATGTAGACCTCAATTATGTAAGAGCATCTTTAGCAATACTAGTCATATTTGAGTTAAATTTTTATCAAATTAGCTAAAATGTTATTTTGGCTAGCCACTTTAGAGATGTGTATGCATTAATGCTCTTTATTTTAGCTAGCATTACATTAATATTATTCTTCAAATAAAGATTAAATAGTTTAAATGTATTTATATATCACCTAAAATATCTTAAAATGAATGTGATAAATTATATCTAACCTCATTTGAGTTATCTAGCAAGATAGCTAAAAGTTATAAGAGCATCTTTAACAGACTCTCTACTTTAACTTTTTAGTTATTTTAAAGAGCGTGTTTAGCTTTTTTAGATGTTTTAGGAGCTCCAGCAGACTAGTCAAACTTTAGCTATTATGACTTTTAGCTATCTCGCTAGTTAAATATAGCTAGCAAGATGACTCAAATAAGGCTAGCTATATTTAATGCATTCCTTGTAAGATATTTTATGTGATATATAAATATATTTAAACTATTTAATTTCTATTTGAATAATAATGTTGATGTAATGCTAGCTAAAATAGAAAGCATTGATACAGCCACATTTCTAAAGTGACTAGCCAAAAGCCAAAATGACATTTTCGTTAATTTGACTAAAATTTAACTTAAAAATGGCTAGTATTGCTAAATATGCTCTAATAGCTCAAATTTGGCTAGTCTACTAGAACTCGTAAAACATCTAAAAAAGCTAAACACGTTCTCTAAAATAGCTAAATAATCAAAATAAAGAATCTGTTAAAGATGTTTTTAAGCCTCTGATATTACCTCTAACTTTACTCTATTATAAATGAGTAATTTACCTCTAAATTTACTCTTTTATAAATGATTGAACACACTCAAAAGGCCTCAATTATGTAAGCCTTTCCGGTTTGATTATTTGAAAGCTATTTTGTCCCTTTGTGAAAACTTAAAAGTATCTTCACCGACAATTTGTAGACAGTCAACTAATGTGCGTTGAATTTTTGGTGTTGCCCTTGTAAAGTTATAAGGATCTATAAACTATAATATCCTTAAAGATTATTCAAGTGAATTGTTAAGGTTTCATTGTGAGCGAGCAAAGACTTCGTCAGCGCCCCAGCGGTCTGCCACTACACAACTTGAGATTTTGAAGTATAAATGGGTACAGATTCCATGATATGGGTAGGGAGGAGTTAAAAATATTCCCACTTGTTTGATATGTAAGACCATTTTCAACCCGCTTCTCTAAATTTTTTATTTTTTAATTTTGGAGAAAAATTTTAGATATTTTGATCTAACAAATCTCTTAAAATTTTCTTCAAAATGAGAATGTGATAAGAAAAAAAACTAATTTTTATATTTGCAGCAAACTCTATAATTTTATAGAAGGATTACGAGAATGATTATGAAATCTCTAAAATAGGAAATCTATTAGAGTGTAGAAGAAAAATTATTTAAAGCATTGATTTTTGCTTATTATAGAGAAGATATTGGAGATGCTCTAAACCAATTTTACTATGTTTGGTTGTAAATTAAAAATAAATAATAAATAAAAGAAGAATGTCCAAACAATGTCTGAACTTGTTCTAACAATTAACTTTAGTATCTCAAAACTATAAAATATCAAAATGGTATAATAGCAGATGTAGCATGTGTTAATTACATGGGTTATATCATCATATGGGCTAAAAACATCATTTACTATTGGGATCCATGTGGGACATATTTAGTCGGGGTAAAAGCTGGGGTAAGAATTAACCCAAAGCTAAGTTTTCTGAAGTCCCTCTCATCTTATGGGTTGATTGTTCATGTGGTTATGTTTCACATATACATATACATGTTTGATCATACAATTATGTACAAGGTGCTAATAAATTACTCTATCCAATGATAAGGAGGCATAGTTGCCGTGGGGTGCGAACGGTGATTGCTAGAGATGATCAAAGCAGCCTTATGATCCCACATTAGGATTGAGAGTACTTAGCAATCTCTTACACCTCTACATCGGCATGTGCGTGTATCAAGAATTTGAAGTTTAAGTTTTGTCAAGTAAGCTTTAAATTAACGTTCATACTTTATGAGACTTGTGTTTTTATCGGGGATTTTTCAACTTCCTTTCTTCTACATCCCGACCCCTCTTATGGCGTGGGACTTTTGAGAAATAATTGAATCGTGGGGATTCATATGCTATGAGCATCGAAAATAGAATTATGACTATGAGAAAAATTCATAAGCCTCAAAACGACCATTTACACACTTGGTTTTGGTCTAATCCAAATTTCTTGGAAATATTAGTGGTCGAGGATGACACGACCCGCCCCGAATTTCACCCTAAACCCGGAGTAAATCGTGCGGGGACCACCTCCAAGGAAAGATTTACCGCAAAATTCGGTACAACTTCCCTTGAAAATGGACAACCCTTCCAATAAAAACCTGCAAACACTTCTAAAGGTTCCAAATCCAACCTTAACTTCTGGAGCCTTCGTGCTCCTCAAAAATAATCATCACCAACAGGATAATAAACATTATCTAAGATAATATACATCATCCGTCAAATATTCTAAAATATAAACAAGCCTTCACCCACAAC
This sequence comes from Fragaria nilgerrensis, assembly GCA_010134655.1. Taxonomy (NCBI): domain Eukaryota; kingdom Viridiplantae; phylum Streptophyta; class Magnoliopsida; order Rosales; family Rosaceae; genus Fragaria; species Fragaria nilgerrensis. The sequence goes on from CM020977.1 coordinate 10,282,001, forward strand.
CAAAAATATATACATTAAACCCAAGTATTCAGAGCTACTAGACACTAGCGGAAGCAAGAAAAAGACAAGTAGGCTAAACAGGTAACCTACTGGTGAAAGGTGGTGGAAATACGGGTGACTATGCCTCGTCTCCTACTAGATCCAATTCGAACTCTGCAGACTGGGCATTTTAAAACAAAGAGCCCAGGGGAAGACATTTAATAATATTAGAGTGAGTGGACAAAAATAATTTAATAATAAACTATTTATGCATTCCCATTTTAATTTCAAAGAAAATATACTGCATGCGGCAGCTCAAAAGCGCTCAATTCATAAACTGATAATTTCACGACTAGCACTGGCTAGTCACAAACTCAAATAAAATGAAGCCTCTCAGGCTAAACCATATATATTCATATATTCGTATGTATCTACACTCGTCAGACTCCTTGTATGAATCCTAGAAACAATTCAGAAAAATAGAAATTCATACAAGGCTACAACGCTGGCGTCTAATGCTCACGTTGCGCCATAATGGTATTTTTCCTCATTATGACCGAAAAGGGACGGTGTACATATACGTGTGGACTCCCTATATGAAAACCTAAATAAACTGAAAAAGAAAGAAGTTTTCATATAGGGCTATGACGCTTGTGTCTAACACGCACAACACGCCATAATGATATTTTACCTCATTATGACGGACCAAGCACGTATGGCTAGCTAGCATTTATATACATACTATTCTCATAAAATCCAAAACATATATATCCACCGAAAATCTCATTTTCGGGATCTCTCCAAAGGAGGAAAAATTATCAAATAGGCGAGAAATCAATAATCTCATCAGAATAAACAAATGATTAATAAAATCATTCATCGCATGCTTTTTATTTAAAACAAAGGTCCACTCACAAATTAGGCCTAAGCCTGATGACGCACCGAGGCTTCTTCTACTCGGGCCTCCTCACGTCCTGTTCCAAATATATAATTAATTTACCAACTGAATTCCAGTATTTATAAAATAGGCAAAATTAATCGAGAGCCATAATTACGCTCATCATTGCCTAAGTTCGATATTCTTAAATCGAAACGATCCAAACTTTTATATCATAGTCGGCAGTCGTATAAACAACCTTTCCCAGAAATTGATTTAAATCCTACGGTCGGATTTTACATTATTTAACCGCTTAAATACCAAACTTCGGAAATTCATAAACCTATTCAAAACTCGTCCGAAAATTCTAAAACTCATTCCATTAAATTCCTCATAAAAATCTCCACCTAAAACAATTTTTCCAACGGCGGCCGGCGACCAGCTCCGGCGACGTCCAAATTCTACCAAATTTTAACAGCAGCTTCCTCTCATCATTCCAAACAACTTTCATAACTATCACTAAGTCCAATTTCAAGCCTAACTAGGTCAATCAAACGAAAACATCCTAAAAGCCCTAGAATTTCAACTTCGAATTTCTCCTTACCGAGCTCAAGAGGGATCAAGCCTTTTGGAGGGGTTGTTGCACGGGAGGAGAGCTTCAAAACCGTACCAAGCTTGCCCGGATTGGTGGCCGGAGGAGGGAGTTCCGGCGACGGAAAGCTTAAGGCAGCCGGAACTTCCGGGCGACGTCTCTCCCTCACGGCGGCGCTAGAGAGGCTGCCACCGGTCTAGAACGGTAGCTGGGTTGGAGACCGATCGATTGGGACCGGTGCGGCGGTCTGGGGCGGCCGGACGGCGGCGGACGGCGGAGAAGAAAATCCGGCAGGGGGGAAGAATCGGGAGAGAAAGAGAGAGAGGAGAGAGAATCGGGAGGGAAGAGAGAGAAAATCTGTTGGGCTTGGCCCAACTGGTTCCAACCCAATATAAACCCAATCCAAAAATTTAACACCCCCAAAAATAATACCCTAATAAAAATTACCTTTTACTAGCTAAATTTACCATTTTTACCGTTGTTACATTTTTCTCCTACGAATAACTTTCCGAAATAATCGTCCCTCAAAACCCCTCTAGGGACCAATTAAACTATATGACAATGTCGGAGACGGTAAAATTCTTATTATAATCAAGCTAGTAAATAAGATAAAATCTTACGGGTCGGGATGTGACAGAGGAAATCTTTGAGACTACGACACTAATTCTTCTTCTTGTTTCTCAAGATGTCGAAAAAAAAGGGGCAAAGAAAAAAAAATGCCCGGAATTTGCAAAATTGTACTGCAATAATATTGAATATCACCAATGGGTGACTGACATCGAGAACCACTCAATGCCATGACATGGCTTGGTATTTGAAGATAAGGTATATATGCTATAGACATAGATCTAATAAACATTAATTTTGAGCATTGCAAGGCAAGTGCTAAATTAGTTGCACAATACAAAATATATAATTATATAAGAGAGAAAAAGGCTCATCATGCAGCTGAAGAAGAAGAAGAAGTTGATGGCAGTGACGCCAAACTTATTTTTACATACTTCAAATCTGGCAAGAAACACATTGATATTGCAGATTTTAATTGGAGCATTTATTTTTCCAAGAAAACTTTGTACAAGCTTCTATGCCTCAATAAATAAATGACGATTTGTCATAGCTCTTATTTTGGATTAGATTTTGATTACAAAACCTCGATGTACGTTGACATGTTAATAGAGTTTCGAATTTATCTGAGATTTGAGCTCTATTCAAATTTTATTGCTGCAATGACATTTAGTCTTATTATGGTATATGGTTCGAAAGAAAGAAATAATTCTACCATGAATGCACATGGTGTGGCAACATGAGTCAAAAGGGTGACAATATTTTCGACAAAAAATCGGCAAAAAAAAAAAAGAAGGTGAAAAAGTCAATTGTGACGAAAAAAGTCAACTCTGACGAAAAGTCAACATAAAAAGTCAAATGTGACAAAAAAAGTCAACAGAGAAAACGGTACTGTTCACCGTGAACAGTAACAGCAAAAAAAATGCTGTTTATTTGTGTATATTTGCACTCACATACAATATGTGTTGAACATATGTTGACTGATCTCCTATAATTTGTCAGTATGTTACTTGGAGAGATCGAATATTTAAAGTCGATAGTAGTCACCCACACAATACCTAAAAGTAGGTAATTATTTGTGGAATAATGTTTTATAATCCCTTTGTGACTCAGATGATTGCATCATCACAATTGATAAAAAAGAGCGATAGATGGCTCAAATTCTTTTGTCTTTATGGCACTATGATTATTATCATTGAAACTCTTTATGCTCCAAGAACTAATCGAACCCTTATCAGCACTTAAAGATATATTGTCAACGATTATCATGTGGAAACACATAAGAGAGAATGTACATGGGTTCTTTTGCATTACCTCTAAGAGCATCTTTATCAATGCTAGCCATTTTTAAGTTAAATTTTAGTCAAATTAGCTAAAATGTCATTTTGGCTAGCCACTTTAGAAATGTTGCTGTATCAATGCTCTCTATTTTAGCTAGTATTACATCAACATTATTCTTCAAATAGAAATAGTTTAAATATATTTATATATCACATAAAATATCTTACAATGAATGTAATAAATTATAGCTAGCCTCATTTGAGTTATCTCGCTAGCTATATGTAGCTAGCGAGATAGCTAAAAGTTATAATAGCTTAAGTTTGGCTAGTCTGTTGGAGCTCCTAAAACATTAAAAAAAGCTAAACACGCTCTCTAAAATAGCTAAAAGCTAAAATAGAGAGTCTGTTAAAGTTGCTCTAATGACTACGAATGTACATGAGTATTAGAGAAGATTATGTGTCATTAGTGGGTTAATTTGTAACCACTATTGTTATTGTTGAATCCAACAACGTCATATGAGATGACATTGGGATTATGACACATATAGGCTTTGACATGACTATTTAAGACATCATGGTCATGGTCTGATGATCCGTATATTGAAACAATAAAGTCACACGGACATCCATTATTTTGAGTGAGAAGAAGCAAGAACCAAAATAATATGGTTCAAGAGGCATACTGCTACTTGTATAAAAATGCCGCCGTTCCTCCCAGGCGGCTTTGGGACATTTTTGATGCACATGTTGGTGCAATCGTTCCCTATTATGCTTCTTAAGTCAATTATGACTTTATGGTTTATGGCTAAACCAAAATCTTTATTGGTTTCTTCTGAAAGCCAATTAATCACTCGTTTTGTACAGCTTATTTCTTTGAAAAATTAGGATTGAGACCATCATATGCAAAAGACACATGTATTCTCATTATGATCTTAATTACATTGAATCCGAGGGGATTCTGTAGATATATTCAACCAACTTACGAACATATTTGATATTTTATGGTGTTGGTTGACGTGCATACACGCTGGTCACGTGTCGCACTATCGTCTACTAGTTATATATGTTGTTTATAATATAACTTCTAGCACAAATTATATATTGGGCTCACTACCCATATCATCTCATTCAGTCAATTCGACTTGATAATGCTAGAGAGTTCACATCGACAATTTTCAATGACTATTGTACATTTTGATGGAATGATGTTTGATATCATGTTCCCATGTACATGCTCAAATGGTCTCGCGGAAAGTTATAAGTAAATGACTACGATAGTAGCCTAAATTTTGGTAATACGCACCAATTTTTCCGCTTGGGTTATGCGATTGCATGCAGCTATACTAATTCATCTACGAACCATCACCACTTAACCTTTTTATGCGTTAAAGCTAGTGACTTACGCATTTATGTGCCAAAATTGCGCAGCCACAACGCACTATGATGGGTTCTTAGACATGAATAAGTATGTATGTTGGATATAAGTCTCCAACTATAGTCCGCTTTGTTGAAACCTTGACAGACGATCTCTTTACTGCCATATTTGCAGAATGTCTCTTTGATGAGATAATCTTCCCGTCGTTAGGGGAGATAAGAACAAGAATGTTCAAAGATAACGACAGAAAATTGTCGTGATTTATCCCCACTTTGTCTCATCATGATCCCCAAAACCGCACAATATTGAAGTGCGTAGAATAATTGATCTTTATAAAATAGCATATTCAATGCCTGATGCGTTTTGTAATATTAAAGTGACGAGATCATAATATACATGCTGCAAACATGCATGTAAGGATAGATGTCCTATCAAAAGGACATGGCGCCACCTAATGAAATTGGTGTCGACGCCGTCACCATGAATGGTGACATAGTGACGCCATAATGTGGCATAATGGTGTCACATGCCGTGGCTCCCCAAGGAAAAGAGGGAGGCCCTATAGGTTCGATCAATACTCACCCAAAGGAGTGAACGAGTTTGGCACAATTTGATCTATTGATCATTGATACTCGAATCCGTCTCATGTGAATATTTATGAATTATGGTTGTCATTGGGGGACGCCTCAATGTTAAAACCAATTCTTGAAATATAGAGATCTCTACAACTATATATTACACTAGTCTACATGCAGACGTGGGATATTGAGATATCGAACCTTACTTCATTGCAAAAATGCAAAAGTAGTTAATATTGGCCTAAAAGGAAAGAAGCGATCCAAGCTAAGTTGAAAGAAAGGTATTTGGGTTGGTGATGCCGACACGCTCAAGTGTAAAACCTATCAATTTAATAAGTCTTTGTTATAAAGCATGATTAGTAGACACGCCTCATGGCGCAAGGCTTGTCGTATCGCCCTGGGATCGACTACGAGGAGACATATTCTCTCGTAATAGATGTCATTGCACTCCACTACCTTGTCAGTTTGATAGTTTCTGAAAAACTTGACATGCAGCTTATGAAGGTGGTCACAACATATCTCTATGGGGATCTAAGTTAAGAGATATACATGAATGTCCAAGGTTGACTTCATTTACCCAGATCAAGTGGCTCTAGACCACGGAGCATATTTACAATAAGATTGAAACGTTCCCTAAGTGACAACTTGATTGGGAAGGGATATGATGAATTATGCCCATGCGTGTTTATTAAAAAGGACAAGTTCCGGATTTTCATTATTGCGGTTTATGTCAATGATATGAATTTTAATTGGCTCTTGATAAACTAAGAGATACCACTATGGATTTGAAATCCGAATTTTGAGATAAAGATCTTGGGAATATATGGTTTTGTCTCGAATTGGAACTCGAGCACCATAATGATAGTATTGTCCATCAATCGGCTTATATTATGAGATATTAAGGCACTCTAATGATGATAAAGTGAGGCCTATAAGTATTCCCATGATATTTCGTAGTCTTGACCCTTAAAGGGATACGTTTCGTCCAAGGGATGATGGCGAACATGTTTTAAAGGCTGAATGCCTAATATAAGTACATTATGCGCATTATTGTACTGAGCAAAGATATACAAGATACGACATATCATCCATATTGTGAACTTGTTAGCTAGATGCAGCTATGCGCCCACGTATTGCCTATGGATTGGCATAAGATTAATCTTTGGATACTTATGATACTTTTAGGCTTATTCTATCCCTATATAAGAGAAGAGTATATGACATGATGGATTACATCACATAGCCATCGCCGCAAGCCATGCGTGAAGAAAAACGCATTAAAGGCGAAATCAGAAAATCTGTTTTTGCATATCAGTCAACTTCGACAGAGCCTTGTGATCAGCTCAGGACGAATCTGATTATGAGTAATATATGGTTGAAAAGCTACGGATGTGTAGTTTCAAGAACTTTTTACCGTTTATCCATATCTATTTTGAGCAGGAAGTTATGACTGATTTAGTATACAAGGTCATGACACGCGTGAATCTGATTTTCGACGCAAACTCTTATTTTGAGTTCTTGGGCAGCCTTCTACTCATTTTACCAAATACTTGTAATGTTTTGGTGTGATTTGCTGATATTAGGTATCTCTTTAACCCACATAAAAGTTGTTTCCATGTGAGCTATGTATTGGGAAACAACGTAATATCTTAGTGAACTAAACAGAGTTTTGTCGCTACATCTTTGAATGATGTCTAGATGATTGCTCTACACGAAATTGTTCATGAGTGTATATGGTTGAAGCCTATAATTACACATATTCTAAGAGCAAATGGTTTAATGTTTACCACAGATGAACCTACATATTTTTATGAGGTTAATGATGTTTGCATTCACATATGAAGTAATGTTTTACCAAAAGCGATAACACCAAGTATATATCATGTACGTGATCAGCAAAGAATGAGTTTTCCTCATGATCAAAGTGAAACAAGTTAGATATGAGGATAATATGACATATCTTTTTACTAGATCATTGCCTAAAGTCGCATTTGAAAAACATGTCTAAAGCATTGGTATGCTTAATTTATCTAAAGCTTCCATAATTATAAGAATCAGGGGGAGTTGCAGACATCAGGAGGAGTCTGGCACATACATGTCAATTACAAATGTGAATAATGCGTTGTACTCTTTTTGTTCCTTCAACCAAGGTTATTTTTGCCCATGAGGTTTTATTGTTATTTGGCAAGGTTTTTAATGAGGCAACATAGAATGCATCTGAATGTATCATATTACTTTGACACGGCACAAGGGAGAGTGTTTAAGGAAATATGATTGATTGTGTGTGCCTTAGTCAAAGTAGAATCAGAATAGGATTCGATATCAATATTACTTTGACACGGCACAAGGGAGAGTTTAAGGAAATATGATTGATTGTGTGTGCCTTAGTCAAAGTAGAATCAGAATAGGATTCGATATCAATGTTGTAATAGGAATATATGTACTTTCCTTATATATTGTATCCTCTATATATAGAGGATTATTCTATGAATGAAATAATAATGATTATTCTCCCCAATTTCTCTCTCTCAGTTTATTTCTCCCGCAACATGAATAGTAATTGATATTCAGATTAATCTCATTGTTGTATTGTCGAACTAAGTACCAAAGCTTGATTTGAATGAATAGTGTATTAACCCGAGTTGAAAATTGGTCCAACCCACCAAAAATGGGTGCATTTGCTCTAAGAAGTAAGAAGTTCTAAGTTAGACCTACTATAAGTACATGAAGTCGTTGATTCTCTCATGGTGTTAATCAGCTAGCTTTTAATAAATTGTATTATTGTCAATCTATCTTAATCATTGTTTTGTATTATCTTTATAGCTTGAGTATTAATGAATTTGCCGTATGGCTTTTACATCTTAATCATCTCCTTTTTTCTTCCTCTAATCATCTATTTCCTTCTCTTTCCAACAATGGAACTCGATGTGCAACGACAAAAGTAATGAAAAATCTAAATTTCCATGAGAGACTGAATCTCTTTCATCCATTGGAGAGTACGGCACTACTGGAAAATGTCACTTAGGCGACGGAATTAAAAAATTCCGTCTCCTAAGTGGTACTTCAGCGACGGAAATTTCTACTTAGGAAATGAAACAGTTTCCGTCTCCTAAGTTGTCCTTAGGAGACGGAATTTCATTCCGTCGCTTAGGCATTACTTAGGAGACGGAATATTTTTACTTAGACGACGACATTTTGAAAAAATAAAAATTAAAAAATTTATATGAATTACTTAGGAGACGGAATTACATTCCGTAGCCTAAGTAGAACTTAGGAGACGGAAATATTTACTTAGGCGACGAAATATTTTCTAAAATAAAAAAAACAAAAAATTATGAATCACTTAGACGACGGAAATAGAACATTCCGTCGCTTAAGTTCTAAAAATTTGAGCGCCCATCTTCCCGCGTAAAATTTCATGAAAATTCAAACCAAAATTTTTCAAAACATATCAATTCTTTTAAATCACACACTCACCAACCTTATTAATAGAACTTAAGCGATTCTCACTCTGGGAAACACATCTTTTCCCAGAGCTCTCTCTCTCTCTCATGCTGGCCTCTCTATCCATTCTCACCACTCTTTCCTCCGCTGCCACCTTCAACTGCACCACCCCACCAACGCCACCTCCAACTGCCACGCACTCATCGACTTCGTCCCCACAAACACCACCACTTTCAACGTCGTCAAGACCCTCTTCAACATCACCCGGCCACCTCCACCTCCGCCTTCTCGCCGACCCACCACCGGTGATGTAGAACAGATGGCGATAGAGATTGAAGAGCAGATCAATCGAAACAAGTCTAAACCCGGTCCAGATTTGGCGTTCGGTGTGTCTGATTGATCATTATGATACCTTTCTGGAAGCGGAACGGCCCAACGAACCAAACTCGTCGCTTTGCCACGACATATGGGCTTTTTAGGCCATCCGAGTCCGTTTAGGCTTCCAAAATGCGTATTTAATTGTTTTCAGTAATTATTTTTAATAGTTTGTTTTTGATTTGGTGGTGGTGGTGTATTTGGGGAAAATTGTTGGCATGAAATTGAAAGGGAAATACTGTATTGAAGTTTACTGACCCCCAATAGAACATTACTGACCCCCAGTAGAACTTTATTGGGGGGCAGTAAAGTTCCACTAGGTTTACTAGGGGTCAATGAATTTGTTTATTAGGGTAATAATTGATATATGTTGTGTATAATTGACATGAAATTGAAATGGAGATACTGTATTGAAGTTTACTGACCCCCAGTAGAACATTACTGACCCCCAGTAGAACTTTACTGGGGGGCAGTAAACTTCCACTAGGTTTACTAGGGGTCAATGATTTGTTTATTAGGGTAATAATTGATATATGTTGTGTATAATTGACATGAAATTGAAATTGAGATACTGTATTGAAGTTTACTGACCCCCAGTAGAACTAAACTGGGGGGCAATAAACTTCTACTGGCTTCACTAGAGGCCAATAAAGTTGTTTATTAGGGTAAGATTTGGTATATGTTGTGTGTTGTGCCCTGAAATTGAAAAAGAATTATTTTTTGCAAGTTTATTGGGGGGCAGTAGAAGTTTACTGGGGGGCAGTAAACTTTACTGCGGTGACGTTTTTTTTTTTTAATTCTTTTTCAGCCTTTAGCGACGAAATTCAACTATTCCATCTCCTAAGTGGATAATTTTTTTTTATTATAAAATAAAATCCGTCGCCTAAGTTCTTAGGAGACGAAAGTATTCCGTCTCCTAAGAACCACTTACGCGACGGAATTTCAGGTTCCGTCGCCTAAGTTCCTACCTCACAACACTTAGGCGACGGATCTTAACCGACGGACGTTCCGTCTCCTAAGTACTTAGGAGACGAAATCTGTCACTTAGGAGACGAAATAATTCCGTCTCCTAAGTTCCTTTTTCCAGTAGTGCGGGCTCCTTCTTTAAACTCATCATCAACTAATGATCACCAGAAATCACTTCAATTCTCTAGAAGCAATAGCTATAGTAGCAATTGACCCATTCATCCACCGAGAGTGTTTAGTGCACTAAGGGCCGAGGCACTTGCACCAACCAGTTGGGACGGTTAGATGGTATCAGTTACACTTTTATCAGTTTAGGAGTATGATGGCCTCAAATCGCCTGTTTCCATACCGATGGATAAGCGGAAGCAAATTTGCCGCCCACTCTTGTGCTCACTCACCTAATTTATTACCAAGTGTCTTTTTTCTTAACCAGCTCTAATCATGGTTACAATATAAAATTATAATAAATAAATTATATTTTTTTTTATTTTAACACTAACTTTTTTTAAATTAGCCTTTTTTTTTTATTACCCACGAGTTTTTGCTTTTGAGTACACCCAGTATCCTTTTCTTTCTTTTTTTTGAGGGAGGAACACAGAACACCCAATATCCTTTATCACTTGCTGCAATTGTAAATTTATATCACTTCTGCAAAAGAAAAGAGAAATAGCATCTAGCATGCATGATCTTAAGAAAGTAATTAAGCTTCCATTCTTTCTTTTGAAAGGCCCAACGAATTGGGTACTTGACAGCCAAATTTAAAAGCCAATTCTATTGTTTCTGCAATTGCTTGATGATAAGTTACTAAGCAGTAAAGCCTACTTTCAAGTAGTCTGTTCAACCTGCATATATTAAACCCCATTCTTGAATTTTAGAAAATCTATTTACTTCAACAGATCTCAATAGATGTGAATGGTAACATGACATTGTGAAAACCCCATACAATTCAACGACAGAACCCTCTGTGAAAACCCCATTTACAAAAACAAGGGAGGAGGAGGAAGAAGAGGAACATAGATGTATCAAAATAGAGGAGATCGATAGAGCATCGTACCTTGTTTATGAGAGAACGGAAGAGCAGCTGAAGTAAACGTCTGGGTTTAATCGGGTTTAGACGTGGAGTTATATCCTCAAAATTCAAGGAGTCCTCATACTACTTGAAGATATTATTTTTATTATTGTTAAAAAGAGTTAAAATAAAAAGAAAACATAATTCATTTATTATAATTTTATATTGTAACTATAGTTAGAGCTGGTTAAGAGAAATGACACTTGGCAATAGATTAAGTGGGCGGGCGGGTGGGCATAAAAAGATGGTCGGCAAATTTGCTTTCATGGATAAGCTCTACTTTAAGGTAGGTATCGTGACATGCCGACGACACTTGAAAATAATAGATACATCAAGAATGTCGCGTCGGTGGCTGGTACCTACATCTGCAAAGAAGAGAATCTGTCAAGACCCACTCCAAATTTCATCCTGAAACCCGAAGTAAATCCTGCGGGGACCACTCCCAAGGAAAGATTTACCGAAAAATTGGCAAAACCTCCCTTGAAAATGGACAACCCTTACCTGAAAAATTTCAAATTTACACTCCTACTAACACACATCCAACCTTAACTCCTAGAGCCATCCGCTTCCCGCAAACACAACCATCACAACAACAACAACACAACATCATCCAAACATCAAATAAATACCCAGTTTAAACAGAATCTTATTCTTCAGATAATCTAAACAGAAATCATCCAAACATCAAATAAATACCCAGTTTAAACATAATCTTATTCTTCAGATAATCTAAACAGAAATCAACAGACCGAGCACACCACCGAAATAATTACATTAATCTCAAGTATTCAGAGCTACTAGACACTAGCAGAAGCAAGAAAACACGGGTAGGTTAAACAGGTAACCTACTGATGAAAAGTGGTGGAAATGCAGATGACTATGTATCGCCTCCTACTAGATCTAATCCGAACTCTGCAGACTGGGCATTTTAAAACGAAAGGCCCCAGGGAAAAACATTTAATAACGTTAGAGTGAGTGGACAAAAATAAATTAATAAATAAAATATTTATGTTTTCCCACATCAATTTCCAAGAAAAAATCGAATGCATGCCACAAGCGATAAAATTTTTATCTCATAAACTATCGAGCCTCTCAGGCTCTATAATATATGTATGTATTTACACACGTCCATACTTCCTATATAGATTCATGGGTCTATATAGGGCTACTACGTTCGCGTCCAAGGTGCTACACTGCGGTGCTACACTGCGCCATTAAGGTGGACAGACGGGTGTATAAATATGTGTCCATACCCCCTATATGAATTAAACACTCAAATAGGGCTACTACGCTCACGTCTAACGCTCACGTCACACCATAATGCGGCTATATGCTACGTCATTAAGTGGACAGACACATAGGGCTAGCTAGCTTTTATATACATACTCTCTCATAAATACATATTTATATCCACCGAAAATCCCATTTTCGGTAACTCTCCAAGAGAAATAAAATCGTCAAAATTAAAATGACGTCAAATGCTCTAACCAAAATTTACTGTTCAACTATGAACCATAGCATGCATCTTATTTAAAACAAAAGTCCACTCACAAATTAGGCCTAAGCCTGACGTCGATCTGGGGCCTCGTCCGCTCGAGCCTCCTCACGTCCTGTTCCAAATATAATATTAATTTCCCAGCCGAAATTCCAATATTTACACAAAATAGGCTGAAATTAACCGAGAGCCAAAAATACGCTCATCATTGCCTAACTTTGAAATGGTCCACACCTCAACCCTAGAACCAGCAGCCGTAACTACACCTTCCCACAGTTTAAACAACTTTAATCCAACGGCCGGATTCTACATTAATTAACCGCCAAAAATACCAAACTTCAGAAATTCACAAACCTATCCAAAACTCATCTGAAAATTCCATAATTCACATCAATAAACTCCCCTTAATATTCCACACTTAAAACTATACAAAACTCCCAAACAGCGGCGGCCGGAGACCGATTCCGGCGACCTCCAATGCCTAAGAAATTTTGACAAAATCTTCCTCTCAACTCCCTCTACAACTTCCTTAACTAGCACCACACCCAATTCCAAGCCTAACTAGGTCAATCGAAGGAAAACATCATAAAAGCCCTAGAAAATTCAACTCCACATTTCTCCTTACCTAGCTCAAGGGAGGGTGAGCTCTGTGGAGGGATTGATGCACAGGAGGAGGGCTTTCTTTCGAGCTAAGCAGCTCCGGCTATGGCGGCCGGAGGAGGAAGTTTCGGCGAAAGACAGTCTGGCGTTTCCGGCGGGTTTTCTCCTCTCCATCGGCGCTACCGGCTCGGACACTAGGTCGAAAAGAGAGAGGAGGTGGCGGGGCTCCGAACTGGGCTGGAGCAGCGGTCGGTGGCTGGCCGGACGGCGGCAGGCGATGGCTGGAAGTTTTGCCGGGGAGAGGGCTCGGGAGAGAGCTCGGGGAAGAAGGAAGAGAAAAGAGAGAAGAAGAAAAAGACTTGGGCCTCCTACACCCGGTCCAAGTCCTTAAACCCACTCTAAAACAAACCCAACTCCCAAAAATAAAACACCCCGAAAAATAATACCCTAATAAAAATTACCTTTTACTAGCTAGAATTTACCATTTTTACCGTAGTCACATTTTTCTTCTACGAATAATCCTCCGAAAATAACCGTCCCCCAAACCTCTCTAAGGACCAATTAAACTATAACCTCAATGACGGAGACGGTAAAATTCTTATTATAACCAAGCTAGTAAATAAGGTAAAAGTTTAAGGGTCGGGATGTGACATAATCTGTTTTCTGCAAAAAACAGGTTAGAGTTAGGGTTGCTCGATCAATCCCTAAATCGTCCTTTCTATTTGAAAAAACTATCAAAATTATTGCTAGTGTTGTTGGGGTTGCAAGCATTGTGATCTTATCATGCATGAAGATGGCCTTTGTTTCAAGGTTAGGGGAGCAAACTTTAACCCTAATTCTTCAAAAACGTTGTTGCTTGCTTCCTTCCCAGTAGTACGTATCAACTTTGCAGATGAAGATTTTCAGTTTAAGGGTATGCATATGCATCTATTCTTCCTATGGCACGCAGTCTTTTGATCCTAAGACATCTCTTCGTAAGCTAGTCATCATCCACAGAGAGATTACTAATGAGGAAGCTAACTTGGATACCCTAGCGCTGCTTACAGTGGACAAAGGCAAGCAGATAGCAATGCCGGCAGTGGTATCCTTGAAGCGAGGACGACCTATTTCCCCATCCGCCTCTCCAAAAAAGCTTAAGCTTCTCAATGGCTCAACTAATGAAATCCCTAGCTATTTCATCTCTCAGAAAGATGAAGACTCCCCAGGCTTGGACCTGAGGTGAGGCCGACAAGGCGGCCGCCTCAGGCCCCAAAAATCTAGGGGCACCAAAATCCGGCAGCTGTCTTGAGTAGGAGGGATTAGAAAAGTCTGCTAGCCATGGAAACTAAAGCTTAAAGCTATAATTGTTTGGGTTTTGGTTTTTTGAAATGAAAAACAAAGGAAATGGTTGGGTTTAGAAGAGAAGAGAAGGGAGAGAAAGAAGTTTGAGACAGGGATAATGATGAGCAGTGATGGTTGTCGACGATAAGAGAAGGGTTAACCACTTGTTTAGAAGAGAAGAGAAGGGTTAACCACTTGTTTATCTTTTAACTTCTTCTTTTTTCCTCTCCTCACTGTTAAGTTAGTGGGCCCCTCCGTCTCTAAAAACTAGGTTTTGCTCCCAAACTTCTAAACCATTATGCCAGTTTTATTCCCCCGTTACTGGTCTCCTTAAACTCCTCTGCTCAAGGTGAAACTTTCCGGTCATCAGAGGGCACCATTCCTAGAACTCGCCTCAGGCCTTTGAAATCTCAGGTCCGGCCCTGAGACTCTCATACCTAAGATCACTGGTTCAGGTAGAAAAAATGTATGGAAGAAGAGAAAGGATGGAAAGAAGAAAAACAAATGAATTGGAAAAAATTTAATTTAGAAGGGTGACTTGATCATTTAATCATTTTTTGTTTCCACGTGCTTGTCATGTCATCAATTCGACAGAATTGTAACGGGAAATCCTTTCGGCATCACGTCAATAGCGAAATTGAAGTTTGAGTATTACATTAGTAGTTTTGTAAGTATTCATATCAAGTTGACATTGGCACTAGAGTTTAGACACTAGTGCTGAATATTTCTCGAATTATAATGTGTAATAGCTTAGTCATAAAGTGTGGCTATTGAGACCTCCAAATTTGTTCACTAAACCTCTTATTCTCTCTACACCTCCCTGTTATTTTTCAATATAAGCATTTGCTCACTAGACCTCATTTCAAATTCCTAACATAACCTTAGTTATTTATTGACATATATTTTAATCAATTAATTACCTCTTATTCACTCAATAGACCTCTCATTCTTTTTTTTTTCCCTTTTTGTTTTTCAACATCCATTATCCCTACCTTCATTTTTTTATTATTTTTTTCATGCAAGAAAATGTTCTATTATGAACTATGCTATATATCTTTTTAATTGTTTTTCTCTTTTGTACGTGTTATTTTTTCTCCATTTTTTTTCTTTTGAATAATTTGATCTCTATTTTGTACCTCATAATAAATTATTTCAATAAATATATATTTTCTATAATCGATAGATATTAAAAAAAAATTTTACAAAAATATTTATGCATCTTGCAAGTATATGCGTTCAATATGTATGATAATATAAAATTTTATGTCACATGATCGATTTATTATTATTTTTAGCTCTTATAAACTATATATATGCTTTAATAAAAAGAAATTAGAAAACAAAAATATATAAAGGAAATAATAAAGAATGGAATCAATTATTATTGAATTGAAAAGTCTAAAGAGAATAATATAATATTTTTTTTTGTATAATTATTGTCCTTAATAGTCATTGTGTATGAGGATGTATATGTCATTTAATAATTCGCAATAGAGTGAGGTCTACTGAGTAAATTTAGAAGTCTTAATAACCACACTCTTAGTCATATTTTTAGCCTTAGCATATGTGGTTCGCATTCAAAGTAATTGATATCGTCAAGGTTCTAAAAGGCGTCGCCTTGCCCCGCCTAGGCTATAGGCGGAGCTCAGCCGCTTGGATTTTGTCAAAATCGTTTCAGTTAGGCGGAGAGCCGCCCAAGGACCACCTAGGCGGTCAAGGCGCCGCCAAGGCGAAGCTTGGACTAGGCGGAGGCAGAAACTAAAACTCGTATAAACTTGAAAACCTAATATGATTCCCAAATCGACACTTCTCGTCGTTCTGCCTCTTCCAAACCCAACAACCTCGAAGCCGTTCTCAGCAGCGACCTCGTCGTCGACTCTTTCTATCTTGTTCAGTCATGGATTCATCTCTTGACTCTAGTGAGGTACTTCTTCAAACAATCAAACCTCTATTTCAATGAATAAGTACTTCTTCAAACAATTCAAAAGACTTTTAAATTGATTGCGGCCGCGCTTCTCCTTGACAAATCCTTGAGAGAGAGCACAACTTATCTAGAACAAGAGAGGAATGTAATGATGCGGGCGAACTGAGAGAGAGAAAATACAGTGAAGAATGAAGAGAGAAGAGAGAAGAGAGAAGAGTAGAAGACGGATAAGTACGTGGATAATCAATTAATTTCTTTTTGTCCTTATAGATTCAAAATTTCCAAGTTTAGAGTGTCAAAGTGTCAAACGATGTAATTGTTATGCATATGAACACTTACTTCGTTATATTTCACATATTTTCCTTTTCACCCAAACACATTATTCATCTTGTTATCATTTTTATGTTTAAGAATTTGAAATGAACAATGAATTTGTAAAGATTTCTCAAGAATTAACACAAGTAATAGATCTGAACAGCTATAAAATGTTAATTTATATAAATATATACTAATTATACAATAATAATAGTGTTAATATAGTCACGTAGTATGATATTTCATGGTTTTTTAGATTAAGGGTATTTTAGATATTTTGGATTGTGTATTTAGTAAAATATCCGAGTGAGAAATTAAATAAATGGTTTATTTAGAAAAAGATGTGTATTAAGTTATTTGAGGTGTGTATATGAAATTTCTATTTTTCTAATTGTAGTCCATGTGTTCGGGCCTACTTCTTGGTGTCGTCTTACTCGTTCTACTCGTCTTTGTTATTGGAATATTCGGAATTCATACCAAGAGTCGTTCTCCGAATTTTCTTCTTGCTTTCATGAGCTAAGGCCGGCCTTGATGTTTTACTTGCTCTCAGTTTTTGCAACTCGTAGGAGATCTTCAAGCCTTCAGTACCAGCACTGATCATCCACCCGGTGGGGGAGCTCAAATTGAAATTGGATTTGGTCAGATCTCTTGTTTCATTGCCTTTTCTTTTGGATTTGATACGCTTAATTGTTTTGTTAATTAGATCCGAATGATTTATCTGACAAGGTACTCTGCTCTATTCTCTTTACACTTAGATCGGAACAATACAAGTTGGGTTGCGGTTCTATAGTTATGGGAGACCTAGTAATAGGACCTGCTATTAAACTTTTAATATTGGCTGGTAAAGAGCTGTACACAATTCATTCACAGTTCAAACCGCGGATGACAGAGCTCATAAATGCGCTGGAGACTTTTGAGCCAGTTTGCAGACATTTTGAGAACTCCGAAAATTCGACACATCTTGCCGACGTGCTGGAAGGTTTTCATGGGACACTGCTGGACGGTCAAGCTCTCATTGAGAAGTGTTTAGAGGTTACACCGTTACAGTTCTTAAAACAACGTAAATACAACAACGAACTGGTTGCACTGGAGAGAGCTCTTTCCCGACAGATGCAAGCGTTGAGTGCACACGCAATAAAAGATAAGAAGGACGCAAGCGGAGCTAGAGCAACCAATGGTTCTTCATGCAAACCCCCAGATCCTATACTGTTTACAGTCGGACTGGATATGCCTGTGCGGGAATTGAAAACGAAGCTTTTTGCAGAAGAAAAGTCGATTCTTGTGCTGACTGCTCCCGGAGGATTTGGGAAAACGACTTTGGCCATAAAGTTTTGCCATGATAAGGACGTCAAAGGTAACGGATAGATGAACTAATTTTTTATTTTTTTTTTTGGTTACAGGAGATGAAGTAATTTCACTTTTTATTTTTTATTATTTATATTTTATTTTATTTAAATCCCATATGTTATTATGTCAATTAGATCTAACCAGATAACAACTCAGCAACATATGAACTAATCTCACTTTTTTGCTGCGAGATTAGAAAGTTCTTAACTCTAGCATACCTAAATTTTGTCACATTTTATAGCGAGAAATATTCCTTTCTTATCCGTAAAACCCAGTAAATTTGTGGTTTGATAATGTATAATTATGCATAAGCTAGATAGAACTTCACATATGAATTGCCACCGATATATTTCATCATCAATTGCATATGCTTATTTGTAACATCGTAGTCATGCATGACCTTACACTAACAGTTTTATTGGATAGATATATTAGGGAATAACATCTTCTTCGTCCGTGTTCCAAAAAATCCCAACTTGGACGATATTGTAGAACAACTACATCGGTGCAGGCGTTCCCGACTGGCTTCTACTTCGCGAATTGAAGCAAATGCAGTTAACAAAGGGTTGCACAACTTTGTGGAAGAAGCAGGAAAAAAACCTTTGTTGTTGGTCTTCGACGATGTTTGGCCCGGGTCGGAACATCTTATTGAGAGGTTTCATGAAATCAAAATGGAAAATTATAAGATTTTAGTGACATCAAGATCTGATCTTCCAAGATTTGGCTCTCCATATTATTTGAAGTCATTGAAAAAAAAAGATGCAATGGATTATTTCACTCATTCAGCATCTCTTGAAGGCAGTAACACCAATATCTCAACTGAATATATTCAGCAGGTCAGTATTTTGTACACTTTATATATTTATAGATAGGGAAAATTATCTAAACAGTGTCTCACATTTTAAAGATGCAAAGCTTTGGTATCTCACATTTAAAAAACTTTAAAACAGTATTCTACGTTCTTACCTTGACCGAAGTTTGGTATTTAGAACCGTTAACTCCTTTAAAAAGACTGACATCAGCCATTTTTGTTCATAAAATGACCAATTTACCTTTGAGTTTTTATTTTTGTTATTCATTTTTTAAAATAAAAAGAGAAATTTGTCATAACGGTACCTCATATTTTCTTGCTTATAAACTTTGGCACTTTAAGTTTTGAAAACATAATGACAAAGATTAGGTACCATTATGACAAATTTCTCTTTTTATTATATGAAAAGAATAATAAAAACAAAAACTTAAGGGTATATTGGTCATTTCATGAATAAAAATTGTTGCCGTCAATTTTTTTAACGGAGCTAACGGTTCTAGATACCAAACTTTAGTCGAGGTAAGAACGTGAGATACTGTTTTGAAGTTTTCTAAAGGTGAGACACCAAAACTTTGCTTCTTCAAAAGGGAAGACAATGTTTAGACCATTTTTTCTTATAGATATATTACATGATCATCGTGTTAAGAGAGCTTTTCTAATAAGGACCACTAAGTTGAGGATTTCTTTGTTTCACTCTTTTTTTTATCGCATATTCACTTCTCAACCATCTAGTTTTAAGTACATATGAGTAAATCATCTCTGTAAATTTTCATTTAAATTGAAAATTATTAAAAATTGTGATTTAACCACTTATGAATTTGAACTATTCATGTTTGACATATTTAAGTCGTTCATTGATTTGATCTAGTTCGACTCGTTAACCTTCACTATTTTGGCTGAAACTTTGTAAATGTTATGCCGTGATAAAAAAAATAGATGTTATAAACCGGAACGGATTCGGTGCACCATGGTGCACTGGCGCACTTGAACCACCCTATATTAGCAAACGTCCGTTAGTTACAAAAAAAATTCTAACAGCAGTAAAAATCCAAGAAACAACAATTCATCTGCCTCTCTCCATCTTCCCCAAAACCAGCTTCTCCAGCCATACCACTGTAGTAAGCAATCAACCTTGCATATATCATCATTCCTTTGTATTTATACGATTCTATTTATATACATCATTTCCAGATCTGCTTCTTATTCCCCCGACCTTCATTGCTTCCCATTGTTTTCTAAACCGAGAAGTATAGTAGTATAGTCAGATCCAACCATGGCTCATCCCCGCCGTTTATGTGATTCCGAGAGACGACGTCGCCGGCGGCTTTGATATCCGATCGAAGAGATTCTAATTCTCCAATTCAAACCCACGATAACTGGGTCGAAATCCTCCTCTCAATCGGGGTGAAATACTTTCATTCCCCTGATCCCCTAGTCAGATAACTCATCGTCTTCCTTTAGAAAAGAAATTATCATTGGATTAGTTTTTTTTTTTTTTAAATTGATTATTTTTTCTTTAAATTTGATTAGTTTTTCTTTCCAATGTTGATTGTTCTTTTTTATTTTCAATTTTGTTAACGGTGTTTGTATTTAAATTTGATTAGTTTTTCTTTCCAATGTTGATTGTTCTTTTTTATTTTCAATTTTGTTAACGGTGTTTGTATCGATGTTAGTGTCCAAATCAAATTAATGGCTGAAATTAAATTATAACCTTGGTGCATACAAGAATCTTCAGTTATAAACGGGAAATTATTATTTATACCTAGAACACCATATGTCTTTTATTCCTATTTAATCTCATTTGTCCAAGTGTTTTATCCTTACTTCTGATTGGTGTATTAAGTTACTTTTTTTTTCCCACATTTTGCTGGTTTTCACATAAATCTGAGTTATATGATTGGTCGGGTACACCATATGGCAGTGCCACGTGATGTTCCTAGTACATGGAATAATTCATTAATTAGAAAATTTTCAATTAGTCCATTTTAATGGTCTTTATTAAAAGGGCTCATATCCGATCAATAAGGGTTGAGATTGACATTTTAAATAAATATTTATATTTATACATTATGTGTGTACCTCTGTGTGTGTACAAGTATAGTTTTTTATTCAATAATTGGGATAAATGAGAATATGGAAGAACTGCATTAACGCAATTGGGATCAATGAACTGCAGATACTAGAGCATTGTAAGGGACTTCCTCAAGCCATTGAATTGGTTGGAAAATCACTTTCTAGCAAGCCTGAAATTTCCTGGAAACAGACAAATGATGAATTTTCTGGCGGTTCCATTCTCGAGTCCGTGGGCGGATTGCGTGAGTGCCTCGAAAAGAGCCTATACGCCTTAAATAAAGGGGATAAAGAATCGAAAATCATCAAAAAATGCTTTATCGACCTCGGTGTGTTTCTTCAAGACCAAACTATTCCAGCTGCTGCCCTCATTGACATTTGGGCAGAGTTACACGAAGAGCTCAAAGATGATGAAGATTATCAGAGCATTGCAAACCTCCATGAGCTCACTCTGAGGAGTCTTGCTAATCTTGTATTCCCAAGGTACAAAGGCTTTAACAGTTCTACCTCTCTTGTTTGATAATCTCTCTCGACGTACTATTTCGCTATTTCCATGTTCTCTGTTGTTCCTCGTCATTTATTTGTTGTTCATATGCTAAAAAAATTTCGGAAACAACTTAATTAGTCTTAATCATGATCGATCAGGAGAGGTAAGACAGAAATGATGGAGAATGATGACTACTATAGTCAACACTTTGTCGTTCAGCATGATATGCTTAGAGAGTTGGCCATCCGTCAGAGCAATTGTCAAAAACAACGTGGAGATAGACTTATTATAGACGTCCCAAAACAAAAATTTCCTAATTGGTGGAAAGAAGGAATGTATCATCAACCCATCAACGTTCGTCTAGTATCTATCTCATCTGGTAATTGTTCGTTCATCTTCTCTATCCCGACCACTAGCAAATACTTGCAGATGTATGCATGTGCGACGTACTTTCACATTCATTCTTTTTTTTTCTCAGACTGACTTGAAATAGCATATTATTTTTCAGAAGGAGTGTTGTCGAAAGAATGGGACAAAATGAAGCTACCAAAAGCGGAGGTTCTTGTTCTGCACTTTCAGGCACAGCAATACGCCTTGCCCAAATTCCTCAAGACAATGTCAAGGTCATTGAAGGTTCTCATAGTCACAAATCATGGTCTCTTACATGCCAGAGTAAGTAAATTTAGCCTACTGGATTCTTTATCTAGTTTAAAGAGAGTAAGATTCGAGGGCATTTCGATTCCTTCCATGAAGAGGAACTCCATAAAAATCGAGAGTCTACAGAAGATATCCTTATTCATGTGCAACTTTGATCAAGCTTCTAGTAAAAGCTCCATCAAAATTTTAGAAGCATTTCCAAATCTAGTGGAGATAAACATCGACTTTTGCAACAGTTTGAAGGAATTGCCTGCTAAGCTATGTGATCTTATAAAGCTAAAGAAGCTTAGTATCACCAACTGTGATACACTACATGCCTTGCCTAAAGAGATTGGAAAGCTGGTCAATTTAGAATTGCTAAGGCTCTTGGCTTGCATAAAATTGTTACAGCTGCCTTGCTCGATTAGCAAATTCATAAAGTTGCAACTTCTTGACATATCTGATTGCTGGAGCATTGAAAATTTGCCTGACGCCATTGGTGAAATTCACTCTTTAAAAAAGCTCAGAATGAGACACTGCCCAGGGTTGAGAAGGTTACCTAAATCAATTTTGAATTTGAAGCAGGAGATCAAGGTGACATGTGATGTAGAGACAAAGAAGTCATGGGATGACTTACCCTGTCCCAGTAACATAGACATAAACGTTACGAATTGAAAGAAGATATGAAGTTTTATTAATCGAGGGAACCGACTCCGCAAACTCCAATTTGTATACCTATTATTCATAAATTTATCTGCATATCTGGTTGTACTTTTTTTTAAAAGAAATATACAAGTTTTATTAATCTGTGTCACTGTGTGTGGCCAGAAAGCACATAAATCATATGATGTTATGAAACCACAAGTATACATAGCACATGTTGCCAACAATATGACAGGTAACTGTTATTGTGAATGTGCTCAGATAAAACCTCGGTTGTAGTGAAAAAGAGCACAATTCACCTATTACATTTAAAGATGACATGTGTGCGTTAGACTCTCCCTAAAATCTACGTCCTCCCCCTGATCTTTACATCAATCAAGGGGCTGAGAACATCTTTTTGTTTCGATGTTTCTCACATGCTCTTCAAATGTAGCTTTAGGCAGTGATTTGATAAACAAATATGTTGAATTCTCCTCATAATTTACATGATTCGCTAGAGATCTTGAGGATAGTGTGATGTTTCTCAATGATATCATTGTGTTCCCAATAGAGAATACATAACTAGTTTGGGAACGACATATGATCATAGATACCTGACATTAGTAAAACCAACCAAAGTTTGGGGTTTTGGTGTAGGGGATTACATTTCCATCAACATTCCCTTTGGTCTTTCTGTAGGGATAGAATGAACCCACGTTAATTGTTCATCTTTGGAATCAGGATTAACCGAAGTAAATGTGAACTAAGAATAGTTCTCGAAATATATAGAAAAACAGAAAGAATAAGGCTTATGACAAAGAACCTGTAAAGCCATGCATTTGGTTTGGTCTGTCTTCTTTTTTTTAGAATATTTAGTTTGATTTGATTATGAATTTTAGGATTGGAAAACATGTTTGGATTCTTGGTAAATGACTTCGTTTTTCATCTTAATTTGGCCTTCATTTTGACTAGTGTAGTCGGTAGCAGATAACTACATTCCCGACCCATAGACCAGTCGGCCGGACACCCACCAACAATGAGGTAGGTCGCAGCCCAAACCTGATACCAAGAGGTGCCAGGACATGATAGCAAACACAGAGAGGACGTGGATAAACCAAATAGAGAGGGACATTTGTTCCACATCGATTGGCAAGGAGAAGGAGAACCCACACTAGCAACCAAATTATCAGGTAACATTAATTACGTAAGTAATTACACTTCAACCACTTAACATTGACTTCATCATTGGAGAGGGAAAGACTGGTAAGTCCATGTCGTTTTCTTATTGCATGTCATCGTGAAAGAAAGAGAATATTTATCCGGAGGCACGTGTCGAGCTTATGAGGACCCTATGAGATCTTACAGAAACAACTAGTAACAACATCTTTTGTAGCCTTCATTTTAACTGTAGAGAAGTTGCCTCCTTGACTTCCATATTCA
This sequence comes from Fragaria nilgerrensis, assembly GCA_010134655.1. Taxonomy (NCBI): domain Eukaryota; kingdom Viridiplantae; phylum Streptophyta; class Magnoliopsida; order Rosales; family Rosaceae; genus Fragaria; species Fragaria nilgerrensis. The sequence goes on from CM020977.1 coordinate 10,306,187, forward strand.
AATCCTCTGTTACTGAAAAGTTTGAAATTGGAGTAATTGACGCAACTCGATATATTGTTTAAGTAGTAATATAACCAAAAACAGTATAATGAGTGCAGTAGCAAGATTGGACGAGTATGAGTGCAACGAGTGCAGTAACAAGATTGGACGAGTATGACTGTAGCGAGTGCAGCAGCAAGATTGGACGAGTATGAGTATAGTAGCCGAACTTGACGATGTAGAGTATAGTAGCATAACTTGTCAATGAGGAGTGCAATAGCGGAACAAGTACAAGTGTAGTACCATAATCAGACCACGATTAAGGGTGCAGTAGAAACAGTGGACGAGTTCGAGTGCAGTAGCAGCACTAGACAAGTTTGAGTGTAGCAGCAACAATTAATTTCTTAGTCGACAGTAGAAGAATTTTAATTGTAGTAGCAACAGAGCTACATACACCCTAACTTTCCAGCAAGGGCAGTAGAAGTTTAAGTTTCCAGGAAGTGCAATAGCAGTTTAAGTTTCCAACAAGTGCAATAGTACGTAGCGAACTTTCTAGCAAGTGCAATAACGGTTTAAATTTCCAAAAAGTACAGTAGTAGCTAACTTTCCAACAAGTCCAATTAGCTATCAAGACATGGCGAGTTTGATTTAATTTTTATAAGAACAGTTTGATAAATTAAATCATGACACATGACAAAATAATTTATTTTATTTGTTAGAAATTATAAAAGTAACACAAATAGATGTTTTTGTATTTCAAATTTTTTTAAGGGTATATATATGTAGTTTGCTAATTATTAAAAGTGAGTGATCTTTTAATTATGTTGGTAGTTTGTCGGACGAGTCTTCTGATCTTGATGATCATTTTCTTGTCTCATGGTGTACCAGAGATTTGGTAGCTCTTTTAGGAAGTAATTTCTCGGGCCTTTTGGTCTGAGATATGTTATAAGTGGTCCGTTACTGGCCTTGTTTGTATTATTCATACTGCTTGTAACATTTTCCGTATGAATGATATTTCATTTGATCAAAAAAAAAAAAAAAGTGAGTGATCTTTTGGAGCCTTGGTGTTACTGTGGCCGCGGGATTCGTGTTTTTTTTTGGGCAAATTGGTAATATTGCTGTTAATTTTGTACTCTCTCATAAAAAGATCTGAATTTAATTAATTAATTTATAATTTTTTTTAATTACCACATGTAGACAAATAGAGCATCAAATTAGTCAATGAGATGGGAGCTAGCCAGAAAGCATATTCCATTCTGAGCTATATAATACAAGAGTAATCGTGTTTTCCATCCCACCTTTTCTGTTAGTTATATACTTATATATCCGTTCTCGGAGGCTTCGCCTTAATCTTCAAAACCAGATAAGTTCTGCGATTTTGGTGTGTTTGGTTTTGTTCTGCTGCTGTATGATGGATGCCGTTGAGCAAGGATGAGTAAAACTGCGTAGCTAGTTTATATAGTTAGCTCCTGCAGATCTCAGTCCATGCTGCTACAGTTCTCTAATTAGAACTACGGAGCATCAACAGACAATACAGCATATCAGAAAGACACCAACCACACAAGATTGTTACAAAAGCGGAAGTTGCAGGAAGCACTGATGGCTGACTTAGGTGACTTTCTTGTCTATAATTTAATCTTGCTGTGTCAATCAAATATATGAATAAACTCTTGCACAAGAATACTATGCTTTTTAACTACATAGGCTCCCTGGATCTAGTCGATTTTACAAGAGTTGTTGAAACCTTTAAAGTTTAGTTGAATCAGATCGGTGTGGGATTGTTTGGCGGATTAGGCGTCAATTTTACTAAAACATCCACATACCAATTCAAGGATTCAACCTTTTTTTTATCTTTAAATTTCCTGTTTTTCTTATAGAGTAATTTTAAATACATCGTGGTCTCTTAATACACACGTATTAATTTATCACATCAAATATTTTAGACTTGTTTAATAATCAAAAAAGACATCTATTATTAAAAAAGAAAATGAAATCACAATTAGAAGTCTCATCTCCCACCCTAAAACCATCGAAACAACTACTTCTTTCCTAAACTTGACTTTTCTCCACAATTCATAGTTTCATAAGCAAATAAAAAAAATAAAATAAAAAAACTCTTTTAGAATTCATGACCCGAATTTCGACTGCTACCAAATAATCACATATATTGTTCAATTAACATCGGTTCATTTGGGTTCTATATTTTTTTTTTGTATCATTTTTAGTTTTGATCTTGCAGACCATTTTGAAGTACTACATGTTTATCTTGACATCCTGTATTGAAGAAAATAGGTATATGTGTTTAATAGCTAGTGACCTAGTGTACTTCTACTAGCTTGTGAATTCTGAAAATTTAAAATGGTTGATATTTTTTTTCAAATTCCAAATGATTGATGTCGCATCGGAGATTTGGAGTTTGTGTAATAATAATCTTTTGATTATTAAATTTGACGATGCAAAGAAAAAATTTCTTGCAGAAAATAGAAAAAACTACGTAAAAGAGTTACCAAAATATATAGTAAATTAATAATAATTAAACTAAATAACATATTATTTCTTAATTTTGATACAAGGGTATCATAGGCTGTTTGGGATGTGTATTAAGTTTAATATTGAAATGAAAAACTAGATGGACGGTGTATTAATTAATGGGTGTGTATTAAGAAATTAGGGGTGTGTATTTAAAATTTATCTTTCTTATATTCAACGGGCTGTCAGACCAAAAGAGAGAAATATTCACCAGAAAATTGAAGAAATTGAGCATTCGTATGCTTAATTGTGACGAAATTGTCTTCCGTCCACATGGTCCATTGATATTGGACAAAATAGCCAAACTACCTTTTAAATCTGGCTCAAACTGTTAATTTGCATCCAGAACTTACAATTGTATCAATTTACCCAGTGTATTTAGTAAAAATTGACGATTTGCACCCTTATGTCAAATTCAATGTTTACCATCCAATTATGAGTCACATGCCATAAATGTGAGGGGTAATACTATCATTTTATATTTACTTCATTGAATAATAAAGATATTTTCGTCCAGATATTTGTCTTGTTTAGTCTTAAACAAATTATGTAATGTTCATTGTTAATTATATCAGAAGTTGATTATTACGATTAAAATGCTTTATTTTTATTTTTCCAGATAATTTTTCTTATTAAGAAAGTTAATTTAGATAAAACAAAACAATTAAAAAAACCCTGTAAAAAAATAACAGATGCAAGAGCCTCCTTTTGAAGAATTTTTTTCATTTATTTTAAATTACTCTAAAGAAGTATATATAAAATCCGTAATTTTTTTCATTTACGTTGCAGTATTACCCCTCACAATCTCACATGTATAAATGTGACTCATAATTCGATGTAAAACTCTGAATTTGACAGACGGGGTGCAAATCCGTAATTTTAACAAAAGTTAAGAGGTAAATTAATGCAATTGCAAATTTTTTTTATGGTAAAACAAATTTTATTAATATAAAAAACTGATAAAAATTTCACTAAAAAATTAATGCAATTGCAAATTGAGGGTGCAAATTGACAATTTGAGCCAAGTTTAGGAGGTGGTTTAGCTATTTTGCCTTGATATTGTGTATAGAATATAGACTATAGAGTCTCTCACTACTTTTTTGTCCACATGTTTATTGTTTAGACCCAATTATATACGAGTTGTCTGATTCTTGAGGTGTTGCAGTCATTGCAGCGGCACAAGGAAATCTGAATCCAGAATTTACTCTCCTGTATAATGTCGTCACAGAAGCAGTGACGAACAAAAGTAGCATGTTCGGAACCATCCTCAGAGACATAAAACTCACGCTGGACTCTTTACTCCCATATGTCGAAGAGAACCTGGCAGAACATGACATATCGGATCAAGCCACTGGTTCCCCTAATGCAAAACTTCAATCATTTAAAACAATTATGGGAAACGGTGTAGAGCTGGTTCATAAGTCCTCGAACCTAAAATCTTGGTCCGTCTACAAAAAGTATAAATACGCTACCAAATTTATTGCACTGGACAAGTCTCTTCAAAACCTTGCAGATATATTAAGAATTCAGTCACTGAGAGATTTGGGGAAAACTTGGAGTTCAATGAAGAACAGAGACACAGTGGTCACCGAAATGGCTTATTGGAATACAGAACCTGAACTTCCATCATTTACAGTTGGGATGTACGCGCCTTTAATGGAAGTGAAGATGAGGCTTCTCAAGGATAGTGTGTCAATGCTTGTCCTCACTGGCCCTGGAGGATGTGGGAAAACCACTTTGGCCAGAATGCTTTGTCAAGATACAGTCATCAGAGGTACGAAAATATATCAGTCCCTTTCGTTGTTGATTTACCTCTTTCTATGAGTTACGTATTTGTTTTCTACAAAAACCTTATATCCATTCTTTTGGATAGATCAATTCAGGGACAATATTGTGTTTGTCACTTTTGCAAAACAACCAAGCCTCAGCTTGATTTTACAGCAACTAAATCAACACATGGGCTACGAGGTATTTAATTCCAAAGTCGGAGTAATTGCAGAGTTGTACACATTTCTAAAGAACGGAGACCGAAGTTTATTGTTGATCTTCGATGATGTTTGGCATGGATCAGAATCACTTCTTCAACTTTTCATTCCAGAACAGGGAAACACATGGCAAATTATAAAGTTTTGGTGACGTCCAGATTTCAGTTTCCAGGGTTAGGTTCTCCATTTCAACTAAATTTATTAAATGCTATGGATTCAATGACTCTATTTCGTCATTCAGCATCCCTAGGAGACGAGAGCTCATATTTTCCGGATGATCTTTTGATAAAGGTGATTTTTCTTTATACTCGATGAACTGCATAAATATGTGTGTGTGGATGTATATGCTTCTTCATGCCTCACATGTCAGAAAGTTTTTTTTTTTTTCTTCTTATTTTGCAAATGTAAACATGTGTGCTTATTTATATACATATTTGTTTACATTTGAAGCAGAAAGTGATAGCCGTACGTACCTTTAGCCTACTCCTAATCTAGAACCAGAACGAGAATAATTTTCGACTGAAGGATATTTGTTTACATATTCAACTAATTTTTCATATACGTAAAATTGGTTACGTAAGGTTGGCACCCTCAACTTTGGTATGCAAATAATATAGTGACCTTTCATTTTGGACTATTCAAACTGCAGATAGTAGAGCACTGTAAGGGACTTCCGCTCGCCATTCTAGTGGTTGGAAAATCGCTTCGTGGAAAGCCTATAGAGATCTGGCGAAGCACATTATCGAAATGGTCTAAAGGTTCATCTTTTCTCGATTCTGAGAAGGCTCTGCGGTTTAGACTCCAAAGCAGCTTAGACGAATTGGGTAAACAAAACTATGTCCTCGAAGAATCTTTTATTGATCTTGCTTCATTCCCTGAAAACCAAGCAATCCCTGTCCCCGCCCTCATTGATATGTGGGCAGAACTATATGAGCTACGTGAAGACATAATGTGCATTGAGAACCTCTACGAGCTCACTACCCGCAGCTTGGCCAATATTGTAGTCAGAAGGTATGCATGGAGGGCTTTATGTTTTTTTTTGTGTGTGTGTGTGTTTTTTTTTTTTTTTTTTTATAAATCGGAGGGTTCTATGTTTATGTTGTCTGATATTATAACTTCCATTCATTCATTATAGCATCAACTAGACATGATATTACTAAAAAATAATCTTTAGGAAATTTGTTTTGATCATAGGAAGGTGGAGGAGGGATACTACAGCGAACACTTTGTTACTCAACATGATTTGCTTAGAAGCCTAGCAATTCATCAGACTCGAGATGATCCAGTCCTAAGCAAAAGAGTCAATATAGACATACATGGAGACAATCTTCCCAAATGGTGGACAGACCAGAAGAAAAAGATCGAGAAAACTCGCTTATTATCTATCTCGACTGGTTGTTAGATCTATCCTTTCTCAAATACGACATGCATATATAGTTCCATTAGTTCGTAGATATATGACACATCGTCCTTAGTCTCACCTCATATGCACATTAACTGTTTGCAGATGGGGAGTTCTCCACAAAATGGCCCATCATGCAACTACCAAAACCTCAGGTTCTGGTTCTGAATTTCTGGACCAAGGACTATGCCTTACCCGAGTTCATCAAGGATATGAACAAATCGTTGAAGGTTCTAATAGTCATAAAGTATGGTTCCATGCCTGCTGAAATAAGTCAGTTTCACCTGTTGAGTTCGTTATCGAATCTGAAAACGATCAGATTGCACTGGATTTCATTTCCTTCCGTTACCGTGAACCCCATAAATTTGAAGAGTCTACAGAAGATATCTTTTTTCATGTGTAACATCAGTCAAGCTTTTGGGAAGGGTGCCGTCCCAATTTCACATGCAATGCCGATTCTACTGGAAATAAACATCGAGTATTGCAGGGATTTGGTAGAATTGCAGGACGACATTTGTAATCTTGCTCACCTAAAGAAGCTCAGTATCACCAATTGCCATATGTTATCTGCCTTACCTGAAGAACTTGGGAAGTTGATCAATTTGGAAATGTTGAGGCTAAGATCATGCACTGACTTGGTAACATTGCCAGGATCCATTGGGAACCTAAAGGAGCTGAAGTTTCTTGACATATCCCATTGCTTCAGCATTAGGGAATTGCCTGAAGAAATTGGTGAATTGCGCAGTTTGAGAAAACTGAACATGAGAGACTGCTCGAGATTAAGAGAGTTGCCGTTATCCTTTTTCAACCTCGAGGAGTTACGGGAAGTGATGTGTGACGAGGACTCAGAAGGTTTGTTGAACATCTTCGTACCCATGGTCAACCTGCAAATAAGGGTGCTGAAAGAAGAATTCAACCTAAACTGGCTTCAATACTGAGGGAGCTAGGGATGACAAAAATCCCTAATGGGTAAGGTATAACTCATGGATATTCGACCTCATCGAAGGAGAAGTTCGGGCACAAAACAGGTAATGATGATGGTGATCATCAGTATTCGAATCTTGGAATCGAATACGCGTGAGGATGGTATTTTGACCTAAAATCCCCGTACTCACCCAATACAATAAATATTTTCTGATATATTTATAGATAAATCTGTTTATCTGTGTAAACTTTTCGTTGTAATATATATTTGGGAGCTTCTATTCATATCTTTAAAAATGGCATTTGGACCTCCTTGCTTAACAGAGTTCCAACTTGTTTTAACAAATAACTAATATGCTATTTAGACCTTCATAATTTTCCCAAAATGTCCATTGTTTAAATTTTTTTTTTATATATAAAATCATATTCGTAACTTAAAAATTGATGATTAGATATCCTTCGACTTTTGAACTTATCACCTCCGTCTTCAACCTCCTTCATTGGTCTTCCTCCTTCCCCGATTCTTCTTGTTCTGGAATGACCTCCAACGTTAGCAAAAGTTAATTCTTTTTCTTGATTCATTTTGATTCAGCCAAGAAGAAAAATATCAGATGCAAATCATCTATTTCAATTTAATTCCCACCTTAAAATAGATGTATTCATGTTCTTACACTTATTCAAGATCACAAAAACCAAACACAAGGTTTAAGGATTGAATACTGAATACTATGAATCCAAAAGTTTCAAGATAATCCAAAAGGTGGGTGAAGTGTGAAGAATAGAAGACCATAATTATTTACATAATCCTATATCAAGCCTTCGGAAGGTACAATTTCAATAATTGAATGGAAAGGCATTCGAAATTTAGAAAATGAGTAAGTGAGTAACAGAAAAAATAAATGAAAGAGTTGGCTCTCTAATTTGTACAAATGAATCCTCAAATTCAGTTTTGAAGTTCTATGTACTCTCTCTCAAACCGAAAGTGAGAATACCCATCACCCAGAACGTAGCCACTTCTCACTTTACCAGTTCAATTGCTTACCCACTTCTCCTAGTTGAAGACGACTGTTAGAGAGGTAATGTTGTGTTTGGATACAGGGAAATTCTTTGAAATTTAATTAAAAATAAAGATTTCATAATTCCTAAAAACCAATTCCCTTGTTTGGCATTATCAGATAGGGAATTTTAAATTTCGATGGAATTGAAAATGAATGAGTTCATTGATTAAATTCCTCACTTGAATTCCACCAAAAATATATGTCATTTACAAATTCCTTTGAATGATCCAATTTTCATTTCCAAAACAAGGCTTTTTAAAATTTTATTTTTTATATTTCTTTTAAACTTTCTTAATCTATCATACACTTCAATTCCCAAATATACATAACCAAACAATGGAAATTGCAATTAACAAAATTTCAATTGATAGATATTTAAATCCCATCATTTCAAAATTCGTCAAGAATTAAGAAAATGATGAAGGATAAAGTATAGAGACAAAGAGATAGCAAAAGAATCATCCTCTTATTCATTGATAGGAGCCCTTTATATAGGGAATTACACAATACCAATATGGTAAGGATATGAATATATAGATCTAGTCTAACTACATATCCTATTGGCATAAGGCCAAGGCACACATAGAGAATATCCTAGAACACTCCCCCTTGTGTCGCGCGCTGATATGCCGATGGTGCTGATCTGTTGCCTCGTCAAAAACCTCGTCAAGTCACAAAAACCCTGTGTGAGAAAAACTGAACCTTGATCGTAGGAGAAAAAGAGTACAACGCATCATTCACATTTGATAGTGACATGTATGTATATGCTAGACTCCCCCTGAAGTTCGCACCTCCCCCTGATCTTTACATCAATCATAGGGCACTTCCTGATTCTTACTAATCACGGAAGTTTCAACAACTTAGCATGTCAATACTCTTTAACATGTCTTCAAATGTGGCATTGGGAAATGATTAACTAAATCATGCCGTATTTTCCTCAAATGATCTTTTACACTTAGATCTTGAGGAGAAGGCTGCTTGTGAACTCAAAACATAAGTTCGTGCAGGAAATCAGATTTCCGCGCAGCATGACCTTCAGTTACTAGAACAGTCGTAACTTCCTCTAGGAAATACATATGAACGAACCGTAAACGGTTTTGGAAACTAGACTCATAGAGCTTTCCAACCATATATTACACACATTCTGGTTCCTCAGGAGCTCTTCACAACATCCCGTCGAAGTTGACTGTTTTGCCAAAATCAGATTCTCGGACAGATTCGTCCTACTTTACGAAAACGTCCATAACTCACTCAATATGATAGGTATGATCAAATGGTTGGTGTCCCTGGAAAGTAGACACATAGACCTTTCCAATGGTACCAATTTCACCATTTTTCAGTGAGTGAGATTTTCTGTAGGTCCCGTGGAAGTTGACCTACAAAACTGAGCAGATTCTGATTTCGCTTTTGATGTGTCTTTCTTATGTAGGGATAGAATAAGCCTCAACCTTTCATACCATTAAGTATTGAAAAAGTAGTTACTGCCATTACATTGGCGTTGCGTGGGCGCACAGCTACACTTAGCTTTACAACTTTTCATAGCGAATGAGATGTCAAATCTTTCGTATTGTGTTGAGTACATTGATGCGTCTTATTGTACTTAGATGGGAACTCCATCTCTTAACACATATTTGTCATGTTGCTTTAGAAAAAACAACGGATCTCTCTTTAGAGAAAAGACCTTGACTAATCATGGGAGTATATGTAGGCCTCACTAGTTATAGAGCGCCTAAGCCGATTGATCATCAATACAGTCATCGAGTGTCTTATCGAGACTGTGTCTTCCCAAGATCTTTTTCTTCGGATGTTGATACATATTGGCATCTCTTGATCCATTAAGAGTCCATGTAAATCCGGAATGAACACACAAAGGCATAATTCACCATATCCCTTCCAAATCAAGTAGAGTTCATGTGCGTTCTAATATCTTTAGCAAACGCGTGCTCCTGTGGTCTGGAGCCACTTGATTTAGATGAATGAAGTCCGTTTAAGATCTTCATGTATATCTCTGATCCCATAGAGATGTTATTATGACTACATTCATAGGCTGCATGTTCAGTTATTCGGAAACTACCAAACTGACAAAGTAGTGGAGTTCAATGACATCCATTACGAGAGCATATCTCATCGTAGTTGATCCCAGTGCGTGTTAGTGAGAGACTTTGCGCCATAAGGTGAGTCTAAGCTCTTGCTCTCACTACGCTATCTAACAAAGGTATAGTTGATAACGTTTAGCTTGCGGTGTCGGCATCACCTGCCCAAGGACCTATCTCTTTGTTAATGCTGGATCGCATCTTTCCATTAGGCCAATCAACTAAGTTGATATCCATCAACGAAGGGTGGTTCGATAATAGACTCATTATATCACGTCCTCATGTACACTAGTGTAATACTTGTAGAGATCTCTATATGGATTGGATTTGACATTGAGGCGTCCCCCAACGATAATCACAATTCAGACTTCATGAGACGGATTTGAGTATCATTGATCAATGGATCAGGTTGTGCCAATCTCACTTTCTTCCTAGTGCGAGAAAATATCGAACCTAAGGGCCTCCCTCCTTTTAGGGAGCCACACGGTCTTGTGACACCAATTTTGCCACTATATGGCGTCACCATATCACCATCCATGGTGATGGCGCCAAGACCAACTTCTTTTGGTCACGCCGTCTTTTTGTAGGACATCAATCCTTGCAGACATATTTGCAGCATGTGATCTCGTCACTTTAACACTTTAAGCATTTGAGATCAAGATGAGACTTAGTGGGGACAAACCACGACAATTCACGTCGTTCCACTTGAACACTTGTGTTCTTATCTCCCCCTAACGGCGGGAATATTGTCTCATCAAAGTGACAATCCACAATTTAACGATGAATGAGATCGCCTGACAAGGTTTCTACATATGCGGATTATAGGTGGAGGTTCATATCCAACCTAAACTTATTCATCTCAAATGACCTATCATTGTACGTAGTGGCAATGCGATTTGGCACCTAGACATAACATCTAGCCGAGCTCAAGGATTGGAGATCCGTTTCAATCTTGTTTGAGCTCAAGGATTGCAATCCTGGTACACAGTCACGAGCTGTAGTACACAAAATTCAATGATGGTGGGTCGTAGATGAATAGTAAAGCTGCATGCAAATATTGCATAGCCCCAAGACGCAACATAAAGATTGGTGCGCATCAATAATGTTCGAGCGACAAGCTAAAGTTGCTTGGTCGTAGCCTTAGTGAGACCGTTTTACGTGTGAACATGGGGTGCAGGACACTTCAACTTACATCCCGATAAACTTCTTTAAAGAATGGGTAGTGAGCCCGTAGAAGTATAAGCAGCATAATCAGTAGATAATAGTGTAACACGTGACCAGTGTGTTAACACTTCAACCAACACCATAAAGCATAAAAAGGTGTCCGCAAGTTGGTTGTATCTATCTACATAGTTTGATGTCAGAATAGAATGTTCACTTTTGTGTTATTTAGCGTAGGAGGGTCTCACTCCTATTTAGCTAAAGAATAGTCTTTCAAAACGAGCAATGAGCATTGCAGGGGGCCAATGCGACATCGAGGAAAGGCCGGTGCACCTCAATTGCTTGAGGAATTGACCGGACGACCTCCAAGAAGTTGGTATCGTGTTCGGGTGACGTCAATGTCCCCCGGGTCACCACCATGCTTCATGGTGATGCTAGATCTCGAATGTCTTCGTTTTGAGCGGAAGAATGGATGTCCATGAGAATTTCTTAAAATTTGGACCATTATATCTCTTCCAGGTTGACCAATTTGGTCAAACCAAAGCCTATATGAGTCGGTGTCCCAAATATCATGTTTGGCGACAACATGGGATTCGATATTCGAATCGTAGTGACATAGAGTCCACTAAATTGACTCATGAATTTCTCCAAAATGTGCTTCAGTTCGCATTCATGAGGAGGTATACACAAAAGAATTCTTGTTCATTCTCACAATGTGTTTTCAAATGAAAACCATTAGCATGAATGTCTTTAAGCTCAACATGATTCCTTAGAATGTTGTGGATAGTTCCACTATTTACGAACCACTCAATGTCTCTATGAGACATAACTACAAGGAGTAGATAGACGAGTAAATAGTTCTACTTGAACCATTTAGAAGGATTGAAAGAAGCTACGAAAAGCTGCAATCCCGAGAGTGCATAAAAATTTCCGCGCAGAATGACCTTTACACACTAAAACAGCCATAACTTCTTCATTAAAATAGATATGGACAAACCGTGAAAAGTTCTGAAAACTAGACTCGTAGTGCTTTCCAATGATATAAAGCTCACTGTCTGGTTCGTCCGGAGCTGTTCACAAAGCTCAAATGAAGTTGACTGTCCAGAAAAGACAGATTGTTGTTTTTCGCAGATTGGCATGTGCGAAGCTGTGAAGCTTGCAGGTGGCGTGTAGGTTTTTGCCTTAGCCAAAAGTGACGTGTGTATGATCAAAACCAAGTCTTTTCGATCGTTCTAAGGTCGTAAACTCCATGACTAGTTAGCAAAAGCTCCTTGACATGAACATAAACTAACTCAGAGGACCTAGAGGATCCGATCATGATGATAATTTTCCAGCTTTGACAAGTCTTCAACGTCTTTTGCAAGACGGCAATTGGTTTAATAGCGTAGGGGGATCCAAAATCAAAACCTTTCGGTAACTCCAAGTCAGTATGACCAGACATGTCCGTGGAGGGTCGGTAGTGCGAGGCACACTTAAAACCATTATCTCCTTAATTTCGGACAATTCTAAGACATCACACTGAGCTTGGATGAGCTTAGTTGAACAATTGATGATGAAAAATCCGCTATAGGGTAGAAGACTTAACCGGAAACACGTGGGCGATCCTCCTTGAGGATGCAGTGCCATGAGTCACCTTCAAAGGAAGGGACCAAAATCGGCACAATATGTCATGTTTCTAAGGACGATGTAAGTGTACATCTTGATTGTAAATCAATATGAACCGTAAGAGGATAATAGTTTCACTTAAAAAATTCTCAAGGCATTCATTATTGCTAATGTGAGTACATCGAGGTCTCAAATAGACGAAGGACGTCGATACAACGCCTTAGTACATATAACTTGGAACGAAAATCAATGTCTAGCCGATGACATCAAAGTCATGGATAGCTAGAGCAGGATCCGAATCTTTGAAATTCGCGATCATGAGGATGACGTTCTTGTCCTCATATTGATTTTCCATACCTTTTTGTATGCATTCACAATTTAAAGGAGCTTGACAATCTTGAACCAGTGATCCGAAGATCCACAACGGTTGCATTGTCATGAGCTGACGTGAGTAGTTTTGACAAAATGGTGTCTAGACTGGGAGTGTCGCTATTAGAGCCGGCGACACCTCCTCCTCTTTTTTAGACATCGGCACGACGTTTTCTGCCGTTGTCATGACCCATATTGTTGTCCTCACATTAGGGGATAATCCCTAATAAGTTTATCACATTAGCGTATATATAATTCCCGTTTATATGATCAAAATCAAGTCTCGTTGGTAATTCCACACAAACTTGGAGGACCTAGAGAACTTGATGATAATCGAATCCGCTAAAGATTATGGATCATGGTGCCACAAAAGATCATCGACAATATGTAGTCAATTAAGGTGGTAAGCAATCCACTTGACTAATAACTCAACAAGTAGAGTTATATGAACGTTTCGAGAAACGATCCATGAGTGCATTCCACAGTACTTTGTGGTCATTACTTTTTGCACAGATTGCCATTGAAGGCTTTTGTCGATGTGGCGCTTCAAAGACTTTGAGCGCATGAGATGTGAAATCTCGGCATCTAGGCTTTGAGCGCTTGTTAGCCTGGGGGTCAAAACATGTGGTTTAATCCTTTCCAATGAAAGGTTCCACATATACCAAGCGAAGATCCGCCTTAGGCATCTAGTACGTCAAAACTCAAAGAGGCAGAATGTTACATTGCTCTTGCATACAAAACCAAGCTGTTATGAGACTCGATAGAGGTCACAAACGATGCTTTTAATGGTTTGTCCTTCGGATTGATCATACACAATCCGGAAAAACCGCGAATTGATCAAACACAATTCGGAAAAAAGCCTCGGATTGATCAAACACAATCCGGTGATAGGTCGGGGTTGATCATACACAACCCGGACAAGGAAAGAAGAGTGATCAAACACACTCTTGACCCGCGAATAAAATTCCAGGATTTTTGGTACTTGCAAATACACCGACCCAAGCATAGAATGGAGTAGAAGAAGGGGAGAAAGCACTTTATCTCCCCCGAGGTTATTGAACTTGGAAGAGTTTTAGGGTTGTAAAATAAACATACCGTAAACACTTGGATGCTTAATCGGATGAAAAGAAAGCAGCGGAGCGGACGGAGGCGGCAGCGGCCGAGAGGAGAAACAATGTTTTGCCCACTTATACTTTGAATTTTGGGCTGAATATTTGACAGGAGGAGCAGCTCTGGATGGGGAAGCTTCTGTCAAAATTTCAGGTTGATCGGAGCAAGGAAAGGTGGTGAACCGGTGGTCGGTAGCGGCGGCGGTCTGGAATCTTATGACGGCCGGTTCGGAGACTTTCCGGCCGGTTCTCAGGGTGAGGCCGGCGGCATTGGATCCGGGACGGAAAGAGCTTTCTGGGGATATAAAATTCCGGTGGAGGACAGTCGGAATTTTGGTCGGAAATCGGGAAAAACAAGGCTGCCCGATTTTAGGGTTTTGGTTTTTAGGGTTTGGAAAAAAAATGGTGGGCTATTGGCTCTAGGGTTAAAACAAAGTGCATGATAATGTGATGAAGGATAAAGTGTAGAGACAAAGAGATAGCAAGAGAATCATCCTCTTATTCATTGATAGGAGCCCTTTATATATGGAATTACACAATACCAATATGGTAAGGATATGAATACATAGATCTAGTCTAACTACATATCCTATTGGCATAAAGCCAAGACACACATAGAGAATATCCTAGAACAGAAAACTCTCATCCAAACATAATGTAAGAGATATATATATATATATATATATATATATATATATATATATATATATTCTTATTACTCTTATGTGTCTATATTGGTAATTACTCATGGATTGACAAAGTCAACTATCATTTGAAAAAAAATTAGAGATCTGAATGCTGTTTTTGGAGGTATGAATAGAAACTCCCTATATATTTTTCGATTCTCTTATGGATTTAAATAAGAAACTTATCTTATTTTGATATATTTGAATTAAACTTCTACTTTCTGTATTTTATGTGTACTGTAATTTTTTTCTCATTTGAGAAGGTACTTTATGTGTGTATACTTGTTTATATAATAAATTGGTAATATTATTAACAGGGATTAAGACAGGTAAGAGGATCTAATCCCTAATGGGGACGGGGAGCCCACTAATAACTTATTACATGATTATTATTATTTTGGTGATGGTAGACTTTTATTCAAACTAGAACAAAAGTACAACGACAAGATCCTAAACGGATCGAAAGCAACAACATGAAGAACGACATACAAACAGATCCTAAATGCCATACAAAGTTACAAACTTCAGCCAAAGGAGTAGATCAATCAACAATAGGATGACACAGAGACGTCTTCCTAGGGCGACACAGGACCGTCACCTGATCGGCTGACAAAAGCTTTGAAGCCAACCAAACCAGTCTCATGGAAGCACAACAGTACCCAACAATAGACACGAATCTCAAATTCATACAAAACATCCTCATAGACAATAACCAAAATAAAATAAAAAGAAAAGAGGTAAGAGGAAGGATCTAATCTGCGGCGAGGAAGGATCCGAAAGGACATCATGCAACCCCTTGTAGCGAGCAATCTGTGAAGGTGAACCCAAATGAGGAGGATGTGCATCTTATCCATGAAGAGTTGAGATCTGTGAAGTTGAGGGAGAGGGTAGAGAAGGAAAAAGGATTTGGTGGATGGGACATAAGGGTGGAAGAACAAAGAGGTGGAGGGGTGGGTAAACTGAAATTGGAAGACTAGGCATGGTTGGGAGCTTGTATATGGGAAGGAATGGAAATTGAACGCAAAAGACGAACAATACTTGCCATTACCAAGGTAGAGAGACTGCCTAAAGCAGAGAATGCTCCCCCTACTCTCAAGCCAAGGTTCTTGATCAAGAATTGATCTAGATCTTGACTAGAGAGGGGGGAGGAGGGAGCAGCTGATTGGGGGTTTCTAGAGAGAGGTGGGAGCTGCTCTCACTATCGAAAAGGCTTACTCGCAGCTGTATAAATCAGAAAAATGAGATTGGAAACTTATTACAGGATTGGGGCGTGTAAAAGGATATGAGTATATTATTGGTGCACGTTTGATACCCCGTACTACATTACATCTCTTTATTTTTTAAGATTGTCCTAGACTTATGTGAGTTGTCTTAAGTTGTACTAATATTAACCAATGTTTGGTGTTGGATAGTGTACTGACCCTAGTACTCTCCTCATTACCATATATCCTTATATGGAGCAGACTTTCACATGCTAAGCATTTTCAGATTAGTTGTTAAGTATTCTTTGTCATCTGTGAAAATTGTTTAGTTTCGTTAGGCTTGATCCATTTTCCGATGAAAAACAAACAAACATTACAACGCAAAACTTCTAGTTGCTTTCTCACCCAGCTAATCCAAATAATTGGGATGGTTGTATATTTAGAGAGTTGATCATGGATTTCAAATGATCTTTAGTTTGATTTATGGAATTCAATTTACACCCATTTCAGCCCGTGTTCTCTCAATTTGAAAGTAACTCCATTTTAGCCTATGTTCTTTCAATTTTAATAATTTATCCCCTAAATATTTCAATTTTCATAAGATGTGCCCATTTGTTAGTCAATCCAATTTGAACGTTAAATGCTAATGAAATCTTAAGAAATGGGCCCTAAAGTGGGTTTTATCGTGAAATGACTATTTTAACCTTTAAAATGAGTCATAAAATCAAAATTAACGTATAATTTGAAGAAATCTTAGCAAATATGCACAGCTGATGAAAATTAAAAAGTAAAATGAAATTAACGCTAAACCTTAAGTGCATGTTTGTTTGTTGGGATTAACTAGGATTGTCCTGAATAAGGAGTCTAGTTTAGTTAGTACCATGTTTTTTGTGTCACTAGGTACTAAAATAAATGAGCTTACGTTGCACCTTGCATTTATTTTGGTCTTCTTAGGTTGTGTTATTGTGGGTACTCAAATTTGTCATCAGATAACATCATCATTCTAAACCACAAACGAAGCAAAACTACTCTAAGAGCATCTCCAACGTTTGGTCTAAAACCTACAATATGTTTGGGTATTATAAAATTTTATCTCTAACTCACTCTCCAAGTTGAGCTAAAATAAGATTTACCTAATATGTGTCATATTTTGGCTCAATCAAATAAGATCAAACCTATAAGTTATGAGAGTGAGTGGGTGTGGGCCTCTTGTCAAATTTTATTAATATACAATAGCTATGTGTGATTAAACAATGATTAAAATGATTAATTATTAAAATAGATTTGGGTTTCACTCCATGTGTGATTAAATGATAATATAAAATGATTAAATAGGTTTGGGTTTTGCTTTAATGGGTTGGAGATGCAAAACCTATATGAATATTATAGGTTTGGGTGACTTAAAATTTGAATATAAGTTTTGGTTTTAGACCAATTGTTGGAGATGCCCTAATACCATGCAACATCAAACATGGGTTAATATTAGTACAACTTAAGACAACCCACATGAGTCCAGGATAGTCTTAACAAATAAGGAGGTGTAATGTAGTCATGGGTACCAAACGTGCGTTTCTAGAAAAATTTACGGTTTGTCCATACCTATTGTATAGAAGATCGAAGTTATGATTGTTTAAGTACATGAAGGTCTTGCCACGCGTGAATCTGATTTTCAAAGCGAACTTATGTTTTGAGTTGTTAGGCAACTTTCTCCTTAAAGATCAAAGTAATGCTAAGTAGAGCATGTCTGATCTAAGGATAATTGTAACACTCCGGACCTAATTTTACCAAATTACCCAGTTTTCTTACGAGTTACTGAAGAATTTAACCGTGCTTGGTAATCTAGTAAGTTAACGCAAGAGTTTATTTTCGAGTATTTCTCGAAAAGTTGAATTCTTCTTTTAAGGCCTCGATGTTGTAATACGCGTCGACACAAGTTCACCGGTGTCTTCGGATTATTTGTCGGAGTTTCGTATTATTTTCTACGATTTACTAAAATTTTGGTAAAAGAAATTAATTTTCTGAAATTAGAATATAACTTTTAATCTGGGCCATCGGATCAATTAGGGTTTGGATCTTGGCCGTTGGTTTGGGTATACAGGGAAATGAGATGGGTTGACTTCAGAAAAGCCTACACTCGGTGTTGACCCGAGCCCAGGCTTCTCTCCCCCCTTCTTTGGCTGCCTCCTCTTTCTCCGGTGCGTTGTCGCCTATTCCGGCCACCTCAGGCGACAAGACCACCACCAAAATGATCCTCTTTTCCCTCTCTACAAAACCCAATCCTCTATTCGCACATCCACCCACTCACGAGGGAGATCGACGTCAAAGATGCGCGGTTGTTTCCAGCAAATCCTCGAGATTTCCGACCACGAGCCGACGAGTAGATGGTAAGGTTAGCTTCCTCTCTTCCTTCTTCACATTCTGGTTCTTTATTTTCATCGATTTGAACCCTGAATCGTTAATCCCTAATTTTGCATTTTGGGTTTTTCCGACGAGTTGCTGCGGTGGTTGCCGACGAGGCTTTCTGTTATCCTTTTTTTGGCTCCTGACGTCGGTTCGACCATAAGGGGACAAGACGAGCACATATGGGGGCCAAGGTGTTGTTTCTGCTATGTTGGAGGTGTTGGCGAGCTCAGGTGGTGTTGGTTGTAGTGGTAGCCGTAGTTTTGGCTTGAAAGGAGCTTAGTTTCTGGCGAGGCTACCTGGAACGAAGAAGAACTCTCCCTGGATCAAGTCTCGTAGGAAGTAGAAGGTAAAAAAC
Source organism: Fragaria nilgerrensis (assembly GCA_010134655.1). Taxonomy (NCBI): domain Eukaryota; kingdom Viridiplantae; phylum Streptophyta; class Magnoliopsida; order Rosales; family Rosaceae; genus Fragaria; species Fragaria nilgerrensis. Next base: position 10,325,047 of record CM020977.1, read on the forward strand.
GTCATCCTGGGTTACTGTGTTGGATTGTTTTGGAGTTTGGTGACTGATTCAGTGTTTCGGTTTTACTTTATGTCGATAACTTGGAGTTTGGAGTATACGGGGAAGCTATGACAAAATTCTAGCAAGTTGCCGAAATCTAGCGAGTATTTTTAGCAAGTCGTCGGAATCTGGTAGGGATTCTGGAGAGGTAGCAGTTCCGGCAGAATTTGTGAAGGTAGCTTGTCGACTTTTCTTTTCGTTTAAGTTGTAGTTTACGGTTTAGGAAAACATGTCATATTTGGAAACTTTCTATTTTAGGAAACTTTCCCTTTTTGAAAACTTTCCATTTATAGAAACCTTTTCGGTTGCCCTTAGTAATTTGGTGGTTTTTCAGATTAAGGTGGTTCGTATATTTTTGAGTTAACAAAATTACATTAGTTTGTTTAATCAAAAACAAAGCTCACCAAAACGAATTATTAAGCGACGCCTAAGTGTCTAATGGTTAGTAGGACATATAGTGACAATTGGATCGAATCGTTAAGTCAAAGGCTGGATTGGAAAATGTTGGACATCATTAGTTGGTCAACCTAGGAAACCCTAGTCAAACTAGGAAAGAAGACGAGGCAATGGTTATTTCAAAATTCGGTCTGACCAATTTGTCCTACAGCTTATGGTCAGGTGTGGGATTGACTCAAGGACTTCGATATTTGGAGGCGGCGCTCGAGGAGTGTCCCGAGCAATGGAAAGCTTAAGCCTAATACTGTGAGTGGACTGTTTTTAAATGAATAAGCATGCATGGTTTCTTTTAGAAATTATCGTTCTATTTTCCGAGCATATATTATAATTTCGGTTTATGATATGGTCTTGAAATTTATTTGAGTTTAATGCATCGAGTAACTGTTGGTCATGATTTATGGATTTGAGCTCGGGTTATTAATTTGGTATTTGAGTTTTGATATTCTTTATGATTTCCGGATTTAATTATTATTGTATTATTTGTTGACTTTGAGATTTATAAAAGATTTCCGAAAATGGGATTTTCGGTAGTTCTCTATTATAATTTTATCGTTTATTTGTGAAATATCGATCTTGACCTTTAGAATATTTTAGCGAGTATTTCGGATTGAGATATTAATTACAATTTTTATTTAATAATTAAATCTCGCTCATAAATATGGATTTGAGAATATTTTGACGTGTGAGACACGTTATTGAGTTTTATTTTAATTTCTTATAATAATTTCCAAGTACGGTGGGAATCGTACCATTCGCATGAGTTTGGTGAAGCTTTATGGATTTAAGTGATTTCATATGTTTTTAGTTACCATACTAAGGTCGCTCTTATTCATTACTAGCTAATCTTTATTAACGGTCATCACCATAAATGAGTCGAGCGTTTAACGTGGGACGCTATTATAACATGGGAGGCTCTGATCGGTTTTTATTTCATTGCTAGCTAGCTTTTATTAGCGGTCCTCACCATAGCGATCCTCACCATAGGTGAGTCGAACGCTTAGAGTGGGACGCTACTAGAGTCTGGGAGGCTCCACTTACATGGTGATATTTCTTCCCCTTGTTTTATTTTCTCATTTATGCAATTGATTAACCAGCGGGGCTGGTTTCTCCATTCTTATGTGGTTGTGGATTTAAAGTTATTTGGATAATCAAAGTTGCGTGCAGCTAAGTTTTTAAAGTTTAAACGTGAGAAAGTATTTAAATTATGTTTTTGTTAAATTATTTAATTTATTTTTGTCCACTCACTCTAACGTTTTAAATTATTTTCCCCTGAGTCCTTCAGTTTCAAATGCCCAATTTGCAGACTAAGTTTATTTGAGGTCGAGCGTACATGGAGTCGAGGCATAGTCAGATGCTGTTTCCGCTTACTCTTTCTTTATTGTTTTTCTTTTATTATTAGATATGCTCTGATAATCCAGTTAGTAATTATTGAATGTCTTTGTTGTTGGTTATGAGATTCTTCTAGATTAGTATTTGATATTTTGGGAGATGTGATGAACTTGGGGAGCAAGAAGGCTCTATGAGTACAAGGTTGGAGTATGATTTTAGAAGTGTGTTTGCATGTGTTTTTTTTTAGGAAGGGTTGTCTATTTTCAAGGGAGGTTATACCGAATTTCAGGTAGCATCTCGTTTGGAGGTGGTCCCCGTAGGGTTCATTCCAGATTTCAGGATGAAATCCGGGATGGATCCTGACAATAATGTGACTGGATTTAATGACTAAATCGTTGCCCAAGTCCACTTTTGAAGTATGTATGTGCAGTGCATTGGCTTGCCCCGTTTATATCTGAACTATAAGATTAAGTTACCAATCAGGAGGAGTCTACATCACATGTTAGCTTCAAAGTACTTGGTGCATTGTGCTCTTTTTCCCTTCGTCCAAGTCTTTTGTTTTACCCATGAGGTTTTTGTTTTACTTGGCAAGGTTTTTACTGAGGCAACACCATAAGCACCGTAACGTATTAGAGACGCAACACAAGGGGGAATGTTTAAGGAAATTATGTTTCCGCCCTTCTGTTATGTGTCTTGCCCTAATATACGTAAGATTGGTTAATCTATTTCCTTATTATAATAGTTACAGTATTGATAGATCTTCTAGATCATTCGAGAGATTCTAAGTAATGCCTATAAATATGTCATTTCTATTAATAAATGAGTAGACCGTTATTATCATTATATTCTCTCCTACTATTATGTAGAAATCTCTACAAATAGAAGTTATACCAGTGTACATGATGACGTGGTTTAATGAGTTTGATATCCAACCATAATTCGTTGAGAAAATATCAACGTTGTAGATTTGCCTAAATGGAAAGATGCGATCCAGTTTAAACAAAGAGATAGTGTTTTGGTCAGGTGACGCCGACACCGCAAGTGTAAACCCTATAAGTTATATCTTTGTTAGAAAACGTAGTGAGAAAAAGAGCATAGACTCACCTTCTGGCACAATGTCTCTCACGAACGCCCTGGAATCGACTAAAATGAGATATACTCTCGTAATAGATGTCATTGCACTCCACTACCTTGCCAGTTTGGTAGTTTCTGAAAAACTGAACATGCAGGTTGTAGTCACAACTTGTCTCTCTGGAGAACTAAAAGATGTGCATAAAGATCTTGAATAGATCAATTTTTACCCAAATCAAGTGGCTCCTGACCATGAAGCACGTTGCAAGGTATTTGCTAAGTATCTGCTTGATCAGGGAAGGGATATGACGAATTATGCCTCTTTGCGTGTAAATTCTAGATGAATCGTGATGAACTCTTGTTAAACTAAGAGATGTCACTGATTCAAAATTAAGAATGAAATGATCTTGAGAATACTTGGTCTCGAAAGTAAGGACCGTTATTGATGATGTTTATTCATCAGTCGGCTTAAGATAAGATAATGGACAATTAAGTTTTGCCTATATGTATCCCTTGATCGATCGAAGTCTTGAGAAGACATGTTTCATCTATATAACGAAGAAGTCTTAAGAGAAATTTTCTATCTAAGTACTGTAACACATTCATGTACTTGTCACAACATGCTCGACTCGACATTTCATTCACTATAAACTTGTAAGGCCAAGTTCTCCTTTATAATCTTTCAACTCTCTTCCTAGCGGTCGAGCAGCTATTAGCAGTATAGCATTAGTGTCGTAAGAGTAGAATAGTCATTGGCTTGTAATACCTATTACATATATAAAGACTGTTGTACTGTTCACCTCATCAATCAAGAAATCAAGATGTAGTCTCAAATCTCCTTTCGTTGTTTTACTTTCCTGCACAGCTCTTTCAATTTTACAATAATCTATGATTTCTAGCATGGTATCAGAGCCCATGGTTACGATTTTATGGCCTTATGGCTTCTAGGATTGCCTCTGCGCTTTAATTTCAGTTAGTTTCGGTTTCTGTTTTCCCTAATTTCAAAAACCCTAGCCTAGAGATGTTGTCAAGACCACCCGAATTTCACCCTGAAACCCGGGATTCACCTTCAAGAAAAATTACCGAAAATTCGACACAACCTCTTTTAAAAATGGACAACCTTTCTTAATAACACCTGCAAACACTTCTAAAATTTCAAATCCAACCTTAAACACCTGGGGCCTTCGTGCTCCCCAAATTCACACCTCCCAAATAAATTATTAAACTAGATATAATCCCACAACAACAATCATAGATTCAGAGCAACTTTAATCTTGAAGGAATAAACAAAAATGTACAAATAGGCGGAAGCTATAAAATAGACTATGCCTCGTCTCCACGTACGCCCGATCTCAACTAAGTTATCCTGCATACTGGGCATTTAAAACCGAAAGGCCCAGAGGAGAAGCAATTGAAAACGTTAGAGTGAGTGGACAAAAATAAGTTTAAAAGAAATAAGTCTTTATGCTTTCCCAAATTTAATTTCCAAAGAAATATGCTGCATGCGACAGCTCAAAATCTCTTAACTCAAAAACTAGTCATTATGACTAACTCCGGCCAGTCTCCAAAACTTAATAATATACGGCCTCTCAGGCTAAACTATATATATATATATATATGTATTTACACTCGTCATACTCCTTGTATGATTTCTTATGAAGAAATATAAGAAAAATAAAAATTCATACAAGGTTGTTACTTTTACGTCTAACGCTCACATCACGCCATAATGAAATTTTACCTCATTATGCGGAAAAGACGGGTGTATATATACGTGTGGACTCCCTATATGAAAACCTATAATAACAAAATAAGATGGTAGGTTTCATATAGGACTACGACGCTTGTGTCTAACACTCACATCAAGCGTCGCGCCATAATAGAATTTTACCTCATTATGACGGACCAAGCACGTATGACTAGCTAGCATTTATTTATATATATACTATCCTCATCAGAATCCATATACATATCCACCGAAAATCTCATTTTCGGTAACTCACCAAAATAAAAGAAATCTTCAAATTAAAATGACGTCAAATGCTCCAACATAAGAAATTGCTCAACAATAACCCTTTGCATGCATATTATTTAAAACAAAAGTTCACTCACAGTATTAGGCCCAAGCTTCTAAATGCTCGGGACACTCCTCGAGCGCCGACTCCAAAACATCCAAATTCTTGAGTCAATCCCACGCCTGACCTTAAACTGAAGGACAAATAGGTCAGACCCTTCGATATAAATATAGACTCGACCCCTTTTCTAGTTTGACTAGGTTTGACCCATAGATATTAATAATCATTTTCGACTAACTTCTCAACTATAACTCATTCGGTTCCAAACCAACTTAACCTGGAATCGAAGTCACAATCAATTTCCATGCCTTTAACGCATCAACCAATTACTTCTAAATTCAACACATAATAATCTAATCTAAAATCTAGAGTTACTATGGACAGTTTATATTACCAAGATTATTTCATGGTCTCATAGGTTCACGTATGCCAACATACAGTACTAACAATTCCACCATTTCCTCTCTACACAACTTCCCACCAAAATTTACTAAGTGCACCCGAGGCATGAATAATCAATACAACACCATGCATAATCAATACAACACATTGGATTAATTGTCATAGACTCCTAATGCATCATAGTTTAATATTACCTTAGAGACCACCACAAAAAGGGCAAATCCGATCCAAAAGAACCAAAATCTGGAAGATTTGATTTTTTTTACCTATGACTTAAGAAACAAAGTGGTCCTTATGCTGCTCCTTCACCCTCACATCAACGAACACAGTGATCTCCTTTCTTTACTTCCTCTACAACCTCATACAAAAACCCACACATGGCTTTTCAATTAGTACACTAATTGTTCATATAAGTCATCTCAAAAAGGAAAGCCATCTCACCTTTTTAATCGTTGGGAAACCCAGCAGTGAATGTCAAACGAGCTGACCAGCTCTACCCATCCATGACAACAATGGATAGAAGGGCCTCCAATTGCCCATCTGCTCCGCTTGTCAAACAAATCATGTATTTAGCTCCCACTTACTCATTCGAACACTCACCGAGATAAGAGACGAATGGAAGGAAGCCATAAAACAGATGTAGATGAATCGGTGGCCGGAGGTTCCAGAAGCTTCTCCGGAAAGCTCGAAACCGAGAAAGTCTGATACCGAGAAGACGCCGCCGGAAAAACCTCGACAAAACCCAGAAAAAATTCAGAGAAAGGGTTTTCGAATTAGGGCTTAATTCAAAGGATTGAGGACAAGTAATTGAAGAAGAGGAGAGGAATAAGACCCTACCCCTCGTTATCGCCGTCGCCGCCGGAGCTCGCCAGAAAAGAAGAACATAGCCGTGCTTTAGCTTGTCCGATCTCCCTCTAATCTGGCTTGCTAGTGTGATTTGCTTTGGGGGTTTGATAGAGAAGAAGGAGAGGAAGAGATTGGTGATGATTAGGAGGGAGATGGTGGCCGGACGGTGGAGCTCGGCGGCGGTGAGTCACTGCGCAGAGCGCAGAGGGAGAGAGAAGCTCGGGGAAAAGTAGAAAAAAGAGAGAGAGACTCGGGTCAACGCCCGAACCCAGTTTTTGACCAACTCAAACTCTACTCTTTCTTTTATCCTTAAACCAATGGTTTAGATTAAAAGTTATACCCTAAATTTCAGAAAATGAATTTCTAATACCAAATTTTCGACAAATCATAAAAACTACCTCAAAGCATTAAAAATAATCCGAATACACTGATGAACTCGTAACAACACGTGCTACGACGTCCGACTTTAAAAGAAGAATTTAATATTTTAAAAAAATTCAAAAATAAACTTGAATGTTAAATTACTAAGTTACTGAGTATATGTAAATTCATCAATAACTCGTAAAATACTTAATAAATAAATAAAATTTGATCCGGGTGTTACGTGCTCAGATCGAACCCGCATATCAGTTATCGACCGTTGCCGCCCAACCATCGGTCTTTTCTGGCCTCTCCGGTGCGACGCACTCTAGTTTGGTTCGGCGTTCATTGCAGTTACAGCCTCCGATCTACTTCTTCTGCTCCAGCACTCGCCGCCTCCTCTCTCTATGAAATCTAGGTCGGAGCTTCTGAGCTTCTATGACGTCATAAGGGGATTGAGTTAACCAAAGTTGTTTCAGAATTTCTATACATCCAGCTCTTTGCTTCAATTACAGAGCATCGGGTAATTACTTTCTAATCTAGGCTTTTCTATCAAGTGGAACATGGAATCTCTCTCTGTATTTTCGGTTATTCTGCCTGCTTCAGCAGTTTTCCAGATTTAATTTTCTTATCAAAGTTTGTTTGTTGTCAACCAAAAGAGTAAGGTGACGAAGCAGTTTATATTTTTCTTTAGTTTTTGGACTGGTGGATTGGGTTGAAGAGTTGGATTCCAGAATTGATTGTAAATTTGTAAGGCTCTGTGTGTTGGTTGTGTTTATTTTTGGGAGATGATTTCCTGTGATCTATCGTTGAAGTCTAGTTGGACAGCTGAAGGTTTCTGGAACGTATGCTTAGATTATTGTTATATGATGGTGAGGACATTAGAGGCTATCTATTGATTGATATGGTTATGAAATTGAAGAATGGCTTGTGCAAAGAAGAATTCAGAGTTGGAGTTAGTATCTCTATGTATTGTGCAATATCTACAGCGAAGTTGGAACCTCTTTCATATTGGCAGTTCTCTCACTTGGCTCATAGACTCTATCTTTGGTCCTTGTTGTTCTGCTTGGTTCATCATTTGTCCGTTTTTTTCGTTATTTTTGAAGTTTAAATTTGAAGTTTAAGTTGATGAAGAATTTTATATCTCTTTTGGACTGGTGAATTTGGCTTGACAAGTTGGATTGGTGATTGATTTTGTGGTTTGGTGTGTATTGTTGTCTATTTGAAAAGCTGCTATCCACATCGGTGTTGTGTTGTTCTAGTATTGAAGGATTGGAAGGTTGCATTTGATTGCTAGCTATTAAACTGTGGTATTTTGTTGCATGTTTGGCATTATGTTGTTGAATTACAAGTATTGGGCTGTCAGATTTATGTGAATGATTGAGGAATTTGCAGAAGTGTTTGTGCTAAAAATTTGCAACAGAATGATGGAGAAATGCAGTGCTCAGTCACTTTATGATTTTCAGTTTATAATTTCGGTTTTCAGTGGAATATACAGTTTGTTGTTGCCATTGCTATTACTCTTCTATGCTGCCTCATTTTCTTGTTGTAGCCAACCAAGTCATCTCAGCTTGATCTACAAAGTGCCTCATATTGCTACAAAGATTTGGGTTTTGAACAGGATAATTTTTTAGGCTATAGTTGTGTAGTTTGCAGGCAACCATTATGCTTGGTAACAAGCATATGGTTGAGGGAAGGTGTTAGCAGTATAGCATTAGTGTCGTAAGCGTAGAATAGTCATTGGCTTGTAATACCTATTGCCTATATAAAGACTGTTGTACTGTTCACCTCATCAATCAAGAAATTCAAGATGTAGTCTCAAATCTTCTCCTGTTGTTTTACTTTCTGCTCTGCTCTTTCAATTTTACAATAATCCATGATTTCTAGCAGCAGCTTCACTCCCTCTTAGATGAGTGTGAAGGAATATCAAGGTAGTGGCCGGATGCACCCATGCAACGTTAATGTAATGGCAGTTTACCTTTCAATGCCTAATAGTATGAAAGGTTTAGGCTTATTTATCCCTACAGAAGACAGATTAAAGATGAAATCAAAATTTGCCCAGTTCCGTAAATCAAATTCCACGGGACCTACAGGATAGTCCACTCATTGAAAAATGGTGAAATTGGTACCATTGGAAAGGTCTATGTGTATACTTTCCAGGGACATTAACCATTTGATCACACCTATCATATTGAGTGAGTTATGGCTATTTTCGTAAAGTATGACGGATTTGTCTGAGAATCTGCTTTTGCAGAACAGTCAAATTCGACATATCTTTGTGATCAGCTCAAGATGAACTAGGTTATGGACTTTGTATGGTTGGAAAGATACAGCTGTGTAGTTTCCAGAACTTTTTACGGTTTGTCCATAGCTATTGTATAGAAGAAGTTATGGTTGTATAAGTACATGAAGATCATGTCACGCGTGAATCTGATTTTCAACGCGAACTTATGTTTTGAGTTGTTAGGCAACATTCTCCTTAAATATCAAAGTAATGCTAAGTATAGCATGTTTGATCTAAGGATAATGTGGTTGGATTTAATGACTAAATCATTGCCCAAGTCTACTTTTGAAGTATGTGAAGTGTATTGGCTTGCGCCGTTTATTTGAACTACGAGATTGAGTTACCAATCAGGGGGAGTCGTTGTGTAGACATCAGGGGGAGTCTACATCACATGTTAGCTTCAAAATAGTTGGTGCGTTGTGCTCTTTTTCCCTTCGTTTAAGTCTTTTGTTTTACTCACGAAATTTTTGTTTTACTTGATAAGGTTTTTTCTGAGGCAACACCATAAGCACCATAACGTATTAGGGACGCAACACAAGGGGGAGTGTTTGAGGAAATTATGTTTCCGTCCTTCTGTTATATGTTGCCTTAATACACGTAGGATTGGTTAATCTGTTTCCTTATTAGAATAATTATAGTTTTGATAGATCTTCTAGATCATTCGAGAGACTCTATGTAATGCCTATAATAGGTCTTTCTATCAATGAATGAGTAGACCGTTATTATGAGAAATTTTCATAAATAACCAACTTTAGGCCTATAAATTGATTTTTAACCTTATTTTTTTAAACAGATTGAAAAATGACCATATGAATGAGGAAAAAGTCTTAAGCGCCCCTTGTTGAAATTCTGTGTAATCCATCAACCAAATTCTAGTTAATATTATCTAAAAGAAAAAAAAATCCTATCATTGTCTATCTCAATTCAAGAATACAGGAATATCCAAGGTTGCAGCCATTACTCTTGCAATCAACACTAGCTGAAGAAAAACTCGTCAAAACGAAAGACTAGAGTCTTTTGCCAACTTAATGGAATGATCCTTGCACAAGGACCCAAGTTTGCAATTTTGCAGGGTGAAAAAAAATACAAATTTGGTTATAAAATACACCATGATTTTATTTCTCTGTAAGTATCCATCAAGATAATGACGAATTTGTGGTCTTGAGATTATTTTTCATCTTGTCGAAATTCTTGATCAATATTTCGGAGTTTAAGTGAATTGGGTATGATCTTTAACTTCCGCAAGCCCTATTATGTTTTCGACAATTTGATAGAAAGAATTGAAATCTCTTATTTACATGCTTGGACAACTATCTAACAGCTAAAAAGAAAATCTTATCTCTATGAGGTTTGCAATCCAAAAGTAATATCGGCCTCTCCGTTTCAATTTGGTTTTGATGACTTTGAACTTGCTCTACTCATATATTTAGCAGCAAATTTATTCTTCTTAATTCTTATGCCTTGTTTCTCAAACAGAGTTTTGGGTTTGAAACTTGGTGTTCTATGTTTTCTTTTGTTATATGCGATAAAATAAAATAAAAGGAAAAAAAACAAAAAACAAGAGAAGTATGCGTTGGTGAATAAAAAGGAATAAAAATATAAAAAGTTTTGGTGGAAGTATAATTTCAAGAGAAATTTTAAATACACATCCCTAATCTCTTAATACACACCCCATTATTTTATGTTTTTATTGATATTTTATAGGTAAGCTAAATGACCAAAACATACATCTATTATTAAAAAAAAAATCGCGCTAGAAGTATTATTTTCAACGTCTTCTACCCTAAAATCATTGAAAGCACGTCTTCTCCACCAACCCAATTCTTCTCCACAATTCATTTGGGTTGTCTTTTTTTTTTCTTTTTTGTATCCGTATCAGCTTTAGTTTGATTTTGCAAATCATATTGTCAAATACTGCATCTTTATTATGACATGTTTTATCGAATAACTAGCTATCTATGTTTAATAGCTACTGTACTTCTACAGTTGTACTAGCTTGTGATTTTGAAAACTTGTATTGGTGATATGGAATAGGGATATAACAATAATCATTTGATTATAATTGAACGATAATAACCAAAAATTTCTAGCAAAAATTAGACGAAATAATATGTAAAAAGTGGTACCAAATAGTAAATATATATTAATTATATTATATAACGGAATATTTCATAAATTAAGGGTATTTTAGGCAGTTTGGGATGTGTATTAAGTATAACACTAAAATGAAAAACTTGATAGGTGGTGTATTAAGTAAGGGGTGTGTATTAAGATATTAGGGGTGTGTATTTAAAATTTCTCTAATTTCAAACCCCAAACAGAAAAGAATTTTAAAAGGGTAAATAAGACTTTTACTCTCTTTATATGGTTATTTTTCATCTATCTAAAAAACAAGGTTAAAAATCAAAGTAGAGGCCTAAAGTTGGTTATTTATCTAAATTTCTCTGTTATTATCATTATATTCTCTCCTGCAACAGACCCAACATTTTTAACCCGTCCTCTAGAGATGCTTTTTTTTTTTTTAGATGTGTTTCGCGATATCTTAAAGAATTTCTTGACCCAAAGACTAATCCGCTAAGAGTTTGCGAGCCAACATGATATTACTGTCCCTCTTCAATCACTTTTATAATTCAACAAATAACATTAGGTAACCAATATTTAAACACATGATGTGAGGGTTTCGTATCATGAAATTGTCACGATAGGACCAATGCAACCACTGCACTACTTGCAGACCACTAGAGATGCTCTGATATGCTTCCTCTTAGCATGTCCCACCGTCACATATTGGTAGGTTTGTCCTACCTAAAAATGTCTCGATGACTTGTCCGCACTGCACAATCATTGCCGTGGTTTCCACGAGAGATGCTCTTATATGTCTTTCTTTGGCATGTCCCACCGTCACATATAGGCAGGTTTGTCCTACCTAAAATTGTCTCGATGACTTGTCCGCACTGCACAATCATTGACCTCGAATTAATTACCCATTTTGCTTGATATCTTTTGTACTGCGGTTGGTGGGTTGTGTTGTAACTTGCGAGACACTTTAATCTGCTGGGTTGTGGAGAAAAGTGAGAACACTTTCTATCTTGATCTCTACCGTTTCTTCCAAAGCAAAAGCCCGAGCAACCTGGTAGAGAGAAGACAAGTCGTTGACTTGCCTGGAACTCTGTAAGTGATTGTTTTGCTTAGTCCTTTTTGTGATAGTCGAATTCCAAGTTGGAGTTATACTTCTTCCACGTATCTTAATTCAGCCAGTTAAGTCTTTGTCTCGGTTGAAGTTTAGAATTGGGACGAATACCAGAGCTATCATTTCATTAATGGGTTTCTGGAGTACCTTTTAAGAATCACTATGTCGGCGTTATAGGCTTTCATCCCTTTGATAATTGCTACCACTGTTAGAGTTGGAGTAGCGCTAGATAGGGAACGGTGGGGTAGGACGACGTGATTTAGAATTTGGTTATTAGAAGCAGGAGTTTGGGGCTTGATCTAATTGGGACAAGACGTTTTTTTTTTTTTTTTTTTTTTTTTTTAAATACGAGAGCAGGACAAGATGTTTAGGAGAAGGATGAAACAGAAGAGAGGGTAACAGATGAAGAGTTAGCAAAGATGGGAAGGAGACCTCGGTGTTGGTTAGGAAAAATTAAAGCGATAGGAAGTGTTGTACCTTTACAACAAACGTTCCAAACGTTTCTCACACTTAATATTTTCTTTCTCCTTTTCACTAAACTTAACGTTTGATTTATTTAGCTTTTCTATGTCACCGCGGGAATAGGGTTTCAAAAGCGAGCAGAAGCGCAGGGAGAAGTTAAATTATGGAGACGTACAACATAAGAGTTTTCCGCTATGCAGAGTTGAAGGCTGCCACTGACAATTTCAGGGCAGGCATGGTTGGGAGGATGTTCAAGGGTTGGGTGGACAAGAATACGTTTGCACCTTCTAAGAGAGTTGGCACTGGAATGGTCGTTGCTGTCAAAAGATTTGACCCAGGAAGCATCCAAGACGCTGAACAGTGGCAGGTAATGGAATCATATATTTGATATGAAATATTTAGTCATGCATTGTACTAGTCAGCGTAATTTATTTCCTGATCCATGATGCATGCATTATCAATTTGTGAATAGAGAATGATAAATGTAGTCAGTTCACTCAGTTGTATCCGGTTAGTGCCATTTTTTTTTGTCTCTAGTCTGTGAATCCTACTTTCTTGTTCCTGTTCTTTTGAAGTATTAAGTTCTCTACTGATGATAACTATGCATTCCTTTTCCTATAATACTGCAGAGCGAGATGCTTGTAGGACAGCTTCCTGATCCCAAGCTTGTCAAGCTGTTGGGATACTGTATTGAGACAAAGAAGAAATTTTTAGTTTATGAGTTCGTGGCAAATGGAAGCGTACCTAATCATCTTTTGAAAAGTATGAATCAATAATGCAAACAGTAATTAAGGAACTGAAATACAAGAGTTTTGCTTGTTCACGATCACCTCATAAGTTTATTGTGTTGACTGTAGAAATTTCTCAGGAGGAACCACTATTATGGGACAACAGACTCAAAGTAGCTATAGGAGCTGCTCGCGCTTTAACTTTCTTGCACAGTTCGCAAATCATATACAGAGATGTTAAACCGGCAAATATATTACTTGATGAGGTTGGTACTATCTTTGCTCCCCTTCTTTCATTTAGATTTATATCTCTTATAGTTTTATGAACTTGTTAATTTATGAGAAGATAGGAGAGCCGGCTGCTTTGTAGGTCATACAAATAATTTCTACATGTTGCTGACATTATTTGGCCCTCTTTTTTTCCTTTCCCCAATATTGTGCAGAATAACAATACAAAACTTTCAAATTTTCACTTTGCAATATTGGGGCCAGCTGATGGAGATTCATATGTGTCAGCTTCGGTTTGCGGCACAACGGGTTACATCGATCCAGAATACATGATAACAGGTAACTAATATTATATACATAACGAAATTTCAATCACATTTATATATGAATTAATGTAATTAATTATATGTGTCTGGAAATGTGAATGATTCACTTAATTATTCTGGTAACACCCCTTGTTACCGACACGAGCATTTGTGCCTTTAGAGTTTGGTTTAGACAACCAGAATATGTAAACAGGCGGTTGCCGTTGTGAGTATAACCAGAATAGTTACTTAGATGTATATGCTCGTTCTGCTGTTATTCTTTTGCAAAGAAGCTTGCAAGAATTAATATAAAAAGTTCATCTTTAACTGTGTTTGGAAAAGTAAATAACATCAACTGCTGTGTGCCACGGTACTGTAACAGGTAAATTGTCTGCAAAGAGCGATGTGTATAGCTTCGGTGTTGTGCTACTTCAATTTCTGACAGGGTTAATGGCCTGCGATTACACCCGCCCTCAGGAACAAATTAGTCTGGTTGACTGGGCTATACCACTTCTCTCTCATGAAACAAAGTTGCAAACTGTTATGGATGCACTGGTGGAGGGCCTGTATTCTTCCCCGGAAGCATTACAGACAGCACAGCTTGCTCTGAAATGTCTAGAAAGAGATCCTAAAGACCGACCTTCCATGAGAAAAGTTGCGGAGGGATTGGAACACATTCTGGAAAGCCGTACCACCACGCAGTGAATCCAGTGATTTCTGCTCCCAATGTCTGTTTTTATTTTTTGTTATTTGAAACTCCGAATGAGATACGAGTTATCTAGCAGACTACTTGTGATTCATGACCAGACTTGTGGTTCATGACCATGGTCATGAACCTTCAATTACACCTCACAACCCGAATCCTGTTAATAATCTATAGACGTTGAATTTAGAATTTTTGGACCAATAATCTTCATCAAATGTAAGTTGGTACGTTTTGAACAATCATCTACATTGCACAACTCTCACCTCTCCCGATGTTCTAAAATATTTTCACTTGAGAAAAAAACATCGTGATGCAAAGTTACCAAATTGGGTAACTAAATATATGGTTCTCACGTAATGGTCCATTGGTCCAGTTCTATTATTTTTACACATTGATTGAACAGAAGACAGCAGATTATCACCTGCTCGTCAAGTTGTGTGACCTTCATACATTCAGTTCAGTATCATACTATAGTGAGTTTCGTAATAAGAATCGGAAAATATGGTACAGGCTTGATACCGTTGCCAACTAACAGCCTCGATTAAGATGTTTGATTTCTCTGTAGGCCGTAAAAGTACGTTCGTGACCCTATACGGTGGTAGCTCAGGATTTCAACAGCTAATTGTTTCGAGAAGCTTTGCATCTTAACCAAACTTAGAAATGGCTTAACAAGAATGAATTTCACAATTTATGTATAATGTCGGTCCAGGCCTCCAGGGTATCTCTACACTTTGTAGAGAAAAAAACAGAGCCCTAAAGAAAGCAATTACAAAACCCACTGCAAAGCATCAACTGATCCAAAGTCAATTATTATGTCTTAGGTAGAATATAGCCAGTTACCTCCCTCTAACACCATTCATATCAAATTCCAGCACCACATGTAATCAAAGTAGTTCCATGTTACAAGTATATGACAGTAAGATACTGCAAAGGAGCTAGCATATGATGACAGCATAGTATCTTGTTCTACTGAATATCTATGCTAATCGACCATACACTCTTGCACATTCTCTCTAGTTTTTGACAAAGGAACTTAACTGTAGAATTTGTGTCTGACTACATCCACATACCTTAACTAAATAGCATAGACTATTTCCCCACTGCTATCAACATCTAGTTCAGATTCCGAATCTAAGTCATCCATATCATCGTCCATGTCAAAACTGTCATTCATGAACGGGCTAAGATTGTGGATTCCAACGGCTGGTATAGTGGCCTCAGCAATTATTTGCATGATTGTATCAATGCTCTGCATCGGTTGATCAGGCTCTTCGAATTGGTTGCCCATCGTCATCTCATCCATAAGATCTGCGGGGAGATTCTTCAAGAACCATGGGTGGTTCTTTATTTCAGGAATAGTAATTCTCTGATACAAGCATAAAACATGGACACAATTAAAAAATAATAATTGTGGAAGAAATAAACTAGAATTGTAAGGTCTCTGCTAACTGAACCTCGCAAACCAACACAACTTCCAAGATCTCTGCAATCAGTAGTGTCTAATTTTCTGCTGTATTTTCATGTTGTAACAAGTCTAATAGCACTGATGCTGGCATCAAGTGCTAAACAGTGAACTAGAGAAAATAAGAATAGTACCGTAATATTTGTATTCTAGCTAACTTGACAAATCCAACTTATCTGGTCTCGTTCAGATTAATCTATCATCCACCCATTGCTAGAGAAAAACCCTGAAGCCTAAACAGTGAACTAGAGAAAGTAACAATAGTACTGTAATACTTGTATTCTAGCTAACTTGACAAATCTAAATTCTCTGGTCTCGTTCAGATTAATTTATCATCCACCCATTGCTCATGTTTACTTTAATGGATTCCAAGTAGAAAGAGGTTTTATATCCCTTGAAGGCGGTTATGGCAACTTTCCTAGACTTTGGGATAAATTTGAAACTCCATATGATTAGAGCCCAAAATTTTAAACTACGTGCTGTACTTTCCATGACAACCAGCAGTATTGAAAAAAAAAAATGTGTATTCCTAAATTGCGTGAATTCCAATTAAAAGGCACATGCATGCAGAGAAGATATTTATTCAGACAGAACGTCTGAAACATATCGCTTCAAACAGGAAAATTTTGAAAACCAGACATGCACCCTTTACTTTGTTAGACATATATACATTGTAATATAAGGAAAAGTAACTGTTATCTGAATATGTAGAGCAGAAGGAAAAATAAACTAACCGCAGTAGGGTCTGAGACGAAAATTCTTGATATCAGTTCAAGACATTCACGAGATAATGGAACAGAATCTGGAATTGCATACTGGACATTAAGAATTCTCTGCGAAGAGACAGTAGATGATATATCTTGAGTCATACATTTTACATTAAGAAACTTTAGGTAGTGATAAGGCCAAATGACATACTTGTATAGTCTTCCGGAAATCTTTTGGTTCATCAGGATCCTCAAAAGGATATGATCCCATCAACATCACATATAACGTTACCCCACATGACCATACATCTGCAGTCTGACATTTAACACGATAGAAACTACATTAGTTGAACTCATATAAAACTTCATCTTTACATATGATAGAAAAGACAATGAATGTTTTCAAGAAAGATGACATGCAAGATAAGGAGTCTTATAAAAGTGTAATTAAGCTCCAAGTTAATACAGAAACTGTATTTTTTTTTTTTTTGTTTACTAGGAATACATAAACTGTATATACACACACAAAATTAGCAGATGCACATTGCATTAATTCTGTACCTAAAATGTAGTCAATAGCTATGACATGACTTCCCGATGCAGGAGCACAGATGAAAATGTAGGAAGAATCATATAATGTCGTTATTGAATGAAAACTTATGTCCATTACTTCCCATATCAGATTAACATCAACATCTTAATAACATTAAGGATATTTAATTGTCAAGTGCAATGGTACAGTAAAAAGATTTTGGCTATCAGAGGAGATCACTGTCTTCAATTCTGAGAGCTGCTACTTCATGGAAAAGGTCAAAATGAGGACTACATGTATATGCCCTAACACAGGATTCCATATTGACAAGACCCAAGGCAAAGCAATAATTGAGTTTTCTCTAACAGTCGGATACTCATTTACAGTTTAAGTTTGTACGATCCACCAAAAGTGACCAGTCTTTCGGATTTCCATGCATATTAGTAACTAAACAACAATAAATCTAATAAAAAAAAGACCTTAACCTTCAATTTGTCACATGCTAGAGTGTTATTTGAAGTCTAAAATATAGAGCTTTCTGTAGATTGCAGTTCTTCAAACTTTCAAAGAAGTCTAGATGGGACAGCAAGGAAAAATTGAATCCACATTACTATTAAAATTCAGCTTCATGGACTAGTCCAGAAAGAAAGCTAGCAAATAATCAAATAAAATTCTCAGGGCAATTCCAGTAAAACTAATAAACAAAAATAAACTAAATAAATAATCATACCTTTCCATCATACTCTTGCCTCAATAGTACTTCTGGAGCAATGTATGCAGGAGTTCCAACTGTAGATTTTGGTTGTGAATGAAGCACTGAAGACTGACAAAATAACAAATATCAGATGCATAAAAGATAACGATCCAACAAATGCATACAGATGATCGAGTATAATTGCCTAACTTAATTATGATCATATATATGGCTGCTGTGGCAGTTCCATACGTCTCATGAAAAGAAAAATGATTAGCCAAATAGGATCCCAACAAAATTCATGAACAGAGGGGCTTGAGATAGGTATCAGGTGAGCCTTAAGTTTCTAACAGAAAAAACACTGGTGGAGGGGCTTGGATTAGCTTAAGTGATTCATAAGCAACTGATATAGAAACAAGTGTTCTGTCAGAAGTCCATCTTGACTAACTCTGAGCTCTCTTTTCATCTATTAAAAATGTTAAGACAACGTATACACCAGATAAGTAACAGAGAGATTAACAAATAGAAAAGAAAGAATAATACCTTTGAGTACCCAAAATCACATATTTTTAAGCGAGGAGCAGGACTTCCATCCAACAAAGTGTTTTCCAACTTCAAGTCCCGGTGACATACTTGCTTCATCAAGGAAAAAATACAAATCCAAGTAAGTTTCCACTCCAAACCCCATGGAAAACACATAAATGCTAGAAAAGCCAAAAAGAAAACTTTACATACCATTGCATGACAGTAACTGACCCCAGATATAAGTTGTTGGAAAAAGAAGCGAGCCTAAACAAAAAAAAGTAACCACTCATATCAGCAAAGGTAAAAAGAAAAGATTGCAATTATAGACATAAATCGAATAAAGACCTCATCCTCACTGAAGCGCCCTGAATTGCATATCCGCTCGAAAAGCTCTCCTCCAGAAGCATATTCCATTACAATGGCCAGATGAGTAGGAGTCAGAATAACCTGTATAGATAGTCAAATTCAAAGTACACATTAGCAGTCAATTACCCTACCTTAACGAAAACTGAAATCTTACCATCACTGAAAAGCACACTAACCTCTTTGAACCTAACAATGTTGGGGTGCCTCAACGACCTATGATTAATAATCTCTCTTTGAACATTTTCATCAATCTGCAACACCCAGCACCAGAGTCAGAACCAAACTGCTCCAAAAAATCTCACACAAACCTCTTTACTAATCAATAAAAAGCAATTCCATTTTTAGTAATGCACTACACATTAAGCATGTTCAATCATATAACAATTTTAACTCAGTATGCTAATCAGAAATTAATCCCTGTTAATCAGAAATTTCCCATAGTCACCAGTACGGAATATAATTTCCCCAAACAGTTAAATCCCTCACCATTACGAAATAAATGCGTCATAATAAAGACAAAAACGGCAAAGAACCCCAAAACCGATCAAAATGCTAAAAATAGAAACCCCTAAAAAGCATGACAACATCTCCCAAACCGAAAAGCCCAAACCGTAGTTTCCATAAATGGATGCTCCCAAAAAAATCAGTTCCTTGCTCCAGATTTGAAATACCGAAACTGACCTTGTTGCCGCGCTCGATATACTTGACGGCAACCAGCTCCTTGGTCTGCTTGTCGGTCATCAGCCTCGCCACCCCGAAGTTCCCGGACCCGATGTCCCTCACGAAATCGTACCTATCGCTGTCGTGCATGATCGGCATGTCCATCGCCGGCCCCACCGTCACCGCCGCCCGATCCATTTCCAAACCTACCAAGATTCCGAGCTAGCTATACGCCTATCTATCAAACTCGGTCACATTAAACAGAAAGGTACACAACAACCTCTGCGGAAACTGGCTACTTACACCAACTCAATAGATGACTCGACTGCTTAGATCCGCGTTGAGGTCGGAGATGGATGTGGGGTTGTTTTTTTTTTTTTTTTCGATCGGGAGATTGGGGTTGGAATGGTGGTGAGATTATTGTTGTGGGGAGGATGACTTCGAGAGAAGGGAATTGATGGAACCAATGAGATATATTATCTACTGCGCAGAGGAGGTGGGGGTGAGGAAAGAGAATGAGGACAAAAGAAGCGGCGTCGTTTACGTGCTCGGGGGAACTACGACGTCGTTTCGAGAGGTTGGTTAGTTGCTGTCAGCAGCACAGTGTGTGGCTTCCCTCCCATTCCTGGCGGCTGGTTGGTGCTTTTAGCTTTGGTCTGGTTTTGTCGATTCTGATTGGCTGGGGTGTTGGGTGCAATGACTTTGTTACCCTTGCTTTAGATTGGGTCGGTGAGAGAACGGATTGGGTGTGACGCGATGTGAGCTTTGGGGAGATGTGTGAGAGGATCGGACGGACGGTGTTGAGAAGTGATGGAGTAGTCAACAATTGATTAGAGAATATTCTGTGGAATCTGTTGACGCCTAATGTCAACTCCAAGCTTGCTGACCACAGCTCTCTATGAGTTGCCATAGTTTAGTAAACTTCAAGAAATCACCTTTTTTTTTCTATGAAAAACACCACAACGATTGAATACAAAAATTTCTAGAGCAGGAAAATTATGTTACCAAGTTTTGTGACCATTTCACTTCATAGCATGGTAAGATAATTGAAATTGAAATATGTACTATTTTTGTTTAGTACCCAATAATTGAATTTGCATCTTATGAAGAAGAAACGATACATACGAAAAATAATTAGAACTTATGATAAAAATAACGTTAAAGGATACATTATCAACATATGCTCAAAAATAGTAACTTTTGGATAAGGATTTGGGCAATTGTTGTATGATTTGTTGTAAAAGTTTTCTCGTGATTGCGTACACGATAAACATACTCAAGTCTGCATCGTCATCGCATGCTAGCATATGTCATACTACAAGTATCATATTACCGTATAAGTTCATGTCCTTTCGATACGCCATACAGAACAAATGATTCGATTCACAGTACCTCTACTATGATTCAGCTTCTTCTTATCTTCTCCCTTTCAATAGGCTTTAGAGTACTTTAACCCCCTCTTTATCTAGTTTGTACCTGCATTTTGGACGGTTGTTTGTAACCACCGAGGGATAGAAAGAGCATAAGGTTAAAGTGGTTAGGTAAGCAAAGGGATAATGCCATAATGGTGTGTGACTTTGTGGGCGACTGTGTGTAACGAGTGAGGAGGACGATGTTGAGGTTCTATGTCTTTCTCTTTGTCAAGCTACTAGATGGTGCACCAATGTAGATAAAAGTACCTACCTAGCTACCTAGCTCATCTATCTTGTCCAACCTAAAAATCAATAGATATTTCATGATAATGCGTTACGAGTTTAAGATATTTATAATTTTAATATAAATTTTTTTAAAAATAAATTTAATTGTAATAATAAGTCGGACCGTAAAAACGATACACCCGTATATATAATATGTAGGATGTTTATATATTTTTCAGAAAACTAACTCAGCATATAATTGGGTTCAGTTTTGTTTGATTTGGTTTGTTGTGTTCTGATGAAATGGTGTTGGAGAGAACCTGGGGAGGATTCGTTATGGGGAAATGAAATACTCAAAAGTCAACTTTTATATAAAATCTGAATTGATTATATGTTATTTTTATGTTGGTATGTCTTTTGAATTATGGATGATTTAAAATACGAGATGATCATATTATATCTAAACGGTCTAGGAGATGATAACTCTTAAAATACGTGTAGATGATTGTAGAAGGAAATGATTTATTTTCTTTCTTTCTAATGTTGAGAATTTGAAATACTGACGGTTCCATGTTTTTCAATTTCATATGATATGGTAGATATAATATAATTATGGAAAAGAATAGCATGTGTTATAACGGAAAAAAATAAATAAAATAATAGCATAGGCAGTCAACTATAAGTATAAACATTTGTTGACTCCTATAGCAACTTCTTTGGGCTCAATGACTGCAAGAAAGATATATTTCTTCTTCCCTTTTCTGGTGAATTGGGCGGCACAGCCCAACAATTTCAAAAGCGAATAGCTAAGCCCAAAAGTTCTGGGATGAACTAAACTAACCAATTAGACCAGCATAATTGGATTAACCATCAAGAAAGTGAATTTTGAAGCTGTTAACTGTTAGAGGCCACGTTTGACTGATGAAAGGGAAATCAATTCCATTGCCTTTCTTATGGGAAGAGAAAGTAAAATTACTGTCAGGTTTCTTTTCCTATGTTTGGTAAAAGCATGGAAAATATTCAGGAAAGAACCATTTGATTTCCTTTCGGTGTTTGGTTGGTGCAGGAAAGGAAAGTAAAAATGCATCAATGTCTCAATTATACCCTTGTATTTTAAAATAAGAACATAAAAATTCAAATGTACACCAATCTTATGCAACAGAGGGACTTTGCCAAGGGTTTTCAAGCATGTGATCAAGAACACCAATTTCAGGAATGTGAAGAACTGAAGATTGATACAACAATATGGTTTTGAGCACTGCAAAGGGTACTCAAACAATCAAGTCTAACACAGTTTCTTCAAACTTGAAAGAGTAGTGCCACATGCACCAAAAATTTATACCAAATTATGTGGCCTCCTATGTGGCATCTACACGTCATTATTTTCAATGGAAAATTTTCAACATATTTAGTTTTGTTTAATTATCCAAAAATGTAATAGTAATAATCTTGATAATTAAAGTATTTTCCTTATTTGAGTGAAAGACTTCAAAACTGATATTGGGAAAAGAAAAAAAAAACCATCAGAACGGAAGAGAAAATTCATTATCTATGATCGCTTGCCCAGAAAATTCAGAGGCAACACAATATATACAGTCATGGCCTCTTAAATTTCTTATTTTCTTATGATCTGAAACATTCATTCATTAAACACAAAGGGAAGAGAATTGAAGACGGAAGCCAAGCTAAAAAGATCAAACTTGGAGATGGATTCACATAACATCAAAGATACGTTCACTAGGGTCTTATCAAGAAAGAAGTGAATCAGTTCGAAAGGAACCATTTGAATCTTGGGATTTGTTCATCATGACCAGAATTTGTAAACCATTTTTATTAGCAACTAGTATCCCTTTATCATTCATTAAGATAGTTGCTACAATTGTTACGTCATTGATTTCGATCAGTTCGATCCATATCCACCGTTAACTGTATAGATTGAAAACATGGTATTGATGTTGATTGAGACATGGCAAATATCATTGTATCCTTCTGACCTACAAGAGGTTCCATTAATTGGCTAATTCTTGCTAGGTTGGATAGGTTTCTTCCCTTCTTAGAAACCGAATTTGTATCTGAAGGGAATCGGTTATCAAATCAGGCCTCCATATTAGCTAAGACAAAGAATAAAAGAAAACTAGAGAGGGACGTTCTAATCAGTTTGATAAAGCTTCAAATCTATTAGTCGGAGGACATGATCCATCTCTTGAGAGCACATAGACTTCATGAGGTTGGGTGTCAATCTCTTTAATCATCTTCAGGTAAGTTTTTTAATAAACAATAAATAATATATGAAAACAAATTCTGTGATTTTTATTTTTGAATTCTATCCAAAATCTAATAGTTTAATAAAAATACATTTTTGATTTCCACCTTTGCATGTCCGATCAGAACAGTTATGGCAAGACTTGGTGTTATCGGCGAGATCTGAGTCTCTTGGTTTTTGAATAAAGGTGTTTTTTTCTCTAAATCAGACTTTTATGATTATCCAGGTATGTAAATCTCTTCTGATTCCCACCTACTTTAGGTCTCAGAAGAGAACGAGGGCTTTACAAGATGATACTCTCATGTATGAATCTGCGGAGAATGATGGCAATGCTTTTCTGCTAAGCTTGGTGATGATGATAACATTGTCTATTGAATCTGCTGAGAATGAAGGCAGTGCGTCAACATGTAAGATAGCTAAAACTCATTTATATATTTCCTGTTTTGCAGTTGATGTCTTATGTATCCTAGATACTAGGTCATCTTCATCTATCTTAAAGAGGACCAGCAATTTATCTTTTGATGAATCTCATGTGGTGCCTGCAATTGGACAATCTGGTGGTATTAATCTTCTGTGGAATTCAAAGTCTGTTAATTTGCAAGTTATTTCTTCACTTGATAGATTTGTTCATTTCAGTCTTACTGATATCAAAATGATTAAGTCTTGTATGTTCACTTTTGTCTATGCCTACCCCAAAAAGAACAAACAAATGGCTCTGTGGAATGAACTAGCAATGCTTAGCTCAGCCAGTAATATTTGCTGGGTGCTAATGGGGGATTTTAATATTACTGTTAGCCCCGAGGAAAAATTGGGGGGCAATGGTGGTGTTACAAATTATATGATCAACTTCTGCAATTTTTTGAATAACAATGGCTTGGTTTCTCTTGTTGCTACAGGCTTGCCATTCACTTGGACAAACAAGCATGTAGATCACTGATTTTTGAACGTTTAGATAGAGCAGTAGTAAATTCAAATTTCCGTAACTTCTTTCCAGATGCTAAATTGGAAAACCTTCCAATTATTACTTCTAATCATGGCCCTATTTGTCTTACCCCTAGAAGAAATGTCCCCAAACAATTTAAGTTTGAGGCGATTTGGTTGTCTCATCCTAACTTTATCCCTCTTGTTGAGAGCATTTGGAACCAGAGATTGGAAGCTAACCCTATGCATAATTTCATATTGCTATTGCAGGACAGTTTTCCAATCATGCAAGAGCCTGGAACAAAGCTGATTTTGGCAATATGTTCAAAAGAATGGAGGACCTGAATAAAGAGAGTGAAGAAATCCAACAACAACTGATGAATTTCCCGAACTCTATTTATTTGAAACAGAAAGACTTGCACATAAGGGCTAACTTATTAGACTTGTGGAAGCAGGAAGAAATTTTTTGGGCACAAAAAGCTAAGGCTAATTGGTTCAAGCTTGGAGACAGGAACACAAAGTTTTTTCAGGCTCAAGCAAATATCCGGAAAAAAGTTGATTGCATATCAAAGCTACAGGATAGCAGTGGCAACTGGACGAATGATGAGGAATCTATTGCCACCATCCTAATACAGGATTTCAAGAAAAGATTCTGCCAAGACACTACCTTAAACACAGATAACATAATGAATTTTATTTCAGTTATTGAACCTGTTACTAATGCTAACGATAACTTCTTGCTTATGCAGCAAGTTACAGATGATGAAATTTTTTGATGCTATAAACTGTTTTTTTTTCTTTGCCTCTTCATCAACTGCCTTCTTTTTTTTCTTTGCTTGTTGTATGTCAGCATCTCTGTCCTCTGTATCTCTTTCTCTGTTATTCTTTCCCATCATCTTCTTCTACACAAAATTGTCTGATATGTTAGCTTATCACACCTCAAAACACTTATTGTAACTACGTATGTATCTACCAATGTACATATCCATGTAACTATGCATGTAATTATCTATGTAACTAACTATTTATGTAACTATGCATGTAACTATCTATGTAACTATGTAACTATCCATGTAACTATGCATGTAACTATTTATGTAACTATGCATGTAACTAACCATCTATGTAACTATGCATGTAACTATCTATATAACTATGCATGTAACTATCTATGTAACTATGCATGTAACTAACCATCTATGTAACTATGCATGTAACTATCTATGTAACTATGCATGTAACTATCGACGTAATTATCTATCTACGTAACTATCCACGTAACTATCTACGTAACTATCCACGTAACTATCCATGTAACTATTCATCTATGTAACTATCTATGTAACTATGCATATAACTAATCATCTATGTAACTATGCATGTAACTATCCACGTAACTATCCATCTATGTAACTATGCATGTAACTATCCATGTAACTATTCATCTATGTAACTATGCATGTAACTATCCATTTATGTAACTATCCATGTAACTATGCATGTAACTATCCATGTAACTATGCATATAATTATGTATCTATGTAACTATCCATCTACAAGACCGCTTTGTTTCATTGATAGTTGTTTGGGTAGTTACATGCATGTAACTATGCGTGTAACTATCTATCTATGTAATTATCCATGTAACTATGCATCTATGTAACTATCAATGTAACTATCCATGTAACTATCCTTGTAACTATGCATGTAACTATCTATCTATGTAACTATCCATGTAACTATGCAGGTAACTATCAATCTATGTAACTATCCATGTAACTATTCATCTATGTAACTATGGACGTAACTATACATATAACTATGCATGTAATTATCCATCTATGTAACTATGCATGTAACTATCCATCTATGTAACTATCCATATAACTATGAATGTAACTATCTGTGTAACTATCCATCTATGTAACTATTTATGTAACTATGCATCTATGTAACTATCCATGTAACTATGCATATATGTAACTATCTATGTAATTATGCATCTATGTAACTATCCATCTAACTATTCATGTAGCTATCCATCTATGTAACTATCCATGTAACTATGCATGTAATTATCCATCTATGTAACTATCTATGTAACTATCCATGTAATTATGCATGTAGCTATCTATCTATGTAACTATCCATGTAACTATCCATCTATGTAACTATCCATGTAACTATGCATGTAACTATCTATCTATGTAACTATCATGTAACTATGCATATAACTATCTATGTAACTATCCATGAAACTATGTATGTAATTATCCATCTATGCAACTATCTATGTAACTATGCATCTATGTAACTATCTATATAACTATCCATGTAACTATCTAGGGACAATAGAAATAAGACATTCAAAATGCATTGTTTTATTGGAGCCAAGTTGCTTGCTTACAAAACAAGTTAAAGCATTGACAACAAGCTCTTGATCCAATGATTTTCTTTTTGTAGTAGAAAAGCTACTCAAATCTTATATACCATGGAAAATGAGGAAAATACAATTCCTCTATCCCTACTATCGACTATTTATTAGGCATAGATAACCTTAAGTACTACTTCTAAGATAGACGAAAAATAAAAAACTCATAGTACAGATGGAAACTTAAAGTACTAAATGAGATTGCTATGGTTGACCTCTCTGTAGTCATAAGACCTTGCCTATTGGATTCTTAGCAACTATATCCTTCCTCACAGATTCACAGTGTTCAACTAAGGAGATATGTTTAACATGTAATATTTAAAATTGTTCACACATAATGAACCATGCCCAAGTAGCTGGTTTTTCCAACCTTAAGCAATTGCTTCGTATCCATCCTTCTCTAGTGCCTCTGCTAAAGAGATGTCACATGTCTTCACAATCTTCCCATTCTCCTATAAAATAAATAAATCATTTAAATAGTTAGATAAATATGGAAAGAAAATGTAAGTACATTTTAAGCTGCTAGAGAATTAGTACAGATGATGCCCTTCAACAATAATATATCAAGCACTGTTTATGTAGGTTTTTTAGAAAGCCAACCATATGTCACAATCACGTGCCCATACAACCCTAAAGTTCTCACCTAATTGGAAGAACAACTTATCCCCTGGTTTTAAACAGAAAGTAACAACTTGTAACTCAAACTGATATCCATTCACATATTTCCACTGGAAGGACGGCTAGACTTACCATAATATGGATGTGTGTTGGCTTTATAAGTTATAAAAGTCGTATATAATGAGTATCAGCAACACATAATTTGTTGGAGTCAAAAGCCCATTCACATAATTTCTCCTTCCTTTTCAGTTTTCGGTAGAATGACTTTCCCTCCTTCCGACGGCCATAACTTTCTCTACAAAATAGCTATCAATGATCCGAGAAAAGTTCTGGAAACTAGACTCTTCTAGCTTTCCGTTGATATAAGGCAAGGTTCCTGGATCGCTCTGAGCAGCTCGCAATTTTCCGTCAAATTTGACTGAAAATCTGGGCAGAATTATGTATTTCTTAAGGTTTCATCTTTAATGCGCATCTCTTTGCAGCGTGTAGCATCTTTTTCCTCACATTCCTTGCTCAAGAACTTGAGAAGGTCAGCCCTCGCTAGCACATCAATGTCCACTGTGGTCTCATCAAGTAAAAACACCAAAATTCATTCACAGACATTTCATCAAGCACTTGGTGTGCATAACCAAATTCAATGTGGTTCTTCTCGTAAAACCAATTCATAAGCATCACAGATCAGTGCCTATTCATGAAAATTTGAACTGAAACCTATCAAATTTGAAGTGCGCCACAATCTCGCAACAAATATGATATTCCTATACGATTCAATCTTTCACATTTCAAAGCAATCAAAGAGAGCCAAACCTTAAGGCTCATTGTACTCCTGACCCTCCGCCCGCATCGGAAGCAGCACGTCCTTCAGCACATCGACGTCGTCCTTTGATTTCTTGTCGCCGGCGGCGGTATGGCGTAGTCAACGGGAACCCAGCCCTAGTCGGTGTAGTTGGCAAGGTCGAGGAGTAGCGTTGGAACGATGAAGGGTTCGTCGCTGGCGGATTTGAGAGAGAGAGAGAGAGAGAGAGAGAGAGAGCGAAGGAGGTGGTGATCTGAAATGGATTTGGGATTTGGAAGAGAGATGGAAGAGAGTGGATTTGCCTTGAGAGGGATAACATTTCGACGGTTTTCGTCAGTGGCATAGATCATAATTTTTTTTTTTTTTATGGGCAACGCTTTAAGGAATTTAAATAGGTGTACTGTTTTATTATCAATGAACATTTATTAACTGTTTTATCATTTGTTACTTCTAAAAATATTTTTTTATCATTGGCCCTAAATTTTTTGTGTCTTTAGCATTTTTCAACTTGAAAACCAAGTTTCTGGAACAGTTTACTGGTCAAATTCCTGTTTAAATTATTTTCATATGCTACTACAATCCAGAGTCCTCTGAACTCTGAGTTGGAATTTGGTTACTCTGAGAGATTTTCAACGACATACATAGCTATCTATCCTTGAAGAATGAAGGGTTTGAAACCTGAGAACAAACATGTCATTTTTTCTACAAGATTGATCGGGTTCATGGAAGTCCAGATATTCTCTTGCATCATCTGCAAACAATTTATCACAAATGATTCATAAGTTGCCAGAGATAATATATTATGTTCTTACATTGTATTCTCATATCACTTCAAATTCCATAAATAAAGCCCACATGGTACATAATAGGGAACATTTTTTTTTGACAAGAGAATTGCATTAAAACACTAAAAAAGATGGCAAATAAATATGCCGAATCAAACAAGAGGAAAAGAAACAAAGTAGGGGCATCTGCAGCATCAAACGTAAGTAAATGATATATATATATATATATATATATATACAGTTCCCTTCCAGAGAGGGATCCCTCTTTGAAATTAAAGGAGTCCCTCACTTTCAAGTCGTATTTCCACATCTCAACCATACAATGTCTAAAACACAGTGTGTAGATCATTCCTGCAAAGTTTCATCAAATTTGAAAATCATTTGGGTACCGAATTAGATTAAATAAATCAACAGAACAAAAGTTGTCCAAACAGAACCGTTCGTGTAAATTACGATTACGGAAGCTCAAATGATTTTCAAATTTGACGAAACTTTGCAGGAATGATCTACACACTGTGTTTTAGACATTGTACGGTTGAGATGTGGAAATACGACTTGAAAGTGAGCGAAATAAGGAGTCCCTCACTTTAATTTCAAAAAGGGATTCCTCTCTAGAAGGGGACTGTATATATATATATACACACAGTCTCTATCCATAGCGAAGCTTCGCTCTGGAATTAACGTGCGAAGGTCCTTATTTGACTCACTTTTCGGTCATATTTTCGATCATACCCGGTCAGTGTCTAGATACATATCGTATGATCATCCTTACAAAGTTTCATTCAGTTTGGTGATCGTTTGCACACCGAATCAGATAAAATAAATCAATAGAACAAAATCTGTTCAAGTAGAACCGTTGGAGTAAATCATGATTATGGAGGCTTAAACGGTCACCAAATTGGATGAAACTTTGTAAGAATGATCATACGATATGTATCTAGACACTGACCGGGTATGATCGAAAAATATGACCGAAAAGTGAGTCAAATAAGGACCTTCGCACGTTAATTCCAGAGCGAAGCTTCGCTCTGGATAGGGACTATATATATATAAGGAAATGCTTCAGATCCAAAGAGTATACTGATTTTTACAATGAAATGCTGATTACAATTAATAAATAAATAACATCATCAATAGCATATCATAGATTACTAGCTCCCATAATTTAAATAAAAATCAACCTGATCTCCTGCCTAACTACACTGTGAATATAAGCACCATACTTTTCACTAGAAACATGATGTTCTACAAACAAATAGGTCAAGAATATAACATGTTTTCCCTGTACTAAAGATATTAACAATAAACAAAGCTAAAACTTTACGAGACTAAGATGCTCCAACTTTCATGGAGCACCATAGGGTTTCGCATCAGAGACTTTCCATTGGCAGCGGTGAACCAGGAGTTTCCCCGACCAACCAATGGCGGGTTTTTGTGGCTGACGATGCAGAGAAGAGGAGTCCTCTCAAGCAGCGGCATCAAAACTCCGACCAATCTAGTGCTCAAGCCGGGGCAATTTTCTGAGGTGAAGGGCGATATCAAGAAGACTAAGCAGGTGTCTAGGGCTTCGAGATCTCTGATCTCGAAAGTTGGCAAGATGGGTTTGATGTTTAATGGCCGGAGAACATCGGCGGAGGTAGAGAACCCGATCAACCATGGGATTGGAGATAGGAAGCCTTTGAATCCGAAGCTTGGATGTGATGGCTGCAAGGTGATGTCTATGGAGCTCTGGCTGGGTCTGATAGTGCCACTTGAACCAACTGAGGACTGGAAATCATGGCCGCCGAATCTTCAGGGCTGGTGGCCTGAACAAATGGCGGTGACAGAATTGGAGGCCGCTTCCATATGGAGGCGCGTGTGGCGGAGAGTCTTGGCTGCTGCCGGCGCGTCAACAAGACACAATGAAATTCTGGTAAGGTTCGGGAATGGGCTTGGGCTTATGGCCTGGGTTAAAATCAAGCCCACAAAAAAGTCAGACTTGGAATTGGGTTGTTGAGCTTGATTTTAAACTGACTATGACTTAAATTGCAGTGTCGGGATAGCTTAGCAGACTATGCAAGCTAGCTGCAGCTAGATGAATTCATGAACCTTGGAGTATCGCAATTGAGCGCATTTTTAGGTTTCTTTGGTATCTGTTTTATATCTAGTTTAATCATCTGCTAAGCTCACATGAATAAGTGAGCTAAATGTCTAATGTAATGACACTATTGTGATCCTTGTGGTCATTGTAATCTCACCATTCTGGCTTTTGTTTATATAAATAATTTATTACTTTAAAAAAAAAAGATATTAAGTTATTAACAATGAATTTGATTGTGGTAAAACAAATGTTATTATATGGTTGTAATTGTAGTTCCCATATTGTTTTCCTTTGCAGAAGCAAATACATACATTTTCATCTGACCCCTAAAAGGTAAGCCACATTAAAAGCTTCTTCTTTTTCTTTTTTTTTGAAGTAAGCCTGCCCTCAAGCCTTGATTAATAAAATTACAGAATACATGGGGGACATAAAACCTATACCCTAGATTACAAAGCGCATTTAGAGAACTTCCTAAGATCATAAATTTATTCGCACTAGAAACTGGTGTTACAATGATTTCTGCTACGGTGCCACTGCCTAGTTCAGCTAGCTAGTCATTAAGAAGAGCAAAAAAAAAAAGGTCGATATAGTTGTCTGAGTTCTGAGAAACAAATAAAAAACAACTCAAAACATCTTGCAAAATTTAGATAATACTTGCCTGAACGATTTCCAAATGCTGAAGCTCATGCCCTTCTTAATTTTACTATCTCAAATTGGCACCTCACATGGACATACTGATTTGATATGAAGCTGAAAATCTCTCATCTGTAGTGGGAACCTATCAATATCTTTTGTTGACATCTACATGACATTAGTAATCAAAGTGGAGAGAACATAGCTAGTTTTTACCATCGCATCAACAATAACCCTCTTTTCAGAAACATTAGAAAATCAATAACTGAGCAGCACAAACCAATAATACTAACATACCTTAATATGCAAAACACTTATCGGAACTATTCTATTCAATTAAGCAATACATCTATCCGGTCTAATTAAGCATTACACTGAAAACAAATTATAATCTCATTATAGAGAGAGATCAAAGTCCCAATTTTTTTTCCTTCAATCAATTCCAAACTTCAAATAGAACAATACCATCAGCAATTAAGGCCCGACCTGAATGCAAGAAGCCGAATACTGTACCAGTCAAATTTCAAACACACTGACGCGATTCCAATCAACTCTCAATTCATACATAAATAGAAGCCTAATCATAATATGAACAAGATTAGAGAGTTGGGGCCTGACCTTTGATTACTTGGGAGAGAGAGAGGGCTGATTGCGGAGGAAGAGTGAGTGGAATTGAAAGCTGACGAAGAAGAAGAAACAAACCATACCGTTCACAAAAAAACCGTGGTAAATATAAATCAAACATACTTGACTGATGGAACATGTGAATTCTTCATGAATGAAGATAAAGTGTTTTCTCCCCTTCTTCTACTACATTTTATGCTTGGGACGGTGTCTTTACAAGTTTAAAATCTCAGTTGTCTTCCCTGGGTCTAAAGTTGTGTTTGATCACCTTCACACAAGTTTTCCAGGTCGTGTTTAATCGACTCCGGACACTTAGGGTTGTGTTTGATCAACCCTAGAGAGACAAACCAATATAAAAGCATCGTATTTGAGTATCCTTTTGGGTATCTACAGAAAACTAATACGACTTGTTCTCTCTTGTATGTAGATGGACAGAGACATCGAATTCGATGTCCTCGACGCCCATGATACTGAGTACCATCGCTGGATCTCGGATATAGAGCAGACCTTTATTGCTAAGGATTTGACCGAGACCATATTCCTTGATCCAACTCAGGAACCGCCTCACAAGAGAACAAACTCTCAGGCGCTCATGTTCTTTCATAAGCATATCAATCCCACACTGCGCAGGCAGTATCAATCGAAGCATGATCCAAAAGATCTATGGGATGCACTCGCCGAACGCTTCGGCAATATCCATTCGATCTTGCTCCCAGAACTAATTGCTCGCTGTGATGAAATCCGACTTTTGGATTACAAGAAGGTTGATGACTTCAATAGGGATATGCTTTGCCTACAAGCTCAACTGAGCTCATGTGGAGTCGAGAAAAGTGATGCCGACATGATCGAAAAGACTTTCTCGACCTTCCCTTCAGCTGCTAAGATCCTAATGAACCAATATCGACTTGAGTTCACCAATAAGAGGATTACTACATTTAGCGGCTTAATGACGCAACTGCTTATGGAAGAAAAGAACAACATGATCAATGATCAGCATAATTTGCGTCTTGTAGGCACTCGAAAAATTCCGGAATCTAATTACAACAGAAAACGGAGTAATAAAGCTCTGAAACGCAATGATCAACATCATAATGAACCTTAGGCACATCGGAATCAAAACCACCGTGCCTTTGGTTCTCGGGGACAAGGTAGTGGTTTTAGTGGCCATACCAACACTTGACACCGAGACATCGGTGTCGCCAGCCCCAAGGGCGGCGCCGCTCCTCCTCGAAAACAGCATGTTTGCTCTTCTTCTGCCTCTGATGGTCAATGCAACAGATGTGGGTCCAAGGACCACTGGTCTAAAAGCTGTCGCGCTCCTGCAAATGTTGTTGCCGCATACAAGAAATACAAGGAATTGATGGAAGTCAATTCCATTGAAAACAATGGAGTTGAACATAATGTTACCTTCAAGGTCGCAGACCCCAATGGACATTGTTTTAACTTAGATGCTCCTGACTTTGACGTCACCGGCTAGATTGTTTTCCTTTTTACAAGTCATGATGTAATAAGACATCGTTAGTATGCCATGCTTAGTTTTCTTCTCAATTTCTTTTTGAGACCCTTATGTACTCTTTTCAGCGCATTAATGAAATTTCTTTTTGGTTCTTCTTGTCTTTACATGGTTTGAATTGATTTACATCAACCTTAGAAAACATAGCATCAACGCCGTCTTTGGTCTCTCCCTTAGAGGAGGTGACGTATGGAGCCGTGACTCTCAAAAAGTGACACGACCCGCCCTGAATTTCACCTTAAACCCTGAGTAAATCGTGCGGGGACCACCTCCAGGAAAGCTTTACCGCAAAATTCGGTACAACCTCCCTTGAAAATGGACAACCCTTCTAATAAAAACCTGCAAACACTTCTAAAGGTTCCAAATCCAACCTTAACTTCTGGAGCCTTCGTGCTCCTCAAAAACAATCATCACCAACAGGATAATAAACATTATCTAAGATAATATACATCATCCGTCAAATATTCTAAAATATAAACAAGCCTTCACCCACAACTAAAAATATATACATTAATTTACCAACTGAATTCCAGTATTTATAAAATAGGCAAAATTAATCGAGAGCCATAATTACGCTCATCATTGCCTAAGTTCGATATTCTTAAATCGGAACGATCCAAACTTTTATATCATAGTCGGCAGTCGTATAAACAACTTTTTCCAGAAATTGATTTAAATCCTACGGTCGGATTTTACATTATTTAACCGCTTAAATAGCAAACTTCGGAAATTCATAAACCTATTCAAAACTCGTCCGAAAATTCTAAAACTCATTCCATTAAATTTCTCGTAAAAATCTCCACCTAAAACAGTTTTTTCCAGCGGCGGCGCCGGCGGTGGCTCCGCCGGCAGCGGCGGCCGGCGACCAGCTCCGGCGACGTCCAATGTCCACCAAAATTTGACAGTATCTTCCTCTCAACCTCCTCTACAACATTCATAACTACCACAAACTCCAATTCTAAGCCTAACCATGTCAATCGAACGCAAACACACAATAAGCCCTAGAATTTCAATTTCGAATTTCTCCTTACCGAGCTCAAGAGGGATCGAGCCTTTTGGAGGGGTTGTTGCACGGGAGGAGAGCTTCAAAACCGTACCAAGCTTGCCCAGATTGGTGGCCGGAGGAGGGAGTTCCGGCGACGGAAAGCCTAAGGCAGCCGCGCCTTTCGGGCGGCGTTTCTCCTTCACGGCGGCGCTAGGGAGGCTGCCACCGGTCTAGAACTGTAGCTGGGTTGGAGACCGATCGATTGGGACCGGTGCGGCGGCGAACGGCGGACGGCGGAGAAGAAAATCCGGCAGGGGGGAAGAATCGGGAGAGAAAGAGAGAGAGGAGAGAGAATCGGGAGGGAAGAGAGAGAAAATCGGTTGGGCTTGGCCCAACTGGTTCCAACCCAATATAAACCCAATCCAAAAATTTAACACCCCTAAAAATAATACCCTAATAAAAATTACCTTTTACTAGCTAAATTTACCATTTTTACCGTCGTTACATTTTTCTCCTACGAATAATTCTCCGAAATAATCGTCCCTCAAAACCCCTCTAGGGACCAATTAAACTATATGTCAATGTCGGAGACGGTAAAATTCTTATTATAATCAAGCTAGTAAATAAGATAAAATCTTACGGGTCGGGATGTGACAATTCTCCCCTCCTTATAAAATTTCGTCCTCGAAATTTACATACCTGTCATTCAAAGAGGTAGGGATACTGCTGCATCATTTGTTCCTCTAATTCCCAAGTAGCTTCTTCTACTTGATGACTTCTCTAAAGCACCTTGACAAGTGAGATTGTCTTGTTCCTGAGCACTTGCTCCTTTCGGTCGAGAATCTAAACGGTTCCTCTTCATAGGACAAATCTCTCGTCAAACTGATCGGTTGCTCTTGCAGCACATGAGAAGGATCGGCAATATACTTGCGAAGCATGGATACATGAAACACATTATGTATCCTGGCTAATTCTGAAGGCAAAACTAACCAATAAGCAAGTGAGCCAACCCGCTCTATAATCTCATAAGGGCCGATATACCTCGGACTAAGCTTCCCACGTTTACCGAAACGTACTACCCCTTTCCAAGGAGATAGTTTCAAGAATACCCAATCACCCACTTGAAACTCAAGATCTTTCCTACGGACATCTGCATAACTCTTCTGCCTACTTTGAGCGGCCTTGAGTCTATCTCTAACCACTTTAATCTTCTCATTTGTCTCATGGATTAACTCTGGGCCACAAAGCTCTTTTTCCCCCACTTCATTCCAACATAAAGGCGTACGACACTGTTTCCCATAAGGCGCCTCAAAGGGAGCCATACCAATGCTAGAATGATAGCTATTATTATAAGCAAATTCCATCAAGGATAGATTCTTATCCCAACTCCCTCTGAACTGTAAGACACAAGCTCTCAACATATCCTCCAAAGTCTGAATAGTCCTCTCGGACTGCCCATCAGTCTGAGGATGGAAAGCAGTGCTGAAATGTAATCGGGTACCTAAAGCTGCTTGAAGAGCTCTCCAGAATTTAGAAGCAAATCTAGGATCTCGATCTGACACTATTGATTCAGGCACACCATGAAGCCTCACAATTTCATTCACATAAAGTTCCGCCAATTTATCCAATTTATACTTCTTTCCCACTGGCAAGAAATGTGCAGACTTGGTGAGTCTATCCACAATCACCCAAACACCGTCATGCCCTTCACGGGTACGAGGTAAACTGAAAACAAAATCCATGGTGATGTGGTCCCACTTCCACACTGGAATAGGCAACGGCTCAAGCAATCTAGAAGGCTTTTGCCTTTCAGCTTTTACTTGCTGGCAAATCAAACATCTACTTACATAAGCTGCAATTTCCCTCTTCAAGTTTGGCCACCAATAATAATCCTTTAAAATCCGATACATTTTTGTGCTACCCGGATGAGCTGCATAAGCGGAACTATGAGCTTCCTCTAATATCTCACTCTTCAACTCTTCATTTCTTTTTGGAACACAAAGCCGATTCTTAAACAATAAAGTCCCATCCCTTCTAACTGAAAAATGATCGGCTGCGGCTCCGTTCAAAGCTCTTTCCATCAATCGAACTATGGAAGGATCATTATTCTGTGCTTCCCGTACTCTATCAACCAAAACTGGCCTCACATGAAAACTAGCTACCAAGGCACCAACCTCATCTACTGCCAAATCCACTCATGTAGCTCGTAACTCACTAAGAAGTGGAACACGAACTGTCCTCAAGTGAGATAAGGATATAGAGGGATTTCGACTAAGAGCATCAGCTACCACATTAGCTTTTCCAAGATAATACTCGATAGTGCAATCATAATCACTAATCAACTCCATCCACCTTCTCTGTCTCAAGTTTAGCTCTCTCTGAGTGAACACATACCGAAGACTCTTGTGATCGGTAAAAATCTGACACTTGGCTCCATAAAGATAATGTCTCCACAACTTGAGAGCAAAAACTACCGCTGCAAGCTCCAAATCATTAGTAGGATAATTCCCCTCGTGCGGCTTTAATTGCCTGGAAGCATAGGCAATAACTCGCTCATGCTGCATCAATACCACACCAAGACCACGTCCAGAAGCATCACAAAATACCACATACTCCCCACTATCATCCGGAAGTGCTAAAACAGGAGCACGAATCAAACGATTCTTCAATTCTTGAAAACTTTGCTCACACTCATCTGACCATTCAAATTTAACAGTCTTCTTGGTCAACCTTGTAAGAGGAGCAGCAATC
Source organism: Fragaria nilgerrensis (assembly GCA_010134655.1). Lineage (NCBI taxonomy): Eukaryota > Viridiplantae > Streptophyta > Magnoliopsida > Rosales > Rosaceae > Fragaria > Fragaria nilgerrensis. The sequence goes on from CM020977.1 coordinate 10,362,511, forward strand.
TTTGAAAAATCTTGCACAAAGCGTCGATAATAACCTACTAATCCCAAGAAACTACGGATCTCCGTCACAGTGGTAGGTCTTCTCCAATTTGACACCGCTTCCACCTTTTGGGAATCTACACTAACTCCTTCAGCCGAAACCACATGGCCCAAGAATCCCACTTTATCTAGCCAAAACTCACACTTGCTTAACTTAGCATATAACTGGGAATTCCTCAAAGTCCGCAATATTATTCTTAGATGTTTGGCATGCTCCTTCTCACTTTTTGAGTAAACCAAAATATCATCTATGAATACGATCACAAAACGATCAAGATATGGACTAAACACCCTGTTCATGAGATCCATAAAAGCAGCAGGTGCGTTAGTAAGTCCAAATGACATCACCATAAATTCATAATGACCATAACATGATCGAAAGGCGGTCTTGACTATATCACTCTCCTTGAACCGTAATTGATGATACCCAGATCTCAAGTCAATCTTGGAGAAAACAGAAGCACCCCTCAACTGATCAAATAAATCATCGATCCGAGGCAACGGATATTTATTCTTCACTGTGATCTGATTCAACTTCCTATAATCAATGCATAGTCTCATAGTGCCATCTTTCTTCTTAACAAACAATACCAGAGCACCCCAAGGAGACATGCTAGGCCGAACAAAACCCTTGTCTACCAACTCTTGCAATTGAGTTTTCAACTCTTTCAACTCTGCTGGAGCCATTCTGTAAGGTGCCTGAGAGATAGGCATAGTTCCGGAAAGTAATTCTATAGAGAAGTCTATCTCCCTTGCAGGAGGCAAACCAGACAACTCCTTAGGAAAAACATCCGGAAACTCTCTTACTATAGGAATATCTTCTACTCCCAAAACTCCCATACTTGTATCCACCACATGAGCTAAATAAGCCTGACAGCCTTTATTTAATAATTTTCTTGCAGCGACAGCGGAAATAAGGCAACTCGAAATAACATCTCTTTCCCCTTGAAAAGCAACCTCAAATCCACTTGGACTTCGAAGCACCACTTCTTTCTGAAAACAATCTATCAAAGCTCTATATGCTTCCAAAAAGTCCATCCCCAAGATCACATCAAACTCCACTATTTCTAAAGGAATTAAATCAGCCTTGAAATTAAATCTCTCAACTAAAACTTCACATCCACTAAATACCCAATTAATTCTCATCACCTCACCAGAGGGTAGAGACACATGCCACTCGCCTGGAAGAGACGATGATGGCACATTGGCATGAAGAGCAAATCTACTAGACATGAATGAATGCGTGGCTCTAGGATCAATTAAAGTACATGCAGGCTGACCAAAAATTAATAACGTACCAATGATGACATCTGGAGAAGTACGTCCTTCTTGCTGGGTCATAGCATGCAATCTAGCGCGAGTCATAGGACGTCCATGCTGACCACTGCCCCGCTGAGAGCCACCTCTGATCGTAGCACTGCCCTGGACACTACTACTAGAACCTCTAGCTGAAGACTGACCAACTGACTGAGTAGGGGTAGGGGTGGTCCTCTGAGCCAACAATGGGCAATCTCTCCTGAAGTGATCCAGACTACCACACTCATAGCACCTAGAAAACTGCTGCTGCCCATAAGAATAAGGCTGGCTACCGGATGATCCACCCTGGAAACTGCCACTAGTACCATACCGTCTAGATTGCTGCCTACCCAAATAACTCCGAGAAGGCGTCCTGAAACATCCTCTATTTCTGTTCCGAGCACCAGAGGTCGATCCTCCACTACTATCACTACCAGCAGAAGACCCAGAAGCGGATGATGAAGCAGCTTTCTTGGATGGACCCTGACTGGGGCCACCATAATCACGAGGTCGAACACCATATGTCCCCCTGGACTCAATGGCCATGGCTGCACCAACTGCATCCATAAAAGTCGGGTAAATTACCCCCGTCATCTTGTCGGCGTACACTCCACCAAGTGCTCCAATAAACATCTCAATCCTGGTCTTCTCATCAGGAACCAGATATGATACATGGTAGCTCAGGGAAGTGAATCTTTCCTGGAACTCTATGATCCCCTTATTATCCCTCTTCGTCATATGCAGAAAATCCGACTGAATTCTGCTGCGGTGGGCATGATTGAAATATTGCCCCAAGAAGAGAGTCTTAAACTGCTCCCACGACATACTCAGAGCATCCTCAACATTCCTGCTGGCAAGCGACCACCAGTGATGTGCTGAATCATCCAGAAAAGTCACTGCTATCTTCACCTTTCTTTCTTCTGGTAACTCAGTGATCGTAAAAGCATTTTCCATCTTGTCCACCCAATTATGAGCATCAAGGGGTCCCTTGGCACCCTTGAACTCTCTAGCTCCAGCCTCATAAACTTCTCTCCTTTTCACCGCATGAGGTTGTGGAGCTCGATCCATGACATCCCTTAGCAAATTTCCAATATCATCAACCAATCCCTTGACCTCATGGCCTTCATTGGCATTGGTCGAAGTAGCCACACGGGGTTGCCGTGGCGCCTAGGAGGCATAGTACCTGAGGAAGAAGATATTTAGCAGTCCATAAACAAGACTAACTCAACTATCACACATACCCAATAACACATAGCACCAAAAGCATAAAATGCCAATGAATCCGCCGCGGACGGATCATCACTCTATAGACACTATGTGGTACTTAGGCAAATATGATGGTGACAAGGAAGCAGGAAAAGGAAACCTAAAGCTCTGATACCAACTGACACGACCCGCCCCGAATTTCACCTTAAACCCGGAGTAAATCGTGCGGGGACCACCTCCAAGGAAAGATTTACCGCAAAATTCGGTACAACCTCCCTTGAAAATGGACAACCCTTCCAATAAAAACCTGCAAACACTTCTAAAGGTTCCAAATCCAACCTTAACTTCTGGAGCCTTCGTGCTCCTCAAAAACAATCATCACCAACAGGATAATAAACTTATCTAAGATAATATACATCATCCGTCAATATTCTAAAATATAAACAAGCCTTCACCCACAACTAAAAATATATACATTAATTTACCAACTGAATTCCAGTATTTATAAAATAGGCAAAATTAATCGAGAGCCATAATTACGCTCATCATTGCCTAAGTTTGATATTCTTAAATCGGAACGATCCAAACTTTTATATCATAGTCGGCAGTCGTATAAACAACTTTTCCAGAAATTGATTTAAATCCTACGGTCGGATTTTACATTATTTAACCGCTTAAATAGCAAACTTCGGAAATTCATAAACCTATTCAAAACTCGTCCGAAAATTCTAAAACTCATTCCATTAAATTTCTCGTAAAAATCTCCACCTAAAACAGTTTTTTCCAGCGGCGGTGGCTCCGCCGGCAGCGGCGGCCGGCGACCAGCTCCGGCGACGTCCAATGTCCACCAAAATTTGACAGTATCTTCCTCTCAACCTCCTCTACAACATTCATAACTACCACAAACTCCAATTCTAAGCCTAACCATGTCAATCGAACGCAAACACACAATAAGCCCTAGAATTTCAACTTCGAATTTCTCCTTACCGAGCTCAAGAGGGATAGAGCCTTTTGGAGGGGTTGTTGCACAGGAGGAGAGCTTCAAAACCGTACCAAGCTTGCCCGGATTGGTGGCCGGAGGAGGGAGTTCCGGCGACGGAAAGCCTAAGGCAGCCGCGCCTTTCGGGCGGCGTTTCTCCTTCACGGCGGCGCTAGGGAGGCTGCCACCGGTCTAGAACTGTAGCTGGGTTGGAGACCGATCGATTGGGACCGTGCGGCGGCGAACGGCGGACGGCGGAGAAGAAAATCCGGCAGGGGGGAAGAATCGGGAGAGAAAGAGAGAGAGGAGAGAGAATCGGGAGGGAAGAGAGAGAAAATCGGTTGGGCTTGGCCCAACTGGTTCCAACCCAATATAAACCCAATCCAAAAATTTAACACCCCTAAAAATAATACCCTAATAAAAATTACCTTTTACTAGCTAAATTTACCATTTTTACCGTCGTTACATTTTCTCCTACGAATAACTCTCCGAAATAATCGTCCCTCAAAACCCCTCTAGGGACCAATTAAACTATATGTCAATGTCGGAGACGGTAAAATTCTTATTATAATCAAGCTAGTAAATAAGATAAAATCTTACGGGTCGGGATGTGACAAAGAGGGTCACTCACGTGTTTTCCGGTTCAAGTCTTTTACCTTATAGCGGATTTTTTGTCATCAATTGTTAAACTAGGCTCATCCAAGTTAGTATGATGTCTTAGAATTGTTCGAAATTAAAGAACTAGTGGTTTTAAGTGTGCCTCGCACTACCGACCCTCCACAAACATGTTTGGTAATACTTAATTTAGAGTTACCGAAAGCTTTTGATTTTGGATTCCCCTTACGCTATTACTCCAATTGTCGTCTTGTAAAAGACGTTAAAGACTTGGCAAAACCGGATCACCATCGAATCCTCTAGGTTCTCTGGACTTGGATTTGATCATCAACACATCTTTGTGGCTGAGCATACGCCCCCATGCCACCAGAAAGCTTCAAAAGCTCTGCTAATGCCAAATCTGCGAAAAACAATAATATGTCCTCCCTGGACAGTCGCTTCGTTTGAGTTTTTTGAACAGCTTCAGACGAACCAGACAGTGAGCTTTATATTATTGGAAAGCTCTACGAGTCTAGTTTTCAGAATATTTTGCGGTTTATCCATATCTATTTTAACGAAGGAGTTATGACTGTTTTAGTGCGTAAATGTTATTCTGCGCGAGAAATTTTTCAGCACTCTTGGGATTGTTGCTATTAGCTTTTTCAATCCTTCTAAATGACTCGATATCAACCTATTTACTCATATATCTACTCTCTTTTGTAGGTATGTCTTTTGGAGAGATCAAGTGCCTTGCAGACAGTGGATTAACATACACCATTCTAAGGAACCGGTAACTATTTCTTGAGTTAGTGTCTTGTAAATCATCTGTGATGACAATGATTTGATCTTCTCCTGTGATCCTCGAACGTGGAACTGCTCGCTTCTTTCTACCTCATGACACTATGATCCATGTCACGAACACTCTTTATGCCCTAAAAGGGCACCGAACCCTGTTGAACTTTAAGGACATTCGCGCTAATGGCTTTCACTTGGAAACTCATTGTGAAGATGGAACAGAGTTCTTGTGTATAACTTCTCATGAATACGGACGTAAACGTATATTAGAGAAAGTCATGAGTCAATCTTATTGAATCTCATGTAGTCGCCAAACAGGATCTTTGGGACTCTGACTCATACAAGCTTTGACATGATCGACTTTGTCATCCTGGAAGGGACATGATGATCCGAATTCTACATAATTCTCATGGACATCCCTTCTTCAGATCAAAACGAAAACATTTGGGAAATGATATCACTTTGAATCATGGTGGTGATGCCTCAAATAGTCATCACGACCCAAAGGGGACTTTGACGTCTCCTGGGCTCAGCACCAACTTCCTGGCTTCCGCTTGGCCGATCCCTCAAGAAATTGAGGCGCGTCATTCTTCCCTTAATGTGTCATTGACTCTTTCAAACGCTCATCGTCCGTTTTGCAAATCTTGCTCTTTAGCAAAAATAGTATCGAGACCGTCTTACGCTAAAGATAACACCGAGAACATTCCATTTCTACATCGTATCTAAGGTGATATTTGTGAACCCATTGATCCTGAATGTGGACCATTTCAATACTTTATGGTCCTGATGGATGCTTCAACGCGTTGGACTCATGTTGTGCTCTTGTCCACACGTAATGCTGCATTTCCAAAACTCCTAGCATAAATTATTAAACTTCGAGCTCACCACCCGGATTATCCAATTAAGTCAATTCGACTAGATAACGCTGGAGAATTCACATCAAAGACTTTTGATGACTATTGCATGTCTATCGGGATTGAAGTTGAGCATCTCGTACCCCATGTTCACACGCAAAACGATCTCGCCGAAGCTTCGATTAAGCGGCTTCAGCTTATTGCTTGAGCGTTGATAATGCGCACCAACCTCTCAATTGCATCATGGGGATATGCAATATTGCATGCAACCTTACTTATTCGTTTCAGATCCACTACCAGACAACCATTCAGTGCGTACCAGTTGGTTACTAGATATGAGCCTGACATTTTGCATCTACGCATTTTCGATTGTTCAGTTTATGTGTCAATTACGCCTCCACTGCGTTCTAAAATGGGTCATCAGCGACGATTAGGTATCTACGTTGGTTATGAATCTCCAACGATTATCAAATATCTCGAGCCATTAACATGTGATCTCTTTACCGCAAGGTTTGCGGATTGTCACTTTGATGAGACATTTTTTCCGTCGTTAGGGGGAGATACGAAAAAACGTGTTCATGTGGAACGACATGAATTGTCGTGGTTTGTCCCCACTTTGTCTCATTATAATCCTCGCACCTCACAGACTGAAAGTGAAGTGAAATGTATTCTCGAACTTTAGAAAATAGCAGATACGATGTCTGACTCTTTCTCCGAGATTGCGAAAGTGACAAGATCAAATATACCAGCTGCAAATGTTCCTGCTAGGCTCGAAGTCCCTAAAAAAATGCACGGCCATCCCCGGGCTCGGTACTTCTACCGCCGCCGCCGCCAACCATAGTGGGGGGATGGAGGCCGTGGCTCCCCAAAAGAAAAGGGGAGGCCACTTGGTTCGGTTGACACGCGTACGAGAAAGAAATGAACCGACAAGGCACAAGTTAATCCTTTGATCATCGATGTTGAGAATCCTTCTCACGATATCATCTCTGATTACAGTTATGTCCACGAATTGATGTTAGAATCCATGGGGGACGCCTCAAGGTCAATGTCAACATCAGAGAACATAGAGATCTCCATGTGTTATGATAACACTTATGAATTGATGAACCGGTCATCAACCCATGTCGATGATATATTTGCTTATTCTGTGGCTCATGAAATCATTGAGCACGATGACATCGAACCACGCTCTGTTGCAAAATGTCAAAATAGAGCAGATTGGCCTAAACAGAAGTTGCAATCCAGGCAGAATTAGACTCTCTGACAAAGAGACAGGTCTTCGGCCCAGTAGTGCTAACTCCGCCAAGTGTAAAGCCTGTTGGATATAAATTGGTCTTTGTTAGAAAGCGTAATGAGAAGAATGAGGTACTTCGATATAAGGCCCGCCTTGTGGCGTAAAGTTTCTCACAACGCCCTGTGATTGATTACGAAGAGACTTACTCTCCGGTCATGGACGTCATAATTTTCCACTACTTAGTCAGTTTGGTAGTGTCCGAAAAACTTGACATGCAGCTCATGGATGTGGTTACGGCATATCTCTATGCGGATCTAGATTCAGAGATATATATGAAAGTTCTTGATGGCATTACGTTACCTAAGTCAAGTGACTCTAAACCACGGAGTGCGTATGCTATAACGTTGCAATGCTCACTTTACGGATTAAAGTAATCCGGAAGAATGTGGTATACTCGTCTAAGTGACTACTTGATTAGGGAAGGATATAAGAACGATGAACTATGCCCGTGTGTGTTCATAAAGAAGACAAGTTTCGGATTTGCAATAGTGGTCATCTATGTCGATGACATGAACATAATCGGTACTCTTGATGAAATCAAAGAGACCGCGGCTTATCTAAAATCCGAGTTTGAGATGAAAGATCTTGGGAAGACTCGTTTTTGCCTAGGTCTTGAACTAGAGCACCGAGTCTATGGAATTCTTATATATCAGTCTGCATATGTCCAAAAGATGCTCAGGCGATTTAATATGGATAAGATGCACCATGTTAGCACTCCCATGATTGGTCGAAGTCTGGATATAACTAAAGATCCATTCCGTTTGAAAGAGGACGACGAAGAGGTCTTGGGCGCAGATGTTCCATACCTTAGTGCAATAGGCGTATTATTGTACTTAGCTCAATACACTCAACCAACATTGCATTCTCAGTCAACTTGTTAGCTAGATTTAGCTCAGCGCCAACCCAACGTCATTGGACCGGAGTCAAGATATCTTTTGATATCTTAAGGGTACCATTGACTTAGGACTGTTTTTTCCCTACACTGATTCAAGAAGGACAAAAGATGGTCCTATGGCTCATGGAAGACATGACACCGATCCACCAAGGGACCGAACCGCCGTCATGGACGCCGTCGGTACGGTTGCTGGACACGGGTCCGACACCGTGCATGCCACCGCCACCTTGTCCTATACCGAGACATCCCACAATACGTTGGTGGGTTTCGTCGACGCTGGATATTTATCTGATCCCCATAAAGGACGTTCTCAAACTGGTTATGTGTTCACCATTGGGAATACGGCGATATCTTAGAGGTCTACTAAGCAGACTCTAGTGACGACATCTTCAAATCATGCAGAGATTATAGCTTTGCATGAAGCTGTTCGGGAATGTGTTTGGTTGAGATCAATCATTAAACACATTAGAGGGACCAGTGGATTAAATTCTACAACTGATAGACCTACATGCATTTACAAGGACAACGCAGCTTGTATTGAGCAAATGAAGTTAGGTTACATCAAGGGTGACAATACAAAGCACATTTCACCCAAGTTCTTCTACAACCAACAACAACAGGCGTTTCTTAACATTCAAGCGAACCAAGTTAGTTTCGAGGAAACACAACAAACTTATTTACTAAGTCCTTACCTAAGTCTACTTTTGAGAAACATGTGAAAAGTATAGGCATGCGTCGGCTATCAAGTCCCTCTGAATAGTATTCACATCAGGGAGAGTATTATCTTAATGAAGTAGACCGGTGCGTTTGATACGGGTGTATCCTAGTCTTTTAGGGATTAGCCGATTCCTTCTCTAAGTTAGTTAAGGAAATAGTTTTTCTAGCTTGTTAGGGGAATAGTTTTCCAACTTAGTTTGAGAATAGTTGTCTAACTTAGTTAAAGAGTAGTTTTCAAGTTAAATAAGGACTTATAGAGTTATCAACTCTATAAATAGAGGTGCCTAACTTAGTTTTAGACATCAGAGAGCGAAACAGAGAGATAGACATGTTTAGAGTTATTGTGAGAGAAGACATTAGACAATAACCATTGTACCATTTTGCACAATAATAAGAGAGGAATACGTTTTCTTCAAATTGCATTACTTGTGTGTTTTAGTACTACTAATAATTCCGCTGTTAGTAGTATCTGCCTAGTAATTTGTATCAAGTTGGTATCAGAGCTAACCGTATCCGTGAGGAGTCCTGTGGTGCATGGTCCTGACTCGTTCACTTTACAGAAAGCTAGAAAAAGCTCTTGTATCTTTGGAAAATACCACAAGATCAAGAGAAAAGAAGATGGGTGATGAAAATCCAGAAAAAGATAGACTTAATGCGTTAGAGAAGCAGGTGGCGTCAATGAAGTCTGAGTTTTCGGAAGTGGCCAGCCTCCTCAAACAACTGTTAACGAAAGAGGAACCTTTGGAGAAGCCGAAAGATGCGCCCTCTGAATCGGAAGATGGATCGAAGGAATCCGAGTCGCACAGGTGATCTTCTCTTTCGATGTAAAACGATGGCACGTAAAATATGTGTCAAGATGCTCCATCTAGTCATCCAACTTGTCAACGTTGACGCTACCGTCATACATCGGGACTTCAATCTTAAAGTCAATCTTCAAGTTTCGAAAAGAACTCTTTCCTTCTTGTTGCAAGGTTTTGCTGGCATTGTCTGACTCCCCATCTGACTCGGATTCCTCCGATCCATCTTCCGATTCAGAGGGCGCATCTTTCGGCTTCTCCAAAGGTTCCTCTTTCGTTAACAGTTGTTTGAGGAGGCTGGCCACTTTCGAAAACTCAGATTTCATTGACGCCACCTGCTTCTCCAACGCATCAAGTCTATCTTTTTCTGGATTTTCATCACCCATCTTCTTTTCTCTTGATCTTGTGGTATTTTCCAAAGATACAAGAGCTTTTTCTAGCTTTTTGTAAAGTGAACGAGTCAGGACTATGCACCACAGGACTCCTCACGGATACGGTTAGCTCTGATACCAACTTGATACAAATTACTAGGCGGATACTACTAATAGTGGAATTATTAGTAGTACTAAAACACACAAGTAATGCAATTCGAAGAAAACGTATTCCTCTCTTATTATTGTGCAAAATGGTATAATAGTTATTGTCTAATGTCTTCTCTCACAATAACTCTAAACATGTCTATCTCTCTGTTTCGCTCTCTGATGTCTAGAACTAAGCTAGACACCTCTATTTATAGAGTTGATAACTCTATAAATCCTTATCTAACTTGGAAACTACTCCTTAACTAAGTTAGACGGCTATTCTCAAACTAAGTTGGAAAACTATTCCCCTAACAAGCTAGAAAAACTATTTCCTTAATTAACTTGGAGAAGGAATCGGCTAATCCCTAAAAGACTAGGATACTAGGATACACTCGTATCAGCGTTGTACTCTTTTTCTCCTACGATCAAGGTTCAGTTTTTTCCCACAAGGTTTTTGTGACTTGACGAGGTTTTTGACGAGGCAATAGATCAACATCATCGGCATATCAGCGCGCGGCACAAAGGGGAGTGTTCTAGGATATTCTGCCTCTTTCTAGATATTGTTTATGTGTGTCTTGGCCTTATGTCAATAGGATATGTAGTTTAACTAGATCTATGTATTTTTTTTCCTTACCTAATTGATATTGTGTGATTCCTTATATAAAGAACTCATATCAATAAATAATACACACATTTTCACGATTCTTTATTATCAAATTACTTTCACTTCATCACAAAGTTACATTTTACTGTCTCTGTAACGTTTTTTTTTTTTGAAACAGGTTTGTTGTAATGTATTTAGAGAAGGCACTAGCAAGCAAGCCGTCTTAGCTCAGCTGGTAGAGTGCGTGGCTTTTAACCACATGGTCGTGGGTTCGATTCCCAAAGTTACATTCTAAATTTTTTTTATTTTTGGGCAGTGATTTGAAGCAAAGTACGAGCGTACTAGTTACGATTTTCAGGAATAGAGGGAATGATCATGTTGAAGGAAGAAAAACCAAAACTAGTGGAAAACACACGTAGATGAGCCATTTTGAAGCAAACAAAGACTGAAAAGATAGAAGAGCATATTGTGACATGAAAATGGTCGTATGCGGCCACCCTCTCGAGTATCATCCATCAATCCATTATAGAGTTTTTTTTATTTTTTTTATATACGAATCCATTATAGAGTTGTGATGATAGAGTTGGTCATGTTCTGCATATGTTTTTGATTACTTGGATGAAGAGCTCGTTACCATTTTCTTCAAAACATGGTTTTAGAGCTTATGTTGTTTTCTCTTTCTTCAACAATAAAATTTTTCCCGCAACGTCAAGAGTAAACTAATTACGGAAACAAACAACTTTAAAATAACATAAACAGAAAACGATAATTTTGCTTAATCAACCTAGCTTGGAGGTGCGTTGTTTGTTTGATCAAATTGACGCAACCTCGTAGTGACATGATGAAATTGAGTGTCACCGAATTAATTTCCGAGCACCAACACAATGATGCTTCTTTCTGTATAATGATGTTTTTTCGTTATGGAGTAATATTTCCGGTGTGCCAATGTAAATAGAATAGTCATTTGTGGACTCTTTACTAATCCGTATTTGTTAAGGTACATAGATTTTATAAAAAAAATCTTGGTATTGTTTCATGATGTTGTCTTCCATTTAATGTAATATGGGTTTTATCCCCCCCCCCCCCCCCCCAACAGACAATATCATTTCTACATAAGGATCACATTCCTACCGTACTACTACATTTTTCAAAGATTCCAAACAAAGTTCAGTAAACCATTGGTATAAATTCATATTCTATGTTCTATATGAGCATGCAAAAGTAGTTTCGGGTGCAAAATAAGAACTAGTTATGGTAAATCTAATCCAACTCTCTTAACTATCATTGCTCATCATATCATGTCTATCGCACAATATATTTTTCCAAGAATTTCTCTATTGCTAGCTTTTGAGAGTGAGGGTTCAAAAGTACTATATATAGGGTATCTAACCCCTATCACCATCTTCTTTTGTACATTCTGAGTTCAAATGTGCTCTATTCTTTAGAACAATATCAACATCCAAGCTCTTGTCCTTTCAAAATCTTTTCATATCCTCAGATAGACCGTCAAAAATTCAAAAAGAACAAGCATATATACCTTGATTAATCTACGTGCACTTGGCTATATAAGCACATGATCAGCTAACAAGCTACTCAATCTAGGTATTAACGGATAAAAGTTCAAAACCAAATTAAAGATGTACAATTAAACTGATATCATAATATGTTCCTTACCGTACCGTCATATTTTGCAAAGATTCCCAACAAAATTCATCGAACTATTTCAAATACGAAGTAATTAAGATAAATCATATCCAACGTATTCTTGATCAATCATTTGGTATCCTGTTTATCATATACCCAGCAGCCAGAGAATAAAACAAGAAATTGTACAATAAATCGACAGATTAAAAACCACACCATGGATGGTGGCAAATAATAGTTGTTGTCTTTTTTTTTTTTGGGGGTCAAAAATAGTTGTTGTCTTAAAGGGCATCTTCTGCAGCAAAAATGGACCCCAAAAAAGAAAAAAAAAAAAAGAAGAGGAATCTACATGAGCGAGTTTTCCGAGCCATCAAATTCTGGAATCGGTGATTGCACGTATTGTAGCGGACGGAGAGAAGAGGAATCTCACCGCTGGGTGATAATAATGGCTGCGACCCACGTGTTGGTCAGTGACGCAGTGTTGGTTAGTGGTGCAGGTGAGGCCATGATGCAATGGATGAGGAAAGGTCTCCTTTGCTTGAAGGAATTTTTCACACGAAGAACGTCTTGGTGCTTCATTTTTAGTTTTTCATAAATAACTAAATTTGCTAGTTCTTGGAACTTATAAGAAAATCTGCACGTCTTGCTGCATTATGATTTCTCACCATAAACAAAGATTTGTAATCGATATGTTTTGAGCTATTCGTTTGGTTTTAGTTTTCAGTTCATACGTTTTGATGATAATTATATCGAACACCACTATATATAAATGCATTAATTTTAAAAGATCAAACCTCTCGTTGATATATGCAATTATTTCAAATTTCGTCTCGTTAAAAGAAATGAAAGGTAATCGAGCTAATAAGTTAGATTATCGTGGTTAACATTATTTTTGAATCAGTTGATTTTGTAAAGATAACATTCAAATTGAGATTCACAAAAGATTATGGTTCAAATCATTGAAAAAAAAAAGATCACCATTATATACCTCCATGTCACTATTATTGAGCAAATAATATGAATATTGTGAAGTGATTGATATACCATTCTATCACTATTAAGTATTAACCATTCTATCATTGAATAATTAAGTGACTCACAATTGACAAATGGAAGATATTCCAGATGCTTTGAAATAGTGCATTGTATATGAACTCATCTGGAACCAGCAAAAACGTCAACAATTATTTGGTTTGATAGTTAATGGTCGCCACCGGATTTCTTTACTGTCGGCGGCGGTCCGATTTGACACGCCACCAACTAGTACTCCAATTAAAATGCCCCTACCTAACCTAGCCACCCAACAGAAACAAGAAAGAGGAATCTGTGAGATTCTTACGAGAATAAAATTGGAAGGATTTCTTACCGTGGCTTTGGTGAAAAGTGAAAACTAGTTCTTCAGATTGAAAATGTCCAAATAGTAGAAGCGCTTAAAAGGTCCAAATAGTGAGCTTTCAACGGTCAAACTTGATCTTGACCGCCAACTCCAAGTCTCTTCCGTTATATTTTGCTTGGTTATTGAGTGTTTCATGTGCTTGACCTTATAGGGCATCGAGAATCTGGCTAGAAAAGTTGTATGTCATAGGTATTAGATGTATTAAACGAACAAATTATATCACGCCAACTCAAAATATTAAAGTTTAGAGAGTACGTTTTCTAACCAAAATGTACCGAATTAGAAATATTTTCGGAGAACTTACAAAGCTATAACCTAATAGCCTATAAGGGTGGAAGGTGAAAGTGTTGATATACACTCTTGTACGACAATGCATTTAGGACATACCAAAGCCTTTTGACTATGAGGTATGAACATTTTGTTTATGAAAGAAGCTAAGTATTTAAATCTTAAAAATAATCATATATTCGTGATTTTGATCACTATAGCAGAGCTTGAAATATGTTTGTGGTTGCAGAAAAACCATAAAAACTTGATTGCGTCAAAGGGTCAAACCTCTAACATGTTTATCGAGATTTCAGGAATTTATAGTTGCGTTTGTCGTCCAAATTATTTGTCTTAGTTATCAAATTACCCGGAACATTTGGTATATGTAGTCGGTTGTGCATGAAACAACCTCTATAGCCCGTAAACCAGCGGGCATTCCACCATAACCGAGGCTGCCCCGAGGTTCTCGCCCTTGAGTAGGATGGGTTGGGCCTGGTCTCGGAGGCCGCATTGGGTCGAGAACGGTTTCAAAAGGCATAAGGGAGTTGGGTGTGTTAAGTATCAGCAAAGGCAGTTGTCCCACATCGGTTTTTTTCAGTAGAGAGAATTCACTCTGGGCCATAAATATGCTCAGTCCAGCAGCTTGTTAGGTATCAATAACTGCCCTTATTTATTACACTCAACCATCATATAGTGACTTAAGCTTCGGAGGAGGAAAGACCGGAAGCCCCCAGTCACCTTTGTTATTGCAGGTCAGCGGAAAGATAGTCGATCATCTACCAGATACGCCCTCAGCTTCTACAAATCAATCCAGGATTGTACAAAAACAGTATCTAAGAGCATCTCCAGTAGTCTAGGTTAATTTGTTGTTAAATTTAACAATAGTTAGGATATTTGACAATTGAAATAGCAATTGTGTTCCAGCAGTAATTGTTAAATGTAAGTTAAGTAATATTTTTAACGAATCATAAACTTACACGTGGATAAAAAATGGAGGGAAAACATAAGTTTCTCTTTAGCAATTCTTGTCTAGGTTGATAAATTTGTCAATTTAGTTTAGCAATGTTAGGATTTAGTAATATTTTAAGTATTCTGCTGGAGCTCTTATTCATCCTAAAAATTGACAAATTTCAAAAAAAAATTGATTTAGCAATACTGCTGGAGATGCTCTAAGATCAACCAGTGCGTGCCCTTTTAAGCTAAAAAGCCATCGTGTAATTTCATTTTCACCCACCTAACGAATCTTCTTGAAGAAGCGCCCCGTAAAAAAAAACCGAAAGTAAAAGACAATCAATTGCATTTTCGCCGCGTGAAGAGTACGGAATTCAAAGATTCCCCGCACCTTCCCCAACTCGCCCACCTCACTGAGTCCACTCCCCGAGTCGACTCAGGGACGCGACGACCCGAACGCGAAGTAGTAGTGAATCTTAGTTGTGTCCTGAATCTCAAAAATTCCCTTACAACATATATATACCCAAAACTCTCTCTGTTCCTTATCAGGTTCTATCTGACCCCCAAAACACAGAGACAGAAGAACCAAACACAAACCAAAGTCATGGAGCTCAGCTTAGATTCCAACGTCGTCTTCGTCCCCAAGACCATCTCCGAGTTTCTCTCCCAACTCTCCGCCGTCAAAGACGGCGCTGACAGGTCGTCAAAGCTTGAAGAATACAAGAAGAGACTCGAAGATGAAATGAGGAAGATCGAGGTTTTCAAAAGGGAGCTTCCTCTTTGTATGGTCATTTTGAAAGATGGTGAGTTTGATTTTGTTTCTTTTTTGGTGTCAAATTTTTTTTTTTGGGGTCATTTTTTGTTGATGTTTTGTTGTTTTGTGTGTGTGTGTAGCGATTGAGAGATTGAAAGAGGAAGTAATGCAGTGCGGGGAAGTGGAAGATCGGACGGTAGTGGTTGAGGAGTTCATACCGATGAAGAAGCAGAAGGATGAGAATGGAGGGGTAGTTTCGGAAAAGGAGAATAGTGATATGAAGAGCTGGATGAGCTCTGTTCAGCTCTGGAGTACTAACGTTGATCACAGCAAATCAGAGCTCAATCTGGTAAAGTACTAATTTTTAAGCTTAAGATTGTGACTTTATTTGGATTTGATTGAAGAAATGAGTTTTTATATAATTTTGTTTGGTATGGCAGAGAAATGAGGAAGATGATCGGTCTGTGCCGGAGAATCCGATTGAGATGAGTAAGAAGAGAAGCAGGGGAGGGGCATTTGTGCCATTCAAGGGAAACTATGTGAAGGAAGACAAGGAGGTTTCAGAGGTGCCAAGCCTTTCTTTGATGACTCCAATGTGTGAAGTTGGTGGGTCTAACAATGGAAACTCTAAGAGCAGCGCTAGAGGAGGGTCTGGTCTATCTTTGGTGAAGTTACAGATTGAGGCTCAGCAGCTGTCACAGCATCAGCAGCAACAATGTTTTAGGAAACAAAGGCGATGCTGGTCACCGGAGCTTCATCGTCGATTTGTTGATGCCCTTCAACAGCTTGGGGGATCACAAGGTTAGACATTGAGGCTAGAAAGTGTTAAAAGCAAATTGATGTTGTTTGCTTGGAAAAATTATGAAGTTGAACTTGCATTTGGGAATTTTGCTTGGTCTTTGGTCCTTTTCAAGTTCGAATTTGCTTGGCTAAGTGAGTCTAGTGGGAAGAATCATGCACTTATTCTTGTGAACTAGTTTCAACAAAGGAACTGTGTAGTTTCTGATTAGCTTAGAGTGTAAGTTGTATAAAGAAAATGATAGTGTTAGAAGATACCAACACAATGCTTGGAGTAGTCCCTTGATGTTTATGCTTATGTGCCAAATTACTTGAATCGAGTCATTTTCTAATTGTTTAAATCAAATTCCGGCATCCACCTTACTCATTTGGTCATTCTGTCTTGCAGTAGCTACTCCTAAACAGATAAGAGAGCTTATGCAGGTAGATGGTCTCACCAATGACGAAGTGAAAAGCCATTTGCAGGTTGGCATTTGATTTGAATAACCTCATTTTCATTCATTTCTGAATAGTCTGTAAACTATTTGTTTGATTGTATCATTGCAGAAATACAGACTTCACGTCCGAAAGGTACCCGCTTCTTCTGCTGCTGAAGCCAACGGTTTATGGATGAACCAAGATCACTGTGGACACAATTCCAAGGCAAATACTTCACAGTCTCGTTCTCCACAGGGACCCCTCCCTCGTACGGAGTTTGCCAAAGGTGGTCAGTCTACAACCGGGGGCAACAGCACAGAAACAGAAGAAGATGATCAGAAATCAGATGGCTACAGTTGGAAAGGGGCATGCCACAACTCCAGTGGAGATGTGTAGTCATATAATACTGATCCCCCTGAATTTTGCAGATACAAATATATATATATATATATATATATAGATATAATATTTTCCAATCTGATGAGCATAATTACAATAAGCAGTGTTTTAACAAAGAGAGAGGGACTTGGAAGCTGAAGGTTTTTAGAGGAGGCACTAGCTACTTTAGAGAGAGGTGACAAGACATTGTTATGCTGCAAGTTTCTTCCCTCTGCTTCTTTTATACAGGTTTATGTAATGACCACTTATAACCTTATAACCTATTGATTGTAGGAAGTAACATGACTGTATCCCAACTTAATAATCACTTCAATTGATTCTTCTGGTTTTTCTCTGATACTAGTTCATAGTTTATGCTCCAATATCTGAGCTTGATAAGTGAAAACTTGAATGCGTTCAAGTACTCAAAACTTGAATGGTATCTGGGTATTTGGACCTGAATTTTCCAAGATGATGCTGTAATCAGTTTCCAATTTTCAATCTTACTTGCATCCAAGTTCAGATCCTAAGGTTTCAATTGTTCATCATCTTCACTAGAAATCCTTATTTGGCTGAAATATTGTGCTGCAAAATCCCTCTCCAAATAGAAATAGCAATAGGGGGTCATTCTCACATGGCTTCTTAATATAAGTAAAATTCCAATGCAGCATTGAAATCAAGGGAATATTTATAACCAAAAAAAATAAAAAATCAAGGGACTATGAAAATACTACTACTCAACAGCCAAACAAATGGCTTGTATTGTTTACATTATCCATTCATAGATCAACCTAATCCTACAGCTAAGCTCATGCAAAAACAATTTTGGATCCAGACAAAGCAGTCACTCTCAAGATGAAGCAAATTTTTTTATTAATCCAATCTTGTTGATATGGTGATCCTCCAAGAATCTTTTGCTTAAAAATAATTGAAATGATCCAAAAGATAATCTTTATTCGTACATTATTATGGTGTTTGTTAGAATACAAGTACGTTGTAGAGATTCTCGATATTATTTCGGGTATTTGTAATCAGAGATTTAGGCTTCATGTCTCCCTTGTATTGGACAATTTCATTAATGAAGGCTTAAAGACAGCCGCACCGACCCTTTATTAAAAAAAAGCACCAAGTAGTTTCCTTGTTTTGATTCTCTACGATGTCAACCATTGAAAATTTGATATTTCTATGTTTTCATTGTCGGGTTTCGTGGACGTTCTATATAGTGCTCCATTCATTGGGAGCACAATCAGTGGTGGTGAGGAAAACGTGCTCCCGTCACACCTCAACTATTTGTGCAATTGAGAAATGAGCCAAGGCATTGAGTCAATGACTCGAGGGATCCTGGGTTTTTGTCCAATTTGTTTCATCACCATTCATCAAACAAGATAAAGTTTTCACGAAAATCGTTTAATAGTGGTACCGATTAGTACTATGAGTCTATGACAGAGATTACTTAAAAGTAATTGTGAAGAAGTATGATAAAAGTTATTTTATTAGAACCTCTAAATTTTCTCATTTGACATATGTTATTTTTTATTAAGATGAGTATGTCGGAACGGATTTAGTGCACCGTGGTGCACTTGAACCAGTTAACAGATCATAACAGCATTTGTTTTCGTTGTTAGTGAACAATAATAAAATAAAGACCAAACAGATTTAACTACACCTGGGGAGGCCATGGCTCTGTTCTCTGCCTTTGTATTCAAAAGCTATTCATGGCCGCCATAGTTCCTCTGTTCACATCTAGTCCTATCAATCTTCTACTATAATTATCTAAGCTACACCTAGAAAGCTAGCCTTGTGGGAGGCACCTCAAGCACGAGATAGAAACACTCAGAGATTAATCCATAAACAATTTTAAGCTCCAAGAATCTGATCTATACTTCTGCACGACGATGAAAGAGATCAAACCAAAAGAAAATTAATCCCCACCACCACCATGAATGAACTGTCAATTTCACATGTTCTCCCGGTCAAAACAGTCTACTCCACCATGGCAGAAACCCTCGAATTTATACTCAACACATGAACCACGATTACGGCAACCCAAAACACATTTTCATCAAAACCCAATCGAATTTAAAAGTTATTAACACCGCCATGTAAATCTCGGAGCTGATCAATGTCCATACCTCTCGCAAGTCAAAACGTCGCCGGTTCGCTGCGAAATGCCGGAGAGGAAGAATTTCAGGCCATTTATTCGATCTCCACCGTTGACTGATGGATGCATGTTGATCAGCTAGAAGTCGATTACGATGATACGAAACAAACAATGGTGATCCGCCGCCGCCGCCATATTATCAAACGAGGAGGATGAAGACGGGTCATGCTTTCGGGTCAAAGCTCTAGTGCTTCTGCACAATCTCGTCTGAAGGTTAAGTGTTGAATTAAAAATTAACTTGTTTTTATCGTGTTGATTAGCTTTTTTGAGATTTAATTATTTTAACAGTGGTTAACATCGATGTTAGTACGTACTGAAAACAAGTTCTATGAACGGCTCAGATTGAATTATAACAACTTGTTCACTTAAATCTTGATACATCGAAGAACTTTTCGTGAGGATGTGACATACACTTTGCCGATTACAAGCACTAAACTCCACAAGACCGCTCCGTTTTCTCTGGAGCTGAGAAAACCAGAACCCTAAGGGTTTCGTGGTAGAGGGCGGCAGCGACCTCGGTTTTCCGTCTGCACGTTGTGGTATCCGACTGTCTTGTCGTTGATAGAAGGCATGATAAGGGGTTGGGGTCTCTATTTGGTGCTCGGCTGGTTGTAGGAGGTCCATCAGAGAGATATGAAGAAGGAACCTGTCATCTAGCGGCGGAGCCGATCTCGGGTGAAGGAGAGATTGGTGGGTCCAGATCGGTGGTGTGTCTTCAGAAACGGAGGTCGGTCGAGGTTCCGGGTAGCGGCGACGGATCAAGGAAGCGGTGAGCGTAGTTGACGGCGGAAGGGACTGAACCTTGGATCTGTGTTGATAACCCAAGGGCGGTAGCGAATCTTGATCTTGAATTCATAGGAGGAGGTAGTCAAAGTTTTTACCGTTTTGCGGTTTTTTTGCAGCGTCGGCATGGCTCTCAGGCATTCCGCCGGAATAAACGGTGGTCAAGGGCTCCGACGAAAGTGTCCCTCAGATCGGGTTGATTGGATTTGAGGATGGGTAGGCTGGGCTTGGGCTTCAGCTTACTGGGCTGGTTACCTGGGCCAGTAAGGGGTTTCGGGCTGCAACTCATCTCCTCCTTTTCTCTTGTGGACTTGACCTGTGGGTGGACTTTTGTTAGAGTGACATCTCTAACCTATATGACTATGACTGTTAGGTCGAAGCTGTTCACGGTTCTGTTGAGTGGAAACGTACACCAATGGAGGTTTTAGGCGTCATACTTTTCGGGACGGATGCTTTGAACTACGGTTATATAGTTGTAGAGGTCTTTCTGTTTTTCAGTTCTAGTTTTAGATTGTCCACCTTTTTGGACTTTAGTTTTGGATTGTCCGCCTTTTTGGACTTTAGTTTTAGATTAGTTTAGTCAAATAAGAGCTCTCTAAGCTTGTATAGGAGATTTATCTCCTGCTTGACCAGACATTCACTGGTTGTATTGGCAATGCCAGTTGGATCTATGTCAATTTCCCTAAAAAAAAAATGAGTATGTTACATTAGGATAGTTTTGTCATTCTATCATATCAACCTAGCTATTGCTATAAATACTCTTGTAACCTACTTTCTCACTATCAATGAACAACATAATGTAGTCTTCAAGCTTTTTCTTATTCTCTTTACATTTCTGCCTTTATTTTTAATAATCCATGGATTCCTTACACTATTGACTCCTCATCTTTGCTTTTGATACAATGATTTTCTTAAGCTAATCCGATGTCATCCTCCACCAATAAGTAGGGAAAGAGATGGTATTTTCGCCCACAATGGGAAACTTTTGACATTATATGCCTTAGCTTCATCCACCTATGTTGTGTAAGCTCCTCGTGGCTTGAATTAAGCGCCGTGAAGATAACATGAGCATCACCTTCAATCTTCAAATGAATAAATCAAATAACGTGATAATTTTGTAGTTTATATTTTTTTTTTTCATTAAAGGAATGTCATTGTATTAAAACCTGAAAGTATGAGTACACATGAACACGATTTCCGCACGCGGGCTATGATAGAGTTGAATCATGTAAAACTACCTAGAAACTTAAGAAAACTTAAGCCTGCCTTTATGTCACAAACCCTAGTGTGCACCTCAAAAAGCACGACGTGTTAGGCTTCCCTAACTTTTTTTTTTTTTTTCCCGGAACCACCCTACGTAGAGCGGGTGACCCCAAGATCTAACATGCGTGACGCAACCCAAAAACTCCAGACCCAGTTTATGTCCTCAACTAGGGCCTTGGAGCCCGAGGCGTAATTCCTAAACATGATCAGAACTAGCCCAAGACGCTGGAGCAGATCAACGCCACCAAGCAACATCAGAGGAGCCACCAAACCGACCACCATTAAACCAAAACAAAGTCAAGCCATATTTGCCCGGAGTGACCCCAAAGCCCTCGTCGGAGACTCAATCTGACAAACGGCCTCCGCTTTGGGAAACCACGATATCACCATCACATGCTCACTTTAACCATGCCAGCCATAGCCGCATCAGTGAAGGATCGTCAATCCCGATTCCAAAATGAATCTTCCTCTACCCCCATGACCATGGTCTGGAGAGAAAAGG
Organism: Fragaria nilgerrensis; assembly: GCA_010134655.1. Lineage (NCBI taxonomy): Eukaryota > Viridiplantae > Streptophyta > Magnoliopsida > Rosales > Rosaceae > Fragaria > Fragaria nilgerrensis. The sequence continues at coordinate 10,384,415 of CM020977.1, forward strand.
GAAGAGAAATGATAATTTTTTGAATCAAGTAGTCAACCCGTTTTATGGCTCAGCGAACAGTATAAAGAATAAAACACTGATTTTCCAAAAAAAGGGTACCAACCAAATGCTCCAAGCCTGCCCTTAATCCAAACTTACCGGTGTGTATTCAATTAAGAGTCTGTTGGATTGTTTTAGAGTTTAAAAGTCTATGGGTATTGAGTCAAGATTTAAAAAGTCATTTAAGATCTTTATGGTATTCAATTGCGATTTTAAAAACTCTTTCAAACTCTGACGGTATTCAATAACCTCAACGACTTTCAAAGATTCTAACCATCAGGTTTTGATGGATTCTGAGCTGTTTGGTATAAATAGGAGACCCTAACAAGAATATGCTCTCTAACCATCATCTATCATAGTCTCTCACTAGAATTTGGATGGATTTTATCAAGTTAAAAGGCCCTTTGCTGTAATCATAAGAAACTTGATGCTTATTACTTGTTTCTTTTTGTCTAATTCATTTGTTTTACGCACAGTAGTAGTGTTCATGTTGAACTTAGAAATAGTACACACGAGTGCATATGAGCTGGTCCTTTACTATTTGCATTCTATTTATTATTTGAGCAGTCAGTTAGGTGTGTAGTCAAGAGCTTGCTGTGAATTTGCTCTTACTAGCAGATTATTTCACTATTTCTTCTTGTATCTAGAAGAATGAAACTTAAATGGTTTGATTTGATCACAGCTGCAAACAATAAAAGAAGAATTACTGTTTTATGCCATGTAACATGAATTTTATCATTGTAAAATTGATATTGGTAACTTTTCTTTGACATGTTTTCTTATATTTATTTTTAATTTCTATACATGTAGATGCTGGTTGGACTGAGATTGTTGGCGATAGGCTAAGCAGCCATGAAAGAGAACAAGCAAGAAAAAAGAGAGCTATAGACCTGGTCGCTTTTTAGAGTGGATGCTAGCTAGCTACTTTGGTGAGGAGTGGAGTTGAGAGGGGTTGGGCTTTGTAGGGTAGGGAAGGAGGTGAGGGAGGGACACACATAGAGCTTATGTGTAAGGCATTTCTAATTAGTCATGTTGATGTTTGCATGGGTGACGGTTTGAAAGGTTTATACCTCATTTATGGGGTTTGAGGCAAGTGACTGGTGTGAGGTAGAAGATACAAAGTGCATGAAATATGTGGAGAGAATGGAGTCCACAAAGTCTGTATGCAAACTGAAAGTGCTCAAGCTTCCCATGTTGCAATGGATTTAAGAGAGGGAACACAACACGATTTCTTTATTTATGGTTTGATTGGGAAAAAAAATATTATGTAAATAAATATTATTTGTTATTGCTGGTTTGGTTTTCAACTTGAACTGTTGCTGTATAGAGTTCTGTAAATGAATATCATCTGTTGTTGCCGGTTTGGTTTTTAATATGATCGTGCTGTATAGCGTTTGACGTGATGTTAAACACAACTTGTATTAATAAACAGTCTATGAATTTATAAAATCCAAAGAAAAACCAATGAATCAATCCATTAAAATCTGTCCGACTTTGTATAGAGTTAAAACAATCCATGAAATTTACAGAAGACATGGATTATTTAAAGTCTGAATCTTTTAAAATCTGAATTAAATACACCTCCCTTAATCCTACACTGGTCATAAAAACCCAGTCCAGCCAGGCTCACATTAGAATGAAGCCCAGCACAAAGTAGGTGAATCCTAGCAGGCCAACTCTAAACGAAGACCAAAGCCCATTGATCCCCGTCCTCTAGCGCTGTCATCACCCAGCCTGAAGACACCGCCGGGAAACCGCGGCCTGCAAACGCCGCCATCGACTGATTAACACCGCCACCATCAAGAAAGCCAACCGGAAATTGGTTGGGTACCTTCTGCCAGATTCGCCGTTTGAAGCTCGACATCAAGATCGTACACTAACTCGACCACTGAGCCTCCCTACCAGACCTTGGATCTGATTCCGCAACACCTCCATATTCAACCCAAGACTGAAAGCCAGTAGATCTCAGTCGGATTTGTAAATCCCCAGAATCACAACTATGTGAGCCCACCACCAAGCCGTCGTCGCCCATCTGGCCATCAACGTTGGCCAACACCAAACTGTTCTCCACTCCACCGAGAAGAAAACCAAAAACAAGAATCAGAGAAGCCCGCTGGAGAGAGAGAGAGAGGGAAGTCAAACCTTCTCTCGGATATTCACCGTTCCTAGCCATTATCGAAGGCCCCCACCGTCGATAGATTTTGCTTTTCTAAACCCTAGCAGAGAAGGCTAGAGAGAAAAGTACGTTGATGTGTTCTTAAAAGTCTTGCATAATTGAGAAATGATAATTTTGTAGTTAATTTAATTTGTTAGGATAGAAGACCCAGAGATCATAAAAGATATATAACAACTATTTTTGTTGGGAAAAGTACTCATCAAAACGCGCGTAAAGAAAATAATGATCCACCAAAACATTGTTGACAAGTTTTAAAGAAAATATTTTTTTTGTATTATTATTATGAGTGAGATAGCAAGTCACGACAGTTAAATTAGTAAGTTAGTGACACACTCATTCAGTTAGTAATCGAATTGAGATTCATGAAAGTATCTCAATAAATTTAGACTAATTTACTGCTGCAGACGTACGAATCCATAACCCTTCAAACCTGCTGGTCACAAACTGATAAAAGTCGAGACTCGAACTCTTAACATAACATAGAGGTTCTATACTATACAGTTCGACAAATTTTTATCAGGTGGTCACATATGCGAATACTTAGGCCAACAACGCTTCTTGGGCAAACTCAGTGTGAATATTTCGTGTTAATCAATTTATTGAGACAAATACATGAACCGTTGCAAAGTACTCGATAAATGTGTGAGAAAAATACGAACAACTCCCATGGCCCAACTCAATTGGGTTCATACGATCCAACTCATGTTCCCAAAGATCTTTCACCCCTGAAAGCCCAATTTTGCTCCCATTTATCAGATGCCAAAAAAGAGGGGAAAAAACTCAAAATTCCAACAGCGGCGGCAACAGTGACACCCTTTCCCTCTTCCTCTCTTCTTCTCTGTCTTCTACAAACTCTCTCTCTCTCTCTCTGAGTTCTGCGGCCAGTCCGTCACTCTCAGGTGTCAATTGCCGGACGGCGACTTGGAGAGGAGGATTTGGCGAATCTAATCGAGGAGTACGAACGTGTTTCATATAAGGTCAGAGCCCGCCGAAGTCGCTGAAGCAAGTCTCGCCAGATCAGTCCACAACGTCGACAGGCGGCGACTGTTCGCTATATTAAGCTAAGTGGAACAGTACCACTAGTTAGTAGTCTCACCCACAACAAACTGCTTACTGTATTAATCTTAAGCTATGAGGGAAATCGTGACCCTCCAAGTTGGAGGCTTCGCAAACTTTGTGGGCTCTCATTTCTGGAACTTCCAGGTACACTTACTCAAACACCCACAAACTCCCCACTTTCAAATTACTTATGCACATTCTTGTTCATGGTCTTATGTTGCTTCTAGAATGAGCTACTTGAGTTGGCGGAAGACCCAGAAGCAGACGCAGTGTTCAAGAACCAGGCTTTGAACATGGACGTTTTCTATCGCTACGGTGAAACTCACCAGGTGTGGGTGTGACGATCATTTCAAGATTTCTTTACCATTTTTATCATGTTTTTCTGTATGTTTCAGTTTGGTTTACTTAGATATTTGTTCATTGATATCAACAGGGTGTTCCTACTTACACTCCTCGGCTGCTCTCTGTCGACCTTCAAGGTAGTTATACTTGACTTGGGTTTGTGTGTTTTTATTGTTCAGTTGATTTGGGTTTTGTGTATAATGTAGTCTAGGATGTATGGAAGTTGCAAAGATTGGATTTTGATTGCCTGCTTGATTTGGGTTTGTGGCTTTTGTAGTTTAGAATGTGTGGAAATTACAGTGATTGATTTATTTGGGGTTGTGGCAGGTTCCCTTGGGTCTATGAGTTCATCTGGAACTTTGTACAATGGGGGTTCATCTGTACCATCAAGTGTTATGACATGGTGAGGCCCTTTCTTTGGATTTTTGTTTATGTTGAGTTGTTTATTTACATGTATGTCTTTCGTAGTTGTAGATGAATTTATTGTCTCTTGACCAATGTGCAGGGATGGTAATGTTTCTACTCAAGCCTCTGAACCACGTCGGAGAAATTTGTTCTTGCAAAGTTTGTACCAGGAAGAACAGGAGAATTCTTTTACTGTTGAAAATGGTGTCAGTGGTGCAGAGAATGGTTCTCAAAAAGAAGTTTCTGACAGGGACATTGTGGAACAGTTAGAAAATGATGTTCAATATTGGACTGACTATTCAAAAGCCCACTATCATCCCCAGAGTTTATACGAGTTAAGTGGATCGTGGATAGATACTCACAAATTTGACAATTATGGGATTGGAAGGGATTCCTTTTCTGGGGGTTTACATGGAGAAGAAATGAGTGACAGACTTCGCTTTTTTGTAGAAGAGTGTGACCATATTCAGGTAAATTCATATGTAAAATTCATTCCCTGGTTTGATGGATTATTTTCATGTTTGTTGATGGTGGTTTAGTGTAGGGTAATGAGCTGTGCCTAGGTTAATATTGACTTGGAACATCTTTATTGGCCTTGAGAACATGAACAGTACCATTAGTACATAGTAGAGCCCCTGTATCATCATGAAATTTGGATAGTTGTATAAGCCACTCACCAAAATAATTTTCAATATGAATTGAATATATAAAGTCTGTATCTTGGTGTATTTTGACAGGGTTTCCAGTTCATTGTTGATGACTCGGGAGGTTTCTCTCCGATAGCAGTTGATTTTCTGGAGAGTATTGCAGATGAATACACAAATGTTCCTGTGTTGCTCTATGCTGTACGGGGTCCTGGCTCTGCAATAGATTCCATAAGCCAAAAGCATAGAGTCAGCAGGAAGCTTCATGATGCGGTTTCATTTTCAAGGCTATCATCTTTATGTAAACTGATTGTTCCAGTCGGGCTACCTTCACTGAGTAAAAGTAAGATGCATTGCATTTGTCTATTTCTCGAGACTGTTTTGTCTCACATGCTGTTGCTCTAACATTATGTTTCTGGAGCTTTTTATTTTTCCTCTTTGAAAAGTGGTTCATCCCATTAATCAGCATAAGACAATTATTTACTAAACTTAATATGGAGGCTAGTTGCACATGCTGTTGCTCTAACGTTATGCTTCTGGAGCTTTTTATTTTTCCTCTTCGAAAAGTTTTTCATCCCATTAATCAGCATAAGACAATTATATACTAAACTTAACATGGAGGATAGGTTGTAAAAAAAAAATTTGAACAAAAGATTAGTCATACAATCGATACTCTTTTAGCTTCTCTTGCACTTCTTGTATGTTAATCTTCTTCAACTTGATTTCATAGGCAAAGCATCAAGGCTTCTCTGCATTAAAGATGAAAAACCTTATCACTGCAGTGCAGCGTATGCTGCTACCCTACATTCTGTCAGCATGCCTTTCCGAATGGAACCGCTTGGGCCCAGTGCAGACTCAACATATGCTTCTGGTGCTTTGACTGTTAATGAGGTTGTGCAAATCCTATCAGGGCAAGCTAGACAGAATATGGTCGCAATTCTGGATGCTGCAATGCCAGCACCTTCTTTAACTGGTATTATTTTGGTTGCTTGTCATGTCAGTTATTAGCAAGGAATTTGGTTAATTATTTTGCATGGTAAAATCCAGGAAACAAGGTCGAACAAACTTTTCTTCGGAACTTGCAGCCACTGACACCAGAGGTTTCAGAGCATGTTGAAGACCTACAATCAGTAGAATCCATGATTGTCCTCGGTGCCCTTGGAACTGGTACTGTTTCTGAGCTTTCAATGCATCGGTATATTTATTATCTTTTTCATTGATCTCCTAGGAAATCTTTAGCATGCTAAGTCAGGATACTTGATAGTGGTGCTTCTGAAACATCGTTCATGATCATGGTGTTTGCACATGCAATTTAGTCCATGCTTTAGGCATTAAGTTGCATGTGAATATGCCACTTTGGTTGATTGGATCGCAAGAATATCTAGAAACTGAATCTGTCATATGCTGTTAGAAAATCTACCTAGAAGTTTGAGAGACCTTAAAGCTCGAGATAAGTCTTCTGTGGAAATTGTATTACAAAGAACTGTTTTTGTGTTTGAAGCCTTGGAATGTATTTCTTAGGAGAAAACATCAGAATATGTCAGGCTTGTCTCTGTTTGGCACTCTCTAAAAAAGGTTGAACAATTTGTCCAGGACTTAATGAAATATGTATTGGGAGAAATCGTGAATTTTTTTACTGGGATTTTCTTTAGGACTGGAGCTTAATTATTCTGATTGGTTGGTTTGTTCAACAGGAGGCCAGCGAGCATCAATTCATGAAGTAAAGAGTATGGTGCACGCGGCTTATGAGCATGCAATAACAAGGCCAATCTTTAGCCATCTTTCAGTGGCTCAATGTCCTCTGCCAATACCTTTGCCTTTTCCCTCAATCTTCGGGAACTGTGTTGGCCAACATGGTGAGCTTCTGGGCACCCCAGTTATTGGCTCCTCATCAAGGGGATCTCTTGATGTCCATTCCATCCCTGTGGCAGCTAGACTACGGTCTAGCAGTGCCGTCTTGCCATTTTTGGAGAATAGGTTGGGAGATCTTCGCAAGTTTGGGATTGCCAGAGGAGGACCTGGGGCAGAGTTACTTAGGAGTTGGGGATTCGCAAAGGATGAATCAGAAGACATGGGGGAGACACTGTCTAAAATGATAATGGAATTGAATCCTCGCACTCAAACATCCTCAGATTCAGATTAACTTCTGGTTAGTGCAATGTTCCTTCTCCTGTCATTTATTTTATCTTTCTTATGTAAATGACAGTTGTTTCGTAATGCCTGCTTTTCTAATATCTGTTTACTTTATGAATATAAAAACTAACATTAATGTGCCTGTGTTATCATGTTAAGATGACTGATTAATAAGCTTTCTTTCATCCCAGGAAACTAAGACTGTTTGAGCAGGTAGAGAAAGATAGAGCATGGAAAGAGTTTGACATGGCTTGTAAATGAACTGGAAGGAGAGTATAAAGCAATATAATAGTAACAACTAGTGTCTTGACCCAAAAAAAGAAAGAAAGAAAGAATAATGACTAGGGAGAAATCAAAGGATATATGAAAGCCTGAATACAACTGACAAAAATGAGGATATCCAGGTTGCTGGATTTTTCGAACTTAGGTTTGGTTGTCTTGTTAAATATATGTTAACGAATTCCTTTTGGACCAGTGTGATGAGTAGTAGTTTTCTTTTGTATCAAGGATTTAATGAAATGAAGTGTGTGGCTAGCAACTGGTTTTAACTTTTTAACACTAGAGTTCCAGATTTTTCTATGGAAATTACACTAAAGCTAAATGAAACAAGATTGTACATATTTGGACTAGTATTGGAGGACAGAGTTGGCAGAAGATGGCACTTAACTTTTGCACAAACTCACATCGGATAGTGTATATGTGATTTGAAGTTGGGAGTGTTCTGAACAAAACGGCACAGTCACAGCTTGCTGACCTGACCTGAAAGAGTTGAAGAACAACCTCTGTGAAGGAGAGGAGTGACTCATGAAGAATCCGATTACAAAGTGGTATATTAATATCAGTAATGTTAATGACTGTATTAATTCATGGATGTGCTGACCATTATCAAGGCAAACATTTCCAATGCCATTAGACATTTGATATCTTCAAGCAGCATTCTTCGGAACCGTTTAGGGTTTAGAGTTAACATTACTCTGCAATTCTGCAAACTAGCATCAATATATTTCTTTAGTTCCTTCAATGGAGCATCAACTCCAAATGTAATAGTCGGGGGAGGTTCATGATGAGGCACGGGACAACAACCAGTCTATACTCCGCATAAGCTTCCTTCACATCCCTTGCTTGCTGCACCTTCAGTATATCCAACATTCCAACTCAAAAAGTTGATCAGTGTAATGAGGCCTCTTGTTGTTCCACTTAGAAACTTAGGATAGCCTGCGAACGAGCTCAACGCCTTCCTCCATCTGCTTCAGACATGATTCTATTTCCTCGTCCGGAAGATTCAGCTCAGCATTGTGCATTCCTATCTGCTGGATCACCAGTTGCAAAGAAACGAAAGTGGATTTAATGGTCTTGAGTAGGGGTTTAAACTCCAGTATAGCCTCCTTAACCACATGAACGAGAATGCCAAATACTGCTCCAAGAGCAGGCCCCTCCTACAAATTCCCCTACTATTACCATTCTTGATTCACAAATCAAAAGCCAACTGCATCAAATATTGGAACGCAACAACGTTTGGCACTCCAAATCACCAATAGATTAACCATTATCGATTCAAGAAAACAACATAACCCAAGATCAAAGTGAGATACTCTTATACTTGGATCAACCACTTGAATTCCAATTATGGGGTTAAAGCTTGAGACTTCCGGTTACTAGACTCAAAGTTGTTTAACAATGAAATTATAAGTAAACGATTTTATTACGTGGTAAACCATCTACAACATGTTCAAATAAGAATGGATCATAATCAAAGATGGAATTGTTTTAGTTAAGGAATCCTAGATGACAATGGATATGAGAGTTATTCACTTTGTGTGTGCCTTGATCTAATGATAGTTAAAGAATGAATTACAAGTTAGAATAGGATTATGTTTCCTTCTACATAACTAAAAAATATATTTTAATTTCATATATAAAAGAAATTAAATAAGAACAAAACAGTTTTTTCATAGGATTATTGATAGGATTATGCTCCTATCAATAAATAACAACAAAACAGTTTTTTCATCTATTTGGTATCTCTATTTTTGTGATTCTTCAAATCTCTGAATCCCCTTTTCCCCAGTTCCCGCCGTATCTCGAATCAAAGCTAGCCCTTCCCTTTCCCGCGCCTGAAGAGCACCCACCATGGGAGAGCGTAAGGTTATCAACAAGTACTACCCGCCGGACTTCAACCCGTCGAAGCTTCCCCGAGTCCGGCGACCCAAGAACCAGCAGATCAAGGTCCGTATGATGCTTCCGATGAGCATCCGATGCAAAACCTGCGGCAACTACATCTACAAAGGCACCAAGTTCAACTCGCGGAAAGAAGACGTCGTCGGCGAGACGTATTGGGAATTCAAATCTTTAGGTTTTACTTCAAGTGCACCAAGTGCTCAGCGGAGCTTGCGATGAAGACGGACCCGCAGAACTCAGACTATGTGATGGAGGCCGGGGCGACTCGAAATTTCGAGCCTTGGCGAAATGCGGATGAGGAAGCCGATAAGGAGAAGCAGAAGAGGGAGTCCGAAGAGATGGGAGATACTATGAAGTCTTTGGAGAACAGAACCTTGGATTCCAAGAGAGAGATGGATATTCGTGCTGCTTTGGATGAGATGAAGTCCATGAAGTCCAGGCATGCAACTGTGAGTGTGGATGAGATGTTGACGGCTTTGCAACGTACGGTTGCGCACAAGGAGGAGGAAAGGATGGAAGAGGAGGATGAAGCAATCATAAAATCAATCGTATTCCGTAACTCAAAAGATTATGTTCGAAGGATTCATGATGATGATTTAGATGATGATGAAGATTTATTAAAAGCGGCAAAGAGACAAAAGCTCAATCAAGATAATAGCAAACCAACAGATGCATTGACGAAAATCAGTATTTTTGATTGCTCGAGCAGCAGAGGAAAACAGAATGGTTCACAAGATTCTAATATCATTTTCAAGTCTCCAACCGTTAGGCTGTCTGTAGTTAAGAAACCAGTGGTGGCTAAAGTTAACAATTTGGTGAAGGTAGAAGACGAGAAACAAGCGGGTGAGGAGTTTAAAAGTTCGACTAAACCAGATGAGAGAGAACACGACGGCGAGACTAATATAAACAGTGGAAGCAACGTATTACTATCATTGTGCCAAAACTACGACAGTGATGATAGTGATGAGTAGTTTGTGAATGTCTAGGTATTAGTATAATCTTTCTTGTGTCATACATTCGGTCGGAGTTGTACACACATGTAATCACTTCCATTCTTCGCAAGACTTCATCGTTTACAACAATCATAACTTAAATTAATTATCGATTGTTACACCATAACTTCTCAATGTCAGTTATGTTCCAATAACTTAAATGGAAATACATCCCTGCCTCATTGAGAATTGGTTCATATAGCTAGTTTTTTTTATTTTTAATTTTATTTTTATAGGAGTTCATATAGCTAGTTTGCCTCCAATAGTTTCCTGTTGTATATCCAATTGAGAGCTTCTAAGTAGTGTTTTAATCTCGTGTACAAATTAAAATTGCATCTCTTCATGAGAGAACCGCATTCTTTATGATCCTACAAAATGTTGCCTCAAAACATGCAAGTTGGCTTACATAATTCACGTTATCTTTATTGTAGCGTACTTGATGTAAATCACAAGTTGGAGATGTAAATAATATGAATCAGCTAGCAAAACAAAGAATTCCACCGATGGAACGACTTCGATCTGTTGTTTTCAAGGACAAACAACATAGTTATAGTCTTATAGATTTATACTGAAACTCTAGAATTCAGCTCATCTAATTTGTTTTACTAGCTCGGCTTCTAATTAACTGTAACTTCGATAAATCATCGTCGATGCATGTACGTATTTGTTGTCTTGACACAATAATATAATTAATCTTCTGATAAATGTAAAGACTAGTGAGAAATCAAGGAATATATGAAAGCCAGAATACAACTAACGAAGATGAGTCTAGGTTTTTTGAACTCAAGTTTGGTTGTCTTGTTTAATATACCTTTTGAACACAAGTGTTGCAGATACGATATTTTTTTTTTCCCCTTGAAAAATTCAAATGAGAAGCTATATAAAACGAGATTGTGCATATTTGGACTGATAATGGATGACTGAGTTAGCAAAGATAGTGTTTTTGCTGTCCTCAGTCTACCACTTTGACACTTTGTAATGGAAATCTTCTGGAATCGTTCTCTTTTGTTTCACAGGGAGGTTGCTCTTCAGCTCTTTTAGGTCAGCAAGCTGTGCCATTTCGTTGAGATCACTCCACCTGCAAATCATATATACACTATGCCATGTGAGTGTGGGCAGAAGTACGTGAAGTGCCGCATAAATATCACTAATCTTAATTACTGTATAATTCATGAATGAGCTGACCATTGTCAAGGCAAACGTCTCCAATGCCATTCTCTTCCTAAACAGTTGTATGTCTGCTTGTGCAAAACTCAATGGTAGTCCGGAGCTCAAGTTCTCTATGTATTTGAGCATGAACACCCCACAGTCGCCACTGAAAGCAACACGATTTTCACTTAACTAAACCGTTTGTGGAGCATAAAATGTAAATCTTTTTACATCGTCTAACTCACCTGACAATCTGCTGTGGGATGTTGTCTGCTAAATGTACCACCTTAAACGGAGTAGTCAGAGGGGACAACTCGGGCCTATGTTCGTAAAAGCCCGACTGTACAAGTAACGATGGCAACATCGTCGCCATTGGCTTCAGTATGTCACAAATGAACCCATCTTGAGCTGCAGAATGCATAGAATTGTATACAGTCAACTTTCTTCGTGTTATGTCGGCGCATAAAGCTACCCAATGCTGGTTGTTGATGTTGATGGGAATGTACAACTGCAAATAGGAACACAGATTATGCTATTTAACTGGCTAGTTAATAGTTAATCACATCTGCACAGGAAATTATAAATGTTTACATGATCAACTTCACTCCATCTTCGAGCATATTTAGGCGACTTGCCAAGCGGATAGTCCCTAAGGTCTGATACCCACCTATAGTACTTGGGATTCTTCTGGAAAGCCTCCCATCTCCCATTCATCCAACTCTATAAAATTAATAAGGAACATAAGTTACTTAAACCAATAACTTTCATGCATGTCAATGAAAAGACTCAAGTGTATTAAGTATTAACTAAGTCATCAATTCTTACCCAAAACACAGTATCCAGGATGGTGCAACACTGAGAGGAAGATTGGGACGGAAGATGTGCTCTCTTCCCAACAGAATACAAGAACAGGTCTACATGCTGTAAAATCATAAATTACATTAGAATGCTTCATTCATTCATCGTCTTTGACATTTGAGCAATCTAGAGATAAACTTACCGAGTCAGTTAACCATGTGCCCGAGGTCATTAAGTCTATAAACCACTCTTTAGGTGCATCAAAGATTTCCAAGTTCCACCGTCTTCCATGCATGAAGATAAAATGATTCACCAACAATATTACGGTGATATAATTTTGAGTAAATGACATCCCATTACTATAGACAGTTGCAAAACACAGAAAAACCAACATTCAACAAATTTAAACAAATAAGAACATAAGCCCAAGCCCACAATACATAGTCTCACGCCATGTTAGCAATTTTTACGCAAAATACCAAAAAAACCAATCTTTTCTAAAAAAAACTACAAAACTGCCCTAACCAAAAATATATTCTCTCTCCGATCTGTCATACTCTCTCTCTCTCTCTCTGCACACCACACAACGCTGATCGAATCCGCCGTAATTGCTAGATCGACTCCGCCACCTGCACCTCGCCGATCGACTCCGCCGTTGCTAGATTGACGCCGCTGTTAGATCGACTTCGCCGCTGTTATGAGCTAGGGTTCTGATTGGGACGATATTCCTAATTCGTGTCCTCAGGTGAGATTGGGAATCGACATGTTGATAAGGAATGCGAATTCGTTCCGGTCTTGAAGCTAGGGCACTAATCAAAGCTCAGAGAAATGGACGTGGACTCCTCGATGGCGCCGGAGGCCGATCACGATCCGGCTATACAGAACCAGAGCACGGCGGCAGTGGATGGGGGAGAACAGCTAGGAGAACAACAGCCTCAGTCTCTGGCTTCCCCGGCGGCGCAACAGCCTCAGTCTCCGGCGACGCCGCAGCAGACTCCGGTGGTCGGACCGAGGCATGCCCCAACGTACTCGGTGGTCAATGCGATTTTAGAGAAGAAGGAGGATGGGCCAGGGCCGAGGTGTGGCCACACGTTGACTGCGGTCGTCGTTGTTGGCGAGGAGGGCAGTCCTGGGTACATTGGACCCCGGCTGATTCTGTTCGGCGGTGCCACCGCCCTTGAGGGCAATTCTGCGGCTTCTGGGACTCCATCGTCAGCTGGAAGTGCCGGAATAAGTATGTTGTTATCTTATTGATGACTTTCATTTCTTTTGAGTATGGAAACACTAGGTGGGGATTCGAATCGGAGAGAGAGGTAGGGAGAGAGAGAAATGGTGTTGGCTTTTGAGTGTGATTAGTGTTATATACCTCATTGTGCATAAAGATTGGACAACTAGGCAGTAGCAGGAAGATTTGACGACCAGTGTAGTAGCATGAAGATTGGACGACCAGACAGTGTAGTAGCAGGAAGATTGGACGACCAGACAGTATAGTAGCCGGAAGATTGGATGATCACACAATGTAGTAGCATGAAGATTAGACGACCATGTAGTAGCAAAACACGCGACTAGATTAGCTGAGTCACTGAAAACCTGCTACTGCACTTACTGAAGCTGCTACTACACTAGCTGAACCATTAAAACCCTGCTACTATATCTGTTAGAATTGTAGCTTTCCAGCAAAACATGCTACTACATTAGCTGAGCCACTGAAAACCTGCTACTGCACTTACTGAAGATGCTACTACGTACACTAGCTGAACCATTAAAACTCTGTTACTACATCTGTTAGAATTGTAGCTTTCCAGCAAAACATGCTACTACATTAGCTGAGCCACTGAAAACCTGTTACTACTTCTACTGAGATGTTAACCTCTGCTACTACTTTTTACTAGATGTTAATCTCTGCTACGTACTACTTCTACTGGAATTAACTGCTACTACACTAAGTTATTGAAAACCTGCTACTGTACCATTTACTGAAAAATCTCAAAATGAGAGACTTTTCTCTTCTAAAGGCACATTTAATTAGTATATGGTTAGTTTGGTAAATTAAAACATGACACATGGCATGCAGAAAAAAGATTGTCCTTAATTGTTAAAAACTGTCCTTAGTTGTTTAACAACAACACAAATAGATTTATTTGTGTTTCAAATCTTTTTAGAGGATGTATATGTGATTTGCTATATAATTTTTTCTGTCAGCAAATGATACAGAAATAAGGAAGTATACCTGGTGTTTGGATTACTGATCCATGCACTAAACCGCCTGGCTATCTGTTCCTCAGGCAGGAGAGGGTTAAGCCGATAGCCCTTTTGAAGTTGGTGTATTACCTTATTTGAGTTTCTATCCATACAGAATCTTGATTTGGCAGTCTCACTCTCACTGCCTCTGAAAACACTTGTTTTTCGTTCTTGAATGTCCTTGCCTTCCCATTCCTTCTCATTCTTTCCCTAGACATATACTGGCAGTTATTAAAGCAGTGTTTGATAATCATTACAATGTCAGAAACCAAATAATATGACAAAAGCTTTACTTGTATGAGGTGGATAAGTAAATCCTTAATGATATCAAATTCATTTGTAAACTCGTCTCTGAGTGCTTCTATCTCGGCCTTAAATTCTGCTTGTAACTCTGTCTTCACAGTCTCGATCTGCGATTTTACTGGCCTATCCATCACCTCTATCTTCTCCACCCTGATTGTCAAAACAAAGTTGTATAGAAAAGATGCCTTAACTAGATAATGTAAAATTTCCATAGCTAGCAAATGTATGGTAGAAGCAGCTAGTGAAAGTAATGCTAGGATATATTCTAAATAAGATAGACAACAGCTGCTGAGATACCTTGTGACTACAACATTAGCCTGACTCTGGGTGAGATACCAATCATCTCTGGCCACCTTTGTCTCAGCCTTAAACTGTGCTTGTTGCAACTCAGCCTGAACTGTCAACTCTGTCTTTTCCATCCTGGTATTGATCAACATCACACATTCACACTATTTAGAATAAATATTTAAGCTGATATACACAATAACAATGGACATTTGAAACTAGTCCTTAATATAGACACACACACATGTATATATCTGTATATCCAACTAGATAAACAGAAAAGTTTACATACATACCTTGTCAGTAAAAGATTAGTCCAATTCGAGTAGGGGTGCCAATTCTGTTTGGCCACCTTTACGTGCATCTTTCTGAGATAAGGTAAGAAAGGTTCCCATAATTTTTCTGCATGTTCTTCACATACCACTTCCTTTAACGACTTGAGCCATAAAACTGATGGGGGCAACTCCTGCAATTTTGAACACTGCCTCATATGGAGCTTTTTCAAACTGCATAACTCTCCAATATCTTCAGGCAATTCCTTAATACTGCAGCAATCAGATATGTCCAGAAAGTATAGCATTTTGAGGCTCCTGATCGAATTTGGCAACTCTAACAAGTGTGTACAAGACCTTAGCCTCAGAACTTGTAGGTTGACCAGCTTTCCAATTTCTTCAGGCAAGGCATATAACTCATGACAGTTTGTGATACTGAGCTTCTTTAGATGAATAAGATCGCAAAGGTTGTAAGGTAAATCCAACAAATCATGGCAGTAATCAATGTTTATTTCCACTAGATTTGGGAATGCATATGAAATTTGGAAGGAGCAATTGCTAAAAGCTTGGCCTATGTTACACATATATAAGGAAATCTTCTGCAGACTCTTCAATTGTACAGAGTCATTGATTAGAGAAGGAATTGAAACGCGCTCTAATCTGATTCTCGTTAGATTTGATAAAGACCCCAAGAGTTGAAAATTGCTTAACTCAGCCGGTAAGAATCCATAATTTGTGACTATTAGAACCTTCAGTTTATCCATTTTCTCCACAAATTCGGGTAAGGCATAGTTCTTTGTCTGAAAGTTGAGCACTAGAACCTCACCTTCTGGTAGTTGCATGTTGTGCCATTTTGTTGAGAACACTCCATCTGCATATATATATATATGATGTGAGTACAAAGGCAAATGAATGCTGAAATACTAGACAAGCCTTTGCATGTGTCTGAGTGTGTGCAACTGATATCCAATTAAGAATGAACAACCAACCAGTTGAGATAGATAATAAGCGCGCTCTAACGGGTTGAAACTTCTGTTCTGTCCACCATGTGGGAAGATTGTCTCCGCATATGTCTATAATCAATCTTTTTCTCAGTGCTATTGGTTCCTGTCTAGTCTGATGGATTGCTAGCTCTCTGAGCATATAGTGTTGGGTGACAAAGTGTTCGCTGAAGTATTGATCCACCTCCCAGTTATCCTGTCTGATTGTATAAGAACAAATTTATTAGAAGACAAATTTTGTTCTCTTTAGGAAAACGTACTTATAGAAGCATGCATACCTTGTGCTTACAAGATTTGCCAGACCCTGGGAGGCAAGCTCATATAATATCTGAATGGACATGCCGTCTTCGTCTAGCTTATATAACTCGGTCCATATATCAATGAGGGCGGCAACAGGGATTCTCTGGTCTTCAGGAAATGAACCAAGGTCTATGAAACATTCCTTAATAGTCATTTCTTCTTTCTCCAAGAAATCTAAGTTGGTCTGGAGGTAGTCAAGCAAATCACTCTCCGAATCAAGAATAGAAGAGCCTTTAGACCATTGCATCAATCTATTTTTCCAAATCTCAATAGGCTGCCCGCAAAGTGACCTTCCTACCATTTTAATGGCTGGGGGAAATCCCTTTAAGCGCTCGACTATCTGCATTTCAGTTCTCCAAATAATCATCAAGTAGTTCTATTTGTGTTACATGTCCAATTAGAGTTCTTCTAAACTATATCTCTTACTGGTTTGCACTTTCCAAGATGAAATAAGGGATCAAGTGTAAAGTTCACTTTTCTCTTCTCTTATTTCTGAAGTTATATGGATGTTTTACATAAAAATAAAGCAATACAAACCCTGCTTAGGCATAAATATACAAGTACATTTATTGTGAGTCACAGATTAGGGACTCACCTTTCTTGAAATATGGTCTGGAATATTAGAGCTCCTGTCTCCCAAAGAGGCAGAATGATGAAAAAGAGTCATTGCATCTTCATCTTTCAGTGATTCTAAGTAGTATGGAGAACCAAATCTTGGAAATGCAAATCTTGATGTCACCAAAATCTTGTGATTTGACATTTTGATTGCGAACTTGTGAAGAAAGGATTCTGATCCAGACCAAACGCCATCTAGGACCAACAATAGAGGATGTTGAACTGTTTCCCTCAGAAATCTTTCCAGCCAGCTAACTGCAGTTACTTCGGTATGGAAAAAAGGCACCTGAAAGCCCTTAAGTTGACATAGTTCTCGAACAATATGGTTCAAGTTGGACGTTTTAGAGACAGTGACAAAGAAGATATTTCTCTTGAATATATCTATGCAAATGTAATAAAAGAAAGTCAGAGAGTAAGAATTGAGTAAAGCAATAGTTTCATCTGAGGAGCTTTGGCAAATAAGCATAAGGATGAAATGAACAAATGAACTAATTAATATCAGCTAAAGGGAGAGCTTTTCACAGCAGCATTGCAAGAGAGAAACTTGGGTCTCTTTTGAAGGAATTATCTTTTAGAGATTGAAATGCAAAGCTCAAATGAAATTCTGAATCCAGTAAGATTTACTAATAATCAAGAAACAGCTTAAGATTTACAATATATGAGCAGAATCATATTCCCACCAGCTGTATTAGTTGATGTTAACTCTTATAATGTAGCTTAAGTTAGACCTTTGATATTTTCAAGCAGCATTCCTCTAATACCAATACACTGATGCTAAAGTTTGTAGCCTAGTGTTAACAGTTATAAAACAACCCAACTTAAGCATTTTATCTCTAGAAGCAACATTCCTGTAGTACAAATTAAATGATGTCAAGACTCAACACTACTACTGCAATTACATTTTGCAGTGAGCAGATAATAACACTTCACCAATTAGAGCAAAGAACGAAATAAATCCCTTCATAGATCAGGTGGTACATACCCTTAACTTCTTGATCTTGACAGAAAGCTTTTGCCAATGTGGTTTTCCCACATCCTCCGGGCCCGGTCAGTACAAGCATTGACACCCCATCCTTGAGAAAATTCTTCTTTAGTTCCTTCAATGGAGCATCCACTCCAACTATAATCATCGGAGGAGGTTCATGGTCAAGCACTGGACAACAACCATTGATCTCAAATTGACTTTGTACCAAACCATTTCCTTCAATTCGCTTAACCACAGTCTCTATACTCCGCACCAGCACCAATGTTTCCTTCACATCCCTCGCTTCCTGCACCTTCAGTATATCTATCATTCTCTTAAGGGATCCATCCAACTTAACAAGTTGATCAGTGTAACGAGGCTTCTTGTAGTTCCAGTACTTGGAAACTTTGGATAGTTTGCGAACGAGCTCCACGCCTTCCTCCATCTGCTTCAGACATGATTCAATTTCCTCGTTCGGGAGATTCAACTCAGCATTGTAGATTTCTATCTGTTGGATCACCGGTTGTAAAAAATCGAGAGGGACTTGATGGTCTGGAGTAGGGGTTTAAACTTCGCAGATTTCTCCAAAGCCTCCTTAACCACATCAAAGAGAATGCCGAATGCTGCGCCAAGAGCAGCCCCTCCTACAAATTCCCCTACTAAAACCATTCTTGCTTCACAAATCAAAAGCCAACTGCATCAAATAACCCAAGATCAAAGTGAGACACATTTGCTTAAACTTGGATCCATCATCTGAATGCCAACTATTAAGGGGTTCTGGCTGGATTTAATAGGAAGCTTGAAATTTCAGAGTTGGAGCCTATTGACTTGACTTCGGGGAATTTACCAGGTACCAAATTCACGGTGTTATATCAATCTTACCTGTAGATTTATAAGATTTAGTTCACTTCACCTATTACCAATTATTAGATGTGAACACTATTTTATCACACGGTTACTTTATCACACGGTAGTAACACGGCTTACATGTTCTTAGAAACTTCATTTTTCTTTCTTTCTTTCTTTTGAGAATGTTGTTCTTGGAAACTAACAATCACATTCCAACAAGTGCCACGTTTAACAATGTTCTCGAATGAATCTTTCTGCATGGGTTGGGTGCTTATCACCAATATCTCACGGATATATGCTTTAAGACACTACTTCTGGTGGTAGGAGAAGTCTATATCCATACGGACGTACACCATCACAGTTGTTATGACAAATAGGCACTTAGGGTGTTAAACTGGGGATGCATGCGGATCAACCAACCATTATAGAATCAATTCCGCAGCCAACTTTATCTTCGGAATGAGGATGATGACAAGCCGCACAAGCCTTTCCACCACTTTTTCATCTTCAATTCTGAGCTGCTCACCATCCATATATATATATATATACCTATTCGAATGGAGAATCTTTTTAGCTAGCAAGCAAAACTATGGCGGAGCCCGAAGCCAAGCAGCTGGTGGTACGTGGAGACCGAGGCGGATGAGAGATATGCTTCTGAGAATACTGAATCCATTCAGTAATCCCATTCGGCTAATCAGTCACCCAGTCCTTGCCACCTCGATCGCCTTCCCCAGAAACAGAAGAAAAGCCAGCCCACATTTGAAATACAACTACGTACACATTTCATGTCGAGTTACGGACAACTTGAACACTCTGATTACTATTCTGATGGCTTAGTAGCTATCGCAACATTATTTTCACTATATGCTTATGTGTGTTACTTGCAAGAATGTATATATCATACATTTCCTCGATTTGTATACATATATATAATTATATTCACACATCTCAATTTGAAGGTATAAGGATAGTTCCAATCCTTATATCCTGCAAAACACTTTGAGATATTGGCATATGAACAAGAACAAGTGTCACTAACATCCCTTATGGTTTCAGGTAAAACATGTATTTGCAGATCACTGTTTTTCATAGAGGTTAGCAGCTTCGTTTGCTATCCTAGTACTGAGCATTTTGCTGTCCTGATTTTTAAAGAATCTGTTATATTAGTTTATTAGGTATTTGTTGATTTTCAAATTCAAATGGACAACTGTGTTTGTGGGAAATGCCTTGGCGCTCAAACCAGTCTAAGGGTTGAGATCTTTTGTTATGCCAACCCGTGACCAAATGGTTTGATGCTCAAGGCTCCAGCTTGGATTTTATGATACATTATCCAATACAAAGCTGGTCCCTATGTGATTCAAAGACCAGTCGCTATCGGCTGTGTCAAGGTCCACTAATAGACTGAGTAAGAGGGTTTGAAACCTCTTTGCTCCATGTTTTGAATCGTTCATGGTTTAGGAAATGTCTCTTTGTCTAATTGAGATTGCTTGTGTCATCTCTTTGTTTAGTTACATCCCTTTCAGTATGGGAGCCAAACATCTTTGTCCAAACCTTTCTGAAACATGTTGAGGTTAGCTTGCATCATCTTTGATGCCTTGTCTGCCTAATATATATCTATAGCTTTGGCTTTGCTCAATGGTTGTTGAAAATTGCCTTATTGCGTTTTCTTTGTTGAGTCTAGTTTTAGCTTGCATTGTTCATGCAGCTTTAAGTCTTTTTCGTGACTGTAAACCTTAGAGCTTGAACTCAAAACTTCTTTCATTAACTCATATCATGTTGCATACCATGAGGGATGTGTAGTGCAATCAACCCGAGAAGCGTTCAAGGTTGAATCTGCTAGTGGTTAGCTGAATTCACGAACAAGACTTCTAAAAGTGTTCCATGTTGTAAGAGCTTAGAAACAAGAGAGGGAATAAGTCTAGACTAGTTCGAGACTAGGAAGGATAACATTGTGGTAGTGTATCACTAGAACTATTATTCTTGTAAGAAGTTACTTCAACTTAGTGGAAAGTTTTGTCTCTCAAGAGTTAGAGACACGCAGTTTTTCTCCCTGCATTCAGGGTTTCTGCGAGTAAAAAACATCCTTATGTTGTTTGTTAATTTGCTGCAATTTACTTTCTGCAAACTCGTATCCTGTGAATCTAGGATAGCACAAGTGATTGCTATCCTCAGATACAGAAGTTAACGAAAAATAAAAAAAAGGCCTATTCACCCCCCTCTAGGACCTTTAAGTGGTACCAAAGCAGTTCCTAGCCTTTGCTAGTAAGATCCTCGGGGTTTTAAAGTGGGTGATAGAGGCACTTCCGTGAACTGTCCTCCACTGTTTGAGTGAATGAACTTTTCACAATGGAAAATCATGATGACCGCGTTCTTTATTTCCAAGATGATGGGAAACAATGGATGATGGTTGAGGATGGCTGGTCAGCCCCAGAACGGATCTCAATCCTGGCAGGTGCAAGCGTACCGAAGCCTAGATCCGAGTGGACCGATTCAGAAAAAATTGCTGCTTGGATGAATATCAAAACTCTCAACAGTTTGTACTCTCTCTGAGGGGGAGCGCAAACGAATCATTACCTGTGTCTCAGCCAAAGAGGCTTGGGAAGTGTTGCTAACAACCTACGAAGGTAATGAGCAAGTGAGAGAACAGATGCTCCAAGATCTTTTGTTAGATTTTGATGAGCTGAAAATGTCCGAAAGTGAGTCAATAGATGAGTTTTATAGTCGTATTTTGAACATAACAAATCAGTGTGCTGGTCTTGGTTCTCCTCTAGAACAATCTAGGATTGTCAGAAAGCTTCTTAGAGGTCTTCCTCCTAGTTTTGAGAATAAGAGAGTAGCCATACAGGAATCCAAGGACTTGAGAACCTATTCCTTAGAAGAGCTAGTAGGAAACCTGAAAACCTATGAAGCCCATAAGAAGGGATTGATGAAAGAGAAATCCATTGCCCTCTCCTCTGTCAAGGAAACTGAGTCAAGTTTACAGATTAAAATTCCTGAGGATGTTAAATACAGTCTAGAAGAGTGTGCCCTCCTTACAAAATAGTTTGAAAACTTTCTCAAGAATAGGAGGATTCGCCCTCAAAAGGCTCTTGCTGTCACTTACAATGACAGTGAAGAGGATCCCTTGTCTGATCAAGAGGAGGACACTGTGGCCTTCATCGCTCTGGTTGTCCCTGATTCCTCTTTGGATCATGATGAAGAACCAGTTGCCTTCATTGCCACGGTATCTCAAAACGAGACTCCGGAGGATGATGAAGATGATGATGGAATGCAAAAGTTCACTGAACTTGTTAATGCATCAAAGTTCATGTTATCAAAGATAGATATTCTAACCAAAGACCTTGCGAAGTGTGAAAAAGAGAAAGCATGGATACAAGCTGAATTGCTATCCCAGCAAGAAGTGTGGAGAGCTGAAAAACTGAGTCTAGAAAACTCTCTTAGTGGTCTTAAGGCTGATAAGCTAGCACTTGAGATTTCTCTCAAAGAATCTCAGCAACAGTATTCTAGGTTTTCAATAGGGTCTGAAAAACTGTCCAAAATGTGTGGGATGGGTAGACCAGATAAGAACAAACAAGGCCTAGGGTATGAAACTAGCGAGAACTCTAAAAGTAGCGGAACTGTGTTTGTCAAAAACAAAGTTTCTAATGTTAAAGAAGTGACTAACAAGATTGAACCTCCAAAAAGATTCAAACCTATGTGTCATCAATGTGGTGTTCCTGGTCACATTCGACTTTTTTGTAGGAAACTCCAAAACAACCATGCATACCCTAGGAGAAACCAAGAGTTTTCCAGTCTTCATAGCAACAAGTCAATTGAAAATTTCTTCACATCTTTCCAAGCCACTCTAGAGAAATCTTTGCAGGAATTTGCTAGATTAGCTAAGGGTTTGTCTGTCCCCGCAGCTAGAGAACCAAACAAGAACTTAGCTTGGGTTAAGAAGAAGGATTCTAGACCTTATGCCCTCAATCCTCCACACACGGATTCGAAACTTATTGATGAATGTGACAGTGATCCTGAGGAGGAAAACATTGTTTGTTTCTTGTCTCATGTCTGGACTAGCCTAGAGTCGGTTGAGGAGTCTAGAACAGTAGCGGTGTGTCGCGTAGCCCTCACAGCGCGTTGTGCTGATTCCTGGTATATAGACAGTGGTGCTTCAAGGCACATGACCGGAGATCCCAAGTGGTTTTCGTCCATGGATGATGTTCATCCAGAGGGGAACGTTGGTTTTGGGGATGGAGCTCGGGCTCCAATAGTGGGAAGCGGGACAGTAAATGCCCCTGGTCTCCCTTGTCTGAAAAACGTCTTGTTGGTCAAGGGTTTAGAAGTGAGTTTGTTAAGTGTCAGTCAGATTGTTGAAGAACATGATTCTGTCACGTTTGATAAGCAGAGATGTGTTGTCTTGGATGGTAAAGGAAAAAGTGTAATGAGAGGAAGGAGAACTAGGGATCAATGTTACTGTGTTGTAGCAAAAGAGAAGTTCTCACCATAGCTATGTTTTAGATCTATGATATGTGAGGAACCTTTAGATCTTTGATATAGACGAATGTGTCACTTGAACCATCACGATATAGTGAAACTATCCTCAAAAGAAGCTGTCAGAGGGATACCAAAGCTTGCTGATATTCCCCAAGGTATGTGTGGTGAATGCAAAGTTGGTAAGATGACTCGAACCTCTCATCCTTTGTTAAATGCTGAACCTACTACTCATGTTCTTGAACTGCTGCATTTAGGATAGCACAAGTGACTAACAAGGTTGAACCTCCAAAAAGATTCAAACCTATGTTCTTGAACTGCTGCATTTAGACTTAGTAGGACCTGTTGAGACTAAAATCATTGGAGGAAGAAAGTATGCTCTTGTAATTGTTGATGATTTTTCTAGATTCACTTGGGTGAGATTTTTATCTAATAAAGGTGAAACTTTTGAAAATTATTACAGTGTTGCTAAGACAGTCACCAATGAGAAATTGAATGATGACATGCATATAGTTAGGATCAGATCAGATCACGGTACTGAATTCGAAAACTCTTATTTTGAAAATTGTTGTGAAGAGTTTGGTGTGCATCATGAATTCTCTGCTCCTATTACTCCACAACATAATGGCATTGTAGAAAGAAAGAATAGGGTTCTTGTAGAACTATCCAGGGTTATGCTAGCTGCATCTGGTCTTGATCATTCTTTCTGGGCAGAAGCAGTAAACAATGCTTGTTACACCTTAAACCGTGTAATTCTTAGACCTGGAACAACCATGACTCCCTATGCGATCTGGAGAGGTAGGAAACCAAATATCTCTCATCTCAAAGTGTTTGGAAGTCCCTGCTTTATCTATAGGGACAGAGAGTATTTGACAAAGTTTGATGCTAAAAGTGACAAGGGTATGTTCCTTGCTATGCTGGAAATAGTCGTGCTTATCGAGTGTATAACAAGAGAACTTGCAAAATTATGGAATCAGTAAATGTGGCTGTTAATGATGCTCTTGTTTTCAAGAATGATGGGTGTGTTTTGTCTAAGCAGGTATCCGAACAGGAAGCTGAACCTACCTCATCTGAAACCAAGTCTGATTAAGGAGATGATGACTCAGGGATGGATGATGACACAGATCTTTCAGGATCTGTGAAGGATGCTACACTTGCCATTCAGCCAATTCACAGAAGCGGCAAAAGACAAGTACATAAGGACCATGATATATCCCATGTAATTGGGGATGTGTCTGAGCCTAGAAAGACCAGGAGTAAGACTGGTCGGTTGGTGAGCAATTTCTCAGTGTTTAAATGTTTTGTCGCTATGCATAAAGATGACATCAACATCATTACATACTATGGTTTTGTTTCTATAATAGAGCCAAAGAATGTGAAGGAAGCCTTGCTTGATGCTGATTGGATCAGTGCCATGCAAGACGAGTTAAACCAGTTTGAAAAGAGCAATGTTTGGCATTTAGTGTCTAGGCCTAAGGACAAAAATGTCATAGGAACCAAATGTGTGTTCAAAAACAAAACTGATGAAAAAGGTATTATCACCCGAAACAAGGCAATACTTATTGTGCAAGGGTATTCTCAAATAGAATGTCTAGATTTTGATGAGACTTTTGCTCATGTAGCTAGACTTGAGTCAGTTCGTCTTCTACTTGATGTTGCTTGCTATTTGAAATTTACCTTGTATCAAATGGATGTGAAAAGTGCTTTGCTGAATGGTATTCTCAAAGAGAAAGTGTATGTGGAACAACCCCCAGGATTCCAGAGTCTTACCCATCCTGACCATGTCTATAGGTTAGATAAGGCCCTCTATGGTCTTAAGCAAGCCCCTGCGGCTTAGTATGAGAGATTGTCAAATCACCTTGTTGACCATGGGTATGTGCGAGGCTCAGTTGACAAAACAATGTTGTCAAATGTACCTCAGAGCACATTATCATTGCTCAGATATATGTTGATGACATAGTGTTTGGGTCTACTTCTCCATCCTTGGTGCATGAGTTTACTGAGCTCATGAAGAAAGAATTTGAAATGAGTCTTTGTGGTAAGTTAAGCTACTTCTTAGGTCTTCAGGAGTATGCACAGGATCTTGTTAAGAAGTTTGGGATGGAAACGGCAACTGCCTTCCCCACTCCCATGAGCACTAGTTGTAAGATCAGTGCTAGCCTGTCTGGTATTAATATGGACCAAACCAATTATAGGAGTATGATTGGTAGTCTTATGTATTTTGACTGCTAGTAGACCAGATATTACTTATAGTGTTAGTGTGTGTGCTCGTTATCAAGCTAATCCCAAACAATCTCATATCAAAGCAGTAAAGCGCAAAATTTGATATGTTGCTGGGACTCTTGATCATGGAATTAAGTATACTTTTGACACCAGTGTTGAGATTGCAGGATACACTGACTTGGATTGGGCTGGAGATGCAAATAACAGAAAAAGCACGTCTGGTGGTTGCTTCTTTGTAGGCAACAATCTTGTTTCATGGCACAACAATAAGCAAAATTGCACCTCTCTCTCTACTGCTCAAGCTGAATACGTAGCAGCTGGAAGTTGTTGCACGCAACTCATGTGGATGAAGCAGATGCTGGCAGACTATGGCTTCTAGCAAGGTACGTTATCTCTTTTTTGTGATAATACCTCTGTCATAAACATCTCAAAGAATCCAGTGCTGCATTCTAGGACCAAGCATATAGAAATAAGATATCATTTCATTCGTGGCCTGGTTAAAGAGAAAT
This sequence comes from Fragaria nilgerrensis, assembly GCA_010134655.1. Classification (NCBI taxonomy): domain Eukaryota; kingdom Viridiplantae; phylum Streptophyta; class Magnoliopsida; order Rosales; family Rosaceae; genus Fragaria; species Fragaria nilgerrensis. Next base: position 10,410,365 of record CM020977.1, read on the forward strand.
TGCTTGAACTTACTTTCATTCCAACTGAAAAGCAATTGGCTGATTTGTTCACTAAACCACTTGACAATGCCAGGCATTTGAGTCTGTGCAAGGCTATAGGGTTGTGTGACAACAAGTAAATGCTTCCCCTGCTAGTGTGTGTTTTGTTGGTGTACATATGTTCCAAAAAAAGAAAAAAAATATTTCTTTTTCCAGTTCTTCTTTACAGGTTCAGGTTAGAGGACCTTCATGGTATCCTTAGTCAGTTTATGAACTTGACCTAGGTGACTTTATGTCTTTCCTTTCCTTGGTTTAGTCTTACTCTTCACATAGGTGTGTGCACATGTTCTGATGATGTTGTACGTGGTCTGACTTTTATTGCAAATCTGCAGTCTCTTTTTGTTCACTCTTACTGATCATTTTGGCTGCACTAAAACATGGGCTATATACTTGATATGAGAATTCGTACTGAGGGGGAGTTTGCATAACAAACTAATCTCAAAGTAAACATTCCTTGGTTGTGGTGAACAATACAAGGGTGGGCAGAAACGAGATTGGTTTAAAGATTGAGGTTCAAAGAACTCAATGATCTAGGCTAATCTCAAAGTACATATTCCTTGGTCGTGATGAACGATATAAGGGTGGGAAGAAACGAGATTGGTTTAGAATTAGGAAGTCTGGTTGGAACAAGTTGAAAAAAAAATCTAAATGACAGTCACAAATGACTTTTTGAATTTGCCAGTCCTCCACTTGCCATGTTATGCAGTGGGGATTTCTGAGATGCATTCTATCCTTCGATGGGTTCTAATGATGTGTCCATATGAGTGTCCTTGTTACACATATTGTCCAAGGTCAACTGATCTTGTGAAACAATGACACATTTTTTGCTACTTGAACCTATGAGGATGATTTCTCAGTTGAGGCTATGATCTTAATATTGGACCAAATGACTTCACGGCTACAAGTAGCCTTTGGACCTTAAAATGAACTCCTGGAGAATGAGGATGGAAGGAACAAATGATATCCCAGTATGACTTGACTCCATCGAGAGAAAACAAAGTATATATACTCAGTTAATGCCCTCAATTTTAACAAGCACCATGTGACATTATCTCACTTACACATTCACTCTAAAGTGCTGCATATAAAAATAGAGACCATTGAGACTTGTCATTATCACAAACCTATGTGATTTGTTTTTGTTTGATCAAAGTTTGTTTGTTTGTTATAATATGTCACATTGTGAGTCTATGCTTAAACTGACTTCAAAAATCAAGGATGCAAAGTGAATGGTCATTTTCTTAAGCTTGTTTGTGCAGTCCTTTTCTATAAGAGGGTTTCTCAGAAACAAACAATTTTTCGCTTTATCATATGCATACTTTTAGGGGGAGTATAGACTTGGTTGGTTTTATCCTTAGCTTATGTTTGTTTGCATGTGCTTACGTGGTTACTTCCATGGGTTCTCATTAGCTGCTCTGAGCGGTGTTGTTTTGTCACGTCCTCACACATCATCCTTGCATGGGTTTGGTTATTTAAGTATTATAGCCGTTTTGAGTAGTTGGGATTAATGGGGTTGACGGTTTTCGAGACACTCTGATCGTGTCCAATGCTTCCGCCTTCTCATTAACCAGTATTTCTCTCTTCTCCTTTCTTTTCAAAACCCACTCACTCTCCTTTCATCTTCTTCTCTGCTCTGAGCTTCTCTTTCCCCATCCAAATTCCAAGCTTCTCTCTATCAAAATGTCGAACACTCCTGCTGGCCCTAATTTCGTCAATCTTGGGGATGAACCCAAGGAACCCCTCCATTTGCTTCCCATTCAGGCTGAAGTGTCTTTCCCTAGAGGTCAATCTCTTCGGCTTACTGCTACCCCTGGAGGTCCCTCCATAGCAGAAAAGCTTGAAGCTTTGAGAGACCCAGTCCCTTCTGCGGCTTCTGGTAAGCGGTCTCGTTCTCCCTCCGGTGAAAATCCAGCCAAGGTTGCCAAGCCAGCCTCATCTAGTGGTGGTGGACCGTCGTCTGTGGTTCCCTCTCCCCCGCCGTCTCCGGCTCAGTCCCCTCCTCACTCTACTGAGGGTGCATGGACAGAGGTGCATGTCTCTGTCCCAGAGCCTAAATCCAAGCGTTGCACCTCCAAACGTAGGGTTACCAGATCCACCTCGACTCCTCAGGCACCCACTGCACCAATTGGCGCTCCAGCTCCGGCTGAGGCTTCATCTAAGGTCCCTGCTTCTAGGTCTCCAGTATCTAAGCGTCCTCCGCCCTCTAAGGCTCCTGCCAAGCCCTTCGCTGGCTCTAAGCCCTCTCGTGCTGGTCCTCGGAATTCGGTTGACAAGGGCAAGGCTCCCATGGATGGAAGCAAGGCTCCCCAGTCCACCATGCCTCCTAAGAAGCGATCTACTGAGGTATCTCATTCTTCAATTCCTCCTCTTTCTCATTTTCAATCTGAGGCTGGTAGAGACTATTTTTGTACTTCCATTGTCAATAAGAGGATAATGTTTGAGAGACCCATTGCTTTTGACTCCTTGCATCCTGAGGTTAAGAAATTAGTTGTTTATTGGGGATGGGATCAGGTTCTGTCATTCTTTCATAAGGTCAATAGGACTTAGGTTCAAGAATTTTATCCCAATTTTCCTCAAAATGCACCAGAAAAGGTGAAGGTTCATACCCAGCATCCCATTGTTGTCAAGGTTAGGGGTAAGGATGTTGACATCTCTCCTCTTAGGATTCGATCTAGCATGTCTCTCCCTGCCACAGAGCCCAAATCAGTCCAACTGGTTTTTGATTACATCAAGTCTGTCTCTCTTCTTGAGCTAGGAGCAGCCCTTTATCAGTCCACTTTTCCTCAGCCAGAGATCACAACTTCTCATCTTTCCAGTCAATTTATGTCTGAACTGTGCAAACTTTTAGGGTTTATGGTTCGATCCCTCTTGACCCCCACATCCAACACCAACAAAATCACTCATCAGCAGGCTGCCTTAATTAAGTATCTGATCTCTAGCCCTTCTAAGCCTCGGTTTCTCGCTGAATGTTTCATTTACAAGGCTATCCGGGGTGCGGGCACATCTCTTCGTGAGAATAGCTCTCTTATCTTCCCTGCTGTCATCACCAAATTGTGTTTGGATGCTGGTGTTCATATCCTTGACACTGATGTCATGGCCAGTGAGAATGAGGCTGCTCTGGTCGACAAGTTATCCTTGGCAAAGTCGATGAGCCAATTTGATGTGTATGTGGAGTCCCTGAAGCAGACCCTGCTGAAGCAAGAAATCAAGCGTCAAGTTTCCAATGCAGTTGCTACTCTGCAGGCTTCCTTTACTGCTTAGTTTGAGGCCTTACGTAATGAGTTAAAGGAATCTGTGGGGACACATGCACCTTATGCTAACCCCTCTGGTGGGGATGGAGCCTCCTCTACTCCTTCTGCTTCTGAGCCTTCTTCCAGTTCTGGGTCTGAGGAGTCCTCTGATGCTTCTGCTGAGGAGTCAGAGGAAACTGTGTGATCTTGTTGCTTTGTTGTTTTACATTGTAGGTGTTTGTGTGTACTCTCTGTGTTTTTTGTTTTTCCATTGTAGGTTTCTCTTTCTTTTAAAACCTCTCGGATATTTTATTCTCTGTTTTCCTTTGGTATTCCTTGCCAAAAAGGGGGAGAATTAGTTGTAGGAATTGTTGTTTATGGTTGTAAGACATTGTTGGTTTTGTTTAATGCAATATCAAATTCTCAGTATTTCTGGTATGTTAGTGTGCTCATAACTCCGTTGTAGTTTCTGTGATTCTTCACTTGTTCTTGAAGCTATTTTCTGTAGGTTGTTTTCCTACAAATGAAGTGTTTTGTGAAGGAATGCCAAAGGGGGAGATTGAAGGTATAAGGATAGTTGGCAATCCTTGTATCCTGCAAAACAGTTTGAGATATTGACATCTGAACAAGAACAAGTGTCACTAACATCTCTTATAGTTTCAGGTAAAACATGTATTTGCATATCACTGTTTTTCACAAAGGTTAGCACCTTCGCTTGCTATCCTAGTACTGAGTCTTTTGCTGTCCTGATTTTCAAAGAATCTGATATATTAGTTTATTAGGCCTTTGTTGATTTTCAAATTCAAATGGACAACTGTGTTTGTGGGAAATGCCTTGGCGCTCAAACCAGTCTAAGGGTTGAGATCTTTTGTTATGCCAACCCGTGACCAAATGGTTTGATGCTTAAGGCTCCAGCTTGAATTTTATGATACATTATCCAATACAAAGCTGGTCCCTGTGTGATTCAAAGACCAGTCGCTATCAGCTGTGTTAAGGTCCACTAATGGACTGAGTAAGAGGGTTTGAAACCTCTTTGCTCCATGTTTTGAATCGTTCATGGTTTAGGAAAGGTCTCTTTGTCTTATTGAGATTGCTTGTGTCATCTCTTTGTTTGGTTACATCCCTTTCAATATGGGAGCCAAACACCTCTGTCCAAACCTTTCTGAAACATGTTAAGGTCAGCTTGCATCATCTTTGATGCCTTGTCTGCCTAATATATATCTATAGCTTTGGCTTTGCTCAATGGTTGTTGAAAATTGCCTTATTGCGTTTTCTTTGTTGAGTCTAGTTTTAGCTTGCATTGTTCATGCTGCTCTAAGTCTTCTTCGTGATTGTAAACCTTAGAGTTTGAACTCAAAACTTCTTTCATTAACTCATATCATGTTGCATACTATGAGGGATGTGTAGTACAATTAATCCGAGAAGTGTTTAAGGTTGAATCTGCTAGTGGTTAGCTGAATTCACGAACAAGACTTCTAAAAGTGTTCCATGTTGTAAGAGCTTAGAAACAAGAGAGGGATATGTCTAGACTAGTTCGGGACTAGGAAAGATAGCACTGTGGTAGTGTATCACTAGAACTATTATTCTTGTAAGAAGTTACTTCAACTTAGTGGAAAGTTTTGTCTCTCAAGAGTTAGAGGTACGCAGTTTTTCTCCTTGCATTCAGGGTTTCTGCGAGTAAAAAACATCATTGTGTTGTTTGTTAATTTGCTGCAATTTACTTTCTGCATACTCGTATCCTGTGAATTTAAGATAACACAAGTGATTGTTATATACAGAAGTCAACGAAAAATCAAAAAAGGCTTATTCACCCCCTCTAGGACTTTTACAATTTTCTACATACACATCTCTTTTTTTACAGCCTCATTGTTAAAGTCTATTAGTCTATGAAATTACAAAAAAAACATCAAACTAAACAATAAAAAAAACTAATATTGAACCTTGAGACCTAAGATCCGTGCCACTAAAAAGAGATGATCGAGAAAGATCTTTAATTTGGATTAATGATTTTGGCTTCAAAATTTATGCTCAGTGTCATGCTATTTATCTTGATTTTTATTTTAGTTTCATACGAGCTGGTCTGTGCTTATTTGATATATAGTCTTCTAATAAATTTCAATGATTGTTCATGAAGTGCATACTGAAAATGAAAACCTAAATTTTGCATTCTTCAATTTCAGCAAAATGTTTAGTTCATTTCCAATCCACATATTGAGAAATTGATCTTATATCCCTTAAGAAATTGAACTTAAACCTAAAATGCTAGAATAATATTTTTGAAATTAAAGTGTTTTGTGTTCAAGGGTAGTTTGGGAAGTTATGAGTTGTGTAGTTAGTAAAATGTAATAATAACATATTTAATGAGTGGGATATTAAGTAAAAAATATGTATTTAGTGTTTGAGTGCGGTTATAGGGACCTCTAAATTTTCTCAATAGACCTCACTCTATTTTGAATTATTAAATGACATATACATCCTCATACACAATGACTATTAATGACAATGATTATACAAAAGAAAATATTGTATTTATTCTCTTTAGATTTTCTAATTCAATAATAATTGATTCAATTATTTACTATTTTCCTTATATATTTTTGTTTTCTAATTTCTTTTTATTAAAGCATATATATAGTTTATCAAAGCTAAAAAAATAATCAATATCGATCACGTGACATAAAATTTTGTATTATCATACATGTTGAATGCATATACTTACAAGGTGCATAAATATTTTTGTAAAAAAAAAATTAATATTTATCGATTATAGAAAATATATATTTATTGAAATAATTTATTATGAGGTACAAAATAGAGATCAAATTATTCAAAAAAAAAATGAGAAAAAATAACACGTACAAAAGAGAAAAACAATTAAAAAGATGATGAAGGATAAAGTGTAGAGACAAAGAGATAGCAAGATCATCTTATTCATTGATAGGTACATTTTATATAGGGAATTACACAATACCAATATGGTAAGGATAAAGAATACATAGATCTAGTCAAACTACATATCATATTGGCATAAAGTCAAGGCACACATAAAGAATATCTAAAAAGATACAGAATATCCTAGAACACTCCCCATTGTGCCGCGCGCTGATATGCCGATGGTGCTGATTTGTTGTCTCGTCAAAAACCTCGTCAAGTCACAAAAACTCTGTGGGAGAAAAACTGAACCTTAATCGTAGGAGAAAAAGAGTACAACGCATCATTCACATGTGATAGTGACATGTATGTATGTGCTAGACTCCCCCTGAAGTTCGCACCTCCCTTGATCTTTACATCAATCATAAGGCTCTTCCTGATTCTTACTAATCACGGAAATTTCAATAATTTAGCATGTCAATGCTCTTTAACATGTCTTCAAATGTGGCATTAGGCAATGATTAACTAAATCATGCCGTATTGTCCTCAAATGATCTTTTACACTTAGATCTTGAGGAGAAGGCCGCTTGTGAACTCAAAACATAAGTTCGTGCAGGAAATCAGATTTTCGCGCAGCATGACCTTCAGTTACTAGAACAGCCGTAACTTCCTCTAGGAAATATATATGAACAAACCGTAAATAGTTTTGAAAACTAGACTCATTTAGCTTTCCAACCGTATATTATACACATTCTGGTTCATCAGGAGCTATTCATAAAGTCCCGTCGAAGTTGACTATTTTGCCAAAATCAGATTCTCGGACAGATTCGTTCTACTTTACGAAAACGACCATAACTCACTCAATATGATAGGTATGATCAATGGTTGGTGTCCCTGAAAATTAGACACATAGACCTTTCCAATGGTACCAATTTCACCATTTTCAGTGAGTGATATTTCTTGTAGGTTCTGTGGGAGTTGACCTACGAAACTTGGCAGATTCTGATTTCGCTTTTGATGTGTCTTTCTTATGTAGGGATAGAATAAGCCTCAACCTTTCATACCATTAAATATTAAAAAAGAAGTTACTGCCATTACATTGACGTTGCGTGGGCGCATAACTACACTTAGTTTTATAACTTTTCATAGTGAATAAGATGTCAAGTCTTTCGTATTGTGTTGAGTACATTGATGCGTCTTATTATACTTAGATGGAATTCCATCTCTTAACACATTTGTCATCTTTCTTAGACAAAACAATGGATCTCTCTTTAGAGTAAAAATTTTGACTAATCATGGGAGTATATGTAGGCCTCACTTTCGTTAGAGCGCCTAAACAGATTGATGGAAAATCATCATCAATACAGTCATCAAGTGCCTTATCGAGACTGTGTCTTTCCAAGATCTTTTTCATTCTAACTTCGGATGTTGATACATATTGGTATCTCTTGATCCATCAAGAGTCCATATAAATCCAGAATGAACACGCAAAGGCATAATTCACCATATCCCTTCCCAATCAAGTAGAGTCCATGTGCGTTTCAATACCTTTAGCAAACACGTGCTCCTGTGGTTTGGAGCAACTTGATTTGGATGAATGAAGTCTTTTTAAGATCTTCATGTATATCTCTGATCTCGTAGAGATGTTATATGACCACATTCATAGGCTGCATGTTCAGTTATTCGGAAACTACCAAACTGACAAAGTAGTGGAGTTTAATGACATCCATTACGAGAGCATATCTCATCGTAGTCGATCTCAGTACATGTTAGTGAGAGACCTTACGCCATAAGGTGAGTCTAAGCTCTTGTTCTCACTACGCTATATAACAAAGACATAGTTGATATGGTTTAGCTTGCGGTGTCGGCATCACCTGTCCAAGGACATATCTCTTTGTTAATGTTGGATCATATCTTTCCATTAGGCCAATCAACTAAGTTGATATCCATCAACGAAAGGTGGTTCGATAGTAGACTCATTATCTCACGTCCTCATGTACATTAGTGTAATACTTGTAGAAAATCTCTATATGGATTGGATTTGACATTGAGGCGTCCTCCAACAATAATCACAATTCAAACTTCATGAGACAGATTTGAGTATCACTGATCAATGGATCAGGTTGTGCCAATCTCGCTTTCTTCCTAGTGTGAGAAAGTATTGAACCTAAGGGCCTCCCTCATTTTGGGGAGCCACACGGCCTTGTGACACCAATTTTGCCACTATATGGCGTTACCATATCACAATCCATGGTGATGGCACCAAGACCAACTTCTTTTGGTCGTGTCATGTCCTCTCGATAAGATATCAATCCCTTGTAGACATATTTACAGCATGTGATCTCATCACTTTAACACTTTAAGCATTTGGGATCAAGATGAGACTTAGTGGGGACAAACCACGACAATTTACGTTGTTCTATTTAAACATTTGTATTCTTATCTCTCCTAACGGCAGGAATATTGTCTCATCAAAGTGACAATCCGTAATTTAGCGGTGAATGAGATCGCTTGACAAGGTTTCTACATAGGCGGATTATAGGTGGATGTTCATATCCAACCTAAGTACTTATTCATCTCAAATGACCATCATTGTGCGCAGTGACATTGTGATTTGGCACTTAGAAATAACATTTAGCCGAGCTCAAAGATTAGAGATCTGTTTCAATCTTGTTTGAGCTCAAAGATTGCAATTCGTGTCAATCCTCGTACACAGTCACGAGCTGTAGTATAAAAATATTTAATGATGGTGGGTCGTAGATGAATAGTAAAGCTGCATGCAAATATTGCATAGCCCCAAGACGCAATAGAAAGATTTGGTGCGCATCAATAATGTTCGAACGGCAAGCTAAAGTTGTTTGGTCGTAGCCTCGGTAAGACCGTATTGCGTGTGAACATGGGGTACATGACACTTCAACTTATATTCCGATAAACTTCTTTAAAAAATGGGTAGTGAGCCCATAGAAGTATAAGCAGCATAAGCAGTAGATAATAGTGTAACACGTGACTAGTGTGTTAACACTTCAACCAACACTATAAAACATAAAAAGTTGTCCGCAAGTTGGTTGTATCTATCTACATAATTTGATGTAAGAATGGAATGTTCACTTTTATGCATTTAGCGTAGGAGGGTCTCACTCCTAATTTAGCTAAAGAATAGGCTGTCAAAACAAGTAATGAGCATTGCAGGGGGCCAATGAGATATTGAAGAAAGGCTGGTGCACCTCAATTGCTTGAGGGATTGACCGAACGGCCTCCAAGAAGTTGGAGCCGTGTTCGGGTGACGTCAATGTCCTCCGGGTCCCGCCATTTACAACCATGACATCACCATAATGCTTCATGGAGAAGCTAGATCCCAAATGTCTTCGTTTTGGGTAGAAGAATGGATGTCCATGAGAAATTCTCAAAATTTGGATAATTATATCTCTTCCAGGATGACCAATTTGGTCAACCAAACCCTATATGAGTCGATGTCCCAAATATCATGTTTGGCGACAACATGTGATTCGATACTCGAATCATAATCATAGTGACATACAGTCCACTAGATTGACTCAAGAGTTTTTCTAAGATGCGCTTCAGTCCGCATTCATGAGAAGGTATACACAAAAGAATTCTTATTCATTCTCACAATGTGTTTTCAAATAAAAACTATTAGCATGAATGTCTCTAAAGCTCAACATGGATCGGTTGCCTCTCAATGCATAGAGGGCATCTGTGACGTTGATCATGGTGCCATAAGACATCAAGATGCAAGCTAAACTGCATCCCTAAATGACCGGTACATGATTCAATTATTGTAGTTACAGAAGATTTACAAGACACAAAATCCAGAGATAGTTGTCGATTCCTTAGAATGTTGTGGATAATTCCACTATCTGCAATGCACTCAATGTCTTTATGAGACATATCTACAAGAAGGAGTAGATAGACGAGTAAATAGTTCCACTTGAACCATTAAGAAGGATTGAAAGAAGCTACAAAAAGTTGTAATCTCGAGAGTGCATAAAAATGTCCGCGCAGAATGACGTTTGCACATTAAAACAGCCATAACTTCTTTGTTAAAATAGATATGGATGAACCGTGAAAAGTTCTGAAAACTAGACTCGTAGAGCTTTCCAATGATACAAAGCTCACTATCTGGTTCATCTAGATCTGTTCACAAAGCTCAAAACAAAGTTGATTGTCCAGAAGGGACAGATTGCTGTTTTTCTCAGATTTGGCATTGACAAAGCTTTGAAGCTTGCAGATGGCATGTGGGCATAAGTCGAAGCCAAAATGACGTGTATATGATCAAAATCAAATCTTTTTGGTTGTTTCAAGGTCGTAAACTCCATGACTAGTTAGCAAAAGCTCCCTGACATGAATATAAACTAACTCAGAAGACCTAGAGGATTCGATCATGATGATGATTGTCCGGTTTTGATAAGTCTTTAACGTCTTTTGCAATAAGACAATTAGTTTAATAGCGTAGGGGGATCCAAAATGAAAAGCTTTCGGTAACTCCAAGTCAATATGACCAGGCATGTCCGTGAAGGGTTGGTAGTGCGAGGCACACTTGAAACCACTATCTCCTTAATTTCGGACAATTCTAAGACATTACACTGAGCTTGGATGAGCCTAGTTGAACAATTGATGATGAAAAATCCGTTATACGGTAGAAGACTTAACCGGAAAACACGTGGGCAATCCTCCTTGAGGATGCAGTGTCATGAGTCACCTTCAAAGTTCAAAGGAAGGGACCAAAATGGGCACAATATGCCATGTTTCTAAGGACGATGTAAGTGTACATCTTGATTGTAAATCAATACAAACCATTAGGGCGGCGACACCTCCCCCTCTTTTCTAGACATCGGCACGACGTAATCTGCCGTTGCCATGACCCATATTGTTGTCCCCACATTAGGAGACAATCCCAAATACGTTTATCGCATTAGCGTATATACAATTCTCGTTTGCAATTGTATAATCAAAATCAAGTCTCATTGGTAATTCCAAACCAACTTGGAGGACCTAGAGAACTTGATGATGATCGAATCCGCTAAAGATTATAGATCATGATGCCACAAAAGATCATCGACAATATGTAGTCAATTAAGGTTGTAATTAATTCACTTGACTAATAACTCAACAAGTAGAGTTATATGAACGTTTCAAGAAACGCTCCATGGTGGTCATTACTTTTTGCACAGATTGTCATTGAAGGCTTTTGTCGATGTGACGCGTCAAAGACTTTGAGCGCATGAGATTGTCAAATCTCGGCATCTAGGCTTGTTAGCCTGGGGTCAAAACATGTGGTTTGACTAATAACTCAACAAGTAGAGTTATATGAACGTTTCAAGAAACGTTCCATGAGTGCATTCCACAGTACTTTGTGGTCATTACTTTTTGCACAGATTGTCATTGAAGGCTTTTGTCAATGTGGCACGTCAAAGACTTTGAGCGCATGAGATTGTGAAATCTCGGCATCTAGGCTTGTTAGCGGGGGTCAAAACATGTGGTTTAATCATTTTCAATAAAAGGTTCCACAGATACCAAGCGAAGATTCGCCTTAGGCATCGAGTACGTCAAAACTCAAAGGAGCAGAATGTTACATTGCTCTTGCATATAAAACCAAGCTCTTATGAGACTCGATAGAGGTCACAAACAATGTTTTTAATGGTTTGTCTTTCAGATTGATCACACACAATCCGGAAAAGCCGCGAATTGATCAAACACAATTCGAAAAAAGACCTCGGATTGATCAAACACAATACGGAGAAAGGTCAGGGTTGATCAAACACAACCCGGACAAGGAAACAAGAATGATCAAACACACTCTTGACCCACGAATAAAATTTCAGGATTTTGGTACTTGCACGCACAAAATCCCAAGCATAGAATGGAGATGGAGAAGGGGAGAAAACAGTTTATCTCCCCCGAGTTTATTGAACTTTGAAGAGTTTAGGGTTTAAAACATACCGTAAAGTTTCTTCGAAAAAACTCAGATTTCTTGATCTAAAGCTTGATCGGCAACACCAGAAAAGAAGGCGGAGCTGACGGCCGGGAAGCGGCGGTCGGGAGTAGCGACGGCGTCGGGGCCGAGGTAGGGCCGAGAACTTCTAGTTCGAAAAAAAAAATTATTTTTTTAAGGGTTTGGAAAACAAATGGTAAGCTATTGGCTCTAGGGTTAGAACAAAGTGCATGATAACGTGATGAAGGATAAAGTGTATAGACAAAGAGAGAGCAAGAGAATCATCATCTTAATCATTGATAGGTACCCTTTATATGGGGAATTACACAATACCAATATGGTAAGGATAAAAAATACATAGATCTAGTCAAACTACATATTCTATTGGTATAAGGCCAAGACACACATAAAGAATATCTAGAAAGATACATAATATCCTAGAACAAAAGATATATAGAGTAGTTCATGATAGAACATTTTCTTGCATGAAAAAAATAATAAAAAATGAAGGTAGGGATAATGGATGTTGAAAAAAAAACAAAGAATGAGATGTCTATTGAATGAATAAAAGGTAACTATTGATTGAAATATATGTCAATAAATAACTAAAATTATTTTAAGAATTTGAAATGAGGTCTAGTGAGCAAATGCTTATATTGAAAAGTAAAAGGGAGGTGTAGAGAAAATGAGAGTATAGTGAGTAAATTTGGAGGTCCCAATAGTCACACTCTTAGTGTTTTAGGATGTGCGAATAAGATTACTCTTCTTGTTATGCATCTTACATGTAAATTTCTTTTCTTGTGTCGTTCATTGTTTTGAGTTGTACACGAATGTATTTTGTTTCTAATATTGTGATACCACACTCTCAAATACAATCGACACATGATACGATTTTTACTCTAAAAATATCAAAATGGTCTCAAATGATTTCCTATCATTCAATCAGAGGTAATAAGTAGTGATTTAATCTTGTGTACAATTCTCTATATATTATCCTACAAAATGACAAAATGATGCCTTAACTTCATAAAACATGCAATTGTTGGCTTACATAATTTTTTTATTTTATTATTGGCTTAAATCGCTTAATATGAATCCCAAGTTGGAGATGTAAACAATATGAATATGCTAGATGTGTAAGTTTTTCTAGGAATTTCAATATTTTGCTTTCAAGGACAAACATCATAGACACATAGACTGTGCAGCACCCGAACATGTCATCTTCCCGCTGATTTTACCGGCTCCGACAATAGTGTCTGGTTTGCGACACCACTGGATTAGTATCCACACTCTCACCACCAATCTTATGAGCTATTTTTCATCCATAGAAAGATGATTTGGTAGCCCAACCTGTGCTCTGCTCACTAATATATCTTCTATTAAACTCTTCAAAACATAACTGGGTTATTTTAGTTATGCTCCAATATCTCAAACAGAATTCTATCCAACTATACTATCTGCCATTCTCTCTAAAAAAAACTATACTATCTGCCTAGCTACAGTAATTATTTATAGCTTTTTTGTTGGTATCTTTACTTCCAGTCAGAGAGACTTGAAATAATTATATACATTCACTTCGTTTTTCAATGTTATATATTATGCAGTGCGAAATTCTAAGGAGTATGCAATTAACAATCGCATGTCTTCACGACATGAGAACCATATTTCCTTGTCATACAAAATTACAAATGGAAGTATATATATATGTTCTAAAGAATAAACCTTCAGATCACTGATGTGAATCAATTTCATATCACTGTGTCATGCACAGATGATGTGAATTACGGAGTTCGGAATGTACATGACAGTAAGAATTGTTGCAAGTATCGCATTCATGGAGTTATCAACTTATCATGCATTCCACAAGTCGCAACAATACATTCGCTTACTCTTCATGACTTCATTGTATGATAGAAGATGTGAATTAGAAGTGGAATTTTCACCTCACGTATCATAAATAGAAAATTTCATAAAAATCCCCTTTGTAAATAGCTGTGTGATTCATAGTAATTCGTAATTATTAGTTCTAAGCTTTAACCCTATTTTTGCGTTTAATGCAAATATTTCATTCTCAAAAAAAAAAACTTTAGCCCTATTGATTAACCTGTGAAGTTCGCTTTACGATCGCCAAGCTCTTCGGCGCAGGCCCACTAACAGTTACCGGGTTAAAAGTTTATGGGCTTGGTTAGGACCACGGGACCACTGTTGTTAATTATTAATTAAACAGAACTACTACCAGACTGCGGGGATAGCTCAGTTGGGAGAGCGTCAGACTGAAGATCTGAAGGTCAGGTGTTCGATCCACCTTCACCGCAACATATTAGTTTTTTTTTTTTTTGAAGGGTTGCAGTGGTTAGTATATATAATGTTGTTGAATAAGTTTTCCAAAGGGTTACGAAATCCACACACAATTTTTCTTTTTTTGTTAACTTGAATTTTGTTTTTTAATAACTTAAATTTTGTTTTTTTGTGAATGTGTTAATCAAAAAAAAAAAGTGTGAATTTTAATTTAGAGCTTTCGAAATTTACTTAACCCTCTGAATTATGAAGGTAAACGCCTATGATTGAAGTCTGTAACAACCGTCATCCCACCTCATCGGTCGGTCATCACCATGCTAATTGCCAAAGCCATTGTTCATTAATGTGTCAACATTACTCTTAATATTATTCGTCAAATAAAAACACAATGAATACAGTTTTGGAGAACTCATCATATCCCTGCCATGTTCTCCAATCACTTCTTTTATTAAATGGGTTAGGTTCGATTCAGATGCGCCAAATATAAACATATGACCAATTATTTTTTAAACTCAGTTAAGCCGACTAAATGGAATGAAAAGGAATTACATTAATCTAAAATATAATGATATGAATTAAACTAATTAATAACTGCAAAATCTAGCACATTGTGTTCATGTATCTATCTGTTGGGTATTTTTAAACATTTTGTTTACATCCTTGTCTTCTTGTATGAAGAAAAACTGGTTTCTACATATATATGTACAAAAAACCAAGATGTATGTTATGTTAAGCAATGAAACCCTTGTATATGATAATTAATATTTAATTAGCAATGAAAGAAATTGAATTTTCTGATGCCTGATTCAATGCGCGTGGTAGAATCCACCTTATATTTCACTTATGATCTTTTTAGGTTCCGCTTTCATGTGTTTCTTTGATATCTTATCGTATCAGAAAACTCGCTTCTTCGTGATTTCTTATATATTAGACGTATTACGAAGAATATCATGACACATATATAGTTAAGATAACATTTTCATCAACCAACCAAAACTAAATTATGTCTAGGTGAGATATGTCTTACAACTATTTGTCTATCTGTAGATTATAGTGATAGAATATGTAATAACTATTTTTGACATTCGCTTTACCTAAATTATACGAAAGTCGTAACTAACTATTTGAAAAAAAAAAAAAAACTAACTATGTCAATCGCACATGACAAATTGACAAGTTTAACTTAGAAATAGAAATGCATGGGATGCCCTTTCATGCAACAAGTTATATTAAGGTCAAAGGTCTTCATCCTCACACTAAGACAAATAGATCCCCAAATAGACTACTATACTAAACTTTGAATGGTATAATTAGCAAGTCCAAAAAGCGGTGAAAGCAGCTTTGTGATTTGTAATTGAATGAGAAACTATTAGTAAATTCAGATAAAGTTGTTTAGGACGTAACCCAAATCTTAAAAAGCTATCTTACACTAATCTCCATGTGAAAGCTAGATCTCTCTCTCTCTCTCTCTCTGGTTTTTAGTCAATTTGACACAAACTTTTTCTTCATGACGATCGGAGTGCAGAGAAGAAACCAGAAGGAAAATCCAGTCACATATGTATTATAAAGTCTAAGTTCTAATTAAGTAAAGATCTCAATGGTATTAGACAAACGATATCAGTAACACTAATGATAGTCATAATAGTAAAAACTACTGATGCTAATTACTAGATACTAGGGCAGTAGAGCGAGATGAAAAGAAGCATGAGATCGAAGTAGCTAGTTCAGATTTACATGTTTTGCAAAAAAGGATGATCAAGTTATGAATGCTACTAATCCCAGAAGATAAAATCAAGACTGTACTCGAAGATCAATGCAGATCGATCCTAAACTTCGAAATGACTCTCTCCAATCACAAGTTAATTCTCTTTAGAAACTCAAAATTGATGCAGATATCGGACCCTTAGATTTGAATCTCTCCAACTCTCCTCTGTAAGTCTCTAGCTCTCACTGTGTCCAGTTGTATGCAGGGGGGAAGTTACGTATAAACTGCACAAGAAAACAGAAGAAAGGGGCCGGGACTCATAAATTAGCAGCCGTGTGATACGATTCTATTTACTTTAAGTAGCAATGCGCTACTAATATGATCATATCATAGTCTCACTCAATGCATAATCCAAGATAATCAAGAAAACATAGTTTATATCATTATCGAGAAAAAGACACTATACTTTGTTAGTCGAAAATTAAAAAAAAAAAAACGTATACGGTAAACGTACACATTATTAACATATCGTAAACTTTGAATGCAACCTTAATTATGTCTGAAGAAAACAATTATATCAAACCAAAAATAAAAAAGAAACTTAGCATAACTTTCCCTCAATCCCTTCAAAAACTTAGAAAAACCCTATTGCTAGCTTGTTCCCCATAGTTTCTGTTCCTTACTCTACATGAACGAGAATAAGGGAAATACATGACTGTTTTCTCCATAAACAAAAGAAGCAAAGCCAAATTCAACAAAGAGCACAATGCAGGATGTTCCAACTGTTATCTGAAAGATGGAAATAATCCAGAATATACAACAGACTGACTCTCTGTATCATCAAGATTTCCAAGCAACAGATGCCAAAATTGAAACAAGGGCATGTTTGTCTTTTTACATACTGAGGAAGAACAATGTCAGTGTACACAGAAGGAGATCATGATGATCTCTGATTGCCTTAAAAACCCACTCCATCTACCCTCATTTTGTCCAATAATTCTGTAGCTAGCAGTATGAGTCAAACTCAATAACGACATGTTTTTCTAATTTCCACAATTTGGACCCTCCCCCTCTCCTCTCCATCACCATAAATATGTCCTATTATCTCAACAAACCAAAGCATCACATCACTGGGTATTTATTTTTCCTGACAATGAACATTATGGCAAAGCAAATATTCATCAAGAGGAGAAGGGATATAACCAAACTGTGCTGCAAATGAAACCCTCAGATGCTATTATGTTAATGATGAAGAAGAAGCTAGTAGGGGAGGGGGGGACATCCCATTCTCTCTGAACAGACAATAATTCTCCACACCTCCCCTTCTGCTCTATGCGATAAACAGCAGGTTTTTGGCTCTTCACCATTTTTGCCTCTTTCATGATAGAACAAACCCCATATTTACACCATTAATAAATATGTGAAATTAATAGGAAAATAGAAGAAGAGGCAGAAAAAACTGAAAAAGAAAGCATACCCAGAATGAAGCTTTGTTTAATGAAAAAGCGAGGACGGGCAAAAAAAAAAATGGAGGTGGATGTTAACAAGACGGGCCCACACTCCTACTTCTGCCCTCCTCGCCTTCCACCTTATGCGGCAGCAGCTGCGGTGGTTGTTGCTGCTGCGGTTGCTGAGATTGTTGTTGCTGGGACTGAAGCAAAGCCTGTAGCTGGAGATGGTGGTGGTGATGCTCTTGTTGCTGTTGCTGAATCTGATAAGGGCTGTGATCAAACCCCAGAGCCAAAGCAGGTGAGATGTTTGCATTATTAGCAGCTGCTGATGAGGTAGGACTCATCTGAGCCAACCCAGTTCCAGTGACCGAGTCAAACCCACTGTTAAACCTCAGCTGATGATGACCTTCTTGGCTCTGTTTGTTCTGCTCAAAGCTTCTCAACATCTCCTGCTGCTCTCTCGCTGCCAACAGTTGCTGAGCCTCAAACATCTGCTGCTGTTGCTGCTGCTCTCTCACCATTAACTGACCGGAAGAACCACCACCCGTCGGAATACCCATCATCGGAGACATGTTGAACGGCACAACCGCGGAGGAAGTCCCTGCGTTGCCTCCCTGAATCTGCTGCGGGCCCATGTAAGAAGCCGGCTGAAGAATGGAGAGCATGGCCTGCGGGCCCATGTAAGTAGCCAGCTCCTTCCTGGCATTGTAGAGATCAAGCTGGACTTGCTTCAGCCTCTGCTGAAGAATAGAAATGAGCCCCACGCAGCCGTAGACAGGGTCACGGAGACGAGCCTCGGCCTCGTAGGCCAAAGAGTTCACCGCGTCCTCGCGCTGCGTGGCGCTCAACTCGTTAAGAATCTTGGCCACATTGCTGGCGCCAAACACTTTGTGAACGTTGGCGAATTTCTGCGGCTGGTCCGGCGGGAAGTACGGCGCGAACACGCACTCCTGGGTGCATTTCCGCCTGAGAAACTTGCAGGCTGCGCACGGAGAATTCGACGACGACATTTTTTCGTTTTGTTTTTGTTTTAAACTAATCAATCAGCTACACAAAAGAAATTAAACCTGTATATAAAAAAAAGTGATTAAAAAACCAATCCAAGTCAATGTTGATAAATTTGATACAAATGCAAGAGAGAGACAAATGGACTTTGCACCAAGGACAAAATAAACTCAAAGGGAAATATATAAATATATATTTTTGGTTTAATAAAAGAAGCATTGAAATGAGAGAGGCTAATGCTTAGGGGATTCAGGGAAGCTTCATTGAATTGTTTGGCATGGGTTTTAGAGCAAAACGAAGGTGTTGCCATTAAGAGGCTTCTCTTAATCTAATGGTATTATAACACAACCGACCTGATACCTATCACAAACACAGTACCTTCGAACCAAAGCAAACCCTTTATAATATTTTCACAACAATTAAACACAAAACAAAATTAAAAGAGTCTTCGATTTTCAGAATCTCTGAATCTGACGGGTGAAAAGATCGCAGATACGGCCAAGAATACAACAATGGCTTCCTTTACACTTAGAGAGAGAGGGACAGTGGAACAGAAAACAATGAACCAAGAGCTAATTTCTGTCAATTTTCCAGAAAAGCGTCAAGAACAAGCTCACTGTGTTAGCCTGAGTTAACTTCATGCTCACGAAAAATGCAACCACAACCAAACAAACAAAAGAAAAAGATCTTTGGAGTATTAGGGATCTTTCTAGATCCGAGTAAAACCAGAAACCGATCTCAGAAACCGGAAAAATCCACACCAGGTAAAAAACAAACCCTCTCTCTTTTTTCAGATTTCAAGACTTAATAAACCAAAAAAGAAAAAAGAAAAAACGATGAATATATATCCTGACCTTGTGGTTATTCAGATGCTTCCTATGATCACAGTCGACGACGACGACTCCTCCGCGTTTCTCTCTTCTCTCTCTCCATGAAGCAAAACCAAACAACACCGGAAAACACGTACGACGACGAAAACGGCGACGTTTGGGAGGGAGAGAATAATGACGGAGAATACCTAGCTCGACGATTCAGGGTTCGAGAGCTGGAGAGAGCGCTCGATCCGATCTTCGAGTTTCAGGATCCCGACAGAAACGAGAAAAAAAAAACGATTTTTATTAATTTCTGAGAAAAAATGGGAGAGAAATGATGAGGAGAGAGAGAGAGAGAGAGAATTCGAGAAATGAGAGAAAGAGAGAGAGACAGGGTTTTAGTTTTACCATGGCGACGACGACGTCAAATTGTTTTTATATATGCGTCGTATCTCGAGCCGTTGAAATTATGAAGGGGGAGCGGTGACCGTTGGATCTGATTAAAACTAATATTTAATAAGGACATGTTATTCTGAGCAACTCCATTGAGTGCCCTCCTCTCCTCGCTTCTGAGTTTCCTCTTTGTCCCTGTACCCTGTCCTCTGCGTTTAATGGATACTGCCCCTTTGTTTGGAAGCTAATGCAAGGTGGGAGAATGACGTAAATACCCTTTGTATTGTTATGGTAAAAAAAAATAAAAAATTTGAATGATATGGTGATTGTTTCTTGTTTTTATGTTATGGTAAGTTTGTTAATGTTTTTGAATTGATTTTTGTGGATATGATGGGTGGAAAGTCAAAGATGGAATTGTTTTAGTTAAGGAATCCTAGATGAGGATGGATCTGAGGGGAAATTGTTATTTAATTTTGGGGGCTGTTAATGAGGGAAATCAATTTTGTAATTAACAAAGGAATTGTTTGAGTTATGGAAACTAGATTGAATTTAAATCTATAAGCTGATACCCAATCTTTGGTTATTTGGTATGATCAATATCAACCTCAATTTTTTTTTAAATATTTTTTTTTTATAACAAGACTCCAAAGTGATTTGACTTTCAAATTTGAAAACCTTACCTCTCATGGTTCTATATTTTTACTTAAAAGCGATTAAGGCTAGGAGTTAGAGGGGTTTGTCTGCTGTGCATGTCTGTATGGCATACATACACTAACAACACTAACAAGTCTGTTGTGCACGTGCTTAGCACGAGGTGGGTGTGTTGAAAATTGCCTCTTAAAAGAAGGATGCATAGCATGCCTTCCTGTATAGCAGAATTTTCCGGAGTTAGAGTACACACATTGTCTCTCTAAGGAAAAAAAAAATTATAGTAACTATATATATGGCAGTATTTTGACGCTACAAATTTTAAACGTGTGTCGCTTATAATATCAAAATGTTTTTAAAATTAGCTAAATCAATTTTGGATTGACGTTTATGCTATGTATTATAACCTCTTACTATCAAATGAGGACCGTGTGTAGATTGACAAAAATGTAAAATAGGGAAGTCATGGAGATACTTTTTGGCTTTTAAACTTTAGGTGTACATATTTATTTGCTAATACAAATTTCTCATATTTTATCTGATCACAAAATAAACGCGCGACTACGACTTAAAAAAGAAGCTAGCGTCAACGTGTAACTCTTTTAGAAACTGTCGTCCAAAATACAAAACTTATTATCTGAAAGTTTTTCTTGTAATCTTAATTTTTTTTTTTTTTTTCCTTTTCTCGTTGGTGACCCTTTCGCTATTTCTAAGCAAGTATTTACAACAAGTCTTTTTGCTATTCCTGATCAATCAAGTACTTACCCCAAGTCAAAGGGGCATATACGTAATTAAAACAGTGGACCTAGCTGGCCAGTGGCCATAGTTATCACTTATCCCCACGGCAAACAGTACGTCCGGATACCATGCGCGTTAACCCCATCCTCCACATTTACCAAACTGCCACTCTTCCTCCCCCCTCCCTCTCCAACTCCCACTGCGCACCTTCGCGAAATTGACAGTAGTCTCATTCAAACAACACTCAGGCCAGGCAGGGGCAGAACAGTAATTCGCTCATCAATGCCTTCCTTCTTCAACCTTCCTCTTGCATCAGCGACGCACGAGTCACGAGCGAGAGAGACAAATAAGAAACGGGCTCATCCGTCAGGTGGGTGGTATGGGGTTTGTGCTCCACCGGCTACTGCCGGTCATCACTACCCCTCCGTACTAGGGCTCCCACTCGACACGTGTCCGCTGTGTCGATCGTTGTTTTGAGGTGACGGAACCTTAAGCTTCCCCCTAGCGACTGATGTGTTTGAGCGAGCGTTCTCGGCCGTCAGACACCATGTCCACCAGCCACCGGCCATTCACGTCGCTTCAATTCTCCACTGCCCAACTAGTCATTCATGTCCCCTTGTCAATTTTTGTTCTCGCATAAATTATTAATTATTCTGTAGTTTCGGATTATGATGTGTCCTGACATCTTTATTTATTTAATCACTTGAATCCGTGATACGTAACCATGTCAAATTTTAAACCAAATTTAGCTTACAAAACAAGAATATCATATATAATATTTTTTTTAGCTTACCAAATTCTCTTATCATAAGCTAAATTTCTAGCCAAATTAATAGTATTTTGGCCTAAGAAACACTCCCACCGTAAGATAAATCCTTAGGTAAAGCAATTTATTTTTATTTTATCATTTATTTGTTTAATTCAATAATTAATCATGAAAAAAAATTATATAAATATATTCGATACGAGACTCATATGAAAAATCTCCTCGAGATCGTCGCGATGGTATAAAATTTTGTTAGTAACAAATTTTAAATTTAGATGCTAGTGTAAATTAGAAAAACAAAATCTAAAGTTAAATAAAATAATAGCCTCCAGCAGTGGTTGATAAATTTAAACATTTAAATGAAAGTTATATTTTTCAATTCATTTTGAGAGTTTTGCTCTAGCAAAGTAACTATTAGAGAAACTTAGTTATTCATTGATAAATTCTCTCTTCTGAGTTGATAAATTTGTCAATTTTTCTTATCAATTTCTAAATCAATTTATTAACTTTTTAAGTATACTGCTGGAACTTTTTTATTTAAAAATTGATAAATCTATAATTTTTTTCAATTTATCAATGATGCTGGTGAGATTGCTCAAACTAAATTTTTTAGCTTAAGAATTATAATTTAACTTATGGTGGAAGTGACTATAAGCTAAATTAGCATATAATAAGAGATGATCTTATTATTAGAAATAGATTGAGATTTAAACTCCATACGTCAATCAAACTTAAACATGAGAATTCCACTGATACCAACTCAACCCAACTGTAGTGGAGGGTGTTTGTTTACCGGTGTTTAAAATAAAAGTCAGCGTGTGGGTGGCCCCGTTACTATAACCTGGTTGGTCTTATTTGAGCATAAATAGTGCGGCACGTGTGGATTTTGATACGGTCATTACGGTGGCAGGCCTTTGCTTGTTTGGTGAGTTGTGTGACCTAACCCGTCTATTTTTCTATACAATTCTGGGAAACGGGAGTGACTCTATTTCACACGTATATAAACTATTAGTGACAAATCACATTCACATTGTACTTGTACGAGCTCATATACAAGCTTAATCACATGATTAAAACTAAACAAAGTACCGAGTGTGCATAGAAGAAAAAAGAAAAGAAAAGGGGTTTTAATTGATTAAACAAAATAAAATGTGTAATAGTGTGCATAGAAGAAAAAAGAAAAGAAAAGGGGTTTTAATTGATTAAACAAAATAAAATGTGTAATATAATACATCGATCTTACCCGCTACTCAAGGTACGATCGGTTTGAGATGTGAGAAAAGAAAGTACAATCAAATCAAATCAAATTGAATCACTATAGTGATAAACAAGGATGTGAAAGCGAAATTATGATCTGATTTAACCTGAACAAAAGTGTTTGTGTGATGATTTGGGAAATATCATTCCAACAAAGTACCGAACGGACATAGATAGGTTTTTTATTTGACTAGAAAACTAATGATTAATGCATCCTTAACCGCTACTCAACGTAAATGATTTGTTTGAAAAGTGAGAAAAGAAAGTATCATCGAATCTAATTGAATCATTATAGTGATAAACAAGGACGAATGTGATAGTGATTTTTTTTTCCTTTCCTGTCAATTGTGATCGGATATAATTCATATAACTAGAACAAAAGGGTCTCTGTGATGATTTGGGAAATCTTATTCCGACAAGTTTCTATAAGTTCCAAATTTCAACAAGACCAAATAATCAAGCGTGCAACTAACTTGATTGGATTGGGAAATTTGAAATTTAGTGAAAGAACTGTTATCCCCAGTCAATCATGTTGTGCTTGAATCTGAAAGGGATACTATGATATTCACTCATCAAATCATTTTCGATTGAGGAATTTGAAGAACTTTAGAAGTAATGATTATGACATTTATCTTCAAAAAATGATTTCACTTAGAACACAATGTCAATCTTCTACTTTTGGCAGTGATTTTCTGATCGCAAATTAACCAAATAATCTATAAAATTATTTCATAACGTAACGTAATTATTATCAAAGAGAGAGCAGATCTTCTCTCGATCGTTTTTAGGTTTAATCTGTAAATAGTGAACTTTTGAAACTGTGAGTTCTTACTGTACGGCATTCTTTTATCCAAGCAGTGAATATCTTTTGAGGATATATAACCGATCGAATTCGAAAGCAGATCTTGTCAAGGAAACGATCGACCTATCAAATCGATCACCATGCCATGATCGATATGAGAGCTACGAGTTTGAGAGAGTTTGAGTGTTTGACTAACTCAGCTAGCTATTGACCGATCGAACAGAGCGAGGGAGATTGAAATAGTGAACATCCCCAGGTGATGATCATGGAAGCTGCTGCGCCTAGCCTGATCATGCATGCATACACATTACATATTAGCTAAACAGTAAAACGCTGCGTCCCATATTATCACCCTCTGTGCAAACAAAGGCTGTTGCAACAAGCCCTATTGTACGTGCACGTAGGATCGATCACTTCGCTTTAACGGGACGATACCTGGTCAGAGCAACGTGGTGTCAGCCAGTGGGGCCGGCGGGGGTAGACAATATGGGAGGTGGAGAGGTGGCCGGCCAGTTGTGGTTGAAGCTGAAGCTGAGGCTGAGGAAGAGGGGGGTCTGCCTGCGCCTGAAGGCTGAGGCTGAGAGTAATTGCATGCATGCGCTAAGAGACAAGAGGCTAGGCTTGTCCGGCCGGCCCCCTCTGTCCTCTGCCTCTGTGTGTGTGTGCGTTTGGTTTCTGCGGTAGTATTACAGTGTTTGTTGAGCAATTGCGTGCAGAGGGTTCAATATTTCAACTTTATATGTACCATCAAAGACCCATTCTGTCTCTGCTCGTCACTTTCCGCCATGTTGTCCATGTTTCTCAGCTCCTTTTCATTGTCTATGGGCTATGGCAATTAGAAAAGTTTCCGTGACGAAGAATTTTGTTTGATAATTGATCAATTAGTAGTAGAAAAAGAATGTACATGCAAATGTGTTGGTATAAATAGTTGGAAGAGGAGGAGGTTGAGGCTTTGAGCATATTATGAATCGTTCTGTAGCTATGAGATGAGATTTTAGGGTTGATGTGTTGTCTAATTGATACCACCTACGTCATTTATTGGTAATTACCGTAATTACATATGTTTTCAAAGTAAGAGATGTAAGGTAGAGCAGCGGCAAAATCTTCATACCGTTTGTAACTTTTTCCGAATGGATGAAAGTCATTTAATTAAAAGTAGATAGAAGACGTAAGATAGAGAGCAGTGATCGAATCTTAATTCGTACCATTAATTTTACTCTAATGTAATTGACCTACTAACATAATGAACTTAATTTGCTTCGAACTGTCCAATATAACAAACAAAAATGTTTGACACTATAAGTGCCACACACATGGTAGTCAAATGTAACCAACCATGCTACAATAGGAAGTGACTCTATTATTGGCATCAGTCTATTATAATTTAACCCCGTTTGACGAGTAACGATTATAGAAGAGACCAGCTAGGGTTGCGACATGAAATCGAACATCTCCAACATAACAACCAAAAACATTTTAATTGGCTAGACACCTTAATAAACATACATGTGTGTGTGTGTATAAGTAGGTAGG
Source organism: Fragaria nilgerrensis (assembly GCA_010134655.1). Taxonomy (NCBI): domain Eukaryota; kingdom Viridiplantae; phylum Streptophyta; class Magnoliopsida; order Rosales; family Rosaceae; genus Fragaria; species Fragaria nilgerrensis. The sequence goes on from CM020977.1 coordinate 10,435,866, forward strand.
CTAGCTCAAGGCTCAAGTAGTGTCGTTGAGATATCAGAATCACAATAAAACACAATACGAACAATTTATCATATAAGTTGTGTTCTAAGGTGTCTGAGATCTCCTTGCAGTGTAGGCCGGTGAGCCGGGCGAGGGGATATATTTCAGTTTCCTGGCCGGAATCCGGCGGTAAGAGCTAGGTTGACATGTAAGAGATGACAGAGCCCTGGCCTAGTGTGGTCATCGATCATACTATCATAGAACTTATTATGACCATGCTAGCTAGTTTGAAGTTGATATGAAATACTATGGTACTACGGGAATATGAAATGAATGGATAGCTACAAACTTATGGAGTACACTCTAGTGTAGATTAGGTGGCGATCGAGTTACACCATCGTATTTTGTTGCTCTTAAATTATTAGAAGGTGAGGTACAAGTTTGTATGTGTTGCGTACACATTTCATTAGTAGCGACGGGTCCATGAAATAAACTCAATCGGGGTCCCTTTCCTTGAATTTCCAACAGTAAAAAATATTACGGAGCATCAGATTTTTTGGATTCAACGTAAGTTGTTCGTATATACTAAGGCTAATAATCCAACAATAATGGGATTAAAGTAGGCAAAAATTTTATCTTCAAGTAGATTATGTCATTATGCAAATATGCAATGACATCGACAAATCGAGATGACAATGATGCTATTTCTCCATCTCAATTATATACCACGTAGATATCTTGAGCAATCAGCTATACATCGTAGCTACGAAACACACAAATCAAAATAAATTTTTTTTTTCTTTTCATGAAGGAAAGCCATAAAGGCTATTTTCATTACTCAAGTCAGAATGACAACGGATGCATACATTCCCCACCGGATCGAGGGCAGGTTTAGGACTTGACATGCTATAGCACCATTCATTATACATTCAGTGATCATTTAATTCTAAAGAAAAGAAAAGAAATGAATTTAATCAAGCTATGAAACACATTATAGTAATTATAGGCACACGACTTACACAATTGACACAAGTGCTTAGATTCCTATAAAAAGAAATTACTGTAAATAGATAAACGAAACACTTACGAATGTGATCCATTTGTTGGTAAAACTATATATATAAATAGCAAATTTATATGATTATGGAATTGGGAAGTGATATTAGCTAATTTCTCTAAAATAGTTCACAAATTTCTTGAAGCAGTACGATCAATCACGCGATCGGTAACTACTATTGCAGCATAACAAGATTGAAAAATCGAAAATTTTGTAGGCTGAATTGCCTAATATATATATGTGATGCATGAATGAATTCATTTTGGAACAAATATCACATCATACAATTGATGATTTATACGTACACTCTACTGCATGATATAAAGAGTATACGTTGCTTGAGAGTGTAATTAACATGACTAAGTTAGCTGAATTTCGAATCTTTCTCAATTTGTTCTTATAGTTTACAAAGTAGGTTTACAAAACGTATGATCAACTCCAAAATCCAAGTGCTAGCTATAATATGCACGAGTGAAATATAGGAATCCCGTCAATCCATCATTGCGGCTAAGCTTACTAGCTTCTTCTTCACTTTGCAGTTTCTATATTCTGTAAATGCACGACTCCATTTGCCATGGTTTTGCAAACTAAAATCAAAAGAAGCAAATTGACTTAGACTCTACGGTTTGGAAAGGCATAGAAAATTACTCCAATCTGGATTAGACCACCTGAATATATATTCAAATATTGATAATCATCCTCACAGATCGACTCATCGATCACAGTAGTATTAAAATTAGGGCAACATGGACTTTGTTGGATTTCCAGGTCACCCCAGCATGCATATCAACCATTTTGTCGATGATCTATCTTCTTTATTCTTCTTCTTTTTCTCGATCTTCTTGTTTTCCCCGTTTAAATCCATTTTGCTGCTTGACTTTGTACTATAAGTGTTTGATGAACGTGCATGGATTTGACATGGAATGCCAACCAAATTATTAAAGCTTTCTCTTGTTGAATGAATTCAACGACCTGGAAAGGGATGAGATTCATATGCTATGATCGTGTTCAGCAAATCAAAGCTACTTTTTCTTCTGTTGGTTAATGATTTTCCAAGTTATGTCTGCTTCCCTTTCCCATGTAAGAATGACCAGATTAAAAGGGGTCCGTCGGCAAAGATGTGAACATGAACTTTGCTTCTTCATATACAAGTATTTCCTATTTTCATTTGTCTAAGGTCGATCTAAGCGTATGCGTCAGTCAGTGTGTAATGCATGTTTGTATGAAATATACTCGATAATTAAACTAGTTATACATGCGCATGTGAGACATGCTCAAGTGACCGAGGCTCATAGGCCCAATCCAAACCAAAATTAATGTATAATCGGTTAAAAATAAAACGGGTTGAACTCATACGATTAAAACACATTTTAATCATAAAGCAAAACACAAGTTTGTTTGTTTGAAGAGTTAGATCGTGTTTTATGTCCCTCCGCAAAGCGACTTGTTAAAAGTAAGTAATTTCAAGTAATAATCTTATTTATCCGATTTAAAAAGGTTATTAAAATTCAACCTCATTATACCACATGAACCTGACAATCTGACACGACTGAACAACAAAACCTAAGTACAACATGACAATAACACCAATTGTTGTTCCGATGCATCTTTCTCATCCTTCATGAAAACGTCTTCATCGTAACAATTATTACTCAAATAATCTTTTATCGTGTTTTTAAGACTAAAAAGACGGTCGTTATATTCATTATCTAAATTTTAAAAACAAAACAAATGTGATCCAAAGGACTTAAAACCCAAAATAGGCCCAAAAGCCCTTAAACCCCTCACTCAACCCTCACACAAAACCCTCGTCGATCAACCCAACACTTTCCAGCAACAGCCAAAAATGGCCAGGTGGTGGCGCTCAGCCGGCGGAGGCCTCCGCTCGCTTCTCTCCTCCCCACACCCCTCTCTCCAATCCCAATCCTCTCTCTACCACACCATCCAAGCCATCCCCAGAGAGTTCACCGGAAACCGAATCTCCGCCAAAGACAGAGCCCAGGGTCGAATCCCCGCCGTCGTCTTCGCCCAGCCGCCGCCGGAGAACAGCCCCAAGCCCACCGGCCGATCCATCGCCAGAAAACACTTGCTGACGACTGAAAGAAAGCAGATTCAGGCCATTCTCAACTCCGTCGAGCTCCCCTATTTCTGCTCCACCACATTTCCGCTCCAGATCCGGGCCGGTTCCGGGTCCTCGGTTCTGCTTGAATCCGGGAAAGTCCTACCCGTCAAGGCAAGTTTCACATATTCATTCCATTTTTTTTGTTCATATGTAATAATGAAGTTTTTGTTTGGTTTTTAATTTTGGATTTGTGGAAATTGTGGAAATTGTGGAATGTGTAGATTCATAGAGATGAGGAGAGTGGGAAGATACTCAACTTGGTGTTTGTTTGGGCCGATGATGGCTCCGAGTTGAAGGTGGATGTTCCGGTTACTTTCAAAGGTGAAGATGTATGCCCTGGTCTTAAAAAAGGTAATTTATTTTACTACATAATTGTTAGATATAATGTTGATCAATAGTTAGAGTAATAATGATGATCACTCTTGCATGTACATTTTGGAGTTTGATTGTTAGGAGATAGGTTGCATATTGGGGGCATGAAGTGATATTTAGTCTCTGTGTATGTTGAACTGTTGACAGTAAGATTGTTATTGTGTTCGAAGTGTTCGTGCTTACTGCTTAGAAGATTATCATTGTTTGAGTTCCTAAGGTGTAGTGTATCAGAGCATTAGTGGTGAGAAATAGAGAGAAATAGTGAAGAGATGGATGTAGAAATTTGGAAGAATAGGCAAGAAAAGGGGAATAGATGAATAGGATTTGAGGAGAAACTAAGAGTATTTAGCTGATGCTGTATTTGGGTAATCAAGTGTACATCTAGTGGAATACAATGGATGATTTGGTGTTTTGGGACTCAACTATAAAATTTACAAAATTAACCTGCTAAACCCCTGTGCAAGTAACTATGCTAAGAAAGTCAAGATCAAGACTCAAGACAAAAATAAAGAGAATTCATCAAGATGTGAGGATTGATAAACATACAGGGCTGGAATATAATTTGAATCCTCTTGTTAAACACATCATGTTGATACTGCCTTTAGTTCTTCATACGGCTTTGTGTAAGCGGTTTATAATTGGTCGCTAAAGCTTATATGTATTCGGCCCATGTCTTAAGCATACAGTCATTTAAAGTTTATTGCTTGTCAGTTATGACTGTATGCAACATGTATACTGATTATGACTTGTTTATGCCAAAACAGGCGGTCATCTGAACAAAATTAGAACAAGTCTAAAGTACCTTTGCCCTGCCGAACACATTCCTCCCAAAATTGAGGTGGATATCAGCAATCTAGATGTAGGAGATAGGTTTGCCTTCCTGATGTTAAGGTTCATCCATCCCTGAAGCTTCTAAGCAAGAACAATGTTATACCCATATGTAAGATAGTTGCAACGAAGTTGGAAACCCCAGAACCGGCAGGAGTTTAGGCACCAAAGCACAATCTTGAAAGCTTTGTAACCATATTTGGTAGCAAGAATTACAAAGAGAAGTTCAAGAATAAGCCTTGATCTCACTAGGCTACTGATTGTGGTGGTGCAATGGGATTCGCACCTAGGAGAAAGTTTGACATTGTTGTTTAGATCATAAATTCTTAATCAGACACAAGCTGGGTCCTTTTGTAGCACTTTGAATAGAATCATTTCCTTGTTATATTGTCTGCTTTCTTTGCTTGAGTGCTTGTCAAAAGTTTAAAATAGCATACACAAGCAATGTTAAATTTGTTTCGCTCGTGTTTCTGCCTCTATTGTTTCACAGTGAATCTGTTGTTTCGTGTTGCCATCAAATTATTATGATTTTGGTTACAGTGTTTCCATCAAATTCTGTAGTGTTTGGAAATGCTTATAGCCGGAGCATTTTCTTCTGGCAAATTTGAGCTTAGGCTGGTAGTCCTATTATTCATGTTTGATGATGTAAATCAGATAATCTTTTATGATACAATTATGTTTATGAAACTAAAATAGTTAAAAATTTAAGAGAAATTTACTACTACTCACCTTCCATAGCAAACCAAGTCAACACTTCTATAAAGAAAGTAGTTTATTTGTTATAATTGATAATGAAAAATTATGTTCATTCCATTCTCTAAATATCTTGAATTATTTGTTAGAATTGAAATTTGTTTAGGCCTTATGGTTGAAGTCGACATCTGTTTAGTCCTTGTGGTTTTATTTTAATTTGAATAGTCTTTAAAGTCACAATTTTTCATTCAAATAGTCCTTATGGTTTTATTTTAATCTAAATAGTCCTTAAAGTCATGATTTTTCATCCAAATAGTCATTCCGACAATTTTCTCAGTTAAAGGTCATAAGGACTATTTGGATGAAAAATCATGACTTTAAGGACTATTCAGATTAAAATAAAACCATAAGGACTATTTGGATGAAAAATCGTGACTTTAAAGACTATTCAGATTAAAACAAAACTATAAGGACTAAACAAATGTCGACTTCAAATCACAATGACTATACAATATTTTACCCTATTTGTTATAATTGATAATCAGTTCAGTTGTGTCTCCATCAATATACATTATTTGGTTGTTAGCCTAAGACTTTCAGCGCAGAAAAATCAACAGAAATGAAAGCCTATGAATCTATGATGGCTTTGAAGAAACATCTCTCATGAGGCTTCACAACAATGTGCTCAAAGACTCTCAGTGTCAAGCCGTGGAGAAAAATCTAGCTGATTAATCTTAAAGCATCATCGCAACGACGTTACAGGTCCTAATCCTTCCATCAAAAGCCTTCTGTCAATGTTTCCACCAATCTTAATACATTTCGCATTGCATGATTACGCTGTATCAGTGCCTGTAACACTCAGATTAGCCCTTCGATTACATTGATCACCATCGCAAAAATCCCGTCTGTATCTGTCGAGTCACAACAACTAACCTTCATCTTGAGTAACTAACTTCTTTATCATGTAGGATAGGCCTCATCATTTGGCCTTTCGACCCTAGCCCGCCCTACCCTCTAGGGCCGAAGCCCTACCCGGCCCTAGCTTTTCTCAAATAGGGTAGGGTAAGGGTTGAGCAAATGAAACCCGGCCCTACCCTACAGCCCTACCCTATTCGGCCCTTTAGGGCCAAGTCCGGCCTGGCCCTAAAAGCCCGCCCTTTAGGCCCTAATAATTATATATTTTTTCTATTGTTTTTAATATGTCTCTTATTTTTTAGATCAATACAATTAATCTTCTTTCTTGTAATTGGTTTTGTAAGCTTTATTTCTTGATTTCTTTTTGGTTTGTTAAACAACGATTGAATTTTGATGATTTAGAGAGTTCATGATATATAAATATAACCATTTAGATTAATATTTATTGATACATGTTCTAAATTAAGTATAATGTATACGCATGTATTTTAAATAGAGAAATTTTAAATACACACCCCTAATCTCTTAATACACACCCCTATTATTTTATGTTTCTATTAAGATTTTATAAGTAAGCTAAATGACCAAAACATACATCTATTATTAAAAATAAATAAATATCACGCTAGAAGTGTTATTCTCAACGTTTTCTACCCTAAAATCATCGAAAACACGTATTCTCCCTTAACCCCAATTCTTCTCCACAGTTCATTTGGGTTGTCTTTTTTTTTTTTGTTATTCGTATCAGCTTTAGTTTGATCTTACAGATCATATTGTCAAGTACTGCATTTTTATCAGCATTAGTTTGATCTTGCAGATCATATTGTCAAGTACCGCATCTTTATCATGACATGTTTTATCGAATAACTAGCTATCTATGTTTAATAGTTACTGTACTTCTACAGTTGTACTAGTTTGTGAATTTTGAAAACTTGTATTGGTGATTTGAAGTTGAGATATAACAATAATCATTTGATTATAAATTGAACGATGATAACCAAAAATTTCTAACAAAAATTAAACGAAATAATATGTAAAAAGAGGTACCAAATAGTAAATATATATTAATTATATTAAATAACAGAATATTTCATAAATTAAGGTCATTTTAGACAGTTTGAGATGTGTATTAAGTATAATACTGAAATAAACAACTTGATAAGTGGTGTATTAAGTAAAGGATGTGTATTAAGATATTAGGGATGTGTATTTAAAATTTCTCTTTTAAATATGACTAAAAAATAGAGTGTAATACATATAAGTGATATAATTCTTGAGAAAATTTTGAGAAAAAAAAAATTAAAACTAGCCCATTTCGGCCATATTTAAAAGGCTGGTCCTACCATGCCCTTTTAGTCATGACAAAATGGGCTTTTAGGGCGGATAAAGGTTTACATTTTTAAACCTCGGCCCTACCGTACCCGGCCCTATCTTGCAAATTTTAAGTCCTAAAATTTAGGGTAGCCCCTAGCCCGGCCCATGACGAGGCCTAATGCAGGGTAATGCTGTAACGGAAATAACGGACGTAACAAAGAAATGGGAAACGATTTGCAAAGAAAACCCAAGACACGTTAAGATGGTAGCGAACTTGACTTGGAAATGAAGAGAAGAGATATTGACCTCTCAATTTGTATGAAGACAACACCAGCTTCCCGATCGGCGTGGGAATAATAAGAACTAGACGTTTGCAGCAAACCCCGTTTTTCTCTCTCTCAGAAAAACCAAACCAAACCAGAACACACGATGACACCGTCTCACGCCGTCGTCGTCATGGCCTTGTCCTCCGGAGAAGATCCACGCTAACATGGACAATGGATCTTCTTCTCCAGGACCTCATCATCGTCGAATCTTACATGATTACATTTTTGTCCTCCTCCTCTTCCTCATGCTAGACTCCACCATGCGTTGGTTTGCTTCATCGTCATCATCGTCTGCTCCCTCGCCGAAGAAGAAGGGGAGGGAGGAGGGCGGGTGGCTTTTCCGGTCGAGGAGGAAGATTGCGCAGCAGCAGAGGAAGCTGCTTAATGTGGGGAGAGACTTTGAAGGTGCAGTAAGCAAATGCCCCAGCGCGCTCGGGTCAGAAGCCGCGCTGGGGAGTCCGCAGCCTCTTCCTTTGCCGGAAGAGGCCAACCGCCGAGGGAGGAGGTGTTCTCGCTGCAGCTCATGGGACATGAGAACTGCATACCTTTCCCGGCTCCCTGGTAATGGAGAAAAACTTTTCTTATTTGCTCATTTAAAAAAATAAATAAATTGTTCAATGAAAATATCATCTTGGTTGTTTGGAGGAACAAATTATAAAAATGACATGGAGATTGTTATATATACAAGCACCAAGATATTCATATTGATGTCATTGCATAGTTTGTTGCAGATTTTTAGCTTATTTAGAAAGTTTCTTGATTTGTATGTATGCTGATGCCTTATGTTATGAGTTTGGTGTTGGAAATGTGTTTCAGTGTGTTTTCTTGCCAAGACACTCTAAAGAATAACAATCAAGTACGTGAAACAGTGTCGTCTAGGAAGAGTAATCAAGATCGAAATCGTTTACAGATCAATGAACATGATCTCAGGCTCGATTTTCCTGTTAGAAGTGCACCTACTAGTCCGTGCGCAAGTCCTAGATTCAGCCCACGCAGAACTCCTGGTGATTTGGGGACTCCTTCGAGAAATCAAGGCTGGTCTGCACCGGAGATGAATAGTAATGATATGACTCAACCTCCCTCTGCCTTCTTAGATGTATTTAGTAATGAAAGTTCCCCTATAAACAGTCCCACCGGTAGAAGTCCCCTTCGACAACCACAAGGATCATCACCACTGCATCCCCTGTTATCTGTAACCTCTGAAGTTCATCCATTGCCTCTGCCTCCTGGAGCAAGTCTTCCTTCACCTAGTGTACCACCATCACCAAGCCTACTATCACCACAACCTGCAGTCACACCTAAGCAAGAGTCCCAGCCGATTAAAGGGCAATGGCAAAAGGGAAAGCTTATTGGTCGTGGCACGTTTGGCAGTGTTTATGTTGCTACCAATAGGTAGATAAAGTTCCTTGTACAGGTGATTGTAGCTTTTCTTTACTAGTGGAAAATGCTGATGAAGTGTTTGTTTTGTATCAGAAAAACTGGAGCTTTATGTGCAATGAAGGAAGTTGAACTACTTCCTGATGACCCGAAATCAGCAGAGTGTATAAAGCAGCTACAGCAGGTTATTATCCAATATCTTTCACATTTTTATAGGCATGTAGTTGTATGAATGCTTTCAATTTCTTGCTATTCTCAACTTCTGAGTTGTTTTTGCAAATTGTTTATTGGACTAGAAATATTGGTTTCTATGCTAGTAACTATTTCAGAAATAGGATGAAGACACTGGATGAATTTTATACATTGATTATATTAAAGGATGTATTCTGCTACGTTGTCACTCATTCCGTCTTTTTATCAGGAAATCAAAGTCCTCAGCCAGCTCAAGCATCCTAATATTGTTCAGTACTATGGAAGTGAAATTGTGAGTAATGTCTGCTTTTATGTTTTAGCATCCAGGCTCATGTTCTTTCATTGGACTATGCCTGAAACAAAGCACAAATACTTTCATGTACGTGCAGGTTGAAGATCGTTTTTTTATTTATCTGGAGTATGTTCATCCTGGTTCTATTAACAAATATGTTCATGAACATTATGATGGAGCTATGACAGAAGCTGTTGTTCGCAGTTTTACTCGCCATATACTCTCTGGGTTGGCTTACTTGCACAGCAAAAAAACAATACACAGGTTCTTTCAGCATAAACATAAAATTTTTCTAGCATAATTGGAACCTGAGAATAGACTTGGTCTTGCTGTAGCACTAAGAATGAGACCTACACCCAGTTTCTGTCATTTTATGAAATGAGCAAGATTTGTTTTCATGGTCTATTTTAATGCATAATATTTCTGTTTCTTTTGATAGGGACATCAAAGGGGCTAATTTGCTTGTGGATTCATTTGGGGTTGTCAAGCTAGCTGACTTTGGAATGGCAAAACATGTGAGTTCTGGTTCTTTCTTTACCCATTTCCTCAATTCTCATTGACCACACCTCTTTTTCTCCTTGACATGTTATCAAGTGGATGTCTCTTTGCATTATGCCATTATATTACTTCCAGGATATATTATTTACTCTGATCTTGCACTTACACAGTTTCCGTTACTTGTTGTGTAGCTTTCAGGACATGTAGGGAATCTTTCTCTAAAGGGAAGTCCATACTGGATGGCTCCAGAGGTAACCTTTTCTAATCAATATGTTATGTCTAGAGGACTCTCCGGCCTATGCTTTCTGATACTGAAACAGTTTCCATCCTACAGCTGATGCAATCTGAGATGAATAAAGATAACAGCTCTGATTTGGCTCTTGCTGTTGATATATGGAGTTTGGGTTGTACTATTATCGAAATGTTCACAGGAAAACCTCCGTGGAGTCAGTATGAAGGGGTAAGCACATAATTTATTTCTATTGAGCCGTGAAACTTTTCTTCTTGTGCTTGAAACGGGAATAGTGAATTGTTTGCATCCAAAGTCTAAGTTCTTGTGAAGCAGTTAAAGCATTTTAATGTGTCTTGTGAGATGCAAATGCTGGATCTGACTTTACTGAATCCTTTAAGGTTTGGCATCTTGATTATTCCGAATGCTAAACTCTTGCATGTTAATGCAGGCTGCAGCCATGTTTAAAGTCATTAAGGATACTCCACCAATTCCAGAAACATTGTCGCCTGAGGGTAAGGATTTTCTTAGGTGCTGCTTCCAAAGAAATCCTGCTGAGAGGTCAACTGCTGCAATGCTATTAGACCATCGATTTGTAAAAAGCTCCCAGCCGCAGGAAGTCCCATCTACAACCTACGCCTCTAATGGGATGAATCTCATGGTAACTATAAAGAGCCTTAACACCCCACTAGTCTAGTTAAATTGTAGTCATTGGTCAAGAATTAAATTTGTAGTTATTTGTTTTATCGTACTGTGTTATGTTGACAGGAAAGACCCCAGACTCCAACTGAACTTGAAAGAAGACTTGATAGTTCAGTGATGATTCCCAACATCGGCATGCAATTGACTACGGGAAAGGCAGCTCTCTGAGTGGTAAGGTCTGCACTCTGTATACTCCATTTGCATACTCGGTCCACAGATGAGTGCTTTCCGCATTTGGTGATTGCCAAGCCTTACATTCTGCTGGATCCAGCTTCTTGCAAAATCATCTCTTCGGTAACAATCTCATTCTGAAACTTCCGGTAACAACAATGGCCAGCCCCATGCTCTTCCTCTCATCCTGCATTTAAGGCCTGTCATGGAATATATCATCTAGCTTGGCTTGCGATCAAAACACCACCCCCTTCTTTAATCTCTGCATGAGTTGTTCAAACTTCAAACCATGGTACTTTAACGACCTTGTATAAATGGAATGTATTGTAGCTACGTTTCTGTCCGCAGGGTATAATGAGAAAGCGGCTTCTGAATTGTAGGCTCAACTGATAATCGATGTTCTGGTAGGTGAGTTGCAGCCATAGTGTAACTGTATTAGGTTCTTTCCCTCGTCGTTAGAGCAGTACTTTTTGTTTACCATGTACCTTTAGAGCTTCAGCAGAACTAGTCTTTTGACATGGCCTTCTGAAGGTATTATAATGCTTTCACCTCACTCCTTGTACCTTTGTAACTGATCAATATACCTTTTTGTTCATATGCCAAATCAGTTGAATACAGAACGAGCCACATTGAGTTCTGTAACTTGACCAACTTGTGTTATTCAATAATAGCCAAAATATGCAAGAGACATGGACCAAATCGCGGCCACACAAAAGTCAGAAAAACACATAGCACATCTGATTTTTTTTTTTTTTTTTCATTATTCCGATTACTACTATCTGGAATCGATAAGCATGAATTGGAGTGAATAGAATCGATGCAAGTACCTTCGGAGAAAACGAGCTGGTGTCCGGCCGAGTCTGTTCTTTGAATGTGGTATGGTGTTTGAAGGTCCAAAGGTCTAGTTTCCTACTTTCCTTCATCCCTCTAGTCCTGTAGAATTTGGTAAAATGTTGCTCTTCTTTGAACCTAGCTCTTTTGATCTGCCTATCTAGTATTAACATGGTACGAGTTTCCTCTTTCTCTGTTGCGGCCGCCAACATGAAGTTCAACATCGCCAACCCCACCACCGGTTGCCAGAAGAAGCTGGAAATCGATGACGACCACAAACTGCGTGCCTTTTTTGACAAGAGGATCTCCCAGGAAGTGAGCGGAGATGCCCTCGGAGAGGAATTTAAGGGGTATGTCTTTAAGATTATGGGAGGGTGTGACAAGCAAGGGTTCCCAATGAAGCAGGGAGTGTTGACTCCTGGTCGCGTTCGCCTCTTGCTGCACCGAGGAACCCCTTGCTTCCGTGGTCACGGAAGGAGGAACGGAGAGAGGAGAAGGAAGTCTGTCCGTGGGTGCATTGTCAGCCCGGATCTCTCAGTTCTGAACTTGGTTATTGTGAAGAAGGGTGACAATGATCTTCCTGGTTTGACCGACACTGAGAAGCCTAGGATGAGAGGTCCAAAGAGGGCATCTAAGATCCGAAAGCTCTTCAATCTCTCAAAGGAGGATGATGTCCGAAAGTATGTGAACACATACCGTAGGTCATTCACATCAAAGACCGGCAAGAAGGTGAGCAAGGCTCCTAAGATTCAGAGGTTGGTCACTCCTTTGACCCTTCAAAGGAAGCGTGCAAGAATTGCAGACAAGAAGAAGAGGGTTGTGAAAGCCAAGTCTGAGGCTGCCGAGTACCAGAAACTCCTTGCCTCAAGATTGAAGGAACAAAGAGAACGAAGGAGTGAGAGCTTGGCCAAGAAAAGGTCTAGGCTGTCTGCAGCCACAAAGCCCTCTGTCACTGCTTAGAACTATATGCTCAAGTCATTAAGTTTTGGTTTAAAAGATGGATGTTACTACATTTCATTTGCGTCTTCTGTTGTTGACTGCTCAAGTTACTTTCCTTTAATGCAGCAAAGTTTATTGGAAAAAAAAAAAAAAAAAAAAAAAAAAAAAAAAAACATGGTACGAGTTTCGTGCGACACATTCTGCACATCATATAAATCTCTTATCTGTTTCTTAAAGTCTTATGTATCAATGCAAATGGAAGCCTTGTTTACAACTTCTAATAATCCAAAGCTTCCGGGGACATTGTCATCAGAGGGCAAGAATTTCATAGAATGTTGCCTGCGAATAAATCCTGCAGATAGGCCTACTGCTGCCATGTTATTAGAGCATCCATTCTTAACAAGTTCATCTAGCTAGGGGATGAATTCCATCTTTGGTAAACAGAATTGCCTTTGTTTGAGAAATTGGCGATAGCCCAGATTGGTTTGTGGATATGGCTAGAGTCACTCCTAATCACTCCCAAAACAACTCCAGTTGCATCAGCAAATAATTCAGTTTGCTTAAAATTGTGATCGGTTCATTTTTTGGTGGAGGTGGGAGCAGTTTATTGGTTATATCCAAAAATGATTGAATGGAAAATGATTGAAAGGAAATTCCCTCTTTTTTTTTTTCTTTTTTCTTTTTAAATACATACCCTTAATCTCTTAATACACACCTCTTACTTAATATACTACCTATCTAGTTTTTCATTTCAATATTATACTAAATACACATCCCAAATTGTCTAAAATACCCTCAATATCTAAAACTAATAATAATATGTTATTTAGTATAATTATTATATATTTACTATTTCACAACTCTCTTTACATATTCTCTTTTATTTTCTGTTAGATTTTTTTGATCGGGTTAGAAATTTTTTCTTGATATTTTTCAATTTATAATCAAAAGAGTAGTATTATATTCAAACTCCAAATCTCCAAATCTCCAATATGACATCAATCGGCTAGAATTTGAAGAAAAAAAAATATTGAGCATACATAATTTTTTCAAAGTTAAGAAACTAATAGAAGTACAATAGCATAAAACTAGTTTTTAGTCTGCAAGATAAAAACTAAAGTTGATAAAAAAAAAAAACCAAATAAATCGGTAAATATTATATGTGATTACGACAGTAGTCGAATTTCAGGTGATAAATTTTAGAGAAAAAGTTTTTATAAATTTTCTTTTGATGCGTAGTAATAGTAGAGAAAAGTTAGGTTTTAGGGAAAATGAAGTTTCCTCCCCCCCCAATAATTGATGGATGTTTTTGTAATTCAACATACCTATAAAATCTGATGTGAAATATAAAATAATAAGGGTGTGTATTAAGAGATTAGAGGTGTGTATTTAAAATTTCTCTTTTCTTTTTCAATTTTAATATAACTTTTACTAGCATTCCTGCACGCGCTATGCCCGTACAAAAAGGCCGCGCTCGCACGTGTGATTATTTGTTTTTCGTGAAATACGTGACTATATATACATGTGATGTATAATTGGACTTGCTGTGATTAATTAAATTATTACTCCCGGGTAGAAATCTAAAGCAATTAGAATCAGCAATTTGTACCTATAATATATGCAAAAACCCTCACTCTTAATTAAGTATCAACTAAAGGCCACGAGAACAACATTAGAACCAAAATTGAGGACCCAAAATATGAGCAAAAGGCCTTCAATAGTAATATTGATGCGAAGGATGTAACATTGTAATTGTTTAATAGAAAAGAATTGTCACATCCCGATCCTTAAATTTTTACCTTATTTACAAGCTTGGTTATAATAAGAATTTTACCGTCTCCGTTATTGAGGTTATAGTTTAATTGGTCCCTAGAGGGGTTTCGGGGACGGTTATGTTCGGAGGATCATTTGTAGGAGAAAATGTGACGACGGTAAAAATGGTAAATTTTAGCTAGTAAAATGTAATTTTTTAATAGAGTATTTTATTTTGGGGTGTTAAATTGGTGGAGTTGGTATTTTTTTTTGTGTTGAGCGGGTTGGTGAGTGAGGCCCAAACCCCATTTTTATTTCCTCTTTTTCTTCTCTTCTTCTCCCCTCTTTCTTTTCTCTCTCTTCCTCCCGAGCTCTCTCTCCCCGGCGAAACTTTCCTCCGCCTGTCCGCCGCCGTCCGGCCAAGCCAGGCCGTCGCACCGGTCCCGTTCGGAGCCCCGCCGCCTCCTCTCTCTTCCCGGCCTAGTGTCCCCGCCGGTAACGCCGCCGTGAAGGAGTTCTTCCCCCCGAAAGCGGCGACTGCCGTGGTGGTTTCTTCGCCGGAACTCCCTCCTCCGGCCACCAAAGCCGACGATCCTTGGCTCGTTTTGTAGCCCTCCTCCCGTGCAGCAACCCCTCCAAAGGGCTCACTCCCTCTTGAGCTAGGTATGAAGAAATTCGAGGAGGAAATTCTAGGGCTTTTAGGATGTTTTTGTTCGATTGGCATAGCTAGGCTTGGATTTTGGGTTTGAGCTAGTTAGGAAAGTTGTAGAGTTTGTTGAGAAGATTATTCTGTCAAAATTTGGTAGGATTTGAAGGTCGCCGGAATCGGCTTCCGGCTGCCGTTGCCGGCGGAGCCGGCGTCGCCACTGTTTTGGAGTTTTGGATAGTTTTAAGTGTGGAATAATTAGAGGAGTTTAATTAAATGAATTGTGGAATTTTTGGATGAGATTTGGATAAGTTTGTGAATTTCCAAAGTTTGATATTTTTTGCGGTTGAATAATGTAAAATCCAGCCGTAGGATTTAAGTCAATTTCTGGGAAAGGTTGTATTTACGGCTGCCAAGTATAGTGTTAAAGTTTGGGTCGTTTCGATTTAAGAATATCGAAATTAGGCAATGATGAGCGTGTTTATGGCTCTCAGTTATTTTGCCTATTTTGAATAAATATTAGATTTTTAGTTGGGAAATTAATTATGTATTTGGAACAGGACGTGAGGAGACTCAAATTGAAGAGATCTCGGATCGACGTCAGGCTTAAGCCTAAAGTGTGAGTGGACTTTTGTTTTAATTGAAAAGCATGCGATGAATGATTTTGTTGATCATTTAGTTCTTTTGATGAGACTTATTGATTTCTCGGCTATTTGATAATTTTTCCTCCTTTGGAGAGATCCCGAAAATGAGATTTTCGGTGGATATGTATTTTGGATGTTTATGAGTATAGTATGTATATAAATAAATGCTAGCTAGCTATACGTGCTTTTCCACCATACTGAGGTAAAATTCAATTATGGTGCGACGTGAGCGTTAGACGCAATCGTCGTAGCCCTATATAAATATAATAATTTATATAAGGGATATGCGCGTATATATATATACACCCGTCTTTTCGGTCATAATGAGGAAAAATACCATTATGGCGCAACGTGAGCGTTAGACGCCAGCGTTGTAGCCTTGTATGAACTTCTATTTTTCTAAATTATTCTTAGGATTCATACAAGGAGTCTGACGAGTGTAAATACATACGCATATATGTTTATATATAATTTAGCCTGAGAGGCTTCATTTTATTTGAGTTGGTGACTAGCCGGAGCTAGTCGTGAAATTGCCAGTTTATGAGTTGAGCGCTTTTGAGCTGCCGCATGCAGTATTTTTTTCTTTTGAAATTAAAATGGGAATGCATAAATACTTTTTTATTAAATTATTTTTGTCCACTCACTCTAACGTTTTTAAATGTCTTCCCCTGGGCTCTTCGTTTTAAAATGCCCAGTCTGCAGGATTTCTTAGTTGAGGTCGGGCGTACATGGAGAAGAGACATAGTCAATAGTATAGCTTCCGCTCATTTCTATATTTCTAGTTCCTTTCCTCTCAAATAGAGTTGCTCTGAATATGTGGTTGTTAGTTATATGATCTTTGTTAGATTAGTAAATCTATATTGGGAGATGTTGTGATTTATGGGGAGCACGAAGGCTCCAGGAGTCTATAAGGTTGGAGTTGGAACCTTTAGGAGTGTTTGCAGGTTTTCGTTAGGAAGGGTTGTCCATTTTCAGGGGAGGTTATACCGAATTTTGCGATAAATTTTTCCTTGGAGGTGGTCCCCGCACGACTTACTCCGGGTTTCAAGGTGAAATTCGGGGTGGTTCGTGTTAAGAATAGTAAGTAGATTAGTTCAATGAACAAAGAACAATTGTAATTTTAATAGCCTTACTCTCTATCTCTACAAAACAATTGCAGCCTATAAAATTAGAGACTTTCGTGCTTACAACTTATTCTTTAAACAAACCTTGATCATCCCCTTCACAATGGTTGTCAACTATTCTTTACGATTTATGCTTCATTCTTCCTTGACGTGTTTGCATAAAGCCAGCCTTCATCCATGAAATTATCATCAAGGAGGAGTGAAGAAAAAAAAACTTGAGAGCAGTTTTAGCACAGAAGGTAGCAGTTTTGGAAGATGTACGTAAAAAGTGAGGGAAGATATACGTGCTCGTATACGTGCAGTTGGTTTTGGAGAGTGCTAATCCCTCTGAATAACTGCAGTTTTGAAATTCGAAATTTTATTTGCCTATCTTTTTTTACAGAATTTTGTTTGTTTTATCATTGTCTTATGTATTTCTGATTTGCTAAATTAAATTCCAATGAAGGATAATTGAAGGAATTACGAAAATTTAACCAAAAGCAGTTTCATAAGACAAATTGTCTTAATGAATCGAGATAACAGAATATTTTTTTTGTCAACGCAAGCATGATTGAATGGAATGTTAGGTTGCCGGACTTGCGTCTCCTTTCAAGTTCAAACTTTCAATGGTGCAATGTTTTATTTTTGAGGTTATCGTAATCATAGTGTAAAAAGTATTTATATAAACAATCGATCTATTATAAATCGTTTATCATTCTGCTTGTTTATTTATTTAATAACTAATACACTATATTAACGTAACAAGTACTTAAAGAGTTGATGACATAGATATGGTATTTTCACCCATTACTATTTACTAGTAGTGGTCCTCTCCAAGTCTCCGAGCAATCCAAGCAATCATTGACATACTTAAGCTAGTGACCAAAATCAAAATGAGGAAACAACATTATTGCTACATAAAAAGACGAATCCCTTTTGGCTTCGTCAAACATCTTCTAATTCTTTAAAAAGCTTGCAGCCAATCTGTCTCCTACTAGTGCTTTCTCGTGGTTGAACCCATCATAACATCATATCCTCCTCCTCCTCCTCCCCTTCTTCCTTCTTCTTCTTGTTGTATCTATTAGAAAGAAACACAAAGATAAGATGGATCCTCCACCAGCACAAGCCATTGAGACTTCAACCACCTACGAATTAGATGAGCAGGATAAGATCGTCAACGACTGGTATTCAACTATTGGTTTATTTTCTTCTTCTTTTTTGATGATGAACTTGCTATATCATTTTGCTTATGTGATTTGGTTTTCTTTCTTGTGTGTGTATCTGTGGCTATATGCAGTTGTTCTTGCTGCTTTGACTGCACCGAGACCTTACTTGATTACTTGTTCTGCGGCTTCTGTTAGACCCAGGATTCGATTCATTACAAGCTTATTCCTATGGTTCCTCTTTGACTGTTCATGTTAGTTAATGTATCAAGCTTTATGCTATGTCTTTAAATTTGATATGAATATGATTCTTTTGTAATACCCTTTTTGATATTTTGATCGAGTACTGGAATTTCTGGGATGTGTTTGTGGAATTGGAACCGGCACTAGATTCTGAATTCTTATCTAGCTGTTTGATTAGTTTCTGCAAAAACAAGCGGGATTGGAAGGCATATATATCCCATCAGAATCTGAGAGCATGCCATTGTATAGTTTGTTGTTGCTAAGAGAAAGGGACTAGCTAACAGTCAATTACAAGGGTCAATGACTCAGTGTCCAACGTAACGTCTCAGTTTTTGGGGGTTGGTGTTGTGTTCCATGTTTTAAGTTGTAACGTAACCAGAAGATATGCAGAATTATTGGAACTTTCACAGATTTTAGAGCAATTATGAAAAATATATGAATCCGATATTGGATTCTGTTGAAGGAAATAATCAAATTAAGTCTTGGGGGAATCCAAAGTGCATGCTGAGAAAAAATCAGGCTAAATTAGGAGCAAATCAAATCAAATCAAATCAATATATAAACGGGATGAATCAAGCTTAATTTGACAATTTGATTTTCGATTTTCGAAAATTAGGAGCAAATCAAATCAAATCAATATATACCACCGCTTCTACTCTCATAATCTCAACTTTTAATTATACATGATACGATTACAAACCAAAACTAATTCACACAATCTATCGATAATTTTTTTCTTTATTAACAAACTAAAGAAATAAATGATAAATGCTTATTGTTCACAACTACTAAATTTTTAGACAAAAACTTCTAAATTCATACTCAAATAAATAATTATTAGTATATAAGTATATTATTCACACTCAAAACTAAGTTTATTATTTATAAATATGTTATCTTCATATTAGAAATGAAAAAAAAATAATTATAACGGGCCGGACCGTGGGCCTCAAATTATCGTGCTCAGGTCGGGCCTGGCCCATGAACTTATTCTTCTAGGCCCAGTCCGACCCATTAGAATAACGTGCTTGAGCCGGAGTCCGACCCATTAGAATAACGTGCTTGAGCCGGGCCGCTTTTAAACGTACCGTGTTCGTGCCGTGCCCGTATTTAGCAGCCTGTTTGCCACTCTAATAAGAAAGACATCTCAGATCCAAGATATACTAGCAATGTGACTATGTGAGGCTGCTAATAGATAATGAGTTACAATAATTGGTTAATTACAAGAAACTCGTAGTGGAAAAATTAATGCTGCAATGAACTAGTTTTATCCTGACTTAGCAATCTACTCCAACTTCCCCACTTGATTGGTGATTGTCACATAGACTTGATCTTCAAAGTCCATCCTCGGCTCCTTTGTTTGCTCCAGTTCATGATACATTTTCACCATCACATTCTAGTGGGTGAGTATGCCTATTCCACTATTGACATAACATACAACATGTTGCATGTCTAATTGGCACTATATACCTTCCCATTAGAACTAAAATACATCATCTTATCACTTGGATCAATATTAAGTCTAATTACGATCTATAATGCAATTACAAGTTTCTAGTGTCTCTCCCACTCATCTTAAAGAACATATATAATTGAATTACATGTGCTTAATTTCATGCACTTTTCTGCCTATAAATAAACTACTTCGTGTAGTTGGGTACTTACACCAGTACTTTTTTGTCACACATCATTAGCAAGTGATAATACGATTAGAAAGTTTGTTCACTTTCAAGAAATGGAGTACATTACCTACAAGCTGCCCTATGTTGCCTTGCTCTGCCTCTTGTTCCTAAGCCCTCCTTTCGTTTCCTCTCAGCTTAATTATAAGTTCTATGATTCCTCTTGTCCCAACTTGAGCAAAATTGTTCAAGAAGGCGTTCGGTCTGCTATTGCAAATGATTCTAGGATTGCAGCCTCACTATTGCGGCTTCACTTCCATGATTGCTTTGTTAGTGTATGTTAATCTCTCTTCAATCATTTCTTATCACTTACTAGAAAATATGACTTGAATGCAGTCACTCATTACGAATTCTAAGTCCTACCATACATTTTAGACCTCCTGAAAAATATTTATTGATAGTAAGTTCAATAAACCAACTTCAACGCTCATGTAATAGTTGGTATTAGAGCAGACTATTCATTTGTTGCACTATCATGTTATGACTTAAAAAGTTGTAAGTATGACCATAATGGCATTTAACTTCTGTTTTATTTATTTATTTACTTACTATATACGCCCCAAATCGACTACATGCATTGTTGATTTTTTATTTTCTTCCTTTTTTTTTTCAAAGCAGGGGTGTGATGCATCTATACTACTTGATGATACTAGCACTCTTAAGGGGGAGAAAAATGCCCTGCCCAACAAAGATTCAGCAAGAGGCTATGAAGTGATTGACAAAATCAAGTTAGCCCTGGAGGAAGCTTGCCCATGCACTGTTTCTTGTACTGACATACTCACTCTTGCAGCAACCTCAGCAGTTTATTTTGTAAGAACTTTACTATACAAGTATATATGCATTTTATCAAAACAACTCACTAAGAACTTGAACCTAGAATATGAGTTGTGAGAATTTTCCAATCGTAATTGACTAACTAATAGACAATATCTACGCGATTTGTGCTTACAGAGCGGAGGTCCATATTGGCCAGTAGCATTGGGTCGCCGAGACGGCTTAACGGCAAGCATAGATGCAGCAAACAACGACTTGCCATCACCTTTTGAGCCCTTGGAAAATATTACTGCAAAGTTTGCAGCAAAAGGCCTTGATTTACAAGATGTTGTTGTCCTCTCAGGTTTGGTATTTATACCATATCATATTCTTGACATTCTCATCACAATAGCTATTGACAAAAATCCTCCATGGTATATATGCAGGTGCACACACCATAGGCTTTGCTCAGTGCTTCACATTCAAGACAAGACTGTTCAACTTTGGTGACTCAGGCAAACCTGACCCTGTATTAGACACATCAACTTTAACAAAATTACAAAGAGTGTGCCCAAATCAAGATGATTCTGATACCAAATTGGCTCCACTTGATTCTGTCACTTCCACCAAGTTTGACAACTTTTACTTCAAACGACTCGTGAACAAATCTGGGCTTCTACAGTCAGACCAGCTTCTCATGGGGGACAATAGGACTGCTTCAATGGTGATCAGCTATAGCAGATTTGCAAATCTGTTCAACAAGGACTTTGGAGCATCAATGGTGAAGATGGCAAGCATAGGTGTTCTCACTGGACAAAATGGACAGATCAGGAGGAATTGTAGGGTGGTGAATTCGAATAAATATTAGTGTGGTTGTAACTTGTAAGATGATATTGAAAGAGTAGTATCATCACTATCATGCATGTAATACTCTTTCAAATTGTTTTCAGAAATTGCTCTACAACTAATTTTCAGTTTCAAACAAGTGAAAACTTTCTCATTTTCTAATGCTCTACTTGAGTTTGTGAGCCTGGTGAAGACCAAGGAACAAGTGCCATCGTTCTCAGCTAGAAACTTGAAGTCGATTTCTTCATTTAATTTTGTGTGTGAGAGAGTTTGTTTTTTTTACCAGTTAAATAACTCATATACTATTGTGAACTCGAACTTATTAGGATTATTGGTAGATATTTTAAGAAGACATTATTGTCTTTGTACTACTCAACCTAGCAACCTAGCTATATATTTGTCTCTTGTAATCCTCATTATTCACAATCAATACAATCACAATGTAGCCTCCAAAGTATTCTTGTTCTCTCTTTACATTTTCAGTATTTCATTTTCAATATATCATGAATTCCTAACTCACGACCTCTCACTTATAAAGGGAGACTTACGTCACTAGACTAAATGATACTGAGTGTACGTTGAGAGATGAATTTTGATAGATTACACTCTTAGTAGTTAGTACATGAAATGATTTGGGAAATCCATTTATTAGTGTATGGGACTGTCATGGCACGATTATGGTGTTAGGTTTCTATACAGATAAGGATATCTTGTATCTAAAAGACTAAAACTGGCTCAATACATTGTCATCTGCAACATTTGTGCCAAGAGATTAACATAATCAACTCCATAAAAGATAGATATAAGTTTTATCTTTGTGTACCTTTCAGCATATCTCGTTTTATCATTTTCATTACACAGTTTATCTTCAAAGTCCAATTGTCCAATATTCTCTCTTCTCCCTTTGCTAGGTTGAGGTAGTTTATATATCATGTATACATTCTAGGATTTCTAGCAGCCCGCGTTATAGTGCATAGTGCATACATAGACATATTCCACTGCTTGACATAACATATACCATTTACAGATACAAATGGCACTTTCGGCAACTTAAAACTTATCTCCAAGCTTCTGCTGCCCAGTTAGAAATTACTAGGGCCAAAAGGAGAGTGACAACATGCCTCTAAGTACCAATATGTTCTCTGGCATGAACACATTTAAGTCAACTTAGAGTAACCAAGTGTGTTCTTTTCTAAAAACAAAAATACATACATCATCCTACCACTTAGTGCAATTGTACCAAATTCAACTATACAAGACAAATATATAGTGCCTCCTCCACTCTAGCCCTAGATAACATATCAACTGCATGTGCTAAATTTCATACACTTTACTTAATTTGAGTCTTTAACCATCTCACTCTGACTATAAATATACTTCTTCTACTTGGTACTTACCACTACTTGTAACACACTACTAGCTAGTGATAATATAGTTAGAAATGGAGCATACTTGCTATACACTTCTTACTTGTGTTACCTTGTTTTGCTTCTTGTTCATAAGCCCTCCTCTTGTATCCTCTCAGCAGCTTAATTATAAGTTCTATGATTCCTCTTGTCCCAACTTGACCAAGATTGTTCAACAAGGCGTTTGGTCAGCTATTGCCAACGATTCTAGGATTGCAGCCTCACTCTTGCGGCTTCACTTCCATGACTGCTTTGTTAATGTAATATTAATCTCCCTTTTGTATCGCCTATTAGAGGATATGACTTGAGTGTGATGTCTCGTTTGAAATTCCAAGTCTCTTGCGTACATCATGTTAGGCCTCTTGAACAACCAAATCCAATACATGCATTGTTTCTTGATTTCTTCCATTTTGTGTAAAGCAGGGATGTGATGCATCTGTATTACTTGATGATACTAGCACTCTTCAAGGGGAGAAAAATGCATTTCCCAACAAAGATTCAGCCAGAGGCTTTGAGGTGATTGACAAAATCAAGTCAAATTTGGAGGAAGCTTGCCCATCCACCGTTTCTTGTACTGATATTCTCACCCTTGCAGCAACTTCAGCTGTTTACTTTGTAAGAACTATACTTATTTACGAACTTACTATGCATATTTTGATGACAGTCTTGAGAGCTAGTCTTCTTCATTATCGATTACAGACTTGCTAGTGTTTTTTCTCCAGAGCGGAGGGCCATATTGGCCTGTAGCCCTGGGTCGCCGGGACGGCACTACCGCAAGTAAAGATGCAGCTAACAATGATCTGCCATCACCATTTGAGCCCTTGGAGAACATCACTGCAAAGTTCACGGCAAAAGGCCTTGATATGAAGGATGTTGTTGTTCTCTCAGGTTTGGTTCTTGTTATACCAAATGCACATGTTTTATTTTGCAATGGTACTCGAACAAAGTATGTTAACACAAACCCTATTTGCAGGTGCACACACTATTGGCTTTGCTCAATGCTTTACATTCAAGCCAAGACTGTTCAACTTTGATGACTCTGGCCAACCAGACCCAACATTAGACACATCACTTCTTACAAATCTACAAAGCGTTTGCCCAAATCAAGCTGACTCTGACACCAAACTGGCTCCATTGGATCCTGTCACTTCAACCAAGTTTGATAATGTTTACTTCAAGAGACTGGTGAACAATTCTGGGCTTCTCCAATCGGACCAGGTTCTTATGGGAGACAATAGGACTGCATCAATGGTCATCAGCTATAGCAGATTTCCTTATCTGTTTAACAAGGACTTTGGAGCATCCATGGTGAAGATGGCAAATATACGTGTGCTCACCGGACAAAGTGGTCAAATCAGGAAGAATTGTAGGGTGGTGAACTAGAGTCTATAACTTTAATGGTTGCAAGTGTTGTTGTGAAATGATGTTGAAAGCTAGATTGTCCATGCACTGTGTTACTCCTTTGTACCAAGTTTGTTTACCCAAAAAAATAATCTCGCGTATTTATATACACAAGTTAGAATTTATTTCAAGTGATTTATAAAAACAAGTTAAGTAAGTTACAGGTTAACACTTGTCATGATAATCAATAAAATAACGATAATAAAAGATTCAGACTGTCTTTATGACAGCCATTTAATTGCATATAACTCACTTAAAACTTTTTTGTCTGTCATTTGAAAGCAACTAGTGTGTAGTAAGAATAAAATGTTACATGTTTGCACTAAAGTCTCACATTTATACATACAAGTTGTAGTTTGTTTGAAATGGCTCCTAGGAACAAACAAAATTGGTTATCGTAACCAGTAAAAGACGATGATTACTTTTTAAGATGGTCATTTTTATGATATATTATTCGATTGACACACATAATTCAATCAAATCAGAGATTCAAATGAAGTTAAAGTAGACGTCATCTTTTCTAATGTAATCTCTTGATTCTATTTTTGTGCAACGATCGTTACACAACTTGGTCCCAATTTTTTTTCACCTCGATGGAAAAAAATTACCCTAGTAGATGAACCAAAAACCGGAAAAGATCAAAGGACAAGAATTGGTGAACCCATCTTCTTCCACCAAACCCCATCTGAACAACACTAGTCAAAGCTGGGCCACCAGAGAGGCAGAGAGTACTATTTCTGTAGGCTCTGAATCATCAAAAAACATTCGCAGAAATAGTGTCTGCTCTGCTCTGGTTCGCGTCTACCCCTGGACCAAAACCCGACCCGACACCTCCCCCTCTGCCACCTGTGTCACACTAACAGTAACCACACCGCGCGCCAGAAAGCGACATTCGTCACGCCCCGCCCGAAACCCGACCCGACCAAACCCGGGTCCGAGTCTCACTCCAGTGACCCAGTTCAAATTTTTATACAAGCGGGATTAGGGTTTTTCAACTCTCTCTCTCTCTTCCACAATCTTCAACTTTTTTTCTCCAAAACTCTTCCAAAATGCCCAGGCCGAGGTGCTACCTGGACATCTCCATAGGAGGCGAGCTCGAGGGTAGAATCGTCATCGAGCTCTACAACGACGTCGTCCCGAAAACCGCGGAGAATTTCCGCGCCCTCTGCACCGGCGAGAAAGGCATTTCCCCCACCACCGGCGTCCCCCTCCATTTCAAGGTCCAAAAAATCAATCACGCCACTTTTCTCGGTTCTAATTTCCGGTTTCTTTATGTCGTTGTTTCTAATTTAATTTACATTCGTTGTTGCAGGGCGTTGGTTTCCACCGCGTTATCAAGGGGTTCATGATCCAAGGCGGGGACATTTCCGCCGGAGACGGAAGCGGAGGAGAGTCGATTTACGGCGCGAAATTCGAGGACGAGAATTTCGAGATTAAGCACGAGAGGAAGGGGATGGTTTCGATGGCGAATACCGGGCCGGATACTAACGGCTCGCAGTTTTTCATTACGACTACTAGGACTCCGCATTTGGATGGGAAGCATGTTGTGTTTGGAAGGGTGGTGAAGGGACTGGGGGTGGCGAGGTCGATTGAGCATGTGAGTGGTAAGGATGATGGGGAGCATGTGCCGCCTCAGGAGGCTGTGATTGCGGAATGTGGAGAGCTGGCTGAGGGGGAAGATGATGGGGTGTGTAATTTTTTTAAAGATGGGGATGTGTATCCGGATTGGCCGGTTGATCTTGGTGAGAAACATGAGGAGGTTTCGTGGTGGGTTGTGGCTGTGAATGCAATTAAGGCACTTGGAAATGAGCAGTTCAAGGTAGCTCTCGTTTCTCGAATTTGGTTGGATGGTGTTTACATTATGTTGTTGTGTGATTCTGACATTGTTTTGTTCCACATTACAGAAACAGGACTATAAGATGGCGCTGAGGAAGTATCGCAAGGCTTTGCGGTACTTGGATGTGTGCTGGGAGTTGGAGGATATCAATGAATGTGAGGCATTTGCTTTTTTTTTTTTTTTTTTTAATTCGGAGAGTATCACTTACTTTCGGTATCTGATGACTTTGTGTTTGTTGTTGTGCAGATAACAGCTCCTCTTTGCGGCAGACAAAGTCTCAGATATTCACTAATAGCTCAGTAAGTTACCTTTTGAAGCTTAAATGAGTGTACTTTTGACAAGTAAACTGATAGGATTAGTTAGGTATGTAATGGGAATTTTGTTGATCTGCTTTTACATCTGGATTGTGTTCATTTAGTTGGTATTAAGTTATAACTGTTAACTTAAGCAATTTCTGTTAGCTTCTAGACATTTTCTTGTGAGTTTCCATGCCCTCTTCACATGTTCTGTTTATGAATGTCTTTGGACTGAGTAATATAAGTTTGTCTCTGGTGCCTTCAATTGGTGATTTGTGTTATGTTTTGTATTTGTACTATTCTTAGTCTTGCAACTTCAAGTGAGTGAGTGATGCGAATTTATTGTTTCGTTTTCTTCTTAGAGTCATTTGACAACTTTATAATTGAGGTTGGTGTGAAAGTGTGAAACCATTCTGTGTGAAACCAACTTTATTATTTTTCCTAGGAAATCCTTAGCTACTGGTCACCACTGAAAGTTTTCAAGCTGGATCCCTGTGTGTTTGTATTAATAATCACTTTATGATTTAGTCATCGCTGACATTAGGGGCATGCTTACATATAGTAAGCAGAAAATTGCTTGAGGTGGCATTGTGATATCTTTGGAATCTTGGACTCCATATTAAGTACACACAAAGGTGGTGACTTTCTTAGCTTACAGTTCTTCTCTATCCGAATGGATTCCACCTTCTTCCCTGTCATGGGAACTACATGCAGAAGTATAGTTGAAGGACATGATATCTGGTGGTCCTAATGAAATGATATCTGCTGATCGTTGCATGCTCTATTATAACACTATAGTATATCAGATGATGACGTTAATGACAACCTTTGGAGTCAGCCTTACAGTAGATAAGGTGTAGAAGTCCTCGGTATGATGGGCGGCTAACTTGAATATAATTATTTATCAGGTTTCTTCAGCTGTTAATACTTCCTGATGATTAACTTGATAGTGTTCAGAAGCTTAAAGTAGACAGATAGCCCTATTTCTAATCAATTAACACGTAAATCTATATTTTCAGGCTTGTAGATTGAAATTAGGAGACCTAGAAGGAGCATTGTTGGACACAGACTTTGCCTTGCGTGATTGGGAGGATAATGTGAAGGCTATGTTTCGCCAAGGCCAGGTAGAGTAATATCCAAATGATTTAATAATGCTCGCATGGCTGTTTATCATCTAATTATTTTTGCATCTTGCTGGTTGCAGACATATATGGCACTAAATGACATCGACTCTGCAGTTGAAAGCTTCAAAAAGGCACTGGAATTGGAACCAAATGATGGTCAGTAGTTAGATACTTTACATAACTCCCACCTCAGTTTAAAGACTTTCTAGTAAAATTTACCCCAAAGAAGTTAGGAGTCCTATGTAATTCTTCAAATCCTTTATATGTTTCTACTGAAGTTAGTTAAATTCAAATAGTGCAAGTTTCCCAATATCAAACCAACGTAGTGGTAAGTAACTTCAGGACCTCTCATGTACATTAGGGGTTGCCAGTTTTTTTATTGAATAGGTTAAATTATAAAATAAGGACCTGTTGATTTATAGTTGATGACTAGAAGTCAGCCTAGCAGTGATAAGTTCCTGTCCTCTCATCGTTTTTCTTGTTGCAGGAGGAATTAAGAAAGAGCTTCAGGTTGCTAAAAAGAAGGTGAGGGAGCTTCACATGTTTTTAGATCTACTCTTGTCACAGTGGTTATTTACTCCCAATGGGAGATTTGAAGGTTGAACACTTTTTTACAGGTTGCTGATAGGAGTGAGAGAGAAAAGAAAGCATATTCTAGAATGTTCAACCAATGATGGCTATGAAACTAGGTGAGTTTTGTTTTTTATGTTCTCATTTCCATCAATACTGCTATGAAACTATAAAAACTCTGCGGCTGACTTTTTGTTGGAGTTCATGCTATGTTGAGGCTGCACATGTGTGGATGATTGGACTTTGATTCCTTTTACACTTGCTAAATTACATATTCAACTAGTTCTCTCTGCAGTCTTAATCAGCACTATGAAAAACCAGGTATCAATATTTGGGTTCTGTTATTAGATTATCTATGCCTGGACTGTTATATGTGAGTCTTTATTGTATGTCAGGGGTATTAGAATACCTTTGTTCTTATCATAGCTAATTTAACATTGTTAATTACATCACTGTGATCATAGGTTGGTCTTTATAGTTAAGATAGTGATATCATGCTGTATGTTATACCATATGTTGATATCTGTTTTTGACCTTTAATGGAGTTTGTTTTCATTTCAGGCTTTGTAGGAAGTGCAAGGAAACAGTCAGAAGACTTGAGGGAAAATATCAGTAATACTCGAGCTTCAATCAAATTTTGTTCAAGTAGATTGACCTGTTAGACTAGTCTGTAGCACTTAATGCAGTTTAAAACCTAATATCTACTTTCTGAGTTTAAATGAAACTATCTTAACAGTTCTCTTGGTTTCTGGAAAAGTCATATTTGCTTCCATTTTGTAGCCAGCTTCTTAATATTTACCTTATTGGTCTGATGTTTTGGGTTAATCCTATTTGGCCTAGCTTTTACCTTGTTCTGAACTATGGTTAGCATATTCTGTCTGGTGTTTACTTGGCCTTCCTCTGCAGTTCTAGGATCTGGTGCTCAATATTACCTTGTTCTGGAGTCTGTACTTCGTTAATATCTTCTATAATTTCCTTGTTCTTGATCTTCTCTGTGAACACATTTTGTGAACGGTTATTTTGGCTTGCCTCATTGCAAAGCTTGCTCCTGTGGAAAGCAGAACACACCAGACTGAAAAAGAATTACACTTTTCAGTTTTGTCTGTTGAAGTAGGGTAGTACTCCTATTTCTGAACGGGAAGTACTGCTACAGCGCTTCCTTTCCAACTCGTACGTACTATATAGAATCTGAGACACAGAACTGTGTTCTTCATCTGCCTGACTATCCAAAATGTGATTATTTTCATGATTGATTAGTGCCCTTGAGTTGATCCTCTTTGGTGTTAATGCAATGATGCGTGTGTTGTTGGTCTTGAGCTGTAATTCAAGCTGCCAGAGCATGCAAGACTGGGTGTGTGCCTCTCATCATTGTTGATGAGAGGCTTGGAGTCTAGCAATATCACAATACTATAAATATTATGGGGCAATAATACCTGATCATTAGCCTGGCTAAGCACTTTGGCTTATTAGCTTCCCTCCCCTCCTTCCCTGACCTTGTTTATCACTGTTTTAGGGATTGAGTAGTATAAGGTTGTCTTTGTTTGAAAATTTGGCATCTTCAGACTTGTTCTGTTTCATACTTACATATATAGTAAGGGCAAGAAGACAAGCCCAATATACTTGAGAAAAAAATATTTTGTTTGAACAGTAGGCACTTATTCCTGTTCAAAACTGGATTTCTACTTTCTAAGTTCGAATGTAATCATCTGAACAGTTTTTTTATGCTTGTTACTTTTGGGGTCTAAGGCAGACACCTCCAAGAAAGTGTTTTATTTGTTTCAGATAAGATGGTTTCACTTTTGCAGCCAGCTTCATGTAGTCCTCACGTCTTATTCTTCGCTGTTCTCTTGGATATCTTGGAGTTGGCATCGGTAAAACTCTTCTCTGATTCTCCACTGTGGTCAATTGGCCTTCATTCACACTTCTCGGGGTCTGTCCTCCTCGATAATATGGGGTCTGTCCACCTCCATAATATTCTTCTTCTTTGATCTCTCCTGCTCTTGCTTTTAACTGAGCGTACAGTTCATCCAGTCTTGCTGAAGCTTTGTCGCGGTTTGCCTCAGCTGTAAGCTTCTGTTCTGTACAAACCAAAACACGCCAGTCTGATAGAGAATTTTCTTCTTGAGCTCTTTTCATCAAGCCCGGGTAGTCTTCATGGCTGATGGTGACTGTAGAATGATCCATTTCTGCATAGTTCATGTACTGAAGTGCTTCTGCTGCTGATGCTGCAATGGCATCCTTTTCAATTCTTACAGCTCGAAGTGTTAGATGCAGCGTTCGTAGAGTCTGTCTCCTCAGCCGCATGCCTCGCATCATTCGTGCTATTGCTTTATGTTCTTCTTCTGTCTCCAAGTTGATGCTTACATTCTCACGACGTGTTTGATCCAAAGCCTGATTTGTTTCATCGATCATGTTTCTTGCCTTTAGTTCTTCATCTTTTTTGGCCTTGATGGATTCGTGGGTTGCATCAAGCTGTTCTTTCAGCTCGGAGATCTCAGTAATGGGCGTGGCGCTCTGGTTTTGAGCACTTGCAAGGTTCGATTTCAGCCTTTCAAGCTCGTCGATGAGAGGCTTGGAGTCTAGCCATAGCTGCATGGTGCTCTCTCTAGCTTTCTTCAGCTCCTCCTTGGTTTTGATCAGTTCTGCCATCTTAGACCCAACTGGATTGTCTTGGCTTTCATCCCACTTGCTCGGTTTGTACTTCAGGTGGGGTGATCTGGACTCATCATATGATGACTCCATACAATTCTTTTCTTTGCATTAGTGGAGTTTTGGGAAAGTTCTACCTTTCCTCTCCACTGATCTTCTTCTTATAGAGCAGCCACTTCATGTTTTGTTCTTTAACTAGCTTGTTGCTTGTGCTTTTTTTTTTTTGCATCGTTTTCGTTTGGTGGAAATTCCAACCAATCCTTACTATGCCGGACCATACTCCAAAGTGTGCTTTGTTTGTGACGAGCTAGTCACTATATGTGGTCATGGTCTTACATGAAACTATGAAAGTGGTGCGGCTTGATGTGCCAAAAATTGGCATCTCCTGGTTGTCTGTCTTGTATACCATGATGTAGCCCTCGTTTATAAAATTGACTAGTTTATCCCAGTTCATTTTATTCTTCTACTGAAGCCAGCCGTTCAGTTTATTTGGGGGTAGTGATTTCTGCAGTCTAATTTTAGTTTTCTGACTACATCTATCCTTGGTATATGATCAGAAAAAGGAATTTTAACTCAGGAATTTTAACTCAGAGATCTTATCCCACTAAAATTTATAATGTTCTTGAACATACGACTTTAGAAATGAAACCGAACATGAATTTGGATAGCAATTAATCAATGAAGTTATATGTATGGCTTTTCAGTTGGTTTGTCTGAGCTTCCTTCCCTTTGAGAGCTGTATGGCAAATCGGACTAGTGCTTCTTCATAGGTGGCTTCTCCCTCGCATTTCTCATACCTTCCTGTATCCAAATTCACCCTTGACACTGGCTTCTTCAGCAAACCGTTTCCGATCTCCACAAGGCTTTTCAGATTCGTCTCGGTTGCTATATCCACAGATGATGCATCACCGCTCAATGTGTCATCCTGTAATTTCAGAACATAATGAAACTATTAGCCTCATGCTTGTGGAATATAAGTACTCAAACAACCTGATATCTTATGCGATCGATCATGTTGATATGATACTATGTAGGATTATGTGGATTCACAAGCTTCTTTAGTTACTCTAAATGGGGGAGATTTGACAAATTCCTACCCCAATTAGGATTTAGGACATTCCTCAGATTCATTACTGAACCATTATTTATTTAAACTTATGATTCAGACTTGGCACAGTTATGTGATTTTAGGTACCTGAATTCTTAGGTAGTTCTCCTTGACATTGAGGGACTGGAAGAGAGTGGAGACATGAAAGTCAACCATATCAGAACTTGCATCCCCAAAGATGTCCAGCAAAGGTGTGCTCCCATTATCAAACATCCAATTTACCAAACCCCATTTTGACGCCGCGACTGCGCTGTACTTCTCTGCAAACTTGGCACAGCCGGTGCCCAATGACAGCACTTGCAACCGAGTGGCATCCATTGGTTCTGAGTTGTTCTTCAACATTTCTCTGTTTATGTGACTTATGGCCATCATTGTCTGCACGTTCATTCATGGAATACACCCATTAGTTCCTTAAATTGCAGCAATATGGTGAACTACTGAGAAATTGCAATATGTCATCAAACTGTTATTGATAATATGACAACATAACATGATAAAATGTCGCAAACAAAACTACTTACAGGATTATTTGCAGCAACCCCACCATCAACAAGATCATATGTGCGGATATTTCCTTGGTCATCCTTGACTTCGAAGTAGTGTGGAGGGAGATAAGATGGAGCTGCAGAGGTACTGACGCAGACATCTGAAAGCTTTGCGTTCTTCAATGGATATTCTTTTGCCTGTACTACCATAAACTTTACCTCATTATGTACAACTGTCTACATAGCTACAAATCAGTGCATGTAGTAGCAATGAATCCTATCATATATGAAGTGAAATTTCTTACATCTATAGTTGTGAAAACCACAGGCTGAAGGTGTTTGATATCGAAAGTTGGAATGACCACATTGGTTAAGGTCTGCTTGAGAGTGAGGTCACCAAGCAGCCCGTTTGTCATTGAGCGCAGGTGCTTCCCATCATATTTAGGCCCCTGCTTCATTGCATCTGTCATTGATGTGAAGAAGTTTTTTCGTCTATACAGATTTCAGATCAAGAAAAATCAGTATTGTTATGCTCCCTAAAGTTGTAGACTTGTAGTACTTGTTATGGCAGTGCTTCATTTCTTATTTTCCGAATAAATTTGGTCTCTAACTTTCAGCCTAGCTTATATATAAAGAAGGACTACTTAACAACTACAGTATATATGATGCCATAAAATTACAACATGCTAGCTCTAGATGATCAGCTGACCTTTTTTGAGGGAAAATCTGGGGACAGTGTTCAAAATAAAAGTTGTTGATGTCCTTGGCTTCATACATGGGTCTACTGTTCTTGTTGGGAGCTGTAAGCATGGTGGTGACCAACCCACCGGTGCTAGTTCCGGCGATTATGTCAAAATAGTCTGCAATTCTTGCATTTGCTCCATCCAGATCCTACCATATACCAAATTAGATCATAAGAACTTAATATACATGAAAGATTAAGAATCAAATTGTCTACCTGAAGCTTAGATTCAAGAAAGCCGAGGATGGTGCTGGGAATTATGCCTCGAACGCCACCTCCATCAATGCTCAGAACCGTCACCATCTTTCTCTTTGCCAAACCAATCGACATTGTATACCAACTCTGTTTCCAAATCAAGGACCTTGTTGATGTTATTGAATGTACTTGTACTCCTTAATATGAAGACTCCAAAATCACATACATGTGGTATTTGATTCTGAAACTCTGCCAGATCAGTTGTGAAGTTTATAGGCCTAGCAGGACGGAACACAGAATATAGTAGCTTAATTAATTGACAGAGCATTCATGGCGGCCCTGATCAGAAGTCTTTCTTTAACGTCGTCAACCTCATGAACTAGTCAAGACATTTCAACTATTCAAGTTACAGTCTTCACTGTATTGCGTGTACAAAACCATAAGCTGATGCTTTTTTTGTTCTTTTTTCATATCCAAACCTTTTTCCTTCATGTCTTTCTTTTGTTGATATTTTTGTGCAAGTTGTTGCTGGGAAAACATAATCATCGAATATGAAGCATGTACTATACAGTCTATACATAATGAAATAGTTTGCTCCAAGTTAATATGTGCAACGAACACAATATCTATAGATAAGCTTGTCGAAATGCATTTTGTGAGATTCGTACAGAATGAATCCTGTTTTCTAAAAGGTGTATTGTATATGGAATTAGTGGAAGTTTTAAAGAACTCTATGGAATTTGAAAGTCTAGGTGTATTCAATACAGATTTTTAAAAATCAATCAAAGTCTGGGTGTATTCAACTAGATTTTAAAAAATCATTATGAATTCCACCAAAGTTCATGGGTATTCAATTAAAACTTTTTAAAATGAATAGAAGTTCAGATGTATTTAAAATATCATTCATACTTATGGAATTAATAACTCATGGATAATTGTGGACTTTGTAGTGTAAATTACACACACCAAATTCCAATATTTTTCCATCCACTAAAGCAAAGATTTGGAAAAGTTTACGACAGAGTTTCTCTTTACATGTGAATAAGTTAATCCTACGATACATCATTTTTTTTATAATATTTTGTGTTATCAATGTTCTATTCTATCTATTCTTTTCAATGTTTTTTGAATGTTAACATTTTGTTGTCTTTTAATTGTAATGTTTGGAACCCTCGATAACTTAAATATTATCTACTAACTCTTGATATTAGAACCACATGATTATATTATTATATTGTGTACATAAATTAAACTTGTGAACATCTAATGTCTCACTTTAGAACATTTGTCTTTGGTTTACGTACAAGTATACGTGTTGTTAAGTTAATATAATCTTTTTTGTTACCTATGTTTATGTATTTCAATCAAATATTACAACTGTATGTATCGAAATTAGATAGATGAACACTAAACTTATAATCGGTGTCATTATGTGTTTGTCATTGCATCTTTATTTATTTTTTTCTTTCCTGTAACTCTGTAAGTATTGAGAAATCTACAGTGAAAGTCTATGAACTTTTCAAAGAGTCTGTAGACTTTTCAAAAAGTCAGTTGATTAAAATAAGTCTGTATGAATCTAAATACAATACACCCCTAAGGCCATAAGTATTTAATCTCTCAACGCATGTAAAATGCTCCAACTATACATTACAACATAATGTTTAACTACTTTAACAATTTCAAGATTCGAACCTAAAGTTAAATAACACACCCAAGGGCCAAGTAGATATAAGAACGCTAACTAAACACCGATCTAACTAAATACTTGTGGAGATTTTGAAATTGATTGTGATACTATGTGAGGTTAAGAGCGCGCTTAGATAGTAAGATTCTCTCCGAGCATGATATAATTAACAATAGAAACTAAGACAATTAGTCTATTTAAACCCAAAGTAATTAAGTTATAATTTTTATTTTTAAGTAATTGAATAATATCAATATGTTAATTACATACAGAAGGATCATCACGCTTCACACTGCCAGCTCTTACTTACAGCATGATCAACATTAGAAATTTAGAAATTCTCATTGACTAGAAGTCTAGAACCACTGATTTATTTTTCACTTGAGCATGTTCAGTGATCCTAGTAATTAAGAGACAAATCAATTAAGAAATCCATATATTAACAGATTGCACATTCGTAGAAGAACCTATACCAGTGAACCCTAATAAGATTCTTCCACTCGGTCTTTTCACACATTACATAATATACAAGCATAATATGAATTAACCCACGACTTTTTTCACACATTGCATACAACTATACAGTAACATTCAGGGGGACCAGAACCCCATCTTGTGGCCGGGGAGTTTCATTTGTGTTGCCTGAGCTTCTTCCCCTCCACGAGCCGTTTGGCAAAATCGACCAGTGCGTCTTCGTAGGTACCTTCTCCTTCACATTTCTCGTACTTTCCGGTATCCAAATTAACCCTCGACACCGGCTTTTTCAGCAGCCCCTTCCCAATCTCCACGAGCCTCTTCAGATTCTTCTCTGTTGCGATATCCATCGATGCCTCCTCGCCGCTCAAACTGTCATCCTAATTAAGATTTTCATAACATATACCATCAGCCTCGATCATGCAAGTTACTTTGTCAAACAACAAAAACACCATCATTTAGATGTGTAGTGTTACTCAAAGAGCTAGCACTTTCAGTACTTAGCAATGCTTCTAAAAGATTTATAGGAATCAGTTCTACTTTTAACACAATTTATAAGTGCTACTGATCATATAAATGTGCATACAGAAAAGGTACTATTAACAAGAAGCAAATTAACAAGTCCTGTATGGTTAGTCAATCTGTCAATAAGAACTATATATTCATTTATGCACCTGAATACGTAGGTAGTTGTCTTTGGCATTGAGGGACTGAAAGAGAGTTGAGACATGAATGTCAACCATGTCGGAACTTGCATCGGAAAAAATGTCGATCATAGGCGTATTTCCATTGTGAAACATCCAATTGATTATACCCCATTTTGAGGCCGCAATTGCGCTGTACTTCCTCTCGAATTTGGCAGTGCCTGTGCCCAACGATAGCACTAGCAACCGATTAGCATCCACGGTTCTGAGCCGTGCCTCAACATCTCTCTGTTTATGTGGCTTATGGCCATCATTGTCTGTACATATAAAATAATCACAATATGTTAGATATATAAAAGGTGATTACTTATATATTTGGCTTGTAATGTTATCGATCATATTATTAATGTGTCACACATAATGTGTTGAATGGTTCAAAACTTCAAACTTAATAATCTGAAAGTTAACCTAAAACTTCAAACCCTAAATTACTTACATGATTGTTTGCAGCAACTCCACCGTCAACGAGATCAAAAGTACGGGTTTTTCCCAGCTGGTTGTCCTGGACTTCGAAGTAGTGTGCCGGGAGAAAACTTGGAGCTGCAGAGGTACTGATGCAGATATCCGAAAGCTTTGCATTTTTCAGAGAACATTCTTTTGCCTGCACTTACAGAATTTAGTCTCCAATACCATTTAGAACTAATCGAGAAATATATAACAAGAGTATACAACTATCAAGAGCTTGAATTATGGTCCTCTTACATCAATGGTTGAGAAAATCACAGGCTGAAGGTGTTTGATATCAAAAGCTGGGATGATCACATTGGTTAGAGTTTCCTTGAGAGTAAGGTCACCAAGCAGCTTGCTCGTCATTGTGCGCAGATACTTCCCATCGTACTTTGGACCCATCATAGCACCAACCGCACTTTGAATCGATGTCAAGAAATTCTTTTGACTACTTTGAGGGAAGATCTTAGGTGTGTGTTCAAAGTAGAAATTGTTGATGTCCTTTGCTTCGTACATAGGTCGCTTGTCCTTGTTGGGAGCTGTAAGCATGGTAGTGACCAACCCTCCTGTGCTTGTTCCTGCAACTATATCAAAATAATCGGCAAGTCTTGCACTCTGGCCATCAAATTCCTACATTTGATACAGATCGAGAGAGACTGAGTTATTCTTTGAGCAACTAAAACACGGATCAAAGATGGAAGTGAAGGTTAATTAATATATAGGGTACCTGAAGCTTGGATTCAAGAAAGGAAAGAATGGTGCCGGGAATGATTCCTTTGATGCCACCTCCATCGATGCTCAGCACTGTCACCGTCTTTCTTTTTTCCAAGCTAGTCGGCATTATGCTGAAGCGTACATGAAGACTACGGTGTTTGATGAGTGCAGATATATAGCTACCTCTGCAGATCGATGCGAGTTTGAATATGAAAACCCAGATCACTTGTGGTGTTTATATACAACTTATTTGATCGATCGGTAGTAATCCTCACAAGTCTATAAAAAATAAAAAAATAAATAAAAATATATGTTGCTAACCTCATGATTCAGGACATTTAATTAATTAAATTCCAACAGACGTTATGTATATTTATCTTTTTTGTTACATACAAGTTGATGCTGGGAGAACATGATCCATCAAGATTTATTAAGAATAGATTTGATCCTAAATAATGAGAATGGGGTTCGCATGTTGAAAGAAAACATATATTAATCACTTTCAGATTAAGTTATCTACAACTACCCTAGAGCTACTAGACATATCTTAGATTCCTAGACAAAATTTTCAGACTAAATTAAGCACCACAATTTTTTTTTTTTTTTTTATCGTGCCTGTTGAGTTGTCATATTTGATAGAAAATGTGATTATGATAGAATTTTGAAGATTAATCAATTGTAAAATAATGAGCTAATTAACAATGTATACGAATTAATAAGTTATATACGTTAGAAGATCGCCAACTATGCACGTACGATGCCATGATAAGGTCAAGAAAATTATCGATCCAGCAGCTATATGTTTGCTAGCTCGTACGTACGTACATGGTGCTATTCTTTCATATTTTCAAATTGCCATGAACAACTTGGAGATAATTTGTTTCAATGATGAAACAATATAGGTATTCTTATTAATTTAGAAGTTTAATACTTCCATTTTAAAATAGAACAAATATGAATCCACGAGGAATACGAACTGTAAATATTCTGTTACAATAGCCAGAACATCATCTTTAAACTATTACATGGGACTGTCTCTCAGTTCTTTTGCCTGAGCTTCCTTCCCTCCGCGAGCCGTTTGGCAAACTCGACCAGTGCTTCTTCGTTGGTACCTTCTCCCTCAGATGTCTCGTACCTACCGGTATCGAGATTCAATCTTGACAATGGCTTCTTCAACAGCGAATTTCCGATCTCCACAAGCCTCTTCAGATTCTTTTCTGTCGAAATGTCCACTGATGCCTCCTCACCAACCAGATTATCATCCTATAATTATCACCAACATCATGAAACTATATATTAGCCTGATATGCAAGAGAGTAGCTACATTATGGTAAGTGCTTTTGCTGAAAGAACTTCGTACAAAAGCATTACAAACATGCATGCATATGCATGAACTGTGTTTGTTCACCTGAATGCGTAAGTAGTTATCCTTGCAATTGAGGGACTGGAAGAGAGTGGAGACATGAATGTCAACCATATCAGCACTTGCGTCGCCGAACATGTCAACCAAAGGTGTGCTCCCGTTGTTAAACAACCAATTGATCAAACCCCATTTTGAGACCTCGTCTGCGGTGTACTTCCCTTCCGACTTGGCGGAGCCGGTGCCCAATGACAGCACTAGCAACCTAGTAGAATCCAGTGGTTCTGAGTCGTGCTTCAACATCTCTCTGTTTATGTGACTTATGGCTATCATTGTCTGTAGATCGATACCATATATACAGTTAAAATATATATGGCGTGGAACGTACAAAGTTCACCGAGATGAAATTTAAGGTTCAAATTAACAGTCTGATAATTAACTTAGCATGCATGGATATTTTCTTCGAACAAAAGTACTAATGCTTTCGCAAGCATGCATATAGATTATACTTACAGGATTGTTTGCAGCAACGCCACCATCAATAAGATCAAAAGTACGAGTTGTTCCCTGATTGTCAGTAACCTCAAAGTAGTGTGCAGGGAAAAATGTTGGAGCTGCAGATGTACTGATGCAGATATCCGAAAGCTTTGCATTTTTCAAAGAACTTTCTTTTGCCTGTACTTAGAGAAATTAGTCCAACGTGAAGATTGAAGAAATGAAGAGTTCGGGCATTAGTGGCTTAAGGGTTGCCTAGCTTACATCAATGGTGGAGAAAATCACAGGCTGAAGGTGTTTGACATCAAACGTAGGAATGATCACATCGGTTAGAGTTTGTTTCATAGTGAGGTCGCCAAGCAGCCCCGTCGTCAAACTGCTCAGGTACTTCCCGTCATATTTTGGTCCCGACACAGCACCAACCAGACTTTGAATTGACGTCAAGAAGTTCTTCCGGCTGCATATCAATGTAGATAAATGATGAGAACATTGCTACACTCATCAATTTATGTTCATTATCCGATCCAAATATTTCTTGTGTAAATACTAAGCGTGCTTGTAGAACATCTATAACTCAACTGACCTCTTTTGAGGGAAAATCTTAGGTGACTGTTCCAAGTAGAAGTTGTTGATGTCCTTCGCTTCGTACATGGGTCGATTGTCCTTGTTGGGAGCTGTAAGCATGGTGGTGACCAAACCTCCGGTGCTAGTTCCGGTGATTATGTCAAAATAATCTGCAAGCCTTGCAGTCGGACCATCCAAATCCTACGTCGAATCAATAAACAGAGACACTAATTAGTAATTAATCAAGCTAGTAAAATATGGAAATAAAGTTCTATTTGTAGGGAGTATGCATGTAATTAAGACAAGTATGCGATAAGTACCTGAAGCTTGGATTCAAGAAATCCGAGGATGGTGCCGGGGATGATGCCTCTAATGCCACCTCCGTCAATGCTTAGCACCGTCACCATCTTTCTCTTTGCCAAACCACTCGACATTTTCAATAAAGACCTAGCTTTCTAGCTTGAAGTTCAATAGAACTAATTCCAGAGAAACGATACGATCGACTTGGATAAATGATTTACGTGATTGTGAAAGCAGTACGATGGTGAACGTTTATGAAGCATAGTCCAAAACCATTATGATATATATAGCAAGCTACAAGTGCAAAAAATTTAGACGAAGACTATGATATCTTATGGCTGCTGGTTATGGTGACCCGTAATGAGACGGCTAACCGAGTCACACCTTTCAATTCAAAGATTTGGGTCAAGTCTTCTGTCCTATCTAACTAGGTCTTAGTTTAATCCTGGGTACGTACGTAGATCAATAAGGTTTATTATACTACTATGGATATTGTCGTCAACCCCATGATCGATGAAATTAACGTGTCAATAATGTGATATATTTGGTTTGGTTTGGTTTATACTCTCTGTATTGTAGCTAGCTCATAATCAAGTGCAGAGAAATTAAGCCCTACAAGATTAGCTTCCGAGCAGGAGCGCGCAGGTCTCTTATCCAGGAAAGCTGGCTGCTGGCTGGCTGCCTAATCCAACATAGACGTATAATTAGTTAGTTAGCCCTTAATTAACCATTTACTCGAAGACCAATACAGTCAATACTTCTTAATCTAATTAACGCGATGCGTGTTATTGATGTTATTCTCTTGCTAAATATTACTTGATTTCCAGCAGTAATTAGATCGGAAAATTAACCATAATCATGCATGGTTTTCTAATTTCTAGCTATATATGTACTAAACATGCTTAAACAAGACTAGTTAACTTCTGTGAAGTGTAAACATATCATGATGACGTGAATTCTTTGATAGAGAACACCAAGAAAATTCTACGTACATATCATCATCATGACTGTATTATTCTCGTATTATATGTTTCGGTTGTTATTGGTAGATGAGGAGGTTCTGCATGCGTATATATGATAAGATTCAAGTCTATTTTGAAGTACTTGGAGGGGCATGAAGCCCATATTTTGACCGATTCTTATTTTAAAAAAATATATATATATATAGGGTTTGGACCAGAGAACTGCCAATAGAGAATGCATGCATGAAATGTTTTCACACTTCAATCTTCAATGTTGCTCATTTAACATGTTGTCCTTAATTTATACATGAATACAATTAAGCTACAAAGTTTCCATACTTTCCTAGGTACAAACGTTTCGGTATTCACGTTTTAAATTTTCCAAGAGGTCGAATCGTAAAGGATAAACATCGATCGATTATTTCTTGTTAAATTGAGACCTAATCCTCGATATCACGCATGCAAATCCTCGTTTTTTCCTATCTTGTTTGGTAATAGCTAATAAGCTAGTTACTGTTTGTGATTCTATTCCTTGTTCAAAGCTTTCAGAGTTTCAGTTACTGGCATATTCATATAGTAGTGAAATGTCATAAACTTACATGGAACTTGATAGAACCGATGATATCAGTATTTCATTAACAAACCGCACATCAAAGTTGTTGTGTCTCAATCATTTTAAGTACGTCCTTGTCGAAAAAAATCATTATAAGTATGTTATATAATTCTTAATGACATTTGACGATACAAGGATGAAAACTCATCAAAATACATACGTCAGCGATGTTATATATGGCTGTTAGAAAAGTATTTTAAATTAGAGCAATTTAAAATCTCACATCAAAAACGTGAAAAATCATCATTAGGTTATAAATAACGGTATCACACATTAATGCACTTCCGCAAACAATTGCATGGAGGTTGTAATACTAGCTACGCCACCGTGAACCTCCGTTGCCGGTGTTCAACCATTGTTGTGAGGTTGTACAACCAGATGCTCCACCGTTGCCTAAGATGTTTTAGCTTCTTTTTTCAAACTAGGGTAACACACTAACCCTAACCATAGACACCTACTCACTAGTCATCACCATGCCAATGGAATCTAATTGCACCAATCTTTTCACCGTTTTCTACACTTATTGGATTTTAGAAAACCCTAAAAGACAATAGTGTTGGATCTCCCAACAATTCTAGCTAGACTTGGGCACTTGGCAGTGCAGATCATAGAGTACTACGTTCAAGAAAACTTGAGCTTGTTCATGACATCGTCGTTCCTAGTTGGGCCAGCCCAATTCTACATTTCCCCTCATCGGCCTGTAACAAACAACAACTCCACCCTTCAATTCTTTAGCCGAAGATTCAATTCATTTGGGTTCGGATCGCCCAAGTTCACACGCAATAGCAGCCTCAAAGTTGCCATGGCCGATTCCGACTCCAATCCCAGGTCTGATCTCTGCGCTACTCACTACTGAAGTACTCTCTTCAATCTCAAGTCTTTGTATCGAATTCAAGATTGCTGTTAAGTTAATGGGTTGCAAAATTTGAGCTTGAATTCAAATTTTGGTGTGAATGCTAAATGTAGCAAAGCGGATTATGCAGAGATCATGGTAATCCGTCATGGCGAAACCGCCTGGAATGCTGATGGTAGAATCCAGGTTCTTTTTCTCACCTCCATCTTTTTGTTCATGTTTTGTTAATTTATGTGACATTATGCATTCGATGATCTTGGTTTCTGTAACTTGTTTGATGAGTTGAGTTTAGAGAAGGAAAGTTTGAGGTGATTAGTTTTGGTGTGGGAAATTACCCTTAATCAGTAGGCAGGTGCATGACACTTGAAAGGATAAGATACTTGAATGAAGTTAAAGTGCAAGGCCTGGTTGAAAGTTGAGGGTTGGAGAGAGGGAAAGTTCGGGGTTAAAATGTGCAATTTCTCCGTTCTTTTCAGCAGGAGGAAACTAAAGTGAGTTGAATTGAACAGGGGCATCTGGATGTTGAATTGAATGATGCTGGGAGGCAGCAAGCGGCTGCAGTAAGTTACTAGTTCTATCTATTTGAGGAACACTCCCAACACATGTGATTTGGCTACCCTTTGCCTGTTGATGTCTGACAATTTCTGTTTTACTTACTGAAGGTGGCCAATAGATTATCCAAGGATCCTAAAATCTCACTTGTATACTCATCTGACTTGAAACGAGCTTATGAGACTGCTCAAATAATTGCAGCCAGGTGCGGTGGGCTAAATGTAGGTAACTTGTTTGAAGTAGCCATGTTGCATATAAATCCGTAAATTATGTAAGAGTCGTTATTCTATTAGATATATATAAGGAAAGTGTTAGATCAAATTTCAGGTTGTGACGGATCCTGATTTACGTGAAAGACACTTGGGTGATCTTCAAGGCCTTGTAATTAGAGAAGCGGCCAAACTTAGTCCCGAGGCCTACCGGGCCTTTAATTCTCACCGTACATGTCAAGATATTCCGGTAAGCAATCTGTTTGTACTTTGTTCTTTGGGCCTCAAGTTCATAATCGGAAGTTCAAGTCTGTTGGTAAAAGTCACATGACACAAGTACTCCATTGTGAAATTTTACGAACTGTGTTGAGATGTCATATCAGCCCTGCTGTTTTTGCAGCAAGGACTATAGTTCCATAGCAGGTGATATATGTTAAAAGGGTGAATAACAGCGGAGATTATAATAGAAGTGTTAGAATTGACTATTCCACTATATTACACACAGGGTGGCGGAGAAAGTCTTGATCAACTTTATGACCGTTGCACAGCTGCATTGGAGAGAATTGGTGGTATGCACAAAGGTATGGGGTCTCCTGGTTTATATTCTTTACCATACTGAAAGTTTGCAGAATCCTTATGTAGTCAAGTGTTTGTTAGTTTGTGAACTGAATGACCCCATATTATTTTCAATTGTTGAGATTCAGATGAGCATTTCAGAAAACTGCAGTTCAACTATGTTGTCAAATGTGACATTTTTTTCAGTTGCTATTGTGATGCAATCTCTAAACTATTCCCTCAATTATCTTTGCCTCTCAAAGTCTAACTTAGC
Source organism: Fragaria nilgerrensis (assembly GCA_010134655.1). NCBI lineage: Eukaryota > Viridiplantae > Streptophyta > Magnoliopsida > Rosales > Rosaceae > Fragaria > Fragaria nilgerrensis. The sequence continues at coordinate 10,480,105 of CM020977.1, forward strand.
ACAATAGCAATTTTATGTTTCGGATCAAAAGTCAAATGATTTCCAATCTGAATGTTTGTATCCCGGTTTTTCTAAATGCAGGAGAGCGAGTGGTTGTGGTCACTCATGGGGGTGTCATCAGATCACTGTACCAACGGGCTTGCCCAAATGGCAGGGCCATAGGGAAAGTGACCAATACATCGATCAACACATTTCACTTGTATGATGAGGACAAATGGACCATAAAATCGTGGGGTGATGTTAGTCATCTGAAGGAAACCGATTATCTGGAATCAGGTTTCGGTGGGGATGGAACTTCTGGTTAGTTTGTGCTTTCTTGCAGTTTGTAGTAATCAATAGACTAATGGAATTTACACTATTGAGTGACAGTATCGTTAAAGCCATATGATGAATTGGTTAAAGCCATATGATGAATTTAATTATCTGTTTATGGCTTTTCCCTATGGAGTTGTACATTTCCTCAAATACAAATTGCTCAGTTGAGGAGTCTGAATTTGTGAATGATCTTAAAGTCTGATAATGATCTGCAAATTGCATCTTCATTTATAGCACAACTACTTCCTATTTAGTTGTAAACTGCTTGACTTAACTGCATTTGAAAATTAAGTTGCACAAATGCTTACTTACCACCAACCATCTGGACCACCTTGCTTCGACTGGTAGAAGTTCAAGCATCAAATATAAGGTATTAAGGTTGTATATCACAAACAGGTGCAGTCTATCGATCCCAGCATCGGTTAGGAAACTTCATGGCAGCTGGGTATTTCCCGAACTGGAAAGTAGTTGTGTTCTGAGATGACAGGTGCAGTCTATCGTCCCAGCATCGGTTAGGAAACTTCATGGCAGCTGGATTACTTACCGAACTAGAATGCAGTTGTGTTCTGAGATGAGAATTCTTTTGGATGCTTGTGCTTATTTGAAGCAATTGTAGCTCTCGTTATCAATTGCTCCCCACCCCTTTGGTTTGGTTCATGAAACTGAGAAGTTGGTAGTTTTGGTACTAGGTGATTGTCAAGTAGATTGTTCAAATTGTGTTCTGACTGATTGTTGAGATCAAAATCAGTGAGAAATCTCTATCAAAGCTACACTTGTTGAAGTTATTCATGACACAGGCTGGTGAGAATGACGGACGTAGCTTATACTATCCAGGTCGTAGTGACCACAAACAGATGTGCAAGGTCAAATTTGTTTCTCCATATATAACATCTTTGTGCTTTTTAGGTATCCGAAAAAGGTCTGAAAATTCCTCACCCCCATCTCCTCATCGGGATTAATCCCAGAATTAGAGCTCGTTTCATGTATAGAGTGACATCATTTAGAATTTAAAATGAAGCATTTTAAAATTTGCGTTTCTATAAACAAAAAGTTATGGCGACGTAAGGGCAGCCGTTCTAGCGCGAAACAAACAAAAACAAAACAAGTAGATTGAGTCGATGTAACGTAGTTAGACCACAAATTTATACATATGTAGTCTAATTTTGACCAAAACTATACAAAATCTAGAGAATTCGAACTTAGACAGCATCATATAACATCTTGACCTCACAGAAAAAGAAATTGGATGAAGAATGATTCAATAGCCATGATAAACATCCTCACTTTTCTTATAGTTTCCCACAATCTCATGATAAGGTAAGCATGCGCGTCACAGAATTATGAAATGAGTTCTGGAGCTATCTGAACGTGGAGAAAACTATGATTTTGCAGTTGGGATCTATCTTCAGGTTTTCTTTCTCTTTTGCACTTTCCAATTGAGAGGTCCTTTTGACTTGTGCTCTCAAGGATGATCTATCCCCCTTTTGACTTGGGAAACAAACATGCAACTATTCCATTCCTAATATATATATATACCTGTACGTAATGATTCCTCATTTCCTTTCGATAGTCAACTGTAAAATAGTTTAACTTGAACGTTAAAGAATGAACTCGATCGACCAAGTTATTTAGTTTAATGGTGTATTCAACCGAATCCCTCATCATATCTTGAGGCAAATCCCAGTTTGTTCTGCATGTGGTACAATGTATATGCCAGGTTTGATACATATCATGCCACCTTCAATTTGGCACCAATCCCGTAAGAAGAAGCTGGCCGGTGGATTGAGACTAGACTAGTTCATCATCGCCATCAGGATCTTCATTATTATAATTACGGTTCAATGTTTAGTATATGTTTGCAGTTTTGTGGCCAAATTCGAAGTAAAGAACGTCGAAGGTGAAACGATACAACGATAATGTATAAAATGAAATTCTAATCATCTGTAAAATGAGATATAAGACCATAAAATTCTACTGATTAATCGTTATATTTTTTTCATTGTCTTATATTTCTAGTTTTCTAGATCTTTGTATTAAGTTAAGTTCATCTTTATTTTTTTGCAGGAAAAGAAATGCGAATCATATTGGGAACAAAATATATGTAAGGACCAGTGAGATGCATCACTTTGGAATGAAAATGTTTAATACATGGATCGGTGGGGGACTGAATGATGACCTTAATGTTTGGTGCGCAGGAAGATGCATAATCAATTCGTGTTTAAATCGATTCATGTTTTTCTGCCTTGAAATGAAGTTTAGGGTTTTCAGTGGATGAACCAAGTGGGCGCTGTGTTCTTGTCTTCTTGAGTGCCCTTGCTTGTTCTTTAATGTTTTGGACTTGGAGTATGCATGACAATTACAATTCATCTTTGTAATTTATGGTAAATGGCCTGGTCAGTTGAAACCTGAAGAGGAAGATTGCTAAATGACCGGTCAATAGTAAACATATCATTATTCATCGGTCTTGTGTCACTTTTATGACCAAACTTCATTAATTTCAATTTTTCAACACATATATTTTGCCAGTATCGTTTGAGATACAAATTTTTGGATCATCGTAATGTCTCACACGCGATACTAGACACACGATATCACTCGTATAACAAATAATACGATGGATCTACTCATTCCCTGTAGTTTCCATTTTCACTCTTCATTCTAGTGAATAAGCATCTCTCAATGATAATGATCATTTCATTGACACGAACGTGCTATATATAACCCACCAAAACATGAGACTGACGATCGACAACTCGACCATTTTTAACCCAAATTCTGATCTGTTAATTACACTCGTCCTTACCAAAATGCATGTTTATTTTTATTTTTTACCTGCAGCCATCGACTAGTTTGAGAATAGTTGACTGAATCTCAGTTTGTCATTAAAAGATAAAAAGTATTAAGATTTGTCAAATTGTTTGGAGACAAAGCAAAAATGAAAGCTTCCTTCTCATTCATCGATTTCATGTGAATTATATAGGCCGACTCCAAAGTCTAATCTTAGCCTCAGCATTTTCACACGTAATTCTTTCCTTGGTGACCAAGTTTGCAACGATAGAGGTTGGTTTTGATTACATATTGCAAAATATTACTCATAATCTAGCGACATTATTATGGGAAACAATATTACCATTTCATTAGCGTTCAATACATTGTTATGTTATCACCTTATTATCAAAATATAAATATAAAGTTTTATCTGACATATTATGTTACTAATTAACACCAAAAACCTCAGGTATGTAACAGAAAGTTTCATGTATCATATTGCAACCATACATGCACAACACATGGAGTCATGGACTCGTATTCTAGTATACTTTGTTCCTACGTTATAGACAAAGTCTCTACGTGTTCATACACACTTGATACGTCTATGTTTTTAGACAACACTACCCCTTTCCTTTTCTATTACAAGACAAATTACCCATCTTTTTATCCGTAAAGACAAACTTTCACTTATCTTATTCGAACATTTTCCCCATTATTGAAAGCCAACCCGAATATTTTTGTCCAAGAAGAAACACCTTCAAACGGCGTTGTTTTGACTTCATCCCATCTAAAACCTCCATATTCCATTTTTGTTTCTTACAAGCCGAAACAAGAAATTAAAAAAAAGAAATTATCCGTCCCAATCTCGTCGCTGATTGGTCAATCATGTAATTAGCTAATTTATTAAATCCCATTAATTCAAACAACCAACTCTGTGCCTGCCACGTGGATTAATCAATGTACAGGCTGGACCGCTGGGACCACACTCCCATAAGCCAACAATAATGTTCTTGTTTTTTCATTTTTTGACAAATTTTAAATTTTATATGCTTTATTTTTTTGTTAAAATCATGACAGCAAAAGAGTCAATATCATCTGGTCTAATAGCATAAATTTTCTTTCCTAAATAAGGAGGTTGTGAGTTTTCGAACTAAAGTGTAAGAGCATCTCCAACAGCTTTTTCAAAATTTTTCTAAAATGGAGAAACAAAAGCTAAAATTTTCAAAAAAATTTGATCAAAATCCAGCAGCTTCTCCATTTTGGAGATTGCAGCATTTAATACAACAATAAAATATAATATATCATCATTAATTATAACAAAAAAACATTATATATTTTATTGTAACAATAAACTACCTAATAAAATATTTTATTGTTGTCTTAAATTCGTTAGAGCACGTGAAAAATTTAATTTTGGGGAAGGAAGGCTTTGCTGCAAATTTGGGAAATGAATGCTTCTTTTTCTTCTTCATCCCCATTTTGGGGAATGAGATGGAGAAGCTGTTGGACCTAAAAATAGCTCTATATTCTCCAAAATTGAGAATTTCAAGAAAATGGGGAAGCTGTTGGAAATGTTCTAAAAGCTTCACATCTAAGGTAGAGTAGAGTAAGGTCTAGTTTGGTACAGCTTTGCTTTTAAAAAAATCAGGTTCTATCTGAACTTTTAGATTTTATAGTGTTTGCTAAATGAAAAAAAGCAGCTTTTTTTGAAAATTACAGGTCACTGGCAGCAGCTTTTAGAAGCAACCTGAATGTTACTTTTAAAAACAGCTATCACTAAAAACACTATAAATCAATAAATTTTATCTTGATAGCACTTTTAAAACTAATATTTACCAAATATAAAACTGTTTTAATTCACAGCTGATTATTTTCGCAGTACAACAGCAACAGTTTTTTTTTTAAGTCACAGCAATACCAAACTAACCTTAAGACTTGACACTTAGAGAGTAATCTCAACACCGAAACTCTTACCAACTCGATTAGTTAAATTTCATGCTTAATCCGCAATCAAGCTTAACTAAATAAAATAAAAAATTAATTTTATATTTTGAGTTGGGGAAGAATAGAATAAAGCAAACGCATCGTCGTTTCCCTTTTTATCGCTTTCTTCGGATCCCCCTCCCTTCTCTCTATCCAAGCTCTTCTTTCTCTCTCAGATTTTTCAGAAAACCCCAAAAACCTCGAATTGGGTTCAGAAATTTCAAATTCGAATCCACAACGCGAATTTAGCCGGGAGAGTTTTCTGGAGCTGGATTGGAGCTTAGCTGTGAGCTAAATGCTCTGACGCTGGATTTTCGGAGCTGAAATCCCCAGACCTGGTCTGTTTGGGGATATAGACTAGTCGAAATTACCAAAATGGGTCTCTGCACTTCCAAGCCGGCGTTCCCGCACTCCACCACTTCGTCGCCGCAGTCGGATTCTCAGGTGGGGAAAGATCCGGCGAAGGAAAACAATTCGAGCTCGGCGGATGTGGACAACCCTAGAAATGAGCACAACGGAGAGGAGAAGCTCGGCGGCGGAGAAGAGGAGACTGTGATCGCCGTCAAGAAGTCGCCGTTTTTCCCGTTCTACAGTCCGAGCCCGGCGCACTACTTCTCCTCGAAGAAGTCTCCGGCGAGATCTCCGGCGAATGCCAGCGCCAAGTCGACGCCGAACCGGTTCTTCAAGCGGCCGTTCCCGCCGCCGTCGCCGGCGAAGCACATACGGGCGCTGCTGGCGCGGCGGCACGGGACGGTGAAGCCGAACGAGGCGATTCCGGAGGGGAGTGAGGTGGAGGGAGGTGTGACTGGGCTTGATAAGAGCTTTGGATTCTCTAAGCATTTGAGTAATAAGTATGAGCTCGGAGAAGAAGTTGGGCGAGGGCATTTTGGGTATACTTGCAAAGCTACGTTTAAGAAGGGCGAGCTCAAGGGCCAGCAGGTTGCTGTCAAGGTCATCCCCAAAGTCAAGGTTTGCGACATTTTCTTAGTTCAAGTTAACTGGCTAGTTTTCGTGTTGTTTCGAGTTAGTTTGTGAATGATGCATTGTTTGAATTGGATCTGTTAGGCAGATACATGATCTATATGCGTCGAGAACTGTATAGTTAGGAAATATAGAAATGGGTTTGATAGTTTGTGTGTTGCGTGCTGATTTGTGACATGTATGATTTGCTTGTCAGATGACTACTGCAATTGCCATTGAGGATGTGAGAAGGGAAGTCAAGATATTGAAGGCTTTGACCGGGCATAGCAATCTAGTGCAATTTTATGATGCATACGAAGACCATGATAATGTCTACATAGTTATGGAGTAAGCACTGATTGCTTTGCTTTGTTTGATTGTGTGACTTGGTGATGTTGGTAACCATATTTTATGGAGTTTTGTGTTAACTGACTTGGTTTGATTTTCATATTCCAGACTCTGTGAGGGAGGGGAGCTCTTAGATAGGATTCTTGCAAGGTATATTTCGTGCCTTCTAGATTTGTATTGCACCTGTTAAGTTTTGGTTGCTCTTGATGAACTACAAAGTAGTGAAGTCATGGGAAACAATGGTTTGACGTCATTAAGTATTTCTTTTCTGCAGGGGTGGGAAATATACGGAGGAAGATGCAAGGACCGTGATGATACAAATATTGAATGTTGTTGCATTTTGCCACCTCCAGGGGGTGGTCCATCGAGATCTTAAGCCAGAGGTAGGATATGTTGTCCTCTTGGTGACTACAAAACCTGCTGCAATGCATAACTATCTAGAGTTCCCTTGAGAGTCTACATCTACTGTTATTACCTTCTGAGTCATAGCTTTTGTAAGAGTGCCCTTTGTCTCTGCAAGTAATATGGCATCTATGCCTCCATATGAAAAGTTTTCATTACTTTCATGCTACCGTTTCCGTTCCTCTCTTTGTTACAAGGGGCAGTTGTGCAAGAAGCCAGATTGGTGGTATAATTAGTTTGTTAATGCCTTGCCGGATCAAAAGCTTTTAAGCCTAGTAGAAAAGTCTGGCCAAATTTATCTTTTATCTGTTTACCTATGTAACGTAGTTGTATCTTTCTCCCAGCATTTTGTTGTTGCTGCTTTGCATTTCTTTTTGTTTATGTACTTATCAAGTGTTCTTAATATCTGGACCAGAATTTTCTGTTTTCGTCAAAGGATGAAGATTCACAGTTGAAGGCTATAGACTTTGGCCTTTCAGATTTCGTGAAACCAGGTTGGTCAATGCTTCTTTTTATAATCCTCTCAACTACTTGATCTTTTAGTACAGCTGTTTGGTCAGTGTTTTCTTATGAGTGATTAATCTTTGCAGATGAAAGGCTTAATGACATTGTTGGTAGTGCGTACTATGTAGCCCCTGAAGTGTTACATAGGGCTTATGGTACAGAAGCTGATGTCTGGAGTGTGGGTGTGATTGCATACATTCTATTGTGTGGCAGCCGTCCATTTTGGGCTCGAACTGAGTCTGGCATTTTTCGGGCAGTTCTAAAAGCTGATCCCAGTTTTGATGAACCACCTTGGCCAACTCTGTCTACAGAGGCAAGAGATTTTGTCAAGCGCCTATTGAATAAAGACCCACGGAAAAGAATGACAGCTGCACAAGCTTTAAGTGAGCGCCTTATCCATTCTCAAAATGCTAGGTCATGAAATTATGATTAACTTCAGAAATTGTCACTCACTGCTTTCTCTTGCAGGTCATCCCTGGCTTAAAATAATAGCACTGTTCAAATTCCTCTGGACATACTAATATTCAAGCTCATGAAGATTTATATGCGTTCATCACCTCTCCGTAAAACTGCTTTAAGGGTGGGTATATGTTGCAACTTTCAGTTGAAATTATAGTTTTGCTGCTAGAACTGTTGAAGGTTACATCCCTTCATGTTTCTTATTGCAAACCCTCCTTTTTTTGTATTATATATACCAATTTCATCTAGTAGCTTATTGTGTTCTCACAACATTGACATTTTGCAGGCTCTTTCCAAGACATTGACTGTTGATGAGCTTTACTATTTGAAGGAGCAGTTTGCCCTATTAGAACCAAACAAAAATGGCACAATAAGCTTAGAAAATATCAAAACGGTCAGTTTGCTTCAGAACATCTTGACTTAGCAATTTGTGGTTAGTAATGCTAATGCTCTTGAAAATCCTAATATTCTCAGGCCTTGATGAAAAATGCAACTGATGCAATGAAGGAGGCACGAATTGCTGACTTTCTAGCATCGGTAGGTGCTCTGACTATGGTCCTGGCAGTTTTTTACATTATCATGTTCTTGATTCTTATTACAACAGTATACTTCTCGGCAGCTTAATGCATTACAGTATAGAAGGATGGATTTTGAGGAATTTTGTACAGCTACACTAAGTGTCCACCAACTTGAGGCTCTGGACCGTTGGGAGCAACATGCTCGTTGTGCATATGAACTTTTCGATAAGGAAGGCAACAGGGCTATTGTCATTGAGGAACTGGCTTCGGTATGTGGTTGCATCTTTCTTCCACCTTTCCTTGAATCCTTCTATTGTTAGATTGCTCTTGCTTCTACTAGAGTCCTATGGCCACTGCCTCATGCATTATTCATTAATAATAGTTTTAGTTTTAACCTGAGTCAAAAATTTCTGTATGCATGAATTTACCCTGATCTATGGTATGGTGTGTCTCAGGAACTTGGTCTTGGCCCTTCCGTCCCTGTTCATGCAGTTCTTCATGATTGGATTAGGCACACCGATGGGAAGCTGAGTTTCCTTGGATTCGTGAAACTGTTGCATGGCGTGTCTAGCCGGGTGGTTGCAAAAGCTCAATGACAGTGTCCATGAGGTTCAAGAAGTATAGATTGGCCATGCTGTCTTGACCAATAAAACTATGGTTAGAATGAGGTGGTTAAATAAGAAATTTCCTGGACCCGATATTCTTGATTTTCACGGCTGCAATCCAACACGAACATTTGATGAAAAGCTCCAACTTGTGTACACTAGGAGCAGAGTTGAAGCTTCGTCGTGGTTTTTTCCACTGTAAATCTGTAGTTTAGATATTGTGTTTAGTTGCAGATAGAATAGCGCTCCAACTGTTTGACTCGACGATCACAGACCATGTTTCTGACATATTAGACATGCGATTACCTGTATCATTTCTCTCTGTATTCTCTCTTTTTATGATTCCAGCTAAGTTTGACAGAGACTTATATCAACATAATTGTGATTCCAACTCACTAGTCTTCATCTCTCTTTGTATATCGGATGCAAGATATATTGTTTCTGACTAGCATTCTCGTATTTTAGATGAGGGGTTATTAAGGTTGAGGTAGCAATGGCCACATCGTTCGGGATTAGAATTTGGTATATATATGTCGGCACCAAGCACCTTCAGCCTGTGATGCAACTGTGGAAGACATTTCATTCTTCACATATAAATTGGGATACAATTGTTATACATGTACTAATTAATTCATTGCTATCTAAACAATTGCTGGTTAAATCTAGGGTTGTGAAATTCACACACCCTAAATTGAAATTCACACACTATCTTTTTTCTAGTGTCATAGACAAAAGAAAGTTCATTGAACTTTTGAAGAATGCAAGTTAAGCTTCCATACATCTGCATCATGATATGTATGATGACAACCTTCGAGGTAGGGGATAGTATGCATGTTTGATTTTGCTGATGGCGGTGGGTGAGATGTTTTTCCGATGCAAACAATTTGAGATGTTGTGTTATCACATTGTCAATATGACCTCAGACGAGCACTTAGCTTAATCCATGCTAACCAAGTACTATGAATATCTTTGATGCAAATAGCATGCGACTAGATGATGCCCGCACGTTACCGTGGTTTGCAATGATGGATATTCCCTACCGTAAATGTTTTTGTTTGGATCAATTTTGCTGTTGAGTGTCTACAATGATGCTTTTTGCATGTAAACATAGGTATAGTGTTCTTCTAGCAATACTATTAAAGTTTCAATTTAAGAAAATGGTGAATGAGTTTATTTACCACATGACACCAATAATAATTCATTTATTATGCAAAGATTAAGCAAAACTGAAATGCATAGAAACTGAACATAGATACAGTAATGTTACTAATATACATAATGTATTAAACAAAAGCAGTAATACAATACATGTCCCTCCATCAACAACTTTGTATCCCATATATCAAAATAATAGAGGGTAACAAAAATAGGTTACATGTATTATCAGTTTTCTAAACAAAATGCTTCCTATTGCCAGACAATGCTATACTGCATTTGTACTTAGAAGCAACCTTGGCTAACCTGTTAGCATCCAAACAACAAACATACATATGGGCATAAAACAAACATACATATGGGCATTGCTGATGAGCTGAAAACACAAAAGGACCACATGATATCTACTCCATCTACTCAAAAATCACATTTCTTTTTTTCCTTTGTCAAATAGGTATCAATTTTGTTGCAATGAAAGTCATCACGCATGCTTGCATCACTAATGACATACACATCTATTTTTATGGCTAACAATGCATCCATTAGTGATGCCTTAGTGATGCAAATCACTTTCTTTTTTTTTCCTTTGTCAAATAAGGGTATCAATTTTGTTGCAATGAAAGTCATCACGCATGCTTGCATCACTAATGACATACACATCTATTTTTATAGTTTTTATTTGTCTATTTTTATGGCTAACAATGCATCTTTTTCTGTACGTGTATCAATATTTGTGGCATGTGACATTTGTCTTACTAATAGTAAAAATCATTGCCTACAGTAAATGATCCATACCTTCTGTAATGTATAAATATATAAGCAATGACTTGATCATCATAAGACCATCTTTACTTTCACTATCTCTAGAATCATACTCTTGATCCAAAAGTCATATGTTTCAAGAAATGCTTAAAATTAGAATGCATATTTATAAGCAATTCTGACATTAACTCATCCATAACTGGTATATAAGAAAACAAAAGAAACTATATATTATCTGGTATCTGACTCTCTCTATCCATTAGAGACTATTTGAGTTCACGACATTGAGTTCAATAATATCCTAATCAAGATGAGGCAAACCAAACATCCAACACCTGATACTATAAAAAGAAAAGATAATGATGAAAAAAAAAAGTACCTGACCAATTACATCAAATCAAGGTCCATGTTTCCTAGCGATGCCACTCAGAAAAGTTCAAACCTACATAAAGAAATGAAAGCCTTCAATATATATTAGTTACAAACTGGATAAAGGTTGTATATTCATCAATATTTCCATTTTGAAACATGTGGTTTTGTTTTATATTTGTCAATATGTTTATAAATAGGGGAAAAAAAAAGCATATACCTTTACCTAGCAATTGATGTTGTCAATCTAGAGGAAAGGCTTATACAAACTGAATCTTTTGCTCCAACTCAAAACATACTCATTTATTTCCAGCACAATAAGCAAATGCAAATGTCAGTCAAACCAAAATCCAATGCCTGGTGATACTGTAAAGAAAAAGAAAAAAAGAGTAAAACTCAACCAAATTTTTGAAAGCACATAAAAGAAAAAATGCAACCAACGTTAGCAGTCCGTATCAAAAAAAAAAAAACCAACATTAGCGGTGCCTTAAATAAACATGTGTGGCTGTATATATATATTGACCTGGTCCTCAGTAATTTCCACAACAAAGCCATCTACAACAACATCACAGATTAAAGTTAAAGGTAAACCATACTGAAATGATGAAGGAGCATCCAAAGTTTCCTAAATTAATTAGGAGTTTATTATCTTTTATTATTTTCTTTATTATGTTTTATTACCCGGTCATCATCTATTTCTCTGCTATTGCTTGTTTTCGTTGAGAACTTCCGCTCTCAAGTATTTTTACTCCTGATCTAGCCGCAAGACAGAAACTGAAAGTTTCTGCCCTGCATTATGAAAACTTGGATGCCCTTTGACTGTATGACCCCCACATCACTCATGTAAATTATACTCACAAAAAAAATTGGAAACTAAAGAGCTACATGCCATTTAAAGAAAGAATCGTAGATCAATAAAAGATAAAGAACTGCTGCCAATAGACTAAAGAAAATCCCAAAGCACAGAGATAGAAGCACCTCAAACAGCTGTTCCTAAACAGGATTGATAATGACTATTTGGAATCAAAGAGAATAACCCTACATAAATTCTGATGGTCTAAATATCAACCCAATATCCAATTGGATTACCCAAATAAAAGCTTACCTGAAGCTTAATACCTGAAAGATCTCTGATTGCACGAAAACTGAGGACAATACAAAATCTCCAAATTCAAAAAACTCAAGCAAAACGATTCACATTCATTTCTACCATGTGTACTGGATATGAATTCTCTCTGCTTTCAGCTGATTTATTGAAACTTATTTAGTAAGAGAAGAATAAAAAATGAAGTATACTAATCTTTAAGGGATTTCATAATTTGTAATACCTCTCTTGAGTCTCCTCTTTGTCTTCCTAATCCGCTTAACGATGCAGATAATGAAACCTAAAATAAGCATCCCACTGATTGATCACATAATAATGGTGTCAACCATTTTCACTCTCTTTCTTCTTAGTGTCAGCCAAGGACTCTAATAACCAATAAACTGAAAAGTTAGTCACAATGCTTTGTAGTTAACAGAATATTTCATTCACACAGTATCAACTTGCACAAACTAAAGCAACCTAATATTAAGAGCGAATCAATAGATGAACATGTTACATACCTATTTCTTTTCTTGCCGTTCGAATATGAAATCTCTTCCATGCCATTATGACAGTTTCTCATAGCAATCAGACACCACATAACAGTCTCTCCCTCAGACATGAATATCAATTCGAGATTTCTGGATACATAATCTTGTGTTATAATGCATTCATGCACACAGGTTATTTACCAAACAACATTTTCAGTTCCAAAGCACATAGAAACAGCAAACACACTCACCCATGAAGCAAAACCACCATAGAAAACCAAGCCTCGCCTTGTTCCGATGACCCAGACCAATAACCCAAATAGCAAATCTGAAAAACAACTAAATAAAATGAAGAGCCATCAAAAACCTAAAACAACGAAACCCACACAAAATTTTCAAATTGAAATCCACTTCCAGTAGCATTGATCTCTGAACTTGCTTTATATATTGGACGGTGTCATATTCCTTCTACTTTATTGGTTAATCCATTTATCTTGAGTTCTTGATGCAGTAAGTATTTGCACTGTTTGTCGCTTAAACTCATATAATGAATATGAACACCCCAGAATCATAACCTGAGCAGACAAAATTTCTGTTTTCTCTTGTTCAAAGCATTCCAAATGCCCATAGTGGTTAACAAAAATCACATTTCTTTTTTTCCTTTGTCAAATAGGTATCAATTTTGTTGCAATGAAAGTCATCACGCATGCTTGCATCACTAATGACATACACATCTATTTTTATGGCTAACAATGCATCTTGCTACTCATGGCATCCCTGACTGTGGGATGCATTCATTCGTATCAACAAACAATCACAGTCCAATCCAAATTGTAACACAAACATATGACCCACTAAACTTTTTATCACCTCACTAACACAACCAATTACGGGAAAACATTGGCACATAACAAATGCAAACAAAGCTTTTACACTGATATTTATTTACCTCAAACCAATGACCATAACATATGCAGGCGGCGCCGGCGTCGATCTCTGATCAGGAGTTGACGGAGAGAGAGAGTCGAGCTCCGATCTGGAGTTGGAGTTGGAGACAGAGAGATAATTTAGATCGGGGGAGAGGTGAGGACATGTATTGCTGTGGAAGACTTGATCGAAGCAGAACCTAGAATCAAGTTTTGTAGAAGAGGAAGATAATGGCTCCTCTTCCTAGATCTTGATCTTGATCGAGTTTTGCCACAACATGAACCCCTCTCGCACCCAAAGCCTCAACTATCTTGCGAAAACCAAACGAACTTAGACATAACCCATGGACGACTATAACCTTCTCCAATTCCGTGACCCCTTTCTCAACTGTGAAGACTTCAAACGGCGACTGGTCCGGGTTGGTCTGCACCTTTATGGTGCGGCCCTTGGAGTAGTGCTGACGCAACGATGTGGGTAAGCTTAAAAACCACGACTTTGGGTCTTGCGGGGAGAGAGAGGAGAAGGAGATGAAGAAGAAAACCCAGAAAAAGAAAAGTGACAGAGAACCCAAACACAATGTTTAGTCAGTTGTGCAAGAGAAGACAACAGGTGGCAAGGTAAAGAAACAGATGCCCAACAGGTGTCAAAGCAGAGACACACAATGTTTGCAAATCGGGGCAAAACAGGAATTGCATGGAAAGAGTGGCAGTTTTGCAATTGCCTGCAAACCGGGGATAACACCGTCATTTCCGCAACTGAATCTACAGTTGTATCATTTTCTAAACGGGGGCGAAACAGGGATTGTAACGCAAGAGTGGCAGTTTTGCAATTGTCTGCAAACCGGGGACAACCCCATCATTTCCACAACTGAATGAACAGTTGTAACGCCTTCCTGCTATAGTATATAGAATAGCGCCTGTGCACGCATTTTATTTGAATGCAACATTAGTTTGTTTCTTGAGCATAATTGTATGATCATATTGCTTTTTAACTAAAGTTGAATACATTTCTCTCTTTTTTTTCTTTTTTATCATGAATCATGCACTTTGCGTTTAAACTTCACTGTAAAACCATTTACTTCCACTGTAATTTTATAATTGTAATTTTATCTGGGTAGATGTGTAAACTGTGTTTCAAGCGAGTTGATTTATTTTATTGGAAGATACTAAAACAAGGGTTTTATCATACAATAAAGAATTGACCCCTTGCCACGGTGTCCCATTGTGGCTTCAAATCCTTCAGCATTCCACTGATCTTCAGAACTCTTAGTCCTCCTCGAGAGTCCATTAATTTCTGCTAACGAGTCCAAAATGAGATACCTGAGCTAACACAAACCCATCTATTGGTTTTTATCTTATTTGTTGTAGACTCTTACTATGTTGTTTTATAATATTATCGAAATGTTTCTTCAGCCTAGTAGGAACCTATGGGCCAAGAGAAAGTATGATATATTTTCATTATTTTGAACTAAAGAAAAATAAACATGTCCGGTGGAATTTGGAAATACACAAAAGAAGAAATTAGGGCCGGGCATCTTCGGTTCAGGTCGGTTTTAGGACGAAACCAAAATCAATCCGAATTATTCAGTTTAAGGTTTTTTCTAACTGAATCTGTATTTTAAAACCTTTGACCCGAATATTTGGCCTATTTGAATGTTTGGATCGATTTGGGGCAGTTTTGGTTTTGACCCATATGTGAAATTTTTTTAGCCTATCTAGTATCTCACTGTAGAGTTAAACTTCAAGTTTTTGACTTGAGTAACATGTTCTTTTTGTAAACTCAAAGTACAACAAACAATACAATGCACTCTCAATCTTTTCTACACTAACGGATTTCTCTGAGAAATGAGTTGAATGGGAAATTGTGTTAATGTTAGGATCTTTGTCTTTTATTAAAGTGTGGGAGAGTACATTCTAAATAGAGATGGAATCTACCAATAATAATAGCGTTTTACGTATATAAATTAAATATCTATATATACATTATATAATTCGGGTCGGTTCGGTTATTTTTGGTTTGTTAAGAGCTTGAACCAGATTAACTCCGATTTAAACCGGTTCGGATCGGTTCACTACTTATTTTGACCCAAATGTTTTGGTTCGGTTATCCGATCCGTATTTTCAGTTCGGTTCGGTCAGTTTTTTGCACACATTTGGTTAAATGCCCAACCTTAGAAGAAATTTATTGTTTTTTTTTTATATTGAAAATAACTCTTATCGAATATGAACTCAAATTATATCAAAGCTTTCTAATTGTCATAGATGAACTACAACTAGTTTCTGTTATTTGCATAAATACCATCATGGAGCCAAGTTCATAGCAGTACATCGTTTGTACCATTTTCAAAGCCTTTCTCACAAGAGTTGCGCTTCTGCAAATGCTTTTAAGAGACCCATACCAATTCCGCTTTCAAAATACTTGCATCCATTATTTCTCCAAATCACTCAAGTCAAGGTCAGCTAATAGCACTGATGACATTAGCAGCATCCCTGCAATAGCCAACTTAGTTACTCCAATTTGCTTCCCGGATTTCATCCCATGTCAAAAGGCAAACTCTTCTATCATATGTGATTTAACGAAATTTTTACAGTAATTGTAATATTACTTTTTGTTCCTTCGTTACATAAAACTTAATATGCATCAATATAGTATTGGTCTTGGAGCTAAACTCACGTTTTATTTTGTTTGTTATAAAAAAGTTTAGGTGAGAGCTTGGTTACGCTACACCACCATCGCGAGGGAAAACCTGCAACCTCAACCTTGAAGGACTGACAGTGGACACGTACAGATCGCGAACCAAAGAGGCATGTTAGTAGCGGAGATCGAACTTGAATGGGTCTCCACCACTAGCCCGCCCATACCAACTGAGTCAAACCTCGTTGGCTAAAGTCACGTTATTTCATTTATGCATAAAACTTAAGGGAAGCGCTGGACTACGCCAATGTTGTCACTAGACGCGTGGCGTTTTTTCATCGGCAGGGAGGATATTTGAGGGACAGCGTTGGAATTTCTCAGATGACTGCCATTTCCCTCGTTGTCGACGGCGTCTGGGCAAAAGCTAGGGGCCATTCTGTAACACCGACGACGGGGTGACAAGGGGGGTTAATACAATGCTGTATGGAGATCGGCCACGGAGAGGGCGAATTAGCGGTAAGCAAAATTCGCGTCGTCCACAAGTTCGAAATCAAAATAGGCGGAGCTGGATGAAAGTTTGAAACCGATTAACTGAACAAGGGTTGAAGCTTGAGTAGAGCGTTGTGCACGATTTCGACATTGAAATAGGCGTTTCGGCTCACTAGTTTGAAACGATGAATTAATCAATGGGTGAAGCTGTAAACTGCATTCAACCAGATAGCATTCCTCCGGAGGTATGGTATTTGTTCATGCTTTTGAGATTTGATTAACTGCCGTCTCAAATTCATGAGTCAGGAACAGATGTTTCTATTTCATATCCTTCTGTATGTGTTTGTTTTTTTATCATCTTTGCACCTGTCAGTTATATGAATGTTTTGTTTAGAGAGAATCGAACCCTAGATGTAAATCCACTAACATTATTGAAATAATAAGATGCCTATCTAGATGTTAATCCCACAAAGTTTGCTGAGATAACCAGATCTCAGTTCATCCATTTCCATTGGTAGCTACATTGCTCACTAGTTCTAGTTTTATTCATGGGCAACAATCATAAAATATTTAGATGGTGAGGGCTCTGTCCTATTTAGAAGTTGGACCGTTGCTTGTACACATGATTATCATTTTCACCCACGATCATAGTAACTAGAATCTTGCACATCTTCAATTAGAGGAAAACTGATGCAATTGTCTTGTTCCAGTATCAATCGAAGATTATTGTGATGCTTCATATCCGTAATCTGTTCTTTTGGTTATGTCTCTGAAACTTCAGTGTTCTTTCTGTAATCTGGTCTTCTGTTGTTATGGTGCTGATGATATCTGTGAAGATATTATTACTTGTATGGAGTTGATTTTGTCAGAAAAATTGCGAAAATGTGTGTAGAATTGGTTTTGTTTTCGGTCTGAATATGTGTTTCTTTTGGAAGAATACTTGTAGGACATGATGGTTTTTGGAGAAGGAGAGTGAACTAGTGTAGAGATGTTTTCTCTACCAAATGAGGTTTGTTTTTTTAACTTGTTTATGGTCACTGTTTGATCGTTGAAGTTCATCTTTCTTTGGAGGTTTAGGTTTGGACTTGTTTTTTCTGGCTTGATGTAAATGTTGTTGTTGTTCATCTCTTGTGATTGCAGATTGGGAGTAGGTTCTGTGGCTTGGGGGAAATCACAACTGAACCTAACTGTTCTCTATCTATTGTTGACAAAGTTATAGAAAGGTTGGAAACTCTTATGAACTTATGATATAACTTGACCTATCTTTCTTTTTAAATGGATACCATATCAGCCAGTGAGTCCATGAACTCTAAAAAAAGAAGCATAATGATTTCAAACCATTTCATATTAGAAATGAGAGTTTTGATACAAATTGGTAGTAACTTTGCAATACAATAGGAGGGGATATGTCTTTATTTGAGTATTATGTGCATGTAAGCAATTAAATGTATTCCTCCCTACACTCCAATAGGTGTGTTCTTGGTTTCTGGTAATATTTATTAATCACTTTCCAATTTTCATGTTCATTGATTGTAAAATATCCCTATGGTATCTTTCTGTGATAGTCATGCTGATGGAATCAATAGTTGTTTCTGTTAATTATAAAAGTTGTATGTTCTTCAAAGACTAAAGTGTCTGTATGTGGGTGTGTTGTAGATATTATCCAACGTTGAAGATGGGCCAGACTCTTGCCTCTCTCGAAGACCCCTTTATTTCTTCTCTGATCTTTTTTTTTTTCATTTTTGTTTGATCTGATTTATGTCTTTCTATATGCTTGAGTACATTGCAGCCTGGATATGGAACATACGTGCTTGATTTCCATATTTCAAAGAGTACATCGTATTCTCTCCATGAGAAAATTGTAAGCTTCTCTCGACTTAGTTGTAATGTTAATAGTGTTTGTAAGTGCTTGTAAATTGATCAAAACATGCTTCATGGTTCAATGTGATCCAACATACACACACATTAATAAACATATTATCTATATTAGATATACAAGCGTACACGTTGTAAATTTACTTAAAATGTAAGTTCTAGATACATATTTCTAGCATTACATTAGAGATGGATGATTTAATGGTGCTATTTGTGTCTCAGTATCTCCACCCAATTGTTTGATAAGTACTACACAATGGTTCATGTGGTTAATTATCAAAATTTAGGTAATTGTCTGATCAACTTGTATCCACAGGAAACACATTTTTAACACCTTTAATTTGTAGTTTTTAACATAATATGCATTTGTCTACTTTGTTCTCATTGGAAGGTTTTGCAAACAAATAGATATTTACGATTTGATCGTATTCTTGTGATGGATTCTTCCTTGCTAACTTGCACCTTATACTGCCAATCTTTTTATACATAGATCTTTAATTATCATTATGGAAGTCGTCATTGATCCTAGCCTTTGTATTTACTGCTGCGGCTATTTATAGCACAAACAGATAATATTGAGACATCGTCTTGTATTATAAGTCCCCAACAAGTGAAGTATGGCTCATTTTCCTCTCCACCTTTTAGTTTGGCAGGAGTTGCCCCTCCTTTATTCTGATGACCTTGTGTCTTATTTTTTTCCCTTTTTTTCCAGCTTTCTTCTGAATGGAAAGGGAGTAGATAAGAGGTTCCCTTCTACAATGGGATGTGCTGCTTTTTATTCAGTCTTGATGGGTATGACATCATTTCGATTTAGCATAGTATTAATTCTCGTTCTGTGTCTATTTTTTTCCTTTGTCAGGATATTGGATCATAGTTGCCTACAAATGTGACTGAAATGCTTAAATACGGAACAAATCTTCTTCAAGCTGTGGGCCAGTTTAATGGTTAGATTCTGCATGTTTTTAATATCGTAAGTGAAGATTCTAAAGGATTGAGTGGCGACCAACAAGCTAACGAGTAAGACTATAGAAATTAACACTCCATTGGGAGATTGTGGCCTGCTAAACTTGTGAGGTTGGGAAGAATGTTCTGAAGCCAACAAGATTGTAGTTGGGGAGTGGGGACACTGTTGTTTGAGTTTGTTGAGCAAACTGTAATGCAACTCCATGTTTTAAAAAGGTCTCAGAATGAGAGGTGGAACAAGAGGCGATAATAATAGGCCTATCTATGTGGTACTTGATGCCCCCAACATCAAGAACTAAAGCTAGCGAGGCAACTCTTATGCAGATTTTGAGTCTGATTTAATTAAAGCAAGCCTTCGGTAGTGGCAGTGCTATCTTTTTGAAGATATTTTGACTAGAGCTCTTTCATTTTGTGTATATATATGGTCATCTTGTTGTACAATATAATTAATGTTACATTTCAGTCTCCTGGAGCCTATCTTGTATGCATTATGTGATTCAGATGGCTTGAACTGAGACAGTTTATTTCAGTTGGGTTTTATGTATCATTCTTAGTTTATGTATTCCCTTGTAGAAAATAAATGACTAACTAAAGTGTATGTCATTTTGGGTGGTGAGTACCTCACTTTTTAAACCAACTGATTACCTATAACCTATTACAAAGTCTTCCCCAGCATGTTGAATGAAGTGGTGATTTCTCCACTACAAGATCATGGCTCCCTAGACTTGCTCTAGAATCATTTGAATCCAAAGGCTACAGATCTAATTATGAGCATTATCACGTGGCAAGAGGTTGGAAAAAAAAAAATTCACAAAAGCCACCAGATTTTACATGGGGATGACACCCTCATTTTAGGTCAAGAACAACGTAGTGCACCTTCATATCTCAACAATGGGCATATTTTGGTACTTGATGCACCTAGCTTCAAAGCCAAAAGCGAACTAGGGACACCCTCATTTGAGTTTCAAGTTTCACTGCATTTGTGAAGATGCTTTTGACGTATTGAAAATCAGATTTCCATTTCTTGAGCTGTGTAATCAACAATAGTATGCTTGCTTGAAAGAAGAGACCACAGTCCACAATCCTTGCACCTAGAAAAAATGAGTTGAACTGTGAAGCCAAAAAAGAATGAGCTTACTATATAAATTTGAGTACCTTAGCATAACGTTTCAACACAAATCCAAGAAGACCAGAAATTGTCATGCCAGTAATATAAAATGCACCCAAGTTCAGATACACAACAAAGTGCTGCCACCCACATCCTCTTGCCACACCTGAACATAACCAAATAACCACTAAATTTACACCAAAAATAAACATAAAACAAAGCTTAAATAGAATATCTTGAATATGGATCTTGACCTGAAAAGACTCCTTGCAAGGAATCAAGAACTATTGAAACTGTAAAAAGTGGTGTCATAGAAGCAAAGTCCTCTATCAGAACTGCATAATTCGAAGAGCTGTCAATGAAGAAGCCTGCGCAGGTATTGTGACCAAACGTCAAAGCCAGCACAATTATGAAAGAAAGAATCAGCGAGCGCTTAAAAGTCACACTCATCACATTCTTTGCTTGATACGGATTGTCTGCCCCCAATTCATTTGACACCCTTGTACTGCAACAACAATATGTGAACCATGTCAATGTATGAAAAACAGTGTATATATCAGAAAACTAGAAGGAATTGAAGAACTTGAAGTTTACCCTACTCCTACCTAGCGCAGCACTCAGGCCATATGTAACCATTTTTCTTGTGTGTTCACAATGACAATATAATAAAAAGGTAGTTATATGAGTTAGACAGAATAACATGCTGGAGCAAATAAAAACTTGCAAAAATGTTATTGAAGCTTACCACATTACAAGTACTGAAGTGGTTCTTGTCGACTTTGGCATCAACCCTCCCATAAACACGAGAATCTCAAAAGCCCAGTACTCCTCCAAACTAAAGAGATAAAAGAACAGAAAGGTACTCGTATTTAAACGTCAAGCACAAGTAACAGATGCAATGTCACTAACAGATGCAATGTCACTAACAGATACAGTTTCACATGTTATGTTGTTGCACTGTCAGTATGCTTTACTGATGATCAAGTAACATCTTGTTTTCATTTGCAATTTTGAATCCCAAATTCCCAATACATGTCAGATCAAGTTTATTACTCGATAAAGAAATTTATTAGCATTTATTAGAATTGTGTAAGCTCCATATTCGTATTCCTTCTGAAACACTGAAAGCTATTCACTCTAATAAAATGCAAAACAGGGAACAAACACTTTGAGCGAATATGGCGCTTGCGCAATTCTAATATTTAGAAAGAGAGAAACCTGAAGCAGATTGTAATGGGTTTCCAACGATGGCTACCAGTAATTAGATTCGACTATGATCTCCCCGCAATGAGCTTTATCACTAATCTCTCTGAGTTTCCAACTCCAGTTTCAAACTGTATCTTCGAATCCTATCAAAATGATTAGACTCTTCTCTCGGCAACGAGCTACCGGCTATGTATGTAATCTCTGCATAATTGGATTCCGCAAAAATTTCTCTTTGATCTCTCCTTCTTCTTGCAGTACATAATTGCCCTTAACGACTGACACCGTACAACGAGCGTAGTACAGCATTTGCCAAAACTTAATGAAAAAAATAAAAATAATAAAAACTACTACGCTTTGAATCCAAGTCCCATATAAAAACCGGTGCCAGAAATGGGTTTACCGGTGTTGGATGACATGGCCACCCGAGAAGGCAAGCGCGCCTTTATTTGTATCTCTTCTTCTTCTTCCTCTGACGAAGAAGACGACGAACCAGTAGAAGACAGCGACGACGATTATTCCGACGAGGATCATCACGACGACGGCGACGACGACTCTGATGACGAGCCAACCGAGGATGAGGATCACAGTGATGATGAGTCTCTCTGCAACAAAGTCAAAGGTTCCTCTCTCTCTTTTTCATTTCCTGAAACTTTTAATTTCTAATCGCAAGAATTCGAATTGATTACACGGATTGATCATTGGAATTTGAGTTTTCTAATTGCTGAATTGAACGCCTTAAACCCTAAGCAGTGCGTGTGATACATTTAGCTTCGATAGGTTTATTGTCTAATTGCGAGCTTTGCTTAACAGAAGGGAAGGATTTGGAGTGTTTGAGTCTTAAAGAATGCAAAGCCTATTTGCGGAAGCACGGGCTTAGAATTTCAGGAACCAAATTGGTTTGTATCCAAAGAATTGAAGAGCACCAGAGGTATTAAGCTTTTCAAGTGTTCATTTCTTGTGTTTTCGAGTCATTGATTATCGTCCTGTATCGATTTTAGTCATTGTTAATCGATCTGATTTACGGGTTCTAATATTAGATTAAAAGATGGAAATGGTGAAGCATTGTATCCCAGATCATCCTTTGTGATTAACTGTACAGGTTAGTGTTTTGTTTTGCTCTAAATTCGTATACAAATGTTCACCAGATTTCGACCAGTTTTAATTTAAGATTACAATTTAATGCAGGTGATGTCTGTAAGGGAGACGTCGTCCTCTTCACTCAGAAAGTTTATCAGAAGTAAATTTTTTTTTTTTTTTTTTTCGTGTTCTTCGTATGTGATGTTCTGTACCACCTTTTCAATTAGTCTGATGCTGTGAATTGAGCATTTTGATTTTGTGCAGGTTTGATAAGATGAAGAGACATGGAAGGGTTCTTGGGAATAGAGTTGTTGCCGGCAGGGTTGTGAAAGAAAGCTATGGTGCGGCTAGACAACAACATACTTTTACGGTAAGACTGAGGTAAATCCTAGGTTTATATAGGAAAGTTACATGACTGATGGTTAATGATAAGGATAGTTTGCTTATATTGAACTTGTTTCTGCACACTACAGTGTATAAAAGGAGAATTCAGTGATTCAATTAACTCATGTATTTTCTCTTTCAAGGTTGAAGTGTTATGGAGCAGGGGAGTAAAGGAGCTGTCTCCATTATTTCCTCTGCTTGTGAAGGGTCGCAATCTCTACAAAATGAAAACTTTTAGACAGGTGGTGATCAAATGAGATGCCTTCTATTTTAAACATTTTTTTTCCATGTACTGTTAGGAGTATTGATTTTCTTACATGTTTTCTCGTTCACCTTGTAGCGTTGGAAGTATGAAGTTGAAAGATCCATAGTTCTAGCTGAGAAGCACAGACGAGGTGGAGCAGCAAGACTTGTCAAAGCAATGAAAAAATCAAAGAAAATGACTGCAAATGGAGGTATTGAGATGAAAAGGAATTTACTGCATGTTACTTCTTTTACAGCATCTATCTTACTCCTGTTCTTGGATGCATTAGATATATTGTTTGCGCATTTTGTTCTCTTGCATGGAACTTTCTATATCCTGATGATCTGTTACATGATCAGGTATGAAGTGCCAGAATCAATCCCGATTTTCTAAACCAAACAATATGCGAAAGAGTAAAGAATTGGAAAGGAGGAAGCACACAAGATCTGCAAGCCATAATGGTTTTTTTCCGCATCAAGCAGCCCCAGTGTCAAAACGGATGAGCTTGCAACAAAATGAAAGGAGTAAATCCTCTCAACATTCTAGTAAGCGTCAGAAAGCAGCTCACCCTAATATAGATCGAATTCCAACTCTCTTGTCACAGTCTGATCCTCGTATCCGTCACCTCTCTCAAGTAGAATCTCAACACAGGAATGCACCTTATCCATATTATAGTCATCCCGTAGGCTCCACTTCAACCATGTTGAGATATCCTACTGATGCTAATACATTTGTCCTACCTGCATCACAGTTTCCCAGCTTCACTAACAACAATTATAGCCACTATGGCTTCATAGATCCTGTCTACAATCGAGAATTGAACATCCAGAATCAATTATCAAGGTTGGATGTTGGCAGGCCATTTGATCCCTATATTTCAGGAGCTGGGACTTATGGACATAGTGGGTATGGAGATCATTGTTTTCTTCTGTAGGATTGCACAACTAGAGCTTTGCATGCTGACTTATATTCGCTAATTGATATTGTGCAGGAGAGGGCGAAGATGACTTATGCGCCTGTTGCATGTCCATTTTGATGGATTAAGTTTCAATTCATTTTTCCTTTGACAAGGAAAGCCTCTCCTTCACTAAAAGTTTTTAGGTAAAAAGATATTACTTTGGTGGTTTCCCTTATCTTCTGCCTGCCGCAAATCATATCTTGTTCGCAATGACCTCTGCTGATCAATACTTACATTCGTTCCTGAATTCTTTTTCTTTCATTTCATGTAGTGGGGTCTTGAATTTACACATGCTGAAGTTGAGTTATGAATGAAGAAAGAAAATTTGTTGTTCGAAAACCATTGAAAGATGAGAGAAATGATGTGTGTTATGGTTCCTGTATATGGCATCATAATATATTGGGGTTTTTGTGTGGGCATATATATAAGTAGACAATGGTAAGGATGAAATCAACAGCTTTGACTTTTGGGTTATACTCATATTGCACATATGAGTTGATTTCTTCTCTCTGTTTTTCTTGTTTTCCTAGTTTGAGCTAAACTGGTACAGTTGTGAGAACCTCGATTGCTTCTCTAATATTGTGGTTGCTTGGTTGGCATCTCTTTGGAGAATAGATCTATAGTTATGTTTATAATGTTTTAATACACTGCAACCTTGATCTGCTGAATATGAAGAGACAGGTGACAACAGTGAGAGGGTTCTTGACTATGGAGAGAGACATGCTGATATCCGTGGTGTGCTGGTCCCGTGAGTCATGAAGTGTGATCATTGAAACTAAGATGTGCTGCAGACTCGCTTAATGGTGAAGGTATTAGTTGGGTTTGAGAATTTTAGCATCATTATATTATTAGCCACAGATTGCAGGTAGCTAGCGCCAACATAAATGCATTTCAAGCTATTGGACTAGTTAGGTTTCTTTTGCCCCATTTCCCAAGTGATAGTATCATTCTCTTTTCTAAATTTGTCAATACTTAACCACCATCAGCGATAGAGAAAGTTTCCTGTGGGAAAGTTAGTGCTATTCCTGCTAATAAATTATTGTATGTCACTCATTTTCAAAAATCATGTGGGCGGTCGCGCTATACACGTAGATGATCGTCTCACCTAAGACTTTCTCTTATTCAATATACCATATTTAAGTCACATACTCGAATAGAAAACAAACGAAATACTATTATTGATTTCGCTTTTTAATATTTCACATCTTGTTATGCTCTTTTTTGAATGTCATTCATCCTGTAGAGAAAAATGTTCTCTCTTTTCTTCTCTGTCAAGATAATAGGCTGAGACAGTTGTAATGTATATGATATGTGGTGTCACATTCAAGGAGGAAAATTCAGAGAGGGGATCTATCCTTATGATGAGCAAATCAAAATGCTTGAATTGAATGGTTGGTTGGAATTCAAAAGTGTCCACAATATGGGGGGGTTGCTGTATTGAACTTTTTGAGATGGGACATTTGTACAGTGTTGTATGAGTACCCTATTGATCCATCTTTTCAGAGGTCCTTGGTTACCTAGTCCCTACAGGTACCTTGATTGCCTGTGGAATCCCAGCAAGACAGAGACGGCTTCTCTAGAATTTTCGCCATCGTATTGCGGACACTCAGTCATTATTTATTTTTGACTTAGGTGAGTGAGTGACTGAGCACCGTCTATATTTAAACTTGTCAATTTCATGGAAATTTGTAAAAAATGGTCCCTTAGGTAGGGTTGGCGTGTCCGGTGAAAGTCGGCCGACTAATCATTGTCTTATGAGGTTAGTTTGAGACTATGTTACACTGATACTCTATCTTTATGGAGTATTGGAGTGGATGGAGTATCGGAGTGTCCGGTTACACCGATACTCTACCCTTATGGAGTATCGGAGTGTCCGACACTCCTGACACACTGATACCGATACGATACACCAAAATGTGTGTCCGATACGTCACGTGACGTGTCTAAAAAAGTTAACTTTTTGGACACATTGACCGACACGCCATGTCAGCCTGAGACACGTCATGTCAGCGTGTATTGATTGAAGAACTAAAAGTCTAAAACCTAATCGAATAGGAAGCCCACTTTAACGAACCCGTATGGAAGAGGAACGACGAAAAAAGAAGCCGAGGAACGACGTCGCCGTTCTCTGTCACTGCGAGAACGACATCGCCTTTCCCTGTCAGTGCGATTGTTCCTCCGCCGACGCCGCTCTGCGAGAACGGCGTCGCCTTTCTCTGTCACAACGACTCTTCCTTCGCCTACAGCCGACGGCGGCCTAGACCCTCTCTTTGGTTGTAAGGTCAGTCTTAATCTCAGCTTTGAAGTGTTTGGTGATTGCAGTCTCATTTTCAGTCACAGAAAAACATAGAAGATTTTAATCATTTTATGATCATTCTGATACCACTTATAGATTTGTAAGGCAATGTGCTATTAAAGCATATGCACTGTGATGTTAAGTGTCATGATATTGCTCAATTGCTGATAGGGTAGGATGGAGCTAGACATTTGAGACTTTGCAAAATTGAGTTCATACCTGCTAGTATTAGATCATCAATTAGTTGAGAGTTTGTAGGAGGTCAGGTTTTATACTTGATGAGAAACATCGGCTCATCTATATTTGTAAGTAAATTTAATTGAAAGGAGTTGTGTCTGGATTGCTTATTTGTTTATCTTTGCTCTGTTAATTGTTAATATGTTATGATATGATGCTGTGTCTATGTTGTTGTGTGTCTATGCTGCTGTCTTATGTTATTTTGCTGGATTATTATGATTAGGATGAGTTCAAGTGCGGCCTCTATTGAACCTAGTGTTGAATCAACTAAGCCTGAATTAGATGCTCCTCTATGGAAGTATGTCACTATTACCAGCCTGAAACATTTTATCTATCAAGGATAAATGATGATGCCAATGCATGCGTGCCTTGCTCTTTTGTATTTTGAATACCTCAGTTATGGGGTTTTAAGCAATTGGTGTTGTTATGAGGTTAGGCAAGTCGGATTTTCATTCAGTTTGATGAATGTGTTGAATTAGATAGAACTATTTGGTAATCATCTTTTAGATTAAATATTGACTCTCTTTTATATTATTTGTTACAGTTATGCAATTGCTTAAATTTAGAACATTATTTAAGTAATGTGATGAATTTATTCATATTTGAGCATTTTTTTTATTAATTAGAAATATATAAATATGTAATTATATTTGCCATGTCCAAGCCGTGTAGAATGCAGTTTTTGAGTTTTGCCGTATCGGTACGTATCATGTCGCCGTATCCGTATCTGTGTCCGTGTAACATAGGTTTGAGAAAACAAATTTGCCGACTTTTTTTTTTTTTTTCAAGAAATGAACAATTCATTAATTTACAAAGCTTGTAAACGCTTAGCAGAAACTACTATAAACAAAAAGCATAAATCTCTAACTCGATTAAATTAGCATAATTTAATAATTAAGTGCTCAATTGTACATTAAGCGTGTAAACACATACACTCTCATATAGGCCATGACAGCACTTATATGCACATCATCTAGATCATTGACATATGCCCATTTTACTTTCAAGAATAAAATCAATACATTTTAAAGGACATGTGTCGTAATCACGGGTAGTTTTAGAATACAATTAAGAACGTTGCCCTCCTTCATAATCATATTATGTTCAAAATCAACCGTCTTTTATTTATGTTAGATTTAGTAGCATTTATCTTTTCAGATTGGGGTTTTACGATTATAAGGTAAAATAAATTCTAGCCTAGAAAGGTGGATAAATTGACTCTCAAGTTATGGCTGAGGGTTGATCTATGTTTCCTTGTATTGCCTGTGTGAGTCCTAAATTGGAACACGATGTCCTAATACTATCCATGAAACCCTGTCCTTTGCCGACTCTCCAACCTGGGCCACTGCCTAGTCTAATCAACTAGTTCTCTCCCACAAAACCGAAAATGTTGCATCAATCATAGATACATTAATGATTGATTAATCACAAGGTATATGTACATAGGAAACTATGAAGTATTTCGAATCGTAATCTTCTTAAAA
Organism: Fragaria nilgerrensis; assembly: GCA_010134655.1. Classification (NCBI taxonomy): domain Eukaryota; kingdom Viridiplantae; phylum Streptophyta; class Magnoliopsida; order Rosales; family Rosaceae; genus Fragaria; species Fragaria nilgerrensis. The sequence goes on from CM020977.1 coordinate 10,508,714, forward strand.
TAACCAACAACAAATCACACTTTTGTACACAGTGAATCCACCATAAACCCAATGAGAATCGAAAAAGAAAATATATGAACGAAAGAAGAACAATGATGCATGTATTCTAGCCCCACTCTGATCTTAACCAGACGATGAGTTCTTGGCAACTTGAGGAGGTAGATTGAGACCTGAGCCTCGCAAACTTGTAAATGCATGTACCGAACTACTACTGATTACTTGGTGGGTCCTCCCTGGATAAAAGTCGTGGTAGAGCCTTGACCGGTATGCTTGCCTTGTCGATGACGTGATAAGTGATTGTGACTTGTGAGATCATGAACGTTGTATACTGGTATATATACATCGTTCGTATTTATACAAGAATTTCATACATTTACGAGCTAATGGGGACAAGATTGGTGGCATTGATGAGAATTGGAGTCGAGCAGTGGAATGACTAGTAGGCCAAGTTGTTTTGTAACAATGATGCAATGAAAGCAATTGGGAAAGGGCTAGTAATGATAATAATGAACCAATGATGATACGAATCACACAAACTTAAGCATTTGGGGACCTTTTGTGGATTCATGGAGACTTTGAATGATTGAAGAGCTAGCAAAATCTGGGAGGTATTGAAGGACGGAGGTCGATTTCTTGGGTCCAAGCGCTCCGGTCTTGAATGTGCAAGTGCCAGTAGGTTTGAGCCACCGCGTCCGGGTCCAATGACCCATCTCCGCCACTTCCTACTCCGGCAATTCTTGAACTCGAATTTGATGATGTGCCGCCCCTAGGCGGTCCGACGATACCGTCAACAATAACATGGGCAATGTGTACACCATAAGGCTGGAACTCCATGGACAAACATTGTGATAGCGCTCTCAGTGCAAATTTCCCACAGCCTGCCTCATTATCACAACACAAATGTAAAGCTAACAAACATACTTGACCATGTAGAATTAGAGCTGAAGTTCACGATAATTAACTCACATAGCTCAGAGTAGCCAGCAATGCCTTTAAGTGAAGCCGAACATCCGGTGAACAAAATCGTCCCCCTTCCCCTTTCAATCATACCAGGAAGAACCTTCAATTCCCATATAAATACACACATCAATTTCAAGAACAAAAATTATATATCAGCTTGGAATGTTAATTTGTTTGCCAAACAAAATAATCTAAATTATGATATTAACAAACTTCACTATTAAATTCATAATATAAATTTGTTATCATACATGTTAAATTATGATATTAACAAACTTCACTATTAAATTCATAATATAAATCGTATTTGCATGTAAACGATTAGTTAAGGTAGAACTGTATTTACCTTTTGAGCGCAGTGAAAGGCTCCGACAGAAGAAACGGCAAGGGACTTCTCTAGGGAGTCGATCCGAATGTCGGAGAACTTTGTGGGGTCCCAAGAAACCGGCTGGTAAGCATTATAGACCAGCACCTCAACAAAGCCAAGAGAAAGAACACCCTCAAAGGCCTCCCTCACGCTGCGAGACTCGGAGCAGTCGATTCTTATGGCAAACACTTGAGATTTCTCCTCCCTGGCAATCTCGTCGGCGAATTTCGACAGTCTGCCAAGATCACGGGCAAGAATGGCCACCGTGTAGCCCTCGTGGGCGAACTTGCGGGCTATGGACCGACCTAGATTCGGCCCAACGCCCACAATGGCCGCGATGCCCCGGCTGCTGGTACCGGAGCTTGCCATGTTGCGTATCATAGCTGAAGCAGCTCTAAAGTGCTAAGGTAGGTAACTCCAAAGTGCTTCAAGTGTATATGAACCTGACTACAGGCAACACAGGGCTTAGGTTAGGTTGTTAGGTTAGGCAAGTGTGTGAACTATATGAGTTCGAGTGTTGAATCAAAGAGATGAGAGCGCATGTGAGTTGAGGAAGCAGGAAGCGATGGTGGATAGGAGTTGTTGCCTCCTTTGTGAGAGGCATATATAAATTCTTCTTGCTCTCAAGGCCTTCCTGTTTCTGTCTAGCTCTATTAATCAAGGCAATGAAAGGTGTTTGTTATATAAAGTTTTCTTTGAACTTCCCCTCTTCTTCTTATTTTTTCTTTTATAATAATGAAAGAAAATGTGTTACATTTATCTGCTCATCAAGAGGTTTGCTGACAAGCACTCTGGAGAGTACTTATCGATGAAGAAATTGATAAAAAAATGCTTTGATTTATAAAAAAAAAAAAAAATTACTTTTGTTCTCTTGTTACCCAAAAGTCCAAATCCATTAATTATAAATTCAGCTCGGATCTCTGCATTTCATGTTTGTCACAGGCTAGCACTTGAAATTACTCTCTTTTTTTTGAAAGTAGCACTTGAAATTACTTATTCATGAAGCACTTGTAGCTCGTATCTCTGCATTTTATGTTGTCATGAATCAATGACAACGGGAATAAAAGAGGCCAGAGATTTGGAGCCAAGAGGAATAGAGAAGGAAAGAATCGGGGTGTACGTGGAAATTTGTAATCAAGTGTAATTCATGATATTAAAGCGTGTATACTTATTCTTCTGATGCATTCATGTATGAAACACATGGATAATTTACTTGGAATCATCTCATCCTTTTATGTGTCTATAAGCACATTTTGTCTCATTCCAAATAAGTTAACGTGCCTCTAGCTGAGATATAAAGACTTTTTTGCCTCATCGGCTCATCCTTTCCCTCCCGCACATGAATCACTAGCTAGTTCATATTCTTGAATTTTTCTTTTTTCTTTCGAAACCAAGAATCAGACGAGATCATCGTAATAATATTGACCTAAATCGTCAAAGTTCTAAGAAGTTGATAAAATACGATTATTCTCTTATATATATAACATAGACAAATTAATAAGTTGCGGCCCTTTATTTAAAAAAGAAAAAAAATAGACAGATTGGATATGGAACTTTCGGAATAACAGATTGTAATTGGTAGATTTGATCGGATATGCACTCTTGGAACACCTTTGTCTTTGTCTCTGGGAGGAGATCATGAGGCTATATATGAGCTGTACCGCCTGTACGGCTAGCTGGCAAAGCTTGTTTGAACTATTTACTTGGGTTAGCTACGTCGACAGTGATCTGCAGCAATCTTCATTGTGGTTCGTTCCATCAGTAATAATTCCTTCTAGTTTTTAAATTCAAGTGGGATAGTATAATCCATACTTTCATAGCAGCCCCCTCTGTTTGTTTCTGTGTGATGTTGCAGGAAAGAGGCAAACAAGATATAAGAGAAATCCTCGATTCTTTCCTTATTATTATGTCACCCACAGGAAAAATTCAAACAAAAACCATAAAATCTGGAAGATCGACCACATAAGGATCTGTGAAGTTCTGATGAAGATTGAAGAAGATGCTCTATCTCTTTGAGCTAGCTCAATCACTCGCAGGGGGGGACCGTACAGAGGCAAAACCCTACAGGGCAAAGTGGCAAACTTTTAAGAATCTGTGAAGTAGCTTTACTGCTTGTTTTGAATGATTGAAGGTCCGCATTCCCCAAATTCTATCCACAACAACATATAGTATCCATTATGGATTCTGCGTGTTCCCCCTCGTTCTCTTATTTGATCCACTTTGTATGTTCTTTCCTTTTGATCGAACTCAAACTTTTGGGAATATATATTCGATCTCAATGAGGCTCATACGTGTCATGTACCTTATCTCAGATTTACTTGTGAATCTGTAAAATATGTAGTGTCATCAAGAATTCAAAGGAAGCTTTCTAAGATGATTAAGATTTGTGTCCTTTTCATACCAGAGGGATCGAAGTAATTAGGTCAAAATATACCATCGTATTGTCATTTTCCATTTTTCCTTAAATTCTATAGCGTTTATTATTATTCTCCTTGTATCACATTCCTAGCTAGCGTCGTGTATACAAGAAATCTGGTAAGTAATGGGGGCATGCATAGAGATGAAGACAACTTCCACCATCAAATACTTGCTCTGCGGGAGGACAACTATTAGATTAGTTCACATGACACTACTCTCAGAGCTTGGCTAGTATCATTGGTGAGCTAGAGTCAGCATTTGCTGGTGGCAATGATGGTGGAGATAAAGACAGAAAGCAACCCAGAAAGAACCAAAAGTAGTCACTATGTATGTATATCGCCTTGATTACCTGACCAGTATCATGTTGTGGGGAATTCATTTAGCCCTACTAAGTTCAAGAACCGTAAAAAGTAAAAACCGAACAAAAAAAATGTAACGTAGAACCGTACCTTGAATAGAAACAACGGTTACAAATAAACCGATCATTGATCATGAAAGTTATTAACGAGCAAAAGATATGTACCATTTACCTTATTCCTACTAGGTTTTTGTTTTGTTTTCGCAAAAGTCTCAACTTATATATCTTTTATAAAGGTTCAAACTCGTTGAAGTATTCAATGACAATGACGAACTAAAAAATCACTAAATATAGTTTAACAAACGATTTTCTGCTTCAAAAATGAAAGAGATTTGATGCTCAAACTAGAGATCTGGTTAGAATCTGTATTTTCAATAGTGTTTCTTTTGAGTTCTCTCGGTTAATATGTATGTATTGTGTTGTTTGGATAACAAGCATCGATCCAGTGGACCAAAAAATTGAATCTTTCCCATTTCTTTTGGAGAAAAAGAAGAGGATATTTGTGTGATATATAGTGTCATTTTCCTATTCGATAGGATTATGCAATTATTGCCATTCGTTTATGAAACACGATCCTTGAAAGACCCCATCAAATCGTTTGCCATTAATTCATTGGATGCAGCTTTGAACCTTTTGCACTTTCTCCTTGCGATTTCTTCCTCTTCTTTCCAGAACTTCTCTCATTACTAGCAAAAAACATCTCACACGGATTTTATTCTCACTTATTACTTTAAACTTACGAAAATCTGTGACAAACTCTCAATGACACATATAACATTGTAAGAAAGGAAAAACAAATGAATACGTTGATGCTACATCTACCAAAGCAGTGGTGAGTATTGAAATAACTAAGTTGGTATTTGTATTGGTTTTTATTTTATGAAAGTTATGTTCAGTTGAATACTAATACAGATTTTGGTATGAAAGTAGTGGATTTTCAGTTTAATAATAATTCAGTAAATTTAAAAATAGAAAAGAAGGTTGATTGAATGCAGTGGTAATTTTAGTTTATAATAGTTTCATGATTGAATGCAGCAAGATTTGGAAAAGGCTGAAGAGGAGAGAAGAAAGTTAAATGTTGATATTACTCCAGAGGTTAGAGAAGATATTTATGCCTCAAACGGTTCGTCGTTTGCAGCCTTGCTAATTTGGTTAGTTGCGCCTGAATATGTCATTATCTATTTTGATGGTTTTGTCTATGTCTACTTTGATGGAATCTACCTTGAACAACAATGATTCTAGAAAAGCAGCCTTGTTTTGTAATCCAAGAATTAACTAGGGTATGTAAACTATGTTGGTAGGAATGTAAACTACATACATTTTCATGGGAATGTCAAATGTTAATTATATTCTGGATGGAGTTGTGGATTTGTTTGTTTGAATGTTTGATTGTAAATAGAATGATATATATATGTATATATATATATATAGCAGAAAAATATGAGCAGGAAATTAGAATTTGAAATAATTTTTTTTTGAATTGTGAATTATATTTACACAGTCATCAGTGTGAATAGATCTTACCAATTCACACAGACATCCGTGTGAATTATAAAGTTGTTCTCACTGAATGAGCTCTCATAAAGCAATCATGTTTTGTGGATATGTGATGGGGTCTACGTCAACTATTCGCACGGACTTTTTTATCTGTGTGTGTTGAGCATTAGCCCCCCTACAAACAACACAGATAGGCAATTCGTGAATGTAGCGTTCCTAATAGCTTTCTCACACGGATGTCTGTGTGAGATATCTATATTTCACACTAATTTAAATCTGTCTGAAGCTTCATTTTGCTAGTAGTGTCTGTTGTGCTTTCTTCGTCAACTCTTTTCTGGGGCATCGACCAAGAGGACCACTTCTAAAAGCTTCTACATAAATGGTGAGTTGGTGTGACAAAACCATTGATTGGATTCGAAACATGTGTAACAATGGATAGGAATGAAGATTTAAAATTGGAATGAAATACATCGAGTCGCCAAACGCTTGATTCCATTTGAAGAGATTAAGAACAAGTTCACCCGTTGGGTTAGAATGAATATAGTGACCTGGGTCATTCTGGGTCACTGTGACTGGGCAGCAGTTTCCACCCGTTTGAAATATGAGATTGCGCCACGTGGCAGTGACTGTTTATTAAATTTTAAAAAACGTTTTTAAGTGTGACACTACCAGAAGAAAGGCTTTAGCCGACGAAAATAAAAAAACCAGGCCGACGAATTTTTTTTTCGTCGGCTAATTTACAATCTTCGTCGGCTATGGTCAACTTTAGCCGACGAAATTTTTATTTCGTTGGCTAAATAATTTTTTTCGTCGGCTATAGTCTGTGAACTTTAGCCGACGAAATTGTCAAAAGTTTAGCCGACGAAATTTTCAAAAGTTTAGCCGACGAAATTTTTAAGAGTTTAGCCGACGAAATTTTCAGAAGTTTAGCCGACGAAAAATATAATTTCGTCGGCTAAAGTGCCTTATATTTGCAGATTTGGACAACAACTCAACTGGAAAAAAAAAAACTATACGTAGATCCTTCAAACGCAAAAAAGTTGTGAAATAAGATATGACCAGAATGGTGAAATACGTCTATGGTTGAAAAATTACGGTATTCCGGTAAAGTCTCGGTGCCGATAGTTGACTATTGTGATACCTTTCCGGAAGCGTAACGGCGCTACGAGTTAGACTCATCGCTAACGCCATGATGTATAGGCTTTTTTGGCTATCTGAGTCCGTTTAGGGCTTCAAAATGCAGTTTTCTTATTTTCGATTAGAGTTGACCGTTTCGATCGAGCCCTTAACGTTGTCGGATCCAGTTGAATTTTTTACCATAGGCATCTTTCGTCATAATGATCATATCTGATGGTCGAATTTTGGTTTGTGAATTTTAGTCATCGGAATCACAACGTATCTACTATTTACCGTTATTCGGGTTTATGGGGAGCCCTATCGTCGGAAGGTAAATGTCTCAAAAATTTTATATGGGCAGTTGCGTCTCATCTACGTGAGAGTTTTTTGTGTGAAAGGTTTGACCAAACTACGTAATATAGAGGGAGATATGAGCGTTTTCGTGTGATAAGTAACGATGGATTAGGGTTGATCGTTTCGATCGAGCCCTTAATGTTGTCGGATCCAGTTGAATTTTTTACCACAAACATCGTTCGTCATAATGATTATATCTGACGGTCGAATTTTGGTTTGTGAATTTTAGTCATCAAAATCACAATGTGTCTATTAATGTTGTATAACTTGTTTAATAGGTTATACAACTTTGTAAACCAACTCTACATAGGAAGCAAATTATCAAAAATCTCGTGAAATAAGATGTGTTCAGAATGGTGAAATACGGCTATGGTTCAAAAATCATGTAAATCGGGTAAAGTCTCGGTGCCGATAGTAGCGGTCAACCCTATTTACCGTTATTATTCCCTATGGGGAGCCCTATCGTCGGAAGGTAAATGTCTCAAATTTTTTATATAGGCGGTTGCGTCTCATCTACGTGAGAGTTTTTCGTGTGGAAGGTTTGACCAAACTACGTAATATAGGGGGAGATATGAGCGTTTTTGTGAATTTATAGACTTTAGCCGACGAGATATTAAAAAAGTCGTCGGCTAAGGTCAAAAACTTTCAAAAATTTTTTGGCGGTAAACCAAAGTTGGAGGAAAATTTTCAAAGGACTTTAGCCGACGAAATATATGAAAAGTCGTCGGCTAAAGTCGAAAAATTTTCAAAATTTTCAACCGAAATTTTTGGCGGTCAACCAAAATTTTCAAAAGAGTTTAGCCGACGAAAATAAAGAATTTCGTCGGCTAAAGGTCTTTATATAGCCGAAGATGGATGGTAAGAAGTCTATTATCTGCCAGATTTTCTTTTCGGCCTAGCTCCGCCGTCAAGCCACCGGAGACCGCCACACTTGTCCCAAAAGCTTCGCCGTCGTCTCTACTTCATTGCTGGATAGGTGGTGCATCGAGTGGCGCCGCCGTGAGGGATAAATCGAGCTCCAAAACTCTGTCGGTTCGGATTCGGTGTCGATCGAATTTCTCCTTCCTTAGGTCACCATTTGGTGAGTTCTATATATGGATAAGTTGAGTTTGATTAGTACTACATTCCCCTAGAATTTGGTAGCTCGATTCGGGTGTGTGAAGAGAATCGAAGATTTGAAGTTTTTAGGGTTTAAAATTGGGGATTTTTATATTTTCAGTCGATTGACCTGTTTAGGCTTAGAATCGAGCTTCGACTTCTTCTAGAAAGTTGTTCGAAATGTTGAGAAGAAGATTCTGTCAAATTTTGGTCGTGATTGGAGGTGGCCGAAAGTTTCTCTGCAGTTTTTTTTTTCAAAACCCAGCAACTTTAGCCGACGATATTTAAACACTATATTCGTCGGCTATAGTATTTTTTATTTTTTTTATAAGGTTTAGCCGACGAAGTATACTAAATTTCGTCGGCTATAGTTATTTTTAATTATTTATTACACACTTTAGCCGACGAATATCTTAATTTTTTCGTCGGCTAAAGTCTAGGAAAAAAACCGACGACATGTTTTTCGTCGGCTAACTGTGGGACTATAGCCGACGAAAAAAAAATTTCGTCGGCTAAAGTCATCACCGATGACCTTTTCCCGACGACACTATAGCCGACGAAGGCTCGTCGGCTAAGATCTTAGCCGACGAATTAAGATAACAGTTTTCGTCGGCTAAAATGCTTGTTCTGGTAATGTGAATAATGGTTAAATTATAAATAAATAGTGATTAAATAAACAATATGAATTATTGAAAATTATTATTTTTATTTCATGACATTTAATTGACAGGACCGAGTCTAATTTAAAAAAAAAAAAAACAATTATTCGAAATTTCTTAAATACTCTCTAATTATTGGGATTGATAGAGGATTTTTTTTTCTTACCATCGGTATTACTAGAAAGTTGCCCGCGCGTTGCAGCGGGTTGTCGCCTTTTCTATTTGTTTGTGCCCTTCTAGTTTGTACATATAACAGGCATAATCATAAGCAAAGAAATGTTAATCGAAATATTAGAAGCATTGCATATAACATAGCTGGTATATAAAACAGACTTGTACATCTACATACTGCAAAACTGAAAGTTTAGGATAAAAGCTTGTACTTACACCAAGGTTGAATATTTACACATTGTAACCAAAGTTGGTTATTGAGACTGCGGCACATACTCCTCAAATGATTTAATGTTCTTTAACTCATTCCATATTTGGAATATTAGATTCGTCAATCTATTTCAACCTGCTACTATCATCAGTAAACTTACTAATTGAAGAAATAAACACTTGCTGCAATTGGGTTCTTGCTATCTGCTAAACTTCTGTTATTTTCTTTAAAGTTTCTGAAGAATATAAAGTAATGTAGCATTGAAAAGAAAGGATTAGCAATACAACTATAGCATTGAAAAGAAGTAATGTAGCCATTACATGGAACAGAAAAACCATTATAATTAAAAGAAACATAAACAGTATTGTAACAAATTAAGGGAAACATTAAACACAATTGTACAGTCAAGCAAAATCACTAATAATTGTTGAAACCAAGTATAACTAAGTTAGTTGATGTACACAACCATAACTAAGTTAATTGATTACACTCTAAGAACAATCACTGAATTTCAGTTCTTTTAACTTTTCAGTTATCATTGTTCCAAAATTGTTGAACTGACACAAAATGATCTAACCTGATGATGACATCCACATACATGAAAAAGGAAGGTGTAATATTGGAATTTTTCCAAGATTTGGATGCATGAATAATTAATATCTTCAATAGTAACTTAGAGTCTGTAACTTGTAACTGCATGTAAAGGTAGAAAAGTCAATTTTGTTTCTTTGGCTTTCTGTTATCCTTTTTTCCAAAAGAAATATAAAGCAGAAAGAAAAAAAATTCAAGTGGAATGTATTGCATACATAGCTTTGCATGTTGCATAGAATTCCATTTCATCAAAGAAATAGTCTTAATAGTCATATGACTTTTCTTTTCTTTATTATTATTAATAATATATTCATTATCTTTATAAAAGAATAGAGAATGTTAAATATAAATAGGTGTACATTTAAATTTTGGATGAGCATATTCCGGAAAAAATATAATATAGGGAACACAAATGACATGACAAATTTTCAAACATCATCCATGTGTATATTAATACATGATTATCAATGTTTCTCTTTGCAGTCCAAGTTCTAATAACTTATTTGTAACAGAGTTTTAATACAATGTTGATCTTTCTCCGGTAGTCCAATACGTGTAGAGAAGGAAAAGTCTTGTCAGAATTGTCTAAAATGGAACTCAATCTATCGTTGGTGAACTTGGTTGGATATGAAATTAAAATGTTTACTTACATATATGAAATACATGCAAACTGAAGCAATTTGAAGACTAAGCAGTCTTTCTCTGAATTACAATAATGATTTTATGCTCCCAGCTTGTAAAATCAGCTTCTTCATATATATTACCTTCCGGTCTCTTTCTACAGCCATAAATCAAAATATCATAACAGGTTATAAAACAAAACTATATCTTATCCTTCACCATGTATTACTCATCAATAACTGACCAAGAACACGTCGAATACGACTCCTTTAGTCAGGAGGTGTAAGTTCATAAATTATTACTCAAGAATGAAACAATAACAACATACCTTCAGGTTACCTTTCCCAAGGTCATCCGATCCATCATCTCTCAACTCAAGGCTTCATACACACCACTACCAGGAGAAGTACTTTAGCCGACGAATTATTTTCGTCGGCCTGTTATCCTAACTCGTCGGCTAAAGTCTTAGCCGACGAGGCTTCGTCGGCTATAGTGTCGTCGGGAAAGGGTCCTCGGCGATGACTTTACCCGACGAACCTATAGACCGTCGTCGGCTATTGTCCAGACTTTAGCCGACGAACTATTTTGTCGTCGGCTTTTGTTCATGAATTTAAGCCGACGAAACAGACTATCCTTCGTCGGCTATACTCCTAGACTTTAGCCGACGCAAGAGAACGTCGTCGGCTATACTCCCAGACTTAAACCGACGACACAACACGTCGTCGGCTATACTCCAAGCCTTTAGCCGACGGATCTAATATATTCGTCGGCTAAAGTATATAATTAAAAAATAATTATAGCCGACGAAATAGAGCCTCTTTCGTCGGCTAAACTCACTATAGCCGACGACAAGGAAGAAAAAATCGATATTTTCGGCGATATTTCGTCGAAAATATCGTTTTTTTCACATAGCGAAATTTTTTTCTCACCCCAAAATTTTTGGGCCGAAAAAATCGATATTTTACGATATATCACCGAAAATATCGATATTTTCGAAACTCGGCCGAAACTGTTAAAATCTACATAGCACGGAAGCGCCGGCAGTCCTACGCTTCGCGCTTCGGAACCGAAAGCGAAGCGGAAGCTTCATGGAAGGGCGCTTCCGGAAAAAATAGAATTGGGAGCGTGCGGGAAGCGTGAGCTTCCAATCTGGAACCGCGAGCTTCCGACCTATAGGAAACACAGGCTCTGCAAATTAAAAACCAAATCACAAATCTCAAAATCTGTAAACACAATGACCCCATCAAAAGCTTCTATGATGGCTCTCATGGTTGTGTTCGCTGTCGTCTTCCCTCTCGCCGTCGTTGGTCTCCAGTCTCGTCGCCGCCACCGTCGCTCTTGGGTGGTGCAGATCAAGGGGTTGGGTTAGCTGGGGAGTACCTATTTGGGTGGAACCGGTGCTTTGGCTGTGAGTTTCATTTCACAGTATTTTGATTGAATATATTGGGGTTGTTTAAGTGGTTTTGTTGTTCGTTGGGAATGGGATAGACTTCACAGGTGGTTACAGGATTTATGCCGTTCAAAACATGATATATTCAAGGATTTGACTTGAAATATTTTTTATTGCTTTGGATCCATTTGGATGTGGCTTAAAAACGAACAATTGTCATGTTTAACCATTACCTGTTATTATTATTATGAGTAATTAATCCATTCATTTACAAAAAAAATTAAAGGTATAATATAATAATAAATAATATATTTTATTTCGACATTTCCAAAATGCTTCCGCTTCCGGAAGAATTTTGAAAAAACCGCTTCCACGCTTCCGCTTCCGATTCCATGCAACGTAGACCAGCCGAAACTTTTGACTTTGGCTTTGAGCCTTTCACTGGTTTGCACTTTGCATGGCAAAATAAAATTTTGCAGCCATGGGATTCAAACCTTGGTTGGGTTGGTATAAGGTTAACACTTTAACCAACCCTATTAACCATCTAATTTGTTTATTTTAGTATATTTATAATATATATTGATTTTTTTTTCCGAATCGGAAAAGTAAAAAATTAGGTAAATGTTTAATCCCCAACTAACTTTTTTACCTACACTTCTATAAAAATAAAAATAAAAACTTTTTTACCTACTCTTCTTAATTCATTTTTAATATATCTACCTTTCAAAAAAAGATATTTAATACACTTCTTAATTCATTTTTAATATATCTACCTTTCAAAAAAAGATATTTAAAGTAAACTTTTAAGAATTATTAACGGTTCAGCACTAACATTTTCACCTTAACTTACTACAACTCCCTATAGATCAATGTTTATTCAAGGTTTTCATTTCAAATATAGTACATAATATAGAGAACAAACATCTCTTAAAGTTTGGTTTAAAATTTCCTTGTTTTTCTTCAAATTTCCGTCAATTTTCTCATTTTTTTACTGCAATCGATATTCCCCGAAATTTCCGTCGAAATTTCCATATTTTGGAGGGTCGAAATTTCCGTAATCACCGAAATTTTCTTCCTTGGCCGACGAAACATGCCATAATTCGTCGGCTAAACTATAAAAAAATAAAAATAAAAATACTATAGCCGACGAATTGTGGCGTATTTCGTCGGCTATAACTCCATTCCAGTATAAAAAAAAATACACAAAATTCTTAAATTACCATTCTAAGCAAGCTGCAAAATACACTAAAACAATTCCATATATATAACCAACAAGAAACACATAAAACTATATAAGGTATCAACTACACAAAATCTAAATGATCTAAATCAATATCCGGATCTGGGGCCTGCTGGTGAGGAGATTCCGGCAGCTGAGGTATGTCTATAGGCGCAGGCATGGGCGGAGGTGGAAGTCCCTGAAGCTGGGCAGCTGCCAAATCCTGGAAGTACTGGTACATCTGCTGCTGCTGGGCATGCTGGGCGACATGTAGGGCTCTAGTATAGGATCTATATTCGGCGAACTGGGCGGCATGAGCGGCAGCCTGAGCGTCAGCATGAGCAGCCTGAGCGGCTTGCTCTCTCCGTAGTCTCTCAACTTCCGACTCTAGCTGAGTCGTCCTGCTGCTGGTCGAGGCTGCCTTTCGTTGAAATCCTGGAGTGGTCTTCAAGACCCCCTGGCCCTTCTTTCCTAGACCCCGGCAGTAGAAGTTGTTTTCTCGCGGTGGGAAGGCTGTGTCCATGATCCTCGCCCCAACCCTCGGATCTGAAGTGTCGATCCGGGAAATGGCTTCGGACATCTCTTCCTCCTGCGTGTCCGGCATGTCTCCCTCACTATAGCACTCATCACCTCGTCACTAGCCTCCCTCACCCTTGCCTAATTGGATAGGAAAAAAATTATTAATTAACATTTTAACATATATATTAGTAAAATTAAAAATTCCGTAAAAATGAAAGATTACTTACTATATCCTCCTGGGAGTCAGGATATGTCTTCTCGTACGTATAGACGTACTGGTTGACCTCTGGATGTTCCCTGGCCGCCTCGTCCATGAAGACAGCGAACGGTCTAGAACCGGCATGATGGTTCCTTGTGTTGCGTTGCCGGTTCTGAGCGTTCGCCCGGGAAACCGCCTTCAAAGAAAAAAGTAAACTATTAGTAAAATATTTTAAAACGCACGTACTTAATGATAAATTAACTAATTAATTTATTTAAATACCTGTTTACGAGGGTTGTTGAATTCTGATGTCAGAAGCCAACGCCACTCGTACTCTCTGTACTGAAACTCAGCAGGGGTAGCAGAACGTGCGTTCCCGTGCGTTCCCGTGCGTAGTCTAATGGGTCCGCAACTCGTTCTTCCACTCCTTGTACATACAGATACAACAAAAATATTAGAAATATTATTAATATGACATACAGTTTTGTTTTTTCATTAATTTCCCAACGTACCTTCCCCCATGCACAAAGTCCGCCCAGCTGCTCTTCAAGGGTTCGAGAACCTCAAACCACACCTGCATTTAACCGTTTATTAGTTTAGTTTTTCCAGAAATCTACAATGTAATACATAATATTATTCAGGCATTTTGTAAACTCACCGACATCGCGTTATGGACCATGTCTTTAACCTCCTGCGGGACCTCGCCCCAGTCTGACCACAACATAGGGACTCTATCCCTAATGAGCGCTCCCTCGCGGCCGGAGTACGTCCTCGACTTTCCGCCCGATACTACGTCGTCATCCCCGTCAGTACCGATGACAATCCTCCCTGAGGTACCGACGATCTTCTCCAGAGCCTTCCCTGTGACGGGGCCTCTCTTCTTCTTTGCCGGCTTCGCTCCGACGGTGCCTATGACATGATAAACCAAATTAATTATTAAAATCGGAATCGGAGAATTATAAGAAAACAAATCATTCATCTTTCATTACCTGAGAGCGAGGACGCGGACGCGACGGATTCCGCCTCCGATGATGATACCCTCACAGAAATAAGAGGCGTATCAAAAGGCACGAACCGGTACGCCGCTGATGGAGCCACTGGCGGGGGCAGTGGATAAATCGGCGTGCTTGAGTCATCGACTACAGGTATGGCCGGTATCATCCGCGGAAGGAATAGGTGAGGCGGCGGCATCTGTACCCCAGATGACCCACTATCCGAAGAAGTAGGAGCTGGAGTGGGCGCCGGTGTATCTCAGGCATACGGGGTGCAGACACCTCCGTCTGAGGCTGAGCAAACAACTGCCTCGCGGAATAAAGGAAGCCCCGCTGCCTCGATGAAGGGGGCACCTCCGGCTGCCTCTGCGCCGTCTGCAGAAGGCTCGCATGTCTAGCTGTCATAGGGCCCTAAAACGACGTCTGAGGGTTGCTAGAGGTTCCCTCAGACGATACGGACCTTTGGCCCTTCGAACCCTTCGTCGATCTAATATTACCGCTCATCCTATTTAAAATATTAATTTGAATCAAGGCCACAAAATCAAAAAATGCAAACTCATTTTAAAAATGTAAAAAATATATGCACTTCCTAAATACTAATTTTCACTTCCTAAATACTATTTTTCACTTCCTAAATACTAATTTTCACTTCCTAAATACTAATTTTCACTTCCTAAATATACACTTCAAAAATAAAAATATACACTTCCTAACAACACCACAACATTGCAATTAACCGGAAAATCAAAACAAACACAAAATACAAAACAAATATATACATTTCCTAAATACTAAATACAAATATACACTTATTAAATAACAATATACACTTCCTAAATACAAATATACACAACAACACCACAACATTATATACACAACAACACCACAACATTACACTTATTAAAAATAACTGAAGCTCAAAAAACGTACTCGAGGAGGAGGAGGGAGGACCGGAGCAGCAGGAGGAGGAGGCCGGAGCAGGAGGAGGCCGGCCGGCCGGAGGAGGAGAGGCCGGCCGGAGAGGGAGAGGGAGCGAAGGCCGGCCGGAGAAGGAGAGGGAGAGGGAGCGGGCGAGGGAGCGGAGGCCGGCGGAGAGGGAGAGGGAGCGGAGAGGGCGAGGGAGCGGAGGTCGGCCGGAGAGGGAGAGGAGGTATTTAGTATTTAGGAAATGTATATATTTGTTTTGTATTTTGTGTTTGTTTTGATTTTCCGGTTAATTGCAATGTTGTGGTGTTGTTAGGAAGTGTATATTTTTATTTTTGAAATGTATATTTAGGAAGTGAAAAT
The DNA here is from genome assembly GCA_010134655.1 of Fragaria nilgerrensis. Classification (NCBI taxonomy): domain Eukaryota; kingdom Viridiplantae; phylum Streptophyta; class Magnoliopsida; order Rosales; family Rosaceae; genus Fragaria; species Fragaria nilgerrensis. The sequence continues at coordinate 10,524,741 of CM020977.1, forward strand.
TAGTATTTAGGAAGTGAAAATTAGTATTTAGGAAGTGAAAAATAGTATTTAGGAAGTGAAAATTAGTATTTAGGAAGTGCATATAGGAGGAGGAGGCCGGCCGGAGAGGGAGAGGGAGCGGGAGAGGGCGAGGGAGCGGAGGCCGGCCGGAGAGAGAGAGGGAGAGGGAGCGGAGGCCGGCCGGAGAGGGAGAGGGAGCGGGAGAGGGCGAGGGAGAGGGAGAGGGAGAGGGAGAGGGCGGCGACCGGGAGAGGGAGCGGAGGCAGAGGAGGCGAATTTCGGAGAGGGAGAGGAAAAGGATGGAGGCTAGGGCATACAACCAGTCGAGCTGGGTTATACCCGAAGACTTTAGCCGACGAAATAATAATTTCGTCGGCTAAAGGTAATAATTTCGTCGGCTAACCGAACACTTTAGCCGACGAAATAATAAATTCGTCGGCTAAATATTTGAAATTCGTCGGCTAAACACAAACTGTTTATACATTCATCAAACTGTGACTGCTGCTCGTGATGATCAAACTTGAGAACGGAAATCCGACCGTCAGATCTGACCATCATGATAAAATACATGTATGGGAAAAAATTCAACTTGATCAAACAAGGTTAAGGGCTCGATCCGGACGGTCAATCCGTTAAGTCAAACCCCTAAACGCACGGAAAAGGTCATTGGACTGTCTAAATTACGTATTTTGGCCGGACCTTCAACTGAAAATAGTTTCAAATCGATGAGACACAACAAGTCGTATAAAAATTTTACGCAAAATAACCACCGAAGATAGGGCTACCCATAGGGAGAAATAATTGAAAATTGGATTGACCGCAACTATCGGCACCGAGACATGACCGGAATACCTTGATTTTTCAACCATAGACGTATTTCACCATTCTGGTCATGTCTTATTTCACGACTTTTTCACGTTTGAAGGTTCTACGTATAGTTTGTTTTTGAAACGGAACATTTACCTAACACTTAGTAAACAAGTTATACAACATTAGTAGGCATGTTCTGACTGTGATGATCAAACTTGAGAAAATAAAATCCGACGGTCAGATCTGACCATCATGATAAAATACATGTATGGGAAAAAATTCAACTTGATCTGACCAGGTTAAGTGCTCGATCCGGACGGTCAATCCCGTAAGTCAAACCCCTAAATGCACGAAAAAAGTCGTTGGACCGTCTAAATTTCGTATTTTGGCCGGACCTTCAACTGAAAATATTTTCAAATTGATGAGACACAACAAGTCGTATAAAAATTTTACGTAAAATAACCACCGAAGATAGGGCTATAGTATGTAACAGAAAAAGTTTAGGGTTTAGCCGACGAATACCCTAAATCATCGTCGGCTTACTATGTAATAAAAAAATATAAAAATTAATAAAGCCGACGAAATATTAGGGTATTCGTCGGCTAAGATGGTTTCAGCCGACGACTTCCTTTTCAATTCGTCGGCTATAAGTTATTTTAGCCGACGACTTCCTTTTCAATTCGTCGGCTTTAATTTATTTTAGCCGACTACTTTTAGTAGTTTTCGTCGGCTTAGACGGTTTTAGCCGACGACTTTTAATATAATTCGTCGGCTAAGAGGGTTTAGGCCGACGACTTATGTTGTATTTCGTCGGCTTAAGTAAAAAAATACAAACCCTAAAACAGAAGGTTTAAACCATACAAATTCCTGTTCATATATCACCAAAATTCATATAAAATAACAGAAATATGAATTCAACATATGTAAACTAGAAATGAAGGTAATACAATCTTTTTTATTACAAATTAATGTATTACATCCGAAGAAATTAAAACTAAGGCTCGTAATCGGAATCATCCGATGAGTCTTCTTCGGTGTTAGAATTAATTTCTGGTAATCTATGTCTTTCCTCATCGCCAGAGTCTTCGTCTGTTTCTTGATTTGGATCAACATCAATAAGCCTTGGCTCTTCATCACGAATTCGCACCGAACGACCCGTTTTAAAATTATTAAGGCGAACGGTAGAGGAGTTAGGAATACCTATTGCGTTGGGCTCTTGATACGCAACATCTTCTTCCTGGTCTTCGGCCTCTCCAAGTGTAGCCGCCCGGTAAATGTTTTGAGGGTGCACAAGGTTGACTACTTTCCACGCGTCACCCTTAGCAAGGTCATCAAGATAAAACACTTGTTTTACCGATGTGGCAAAAACGAACGGGTCATCTTCGTAAGAACTTGTAGCAGTGTTCACCGATAATATTTCGTACTGATCGGTCTTCATGCTCTGCGGGCTAGTATCAAACCATCTACACTTGAAGGGGTGCACTGTCATGCCTTCACCGTAAACGAGTTCCACCACTGAATCAAGAACACCGTAATAGTCAACTCCATTCCGCCCACCCTGCGCCATCACCCCACCCAGAATTCTGTGTTCTCCGTCTGCTGTCTCTCTGTTCACATATAAATTGCACGCCGTTCACCTTGCACATCGGATAAACTCTTGACATTATCGGCTTCATCGCTAGAAGTCTTAGTTCCTGCGACCAATTTGGGTGACCATCAAATTGAATATGGTTCATCTGCAACCAACAATTTAACATTGTAAATATAGATAATTATGCAATAAACATAAATACGTACATAAATATTGAATTACGTACCCAGCCGCCAAAATAATTTACGAACTCCCTGTTGTGGTACTCGAGATCACCTTGAATGTCTGGACAATATAGATGGATGTCTTTCCAGTATTCAACTTCTGGACAGTTAATCAATACCCACCAGTGGGCAATGACTAGCTCATGTGGTTGCAACTTGTAGGAGTCTGGCAAAATTCCATAAACTTCAACATCACTGGAGAGTATGGAAAGAGTGAACTTCGGTACATCTACCGGCATGGCTTCGTCTGTTTCCTTCAACGCTCCTAAATACAACTTCATGTAGGTGACGCACTCGTGCGCAATATATGCTTCAGCTATACATCCTTCAGGCGCGGATTTATTAGCCACATAATCTTTGTAGTCTCCAAGTTGCCTATAAATCAAGTTGCAAAGTGTTATGATTATTTAACATGTATATATTTGAGGAATTCAGGTGTAAAAAACGTACCTTTCCATGGGATACATCCAAGTGTAGTGTACTGGACCGGTAAGCAACAATTGCTCGGGAAGATGGATCATCAGGTGAGGCATGATGTCAAAAAAATTTGAGGAAATATCCTCTCAAATTTACACATGATATAAATGATGTCCTCTTGCATTTCCCGGAGGTTAGATTTTGTCACTTCCGGTGTGCATAACTTCTGGAAGAATCTTGCCAACGCTACTAACGGCTCCACCACCTGACGGGGAAGGAACGGTCGAATGAAAACAGGGAAGAGACGTTGTAGCAGGATATGACAGTCATGACTCTTCAACCCGTACATCTTATTGTCCCGGAAGTTCACACCACCGGCTATATTTCCTGCATAGCCTGAAGGATACTTCACACAACTCATCCACCTGAAATTTACGTTCTTCTGGTCAGGCTTCACGGTGTAAGGAGCTTGAGGCATTTTTTTCTTCCCTTCTTTCAACCACAGATGTCTTCTTAACTGCATTTTTTTTAGATCAATGCGTGCCTTAGGACCGTCTTTCGTCTTCCCTCCAAGTTCAGCACTGTGCCCACCACACTGTCGCAAACATTCTTTTCTATGTGCATCACATCTAGGTAGTGCCTGATCAACAACTTACTCCAGTATGGGAGTTCCCAGAATATGCTCTTATGTGTCCAGAATTTGTACCTGTCGGGTCTTTCAGGTATTACCGCAACAATATTGGGATGATTGCTGAGCTGCCCAAAATCGTACTCATTAAGCACTGCTAAAATCTCTTCTCCCGTCCATCTTCTGGGAGGCACACCGTGTTCTACGGTCTCATCAAATGCCTTGTCATCGAACCGCCAATCTTGATTATTTGGAAGGAAAGCACGGTGACCCAATCTGCATATCTTGTTGCAATGATTGCTGCTCCCTTCATCGCTAAGGCACTCTGGACAAGCCTTGTATCCCCTAACAACGTTGCCCGACAACATCCCACGGGCAGGAAAATCACTGATGGTACCAACAACCATGACATGCATCTGGAACATCTCGTGCATGTACTTGTCATAAGTGGGATGACCAACTTCCCACAAAAACTGAAGCTCTTCAATCAAAGGTCTCAAATACACATCGAGACACTTCCCTGGATAACCGAGCCTCGGAATCAACAAACTCAACATATTGTATTCCTTCTTCATGCACATCCATGGAGGAAGGTTGTACGGTACCAAAATCACCGGTCATACACTGTATTGAAGACTCATGTTGCCAAAAAGGTTGAACCCGTCGGATGAGAGCCCGAGCCTCACATTTCGGACCTCTGATGCAAAATGAGGAAACTCCCTGTCTATATGCTTCCAAGTCTCCCCGTCAGCAGGGTGTATAAGGGTATCTTCGTCATGCAATTCCCTATCAACGTGCCATCTCATAGCTTTGGCCGTGTGTGAAGACATGTACAACCGCTCAAGCCTATCCCTCAACGGGAAATACCGAAGTACCTTCACAGGTTTCCTATTGCCTGCAGGAGTCAGCTTATACCTGTCAGTGTGACATACCGGACATGCGTCAAGCCCACCAAGGTCATTCCCTTCTGGATCTTTACCCCAGAAGAGAACGCAGTCATATCTGCATGCATGGATCTTGATGTAGGAAAGCCAAGATCTTTCAGAATACATCGGACCTTACGATGAGTGGTAGGAAGACGATGACCGTGGGGCAGCATCGAAGCAGTGTACTGTAGATAATCATCAACAGCCTTCACGGTCGATTTTGTCTCAACTTTAATCTTCATTACGTCCATCACACTTTCAAGAACGGTCTTCTGACAACCGGGGTACACAGGAGTCTGTTGGAAAGCAAGCAGTTTGTTGTACTTTTCAATACCAGCAGTGTTGACAGCTCTAGGGAAGGGCTGCACCGGGTCAGGCATATACTGTCCTTCAGCGCATACACCGCTCTCATAAGGAAACATGTCGTTGATGAATGCCGTTGTTGGATCGTTGGATGTACTGCCCGTCTCAGAAAATTGGCCATGATCATGCGGACCCCCTGATGATGTTTCACCGTGATATAACCAACATGTGTACTTCTCCCAAAACCCGTTACTCCTTAGGTGCTGTCATACTTTGTCAATGCGAAATCGATGCATATCGCTGCGACACTGACATTTCGTGCACGGGTAATAGAAAATTGTATTCCCGTTAGCATTAGCCAGTGCATATTTTATAAAACTCATAACTCCTGCACCGTATCTTTTGTCCCATTTTGGAAGCGAAATCCAACTCTTATCCATATCCTGAAAATATAACAAAATATATATTTATAACGCTGCTAGCTAATTATTAATGAAATTTCATGCCATATATAAAATCTCAATTCATTTAGTATATATTCTACGTACTACGTACAACTAATTAATAACTAATTAATTAACACACACACATATCATATTAACACAATAATATATATATTAACACAAATTAATTAACAACAATATATACACAATTAATACAATTAATATATATTAACACAAATTAACACAATTAATATATATTAATATATATATAATTAACACAATTAATATATATTAACATAATTAATTAACAACAACTTCATACCGTACCATATCAACATAATAATATATTATAAATTAATTAATAACATATATATATCTACTAATATTTATTAACAACAAATTAATTCATATATATTATCAATTCAAATCATCAACCAAATCGATCAACACATATATATATATACATCCAACGTACTCAAAATTAATCAATTCAATCATAATCAAAATCAATAAACTCAATCATAATCAAAATCGATAAACTCAAATAAAACTCAATTAATCAACATATATATACATATACGTACCTATATATGGCTCCACAAACTAATTATGGACAGATTTCGACAACACCCAAACTTTTTCTCCGTTTTTTTTTCCAGATGAGCTGCTGCTGTCCAGATCCGCAATATAAAGCACTTTAACCGACGACATATTAATTTCGTCGGCTAAACTTTTAAATATTTCGTCGGCCATAGTCTGTGAACTTTAGCCGACGAAATAAATTTTTTAGCCGACGACATTTTTTTTTCGTCGGCTAAAGTTTACCATAGCCGACGAAAATTTCAGTTAGCCGACGAAGGAAAATGTCGTCGACTAAAGTCCACTTTAACCGACGAAAAAATGCTTCGTCGGCCTGGTTTTTTTTTTTTCGTCGGCTAAAGCCTTTCTTCTGGTAGTGCACCTTTTAGAATGAAACAATCAAATATTACAGATAAAGGCTTATAACCAGCATCATGTTATAAATATATTAGAGATAAAGGCTTATAACCTCAACTCTGATTCTTTTTCTGGTTGTAATCTTTTTTTGTTAGAACAAAAAGTTCAGTAGAAGTGTTACTGTATATAACAAATGTTGTATGCTATATATATGGATCATACGTATATGTTTATCTTTTGATAACCTATAATTCAAAGCATACATAGTTTGCCTGTAATGTCGATGCTATTGTTTTAAATTGTAGATGAATCGGTATATATAGTAAAGCATAATTGATGACCAACTATTCCTGCCTCCATAAAACATAATAAGATGAGCAAAATCTGCAGCTAAAGTACCAAGAAGCAGCACTGGGATCTCTGGCTTGTTCAGGGCAGCTAGGCGGCTAAGTGAGACTTCTGGATGCCCTTTTGATGATGTTGGAGCATCAATATCAGGTTCAGCAGGATTTGTTTCAAGGATGCCGATTGCAGTAGGTGCACCACCATATGAGATTGAGAATGAGTGACGACTATTATTTGCTCTTCCAGATGATCCACGGCTTATGGATCTTAATAAAGAATAAGTCATATAGTAATTTTGATGCTTTGGTCCATAATCTCACAAACCCAGTTCAAAAAAGACAGAAGACTTGCTTCGTTTTGATCAATGTCATCAAACCCAATCACCCAACTCGAACTCTCTAACCGGATTTTCTGGACCATGAATGTAACTGAGAAATTCAGAAAGAGCCAATCCCTCAAAGACGTCAGATTGATTTTTAGTTTAATTGGTAGCTGGGGAAGATGAATTCACTAATCGATGAAGCTGGACATGAGAACCCATACCTCCCTGCAACAGAAAGAAGCAAGGAAACAACTACCAGCGATCCTCACAGGATAACCAAAACCAAAAAGCAGAAAGGAAAACGATCTCACACATTCAAACCCAGCAGGGAGGATTGGAACGATTATAATTCGGAAACGATAGATCAACAACCAAAACAAAATCGACAGCCTTCCGCCTTCCTTATGCTGCTCTCGATCTTTTCTCTCTCACTTTCTCTAGGACCTTCTTTTCTCTCTTTGTCGCACTCTTCTGGGTTTTCCGCTCTCTTTATTTATTCTGCTCTCTTCTTTTCTCTCTCTCACTTTTTATAGGTCTTCTTTTCTCTAGGACCTTCCATTGTCTTCTGGTATGGGTTTCTAGAGACTCTGGTCTGGGTTCTTCTAGACTCTCTTCTGTCTGGGTTTTTCTACTCTTTCTTCTCTCTGGGTTTCTAGAGACCGAGAGAAGTTAAACGTGGCTAACAGGGGCAGAAACGGAATTAACCATACCCAACCCAGGGGTAAAACACGGAAACACACTGTTCTTAAACTGTTCCCGTGAACAGTGCGACAACCAATAGATAACGTAATAATTAATCATACCCAACCCAGGGGCAAAACGCGGAAACACACTGTTCCTAAACTGTTCCCGTAAACAGTGCGACAAAGAATAGATATATAGTAAACTAGGTAGATGCCCGCGCTTTGCTGCAGGTTTCTGTTTTTGTTTTTGTTAGCTCTATATGCTTCAGTTGGTGAAATCATCATATCAAAAGAGGGATCATAACTGTATGAATTTGGGTTTCATTTAGATTTGTGATTGCATTGAGACTTGAGATTAAACTAATAACCCATAACAAAGAAGGATAAAAGGGCAATAGAAAGAAATAATTTTTGAAACTCAAACTCAGAACAGCTACAAAAGAGAGAAGACAGAGACCCATGCTTTTGTGGTAAAATGAAGATAGGAAGATGTCGAAAGCAGATCCAAAAGATCATCAATTTCTAATAGAAACACTGAATATATCAAGTCAATCAGTCTGCTAAGTGTAAACACATCTTATTGCATAAGCTTAAAGTACTTCAATACAAAGATCCTGAAGTCTAATTGAAATTTTTTTGACAGTCATAATGCATATTTGTGTAACTGTCAAGTTAGTTTTCCTTTTAACTAATCAAATAGCCTTTAACATATACTTCCAGGTGGATGAAAGACAGTTAATGTTGTAGTAAAACATGACTGGAACAACATTCTTTCCAAAAGGTGAAGCAATTCACAACTTTAAGTAATCTTCTTACTCAGCTATACCTAGTCATAGAAGAATCAAGAATAGATGAAAAACACAATTCAGCTGGTAAACTTAAAAGTGTATACTGATAATAATAATCATGTCAAGAAGATACAAATCTCAACTGGCCAATCTCCATAAAATGTATAAAGCTGGTAAACTTATAATAATGCACTTCATCTTCTTACAGCAGCAGCTGCAAAGAATCACCAGCATTTCAAATTGAGTTAAGAGTATAAATCTGAACTGGTTGTACTCCATGAAAAATCAAATCGAAAGAGATAAGTTTCAAAAAGAAAAGAAGGACAGAGCCATTTGTTTATTGTGCTCAACAGAATTCAAATTGAGCAATATACACATCCCTAATATAAATTTTACCAACCCTAATCCTTTTTAATTAACAGCAGCTATGAAACCAAAGCCAAAAAATAAAAAAATGCAATTCAAATTTCAAAAACGTACACATACTGCCCTAAATCAAGTGTGACTTGTTATCTGTGTCTGCAACTGTCACGTACACCCTAGGGTAAAAGTCAGTAGACAATCTAACTTATGAATGAATGAAACTTTTTTGGGAGGTGAAAATCCAATGTATAAATTAGCTGCAAGCCTCTTTTATAAGTTGTTGCTGGTATTTTCTGAAATTGAAAAGTTATGAAAAGGTAAGCATCTGAAATTTACAATTCAATACACGTATACAAAACCAATTACCCAAATTTCTCGCAACTGTCAACGCAGATTTCCAGCCTGCAATGTTCTGAACCGAAATATTGATGGACAAAAGAAACCAACTTTGACCCCAATATGACTCATCTCCCAAACTGGCAACCAAATCTTTCAAATTAGTGTAAATGCCAGAATGTTAAGAAAACATATGGCCTAATTCCAACTGAACAATAATACCTGATCATGTGACTTCTTCAAACTATTAGTCCAAACGGTCATCTCATCAATTTGTTAGCAAAACCAACAGTCAACTTGCTAGCAAAACCAATACTCAATTTTTGACTCCTCACACTTTGTCATGAAAAAAAATTGGGGAAAAAGAAAAAGGATGTTTCACAGATCCAAAGACATGTATGTAAATTAACTTTCCAAAGCTAGACTGCAGAGATGATCAGAATACATGTACCTAAATTTTTATACATAAGTTTGAATATACCTTGGCAAGATTATGTTCAATACTGCAATGAGATTTGGTCAGCATCCAATTTTTCTTCTTTCCGCTACCTCTCTTTAGACCCTTCCACATATTAAAAAAAATCATAAGCATGCATACAATTATTAGATTGAGAAATTGAACTGAAAAAAAAATTATAGGAATAGCCAAAATGATAGATCACCATATGAAAATTCAGCAGGACAAAAAAAAGATAACCATATGGAAACTCCCAATTATTTAAACCTACGTAATTACCTTGTTTCTGGAATTCGATACTGTGCAAGGACTGTAGGAGAATGATACACCATCAAATAAAGGACTTCTGATGTTAGCATAAACTGCATACAATAAAATGTAGAGAAGGAGATGGTACAATGGTTGATGATTCATGTAATATGTATTGCAATTGGATAACACTATATGAACTTCATCAGTAATTATCCATGTTCTTAATTATATTTATATGAAAATGAACAGAAACATTCATAGTCTTCATTGGAGTAATATACATATCATTAGTTCTAAAACGCACAACCCAAATTCGTTCCCTTCCTCTCTAAGTCAAAATAACCTCCATTGATTAATTTTTTGTGTTAAATCAAAACATCAACTATTTGGGAAAAAAAAAATCAACTGTTTGCAAAAGCAACAATGAAAAAGGAGGGTGATCCCAGAAAGTATTGGGGAACTTCAAACTTCAGTATTTGAGTAATATCATTTACATAAATGAAGAAAATTTTCAAAGGTTTGTAACATCACCTGAAAAGCTGATCAAGAATCAAACTCAAATCAGCCAGCAATTCACTTGAAATCGGTCCAATCGATCATTGAAGCCTCAGATTGTAACAAAGACAAAACCCTGATCAGCTGAAAATGAAGGGAAACAAAAATACCCAATCAAATTCAACGCAACACGCAAAAATTCATGTAACATTAGTAGAAAAGAGAGAAAATTAGCTTCCGGACCTTCTCTGTTCACCCTTGCCGATCTCCATTTTTTCCTAACCCATAGATTGGCTGTCGGATTTAGTCGACATCCCGACAGATTTGAGAGAGTGAGAGGTTGTCTCTGGAGAGAGTAAAGACGATCGGCAAGCTGAGGAGGGGCTTTTATATTTAGGGGCGAAAAAATTAAGGGAACACACTGCTCATGTATCAGGTCGGCGAACACACTGCTCATGATAATCCGGAAACAATAGATTGACGACCAAAACAAAATCGGATAGCCTTCCGCCTTCCTTCTGTTGCTCTCTGTCGCACTCTTCGGATTGGACCTTCTTTTCTCTCTCTCTGTCGCACTCTTCTCTTTCTTCGGCTCTCTTCTTTTCTCTCTCACTCACTTTCTCAATTTCTCTAGGACCTTCTTTTGTCTTCTGGTCTGGTTTCTGGACTCAGAGAAGTTGAACGTGATCAACTAGACAGGGCAGAAACGGAATTAACCATATCTAAACCAGAGGCCAACGACGGAAACACCCTGTTCCTAAACTGTTCCCGTGAACAGTTCGACAACCAATAGATATATAGTAAATTATCCACGCACTTTGGAAAGACTTTTTTTTACCATTGAGAAAGCTAGCTAGGGTAAGTATAGTTTTTTTAAGAAAAATAAATTATCTAAAGGCTATCTATGAGCCGTTGGATTCATGCTTCATGTTGTCATGAATGGCCATGATTCATTGACCGTTGCATTTAAAAAAGAGGATGGGATGTACTTGGGTGTGGTGCGTTCTTTGTCTTCAAAGATGTCGCATGCACGTCGTGACAAATTCCTGCTCCGCACGCGTTTTCTTTTGGACGGGATTCGTCCGTGTTTTTCACGCGTCTCGTGTTTGCGTGAGAGCAGGCGTGCAACAGATGCTTTGTGGCTGACGTAAGCCACGAGCGTGGGCCTGGGCCGAGGTGGATCAATCTCGCCTGGGTCACTCTTCTCTTCTCACCTGGGTTGGATATCTCCTCGACAAACTAACTTCGGCTAAAAAATGAGATAACTCATTTCATGGGTGGATTGATGTTTTTTAGGTCCGGGTTAGATTACCTATGTGGCTTCTAACCTGGGTTGAATTTTTGTGGATGGGTGGACATGCTCTAAGGACATCTCAATGTCATTTTATTTTGCATGACTAACTACGCTAAAGATAAAACTCATATAGTCGAGCGAAATGAAAGAAAAGAAAATTGGGCTCAAACTGAACGGCTCCCAACCCAATAGGTTTTGCTTCACCATTACTCGTCGATCTTCTTCATTTTTTTGTTCAAATGGGCTTCTCCTTCACTCAGTTCCTTCCCTCCACTGAGGTAAAATTCCAATGCTCTTCTCCATTAGAAGATGAGACATTAACAACCGCCTGCGCAAGTCTACACACAATGCGAATCCTTGAAATGCCATAGAAGTCTCAGCACACAAGGAGGTTAACATGACCTGAATATCACCTATTCATTCTGATGATAGATGCAAGATACAATATAACACCCTAAAGTCTCTAAAACTATAGCCATGAAGCAGCTCTACCTCACTCATACAGATTTGCTGCAGAGTTCATTGGTTGGTTAACTAATTGTTTCCTGCATGTTGCTTCCATTTGACATAAATAAAACCAAACTTTCATAATCAATTCAAATGCAAGCACCATGTCCAGATTTTGTTTTTGTTTTTTTTTTTTTTTTTTAAATGAGTCCTAGATAAAGAAAGCACAGCAGTTCCTACTGGCCTGTTAGTAGCTAGAGGCAAACAACTTCTACACTTGCAGGCAACTTTTTCTTAATCATCCGAACATGAGACAAACATTCTTTTCTCCTTTCAACAAGCTCGAATTCCGTCTGGACTAGTCTAACTCTTGAGCGGTAATCCCGGTCACAGTCACTATGAAAAACAATTTTCTCCAAATTCATAACAGCTTTCGTCACGTACTTCACAAGATCAATATGACGTGTGGTACCTTGATATATATATCTTATAATTTCCACCACCTTGACGTTGTTATGCAAGCACTTGGCGGCTTTCTTGTTGGGAAAGGGTCCTTTCCTTCTCATTGAATAGCGTAACTGCACCAAATAAACAAGATAAAGAAAGTAACTTGGCATGTAACACTACAATCACATTACCAAATCTACAGCTGCCAAATAAATGGAAACATGTCTCCAAGGATGAGAAACAGATAAGTCTAGCATATTGCACCTTGATTTTTTCACAAAAAGTTAATGGCAGATTATCAACAAGAATTGATCAGAATCTCATGACCAGAGTGTTAGAAGCAAAAAGTGATACAGCTCTACATCTCAATTGAACATTAGAGTTAAGTCCAAGAATCGTAGTTTCAAGTTTCATCACTTAACATGAGATCAAGATAATCCTTTTGCAAATTTCATTAACTAAACAAACAATTACCAACGGTTATCATACACATACACAAGTTACTACCCTGGTTTATTTAATCACCAACCAAGTACCTGCAACACAAGTGTATGCAATAACGGAGCTGCCTTCACGAAGGAAGATAGTTGCAGAAGAGCGCTATCATCATTTTCATGCAATGGTAATTCCAAATGCTTGAGATTACATAGTGTAGGAAATACAGACTCCCTTCTGTAGATCTGAAAAAGAAAAAAGAAAACAAAAAGGAATAAGGCAAAGACATAACCCCAAAATATAAAACTAAAATTATATACCAAGTATTACTAACCATGCTGAACTTATTCAGTTTGAGAACCTCTAATTGTGCAAGACAGCAACAGATTTGGGAGGCAACTTCTAAGAAATCAAGTGAACGTCTTCCACCAAGAGATACCTCAACAAGAAGCGGTAGATTCTTAAGATGCAAATCTACCTTATTAGACTGCAACCCATCTGCCTCATTAACAAATGAAACAAGATTTGCATCAGAAATCTGAATTCTTCTAAGATTGTCACATCGCTGTATGACCAAGTACTTTAATGCAGTTGATGGACTCATGACTCTTAGATTTAGCAACTTCGAGGAATTAGACACGGAAAGCCGCTCAAGAGCGGGACAGTTGGACAAGATGTCCTCGAGAACATTTCCGGTCACGTCAACCGACTTCAGATCAAGAATTTTTAGGGACGTATATCCATCATAATCAAGGTGTTTACTTGTTATATTAGAGGACAAGGGATTCAAACCAGAACCTTTTCTGATACCTACAACATTTTGGCAAAGTACATAGGGCACTAATTTATAGAAGCAATCGCAAGAATGATAATCTAAGAATTCAACTCAAGAATTTGAACTCCCTTTTTCATGGCAAAACGAATCCATTCATCAACAGAACTAAAGCTTCTCAGACCAATACCGAAAGAAACCCTGAAGCGCTCAATGGTTGGGGCTCTATGCAGTTTCAATACACTGTCTACCCAATCAACATACCGAAGCTGCAATTCTTCCAGGTCTAAATGTCTTCTGAGCAGCCCATACAATCTGCATAAGTTTTTTTCATCATCAAAGTCCAGAGATGTTATGTTTTTCCACATATCAATCTGAATATCCCGCCATCTCGTAGAAAGAACACTAGTAGCTTGTGCATCCTTTAACAGCAAGCCAGACAAGATGATAATAAGAATATCATCAGGCAATGCACTGATTCTGTCTTCACCGCCTGCTTTCCTTCTTTTGCTCAAGTTAAAACCACCCTGGGAATTGACCAAGAAAAGACAATGTTACCAAACTTAAAATGTATTAGTAGGTAATTACATTCGCTGTCTCATGATTCCATTTGAGAAATAAAGTCAATCCCATATAACGATCGAAATTCGAAACCATTAGAAAACCGATGCAAGCCAAATGGAAGAAATTAAGCAGCATGACGATTTAAACATATAGTCGGATTCCACGAAACTAAAAAGATGAAACTGTTAATACCATGCAACATCATATAGTCAAAAACTGAACAAAATGATCTAATAAGCATTTTCTAGACAAAGGTATAGACGTACCTTGCTACTTGGTTTCACCATTGGTACTGAAATGGGAAAACAGTAAGAACCCAGAAGCTAGCAGAATGACTATATGATGTTGACACAGCCAAGTGAAACGGTCTTTTCTTTTTTATTGTTTCTTCTCTCTGTTAACCCAATTCATCTCCTATCAAAGAGCATTCATCTCCCATGCAATACCCAATTCTACAAGGTGGAAGAGGAGGAAGACGAGTTGTATGTTCTATTCGATTTGGATATAAATACAGAATCAACCAAAGTCGATTCAATCCAACTCATTTAATGAAATTTGAAATTTAAAATCACATTTCATTTCTCGATTACCGAGGAGATGCATTTGGGTACCCTAATTAATGTCCTTCTTATCCCCCAAAAAGGAGGGAAAATTTAAGTCGGTGAATTTTACTCTTATACCCTCCAGCACGTGCGAGAAAGGGCACGTGCGTCGTGAAATCGGGTCCCGGCCCAAGACCCGTCTCTCTATTTTCTCCCTCCTTTTTGTCTGTAATTTTTTTCATTACAGTCGTCGAATGAGCTTCTCCTTCTCTTAACTCCAAGTTTCCATTCAGGTAAAACCTCCCAGTCGCCGATCTGAAGCCCTAAGCTTTTCTCCGATCCAATTCGTTTCTCTACAGTCAACAATTCACGATCGCGATTAAGATCTCCGGTGCCGGATTTTTTTTTTGCAGAAGGAAAAGTCTCCGATGGAGTGGACGACGGTGCAGCATCTGGATCTACGACACGTCGCGCGGAGCACCAAGCCGCTGCAGCCTCATGCCGCCGCCTTCCATCCGCATCAGGCGCTCATCGCCGTCGCTATCGGCAACTACATCGTCGGTGAGAAACAAACGAAACGCCGTCGTTTTAGTTACGATTGAAGTTTCGTAGCTTTCTGCTTTGAATTTTGCTGTGTGGATGTGTGTGTATGAGTAAATTATTCTAGTTTGAGTGGGATTGTGTTTGAATTTGAGAGTTTAGTTTACTCCTGAGCTAGGTTAATTGGAATAATGAAGTCTTGTGTGATTAGCTTGTATAATGATGTGAGGTTTTCGGTTTTTGTGTGCCAGTGACTTGAAGCAAGTTCTGTTACTATGTGAAAATTTTGAACTTGGACTAGTATAGATGGTTTAACTAGCAATGTTGGTGATAGTGGGATAAGCGTTCGATTGGTAGTTCTTATGCATTTGATATATAGTCATGGAATTGTATATGTTTATGTATCAATGTATGTATGGATTTTTCTTCATCTTCGCTTTCTTTGTTTAAAATTGATGTTTTTTTTTGTATGCATTTGGACACACAGAAATGGATGCGTTGACGGGATGCAAGATTGCATCTATTGATATCGGTGTACCTGTTATCCGCATGGCGTATAGTCCCACAAGTGGGCATGCTGTCATAGCGATCCATGAGGTTGGTGATCTGGATGCCTTTTTGTTTCGCTTTTCAGATTTGGCCTGTTGCTTGTTGCGTGTTTACTGTTAATATGCACTGACTAAAAAGCACTATTTCATCTATTTGGTATATCATCCACATGTCAGAGAGTGCCACAAGCAGGCATTTTGTGATTGTGATCCATGTGGTTGGTGCCTTAAAACCTTTTAGAACCTTTTAGATATCAAGTATTGTTTATTTCATGTCTTTTTGAAAGATTGCATCTTGCATATCAATTTGGTGTTGGTATGCTATTTTAGTTTTAAGACATTATAGTTTATTACAGGTTTGTTGCTTCATGCCCTACCAGCTTTAGTTCTTGGGAACTTCAGGAAATAAATTTAATAACTGCAGATGTTTAGTTGAATCTATGTTGCAACAACATTCTAATAACTTATGTTACTTCTTTTGTTGCTTTCTGTAAAATTTCATTTTATTTGGTGTTTAGAGTCGATATATGGATTCCCAAGCTGAATACTTTTTAAATGTTCAACATTCTTCCCTAGCAGCCTGTTTCATATGTATATGAACATTTCTTGTTTTGTGGGATACGGTTATACCCCATTCTGTAGGATGGTACCATTCGCTCCTGTGATTTTGATGCCGAACAAACTTGTGTGTTGCATTCACCTGAGAAAAAGTTGGATCAAATTACTCCTGATACAGAAGTCCATCTTGCTTTGACACCACTCCAACCAGTAGTGTTTTTCGGATTCCATAAAAGGATGAGTGTTACAGGTACTTATTGATTTATTTTGATATTTTTTCACCCACCTCCAAATAATACACGTGAAGTCACATGATGGCTATATCTAATTCGTTATTCTGCTTCAATATGCATGAAGTTGTTGGGACTGTTGAAGGAGGAAGGGTACCAACAAAAATAAAGACAGATTTGAAAAAACCTGTTGTGAATCTTGCATGCCACCCTCGCCATCCTGTCCTGGTAATATTGTTGTCTGGTTGAATTTCTTCCTATTTTGTTTTTAATGTGTACATTGTGTAGCTGTTGGATAATAGATCTATTATAGTTGATGTTTTTGTTAAGGGATATTTTAACAATACTTCTCTTTTTCCCTTTTCAGTATGTAGCCTATGCAGATGGTTTGATTCGAGCATACAATATTCACACATATGCAGTTCATTACACATTACAGAGTAAACTGAGTCATTTCTTGTTGATAACGTTTCAAATTAGCTTTAAGTGGTATATCTGCTTCAACCTTTTTTTTTCATATTCTGCAGTTGACAACACCATAAAGCTTATCGGTGCTGGTGCGTTTGGTTTTCACCCAACATTGGAGTGGATTTTTGTTGGCGATAGACGGGGTACACTTCTTGCATGGGATGTTTCAACTGAGAGACCTAATATGATTGGAATGTAAGTCATACATAATACTAAGAGTTGATTCATTTATTGGTTCCAATCAAGTTCCGTAGAGTCCCAAAAAGAGAAAAGAAAACTTAGATATAAAGAAACTCGGGGAATAGATGGTTAATCTACATCAACTGATAGGGATTAAACTGCCTTGTGGAACCTAACGTATTACTGTTGTAATTCCTTAAACCGTTGATTAACTTAATTTGTTGTTCAGTTTTAGGTTTCACTATATTTCTTTTTCTTTAAGAATTGAGGTAACGATTTTAGCCAATTTTATAATGACTGCCTACCTGACAATCATGTCGACCCAAGTTGCAGTTAAAAAAATTGCATAATTTGCCTTCAAACTTCTGAATTCCCTTTAACATTTGCCCACACACATTAACAAGCTCCTCTATTAAGCTAAGAGGATGCAATGTCATCAACCTAAGTGCTGTCAGACAAATGCTAAGGGCTTTAGAATCTTTTCTTTAGGTTTCCCCACTGTCCAAGAAGCCTCTTAAGGTAAAGAGTGTGATAAGATTTCTTATGCTTTATTATCATTCTTATTGAGTTAATACATTGGTGATACAGTCAGTAATTATATTTGTTACTGTCTGATTAGATGCGAGCTATGAGTGCCTTATATGGTCAAAATTTCTTTAAAATAGATTTTTCTGTTTATCCATATTTGAAACTAGAATGTAATACCGTCTCTGATGCCAATCCTGTTTAAAATTTTGCTTCGGTCAATCTCTTTCTGGTGTTAATCGAAATTTAAAACTTTACCTTTTGTTGGAATTCAGTACACAAGTGGGTTCCCAACCAATTTCTTCAGTTTCTTGGCTACCAATGTTGCGGTTACTGGTAACTGTAACCAGGGATGGAACTCTTCAAGTTTGGAAGACGCGTGTTATAATTAATCCTAACAGACCTCCAATGCAAGCAAATTTCTTTGAACCTGCTGGTTAGTGGTTATTACTCTTGCCTGTTAAAATGATGTGAACGGACATTTCTTCTGCATATATACAGACATGTTAGTCTTACAGGATACACGGACTTCTTTCTCCTTCTTTTTCTGCAGCAATTGAACCACTCGATATCCCTCGCATACTTTCTCAACAGGGGGGAGAAGCAGCTTATCCTTTACCGCGTATCAAAACATTAGAAGTTCACTCCAAACTGAATCTGGCAGCACTTTTGTTCATAGTTAAGTGCGCCCACTTTCATAACAGTCATTTGCTGCAAATATCAAAAAGTGCATATTTTGAAGATTATGTCTCTCTTATAGAATATGGCAGGTGGAGACAATGTGAAGAATAGAGCCGCATACACTAGGGAAGGAAGGAAACAACTGTTTGCAGTTTTGCAAGGGGCAAGAGGATCTTCAGGTGAATGAAAGAGTTAACATTATTACATGTGTTTATAATTTTATTTGTTAACGAATGCAAAAAGTTCATTATGTTCCTCAAGTGCAATTTTGTTCTTTGTCGTGTCATTTATGTCATTTCTTCCGGCTCTAGGTCCACAAAATTCTGAGGAAAATGCTACTTTTTAAAGGCTATGGTTTTATGAATCATCTAGTAATTTGGTGCGGTGACAACATATATCCAGATGTTTACATGCGAACATTTTCAAGATTAATTAGAGTATCTGTAGTGTTACCAAGAATAAAGAGATTCATCAGGATTCAAGTAGTATATCTGCATGTTATGTTTGAGGCTATATTTTGATCATATATCTGACTGTTTCTTGTAATGTTCATTACTACTTTTAGTCATGGAAATCTAAATTGCTCAACTTTTATTCCTTACAGTAGACCATGTTAGAAGGTTCTCCTTTGAGGGTTTAGGGTTAAGGATAAAACTCAAAGTTGAAACTCCCAAGATTTCTTTTATGAAAAAAGGAGTTGAGGATCCTAGTCCATTTACGTAAAGTGAATGGAAGGTCTGCTGGTTAGTGATTGTTCAGAAGCAGATATGCACATCAAAGACCAATGCTTTTATTTGTCATTTGTAGCACATTACTTTTTTAGTTGTAGTCCTTTCTTGTCTTTCTCTTCTCTAGTGGTATTCTAGCTAAAATTGAAGGGACGAAAGAAGAATCCCTAGGTTGCCGTATTTGTTTATATACTTCTTCGAATTCTTCCTCAGGCAACATTTGTTTCTTGATACTGATGAGCAGAACATATCTTTGGTCACTCTGTAGACTTCTTTAGGGTGCAAGCTTTTTTCGTCATTGAATTATATGCATGGTACATGTACTCTTACAGTGTATATGCTATCCAACTGCTGGGTTTCACTGTAGACCCGACAGTTTTTCAAAGATGGTTTCTTTTTTTTCTTACAAACTTTTAATATTTTGAATAGACTTCATATATGCTCTTTCTACTGCTGCCGCCTGCTGTCGGCACAAATGCTAATGATAAAACTATTGTGCAGCATCTGTTTTGAAAGAAAAGCTTTCATCATTGGGATCATCTGGAATATTAGCTGAACATCAACTTCAAGCTCAACTACAAGAACATCATATGAAAGGGTGAGATTAACATTTTGTGAAGCAGATTCATTATCACGACCATTTCTTGTGATTAGTTAATCCGGTTGTATTCAGGGCCCTTTGTCATGGCCGTAAATGGTTGACTTTTGTCAAATACAGATGCAAAGATATTCCTTCTAGTAAAGAGATCAGCTTCTAACCTAAAAAAAGATCAGCTTCTTTAGTCATTTAAAAACATAGCACTCAAGGTTGAGATACTGTTGTCAGACTATTGATGGAATAAGTTTTGGTTTAACCTTTTTCTTCTTTGAGTTTTGATAATGACACAAGCTGCATTCCTTGACCTCTTGTTGGTTATGAATTTACTCCTTTGCTTGGTTCCCTTCTTAGACTTGACATCTTGAATTATTTATCTTGTATTAGATAAGAGGCATTTTCAACTTGAATTCATTACAATTTTTTTCTTCCTTTACACTATTTTGATATTTTTTCTTTCAGATTATATTAATTTTCATATCTGGCAGGCACAGTCAGCTTACAATATCAGACATTGCTCGGAAGGCTTTTCTCCACAGTGTATGTCACTTCTGTGTTAAAAAGTTACCTAGAGCAGAAATTTTTGTATCGGATATACCTTGTATGTCTTCAGGGTGGATCATAGATAAATTTGAATTGTCCAGGCTGTTATGTGCTGGACTGCAACTTAGTGAAAACGAAAATTAGCTTCTTTTGTGCCATCTCTTCTTCCGTGTTAAATGCTTTTTAAGAGTTTCATGTTTGATCTGATTAAGCAAGTTTTCTGTTGGGTTACCTATTAAAAAAAATTACTTGCCGACTCATCTCTTTGCATTATCTGTAGCATTTCATGGAAGGCCATGCCAAAAGTGCCCCCATATCTCGGCTGCCTCTAATTACTATTGTAGATTCTAAGCATCATCTGAAGGATGCTCCTGTATGTCAGGTAATGTGTTTCTGACATAGACTTGTTTCATCCAACAACTTTTGCTTAAAATGGGTATGACAAGTTTAGTCGACTTGCAGCCGTTTCACCTGGAGCTGAATTTCTTCAGTAAAGAGAATCGGGTTCTTCATTATCCTGTCAGAGCCTTTTGTATAGATGGATCAAACCTTATGGCATATAATCTGTGTTCTGGAGCAGATAGTATCTACAAGAGACTTCATACATCGGTAATGTAGAATAGGATTTGTTATTATGCAAAATAATGTGACGTCTTCTTTACCTTTCATCTTCTAAGAGGGGTTGCTCTTTGGTGGTATTAAACTTCTTCTTTCCCCTCTATTGTAGGTTCCTGCAAATGTGGAATACCATCCAAAGTACCTGTTCTACAGTAAAAAACAGCACATATTTCTTGTTGTGTATGAATTTAGTGGTGCTACAAATGAAGTTGTTCTTTACTTTGAAAATTCTGATTCTCAGGCAGCAAATAGTAAATGCACCACCTTAAAAGGTTTGTTCCTGAAGCATCCTTTTTTTCTTTATAATGTGTAGGTGCATGTAGGACTAGTAATCACTCACAAATTGCATATTTGAGTTTGTAGGTCGAGATGCAGCATTTATTGGCCCCAACGAAAATCAGTTTGCAATTCTTGATGATGATAAGACTGGACTGGCTTTACATATCCTGCCTGGAAAGGCTACTCCAGAAGCTAATGAAAAAAATCTACTCGCTGATGAAAACCAATCTATGAATACCGAAACCAGTGCCCCCCGAGGTCCGATGCAATTTTTGTTCGAAACTGAAGTTGATCGAATCTTTTCCACTCCAATAGGTACATGAAGATAGAATAATGGATTTGAAACCACTTGAAAAAAAATAAAAAATTATTATTATCTTATCAACAGTTATATGCTAACTATACTATGTGATTGCAGAGTCAACTCTGATGTTTGCTTCTCATGGGGATCAGATTGGCTTGGCAAAGCTGGTTCAAGGATACCGCCTTTCTAATGCTGACGGTCATTATATAGCAACAACAAATGAAGGAAGAAAGTCAATCAAATTGAAACTCAATGAAATTGTACTTCAGGTGCTTATATACCTCTTAAATCTTATTACTATTGTCGAATAATGAAAAATAATGAGGATATCTGGTTAGGAAAACTCTTTCTAGCCTGCTAGAATTCCTTAGTTACTACTCCCAACGGAACAAACTTAAGGCCATTGTTGAATGGCGAAATTTTTTCACTTGGGCTAGTAAAAATTTTGGACCTAGTTCCGCTCCCTCAGATATAAACTTTTGATTTCTCATGTCTTTGTACCTAAGTAATTGATTTGTCTGTCGTTTTGTTCTTTTAGTTGGGAGGGTGGGGTGTGATGATCTGAGGAAATATTTGAAATCAGAACTCATGCTAGTCAATTCAATTGAAGGGGCCAGATATTTTAATCTAATAATTTTTATATATATATATATATATAGAAACGTTCTGAAGCGGACGTCCCTCCGTTCTCCACCGGACGGCTCCGACGACGGCGCACCTCCACCGGAACGGACACCGGCAATATCCCCAATCACTTTCCCTTGCCGGCGAGATCGATTTGAAGGTCTGGGCAGCAACCTCCACCCAAAACTTCAGACAAGATCGATCTCGGCTGCAAACTGGTATTCGGAGGACTTGCCGGCAAGGGAAAGTGATCGGGGATGCCGCCGGTGTCCTCTTCGGTGGAGGCGCGCCGTCGTCGGAGCCGTCCAATGGAGAACGGAGGGACGTCTGCACCAGAACGGGCTTGTGTGTGTGTGTGTGTGTATATATACAGTCCCTATCCAGAGCGAAGCTTTGCTCTGGAATTAAAGTGTGAAGTTCCTTATTTGACACATTTTTCGGTCATATTTCCACATCACCGTTCAGTCTATTGATACTAATGTATAGATTATTCTTACAAAATTTCATTCAAATTGATGATCGATTAGGTACCAAATTAGGTTAAATCAATGAACAAACCATAAATATGTCTAACCAGAACTGTTTGTGTAAATCACGATTATGAACACCTAAACGATCATTAAATTTGATGAAACTTTGCATAAGTGATATATGCATTTGGTTCTACAAACTGAACAGTGAAGATGTGGAAATATGACCGAAAAGTGTGTCAAATAAAGAACTTCATACTTTAATTTCCGAGTGAAGCTTCGCTCTGGATAGAGACTCTATATATATATATAGTATTATTAATATATTATAAACTTTTTTTTTTTTAGAAGTCTACTTTAGTTATCTATTAACAGATCCTGCTGTTCAAATTTGACAGGTTCACTGGCAAGAAACTCTTAGGGGCTATGTTGCAGGAATATTAACTACACAAAGAGTGCTTATAGTTTCGGCAGATCTAGATTTACTGGCAGGAAGTTCTGCAAGATTTGATAAAGGGCTTCCTTCAATATCCTTATTCAACATCTTGGTGTTGAAAATTTTTACTTTTCATATTTAATATTGTATTTAGTAATTTTTTGGGATTACATACTGTTTGAGTTCCTTGACTTTTAATCACTTTAAATCGCTTTTATGGGTTGGGCCTGCGCTTCTCTTTTCTACAACAACTGCAGTTAGTGTGCTTGGTTGGGATGGGAAAGTGAGGACTATACTCTCTATCAGTATGCCGTATGCAGGTGTGCAGTTTTGCTGCAGGTCATGTTGGCACGTTGTTATCCTCTGAGTTCTGACTCATTATGTTGTGTTTCTCTGCAGTCTTGATTGGTGCGCTGAATGACCGCTTGTTGCTTGCTACCCCAACAGAGATAAATCCCAGACAAAAGAAGGGAGTTGAGATTAAGAGTTGTCTTGTTGGGCTCCTTGAACCTCTTCTTATTGGATTTGCCACAATGCAAGAAAGATTTGAGCAGAAGCTTGACCTGCCGGAGACATTGTATCAAATAACATCAAGGTTTTTAACTTTTTATCATCTTCATAATCTATGCAAATGCTACCATCTTTTGGAGTTTGCCTTATAAACTTAAAAACCTAATACCATATAGATGTGTAACATAGTTGTTACGTCATGTTTCTTTTCTTGCACCTTAATGAATATGGGCACTTGAATGTGGTGTTACTTTTTGAATGAAGGTTTGATAGCCTGCGTATCACTCCAAGGTCTCTTGATATTCTTGCCAGAGGCTCTCCTGTTTGTGGAGATCTTTCTGTCTCATTATCACAAGCAGGACCACAGTTCACACAGGTGAGTAGAAAACAATGTGTTGCTTATCAAATTTTGTTATCAGTGTTTCGTTTACTAAACTTGTGGAATAACATAGGTGTTGCGTGGTGTCTATGCTATCAAAGCTCTCCGCTTTTCTACTGCTTTATCTGTTTTAAAAGATGAGTTTCTGCGCTCTAGAGATTATCCAAGGTGTCCTCCAACATCTCATTTGTTCCACCGGTTCCGGCAGTTGGGCTATGCATGTATCAAGTATGCAACCATGACAAATTTCCATTTCAAATTTTGTATTATGCAAATGATTTTTTGAAAATTATATTACCCTTTTGTCCATGTACTGTTAATGAATTATGTAATAGTAATATAAGGCTCTATCCAGGTACTCGTGGCTAAAGATCTACTGCATATTATGTTACTAGGTTTTATTGAAGTTACTTTTTGTTCGTTAACTTCAGATAAATTTGCAGGTTTGGTCAGTTTGATAGTGCAAAAGAGACCTTTGAAGTTATAGCAGATTATGAAAGTATGCTCGATCTGTTTATCTGCCACCTTAACCCCAGTGCCATGCGCCGTCTTGCTCAAAAATTGGAAGAAGATGGCACTGATTCAGAACTAAGGAGATATTGTGAGAGGATTTTAAGAGTCCGCTCTACTGGATGGACTCAAGGCATTTTCGCTAACTTTGCTGCTGAGAGTATGGTTCCAAAAGGTCCTGAATGGGGTGGTGGGAACTGGCAAATAAAAACCCCAACTAACATGAAGGCAATACCTCAGTGGGAACTGGCTGCTGAGGTGATGCCATACATGAGGACTGATGACGGTCCCATCCCATCAATTATTGCTGATCATATTGGTGTTTACTTGGGTTCCATCAGAGGACGAGGCAACATCGTAGAAGTAAGGGAAGGTAGCTTGGTCAAAGCTTTCAAATCCGCAGGTGGTGACAACAAGCCAAATGGAGTTCAAGAATCTTCTGTGAAATCTGCATCTGATGTGTCCAAGGGAGTGCCTGGTGGTGGTTCGTTGATGGGTCTTGAAACACTTACCAAACAAGTAGCCAGTTCCACTGTGGCAGATGAACAGGCTAAAGCAGAAGAAGAATTCAAGAAATCAATGTATGGTACAGCTGATGGTAGCAGCAGTGATGAGGAGGGAACTTCAAAAGCTAAAAAGTTACATATTCGGATAAGAGACAAGCCAGTTGCTTCTACCACAGTGGATCTTGATAAGATCAAAGAAGCCACAAAGCAATTCAAACTTGGTGAGGGGTTGGCTCGTCCCAGCAGAACCAAGTCATTGACTGGATCTCAGGATCTTAGCCAGATATTATCCCAGCCACCAGCCAATAGTGGTTTTCCGAATGTTCGGGTAGGTTCTGCCCCTGGTGATCTGTTTGGTATGGACGCACTAACACAACCTGCAACTGTATCACAGCAAGCTCCTACAGCACCAGGTGTGGGAATGACTGCTAAACCAATTCCAGAGGACTTTTTCCAAAATACCATACCGTCCCTCCAGGTTGCAGCCTCACTGCCCCCTCCTGGAACGTATCTTTCAAGGATGGAGCAAGCTTCTCAGGGGTTTGAAAGAAATACGGAAACATTTAACCAGGTCAATGCACCCAAACCCAATATTGATCTTCCTGATGGTGGTGTTCCCCCTCAAGCTACTCAACAGGGTGTTCCACTGGAGTCCTATGGACTTCCTGATGGTGGGGTTCCACCACAAGCCCCAAGCCAGGCTGCTATTCAGCAACGGACTCAGATTCAATCAGCTCAACCTCCAATATCTACTCAGCCTCTTGATCTTAGTGCCCTTGGCGTTCCGAATTCTGCTGATAATGGAAAACCTAGGCAGCCTCCTTCACCTCCATCTGCTGTGCGTCCTGGACAGGTAATACAGAAATCTGTGCATGTACACATTCAACAATAACCCTTAAATAACCCACCTTGCTAATTCTCTTTTATTTTATTGCTTTCCTCGTAACAGGTTCCCCGTGGTGCAGCTGCTCCTACATGCTTTAAGACTGGAGTATCCCACCTTGAGCAAAATCAACTTTCGGATGCATTATCCTGCTTCGATGAAGCTTTTCTTGCATTAGCTAAGGACAACTCTCGCGGAGCTGATATAAAAGCACAAGCCACCATATGTGCTCAATACAAGATAGCAGTCACTCTTCTTCAGGTATAATAATTATATTAAAGGTCTTAGTAAAATAGATGGAATGAGTTCTTTGAGGCCAACCTTTGATGATTACTGTACAGACCTTTTCTGGTACATAGATAATATTGCATCCTTACACCAAGGGCAGACACCATATGTGGGTTTGGACTACGTATTTGATTATTTGTAATGGTCAGCAAAAAGAATTTTCTTTTAATCAGCACTAGATAATTCATTCCTTAATTTTGGGTTCATTGCAGGAAATTGGGCGGCTTCAGAGAGTCCACGGCCCTAGTGCAATTAGCGCAAAAGATGAGATGGCAAGACTATCACGCCACCTGGGTTCTTTGCCTCTTCTGGCAAAGCACAGGATAAATTGTATTCGAACTGCTATCAAGAGGAATATGGAAGTGCAGAATTATGCTTATTCAAAACAGATGCTTGAACTCCTGCTGTCGAAAGCACCTCCAAGTAAACAGGATGAGCTAAGGAGCTTAGTTGACATGTGTGTTCAAAGGGGTCTTTCCAACAAGTCCATTGATCCTCTTGAAGACCCTTCTCAGTTCTGTGCTGCCACACTTAGTCGTCTGTCAACCATTGGATACGATGTTTGTGACCTTTGCGGGGCCAAATTTTCGGCTCTCGCAACGCCTGGTTGCATTATCTGCGGTATGGGAAGCATCAAAAGATCAGATGCACTTACAGGGCCGGGGCCTGTTCCTTCGCCGTTCGGTTGATGTTTAAATCTCATCAATAGGATTCTTTACTATTTGGCTTGGGTTCCAAGCATTGTGGAGGGCCTGTGGACGTTTCAACCTTCAAGTAGTTTGTGCCATACTCGGAGAATGATTTGCCAACCAACTCCTGAGATAATACCACTGCCCATTAGAAGGTATATAATGTATCATCTACCTATATGTATTTGAGTCTGATCTCATGCATTTGTGATTATTTATATCCCTTATAATTATTCCAATTTTTTTTTTTTTTGTCAATTTCCTCATAATCCACCCTTGTATTGTCATAGCAAAATCATGGATATTCCAGTTTTGTGATTCTAATTTGTACCAACCTGGATTTGAGGAATTGACATTTATTCTTTCTTTCATTTGGGTGTGGCTATTAGATCATTTTTAATTATGTGTACAACTTTGTTTTTTGTTTAATATTTACTAGGAGAATGATAAGCCAATCAAGTTTTTTTTTTTTTTTTTAGCTCCCGTCAAGTGCTATACAAGTATGAAGTATCTATAAAACAGTAAAACCCAAAATAACAAGAGAAATGAAGTGTCAAACAAGTTCTTTGGATTCAACTCAGAATTTTGATGAGGTAAATAGATACAGGTTCCATAAAGTAAATCAGGACGAATCCCTCACTCGAATGAAGTTTTCATTAATATACTTTGTAACAATTTCGCTACATTTTTGAAGGTAAATGTAACAAAATCGTGCATTGGGTAATGCACTAGTTCTTCTGTGTTCTCTGTAGGTCTCCATGAAAGACTGGAGTTGGAGTCTAAAGAATGGGTTTCAAGTAACTCAGAGTGATGCTGAGATACAATTTCAAGTGTGAGTTTATTTCAAAGCTTCTCTCATGTGAAGTCTCTACTCTCTTCTCCTACCTAAATATAATGAGAGAAATGACGACAGCAACATTTTTGTTGGCATTATGAACTGAAGTGACATAGATAGACCTAAGACGCACATAGATAGACGTACAGAACTGAAGTGACATAGATGACTTGTTGTTGGCATTGGGAATTTGGTGGCCACATTGTCGGTATAAGTGTTCATATAATTTGTCTTATACAGCAATTTGTTGGTAAAAGTAATTCATTTTGTAATAGAATTAATCAAATTCTTTTTAAGTGAAATTTGGTACTCATCATAACACACAAGAACGACACCTGAAAATATGGTTCATCTAGTATTACTTCTCATTCTTAAACCACTAAAGAATTGTGGTTCATTGATTGAAAAACATTGATAAAGAGAAAGCAGATTTAGTGACCTAAGATCAGCTCATCTTCAAATTCTACTTTCCAGTTGTAGTGAACAAGCTCAAAATTAATGTGGGAGAAAACCAATCTGCCCACAAGTTCCTGCATATATGTACCTGCACATTGTTTACTATATTGATATACAAACCCACCATATCCAATATTCACTATGCAAACTAAAGAATCAAAGAAAAAAAAAATGAAATGTTTCATCGCTTTAGGAGCAGCCTGAAACTGAAATTGTATGGCATTATTTGCACCAACTGTGAAAAAGGCTCTCTTCCCCTTCTTTCAAGACTTTTAACTGCCTCATTTCTCAATTCATTTGGTAGCTGCATGCAAATCCAATCAACCAGTGACTCCAAATCCTTTGCAAAGTCAAGTAGATACCAATCCAATAGCTTGGGGATTATCAACTTGTTTTCACTTGAAAATCCAACCGCTGCCTGTATATAGTCCCTTTTCGCTGCTTCCAACTCTTCTTCGACATGAGTTGCAGAGTACACCCTTACCTTTGTTGAACAAGATTTTGACATATCAGTACTTGCATGTCTATAAACTAAAGTAAACTTATAGACCAAATCTCAAGGATGTTAACTAACAAATATAATGCAGCATGATTAAATATAACAACCAATTGCAGAAAGCCTAGCAGCATTGTACTGATTTACTCAAAAATGAACATCATATGTTCTTCAGTCAGCGATATGCATGTCACATTCGAATGATGACACAGATACACAATAATGTCAGAGTTTGCCAACTCTGCAATATCAAATAAACTTTGAAACAAATGAACTTACAGCAGGAGAGGACCAGCTTCCACAAGAAAGTGCAAATGTAACCAAGGGTTCAGACCACTCTAATCCGAATATGCTCCGAGCTTTCATCTCATCATTCTTTGCAGCTTTGGGACATGTCTGTTTTAACAGGAGAAACAATTGAAACTTAATTGGCATGTAGGAATGAGAAAACACGAGAGACTTGAGAAACGTTGGTCAACTCGAAGAACAGAATAATGTGGAATCTACTTACAAATTTTAAGTGATAAGGCAATCTCAAAATGAAATGCTCAATTGTAATTGGATTCAGAGAATGTCCCCCAACAGCTATTGTTGCCTTAATACAAACATAGACAAAGTCAATTTACAAACAATATAGTAATAAAAGAAGCAGCTAGCACACTAAAGAATGGAATTTGGTATAGGGGTAAAGTTAAAGTTAAATGACTATATACCATTGGACATATATTGTAAACTAACCCTTACCTTTTGCATTAGTGCTACAACCATTTCAGGAGTCTCAGGTATCCCGTGCTCCAGAAAAGCCTACAGCATTTATAAGAGGAACTGTTTTCAATATAATTGTTGTTTAGCTACACCAGGTAAAGAAAAAGCAGACTTTCAAAAAGAATTTCCCAAAGTCTTGGACACTAACTGTGTAAAATTGTATTTGGGACAATTTTTGATGTATATAGATACACAAGTATATGTGTTTGTGTGTGTGTGTGTGTTACAGTGTCTACAGAGAGAGAGAGAGAGAGGGAGAGAGATCACGTACCTTCATCATGCAGGAATTGTAAGTGTTAATCCAGAATGCAAGCTTCTCTTGATGAGTTAGACCCTCTAGGTTCACAGGAGCAAGCTTTCCAAGTAGAGACCTGGATGTTGTTGAAAGAAAAGTTAAAAGACAATCTCAACTAATACATGATCAATAATATTGAACATGCTAATAATATCTCACTTTAGTCTGTGTATCAGCATCAATGCACTTGTTGTTCTGTTGAGATCAATTGAACCAATACCAATTGAACAAAGATGTTGATAGGGACCAACATCTAGTGGTCTCGATCCTACACCAATCTCATAAGGATCTCGAAACCCTGTCTCTCCATTCTCCAATTCCTCTACTTTATCCTTCAAAGTGCTCATCCTCACAAAAATGCTACACAAGCACTTTACAATGTCCTCGGATACTTTATTCGGAGTGCTATCTGTATCCATTGTCCTATCATCTGAAGAACCAGATGAACTCTCATGTGCCTTTTCCTGGTCTACTAATCTGCACTCTAGCTGTACAATCAAAGAGGTTACACAAATGAATACCCAGTCGACAATATGTTAAAATTAAGAAAGAATTAGTATAATGTACCTCTAACTTCAAAGGATCCAGACACTGCGGCATGGATTCATGTTTGGTGGGAGTTTTCTTCACTGGTGTTGATACAGTTTTGGCAATTTTCTTGTCAGGTGATTGCTTATCCCTCACCGCATTAGTGCACAACCGATTCTCTTTACCTCTCACATCTTCTAAGATAGGTGTGCAGGATGAAATGGGCTTCCTGGTGATTTGTTTTCCATTACTGACTTGCCTACTAGAGCAATTACCGGAGGCGATATCAGTGGACAGTAGCTTTCGACTAGAAGCACTTCTACCAAGAGAAGGTTGACTAGGCCTGCTGGCTGATATTGCTGATGTGAACTCATTATGTGACATAGATTTTGATCTCTGATGCTTAGAACTTCTAATTGGGGTGGCCAGCTCAATTGGAGACTCACTCAAATTTTCCACATTCCTCTTTGAAGATAGATACACAGCTTGCTGGTATAAACCTTGTCTAAAATTCACAACCTGTTCTTCAAGCCTAACAACCTCCTCTTCCAAAACAGCTACTTCAGCCAGAAGTTCTAATGTCTGAAACAAAACAATCAAACACTTCACATCACTATATAACACAACCAAGTGAACTCAACTCATCAACAATAATCAATTTTGGCCTAGTTTTCATCTGGGATTTTCTCAGATTGAACAAAAAGTGCAAAAATTGTCCTAACATATGGAGGAAGATAAGGAGGAAGACGAGGCAAAGCCCCTAATGGTCTAGTGAAAGCTCTCTCCAAAGCTCTATGAACATTTTCTTCATGTCTCAGCTTCTTCTTCAGCTTATCAACCTGGGAATTTCAAAGTACACCAATAAGTCAAACCAATAAATTTCGAAGTACTTAAACAATAAAACAGCATCTATCACAGAAGAAACCAAACTAATTGAAATGTGTACATCTTGCAGCAATGCCATTTTTCTTTCTCTATTTGATTTACGTCGATTGATCCCAGTTCTCTCAGAACCCATCACTCTGTTCTTCCTCTGAGTCTCCATCTTCTCCTTCTTTGTAATACAAATTAGAACAATGTTAAATAAAGACACAAACGAAAGAAACTATTCGTTTCTTGAGGGAAGCAAAAGAACCCAATTTGGATTTGGATCAAAAGTGCTGTACTTTTTGCAGCTTAGTAGAAGATTAAGCAGAATTGGAAAGGAATATTTAGTGGCGCTCATTTACTTTTGGATTTAGATGAAGAACTTGACAGGAAACTGTTTTGGGATTAAACCTTTCCTTTTTCATCTAAAATACAAAACCCCATTTCGGATTCAGAAAGCTTTAGAAGACTCATCTCGAAATTTGTTACATGAGTTGGACCAGTCATCAGCTTTAGTAAAAAAAAAAACAAGAACCATGAAGGAAAAAAAGAAAAAGAAAGAAGCTTACTTTATCATTATTTGAAGCAGCTTTCATGCTCTGAAGATTGGTGCGGACTCTGGTATTCATCTTTTTTCAAGAAAATGAGAGAAACAGCGACACAAATTCAATAAACCCTGACAAAAAGATGAACAGGGTCACTACCTAAATTTGAGATTCTGTAAAGTTGAGCAATATATGAAAGCAGAATAGTAAAAAGAGCATATATACATTTTGATATTCATAATGCTGAGTTGAGCGGGAAAAGTTGAAATGAGGAAGAGAGAGACCCAGAAACAGAAATGGCTGAAGTGAACAGAAATGGCTGAAGTGATCAGTGTTTTTGTTTATATCTCAAACAGAGTGAGAGAAAAGAAAGCAGGAAAAGCCCACAGAAGTTGAGAAGAAGCAGAAAACGACGAGATTTCGAGGCTGGTGAGAGTCATCCAAGAAAAGCGTAACAGATGGACAAAAACCAACTCACAATTTGTACTAGCATTATTATATTTGCAAACAGAAGATTTATAAATCAGTTTTCAGAACAATATATTATAATCTGAGTGAAAATAAACATCAAAGTTAGAGAGAGATATTGGAGACAAGCAGAAACACCCAAACACACTCTCTCTCTCTAAGACTCACCTGCTTCAAAGTTTTAGTGCTGCTTCTGCTTCTGCTTCTGGTTCTTCTTCTTCTTTGAGGAGAGAAAGAGGAGAGTGACCTGTCAGTGGTGGTGATGCAAGTTGTGACTTTAGGCCTTTGTGCTTGTGTGTGACAACCTGCTCTCATAATCATGAAGCAACATGCACTCACTCACTCACACACTCCTCTTTTGATTCCTACTACTACTTATCATAATTCATGACCAACCAATCTTCTTTATGCTCTTTTTTATTTTCCTCTTTTTGGTGCCTTCACTTTGGATTCCCTTGTGCACTTAAATCTTAAACCAAACTGCACTGGTTTTATGGTTGATTTAGATAATTGACTGAGTTTCCCATGGTATGCTTGTTGTCTTTTAATGCTCAGGGATATTGTCTCCTACTAGGATCTTTAAGAATGGTATTTCCTTTGAATTTGGATTTTGGAGCTAGATTAGTGGTAAAACCATAAACTTATTATTATATTATACTCGATATAAGGTCGTTAATGTGCCCATATCTTCTGCACATATCACGCATGATTCCAATCAATTATGATCTTCCTAATTGATTGGAGAATCACCAGTCTATGTTTATATTTATTGCTTTGCACAATTGTAGCTAGTTTCCTAGAACGTCAATACTGAAACCTGTATATATGCAGAGACTGTAAAACCATCAATCAATGAAATTCAGTTTCTACAAGTCGATTCAAAACATCTTTATTTCAAAACATTAGATATATACAAATAAAATATGCGTGTTTTACCGTATATATCTTCAGCATTGCATTCTCTTAAGTAGCTTAAAATGAATGTTGGGAAGAAGATCGAGTTGGTTTTTTTTATTGGGCTTTGGTTTGATTTCTGATTATTATTTTTAGTTTAGACTAAACCGTTTGCGGGTCTAAAGCATTTTCTTAGTTATTGGCTTCGATCGTTAATTAAGGTTTTTGATGCTCTAGGGTAGCCCTTTCTGCGTAGGGTGGTCCCGGAAGTGGTCAATAATGATAGGTTATGGATTTGTCCTTTCTTCCTTGTGTCTCGATGGCTGGTTACATGTCTTCGATCGTTAATTAAGGTTTTTGATGCTCTATGGTAACCCTTTATGCGTAGGGTGGTCCCGGAAGTGGTCAATAATGATAGGTTATGGATTTGTCATTTTTTCGTTGTGTCTCAATGGCTGGTTACTTGTCGCATTTGCTATCACGGAAAATTGATCATAGCGCTTCATCTCATGATCTTCAACATAGAGATTGCTTAGTGTCTACTAGGTAGATTTACTATGTAGTTTCGCAGGATAGCCCCCGGGATCATGTTCATGTTGTATTTACTTTTAAGTTGTGATCAATAAAAATTAACATCCTTGGATAAAAAAAATAAAAAAAACTTAAAATGAATGTTTTTTGAAACGAATGCATTCCTCAACACTTACATCATTTTTCTTTCAAAGATAAACTCGAAGAACATCCATTAAAATGCATCAAGAATGGAAATTTCCAGTATTGGGTAAGGTAGCAAATATGGTAGTAGGTATATTTCATGGTAGCCTCAAACACATAATTTTGATGTTTAAGATGTAGAATATGGTAGCTAATATCTGTGAAGACAAAAGGTGGTAGCCAGCAAAAACAGAAAGACACGATTAGATGCTTCCTTACTATTGGGTAGGGTTCAACAGGGAATTGATTCCAATAATGCTGATGTTAGGGTAACACTTCAGCATTGGTTGGAAAGAATCAGCTTCTTCACCAAACACAGTCCAGTAATTCTATCTTGATTTTCATAAAAAAATTTCAGGTGATTATTCTAATGAATTAGCTTGTTGGATTAGAGTGGTTCTAATGAAAACATGTTTAATTAATCAGTGAAAGTCGACATATATCAACATCAACTGGATCATCTCCTTTCTTGCATCACTATTTCCATATCAAGTTAACAACTGGCTTTTCTCCATCATTAAAGGTTATGTTGGGGCTAGCTATTGCTTGCTTACAAAGGCATACAGTTAAAGCTCATTGAATATATGAGATCAGTGTATCTTTCTGTACCTGGGAGATGATAATAATATACAGCAAGCAATTAAATTAAACATGGCCATCCATCGATCTGCAACTGTTTTAATGATCTGCAACAAGCTTCTCATTATAAACACTTTAGAGTACCAAATTGATGTTTTTGGTCCCCAATTGTTGGTGGCTTGGTACGTACTTACACTTACAGAAGGTAGACGTTAAGTACTTTGAAGTTGTTAAACTGATTAATTAGCACACATATGTTGGCAACTTTCACTTTGTTAGCCTCCAGCCATGAATGCCTTTGCGGAGGTTTGATAAAGAGTTATCTTTCAAGTATTTCGATTATACGTACAATTATTGTCATTTGATCATCTTCTATAAAAAGAAGAAAATAAAATATCAACTTGAGGTAGTTCGAGGAATTTAGTGGCCGGGGAGATGTTTTTGATAGTCTAATACTCTATTCAGTATTCACTATCATATTGATTTGTTATAAAAACCTTAATTTTCCTGCTACTGTAAACTATTAATGGAATTTAGTTTCAATTATTGTAAATTTGTAATATATGTTGAATTATTCAATGTGGCTATGCATCAAGAACATGAAGACAGGGGATAACATATAAACATTGACGTACTCCACAAACTACTCACATTAGGACTTTATTAATTGATAACATCAAACAGAAATACGTGATTTACCCGGCAAGACTAATTGCGAAGAACTTTGGATCATACACAACTTAATAATGCATGCGAATCTAAATATTTTCTCTGAAATTTAAGTTCCGCTTGCTTCAAATTCAAGCAAACTATTCAATGCATGCACAAGAACACATACTATAATAAGTAGTTGATATTTTCTTGCTGAGGATGCAAATTGGATAGCACAAGCTACTAGCTAGGCTAACCAGGAAAATACAAGGTTGGTTTTGATATAGAAGAAAATGACATATCATTCACGATGTGGGACTAGAATAGAGATGCATCATCAAGAAGAAGAACAAAAAATACCATTCAACTACACATGCATGTCCTATCACAAAACGCATTTTTGTTCTTAGGGTTTTTTGTCCAAGATAGATTTTCCAGAATTAGGGTGATTCCAATAGAAGCTACAGAACGTACTGAGCCATTACAATGACAAACAAGGCTTGATTTGATCTCCATAGAGCCAACAAAGGCGACAAATATATAACAGTCGAGCAAACTCCAACTCAAAACAAAAGAGACTGAAGACAAGAAAAGATGAGTACGATCGATCAATAGAAGTATCAGCTAAGTAAGCAGCTGTAAGCTAACCGCAAAAATGAGAAAGACCAATTTCTTCTCGTATCGAAAAAAAAAAATTAGAATAGTAGAAAAGGAAAACCAAACAAAATAGCCATCACAGAGAAAGTGATCGAGAAAGCAAGACTTTGAGAACTAGCTAGACATTCCCGATGCACTGTTACACTTCGGATTATTATAAGAGAACATGAGATATAATAATCTAAAGGCTTAATAGGACATGATCAAAGGAACAAGATTAGGTGCATACATGGTCTGAGCTCAATGATGCACTGCATTTTGTATTAGTAGAAGCACGTGAGCGTGCAACTTCGTCTGCATTTTATACATGTGCCTGCATGGTTGAAGCAAAGCATGCCTAGCTCTCACTCTCATGAGCTACCAATTTGCTACATACTTCTTCTTCTACCAACTCATCCAGTTAACATCATTCTGTATACCCCTTTCTGTCGGGCGATCGAAAAGCGTAGTTCTCTCTCGAGTTATGACTCATATATATAGCTCTATGGCCTAGCTTAACAAATCATTTTCTTAATCAAAGCATCAATCTCAACATTAAACATGTTTTACTTTTCATGTTAACACATTTTCTAACTTTTTAACGTGGATCAAGCATATGAGGCAAGGTGTGCGACAAAAAGACTTGAAATAAATCATGTGCTAATTGTATCCTTAACACACCCTCTTTTAGTGTGGCGTGACCAAATATGAAAGTAAGTGTATGCAATTTGCCACATTGTTGTGCAATATATGCTAGCTGGTGTACTGCTTAAAGCCTTAAACATTGTTCCGGCCCTTCGTTCTACTCGAGACAATTTTTTTATTGTATATTGTTCATCAGATAAAATCATAACAATGAGGCCTGATTATAAACGAGCGTCCGCAAATAAAGAAAACTGAGGATTGGTAGTCGTTGGCCATCCTCTTGACTCGATCAGGAACTAACAGTGGTGCTGCTCTTGCTAGACAGAGTCCATGCCTTGATCTTGAGCTTCTTTTTGCCATTGGACTCGTACGCCACGAGTTTACATAGTACCTTGACGGTGTGTGAAGGCTCGATCACCGGCCAGACCTTCGACTTCGATCAGATTGGCCTTCATCTTTATTGCGACGCCTTATGGGGTGCCTATGTTCTCCGTCCGACAAGTGTAGCCCCCTGGGGCGCCTAATGCAGTTGTTAGGAAGGATGTCCGCCTTTTTTTTTGCGGACGTCCGCTTCTGAATATCTCCGTCGTATTAGTATATTGCTAGATACGGGTGATGGTGAGAAGAGATGTGTTACTCATCTAAGTATAGGTGAGCTTTGGTGTTGAAAGTTAAAGGTTTAAGAATCATAGCCTGAAGTGAGACTTTGTGAAAGTCTGTGGTGGCAAGGGGACATGGTGAACGCTAAGTCATGCATCATGCCACACTACTAAAACAATAATTGTACCTTCCTCAATCCTTAGTCGATCCTTACCAACCTTATCGCCAAGATATGTAAAATTGTAAACCATGAACCACCTAGATTATATTAATTGATTCCTATTTGTATGAATCTCATTTTGATGAGGACCGTACCAATGACTACCTTGTCACATAATTAAGCCATTATATCCAAAGATGATAGATCATAGACATTTGCTTTTAGGCTAGGTGATCCAACCCTTTAAACATCTAATATTGCTAAATTAAACACCTAGCAAAGGGCCAATGATATTGTCATTCAGGGTGGTACAACATGTGAAGCACAATAGAATGACGAATCAAATGATAATAGAATGTTGATTGTCATGGTGCGATCCATGCTTTAAATTTCTATTGTACGTATTAAGCTTGAAAATGAGTCGGCATACAAAGGACCTAAAGAACTGGGGCATCCCTATTCCATAAAGCTAAAGAGTAAAGGGTACAATTGCAGAATTGCTTAGAACCCTAAACCAGAAAGAGAAAATTCACGAGATGGTCCTAGCTAGAGAAGGTGTCACTTTGGTCCCCAGATTAGGGCATAGCTTGTTAATTGGCACACCATAAAAGTCAGGGCTCGATTTGTAGCGACTAAAACTGTGAAAGAGATGGAACTGAGCAATATTGCTGATATGGATACCAAGATTTGATTGAAGCAGGCCATCGGAAAAAGGCAAAAGCAGCAACACATGCATAGAGAGAAAGAAAGCGAGCGACTTTGTCTAATCCATCGTCCTCCACGCGATGGTGAGAAATGAGATTCACTATTGCATTACTTGATCACAGATCGAGTTTGGAAAAAGAGAGTTAGATATGTAGCAATTGTGTGGCAAAAGCTTAAACGTAGTGATATAAAATAAGCTAATTATTGTGTTAGGAGCCTATTCTTTTCTAGTTTTCTTTGTCTGCTGCTTCGACCAATATGCATGTGTTGAAGTAGACTGATATAGACACTGATTAGCGGAAAGAGAGTTCAAATGCCAAACCATAAAGTTTAAGCAAATTCAAATCATCAGTGGCTTTTGCTCAATTTTATCTACGAGAACATTTTCAACCAACTAAAGCATGAATTTCAGATACTAATAACATACGAGTATGTAAGCATTATGGTATTGTACTTCCAGACTAACAATTGTGTTATGAACTGCATGCATATGATATTATACGTACAATTATTTGATGTAGTTATGTTCAAAAGGTAGCTACCTCAATCCTATTTCTGTGATTTAGGAGCTTTCAGAGGTGGAACACAAAGGACAGGCTGCGTCTTAGTCTTCCATGCTGGAGTTGTACGTGGTCCAGTAAACCCTAGCCAAGCAATGGACCACCTCCATTCACCGGCAAGCCTTCTTATCCCGGCCAAAACCAACTAATAGACTGGAGTCGCAGTCACTGGACTGTAGGTTAAGTTATTTGGTAAAGAATCTGTTTTTTCTGTCATCGTTAGTTTGAATGTACCTAGAGAATAACATCTGGAAGCTAGGAACTTGTAGAATCAGCGTAGTTGGGTTAGGACTCACGAAGCTAGACCTGTATTGGAAAGACGTTTTA
The DNA here is from genome assembly GCA_010134655.1 of Fragaria nilgerrensis. NCBI lineage: Eukaryota > Viridiplantae > Streptophyta > Magnoliopsida > Rosales > Rosaceae > Fragaria > Fragaria nilgerrensis. The sequence goes on from CM020977.1 coordinate 10,563,379, forward strand.
GTTAACAGCTCTCGCCTATCGGTGGTCCGACTATTTTGATCGGAAATCTTCCAGTTCACAGCTCTAGCCTACCGGCTGTCCGAGTGCTGGCTAATAGGCTACACTGTTTTGATCGGAAATCTTCTACTGTTTTGATCGAAAATCTTACTGTTGTGATGGCTAATAGGCTAATAGCTAATGTCGCTGTTAAGTAACATGTATTATGTTCAATACGCCAGCTCTGATTACTACCACATATGGGTCGTGCCAGCTCTAGACCAGAAATGGTCCCTGGAAGTCCTTGTTATCCATGACTCAGTTTTCTCTCTGGCAACTCCATCTTAATGGCTTTATCCTCCTCGATTGCTGGCATTCTCTGAAGAAGCGCACACGAGCTATCATTCTCTTAGCTACCAATCTACCATCACCGTCCCCACTATGTCTGATTGTGTTGCTGCGGTCCTAATGAAGCAGCCATTACTGCGAAAGTTACAGAAGTAATTGCATGCGGTGTTGTGCTACAATGATTGTAAGGTTAAGTTACAATCACCATAACAAGATATGCGGTGTTGTGCTACAATGATTGTAAGGTTAAGTTACAATCACCATAACAAGATTGTCTCCCACAAGGAACGCATAAGAACTGGAAGTCAGGAACAGGGGCCTAAACCTGTTGGTCTATTTCACAAGACTGGTAAGAGGATGACAGGACCAACAGGAATTGCTAGCAGAAGATGTGATGTATATCTTGTTATTCAGTCAATGGGTGTGTGCAAAATGAATAGCATGGTCTATTTTCATTTCTAACATCCATGTACAAATTCGCATTCAGTTGGATGTCCACAGGTAGAAATCTATTTTGGCCTAGGCCTGACATATAACAGCAATCCTTTCTGTTTGATGCATATCTTGGGAATACTACCGTTCAGGTCAGTATGATTTTTAAGCCCTATCCACTTCAATTGCACGCTTTACGTTATAGGAAGTGACTACAATGAATTGAAGCATATAAAAGCTTGTGATAGAAGAATGCAAGCATAAAGTGGAAATTGCTGGAACAGAACTGCTGGAACAGAACTGCTGGAACAGAACTGAAAGAAAGCCTACGATCAACATAAAATGGATGAAATTGCCAGAACATAACTGAAAGAAAGCCTATGATCTGAGAACATACCGCATAATGATGACAAACATTTTTCTCAGAATCAGAAGAATGTATTTTGATAGCATAGTTTTCCAGAAAGTTGAATGTACCCATCTCTCCACAATTCAAAGTTCAACCCCCTACCCCCCTCCCTAAGACCTCTCTCACTCTCTTCCCTTCCGGCCCGAGCAAGCACCTTAAAATGCTGCTCTGCCCATCAAATTTATTTGCATAGTTCTTCCAAAAAGCTGAATGTTCCCATCTCTCCGCAACTCAAATTCAACTCAACCCAGCTCTCCCCACAGCTCAAGCAAGCACCTTAAAATGCTGCTCGGCCCATACAGTTTATTTCCAAAAGTTTCATAGGTCGCCTTTAAGGTATTCAGAAGTAGCAGAGGTCCATTTCTTGTATATTTTTCTTCCAATATTCATTAAGGATGAATCATGCAATAAAAGATGAATATGAGCAAGTCTGATGGAAAACACTAACTGATTGCAAACATCTTCACATTTCCTCTATGCATGCATTAAGGAATTAAATTGGTTAACCAAACAGTTTTTAAGTCCCAATTATTTAATTTGCAGCGACTCCACTTACTGTGCACTACTAAAATCACCAGAGCCATATGTAGACATGTAGTCAAACTAAACTTTCAAGAACAACTGACAACAGATAAAATTTTCTTCCCCAGAAATCAAGAAATTTTGCAAGTAACTACCACCCAACCCCAATAGATTTGTGTTAATATTCAAGGCCATGTAAGCTATTCAAGGTTTTTGAGCTCAGGTTACTTTTTAGGCTTTGCTATCATAAGATGATTATGAGGCCAAGCCTTCATGGAATTGCACTGAGAAAACTTAAGGCATGCTACCCTAAACAGATATCTGGGAGCAGAGAAAGAAGATAGATTATTTTAAACTTTTTATCATTAACCCTCTTGATGGAAAGAACTTACAGATCTTGGTAGAGAGTTTGCCATGAGGGTTTGTGGGCCCTTTACAAAGAAGCTATCAGGGTCACTCTCTGTATTGATGGAGCTCAGAGAATTAGTATCCTTGGACCTACCCAACAAAAGCCTAGAAAAGTGATCACCCCATATGTCATATGTATATTCATCCCCAAGATGAGGCTTTTCTTCTGCTTTGACATTTTTCCGGTCATAGAGTTTGTACCCAGGGGCTCTAGCATGTGGAGAAATAGCTGAGGTTCCCACTATAGGTGCAGGACTGCCGGAACAAGGAAAGGTGGCAGAAGGCAACAAAACAGGTCTTGCCAGAGTTTTTCTTGGGGCTGAAGGCTGCTCTTGAGAAGGAAAAGTTGGGTGGCCATTGCAATACTTCAAAGGAACCCCAGGTTTCGATGAGTTGTCCTTCGAAGCAGATTTAAAAACATGACTCTTCTGACAGCGTTGGTGAGATGCATGAGTAAAAGGATTTCTAGCCTCAACCGCTTGGCCCACATCAGAAGATAGCTGCCAGGTCTGCTTTGGTGTTACGGAGGTGACTGGAGACATCGGTGATGAAGGAGTGGAATTACCACTCTGACTACTTGAAAGTTCAAGAAGTCCTGCTAATTTGGAACCAGTGCTCTTTCTCTTCCTGCGCCTTCTTCCCTTTTCCTTTCCAGTTTTAACTGTGAGGTTACCCAGTTCGGAATCTTCTAGCTCGTCAGAATTCTCAAGTAATGCAGATTCAGATATCAGTGAGAAGGCCTTCCCTTTATTCTTTTGTTTATCTGACAAATCATGTGTTTGTTTAGGAACTTGTTGTTTTTGTTTGGCACGATGATCAGACTTTTTCTGGTTTAAGGTCTCTGCCTGCTTATGAGGATATCCACCTACAGATGTCTGCATCAAGGTTCTATCTTCCTGAAATGATCTTAGCAAGCTATTCATTTCACTGGACACAGAAAACTTACTGTTTCTACAGCTATGGACATCACATGATTTTCCTGCCACATTTGTAGAAGTATCCAAGGAACATTTTTTGCTCATGCACAAACAATCATGGGAGGAAAGAACGAACACCTGGGAGAATATATACCACAGTACTAGAAACATCAAAGAGCCGACAAAAAATACTACCGCAGAGTATCTTCTAATGCGCATCCAGAACACTGATTTTCTGCAAGTACTGAGCATATAGAACGGGAGGCTTGCTTTCATGGGTATCACAAGAATACCAGTTGCCAAGGCCAGCTCAAGATCTCGTTGTACCACTGGTGCAGAAAAATCAGTCTGGTATGATATCAGAAGCTTAGCTGATTCTCCAGGTTGAAGAGAAAAACCTTTGCAAGGCTGTACCATAAACCCATCCATCCCGCACTCTTTTCCGGATACCTTGATTTTTGTAATTTCCAGTGGCAAGTCCCCAGTATTCTTAGCATAGAGCTCTTTTGACAATGGCTGTAAACAAGAACGAGTGGTATCTTCCACATGAAGTAACAAGTCTGGGGAAGAAATGTTGAGAGGAATCGGCAAGCTGAGGTTGAACTCTACACTCTGAATAGGCTCAGATTCTTCAAGCAGCAGCAAAGAAAGTGACCCTCCAATGCCCCTCAGATGTAACCACTCCACACCAGATAGATTGTTTCTTATCAAGGCTGAACTCTTCCACTCGCATCGATTTGAAGGTTGAAACAATAATGGTCCAAGAGATGCTCTACCATTCGGAAGGACATAAGCTTCTGTCAATGCACTTTCTGCTATTGAGAACCCATACCTACTTGGAGAAGAAAATTTTTCACAAACCAAACTACCAGATGAAGGAGGCTGTATAAGACCATCTGGGCTCTTGCATTGATCAATAATCTCTCCTGAGTTTAGTATAAGCTGCATTACAACTGGCTCTTGGCTAGGATTCTTTACATTGATCCACTTAGAATAATGACTTCCCACCTGAAGCATGGGGAACAATACCTCATGATCATCAAGCACAGACATGCCTTTACTGGTATCATGAGATTTCCAGTTTCGTAGCACCAATTCATCTGCTTCCCCTGTTGTATCCATTGCCTGCATATAGAAGTTCACAATATTTTCTTTTTATTATTCTAGTTGTAGATGATAATGCTTAAGAACAAATTGTGGAAAATTATTAGTCATTATAGAAACCCCGAAACTATATAGAGATCAAATGCAAAAATGTGCAGCAACTAAATAATTTATTAACAGTTAACAAATTAATCAATAAAATTGTTACACATAGTCTTCTTATTTATTATTATTAGGAAAAAATTCAGTTTAGTACCCTGAACTTTAGGGTTAAAATCAGTTTGGTCCCTCTTTCCGAAAATCCATCTTTTTAGTCTTTGAACTTCTAATTTCTATCACATGGGTCCAAATTTTAGAATTTGCTTCAATCATGACGTCACGAGCTGGGGTGGCACAGACACAAGGACCCACTTTTTAAATTATAAACCCAAATTAAGGGTTAAAATCGATATTTATGTTTAAAATAGTTTCTATTTCTTTCTTTTTATTTTCAATTTTGTTATTGTGTTCTTCTCTCTTCCCCCGATTCTCAATTGTCTTCTTCAACACCACACAAGACCCAATAAGTCTAATCTGCCATGGAAATCTCAACAGCAGCAGCAACATCCTCGAAGGCCACATGCCCTAATTCTTCCTCACCTTCCTCAACCCTTTGGTTCTTAATTAGACCCACTTCTAAGCTTACCCATCTCTCAATCTGATAAATTGAGTTCCTCTATGAGCTAATCAACACCACCACATGTGTGGTCAATCCCGACCTTCATCAACCGACCAACTCCTCCAATCTTTCCTTATCCGACCACCTCATCCTTATTGCCACCCCAATCATCCACGATACGTCCGACCCAATTGACTCGTTTCTCAATTTGAGTACCCCTTGGTCGAAAACGTCGTCGCTTTGGTCCTTTTGATGCGATCTTTGCGTACCTTAAAGACCGGGTTGGAGAAGAGAGGAATGCAACGGAGCTTGACGGTACTGACCATGGATCGAAAGCAGGAATGAGATGGAAATTAAAATTGAAGACGTAATTCTTGGTGTATTAGGTTGAGACAATGGGATTGGAGTGAAAATGGGAATGAGATAGAGATGAGATAAGTTATTGATTTGAGAAAGCAGAGGCTGATAGAGGATAGACAGAGAAAAGAAAAGAGTGGTTTTAAATACACACCCCAAATAACTTAATACACATCCCTATTATTTAATATTTCAAATTAGATTTGATTGGTATGTTAAATGACCAAAAGAGGCATGTGTAATACAATTTAAATATTAAAAAAAACTTATATTTGGAAACTAATAATGTGAAATATAAACTAGATTAAAATATTAAAAACAAAAACTTATTTTTGGAAACTTATAAGGTGAATTAGAACAAATCAAATTTTTAAGATCTGAGAACTTATTTAGGGAAACTATTAAAGTAAACAAAAAATTTGCAAGGAAATTTGGATAATCAATTAATTTCTTTTTTGTCCTTAAAGATTCATAATTTCCAAGTTTAGAGTGTCAAAGTGTCAAACAATGTAATTGTTATGCATATGAACACCTATTTCATTATATTTCACATATTTTCCTTTTCACCCAAACACACTATTCATATTTGTATTTTTCATCTTGTTTATCATTTTCATGTTTAAAAATTTGAAATGAACAATGAATTTGTAAGGATTTCTCAAGAACTAACACAAGTAATAGATATGAACATCTATAAAATGTTAATTTATATAAATATAAACTAATTATACAATAATAATAGTTTTAATATAGTCACATAATATGATATTTCATGGATTTTTAGATTAAGGGTTTTTAGGTATTTTGGGTTGTGTATTTAGTAAAATATCCGAATGAGAAATTAAATAAGTGATGTATTAAGAAAGGGGTGTGTATTAAGTTATTTGGGATGCGTATATAAAATTTCTCATAAAAAATAGGGAAATAAAAAAACATATTAAAAATTCTATTAAAAGTTTTTATCCAGTTTGCCCTTTTTTTGGGTTTATAATTTAAAAATAGGTCCTTGTGTCTGTGCCACGCCAGCTCGTGACGTCATGATTGAAGCAAATTTTAAAATTTGGACCCAAGTGATAGAAATTAGAAGTTCAAGGACTAAAAAGATGGATTTTCATAAAGAGGGACCAAACTGATTTTAACCCTAAAGTTCAGGGTATTAAACTGAATTTTTTCCTTATTATTATTATCTTTTTTATAAAGCTTTTTTTCTTTTTGACGAATTTCAAAAATTGGCATGACCTGGGAACCTAGAACTGTTACTTCTTTCAACTAATAGCATGTTCAGCGCGCGCGCACACACACATATATGAATGGTAACTTGCTTAATCACTTCTTCAACAAATTAGAAATATAATATAAAAAATAAAATTAAAATCACAAATAAATAGCAGTTAAAATCAAGGACAGCCCAGTTAAAACAAATCTCAAAATAGATACAGGGAAGGAATCTGCATACCATGGATTGAGATGGAAGCTGCATGCTGCTGTCAGAAAACAACGTCTTTAAATCACCAGATTCATTCCTTTCAGACTGATGTTCATATTTAACAGGGGAATCTTTCCCGCGTCTAGAACAAATTTGAACAACATCCTCACACGGAACTTCAATCTGCGAGCTGCTTGAGTCATTTGTCAGTATAAGTAATTTACACTGTCCATCTTCAACATGCAGGTCAGTACAAGTAATTATGGCTACATATGTGTCAGTGCCAGGGAAAAGCAGTAGGCCCTCATTGTGCTTGATCTGGAAGATTTTACTATCTGCAATCTCAGTTACTTCCAGAACTCTCAAAATATAAGGCGCACAATTTTTCAGCGATATTGCAACAACAGCTTCATTCCCAGCCCGTGGGTGTAAAACCTCAAGAGATGCTATGATAGGTCCTCCAAGATCATCATTCATTGCCGTTTGGCCCACTTCAACTTCAAAAGGAAGCATAATAGTGTCGGACTTATCCTGTGAAGATCTTAGCAACTGCATACAAACTGCACCAAAGATCTTTCCTCTAGATTCAATTGAGAAGTCAATTTCTATGATAGTTTCACTGCTGTGCGGACCAATCTCCCAGTTTCTAAGGGGCCTCATTTCCAGCAGAGGCAAATCAACCTGACCAGTACTCACAACAAGACGATCTTTAACATTCAGTACACCCACCTCATTCGAGCCTTGATCTCTTCTGGTGCTACATGCTGCCTCTGCATAATGGGAAGTATGCTCTAGAGACACTGATATCCATACAGTTACTTCCTCCACATGGAAATGTTGATCAAAGGAATTATACAAAGACAAATTATTACTCCACCTTCCCCTGGGAGAAACATTTAGGCTTGATAGAGGGTGGATTCCATAAGGGGACTCAACGGAAAGTCCTCTAGCCTGAATCAAGAAACCACCAAAACTTGTCTGCAAAATTATGTGAGCAGAGGACGGGCCCAACCATCTAGGTAAGAATACAAAACAAATTGAAGCTATTTCACCAGGTCCTAACACAGCCTCACTAAAATTGCAATGATAGAATTGTATGTCGGTACTGAATGGCTCATAAACATGTAGAATGCTGTCATTGCATGTATTTGCCACAGTTAAGAAAGCTAAGGACGGAAAATACATATACTTCTTTCCCCAATCTAACACAGCAGGGTTAATTTCTACATGGGGGAGGAAGAGCCACCAAAAGAGGGAGATTTGGTCATCTCAGTGGTCTTCTCCGACCTATAACTTGTGCTTTTTTGATAGAGCAAAGGCCCTCTACATGAAGAAAGATCATTTTGATTAGCACTATCGGTTTGAATGGATGAAAACTCATTAGTAGCCTCTTTGGAGATCAAAGAACAAGAAACTATCCCCCCATTGAACAACTTAAACATACCGTTGTCTGATGACCAACTTTTGTTACTTGCCAAATTGCTGTTTTCAGTTGATCCTACAGATGATGATTCATCAAACTGACTCCAGAAACTTCTCTATCAGCAAGTTTGAGCTTATGCTCCCGAAAACAGGGTAATGTTGATGGAAAGCAAAAGGAAAGAGAACTCTTACAAACACTCTCACTGTTGAAGCCGCCTCTTCGCATTCCATTGTCCGAGGGGGTACCACTAAGAAAACTATCTGCAGGAGCTACATCAAAGTTATCTCCATATGAGCCACAGTCATCTCCATATAATTTGTGCAACCCATTCCCAGAGCTTTCACATGTCGCCAAGCTGAAAACAGTACAAGACAAAACCACAAGAACCAGGAATGCCCTGGCCAAAAACAGCAATCCCCTGTACAATTGAGCAATGCAAATTACATCACAACATTGCAATATACAAGTTCATAAACAAAATTAACATAACTTGGTCTGCGAAAGGTAACTAGCTGCTTAAAATTTCCTACACAGTGAAAAAACACCATAAAAATTAAAACAACAAGAAATATCCAGAATAGCATTTGAGCCGAGTAATCTTGATTGCAATGTTTATATGCTATATCCAAGTTCCAACATCATATGAACAGCCAAACAGAGTAATAGACATAAATTTGTCCCAATTTCAGAAGGTTAAAAAAAAATAGAAACACACCCAGAAAATTACAAATTAAAATAGAAAACGTTAATAAAACCAAATTTCCATTCTCATAGCTCCCAACAATCACTACCCAAATCCAGCACTAGATATATTACCCTAAATAAGAACAGAGCCACAGGCGCAGTAAAATTTAGCAGGAAACGCGAAATTCCAATTCTCCAACATGTTTGGAAATGATTTCAACACGCCATTAATACCACAACCTTCCTAAACAACAGTCGAAAACTCTGAGAACTGAAAAACCGAAAACTAGTTCATCCTGACCAAAATCATTTACAGATACTCTTTAAGCTAAGCACAACAACACAAACCACTACTTCTCTTCTCAGTAACAAAAAAAAATCACCTAATTTAAAAAAAAATATAAAAAAATCATAATCTAAGCAGAATGACACAAGCCTTCCATATATGCAAAAAATAACGAACAAAATCAAGTACAGCGAAGCAAATACTGAGGCGATAATGATGAAGTGAGCTAAGAAATGAAACCAAACAAAAAAAACTGTGATTTTATTTTTTTTGTTATTGGAAACATCGAAAGCATGTAAACGGCGTAAGAGAGACGAGGGAGTACGTCGCGGCGGACCTGTGGCGGAGCAGAGAGAGGTGCCGGTGGTGCTGCTGCTTCGGAGGGGCTGCGATGGTTAGGGTTTTGAGCTCCATGGCTGAACCATGCGAGATAGCGATGGACCTTAAACGCTGCGTTTCGGTCTCGATTTGCGTAGAGCTGAAGCAGAGCGACGACGACGACGAAACCGGACCTCCACCACCACCTGATAACAGAGAATGAGAATTGGCCTCACAGAGCCAACAAAACCACACACAGAGCTTTTACAAAAGAAAAGCCACTGAGCCGGTGTAAAATGACCGAGCCGCCCTCGACTGGGTGGTGAAAGAGCATTTTGGTGGGGGGGGGGAAGAGGGGAGGGTAGAGGTGGAAATTGCAGGTGGGGTTGAATGGAAGTTGAAAACCAGGGTGGGGCTCTGAGGGTGATATGAATTTTAAAATGCTGGGGTTTTAGATTTTTGGTTTGACTGGAGATGTAAAGACGTTTCTGTCCCCGGGCACTGTTTTTGGGGCCACGGACCATCTGCCAGCGGGAAATCTGAGAAGCGCGGAAAGGGAACACCTTGGCGCGTTGTGGTTCGAGCCTTTGCTGCACCTCAGGGCTCGGCTTTCTAGGGTCCTCGTGCGCAACACCCACGTACAAAATGGTAAATTCCCAGGTGTATTCCACTCACAGATATACGAGGAAAGCACCAACAAAAGGTAATTAGTTTTTTTTGCATCTTTTTAATAAATGTGTGAACCGGGGGAATTATATCGCTTGGATTTTCTCATGGAGTTGTTGGACGGTTAGTTTGAAACGTTAAATAGTTGACGGCATATAGTTTATGTTCAATTATTATTAGATTGGTAGGAAAAATTATTTTAAGTAAAGTTGTTTTGTTTTTAACTTTTAAATATAAATATAACGGTAACTGATGAATCTCTTAGTTAGTAACTGATCATTTAAACACTACTGATTTTTTGAATATGTAAATTTTAAAATTGACAGCATCGTAATTCAATTCTCATGACCGTGCATAGGCTTAATACCAAATCGAGTTCGTAACACATGTGATATATTTATTTTTCTTCATACTCCATTTATTCAACGAACAAACTTAACTCAGCTAATTACAATTCATACTTAAAAACAATCAAACTTTGAATTTTTGTATTTTCCATTGTAAAATTTTGAAATTCAGTACGAGACTATGAGTTTGCGTATCTCACTCTTGTTGTGTGACCCCCTCCTTCTATTGTTGCTGCATGGCCAAACCAGTCATTTCACAGTTGCTTTATGGTAATTTCTAATAACATGATCAATTATTGTTACATGCACTAGCCTATTGTGTAATATGATATGACAAAGTAATAAGTGAGACACAATTTGTGACTAAACGCCAGTTTCTTGGCCAACTATAATGCTACATATACGCCATTATTGAATATACTTGAATATTAGACTTTTGGGGAATCTGTTATTCTATAATGACATTAAGTTTCCTAAGCCTAAGTTGTTAATTAATTAATTACGTATAAATATCTAGCTCGATGAGTGGACCCCACAGGCACGTTGTATTCTACGGCGCGTGGGCGATTGACAACCTTCCGCATCAGGAAAGGCGCAAAGCGCGAGTGCGGCTCACGCTCTACCACAAGCGGCCGTTCAGGGGAACATGTCGAGTCATATACGCCAGCTTGACGGCGGTGTCGCAGTCACGGCAGATTCCCTTTCAGTGTTGTCAAATCTGCGCCGTCGTTTGGGAAATGTAGCCTCATTAGCCGTTGGATCCCACATGAGGGGTTCGCATACGTCGAGGGCCAGTGGGCTTTGTCATGGTACTTGAATAGTTGGCTGGTTAACGTCCATAATGCAACTCCGTGGGGCCCTTACATACCGCAGCCTTTCCCAATTGGATGAAAGTTTGGTTTATTCTCGATGACGTCAGCATATATTTGGTAGGAAAATCATGTCTCGCACAATATAAGTATGCAGTTACAGCCATCATTTGGGTTTTTGACTTTTGTTGTTCATTTTTTTTTTTTTTTTTTTGAATACGGTTTTAGTTGTTCATTGGTGAATGACAATGGTTAGCATTATTAGCTCTTGAAAGTCCACCTAGGGTTCGAGACAGAAAGTGGCGCGCGCCACCTTCCTGGTTGGACTAGCGGCGCCTAACATCTAGTGAAGAACCAATTGAGCTCGGTTTCCAGCTGGAGCAGGTGTAGACGATCGTTTTGTGGTCATCTAATGGTTTATTTCATTTCAGAAATATGTGAAAGGGATAATTTGAATGTACTATCTTTCAAGTTTAAGAGTTATGAGTTTAATTTAAAAATAATTATTTATTACGTGATATAAATGATTGATGATAGATAACTAAGTGTGAATTATAATTGAGCAAGTTGGAGATGAAGATCACATTACTATCCACATCTCGGGTTCATTATTTTCTCCATCCCCTTCGAATCCCAAATAAAAGTGTGCGGGAATTCCTCCGGTCACATAGATTTTTTTTTATATTTGAACCGAGTTATAGGCAAATTTGTTGCAACTTCAAGGGAAAATTTCATCATGAATGCTCACAACTTTGAATCTGACCCCTAGCTCATCGATCAACTGGAACTCCTTCATCATTAAAACCTTCCTCATATATTGCTATTCAAAACCATAAAACTTACATTAAGACGTGAGAGCTTCCCCTTCAACATCAGAGTCATCCATTCGATTCTCCAAATCAGAAGAAGCATGAAAATTAAGTTTGGAATGCCCAGTTTTGTTGTATCCTTTTTGCTTGGGTCAAAATCTTTGCTTAGTTAACGGGCTTGATCTTTTCTTTCCGATCAAGCACGTCCCAATTTTCTGGGCCAGAAAGTACATATATTGGCACAAAAACTAGCTCCAACCAATCTAGATAGCACAAGAAGTAAGTCATCAACTTAATTAGATGTTCGATAAGGTTAGCTGAGATCTCATAGCTTAATATTTTTTCGATGATATGATGAACTCATGCTTCCATTCACTACCCCAATCAGAATCAGGACCAGTTAATTCATTTAGTTCCACTATATATAACTTTCAACAACCACTAGTAGATTTTTCTCAAGAAAAGAAAGGAAAAAAAAACCACTAGCAGATTCCCCAACTTAGTTCCAGATCTGCTTGAAAAATTAGCTTGTGGGACTAATTCTAGAAAAACAAAAAAAAGAATGGTAGTGCTAACTCCACAGTTAGCTCGGCCTTCACAGGAGTATATATATCATCTGGATATGCAATTTTCTAAGTTGCTTAATTAACGTCTCTAAACATCATAATCTCATCTCTATGAATCCTAAATTTAGTTATACTCTCTCTCTCTCTCTCTCTCTCTCTCTCTCTCTCTCTCTATATATATATATATATATATATATACACACACACACCACACACACACACACACACACACACATATACACACACACACACACACACACACACCTGAACTTTTATTTGTGGTCAAAATTTGGCCGCCAAATATAGTTGACTTAAATTGTTCTAGAGGTTGAGAATAACATTCTTTTAGATATATTACGTTGATGCCTAGCTAGAATGACAGTTATGCCTGAAGGAAATAAGATATATCACAGTCATGGTTACCCAGAAACCCTTTTAACAGGATCGGAGCAGCCAACCAACTTTGCTGTGGTTACCATTATACTTCTTCTTCTTCTTTTGAAAGGACTTTACACTAGCTAGTCTTCTACATATCACACAGATCTCTTTCTTCACTTCTTACATGTTTTATTTAATCATCTTGTCAAATTGCCAAAAGAAAATTTCTAGGTCTGTGAAAATGGAGGAAATTGAGGCCCTTAGAGTCGATCGCCATCCTAAGGACAGGAGTAAGGATCATATAAGGGTCCTAATCAGATATTTAACTGTGAATTCAAGCAAGCTAGAAAGGTGCAAAGAGTAACAATTCATATTATAAACAAGGAATCTCAGAAAGTGATGAAATAAAATGAGATGAGTTTTTTAGTTCAAAAAGGAAAAAGGGACTTGTTAATAATGTATTTAATTAGCTGTTAAGTACAAATTAACAATAAACAAGCATTACTTTAGAGACTAATCAAATCAAAAATGCCGTACACAGCGCACACTTCAACTGGAAATTTTGTAATACAACCCCCGAGTCACTGTCTCTGAGTGAAGCCAAACCCTAAAAAGAGTGATCAAAACAATCATTTTCGGAAACCTACCAATAGAGATCTTTAATCCCAGCCCTTTGGGACCAATCTCTCGTACATATCTTTGTCCCTTTTATTTTGTTTCTGGTCAATTTCGTCTTAAGCTTAGAATCCAAAACAAAAAAGGCTAAAAAGTTGGGTCAAGCTCAGCTTTGGCTGGAGATCGAGCTTAAACTAACTTAACGAGAACATGAGACCAAGCAGAACCCACTCAAATTTTAACTAATTGCTTAGACCTGTGTTAAAAAAGAACAAGTAAACTAATTAACCTTCTAAAGTGGTACTGTTTATGTTTTATATTTACTCATATCGATGATTGTAGAGTGTTGCGCGAAAATGTTTTAGGTTCGAGTTGAAGTACATTGTTGATGAACTTACAGTTAACGGTTTATACATGCCTGCTGGCATACACTGTCAACATTTCGATTCTTTGCCTGGACATACGTGACATGGTAGATTTGGAGCTTCTTCCATTTGTATTGATATTACAAAATTAAGTACTGTTTGAAGAGAATACCAGTTGATCTGTCATATATATTTATATGAAGGAGAAGAATTGGAGAGGGAGCAAGAGAGAGACTTTATATACATTAATTTCAGGAGTACGTAAATACTAAGAGTTACAGCATATCTGTTCAGAACTTCAGATCGATAACTAATGAATTGAACTAGGATAAATACAAATCAATTGTTGATGGAGTGGCCAACACCAGGACTGTGGCCAGGAGTAGTAGGTCGAAAATCATCCGTAACATGTTCTGCCTTGCTCGTCTTTGTTTCAGCTGCTCGAACCAAACGAGCACTACGATTGTGGTCACCAACCTTTGCTGCACTCAAAGTGTTGAGCTCACGATGCCGCCTCGAACATTTCTTGCAGTCCCCTGGCTTCAAATGCCTTCCATCGACTAGAGTGATTTCGTGGCAACATATCAAAACGATGAGCAAAGTACAAGTAGTAGTTGTGGCGATCAACCTAGTATGCCGCTTGGCCATCTCTAGCTTAGGAAACAGAGAGAAAGAGGGAGGGAGAGGGAGAGAATGTAAGCTTCTTTCTGATTGGTATTTGAAGTTCTGGGCTGTTGTGTTCAGCTTAAAACTCTACTGTGGTATTTATATATGGGAGTGAGCTGAGAGTGGAGGCACCAGTCGCATGTCCAAGTGTGGTTAAAGTATCCACGGTTTATTTGCAGACCGGCCAAACATGTGAGACGTCCAATGGAGCGGAAGATTGAAGATTCCAATCCCATAGTGTTAGATCGATGAGATATAAAATCCAGCAAAAGCAGAGCAGAGCCGAAGAAAAGTAGTTCTGCAATTGATGGTTTATATTAACTGTTTATGCCCAACCTCCCATTAGAAAACTTGCACCACCGCTACATGCTAGTTGTCTATATTCTGCTTGCCCCATGGCCCATGCAGCAGCATGCAACTTATTGCTATATATGTCTGATTTTTAATTTTCAATTTCTCAATTGATGTACTTTTCTCATATATTCGTGTTAATTAAAGTTAGAGAATCGACCCAAAATCAATCTAACAAAGAATACTAATAAAACTAATTAACATTTCTCATCTAAAATCAATTAAGAACGAGTAATGACCTGGTTAGCTAGAAATATTCAAAGTGAGGTTTCATAATTTCAACATATCTTGACAACAAGCAGTTGTCTTTCACTTTTTCTCTACCGTGTGCGATTACTCTATTTCGTGTCGTGTATATATTTACCGATTTGTAATTTAACTTTATTATTCACCTTTCAAGTTAAAGATACAAATGAAATAAGAAATTAGATTTGAATTTTAACCTCAAACGAACCGGCAAAACAATGTTTATTATCACTAGAACTATAAGGACCCATCATTATCATTAGATCTTGGGGAGTTAGGCACTTAAATGTACCTTTACCTTTCAAACCCTCCAAGAGCTAGGGCTAGCTGCATTAGGGGTTTTAAAAAATCTACGGGTGTACTAATTCCCACTATTTCACATGCACCTTCCCACTAATTATTCCACTAAGCTTCCTAGCTAGAACTAACAATATTGATGTCGTCTAGTTAGCTATTTGGACAGTTTCTGTAGTCGGGATTCAAGCAAAATATAATGCAAAAGACATGAACATATTTTTAAGTTGAAGGGACAGACAAACCTAACTCTTTCCCGAGTCTCGAATGTAAAGCAACCTAGCTCCATGAAACTTAAAGAGAGCTCCATCAAGCCTCTTGAGTGAGCTAGACCGCGAGTTAATATCATGATCGATGATTAAATATTAAGACACCAAACCTGGAAAGATTCCCCTGCTCAATGACGGTCCTAGGATTTTAGAGTCGGGTGGGCTAAAAAATTTTTTTAGATCAATGTATGTTACACCCACGTTTGTTGTTATTATGGTAAATGAGTTCCTTTTAGGTAATATTTTTCATGTAGTTAATTGATATCCCTTAAAAAAAACAACATTTAGTTCCATAACCAAAATTCTAAGACAAAATTACACCCCGCTCTTGAATAAAAGCAAAACCTTCAATTACTAAAAAGAGAAACGACAAGTCAACAAGAGAAAAAAGAGAAACAGAGAGAAAAAAGTGAGAAAAAATAAAAACGTTAAGCTAATTTTTATTTTTATTTTTTTAAAAAAACATGCCTGTGTTTTAGACAACCGTGCCTAATGCCTTTAAACAAAATGAAAAATAAATTTAAAAAATATATCAAGAAAAGGAAATATATATTTAACTAATAAAAAAAGGCTAAGTATATAAATTTGGGACGTGTTAGTTTTAAATAATTAATATTTTGAACTAAAATTAAACCACAAAGTAAGGTTTTTTCAAAATCTGGGGTGGGCTGTAGCACACCGTAACCCGTGTGTAGGTACGCCTTTACCCCTGCCGACTTGCAGTTAATGGCAAAAATTTTAATTGAAATGAACAGAAAAGGCTAGGTCTCTGGGAATTACAGGTATTAACTACTAATATATACCCGTTTCCTTAGAACTTCCAGCAGGCTTACCAGATTCTAAAAACTTAGTGATTGATATGCGTGTTTCTGGGTTTGCTTTTCCTGACGTTGTTGAAGTGACTTTCCTCAGTTCATGGACGAATATATTTACAAATTGGTTGGGCGTGTGTTATATTAAATTCCTTGTGTGTATCGAACAATCCTTTAAAGATTTCAAACTTATATTTCTCTCCCTTTATTTGTCAGTCTATTCTTGTTTTTGCCAACACTATAATGTATTAGTTCTCATGATAACTAGAGAGAGAGAGAGAATATAACATCAGTGGCTGCATATGTACGTGAATCAAATTTTTTGTTCACTAATATAAATTAATGTACCTGATCTGATCGAACCATGACCATCAAAACATCCTCAAGGACACTCACTTATGTCTGTCCCTCATTGCCAACGTCTTTATCGCTATGGGACGCCAAAACACTACTTAGATGATTGTAATTAAGGATTACATGTCTTCTTTTCAATCAGTTAAAATCATGTATATTTACCATGAAGCTAATAGTTGCATATAGACATGCATACATCTAGCTAATTTGTTTTCTATTAATGATGGTTGGTTAGACGAGACTCCTGATATTATTCAAGATATATATTTTCTATGAAGTTTATTGTGATATAATTTATGTAGCTCGAGGTTTAGGTTTGATGACTGTATCATTCGGATTCAAGTTTTAAATTCAGTAAATGAAATCATTAGTGAGGTTGATCCACCTCGCTGCTAGGTTGGGTTTAAACCCCTTTCAAAGAAAAGAAAAAATCCGAGTTCCAAATGATCTAAATGCATGCACGTGACCAATAATGACTCATTGTTAACGGAATGGAGGTCTTCTGCGTAAGAACCTTACACATTGAAAGACAGGCAAACTTGATCTAGGGTAGCGCCCTTTAATATGGCCATTGCGTCTTGATATGTGTATAGCAATATAGCATTGAAGCATTTTCCAAAGTCACAAAATCAAACTTATTCTACGTCTTCTGTTTCTCACCATGCAAATATGCTCGAGGATATGGTGGTCTTGAATCCCATTCAGTTGTTTAATATGAGAAAATACTTCTTATTATTGATATGCACGTACATATGATTAATTCAAGATTTTCTCTGCCGGAAAACTGCTGCTCAATTTTCTTCTTTCCTCCTTTTGAAATTTCTTCTATATGCATGCATGCAGTCGCAGAGTATACTCTGTGTGTGTATTAGAGTGTGTGTCTATTTATATATATAAGACTTTTCTAATATATATGTGTATAGCATACATCAAGCCGTGAACGTCTGATCGTCTTAAATTTTGAATTGCTAAATAATCAGACGGCGCACGGCTTGATGTATAACATACAAATGTGTATAGCAGCCGAACCCATATATATATACACAATGGAACAACTTAGTACAATCGAAACCATAGAGAGAGAGCAACAGCTTAGTACAACGGAAACCAGGAAGATTCATAATTTATATATGAATTAGACAATACATACATATACAAGCCACTTCGATCTTAGCTAATAAATAAACAATCACAATGAATATAAATACAATACCGCTTTTTTTGTTTTTTTTTGTTTTCGGCTGCTGAAAATAAAATAAAATAAAAATATTGTATAGTCCTTCTGGTTTGAAGTCGATATTTGTTTAACCCTTATGGTTTTATTTTAATATGAATAGTTCTTAAAGTCACGATTTTTCATCCAAATAGTCCTTATAGTTTTATTTTAATCTGAATAGTCCTTAAAGTCACGATTTTTCATTCAAATGTTCATTCCGATAATTTTCTCAGTTAAAAGCCACGTTCAGCAATTTAACTAAGAAAATTGACGGAATGACTATTTGGATGAAAAATCGAAACTTTAAGCACTATTCAGATTAAAATAAAACCACAAAGACTAAACAGACGATGACTTCAAACCAGAAAGACTAAACAATTTTCAATTCTAAAAAAAACCCTTATCGATACTCATATAGTACACCCATGCAGCAGCTATTAGCCTACTACAGATATGATGAAGACGAATTCCAATTAGTTGTGAACTGAATGACCAACTCCAGGACTATGGCCAGGGGTTGTGGGTCGAAAAGCTTCTACATGGCCAGGGCTTGCTGGTAGTGGTACAACTGGTGGGCTCTGAATCTGATCGCTACTGCTTGAACCTCCGCTACCCTGATCTCCTGCAATGGATTTTGCATCAATATCTGGACTCAAACACTTGCCACAGTTCGACTTCTTACTAGTTACTTTCAAATTCCTTCCTTCAGTACATGAAATGAGTTCATGAGAGAAAATAACTAGTAGGAAAAATAAGCGAGTATAGGTAGCATTGGCCATAGTGAATGTAGATTACAGTAGACTAGAAGGCCGAACGAGTATGTATATATGCTACAATGAACTCAAGCTAGCTATCTATCTTAGAGAAGGGAAGAGAGAGAGACTTGTAAGGAATGAAGATACTTAGAATCCCTGACTTGAGGGGTATTTATAGAGTGAATAACTAGTACGGACTCCAAAAATAAAAGAAATAACAAATCAATTGAAATTGGAAACCCTAGCTATGAACTTAGACAGAGATGAAGGTAGCCCCGAACTCTAAGGAAGATTCCTGCGTATAACGTGAGATGCTTTACATCGAGACTATTGAATACTGATTAGAACAGCTATGCAAGTGAACATGTACTACTAATTAATTACTAACTAGTAAATTAAAATTTTGCTAAACAGCTAACACTCATCGTTTGTTACTGTGACATGCAGTAAGTACAATATGACTATAGCCAGCTCGTGGGCGTGAGGAAGTGATAGATTCTATAGGTTAAAGAGGATGGAAAAAGAAAATCATATATCATACGTGAAGAATGGATAGATACAATAGTTAGACTATATATATGCATGCGCCCGGGATGTGTCATAGATATAAATCAAAGAGACTATGAAGGTTTTATTGTCAAGTTTCAGACATGCAATTCATGGCATTGGCATGTATGTATATGTATATGTATATACCTTTTCAGATACAAACATCCTTATTTATTCAAAAAGTATGAATTTTCTTAATTTAACCCATTTTTCGATCATATTTTCTCATATTTACTGTTCACATTATAGTTATATATGAGTAGATTATCTCTACAAATTTTCAGCTAGTTTGGAGATCGTTAAGGTATCGAAAATGAATTAAATCAATGAATGAATTGAAACCGTTCAACCTGAACTGTTCGTGTTTTTTGTTCTATATCATATCGATCTTTGAATGCCTTAATGATTATTAATTTGACTAAAAATTTGTAGCGATGATCTACTCATATATACATATAATGTGAACAGTTAAGATGAGAAAATATGATCTAAAAGTGGGTCAATTAAAAAAATTCGTACCTTTTAAATAAATAAGAATATTTGAACCTGATAATAATTGTTTATATGTATACGTATATGTATATATGTATATATATGACATGCATGCATGAATATCTAGACCAAAAGACATTAGGATATCAGCTAGGACCGGTACCAGAGAACTGGTTTCGATTACTGTTTCTGTCATGCATTTTCAAAGACTTACATCTGAAGTTCTAGCTTAATTTAATTCGAGTTCTGCATAAAACTTATTCACACAGCTTTATTTTACTTCTTCTTGGGGGGGGTTCTTTCGGCCTAACATATGCCACTATTCACATCAACTCAGATATATATTATCATCAAAACTAAACGTTAGTTCGTAGCTAGAGGTCACCTTGTAGTAGTGTTCCACTTGCTGCATGTATAAAATTCTTCGGTTCGTATATATAGTTAATACAAAAGCCGGCCATAGCAACTAGCAATATACTATCTGTAATGCAATCACAACTGTCAAAGACTGTCGACAGAGCGGAGCTACCAAGCTCTATATAAGCTCAATGCACATGGAGACGATCTTGACTCTTCAAATCCAGTGCAACTTCCTCACCATCTATTTGATTCTCTTTGTCTACGATCGCCAACTTGTCATTAAGAATTATGGCTCATGGGTCTGTGCAGTGCCACTGCGCGAAAAAAAAACTAAACAAAAGTTGATGATCGAACGCTATAGTAGTATAATTAGTACTAGCTATCAGTAATATATATAATCTCTTTGATTACCGTGTGGTTTCAAGAATCTAGCGGCTAGGATTCATCAGTTCATAACCTTTTCCTGTTTTGCGGCTGCCCAGATCGAGCAGAAAGCAGAAATATATATATACACGGAGAGGATCTAAAGAGGACGTCCGCACGCCCTTAAAGTGTGGACATCTTTCCGTTCTCCATCGTACGGCGAGATCACCCAAAATTTCAAACAAAATCGATCTCGCCGGAAAATTGGAATTCGACGGACTCGTCAGGGAGGAAAAATGATCGGGGACGCTGTTGGAGGCCGTTAGGGTGGAGGCACGCCGTCGTCAGAGCCGTACGGTGGAGAACGGAGGGACGTCCACACTTTCAGGGCAGTGCGAACGTCCTCTCTAGATCCCGACTATATATATATATATAGGCCGGATATGAAGCACACGTCCACATTGTCCTTAAAGTGCGGACTTGTCTCCATTCGCCACCGGACGGCGCCGACGACGGCGCGCCTTCATCTCAGCGGACTCCAGTAGCGTTCCCGATCACTTTCCCTCCCCGACAAGTCCGCCGAATTCCAGTTTTCCAGCGAGATCACTCAAAACTTCAAACAAGATCGATCTCGCCGGAAAATTAGAATTCGGCGGACTCGCTGAGAAGGAAGAGTGGTCGGGGACGTTGCTGAAGTCCGCTGGGGTGAAGGCGCGCCGTCATCGACGCCGTTCGGTGGCAAACGGAGGCATGTCCTCACTTTAAGGATTGTGCGGACGTGCGCTCTTCATAGTTTTCGTGTGTGTGTGTGTAATGTGTATGCCAACCAAGCTAGGACTAGATTTGTTGTTGAATTAGAAGTGCGGACGTGCGCTCTACATCGTTTTCGTGTGTATATACATAATGTGTATGCCAACCAAGCTAGGGCTAGCTTTGTTGTTGAATTAGTTTAACGCTTGAACTCCTTCTATCAAATGTGTTTTACTTGAAGTTACAAATGATGAAAAAGGTCTGGGTAACCTTTAAGGTAGGCAGCCCAATCACGCTTTACAACTCAAATTTTACTTTACTGCATGACCTCCCACTTCTGAGGAAATTCCCACTGCGTATAGGATTAATCTGGCTGAAAGAGACACACTGGACTAATTAACTAATACCAGTGTGGCAATATTCTTTCAATTAACGTATAGCAAAATCTAGCTGACTCTCACTTGACTAGACCTGGATTGATTTGAACATGTATAATATATCACCTTGTTGATAATTTCCTAGTAGAAAAATGTCCCTTTCTCAGTTTCTCCTGACCTGGAAAAGAATCTCTTTATTTCTTTGCTTCTGTGAATAAGTATCTAAGTTCTTTGTTCATGGGCTAAACAAATATTAGAGGTAATCGATCAAATCAAATATTCCTTTCAGCATATTGCAATTTGCAACAATTGAGGGGGTTGCTTTCATGTGCCTTCTGTCGCTTGCTATATCGTCCTTTTGAACTTTTGTCTACCTCTCTATCTGTATAATATGTGCAAAAGTGCTTGATTGGCCCTTGGTGTTTGATGCTTTATTCTCAATTCTTGATAGCTTTATGTATTAGGGTTTCAGCAGAAAAGAAACTACTATATCTTTGCGCAAAGGAGCTGGCCTTCCCCCAAATGGAAAGATAATTTTCTACTCTTCATACTTTCTAATGGTCCTGCTTTCTTTGCGAACTATATATTTTACTTATACTCTCAACCATTTCATTACAAAAATCATGCCCAAAAGAAAGCGAGTAATCATATTAAAATTACAGTTGATCGATGTTTGCACACTAGAATGAACTTTTCACAAATTTTTGGGTTTCTTCCAAAAAATGTATTGTTGATTTTCTTTTGTCATTTCTCTTTTCCCCTTTTATACCTTGAAACTAAACAGAACAATGGTTATACAAGATATTAACCATTGTCCCATTGGAAAAACAATTACATGCATGCAGTCACTGAATTTATAATAGCTGAATTTGATCAGCTCTAAACAATGGCTGAATTGAAATTCTACCACCACTAATAGTGAAAAATGGAATAGCATTTCAAGACCTCAAGTGAGTGTTTAGAAAATTAGAGAAAAAGAAATCCAATTTAACACATAAGACCTTTAAACTAAGAGACTGATATTTAGGGAGATGATATCCAACGTACACCAAATTTTATTATCACTTTATCATAGTATGCAAAGCATATAAAAGTTGATTCAGAATATATATAAATATACAACAATATCTACTTCGAAAAACTTGAAATGAAACCAAGGAAGAACATGACATGCAATTATATGCACAGGTAGGGTACTGTACTGTAGAACCTAAATTAATGACACTAATTACGTGACATACACACAGGAAGCCAACTATATATTCTGGTTTATGTATATGTCTATGGCATTGGTTTGACATTTTCTTGAAGAGCATGGCCAACACCAGGGCTGTGACCAGGTTGGGTTGGCCGGTAGTCTTCTTTCGTTCCTGCAGTAAAGTAGTTCCGACCAGCCACTACTACTGTCTTTGGTTCACTGACTTGTAATGACTTATGACCAGCGCCGGGGCTGTTACCTGGTGTTGTAGGTCGAAAATCTTCTTCGTCATTATATGCTGGAGCTCCAACTTAGCGAAGTGTCCTTGATTCTTCACCACTGCACTTTTGAATTCTCCCTTCAAGTTGTTGTGTTGGCCGCTTTGCTCTCCCAGTTCTCTTTTATAGTTAGCTTCAATGGAATCGATGAGGATCGTCGACTCTGTGGATTTGGTTTCTGACCAAAAGGGCCTTATTCCCTCAACAGACGCAATTTCAAGGCATGCAATTAGGGCAAAAACAACAACACAATATTTAGCTTCCATGTCTGGAAAATAGATTGAGTAGTTCTGAATGATGGTTTGTATTTGGAGGCTGATCAGAGAACTCAATCTAGCTGAAGGGAATGAAAGATTTGTAGAAGCAAATAAGACACATATTATCAAAGTCTGCGAGTATATATATATATATATATAATCCTAACAGAGTAATCATAACCACTACTTATTATAGTAATTTCTCTTTTCTTCGTAGTTTTTTATTTTTTATTTAGAGGATTCTTCGTAGTGTTATTATAAGAGAATTCAAATAAGACTTGCTTAAAGAGTTAATTTTCAAACTCATTATTTCTACACACACAAAAAAAAAAAAAACAAATTTGCTTTATTACTATGCTCGAGAAATATCATCATTCTTCTTCTTCTTCTTTTTCCGGTCAGCTAGCTCTTCTGGCCTATCCTCCCATTGATTAGAAAGACATATGGTACGGTATCAAAGCTCAACTATTTTTATAAGGCTTCGATCAGTTCAACTCCTCCAACCTTCGATCGAATTCATTCTCCGGCCACTTTCCACTTCTACATAATTCTCTCTCTTTAATTTACCTGCATTAATTACGTGCACAATGAGAACGTTTGTTAGTTTTACGTACATGTAAAGAAATTTTGGTTTAATTAGTATTATTTGCTAATTCCCTAACTTTGAAGGGCAGTGGTTCTGCGTCGGAAGGTGCTTGATTTGTATGAAACTTGACCCTTCAATGTGCTGAAGTGTTGCTTGAAGAGCTAAGTGATCATTAGTACTCTAATGAGGATGAATAAAACTTGGCTAATTAAGTTAATTTGCATCAAAGTAAGATTCTTCTGTACTCTCCACTTATTATGGTGTATACTATTTTATGTATGTGGAATGGCTAGTACTGCTCTACATGCTTGCTTAGAACTCTGTTGGTCCACAGATTCAAGTGTTCAAACAGATCTGTTCTTCCTCTCTCAGATCTCAAATGGGTTGAATGATTAGCTCTAGCCGTCGACGTTTATTATAAGAACCCTAGCTAGGTACGTTTGGTGAAGATTCCTTGAGCAATATCATGATTTTTTGCAATACAACACTACTAGAACAGGCATGAAAAACCTTCTTCATTGGGTCTAACTTAAACCGTATTCAACTCCAAAAGAAATCAATCTCATTACAGCTACAGTCACTGCCGCACAAGAAGTAAAGTTTATTGAGTCTTTGTTCTAAAATCTTTATGATAGAAAGTCTCGTATCATATATATCGTTGTCTTTAAGATCGCGACGTTCAGTCTATAATCTAAAATAAATCATTATAGAAACATATATGGTTGTCTTTGATATTGCAAATCTATTCTAGCTAACCTATATACTTCTTGCGCGTGCATCATATAGTACAAGCAGCACTACTACAGATCTGTGGCATTCGTGCGTTCAAAGAAATCATTTCTGAATACCACTAACTTGATAAAGCTATTTGTGTTAGTGATCATCATGGATGGTTCATATGATGCCGCCGAAATTTGACCAAAACTAAGTGGTTAATTAGTATTCACCACTCTGGAAATTTACTGTTTGGATTTTGACCCAGGAGCCAGGGACTAAAAGAAACTTAAGAAAGCATAGAGAATTATAGTTGCTATATCATTATATAAGTAATAAGAAAGCAGATTCGAGTGAAATATAATGGTCGAAATTGAGATCAAGCTTTTGGGTACGTAAAAGAATTAAGTGAATGTTTACTGCAACTCTGCAAGCTAGCCTTGTGCGTGTGCTACTGTACATGTGTCTTTACATTTCTTCTTGATAAATTTAATTAATATAAACAAAACATTAATCATGCAACTATTGATTCAAATAATGAAGTAATGAGACCAACTTTTGTTTTTTCCCTAAATGACCAAATTTTGTAGCTTAATGATAATCAAGAGTGGAGAAATGAACATCATACGTACATTCCAAACTTCGCCAGACGACACAGCTAGTAGGTTTGCGATAATGTTTTCTGATATGAAAAATGGTCCTTTTTTGTGCTTCTGTGTTTTAGTTTGTCCTTGACTCTAGGCTGCAAATAAATTAAATAGAAAGAACAAAACCCTAATGGTCAAAGAATAAAAAAGAGTCAAGTCAAAGAGCACTAAGCTAACAAAACCCCAGAGCTGTGGAGTCCGGGTCCCGACCACTCCAGTTTGTCACAAATTAAACAAATCGATTCAATTAATCGCCTTTTGAAGCCTAATAGAGTCAAGTTATTAAGCTTAATTAAGCAAATGATCATGATGATCGAACCCCCATGCTTCCACTCCAAAATGGAATTAACAGAAGGAATGGAGAATCTTGTAAAAGGGCTTAGCTGTTATTCGTTCCACGCTCTGAGGAAGCCTCCTCAGAGAGCCCTACCTTTAGCACTGAACCAATAAGCTACACATAAATTATATACAACACAGATCAAAAGCGCACTCGATTGCTGTAGTGCACAAAAAATTTCTCAGTCTCAAAAACGCAGATATAAAAATATGCAACGTGCGATGTGCATTGTGCAAGAATCAAGAGAGGATATCTTTCTGGTTCACCAGAAAAAAAAAGAGAGGGGAGGATATGTTTTGTTAATCATGATTTAGATGTCAGTGAAGCCTCACATGCACGTAATTAATCAAACAGCATTAAGTTATAAACAATCTGTTAATTGATTAAGGCACCCATCTGAAAGCACAAGCAATGCAATATAACTCTCTGCTTTCGGTAGAAAATGAAATGAGTGCAATTCATTCTCAAAAAAAAAAAGAAAAAAAGAAAAAAGAAATGAGTGCAACGAACAGTACCATGATTAACAAAACATATCCTCCCCTCTTTTTTTTTCTTTTTTTTTTTTGTGGTGAACCAGAAAGATATCCTCTCTTGATTCTTGCACAATGCACATCGCACGTTGCATATTTTTATATCTGTGTTTTTGAGACTGAGAAATTTTTTGTGCACTACAGCAATCGAGTGCGCTTTTGATCTGTGTTGTATATAATTATGTGTAGCTTATTAGTTCAGTGCTAAAGGTAGTGAAGAAAATGTGGACTACTAAATCTGGTAATTAAGGTGTGAAAATGTTTCAAATACAAGTCGGTAGTGTACGTAAAGTGTAATCTCAGTGTTTGATAAGGCCGGCACGACAATGTACATGTATACAGAACACTGAGCTCATGGATGAGCATGGCTTCATTTATTTTTGAAATTAAAGAGAATTAGGCAATATCAGCTCCCCTACAGCATCTGATTTGAGGTGACATTAGGTTAGTGCATATATCCAAGCCGCATTCATAATCAATGACCCATTCATTGACTCGTGCACTCAAAATGTGGCAATGCATGTATGGATGCTTGATATAGATTTGAATGTTACATGCATAGATCTAGCTCCTGGATCAGGACATGGACTATGATTGAGAATGTGCAGTAAGTTTGGCTTCATACTCTCTGAAATTATAAAAAGGGATTCACGTACTCTTGACTCATCTGACTCCGGTAATTTTGAAGCTCATAGGAGAAATTGAAGTTACAAGCCAAGTAAGAATCTAATCTGATTCTATATTTAAGCAGCTACAGATATATTAACCTGCAAACCAGCAACCTGCTGTCGAGAACTGCATTATTTGAAAAGACAGTACCTCGTTCGTACACATGTCGAATTGAGAAAACAAAATATTTAGAATTTAATCAATTAATTTGTCTAATGAAAGCGAAATCTGATACACCAGCGCTTAAGCAACAAGCAACTTGGAATCGAATGATCCCCTCTGCAATGCTGAAATGATGAATCTAGTTATTCAGGGTTTTGGATCTTGACACAAAAGTGACGAAAGTAGAGAGAACGTACAGAGGAAAGGTAGAAGAAGATGAATATATTTCTCACTAAAATTGTGCTGACTTGGTTCCAGACGGGTTATTACACATTTTGAAAAGGGCGGGTTATTACACAATTAAGTAGGAATGGAAATAACCATCTTGTTTAAGCCCTAAGCTACGCTTAACATCTTTCTGTTAGCCTTAACCTAACTTTCTACGAATCCTTTCTTTCTGACCATTCACATTTGGATACCTGTCAATTGTAAGAAACTAAGAACTGATTTTGTAAGATCATTTTCCGAATTTCAAGGGGTCATGTAATTCCTCCTAGTCTTGGTGGGATTAAACTCTTATTCACTAGCCCTTCTAGCTTCTTATATGTTTTGCTTAGTCCTTAATTAGCTTGGGGGGGGGGGGGGGGGGGGGGGGGGGGTTAATCTTATTCATCTTTTTGCTCTAGATCTATCATCTTTAACATGCTTGGCAGAATTTACTTTAGAGTAACTGTGATCATCCCAGGAAGTTCCATGCCATAAAAAAATCACAGTTTAAAATTAGGGTTTAGACTATAGTATCTTTGTAAAGGAATAGTATAGTATATATACACTATATACCTTTGAGACTTTGAGAGCATTATTAAGGTGATAATACACTGATGAGAAAAAAGCTACAGAAAATCACAAATTTCATTGATAATGAAGCAACCGATTACCATATTTTACAAACAAATCTGTACAGACTTCTTGGAATCTAATAGAATAACGGGGATAACGGCTTAAAAATACAAATGTGACACAATAAGGATATTAGATGCAAGCCCTAGCTACAGCGCCTAGTTGTGAGTGGAATGTCCAACACCGGGGCTGTGACCTGGAGCCGTGGCCTGAAGTCATCTATGCCATGGGCGGGAGGAGGTGGCTGTGCTGCACCAGCAACCCCACTTTGCGGTGATGTTACTGAGGTAGGGGGAGATACGATCACTTCTTTTGAAGTTTCAGTGTCGTGATGAACCACTGATTTGTATTGATCAGTTTGGAGGTTTTTGAGCTCGCTCGTATCAACCAAAAGCCTTGCATCAACGGACTGAATTTCCCAGGTTAAGATTATAAGTAGAGAAAGGAATAGAGAACAAGCAATGAAGGTTGAGTTGCTTAAGGCCATACTGATACTGCGGATGGAGAAGCTGGTGGGAGAGCAAAGGAAAAAGCTCAAATATTGAAACTGACTAAGTAACTAGGACACAAAGAATGTCGGCTAGAGTTTGAATAAACTGATTAATTAAGAATGGTGCAGGCAAGTTATTGCTGTAGAGTAGTCTTGCAATTAAAGCCTGCCTTGAATTGAGCTGTGATTGCTTTGAGACTTCCCTCTGCGTGAGTATATATAGAGCTGAGAGTACCATTAGGGCTGAAGTCCCAACCAATCAGAGTCTCTCAAGTTCAAACTACCAGAGAAATGAATTAACTAATTAAGATATATAGCTCTCTCTCTCTCTCTCTCTCTCTCTCTCTCTCTCTCATAAATATTAAAAGCCAGGCTTGAATGTTGAATGAGTACAAAGAAGAAGTGAGAGTCATATATTCAGAATCTGTATTTTTCTGTTTATTACTGACAGTAAGAATAGGGTTAACAGGTTAAGTGAGATCATTAGGTTGTGTAAAATTTTGCTGTATCTGATCACTTGGATGCATATATATAGAGCATTTATGTTTTCTATTGGACCAAGGAATGCATATAGAACACTTATATTTCTCATCACCCTCCTTTTTGACAGAAGAAAATCAGAAACTGATCGAGTTCTAATATTATCAAAATTTAACCCAATTAAAAGTTAACTACTATAAAAAGGATAGTGAAACAATATATATAGAGCTAGCGCGCACAACTCAACAAACACTATGTATAAAATTTAGGGCTTTGAGGTGGTCTGTTAACAATTTGCATGGGCAAGCAAACCGCCCATTTACTAAATCGTTCTATCTCCCTAATTAACGTCTTTATGTTTCTCTTACAGCCGGTGCAGTACAGCAAAAGAAAATATTATTAGCTAGCTGGTGTGGCCGTGCGGACTCTTAGAATTTTTTCAACAACCACCCAATCTTTTCAAACTTTTGCTCATATAGATCACTGATGGCCGTAAGTTAATCAATCATAGTACATCAGTACTGTTTCTGCAACTATAAAACAACAAGTTGAAGAAGCAACATAGAAATGAATGGCCCACGGAGGCCAGACCAGTGGTTCTGATTCTCCACTATTCTCAGTTTGAAAAAACAAAACTTTTTCTACCTGGTTAGCTGGTTGCATCTTCATTATAAATTTGTTCTTCACCAATATTCTTCTTCCCAGAAAAGGTTAAAGAGTAGTTCCAGTCAAACTCACTGACAATTGTCAAGTACTGAAAGTTTTAGCGGCTAAATTTTAACAATGTACAAAAAGTTTCTTACATTATAGTACTAGTTCTGTTGGCTGTTAGTATAGCTTTACAGTCGTCCCATGTGTTTATAAAAGTTTCCCTAGGTAGCTTCGAACAGGCCCCCATCCCACCCTCGCATGCCTGCCATATATGAACTCTCTGAGCAAGCCGTACTGTTCTTCTGTCTCCCCTTCCTCACAAGAAGGCAAAGTATCTTACTTATATAATCACAAATGAACAATGTGAATCGCAGATTCTTATTACGATTTATTAAAAGGGTTTCTTCTGCAGCATGTAGATTGTCCAATGCTTCAATATATCTCATATTGAGACTATGTACATTCAGTCACGGTATATATGATCTGCGACTAAATGTAGAAAAGAGATACAAAAGCTTTGATCTGTTCTAAAACACTCGTTGAAAAGCGATAAAAGCTGTTAATTTGTCGATTGATAATACTTTCCATTGCCAGAGGCATCTTCAATGAGGCATTGCGACCACCCACACATTTGTGTAACAAAGTAATTATATATCAAGTTGCTCGGCTATAAAAATGGTACATATAAATGGAAAAGTAATTCTTTATTTACTGGTGATTGAGTTCATATATATATTCATAGAAAAGTTCATACCTAATTTCACACATTCCAAGGAAAAGTGAGATGGTATTTCAGTATGTATTAGTATTTCAATATGTACATACTGTAGTATTTCAATTTTGTTCCTCTAATTCCCATCCTGAAGAAATTGAATCCTCCTCACCTGGAGCTGGTTGAGGGGAAGGGATGTTGAATTGGTGACACATCACTTATTTATTTTCAACCTCTGTCTAATTGAAGCTTCAAAACTTTGAATAACTTCTTCAAAGACGCAGAAAAAATTCGAGGGTTTTTCTACAGGAGGTATGAACAATACCCTTCACATTTCGGTCCAATACATTTCAACCAATTTCCTATTTCTTGGGCCAGAACTCAGAACGAATGTGAAATGCCCATATATCACTATACAAATATTTGAACCCAGCCCACAGTTGTTTGTACCATGTACCCAAGAATCACCACCACTTGCCTTCTTTGGAGAGTTCAAATAAAACATAATCAAAGTACCAGACCAAGAAAATGGAGAAATACAGTATTAACAAAAGTCACAGATTAATGAATTGCATATTCATTAATGTTTAGCTGAACATATACAATGCGTCTCTCTGGTTGATACAAACAGGGTACAGATTACACATCAACAACTCGTTGATGAGATATGCAACAAAGATCAAAACACCAAGCATTGCTGTAGCCAAAATTTTAAAAGCAGGGGCAACATCCTGTAAGCTTCTGCTTCTGGGGTAAGAATATATAACCTGAGTGGATATTTACACCAGACTTAAATCAGTTAGCAGAGGACTACGCCTAATAGTCCGCGTGGAGAAAATCTTCATATGGTGTTCCTGTAAGTGTCGTCTTGACATCATCCCAGTTTCTGATATGGTCTGCCAATGGTCCATTGTGTATTTTTACCTGATGGCTTTTTAATCTCTTCTTAGGAATTCTGAGGAACTCTTCAACGTCTTTTAAGACCTGAACATGAAATATGACTCTCAGTAGATGTATAGAAAGTTATATGCTAGTTGTCCCCAAGTGAACTATGGCAGTACTTAGACGACTAGTTAAAATATGTGGTAACAATTTATCAACAAAAAATGGCTCTTAATGATTGAACGAAAGATCCTTACAGTGCGGTTTCTGACAATATCTTCGTAATACAACACCATGTGTCTAGTACTATTGAAGTACTCTATGGCCTTTGCAGCTGTCAACTCCATTTCTTTTAGATCGGTTATCAATTTTGTGCAATTGATCATAGGCTTGTACTTTGACAATGTATCAGCCTGTATATACAGAAGTCACCAACTAAAATTCAGTATTTTGAATGTTGGGGAGGTAGGAAGAAATATGT
This sequence comes from Fragaria nilgerrensis, assembly GCA_010134655.1. Lineage (NCBI taxonomy): Eukaryota > Viridiplantae > Streptophyta > Magnoliopsida > Rosales > Rosaceae > Fragaria > Fragaria nilgerrensis. The sequence continues at coordinate 10,594,970 of CM020977.1, forward strand.
GCAAACAAATATGTATAGAGTGTGAGAGACCTCTTTTTCTGAATGTACATGTGACTTGTGGGTTCCATTCAATAGCTTAGCATACCGATCATAAGAATTAGCAAGAACTGAGACCATTCTGCGCAATAAATTTCTCCGAAAGAGAAATATTGCAGAAACACCCCTGCGATTGAAGTACTCTACTATTTCTTCATGGTGGTCCATTAATCCCTGCAAAAGCCATAAGTTAGTCAAGGTTACCCACAGCTTCCCCATCTACAAAGAGGCCCGATTTATTAGGAGATAACAGCAAACAGAGGGAGAGGAAGGGAGAGAAGAATATCCATAGTTTCTTCAGAATCATGCATATTTCACGCACCAAAAACAGAGACACCCCTTTTTATGGTGCTTAAATATCCCGCCTAAGTTTCCACTGTCTCCCATATTGAACTACATATCTAAACCTAGTTATTGCTTCAGAAAATTTGGAAATCAGGCACACATATCCTTCAAGGAACCAATATTATTATACGGCAATATACCTACGATGAAAGAAATGTTACAGTTTTAATGAAGCTATCACATTGTAGTTTCAAGCAATGAAGTAGTTCACAAACTTTAAATTTATGGTCCCAACATTTAAATTCATCACTTTATGCCAATCCACGTCTTGGCAAAGCAGTGGACAATGTGTTTTCATAACAGGTGAGGGAACGATACCTAGAGCACAATGGTGGTACTTACGTTTTCAGAATCTTTGCAATATGATGCGCATTCTTAAACAATTTTTACTATCATTACAAAGAAAGTTTTCCAAATATCAACAAGCACAATAGAAGACAATTACATGCCTCAAGAAAAAGACATTAAGTACCTGATTAAGCATCCACTTGAAGCCAGTTGCTGCAGAGCACTCATTCTTGGAAGCGCTACTGAACCAGTCCAAATTGTAAACTTTATCTAGAGTCTGTACAATTGAAGAAATATTTGACCTCCTATCCTTAACGGAAAATATCTCTCCATTAGAGCTAACATTCTTGTGACTATTTAATAGGCTTTCGAACCATCCACTCCCTGATCTCTGCATCGATAGGATTGCGAAGAATCTTACAGGATTATGTGCACATTCAGCCCTAGAAATAGACCAAAACAGTGATTACAAGTCTGAAGATTCCCAAAATTAAAAGGGAAAGGTACAAGTTCTAACTTACCTGTTAAAAGTTTCAGGAATTGGATAATGCTTGAATGGTATTTCTAATAGTTTGCTTTCATGAGGAGGCCTTCCGATGACCTTGATGCTTTCGAATTTAGTCATAGTTTCGACACTTATCTGCTTTAGACATATCGAGCAGATGTAAACTCCAAAGACCATTGCAAACATTAAGACTATCATTCTCAGAAACAAAGGAGACTTCTTGGGAGCCGGCTTTATAATCAAACTTTCCTGTCAACCAAAAGAGTAAATGAAGGAGGGGCGAGAGTTAATATAAAACCTTTCAGAATAGAGAGACTATGGGAAGGATGTAATGAACATGCTCAAATGTAGTAGTGCAGGTTCTCTCAGTAACCCCAACAAGTAACAACAATGCTCGAGACTTTAGGCCATAAAATAGCTAGAAGCACACCGTAATGTATACTTGTAATGGGTGCATAGCTGTAATGTAGGTTTTCTAAGTAACAATAACAAAAACAAATTAGTCTAGAAATCCATGAAACCACTCAATACCAGCTCTACTGCTAACTCAGAAAACAGTACCCAGTCAGAGAAATACAAATCTAACAGGGTTTTGAACGGTACTAATCTTAACAAGACAGAAAACTTGATTACAGATAAGTTCAAGGCATGAAAAACCAGATCCAACAAGCATCAAGAGGCAAAAAATTTCATTCAAATCCGTACACATTAGTCTTCCACATCCATGAATCCACCACAAAACTAAAAGCTAACACCTTTCATATAAACTAACCAAAATCGATACTGGAAACAGAAGACGAAAATAGCCCATATGTGCTTACAGAACACATCTCAGACCCCCCAACTTCTTTTCACTCTTCTCAAATCAAAACCAAAATACACAAGCAAAAGTAGCACCTTGAGCAAAACCCACTACTTTAATTCAAACAAAAAGTGAACTTGAAAAGTCCAGAAACTCAAAATAAGCAGAAACAAGAAAAAAAGAAAAAGAAAAAGACAGTACCTTGTTGAAAACCCAGATGTATTCCGCCATTGCTTCACCAGAAACAGAGATACACAAAGCAAACAAGAACCCCAAACCAAGTTTCAACAGCCTCAACTGTTCATCCCCAACCTAAACACACAGCTGCTAATTGAGACAACTGAGTCAGAGAGAGAGAGAAAAAGAAGCTGCTTGGGTATTTGAGCTTTTTGGGCGCCCAAAAAAAACAAAGCAGAAGCCAAGCAGTACACAACAAAGGACTAGGATACTAGGAGTAGGGGGTACTCTGGCTTCTCCTATCGGTCCTTCATTTACTGGGATTTCTTTGTTTTTTTTTGGTAATAAAGATCTAAAATTCTGAAATTTTTCTCTGCAAAAATTGTGCAACTCTCTCTGAAATCTAAATCAAAGGAAATTGCCGAGCTTGCCAGACGCCGTGTAATCTGGTCAGTCCAAAGTCCCGAGTGGAAAACCGGACAGAAGCACAGAACTTGAGGACCGAGTGAAGCTCTCGTTTTCCTTCGTAGACTTTGACTTGTGTTTTTTGTTTTTTGGGTAAACTTTGACTTTTGTTTGATTACGATGGAATCTGTAGATTAGCAATTGTTTCTCAAAATTAAAAATAACTATTCCCCAAAAAAAAAAGGGAAAAAAAAAATTTAAATACCTTCTGATTTTTTAAAATATTTTTCCACTTGAGAACTTTGCTTAGAAAAGATGCTTTGCTACCTAAAACGTTAATAACAATTTAAATGAAAATATGCCAATTGGATCTAAAATTCTTTATTTGGATTCATCCAACCATTCAATCATTCATCCAAAAAAGATCAGCCCTTACAATTCATCAATCGCATCGTTAGTAACCATTTATCCAATTGTAGCCGGTTTTATACATCCATAACATGGTTGTATGAATTTGGTTCATACATCTAACGATCTCAAACCCATATGAATTTGAAATTGTTTGATGCATTCCATCAATCAGTTCAAATCAGTTTAAATCATGGTAAGATCGTTGGTTATGAATCTTTTTTCCTATCTAATAGTTGGATGAAAATTAGAATGGGGAATATTGAACTACTATATCACCATATTAGTGCCTTGTGTTTAGTTGATAGAACACCTAATATGTCAAAGACTGCTCATCTATTGGCTTTTATGTAATACCATATGTAATTGACATTCATGTTGGATTAATAAGGTGGTGTGAAACTGCAAATTAAGTGCAAACTACTAAATAGGGTAAGGGAGTGCAATATGAAGCAAATTTCAAAAATGAATTTATGAATAATGTGAAGAAAAAAATATGATTGATAAGAGAAAATTCAGAGAATTTGATGAAATTGCCATTGAATAAGGAGAATAATTTAAATCTAAAATTGGATGAATTTTGATAATCAAACAACTTAGAGTGCGGTTATTGGGACCTCCGAATAACCAAATTTGCTCAGTATACCTCTCATTCTCTCTATATCTCCATTTTACTTTTAAATATAAGCATTTGCTCATTAGACCTCCCTTTTAAATTCCTAAAATAGTCTTGTTTATGTAATTCACATATATATTAATATATTACTCATTACACCTCTTATTCACTCAATATACCTCTAATTCTTTTTGTTTTTGTTCTTTTTGCATGCGAACATCCATTCTTTAATTTTTTTTTCTTTTTTCTTTTTAACGCAAACCTCCATTCCCAACCTTGATTTCTAGATTTTCCTTATTTTTTGTATTTTTTTTATATTTTGCATAAAATGTCACTGGACATTAATTTTTTTTTTATCAAATTGTAAGAAATAATTTTCAATGACATCAGTTTTCGAGAAAAGTTAATTCGAATCATGAAGAATATTATTCTCTTAAAAATAAAAATAAAACAAGGATTGTGTCTCAAATTTAATAATTGATAGATCATCATTTTTGTAAAAATATTTTTTCACTTTGTACGTATATGCATGTGACATGTATGTTGTAAAACTAGAAAATAAAAATCAATAAGGAAAATAATAAAATGCAATCCATTATTATTGAATTAGAAAGTTTAGAGAGAATAAATGTAATATTACTTTTTGTTTAATTAGTGTCTTTAATAATCATTGTGTAAAAGGATAAATATGTCATTTAATAATTCATAATAAAATGAGGTCAAGTGAGCAAATTTAGAAGTCTCAATAGCCGCACTCAACAACTTATTACAATAGTCTACGATTCTACTCTTTCCATATCCGGCAATACCCACACAAATTGCAACTAATGTGTAGTCGTTTCCTAAATGGTAGGTTGGAAGCTTTACGAACTCTTGAAAGGAGCCTTGGTATCAAAAACCTAACAGAATAGATGGAGACCTAATATGGTGATTGTCAATTAGGCATCAAATTAAATGATGGTAATAGAGAGGGTAGGGTACGTCAAGGGATCAAAAAACCATACCCATACCCATACCCTATTTCATTTCTCATCTCCGTAGCCGTTCTCATCCCTGTAATAAGATAATGGGGATTCCCCGTCCCCTTTGGGGATCAAGTTCCCATACCCGCCCCGATCCTCGTTAACCATTATGTAATAAAGTAATTTAAAAAAAATACGAAAAATAGAAGTATGAAACTAAAATCAAATACCAAAATAAATAAGTTCCTTGATTCAATCCAAAATAGAAGCAATTTAGGTTTGGGACGTTTGCTACGTTACTTTGATTAAACAATACTTTTTCGTGTAAAATTTTACTAGAGAATTAACAAATATATAATAAAAGGGAAGTTTCTATAAATATTTATTAAAAGAATCAAAAGAAAAAAAATTACAAAAGATTTTTACATAAAATATATATAATAAATTATATATAATAATCTTAATGGGTGGGGATGGGGACGAATATTGAAATATCATACCCGTTTCGTACCCGATTTAAGAATCCGATTACTAGGGATCTTTATCCTCATTACCCGTTTATCCCCGTATATTTCCTCTGTTAAGGTCGAATATCCATGGGTACCCTACCCGCTGAGCATTATTGCCATCCGTATATAGTAGATTGTGATACATTAACGTTGGTTATCACCAAATTAATGTCCACTCACATGTAGATAAGTAGATTGGTTATTGACCAAATAAATGTGCGTGCAATTCTTCCACTCAAATTTAGATTGCAACACTAATTACATTAGCTATGAAGCTATATAATTTTTTTTTAATAAAAACTAATACAGCTGCTTTCAAGCTAGTCTTTATTAATAGAATTGTTGAATATACTATGAAAGAAAATAAAACCTAAATTAAAGCTCGAACATGCATGTGCACTAGATTGGTACTCTCTGCCAGGGTTTTGCTTGCCGCAAAACTCTTTGAACCTCCAATTGGAGCACTATCTCCCTATGAGGATTCTGTTAGCTTCGGCATGTTCTATGTTATTCAACCTCTTCACTCGATCTCTGTCGTGGTGTGGAGGCTGGGCAATGTTGGCTGGTGGCTGTTCGCTGATGTTGTTGGTGTGGGTTTTGGCGGCTTTGTCGTCTTGGTGAAAGTCGACTCATGGTGTTTTAAGCCTACCCACGATCTCAAGGCTCTGGTGCTCTGGTTTTGTGATTGTCGTGTGGTGGTGCTTGTTTGCGCAGGTTGTGTAAGGTTATGGCAATCATATTCAACCTAAGAGCAAAGAAGAGTTTGAGAAAGCTCAAGTTTCCTAGCTCAACCAGGAGAAGTCTTACTCGACTGGTTTTTGACCGCAGTATCTTTCTGTAGTAACTCTGATCTCGATTTATGAGGTACATGCATTTCATGCATATCATGTTTTATAACTGATTGTGAGAATATTGAGTTTATGTTTGATATAGATCTATCTAAAGTATCTTTGAGATATTTTAGGAAGATAAAATACTTATTTGTTATGAAAGTATATGAAATGCATATCTGTTATAATTGATTTGATTCTTGTTTCCTTGTTTATCTCAATCGGGAATCAAAAGTGATTCAGTTGAGGGGGAGTCCTTCCCCTTATTTATATGATTGAGTTGTGTCTTGAATATGTAGAGTTTTGATTTTTTGAGAAACACATTGTGTTCTTGTTGCAGCACTGCTGCATATTTTGTTTTGATAAAAACTCTCATTCCTTTGTTATTGCTTCATTGCATCTATCATTTCATTGTGATCGAGATCAGTGTGTTGGCAAACAAGGAGTGCTCGGTTCATCTGTTGAAGGCTAGATCCATTGCTTGTAGAATAGGAAGATCAGTTGTAAAAGATCAAGCTAGTTTGTATGCTAGTAAACGTGAAGGTCTTGTACTTCACTGCTTGATAGGAACTGTAACTCTATTTGCTATTAGTGGATTGTTTTAAGTATAGACTACTATAAAGTCTCGCAGTGAGATTTTCTTGTGGAAGGTTTACACTGTAGTCAAATATGATGTTCTTGTTCTTTTCTTGTTATTCTTGCAAACTATTCTATCTCTGAAACAGAAGAAAACCAGTAAATAGGTCCTAAACATACTTTCAGGTTGGCAGGGATGTTGCGATCCATGGCTGGTTACCGGTGAGATTTGTTGTTGGGATACTTATGATTAAGGTTGAGCTATTGAGACTTGAATTGTGAGACATTTGGAGATGACTCGAATCACGTCAAGATAGAGACAGTTGGAAAAGTATGACTTAGATTGGACCATTTGAAATCTAACATCGAGAATGTAAAACATCATCATTGGGTTATAAGAAATGATACCACACATATTAATGCCGAGACACATATCTGTTCTTCACCGGGTGGCTAAAATGGGGTGGTACCGGCATTATTGATCTCGTGTATGTGGGACGCTAGGCCCGTTGCCGCTTCCGCATAACACGTAGGGTGGTTCCAGAACTTAATTGGCTTGATTTATGTCCCGGTAATGTCAAGTTACATGGTTACTTTATATTACATTGATGTTCAATGCAGCTTTTATAAATTATGTGTATTCAAACAACACCGACTAAATTATTTACTCAATATTATTATTTTTATAAATCGTCATTGAACACTTTTTGTTGCAATGAATCAATAAAAATAGAGATCACCTATCCGCAAACTGAAATGAGATGAAGAAACATACTTATTCCATGATCTCATAATGAAACCATCTATATGTTTGATATAGTTGTGACTAATTAATGATGTGCAACTCCATTTTTGTTGTGTTTCAAAATCAATGTAAGCGGTGAAGTAGATTAGAAACGACTCTTGTCATAACACTGCAGTTAGTAATGTAAACAACTGAAACAATGTAGATGCATGGGTGTGTTCAAATTAATTTGAACTAGTTCCTTCTGGTAATTGAGTGAGACAGTTGAACCCCTGTAGAGATGAGATTTTCAAATTTTTCGATGATGTTTCAAGAGATAAAGATCGATCAAAGGGTCACTTACCTCAAAAGGTTAAAAGGTGAAAGGTATTCTAGCATTGTCAAACTTGACAATGATTAGTTATATGCATGTTCAGTCATCCATTTTTAACAGAACTATAACAAAAGATGGTACATTCATAATTCCATAATCCAATGACATGGATTTTCACCCCCAATTAGAGCTTAACAAGAAATCAAACAAACCAGAGTGATTCGAGAGGCCAGTTAACTATCAAAGTTAAGTTAGTTTCCTTATAATTGAAGCTTAATTATTCAATTGCATGGTTTAACATGTGGGATCGATTACTATATAAGAATGACCAAATTAAGAAACTAAAAGAAGAGAAAGAAAGACAGATCGAAGAGAAAGACATGGATGGATATGATATATATGAAAAGAAAACGTGAAACCCACTCTGAATAGTGTGTGACAACCAAACTTTGTCCAGTACTCTCTCATATGTTATAGATATGTTATCATCATATTATAGTTGAAGAATCTACACGAGTACTTTACAGTCCCACATTAGTCATTGCTTGCATTTTAAACTGTCATGATCATTATTGGCAAGGCCTAAAAAGAGAGAACATAATGAGTTGAAGTGTACAATAAAGAGCGGAAGTTAGGCCATATGTTGCTACACCCTGCTAGCAAGGAATGGGATTCAATGTCCATTTTGTGACAAACACAAGACAGAAGTCAAAGAACCATGCATGCATTCATGATTAAATCTTATAGCTACTACAAAAAATCCATGCCTTCAAATCATAGATCCAATAACCTTACTTACAATCTACGATGACAAAAAACACCAACTAGCTAATTAATTAGTAAAAGATAGTCGTAAATTGTTAAGATGAGAGAGTCCCGTGGGAGCAAAATCTAGAAGAAAACAAAAACAACTACAAACTAGAAGACACTTATGCTTCTCTCGAGTAAACTGGTGGCACCAATTCTAGGAGCAAGAAACCCTAAGGGGTGCTTGTTGGAAAAATGATGTTTTTTACCATTTTATTATTTAATCAATTTAAATTAGCTTTATGGTGACAGAAAGAAGACACAACAAGTTCGTCGGGTGTTTTTGGTAACAGTGTAGCTCCAAAAGTACGAGCAGTCATTGTATCCTGAGAGACAAGTGTCATCAAGCTTTTTACACCGATCAATGAGACATAATTTGTCTTAAGGAAAGTGTTTGAGATACACAACTCGACTTTAACTTTTTCCTCTCATCCTACACCCGCGTTGGTAACATTGGTGTTCTTCATGTTCATCTTGTGTTCTTGATTTTACAATTATAATTATTCATTGGATTAATTTCAGTTTACCCCCTGAGGTTTGAGGTTGACATCGTTTCACCCCCCATATTTTTAATTTTAAAAATTTACCTCCTAAAGTTTCCAATATTATGCCCAATTGCTGAAATTTCATCTAATTCAGACGTTAACTTTGACTTCATAACTCACTAAAAGTGCTAAAATAGTCATATAACAATATAAATCGTCTTTTATGACCCTTTTTTCTAAGATTTTATGCTAACATTTAACTTCCAAATTGGACGAAATTTTAGCAATTGAGCATGATTTATAAAAATTGAAAACTTTAGGGGGTAAATTTTCAAAATTAAAAGTATGAGGGGTGAAACAATATCAACCATAAATCTAAAGAGGTAAACTAAAATTAATTCTTATTATTTAATTATATATTAAATTTATGTGAATATATATTTGCAATATCTGACCATTTTTCTTATGGTGCTAAAGAGATGGTAGACAATCCAGATACCATCCAATCACTCTTATTCTTTAAGAAATAAAGAGGTTACGTAAAAGTAGAATATCTCCGCCTAGACCCATCATCAAGGATAATCTCAGTTCTTCAAGAATGATGTGTCCTCTGCTATTGAAACCACATTGACGGTATTACATACATCTCATCCTTACGTGATAGCTGATGCGATACAAACATATCTTATCATTCCGTTTGTGATGGAAAAGAAGAATTAAGCAAAAACCGAAAGGTAAGTGAGATATGAGATATAACATCTTAAGTTTGTCATTACTCATAATCGTTGGATATGTTTGCAGACAAAAACTGAAAGGGACTGGCAAAAACACGTGAGTGCCAAGATCCTTCTGATATGAAAACAATGGAACACAGCTTGAATAATGCAAGCAAGAAGAAAAGGAAGACTATACATGCATTCCAGTGCCAGTTCAGGGCCTTGGAATCCCCCTCTGCTTAGTAAAGACAAGCTACTTGTGGGCACTTGTACTACTACTACCAGGCATGCCCTGGAAAATCATTGACTGCCTTCCACGCCCATAGGCACCGACTAAGCACTGCTTCTATAATTTTCTGCAAATTAATTTATGTTCTTTCACAGGAAAAGGCACACTGTTTGAATGTGTCAGCCATGAATCAATAATCGATGGCATTGTTTAAAACTAGTCAAGCCTGGCAAACGAATCAATTTCATATTGAGGGCTGCCTGCAATAAATTTTGATCCGGAGGTTTTAACTGTCGGCAGGATTGGTTCCATGTTTACGAAAGTTAATTAAACATAGATCAAGTATCTAGTTTATTTTTCTTTTTTGAAAGTAGACGAATGTATTCGAATGAGAAAACGTGATACGACCAACAACTGTTAAGTCAGGCAGGAACAAGCTCTGATACAAGCTCAAGAGCTAGCTTATGATTCAGCTATAACTATAAACTGAAAGGGAAAAAAAAAAAAAAAAACTTACGTCCAAAAAGGTGGAAACGTACAACAGATCATTCAACAACTTCGATCTTGCAGCAAAACAAGCTAGAGGTGTGGCTCCAACAAAAAGCACAACACAGGCCCAACCCACAAGAGAGAGAAAAAGGAGAAAATGAAAGCCCATAGGCCCAGCCCATAAGAGCTGAATCTCAAAGGCCAAACCGTTCCTCTCTCCTTTGCTAGACCGGATAAACGACATGTTGTTCAGAGGACCCGCGCACCAGCGGGCTAGTCCTGTGTCTCTTCAAGTCTGAAGCCCATGTCCGCCCAAACTACTCACTGGTTCAAATAACACAGTCACAGTCGTCAGCGAAAAGCAAATTCAAGCCCACTACAGGTTGGACAACCCCCAAATTCGCTCGCTACATAAATCTCGAGATCCTCAAAACCATACGGGCATCGCTCAGAAGATATCGCCTGATGCACCACGCACTAAAACACTGCACCATATAGTCTCATGACCCAAGTGCGACGCTGACCCGACCCTAAACAAAGTCGTGAGCTACACAGACGAGTTCACCTCTCCCCAAATCTTGAAGGGAAGCACCGCATCTTCCTACTGCTTTTACTTGAATAGACGACGCCTCCGCATCTTAGAGCATATGGACATCCTTAGGGTTCGTCGTTGCCGTGCTGCACAAAACCCTAGTTTCGGTATTACCTTTTTCTCAAAATTATAAGAGCTGAACTACTTCCCCTTGGATCAAGTATCCAGTTGAAATATTGATACAAATTAATACTTGTTAGTTTCAAAAATAATTTGCATAGCACTCTAATATCACATATGTGTGCCCAATATCATTTGGTCTAGTGATATAGTATTATTTTAATAAATATGAGGTTGTGAGTTCGACTCACAAAGTTGTAATATATAAGTTGTAATATATGATAAAAGAAAATGAAATTTGAATGAAGATTTCGTTTGTTTAAGATATAGTTAAAGCCTCATCATATCATCAATGCGATGTTATTTATTCAAAAGCGGATTCCTTCAAGTCATTTTCCGTCGCGGCTCAAAATAAAAAGATTTCATAACTTGCTTAAAGTTCGACTAGCGAGAATAGTTGCCTACCACATTGCTACGAATATACCTTTTAATGAATTATTCAACTTATAGCCAGCTTTCATTTTGGTTGAAAGTAGATATTTGATCTAACTTGTCGTGCACTCTGCTAAATCATACTGTTTTGCTCAAATACTTTAAACTTGGAAATTCAAACTACTGAATTCCATTGCCTCACACCAAAACCATAGTTTTGTTTTACCTGTTTAGTATGAATTAAATCCTCAAATTCCTTTCGATTTTCCTCCTTCTTGGCTTTGAATGTGAGAGATGCTGTCGTAGTCAATCGCTAATTAATCGTATATCATCTCACAAATTATCAAGCAACGTCAACAATCTACTCGAGCTGATAAGTAAATATTTAATATCCGTCTTTCATGACTTGAATTGCATGCGGGTCTCAAGATCATTAGTTAAAGACTTACATAATAATCTCATTAGTCATCACCTACCTCATCAGTTTCTTGCGGTACTTCATTTGATTTTAGCATGCTAATATATTGCTCAGCTTAATCTTATTAGCTGATTACTTAAAATTACTTAGCTTAATCTTATATATATTAGCTGATTAGTTAGATCAATCTTGCACGATTCTGTTTTCCCTTAGATCTATATATATTGCATGTCACATACTCGTCGTTACTTTGACATATATAGCTGATGACAGGGTTTTCTTAAAAGAAGGCTCACTTCACTAGTCTTGAATCTTGATTATTAGCTTAAGTGAATCAGTAATTCTGCAAAATAATAATATGAATAGGGAGGATTTCATTTTCATACGTACAAAAAGTCTTTGGAGTTTAGAGCACATGCTCTTATATATCCTACATATATATACATGGGGTTCATCCATGCACTATCATTCACAACCTTTTCTCAAGCTTCAAACATTAGTTCCTAGCTTCAAGAAACCAATTAGTTGCCTGCAATGGCAAGTGCAAGCAGTACCTCACTCCTACAAGTTCAGCCTCCCAGATATGGGAATCTTATAACTGTTCTTAGTATAGACGGGGGAGGAATTAGGGGAATCATTCCTGGAGTTCTTCTCACTTACCTTGAATCTCAACTTCAGGTAAGATATATAGTCTAATCGAGGTTGATATATATTATTAGTAACCAATATTCTAACAAATGTATTGCTCCTATTTGACTCTATATTAAGGATTAGTGCGAATATCAAGCTTTATTAGCTTGATAGTAACAACTCAGTTAAGCAGGCATGCATGTTCTTGACGATCAACATAGGGGTTTTAAGGGTCTTTTGTTCTCTAACACTCACTCTAAGCTACAACGCTTACATAAATACCCCTTTCACCTAAGTTTCATAAGGATTCTAGCCATGAAGCTAGCTAGCACACACTATACTTACAGTTGGGCGCGCGATACTGAACTACTGATTGATTAGCATCTAGATGGTGAAGATGCAAGGATTGCAGACTACTTCGATGTGATTTCTGGGACCAGCACAGGTGGTCTGATTACGGCCATGTTAGCAGCACCCGACGAAAACAACCGGCCACTATTCGCGGCCAAAGATATTGTGCCTTTCTACCTTGATAACTGCCCTAAGATATTTCCACAATCAAGGTAAGCTGGTATCGACCATGTAAGTTTGTATTGGATTTCAGTCATTGACGCAGATAACTAATATATATGACGTTCTTTTTTGGTTATGCATGCAACGTACAACTCAAAAACATATACAGAGGATTGTGTGCCACAGTGACAGATCTAGTTAAAGTTCTAATAGGACCAAAGTATGATGGGAAGTATCTGCACAAGCTAATAAGAAGTATAGTAGGGGACAAAAGATTGAGCCAGACCTTGACAAACGTGATTATTCCAACTTTCGACATCAAGACACTTCTTCCTGTCATCTTTTCCTCTTATCAGGTTGTTTTCCATTCCTGGAATTTGATGAACTGTATGTATTTATTTCTGACGAAACCCTAATTATGAAAGTGAGCTGAATTTTTTTTATGAAGGTGGCAAGCTATCCAGTCAAGAACGCAAAACTCTCAGACATTTGCATCGGAACATCAGCAGCCCCTACTTACTTTCCTGCTTACTATTTTGAGAACCATCAACAAGGGGAAACCAATAAGTTTAACCTCATCGATGGTGGTGTGGCCGCTAATAATCCGGTGAGACATTCTTTCACAACCATTCGAGCAATTCTTTGTAATTCAAGATCAATCGTACTAAACTACATATTACTAGGTATATAATTACTAATTAGTCTGAACGTACTTGTCGCATAATGTGAATCACTAATATCACCCTGCATTTCTAGGCTTTGGTTGCCATTACTGAAGTGACAAAACAAATCATGAGAAAGAATCCAGATTTCTCAGAGGTTCAGCCCTTGGAACTATACGAACGGTTTCTACTGATCACGTTGGGGACGGGATCAACAAGAGTGAACTGAGATACAGTGCTAAGATGGCTTCCAAGTGGGGGATTCTGAGCTGGTTATACGATGATGGCTCTAGTCCTTTAGTGAATTGTTATAATGAAGCAAGTTCGGATATGGTTGCTTACCACAACTGTGCGGTTTTCGAAGCTCTTCAATCTGAAAACAACTACCTCAGGATTGATGTAAGCATTTGCCATAGAAGCACCCTCGAACTGTATATGCTGACAACAGTACTTCATCATCAGCGTGCGTGTTAACTAGTATCTTGTTGTTTTTGAATGAAACCAGGATGACACACTAACGGGAGATCTGTCTTCAGTGGATAAAGCTACAAAGGAGAACTTGGAAAATCTAGTGGAAGTTGGAGAGCAGTTGCTTAAGAAACAAGTTTCACGTATGAATCTGGATACAGGTCTTTATGAACCAGTTGAAAATGGTGGCACCAATGAAGAAGCACTTCAAAGGTACGTAATACGCACACATGTTTTCTTTTTGAATGAAATTTGGAATCTTAGTCTCATGTCTGTATTATATCTTATAAGATAACACAGTGCATATCTTGTTCCAGGTTTGCAAAGTTACTTTCAGATGAAAAGAAATATAGGGAGTCGAAATCACCGAGGCCGAAGGCAAAGTAATAGTACTAGTGGAGTCCCTGCGAGTCTGCTGTTGGAAACTATTGTAAATATACCATACAAAAGTAATATGTTACCACATATCTTCATCTACAGAGTTCCTACTATTGATAATTACTGTACTGTACTGGTCGACCTCTTGCGTCTCTTTTGTACGTCAGTTTCGATTCACCTAGTTTGATTTCTTCGTAGGTCTTTTTGGGTGGTTTTGGTTTGGTTGGGGCCTTTTGTAAATTGTAATAATTCATTAATGCTTATGTTAATCTATCCAACCCTTCAACCTAAAATAATATGAATGGATTTTCGTTTTGGCCAAAAGAAAACGAACAGATTAAACACTTACTAATTTTTTTTAAAGGATTAAATACTTGATTTGAGATATTCAATCAACAATAAACTGATCATCATGTAACAGTGGATGGTTAAATGGTTTCCCATTTTACTTTTTTTTTTTAGACCAAACAGCCTCTTATTGCTTTCATCAATATCAGTATCAGAAAATTAAAAATCATTGATCGTCCTCCAAAGCACTAGCTCAGAGTCTCATGTCCAAGCTCCAAGCATATTAAATCTGAAGCATCTGATTGACATTTTCATGTTCAATAAATCATACATAATCATCTTAATGACCACATAGGCCCTATACACATTCTTTCTTCTACCTTGATGGTAACATCACCCCTATAACATTTGAACAACTCTACTGCTGTAGGTGTAACCTTAACACAACCGTTCATGTACAGAATAGAGAGCTGCTTGCAACCATTTCGCAAACCCTCCAAACCACGATCACATAGATTGCGACACCGATTCACATGAAGTTTTTCCAACTTTTGGCAGTTCGCCCCAATAGAAGACCATCCAACTATCCTAACCTCATGACACAGTGCTAAGTTCCATTCTTCAAGTAGTGGACAACATTCTGCAATTGCTACAATAGACTCATCACCAACGGTTCTACACATCCGGAGGTTAAGAATCTTAAGCCTCAGAGCAAACCCTCTTCCAATTATTCCCAAACCAGTTCCACCTTTACGCCAAATCAAACCAGATAGCTTTAAATATTCAATCCCACCTCCGCTGACGATTCCCGAAATGCCCTCTGGGTCAAGCTTGCAAGATTCGGCTTCTACATAAGCTAAAGCTGAAGAACAACCTTGAAAGCCAATACCAGCGGCTCCCTTACAATTTGATATTGCCTGAAGCTGACGACACCTCTGTGAAAGAGCTCTTAACCCAGAGTCAGAAATAGCATGGCACTACAAGAGATTCACATCCTTCAATATTGAGCAAGATTTAGACAAACTTTCTAGCCCAGAATCAGTAATTTGGCAGCGATAAAGGAAATAAAACCTTTCTTGACAGATTTCTGATAATCAGAGCCTATCCCAGAACCAGAGGCAATACGATTTGCAGATGACAAATGCAAAGGGTTTCCCATTTTACTTGTTGTAAAGACATTGTGACTTGTGATGTAACCCTATATGCTCGTTAAGGACCTTAAATGTTTGATAGCTCCCTCAATCTGATCTAGCCTCGGAGGTTGCCTTAAGTTCCCTAATTAGCCTTAGCTTAGATTCCTCCTTTGCGGCAATTTTTGCATCCTGTTGCTCCATCTCCTTGAGGCACTCTTTCAAATCCTGCTCTGTATTGAATAACTCTGCAATCATTTTAAAAGCTTGATCTTCAAACTTCGTTTTCTGATATTGAGAGTTAGAGATTAGTTCTAATTGAACTAATCTAGTTCAAATTGACTTTAGAAGCTACAGTTGTGCTATCATGTACTGATGGTGTGCTACCAAGTATTGCTGGTCTCCTTGGTCTCCTTTTTCTGAAACAACAAGTTGGCTGTTGCTGCTTGTCTCTCTGTTGCTGCAACAAGTTGGTGACCTCGGTTTCGGTGCCACAGCTGTGGCTGAGTTTTGCTTTAGCTTCCCTTATACGATTTTCATTGTATCTATATATACTTGTTATTAAACCTTATAAATTTTTTTATAAAGAAATATAGAAGAAAAGTTTCCGCAATCTTTGTGTTTAGATTTCTTTATGGTATCAGAGCAGGAACTTTAGTATCCTGGCTCTGTTGCTCTTATTCTTGTTCTTTCAAGAGAAAGTTCTCTTCGGTTTCTCAAGCTATAGATGACTGAGATTAGTTCAAATATTAATCATTTTGGTGATAATATCAATTCAAACACTAGGGTTTTGTTGAATGAATTCAACTATCTTGGTTGGGCTAGAGCAACTACTCTTGCTCTTGGAGAAAGTCCAAGTTAGGCTATGTTAATGGATTCATACAGAAGCCAGATGTTGGCTCTTCCACTTATGATTCTTGGCTTTCCAAGGATCAAC
Source organism: Fragaria nilgerrensis (assembly GCA_010134655.1). NCBI lineage: Eukaryota > Viridiplantae > Streptophyta > Magnoliopsida > Rosales > Rosaceae > Fragaria > Fragaria nilgerrensis. The sequence continues at coordinate 10,611,721 of CM020977.1, forward strand.
TGGTTATGTCTTGGTTGCTCAATTCTATGGAGACCAAACTTTCAAAAAATTTCAGTTTCTCTAAGTCTTCTAGGCATGGGATCAACTTAAAGAGATGTATGGGAATCAAAACAATGCTACTCGAGTGTTTCAACTCAAGCGAGACATTTCAGATTTACAACAAGAGGGTAAATCCTTTGTGTAACATCTTGGTGGTCTCACAAGCATGTGGAATGAGCTTGATGTTTATAGACCTTATACTACAGGTGCTGCTACCTTATTGAAAAGAGCTGAGGAAGACAAGATATTTCAGCTTCTTGCTAGTTTAAGTTCAGACTATGAAGATTTGAGAAGTCATATTCTTATGAATGCAGAGCTGCTGACTTTCACATGTGTATGTGCAACAATTCAAAGAGAAGAGGTTCAAAGAAATGTGATGAACATAGAGACCAAGCCAACTCTTTCGAAAACTAGAGCCTATATTTCAGACAGTAGGCAAGTTGAAGAAAAGACATACAAAAGGAGGAGGCATGTTTCGAAATGTAGTTATTGTGAAGGTATGGGAAATGTTAGGGATAGATGTTGGATCCTCCATCTAGAGCTAAAGCCAAAGCATTTAAAAGAGAAAAAGGTGGTCACAAAAGTTGGAATGGTCCATCACACAGAAAAATTTTACAACCTCTTCCTCTGAGGGTATGCTTGACTTCACTTTCAATCCATCTACCTTGCTAAATGAGTTTGTTGTTTTCCTCAACAAAAAACAGACGCATAGTGGAAGAGAAGAAGCTTGTGAATCAGGGATAGGAGACCACATTGCTCTCCTTGGGAAGTTTGCTGGGTTCCTTGTAGAAGCTGATTGTGTTCCACAAGAAGATGCTTCAGGTATCTTAAAGTCATTCTCTACTGCCTTGAATGTTTGTTCTATGAATGATTATTGGATTATAGACTCAGGGGCCACGGATCACATGACAAACAAAATTCAAAATTTGCATGATTTCAAAAAATTGTCCATCCCTTCCAAAGTTTCTGTAGCAAATGGCAAAGGGGTTTCTGTTTTAGGAAAAGGAAAAATCAAAATTTTGTCTGATCATACTGAGTCAGTTGCTCTTTATGTTCCTTCTTTTCCTTTTCAACTTCTTTATGTTGGAAAAAGATCATTTATACTCTAAGATGTCTAGTAATCTTCTCTCCTTACAATGTTATATTTCAGGATCTCATCACCAAGAGGACGATTGGTGAAGGTTTCTTTTTAAATGGACTTTACTATCTGCCAAAGGTCTTTTTTGCTTCCAAAGTCTTCCAAGTCAGCTTAAGCTTAGTTCAAGATCAACATCTATGGCATAAGCGTTTGGCTCATCCATCAGAAAAAGTGATGTCTGTTTGGTTTCAAATATGTGTAAGACAAATGATCAATGTAATGTGTGTCATTTGTCTAAGTCTTCTAGGTTGCCTTTTTCTTCTTCCTTATCTAGGTCTAGTAATCCTTTCGAAATCGTCCATTCAGACATTTGGGGTCCAGTTCATGAGTCCTATGATGGATTCAAATATTTTGTAACTTTTGTTGATGATTTTACAAGGATTATTTGGTTGTATATTCTTAAATTCAAAAGTGAAGTTCTTATGTCTTCAAAGACTTTCATAAACTTGTCAACACCCAATTTTCATCTCATATTCAAATTTTAAGATTTGATAATAGCTCTGAGTATATGTCCAATAACGTGTCACAATACTTGAGCACAAATGGAATTCTACATCAGACTAGTTGTGTTGGTACGCTTCAGCAAAATGAAATTGCTGAGAGAAAAAATCAAGATCTTTTGGAGAAAACAAGAGTTCTGATGTTTCAAATGAATGTGCCTAAGAAGTTTTGGTCTCAAAGTGTGCTCATTGCCACTTATCTCATCAGTCGGTTGCCTAGTAGAGTGCTTGGTGGTAAATCTCCCCTTGAAATGTTGAAAGGAAGGAAGATCGACATTTCTCACCTGAAAGTGTTTGGTTGCATATGCTTCATTCACATACAAGCTAATAAAAGAGGGAACCTTGATCCTCCGGCTGAAAAATGTGTGTTTTTAGGGTATTCATCCACTCAAAAAGGATACAAATGCTACATCCCCTTCTCTAACAAGATCATTGTTTCCAAGGATGTTAGATTTGATGAGAGTAGTCTTTTCTTTACTAGGAAATTAGATGGTTATAGTTAGGGAGAGTCTCTGTTTGATTTGTTTTCAACTCCCAACATTCCAGTTTATGAAGATGGCAATGTGCTTTCCAATCCTCCTATTACAGTTCAAGAAGCACAAGACGCAAATCTTGATCCTGAGTGTGATCAAGCTGATGTGCAACCTATTGTTGACCAAGTTCAACCTAGTCCAGTGGTCATTTGAAGGAATCCCTCAAGAGCAAGAGGACCTCTAGCAAAGCTTAAGGATTATGTGACTTACACAACAAGGTATCCAATGATAGCCTTTATTTCTTACAAGAAATTTTCTGCTTTTCATGTTGCATTCCTTAGCACTCTTGATGCTGCTCATGAACCTTAAAGTTTTGATGAAGCAAATCAGTATGAAGTGTGGAAACAAGCTATGACAGATGAAATTCAAGCTCTTAATGAGGATAAAACATGGAGTGTGGTTAAGATTCCTCAAGAGAAGAAGGCTATAGGCAGTAGATGGGTTTATAAGACCAAGTTTCACTCACATGGTATTGTAAAAAGACATAAGGCTTGATTGGTAGCTCGGGGTTTCACTCAAACATATGGAGTTGATTACAAAGAAACCTTCTCTCATGTTGCAAAAATGAGTACTGTTACAGTTCTTCTTTCGGTTGCTGTGAATCATGGTTAGCCTCTCTTTCAAATGGATGTGAAGAATGCTTTTCTACATGGTGATCTTGAAAAAGAGGTTTATATGAAATTGCCTCCCGGTTATTCTCAATTTTTTGATCCTAGTATGGTATGCAAACTTCACAAAGCCATTTATGGCTTGAAACAATCCCCTCGAGCTTGGTATGCCAAGCTCAGTTCTGTACTTGAAGAAGTTGATTTTCATAGCAGCAATGCAGATTCCTCATTATTTGTTCGAATTGGTTTAACAAGTAAGCTTATGATGCTTATCTATGTTGAAGATTTAATTGTGACAGGTGATAACCTAGAAGAGATTAATGTTCTCAAGCAATCTCTTCGTAGCAAGTTTGCAATTAAGGATTTGGGGCGTCTTAAGTACTTTCTTGGTATAGAAATGACTACTTCTCACAAAGGGTTGTTTCTAAATCAAAGAAAGTATGTTCTTGATCTGTTGAAAGAGTCAGAGTTTTAGGATAGCAAACCAGCTAGCACTCCCCTGGATAGCAAGCATCAGTTTGAAACTTCAAGTGCTTTTCCTTTTGATGTGACATCTTATCAAAGGTTGGTTGGTAAGTTAATCTACCTTACAATCACTTGTCTAGACATTACCTATGTTGTGAGTATTGTTAGCCAGTTTATGCAAGCTCATACTCAAGCTCATCTTCACATTGTTAAGAGGATTCTTCGTTATCTTAAAGACTCTACTGGTAGAGGTATTTTGTTTAAAAACAACGGCAATACTAACATCATGGGGTATACTGATGCGGATTGGGCTGGTAACTCACTTAATTGAAAGTCTACTACTGGTTTTTACACATTTGTTGGGGGAAATCTAGTTACATGGAAGAGTAAGAAGCAAATAGTTGTGGCTCGTTCTAGTGCAGAAGCTGAATATAGGGCAATGACTGCTACTGCTTGTGAGCTTATTTGACTGAAGGGTTTGCTCTCTGATTTAGGATCCCTTTGTAGTCAACCAATCTCTCTCTATTGTGATAATCAAGCTGCCATACACATTGCTTCCAATCTTGTTTTTCATGAAAGGACCAAGCACATCGAAGTTGATTATCATTATATTCGAGCTCAAGTTCAGTCCAAACTCATTGTCACTCATTACACTCGCAGCTATGATAAGCTCGTTGATATCTTCACCAAGTCTCTTTCAACATTCCATTTTCATCGTATTTTGGGCAAGCTTGGCTCAATGAATCCTCTTGATCTAGCTTGAGGGGGAGTATTGAGAGTTAGAGATTAGTTCTAAATGAGAGAGTTAGAGATAATTGAACTAATCTAGTTCAAATTGACTTTAGAAGCTACAACTGTGCTACCATGTACTGCTGGTCTCCCTGGTCTGAAACAACAAGTTGGTTGTTGCTGCTTGTCTCTCTGTTGCTGCAACAAGTTGGAGACCAAGTTGGTGACCTCGGTTTCGGTGCCACAACTGTGGCTGTGGCTGAGTTTTGCTTTAGCTTCCCTTATACGATTCTCATTGTGTGTGTGTGTGTATATATATATATATTTTAAATAAATAGAGGATTAGGTGATATTAGCTCATCTGCAACGGTCGATTTGGGGCGACAAGCGCCCTCCCACAATCCCAAAAGAAAGGGGGCCATCACATCTGGGAACCCACCGCCCGTCCCTCCATTTATATTTATTAAAGAAAAGATATAAAAAACAAGTACAAAAGGGAAGGGGGACCAAACCAAAATCTTCCCTAACAATAATAATGCGAAGAAAGTCTCTCAAAACTAACGTTTTGTTTGGATAAAGTAATTTCAATTTTCATAGAAATTTCAAAATCATGAAAATTATAATTTTATGAGTTTAAATTTCATTAATTAAGAATTTCGTTGTTTGAATTTCATGACGTAAAGTTTTAAAATGATAAGAATTTGTATTTAGATTAACCTCAGTCAAAGAAATTGACAAATGACACATATTTTGTGAGGAATTCAAGTCAGGAATTTAATCTTTCGAATTCCACGATTATTTTCTCGTGGAAATTGCTAATTTCACGGGATACGAATCCAAACGGGGGAAACAATTATAAGAAATTGGGAATTTCTTATTTTTGATTAAATTTCTAGGAATTCACCCTATCCAAACACACCGTAAGAGAACTAAAAAAGAAAAATCAAACTGAAAAAGACTATGCTTCTCAGCTTGGTAAAAATAAAGGAAGCTGCTCTCAAGTTGTCATCCAACATTCATAACCAACATATTAAGAATGCCTATAATATGGAAAACCCAAAACATCCATACGCAAGTAAGGATAAACCTCAGGAGGAGGAGTAGCATGCCAGCGCAAGGACGAGGAAGCCAACCCCAGATTAGCAAACCTATCAGCAATAGAATTCCTTCGCGAAAGATGTGCGAGCATGTGAAAGAGATATGGCGAATTTGAGTCAAACAATTGTGCCAGGCAATTCGCAATGGCTAAGGAGGAACAAAAGAGGAAGAAGAAATACATTGAAGTATCACTGTAGAATCACTCTTCAACCATATGTGATGCCAGCCAAATTGAAACGCAAACTCAACACCTAAAATAACAGCCATAAGTTCGGTAAAGAAAACAGTTTGAGTTCCCAAGCCTTGACAATAACCACCAATAAAACGACCGGAGCTATCCCTAAACACTCCACCACAACCAGTAATGCCCGGGTTTCCCTTAGAGAAACCATCCGTATTGAGCTTAAGCCATGGAATGAGAGGAGGATGCCATAACACAATACGAGGAGCACTTTGATGTTTGAGAACAGGAATCACACCCATGCAGAAAGGACTTTGGAATCCAAAATACCACGGACAAAACCAGGAGTATGAGGAGAAATATAACGAACCCAAGCCTTAACAGATCTAAAAACTCACATAAGAAAGGGCTGCTTATTATCAAACCGAAGCTTGTTACGAGACTTCCAGATAGCCATAAGAGCAAAGAGACAACTGGCAAGCCAAATATTTTTAAGCTGCGGAGAAAAAGCTTTACCTGTGACAAAGCTCCAAAGATCATTAAGGGATCCATATGATGGCAAGGAAGTGCCAAAACAACAAGCAAGTCATTGCCAAATATGTTGAGCAAAAGAGCAATTAACAAATAAGTGAGGCATATCCTCCGTATGACTAAAAGAGCAAAGCTGACATACTGAGACAATTGGAATGTCACGTCGCTGAAGTTGATCATTAGTTGGCAGCTTGAGATGAAAAATTCCCCATGCAAGAACAGAATAACGAGGAGGGATGAAACTACGCCAAACACTAGAAGCCCAATCCGACTTCTCAAAATGGGGGCGAACTAACTCATAACCATATGAAAAGGAGAATAGACCAGATGAGGAATTTTCCCATATAAGAGTATCACTCTCTGGAGCATTCGGCAAAGGGATCTCAAGAATCTGCTTAGCACAATCTGGATATAAATTAGAGAAGCGAGAAGGCAAAGCCAATTGTTGGTCCAAGATAAATCAGCAACACGAGATTTCAACAGATGAGACAAAGACCCATATTTAGCTGCTGAACAATAGAAGAGCTCAACCATTTGTCTGACCAAAATAAAACATAATTTTTGTCTCCAATAATCCATCTAGAGTGTTCAAAAAGAAGAGGAAGCACTCGTTTGAGCCCATGCCAAACAGATGAAGTAAAATACTGAAACTTCATGTGTCGAAAAATAGTAAAACGCTTACAAGCAAAGGAACCCTATGAAGAGCTTTGTAATAGAGTTTGCCAACTCAAACTTATAAGACCAGCTGTATTAAGAGTCTTTAGGTTGCGAAGGCCGAGACATGCCTCATTCCTTGGAGTACAAACTTGTTGCCAAGAAACAGTGACTAATTTTCTGATAGCCAGGTCACTAGACCAAATAAAATTCTGGCACAAGTTGAAAGATGATTCAAAAGAGAAGCAGGCCATAAATAAATGGAGAAACTATGGAGAAGAATGCTCTGAAACACATCATGAACCAGCTGAACCCTACCAGCCATTGATAAATGCTTCCCTTTCCATCTTGTTAACTGAGCTTTAGCTTTATCAGCCAAAGCCTAAAGGTGCTTACGCCGCGTTTGCCCTTAAAAATTGGAACACCCAGATAGCTAATGTAATACCCGGAAAATTGATGAGCTTAATTTGAGGTCATTGGTAAATAGCTTATCGACCTTGATGGTTTTAAAATGAGTTTGATGAGATTTTCTAAAATTTTTACTTCTCAAGTTTTCTTGATTTAAGAGTTGAATAATAAAGTACGTGGTACGACGAGTTCGTGGGTATTTTCAGGGAGTTTTTCTAACACCCGAGTTAATTTCTATAAGTTCCGAAAGAATAAAAATTATTGGATTATTTATAATAAAAAGAAATTGTCTCAACGTGTAATCTGGACCGTCTAATCTCCACCGTTTTATGTCAATCGTTAGAAATTAATAATAATGGTGGTATAAATAAGGAGTGACTGGACGCCCTAGATGCATCCAGATGACCCAAGGTCGGCATTCGAACCGACAAACTCGAGAAAGACGACGATGCCGTAGCTTCACCGTCCGACCTCTTCTCGGCGACGCACCAACACCACCTTCTTCTTCTCTTCGTCCCCGACAAGCTTGTATGCTTAGATCACACATGCAACAAAAGAAGATGGAGGCCGACAACGAGAAGCTTTGGGTTCCTCGACGATGTTTCTGCGTTTTCCGGCAACAGTTGACGGCATATGAGGTAGGAAACCTGCTTCCCGTTCGATCCTCTATGTCCTGTTATAATTCGTTTCTTGATTCGTTGAGCTTGACTGATTTTCGTTTCCGGGCTTCGTCGGAATTCATTGTTCATGGCGGTGGTTCTCGGACTCCTTGCTTCTTCTTTAATGTCTTGCAATCCGAGATGGCAATAGGACGAGTTTGATATCATAGAGGGAGCCAAAACCAGCAAGTTGAAAACGGGAACAACAGTCAAGGTTTAAACTTGAGCTTGATTTCAAGAATCAGTGAATTAATTGAGATAGAAGTGAGGAGAAGCTAATGAATTTAGCTCACCATGTTAATCGTCGATGCTAGTTTTCCTGGCAATCGTTTGATAATAAGGTGAGTTGCGACTACTTTGAAGTTATGAAAAGAAAATGATAATGTTTGAAGATTTGATGATCATTTTGATCACACTGTGATTTGTGTTGCTGTACATGTTAAGACGGTGAAGTCTAAAATGGCAAATGATATGGAAGCCAAGGTGAAGGTGGCATCTGTTCGTTGTGGGCAGAGGGATTGAGCAAGTCATGTACTTGTGATTATCCAATGTTGACAAGGTACTTGCTGAATATATAGCTTGGAACTATGTAATCATATTGATAAATACATGTTTGGTCTGTGAGTTTGTATCGGTGATCACGATTTGGTCAAAGCTCCAAAGCTTACCAAGAGTTTCTTATTGCTTAATAAAGAAGATAAACTGAGTTGTTAGTTTAGATTATAGGATTATAATGTGATCATTGTGCGTGGTCTTGAACTTAAGGTGGATGTCATATTAGTAAATGAAAAGTAATACTATGGGTGTCCATAGTAAATGGGTGTCCAACTAAATTACTATGTGACAATATTTGGAAGGAAATGTGAGTATATCTAAGAATTGGATGATATCTCAAAAGGGAGTAGTATCTGATAATCAGTAGTAATTGGGGAAATGGTCAAAACGAGTTTAGTCATGACTTGGTTAATCCTGGTCAAACCAGGTTGATGTTGATGGAGTGATTGGTTGATAGTCGTGATTACTTATGCTTGTTTGATAAGTTATTTACGATTGAAATGTCGGACGCTAGGGACTCCAGTTACCCATGGAGCGGAATGCTCGAGATTCTTGGAGTTCGTGAGGAAAGCCTCGGATTTCGGGTTCCAGGTAGGGGACCCGGAACTCCTTTGATTACTAATTTTTATTTTATAAAATGTTTATGCATATATGATGTTGCATGGTCCAGTTATCCGATAAAAATATGGTGACCGGTGTTATGAGATATTGATGGCTTGAGAGTGAGAGGAGCATAGTGACTACCTTGGGTTCGATCCCCTAACCTCCGGAGGGGCATTTATGAACGGAAGAGTGTCTTACATCCCTTGTGGAGTGGCACTGCTTCTAGGCGATAGGGCGTTTGTGGACACTCTCGCTACACTTACCTGTTATACACATATATAGTGAGGTAAGTTGGGTAGTGGGTCTAAAAAGGACTGGCCATTAGGTACAGTTTTATGGCGCCGCATTTATTTGATCATACAAATATTTTTGAAAGTTTGTCGTTCATTAAATATTTGGTTTTAATCTTGTTTCTATACTGGGCCCTATGAAACTATTTCTTTATCTGTTTTCAAGAGTTCCTTGAGCAGCGAGGACGAAAGCTCACCCCTACAACAGTTTATGGATGCAGGTACTGTGCACTGGAACGAGATAGTGGCGAGGAACTGGGTGTGCATATTTATGATTGGTAATTTAGTCTCCATGATGTTCCCTTTATTTTTATACTGGAGTTTCATGTACCAAATTTTATTATTGTTGGTCCAGTTCTATTCTGACTCGTAATTTTATTCCCAGAAGTATGTTAATTATTGGTAATTTTATATCAAATTTTATGTGAATGAAAGAGTCCAATCATATTGTAAGTTTGTTTTATGATACTCTTATTGGGAAACTGTATTCCTTTGAGTTTATTATTTTTAACTATCATTTATATCAGGTTTTGGTGAATGAAAGTACTTTCAGGGAATAACAATTTACACCTCAAAATATTTTCACGTTTCTGTTGTGTTTTTCTTAAATGTTTCATTAAATAAACTGCCTAGCATTTCTCTTGGTTTTCTGTTTTAGAGATTCGCGGCACTGTGACGTGCCTAAACTGAGGAGGTGTAGTTTGGGGCGTTACAGCTAAACGGTGAGGTCCCTAATTTGAAGCCCAAAATCTTCTTTACTTGGTGCCGACGATGAAAATGAGAGGCCCCAAATAAAATGTGCTCTTGTCCTTATTAACAAGCTGGCCGGAGGCCGCACCATAGTTATCCAAGAAAGATTGCAAGTGCCGAAGATAATAAGTGTCCCTTTTACAAAAGATAAAAAGATCATCCGCATAGAGAACATGAGTGAGAGAGCAACCACGAGATAATGAGATAGACCTGACTTTCTTAGAAGAGAAAAGAGCAGTGAGACCCCGGCTTAAAGCCTCCTCGGCAATGCAAAATAAGATTGGAGAAAGCGGATCTCCTTGTCGCACACCCCTGGTGCAAGAAAAAAAACCATGTGGAGAACCATTAATTGAGATGGATAAACGAGTTGAATTTAGCAAAGTGAGCACCAAATCCGTAAATCGAGAACCAAAACCAAACCGATGTAGAACCTCAATAAGAAATTGCCAATTTAAAGTGTCAAAAGTTTTAGCAATATCAACTTTAATACCAGCATTACCACTAACAATTTTCCGGTTTAAAAGATTAAAGCCTTCTGACACCATCCCAATATTGTCGGTAATGCAACGACCTATAAGAAAAGCTGTCTGTTGAGGAGAAATAATCCGAGAAGCAATAGGACCCAATCTGGTTGCCAAGATTTTCGGAATAATCTTAAATAAAAAATTTGCCAAAGCAATGGGGCGGAACTGGGAAACCTGGTTTGCATCTTCAATCTTGGGAATGAGAACTCATTGTATATATACTTGTTATTAAACTTTCTAAATTTTTTATCAAGAAATATAGAAGAAAAGCTTCCGCAATCTTTGTGTTTAGATTTCTTCATCTCTTGTCACAGCTTCTCCATTTCTTCATCATGCTTCTTCTCGGCACTGACTAGATCAAATTTTATATTTGGACTCTGAGTTCAATTCTTAAATGACTAACCTTGCATTTCATGGTCTTCCTTCAACTTTCTCATCTCGTTTTCCATTCGAGTAGTTTCCTTCTCTTGAGCAGCCTTGTATTTAGCAAATTCAGTCATGGTCCGATCATGACATTCCTTCAATGCTTTGTCAAGGATGTTTATAAAGCCTTCGTTATCTGGCTTCGTATCAGCAGCATCAGAAGAGGCACAACTGAATATCGCACACTACGGCATTTTCCTTTTGAGGCTGAGGTGAAGGTGGGATGGTGTCAGAGCTTTCCTACACCCAAAAAAAGTGACATCCTTTAGAAAGAGAAGATGTAAAGTATTAAACCGTATTGTGTGAAGGTGTAAGAAAAATACACAAAGAACAAGATCATTGGTCAAGTTACAATAATAGATTATCAGAAATAACTATAATTCATAGGAATTGGAGAGCAATACATTTTGTTCCACTGCTTCAGCTTCTCCCATCTCTCTATCCTTAACTTCACCAACATCAGCTGCTTTGAGGCGAAAAACGGCAACCAATATGAGCTGCATAAATGGATTGAACTCAATAGCAGAAGAAAGTGCTTCCACTTTGGTAAGGAGCTTTTTTTTTTTTCCTCTTGGCTCGGACTTAATTTATACTTTTGACTTTGTTCGCTCACATTTTCGGTAAACATCCAATCGCCAAGTTTTATACTCCCAATCTTTCCTTATGCAAATGGCTGGAAAATTGTCGATGATCCGAAGACTCCTTGGGGTACGCTGGAAAGGGAAAACACAAAACCAAACGAATGAATAAGAAAATCATCAAGAAAAGAAGTGTTGATGTTGAGTATTTCAAGTCTTACTAGGACGTTGTTATCACAAACAGAACATTCAGTCTGTATATCCAGGTATCACTCTGGCCAAACTTTTGCCTGATTTGTTGATTGAGTTCATCAAGGGTGGTAAACTCATTGGTGATAATGTTGGAAGCCATTATAAAATGGAAAGCCAGAAAGAACCAGTGCAAATACAAATTGAGAAACAAATGCGCAAACACATTATATAATGGTTCAGAGTTGCCCTGTTGGTTTCCTTTCTCGCATTCGTTGCATCTGGTTTCTCAACAAAATTATTAACAGTCCACAATTACTATATACAGTTCAGTGAAGCGAAACGATTAGTCAATTACAATAAGGACTAGTGAAAAGGCATAATATTCAACCAAGACAAATCTTCCATCACCAGAAGATCATGAATGACCAAAAAGACTGGCATGTTTAAGTACGTCTTATTAAACCTCAAGTGCCCTAGACGCTTTAAATAAACCGGTCAGCGCCTGAAGAAGTAGGATGTCTGATCACACTAATGCAGCACAGGGGAGTAGAGCAGGCTGGAAAACTTTCGACGGTGGAAGTTCCTCATGAGGTACTACTGGTGCTACTTCCTCATGACTGCATCAGTGATACTGGGATAGTGATCGCGTTAAGGACATTCTTGAGTTGGACACACAAAGATTGTTGGAGATGCTGTGGCAGCAGGAATTGGAGGATTCAAGGAACTAGAGCACATGCTTGGTATAGAAATAGAGGAGGGGATGCTCTCAATACTTTAAACTTCAAATTCCCTCCCAAGTCTTAAGAGTTGAAGCATCCGTTACAAATGCATCTTAAACTTTCCAACAAAAAGAAATGGAGCAAGCAGGAAAGACCAATCCATTTATCCAACAGTGCTTTATTCTATTTCTGACCAACCAACACTGTTTTATTGGTGGCTGCTTTTTCAGAAAGAATGCCCATAGGGATCAAATACATGGGAATCGAAACAGCCAGTGTAAAACATGTTACTGTACCTCCCTTTGCAAAAAAACTGCGTATATCTATCTACATGGGAAACTCTTATGCACAAATCGAATAAATCAATATAAGCAAAAAACCAAAATATCCATGATTACTGCTACATCGAATTAAGCAAATATTTGCTGAATGACCATCTCAGCATTTCCATTGTACTGTCCAAGAAGATGGATGGCATCTGCTCTAGGCAGAGCTAGAAATTCCTGCATCATCATAAAGGTTTACAAATTAATTGTACTGAACAAATATGTCTGAAAACAATACCCAAACCAAAATTTCTTCTACAGCTATGTTGTAATGAACTGATGATCAAGGATCTTTTGTAAGGATGGCCAGGGAACAACAATGATGTGCAATTGTGCATGGACAATAAAATTCTACGAAGACGCCAAAACTTGGTATGATTAAGGGTTACAAATGAATTAAAATCTGACAACATAAAAAAGCAAACTTTAGTTCATAGAACTTACCATTACTTTCAGTATTGCGTTCTCGTCTACATCTCCAGATGATACTTGAGACAGGCTGCTCCCATCTTCCATCATCCTGGTGCTTGACGATATTGTGACTTGGGAAGACCCACTGGGGCAACTATCAGCATTTGACTTCGATGTTGTGGCAGCAGCAAGCGAAGGCATATTAACTTCTTTCAAGGAATCAATTCTCAATAGACTTTCAAAGTGATCCTTGCACATTTGAAGTTTAAACCATTCATTATGTGTGTGAAGGGTTGCTCTCATTATTTTCATAAGCTGGGGTTCATCAATGCCAAGCCTCTTCCCAATCGCAACCTATTATAGACAGAAAAAAGTCTTTAAATTCCCAGGTGTCATAAATTATAGATAGAACTATAATTTAATATATTAGAGACATCTTAAAAGAATATCTACAGTGAGATCAACTGTAGGTAATTGCATCTGCAGTCCCTACTAACCTGGAGTGAAGTTGCAAGAGCATGCAACGGGAAGCCTTTTCTAAGTGCATCTTCATCAGGTTGGAGCAATGCTAATAAAGTCTCCTTCAAGGGTTTTAGTAAGGATGGATTACTAGCAGCTAAAGGACCCAGATGAGAGCATGCAACCCTCAGAGCACTAGAACAGTCACCAGAGCTGACAAGCTTAAGGAATTCAACCTAAAAGTGGTACAAGGATTAGATTGTATTTGTATCATCATATTACATATAAAGCTATTTCCTTGAGTGACATTATGGCTAATGGCTGTCCATGATTGAAGTACCTGCTTAAGTTGAAACAGCAGAAGAGGATTTTGCCCAAAAAAGTTCGGGTCCATCACATTAACTTCTTCTACAACCTCTGCAGCCATTCCTTTGCTAGCTAGCTCCTTCATCCCAAGCACAATCTCATATTTATCAACGTTGTTAGTGTCTACAACTAAAAATTCTGAAGCCTGCAAACCAGTAGTATTGTCAAATAACAAGCAGAACCAACAATCCTCTTACCACTACCACCTAGTAACAGGAAACAATACCTGCTTCTCCTTTGATGAAAATGTATTAGAAACTGGAGAATTTGAGCTAATTCCTTTACTTGTTTGATTACAAGAAACATCAGGAGTAAACCCAAGATCATCTTGTCTTCCCATCCATCGCTTGCGCTTACTTCTTTCTGCACTTATATTGGTTCTGTATCTTTGTGGAACTCTAAGATTTTCAGGCTGATGTGAACTACTGGTGCTACAATCTTCATGGTTGCTGGTTGACTCACAAGCATAACGTAGTTCGACCTCAATTCCTTCCATGCTAGCCACATCAGAATTCTTTTCAGGGGAACCACGTTGCTGATCAGTACTAATGGAGACTTCACCATCAGAATTTTTGCTGGCATATTGCACCTCATGAGAACTGTCTCTTGACAAAGAATAACCAGCCACTGATTGGTCAACTTTCAAAGATTTGGAAGGGCTTTGCATTCCTGGTTCTGTCATGGATAGGCATATTAATATCAGTGACAATGTTAAAAAATGAACAACAAAAAGAATAAACTTGTACAGAATGAACCAAAAGTTGAATTTTCACCGGAAGAATATGCAAGACCAGCATCCACAATGCCCCTATAAACACAGTACTCGCGAACAAGCTCATCAAGCAGGGTAACATCAACTCTCATTCTACATATTTCGTTCTGCAGTAGAAAAGTACAAATAAATTAAGACTAATGCATTAACAATCTTGCAAGCTTAAATTGAAGTTGAAAGAAATTCAGTTTAAACTTTAATTTGAGTATCCTTGAGGTTGGGAAAAAAAAGATACTTTGTATCAGAAGTGCAAGGTCATCCACCCCTGTTCTGATCAATCTTAGTCATTACTGTTATATAGTATCTTTTATGACATAAAATCTAATAGTATGCTCGTTTTTCATTTACACTTACAAATATATCTCAGTTCAGATTAAGATGCCTCAAATGACTAATTTGCCTTTAAGTTATGAGCTTGACGATACAAAAAACAGATCCAAACACATAAGCAATTTTATAGAAAAATAAGAAAAGGTTTAATCAGTAATTTAAAACTGACCTGAAAAGCCTGAAACAAATCACCCTTAGCAAATCTCAGACTATCTACTGCTCCCTGCCTTGTAAGCTCTACAGCATGTGCTAGAGCTTGTATGTCCACCTGGTTTTCCAAACCAAACACACAATTATATTAAAACATGCTCAGCGATCCAAATGATGGTTTTACTTGTTCATTGTCTAACACATGAAATGAGGATAATCTTTGTGGATCCATGCATCACCCACAAAATGTTTAACTATTTTCCCTCCTGTAACATCTAGGGACAAGAAATCTCACCTCATCAAAAGGAGGTGCTTCAGACAGGCTTTCCTGGGGTATTGCTGGGGGGTCACGCTCCTCAAGAAGCAACCTCTGCGTAAGGTCTGAAATGGGTGATGAGATTCCTTGACGAAGACAGAAGCCCTTGTGTATGCTGCACAAGACAGTGAGCACTTAAAAAAAATACCTACAAGAAATATAGTGCATGTGCCTTATACACAAACAGACACTCCCTCACACCCACGACATTAATGATAACTGTGAGCAACTACTACTCCAAAGTCAAAGAGGTCATACCTTATCAAATAAATCAAGGTCATTGAGAACACTGGATCATAAGCATGTAAATGGGCTCTTAAGACAGTTGAAACCAATCCAGCAATGTCAAACCTCCTCTTTTCAGACCACTATAACACATTTAGCAAAAACATCGTTTTAGCACTATTCACAGTCATTGCAATAAAGAAGAATAAAGTGCCTAAAAGTATCTCACCTCACTTGCTACCGGAGAAGCTTGATCCTCTTTATCATAAATAAAAGCTAGTAGTACATGCTTGAACTCCTCATACGCTTCCTTCAAATGCAACAAAAATATCAGCATCCACAATTAAACAGACAAGGCAAAACAACACACTCCAACTCTCCATTTTGCGCAATTCCGACACGAAAAGTAGAGCTGTTCAGCTAGTTTTAGTCTCTAGGCACTGAATTCCATTACAAAAACTTAACATAGTAACAAAATTTACAGTGCTGAAAGTTAGAGTTCGAAAAAAGTACCGGATAGGCGTCAAGAGCACACGGAGCCAGAGCAGTTCTCAGGCAACTAATCGCCGATTCCCTCGCCTCCGGAGAGCCTCTCCTCAACAGCTCAATAAACCTCTTCACAACAAAAACGACTCAAAGATCAACACTAAACGAAACACACGAAAACCACAAAATCCGAAATTCGAAACCCTAGAAAGCTCTCCTTACCTGTTTTTGAAGGCGGAAGAGGAGGCGGTGATCGTCGAGGACGAACGGCGCGTGGGAGCGAAGTAGATCAACGGCGGCGTCAATGTCACCGGCCTCCAACGAGCGTCTGATCCGGCGGATAATCCGCCGCGAGTGATACGACGACGACGAAACGGACGACGGAGACGACGGCGGAGACGGAGACGAGTCCTCGATTAGGTTCTCGGATTTGGCGAAATCGATTATGAGAGCGTCGAGGGTTTCCCAGTTGATAGGCATTGAGTCCATTTTTTTGTCTAGGGTTTTGTGGAGATGAGAAATTTGAAGAGATTAGGAAGAGGTGGATGAAGATGAAGAAGAAGAAGGAGGTCGCTTGCTGTGTGTGAATTTTTATCCCGGCAAACGGTGAAAAGGAGGGCGTGGAGGGGAATTTATAGGTGGTGCTGAGAAGGCGGGGGGTGTTTTACTGTTTTACCCGGGTGGGTAAGTTTGGGGTTTTTTTACGGATGTGTTACGAGTCTGGAAGGATCTGTGATGTGGATCAAGCAAAGTGGGCTTAAGCAGGCTAGGCGGTGTGGGCCTTGACGGGCTGGACGAGTCCAACTTTAGTTTTAGTTCTTTTTAAAAGTAAATGACATTTATACCCCTCAACGTCGAATAATCAAGGTTTTAGGGTGTGAACCACGAATAATCAACTTTACTGTTATGTTTCTTACCAACTTCAAGTTTCTCCGAGCTCAGGCGCCGAAGCCACCTCACCATAAGAAGCACAGACGTCCCAGAATCCAGAAGGCGCATCAACTTCTGATGAAGGTACATACTTTTTGATCTGCTTACTCTCTTTATCTCCAAAATGAATCCCATTTGATTGTTTTGCTCATCAATTATTCAAAGGCTATGTGTCCTATATACTTCAGTTTGTTTCGCTCTTCCAAAAAAGAAAGTCACCATTTGCGATCATTCATATGTACGTTTGATCTTTGCCCTAGCCTTTAAAGGACACATTATTTATGTCGGTTTTGATTCGGGATGAGCAGGGAAAATTGGCATGCAAGAAGAAGAATATGTCTTTTCCATGAATTGTTGCGAAATAATCACATAGAGTTTCATCAAGAAAATGATTACATAGCTTGTGTATTAACTTTGTATCATTTCATAGATCAATTGACAAAACATACACTTCATATATATCATTTCAATTCTTAATAGTAAACAAAATTAACTTGTGTCAATTGTGAAGAAACATATTTCGTCTCCTCTTATGACGCTCTCGATATTTTAAACTTGACATGTATATTTATTTCAGCTTGAATTCTAAGTAATTCGTCAACTTCTAATTCTAGTGACTAGCTAATTCCCCTTTCACAAGCACAAGGGTGTGTCATGCATGATGATTAAGTACTGCGTGCTATATTCAAATATTGGAGGAGTTACCTTGGTCGAATCTAGCTTTGCGCAGTCTTCTTTCCTCCGATAGTAATTTTGCAAACCTGCCAAAGCTTACAAATTAGCTTTATATGCTGATTATATAACTTTGTCTACTAAGAAATGACCCTATATCTATCGAATAAAAAATAAAGATGACCTTATTTATAAATTACCTGATGAGGGCTTTCTCATTCGTGCCTTCATTTCCCACAGGCTCAAATATCCCGGTGTCAAGATTCATCCTGGAAACAGGTTTCTGCAGCAGACCCTCACCAGTCTTCACAAGATCATTCAAGTTCTTCTTTGTAGCCTTGTCCGTCGACGACACGTCCCCGCTCAATGTGTCATCCTGCATCATGCTCAAGATATCACATATCAGTACGTAATGCAGCGTCTACTATGTGCATTTCTGGAGCACAGTGATGTGCGAACCTCATTACCGATGTGAGAAGTAAAGGCACAAAATGGCCTTAAACGATTTCCAAATTTCCGAAAAGTTATGTACCATTTTCACAGTGTTTTTTTGAAGAAAAGAAAAACTTCATAAACAAAAAGCCTCTAGGGCAACCATTTTTACAAGTTATTACAATAATCATCGAATATGATAGTACCGGCGCCCTAAGGAAAGCTGCCTCGAGCCCTTTATATCAGAGATTCAGCCCTACATAGATATAGAAATAAAAAGATGAGGAGTTAGAGTGAGATCGACATACCTGGATACGAAGGTAGTTATGCTCACATCTGATGGACCTGAATATCAATGACATGTGAAGGTCGACCATGTCTCCACTAGCAAAAGTGAAAGCATCAACTAAAGGGGAGTGGCCATCTCTGTAGAGCCAGCCCATGATCCCCCACTTTGATGCCATTTTTGCATCGTATTTCTTCTCTATCTTTGAAGTTCCAGTCCCTAGAGACAGCACTAGGTATTTCCTGTGGTCTAGGCTTTGTGGTGCAGCCAGAGCATCTGGATTTTCTGGGAACACTGTCCCTGTTGGCTTCATAGCCAGCAATGCCTGGATTCCAGTAAGTTATTGCAAAATCATTTCCACACATATCAAATAGCTATTTAAGTGTAAAATCACCAATTCATAATTAAGAAGATAAAAAGAGCCAGGAGCAAGGTTGGGCTCTCTTACAGGATTGTTAGCTGCCACACCACCATCAACAAGATGGAATTCCCTCTCTTTTCCTCCCGAGTCTCTAGTTTTGAAGAAATGAGCTGGAAGATAAGTAGGAGCCGACGAAGTACCGATGCAAACATCCGATAACAATGCGTCCTCTGAAGCATCGATCTCTGCCTGCGGATCGATCATTTAGCAACAGCAGTTTAAGAATTAAGATCATATATATGCTGTATATAAAACGGTCGTAACATGAGTACTGTATACGTACCTCAAAGGTTAAGAAGAC
Organism: Fragaria nilgerrensis; assembly: GCA_010134655.1. Taxonomy (NCBI): domain Eukaryota; kingdom Viridiplantae; phylum Streptophyta; class Magnoliopsida; order Rosales; family Rosaceae; genus Fragaria; species Fragaria nilgerrensis. Next base: position 10,630,781 of record CM020977.1, read on the forward strand.
ATGGGGTTGAAGCAGCTTGATGTCAAAAGTAGGAATGACAATTCGTGTAACAGTTTCATGCAGTCTTCGAGCTCCAAGTACCTCACGAAGCATCTTTCTCAGGTACTTGCCATCATATTTTGGTCCAATCAAAGAGAACATTCTCATAATTCTCCGACTGTGTACGTACATGAATATTTGCCACAAAAGATTTTTGGTAAGAAAAACAAAACAATTAATTCATGCAAAATAAAGAAAAATAAGTAGCAGATTCTTATCGAGTATGGTTAACCTGGATTGAGGAAATATTCTTGGGCAATGCTTAAGATAGAACGGGACTATATCTTTTGCCTCAAAAAGAGGTCTCTTTTTCTCATCAGGTGCTGTCAACATGGTTGTTATTAGCCCTCCCGTGCTTGTTCCTGCAATCACATCGAAGTAGTCTGCAATTCGTGCTTCTTCTCCATCTAATTCCTAAACAAAATTAAGAAACCGTAAGTGCAACCATAAGGATCTATTAGTCCATGCACTTACGCTCAGTACAAGGTACCAAACGTATATGTAAATTATCAATGTAAGATTGTATATATTTGCAATGCATACTTGTAATTTGGATTCAAAGAAACTCAAAATGGTTCCAGGAATAATGCCTCTAATCCCACCCCCATCAATGCTTAGAACAGTAATTCTATCAACATAGCTTGATGGGATTATTTCTTCACGGAGAGAATCTTCCTTCCCCATGACTTAAGTTTCAACTTTCAACTACGTACCAGCTGCCTATACTTCTAACTAATACACGACCAAGTATATGATCTGATATATATAAACGAAGGTTGCTAAGTAGGTAGGTTTAACATATCAGGTCGACATATATAGCTAGCTAGCTAAATTTCCATATCAACATGTGTGCATCAGGGTTTGCTCAAATAATTAAGGAGTCTGTTGGAGGGAGTCTATTGGAGATGCTTATGCTGGTGCTCGGGTCAAGAGGAGAAATACAAACTCGAGTACGTTAACATAGATGTGTCGATTGTCGAAGATACGTACTTAAACCATCTTAATTGACGTTGAACCTAGCTTAAGGTAAGCCATGCATGCATATGGATAAATTAACATGATGAAAGAAGGGAATGTATTAATGTTAGTCCTATGAAAGATTGCTGTCAAGTGCATGCTGAATTGCTGCGTCCAAAGCTTAAATTGCCCAAGTTCGCACAAAACACAATTCATCTCCAATGTCCAAGTGCCAAGTCTACGTAGGAGCATTACCTTGTACGTAAAAAACAGTATGATTTGGTTGGAGATGGAGCCATGAAGAGAAATTAGTTTTCAGTGGATCCAAACCTAGACCATCTTTACTGACCAAGCAGAACGTAATAACATCAATAATGTAAAGTGAAGCCGACCAAATATATGTAGTTTGCAAACAAATACCTCTAACTAGAGAGTTGTCGTATACCATTTGGTGATAGAAAATTCTATAGCTATCCACCTGCTTCTTCCTCCATGGTTATCTGAACACCATCATGGTTTTGTTTACTTTTCCAGTGTTTGAAGATTTCGCTCTGCGTTTGCGTGGCTGCTGCCTACCAAACACATGCTCTTCAAGTCTTCATAATCTAACTTGATTTGGGAAACTTTAGTTGGCAATCGCCGAACACCTAAACATGTATGATGCATCGTAACCAAATGGTTTATACTTAATTAATAGTGCGAATGCACCAATGAACCACTGTATTTACAAGAGCAATGTGAAGGTGGATGTGGAGTCATACCAACAAATATATTAAACTTGATGGAAGACTAATACTCGTAAAATCATACTGTAATATAAAAAGAGATCAAGAAGACGCAGACAAGATGAATTAGTTGAACTTAAATAACATAATTTACTGATTTAGAATTTTTTCGAGAATTTTTGTGTGTGGTATCAACCTATAAGTTATAGATTTGTAATCTTTGAATATGTAATATATGGTTAGTCAGAATCTTAAGTCTTAAGTCTAGTGAAACCATTTAGAAACTAAATGGACTCCTTTCACTTACCTGAAATACCATTATTGAAGTAATATGTCAATTCCTTAAAGTACTCATTTGACCATGCTATGTTCTTAAACACCAATTATACAAGTCAAGAAGAGACTCATTTGTCCTGATTTCTGGTTAACTAACATGTAAACAAATACTCATTTGTCCTGAAATACCATTGTTTCATTTGTTTTAATGCTTCATAAAACAATTCTATAGAGCAAAGTACTCGGTGTAACAAGTATTTAGTCCAACATTTACATCAATGTTTCTCTCTACTATGTAGTTTAAAGGCTTCAAATTGAAGTAATAGATGACGGATATTAGATTAGGCTTCAAATAAAGATTCCTAGCAAAAACCCCCTTTACACCCTAAGGAAATACTTCAGTCCTTATGGAACTCTGTATTCCAAATCAATCTGTTGAGTTCATTTCTTACCACTTGGTCGTTGTTTGAAAGTGTTCATAATTCATTGATATTATTTTCATAAAGCTAATTCTGTTTGTGGAATAATCCAATGTTTGTGGAATAATTAATCCAATGTTTGTGGAGCATGTGCTTATTGCTGGTTCATTGTAAGTTCTTCTCCATCAGTCATTGTCTTTGTTGTTGATTACTTTTCAACCTATTAATTTTGGAATTTGGTAAAAGTTTGAAAAGAAAGTGGCTGGGTCACCTTAAAGGCTCAAATTCATTGATGAAAATGTACTTAATCTTCTACTCCCTCTTTTCTTTTGCTTCCATTCTTGTACCTCTTAACTTGCTTTGCTCAGAAATTGAAAGTTACAGGACACAACCACGCTTGAATACTGGAGCACGCATCACCATGAGATCAACGAAAATGAGCAACAAGACAGGCGTACACGAAAGAAAGATGAAAATCTACGGAAGAAGAGGGTTGATAATGAAAGAAACCATCCAGTACAAAATTCTAAGTTGGAAGATGCCTATCCAATTCAAAATAGAAATTTGGAAATTGCAAATTTATGGGTATCTAGTATAAAGTTTAGCACCAGAATGAATCACTAACATTGAGTTAGTATCTCAGCCCCATCCTTGGTTATTAAGATAGTATGTTCAAACTGTGCCGATAAGCTTCCATCTTCTGTAACAACTGTCCAATCGTCGTCCCACATTACAGGATTATAGCTACCAATTGTTAACATAGGTTCTGCACATAGTTGTAGATGATAAAATAAGCAACTATATATGCAAAATAGAAATGTTATTTAACGAATGCAATTGCATACAAAAGTTTAAGGTAGGTATAAATGTCAGAAATGCATTACCTATTGTGAAGGTCTGATTTAACACCATGCGTCCACTATCATTGTTTCCTGCAAGAAATAAGAAACATCACTTTGAAAGGAATCTGCCCAGCTATTGGCAAATATTGTAGCTGCATATCGTGTGTGGGCCGTGCTTGCGTGCATGCATATAATGTAAAAATTAATGACACTAATGATGAGAACAATGGCATTAATCACATGCTTGAACAAATGTCAGAACAGGTGGTCCATTCAAGATCCGGTAAAGAAATGTACATCGTCAATCAGATTACAGTACCACTAATCACTTATAGTTTTAGGTCTGAGGAGAAATGTCTTATAATACAATCAGTAGGAGATGTCTGACTGTCAATTTTAATCAGCCTAAAGATGATTTATAGACCGTCAATTTTTTTATAAACACTATGCTTGGGTTTCTTAAACAAAGACTGACTGGAAGACAGGAGCAGCATAAAGCTCAGAATAATTACTGTAGTGCAGAACAACTGGATCAGCATGAAAGACGCGTCCAACACCATGCCCAACGAACTGTCGAACAACACCATAACGATGTTTATCTGCATGTTCCCTGATTGAGGAGAAAAGCATTGATCAAGATAAATACATTTCACAAAGAAAAAGAAAATAGTTTTTGCACCAATTTCACTGCATAGTCCTGCATAAAAGGGAAAGCCAGTAACTACACTGGTTTGGGGAGGGAGAGAAGATGCCTTACTGAATTGTTCTACCAATTTTCTTGAACTCCACTCCAGGTGCACAGATTGATATTGCTTTGTCAAGGCATTCCTTAGTCACCTAAAGAAATACTCCAAAAATTAATCTTGTAAGGATAGCTACGATAGAAGAACATCTCAAGTAAAAGAATTAAGTATATATACATTCTTTACAAAAAGTCATACATCTGAAAAAAAAAAAAAAAAAATCAAGGTGCTCTTACTACAAGTCCACAGAAAAACAGTGGTAGATATAATTTATTCAAAGCCATAGTCTCAATAATCAGTCTATTAAGGAGGTTTTAATCAGTAATGTACATGTAAACACAAAGTAAGTTCCTGAACTGTGGAAGCTGAGGCGTTGAGCGTCATTATAATTGTTTCCTTATTGCAGTCAGTGAGCATTAGTATTGAAAGAAAAACTCCAGGGAGATATATGCAAGGATGGCTAAGTTTATGTTCCTTTGTTTTTGCCTACCTACAGGGATAAACTCTGAAATCCTAACAATAATCTTCATTATGTAATATTGTTGACTGTAAATAATGTGGAGGACATATATATAACTCCACAAGATTTTCTAAGGAAGATATTGCCACCTGAACTAACTTCTTGCCTCTATCATCAACATCTCCGCAAAAGAAAGTTTTTGATGTATCGCCGTGGTACCCCTGTGAAAATAAAATCACATAATGATAAAGATACCAAAGCTTGAAATTGGAAAGCCAATCAATACGTGTTATATCAAATGAATAAAAGATACTGTAGCATTCTGTCATGTTTGGTATTCCTTTTCTAAATGGAGTAAAGCAATATAAGCATACTTCATAATAAAAAGACTCATTAAAAAAAAAAAAAAACATAATGTCGACTTTCCTCAACCATATAATATGGATAAAAAGTCAAAATCCAAATCTTAACTTCTGTGCAAACTAATCATGTTTTGAATTAAGAATACTCACATTTAAGTAGACTGTAACATCAATGTTAATAATATCACCATCCTGCAAGGAAAATGTGATTACATTAGTTTACGAAGAATAGAATGCAATCTCCAAGAACTTAGATGAAACTCATGAAAGGGACCTCAAGTTCTCGTGAATCCGGAATTCCATGGCAAATGCATTCATTCACTGATGTGCAGACGCTCTTTGGAAATCCACCATAGCCAAGTGGTGATGGGTAGGCCCCGTTATCAATTATCATTTGGTGAACAGCTTGGTCAATTTCATCTGTCTTTATGCCTGGCTGCCAACAGAAGCAACAATTAAACTATCATACAGAGCATGCTAACATCTGCAATCAGTCAAGAGTCCATCTCCAATCAATCCCTAAACGTGTCATGCACGTGGTCTTATTACATTAACCTACAGATTACTTGCAATATTTGTAAGAAAAACGAATGGTACAGATAGTATTAGAGAGAAAACATAGCTAGTTTGTACCAAATGTACTAAAAACTGGAAACAAGAGAAATTTAAGGAAAACTCTCTTTTATTTGGGGAGCAGTGCGCTTTCCAAAATTGAGCAGCCTGAATGTGCAGTAATGTATAGAGGCAATTATTGGGTTTTGACGCATATTTGCAAATTGACAAGGAGTCCCGGGAAGAACACAACACTAATTTAAAGTGATTCACCTACAAGCAAATTAAGGACCAACATAAATCTTTTCACCTTAAACCAATAAAGCATACAAGGATATTCTATCAATCACCAGCATGACATTATCACCTTCTAAATGTCTCTTTATCTCACCTGCCTCCCCCCTTTTGTGATCAGTTTATATTACAAAAGCACACTTGATTGGTTTACTCCACAACTTCGCTGCAAGCAGCATGCAATATTGCCCCCTATCCACGTCTCTCCCCATTTGCTGACATCTCTCCCTCTCTCACACATACATAAGCGTAGTTTTAAAAGGTGTATTGGTATAGTTGTACTGTACTTCCTACATCCAGGATTTTTAGCTATTACTTTTTTCCAAGCTTTCTATGTGAACTTTTGTAGTTAATAACAACGCATGGTCCCTAATCAGGTAGTTATTCTCAATGCGTACTTTGACTCAGGCATATAAATAATCCATTTACTAGTTCAACCAAAAACGCTTCTAGCAGAAAGAACAGAAATAAAAAAAGAAAAAAAGAAAAAGGAGCCTAGATAAGTATCCCATGGTTATAGATGACTAGCAAGCAAGAATAGCAGTCACCTTGACCAAAGTCCCAGCATATTCAAGAACCTGTGCCGCAAGCCTTCCGGAGGCTCTCATGCATTCTATCCCCTCCTCATCATGCACTTCAGGTCCACTCGCAATTCCAGGCGGTTTTTTAGATTTTACATAAGGAGGCCTTGGTATATGATCTGGAACAGGGCGACGAGGTGAAACTTTTCCAGGCCTTAGACGTTTTCGTTTGGCATTTAGACCTTCATTTGCATTTCTACTGATTCAAGAAAAAGTCAAGACCTGTGAATTTACATGCATGTGTCTGCATTTGTATGTTGTGGTGCACATTGTGCAACAAAATCATGCAGGATACATGTTCATCAATTTCAGCCCACAAACCTCAATCACAATTTTTTTGTTGGTCAATCACTCATCATATGAATACCCTAAAGCAGTGCCATGAACAGGTCAACAAATATATCAAACAAGCTACGAACTGACACAAAAGGACAGCCAATTGCTCCATACATGTTTATCTGTAGACAGTTAATAGTTGAACAGTGCCTAAAAAAATTATCCAGTGTTTAGTGAGTGTGTATGCTTATGTGTGAATTAAAACGTTAGGTACAGAATAACCAGTCCATACCTTCCATTGAACAAGAGGTCGGTCAGTCCAGAAAATCCTCTCGATAACTGCATGGAGACATGCTTGCTTCCTGTATGAGAATTAAAACGAAGAAAAATATAACCATCACTGTATTTACCCTCAACCACCATATGAAAAAGAGGGGTATTAATAGTTTATTTTGTAGACTTATATCGACTATGAGCAGAAGACATGAGCATTCCTAGGCAAATAGTTAAACAAAGGAACACCAACAGAAAATTGTCAAGGAATCTAGACTTTGTTTAGATTCTGAGAAATTACGGACATATCACTCAAGTTGAATCTTCAAAGCCTGCTACATGATTAAGTTTCCACAATGGTTTGCCTATTAGTGAAATCTTTTGGACCCAAAGCATCTCTAAGCCTATTCATAAGATATTTCATCTGTTCAGTTCCCACATTCAAACCAACTGTTTCCTGATGGCTTCAAAGGTCCTTGGCATTCCATTTGCTTTCTCACCCGTAGAGCATCATCCCATCTTCCAGCTCTTTTATATATATTTGACAGGGTGACATAGTGCCCAGCGTTTTCAGGTTCCAACCGAACTAACTGTTCAGCAGCAAGCTTTGCAACATTAACATTTTGATGGGCTAGGCAGGCCGCTAAAAGAGCTCCCCAATACACTTATCAGGCTCCAAAGGCATCCTATGAATAAAACTAACTGCATCTTCAAACTGACCATCACGCGCTAGCATGTCAACAATGCAAGCATAATGTTCCATTGTGGGGTTGATACCGTACTGGATCATACTATAGAAGACACGAAGGCCCTCATCCACAAGACCTGAGTGGCCACATGCTGACAAAACAGAAGTAAGAGTAACTGAATCAGGAGAAACGCCTGAACAATTCATCTCTTGCAGAAGCTCAAGTGCAGCTTGGCCAAGCCCATTCATTGCAAAGCCTCCCATCATTGAGTTCCATGACACTAAATCCCTATTTATCATGTTAGAAAATACAGAGTATGCAGCTCCAATGTATCCGCATTTGGAGTACATATGGATAAGAGCATTCCATACTGGAGCAACCAAATCAAAACTACACTTCCAAATGAAAGCATGAATTTGCTTTCCAACTTTTAAGTTGCATATTGGCAAGACAGTGGATAATGTTGTTTGGTCAACCTTGATATCTGCTGTTCGCATTTTCCTTAAGTATTCAAGAGCTAAATTCTCCAACCCAAGGTCAATAAAACCAAGAATCATTGCATTCCAAGTAACAACCTGAGCCGGGTCCATAAGTCTAAATACATTTTCAGCATCTTGAATTCTACGGCATTTAGCATACATTGTCAACAATGCAGGGCCAGCTGAGTTGTAAAATACAATGCCAGATTCCCTTTTTAACCCGTAACCATGGATTTCTTTTCCAGTTGACAAAGACTGAAGATGCCGAGAGGAGACAATAGCAATAGAAAGAGAATCCAAATCAGGGTAGACCATGCTGGTATCCATCATATCCCTGAAAATCCCCAAGGATGCTTCATGATTCCCAATTCTTGAATATCCTGATATCAAAGTGGTCCATGATATGATATTAGGCTCCTTAATATGTTCAAAGATTCCCTTAGCCTCATCACAGAGCCCCATTCGGCAATAAGCATCCATTACCGTATTCAAGGTGACAATATCGGGCTCACAACCATCCAAATCCATACAACCAAATAGTTCGATAGCAAATCCAAGAAACCCGTTACACACATAGCCTGAGATCATCAAGTTCCATGACAACAAATCTCTTCCCACCATTTCAGTAAAAACTTGCTTAGCACAGCTAATATCCCCACATTTTGAATACATCTCAATTAATGAATTACAAACCTGCATGTTAATCTCAAAACCAGATACGATCACATCTTTGTGAACCTGAATTCCCACTTTTAAGCAAGAGAAATGTGCGCAGGCCCTCAAGACCTTAGGGAAAACATACCCATCAGGCAAAACTCCACTCCATATCATTTCACCATATGCTTCCACACATTCTTCATACATACCATGCCTTGAATAGAATCCGAGAATAGCGGTCCAAGCAAACACATTAGGCTCCAACAATTTGTCAAATAACTTTCCAGCAGATGCCAAATCATCACAGTCTGCATACATTTGGACTAATTTAGTGACTAGGAATGGATTTTGACCCAACTGACATTGGATTATCTTTTGATGGGCTTCTTTTCCTTGATGCAGAGACTTTGACTTGCTGCAAAGTTGTAGGTAATAATGGAGTTTAGAAGAAGAGGGGGTTTTGCTATTGGTACTGGACACGTCTGAGATTGCACGCTGAGAGCTCCATATTCTCATATCATTTGGTGTTTCAGTACAGTAAAGATGAGTGCCAACCAGGACCCGGAAGAAAATAGAACTCGGCGGAAATCTCAACTTGACAATGAAGGATGTGACTTTACAACATTAAACGTCAATGCCATGTCTTTCGTCTGCTTGAACAACAGAATAATCAAGCCAGAAAACTACTACATAACCGCATTGACGACGTGCACTTGCTTCCTGTTTGTGAATCGAAAGAACAAATAGCAATGACCATCACTTCATTCCCACGCTTTAAGACGCAAAACCCACCAAAAAATGTCCCTCTAAATTCTAGTGTGAATTTCCCTCAGAAGCTACAAGAGAAACAGAACAATAACTTCACAGGGGGCACAAAAGTTTGCATCTTCAACAAAAGGGCTCAACAAGCATTGAGATTTCATCCATTTAACCACCAAAGAGCCTTCCTTTACAGTTCAACTCATACAATCAAAGACTATGTGACAGTTCATATAAACTATAAAAAGGATTACAAACATTCAGGACAAACACATATGCATCATTTCACTACTAAGAAACAACCAAACTAAACATAAACATAAGATTACACATAATACTGAAGCAGAAGCAGACGACTCTTAGATATAACTATGACAAGTAGAAGAACAAAAGAAACAGGAAGAGAGAGAGAGAGAGAGAGAGAGAGAGAGAGAGAGAGAGAATGAAAGGGGACCTGGGTTGAAGCGGAAGAGGTGGTGAAGAGGCTGCGGGGAGTGAAGCAAGTGGGTACCCGCAAAGGAGGAGAGGATTGCGGGTTGCGCAACACGCATTGCACTTGCGCTTACCATTCTGTCAATCTTTGAAAAAGTGTTGTTGAGTTCGGCTTCCGTCTCTGTGTCATAGTTTTATCCGCTAAGTTTCAGCGTCTCATTCTCCTTCTCACTTTTGCTTTCCAAGTGTTCCAAACACATGCCCTTGTTGACATTGGGCTTTACCTATATAGGACCAGCAACCCCAACATCATTTCATGGTCTCTCTTGTTATGTTTAAATACCCTCTAATTTGGGTAAAAGTTCAGTTCGTTGAGATGTCCGAGTTGGTCTAAGGCAAGGTTTTGGTCCGAAAGGACGTGGGTTCAAATCCCCGACATATACTTAACTATTTAGATTTCAATTCTTTTAAATTTCATTTGTCTTGTCTTTGGCAAATGGCACAATTTCAATGGTAGTTCAACTAAGTGCAAAGTAATCCATCATGTACATTTATAGTTTTGATGATATTTATGTGACGTCAAACATTTTCAAGCTCCTTAATTATGCAATCATGACTTATGAAGAAGTTATGTCAAGCCAAACTTGGGATCTTGAACTTGTGTTAAGTTTCCTACATACAGTTTCAGTGCTGTATACTTTGTCGTTTACAACCCACGTACACGAAGCAAACTTGACATAACTTGGCGCCAACAACATGTCTTTTCGTACTAGCTAGTAGCTAGCCTCCCAGACAAACCCAAGAACATGAAAAGTACACATGCTTCCATATCTGCACTAAGCTTCTTCTTCAATCTTCTTTTGGCTGTGATCGACCTGTTGCTGCTTCTTATCTTCTGCTCCTATTGCGACTCCGATCTGCTTCAATACCACTGCCCTAGCTAGTTTTGTCGTCAGCGATTCGATGTGTACTTAAGTTAAACTATTTAGAAGAAGTAGAATCAAAACTAATGACAAGTTTACAATGGTTTGATCAAAACATGACAGTGATGGTGACATCGTTGGAATGGGAGGTCAATTTGCTAGAGTAATGTGGTCGTATATGCCCCTGCCGTAACGACTTGTCAATTTCCAACTTTCCTTAGTCTTCATCCAAGTTACAAAACGACAAGTCTTCGGAATCCAATGCCCTCAGAGGAGGAGGATGCTTTGCGTCAGTTGGTCCATCAAATAGTGGGCTTAGCCCACGTGTTGGGGCCGAAAGTGTACTCGGCCCAGAGACCACACCACGTGTTGGAATGTCAAATGGATATATTTACGTTTTAGTCCCCACGTTTTGGGTTCTGTCTTCTGTGAGTTATATACATTTTCATCAATGATTACTTGTCGAAATGACCGAGTCTGATCTGGAAAAATCTATACTGTATAATACATTTGATTTTATTGGACATAACTAGTTTATCGTGAGCCAAACTTATAACCGAACTCCCACTTTACAAAAAAAAAACTCAAAATGTCACAAAATGATACTTAACGCATAATGGATCGTTTTATTTCTACCCTCTGTTTTGTAGTTAATTAGTTATGTGCTAGCTTGGGTTTGAAGGTGTATTTTATGTGCCATGCATAAAATCATCATGACCCCATATACTCTCAATCAATAATGTTCTAAAAATTCCGTCTAGAGCTGATTAATTAATCCCCGTTTAGGCATTAGGCGATGCTTCACCGTCAAGCCCGGACTTGATACGAGTCTGACGAGCCGGTTGACTCAGGGCCCAGAGTTCAAGAGGCCCACAAAAAGAAAATTACAGCTTTTTACATGATAAACAACAGCTAAATAATGTAAAAAAAAAAAGTATAATTACTGTTCCCATAAAAAAGAAAGTACAATTACTGATAGAGTTTCATTTTCTTACAGCAATTAAAGAATTAAAGAGATACTGCATGGGCCCAAACAACTTGGTTTAACTATACAATATATATAAAATAATATATTTTGAGTCAAAGAAACAAGGAAATAATATTAAAAGTCTATACTATTTAATTACTATTCAAAATTTGTACCTAAAGTAAAAGGTAAACTTTGGAAGAAAATAAAACGTAAGGTTATAATGTAATTTAAAGTATTAAAATATTAATTATAATCCAAATATTTTTTGATATTGTTTTAAACATAGTTGAATCTTGAGTTTATATTTAGTTTCTTAAATTCTTTAAATAAATAAAAAAATAAACTAGATGCAAATTACGATTTAAGGGCTCAACTTTAAGAGTTCGACTCGGGTCTCAAAATCTCAAGTCCGGGTCTGTTCACCGTTTTCATCTAGAGAGCTAGAAAGGCGATTAATCCCCCTATTAACCCGCTTAGGCGCTAGTCACCGATTATCCGCCGACTAGCACCTAGTGTTTATTAGAACATTGTTCTCAATAACTATGGATATAATCAGACTCCTCAGGAAAGATTGACAAAACCAATAGTAGTCCCTACTTGACAAAATACGCATCGATGACTTGGGAATCAAATAATTGAGACCACAACGATGAACACTATAATGGAACCAAGAGAATATATAGCGTGATTCAAATGAAGCATATATATATATATATATATACACACACACACATTGATCGAGTTGGCCTTCTCGATCTCTGCAGATGTGCAGCAAAACTTGATCAGTCATAGAATTCTTCTGCTTAGTCATATACGTACTGTCGATCACAACGGAGTTAATTAATTTAATTTTTAGGGTCTAGACGTCTGCGAAATTCAAAGTCTTGTGCTCTTTTTAGGGTTTCCTAATTTTAAGTTGGACTGAATTTTGTGTAAATGTCCTTGAGAATAGCTCAGAAGAAAACTACTACTTCAAATTATTAGATTAACAGTGTAGGTATGAATCTTTCAAATTGCCACAACTATAGGCGACAAATATGCCAGTGATCGATGAACCACTAGAACGCTATTACAACAACCAAATCTACCCAGGGTTTTAGATTTAATTGGCTCTGATTTCTGGGCCTTACTCAATATTTTGTACTTGCATGATAGCAGCTGGTCTTTTGCTTACGTGCTGAACTTGTGATCTCAAATGAACGTACGTGTTCTTGTTCAAGTACTGATGAACGTGTTCTCTTATTCACGAGAAAAATCCCTGTGCTTGTATGTACGTTATACATAATACATAATATCCCTAGCTTCAAGTAAGAAACTTATATGTACGTTATATATCCATGATCCATGCCACTTTCCACAGTCATTCAGTCATATAGCTAGTTTCATACTATTTCATGCATGACGAGCACGTAAGGCATAATATAGAGAGCATTATTTTCTTCTAAGTTAAGGCATAATATAGACAGCATAATTTGCTTCTAAAAAGATCGACAACAACACAATTAGTCTATTATTAATGACAGAGTTGTTAGAACATTTTCAGTACACGACATTATCTACTCATACATATGTGAATTATTAAGATTATAAGATATAATTTAGATACATGTTTGTTCTCACAAATGAATTATTATGAATAACTAAAATTACATACAAATTTTTTATTCTTTTCGGTGTCGTTATAAGATTGTATATCTATATTTCGCAGTCAACTGCATGTGAACGACGGATATATCTACCCGCACCTACGTAAGATTCAGTGATCTGTGTAGACTGTGGCGAAATCTTTATGCACGTTGTCCTTCGATCTTGCAACTAATTAATAATATTCCTGCATTCAAACAATTTTCCCACCATGATGGCCTTGAAGTCTAAAACTCCATGATCGCTTGGAAAAGAAGAAAAAGACGTGAGAGTCGCAAAAGTTATCTGTTCATGACTTTAAAAAGAAGACTGGGGGTCCATAAAAATGGTCCTAGCTTAGCCTTCATGCCTTTGGAACGGAAAAGAAATGGCTTTTGGAACTGAAAGGACCATTTGAGCATTACCAGAGAAAACATGGTTCAGACAGGAATGGATTTCCTTCAGGAAAAAAAAAAGCTCCTGTGGCATCATTTCAAGTTCTGCATAAGCTTCCATTTCAATCCTGCATGCATGTCGATCGATCGATCTAATTAATCATGTAGTTCTTTACCATACCACCTTGAGATTCCTCATAATTTGCTTTTCCACTTTCCTTTCTGATAATATTTTTTTTCCCCTTTTCCTCGATCGACCGCTTTCTTCCTTCTTTCTTTAACTCGATCACTCACAGTTTCTTTTGCGTTTAGCATAATTTGTAATGAGCTCTCTTTCTTCTATTTACTCATCACAAAAATTTAAAGTTCTTATAGTACTCCTTTTCGCTTTTGCTCTATACAGATTGTACAAAGCTTTAAAGTCTTGAATGTTATCACACTTTCCCCAGTTCAATGCATGATCTAGCTCCTTCTACTTTTATTTTATTTTATATTTTATATATATATATATATATTCCAAAATGTCAGAAATTATATGTTGGTATCGAAAACTGTCATCAACTATGAGGCCAAGATTTTTTTTTAAAATGCATAGAGCAAAGAAAGTCAAAATGATGAGCATCGATCAGACGATTACTCACTGTCAACAACTAGAGCATGCAGGATGAGAAAGCCAACAGTGACCTATAACACTTTGATTGGTTCCAATTTCATCAGTTGAGAACTAGAACATGTAAACTCGCACGCTAGTATGGGGCCTTAATTAGATCGACTAAACAATGAAACAAAGTGCAAAATGTAGTTTGATGTCAGTGTTCTGCATTCATATGTTGTCATGTCAATAATGAACCAACTTCATGCATGGAACCGTGATAGTGAATATATACCATCAATATGTTGATGCATTAATATACTAGAAGAAATATGTTGTTATCGTGTTCCAGTTCCTTAGATACCATGGCATATCCCGTGTTTAATTTTTTGTTTTTTTGGTGATGTGAGGATTTTTATTCAATCAAAAACAAAATTACAACTACAAGACCCGAAACGGATCGAAAGAAACAAAACTAACATAAAAACACAATCAAACCCATATAGCCCTACGAACGTCAATTACCATGATTCTAGATCTGATATAGGACGAGAATCTAGCCAATTTCAACAAAAAATTCCAAAAACGAAAAAGCATTGTCACATTAAAAAGAATGATTTGAATACATATAAGGCTCTCATATGGCTCTCGACGCTTGCCAAAGCCTCTTTCTATCATGATTACGCTTCCGTATCAATATCTATCAGGAAAAGGTAGACGTAGTGATGACAACGCTAACCAGATATCGGTTGTTTGTTTTCTTATGCTTTAAGCTACAATTTCCTTATATACCTAAGTATTATATTACCAAATTGTTGCTTCAAAACTTAAACCTGAACTTAAAATTATGAATGAAAAGCATAACTTAATCGATCACGAGTCGGCGTCTAAACTCTAAACATTACTAAGATATGACTTTTGTTACTTATATTAATTAGTATCTCTAGATAACTCGTTCTTATTTGCAAGCATCATGATGTTTAAACTAATCTTATGAAAGATAACCATTAGCGATGGAACTAGTCATCGTTTTAACTTTCACTTACCTCTTACTCTAAATCTGTAATTGTCATATCAAGCATTAGCCAAAAACACCTTTTAACTAGGCTACAAAAGAAAGGTTCTCTCAACTAAGCCTTTGCACTATTGCATCGCAGAGGCTGGGACCATAGTAAAGCCCCTTAACTTGAGTTCTAATCATCTAATTAGGTATGAAAGAATTGTAAAGTGTGGTTTAGTAATTAGTGGGGAATCATGTTAGAGGCCATTCAATCTCCTTTTAGTACTTAATGTTTAATCTTAGCTTTAGGAGAGGGGATTAGAGCCACTCTAATTATATGATTTGCCTCCCCAATTTTTGTGCTAAAACCCACACAACCTAAAGATCCATGTGACCTTGTCTAATGTCCTTCCCCTCCTCTTTTATCTTGCTTCATGGGAATCTTTAGCTTTATAGGATTTTCCTTGCTTGATTTACATGGTGACTGGCGTTAGGTGGCTAGTCTTCAATTTGCACCATTCATCGATCATTCACTTAAAGCAATTCTGGTACTAGCTAAGGTTGTTTTGCTCTATTTCTTACCACATCATGTCATCACTGTCTTTCCATATTCTCCCTGGTTGGTCGGTACATTCTCTCTCTCTCTCTCTCTCTCTCTCCTCTCTCTCTCTCTCTCTCTCTCTCTCTCGTATATATAATATATTTATTGGATGGCAGTGAAAATTCCCTCTCTATTTCCATAGTTGTACCGTACATCGTCTCTGAGATTCTTAATTTTCAGCAGGGGTAGTTTGCTTTATTTGTGTATAGTTTTTTGGATGAAAAGGTAAGTTTTCTTGTCGCCAATTTATAATCTAACAGTGTTCATGCTTGGAACATAACAAAGTGCAAGTGTAACATCGAACGTCTTTTCAACTTCCTTACATTGTACCAAAGAAGTCGGTCCGATCCTCCAATATGCTTTATCAATGAGTGCCCGAACCAAGGTATAGACTTCACTCGTACGTTATTCTATGAAAAATGTGATGAAATGGAAATGGAAATAGAAACTTTTGAAATGTTTACAGAAGTTATTATTAAAAAATAACCACTAGATATAGTAAGGCAGTAAAATGACTAGTTAGGAGAAAATTCTAGTATATCATATAGTATAACATGTCTTACAAAATATATGACTATCATTCATACAATTAAACATGTTTGCAATAGACATGTCATACCATATGTTATGATAGACAAACCCCTAATTGGGTACCATACAACGCGGTCTAAAATTTGAAACCCTATAAAGCCTTAGTAGCCAGCCGGTGATGAGGCCTCGTCCCTGTTTGCATATGCATAATTGCTTACAGTACTTACAAGTAGGTATAGAACTCTTCCATATACAGAACCAAATTAACCGTGACGCAAGAGGAGAAGCTACATACACACGCACAACTCGAATATAAACTACAAAATGCAAGTAGCTAGTAGTGGCATTATTGACGGAATGCAGGTTAATTCTGGGAAGGTACGTAGGCGCTTGGAGAAAGAGGTAGCTGTGGTCGATTTTACTGTAGAAACCCCTTCTATGGCTGTGGTCGATTTCATTGGCCTACCATATATCTAGCAATTTGGTACGATAAACATAGTGGGTATGTCGTCGTACATTTCATTTACATAACAATTCTACATTAATATATGTACACTTACCTAACTGTTTTGCCATTATGTCCCTAAATTAAATGATCATGTCTGCCATATATCTCATCTCAAATCCACTTCTGTCTCTCAGTTTTTACCCATATCTATATATGTACTTAGATGACCTAATGTTTTAGGGTTTTAGCGAAAACATTGTTAAACTTTAAACGTAAAACCTGAAACTTAAACTTATTATATATATATATATATATATATATATATATTATATATATATATACAGTCTCTATCCAGAACGAAGCTTCGTTCTGGAATTAACGTGCGAAGATCCTTATTTGACTCACTTTTCGGTCATATGTTTCGATCATACCCGGTCAGTGTCTAGATACATGTCGTATGATCATCCTTACAAAGTTTCATCCACTTTGGTGACCGTTTAAGCCTCCATAATCATGATTTACTACAACGGTTCTACTTGGACAGATTTTGTTCTATTGATTTATTTTATCTGATTCGGTGTGCAAACGATCACCAAACTGGATGGAACTTTGTAAGGATGATCATACGATATGTATCTAGACACTGACTGTGTATGATCGAAAAATATGACCGAAAAGTGAGTCAAATAAGGACCTTCGCACGTTAATTCCAGAGCGAAGCTTCGCTCTGGACAAAGACTGTATATATATATATTTAAAACAAGAGTTGAAGATGCTCTCAGATTGCAAAAACGTAAGTGAGCGAAGTTAATTGCCTGTAGGATTGTATACAACTGATTCTTTAAAATGACTTACAAAAGGAAAATGCTAAAACGCGAAGGAGTTCGATTTCTTAATTATTCCGGAACATTTTACAAATGTGGCGTAGCTAGCTAGCTGGTCATTAACATACAATAACTACAAATTTCGTGGATTACAGACAAAGTATCAGTGACCACATATATACAATTTCATCACTAAACGTTATCAAACGAGCCAAGAAAAAATCCAGGATTCAACTCTTTCTAATGCATTCCCCAACTGACTGAGAGAGAAAGGTTCTCTCTCTCTCCAACCTCCGCGCCCCTTGAGAGTCGGTGGCATTCCCCATCTTTCATGGGTGCTTCCCTGAGCTCTGTCTCAGATTTGAGGCTCTTGCCTCTGGTTTCTTTTCTTTCTTTCTCCTTCGATCTCCTTCCCTCCTCCTTCCATCTTGCCCCAATTTTCCTCCAAAAGCTTAGCCCCAAAATTTCCATAACCCATTCCTCACCACCCATCATCTTCCTCTACCCAAATTTGATCTTTTCCCTCTCAAATCGGTATCATGGCTTGAGCTTTGCAGTGACTTCTCTCCAAACGCGATTTCTCACGTCTCAATCGGAAGATAGGTAGAGCTTCTGCTCGGGTGCATGCACCACCTCCTTCTTTGCTCTTTTTTCGGAGTCTTTTGGCTCCATTTGTTTTGGGTTTCTCTTACTCAGATTTGTTCTATGAGTTGTGGCTGCAAATCAACTGTTACGGTGCAAATTTCTTTTGTGAGGTGATAAATCTGTGGCTAGATCCTCTGTTTTCTTTTGTTTGTTCTTTTTCAAGGTTATTTTGATCGGGTTTTGGCGTTGGGGCCTCATCCCAAGCTGCAATTGTGGATCTCCTTCGGCTTCAACGGTCATGTCGGATGTCGTCGGTGGCGGTGATGGACTTGTGGCGGCGGCTGAATAGGATGAAAAGTGTATGATTAGGGTTGTTAATACATCATATGTGAGAGATAGAATATCGGTCATACTCGCCTAAGAAGACACATATTGCCACATAAAATGGGCTTAGGCCTTAACTAAGCCTAAGAAACCTACATCATTCCTTGAGGGCATAATAACAATACACTCTCCAATAAGGGCAAAATGGTACTTTTAGGATGCATCCACCATATCTCTATAAATACATGTTTCCACCCCTCATTTGGGTAAGTCTTCATCTCCACCCTATTCATATCATATTTCTACTCTCATGTGGCTGACTTAGGCATCAGAGGGTCGAAGGCCGGTAAACCCAGTCTTCCCTCTCACGCCATTTGCTCATGATTGACAGGTTATGGGTCTTGAAGATGGAGTTCTTCCCGTATTCTGTGTGATTCATCTCCTCTGAAATCACTCCGAAACAAGGGTTTTCTTTTGTTTTATAGTTTTAGTTTGGCTTCTTACTGTTTATTTGAGCTCAATCTCATTAGGTTTTGTATCTTTTATTTTTAAAAGCCTATTAAAAATATGGATTGAAATTGGGTTGTGTACTTCTTTAGGAAGTTCCTCACAAGTACACAGATCAGTCACAATCTTCTTGTTACTAGGCTTTTTGATGTAAAACTTCCTACTTAATGAAATCTTTGTTCATCGACCCAACAAAAAAAAAACTTTGTCAAACTTTGTCACTGAGAAACTATATACGGCAAAGAAATGCAGCTAGCGAGATAACGGTTTAAACCGACGCCCTATTGTGCTAGGGTAATTTACAGAAGTGGAGCTATGTCACAGGACGTGCTATCCCATTTTAGGATAGGGGACCCGGGACCTTGCTACAATATTCGCCCTATTCTAGCTAAGTTAGCTAGCTACTATATTACACTGGGGTTGCGTAATTTATTATGGATTTATGGTAAGGTAGAACTCGTGAAGCTTCATGGCCAAGAACTTGAGTCGCAACTAATCATGCAATCTCTTGTTTTATTGAGCTAATAATCAATTACCAGCTAGCTCTAACTTAAACAAGCTTATTATGGAATCAAGTTGTTAAGTAGTGTGACCACACTGCATCTTTACTTACTTATAAGACAAAATTTATTTGTACTTGCTTAATTATCGCACTCACGTACGAGTCATAGTCTTACATTGCTTCTTCACTAGTTACTTAACTATTGCTAAAACTTTCGTTTTTGTTCGTGTAGTTTTAGCTTGGACGTTTATCATGTTTTATTGTGATTTGGTTGTCAATTGTATGTCGTATACAGACCTTATAGCTTATTCAATCGGTACGAATAAAACCAATAATCATTCTCAATATCATTATCCTTCCTCTGCCATTTGATAGTCATTTTACAATGTTGTATCAAGCATCAAATTGGATTGAAATTTTGAGTTAATCCGGTGCACCTAAACCGTAAAGTCTATAAAAGTAAAACCTACCTAGCTCCACACCATTGCAAAGCTAATGTGTTTCCTTGACCTAGAACATGACAGAATTATTGAACTGATTGATGGTAAGGGAAAACAAAAGTGAAAGAACCACGGTTGTTGAAAGCAAGGGCAAAAACGTCATCAAGTTATGTACCCGTTTACAACCAAACGACCGGCTTAGTTTGATATTGTGGTTTAAAAACTCAGTTTTAAATAAGGAACCCCCAATCTACTTTCTAAAATCATAGTTATTTAAACTAAAAAATTTTAGATAAACACGTTTTAAGATTTTACCAAACAAAAATTTATCTAAAATAACTACTATAAATAATTTTAATCTTCAAAACTCAATACTAAATTGACGGCCGTTTCATCAGCTCCGGTGAAGCTCCGGTAAATCCCGTTTTAACTTGCCCAACCGTACGTCCTTTAAAAACCTGAAACCCACCCTACGTAATCATTTCGCTCCCCGTTATCTTCGACGTGCCACACTCCCACGTGGCGGCCATTAATTAGAGGAATGTTCGGTGCTGCCCAGATCTACGTAACGGCGCCGTCAAACCCCCGTTTCCAGATTCCCCGTCACTATTAACGGACTGTGGACCACACAGCTAACCCCAGTTGCCCTGCCCCCCGCACTTATATACCCAACCAATCCTAGCCATCCAACTAACATCCCCATCATCGTCACCATCATTTCCATCGTCACCACAGCTCAAACTCGCACACAACACAATCCTCTCGCCCCCTCTCTAACAACAAACGACGACAGAAAAAGAGAGCGAAAACATCAACGCCATTTGTACAGAGATGGCGACCGAGTGAGAATCATCATCGGAAAAGTCTTGATTTACAGTAATAATGGAGGCCAAGACGGCGGAAGCTAGCTCAGTGAAGAAGAGGAAGCAGCTACAGGTCGATGGTATTGCACAGTTGGTCAAGACCAAACTTGTTCAGCTCAACAAGAAGCCGAGACGTCATGTTGTAACTGTAACCAAAATAGGAGAGGGAAGACAGTGTAATGATGCTACTGTACGTCAAACGCAGGAGGATGATATTCATGATGACGCGGTTTGCGCCAGCCCTAGGAGCTCAGGCTCCGATCACGTCGACGACGGGACCTCTTGTTGCTCAAGTAACGGCTCGAGTGAGCTAGTGGAAGATGGAGAAAACAACCTCAAATTCGTAGATCTGAAGGTAGTGATTGAAATAACGTTTGAATAAAATTAAATTCGTGCTATAAATTGAGTACTTCTCTCTCTCTCTCTCCTCTCTCTCTCTCTCTCTCTCTCATCTTCTTGAATGTTTTGGTTTTGTGGTCTGGAGGTTTTTATTGCGGTTTTGAGTTGCTCCAACCTCAGCAGTTTCACGTTTTGTTATACTGACTGAATTTAATTTTCACAGGATGACGGTGATGATGATGAGGGTGACGAAGTTGAATCGCAGACGTATAATCCACTCAGAGAAAGGTTTGAATTTTAATTAATTATATATATAACTCATCAAACATTTATGACTTATAATTCAGGTTTTCCTGTATACAATTCAAATTTTCAAAATTTCAATTTCAAAAACGGTTTCCCACGCCTTGAAATGTATATAAATTCGTCGTCTCCGGTGCTCAGCAATTCTCACTTATATTCTTAAGCAGGAGACAGATGGCGCCTTCAAACACCCTTCAACCTCAACCAACGCCGGCGGAGCCTCGGCGAGGATCGGCGTCAGAGAAAATGCCTTCGGAATTGGAGCTGGAAGAGTTCTTCACGGCCGCCGAGAAAGACATCCAAAGTAAATTTTCAAAGAAGTAAGTTTTAACTTTCAACCACAGTTTCTTTATTTCTTTCTTTCTGTGCTCCTTTAAACTTTAAAGTACGAACTTTGCCAAATAGTCTGAGGCTCAGCATGAAATTCTGAACCGAATAATTGCTGCAGATATAACTACGATGTTACGAAGGACGAGCCGTTGGAAGGACGTTACGAATGGACTCGATTAAAGCCATAGACGAGTAGTCGCCATGAAGAAGAAGATAGCGATCCTAGATCATGCATATTGTAGCTTTCTTTTTTTTACCTTTTTAAGAAATTATGTACAGCGCTACCTAAAGCTCTTAAGTTTATGGAAGAAGGTCGAAGAAGCTGACGGAGCTTTGCTCAGTGTACGTACGACTAGTAACGACACCATTTCCCTGCTGCAGAATCCAGATTTGGAAGAAGAAGAAGAAGAGAACAAAGAGCAAGCTTAGGTTGAACAGTAAAGCTTCTAGAAAAACTTATTGCCTGTCTCTGCCTTAAATTTATTGGTGTCTCTTCCTCTATCTGTTACTGTTCTTCTTCCTCTTGGGTACTTCTCTGTGTGTACCAACAAACACACACACTGCAGCCAATAATTTCGGTGTCGATTATTTAATAAAACAGAAGGAAAAAAAAAAATGATGATTCATGTAAATTCTTTTGTCTTGCACTGATATTATTTTATTTTCCGAATGATTGGTTTATTATAATTGACGGCGTGTGGGAGTTGAGGGCCGGAAAGTTATGATCTTATCTCCTCCTCCATGTGCAATTTGGCCCCATCGGCTTTTCCAAATCCCGAGTTTAAAATCAAAAGTGGATAACTTAGTGCAGGGAATATTACTGTTTCTGGAGTATATGCTCGATTGATTTGGTAAAAAGAGATGGCAGGGTTTCTGGTAACGGTTAAAACTGTTAGAGAAGCGCAGAGAATCAGAGAGAGAGAGAGAGAGAGAGGTCTGAGTATGAGTATGGTGAAGGTGACGGTGGATGGAATGAGGAAGAGGGTGCTTTAATGGCACGGATTCTGCCGGAAAGGGGCCGGCTTTCTGTTTTGGTGCAATCATTTATGAGTCTTGGAAATTTGTTGCCTCTGAAATATAAGTATTCGTATAAACGGCCGGATTGTTCATTCCGATATTTTTATAAGTATACGGTGATCAAGATTATTATTATTATTTTTTTGGATTAAATTTAGTTTGCCCCTTCGTACTTTAGGTCAATAATCAGTTTTGTCCCATTTTTTTTTTTAATAACGTTGGTCCTTAAAGTTCTATTTCACATCAGTTTAGTCTAATTTTTGAATTGTCCTTCTTACCATGACGTCATGCGCTGAGTTGTCTGCGTAAAATGACCAAATTAGCCATCCTTACAGTTTATACCTCTCTCTCTTTCTCTCTCTCTCTCTCTCTCTCACAGATTCGTCACGGGCAGTCTCATCCGCGCCTCCACCATCTATGGCGACCTCATCCTCGCCTTAACAAATCCCGATCTGATTGTTCTCCGACGTCCTCTGCACTTGGAAACGTCGATGCGAGCCGAGCTCGCCGAGCTCCATCATGCACCATTACGAGCTCGAGCATGAGGCAGAGAGAGCCGACGCGGAGGGTGAGGAGGTCGAGGCAGTGGTCAATGGAGTCGTAGGAGCGAGGGCTGTAGAAAGGGAGGTACTCCTCGGCGACGAGGCTGACGAAGATGGAGTTGGGGAGAGGAGGCTTGGTGTTGGTGGATTTGGAGCGGAGGAGCTCGGTGAGCCACTACGAGCTCAAGCATGAGGCAGTGAGAGCCGACGCGGAGGGTGAGGAGGTCGAGGCAATGGTCAGTGGAGTCGTAGGGGCGAGGGCCGTAGAAGGGGATGTGCTCCTCGGCGACGAGGCCGACGAAGATGGAGTTGGGGAGAGGAGGCTTGGTGTTGGTGGATTTGGAACGGAGGAGCTCGGTGAGGACGGTCAAGATGCGCCGACGATGGATCTGTAAGAGAGAGAGAGAGAGGTATAAACTGTAAAGAGGGCTAATTTGGTCATTTTACGCAAACTCTCGCGGACAACTCAGCGCATGACGTCATAGTAAAAAGGACAATTCAAAAATTGGACTAAACTGATGTGAAATAGAACTTCAAGGACCAACGTTATTAAAAAAAAGATATGAGACCAAACTGATTATTAACCTAAAGTACGAGGGGGCAAACTAAATTTAATCCTATTTTTTTTAAAGGATAAGATAATGATTTTATGATAATTGTTTGCACCACATTTCTCAGATGAATTTTCGATCTTCTCATATCTTCAGGGAAGGTAATCAAGTGGCAGATGCTCTTGCCAATATTGGTTTGTCAATGTCTGTATTATCTTGGTGAGATGAACCTCCCCACTTAATTCTGGGCATGTACCAACGAGATAAGTTCGGTCTCCCTAACTTTCGTTTTCATTGATTTTCTTTATAGTGTAGTTTGATGTCTCTTGTTGGTGTTTTTAGGTACTAGCTTTAATGTCATCCAACTATTGATTGTAATCTTTTTTTTTTATTAATAAATTTGAGGTGGGAGAACTCTCTGCTCTACCTAGCTCCTGTTAAACTAAAAATAAATAAAAAATTATGATATATAACCTATGTTGCACGGAAACAGAAACGAGTTTCGGTTTCCGATACGATCCGATACGCAGAAACGTTAAATTAAAATATAGTCTGATACGAAACGTGTAGGAAATGACAAAATTTTTAAAATAAATATTATCTATATTACACATAAATATAATTGGAAAAAAATAATGATAATTAAATGAAAAAATATTTAAAAATATTGTTACTAAGTTAGTGGGACTCTTTCACATGATGGTCTCCTAGAGGAGGAATTATTATGTGGTCCGGGCACATAGCTGAGTTAGTGTTCCCACCCAACAAGCTTAGGATATGTGGGTTATTTTACACATGACTCACCTCACTTAACGAACGGAGTTAATGCCTAATGGTCTGCCATGGGAAAGAAGAACCTTCCAAGTTCATACTATATGAAGTAAAGTTAAAGGAGGTGGTCTTCTTGATGAAATTGACAGTCGGCAGAGGAAGCGGAGGACGCGGATGTGAGTTTCCAAACCAAAGAGGTGAGTAGCACAGGAAACCAAACCTTATGTGTTTTTTAGAATGGACCAAACCTTATGTGTCTGGTGTTTTGGTTTACAGAGATTTGAGAAGAGAGAGAAAGTAGATCTGAGTTTTCCTCTGTGCTCCGCCACTAATTTCCGAGCACCACCATGACCCATCTACAACACAACTAGACTCATCGGCTTCCGACGAGTCTGTTCCTACATCCACAGTCGTTCGACGACATCGGAAACCAACTGACGCGCTGATATACGGCTAGCAATTTTGTCCCTTCCTTCCCAGCTAGCAATCTATTCAAAGAGAATTAGAAAGTTGTTCCCAACAGCTTTCAATCTGGAGAAGCTTCCTTTGTCTCTGTGTAATGAGATATCTCAGTCTCATCTCTCTGTCTTAATCTTTCTCAAGCTCGACCAACGGCAGGTGCAAATGTTTCCATTCAAGAGGAAACGCGTTTCCCTTGCGTTTCATAAATCACCTTTTATGGAAACCCGTTTCGGCGCGTTTCGTATGCATTTCGACATCGGAAACGTTTCTGAAACGTAAAACGGCTGTTTTTCGGCGTTTTCGTGCAACATAGTATATAACACATTTTTAGGTAATATTATGGGTTGGGATAAAAGAAAATGAACGAATCACAAGTGTTTTGGTATACTTTGAATGCTAAAACGAAATACTTGGATGCCGATGATAAATTTAGGCACGTTGACTTATCCGGACATATGATTAATTTACCAAAATTTAATAGTTAATTGATGAACACAGATTATTTGGTCACTTGGTGTTTGCATTGACTAAACACCATCATATTGAAATAGAGTCTATATTGTGTCGTATGTAATGATGACACACGCGATTAAGATGTATTTACAATTAGTTTTCTATGTAACAAATTTACTATGATATGGATTTTGGTAGCTTGTCTAAGATTTAGTTTAGTACAGCTTCGTTTTAAAAAAAATCAGTTTATATCCGAATTTTTAGATTTTATAGTGTTTGGTAAATGAAAGAAAAACATATTTTTTTGAAAATTACAAGTTACTGACAATAGCTTTTAGAAACAACCTGAAGGTTATTTTTAAGAGCAGCTGTCACTAAAAACACTAGAAATTAATAAATTTTATCTTGACAACACTTTTAAAACTAATATTAACAAACACAAAACTGTTTAATTCATAGCTGATTATTTTCACAATACAACAATATCAATTTTTTTTTAAAGTCACAGCAATACCAAACTAGCCCTAAAAAACGGAAAAAGTAGAGTGTGTAGTTTGCTAGAAAATCAAGGTCATGATAAAAGCTTTATGAGCAGCTAGCAATGGGAACAACCTAAACCGAAGAAGATGAAGTGCAGAGAGAATACAAAGATAGCTACTGCATATTAGTCGTAATTGTACAAATTGAGCTTACCATCCTAAATTCTATCCTTAATAATACTTTGCTTTTTTGATTGCGATAATTCTTTCCCCTGTAGAACATTGAACCTACATTCCTTGGTACCTAGTTTAGCGAAAATTCTTCTACGCACCAAGGTGCAAGTGAACCAAGTAACTAATAATGAATATTTTGATCCGGTCATTCATGTCGCATTATCATGCATATATTCTAATATCGTTAACAAAATTGAAACTCAAAAAAGTAGTCTTAAGTGTTTCCAACACATGAGGTAAGGACATGAGATCGAATAAAATGTACTTTTATTATGGACGTTTAATTTGATCGGATCAAAAATGAAAATAAAAAGAAGGAATTTAGGATCACTAGTCTTCATTTGACCTTCGCATATGGCGACTTGAGAACTTGTGCATTAATGGTGTAAGAACACATTGGTGCCTAGAATCCGCTCCGAAAAAATAAATAAATGATAATTTCAAAGAGTGGCTACTCGCTAGCAGTTTGATTGTGACTGACCATATATGGGCAAGAGATTGGGTCATGATCCTATCATTTTATTGAATACTAGTAAATAAAATTTGTCTAACAGTGCTTTAAATACCACCCGCGCGTTGCTACGGGCTAGGATTTCTTGGTGATGAACAATATTCAATCCCCATCTCACACCTCCCATGCCACACCTTTTCTAAATCTACCGCCGATTCCCCCGCCTTCTCCTATTTTTCCACAAACACATCCATCTTCCCCAAATCCACCACCAACATCATAGCCTCTATGCCTACAAAATCCACCGCTCACCTCTAATTTTACCACCTCTTATTCCGCCACTTGCACAAAATTCACCATCAACCCCATAGCCTTTACCATAATTTTTTAATTCCACCACCATACCATGGCCTTCCCCTTGCCAAAACCCACTATGGACACCTCTGACCCCATGCCCACAACCAAGTAAAAAAATAGAAAATAAAGAAGTAACAAAATTTTCAAGGAGACAAACGTCTTTTTAATCAAAACAATTGCACATTTGTAAATAAATTTGCATTAAGGGGTAACACAGTCTTTTTGGTCAGTATAATGACAGATTTGTAAATAAATTACATTAAAGTGTAAAAACGATCATTCACTGTTTCACCAACTGGGGGCAAAGCACAATTCACCGGAACTTAGGGGAAAATCGCAATTCAACAAAGATATGAACAGTGTTTTTCCCCTTATTGTTTTATTTTATAGAATGTGCTTAATTCCTGTGAAGAGAACACGAAGTATCCAAAACCCGAGCAATAAAGATATTAATATTCTTTAAATAACATTTTTAATCTATTACAGGATTATAATTTTATAGAACGCATGAACTTCATAAATTGCATGAACTACAGTTATTTATGATGGTTGCATAAACCTTTAGCTTTCGAGCTCGTTGGTGTAATTCAGTTATTTGATGGAGGGATGCTCTGGCTTTTGTTCCGTGAACAACACTAATACTCGTGACTAACTATGATATTAGAGGCAAATAAAATTTACTTAAAATTATGATAAAAGCATATCTTATATGTCATTTCTCGAAGAATTTAAGTTGACAATTAATGTTTAAAGAGGCTTATTAACAATGTAACAGGTGGTCGAGTTTGTAAGAGTCTAGGTGTAGAACCCTTATACCTAGGTTTGAATCCTAGCCGACTCTAATTAGAGTTAAATCCTAATTTATTCTTGGTGACCAGAGGGGAGGAAACGTTTTAACATGATCCCTCGGTACGGATTAGTCTCTGGGCCCTCTCGGCGCGGATTAGTCTCTGAGTCTAGAAAACCTGTAACATACGTATAATGTATCCTCATTGAGGGGCAAGAAAACAAGAACAAGCTAGAATTGAGGGGGAAAATTCTAAAGAAATAGTTTGTTTCAACTTCCAAGTGATACAACAATATAAACACGTCTTTTACAATAGTTTGTTTCACTTGCTTGTTCTATTATGCCTTTTACAGTTGAGGGGTTAAAGAAAACGTTGTTGCACAAGAGTCATGTTGGAGCCGTTGTCAAAACAAACATGGAAAGCAAATGTCTAAAAAGATCTGATAAATACCAAGAAAAATTAAAGGACTGCAAATTTATAGTCAGACAATAAGTTTGTCATTTTAATGTTTAAATATTCAACAAAAACTATCGTGTTGTGATACACCACTTGCACTTATAGCTAAATTATATGAGAACAAGCTATTCTTATTGTGGTCTGAGTAAATTGGGTTACTCTTACCAACAACTTTGTGACAAGTAAACAATATATCATATGTGAATGAGGTGACTTTTTTTGTTTTTTGAGAGGAATATGAAGGTTGTAACTTTAGTAATATGTAAACACCGTAAAATGAGTGCGATAGTATTGTTGTCAAGAAATATACATAGAGAATTACATTTCTTTTTAAATCCATTACATAAAAAAAAAACAGACCAATTTGAGGTCCAAAAGGGAACAAGGGATTCATGTGAGTCCTCAAAAGATTCATGTGAGTCCTCCCCAAAGTAGCAGCAGAAACTACTTTCCATTTGATGACAAACCTTGGCATAGCATAACATGCATGACATAGTTAAAGAACAGGCTAGAAACATGAGATTAATGCATGCCGTTTAGCTTTTTCTCCAACACTTCGGAGCAAATTTGTCCCATCATATGGTAAAAACCCATGAGATCAGATAACTGCTCAACGGACATTTTCGCCATCACGTTCCTCGCTTGTTTCTCTCTTCCCTCGTTCAACTTCAGTCTCTCTATGTAGGAACCTGCATTCCTCACTGTTGCCCCCATTTGCTTTAGTCTATTCTGCTGTTGTAAACTCAACGCTGCATTTGACTGTAAATATATATATGGTATACCAAAGTTAAGGAGGATACCAGACCACACCAAACTAAGAAAAATAACTAGTAAAACGAATTGAAGCAGTTGAAAACCTCTAGGAACTCTGCCCCGGCTTCGAGTTCAGATTCTTTGATAGAATGCATAGTGCCACGACCACTAGTATATAAGTTTCTGGCAATTGAGAAACTCCTTACTATCCTGTCTCTCTTTATCTCCTCTTCGCTATCAAGCTTTGTAGGCAACTGTGATGGCACAGATGATGAGGAGCTTGAGGTATTAAGCTTCTGCTGGTAAGCAATTGCTGCTTTGACAAACTCCTGCAAACATGAACGCAATTCTTGCAAGGTTCAATCTCGATTGATCACTGAATAGTACCAAAAGAACATAAGAGATTGCGTGGGATTTGACCTTATAGGCAGATGGGCAACCGGGATAATCAAATTGGTCAGACTCGGGCCTTCTCATTCTTTCGGGATGGAATTGGAGTCCCATAATAAACTTACCTTGGTCAGGATTATAAGCATCAGGATCATAAAAAGCTTCAACCAAACCATCTCTTGCAAAAGCCATTGGCACAAAACGGTGAGCCAATCTCTTAACACCTTGATGGTGATAACTATTAACCCTAATCTCCAACTTGCCTCTCTCGTTAAGCTCCTCCTCCTTAAACCAATGGTGCAATGGAGTATCTTCAACCACCTCAACCTCATGCCTATGTCCATCGTAGTCGTCGTAGTTTATATGCTGAACCTTACTCCCATCAACCTTGGAGTGCTTTCCGAGCTCGGTTCTATGTCCTGGTAAAGGGTACCTCCACATGCAACATTCAAGACTTGTGAGCCTCTGCAGATTCCCAAGTAGGGTATGTTCCTCTCGAGGCAAAGCTTGGCAAGCCTCAGCTCGATTGAATCTTTCTCCTTATCTATGGCCGTGTCGCTTACATGAAGCCTCCTGATTTCTTCTAGTTCTTCCTTGGAAACGTCGTCGTCGCCGCCGCTTTGGTAAAGAGATGGATCAATATCCTCTCCTTCACAAAGCAACACTCCATGAATGGGCTCGAAGCTCTCCAGTAACATATGCACTCCATTTACTCGGGGAACAATTACTGGTACTGCGCCATACCTTATTATAAGATCGAGATGATATTCACCTGAGACATGTATATAATTAAATCGATCAATTCATTGTTCATATATATTTCATAAGAAGTACAACAAGTGATTCAAATACGTACCCACAAAATCCACGAACTTGTTCTTGCGAACCGTACGTCTAGAGACGATGAGAACTCGAGGAAGGATCACAGACAGATCAGAATACATGTTTATCTATGAGTTCTTCTCGATAATGATATTGATCAGTGCTTTGAGTTTGCAGAATATATAGGAATCGAAAACTAAGTAGAAGTAGCTGACTAGCTGGGTGGGTGGCTAGAGACCGTAAACGAGTTGTATTTCGTTTACTAATATTATTGGACCGACAGGATAAGAGAGCCAGAGAGATCACATAATCTATTACAAAGATGATCAACATGAAAACGTATTTTTATAAATTTCAAGGAGATGAAACATGCATGGGGAAAGAGAAAAAAACAAAAACAAAAAATAAAAATCAGAGGTATTACGTAGTCTTGGCGCCGCATACATGCATCTCACCAAGTCTAAGACGGTGCCTAGCTTGCTTCCAGGTTAATTGGTTGAATCAACAGCTCATTCAGTCCATATCCATTTCATATAATTAGGTGTAGTTACAAAATTAGCAACTAGTGCAATTTAATTAGATCTAAACCAATTTTAAAACCTATCCACTTTAGAGGATTTGCAGTGGATATTCTTTGTGTCTGTCAAGGTCTTAAATATAAAAGTGAACTTACGAGCTTGTATATATATCAATGTTCTAAAAATCCTCTCTCAGAACCGATTAATCTCTGTCTAAGTGTTAGGCGGTGCTTCACCATTTCCGTTTAGAGAGTTAGAAAACCGATTAATTCTCTGATTAACCCGTCTAGGTACTAGTCGATCACCGACTGTCCACCCGACTAACGCCTAGCGTTTTTTAAAACATTGATATATAAATATATATATATATATATATATATATATATATATATATATATAGTTCTTAAAAAAACGATTTAGTAGAAATTTAAACTTAAGAGGTCATTCGGGACGTTTATAGACCATATCTTGCTACTTATGTGGCTTGTTCGGCCGGAATCCAAAGAGGCTCTAAAGAGCAACATGTATGTATCACCGTTTTTCGATGGTTAGGGATGTGTCACCTTGTTACAACAATTCGTGGCATATATACATGGAACGCGATGAAAGAGTTTGAGTTTTCTCAAACGTTATATGACAATAAAAATAAACTTTTAAATAAAATTATCAAAATGATCAAGAATGTTATCCCAAGAGTTACATCATCTAAGTTCCCAACATATCTTCAATGAAGTAGGTAAATGATCGATGTGCTCATTTCGTTCTTAACCTCCCAATCATACTTGACTAATAATATTATTAAACATTTTCTCATTACTTCTAAAATTAGAATCAAGTGACATAATTATTTCTTATCTACGTTTTTCATAATCAAAACAGAATACGCATATAGTATAGGATATACCTAACTAGTTATAGGATGAGGATGATATCGTTGAATTAGGTAAACGGGTCCTAGAAAGTAGAAACTATTCGAAATGTCTGAATAGGATGCGATCGTTGATTAAGGGTGTCATAATATCTGGTGTAGGTACTGTCGGATTGTTATTTTCTCCGTGTCATAATATCTGGTGCAGGTGCTCTAGTTCTTCTCCACACTTGGCAACATATACAGTACATCACTATTTCACTACGGGAAACGAATTTACACCGATCTTTTAGAAGTTAGAACTACGTAATTTTTTCTACTAGAGGAAGAACTGGATTTATAATCTGGGAATTTGTATGGACTTCTCTTGTGCTTTTTACTTTTAGGGGCTAAGGCAAACGCTTCAATTCTTCAGAGGTTCATCTTGTTAAAATAAGATGGTTTCACATTTGCTGCCAGCTTCTTATAGTTTTCATGTTTTATTCCCTGCTAGTGTTTTGGTTGTTTTTTTTCGGATGAACCTCTTCAAATGCATGAACTTCCCTTAAAAACGCATGAGCTGGATGCATAAACCTCTTCTCGACCATCGGTGTAATTCCTTGTAGTGATGCTCCAGCTTTGTTTAATGAGCAACAACATAACGCTCTGAAACTAATGAAGATATTGGAAGAAACTTCTCATCGGTGTAATTCATTGTAATGATTCTCCAACTTTTGGTTAATGAACAACAACAAAACGCTCTGAAACTAATGAAGATATTGGAAGAAATCAAATTTATTTTCAATAGAAATATTAAGCAGTTTTGTTCACGGTGAACATAAGTAATGAAGATGAAGATCAATACGTTAGTATAGTTAAGTAATTGTTATTAGTTCTTGAGTTCTAGATTTGATTTTCATTTTAAATGAAAGAAATGAGTCGATGGAGAATGTTGTAACAAGATTGTGTGGAACATTTACCATGGTTAACTAATAAAACCCAGACAAAAACACACATTTTGGTTAACTCCATGTTAATCTTGTGTCAAATATGGTTTTGCTATTGTTTGAGCCCAGTAGATATTTTGGTCCAAGACTCGCGATAAGTTTTGGATAGCATTTGGGCCAATTCTTGTGGTCCTTTTTAATATGGAAGTCCGTTAAGAGTCGCGGGCTTCGGAGACGCGCGAGGTAGAGTTTGGTAAGGATTGTAACACCTCGCGGGATAAGAATGCCCAGTGTTCGAGTTCGCGTGTGTTGCTACAGTGGATGAGCGCGGGGCGGTGACTTAAGCCTAGGTGAAGTCTGTTGTGGACACGTGTCATCTGGATAAAGTGGTTCGCGAGAAAATAGTATCCTTGTGGCTTTCTAATTGCTGAAGTCCGAGTTAGATTGTGATTATGATTCTATTAACTGCTTGTGAGACGCTATATAAGGGAGGCTCAAGGATTGTTTCACACACACAATCAAATCATACAAAACTACAAAAAAACTCTTCGAGCATCCTGAAACCCTAAGTTCTAAGTGCATCTCGCCTTAATTCTCAGAGCCCGTTCGGACTCGCCTTTTCTTCCTGATTAGTTGCTCTGCTCGCTCTAACAGTACTGAGTATCGATTCACAAGTGAATAGTGGTTTACTCGTAATCCCTTGCCCGTTCGGACTCGCCTTTTCAATACAACGCACTCACATCCCGCGTCCGCACGGTGGCACACCCCGCACCCTCGTTCTCATACTTTGGTACTGCTAGTTACCTCTCTGCCCCTTGCTGAGGATCGTGGCCAAAACATTGGCACGCCTAGTGGGACCGGAAGTACTGCATACTATTCACCATTGGGAAACCAGGCGAATCACCGTACAGGAGACCCCAAATTTCTTGTCTCAAGCACAAGTCACCTCGATACAAGCCCCATAACAGCGCGGCTTGCCGATCTCTCACAAAAGAAGAGGTTTTTGCTTAGTTTGGAAACACAGACTTCAGTGAAACCACGATGGTAGGTTCACAACCAAGCCAGGACTCAGGATCCACTCTGCCTGCGGAGCAAATCCGCCAGATGTTTGAAGAACTAAAAGGCCAGATCAAAGATTTGGCAAACCAAGCCTCTGTTACCGAACATGTTGTTCGTGGTCTAGAGAAGACAGTCACAGACCTCACTGAAGAGGTCAAAGGAGAGAGAGTCCTCTGGAAGGCTGACCAGAACAATCTCACCATACTCACTGAGGACTTCAATCATTTTGCAAGCCAAATAAGGGAGGAAAAGGACTTAGTTAATGGATCCCTCTAATGAATCCAAAAGGATTTGTTTGACAACACAGAGACCCTGAAACTTACCCGCGCAACCGTGGATGAGCAAACTCGTCGCCTAGACGAACACGATGCCAAGCTACAGCAACAACATGATGCATCCTTCTTTGGAAGCAAGAATAGCCTGGAAAAGCTTGAAGACTTCAAAGCAGGACATGATGGTCTGAGCCTCAGGGTCTTGCAAGTAGAAGACTGGATGCGGTCTCAAGCACCAAAGAATTCTGCCCTTGACTTAACTGGTGCAGGTGCAACTGAGGGCTCGTCCAGGTATATCCCACCTAATGAGCACCCTAGGGCTAACCCGAAGGTTGGTGCTTAGAAAACCCCTTAATTCACGTTAGGGGCTAGTTCTTCAAAGGCACCACCACCTCTACCTCCTCTGCGCAGCCCTAGAGTTACACTAAGGGGCACTGGTAGCTCTCCATATCAGGGGGACGGAACACCAGATGACCCGGTTATGGCTCATTCCAGTCTAATCCCTAAGAATGTTGGGCAAGCTCCTAGCTTCTCTGCATGGCCTAAACATGAAGAGGGGGCAAAATCTACACAGTAACGGCGGCCGACTGGCGTTATCTCATCTCGAGCATAGTCAAGGAGTAAACCGAGAAAGGTGATGCGAACTTACAATATCGCGACCCCTACCCAAATAGTGTGGCGCAGTACCCTTTCCCCCAAGGGTTTAAGAATATTGTCTTTACAACTTTCTCTGGGGAGACAAGGGAGGATGCAACAACACATATGGCCTGCTTCAAGGTCCGATGCGGTCAATATGGGAATAATGACATTCTCAAACTCATGCTCTTTGGGACTTCTCTGTCCGGAGCCGCTTTCACTTGATACTCCAGATTAAAGCCTGGATCAATTACAAACTGGCCCACTATGGAAAGGCTTTTTCGGGAGACGTACGACACCATTGAACCAGAAGTTGGCCTCGACTCCCTCACCCAGATGAGCCAGCAAAGCATGAAGTCCGGAGTCTCATTCCTCCAACGCTTCAAAATCCAGCAAGCCAAGTGCGATTACCTGCTACCTGAGCAGGAAACCATCAAGCTGGCTATTCGAGGGTTGGAGCACCGCCAGAGGTTGAAGCATCACGGGGAGTGCTTCGCTTCCATGGGTGACCTAATTAACAAGGTTGGAAGCTACGAACTAATCCTGAACGAAATAGACGAAAGGGCAAACGCTTCCAAAGGGACTTACGTGTCGGGAAAAAATAGGACAGTGGGGGCACTAAGCCTGCAGTCTCCCGCTTATGATCCATTTTATCAAAGGTCCGAGGAGGCTAAGGCGGATCATGACCATGAGGATATTGGAGCGGTCGAGCTGACTGGCAAGCCATTGGCCCATAAGTTGAAGAACCTGAAAATGACGCGCGATCCATTCATAATCCAGTCCTTTGCATAGACCAAGCCAAAGTACGAGTCATACACTTATGACGTCAAGAACGCCCATCTGGTCTTTAATGACTTGATCGAGGCAAAGTATGTATGCTTGGACCACAAGATCCCACCCAAGGAGGAGTTGAAGGATAAGAAATACTGCGCCTTCCATAATGTTTACAATCATGACACCAAAGATTGTGTCAAGCTCTGTGACCAGTTACAAACATGGCTGAACTTTAGCGAACTGAAACTAAAGACGCCAGGTAGCACAGCTTCGTTGGTGGATGTCGACCCTTTCCCACCTGTGGTTGGCATGGTTGAGGTAAATTGGGCCGATCAAGCCGACAATGAAGATCGACGTCGGGCACCTAAATGGGGCCACGAAGAGGGTGACAATAATGCTCGCCGGCCACATCGCCAATATACCTACAACGTCAACCTTGCTCACGAGGTCCTAGACGATCTCATCGATGACAGGCTCGTCACGGTGGCAAGTTCCTTGCCTTCCATAGAATACAAGGAAGGACGCATACACTGCAAGTTTCATAATAGCTGGGGGCACAGAACCCGCGAATGTCAACAACTCAGGGACCAGGTCCAAGATTGGCTCGACCTCGGATACATTCATTTTGAGAATAAGGGCGACTTCATGATCGCAACAGTTGACATCGCTTGGCCTCGGGTAAGCCAGGGAAAAATAACATTGGACTTGTCGCCAAATGCAGGTCTACGCGAAACGCTAGGTCAAAACCGTAAACGGCCGGCGAACAACTATACTCTCCTGACTAACCAGAGGGGGAACACAGAAGACCTAGCTCGGCAGTTGGTCGCTAAACTTGAGCCATATCGCCCTTCTCGGAAAGATAAGGGTAAGGCAATCATGAGGGATGATGGGCCGTCCCCCGCTGAAAAAAGTACCTTCGTCTTCGGCGACAAGCGAGATGGATGTATCAGACTCCGGCAATGACCATCCTGACAACGAGGCCTCAAACCCTCAAAGAAGTATCTTGACCGACCCTTATATTCCCCCGACGTCCAAGTCAGCAATTAAGGACGAGGTGTGGTACACACAACAAGGGGGAAAGGCAGTTACCATCAGCAGGTCTAAGAAACGGAAGTTGCAGAAAATATACGGTAGCATCATGCGGGCCTTACGAGCTATTGATGAGGGCGTTGTACGCCCCTCACAACTCGCACAGACGCCTGAACGGATGTGAAGAGAGGCGGAGGGCTTGCGCGCGTTCCTTCAAATGCCGCTCGTAACCCCCCCAAGGGGTGCGAGCAGTTCGCAGACGAACCTTCCTCAAAAGAAAACGTTTTCTGCCGACTTGAAGTTCCACCCAAGCAGGATCCACAACCTTCCAAGCGTAGGCCTCACCTACACCGGAGCCTGAGAGGAGAAGAAATCCACAACCTTCCAAGCGCAGGCCGTCACCCATACCAGAGCCTGAGAGGAGAAGGGATCCACAACCTTCCAGACGCAGACCGTCACCGGAGTCTGATAGGCGAAGGGAACCGCCTCTTAGGCCAAGGTGTAGGTTGTTTACGACCCCAGAACGAGAGCCAAGGCGAGAGCCGCCTCAGCCATCACGACGCCGGGAACCTCAAAACCCAGAACTCGAGACAAAGAGGGAACCACCACAACCACATCGGCCTCGGACACAATCAGCCCCAGAGCCAGCAACTCGGATGATCCCCCGTGTCTCCGCCCTATAGCGGCTAAAAAAGGACGACAATGACAAAACTCTTTTGGCCGCTGATAAACAATCGGTCGGGGACCAGTGACCCTAAACTAAAGAAGTATGGCGCTGATACGGCTAAAATAGCCTCACAATTTAACCCTGCAAAAGATTGTCAATTGTAGTATAAAGAAGCAAGGATCGTTCATTGCCAGAGATTGAGGGTATTTAATTTTGCACAACACAAATAATGTCACAAAAGTGTCTACTGTTCCTGACGAACAGTAGACTAAAATATAATTAACTACCTAATCTACACTACTCATAAAATTATGAAAATTTATAAAACTAAACTAAACACACAGAAGAACACGCACACAAAATTTGAGGGGATTTGGAGTTTGTTTACTATACTAAATAAATCACGAAAAACAGAAGACAGAAGAATAAGAAAACAGTTTTGATTTTATTGTTTGAGAAATATGAC
The DNA here is from genome assembly GCA_010134655.1 of Fragaria nilgerrensis. Classification (NCBI taxonomy): domain Eukaryota; kingdom Viridiplantae; phylum Streptophyta; class Magnoliopsida; order Rosales; family Rosaceae; genus Fragaria; species Fragaria nilgerrensis. The sequence continues at coordinate 10,668,437 of CM020977.1, forward strand.
AGAGAAGAGGTTAGGGATTTAGGAAATTCACCACCGAATATGCTTCAAAACAAAGTCCACACAACCAAGATTCCAATTACCAAGTTATGAAAAGGTTCAATCAAGAATAAACCGTGAACGCACTGCGTAAATTCTTACTACTTCCCTTATCTACTTAAGTAAGATGAACGCACCATTACTAAGCTTTTAGAATAACCAATCAAGGTATAGACGCTATCCTATCAACAAATTATTCTAAGCATTAAGATCAATGGAAGTGATTGAACAAGTATGCAAAACTAGTGTGGAACGCCTACCTAGCATGCAAGTCTCTCTATTTGGTTTCACCTATTGTCCTATAGGTTTTACTACCTTGAATTAAGCCGTATTAACCGTTTAGGAGATTAAACAACCTAATTCTAGCCCCACTCACAAGTTCATAATGTTCTATGTATGCATCCATGAACATAAACAAGCAAGAGTTCCCTATAAACCAAAACCAAACAGACAATCCAACTAAGTAATTACGAAATCAAGGTTGTAGAACAAAGTTTATTGCATAATTCGGGGCTTCAAACCTCCACCCCTAACTAAGATAAACTAGCCACACATCGTTGTAGAAATCACACAAAGAAAATAAATTCGAAAGTTAAAGATTACAAAAAGGGAAGAAGAAAACTGTGAATGGAAGGAATGACGATGATCTTGGCGACTTCTCCTTGATGAATTCTTGTGCGATGCAGCAACGTGAAGGCTCTCTTGCAGTATGACGGCTTCTGCCCTTCTAGTATTAGGGTTTTGCTTTAAATAGTCTCCAAGTCTTCAAAGCTTCCTTTTTAGACTATGTTTCCTTCTTTGACTAGAATCAATGTTTGTGCCATCTTTTGAATGTCTTCCACATATAATCTGGACTTGGCTTTTGGGAAAATTATATTAATAATGCCACTCTTCAAAATCGTGCAAAAACCCCCAAGAAATATTCTCAGAAACAGCCCAAACACTGCCTCGAACTTGACTGCTGCACAGCTTTCCCGGAACTGCTGATTTTCTGTCCAACTTTGGAGCTTCATAACTCCCAGATGACATCACCGATTTGGATGATTCTTGAGTCCAAATTGATCTACAAATGCTCCTCTACAAATCTGGGCAGTCATCTTGGTGAAAACATTCTCGGAACCGCATGGAAATAAGCCTTGAAAACCGGAGAAAATAAGCAGAAACCAGTTTTCAGCTTTTTGTGTTTGCAGCTTCTGTTTTGGTGAAGTGGTTCCATCGCCTTTCCTTGATATTTTTGACCATGTGAGTGATCAATATCCATCCTTGACATCTCTACTTCGTATTGGAAGCCTTGCTTGCATCACTTGAGCACATATTTGCATTATCATGCTCCACGAAGTACCTAAGAAAATAACAAAGTTAAAATGATCTTTTTAAAGGAAAATAACCAAGTTAAATGCAAAGGTTAAACTATAAAATTGTCGCATTTTATGCTCCTATCAGGCGCCCGCGGAAAAAAGAGGCCAATGCATCACCAGTTACCGAAAGTGCATCTTCTAGCCCTAACCTCGCCTAGCAAATAGCCCAGCGTTTTCGCGAGAATTCTCTGGATAACAAGGCACACTCAGAAACTCGTGTTAACCTGGATGAAGACCAAGAAGAAGGGCAGGGGGAGTCATTCACCTGCAACATGGTAGAAGTTTCAGGATAGGTTAAAGACGAAGAAGTCAACCCCGAAGCAGACGCCTTCGCAGTGCTAGAAGGGGAGCACGGGGTCATTGACACTCCGCTGATCCCAGTTTGCGAGCAATTCGCTTTTCAGGTCGAGATGGTTTTCTTCATATCAGAGAGATACGCTCTGCCACCAAACACAACTTGTAGCGCGTAAGATATCCCAGTCAGCAATGCAAGCGTCAGCGATACGTCCCCACCTTGTAGTAACGAAATGGGTCCAGCCCCGGCACAAGACGAAGAAGCTCCACAAGTGGAGATTAGGAGCAGCATAAAGCACAAGCAGACTCTGACCTTTTTGACACCAACCTTAGATATGGCCACTCACATGAGGCCGTTATACATTACTGCCGAAGTCAAAGGGAAGATGATCAACAAGGTCATGGTCGACACTGGTGTCGCGGTTAATGTCGTTACAATCCGTACCATGAGACTCTTAGGCATCTAATGCTCGATGATCCAAACCACGTCCTTAATGGTCAAAAACTTCACTGGACATGTATCTAGGACCCTAGGCCTCCTATTTCTACGAGTCAAGGTGGGGCCGGCATCACGAGTTTATACTTTCTTCGTGGCAGAATGCTCTTCCTCTTACAACATGATTCTAGGCTGTGACTGGATCCACATAAGTTTTTGTGTGCCCTCTTCCATGCACCAAGAGCTCATGATCTGGGATATTGAGAAGAATAAGGCGGTCATCATCAAAGCTGACCCGCGCCCATTTTCTATCTCCGCCAACTTCAATGACGCCCGATATTATAACATCGACTTGGGCCCATTAGACGTTCAAGGTGTTGACTACAAAGGCCGCCCGTATGGGGTCACGGCCTCTAATTTAGCGCGATGGGAGCTTACCCAGGCGAAGGATGATCTACAACGTCCTCACACCATCGCGGACTCTCCACCATATTCGATGGATAGTGCCTTCTCAGATGAGGGACGTGAGGCTGGCGAGTCCTTGTGCAAAAGACTCCATTCGTACTGGGCGGAACGCGAAGCCTACGACAAGGTCGCGACTATGGAATATGTAGATGAAATAGTGGATTACACCGATACCAAGGAGGAAGTTATTCAGCTAGCTCTTGCCGCCTTGCACGATACACCACCTCAAGTCCGCGACCCTATTTCACAAGTCGACGTGGGGATTGCAGAAAAACCCCTGCTCATTTCCATCAGTGCTAAGCTGGCGGAGGAGAAGAAAAAGAAGACCTTCTTGCCCTATTACGTGAATATAGGGACTGCTTCGCCGAAAAGTACGAAGACATGCCTGGCTTGTCCCCGGACTTAGTCTGTCACCGGCTGCCCACCTACCCAGACCACGGTCTAGTAAGACAAGACGACCGATTTATGCGTACTGAGACCCAGATCGTGGTCAAGGAAGAGATTGAAAACATGCACCGATCAGACATCATTCGCATGGCAAAGTATAACGAGTGGCTATCCAATGATGTCCCCGTTCGCAAGAAAAATGGCAAAATACGTGTCTGTGTTGATTATCGTGACCTCAACAATGCAACACCTAAGGATATCTACCCCATGCCAGTAGCCAACCTACTCATCGACGCAGCAGCCGGACATGAAGTGCTCTCCTTTATGGATGGGACGGCCGGATACCACCAGATTCCTGTCGTCGAAGAAGATCGCCATAAGATGGCCTCCGTTGCCCCAGTTTTGCTAGCGCGTTCGAGTATGTTGTTATGCCTTTCGGACTCAAGAACGCTGGGGCAACATACCAGCGCGCTATGAACCTTATCTTTCACGACATCCTGGGAAAGCCGATTGAGGTTTATATTGATGACGTGGTAGTTAAGACCAAGCAGCGGGCAAGCCGCGTGGAAGACCTCAGACAGGTTTTCAAGCGGATGTGCCTACACAACCTCAAGATGAATCCCGCCAAGTGTGTGTTTTTCGCAGAAGCTGGTGACTTCCTCGGTTTAATAGTCCATCAGCGGGGCATCGAAATTTCAGAAGATAAGGCGCAGGCGGTTATAGATGCCTCGCCCCTTACAAACAAAAAGGAACTCCAACAGTTGCTTGGGCAAATCAACTTTCTCCACTGTTTCATCTCTAATGCTACAGGGAAAGTCCAGCCTTTTCTCCCCTGCTCATGCTCCAGGGGGCAACCGAGTTCGTATGGGAGCCACAACATCAACAAGCCTTCGACCGAATTAAGGATTACCTTACGAACCCACCAATCTTGATTCCACCTCGTGAAGGAACCCCGCTTAAACTATACATCGTCGCTGCCGACCTGTCTATCGGTGGACTCTTGGCACAAGACGATGAAAACGGGGTGGAACACGCCATCTATTACCTCAGCAGGGTATTAACTGACTGCGAGACATGATACTCCTCAATGGAAAAATTATGTCTCGCTCTATATTTTGCAGGTTGTAAGCTGCGCCATTACATGCTCGTCTTTACCACGGTGGTGATCACTCAGTCTGACTTAGTTAAATACATGCTCTCCCGACCTATCTTAAAGGGACGTATCGGCAAGTGGATCTTAGCCTTGTCTGAATTCTCGTTGAAATATGTTCCGCAAAAAACAGTAAAAGGACAAGTGATAGCAGATTTCCTAGCTCACCACCCACCTTCAGAGCTCACGGCCTTTCGCGAGTTGGAATTCGCGGCTGTGTGACACTCACTCCGTGGACCATATACTTTGACGGATCACGGACTGAGGCCGTCGTTGGAGCCAGGATAGCCATTGAAAATCCCGCCGGAGATCACTTATCCTCCTCATTCTAGCTCGATTTCAAATGCACCAACAACCAGGCCAAGTATGAGGCGCTCATCATGGTCTGGAAATTTTATTGGACTTAGGTGTCCGTGAAGTTTAGGTCTTCGGCGATTTCCTATTGGTCGTTAATCAGTTGGTGGAGAAATTCAAGTGCTTAAGCTCGTCCATCGAGCCATACTTGCGTAAGACATTCGAAGTATTGGACCAATTTGATGACGTATACATAGAACACATACCACGAGAGTTCAATTTCGCCGCCAACGAGCTCGCCCAGGTAGCGTCTGGACTCAGCTTGCGAGATGGAGTACTCGAGCGACTGCTCAAGGTCGAACGACGCACTCTTCCCTCTTTATTACTAGGGGCAATATCAGGCCGACACCCCGAGGTGGCAGCCTTAGACCCTATTGACGAGGATTGGCGGCTACCTTTCATCGCCTACCTCCAGAACCCCCATGATCCCACTCACTCGAGACATATACGTTTTCTCGCCTTAAACTTTGTTCTACGCAACTGCGAACTTTGTCGGCATGGCGAAGATGGAAACGACTTCCGCTGCATGTATGAGAATGAAACTAAGCGTCTCATACGCGAAGTACATTGTGGGGTTTGCGGTTCACAACAGGAAGAACAAAAAATGCGGTGGTTAATTCGCCGCCATGGATACTACTGGCCTACCATTTTAAAGGACTGCATTACCTTTGCCAAAGGTTGTCAAGACTGTCAAGCTCATGACCCAGTGCACACATTCCCAACATTCCGTTACAGCCGATAATTAAAGCATGGCTAGGTTGTGGATGGGCAATAGATTTCGTCGGCATCATTCACCCACATTCTTCTGAGCATCATAAGTTCATCATAGTGGCCACTGACTTCTTTACCAAATGGGTCGAGGCGGAGCCGCTCAAGGTCGCTTCCGCTATCTCGGTGCACAACTTTATTTTTCGCAACATCATCTCCTGCTTTGGTATTCCAGAATGCATCGTTACGGACCGGGGGGTAGGTTTCATGGCAGACTCCGTGGTCAAATAGCTCAATGACTATGGTATCAAGCTCCTGCACTCTACGCCATATTATGCCCAGTCCAACGGCCAGGCCGAGGCCAGTAATAAGGTCATACTTGACATTTTACGAAAAATGCTCGAGTTTAAACCGCGAGTATGGCATAAGGAACTTTACCACACACTGTGGGCTTACCACACTTCGAAGCGTGGACCGAAGGACACCACCCCATACGCCCTTATGTTTGAACATGATGCCGTTCTCTCCCTCGAGAATAATATTGCTTCGCTCCGCGTCTAGGAACAACACCAATTACTTGGTGAAAATTACATTCAGGCTATGTGGCAAGAACTTGAAGATTTTGACGAACACCGCGTCACTACTTTTAATAATCTTGTCCTCGAGAAGCAGCGCATCGCGCAGTTGTATGACAAAGTCACCAAAGGTCGGAGTTATGCCGAGGACCAAAAAGTCTGGCGAGCTGTGCTACCACTTGGAGAAAAAACCGAGGACCGAGGCAAGTGGTCCGCACGGTGGGAAAGACACTTCATTATTCATCGTATACTACCCAAGGGGGCATATCACTTGTGTGACCTAGACGACACTATTCATCACAATCCTCTTAATGGACGTTTTCTAAAATGCCATATCGCCGGAGTTTGGGAGCGAGAAGATCCGCCACCTCCTCCAGAGCCCGTGACCACAGTCAATAGTGTACGCCCCTTCGCGTCAGTGCTCCGCCGCCTAGCACTAGGGGAAAACCGGGATAGAAGAATAAAAAATCATTTATGAGTGATGTAACGTACCAGCCTAATAAGGCAAGTCCAAGATTGGGGCCTATACCAGAGGTCCTAATTATTTACATGTTTGTTTCTCCTTTCTTCATTCTTTGTAAGCGTGCAAAGTCTAACCAAAGACAAGTACAAGATTGAGGCCTATTCCAGAGGCCCTAAAAATAAAATTATTTATTTTTCCCTTTTCTGGTATCCTAATACAGGTTTCATAGGTGGCTGTGCGGCCGAAGCAATACATTAACAACACTTGAAATGAAATCTGATTATACCTACACTTAAAAGCATAGATCTTGGAGATTGGAAGCCTCAAACCTACATATATTGTAGGTTTGAAGAAGTGGCCCCCACCGCATCCTCCAGTCGAAGTTAGTGAGCGCCCTGCTTCCTTAGATCGGCATAAGCCTGGACACCGGCCCGGACCTAAGACAAAGTGTTGAAAGCTAGAGGTCTAATGAACCGGGGTCTCTCATGCTACCAGCCAAGCTTCGAAGGTGCTTCAAGGACACTGGACAGGGCCTGAAGCACGAGCGGGGGAGAGGGACCTCAGAAACCTCAAGTCTGGACAGAACAGCAGGCGCAATACTGAAGGTGCCCAGACTATTTGTTCTTCCAACGAGGGTTTGACCTAAGGGTGGATTTCAAGACTCACCTTCGGCCTAAGGGTAGATTTCAAAACTCAATAAGAACAAACAATAAGCCGAAGAATGATGGTTTTGCTTTAAGTAGGGAGAAAAGGATGAACAGAGGGGAAGAAAGATCCATGGCAAGGGGCAAATACTTAATTGTTGCTTCAACCCCCGGCCAACGGATTCATTTTTATAGGAAGAAGGGAGTAACTCCCTTTGACATGTGTCGAACATGTAGGAAATTGCTCTGAGATATGAGCCTTAGAGATAAAGATGGACGCGTGAATCCATGGTAACTTCTCGCGGTTCGAGTGAGTAGTTACATAGAGGTTCCCACCAAATCTCATTAGAAGATTTGTTCCGAACCGCGTTAGATATGTTGGGAATAAGGAAAACTTGACAAAGCGCAGGAGAGAATCAATTAGCAATAAATAGTATATTTATTATTAATTGCAAAGGTTCGTACATAGGGGGCAATACAATGGGCCTAAACCTTCCTGAAGGCCCTATACAAATCTAAGAGAAGGCCTTCTAAGGCCAACTCCTCAGCATGCCTGGGCTTGGGCCTCGTCCGCAGCGGTAATAGCCGAGTCCAGAGCTTCCTGGGTCTCCTCCGCGGCCTGCACTCGGGCCTCCGCATCTTCAGCCTGTGCGAGTTTCTGGCATGTTTGGGCGAGCTGGGCCTGTAATTCTGCTATCTGAGCCTTTAGGGTCTCCACTTGTCGACTGTAGAAGACATATAAGTTTTCTGAGGTTGCCTCAAGGACCTCCATGTCTTCAAGTTGACCCAGGAGGGTCGTCATCTAGTTGTCCAAAGCCTGGCGAACCCTCTCCTGAGCCGCTGATTGAGCCCTCGCATCCTGAACTCGGCGGGCCTGCAGCTCGACAACATCGATAAGCTCCAAGGCATGGTCCAAGTGAGAGTGCTGCTGACGAAGTGACGAACCAAGGCACCATGAGCTTCACGTGCACACCGCACCAAGTCAAAAACGTTCATGTGTGGGCCTTGGCGCATCAGCCCATGAAGAAAACCCCGGGCTAAGCAAATGGGCTCTGGATCAGCACGTGGGGTTACCCGGGCCTAGAGACGAGCCGTCCGGGTAGCTAAGGAAGATGTTGCCTCGCCAGATGGCCTCACAAGGGCCGGAATGGTGGGTTCGACCTCTGTTGGCTCGCCCTCTGCAACTGGCTCGATCTCTGAAACGGGCGGCGGGACTTCAGACCCAGTTGGAACTGCTTGTTCTTCAGCTGCTTGGGCTACTTGATCCGACCTTGGTGGAGAAGGTACGATTACCAGCTAGAATTCCTCTGGCGGGGCCACCAAAGAGGTAGTAAAAAGAAAATAAGCAAGTTAAGGGAATGTACTTTGTTTGAAATAGGTAAAGTAGCATGAAAATCACATGATTACAACGTACCTCGGGTGCGGGATCGCGTTCTCGAATGACAATCCCGGTCGAGCGGCGAGCGGCAAGGACCGTCGAGAGTGTAGGCCTGGCCTTGTTGCAGCCACCTGAGGGCCCTCTGCACGGTCGCGTTGGGCGTCAAGGATGATGCGATCCAATTCTCCCAGGGTGTCATATAGAGGGGAGAAGATGGCGGCAAAAACAACATCGTCTGGGTACCCCCAATGGTTGTCAGAAAGGGATCGTCACCAAGAGAGATAGGCGGGGTCAACACCCAGTGAAGAAATCTCGAGAAAACTGGGAGTAAGAGGGAAGATGTTCTGCAGCGGGGTGACCCGGTCCGTCTCGCCAATTGCGCCAGGCCAGGAGGTGTACTTGTTCACCGAATGAAAGAGTGGATATATGACCCCTTGAAAGAAGCCAAGCTGCCTAGCGAAGTGATTTGGGGTATACAGCTCGAAGCCTTGTTCATCCTCGGCGAGCTGAAGGTCCGCAGGTGGTTGCCCTTATAAAGGTGTTCTTAGCATCAGAATCCGAGTCAGAGCGAGGAAAGAAGCCGTCTGACAAGACCTCAGGGTGGCGCCGGTGAACCATTATATCTATAGTGGGAGGTGGTTCCAGTTGGTTGTACAGGATGGAGAGGCTGGCAAAGAAGGACAAGGGAGTCCGATTTGCGGAATTTCTGCACACGGAAAACCCAAGCAGTTGGTTCTCGGGTAGGAAGTCAAGCGGGGCACGTCGGAAGAGCGAGAAGTAGAGTTGCATCTACAAATCCAAAACCCACAATGGCCCAACAGAAAGGTGGAAGGGCCTTAGAGAGAGTGTGTGTAGGGTCCGATAGAGCGATCCTAGTACAGGCTGCCCAAGCCAACTTCGATCCCGTTGTAGAGTGCTTCGGTCAGTTTTGTCCATTTGTCCGTAGGCTTATAGGCGCTGCCACAAAATATGAATTTATCAAGCCAATACTCAAGAAAAGCAATACTACTCCTTCGTGCTGTTCTGCATGCTAGATATAGTAGTTCCTCCAGACTGAGTACGAGGCCTTCAGAGTGCGACGAGCCCCCAAGTTGCAAGAGTATGTGAACTCGGTCGATGCAAAGTCGCCCGACACATATGGCTTGGCGTGGATCGGTAATCCGGTGATGGCGAAGACGTCCAGCAGGGAGACGCTCATTTTCCCGAAAGGGAAATAAAAGGTATTGGTGGCACTGTTCCATAGGCAGGCTGCTGCTGGGGCAATGGGTGCCCGATGCGGGGGGGGGCAGCGAGAAACTCAGGGTGATGGCTTCAGCGATGCCGGCCGCTTCCCAGATCGACAGATCGATCTGAAGGCGGGCCGCGTACCACTGCCGCTCCTCTTGAGTGTGTTGGGCCACTTTCCCACTCGGATGTTTATGTGAGAGCGGGCTTGCTGAAACCAAGATGCGAAGTTGCCAGGCTCACGATGTTGGGCAAGGATTGGGCGGCGCACGGAGTCGGCATAGTGGTTTAGGTCAGCGGCTGAGAGAGGCTGTGAAGGAGTCAGACCAAGCAAGGCTTCCCCTGTTTCGAGGAAGTAGATAGGGGTCCCTTGTGGAAGGTTGTTTGCGAAACGACAAGCGAGGTCGGTCGACCAAGAGATCGCCACCATAAGGTAAAGGTTTGGGTCTCTAACAGCCGGTTTGGGAACCATTTTTCTCGGTTGAGTTGAAAAATGATGAGGTTTTTTGGTTGCAGAGGGAAGAGAAAATGATGGTCGGATAGCGATGATGAGAAGTGGGGGCCCGCGTCGAGGTTTTTAAAGGGGACAGACCGTAATGTCCTTTCGATCAGTCGTAATGATGAAAAGAGGCGACGACGCCGAAACGTCAGCACTTTTGAACTTCAAATTCCCGTAACGTACTCATTAAGGCCTCTTCGCTTATCCGTTGCGAAGTGGGCTAAGCTCGAGGCCTAGGGGCAATATTTGAGCCCAATAGATATTTTGGTCCAAGACTCGCGATAAGTTTTGGATAGCATTTGGGCCAATACTTGTGGCCCTTTTTAATATGGAAGTCCGTTAAGAGTTGCAGGCTTCGGAGGTGCGCGAGGTAGAGTTTGGTAAGGATTGTAACACCTCGCTGGATAAGAATGCCCAGTGTTCGAGTTCGCGTGCGTTGCTACAGTGGATGAGCGCGGGGCGGTGATTTAAGCCTAGGCGGAGTCTGTTGTGGACACTTGTCATCTAGATAAACCGGTTCGCGAGCAAATAGTATCCTTGTGGCTTTCTAATTGCTGAAGTCCGAGTTAGATTGTGATCATAGTTCTATTAACTGCTTGCGAGACGCTATATAAGGGAGGCTCAAGGATTGTTTCACACACACAATCAAATCATACAAAACTATAAACAAACTCTTCGAGCATCCTCGAAACCCTAAGTTCTAAGTGCATCTCGCCTTAGTTCTCAGAGCTCGTTCGGACTCGCCTTTTCTTCCTGATTAGTTGCTTTGGTCGCTCTAACCGTGAGTATCGATTCACAGGTGAATAGTGGTTTACTCGTAATCCCTCGTCTGTGAGGTGGCATCGGACCTCTTCGCTTGGTTAGAAGTTCAGTACAACGCACTCACATCCTGCGTCCGCGCGGTGGCACGCCCTGCACCCTCGTTCTCATACTTTGGTACTGCTAGTAACCTCTCTACCCCTTGCTGAGGATTGTGGCCAAAACAGCTATGACAAATGCTTTAATTGAACGCGTGTTCTAACATTTGACATTCTTCTCAATCTTGAATGGCTTATTATTGAATGCCACTTACCAGTTCATAGGAGGAATTCAAGTGTAACGGATAGTTTCTGACTTCCAGTTTCTTTTTTCTGTTCAAGAAACTTAACAAACCTTGATCAACTATATATGCATGACCATGAGTGAAATATTCACACGTTTTTTCTTTTAAACTTACTAGGCATACCCTGGATTCTAGCAAGGCAATGATGTAAAGAAGAAGAAACAAAAAAACGAAGTTAAACGTACAGAAAATTCAGTGGAACTGTATGAGATGGTACCCTTTGCTTCTGTATGGAATATCTGATTAGGCCTTTCACAACTTGGCTAATTATTTTCCTACATATATGTAGGATTTTTTCTTTTTGAGAATTCAAATCATCCTAAAAGTACATTCACCAATTCAAAACATGATCAGTCTTTTGTTTGAGAAGACAAAACATGAGTGTATTCAGAATTACAAAAGGGCTTTTCATTTAAACAGAAATTAGTATAACCAAATGCTAGTCTATTGCTATCAAATCAAGAAAATTGTTGAACAAACTCCTGCAAAAGTTCTTGACAAACTGTGGGACTCTTGTTTTCTTTTTGGTAGGTTGGAATTGGAATAGAGGCAATACTTCATACCTTTTGCTAAAGCCCTGCATTTGATCAGCATCTTTAGCATCTTCAGAGTAAATGCGCAAACGTTTTTTCACAATGAAGAGACTTCTCCCTTACGAAAAGTGTACAGTACAGTTAGTACCGTTCTCACTTCATAGATAGCCTTCTTAACACTTAACTGATCTTGAATTGGCAAGCATCACATTCACATGCAGGTGACTCCATTGGAGCAGAACTGAGTTTACCTGGATCCAGCCCTGCATTCAGAGATAGATCTTTCTTGATACCGGGGCCTGGCTGCACATAATGAGATCACTCTTAGCTTGTTAATTCAAGAGGATATGCACTGAAAGTGCTGTGTTGCTTATAAACTTGAAGAACAATATCTTATACAAAGAGGAAAATTTACCAACTTTGGGAAGATACCTCGGAGCTCTCAAAGATATAGCCAGTCGTTTGTGTATCCATCAAACTCTACACCCACTTCAATCACATAAGTCACACCTCTCTTGAACGTATCTTTCCTTCATCCACAAACAGTTAAAACAAGCATAGTTTCAGTTATCATGAAAGGCTGCATAGATAAGGAGCAAATAAGGGTCAATGCCTTTTTGTACACAAACCTGATATGCTACAACTGCTGCATGCAATCCAACGAAATCGCTGGAGACAACTAGTAGTATGATGCTTCCAACAACCTCAACAGGCCACATCGATCAGTATTGTCAAACCAGCAATGGCTATGGAAGCTAGCCACTTCAAAGAAATGGACCTTCCCGACTAATCTGAGTGAGAATCAGTTGATACCATCTTTAATCAAAATGACTCTTCACAACATAAATTACAGTGCATAGAGGAATAGTAATAAAACATGGAGGCACATGAATCAACCTACAAGAAAACTCCAAATAAAATCACTAATTTGATCATTCTGATGTGAGCATGATAGGCTCTAATTTAGTCACTCTCTCCACTATACATCACTGAATTATGAATCGAGTTCTCTAAAGTTACTTAACCCTGCTTCAACAAGTTGTTCTGCAGCAGCAAATTCATCTCAGCAGGAGTGAGTGAAATACGAACAGAAACAACGGTGACAATAGATCCTAACTGATTAGCAAGTTCTTTCAAGATAACATGGTTATGAATCAACTATAGGTAATACATACATCCTCAGAAATGACATGATCTAGGAGGACCCCATCCGCTATAACAAAGAGTGAAACTAGTCCATATCCACAGACAAACCAGTTTCAACTGGTGCTGTGGATCATATGTATCACAGCTCCATAATTCAACACATGATCCTGAATAATAACCAACAGATAAAACTGAGAAATGAATCCCTTAGTACATACTATTTAACATTGCATCATCCTAGACTAGCTCCTCGTGCAAATTGAACTCGAGCAATTCTTTGCCGATTTACACATATCACTACCTCAGGGTTTGACACCAAATCTTCCTGAAAATCCCAGAACCTGGATAAGGGATCCAACCTCTAAAACCCACAACCCTATACAATGTCAACGGCAATCCAACTTATATATGTCAATCTCAATTGAAGTGAGTTCACTAAATCGATGCTAATATAAACATAGAACACAATTGAATCTAAATAGTCAGAGGGTGAGCTTACGGGTCGGGTCCGAAACCGTAGCACATCAGCTCGCGGCGCCACCCGTCCGGAGTGCCGGAGTGGGCGGCTCCTCTAATCGGCGATGAGTCCAGCAACATTTCGTTGGGCTCCGGTAAGGTTTTATACGGCAGTCACGGCACACGTGCCGTTTCTCACACGTGCTAAAGAGGAGAGGACCCACTTAAATTTTCCCTCTTTCGTCGGCTACTATATAAACGTCGCTCCAAAACCAAACTGAAATTCAAAATCTCAAAGACGCGGTCATAAACACACCCACACTCTCTCAGACGGTCAGACTTGACCAAAACCCTAACCACCACCGCAAACCATGCCGTCGCCGGCGATTGTGCTCCTCGTCCTTTCCATCCTAGCCGCCGTCACTTTGCTCCTATACTACTTCCTCCGCCGCCGCTTCCGCTCCACCGCCGCACCACCGCTCCAGAGCTCACAATCTCGCCGCCGGCAAGTCTCTCCCGCGCCGTCCTCCTCCGCCGGCCTCCTCCTCCCGCGGTTCAAATTCTCGGACGTGAAACGCCCCGGCTCCGTCACATTCGCCGGAGACTGCGCGATTTGCCTGGCGGAGTTCGAGCCTCCGCCTCCTCCCGCTCTGCCTCCACGCCTTCCACGTGGACTGCATCGACACCTGGCTCGCCGGCGACTCGCAGATCTGTCCGGTTTGCCGCGCCGGCATTTTCCGGTCCGATTCGGACCTCCTCCGGACAGCCGTCTCCGGCGGAAGCTTCCGGCTGGCGATCGGCAACGTCAGCCGCGGACGGCGACCGGACACGGCGGCGAATTCGAGCTCGAGAATCAACTCAATTGGCGGAGGTGAATTCGAGTATGTCGTGGATGAGGAATGGGAGCTTCAACTGAGAGATGCGGTGTTGCCGCCGGTTCACGGCCAAGGCGGAGAGGACGAGATGGTCACCGTCGTTATGGACCGCCAACCTCCGGTTTCTACGGCGCCAATTTCGGAGTACCAGGGCATGATTTTCACAGGGAGCAGCCGGCGTTGGACGGAGTTATCGGAGGGAATTGAGATGCTTTCCCGGTGGCTCTCCTGAAGATGATGAGTTAAACGACAACGTTTCATTCAGCGTGATAACTAGAAAGGAAATGAATACAAGAGAAAATATGTAGGAATTGTGGATTGTGAAAATGGCATGATGATGAGTAGAGCTTTAGTTTCGTAAAATCAGTGAAACAAAACAAGTTAGATCAAGCTCATAGTTTGTAATTTGCTATTAACGATCCTCCGATTTTGTGAACTGAAGGAATGACATTCTAGAGTTCCAATTTGGTGAATCGAAACTGAGTCGACTGGCAATTCGTTTCCTCTGAAACTTCATGTATTGCGATTCCGAACTATGATAATGAATTAATCTGAGTTCACTTTGGAACATACAGCACTGCAATTTTTCATGGACTTAAGCAAGCTTCTATGATTTTTGCTATGGTGAATCGTGTTCTTTCCCGTTAGAGTTATACTTCATATATGGTTTTCAACAATTCTGGTAACATGTTGTGACATTTTGCAATATCATTCTTCCTTCAATTAGAGATTTTCGTTCAAGGTGACTGAAAACTCAATTAAATGAGACCACTATCAAGTATCCAGGACCATTGTGTTATTGCTAACAATAGATATCTGATTAAAAAACTAAAATACGATCCTTAGGAATTTAATTACAAGGCAGATTTAAGTTCAATTTCATGCTAAACATCTTCGATGGAGGTAGATTCAATGGAACCGGGTGGAATGGTAGCCTCCTGTATGGAATATGTGATCAAGTTCTTCACTACTTGGTGAAATCTCCTTCTATAAGTGGGAAATTTTGAGATACCTCTCGTTATCCCAATCATCCTACAAACGCATTCACCAATTCAAAACATGAATATGCAGAATAATAGAAGGAGTTCTTGTTTGCTTTTAATTGGTTGGAAAGGAAATGGAAATAATAAGCAAAACTTCATACCTTCTACTAATGCCTTGGATTTGAGCAGCTCTTAGAGCATCTTGAGGTATTAAGCTTCCATTATCCCAAGCCTCCATGCGCTGCGTATTGCTTCTGAAAAGTAGTACTTTCTCCAGAAATCTCACCTCACACTCTTCCAATTTTATGACCTTGACTTGTTCCTTGAGGACCATTATAGGATTAAAGAACCAGTCCATCAGTTTGTCATGTGGTCTATTCATATAGGTAACTTCAACATCATCAAGCAGCAGTAAACCAGGTGAATTTGATCCGATCGAGCAGAGAAGAGTGTGCAAGAATGAATAACAAGGCAAACCAACACTAATGATGCTCCCTTCATTGCTGTTCTCACATTTCAACCATTCATAGAGATCATTTGTAGTTATTACTTCCGCATCCAACAGTTGCTTACCCCTCAGTTCACAGGTTCTCATCATATTACCCCATATCTGTTGCATTTGAGCAAAACAAGTGGGAGGGGCTAATTAGTTTTCTTAGAACATTTGGAAGAAAAATCAACATTATTTTGCTAAACTTGATGTCTGATTATGATTCACCGATCTTATCAAAGTTGAATGTGAAAAAATTTCTAAAGCATACCTGTACCATTTTTACTTGATGTATAGACTCTCTAACTGATATTGAGTTGGCCAAACGTGGCATGTGCATTGCAGGTGCCTCCATCGTTGCAGAACTGATCTTACCTCCAGCTGCTTGCCTTCCTCGGACAGAGAGCTCTGATGGTTGAGAGACAGATCTTTTTCGATAATGGGGCCTGGCTGCGCATAATGTGATCAATACTGTAAATATCGATCATTTACAAAAGAAAAAAGCACTAAATCTAGCAAGAAATAGCATCATTTTCTAACAACAATAGCTGAAATAATGAAGATGCAAAATTTACTGACTTCGGAAAGATGGTGCCCTCTCGAAGATATAACCAGTCATTTGTGTACTCATCAAACTCAGCAACCATTGCAATCACGTAAGTCACACCTCTTTTGAAAGATCTTTCCTTCATTCATCAATTGTTAAACAATACATAATGTCAGTGATCATGAAAGGCAAAGAAGGTAGAGAGCAAAAGAGGGTCATAGTTTAGTAAGAGCAAACCTGATATACTACAATTGCTGCATATAATCCAACAAAAATGCTCCCAATGACTGTCAGTATGATGCTTCCAACAACCACAATTGGCCACATAAGAATTGTCAAGCCAGCAATAGGGATGCAAGCTACTTCAAGAAATGGTCCTTCTCGACTAATCATATCGTAAATCAGTCGATACCAGCCCTTAAATAGCATATATGGACTCTTCACACAACAATTGCAGTGTAAAGAGGAATCTCCACCATTAGGCCCAAAACACCAACTAGTATACATGCTGGTATATGAATCAACCTACAAGATAACTCAAAAGAAAATCACTGGGCTATCTGAGATCTCTAATCTAGTCACTTTCTCCAACATACATCACTAAAGTACTAATTAGTACACGACACGATTACCTTAGAGTTCGAACTTCTTCTGAAGCAGGGGATTCGCGCAACTCCTTCAAGTAGAGTGGATACGAATGGTAACACAAGTCTGCAAAGTCTCTAACTACAGTGCAGCTTCCTTTAACAGTTTCCGAAGTTCCATCCTATGTATCAAGGCAGCACACTGAGTCTTAGTATTACAAAATCAGATACTGAATTAGAAGAAAGAAGGACCAAGTTTAACATATTACCACAACACAATGTTTGAACTTATTCAATTCATTTCCATGCCTGAAAGCCTCAAAGGTAGAAACCCAAGGAGTAAAGAACCCATAGCCCAATCCCACAAGAACACTCCCAGCTATGCTCAAACCCAACCAGATACCAAATAGAGCAGGTAAGCCACACAAGATTGCAACTTTAAGTGGTATATCAAATCTATCAATCCTGCAAACGCCAAACATTGCATATATCTAAATAAACACCAGCAAAAAATGACATACTGAAAAATCTAAAGGGTACTCATTTGGCAAAGGTACTCACTTTATAAGAGTATAGATTGTCCAGGCAACATGTGCAGGAAACAACCCCAAAATGATTCCCACATTTCCTATAATCAGTATTAGCGCAGAAACAGGACCAACAAGAACACCTGCAACAATGATAAAATAAACATAAAAAATCAATGAAAACTCCCAGCACCCACCATTGAATTTTCCTGTGAAGCCCTGCAGAACATGTAAGTAGTCCAATAATCAAACCCAATCTGGAACAGAAGACAAGGGTTACCTTTGAGAAAACCCAGAAAGAGAGCAGAAATGAAAGCAAACACCACATAGAGACCTTTCAGCCCAGAGCTCCAGCTCCAAGTTTGTGACAACTCCATAGCAAAAAAATGATCATAGGAGAAAGGAAGGCCACCATATTAACCGAAATATATAAACAACTTGTGCAATACGATTACGAATTTTATTGTTTAAAAAGAGAAGGCCAATAATCACCATTCATAGATAGTTATTTTATAACTACCAAGTGTCAGAGGGAGACGTGTGCTACAAGAAGATGACAAAGAATGAGAGAGATACAAGTGTACAAGAATACCTAAGATCCAACCAAAATCAATCAACCCAGATGTTAGGAACAAAAAGGGACGGCTCAGGTAAAGGTTGTCATATATAGAAACTCAACTCACTCAAAAGTTATACAAGTGACACCATTTAGGGAGTTCCATGCCCATACTTCATTACTAACCCAAAGTCATGTGAAAACTCGTCAATCCAATATAGGTTCGATCTTGTGTAACAGTCCCGTTCACCTGGTCACTAGCATTTAGTAATTATGTAAGTTAAATTTTGAACCAAATTATTAACTTTGAAGATCCGCTAGCAACACCATAAAATAAAAAAAGATACGAACTCGTATCTCGAATAAAAAAAAAGGTTATGAAGTTTGACTTGGTTCAGAGACGAAGATTGTCAACAATTGACTTGCAAATCCTCATCGCATACATCATGCTTTCACTTTCATATTTGAAGCAAGCAATATATAATTTACAATTATCTTCATATACTAATGTTTTATGCACCGTGGAAGACAATCTCCTTAGATACTAGCTAGCTAGCTTGTTTCATTGAAATACTTGGTATTGTTTATGTTGTTTTTCAATTCATTATAGTTATGCATGCATGTGCATGCGCCCCCTTCATTTCGTGATTAAATGTATGCAGGAGAATAAACAACTACATCGCAAGTGAAAAGGCATTTGAATCATTGAATGATTTGATGCTGTTTTGGACTGAGTCGTTTCAGTAAAATGAGTAGTACTTGGCTTTATTCAATATGATAGTGATACGGAAAACTCTTCGCTTCTTAGAATGAAGAACTTATTATTCCATGCAGGTATGCATTTCCATTAAAAAAAATTAACAGAATATCCAGATGTAAACCCATGTCTGGGATAAAACTCTAGAATGGCATTCTCGGAGGTTGAAATTTTCGGTTGTTATTTATATTGGCCAATTTGTGGTTTGTTTGTGCTTGTACACGCTAAGTTGCTTCTTTGACGCAGATAACAAAATGGAGTAGAGAATGTTACTTTGTCAAGAAGAGAGCTGCAAGATGCTCCCATTCCCGTCTAAAGGTTGTGGAATTAGTAGGTTACTGTGGCTTTAGCTTTGAGATTGAACTTGTGAAGTACTTGGCTTTAGCTTCTTTGAAAATTATTATTGGTCGTGTTGATCGTCGGCGTGCAAGATTCGGAGTAGATCAGCAGTATAAATTGGAGAAGGAGAAAGTATTGACAAGAGCTCTGGCTCAGGACCTAAGAGAAAAACTGCCTGCAAGTCTAGAAGTTGTGTGCGCTACTACAGCCTACTAGGAGCCACATTGCAAAATTCTTTATATTGGATCATGATTCCTTCTTTTCAATTCTGTTATTCTAAAACTTCACCCTCAATATGCAGCTGAATTATGAATGTTTGTCCTACTGTCTTACTCTTCCAACCTCAGTTTACCTCTGCATTTTGCATATGCTAAGAGATATTTTATTCACACACCGCTCTTGTTTTTTAAATAAACACCCACCCGTACTCCTCAAAAAAAAAAAAAAAAAAACACACCCATCAATCGTTTTTGTCAATTTTTTCCCTCGTTTGTTATAATCGAACATTGTCAGTAACTTGAAGAGCAAATCTAGAATCGAACCATTTAAATAGAAAGCTTCAATTTCCATTTTTTTACGGTCAAACAATCTATGAAGGAAATTGGGAGCTCCCCTCTTTCTCTATTTGTTAGAGTTTCTCAGACACATTGAGCAAGACTGCCGCTAAATTCTTTCCATCCTACAGCGATCCGCCGTCGGCGACTTTCAAGATTTTATTGCCGTCGTCGAGTTATTGGAGTTGTACGTTTTTTTTTCTTCCTTGAAGGGAAAAACAAGAGAATAGGATTTTAAATATTGACAAAAAAAGTGAGGTGTGAATGTAAACTCGTAAGATTAATACTTGTGTAGTTATCTCTTATCTGAACGTGAAAAAAAGGAGGACGCTTGTCTGCAACTAACGCCTACAGTCTTCTTCCTCCCCCAGTCCTCCCTCTTCGTTCTTCCTACTTCCTCGACAGAACCCACAAACTCGCTCGGCCAATTTAACTCGGCGTTCGCTACCAGGTAATTAGTTTCTCTGCGATTTCTGAATTTTGATTTGTACTTGTGAAAAAAGAGAGATAGAAAAATTGAATGGGGTATCTTCCTTTCTCTGTCGAAACCCTTCAAATTTCTCTCTTACTAGGGGCTAATTGAATTGGGTCTTCGATCTCAGTGCTACTATCCAATTAGTTTAACAATAGTAACTAACTAATTGGATAGTATGGCATCCAATGAGCTCGAGGCGCAGCTTCTCGAAATAGGGAATCAACTCCTGGAACTGCCGTCCACCGTCGAGGAACTCCTTCCTCTTCTCGACAGGATCGAAATATGTCTACTCAAGGTAGGCCAATCACCAAACAAGTCAATGCAAGCCGCGCTTTCACCGTCGCAGAAGGCATTGGTTGCTGAACAGCTCTTAAGGCATTCAGATCCTCATGTCAAAGTTTCAGTTGCGTCTTGCATCACTGAGATAACCAGAATAACTGCACCGGATGCACCATATGATGATGACCAAATGAAAGAGGCCTTTCAGCTTATCGTGTCTACATTTGAAAATCTACAAAACAAGCCCAGCCGATCATACACAAAGACGACATACATTCTTGAAACTGTTGCAAGGGTCAGATCCTGTGTGTTAATGTTGGATCTTGAATGCGATGAATTGATTGTTGAGATGTTCCAGCATTTTCTCAAGGCAATAAGGGGCTACCACCCAATGAGTGTTATTTCATCGATGGAGAATATTATTACACTTGTTATAGAAGAATGTGAAGATGTATCTTGTCAACTTCTTGCTCCCTTATTAGCTAGTGTGAAAAATGTTGAAGAGGAAGTAGAAACCCATGGCATTGCATTGGCTGATTACAGTAAGGTAGTAGCTTCTATATGCTCAGAGTCAGCTAGTGACACTGAGAAGAATGGAGTGCATGATGATAAGGATATGGTAAGATTTTCATAATGGATATGCTAGAAAGATGTTGATCTTAACATGTTTGACATAATCAGTGGATTGCCGGATGAAATTCTTACGAGCACACTCTCTCTATTGCCCTTAAGGGAAGCTCAAGCTACTCGTATCCTTTCTAGGAGGTGGCTGCATGTGTGGCCCTATTGTACGACTCTCAATTTCGATGCTGGAAGACAATTAATTACATTTGGCAAGCTCCAATTTGATTGGAACGCGAGCTGGTATTGCGGATGTATGTTGATTGGGTGGATTCTGTTTTGAAACAACATAAAGCCCCTAACATTGAGCGCTTCCAAGTTGCTTTTGGTCATGGTCCTAGAAGTTGTATTGATGATTGGATTCAATTTGCAATGAGGAAAGGAGTTCAAATTCTTGAGATGGACTTATCAGCTATTTTACATCCAAGGGGTCTGCACTACAAACTTAGCAACGAAGTGTTGGGTATAAGAGAATTTTCTACTTTCAAGGCCTTGTGTTCTGAATACATTGGTTTCAAGTTTCTCAAAGTTCTTGATTTCAATTGTGTTGATGTGGATCAAGATATTCTTGAGTACTTCATCTATAACTGTCCAGTTCTTGAACGAGTAGCCGTGTGTGATTCATCCTTGCTGGTCAATCTTAGAGTTGTTGGTCAGTCTATTGCATTGAAGTACTTAACGATACATCGATGTCGCAACCTCAAAAGTGTGGAGATATGTGAAGCAAACTTAGTTTCATTTACTTATGGTGGGGAGCTGGAAAAGTTGCTTCTAAGAAATCTACCGCTTCTTGTTGAGGTATCCCTTTCAGAATGGAAGTGATGGTCGCGAAAGATTGGCCTCTCTTACCTTTCTTGCTGTCTTTCCCCACTGGAGATTCTCAAAATCAATTATATGATTTCGGTTAGTGTTTACATATAACGACTTAACAAGTTATACATCTTTTCTTTTGTTCTGGATTAGGTTGGTGACATACTTGGTGTTTGTTTTCAGTGGGCCGAAACAGATTCATTACCTAATCTCAAGTTCTTGGAATTAGCATTTGATGAAGCTAATAACCGTGCTCTTCTTGATGTTGCATTTTTCATTAAGCAAACTCCTTGCTTGCATACTCTTATAATGAAGGTTCGTATACTAATTTGCACCGAATGTTTGTTTTGTTTATTAGATTTACAAACTGATGATGAAATTTCATGATCTTTTGATATTTGGCTATTCAGGTTACAAGTTACCAATAGTTGTAATTATTTAACTGTCAGACCAAAAGAACAAGTACTTGGCCAGTTGGCTAGACTAGCTTATATATAGTCTAGGGTACATTTAGTGCTTAACATAAATGCATGCAAGCTTCCACTGTCTTTTGCTTGAATACATGCTTTCACTAGGGTAGATTACAATACAAATTGCAGATGATGTGTTAGCTCCATTTTCTAACTTGTAGGAACCAAGAGTGAGTACAAACTAGAGAAACAACAAGGTTGATTGCTGTCTAAGGGCTAGTTCGTCCATGAAAAATTTATTTTTCTTCCATTCAAATTATGACTTTGATTCCAGTTTTGTCCATCTTCTGTAAATGTAGATTTTTTTTCTGTTATCCTTTAGAAATGCATTTTCATTAAAAAAAAAAAACTAGATGTAAACAAATGTGTGGGATTGCCGTTTTGTCCAAAAAAAAAAAAAAATGTGTGGGATAATGATATGTTGAGGACCTTTAAGTTGATGACTTTTTGGCTTATCCCACTTTTTGATCTTATATCCACATCTTAACCGTTCAGTTTATAGGTATTTATGAGTGAATCATTTCTTTAAATTTTCAGCCATAATGAAAATCGTTAAGGCATTTATAACTGTGATTTACTAATTATGAACTTGAACGGTTCATGTTTGATAGATTTGGTTCGTCCATTAATTTGATCTAGTTTGTTACCTTAACGATCACCGATTCAGCTCAAAATTTGTAGGAATGATCTAATCATATAGACCTAAAAACTAAACGGATGAGATTCCAAAATGTGATCGAAAAATAGGTATTTTAAACTATAAACCGAAAAGTCCTCAACTAGTCCTCAACTTAAGGGTCCTCACTAGAAGTCTCAGAGGTTGAAATTTTCTGTTTCTATATATTTGACTTATTTGTAGTTCTTGCTGCTTGTACACACTGAATTGCTTCTTTGATGCAGTTTCGATCACGGTGGTCTCCAAAAAGTCCCTTTTCCAAGAAGAGACCCAAAAGATGCTCTTTTGATTCTCTGAAAGTGGTGAAATTTGTAGAATACTCTGGCCTTAGCCATCAAATTGAACTTGTGAAGTACTTGATGAAAACTGCAAGTAATCTTTCGAAAATTATTTTTGATCCTGTTAATCGTCAGTATTCAGGGGTTCAGACTACTATTTCCCCATATAGTGGAGAAGGAAGAATTGTCAAGAGCTGAAGCTCGTCAGCTTAAAGAAAAATTGCCTGCAAATCTAGATGTTGTGTGCCTGTAGGTACTACAGCCTAGTAGGAACTACATTGCAAAATTATATATGTTGGATCATGATTCCTTCTTTTCAGTTTTGTTATCCTGAAACTTCAACCTTAATATGCAGTTAAATAATGAATGTTTGTTATTCTTTTCTTTTTATAAATGGAATACAAAATTATTCATGACTCTTCCTAGGAAATTATTCTTTTCTTAGGATATAGAAATCTTATTCTCAAGGGAATGAGATGGATTGTAGGAGATGGAAAGGATATTAAATTTTGGACTTTGAATTGGGAAGCTTTTCCTTTGATTAATCTTATTCCTACTAATATCAGAAATCCTATAAACTTGGATGAAAATGTGTGTGACTACTTGCAGAATGGTTATTGGAATATGGACAAGCTTAATTCTGTGCTTGATCATGAAACTGTTAATGTGATTAAGGGTATCCCCTTGCCTACAATTGTGGCTAGTGATGAATTTGTTTGGAGACCTGCGGCTGATGGCAGATTCTCCATAAGTTCTGCTACGTGGTTGCAATGTGAGAACACTAATCCTCACTCAAAGACCAAAATCATGAATGTTATTTGGAACTTAAACATACTTCCAAAGGCCAAGATCTTTGCTTGGCTTTTAGCTAGAGGAAGGTTGAAAACTAGATCTCGAATTGCTCGTTTTACTAATCATATCAGTCCAAATTGTGCTCTTTGCAAATAATGGGTTGGAAGACATTAATCACTTGTTCTTTTCTTGCCCCTTTGCAAATAGTACATGGGAAGTGCTGGATTTGATCTAACAGGCTTTTATACTTTTGATGAGCTTTTCCTCTCCTGGTTCAGGAAAGGTCACGATAAATCTGTTGCAGAGGATTGCATTACTGTTTGCTGGAAGATTTGGGAGGCAAGAAATAACCTCATTTTTAGAAACAAGCCTTCTTCTCATGTGAGTGTTGTTAATGCTGCGTCCACCTCTGTTGAGGCGTATAGAAAGCACAATCCAAAAGCCTCTATGGGTGGAAATATCAACTATGGAGGAAGTCACTCCTATCCTCATGTCACGGTGGCATCCTCCCCCAGAAAACTTTACCAAACTCAATTTGATGAGTCTGTCCTTGGCAACAACTTGGTTGTTGCTGGGTTTGTCATCAGAGATCACAATGGAGAGCCTATTTTTGTTGGTTCTAGAAGGTTGGTTCAACTTCAGTTCTTGTGACTGAATGTAGTGCGGTTCGAGACGATATCTTTCGTGCTCTTTTAAATAATTGCAAGAAGGTTCAAGTTGAAGGGGACTCAAAGCTCGCAATTGATGTTATATACAAGAGATGCTCCCTTCCTTCCTTGAAGACTCAAAACTCTCTTGAAAGACATCCTCGTGAAGAAATCAGCTTCTGTTACATTCCTCGTGAAGCCAAATTTGTTGCTGATTCGATCACTAGTTTGGGTCACCAAGTTGCCAATCCTATTACTTGGTGTAGGAAGTTGCCGCTTTCAGCGCTCAGTGTTTTCAATTTTGATAGCTTAAATGTAGGGTGTACTAAAAGTTTCAAGTTATAAGTTTTATTTTTCTTCTCGGAAAAAAAAGAAGAGTAAATTACATAATAACACATAACCAAATATCAAAACACAAAAACCCCACTTCATATAATTTTTATACAAATTAGGACATGAGTCTAAGCCTAAAACCAAGTTATAACAGGCCTGACCCGAATTTATGTGTGAAAAGATCAAAATGCCTAGTTTTTCAATACATGTCATTCTCTTCTTCCCCGATATCTCTCTCTCTCTCTCTCTCTCTCTCTCTCTCTCTCTCTCTCTCTCTCCAATGGTGTCGCACGACTTCACCCTTGGAATCGTCACTCAACCGGCGGCTCAGATCCCAGATCCTAAACCCAAACCGCCGCGCCTTTCCCTCTCTCTAATCCCAAAACCGCCGCAACTGGAGGCTCCTTCACTGGCAGAATCATCACTCAGCGTCTCCCTCGGTGTCATCGCGCTTCTAGGTCTTGGAGCATCGATGGTCACGAAGACTTTAACCTTCGCCGCCGCCTTCTCTGCCTTCGACGATCCGATTCCGTGGATCATCTCCCTCGCTTTCTTCTAGTTCGTATCCTTGTTCAATAGCTCCTCATTGGTGCCGGCTCGAATTGGCACGATCCATTGGCAGAGGAAGGGTCGCATCGAAGAGAGAAAAAGATTTCGACCGACGTCGTCGACTGGGTCTGCCGGAGTTGCCAGAAAAGTTGGGGCGTGTCAAGTCTGGGTTAGGGGTAGAGGAAGGCAGAGCGGAGTGGGGTTGGGGAGTAGCAGCGGAGTTGGTGGGAGCACTGTTGGTGGTGGTAATGGTGGTTTAGGGTTAGAATTGTTGTTGTGTTAGAAATAATTTGTTTTTTGACAGTAGCAGCATGTTAGCATAGACAATAGCAACGCGCTATCATTGAATTTGCAGTAGCAGCGCGCTAGCATCAGAGGCGACAGTAGCAACACGTTAGCATGCACTAGCATCAGAGAATTGCCGGAAAAAAAAAATTGTAATAGCACCCGTAATAGAACATTTTTATGGGCAGTAGCACGTTCCTACTTGGCTGTAGCACATTTATTGTCGACAGTAGCAGTAGAATATGTAGTGAAGGGTAATTTGGTAAAATTATAGTGACATATGACATGTGGACATTAATTTGTCTTAATTTGTTAATTTTTGTCCTTAAATATGTAAGATAATGTGTAAATGATGTATTTATAAACTGAAATTTGGTTCGAAACTTATATACAATTTACTAAAAAATGTTTGTTTTCAGTGGGGCAAACAAGATCCTGTTTTTCCTTCGTTACCTAATCTGAAAGTGCTTGGAATTAAGATTTGATGATTATTATAATAAGTGTGCTCTTCTTCATCTTGCCTTTTTCATTAGGCAAACACCTCGCTTGCATACTCTTGTATTGAAGGTTCGTATACTAAATTGCACTTGATGATCGTCTTGTTTTATTAGATTTACAAACTGACGATGAGTTTCCATGATCTATTGATGTTTGGCTATTCAGGTTAAATTACAAGTTACCAATATTTGTAATTATTTGAACTTTCAGACCAAAAGAACAAGTACTTTGGCGGACTAGCTTATAATTGATATAGTACTCTAGGGTATGTTTAGTGCTTAACAGAAATGTAAGCTTTTAGTGTCTTTTGCCTCAATACATGTGCTCACTTGAAAAAAGATTGCTGTCTAATGGCTAGTTCGTCCTTGAAAATTTTATTTTCCTTCATTCAAATGATGACTTTGATTCCAATTTTGTCCATGTTCTGTAATTTTAGATTTTTCTTTTCTGTTATCCAATAGAAAAAACTTAGATGTAAACAAATGTGTGGGATAATAGAATGTACTGCTTCTCATTCTCAGAGGTTGAAATTTTCGGTCGCTATATATTTGACTTATTTGTAGTTCTTGTTGCATATACACACTGAATTACTTCTTTGATGCAGTTTGAATCATTGGGGAGTCAGAAAAGGCCCTTTGCCAAAAAGAGAGCCGCAAGATGCTCCCATGATTGTCTAAAAGTGGTGAAATTAGTAGGGTACTGTGGCCTTAGTCGTCATATTGAACTTGTGAAGTACTTGATGAAAACTGCAAGTAATCTGGAGAAAATTATTTTTGATCCTGTTTGTGATCGATTACAAACTGGAACATCCCTCTGATATATCGTCAAGTGCAGCGGCGGCTCATCAGCTTAAAGAAAAATTGCCAGCAACTCTAGAAGTTGTGCATATAGAGATACAAATTTGTCGACCATTCTTATTTGCTCATCAAATTGCTTATCCTCTTAATTTATTGACACATGTGTGTCAATAGAGTAAGAGGGTGGATAATTTGTTGGGTAAATAAAAGTGCTCGATAAATTTGTATTTGCGTTTGTTGCTACTACAGCTAGCCTTATTTTTATTGGATCATGATTCTTTCTTTTCAATTTTGTTATTCGGAAACATCATCCTCAATATGCAGTTGAATAATGAATGTTTGTCCTACTCTTCTCCTTCCTCAATGGGTCCATTGCATACGCTAAGAGAGATTTTAATCACAAGTCGTTTCATATTTCTATTTTAGCTATACAGAATTATAGATCGACTTCCTACTGAACTGGGAGTCCGGGATTTGTTTCATGAGTAAAGTTATGTCAGAAATGTCACAAGAGAAAAAGAAAAGAAAAATAAAACCATCTGGGAAAAGAAGAAAATAAATGAAAGAGTCGTGTCTCGAACTAAGAATGTCAGGTACTGCGAAGATGAAAAAGAAAGTTTAGATTTTGGGACTATAACCGAAAGAGCAGCTTATTCTGTGGTAGAGTGAGTCGTCGTCGTGGGTTGTCTCGGAAGACGATTCTCTGCCTCTCTTTGCTAATTTGGTCGGCGTAAGCAATGGTTGAACCAGATATCAAGGTAAAACTACATCTTCATGTTTCCTCGTTTTTCTTTCTGTAAATATCTGGCTTTCTGGGAATCAAACAGACAAACACAGATTCCTCACATTTGGGTTTGGTATTGTTCTATATGTTTCAACGAATAATGAGACAAAGAGTGAAGGTTGCCTGGTAATACTATGATTCTCAACATTGATTTAACGTTTCTTTTCTCTTGCGTTAATTCATAGGACTTGAGGGAAGGAAAGAAGAAATATGATGTTGGCAACATGGTGGATAGAATCAGTGGATTGCGGGATGAAATTCTTGTGAGTATACTCTCTCTATTGTCCCTAAAGGAAGCACAAGCTACAAATATTCTTTCTAGGAGGTGGCAGCATGTGTGGGCCTTTAGTACCACTCTAAACTTCGATGCCGGAAAACGATTTAACACATTTTGCAAGCTCCAATATAATAGCGCGGAACGCGAGCCGGCATTGTGTATGAATGTTGATCGGGTGGATTCGGTTTTGAAGCAACATAAAGCCCCTAACATTGAGCGCTTCCGAGTTGCGTTTGATCTTGGTCTTAGAAGTTGTATTGATAAATGGATTCAATTTGCAATGAGGAAAGGAGTTCAAATTCTTGAGCTGGACTTATCTGCGATTTTACATCCAAGGAGTCTGCCCTACAAACTTAGCAACAAAGTGTTGGGAATAAGAGAATTTTCTACTTTCAAGGCCTTGTGTTCTGAATACATTGGTTTTAAGTTTCTCGAAGTTCTTGATTTGAATCGTGTTGATGTGGACAAAGATATTCTTGAGTACTTCATCTATAATTGTCGAGTTCTTGAACAAGTAGTTGTGTGTAATTCATCCTTGCTGGTCAATGTTAGAGTTGTTGGTCAGTCTATTGCATTGAAGTACTTGACGATACAATATTGTCGCTGCCTAAAAAGCATTGAGATATGTGAAGCAAACCTTGTTTCATTTACTTATGATGGAGAACTGAAAAAGTTGCTTCTTAGAAATTTACCGCTTCTTGTTGAGGTATCCCTTTCAGGATGGACTTCGGGATGGTCGCCAAACAATGTCTTCTCTTACCTTTCCTGCTGTCTTTCCCAACCGGAGATTCTCAAAATCAATTATGCGGTTAGTGTATACATATAACAAGTTATATGTCTTTTCTTTTGTTCTGGATTATGTTGGTGACATACTTGATGTTTGTTTTCAGTGGGGCAAAACAGATCATGTAATCCCTTCATTACCTAATCTCAAGTGTTTGGAATTAGCATTTCATGAAGCTAACAACTGTGCTCTTCTTCATCTTGCAATTTTCATTAAGCAAACTCCTTGCTTGCATACTCTTGTAATGAAGGTTCGTATACTAAATTTCACCTAATGATATTTTTTGTTTATTAACTTTATAAACTTGGATACATTTAGTGCTTAACATAAATTCAAGCCCCCATGATTGTCTAAAAGTTGTGAAATTAGTAGGGTAGTGATTCCAATTTTTTGTCCGTCTTTTGTAAACGTTGATGTTTCTATTTTGTTATCTTGTAGAAATGCATTTTCATGAAAGAAACCTAGATGTAAACAAATTTGTGGGATAATAGAATGTATACTGATTCTCATTCTCGGAGGTTGAAATTTTGAAGTTGCTATATATTTGACTTATTAGTATTTCTTGCTGCTTGTACACACTGAATTGCTTCTTTGATGCAGTTTCGACCATGGCGGTGTCAGAAAAGTCCCTTTGCCAAGAAGAGAGCCGCAAGATGCTCTCATGATTGTCTGAAAGTGGTGAAATTAGTAGGGTAGTAGTGTGGCCTTAGCCGTCATATTGAACTAGTGAAGTACTTGATGAAAACTGCGAGTAATCTGGAGAAAATTATTTTGGATCCTGTTGATCGTCAGTGTTCAGAGGTATACAGACTGCAAAATCCCTATGTTGTGGAGAAGGAACAATTGTCAAGAGCTGAGGCTTGTCAGCTTAAAGAAAAATTGCCTGCAAATCTAGATGTTGTGTGCCTGTAGCTACTACAGCCTATTAGGAACTACATTGCTAAATTATTTATATTGGATCATTATTTATATTTTGTATTCTGAAACCTCAACCTCAATATGCAGTTGAATAATGAATGTCCTACTCTTCCTAGTTCCTTCTTTAGTGGGTGCGTTGCATATGCTAAGAGAGATTTTAATCACTAGTCGTTTCAATTTCTCAATTTTGGCTATATAGAATATCGACTTCCTGACTGAACGGGAATTAGGTGTGGACTCGGTCCTAACGGTTCGGTTTTTAAGCACTAACCGAAAACCGAAACCGAAACCGAAGCTTCGGTTTTCTATTTTCTAGAACCGAAACCGATAAAAATATGTAAAAAACCGCTCTTGTCGGTTAACCGAACATCGGTTCGGTTTCGGTGCAGTTTCGGTTACAAAACCTACTATCCGTAATATTTTTCGCATTTAACCAAATAACATAAAAACTAAAAATATCAAAGTTGTAAACTATTAACATTTCAAATAAGTTACTCTAATGGGTTCAAACAAGTAATTGAAAGGAAAAGAAAAACTAAAGTTTATACATAATTCATTTGAAGCTTCTAACATTTATATATTGCAAAAGGGAAGACTACATGAGAGGAAATTATCTTACACATAAACACTTAAAAACATAATTATGTGTGTGGAACCCTATTATTTGTAACTCATAACCAATAAGAACATGACACGTAATATAGAATTACGTATTAATAATTAAATGAATATATGTCGGTTCGGTTCGGTTTATTCGGTTTTTAGTATGCACGGAACCGCAAACCGACACCGCACTAATCGGTTTGTGCGGCTTTGTGGAACCAATTGTCTCGGTTTTATACGGTTTCGGTTACTCGGTGTCAGTTCTGTGCGGTTTTAACCGGTTTCGGTTTTTTCGGTGCCTAAAAGTCCAACCCTATCCAGGATTTTCTTTTCATGAGTAAAGTTATGCCAGAAATGTCACAACTTTATAGAGAAAAAAAAAAGAAAGAAAAACGATCAGGGAAAACAAGAAAAGGAAGAAAGAAAATAAATGAAAGAGTCGCGTTTCGAACTCGGAAGGTTAGGTACTGCGGAGATGAAAAGGAAAGTAAAGACTTTGGGAACATAACCAAAGGAGCAGCTATTATATGCTCCTATATGAGAGATCAAATATATGATAATCTCGTCTGGTCTAGCTTGTCATTCTTTGCTAATTTGGTCGAAAGAGCGATTCTGCTGCTGTTTCTTGATTCTTCTCTACCCTTTTCCGTTTAACAATGGTTGGATCAGATATCAAGGTAAAACTACATATTCATGTTGCCTGGTTTATGTTTCTGTAAATATCTGGCTGCAATGAGATTCAATTTGGTATTGTGTTTCTGGGAATCTAACACAGATTCCTTGCATTTGGTTTGGTATTATTCTATGGTACATGTTTCCAACTGTCATAAGATAATGTACTTTTCTATTGATGGGCATCATGAGAGAACGAGTGAAGATTACCTGGTAAATGGTAATAGTGTAATCTCAACATTGATTTAAGTTTTTTATATTTATAGGACTTAGGCAGCATGGTGGACAGAATCAGTGGATTGCCGGATGAAATTCTTGTGAGCATACTGTCTCTATTGTCCCTAAAGGAAGCACAAGCTCCTAGTATCCTTTCTAGGAGGTGGCAGTATGTGTGGGCTTGTTGTATTACTCTCAACTTTGATGCTGAGAAGATATTAGTCAGATTTAGGGAGTTGGACAGAGAAGCACGCGAGTTGGAAAGGTGTAGGTATGTCAATTGGGTGGACAGTGTGTTGAAGCAACACAGAGCTGTAAACATTGAGATATTTAGGGTTGCTTTTAACCTTGGTCCTAGAAGTAGTATTGATGAATGGATTCAACTAGCAATGAGGAAAGGAGTTCAAATGCTTGAGTTGGACTTCCCTGCACATGCTCCTCTGTTGGATGAAAAATACACATTTAGTGGCAAACTGTTTGGTATCGGCGAAACATCTGGTTTGGAGTCCTCCTGTTCTGAATACATTGGTTTTAAGTGCCTCAAAGTTCTTGATTTGAAATCAGTTGAAGTAGACCAAGTAGTTCTTGAGTACTTCATTTCTAACTGTCCAGTTCTCGAAAGACTAGCCGTATATAAATCATACTCACTGGTTAATCTTAGAGTTGTTGGTCAATCGTTTGCATTGAAGTACTTAGTGATACAAAAATGTTTCGGTATTGAAAGCATTGAGATATCTGATGCAAACCTAGTCTCTTTTATCTATGAAGGAGGTCTGGAAAACTTGCTTCTTAGGAATCTACCACTTCTTGTTGAGATATCACTTTTGGAAGGGTTGATATGTTATGACTTAAAGATTGCCTCCCGGTCCCTTTCGTGCTGTCTCTCTCAGCTTGAGATTCTCAAACTCAAGTATTGTAATATTCCGCTTAGTCTATACTTGTTATAAATAAGTTGCAGTCCTTTTCTTTTGTCGTGGTTTGTGTTGGCGCCTCACGTGATGTTTGCTGTTCAGTGGTGCGAAAGGGATCCTGTAATTCCTAAGTTACCTAATCTCAAGCGTTTGGAATTAGAATTTGATGATAATGACAACTTTGCTCTTCTCCTTCTTGCATCTTTCATTAAGGAATCTCCTTGCTTGCATACACTTGTGTTAAAGGTTCGTATTTTGTATGTCCCGCTAATGGCTGTTTTGTTTATCAAATACACAAACTGTTGAAGTGTTGATGATGATGAAATCCAATGTCCTTTTGATGTATGTTCAGGTTAAATTGCAACTTACCGCTATCAGTGTTTAGCTACCACTTTTTTGATACTTCTTTGGATGAATATTGGTTTTTATTCTTTTCATAAATGTTTTCATTGAAAAAAAAGATGAGCATTTTCAGATGTAAATCAATGTCAAGTATAAATGTCTACGACGGTAAACTGTTTACATTTTTGGAGGGTTAAATTTTGTAGCTACATTGATGGATACAGTTTATTGTTCTTGTTGCAGTTTATCATACTTGATGCGTGTACGCGCTAAGTTGTTTCTTTGGTGCAGTTAATAGGATACCAAAGTAAAAGAAGTCCCTTTTCCAGAAAGAGAGCCGCAAAATGCTCCCATGATTGTCTAAAAGTGGTGAAAATAGTACGGTACGGAGGCCGCTGCCGTCATAATGAACTTGTGATGTACATGACAAAAGCTGCACGTTATCTGGGGAAAATTGTTCTTGATCCTGTTGGTTGTTGGTGTCCAAGAATTGACGGTCGACTAGGTGAGTCTGCGGTGATGCATGAAGAGTTGTCAAGAGCTCAGGCTCGTCAGCTTAAAAAAAATTCTCTGCAACTGTAGAAGTTGTGTGCCTGTAGTTACAAAAGCTAATTTTTTTGTTTTTAATGAATGCTTCTTTCAAAATTTGTTTTCTGAAATCATTTCAATGTTATCTCACGAGCCAAATTTGGTTATTGGATTGGAATGGCTACCTGACTGAACAGAGGAGTCTGGGAATCAACATGAATGAAGTATAAGTTAGGCACGAAATGTTACAGACCAGGGGTGCTTTTAGGAGGTCATTTGGGGTTTGGTAAGCACCTCTACAATCAGCTTCTCAAAGAAGCCCCAACTTTTTGAAGGCAAAAGCAGAAGCAAGGCTACAGTCAGTTACTCAGGCACTGAAGCTAAGAGAAACAATGCCTGCTAGTATAGAAGTTGTATGCCTCTAGCTACAAGAAATTGTAAGCTTTTTGCCTGCTTAACTTGGGTTTGTATCCAAATTTTCTCAACCCAAAAACATGATAATAATTACTAGCTAGTAGCGAGGCTAGCTGATAAGAACTGCAGCGCTTAAAGACATTCTATCTTCTGCAAAACCACACCCCCTGCATATCTGAGTACCTTTTTCCGGTGGATATTTGCATTTAACAAGAATGTGGCATCAATTTCACCTTCCTAGAGATCGTGTCATGTAACATTTTTTTCCCGTATATTTTTTTATTATGTGTCGTGTGAAACTGAGTTTCTAAACAACGGATATTATTTCAGGTTAGTTTACCTAGTTTCCGTTGGTCAAGTTGTTTTCTTTTTCAAAAGAGTTAGACTCTTGTACGAATATACATGTGCAATTTTAGCTATTTATAATAATTTATATGTTTAACCACCATATTTCTATGTTATGTCTATGTCCTCTGATCTTGAGAAAGAGGTTAAATGAGGTTTGGCCCAAATAATGCATGGCAAAAGCGACGTCGCAGCAGTTAGGCAGTCCACTTACCGGTGGCGGGAAACAGGGAGGGGCACGTGTCGGAGAGAGAAAGGGCTCCAGATTCCGTTCAGTTATTCACCGATAAAAAACAGACGGAAAATTTGGTTTCGATGACGGTACAACCACAGCTCAACCTGATCAGGCCATTTCCTTAAAGTTTCAACAAACAAGGAAAACAAAAACCAAAAAAACAAAAAAAAATATGTGAACCAAAATAAGAAACAAAAAAAACGAAGGCAGGAGGCACGCGAGGAAAGAAAGAAAGGAGGAGGAGGAAGACGGAGGCAGCATCAAGGCCTCATGCAAAGCCAGCCATATGTGGCTTTTGTTGTCTCTCTTCTTTCTTTTCTTAGGCTCAGAGTCACCTCCGTTGGTTTCTTCAGAAGAACACAATCTCATGGGTCCGAATATTAGAAAAGGAACCCCGCAACGAGCGGAGAAGAAGGAGAACAAACCTAAGACGCCGCCGTCCAAGCCCAAAACAAAGCCTACGACCAAGCGTGTTCCCACGCCGCCGGTTAGTTTCCATTTCTTCTCTGTGCCTCTTTCATGTCGGGAATTTGGTGTTGCATGTTTTGTTTGATGAAAATATTTGATGGGGTCTGGTGCATTGTGCATATCTAGGGTAATCAGAAGAAGACAAACAAGCTGAACGAGAAGGAAGTAGAGCATTCCTTGCCCATGAAGGAGCTTTCCAATACCCAGGTTAACAAAGTAAGGCCAATCTGTGATTTCAATGTCTAAATTTTCGTATGCATGTTGACAAAATTTGGGGATCAATGGGAGAGATGCCCGGGTAGGGTTTCAATTACTTAAGCACAATATTGAAAGATGACCACTTCTATAATACTTCCATGCTATCATGAAGAGTTTATGATTGATCAATATGCTTGTTCCAGTAGGACAAAATGGTACAATGTATTAGTTGACAAGTAGTTTTAGCAACAATTAGGCTCTCGATTCATCAATGCTACAATTTTTTGTTTCACTGAGTCATAAGTTGATCATTTGACATCTTCTTCATATAATGATTCTTTTGTTTTGACTTGATCGATTAACTTGCAACCTCTAGTTCTGTGAAATTAATCGCATAGTTGTGTAGATGAAATGACACTTTGTTATGAGATATTAGTAATTTGTTTATTTTTCATTATAGATGCTTGAGCAAGCTGCATTGGGTCATTCAGGAAAGTCCACTCCGTCAAGGTTAGTGAAGTATCTTGAATGGTTTCCAACTTTGTATGTATTTTGATCATGACTGTCATTCTCGTATATTTGCTTCATGACACTAGTGTGTTTGTCTTTTTACTGAAGCAGTACACAATATGATATTCCGATTGAGGGCTCACCCTCTCGTGGTCAAGCAAAGTCATCTGCAATCATTCGGGCACAGGAAGTCCGATCAAAACTAGATCCTACATTCCCTAGCTTTGTGAAATCGCTCCTCCGATCTCATGTAGCTAGTTGTTTTTGGATGGTATATTTTCTTCAACTAGATGAACATGACAAAATCGCGAATTATTGGAGTCTCATTGTATTTGTTTACCCTTTTTCTCTCTCTTTTACCCCTTGTGTTTATTCACATCTATTTTCCATGATAGGGGCTTCCTTCACTGTTTTGCAAATCACACTTACCAGACAAAGATATTACAATGACTCTGGAAGATGAAGGTGGAAGACAACTTCAATCCAAGTACATTGCATGCAAAACCGGATTGAGTGCTGGTTGGAGACAGTTTGCTGCTTCACATAAATTGCTGGAGGGAGATGTTCTGGTATTCCAATTAGTTGAACCTGCCAAATTTAAGGTAATGTTATTGACTAGTATCACAAATAACTCACAGATAACGAACATCATGACTTTCATTTCACTTACTATGATAGTGAATTAATTTACACTTTTTTTTCCTGTTATGAATGTCATAAAACTTCCTTTGAATAGTATCTCAATAAGAGATAGCAAACATGATGTGACTTTCATTTCACTTGCAACAATATTGATACAACTTCTTTTCATGTAATTATATTCTTTTTCTTCTTCTCCCTTTTTTTTTTTACCAACTATATTGATACAACTGTGCTTGCTTGAATTTTTGCCTTTTCATTACAATAATATTCCCTTGTCATCTTTGTTAAACCGTGATAAGAAATGATAAGCAAATGAATCCCAATTGAGGTTGAGATAGATTACGTTTTGTTTCCTCTCCTTCCATCTATAGATAACTTGTGTCATTGTATCTTCCTCCATGTTGCAGGTTTACGTAATAAGATCAAATGATTTTACTGAAGTTGATGGGGCTCTTGGGCTTCTAAATTTGGATGCTCAAACAAAACATAACGATGCAGGCATGTTTCTTAATTCCTGTGTTTGTTTCTTCATAGTATCCGGCATGCATACTCTTAGAAGGTTTATATATTAACAATAACTTGTTGTATTGATGTTTCTATCATGTGTCTTGGATGTTGCACTCAGATAAAGATAATGCAGAAACAGGTGCAGTGGCTTGTAATGAGTCTAACAGGAAACGCACAAAGTCTCCTCCTGAAGTTGTTCAAAAGAAGAAAAAGATTGACTTGCCAGTTGAATACTCTGAAATCGATAGTGAGGAAACTGATTCCGAAGTTGTGGAAAATTCCAGGTTACCTGGGACGACTCTTCAGTTTGAGGACATCAAAAGTTATGAGAACTTCAACATTCTTGTAAATGGGTTGCTTGTAGATTCTGAGTTCCCTGAAGATATACGAGGAAAGTACTACAAGCTCTGCTGCAGTCAGAATGCATTTCTTCATGAAAATGTTATGAAGGAACAGATTATAAATTGATTGTAGGAGCTATAGTTGAAACTGTACATATTGTCGACGCCATTAAAGCTTGCCAGATTACCACGACTCAAGATGATTTTGTGTGTTGGGATAGATACTTGAGGGCCTTTGAGTTGTTGGGAATGAATGTTGGATTTATACGTGTGCGGTTATGCCGGCTTGCAAACCTTGCTTTTGACTCAGAAGATGCTATGGATGCGAAGACATATAAAGAAGCTAGAAAGGAACGAGCTCGAGCAGGACTAGGACTAAGAAGTATCGAGACAAAGATTCAGGAGTTGAGAGAGGCATGCCATGATTTTAGTAGTGCTATCGAGAGTCTGAGGTCCAAAGCTGAAGTCTACAATCACAGGTTCCAGGAAGAGGTTAATGCTCCTTGGTGAGGCTTCTCCTATAAATAATAAACTCTTTATGTGTGTTTGGGTATTTATTGGTAGTCTCCATCTCAATCTGTAACCTAAAAGATGGTTATCTGTGTTTTATGTGCTACTGCTGGAAACTACTATCTAGTAGTAAGTTTAGCTAAACCTGGCTTTTGTGACCTGGGGCTGTGGAAACAGCAGCATTGCAGCAAGACTGAAATGCTTAAATTGAGTTAGCTGGAACTTAGTCATCAGTGTAACACTAATTGATCCTCCTCTTCAAGCTTGGGTTTGGGGTCTCTAGCTTTGGTTTATTTGTTGGATCTAGGTCGAGGGTGATAAACAATCAATCTCTTGTATGCTCATCAGCCCATGAGTTTTGGGCTTCAGTTAAAGTTTTAGAGAGATTTTTTATTTTACAGTTCCATCTTTTATACAAGCTGCTGTTGCAGCTGAATTTCCAATTATGTAATTTTTCTGATTCTCAATAAAGTCTGACATGTTTCCTAAAAAAAAAAAAGTTTTAGGACTTGACTCTGCTCTAGCTCTGTAGAATTACATTTCTATTCTGAGCTCCATGTCAAAATGCTATCCTACTCGATGAATATAAACCTAAACAGATCAGAGTGAGAACAATAGGAATTGGGGGCTGAATGATTCACAAAGTGAGGACATCCCTGATCCATGGAAACCTACAAAGAATGACATTCCACAAATAAGAATCTGATATCATGCTAGATAATCATTCCGAATCCAAAGAACATAAGCGCGCTGTTAGGAAATGAGCTAACAATACCAAGTAAATGGGAAATGATCTATGAGTTAACAATACCAAGTAAATGTCTTGGAGACTCCATGTCACAAATGTAGTCTACTAGGGTGTTCCCACTAGTCCAGCAGAAGGAGAAGGGGGTGACAGTAAGATCAGTAAACAACTTGTATTGAGAATCAAGAAAGGGTTAGGTACCTTCTTTTAATGCCTCTTCAAGTACAGGAAGAAGTGTCTTTTGAAACTTTTGACTATCAAATTTGAAACAAACCTTGTAAACTCTGTTCTTGTTTTGACCAACATGTTATACTGGCCACTCCTTTACTTCTTCAGTCCTTTGCATGTGGCACAGATCCAGCCTTAGCCTCAGCCTCAGCCTAGGAGGATTCATTCCCACACTAACTAAACTTGAAGGAACAGCTGTTCATCCCTTGGCTGTCACATTTATAGTACCCAGCTGCCTGCAGTTGCAGCAGCAGCATCTGCTCTATACTTAATAATTTCACTTTCATCTACTACCATCACCTCCAACTCCTTTTAGTCATTCTTGTGTATCACATTTCTTGGATTTTATGCATCTGAATGTACTAAAATTCTGTTTAGTTCGCGGATTAGAGGCTTTGTAATACATTTGCTGTTTGTCTATCCATTCTGCAAATTATAGGGAGCCTAAACCTTCTTGGCTTAGAAATTCATTCAAGTTATAGAAATTTGCCTTATATTTGATACTTGGTTGAACTGTTGAAGTATAGAGGCACATGAGTAGCAGATCCAGTGAAGATTAACAAGCTGGATAGATCTGATTAATTTAAATTAAAGAAAAGAACAGAATCATCTTTGCCAGAAGAATATTCAATATTATAGATACTTGAATACTCAACAAAGTGCAGGAGTACCCTCAAATAATAACAGCTAGAGAAACTTAATTAGCATTGCACAGGTTCTTCAACTGCAAACATTTTTGTACAGTGAACAGCCAAAAGACCAATTCCCAACCCAGAAATTTTGAAAATAAAATTACAATACAGAAACTCTTAACATTCTTTCCACGGCAATCATCACAACTCTAATTTTACCCAAAAACCCTGACCTTAAAAAAAAAAAAAAAAAAAAAAAAAAAAAAAAAAAACAGGATTAATAATTGATCATCCTGCTTTTCTAGCCTCCAAAATCCAAAAAGAAGATACAGTACTCCCACACCTCTACAAATTCATTAGCACACCCCTAACATTCCTCAATGCACCATTATATTCCAATCTCAAACCCTCTCCAACTTGACCCTCCTTCATTCAACACCTCCTGCAACAAATAAACAAGAATAACTTTAATCATACAAGTTCCAAATTCATATATAAGTCCAAAAGACAAGAAATGGGGTGAACTTTCATACCTGTGAAGAACTCTCATGCACAAGACCAGACCTTCTTTCTTCCTTAGAAGACCCTTCACTAGCTTTCTCTGCTTTCTTGGACCCAATGTGGGCAGTCCTCTTCCGGCCCAAAAGCCCCTTCCACCTCGTGGACGACCCCTTGGGCGGCCTATGAGATGACACGTCGTCCTCCCGATCCTCCACAAGAAGCTCATCTCTAA
Source organism: Fragaria nilgerrensis (assembly GCA_010134655.1). Lineage (NCBI taxonomy): Eukaryota > Viridiplantae > Streptophyta > Magnoliopsida > Rosales > Rosaceae > Fragaria > Fragaria nilgerrensis. The sequence goes on from CM020977.1 coordinate 10,707,910, forward strand.
GAGTGGTAGTACCCCTCTGCATCTGGCTCTTGTTGCTGCCCTTGTAAGGCAGCAACCTCCCCTTAGAGAAAAGCTCATCAGCACTCATCATGGAGTAGTTGGTCACTGAGAACTCAAAATCAGAAGACACTGGTGCCTCCCTTGAGCTCCTCTCATGCTTGATTACATGTTGGGCATCAGCAAAGTCATTAGAGAAAGAAATCCTAGGGCTCATTGGAGCACCACCACTACCACCATTGCAGTACTGACCCTTGTGCTCTGAGTTATACATTGTGTGTAAACATGCCATATGGGATTGGATCCTATGGGATTTGAAAGAGAAAGAGAGAAAATAAGGAGAAGGATGAGAAGGATGAGAAGGAGGAGGAGGACCCTTGTATTCACAACAAGCCCACCATGTGTGTTGTATTTATATCCCAAAATGAGAGAGACGCTCGAAGAAAGATTAGAAATTTGAAAGTCTATGCATGCATGAGAGGAGTGATGTGATGTTTTTTGTCAAGACATGATAAATTGGGGCATTCAATATTTCAATGGGTTGATGATGGATGTGGCCAATTAATTTCAAAGAGGGAGATTACAGTCTCCAAAGTTTCACTGTTTTCCTTGGATGTGGGTGAAGTTGCCAAGAACCACTCTTTATTTTCTGATTCCCAGTTGGATAAAAGAAGCTCACTCCTAGTATCAGAGAAGGTTCTGAGAAATTGTCTTGGGGTTAAAAAAAAAACACATCAAGTTTCACTAATTTAAAACTGGGTTTGCACAGCTTCAAATGGTACCAAACATGTACAAATTGTACAGGCCATTTACTCTGCTATATAATAAGTACTGAAGCAGTTGGTCTAATAATGATGATCTTAATTGGTTTTTAGATGATGTCTGGGTTTCTTTCACAAGATGGGATATTGGCAGTGATAATGTGAGCCATGCATGCAATTTTTACCAACAGCATCAAAACTGTGAAAATAATTTCTGAAAAACCAGAAAAATTATGCAGCACAGGGAAAGTGAAGAAAATGGGGCCAAGCGAGAGAGAGAGGATTAGAGAAATAGAGAGCATCCAGAATGGGGGAGGATGGTGCATGAATGGTGACATACTGACATTGATCCCAGAACTACTGCACAGAAAGCAACAAGAGCTTCTTTTTTTCTTTTCAAATTTGAAACAAGTATTTTGAGGGTGGAATATATATGGGTTTTGGTTTTTGATTTGGAAGAACAAATGGGATTTAATTTGAGGAAATGCAAAAGCTTTATTATTGAGAGCTTGGGACACACAGACTCACAGTGAAGCAGAGTAACAGAGACTCAGAGAGAACCCAGAGAGAGGGTTGGCATATAGTTGACTGGGGTTTGACTGCTAAGTAAGTAAGGTGTGAGCTGGCGATTTCGACTGGTCAAAAGGGACCACGTGAGCAGGAGGGCCTGCCCTAGCATTTGCCTCCCTTCAATTTATTCACTAAAAATAAAAAAGGATTATGAAAATTATCAGAATTAGAAAAATGAAATTGGAAATGGGGGAATTATAGTTTATTGGGGTGCTCTCTTTCTCTTGTGGGTGCTGGAAGATATCACGTGAGCACGTGCAGAGCTGGATTTCCTTCCTAAGATGGTGCCATAGTGGTGGCCTAGTTTTGCTGTTTGCCACTGACACTAATTTCTTTTTTAGAATCCATTATTTGGTTTTTGGGTTGAAAAAAAAAAAAGAAGAAGAGGAAAAGAATGTGTTCCTACACCCAAATTTATGATTTTGTTTTCAATCTAATCTTTGTCTTATTTTTTTGACAAATCAGGTAATTTCATGACTAATTTACGACCAGAAACACATGCATCAATCGTTATTTTATTAGGCTAACATGCTACAAGCTACCGAACTAACTGACAAATGACATTATTTCAAACAACTAATCTAATCTTTATCTAAGTTATATATGTTTGAACTCGTTTCATAATCATGTAATACAATGCTTGTGTTACTTTTTTTTTATTCAAGATCGCGGTATCTTAAAGACTTCCTAAGCTCAAGGTCTAATCTGCTAAGAGCCTGGACAGCCAACAAATGCTTCTGTTACTTAAGTGATGAAAGAGAAGAGGCACAATGTTTGTGATTGATAATTGATATTTTCTCTTATTGGCTACCTGTTACAACACATATTGACCAATAAGTGCTTGCTAACCAGTTTATAAGATGTGGATACTGAGTATCTAATTAAATATTTACATATTTAGTTGGCCAAATCATACTTAAACCAAGATTCATGATATAAAATAGCCAACATGAATGAAGAAAACCTAGTTAGACATTAAGGACAAGAGAAAATTCTTCAACTACATATAGCTTTTAGATTCAGGGTTGTGGTCATTTTAAGATATAATATGAATGTACTTTCAACTATACGATCCATGAAGAAGATTATACTTCTGATTAATCAAGATTAGGATATATTATCTGCGTACTGATTAATGGTTTGGACTTTGGATTAATTATAACATGAGATTGAGAGTTTCAATCGGGATTAATATTATTATGATAACATGTAAGAGATATATTTTGCAGAGAATGGTACGGTGTTGAATATATAACCAGCTATTGGGTAGAAGGAAGAGGCCAAATTAAGAGCTAGAGGAAGGGCCGGAGGGGGGAGGTACGTACGGTGGAGGAGAGAATGGAAGGCTTTTAAAAAGAAGCAGCTGTTGGGAAGAAGGAAGAGGCCAAACTAAGAGGGGGAGGCCAGGGAAGGAGGGAATGGAAGGTTTTGAATGAAGCTAGGCAGCTAGCTCGATGATCGATCAAGTTGCAAGCTAAGGACATGGCTGTCACTCACATCAGTCACATGGTTTAACCTGTTCTTCTGGGTTCCATAACAATAAACAACCAAGCTTTTTCTTACTCCAAGGGGTCAATCCAAATAGGGCAATGACACGTATATAGTGTTGGATTCCTTTGTACAAGTAAGTGCATACGAGTCTGGACAAATTAAAGAAAAACAAAATAACTGAGGAGGGTGCTAGGGTTTCGGCCTGAGATTACTTCATATCAGTGCATGCTCCCCGAGAGGGCCATGGCTCAGAGACCATCAGAAGCTCCGGACCGTTATCATCTGCAGCTTTACTGGTAGCTGGCAAGAACTTGGTTCATACTTGTGATTTTTACTCCATTGCATATGTAGTGTGCCAAGGCGTTTTTACCACGCTTATAATGCTAATTGCAGTTATTTATAGGTGTATAGTGCTGTGCAAAGTGATTCAGGTCCTATATACACTGATTTTATTGCAAATGTAATTATAATGTTTATATTAAGAAACTATGTGGGTACGTTTGAAGTTTTGCTTAATTGAAATCATACTAATGTTTCTCTCACTTTAGCCACTTGATATCAATTAACTGGGATCGGAAGTATGAAAACATGCATTGAAATCAGTGTTGTTTTCTTAGTTAACGAACAAATCATATGATCATTTCATATTCTCATCCGGTCAGATTTCTCTAACACTTCAATGCAAAATTATGCAATACTACTATTTAGTTCATTTGAGGACAAAGCTAGCTTTCTAATCAGTCAGTTGCTCCAATGTTGATTTTGCTTTGTTCTCTTCCTAGATTGAGCATCGACATAGCGACCAAATTAAGTTATGTATGTTTTCCTCGTGTTTCTATTTTTATGTCGGGATATGACCCTTGCATATCATATGCTTGTACTGCCTATTGGAAAAATAATCTTCAGTTTCAATTTTAGCTGGACAAATTAATTAAAGTTAAAGATGACAGTTTTTCTTGTCTCTATAGTTGTACTTGGTGAATTTGATCTATCATATAGTTTGAAGTATATATAGACAGGGTTCCACTTGTGTGCTTTAGGGTATGCATACCCAACCGGTTTTGACTTGCTATAGCAGGTTAAAACTAACTAACACCCTTAACTCTCCGTTAAATCTTTTTATATCTATAGTTTTCATGAGAAATGTCTATAATTTAGATAAGCAAAATCACAAAAAATTAGACTTTTTGGAAATCAAAATTGTTCTTAAGATTGAATCAATAATTGAAGGTGAAAGTTGCAAAGTCTACATTTAACATAAGACACAACTACTATTTTCATAAGAAATGTCTACAATTTTAATAAGAAAAATCACATAAATATAGACTTTCTGGAAATAAAAATGGTTCTTAAGATTGAACCAACAGAAGGTAAAATTTATAAGTCTACATTAACATAAGACACAACTACTTTTTTTATGAGAAATGTCTACCATTTAGATGAGTAAAATCACATAAATGTAGACTTTTTGGAAATCAAAATTGTTCTTGAGATTGAATCAATTGAAAGTGAAAGCTGTAAAGTTTACATTTAACATAAGACACAACTACTATTTGATGAGAAATGTCTACCATTTAGATGAGAAAAATCACAAAAAAATAGACTTTCTGGAAATCAAAATTGTTCTTGAGATTGAATGAATTGAAGGTGAAAGTTGCAAAATCTACAATTAACATAAGACATAATTACTATTTTCATGAGAAATGTCTACCATTTAGATGAGTAAAATCACAAAAAGTAGACATCTGGAAATCAAAGTGTTCTTGAAATTGAATCAATAATTGAAGGTGAAAATTAAAAAATCTATATTTAACATAAGACACAACTACTTTTTTTTATGAGAAATGTCTACCATTTAGATGACCAAAATCACATAAATGTAGACTTTCTGGAAATAAAAATGGTTATTAAGATTGAACCAACCGAATGTAAAATTACAAGTCTACATTTAACATAAGACACAATTACTATTTTCTTGAGAAATGTCTACCATTTAAATTAGCAATATAACAAAAAAGTAGACTTTCTGGAAATCAAAATTGTTTTTGAGGTTGAATCAATAATTGAAAGTGAAAGTTATAAATTCTACATTTAACATAAGACATAACTACTTTTTTCATGAAAAATGTCTACAATTTAGATGAGCAAAATCACAAAAAAATTGGTTTTCTGGAAATCAAAATTGTTCTTGAGATTGAATCAATCGAAGGTGAAAGTTGCAAAGTTTACATTGAACATAAGACACAACTACTATTTTCATGAAAAATATCTACTATTTAGATGAGCAAAATCACAAAAAGTAGACTTTCTGAAAATAAAAATGGTTCTTAATTAAGATTGAATCAACCGAATGTAAAATTTGCAAGTCTACATTTAACATAAGACATAATTACTATTTTCATGAGTAATGTCTACCATTTAGATGAGAAAAATCACATAAATGTAGACTTTCTGGAAATAAAAATGGTTTTTAAGATTGAACCAACCGAATGTAAAATTTGCAAATCTATATTTAACATAAGACACAATTACTATTTTCATGAGAAATGTCTACAATTTAGATGAGCAAAATCACATAAATGTAGACCTTTCTAGAAATAAAAATGGTTTTTAAGATTGAACCAACCGAATGTAAAATTTGTAAGTCTGCATTTAATTAACATAAGACACAATTACTATTTTCTTGAGAAATGTCTACTTTTTATTAGATGAGCAAAATCACATAAATGTAGACTTTTTTCTTAAGAAATGTCTACCTTTTAGATGAGAAAAATCGCAAAAAAGTAGACTTTCTGAAAATCAAAATTGTTCTTGAGATTGAATCAATAATTGAAGGTGAAAGTTATAAAGTTTACATTTAACATAAGACACAATTACTATTTTCATGAGAAATGTCTACCATTCAGATGAGCAAAATCACATAAATATAGACTTTTTTCTTGAGAAATGTCTACATTTTAGATGAGCAAAATCACAAAAAAATAGACTTTCTGAAAATCAAAATTGTTCTTGAGATTGAATCAACAATTGAAGGTGAAAGTTATAAAGTCTACATTTAACATAAGACACAATTACTATTTTCATGAGAAATGTCTACCATTTAGATGAGCAAAATCATAAAAAAGTAGATTTTTTAGAAATCAAAATTATTCTTGAGATTGAATCAATAATTGAAGGTGAAAGTTATAAAGTCTACATTTAACATAAGACACAACTACTATTTTCATAAGAAATATCTACCATTTAGATAAGCAAAATCACAAAAAAATAGACTTTCTGGAAATCAAAATTGTTCTTGAGATTGAATCAATAATTGAAGGTGAAAGTTGCAAGGTCTACATTTAACACAAGACACAACTACTTTTTTCATGAGAAATGTCTACTATCTAGATGAGTAAAATCATAAAAAAGTAGACTTTCTGGAAATTTAAAATTGTTTTTAAGATTGGATCAATAATTGAAGGTGAAAGTTGCAAAGTCTACATTTAACATAAGACACAACTATTATTTTCATGAGAAATGTCTAACATTTAGATGAGAAAAATCACATAAATATAGACTTTCTGGAAATAAAAATGGTTTTTAAGATTGAACCAACCAAAGGTAAAATTTTCAAGTCTACATTTAACATAAGACACAACTACTATTTTTATGAGTAATGTTTACCATTTAGATGAACAAAATCACAGAAAAGTAGACATTCTGAAATTCAAAATTGTTAATTAGCTACATTAAAATGTCTACATTAAACTTCACAATCTTAAGAACAAATTTCCAGAAAGTCTACTTTTGGATGTCAGTTAGCTCATGTTATTAGTTTATCTAACTCATGTTAATAGTAGACTTAACTCATGTTATTAGTAGATTTTACGTGTTCCAGCTTCGAAGAACAATCTCAAGAACAATTTTTCAGAAAATCTACTTTTATATGTTAGTTAGCTCATGTTACTAGTAGACTTAAATCATGTTAATAGTGGACTTCATGTCTTAACTCATGATACTATTAGACTTTGAACTAAATTGAATTAAAATATTCACCTACTATTGTGAGAAGAGTAAGAAGAGAGAGCATACAAGAGAAGTTAGTTTCTTGCAACGAGATCGATTTTAATAAGAAATTGACATATTGATGAGACAAGAGAGAGAGAAATGAGACAAAGGTGTTCAAATTGTTTGAGTTAGAGAGAGAGAGAGAGAGAGAGAGTTCAAATTGTTAGAGAGAGAGAGACGAAACTAACACTGTTAGTGAGAGAGTGAGAGTTAGTTTGAGATTTAAATGGGATGACCAGTCAAACATATAACATGTCGTCATTAAAGCACACAAGTATTTGCCATATAGACAAGAAAAACTGATAAATATGATAGAAAGAGATAGTTGAGCAAATGTTAGGCGAGTAGCTAGGTTACGTTGAGAGTAAGAAATGAACAAGTTATCCTAATGTAGTACACTCTGCGTGCACGCACACAAAAAGAGAAACAAAATAAACAAAATTAATACCAACTCTCGATCACAACAACATATTGAAGAGTTGTGGGGAATATGATTAGAGGACAACCTAAATACCTAACGATTATAAAGCAAACAAACTACCGAAGTGAAATTGTATCCCAAACTCGGTAAAAGTTAGTTGTATGCAATCAGGCACAAGTTGTTGTTATGAGGAAGAAAAGAACCCTCAATCTCTGTCTAATCAAACATACAAAGAGCTTAACAAGTTAACATACGAAGAAAATATGCGTGGCGAAAAAAATAAAACGAGATATATAGCAATATCACCAATTATTTCATCAAAGAAAATACAATTCCCACGCACAAACATACATAAATGCATCTGCTTTGGATGGATCACCACCCATTGCTTTGATAAATCTTCATGTGCAGATTTTGCTGAGCATAGGTTACCAGCTTTTCGAATTCCTTGGCGTTGTCTATTTGGCCATCTCTATTGGAGTCTGCTTGCTTCATTACTCGACGACTTTTCCACCACCCGAACCAAATCTTCAAGCTGTGAAGGGCTTCTGTTAGCTCCTCCCGGCTGATCTGTCCATTGTGATCATTGTCGAACCGGCGCAGCCACGTTTTGAACTCGTCCACTGTCATCTCCTGGTGAGGCTGCACCTGAATACAACACATTATGGCCATATTGAATTTTTGCTCTATCTGCTTGTTAAGCGTCTTCAAATTTGAAGAGATGCAAGCTAGGAATAAACTTGAAGATGAGCAAAGTGTTGAATTGATTGGGATTGGATTGGATTAGTTGGATTGCATTGTGGGATCGATATAAAACATACTTGTATAGTGGAGAATCGAATCAAGCTATTGGGATATGGCCCAACTCTTTTGATTAATTGGCATCTTTTACCAGTCACCATTACTTCTTTTAAGCTATGCCATTCATTTTTTCAATATATGCTTGCAAATCAGGCATGTTTATGCTAGGCTCTATATTAACAGAAAGGTCCAATCAAGTCTCAGATGTCTTGGGAGAGAATATTGTGGTGGATATGATAGATTTATAAGAAAAGATGAACACTAAGAACATGGGAAGAGAACATTTGTAGTGGACATACAGAGCTAGCTAGCTATAAACTTAAAAATTAGATCAAGCTCGATGACTCATGCAGTAATTTTCTTATACAACAATTTGTGTTAAATTCTTACAACAAGGCTTTAATTGTTGAAGATTTTCTGTGTAGAACATTGGACTCTAATTGATGATACTGTCTCTTATCCATGGACATATTGAAAATCTTCATTCAAGAGCCATTCATACATGTCAGGACTAGAGAGTGGAGACTGCATGCATTTAACTCTGACAAAGTGACAAGATCATCGAAATCGTTATTGGGAGCAATACCTTTGCATTGACTAATATAGAAGTCATCAATGCTTGATTGATCTTGAACTATGTATAAATCTGAGGTGAATTCTTTTTTTTTTTTTTTTTTTTTGAAATCCTTAAGATTTCTCAGATTGTTCATCTCATCAGTGTCCTTTGCTGCTACAGCTGTTATTATGCAGCAGATGCTAGATGATACTAAAGCTACTGCACCCACGTACTTGGTTGATACTTAATGTGTGCCATGTATTGAATATATAATGGTCAAATTACATACATGCTCTCTATAATCTACTTCTAATTTTTCTATATTTCATTTGACATGATATTAAGAAATGCTTAGGATTAACGTGCTCGAGACAAGTCATGAATATAGATGGAGTTAATCTCACATCGAAAAACAAACACAATTACAATTTTATGATGAATGACATATAAGTTGATATAGTTTCTATCTAGAACGAAGCTTCGCTTTGAAATTAAAATGTGAAGTTCCTTGTTTGACTCATTTTTCGGTCGTATTTCCATATCTCCACTATTCAGTTTATTGATACTAATGCGCATAAATCATTCATGTCAAATTTTATTCAAATTGATGATCGTTTAGGTACCGAATTAGGTTAAATCAATGAACGGACCATAAACATATCTAACCAGAACTGTTTGTGTAAATCACGATTATGAACATCCAAACGATCATCAAATTTGATTAAATTTTGCATGAATGATCTATACATTAGTATTAATAAACTGAATGGTGGAGATGTGGAAATACGACCGAAATGTGAGTCAAACTAGGAACTTCACATTTTAATTTCAAAGCGACGCTTCGCTCTGGATAAGACTCGGTTGCTAAGTAGCAAGTTCTATTTGACCTTGCATTGAGACACAAAACTATATATTCATTATTTACTTCAATTTGTTCTTAGGTTCGAGTATTGTTAATTATACAATTTATTCCTCTTGCATACTTTGTGAGTGTTAGAAACAAGAGTATATATATAGAACACAAGAAACCTAAGCCCTCCAGGGAATCAGGGATAGTTGAGTACCAAACGAACAAGGATCTCTTTTCAAGTACTTTGTTTCTTGAAGCTTCCCATCATTTTGGTAAACTCATTTAAATCTATCAAACCATCACCATCAATATCCACCCCTTTCACCATTTTCTTACAAGCTCCAAGGCTGCAAAATTCTCTCCCAGCTTCTTGAGAACAAGAGACAATTCCTCTGCGCTTATCTTCCCATTTCCATCCAAATCAAACACCCTAAAAGCGCCTTCAATATCAGCCTTTTTGGCCTCATCAGTTCCCATGTTGAACATTTCCATAAACTCTGTCCAGCCGATGGAACCGTCTCGGTCAGAATCAAGGGCCTTGAATGTCTTGGCAATCTCAGCTTCTGTCATTTCTTTGTCGAGGGTCTTCAGCGCCGACTTGTACTCCTCCCGGCTGATCTTAATTCCCATCTTCGTTGGTGTCAAATTTATCAAACACCCATCTTATCTCCTCCATTTTTGGCTGGGATGAGGACCTGCTTGATACGCTAGACCTCTGTCTCTCTTTGGAGACATTACTCAATTGGGGAGCTGGTTTGTTACGAGACTTTCTCATGGAAGAGCCATAGTGAAACCCTAGAAAGCTGAAATGTGACATTTGGGGTTTAAGGATCAATCAGATGGTTCTTGCTAATATGAAAAAGAACAAACAACAACCATCTTATATAAGCTCTGATCAGCTTTGTGTTAGCTTCTTCTTATCCTTTGAGGAATAATATGAACTACGAATGATGATAGGCGCGATTGTAACATCAATCAATTCTGATTCAATGGAGCACCACATATACATGCATGATACTCACTTCTTGTAATATTCTTATTCGATCGATTCTTCCATCACTTTAATAGAGCTTGTGGGTGGGAGCAATGTCATTCCAACTTCATAGTTTTGATCATTATCTTCGTTTTGATTCATATTTCGACTCGATCTCAGCTTCGGTTTGCCATGACGTAATTACTAAATTGTAGATTCTTGTGTGTGTACCTTTATTTATATCCATAGATACGCATCTTATCGTGTTGCTCTTGCAAATTGTTAATGTTCTAACATGTCACGAACAACAATTTATGAATTATGCACACTGGTTGGGCGAAAATATTCACTAGATGCAAGTTTAAATGAAACAGGGCGCTTTATTAATGAACGACCCAGCCACAATTACTGACATGGGCATGCAAGTTAATTACTAGAATTCGATGATTTCTATCAGTACCAAATCATTTTGTCATACAAAAACAATGATAAAACTAGCTAGCTTAACGATTGTGATAAATAAGAGGTTTTAAGGTTTGTGATTAATAAGAGGCTTGAAGCCATGAAGAAGTGATGTGGCGCTACAATCAAATTGGGGAATCATGCATGATGCATGTGTAAGGAAATTCGGGCCACCTTCTGAATTTCCTAACCCAAAATAGGAACTGAATGAAGACAGTAATAAGAAATAATGCAAGCAAACACAAAATTTTTGAGGTTCCAGTCTAAATACTTGACCTATGTTCTCAGGAATGTTTCGTTTGTTCTACGCTCAAATAACCACGATATCTTACAATTAGTCAGACTTACAGTACGATTCACATGAGATGGTAATTCTAAACATGTACTTCGTAGTAAAATTCTCTAAAAACCTAGATACATTTCGTATAGCTTACTTAAAGCCCTCAGAAACACAAAATTTAAAACAGATAAAGAATTAGTCTTGGCTGTAACCTTAATAGTATCATCATTACTCGTAGAAAAATCCGAGACATTAATACTAAATTTGAATTGAGATGCAACCAACTGTTTCAATTTCATGCCAAATCGAAAGAAAAACACTCGTGAGTCATGATGGAACACCTTTATGTGCAGAATATACATGATCTGATAGCTGTTTCTACTGCAAGTTGCAGTTTCTACTGCAAGTCGCACAAGCTTGTCTCGCAATGTTTTTTTGTTTATATTGATTTTGAACAATTTGTTGTCAAGTAAATAGCTTGTGTGCATTATATTTGTGAGAGATCATATTTCTTTTCATTCGATCTCGAGCTTAATAGGTCAAAATCTAGCTTCTTTGTTTATGATGTTGTTCTGTCATCAATTTTGAACAATTTATAAATTGCAAATCTTCTGTTCTTACGAAATCAAATCAAGTAATTGTGAGTTAAAAAACGTTTGTTGTGACTAATAAACATCCATTAAAATATGGTTCACTTTAGCATTATTCATTATTAAAACATACAATACATAGCTTAATTCATGATTCTAAGACCCTCTTTTACAACTTTTAAAATATAATTGATCAAGGTCGACCTTGCTCTAACTCCTTAAAGGGGTCTAATTAAGCAAAGTTATTTTATAATTAACTAGCTAGTACAGCATACATTACACTTCTGCTTGCCGATAGTATACATAGTTAAACAAGCACAACCATAGCAAAGTTTAGCATGACACATACATATTAAGCATAGAAAACATGCAACAACTTGTAACTCATCTAGTTCACAAACACAGCTGGAGATGTTGGTTCTTCCTTTCTTGTTTCATTTCCTTCCTTCCCTAGATAACCGCATGTGAGCATAAATGCTCGATCTGCTTGCTCATCCCAGTCTGTGCGAAGTAACGCCACCACCATGATCCCAAAACAAACCATTTGGGCCGCAAGTAAGCCCAACCACAGGCCCAATAAGCCTAACTTTAACCCAAAGCCCAACACAAGGGCCGCAGGTAATCCCACACCATAAAACGAGCCAAAGTTTATGTACGCAGCCGAAGTTGGCCGCGCACAGCCTCTCAAAACTCCACAGACGGTGGTCTGCGGGCAGTTGCCGAGCTCACAAATCCCCACGACTGGCAACACTGACGCCACCAGCGATATAATGGCTGGATCAGATGTAAACATTCGCCCCCAAACGTTGCGCATTCCGATCATGAAGCTCATGGAAATAATGCCAGTGAAAATAGCACACGCCAGTGCAACTACAGACGCCATCAAAGCTCGCTTCGGCCTGTCGGCTCCCAACTCGTTCCCCACCCTAGTCGACACGGCCTGGTTCAATGAGATAGGAAACTGATAGATCAATGCAGTCATCTGGATCAGTATTCCCATGGTGGCCACCGCCTCGGTGCATTGACAAGAAGTCCAGAGAAAACAATCATGAACTCATACCACCACCACTCCAAACACACCGATGCACAGCTTGGAAGCGCCAGCCTGAAAATGGGGCTCCAGTCTTCGTAGTGTCGAAACGAAGCACAATCTTGCCAGAACCATAAAGAATTCACATTAAGATGGCCAGATAAAAACAAATAAACTAGAAGAGTGATCATGACATTGAAGTCTGCCAAGCAAGCGGTGAATGCAATCCCTCCGAGGCCAAGGTCAAGACAATAAACGGCGATATAGTTGGCCGGGATGTGAATGGCTAGTGAAAAGGCAGTGCTGAGCGTAAAAGGGGTGGTGATTTTCTGGCTCCTTAGGTAAATTTTGATAGGGTGGATAAGGGACTGAAACAAGAGTGTTGGAATGGAGAATTTGAGATAGGTAATGGCTGTGGATGTGATCCATGAGTTTTGGCCAGAGAAGATAAGAACAGGTTCAAAGTAAAACCACAACAAGGCGATAGGCATAGAGAAGATGAGTAGGAAAATTATTGTCCTTTGTAGAGTGTGTGACAAAAGACAATCGTTACGAGCACCAAATGCTTGTGAAGCAATTCCATCCATTCCGGTGGCGAGGCCGGAGATGAAAGAGTATCCAGTGATGTTTGCAACACCTATGGCGAGGCTTCCCCCTGCCAGAGCAGATTTCCCAAGCTTTCCCATGAAAAACATGGAGATTGCCGCCTTTGAGTAGTTTAAAAGGCCTGATAAGATCATGGGGATGGCAAGAGTGTACAATGCCTTGATTTCATCCAAAACCTAGAGATGAAATAAATCAAAGGATTAAAAATAAAGTCAAAAACAACATGTATGGTACAAGACAAGGATGGAGCACTAACCACAGTGGTGATTTTGGGGCGCAGGCTGATGAGCCCCTCTTGCTCCTCTTCTTCCGACTGTAGAGGTTGGTAGTCTCGGCACGGTTGATCATCTAGGGCCAGGTTGATCTCGTCCTCCTTGTTGCGGAATAATGAGAAGGGAAACATAGTTACAGGTTTACCTGAAATAACCTGATTATCATTATTAGGCATCTTGATGAGAAGATTGAAATGAGGATTTGGGGAGGGATTGAAAAGGATTACACTCACTCAAACTATGGAGATCTCTTATGATTGATTTCTCTAAATCTCTTTGTATCTCTCAAGAATGTTAATTATTTTATGACAATAATAACATTCCTTCTTTATGCTTTCACCCCTCTTGATGCTCTATAACTCAATGCACTGAAACACCAGCTCTAGAAGCTCTTATTTATAGCATAGTTTTACTCCTTAAGGTGTCTAGTAAATTTGTTTACTTGCTATAGATATTTGACAAGTTTTGTTTTTATCTTTTGAGGGTTGGTGAGGGTTTGATGATGGTGAACGAGAAGGTAAAAGTAGCCATGCAAGGCAGTTTGTCGTTTTCGCCAAGCGACTGACGAATGGCTGGATTCTTAGCAGTTTAGAGCTAGATTACACGCATTTCATACGTCTTCTGGGTTGTGTGGCAAATTGACAATCCATCCATATGTTATATATGTGCTGTAAAGAAAACTTTTCGAGTAAAATCAAATCAATCGTGTAGATGACAGTGTGATCACAATACATGTGAGCTAGAAAAATAAAGTTAGATAATTTTGTTTCACTGTCAAGATACTAAGCACACCGTGGCTTGGTTGGTTAAGGTGTTTAACTGACAACTTTGAGGTCATGAGTTCAAACCTCATTGACATATGTAGGGTGTGTGAGTTATTAATAAAAAGTTTAAAAAAAAAAAAAAAAAAAAAAAAGCACACAAATATGAAAGGAAATTTATTCTTATGTGCTCAAGTACACTCGTAATATTGAGTTGGGGTTCAATTACCCTATCTTAATTATATCATATATAATAATGGGATGTAGAATCTTCAAAATCAATATATTAATTTTAAATTACAAAATCTTTATTTTCATATCATCCTTAATATATATCTGAATAAGTGCGTATCTAATTTATTAATTAATAATTATTATTAAGTTATAAATTTTGTCGGTGGAGGTCATGATTTTCCTTGTTTCTATTTAAGTAATCATAATTTTTGTCGTTATGTCTCTTTCGATTTATCGTTACTTTTACTTTTTAAATTGTTTCTACTTCACGATTTTAGTTAATAACAATCAATACACAGTTTATATTTAAAACAATGAGCGACTCGTTTTAATTGCAAAAAAAAAAATGGATTTGAAGCAATGAATCTATCTCACGTGAAAATGTAGTCAACTTTATGTCCACATTATTATTTTAATATAATGCACGTAACACACGTACAGTAACTAACCAAGTGTCCGTACAATGCAATGGCAGACTAATTTTCATAATTGTGAGAGTATTACACTCGGTAATAGCATATCATGTGCACAGTACAAGCACAACATACTTTCAAGGAATTGTATGAAAGAAAAAATAAAAGAAAAAAACACTTTCAAGGAAAACCAAGACATGCAACTCTCCTATTTATAGTAGTGTCACTAAAATAAAGTGACTATAATTAATTTTTTTTAATAGAACTACAGAAGTTGAATGCAATAGATGAACAACAAATGATTATAGTTTTCAAAACTTATAAAATAGAAATCCACCTATGTTGGATTAAACCTAATAAGTAATGTATACTAATAATAGATTGGTACGCTCGTGATAAGCAAAGATTTAATCAAAACCTAATCTTGCCTTCTACAATAATATTATGTATATACTCCTTCTTGCCTAGCTCGCAATTATGGTACGAGATAGCTTCAAAGAAGACTTATTGAGAAAAAGCTTATTCATAGAGACTTAACTCAGCTTTAGACATAATCAAAGTAAAATATTCTCCTACCTCTTTTGGGTTAGAGGTACTTTCCGCATCCTGACCCACAATCAATCTTCCGATGTAGCCCATCTTACCACTTTTGATCCTCTGTCCACAAGCTCAGACCCATTTTTCATACAAGCTAAGCATCCCAGACCTAAAAGCAGACCTAAGCCTAATAACCCGAGCCAACTTCCAAATCTTAAGAGCCCAAAGCCGTTGTGTTGTTGATCAGACTTGCCAACGAAGCCGATGCCTCCACCCTACTAAAAGTGAAGAAATGAACGACTTGCTCCGCCTTGCTTCTCCTCCAGAACTTCACCAACAAAGCCACCAATGATCCTACCAACGAGGATGGCTTCGACCGGAGCATGCCGAGGAGACCTGCGTCCTCTGCCGCACCCATGTCTGCTCGCTGGTTTGAAACCCTAAGTGTAAACCTAGAGAGAGAAGAGTGCTATGAACATCTACATCTTTTGTGACTATGATTAAATGACACGTCTAAATGCTAAATATATTAGTTTATTTTACTAGTATTATTAATGGTTGTGATAATGATAGTTGTTAGAGAAAAAAAATGAAAGACTTGTACCTATGAACGGAAACTATAAAAACAAAAATGGACAATAAAATTGACCACTGCCTAAAAAATGACATTTCTCTTTCTGACTCTCTCACGAGAGAAGCTTTGCTTGCGGCATTCTAACCTTAGCGGCGGCGGCGTCCCTTCCTCTATGGCCGACTTTTGGGAGCCCATGGTGGTTTCTTGCTTGCCTTCCTAGGCTCCTTGATGTATTTCTTTCTAACATTGTACATAGAAGACGGCCATATTTTCATGTTTGATACGTACATAAAGGCAAAAAAAAGAGATACAATTGCTTGCCAATGTTTGTAAGTCGTGTAAATCATATAATTTGACCCTTAAGAAGGAGATGGTTCTAGCTTAGGGTTTAGGTTTACTTCTTCCTTAAGCCCCTCTTGTACCAAAATTGCATGGTCAGGACACAGGTAGGTATTTAGGTAAGTGGAGTAGTGGTCGATTTCTCTATGAAAGATAAGGTATTTAGTTCAAATTTTTTTTCAAATACTAAATCACATGAATTTCCACCCATGAAAAATGGTGCTCAGCTTGTTGGAGAATTATACCGATCGATCATGCACACAAGCAAACATTTATCAAACAGCTATAGCATAATTCGTCAGGAGATTTGACAATAAAATATGCATAAAGAAAAAAGAAACAGAGAACAAATTTGTGCTTTAGACTGGGAGAGGATTAACACGGACTTGAATAAAGGGTAAATAACACAAAAGTGTCATTTGAAGGTATAAATGATAAAAAAATCATCAATTGTTCCACATGTTAAAATGGTCACCCTAAATGTTATCAGATGATAAAATAGTTACTTAATTATATATAATATGATGTAATGGTTATAATTAAGTGTCAATTATGATAAAAAAATACATTTTAAATTTTATGGATTTACGATTCTACCATTCTGTTAGTTTCTCTTGTTCTCCTCTCTCTGTTACTGCTCTTGTCTCTCGTTCTCTCTGTTACTGCTGCTCTTCTCTTCTCTCTGTTAGTGTCAATTCTGTACCCGATCTCGATCTCTCTCGATCTCGATCTTGATCTCTCTCTCGCTCTCTCTCGTTCTCGATCTCGATCCCGTCGGCGCGGCCACCTGAGTTTCGTCATTCGTATCTGTGACGCGGTGGCTCCATCAGTTCCGGCATCCATCGTCTTCTAACGTAAAAGAGGTCGATGCTTTGCTCAGACACAATGTTTTTGATTTCTTTCAGATTTTGATGTTTTGATTGATTTATTTCTGTGTTTAATCGTTACAATTTCATGTGTTGTCGATCGATGAATTCTAGGGTTCATAGAAATTTAGGGATTTGAAACTCTTTGACTCAATCTGTGCTATATTCCCAGCCTCCCAGGAATTTAGTTATTTGAGTTTTTGAAAAAGTGATTTGTTTGCATTGTTTTGCTTATTTTGGTTGTGTACTCTGGTGAATGAGCATGAGTTACTTGCATTGTGTACTCTGTGTTTGCATTGTTTTGCTTATTTTGGTTGCTTGCATTGTTTTGCTTATAGGTGTCATGAGTTACTTGTAATATGAAATACTACAAATATTTCTGTTCAGGTACTATGGACAGTAACTATACTGCAAAGCTTGTGTACTCTGGTGAAGGAGCAGCAGTTTCATTTGATCATAGCGTCTCATATATTGATTTTGCTAATTCTGTACGTGACCGATTTCCGATATTGGGCAGAAGCATTGTCAAGCTGAGGTATACTGTTTTTCCTGATGTTGTATCTTATCGTCTTGAAAATGAAGATGATATGAAGATGATGTTTAGAGTTTTGGCCCGTTATAGTTCATATTTTATTGATGTGGATGTTTGATCTTTTGATGTTAGTGCTTCTGGTTCTAAAAGTGTGTTGAGTAATAATGTTAGTGAAGAGTCTAGCGTTTCATTTGATGAAAATGATTATTTAGGATGCTACAAACCAGAGGAAGCAAAGAGGTATTGTAGCAAAGGGTGTGAGAATTATATCAAATTAAAGGACCAGCAGTTTCAAGGTGGTGTGGAAGAGTTTAGGTTGAAATTGCGTATGTATGCAATTGAGATGGGATTTGAGTATCGGTATGTTAGAAATACTAAGAAACGTGTTGTTGCTTATTGTTCTAAGAGAGAGTCTGAGCATTGTGGATGGTGTGTGAAGGCTTCCCTGATAGAGTATAATCGTTTTTTTGTCATTACTGATCTGGTGAACGAGCATAGCTGTCATGGTGTTGTTCGTTTGCAAACTAATAAGATGATGGGTTCCAAGATTATAAAGTCTATAATGCTTGATAAGGTTCGTGAGAATCCTAACAAGAAGGCTATAGATATATACCATGAGATAAAGTCAGATTATGGGATGGAGGTATCTTATCGTACGACTTGGTACGGTAAAGAGCGTGCTAGAGAATCTATTCTTGGTGGTGATGTGATTCTTATGCTCAGTTAGTTTGGTTTGGTCAAAAAGTAGCGGAATCAAACCCTGGCTCTACTATCAAGATTGAGTATGAACCTGAAACTCACAGGTTTGAGCGAATGTTTGTGTGTTATGATGCGTGGATGAAGGGTTTTCAGTTTTGCAGACCCATTCTGTTCATTGATGCTACCTTCATCACGAACAAATACATAGGGCAGCTTATTGGTGCATCTGCCAAGGATGCAAATCAAGGTACATTTTTAGTGAAATGTTTAGTTACATAGATAGTTACATAGTTTTGATTGTGATAGTTACATAGTTTCCAGGGGCTTCAGTTTTGATTGCTTTGACATTTTTATGTAACTGTTTGATGGATAGTTAAATGACTTGTGTACCTACATTAAGCTACTAATGTAACTATCAATGCATTTAACTATTAATGGATAGTTACTTGACTAGTTATTCATGTAACTATCCATGTAACTATCCATGTAACCATGCATGTAACCATGCATGTAACTAATCATGTAACTATCAATGTATGTAACTATGCATGTAACTAAGCACATACTATTTATGTAACTATGTAACTATGCATGTAACTAATACAACTCAAGTCCCTGCTCACAGATGCATACCTATGAACTGTTTTTTTGATTGTTATAGTTACATAGTTTCCAGAGGCTTCAGTTTTGATGGCTTTGACATTTTTATGTAACTGTTCATGTAACTTTCATTATTCATACTGATTTTTTGTTCGTCTTTTTTGCAGGTCTATATCCAGTTGCTTATGCTATTGTTGATTCTAAAACTGAAAGTAATTGGAGATTTTTCCTTCAGTGTGTATCTGAAGTGTTGTCAAGACACCCTATGAGGCAGGTGACATTCATTTCTGATCGGAATGCTGGTATTCTTAGCGCATATCCACATGTATTTCCCAATAATCCACATGGTTTTTGTTTTAGGCACCTTGTAGAAAATCTCTCCAAAAAGTATCCAAGTCAGTCACCCCTTCATAAATCTGTTCCTTATTTGTTCATGTGTTGTGCTTATTCTCGCACCCCAGACTCGTATGAGACCAACCTTGCCAAATTGAAGGAGGAAGGGGGTTCTATTGTTGAAGATTTTCTAAAGGACCTTTCCAAGGAGAGCTGGTGTTCGGCTTTTTTTAACGGGGAGAGGTTTGGTGAAATGACCAACAATTTGGCCGAGACTTTAAACAATTGGGTGGGGGATTTGAAGAGTCTTCCTATTTATGATCTGAATGAAGGTATTAGAACCAAGTCTATGAAGAGAATTGCTGAACGGAAGGAAGGGTCAAAGGAATGGGTCACTTTTTTGTGTCCAAACATGGAAAAAAAATTGATTAATAACTTGGCGGTTGGGCGACATTGGCGAGTTATGAGATCTGATACATATGTTTATGAAGTTCAATGTCAAAAGTACAGGGTAATGGTGAACTTGGGAGAGGATTTCGTTTGTTCGTGTGGGGAATGGAAATGTCATGGTTTTCCTTGTTCACATGCCCTTGTTGCAATTCAGCAACATGATGTCTCTCCTTACTTATATGTCAGTCCTTACTATAAGGTACTCTTTTACTCATTTTGTTTCTTTTTACTCCATATCTATTCTTGTTTCCTGTTTTTTGTTTCCTGCTTTTGTTAACTAACTTGTCCATAATTGTTTGTTTTTCAATGTAACTGATCATGTAACTGCTTGTTTTTCAAGGTGGATAAATTCCGAGAAACCTACTCTCACACCATTAACCCAATCCCTTCCATTTCAATGCCTGTTGATCTTGCTCGATCGTCATTTCCATTGCAGCCTCCTTTGACTAAAAGACCTGCTGGAAGGCCAAAAACAAAAAGGTACCGAAGTAGGAGTGAAGTAAAAAGGCAGATCAAGTGTTCCAGGTGTGGGAAATATGACGGGCATAACAGAATGAGTTGTAAAGCTCCAATATAGTCTTTGGTTACATATGACAGCTATTGATGGATACAGTAGTTACATTGATGGATTCAGTAGTTACATTGATGGATTCAAGTTTTTTTTAGTAGTTACATGCAGAGTTACAATTCTGCTGTTGGATGTTTTATATTTTTACATTGATGGATTCAGTAGTTACATTGATGGATTCAAGTTCTTTTTAGTAGTTACATGCAGAGTTACAATTTTGCTGTTGGATGTTTCATATTTTTAGCTGTTGCTTTTTATCATGACAGTGGAAACTGTGTATCACATTTTCGCGGTGCAGCGGAACGCTGCAAATATTAATACAAACCTCTTTTTTGTTTTTTTTTCCAAGTGCTTTGTTTATTTCAGTTTCATTTCTTTGTAGTTACATGGGTAGTTACATTTCTAGTTACATGGGTAGTTACATTGCTAGTTACAACCATGTAACTATCCATGTAACTACATATTTCTGTTCTAATACCCAGCGGGACGCTGCCGTTGCGGTAACTATCAATCTTTGTAACTATCCATGTAACTATTCATCTATGTAACTATGTAACTATCCATCTGTGTAACTATCCATGTAACTATCTATCTATGTAACTATTCATCTATGTAACTATTCATCTATGTAACTATGCATCTAACTATCTATCTATGTAACTATCCATCTATGTAACTATCTATCTTTGTAACTATTCATCTATGTAACTATGTATGTAACTATCCATGTAACTATCTATCTATGTAACTATCCATCTATGTAACTATCCACCTATGTAACTATGCATGTAACTATGCATGTAACTATCCATGTAACTATGCATGTATTATCCATGTAACTATGCATGTAATTATCCATGTAACTATGCATGTAATTATCTATCTATGTAACATGGATTTTAATAGATTTATGTTCTAATATGCAGCAGGACGCTGCCGTTGCGGTGCAGCGGCACGCTGCAATTATGGCAAGTCAAAGCAATTTGTCAAACCACATAATATGACAAAGAATATGGCAAAGCAAAGCAATATGTAACAAAGAAAAGGAAAGCAATCTGTAACACAGAATATGACAAAGCAATCATGTAAGCAATCTGTAACACAGAATATGGCAAAGCAATCATGTAACCATGGCAAAGCAAAGCAATCATGTAACTACTTTTTTTGCTCACACAGAACACATAATATGACAAAGCAAAGCAATCTGTATTAATAGAGATATGTTCCACACAAATAATCTTTCATTTAGCTGTTCAAATACAATTGATGAAACATTGATATTAAACTTGGTGAACCTACTGCGGATGACGTATTGAGTACCAACTATGCCTATGGTTAAGAAACCTCTTCACCACTTGTGCTCTAAGCTTCAAAACATCTTCATTCTTCAATGTTCTGTCAAACGTTTCCTCCTTGGAAAGTTTGTCCATATAGTACATAACAAATATCCCACAATCCAATCTGTTTTTCAAAAAAAGTTCAAGTCAAAACAGAATCTTTGAACAAACAGTCAATTTGTTATGTAATAGTTTCCCTACGTAACTATCCATGTAACTACAGACTGATAGTTACCTGGGTAGTTACATAGAAGCTATACTTGTGTATCTACCTATGTAACTATCTATGTAACTATAGACTGATAGTTACCTAGGTAGTTACCTAACCAAAACTTTAAATCTGAACTGAAAACTTTTAAAACTTACGATGTGGGATGTTGCTGAGGTAGTGGTCCATTGATTTGACAAGTGATTGAGATGTTTTCAATATAGTTATTCTTGACCCATTGTATGGACTTTCTCTCTCTCTCTCTCTCTCTCTCTCTCTCTCTCTCTCCGTAAGCTTCTCTTTTTTCATTACAAGCTTCTCTGAACTGCTCCTGTTCATGTCCATTTTTCTGCGGGAGCCTTTTTTTAGCTTGTCATCTGCTTGTTCTTTTACTACAGCCATTCATAACTCAACCATAGCTTCCTGCACAACAAAATCATTGAACAAACAGTCAATTTCTTATATAATAGTTTCCCTACGGTTAACTACATTGACCTGCCTATGCATGTAACTATCCATCTAAGTAACTATGCATGTAACTATCCATCTATGTAACTATGCATGTAACTATCGATGTAACTATGCATGTAACTATGCATATCACTAGAGATTGGTAGTTACCTGAGTAGTTACATCTCACACAGAATGCAAAAGAAAGCAAAGCTATCCCTATAGCTACATTAAAGCTTCACAACAGATAACAAGAGAAAATATTTACCATTTTTTTGGCATCTTTCCATGTCTGCCCCTTATTCCCATATGTTGTTCTTCCCTTCATTGAATCTAGGTGGTAGAAATGGGGGGGGGGGGGGGGGTTGAACTTGGAATACAAGTAGTGTATGGTGAAACATTACTTCACTTGTCATTGGAAAGAAAATCATTGTCGCTTCTCCCAAGTAGTCATATAACTTGTCAATGAAGTAGTAGTGGATGTTCCTTCCGTGAAGATGTTTTGTTGAGTGCTATTAAAATGAAACCGAAACTATCAATATAACTATCCATCTATGGCATGTAACTATCCATATTATCAATTATTAATAGAGATGTAAATAATTTCAGTCCTTACCCATGCCATGGTTTGCATAACCCTAGGAACAATGACAGACTGAGAATCTTGCTGAGAAATTTCGTCAGCTATAATGGCACCAAAGCAGTCTATAACATTGCATGCCACTGCTTTGTCCATTATAACCTCCAGCAGATCAAGCTTTGTAATCTCTGAACCATACAACAGGTCTTCCCATATGAAGTCTCTGCATGAAAGGATTAAGCTGGTTAGATTACAGGTTACATCAGCAGTTACTCAATTATCCATCTATGTAATCTCTATGTAACTATCCATATAACTATTCATGTAATTATGCATATACTAGAGATTGGTAGTTACCTGGGTAGTTACATGCATGCTACACTTGTGTAACTACATTAACCTGCCTACATTAACACAAGGCCTTACTAGTGTGCTACATGCTAGCCACCTAGACATTTAAACAACCAAATCCAATATGAAAAACTTTATATCAAAAATGAATTTTCAAAGTGATTTGAGTTTACCCGTCATTTAAGCTTTCCCAGCAAGTTGTCCATTTTTTCTTGGTCAATGGATCCATGCACTTGAATGCTTTGGAAGTTGTCCAAACCGCCTTCTTATTCATAGCCTGTATTGCTCTCGCGGTGGTTGGCACAATCTGTATTGGCATTGGTTCCATTTCATCATCACCAATAGTATGAATTACATCTCCATACTCGTTCAGTTCTTCTCCTTCATCTATCTTGTTCTTCTGTTCCAGATTTTTCTTCCTTTCTTCTGCTATTTCTCTGGCCTTCTTCTCTCTGTTGTTTTTAACCTCCCCCCGCCAGTATATATTATCTCTTTTTGCTGGCCTTCTTTGCTTGTTCTTTATCCGAGCCACATAGGAATACATCCCCAAGGATGATGCTGTCCTTCCAGAGTCTTCCTCTGTCAGCTCGATCTCAATATCACTCTCCTCCTCGTCTAGATTAATGATAGGAACTGCTACCTGTGGAGAGACAATCATATATAACTTGTTAAATGGAGAGATACATAACCCTAAATAGTTTCACTGATAAACCAGTAATTCATAAAGGCAACAGTTGAGAAAAGAACCATATATATGTTAAGCTACCCCTGAAACTATCCATGTAACTACAGTTTGACAGTTACCTTTGTAGTTACACAGAATGCAGAAAAAATCACAGAATACAGAAAAAATCATAATATCATACATGTGGAGATACGATCATCTGATATTTTGCAGGTTCTCGTTCCATCATCGTTAGGTCAATGATTTGAGGGCTAGAGGGAGTATTGAAATTTTTCTCTGGAATTGTTATTATTCCAGTCACCAATGGGCTATTCCAAGATACCCAGGGAGAGATTCCCAAATCAAAAGAAGGCATGTCGGTCACCGGTGTTTTCGACGACCAACGCGCTTCTTCCGCAACCGTCCTCCTTGGTGGTGACTCTGGTGGCTGCTCACAGTAAGCTGCATGGTAGAAAATAAATAATGTTACTTACCAGCCACTTCATGTCAGTTGCATATGGATAGTTACATAGACATGCATAGTTACATCTGTAGTTACATGCACAGTTACATCTTATGATTTTGAAAACATGAACCACAATTCATTCTTAAAATCATACATGTATATGTTTTTGTGCAAAGATTTGATTTGAATACTCTAAACAATTTATTTCAAGTTCAATTCTTGAGAATTACCCTTCGTTTCATCTTCTGCTTTCTTCTTCTTTTTAAGCTCTTCCTTAACCCGTTCTAATTCTTCAACATATAAGTCTTCTGAATTTTGGGTTGGAATCTGAGGCTCACTCATCTCTTTTTCATGAGCACTTGGATCTTTCTCTGTTTCCTCCTCCTCTTCTTTTGTTTCCTCCATTTTCTCAGCTGTTTCATCTTCCTTGCCAGTTCCTTCAGGATCCTTATCCGCTTCCTTATCATCATCTTCTTCAGCTACCTTACCAGCTTCCTGGTCCTTCAGATCTTCATTGTTTTTTCCTCCCTTGTTTTCTCCTCCTTCAGGATCCCGATCATCTTCATTGCTTTCCAGAGCTCTCTCATCTTGAGAGTTTGGTGCTAATGCCGCCACCAAAGCTTGCAGCTTCTTCAGTTCTTCATTGAGTTTTTCATTCTCCATCCTTGTTTCATCGTTAATTATCCTTTCAACCATCAAATCCTGTACAACATCTTCCAACTTCTCCTGTAGTTTTGTCTGCCTTGATTGATACTCTTCTTCCATCTTTATGATTTCCTTTTTCAAGCATTCATTTTGACAGCGCAGCCTTTCATTCTCCTCTGTTAGCTGTCTCAATTCTCCTTCCTCTGCTGCCTGCCATGTTTCTTTTTTATCCATCAGTTTCTTCTGCACTGTTTCTTCCTCTTCTGCTTCAGATTCACAATCTGTTTTTTCTGGATCAGACTTGATTCCAACGAACAGTTTCTGTAATAAAAAGAAAATAAAAATTGTTAGTTATATAGTTACAAAACACACAGCAGATACATGTATACTTACACCGCTAGTTACAATGACAGTTACATAGTTCCAAGACACTTGAAAAACTGATCAAGTCAAACATATGAGTTGTATTGTTTTGAAAACTATCACAATTCTACATGTAACTATCAATTTTCCATGTAACTATGCATGTAATTATCTATGTAACTATCCATGTAACTAGCAATGTAACTATCCATATAACTATCTATGTAACTATGCACAAAAAGTAACTATCAATGTAATTATCCATGTAACTATCAATGTAACTACAGATTGATAGTTACCTGGGTAGTTACATACATGCTACACTTTTGTAATTACATTAACCTACATTAACTGTGCTACATGCTAGATGTACTTCTATTATTTCAGCAGATAATAAATACCAGAATTGATGATGTATATATAAGTAAAGATTTATTGATTACTATGAAATGTCCATATATTGATTAAGTCGTATAAGCACCCATACCTTCAACGTTTTGAATTCAGCTTTCTTGGGTAGCTTTGTGAGGTCTCATTTCCTCATCTTATGTTCCTCATCCTCTGTGCCTTCAATCGGCTTTATGACGCTTGTCTTCTCACAGAGCCAATACTAGCACACATAAAAAAACAGTAAGTTACCAAATGATTTTCTTACCAAAAACAGTTAGTTACCAAACATACATACCAGAATTAAGTGCGCACAGCTTCCTGTGTTCAACCCACTCAACCCCATACCCTTTGATTTTAGTCGTTGTCTTAAACAACCCGACAAAAATCTTCCAACCTCTTTAGCCCATCCACATCTCTCTATATTCCCCCATATTGCATTTATCAGCTCATTCGATACACTCCCTCCCCCATTTGCAAATAGAAACTTTATGCAAATTTCTAAAATGAGTAGCCTAACCAATTTTTTCTCTTCTTTCTTCTTTCTTCTTTCTTCATCATTTGTTGGCTGTTGGTCCTTCAGCTCTCTTAAAGCGTCCATCACACACTTTTTTGTCACTCTTTTGTTTTTCCCAAACAATGTCTCTGCTGCATTCTCCTCCGCTTGCATTGTGTCGAAGGAGCCACCTTTTCTAGGAAGTCCTAGAATCTCAGATACATCTACGCTTGAGATTCTGTATCTTCCTTGCCCGATCACAAATGCATCAAGCTTTTCATTGTAAGTGTCGGCGATTGTTTCAATGAGCTTGTTTGACTTCCCAAAGTGCTTTTTGTTCATATGCTCATAAAATCCTTCAAAAAGTAAACCAAACGGGTCATTTCTCAGCTCATTCAGTGCTTCTTCATCTAATGCTTCTCTAAAGATGTCCACTTCAGGCCATGTTGATCTGAACTGATTTGCTTTCTTCTTCTCTGTCTCATATTCTTCTTCCTCCTCCTTTATTTCAGATGTCATCTTCAAGGCCTTCTTCTTCTTTGGCTCCTCTATCTTATTTTTCTTCTCTTGTTTTCTCCTTCTTTTTTCCTGTCTCATAAATAGTTTGGACAACAGGACACCATCAGCCTCTTCATGTACTGTCCTCTTTCTCTTCTTTCCTCCTTCATCAACTATCCTCTTTCCCTTTTTTCCTTCTTCATTAACTGCGTTCATTTTTCGCTTATCCATTTCCTTGCATCAAATAAACAACATATAAACATTAACAAATAACAAATATATCATCCACAATAACAAATCATGTAACTATCCCTGTAACTATACATGTAACTATGCATGTAACTAAGCATGTAACTATCCATGTATGTAACTAAGCATGTAACTATCCATGTAACTAAACAGAACAAAAGCAAAGGACTAACAAACATTAGAATCCAATATTTACACACAAATTAGAGGAAGCAAAATCCAATGAAGGACGAATACTAACAACCAATGAACAGAATATCAATGAACCCTAGATCTTCAAAAGTACATGGGCAGTTACATGTAAAACGACTAATACAACTCCAATCCCTGCATCACAGATGCATACATATGAACTGTAGAATCCTAACAAAAAATACACACAAATAGCTATCTTCATAATCCCAAACTAAACAGAACAAAAACAATGAATAACAAACAGTAATCAAACGAAAAAACGAAAGTCTTAGTAGTATTGGATAGTTACATGATAGTTACATGTAACTATTCATGTAACTATCCATGTAACTATCGATGTAACTATGCATGTAACTATCCATGTATATAACTATCCGTGTAACTATCCATGTAATTATCCATGTATATAACTATCCGTGTAACTGTCCATGTATATAACTATCCATGTAACTAATACAACTCTAAGTCCCTGCATCACAGATGCATACCTATGAACTGTAGAATCTGAACAAAAAATACACACCAAAAGCAACTTCATAATCCCAAACTAAACAGAACAAAGCAATGAATAATGAACATTAATCAAACAAAAAAATGAAACAAAAACTAATGAATAGAATGTCAGTGAATCCTAGATCTTCAAAACCACACCAATATCAAAGTTCGAACTCCCAAACCCCTAAATTCCTAATCCTATTCCTGAACCGTAGATCTTCAAAACCTTTAAATTCTGTTAATAGGATTTACTGAACCAAAATGCAAAATACTCGAGCTTATAATACTGTGTAATCAGAAGGAATCGAAAGCAGGAGGCAGAGATTAAGGACTGCGAAGATGTGCGAAGATGTTACCTGAGGTTTTTCGAATTCTGGTGTTGTGGAGGAATTGTTCTCGACGCCGCCCTCGAGCCGAAGATGAGTCTCGTGTCGACAGTTACTGGGGAGTACGACGGATTCGCCGGAGAGAGATGGATGATGGATTCACCGGAGACACAGAGAATTAGGGTTTTCAGCGAGAGTGAGAAAGAAGAGCGGTTTTGATAGTTTGAGAGAATGAAATGATTTTTGAAATGAAAATCAGAGATAGGGGACTCAGAGATGGGGTAACAGCGTGGATGGGGAACACTTTTAAGAGAATAGTGGCATAAATTGTAATTTTTTTTATTTTCATGGGTAACACTTTAAGAGATTTAAATAGATGTACTATTTTATCATTAATGAACATTTATTAACTGTATTATAATTTATTACCTTTAAATGTACTTTTTTATCATTGGCCCTTGAATAAATCGTGTGTACCCTTTCAAAAACAAAAAAAAAAATAAGTCTTGTGTACACAGCCATAACAGTCAGCTCGCGAAGCTAACTGAACATGCCTCAGAACTGCACAAGAGCCAAAGATATAGTGTTGCTGTAAATTTCATGGGGTCTTTTGTAGCCAACTATTGTCTTTCGGTCTAGCTATGAAAAAAAGTTAATACAAAACCCAAATCAGATTAAGTTTGATATCAGTGACTACTCAGAAAGCACCAGCATCATGTTAAAGTGCTACAACCATTGGAGAGTACGAAGGATCTGATCCTCTAACTTGTCGTCTCGCATAGGAGATCATTTGTCTTCATAAAATCTCAGAAATCTGCAATAAGATGAATCATCTCATATCAAAATTGAGCGTCTATGAGTGAGTGAAGATGTGAGAGATGCAGAAAGTAAAGAACAAAACGAAATGTGGAACACTGAATGAACTAACATTTATCGGCATCTCAGCTATGACTAGGTTACTGCTTTCTTCAATACTTCTGAGAGTTACTACCTCACCCCCACAACCATATTGATTACAATGCCATCTGCACATATTTTAGATGAAGTTACTGCAAGCCCACAAACCCCATTTTATAAATCTAACAGAGTACAACATGGTAGGGAAGAACCTGCAGCTAAACAAGTTGCCATACGCCTCGTATATATTTCCTACAAAAGAATTTGGGAAGGAGAAAGTAAATACAAGAGAAAGTAGAAAGTAAACAGTATGTAATCAAGTTTAAGGGAGCAAAGGATACATGTGCAGACTAAAATGGCTTGTCACTAAGAGCTTAAACTACCAGAATGCCTAGTAAACACAGGGCCAACAAAAGAAGTACAAATGGTTCTCTTTATAGGGAAACTAAGAATGGTGCTTCCCGTATTATGGAAGTTCCAGTGGGATCCTGTAGATGCGGATGATGAACTGGTAGAATCTGATGTACCACAACAGAAGCCACAGAGGACAGTTTTGACAAAAGTTTTAGGACTGAGTTGCCTATGGTCTTAGCCTTAAGCCTATTCAATGCACGAACCACATAAAAAAAAACCTCTTGTAAGCATTCAAGTTTATATTCAACTTTGAAGCAAGACAGCAGGTCCTCGGGACCAGAACATGCCAGTACATGCCACTACACTGAAATTGGAATACTCAGGTGTACAACTGCACCACATTATCAGTTCTGTGGGAAGAAATAGAACCAAACCTTTTTTGCTGGTAACTCATAGTTTATGAGAACACGAGCAGAAATAGGCGACTCCCCAGAAGCCAGAAGTGGAAGGCATGCATCTGTGGCGACTATCATATGAGATTTTTGTTCCTCTTTCACCGGCACACTGTCATCAGCTGATTGAGCACCAACTTCTGGGTTCCACCTGATGGTTGCTAGCTTGAAGGACTCTAATATCGCAGCACGGTCTGCTTCTGCAAGGTCAGAGTACTGGGATACAAGATATGATATGCATACTGTATTAGAAAGGCATTAACAATTTTTAACAGTGGTAGGAATTTCCAAGATAAATGTCTAAACATCGGTAACAATGTTCATGAGATAACCATAACAACTAATGAGAAGCAACCAGTTACCAAGCCTTCAAAGTCCCAAAAGTCCATCTGTAACAATGTAATGTTCATGATTCCAATCTTTTACTCGACATATATATACATTGAAATAGACATGTAAATATGTAGTACAAACTTAAACAGATAATAATGGGCATTCTAGTGTGAAATTACCAGAGGGGCGAAAGAGATATAGGGTAAGCTTGCGACGGCGGAGCTCACGGCGTCAAGCTCATCACGTGAGCTGCAGCAGATCACTATCGGAAGACAGGGACGCCTTCCCGCCACGCCCAACAGGTCCATGAATGTCTCCTGCTCAAATTCAATCATCCACGGATTCAGTTCATTCTAATCTCAACGTCTCCGTCTGTAAACTATATAAATAAATAAAGGGGATCGGAGAAAGATACCATCTTGAACAGGATTCTGTCGACGGCGAGATAGAAGTGGCGCTGTTGACTACAACCAAAACATTTTCTTTGGTTACAAAAATTGAGAAAGACAAAGAAGAAGAGGGATGAAATGAGTGAAACCTGAAATGGGAAGGTGATAGAGATGGAGGAGTGGGAACTTCAACGGCATCAATCGCCATGGTTCTAACTTCTGAGTTCAACTAAACTCCAATACTTTTGTTTCTTTCTTGTTTTACAGACCTCAACTCAACTCAACCTTCGGCTTCGAATGTCTTTTCCGATTGTGGAATATGCCCCGTCTCATCGGAGAAGTCTAGGCCCAGAGGTGGATTTGGGCTTGTCCATTCCATTTTAGAAGGTTGGCTCTTTGCCATTCCATTCCATTCCATTTTACTGATGTTGTCACGCCCCGATCCCCAACAAATCTGAGATCTATAGCTAAATTTCTAAAACAAAGTTTATAGCAAGGATTTGTAGAACTTGTTAAATTAAAGGATTCCCAATTAGAACAAAAGAAGAGGTTATAGAAACTTCAGTCAGATTTTTTTACACATGTTTGGATAAGCTTGCATAAAATACATTTGCAACACCCTTTACACCAAATACATTGGGATCTTACTTCTCTGCTTGGATTCATGTTGCTTGGATTCGCTTGAATAATAATATAAGGCTTAAGCATCATCGTTACTCAATCCAATGGCTATAAGAATTACAACAATAATTGATAAGGGAAAATTCAAGCCGCCATTGGATTTATTAAGGATGATGTTGAAGCCTCATATTGTTTATCTAAGCAAATCAAGCAACATGAATCCAAACAAAAAAGTCAAATTCAATACATCAACTGTGGGCTTCGGTGTGGCTTTGTTGTAGGGTCGACGACTTCTAAACTTTGCAAAAAGCCAAGCGACTATGCTTCTGATTTCTAGCTTTCCATCGACTGCGGTGGATCAGGTTTGAGACAGTCGAGGTTGCCGCATGACACCTTCAGTCGTCAGAGAGGCGGTGGTGAAGCTGGCTGGAAAGAGGCATGGTACTTCGGCTTGGACTCTTTCAATTTTGTTACTTAGACTTATGGACTAAAGGTCTTTTCCCACTACAGGAAATATTGGCTTAGCCGACGGAAACAACTCGTTGCCTAAGACTATATATTCGTCGCCTATAATCTTGGCAGACGAATTATCCGTCGTATAAGTTTCGTCGCCTAAGTGTCGTGAGGTAGACACTTAGGCGACGGAACTGAAGTCAGTTGTCGACTAAGAGCGATCAAACCCGACGGACTCTTTCCTGCCTTGTCGACAAACTGATTCATCGATAAAAATTTATGTCGACCGAAAATTTTTGTCGGAAATGTTCTTAGCCGACAAATATGAAATTCTTCTTAGCTGACGGAATTGTCATCGGTATGTATGTTTACCGACGAATATTGCATTGTTTTTAAGCGACGGAAAATTCGTCGGTAGAGTTGTAATCCGACGAATGTTTAACAGTTCTTAATCGACGATTGATCTTTGTATTCGTCGGATTGGTGGTTTATCTTACGCGACGAATGTGTCTATTTCCGTCACCTAGGTATTTTATCTTGGAAGACGAATGTTACTATTTCCTTCGCTTTGGTTGTTTATCTTGGGCGACGAAGGTTACTGTTTCCGTCGCCGAAGACAAATATCTTGGGCGACGAAGGTTATTGTTTCCGTCGCCTAAGAGATTTTACATAGGGTGAAAAAACAGTGAATTTTTATTTTTTTTACCTTATTCACTGTTTTCAAAAATTACAAATCAGTAACAATAATCAAACACATACAGATATATTGATCATACAGTAACAATATATACTAGAAGCACTGGATTTGGATCATTTTTCATATATTGATCATAGATGGACAAATATTATTCATATATACGTACAAAATAATTAATGTTCTAACTAGGTAGAAAATTGTTCATACAATCTAGCTAAACTATGAATGAAGTACTACAAAATCAATAATGCCAAGGGGCACTGTTGTCCAATCCTATGTTGTCGCCTCTATCATCATTGTTTTGTGGGGAAACTTGTGGAGGAGGAGAAGATTGAGGAGGAGGAAATTGTGGAGGAGGAGGTGGCATACCTAGGTGCTCATATATGGCTGCAACTTGGGACTGCACAGCACTATACATAGACTCGGCACGCAAGGCACGCTGCTGGACCTCTTAGAATTGCTGTTAGGCACGCTGCTGGACCTCTTGGAACTGCTGCTGGGCACTCTCATCTGATTCCTTTAGTCTCTGCTCATAGCGCTCTTGCACCTCTTGGAGTTGCTGCTCATCAACTCTAGGAGGACGACTACGTGAAGTGGAACCATTTGAAGAATGGCTCAAGTCTCGCTCGCCTCCTTGTCCTATTCCTCTGATCTCCTTTCCTTTCTGAGTTTTGAGCACCGTACCCAACACCTCAATTTGTTGGGATTGAACACTTTCCATAATCTCCTCCTCCGTCGCGTCAGGGTGTTGTTCCTTAAATGCATCCTTTCATTTATTGACCTCATCAACCATGTCATTCTGCATTTAAAATACATCAATTAATAAACAAAACATGCAGCTCAACATTTTCATAATAAAGTTTACTGGTTGCATAATAAACAAGGAAGCTACTGGGGGTCAGTAAACTCAGTAAGCCCAGTAGAAGTTTACTGCCCCCAGTAAACTTCTACTGAGGGTTATTAAACTTGCAACTCATTATCTCTCTTTCAACTTCATGGCAACAACACACAACAGATATCCTAATAAAAAACTTTATTGCTCCCTAGTAAACCCCTTAGAAGTTTATTGGGGTAGTAAACTTTCAATTCATTATCTCCCGTTCAATTGCATGGCCACAACACACAACAGATACCTTAATAAACAACTTTATTGCTTCCTAGTAAACCCAGCAGAAGTTTACTGCCCCCAGTAAACTTCTACTGGGGATCAGTAAACTTCCAATTCATTATCTCCCTTTGAATTTCATGGACACAACACATAACAGATACCCTAATAAACAATTTTATTGCTCCCTAGTAAACCCAGTAGAAGTTTACTAGGGGGCAGTAAACTCCCCCTAGTAAACTTCTATTGGGGGTCAGTAAACTTCCAATTCATTATCTCATTTTCAATTTCATGGCCACAACACACAACAGATACTCTAATAAACAACTTTATTGCTCCATAGTAAACCCAGTAGAAGTTTACTGCCCCCCAGTACAACTTTATTGCTCACTAGTAAACCCAGCAGAAGTTTACTGCCCCCAGTAAACTTCTACTGAGGATCAGTTTACTTCTAATTCATTATCTCCTTTGAATTTCATGGCCACAACACATAACAGATACCCTAATAAACAATTTTATTGCTCCCTAGTAAACCAGTAGAAGTTTACTGCCCCCTAGTAAACTTCTACTAGGGGTCAGTAAACTTCCAATTCATTATCTCCTTTTCGATTTCATGGCCACAACACACAACAGATACTCTAATAAACAATTTTATTGCTCCCTAGTAAAAGTTTACTGCCCCCCAGGAAAACATGACATTCATTCAACTTATAATCGATCAGTTACTTCCAATTCATTATCTCTCTTTGAATTTCATGGCCACAACACATAACAGATACCCTAATAAACAATTTTATTGCTCCCTAGTAAACCCAGTAGAAGTTTACTGCCCCCAGTAAACTTCTACTAGGGGTCAGTAAACTTCCAATTCATTATCTCCTTTTCGATTTCATGGCCACAACACACAACAGATACTTTAATAAACAATTTTATTGCTCCCTAGTAAAAGTTTACTGCCCCCCAGGAAAACATGACATTCATTCAACTTATAATCATATATATATACCAATAGCCAGATTTACACATGTTTAACTAATCACTGATAAGCTTACATGATAGTAAAAGGAGAGACACTTATATAATACTTGGTTGTAACTTCATCACCCTCCCTGACATAGGTCTTCTCAAAACCTTTGATTATTGGAAGTTGCTCGCCCTGTATTCTGAGTTCCTCCATTGCGTAGATGATAGGAGAAGACCCCGTGTGGTGGTGCATAGTCTTCTCCCCACGGTTCCGCTTATTTGCCAAAGAGATTCTCTAATACACAAAAAAATATTAAATAGATTAGTTCTAACATCTTGCACATTTCACATTTCAAGTTATAAATGCATAACTATATATGAATGATTAATAATAAAATACAAGGGAAACAATGAAGGTAATTAAAAACAATCACCTTGAACGCATCTGACTCGAAGTGCTCTCATAGAAACTCCTACTGGTTCTCTCTCCCAATGAAATTTGAAGGCATGCCAGAGGGCCCTTCCTTTAGATAAGCTTTATGACACTGGTACTTCCAGTCCTTGTACCTCTCTTGTGCCCTCTTTAGTATCCAATTAAACATTGGCTCATCATTTTCATCCCACTCGTACTTCGGCTAAGTAAGAAATAAATAAAAAATTCCCATGTTAAGCACTGAAAAATAAAATAAAAAAAATTAATACACTCAATTACTATCACAAAACACATCTTTCAATTCATATCAACACACAATACTTTACACACATTCAATCATACTTTACACATATCCATAACATTTTTTTTTGTTAAATCCATAACATTTTCACTTTATAAGAAAACTCAGTCTTATGCAAACATATCCTTAGACATGAAATTTTATCAACAGAGAGATGTCAATTCAGTCAGTTCATTCCTTCCAATTACATAAGCAATCATATATATGTTATCAAACAAATGTAATTAAGTAAATTTACTTTTCATATACTTTTTAGTTACTTACCGACATTGCATTCCACACCTTCCATTTCTCGGTCTGATCAAGGTCGTAGAACGTCCTTACTCTCATTCGCACCACACTTCGTATGACGCAACCGATATCATGTGCCACCAAACTGTTTATCCCCCTCACGCTAGGACCTTTTACACAGGGGCAATACTCCAGCTTGATCTTCTGCCGCGTTTGTTGAACGATATCCTCTGTCTTCTTTCCAAAACAAAAACCCCGCTTCTTTTTCGAGGCCGGAGCTACAATTAACATGTGAAAATACAATATGATACATAATATACAAGAGGATATATGTTGTGTGTAAGTGGCATGAAAATGAAAGAGACATATTGTACGGCAAGTTTACTGACCCCTAGTAGAAGTTTACTGACCCCCAGTAGAAGTTTACTAGGGGGCAGTAAATTAATACACTTACCTATTGGGCTTCTAATTTTGATTCGAGCGCTGTCGACAATGCGTCTTGCAGATTTGGGTGTGGTTGTAGACTCGGGTGCGGTTGCAGACGCCGATTGAGATCCCGTTGAACAACTGTTAACTATAGGGGGCCGCACGATTAAGGGGGAGCCCCTGGTGGTACTGTCTCAGCCGGCATGGGGGTAGGATGGCTGCTACTGCTAGCTGAGCCGAGGCTCTGCCGTATTGACTCCATCAAAGCACTGGCCTGAGTGG
Organism: Fragaria nilgerrensis; assembly: GCA_010134655.1. Classification (NCBI taxonomy): domain Eukaryota; kingdom Viridiplantae; phylum Streptophyta; class Magnoliopsida; order Rosales; family Rosaceae; genus Fragaria; species Fragaria nilgerrensis. The sequence goes on from CM020977.1 coordinate 10,744,173, forward strand.
CTCGGTCCTTCCTCTTCCCTATGATCACCATATCTTGCACATGAATAACACACAATTGTTAGTAAATGAGTGAGTAATAGATAAAGATTATGAAAAATAGAGCATAGACAAGCATACAGGTTGATCAAACCACTTGTATTTCTTCATTTTTTTTATTTTTTTTAGACTTGATGCATTGGTGATACAAAAAACACTAACGAAAGTGGTGAGCCACTGAAGCAGAAGATACAATGTGATATTGATATTTTATTTTTTGGATAATTAAAAAATAAAAATAAAAATAAAATAATGAAACACGATCAACAAATTCGTTTACGATTCAGAAGTAACAAGCAAGATCAATCTGAGAAGAGAGAGAATACGGACCTGCAAAAGGAGCGGCAGTGAGAAGGTGAGAGCAGAGAGATCGTAGCGGCGGTGAGAAGGTGAGAGAGCAGAGAGATCAGAGCGGCGGGTGGATGCGGTGGCGATGAGTGGAGGAGGTGGGTGGATGCGCGCACTTGAATCGGTTGCCGAGGCGTGGATAGGGTCTGGTGGCGCAGCTCTGGTGGCGCGATTCTGGTGGGATTTAGGAATTGTGGGTGTGAATTTACGGATTGTGGATTGCGCGAGGGAGTTAGTATTGGTTTTATATTAGCCGACGAATAAGTTCCATCGCCTAAGACAAATATTCGTCTCCTAAGTAATACGAAATTTCCGGGAAAAAAAAGGCGCACAATTCACCCGCCTAATATTTCGGGCTCCTAGACGAGGGAAAATACATTTTCCGTCGCATTGGTTATACCAAGCCGACGACTTATACAATTTCCGTCGCCTAAGTAACATAAAATTTTATAAATGTGACTAATATTTCGGGTATCCTAAACGACGGAAAGTCCACTTTCCGTCGCCTTAGAAGTACTAAGGCGACGAATCATTCAAATTCCGTCGACTAAGTATATTTTTAAAAATTTTGAGGATTTTATATTTGTATCCGAGCATTTTCGTGTAACTTTTCAAACTAAACCCAACTGTAACTCCATGTAAGTATTCATACTTAAAAAAACATACATATATATGCATTTTAAAAATTACAATGCAAATTTGCATGAATATTATATAATTAATTGTTGCACGTACGTACGTACGTGGTTAAGTATAAATTTAAAATACATATGATAATCAGAGTCGTCCGAATAATCGTAATATATACTAATCGTACAATAATCGTAATATATATTAATCGTACTCAAGATAATCTGAGTCGTCCGAATCATCATTTTCCTCAGTTTGGTCAGAATACTCATCATCCTCTATGTATTCGTCATCTATGAAGCCGTCGTTATCATGATTGGGGTTGCGACGTTGTAGCGAGTTCAATTCAGATGGTGTAATTGGAATGTAACCTATGATAGCCGAAATGTGTTAGTTGTTGACATGAATATCCTCAGTATTGGGGACTACATATGGAGATTCCTCTTGATATGGTTCATTCGGTTAATCAGTTGTTATTGGTTCACTGGGCCCACTCTCATCATCCCCTCCCAGTGTAGCTGCACTCCAAATATTCCTATGTGACATCACCTGCACCACTTTCCCACCCTCACCCATAGCCGGATCATCAAGATAAAACACTTGTTTAGCCATGGTGGCAAGAATAAATGGCTCATTCTCATACCATACATTGTTTGAGTCCACTGATAACAAGCCATGATCCAGAATTGTACTCCTCCGTCTGGTTGGGTCAGTATTGAACCATTTACACTTGAACAACACGATTGGCATACGGTTGTCGTAGATTAGTTCGATGACATTAACAAGAACCCCGTAATAGTTGAAACCCAGACCCTCAACCATGACTCCATTGTTTTGGGTGACATGGCCTTCGTCTCGTTTTGACGTCACAAACCTAACACCGTTTGTCACATCCCGACCTGTAAAATTTTATCGTATTTACTAGCTTGGTTATAATAAGAATTTTTACTGTCTCCGACTTTGAGATATAGTTTAATTGGTCCCTAGAGGGGTTTTGAGGGACGATTATTCCGGAGAGTTATTCGTAGGAGAAAAATGTAACGACGGTAAAATAGTAAATTTTAGCTAGTAAAAGGTAATTTTTATTAGGGTATTATTTTTTAGGGGTATTAAATTTTGGATTTGAGTATTTTTAAGAAGTGTTAGGCCGGGTTGGTGTAAGGCCCAAAACCCTTTTTTTTTTCTTTTCTCTTCTCTCTTTCTCTCTCTCTTTTCTCTCTTTCTCTCCCGCGCTCTCCCTTCCTCTTCCCGCTGCCGGAATCTTTCTCCGCCCGTCCGCTGCCGTCCGGCCAAGCCAGGCCACCGCACCGGTCCCGTTTGGACCCCCGCCACCTCCTCTCCCTCCCCGGCCTAGCACCCGAGCCTCTAACCCACTGGAAGAGGATAAACTTGTCGGAGACGCCGGGAAGAATTTTCGCCGAAACTCCCTCCTCCGGCCACCAATCCGGGCAAGCTTGGTACGGTTTTGTAGCTCTCCTCCCGTGAAACAACCCCTCCAAAAGGCTCGATCCCTCTTGAGCTCGGTAAGGAGAAATTCGAAGTTGAAATTCTAGGGCTTTTAGGATGTTTTCGTTCGATTGACCTAGTTAGGCTTGAAATTGGACTTAATGATAGTTATGAAAGTTGTTTGGGATGATGAGAGGAAGATTCTGTTAAAATTTGGTAGAATTTGGACGTCGCCGGAATCGGCCTCCGGCCGCCGCTGCCGGCGGAGCCGCTGTTTTGGGATTTTGTATAATTTTAAATGTGTAATAATTAGAGGAATTTAATGGAGTGAATTGTGGAATTTTCGGACGAGTTTTGAATAGGTTTGTGAATTTCCGAAGTTTGGTATTTTGGCGGTTAAATAATGTAAAATCCGACCGTAGGATTTAAATCAATTTCTGGGGAAGGTTGTATTTACGACTGCCGAGTATGATATTAAAGTTTGGATCATTTCGATTTAAGAATATCTAAGTTAGGCAATGATGAGCGTATTTATGACTCTCGATTAATTTTGCCTATTTTATCAAATACTGGATTTTAGTTGGAAATTAATTATATATTTGGAACAGGACGTGAGGAGACTCAAATTGGAGAGACCTCGGATCGACGTCAGGCTTAGGCCTAAAGTTGTGAGTGGACCTTTGTTTTAAATAAAAAGCATGCGATGAATGATTTTATTAATCATTTATTTCTTCTGATGAGATTTATTGATTTCTCGCCTATTTGACAATTTTTCCTCCTTTGGAGAGATCCCGAAAATGAGATTTTCGGTGGATATTTATGTTTTGGATTTTATGAGAATAATATGTATATAAATGCTAGCTAGCCATACGTGCTTGGTCCGTCATAATGAGGTAAAATACCATTATGGCGTGTCGTGAGTGTTAGACACAAGCGTCATAGCCCTATATGAAAACTTCTTTCTTTTTCGGTTTATTTAGGTTTTCATATAGGGAGTCCACACGCATATATACACCGTCCTTTTCGGTCATAATGAGGAAAATACCATTATGGCGCAACGTGCGCGTTAGACGCCAGCGTTGTAGCCTTGTATGAATTTCTATTTTTCTAAATTGTTCCTAAGATTCATACAAGGAGTCTGACGAGTGTAGATACATACGAATATATGTTTATATATAGTTCAGCCAGAGAGGCTTCATTTTATTGAGTTGGTGACTAGCCGGAGCTAGTCGTAAAATTGTCAGATTTTGAGTTGAGTACTTTTGAGCCGCCGCATGCAGTATATTTTTCTATGAAATTAAAATGGGAATGCATAATTATTTTGGTATTAATTATTTTTGTCCACTCACTCTAACGTTATTAAATGTCTTCCCATGGGCCCTTCGTTTTAAAATGCCCAGTCTGCAGGATTGCATAGTGAGATCGGACGTACATGGAGAAGAGGCATAGTCAATAGTATAGCTTCCACTCTCTTTTCTATTTATTTATAGTTCATTTCCTCTCAAATAGAGTTGCTCTGAATATGTGGTTGTTTATTATAGGATCTTTGTTAGATTAGTAAATCTATATTGGGAGATGTTGTGATTTGTGGGAGCACGAAGGCTCCAAGAGTCTATAAGGTTGGATTTGGAACCTTTAGACGTGTTTGCAAGTTTTGATTTGGAAGGGTTGTCCATTTCCAAGGTACGTTGTACCGAATTTAGCGGTAAATCTTTCCTTGGAGGTGGTCCTCGCACGATTACTCCGGGTTTAGGGTGAAATTCGGGGTGGGTCGTGTCACCGTTCACAAAACATCTAGCACGAACTCTATAGTTTTGGGGTCCTCCAGCCAACAAGTGCAACTCCGGGTCATAAGAAGCAGGAAACTGTTGTTGAATATGCATCATCTGTAACAATTAATTTTAAGAGCAACGTTGTTAGATTATGTAATATAAAAAAACAACATATATTTAATTTATGTAACATCATATATAAAGATCGATAGAAAGGTACCCCAAATAGGGAAGTAATCAGGAAAATCTCTCTTGTGTATGGCTTTGTTACCATACTGCCTTTCCAAATGAGACTTCAAGTATCGCTCGGCTTCTTCGCAATGTTGAAGGACATACCAATGAGCCTCTTTGATCTCAACATTACTTAATCTTTCAGAATTAATTAACATGTCGTATGGTTCAACATCGTTGGAAACAACTGATAGATTGAATTGCTGGCTACTACCCACTCCAGATGATTCCCCCACTGTGTCTTCATCATTGAGATATGTGCTGCAGTAAGTTACGCACTCAGCCTGAATGTATGCCGCCGTCATCGACCCTTCAGGGAAACTTTTGTTTTTGTTCTTCTTCTTGAAATCTCCTAGTTGCCTGTAAAACGGATATTTAATCTCTTACAATAAATATTTAAAATATCATTTATTTTAATTTGAAAGGATGATTAATTAGAAAATAAGTGCATACCTCTCATTTGGATAGCACCAGGTATACTGTACCGGACCAGTAAGCAACACTTGTTCGGAAAGATGGATCATGAGGTGAATCATGATGTTAAAGAAAGTTGGGGGAAAGATCATCTCCATCTTGCACATGATGTACACGATGTCTTCTTGCAATGACCGAACATCAGACTTTTTAAGCTCTTTAGTGCATATCCTTTGAAAGAACTTGGACAAAACCACTAACGTGTCAACCACATCACTCTGCAAATACGGTCTAATTACCACGGGAACAAGACGTTGCAGCAAAACATGACAGTCATGAGTTTTCAACCCAGTAATCTTATTTTTCCCCATTTTAACACATCGAGCGATATTTCATGCATACCCATAAGGATACTTAACGTTATGAAGCCACTGAAACACTTCCGCCTTCTTTTGAGGATGGACTATGTAACCTGCTTGAGGCATTATGGTTTTTTTTGTTTTTTTGGTCTCTACTAGCCATAGCTTAGGGCGTATACCCATTTTCTTAAGATCAACACGGGCTTTGGAGGTGTCCTTGTTCTTATATTTGAGATTCAAAATTGTTCCAAGAACGCTGTAACAAACATTCTTCTCTATGTGCATGACGTCCAAGTTGTGTCTGATTTTCAACGTCGACCAGTAAGGCAATTCAAAGAATACACTTTTGTGCGTCCAATACTTAAACTCATCAGGCGTGGGAGGATTCAAGTCGGTTACTTCTTTACTGGTGCTCAAATATCCGAACCAGTGCCGGTTAAGCCTCTCCAAAATCCACTCACCAGACCTCCCTGGGGGTTTCGGATTATGCTCCTCAGTCCCATCAAATGCCTCAACATCCCACCGTCACTCGTGATCCTCGTCAAGATGTCTACGAGATCCCAAAAAATAAATTTTATCAGTGTGGCGACTAGAATTGACGTCATCTAAACATACCGGGCAAGCCTTGTACCCCTTAGTTTGTTAGCCAGACAACATCCCGTAAGCTGGAAAATCACTGATGGTCCAAATAACAGCTGCTTTTATCATGAATGAAGTTTGACCATGCTTGTCAAAAGTAGGGAGTCCATTTTTCCATAACTCTTGCAGCTCGTCAATTAATGGTCTCATGTACACATCCAAGCACTTTCTTGGAGAATACGGCCCTGGAACCATAAGCGTAAGAAAATTGTACTCTTTTCTCATACACATGTTGGGAGGTAGATTGTACGGAAATACTATCATAGACCAAATGCTGTAAGACAAATTCATGTTTCCAGTAGGATTGAATCCGTCTATTGCAAATCTGAGTCTGACATTTCGACAGTCCCCAGCAAATTCAGGAAAAGAACAGTCAAAGTGCTTCCAAGCCTCCCCGTCTACGGGGTGTGTGAGATTATCCGGATCTATTCTCCCTGGTGCCTTGCCTAGTGCCATCTCATATGTTTGGTCGTATATGAAGACATGTACAGACGCTGCAGACGAGGACCCAACATGAAGTAACGAAGAACCTTCCTAGGAATGGGCGGGTTTTTCTGTTTAGATGAAGTGGAAGCTTTATACCTTGGCTCATAGCAGTGTGGGCACTCAACTTCATCCTTGTTATCTTTGTAATACAAGATGCAGTTATTGACGCAAGCGTCTATCTTCTGGTGATCAAGACCGAGGTCAGCCAACATCCTTTTTACTTGGTCAAAATTTTCCGGACAACTGTTACCTTTGGGAAGCACTTTCTTCATAAGTGCAATATCCTCATCAAAACATACGTTACTTCTACCCTGCTTATTTTTTATCTTCATTTGCTCCATGACGGTACCCAACACAGTATGCTCACTGCCAGGATACAATGGGGTTTGTACTTCCCGTAAAAGCCTATTGTACTTATCATAATTACTGTTGTAGTCAATGTGAGAGACATTAGGGAAGGTGTCAGGGGCGTTGTCATAAACAATATTTTGCTGATATCCTAAGGCGGCGAACGGGAAGGCATCGTTTAAGATGTTCATCACAGCAGGGTCCCCGTAACTAGCATTGGAAGATCCTCCCTGCTGATTATGTTGTGCTTGAATTTCTGCAAGCATAGGCATTTGAACTTGATTTTCGCCGTACCATGTCCATGTGGTATAACTAGAACAAATACCGTTTAGTGTCAAGCGAGAATACATGTCTTCATATGTTATTAGTTTCCGATTGAGACATTGTTGCACGGACATATGTGAATAACTTTGTCTGGAGGACTATCTAGATGCACGAACTCAAGAAAATCAAAAATGCCTCTCATATAAAGAGGGGACCCCCTCCCTAATTGTATCCAGCTCTTGTCCATGTTGTACATTGTAATAATAGGAAATAAAAATATATAATCAAAAAATCGTTATTAATAAACGGGAAATAGATATATATATATATATATATATATATATATATATATATAAAATGACAATTAATGAGTATCCATATTAATGAGTATAAAATGACAATATATATATAAAAACAAGGATTTTAAAACAAGGATATAATAAAAAAACTGCTGAGTAACCCATATTAATGAGTATCTGTTGTGTGTTGTGCCCCTGAAATTGAAAGGGAGTTATTTTTTGCAAGTTTACTGATCCCCAGTAGAAGTTTACTGGGGGGCAGTAAACTTTATTTTCTGCATATGCAGTTTATAAATGCAAGTTTTTACTACTTATATGCAGGATAAGAAAAAGTTCAAGGCATTTAGTTCAAGGCATTTAGTTGTGACTTCTGATAGCGAAGATGATTCGGTTTAAGAATCTATAGCTTCTATGAGGACATAACAAAATATAGGAGAAGTTTTATAGAAGATAAAGTCGAAGAAAAAGAGAAAAGAGGTCCAAAAGGGTGCCGCTGCTGAAGAAGAAGAAGAAGCAGTACTGGTAGTAGAAGAAGATGATGATTACACTGAAGATGAAGAGGGGGAAATAGAAAAGTATCTTTTTCTGAAAAGATCAACGGGCAAAAAAAGAAAACAAGCGAAGACAGATTTAGGGGAGGAGGAGGAAGAAAACGGAAGAAAGAGAAGGAAAAAAGAGGAGAATGTGACTTGACCAAGATCAAACACGTGCAGCAAAAGTGCTCACTAACATCATTTTGTATGTTAATGAATAGATACATAGAGAGCATCCTAGAAGAATCATGGGAGTTGATAAACATCACTTGTTTTCGGGAAATAATTGAAGCATTCAGATTGGGCAAGGTTGAGGAGGATCAAGTGAAGAAGCTTGAATCTAATTTTGAGATCCTAATGAGGCACTACAACAGTGACAATAAAAACTTCATATTTGGGAACAAGGAGATTGAAATTACGGAGCATGATGTTCATTCAATTTTTGGAATAACCAAAGAAGGCTCGGATATGGATATCAGAATAGGCCAGAAATACTGCAAGGGTAATAAGAAGAATGTGGCAGATTCTGCTGTCTTTGGAAATCAAACAAGAAGAACAATCACCAGAAAAGTTATTGATGACACATTAATGGAAGAGCTTAGGAAGATTCAGAAGAAGAAGGGGGATCCAAGGAAGATAGCCTATTTGGTTATAATGTACCTTATGACAGCTTTATTTTTCAGTAGAAGCGGGAACCACATTGAATGGAAACTGAGACTCAACTGGGAAGACCTTGAAGGCATCGACAAATACAACTGGTCACATAAGATATTAAAATTCTTGCACCAAGGACTTCACAAGCACGTAAGGGGGGAGCCAAGAGTTTTGAACGGATGTCTCCTTCTGGTTCTATACTGGTTCCTTGAGAAAACAAAAATAAAAATGCGGATTATTGGGAAAGAGAAGGAGACTCCCAGATTTATAAGATGGTCAACACAAGAGATCATCAAAGAAAAGAAGTATTTGACAAGACCTGAATTGTTAGAGGTAATGGTAATTTATTTATATAGCCATTTTCTATATAAAAAAAATATTGCATTGTATTTTTTGTTTTTTGAAAAACTAAATTAAATTAATTTGTGTCTTATAAATATAAAAACAGGAACTCATCATAGAAGGTCCATAATTGGATGAGGAGGAAACGAGTTCCGGCAATGACGAGCGGCACCAAGATGACAATGGAACACCAAGGACAATTGATTGGGTAAGTTTGAATGGTTACTAACACCTAGTAAAACTATTGGCAATGAAAATGGAACTTCAATTCCAAGTTTACTGACCCCCAGTAGAAGTTTACTAGGGGGCAGTAAACTTCTTCTGAGTTTACTAGGGGGCAATAAAGTTGTTTATTAGGGTATAAGTTGTGTGTAATTGTCATGAAATTGAAAGGAAGATAATGTATTTTTGTTTACTGATCCCCAGTAGAAGTTTACTGGGGGGCAGTAAACTTGTTTATTTGGATATAATTGTTTAACAGTAACGATGTCGTTGTTATAACGTGTACAGGAGCTGCCGATGGAAGATATGAAGAAGAAGCTGACAGAACTTGCCAAAGCAAATGAAGAACTGGTGAACAAAAACATTGAATTGCTTGGCAAGTTAAAGAAAGCGGACAACCAAATCATTGAGCTAGAGAAAAAAAGGAGGGTAGATAAAAATCAAATCAACGCTCTCAAGAACAGTTGCACAAGGTGGCAAAACATGCTAAAAAAAACAGATAATATGTGTAACTGAGGAGAAGGAGGAGGAGGCGGAGGATAGGTCAAAGCCGGTTGAAGAGGAAGAATATAACTGCATAGACAAAACAGAAAATCATAGCTGCAGAGAGGAACAACCAGGAACTGAAGAGGTAAGAGTAGAAATCAGTTTACTGACCCCCAATAAATATTGTGTTTTCTTTTGTTTTTTGAGGATAACTTGTGTGTTTTCTTTTGTGTACTTTTTTGAACAAGCAGCAGAACCAATTCCGTTACAAAAGATATTTCCATAAAACGATGAACCTGTGACGATCGATGTCAACATGTCTAAACTAGACAAACTTGTTGCTCAAGCTGTGGAAATGGCTAAAAAAAAATGAATGAAGAAACCAACTTGAAGAATAAAGGACAGCAAGCAGAAAGGCTCAAGAAATATGTCAAGCAGAAGGGCTCAAAACAAACCAAGGAGACTGGTTCGATTGAAAGAAACGTCAACTTGAAGAAGCATGGGGAAAAAAAGAGGCAATAAGAAGAATGGAAGTATGACACCCTTGAAGGGCTAAAGCCAGCAAAAAGAACAAAGGAGGAGGAGCATAAAGTCCAAAATGGTATTGTTATTGATGGAGTGAACTGCAACACTGATACACGGAAGCTCTTGGATGAAAAGGTGGCGAATCACTATAAGAACTAGTTTGATTTTAACAAGGACAAGAATGATGAGTAAGTTTATTCTTCCCTAGTTAAGTTGTTTGAATGATTTTTGGGTTGTCTAGTTGATCTAAAATATCAAGGAAGAATATCTCAGATTTTGTTTCAAGCATAAATGTTTGTCAATCACTAAATAGTTGTTTTCGTTGATCTATGAAAGGAAACTTCATTCTATAGAGGTTTCTCCTAAGGATATTTTCTTTTGATTCAAGATTTTTATATAATCTAGAATGTTGATTACGAAAGGTTGGGTAAGTGTGCTTAATTGAAATTAGGCAAGTCCTTAGAATGAAGTCTAACTGCCAAAATAATGAAACAGGTCAATCTTTGCCAACCTGGTATGTCACATCCCGACCCTTAAATTTTTACCTTATTTATCAGCTTGATCATAATAAGAATTTTACCGTCTCCGGCATTGAGATATAGTTTATTGGTCCCTAGAGGGGTTTTGAGGGACGTTTATTTCGGAGGATTTATTCGTAGGAGAAAATGTGACGACGGTAAAAATAGTAAATTTTAGCTAGTAAAATGTAATTTTTATTAGGGTATTATTTTTGGGGTGTAAATTTTGGAGATGGGTTTTTGTTGATATTGGGTTGGACCGGTTGGACACAAAGGCCCAAACCATTTCTCTCTCTTCTCTCTCTCCCTCCCGAGCTCTCTCTCCCTCACCCGTGCAACTTGACCCGCCGGAGAACGAGCCTCTGTCCGCCGCCGTCCGGCCGCTAGGGACCACCGGACCACCCCAGTTTGGACCCCCGCCACCTCCTCTCCCTCCCTAGCCTAGCACCCGAGCCAATAACCCACCGGAAGAAGAGAAACTCGCCGGAGACGCCGGAAGTATTTTCGCCGGAAATCCCACCTCCGCCGCCATAGGTCGGAATCTTTGGCTCATCTTGTAGCCCTCATCAATGTGAGTATTCTCTCAAAAGGAATTAGTCTAATTCCTTGTTGTTATGGAGAAATGTATAATTGAAGTTTTAGGGATTTATGGAAGTTTTGATTCGATTACCCTAGTTAGCCTTAGAATGGTGATTGTGATAGTTAAGAAAGTTGTAGAGCTTGATGAGAAGATTATTCTGTTAAACTTTCATAGGATTTGGAGGTTGCCAGAATCGGCCTCCGGCCGCCGCTGCCCGCGGAGCTGCCGTTGTTTTGAAGTTTTAGATGGTTTTAAATGTGTAATAATTAGAGGAGTTTAATGAAGTGAATTGTGGAATTTTTGGATGAATTTTGGATAAGTTTGTGAATTTCCGAAGTTTGGTATTTTTGGCGGTTGAATAATGTAAAATCCGGCCGTAGGATTAAAGTCAATTTCTGAAAAAGGTTGTATTTACGGCTACCGAGTATGGTATTAAAGTTTGAGTTGTTTCGATTTAAGAATATCAAAGTTAGGCAATAATGAGCGTGGTTATGGCTCTCGGTTAATTTTTCCTATTTTGTATAAATATTGGATTTTAGTTGGGAAATTAATTATATATTTGGAACAGGACGTGAGGAGGCCCGAGCAGAAGAAGCCTCGGAGCGTCATCAGGCTTAGATCTAATTTGTGAGTGGACCTTTGTTTTAATTGAAAAGCATGCGATGAATGATTTTGTTGATCATTTATTTCTTCTGATGAGACTTATTGATTTCTCGGCTATTTGACAATTTTTCCTCCTTTGGAGAGATCCCGAAAATGAGATTTTCGGTGAATATGTATTTTGGATGTTTATGAGTATAGTATGTATATAAATGCTAGCTAGCCATACGTGTTTGGTCCGTCATAATGAGGTAAAAATACCATTATGGGGTGGCGTGAGTGTTAGACACAAGCGTCATAGCCCTATATAAAAACTACTTTCTTTTCTAGTTTATTTAGGTTTTTATATAGAGAGTCCACACGTATATATACACCGTCCTCTTCGGTCATAATGAGGAAAAATACTATTATGGCGCAACGTGAGCCTTAGACGCCAGCGTTGTAGCCTTGTATGAATTTCTATTTTTCTAAATTGTTTCTAGGATTCATACAAGGAGTCTGACGAGTGTAAATACATACGAATATATAGTTTAGCCTGAGAGACTCCATTTTATTTGAGTTGGTGACTAGCCGGTGCTAGTCGTGAAATTGCCAGTTTATGAGTTGAGCGCTTTTGAGCTGCCGCATGCAGCATATTTTCTTTGGAAATTAAAATGGGAATGCATAAATATTTTTATTAAATTATTTTTGTCCACTCACTCTAACGTTATTAAATGTCTTCCCCTGGGCCCTTCGTTTTAAAATGCCCAGTCTGCAGAGTTCGGATTGGATCTAGTAGGAGACGAGGCATAGTCACCCGTATTTCCACCACCTTTCACAAGTAGGTTACCTGTTTAACCTACTTGTGTTTTCTTACTTCCGCTAGTGTCTAGTAGCTCTGAATACTTAAGTTTATTGTATATTATTTCGGTTGTGGGCGAAGGCATGTTGACATTTTAGAATATTTGACGGAGGATGTATATTATCTTGTTGATGTTGTGATTTGTGGGGAGCACGAAGGCTCCAGGAGTCTATAAGGTTGGAGTTGGAACCTTTAGGAGTGCTTGTAGGTTTTCGTTAGGAAGGGTTGTCCATTTCCAGGGGAGGTTTTACCAAATTTTGCGATAAATCTTTCTTTAGAGGTGGTCCCCGCACGATTTACTCCGGGTTTAGGATGAAATTCAGGGTGGGTCGTGTCATGGTATCCTAAGTGTGGTATCCTAAGACAAATGGACTTGCCAACCTCAACTCTGGTATCCTAAGTGTGCTCTGATACCGTGTTATTGTATCAGAGCCAATCTTTGCCAAAATGGTATCAGAGCCAAAACGGCCTGATATAGTTAATCATTAAAACCTCCAACCCCAGGTGGCGGACTACCGCCCAGGAGTGGCTCTGGAGTTCTTCTCTCATCATTTATATTAACTTCTCAATCCCCAGGTGGCGGACTACCGCCTAGGAGTGGATCTTGAGTTGATCTATTTCTTTACTTATTTTATGAAGTGTTTTGATTACTGTCCCTGAATTTAAAGGATTTCAGTTTTATTTTCTTTTCCTTATCTTCTTTTAAAGCTTGTTATTCTCTTCAACCAAACAATAAGTCCAGGTCCAAACACTAAGTCCCAGGTGAGGCATGAGCGGTGTAAAGTGAGTATTAGTCTTTAGGGTCTTAAGCTAAGGATCTTAAATCCTCCTATCTTTTTAGTTTCGGTCCAGTTTTCTCTCTTCTCTTCCCAAAATGAGTCGACTATTTAGATCAAGCTCAGTCACTTCTAGTTCGTCTAGGTCCTCCCTTAATAGAATCTCAGATATAGTTAACGAAGAACAAATAGAGTTTCAGTCAAACGATAACATAGACATGAATGACTGGAATATTCCCAGAATTCCTAGTCATGAAATTTATAAGAAAAATTGAGTCTTTCTTCATTCAAAAGTGAACACCATATTAAAACTGTAAAACAAGTTTATGCCCTTAGTAAACATCATGAAACTTGCCAACTTTTTAGTCTTGAGTCAATTAAGAAACATAGAAAAATGGTCATAATTTCCTTCATATTGGATTAGTCCAGATAGGTGTTAAACCTTTAACTAGAAAAGGTCTCAATGCCTCCATTCTTTTATGTTTAAGAGATGCAAGGTTTACTGATTTTAATGACAGTACCCTTGGTTTAATTGAGTCAAGTCTGTTTAATGGTCCAGTTCATTTCAATTGTTTCCCAGATTTTACCATTAGTCTTAGTGACCCTCATATCCTAAAGGCTTTAACCCTAAATATTAAAACTTCCGGCTATAATGTTCTTGAAGAAACTCAACATTTAGCCTTAATTTATAGAATCCATTATAAAGTCACTGGCACAAATATAAATTTCCAAGCTATTAGTAAAAGCCCCACAAACCAGACTCTCTTAATTCAAAGCAGTCAAGAAAATGCTAATATTTGCGTTCCACACACAATCAGATGGTTAGATGTCCATCTTCCTTCTGAATGGTCTCTCACTAGTGAAAATCAGTCATCCAATGCGCAACATAGTCTTTTTGATTTAGACTGTATTCAACAGTTTAATGATGGCACAGTAAGAATTAATTTTCAAAACTCCAGGATAAGTCAAAATTCAAGAATCCAAGAAATAGGAAATTCCTCCAGACATTCTTTTGCCACTGCTAGACATTCATTTGCTGGCTCCACTATAGCTGAAACAATGTCTAGACGAGATCATGATTTGGATAAAGAAATAAAAAACATTAGAATTAGAGAATTAGAAGAAGAATTGCAAAAACTCAAAATTAAACACATTAGAACTACTTCCCAAGTTAGTTACCCAAATTTATAGAAATTGAATCTCAAAATATTTCAGCCACAGATGAAGATCAAACTTCTCCAACTGCTTCTGATTTTTTAGTTACTCCCCCACTAAATCCTCAATTAAGCACACTTACCCAACCTTTCGTAATCAACTATTCTAGATTAGATAAAAATCTTGAATCAAAAGAAAATATCCTTAGGAGAAACCTCTATAGAATGAAGTTTCCTTTCATAGATTAACGAAAACAACTATTTAGTGATTGGCAAACATTTATGCTTGAAACAAAATCTGAGATATTCTTCCTTGATTTTTTAGATCAACTAGACAAACCAAAAATCATTCAAACCTTAACAAAAGCAAGATGGAAAACCTCCAATAGTTTTGTCGTTTCTAGTCACCTTCGGTTGAAACAATAATAATTGATCATCTTAACAGTCCAATCATGGCCTCACCTTTTAAAATCGTTGTAGAAGATACATAAACTAAGAAAATTAACCCAGAAACCAAAAAAATTATTGAACAAAATAATTACACAAATCAAAGTCTAGTAACCATAGGAGCCCAGTTAGATGAAATAGAAACAAAGGTTGACAACATATCCTCTAAAGTCAACATCCTACCACAACCTAAAACATAAACTCTTTTAGTTCATTTCAGTGAGTTAAATAAACCTAGCCTAAAACCTACTTCTTCGATTCAAAAAATCGAACAAATGTTACAAACTTTAAAAACTGAAACACCTGAATCCAGTAGAATTCCAGTAATTCATACCCAACAAACCTCTTCATCCATTTCATCCGATAGCGACTCTAGTAACACTAGCCAAATTACATAATTAAACCAAATACTTCAAACTTTAAATATAGACAGAATAGTTCATCCAAAAAAGCGACCTTTTAAAACTTAGACCGAACATCATCTCCCTTTAGATATACAACCTAGTAATCATCTTAATAATCAATTCTCGGTTTCTTCTGATAAAACTTATGAATGGAACATTGATAATTATCAGAACAAGAAATCTTAAATAAATTACATCACATGTCCATGACAGCCAATAGCTATGTCACCAATCATAATTTTAGCCAGCCTGAAATCATTGACATACTTTCAACAGGATTTACATGAATGCTTCATTCCTGGTGGGAAAAACATCTCATTCCTGATTCTAGATCATCCATTAAACATGCCATCAAACGTGACGAAGATGGAACTCCCATCTTTGACGATCGTACAGGAATGGGCATTTCTGATGCTGTTAACACCTTATTTTACACAATCATCCAACATTTCATAGGAACCCTTAGTCATATTACATCTAGAATTCATGATCAACTCAGAAACCTTAGGTATCCTAACTTAAGTGATTTCAAATGGTACAAAGATGTCTTTATCTCTCGAGTCATGCTTAGAGACGATAGTAACCAACCATTTTGGAAAGAAAAATTCATAAATGGTCTTCCAAAATTATTTGCTCATAAAATTAGGCAAGTCCTTAATAATGAAAGTCCTTAGTAATGAAACATGTCACATTAACTATGATTCTTTAACTTATGGAAATATAATTACAGTTATCCAAAAAGAATGATTAAAAATATGTATCGATATGAAACTAAATGCTCAAATGAAATCAGATAAGAAAACAGCTAAATATGAATTAGGAAATTTTTGTGAACAATATGGCTTACCTCCCCTACCTCCTTCAAGGAGAAAAAAGGCAACCAATAAATTTACCCCATATCATTCAAAAAGAAAATTTACACCTTATAAAAGTAATTTTGAGCTAAACAAATTTTATTCCAAAAGCAAATTTCAGAAAAATTGGTCCAAAAAGCCAAATCACCTACTAAAAAATAAATCTTTCGATAAAAGTAAAACTAAATGTTTTAAATGTAATAAGACGGTCACTTTACAAATAACTGTCTAGTTAAAAATATATTAATCAACTAAAAATCAGTCAAGAAGAAAAAAAGAAACTTATACAAACTTTAGAATTACGAAATACTGATTCAAAAAATGAAATGAGCGAAGAAGACATCACACTGATGGAATCCTCTTCCTCTGAATTCAATGAACATTCTTCCCCATATATTACTTTTGGGTGCAAGGATGCATGTAATTGTAAAACAATAAATGTTCTTTCAAAACAAGAAGAACAAGAAGAACTGTTAATTGATTTAATAAGTAAAATAGATAATCCTGAGCTTAAAGCTGAGTACCTTAAAAATTAAAAAAATTAATTACCCAAGAAAATATAGTCAATCCTCCCCCATAAAAAATTAGCCTTACTACAACCTTTGATAAATTTTCTACTAGTCAAAAGGAAATAACAATCCAAGATTTGTAACATGAGGTCAAAACAATCAAGAGTCAAATACATACTTTACAACAAACGCATTTAGAACTTACAAATGACAATAAAGAAATTAAACAAGAATTAAACCTACTAAAAAATAAATAATCAATTTCTTAAATTACAAGATTCCCCTGAAAATCCTTTTCCAGATCCTTTTCCCGAAAATAATGAAGCTGAAATTTCTGAAAACAATACTATTAGTACCATACGCCAAATCCAGCTCAAAAAATGGTACACTAAAGTCCAACTCAAAATAAAAGATTTCCAAATAACAATAACAGCCCTTATTGATTCCGGTGCAGATCTTAACTGCATCTAAGAAGGCTTAATACCGTCAAAATATTTTGAAAAAAAAAAAGAATCTTTACGATTAGCCAATGGAACAAAAATGGATATTAAATATGAAATTCCTAAAGCCCATATATGCCAAAATAATGTTTGTTTTAAAACTCCATTTGTCTTGGTAAAAAATTTAACCGATAAAGTAATTTTAGGACTCTCGTTCATTACTTTATTTACCCCTTCAAAACCGAATATGATGGTATTATTACCTACCCTTTTGATGAACCGGTAAAATTTACTTTTCTTTCTAACCCTGAAATTCATACCCTAAAAGCATTTCAAGAAATAAATTTCAAAAACTCTTAATTACATTCAAGCAAAGAATAAACAATAACCTTTCTTCAAAAAGAAATTAATTTTCAAAAGAATCGAAAATCAACTCCAAGTTCTTTTCTTAAGCAAAAAATCAAAACTTTTGAAGAGAAAGTTATCAAAGAAATATGTTCTGATATTCCTACTGCCCTTTTGGCCTAAGAAAAAATATATTGTTTCTCTTCCTTACATTAAAAATTTTAATGAGAAAAATATCCCTACTAAACCTCGTCCAATCCAAATGAGTCATGAGATTATAGACTTTTGTAAAAATGAAATCAATGATTTACTCAACAAAGATATTATTCGTCCTAATAAATCTCTTTGGTCTTGCCCAGCTTTCTATGTTCAAAAAAATGCTGAACTTGAAAGAGAAACTCCTCGGTTAGTTATTAACTACAAACCTCTTAACACAGTCTTGGAATGGATCAGGTATCATATTCCTAATAAAAGAGATCTCATTAACAGATTAAATAAATCTGTTATCTTTAGTAAATTTGATATGAAGTCAGGATTCTGGCATATCCAAATCAGTGAAGCTGACAAATACAAAACGGCATTTGTCACACCTTTTGGTCATTATGAATGGAATGTTATGCCATTCGGCTTAAAGAATGCTCCTAGTAAATTCCAAAACATAATGAACGATATATTCAATCCTTATAGTCATTTCTCTATTGTCTACATAGGTGATGTTTTAATCTTTTCACAATCAATTGATCAACACTGGAAACATTTACACCAATTCTTTGATATTACCAAAGATGATTTGAAGAGAATAATTCAAGAAGGAGAGATTACATCTAATGTGAGAAAAAGTTACTGGTCTTACTAACCCCAATAAAGTTGATGTTTGAGTAACCTAAGATGTATTCTTTGTTGTAATGTGTGACTTATATATGTTGTACATGTAGACCATCAGGGTATACCTCCAAATGTTGAAAGAGAAAATGGAAAAGAAGAAGGTCTCGGTCGGATTCCTAGACATAGAGGCAGCGGTAAGTAGTCTAACCTGAAATAGCAGCGTGCCGCAACACCGCGGTCTCCTCCGTTACTTTTTTTCAATTAACACAATTTTACTACTTGCTTTTATAAATACAGCGCGCGGCGGTGGTACATGAACAAAAACTGAAGGAGTTCCTAGCTGGAGGAGGAAAACAGGGGGAATTCAAATGTAATGAATTCGAAATCGAGCTTTCCATTATTAATCCTTTGTGGTACATCTTCAGTAAGGACCTGGTTTTCATTCCGGTACATCACGGGGTCAGCCACCATTATACCTTGGTCCTGATTGACAACAAAGATCGATGCTTCTATCACCTGAACTCAATGCTACCGCCAAGGAAAGATTACTTTGCCGACACCAACAACCACTTTCAGAATGCAATGGCAGTGGTGAGTTGTAACTGATTTATTAGGGTAAGAAGTTTACTGGGGGGTAGTAAACTTCTACTGGTTTTTGTTTGTTGTTTGTCCTCTTAGTTTGTTTGAGTTGTAATTTACTTGTGTGTTGGAACCAACATGTGAAACACATTATGGTGTTCATCAAAAGCGTATATGATTCCATCATATACCCTCTTAGCCAAGGCTTGGACCCTGAGAAATAGAGGGAAAACTATGACAAGCAGGACATCCAGGGAATAGTGGTTGACGGTTACTCGATGATGAGTGCTGAAGAGAAAAGAACAAGAAGATGGATGCTGGACCAAAAAGTTTATCAAGCAAGATACCAGCTGATTGATATCTTATTATGCCCGTATCAAAAGAAAACATCGTAAGTACCTTTAAACTTCCTTTAAAGAGTTTTATTGGGATCAGAAATTACTTGTCTGTTTTATTGAGGTGAAAAATTTAGTAACATTGTTTCTTAATACATTGAAGGTAAGACTGTGGACCATTTTTGCTCCACTTTATAGAGAGTCTATGTCATATAGGAAAAAACCGACAGAAGATGGTGGTAATGAAATGAGGAAGAAGATGCTGCTAAAGTTCATGGATATAAATATAGAAAAAAGATTAATGCCACTTTAGATATAGGATCTTCAAAATGTGAAAATATGTAGTATTTTGGTAGTGTTGCAAAAACATATGAATGATCTTGATTTTCAGTGCCAGATCTTATTCTTTTAGTAATTTTGATCTATTCATTTCATCTTTCTATCAGTTTCAGTTTTTTTGGTTGTCAGTTTCAGTTTTTTTTGTTACAGGGTGGTTACTGGGGGTCAGTAAACTTTGGTTGCTCTGTTCAGGAAAATTACTGACCCCCAATAATTTTCTATACTTGAGAGTTTACTATCCATTATATCATTAGAGGATGCTTGAAAGGTATCTAAGTAATAACAATCATCTAGAAACTTTGGTTGCTCTGGTAAGAAAAATTATTGACCCCCAATAATTTTTCACACTTGAACATATATGACCATAACAAAAACTAGAAGCGTTCCAGAGTAAAGAAAAGACTTGGAAAAGAGTAAAACAAACATCCAAGTATCAAACTGGAAGAAAATCAAGGAAGACGGATGTGTTGTATCAAGTAATACAGAAAATTACTGACCCCCAATAATTTTCCACACTTAACATATACATGAGCATAATTTTCCATACTTGAGAGTTTACTACTCGAATAAACTTCACCTTATACCTCCGGTTAGGGCCATAATCCCGTTTGAGAGCACATGACATTGTGATTTCGTTTGTTGTTGGGATGTTTCGAATTCGCATATGTGAGAAAATTTCGGCAGCATCTCCCTACAGTTCCCCAAGTGCACGAATATATATACCTAGTATGCACTCGAGGAACAATAAAGGAAGATCTTGTCGAAATATATATACCCACAACCGAAAACAAAACGCACCAATAACAAACGAAATCTCAATGTCATATGCTCCCAAACTGTCCAAATATGGGACAATTAGAAAACCATTTTGTTAGACACAGTCGTAACATAATGGTTCTCGAACGAGATTTCTAAGGGCAACAATATATATTAATGAATGTATAAGAATTACATGATTCATCATTTTATTTTTTATGATTTGAATACACAAATGATTTGAATGAAAACAAAAATTTGATAAACATATTATTCACATAATTATTAATCATACATACAAAAGCTAAAGATATATATATATATATATATATATATAATATATATATAATATATATACACACTCTAAAAATTATACACACAAAAGTTAGATATATATACAAACATAATATTATATATACACACATGCATATATAATATTATCACTACCAGGACAAGCACTTTAGCCTTCGTTGGCTATGGTTTCGTCGGGAAAGGGTCGTCGGCAATCACTTTAGCCGACGACACTAGAAAACGTCGTCGGCTATTATCTAGGACAATAGCAGACGAATATCTTAAATGTTTCGTCGACCATAGTCTGAGACTTTAGCCGAAGACGATATTCATCAGCTAAAGTATGTAATAAAAAATTAAAAAAAATAATTATAGCCGACGAAATATAGTCTGTTTCGTCGGCTTTAGAAGTATTTAACCGACGAAACATGCCATAATTCGTCGGCTAAAACTTATAAAAAAAATAAAAAATACTATAGCCGACAAATATCTTCGGCTAAAGTATTTAAATATCGTCGGCTAAAGTTGCTGGTTTTTGAAAAAAAAAAAACTGCAGAAACTTTCGGCCACCTTCAATCACCACCAAAATTTGACAGAATCTTTCTTTTAACATTTCCAACAACTTTCTAGAAGAAGTCCAAGCCCAATTCTAAGCCTAAACAGGTGAATTGAATCAAAATATAAAAATCCCCAATTTTAAACCCTAAAAACTTCAAATCTTCGATTCTCCTCACACACACCGAATCGAGCTATCAAATTCTAGGAGAATGTAGTACTAATCAAACTCAACTTATCCATATATAGAACTCACCAAATGGTGACCTGAGGAAGGAGAAATTCGATCGACACCGAATCCAAACCGGCGGAGTTTTAGAGCTCGATTTATCCCTCAAGGCGGCGCCACTCGATGCACCACCTGTCCAGCAATGAAGTAGAGACAACGGTGAAGCTTTTGGGACAAGTGTGGCGGTCTCCGGTGGCTTGACGGCGGAGCTAGGCCGAGAAGAAAATCCGGCAGGCGAAACAGTAACTTTTTCTGATTTTCTGACTTCTTACTATCCACCTCCGGTAAAACTCCTATATAAAGAACTTTACCCGATGAAAATATATGAAAAGTCGTGGGCTAAACTCCTTTGAAAATTTTGAAAATATTGGTAGACCGCCAAAATTTTTTGACAATAGCCGACGAAATCATATATTTTCGTCGGTTTAAGTTTGAAAATTGTCCCCCAAATTTGGTTTGCTGCCAAATTTTTTTCTACTTTAGCCGACGACGTTGAAAATTTTCGTCCAAATTTGGTTTACCGCCAAACAATTTTGACCTTAGCCGACGACTTTTTTAATATATCGTCGGCTAAAGTCTATAAATTCACGAAACGCTCATATATCCCTCTATATTACGTAGTTTGGTCAAACCTTCCACACGAAAAACTTTCACGTAGATGAGACGCAACCGTCTATATAAAAATTTTGAGACATTTACCTTCCGACGATAGGGCTCCTCATAGGGAATAATAACGGTAAATAGGGTTCACCGCTACTATCGGCACCGATACGTTACCCGATTTACGTGATTTTTGAACCACAACCGTATTTCACCATTATGAACACATCTTATTTTATGATATTTTTGATAATTTTGCTTCCTATGTAGAGTTGGTTCACAAAGTTGTATAACCTACTAAATAAGTTATACAACATTAGTAGACACGTTGTGATCCCGATGACTAAAATTCACAAACCAAAATTCGACCATCAGATATGATCATTATGACGAAATATGTCTATGGTAACAAATTCAACTGGATCCGACAACGTTAAGGGCTCAATCGAAACGGTCAACCATAATCTATCGTCACTTATCACACGAAAACGCTCATATCTCCCTCTATATTACATAGTTTGGTCAAACCTTCCACACGAAAAACTCTCACGTAGATGAGACGCAACGGCCCATATAAAAATTTTGAGACATTTACCTTCCGACGATAGGGCTCCCCATACGGAATAATAATAGTAAATAGGGTTGACCGCTACTATCAGCACCGAGACGTTACCCGGTTTACATGATTTTTGAACCATAGCCGTATTTCACCATTCTGAACACATCTTTTTTCACAAGATTTTTGATAATTTTGCATCCTATGTAGAGTTCGTTCACAAAGTTGTATAACCTACTAAACAAGTTATACAACATTAGTAGACACGTTGTGATTCCGATGACTAAAATTCACAAACAAAATTTGACCGTCAGATATGATCATTATGACGAAAGATGTCTATGGTAAAAAATTCAACTGGATTCGACAACGTTAAAGGCTCGATCGAAACGGTCAACTCTAATCGGAAATAAGAAAACTGTATTTTGAAACCCTAAACAGACTCGGATGGCCAAAAAGGCCCATATGTCATAGAAAAGAGATGAGTTTGACTCGTAGGGCCGCTACGCTTCCAGAAAGGTATCACAATAGTCAATCGGACACCGAACGCCAAATCTGCAACATACCGGGTTTCGACTGTTCTACATCAGAGACGTTACCCAATTTACGTGATTTTTGAACCATAGCCTTATTTCACCATTCTGAACACATCTTATTTCACGAGATTTTTGTTAATTTTGCTTTTATGTAGAGTTGGTTCACAAAGTTGTGTATTTGTTTAAAACCTACTAAGCAAGTTATACAACATTTTATTGTTTTTCTTTTAGCTGACGAAATAATAGTGGACGACTTTTTTCGATAATAGCCGACAAGTAAAAACCTTGGCCGACGAGTAAAAACTTTGGCCGACGAAAAAAAAATTTCGTCGGCTAAAGTATAATATAGCCGACGAAAAAATTTCTTTAGCTGACGAAATTTTTTTTTCATTGGCTACAGTTGACCATAGCCGACGAAAAAATAATTCGTCAGCCTAGTTTTTTATTTTCGTCGGCTAAAACCTTTCTTCTGGTAGTGTATACATACAAACATATTACACACACATATCCAGTAATTATATTAAGCATACAAGTAAGCAACATTCCATCAAAATTGGACTAGCAAGTCGCCGGAAAGTTTGTAGGAAAATATGCCTAAATGAAGAAAGTAGATTACTTAAAGTAGTTACATATATACCAATTAGGAGATCGAGATCGAAGCAGCTCTTAAAGATCGATCAAATTCATGAAGAAAAGCTTCCAAAACTAGATTTGGATCGGATGAATTATGTGAAGGGGGGGGGGAGCTAGACCATGTCTTTCTTCTGCGTTCTCCTCTGGGCAGAAGGTGTATAAATGAATGATGTGTAAACTTAGCTGACGGAATATTTCGTCGCCTAAGACAAAAGGCGTCGGAAAAAATATATTCGTTCTGTTTTCTGTCAGGCAATAATTCAAATGCTAAGAAACAGTTCATCGGCTAAGAAAGAAATATTCGTCGCCCAAATCTTACTTAACCGACGGAATAGTGTTCGTTGCCCAAGAAAATTTAAGACGACGAACATGATTAGTCGTCCAAGACCAGATATACCGACAGAAACCTGTCGTCTCCTAGGAAGATCTTAGGCGACGGAATATGTCGATAGTCAATTTCCGTCGCCTAAGAATATCTAAGCCGACGAAATAATACCGACGGAAGAGATTCATCGGCTTGGGTTTATTAAGCCGACGAAACTAGGACGACGAATAGTATTTCATCAAATATGAATATCTTAGTCGACGGAAGTCGTCGACAGTCATTTTTCGTCGCCTTATATATCTTAGGCGACGGATGTAGTGTCTTATACGACTGTTCTGTTTCCGTCGACGAAGAGCCACTTAGCCGGCTAAGTCGATATTTCCTGTAGTGTCCTTTGGTCGGAGCTAGATTTTTTTTATTGGAGAGAAGCCAAAGCCTTTTTTTTTTTTTTTTTTTGGAGAGAAGCTAGAGACTCTTAGTGAGCTACTATGCTCTGATAGTCTGATGTATTTTCATTACATTTATGGTGTATCTCTTTTCTCTTACTTGGTATCATTTTAATGCAAGGTACATGCAATGGCGGACCTAGGATTTTAGGTTAGGGTAGGCTAAAAAAAAATTTCTTAAAGTTCTTTAATTTTTTTTTCTCTAAATTTTACATATCACATCTTACATTAAAAACATATCAAATAATCACGTAGCTAACTGATCATTAAGAATTCAATATTATACATTTTATAGAAATTTGATAACAAAAGTTAAAGACAAAATAATATACCTACTCAAATTGAACCCTACGTTCTTGAATAGAAGCAAAATCTAATTATAACTTAGCCCACAAGCACCGCTCTAACAATACAATAAACGAGTGTATAATCTTAAAACCTAACTAGACGAAAAAATACAATCTAATGACTATTAATCAAACGTTGGTACTATTACAACTATATATATATACAGTCTCCTTCCAGAGTGGGATCCCGCTTTGAAATAAAAGTACGGGACTCCTTATTTCACACACTTCCAGGTCGTATTTCCACATCTTAACCGTACTATGTTTAAAACACAGTGTGTAGATCATTCATACAAAATTTCATCAAATTTGAAGATTATTTGAGCTTCCGTAATAGTAATTTACACAAACGGTTATGTTTGGACAGTTTTTGTTCTGTTGATTTATTTAATCTTATTCGGTACACAAATGATCTTCAAATTTGATGAAACTTTACAGGAATGATCTACACACTGTGTTTTAGATATTGTACAGTTGAGATGTGGAAATACGATCTGAAAGTGAGCGAAATAAGAAGTCCCGCACTTTAATTTCAAAATGAGATCCCACTCTAGAAGGGGACTGTATGTGTGTGTGTGTGTGTGTTGTGTGTGTGTGTGTGTGTGTATAGTTGTAATCTAAAGATGAGATACTGGGATTATCAAGGCATTAATCAATTGAGATTTGAGATGATGGGATATGAGACTAAATTTGATCAAGGCATTAATTAACTAAGTTGAGAACTAGGTCATATGACACGTATAAGACTTCAAGAGGATGATCGATATAGCTAAGAATCATACATGATTAAAGAGAGAAAACTTGGCACTTGGCTTAGCTGCTTCGGCATAAGAGAATGGAGACGTATACAATGACAAAAAAAAAAATAAAGAGAAGAAAGTTGACCTAAAATATACTAAAGGAGCAACTGCTATTAATAAAATAAACAATATATATGTAATTCGAAAAAAAAATCATATGGATTAAGTTTAATTACATATAGACTAACCTATAGAAATTTGACGTGGTTGGTTTTCATAATTTTTTTTTTTTAACTATAATTATGCAACAAAGCAATGTTTTCTTAAAATCTGAGATATGTTGTAGCCCACCGTAACCCGTGTGTAGGTACGTCTTTGGTACATGTTGTGATCAGGTCAACTATATATGCTACGTACGCTGGTAAAGCTTGGCTACTTGGGTCTGTACTTTTATGTATTACCACGTCTCATCCCATCATTTTGAGTCTGAAATTATAGATAGAGCTATAATTTGTTTACTTCCAATCACGCCCCAAGTGAATAACAAAATTTGGTGCCAAAGGTTCTGTACGTTCTATTATATACTAGCAGAAAATTCTGGTGCTTCTCTATTTTATTAATTATGGTGTGTCGCTATGCATGTTGATCGATAATGTTGCCAAAACCGAGGTGGAGTATATTAATGTTACAAAAGCTGCTCTTACTTGTATTCAGATTTACCACCCCACAAACCACTTTACTCATCCTATACGTTGGTGATTTATTAAATGACTAATATACGATAATATAAAATTACAACAAGGGACAGTAAGTTGTTACAAATTACAATTTTTTTTTTTAGATAAACACGTACATCATAAACCTTAACCCAAAATTATCATATTCGATTTTTCTATACTACTAGAAGAAAGGCTTTAGCCGACGAAAATAAAAAAACCAGGCCGACGAACTATTTTTTCGTCGGCTAAAGTCCACGTTAGCCGACGAAATTTTCATTCGTCGGCTAATTTAAATTTTCGTCGGCTATCGTCAACTTTAGCCGACGAAATTAAAATGTCGTCGGCTAAAGTTCACAGACTATAGCCGACGAAATATTTAAAAGTTTAGCCGACGAAATTAATATATCGTCGGCTAAAATGCTTTATATTTACAAATCTAGACAGCAGCAGCTCATCTGGGAAAAAAAAACGGGAGAAAAAGTTTGGGTGTTGTCGAAATCTGTCCATAATTAGTTTGTGGAGCTATATATAGGTACGTATATGTATATATATGTTGATTAATTGAGTTTTATTTGAGTTGATCAATTTTGAGTGTAATTGAGTTAATTGATTTTGAGTACGTTAGATGTATATATATATGTGTTGATCGATTTGGTTGATGATTTGATAATATATATGAATTAAGTTGTTGTTAATAAATAGTAGATATATATATGTTAATTAATTTATAATATTGTGTTGATATGGTATGAAGTTGTTGATGATATATATGAGTTGATGATGATTTTGTGATGATGTTGATATATAATATTGTTATGAGTTGATTGATTTTGAGTACGTTAGATGTATATATATATATATATATATATATATATATAATATATATATATATGTGTGTGTGTGTGTGTGTGTGTGTGTGTTGATCGATTTGGTTGATGATTGATAATATATATGAAGTTGTTCATAAGTAGTAGATATATATATATATATATATATGTTAATTAATTTATAATATTGTGTTGATGGTATGAAGTTGTTAATGATGATTTTGTGATGATGTAGATATATATATAATATTGTTATGTAATTATTAAGTATATATATATATATATCTGTGTGTGTGTTAATTAATTTGTTGTTGATTAGTTGTAGTACGTAGAATATATACGCGTACCAAATGAATTGAGATTTTATATATGACATGGAATTTAATTAATAATTAGCTAGCGTTATACATATATATTTTGTTATATTTTCAGGATATGGATAAGAGTTGGATTTCGCTTCCAAAATGGGACAAAAGATATGGTGCAAAAGTTATGAGTTTTCTGGAATATGCGCTGGCTAATGCTAACGGGAACACAATTTTCTATTTCCCGTGCACGAAATGTCAGTGTCACAGCGATATGCATCGATTGCGATTGACAAAGTATGGCAGCACCTGAGAAGTAACGAGTTTTGGAAGAAGTACACATGTTGGTTATATCACGGTGAAACATCATTAGGGGGTCCGCATGATCATGGCCAATTTTCTGAGACGGGCAGTACATCCAACGATCCAACAACGGCATTCATCAACGACATGTTTCCTTATGAGAGCGGTGTATGCGCTCAAGAACAGTATATGTCTGACCCGGTGCAGCCCTTCCCTAGAACTGTCAACACTGCTAGTATTAAAAAGTACAACAAACTGCTTGTTTTCCAACAGACCCCTGTGTATCCCGGTTGTCAGAAGACCGTTCTTGAAAGTGTGATAGAGGTAATGAAGATTAAAGTTGAGACAAAATCGACCGTGAAGGCTGTTGATAATTATCTACAGTACACTGCTTCGATGCTGCCCCACGGTCATCGTTTTTCTACCACTCATCGTAAGGTCCGATGTATCCTGAAAGATCTTGGGCTTTCCTACATCAAGATCCATGCATGTAGATATGACTGTGTTCTCTTCTAGGGTAAAGATCCAAAAGGGAATGACCTTGGTGGCCTTGACGCATGTCCGGTATGTCACACTGACAGGTATAAGCTGACTCCTACAGGCAATAGGAAACCTGTGAAGGTACTTCGGTATTTCCCGTTGAGGGATAGGCTGGAGCGGTTGTACATGTCTTCACACACGGCCAAAGCTATGAGATGACACGCTGATAGGGAATTGCATGACGAAGATACCCTTATACACCCTGCTGACGGGGAGGCTTGGAAGCATATTGACACAGAGTTTCCTCATTTTGCGTCAGAGGTCCGAAATGTGAGGCTCGGGCTCTCATCCGACGGGTTCAACCATTTTGGCAACATGAGTCTTCAATACAGTGTATGGCCAGTGATTTTGGTACCGTACAACCTTCCTCCATGGATGTGCATGAAGAAGGAATACAATATGTTGAGTTTGTTGATTTCGGGGCCCGGTTATCTAGGGAAGTGTCTCGATGTGTATTTGAGACCTTTAATTGAAGAGCTTAAGTTTTTGTGGGACGTTGGTCATCCCACTTATGACAAGTACATGCACAAGATGTTCCAGATGCATGTTATGGTTGTTGGTACCATCAATGATTTTCCTGCCCGTGGGATGTTGTCGGGCAACGTTGTTAGGGGATACAAGGCTTGTCTAGAGTGCCTTAGCGATGAGGGGAGCAGCAGTCATTGCAACAAGATATGCAGATTGGGTCACCGTGCTCTCCTTCCATATAATCACGAATGGCGGTTCGATGACAAGACATTTGATGGGACCGTAGAACACGGTGTGCCTCCCAGAAGATGGACGGGAGAAGAAATTTTAGCAGTGATTAATGAGTACGATTTTGAGCAGCTTAGCAATCATCCCAATATTGTGGCGGCAATACCTAAAAGACCCGACAGGTACAAATTCTGGACACATAAGAGCATACTCTGGGAACTCCCATACTGGAGTAAGTTGTTGATCAGGCACTACCTAGATGTGATGCATATAGAAAAGAATGTTTGCGACAGTGTGGTCGGCACAGTGTTGAACTTGGAGGGGAAGACGAAAGATGGTCCTAAGGCACGCATTGATCTAAAAAAAATACAATTAAGAAGACATCTGTGGTTGAAAGAAGGGAAGAAAAAAATGCCTCAAGCTCCTTACACCGTGAAGCCTGACCAGAAGAACGTAATTTTCAGGTGGATGAGTTGTGTGAAGTATCATTCAGGCTATGTAGGAAATATAACCTGGTGTGTGAACTTCCGGGACAATAAGATGTACGGGTTGAAGAGTCATGACTGTCATATCCTGCTACAACGTCTCTTCCCTATTTTCATTCGACCGTTCTTTCCCCGTCAGGTAGTGGAGCTGTTAGTAGCGTTGGCAAGATTCTTCCAGAAGTTATGCACACGGAAAGTGAAAAAATCTAACCTCCGGGAAATGCAAGAGGACATCATTTATATCATGTGTAAATTTGAGAGGATATTTCCTCCAAATTTTTTTGACATCATGCCTCACCTGGTGATCCATCTTCCCGAGAAATTGTTGCTTACCGGTCCAGTACACTACACTTGGATGTATCCCATGGAAAGGTACGTTTTTTACACCTAAATTCCTCAATATATATACATGTTCAATAATCATAACACTTTGCAACTTGATTTATAGGCAACTTGGAGACTACAAAGATTATGTGGCTAATAAATCTGCGCCTGAAGGATGTATAGCTGAAGCATATATTGGGCACGAGTGCGTCACCTACATGAAGTTGTATTTAGGAGCGTTGAAGGAAACAGACGAAGCCATGCCGGTAGATGTACCGAAGTTCAATCTTTCCATACTCTCTAGTGATGTTGAAGTTATGGAATTTTGCCAGACTCCTACAAGTTGCAACCACATGAGCTAGTCATTGCCCATTGGTGGGTATTGATTAACTGTCCAGAAGTTGAATACTGGAAAGACATCCATCTATATTGTCCAGTCATTCATGGTGATCTCAAGTACTGATAGGAGCACAAAGTGTGACGTTCTTAATATGTTTATACCCTTTATTTACCCTTTGTTAACTCCTATTTAGTTGTTTTAGCTTTATATTTGTGTTAGTATAGAATAATTGCTTAATTTAGAAATATGTAGGTTTTAGTGTCAAAATACATAGTATTTTCGGATTTGAATAATTTGGTGTTGAAATTGTTCTAAGTATTGGAAATCCTTGTTTACTCAGGATTCATGTCTTGATCAGGATTCCATCTTTCCTCGAAGCCGAGTCCATGAAGGAGAGGTCTAAACCAAGTCCAATATGGAGAAGAAGATCTAAATTCGGCAGAATTTCAAGAATATCCAAGCCTTGAAAATCCGGATCAAATCGGGAGAATTCCTGTGCACGTCTGCCAACTTCAACGGACTCTCCAGGACAGCACAATGAATCAGAAAACGTACCAGATATGGATAGAAAGCTACGGGAGTCTAGTTTCCAAATCAATTGGAATCACCTCAATATCTATTTTCTAGAGGAAGTTATGACGTAATCATCAGAAGGAGGTCATTCTGCCGAAATTGAGAAGAACTAGGAATCCTAAACCAACTTGGTTTAGGCTTTGTGGCTGACTTCTCTAGGGTTTTTCCTCTATATAAAGCACGACTTCAAGGACAGAAGATGATCATCAACCCGTGCAAATAACACCAAAGCCTTTGCCGAAACTACATCAACCTCCAAACACTACAATCCGATCCCACCTTCAGCATTTGTCCGAAGCACGGAGCCTAGGATTCCGCTCACTCGAAGAATAGAACACGTAGGGATATTTTGAGAGTGAATTCCATCTTCTATTTTCGGATTGCTATGTGTTGTTCTTGTTTTTGTTTGTTTTAGGTTTTTGCTTAAGTAAACTTCGATTCTTGTCTATGAGATAGAAGTACTTTTGAACCATGTTTTGAATTAAGTTTTCAATTTTTAATCAATGATTTTAGGTTTATGCCGTGAGTTTTATGTCTAAATACTTTAAGATTTTCGGTGCTTTCTTATATTATCATGTGTAGTTGATACAAGTAGTTGATATTGCATGTGTTAATCATCCAAAGTTCGACTTTGATACACGTAGTTGATAAGTTGCATTGTCTTTGTTTTTCACTGATTTTCTACCTATGTTTGATTTGGACTTGTGCTTAAACACATTAAATTCTTTATGTGATACGTAATTGCATGATTAGTTTATGTGTGTGACCAATAAGTAGAGCACGTAGCCGAGCTTGTTGTGTCGCGATGTTGAATGAAACCCGTAGTCTAATTCTAAGTTGGTCTATGTCATAGGAACCACGTAGGAACTTATGTGCATATCAAATTTAGGTTGTATATTTGCTCACGGTGTAGACTTAAATGAGATTAGAAATCGTCTTCTTTGTTCTTACATGGGTGTTTGGTTGAGTTTGCATGATTGTTGGTTGATCACATGTATATATGTATAGAAGTAATTTAGGATTTATTTTCATTGTTTATTCCAAAATCATCAACCTTTAAACCTATGTGCTTATTTCGATATTTACATTAGATTAGATGGATCTACCCTGTAGTTGGATCCCCGGTTTAGAACGATCCCTGCTTGCTTTATACTACGATTGATTTGTTGACAGGGTAATTGATGCGTGTGCAAATACGTCTTATCAAGTACCACACCAGGGAGTTCGCAAACTATTTTGGCGGCTGGGTACGTAATTCAATATTATGTACGTATTTATGTTATTGCATAATTATCCATATTTACAGTTGAATGGTTGGTTGCAGATGAACCATATTCAATTTGATGGTCACCCAAATTGGTCGCACGAACTAAGACTTCTAGCGATGAAGCCGATAATGTCAAGAGTTTATCCGATGTGCAAGGTGAATGGCATGCAATTTATATGTGAACAGAGAGACAGCAGACGGAGAACACAGAATTCTGGGGTGATGGCGCATGGTGAGCGGAATGGAGTTGACTATTACGGTGTTTCTCCATTCAGTGGTGGAACTCGTTTACGGTGAAGGCATGACAGTGCACCTCTTCAAGTGTAGATAGTTTGATACTAGTCCGCAGAGCATGAAGACCGATCAGTACGGAATATTATCGGTGAACACTGCTACAAGTTCTTACGAAGATGACCCATTCGTTTTTGCCACATCGGTAAAACAAGTGTTTTATCTTGATGACCTTGCTAAGGGTGACTCGTGGAAAGTAGTCCACCTTGTGCACCCTCGAAACATTTACCGGGCGGCTACACTTGGAGAAGCCGAAGACGAGGAAGAAGATGTTGCGTATCAAGAGCCCAACGCAATAGGTATTCCTAACTCCTATACCGTTCGCCTTAATAATTTTAAAGCAGGTCGTTCGGTGCGAATTCGTGATGAAGAGCCAATGCTTATTGATGTTGATCCAAATCAAGAAACAGACGAAGACTCTGGCGATGAGGAAAGACATAGATACCAGAAATTAATTCTGACACCGAAGAAGACTCATCGGATGATTCGATTACGAGCCTTAATTTTAATTTAGAGGACGTAATACATTAATTTTTAATAAAAAAGAATGTATTACCTTTATAGTTTACATATGTTGAATTCATATTTCTGTTATTTTATATGAATTTTGGTGATATATGAACAGGAAATAAGTATGGTTTACATATATTACCTTCAGTTTTTTTAATGTATTTTTTATACTTAAGCCGACGAAATACACCATAATTCGTCGGCCTAAACCGTCTTAGCCGACGAATTATAGTATATTTCGTCGGCTAAAACCATCTTAGCCGACGAATTATAATAGAAGTCGTCGGTTAATCCCAGTTTAGCCGACGAATACCCAAATATTTCGTCGGCTTTATTTATTTTTTTATTTTTATTACATACTATAGCCGACGAATATATTAGGGTATTCGTCGGCTAAACCCTAAAATTTTTCTATTACATACTATAGCCCTATCTTCGGTGGTTATTTTGCGTAAAATTTTTATACGACTTGTTGCATCTCATCGGTTTGAAACTATTTTCAGTTGAAGGTCCGGCCAAAATAAGAAATTTAGACGGTCCAACGACCTTTTCCGTGCATTTAGGGGTTTGACTTACGGGATTGACCGTCCGGATCGAGCCCTTAACCTTGTCGGATCAAGTTGAATTTTTGCCCATACATGTATTTTTTCATGATGGTCGGATCTGAATGTCGGATTTCCGTTTCTCAAGTTTGATCATCACAATCACAACATGCCTACTAATGTTGTATAACTTGTTTACCAAGTGTTCAAGTAAATGTTCCGTTTCAAAAACAAACTATACGTAAAACCTTCAAACGCAAAAACGTTGTGAAATAAGATATGACCAGAATGGTGAAATACGTCCACGGTTGCAAAATCACAGTATTCCGGTAAATTTTCGGTGCCGATAGTTGCGGTCAATGCAATTTTTCATTCTTTCTCCCTATGGGTAACCCTATCTTCCGTGGTTATTTTGCGTAAAATTTTTATACGACTTGTTGCGTCTCATCGGTTTGAAACTATTTTCAATTGAAGGTCCAGCCAAAATACGTAATTTAGACAGTCCAATGACCTTCTCCGTGCGTTTAGGGGTTTGACTTAACGGATTGACTGTCCGGATCATGCCCTTAACCTTGTCGGATCAAGTTGAATTTTTGCCCATACATGTATTTTGTCATGATGGTCAAATCTGACGGTCGGATTTTCGTTTCTCAAGTTTGATCATCACAATCACAACATGCCTACTAATGTTGTATAACTTGTTTACCAAGTGTTAAGTAAATGTTCCGTTTCAAAAACAAACTATACGTAAAACTTTCAAACGGAAAAAAGTTGTGAAATAAGATATGACCAGAATGGTGAAATACGTCCACGGTTGAAAAATCACAGTATTCCGGTAAAGTTTCGGTGCCGATAGTTGCAGTCAATGCAATTTTTTATTCTTTCTCCCTATGGGTAGGCCTATCTTCGGTGGTTATTTTGCGTACAATTTTATACGACTTGTTGCGTCTCATCGGTTTGAAACTATTTTCAGTTGAAGGTCCGGCCAAAATATGTAATTTAGACAGTCCAATGACTTTTTCAGTGCGTTTAGGGGTTTGACTTAACAAATTGACCGTCTGGATCGAGCCCTTAACCTTGTCGGATCAAGTTGAATTTTTTTCATACATGTATTGTATCATGATGGTCAAATCTGACGGTCAGATTTTCGTTTCTCAAGTTTGCGTTTCTCAAGTTTGATCATCACAATCATAATTTGCCGAATGTATAAAAAGTACTATAGCCGACGAAGTTCAAAGGTTTAGCCTACGAATTTCAAAGATTTAGCCGACGAATTCAAAGGTTTAGCCGAAAAATTTGATCTTAGCCGACGAGATTATTATCTTAGCCGATGATATCATTATCTTTAGCCGACGAAATAATAATTTCGTCGGCTAAAGTTGTCGGGTATAACACCCAGCGCTCGACAGCAGAAAAGCCCTAGCCTCCTCTTTCGCCTCCTCCGCCTCCTCTCCCTCTCCCTCTCCCTCTCCCGGTCTCCGCCTCCTCTCCTCTCCCTCTCCCTCTCCCTCTCCCGGTCGCCCTCTGTTGCTCGCCTGCTCCGGCCCTCCCTCCTCCTCCTGCTGCTCCAGCCCTCCCTCCTCCTCCTGCTGCTCCGGTCCTCCCTCCTCCTCCTACTGCTCCAGCCTCGAGCCCTCCCTCCTCCTCGAGTACATTTCAGTTTCACATTTCATTTTGTGTTTGCTTTTATTTTCCAGTCAAGTGCAATGTTGTGGTGTTGTTAGGAAGTGTATATTTTTATTTAGAAAGTGTATATTTTTATTTAGGAAGTGTATATTTGTATTTAGTATTTTGTGTTTGCTTTGATTTTCCGATTAATTGCAATGTTGTGGTGTTGTTAGGAAGTGCATATTTTTATTTAGGAAGTGTATATTTGTATTTAGGAAGTGTAAATTTGTATTTAAGAAATGTGTATATTTTTTTTGTTGACTAATTGAATGGGTTTACATTGTTTGATTTTGTGGCCTTGATTCAAATTAATATTTTAAACAGGATGACCGGTAATATTAGATCGACGAAGGGTTCGAAGAGCCAAAGGTCCGAATCGTCTGAGGAAACCTCTAGCAACCCTCAAACGTCGTTTCAGGGCCTCATGACAGCTAGACATGCGAGCCTTCTGCAGACGGTGCAGAGGCAGCCGGAGGTGCCCCCTTCATCGAGGCAGCGGGGCGTCCCTCATTCCTCGAGGCAGTTGTGGCCTCAAACCCAGACAGAGGTTTCTGCACCCCGTATGCCTGAGATACACCGGGCGCCCACTCCAGGTCCTACTTCTTCGGATAGTGGGTCATCTGGGGTACAGATGCCGCCGCCTCATCTGTTCCTTCCGCGGATGATACTGGCCTTACCTGCAGTCGATGGCTCAGGGACGCCGATTTATCCACGGCCCCCGCCAGTGGCTCCATCAACGGCGTACCGGTTCGTGCCTTTTGATACACCTCTTATTTCCGCGAGGGTATCATCATCGGCGACAGAGACGGAATCCGTCGCGTCCGCCGCATCGCCCTCAGGTAATGAAGATGAATTATTTGTTTTCTTATAATTCTCCGATTTTAATAATCAATTTGGTTTATCATGTGCTAGGCACCATCGGAGCGAAGCCGGCAAAAAAGAAGAGAGACCCCGTCACAGGGAAGGCTCTCGAGAAGATCGTCAGTACCTCAGGGAGGATTGTCATCTGTACTGACGAGGATGACGACATAGTATCGGGCGGGAAGTCGAGAACGTACTCTGGCCGCGTGGGAGCGCTCATTAGGGATAGAGTCCCTATGTTGTGGTCAGACTGGGGCGAGGTCTCGCATGAGGTTAAGGACATGATCCACAACGCAATGTCGGTGAGTTTACAAAATGCCTCAATAATATTATGTATTACATTGTAGATTTTTCGAAAAACTAAATTAATAAACAGTTAAATGCAAGTGTGGTTTGAGGTTCATGAGCACCTGAAGAGCAGCTGGACGGACGTTGTGCATGGGGGAAGCTACGTTGGGAAGTTAATAAAAAAACAAAATTCTATGTGATATTAATAATATTTCTAATATTTTTGTTGTATCTGTAGGTACAAGGAGTGGAAGAACGAGTTGCGGATCCATTGGACTACGCACGGGAACGCACGTTCTGGTACCCCTGCTGAGTTCCAGTACGGAGAATACGAGTGACGTTGGCTTCTGACATCAGAATTCAATGTTGAGCAGTAAAAATTAAAATAAAAAAATATATATTCTTGCGGACGTAAAAAGGAGATAATGGCAGCAGTGAAAGAATAGCAGTAGTAAAAAAAAGAAAGAAGAAGATAATTGCAGCAATTACAAACACAATAGAGTTTCACTGTTGACTGATTCTTCACAAGGCTGCCGAAACAGATGTTAAAGAAAGAAGCTTTCAAATTCATGTTGGAGATGATACATCCAAAATTCAAATCTCAAAGATAAAGCCTCCAACAGTTTAACTTCACGACCTTCAGAAGAATACGAATTTCAAATATGCTCCTATCCAGCCGGTTCACATTCCTCTATATAAAGAGGTACGCATATCTGTGAGAAGGGGGGGACAGAAAAGAAGAAAACAGTGAGAAGGAGGAGAGAATAGAGAGAAACGGTGAGGAAAAGTAGAGTCCAATCCCTGCACCAAAGGAGAGAAAACAAAGCAGCAAGAAGAGTATACCTGGAGACAACACCCGACGACAAAGAAATTTCAAAGTCAGGTAGTACGTTGATCATCTCTCCATGGTCTTGCTTGATACTTTTTCTTTATTGTTGTTGATGTCTCCATGAGTGCAGTAAGTGCTTTCAAGCATCAAAAGCGTGGCTCTACAACCAATTCCAAACAACACCATAAACAAACTCTAGTCCCCAAGCCAAATACACCAAAGACAAGCCACCAAACACTCATCTTTGCCTCCCCAAAAATCAGAAAATACCAACAAACACTTCTCCAAAATAGCTTCTGTTAACAAAAAAATGCAGGTTATACAAAGGCACGTTCGCAGAGGCATGGGAAGGAATTTCAACAAACTTTCTGATGGCAAAACAAAAATGAAGGAGGCTCACCTGTGCTCTCTAGCTTGCTACCGATACCTATACGCGGTGCGTCCAGCGTATTAGGGGGCGGTAGTGTAGCTCGTCCTCTGGCTTACTTGAGATGTCTTCCGGATCACTCTCTAGCTACTGATACCTATACGCGGTGTGTCCAGCGTATTAGGGGGCGGTAGTGTAGCTCGTCTTCTGGCCTGCTCCAAAGTGTCACTGAATTCTCCATGCCGTGCTGAAGGCTCCTCACACACTGTTTAGAAGCAGCCGAGCTATACCTGCATCAAAGATGATGTCACAATCATGCATCAAAGAAGCAACTCAAGTCGTCTACAACAATTAAAAGCAGGGATGATGAAGACTGGTACCTCAACGGAGCTGCCCCCGATGTGCTCACAACAAATGTCAATACTCACGGACCGCTGTGATTTAACCACAACAGTCCCCAAAGGATGTGTCAAGGTGCCAGCTTCTTGTGTGATGCCTAACAGTCCCCAAAGACCATGCCGGACACAGCATCTCTGAAACCTGTCCTTATGGCAGCAGCCTTCGGCTCCCAAAATCCCAGCAACGTCGGCCTTGCTCTGATGTCCAGCAATACCTCAAGGCTCTGCTCAAAGTCGTTTTGACCACAACCTGCAATAAAGCCGCAAAGGATGTCAACAAATTTCGTCCTCACTGGCAGCAGAAAAGAAGAAAGCAAAAGAAGCTTCTAAGCTAAAATTATCCAGACAAAATCATATGAGCAGTGAGAGTCCTTGAACCTTTGGCTCTACTGCTCTCGAAATTGAAACAAAGAAGACACTCGGTGGTGCAGTGTGTTTATGCTGTGACCATGTTGGGATTCAAAACACAGAGACAAAGAGGACAACTTCCAGGGCTTATAGCTTTCTCCCTAATCAAAGCAAATGCATGACAACATCTACACAAAATAAATGATGCAAGCATATATATATATATATATAGTTCCTATCCAGAGCGAAGCTTCACTTTAAAATTAAAATGTGAAGTTCCTTATTTGACTCATTTTTCGGTCATATTTCCATATCTCTACCTTTCAGTTTGTAGAACCTAATGCATAGATCACTCTTGCCAAGTTTCATCAAAATTGGTAATCGTTAAGGTACCAAATTAGATTAAATCAACGAACGGACCATAAATCTGTCTATTCAAAACTGTTTGTGTAAATAACGATTATGAAAACCCAAACGATCATCAAATTCAACAAAATTTGGCAAAAGTGATCTATGCATTAGGTTCTACAAACTGAATGGTGGAGATGTGGAAATATGACCGAAAAGTGAGTCAAATAAGGAACTTCACACTTTAATTTCAAAATGAAGTTTCGCTCTGGATAGAAACTGTATATATATAGTTCCTATCCAGAGCGAAGCTTCGCTCTGAAATTAAAATGTGAAGTTTCTTATTTAACTCACTTTTCTATTGTATTTCCACATCTCCACCATTCAGTTTATTGATACTAATGCATAGATCATTCATGTAAAATTTTATTCAAATTGATAATCGTTTAGGTACCGAATTAGGTTAAATCAATGAACGGATCATAAATCAATCTAACCAGAACTGTTTGTATAAATCACGATTATGAACACCCAAACGATTATCAAATTTGATGAAATTTTGCAGGAATGATCTATGCATTAGTATCAATAAACTAAATGGTGGAGATGTGAAAATACGACCGAAAAGTGAGTCAAACAAGGAACTTCACATTTTAATTTCAGAGCGAAGCTTCGCTATGGATAGGAACTGATATATATATATATATATATATATATATATATATATATATATATATATTGTTGATGCTTCGTCTATCTCATTACTCATTATTTATCATATCGATTTTGTATGTAAATGTTAATGTCTAGTCGCTCACTTATATATATTCGATTTGTTTTTTTTCATCGGCGTCAGAGCTTTTCCAAGTAGAGTTTACATTTTACAGACATTGTGCATCTTGATATCGACGGATACCAATGAGTTGTTAAGTTTGAGAGTTTTTTCTTGTTCTTTAATTGGGATTTATACTTTGATGTGATTTTTATTATTCAGTTTGTGATTCCACTTGTCCACATGATATTAATCTTACGGTTTTCTTTAATTTCATTTTGTTTTTAGAGTTCAATGGCTATTAGAAGATACTGGTATTGTGTGTATTCTAAATTGGTGAATAAAATAAATTTAAAATTAAAAGATATATAAACAGGGTGAGAAAAGATCGAATGTAGGATGAACAAAGCAAATATGAAATTAAAAAAAATATATGTAGGGTTAAATAAAAATTTAAGGGTGAATAAAGAAAAAATGAAAAAAAAAGATATTTTAGGTATTGTAAACTTATAATTAAAAATATATAAGTGGGATGTGAAAAAATATTATGTATCATGGATATTGCCTCTTTTGCCTGTGTTTCCTCTTTTCTAACTGAGAAAACCAACGGCAATCTTTTGTTAAACCCTCCCAAGTCCCAACTAACAATACAAAATCGCACGTACAGAATGTTGACTCTAGTACGATGTTGACCCGACCTGGAAGAAAACATTATTCAAGTTTCTTCATTATTGAATCTACTGTTTCATTCTAACAAAAACAAAAAAAAACAAAAAATTGCTCAATCCAACAAATTTGAGTTGACCAATTTGCTTAAATCTTCAGGGCCGTCGTCATCTTTAAGCATTTGCCAGATGAAACTATCAATCTCGTCGTCCTTAACGTCATCAGTCTCTATGCTTTGCCTTGTCAATGCTGCACTACTAGTACCAGCTTCACTACTTAGTGGGAAGTTGAGCTTGGCTTTCTGTCCTCGAAACTCGACCGCTGCCTTGTCATAAGCCCTCGCCGCTTCCTCCGCCGTCTGAAACGTCCCAAGCCACACCCTCACCGCCCGCCGTGGGTCACGAATCTCCGCCGCCCATTTCCCCCACGGCCTCTGCCTCACTCCCCGGTACTTCCCTTTCTTGACCCTCTTCCGTTTGCCATGCTTATTGCTTGGCGGGAAGAACTCGCAGCCAAGGCAGCCGTCGATCTTGCATACCTGACAGGTGTCGCCATCCGAAACTAATATCACAACCTTCTTATTTGGTCCAGCTTCAGCCGCTGACGTGGCATACTGGCAGTGGTTCTGAGAGATTCCGCTGGTTCTGGTGGCAATGCCGCCGCCGCCGATGACCTGTTCGAGGGCGGAGACCATGATGGCGTGCTCCTGCTCCATGGGCATCGACAGCATTTTTGTCCCAAGGGAATTCGATTCTGCTTGCTACCAAATGAAGCAGTGGAGTGCGCATAGAATTAGTATCAGTAGCTAGTGAGCAAGTTTGGACTAGAATTTGATTCAGAGTTAAGAAAGGGCGGGAGAGATCGGCTTTATATATATAGAGGGTGGCGCGTGGGGATGACAGTGTGGGATGTCCACGTGGCTACCAGGTTGAGTGAGATGCTGGGGCCCTGTTTGAAACAGCTAGGTTTTAGACTGCCGCGTAAGCATTTGATCCACCGTGTTAGGCGTCGTGGGGGCCTGTCACGGTGACAGAACACCCACTGGAAAATGTTTATCGTTTTTTGTTGCAGAGACAATCCTCATCCCCATCGATACCAAACGTTGATTCAGGTCAGACTTTCTGGAAAATTCTAGTAGTGCACGAAAGATGACTAGGCGAGAGCATCATCCAAACGTTGAGACACGTGGTGGCCTAATTATAAAATTTTGGACTCACAATTTGTCTGTTTCTTTTTCTTGGAAATGATCAAATGGTGTTATCGTATAGTGAAGAGTTCCCTTGAACCATTGAGTATATAATTGACGAAATCACAGAACTAATAACAGTTAAACCGAAAGGAAAGGATTGGATAGTGACATATAACAGAAAGGGAAATAAGAGGAGGTGGGTTTACTTGGTATATTGTTCATTTGGTCCCCCATATACCCGTCACGGCTTACCTTCGCATTTGATGGAAAAGACAACTGCTAGCTAGTTGTTTACAGCTTCATTACATGTCAATTGAACCGACTATATAAGAACAGAGGAAGGCCACTGCAGTCCTTCCCGTTTCTCCGACCATGCAGCTTCTTCACTCTTTTACACTTAACCTTCTCAGAGTGTAATTCTGGGTTCTTTGGTTCTTTATCCAACAGGTCGATAATGCTTCAAGTGGGAATTGGAGTGGGAGGGAGTGGGACTCCAACCGCGATGTTGATCATGTGACGAGAAAGATAGACACATTGTACTGTATCTTTTACACTTAAGCTTCTCAGAGTGTAATTCTGGGTTCTTTGGTTCTTTATCCAACAGGCCGACAATGCTCCATGTGGGAATTGGAGTGGGACTCTAACCGCGATGTTGATCATGTGACGAGAAAGATAGACACATTGTACTGTATAGGTAGAGAAGGAAAACCCAAGTTCGTAGCAGTAAGATAGTCTTCATCGGAGGCTCTCTAGTCTAGGTACTGTTTTTAAACGTCCCTCTTCAATACTAGACCTGCTTATTCTATCAGCATCAGTCAAAGATCTCCTAGTAGCGCGCTACTGCTACATAAGTATTATGAAGCACTACATTTGGTCTTGAATTTTCAGGGTCCAATTCAGAGAGCAACCCACCAATTTTAGTACTTTCAACATTCATAAGTTCAAATCTAACTGATTGGTGTAAGAATAAAAGAATATAAAAGGATAATAATAATATAGTAAATTTTTTCTTTGAACAATTGAAAAAGTTCCCTTCGGAGGAACATTAAGGCGGCACGACACCGCATAACAATATTAATAAAATTCTAGAAGTGTCACATTATCTAGCGCCTATTCAATCTGAAGCAAGCTACTGAAATAATACCCCACTGCATTAGTATTTGCACAGACATAAGGGCATTCCACAAAGAAATACCCTTCATACTTTTACTAAAAAAGGCACTTATATATTTCCTTTGAACAATTGAACTAGTAAGAAATATGAATCACTGTTCTCAAATCTGGCATACAATTCAATGGAACCAAAACAACAAGGGATGGAGCTGAAACCTCAACAGGTTTAATATAAGTATCAAAGACCAAAATTCCATATTTAAAAAAATTAAAAAAAACCAAACCCAACCACTAGAACTCAATGGAGTAGAATTAGACTCTCTCTATAGCCATTTATGTACCTGCAGGCTGTATGATCAGATTCCTCAATCTCCTTCACTGGACGCCATTTAGTATCGTATAAAACAAAACAATATATAGCGTCTTCTTGCAATATCATATTTGGAATTTGTTGTAAAGCCCAAAGGCCAAGCTATGAAATCCTGTGATGGCTGCGCAATAGTGCGAACTTTGTTCCAATTATTATTCTTTTCCAGACCCCAAATGTCAGTTCGAAAAGACGCATAATCCGAATACAACAGAGAAATTGCATTGTCAAGCATCCGAACACTAATCGAATCTAAATTTAGTTCATATAACAAATCATTAGGGAATAAAATTTTCCGGAAAGTTTTACTGCTCATATCAAAAGCAAGGATACAACGAGGTTTTTCTGAAAAGTAGTTAGTTAAAGAGGTCGGATACTCCCTTGCAACCCAATAGACAGCTCTGTTGAAGTATATGCATCTTCCCAGCAACTCAAAATAGACCTGTGATAAAGGAACTGTGCTGTTAATTCTTCTCCACGAGTTCAATCTAACGCTGTAAACCTCAACGCTGTTAATTCTTCTCCTCAATTCCTGCTGGCAAAAACATCACAGAAATCCTCACAACTTTGTAGTCATAGTCATCTTTCTCATGTTGGAGCCGTAATCCAATATAAGTAAATCTCGGAGCAGTGATGAAGCCTTGAGGAAGTTGCCGAAATTTTCTGATGGAGGGATTCCATATATATATATGGAAAAACCATAATAGCTCGAAGAAAAGTTACGAGTAGAGATGCAAAGTAGTCCATTACAATGAACTCTCAATCTTGCACCACCTTGACTTGTCCCTCCGAATCGGAAGCTCTAATTCCAAGCAGTTGGCATATGTCTCAGCAGAAAAGAGTGAGAAGGAAATGTTTTTGACACTGCTCGTGGATGCACTGCCGGTGAGTAAATTCTCATAATTCGCATTACTTTTCATCAAGACGTTTTTTTAATGATGGGAGTTTATGAAACTAGGGCTGCTAATCAAAGTATTCCAAGATTTAGAAACGCTTATTGACCGCAGTACATATTTCACAGCAGCTACTCTTTCAAAAATTTCGAACTTTAGTTCTTGGGGTAGGTCTTCAAACGATGTCACTCTTGCAGCTGTACCTCTTTTGATGAGGGCAGAAGACATTTCAAAGATGAGCTACATATTTTGAGCAACGTCTATCGGTGTGAATCACACGCAATGGCTCTGA
Organism: Fragaria nilgerrensis; assembly: GCA_010134655.1. Classification (NCBI taxonomy): domain Eukaryota; kingdom Viridiplantae; phylum Streptophyta; class Magnoliopsida; order Rosales; family Rosaceae; genus Fragaria; species Fragaria nilgerrensis. The sequence goes on from CM020977.1 coordinate 10,787,888, forward strand.
AACGAAGAATGGAGTTTCTAAGGCATGCGTGCAGAGTTGTTGCCTTCATAAATGCATATGGTATAAGTCTTCAAAACTAAAGAAGAGAAGAATCAGCAGGATTATAGGATTAGAGTTCTTTAGAGCTTAGAGGGAGGGAACCTTAAGTGAAAAAAGATTACTACCAAAATTCAGTTGCCTACTTAAAAGGTAAGAGGTATGACACTTGGATTGTATATCTTATAAACCCCGAGTCATTTGCATTCGAGACTCTTCAAGGCAATGCCTTAATTTCCCATTAGAAGACTAAATCCAGGTACTTTTCTCAAGCTTCTCTCTTCAATCCTAGACCTTACTCTATCTGCATCAGTCCACCTCCCAGCTGCTGCATAAATATTATGAAGCATTACATGTGGTCTTGAATTTTCAGGGTCCAATTCAGAGAGCAACCCAGCAATTTTCTCTCCAAGTTCAACATTCCCATGAATTCTGCAAGCACCCAGCAGAGACTCGAGTAGGCTTGTTGAAGGTTTACAGGGCAGTCCCCTAACAATGTCATAAGCCTCAGTCAGATTGCCCGTTCTTCCTAGAAGGTCCACCATGCAAGCATAGTGCTTCATCTGGGGTGTTATCCCATGTTCTGCCATAGATTTGAAAACGGCACGGCCTTGCTCCACCAATCCAGAATGGCTGCAGGCTGATAAAACACTTAAATAAGTAATCCCATTAGGTGCAATCCCTGATAGCTTCATCAGCAAGAAAAGATCCAGAGCAGCTTCGCCATTCCCATTCAAGCCATACCCATTAATCATCACACTCCAAGACAAAGCATCTCTTTTTACCAATCCATCAAACAGCTTTCTCGCAATGCATATGTTTCCACATCTTGAATGCAAATCTATTAATGCATTGCTGATGGCCAGATCTTTGTCAAAGCCCTTGCGAATGATGTAACTTATGACAGAATTAGCAAGAGTGAGGCTATTTAGTTGAGCACACGCAGAAACCAAATTTAAAAGGGTCACATTGTCTGGTTCCAATCCCATCTGAAGCAAGCTACTGAAAAAGCCCACTGCATTCTCACTGTTTTTCGCTTGTATTTGCACTGACATAATGGCATTCCACAAAGAAATATCCTCCATTTTTCTTGTTTGAAACAGTAAGAAACATGAAGCACGGTTGTCAAATCTTGAATACATAGACATGAGTGATGAAAGAAGCGGGGTCTCATGGAGAATACCTGCTCTAACTGCCAAAGCATGAATAGACTTACCTTGTAACTGGGTGTAGCATGCAGGCAACAGATTTAGCAAAGTTACATAATTTGGTCTCTGATCATCTTTTATCATCTGACTGAAGACGGCAATAACCTCATTTTGTAAATTATGATTCTTGAAGCCAGTCATTAGAGCATTCCAAGATACCACACTTCTTTCGGGCATGGTTTCAAAAACCAACCTCCCAGCATGAAGGTCTCCACAGTTACAATACATGCTAATAAGTGAATTAAGCAGAGAAATGTCAGAAGCAAACCCGTGTTTTATTGCATAACCATGAAAAGCCATTCCTTGCCCTAAGTTTTCCTCGTCACTGCAACCAGGGAGTATGCTTGTCAAGGTGACCAAGTCCAACTTGAAACCCTCATTCTGCATCAGCTGGTAGTATAAGGCAACTGCTTCTTCCAGTTCTCCATGATGCACACAAGCGGATATTAATGTATGCCAAGTTATGGCATTTCTTAGAGGCATATTGTGAAACAACTTATTAGAGTAGGAGAGACGATGGCAATCAGAGTAAAACGCCAACAATGCATTTGACAGATTGAGGTTTGAATGGATACCCTTTCTTATACTAAATGCATGGACAGACCTACCCAACAAATCAGCCTCAAGATTGGAGCAAGCAGAAAGAATACTAATAATGGAGACTGCATCCACATTAAGTCTTGAAACTTGCATTTCACGGAACACACCCAGACTTAAATCCCATAGCCCATTGTACACATACCCAGAAATCATTGAATTCCACAAAAGAAGGTTTTTACTGGGCAACTGATCAAAAAGATACCTGGATTTATCAATAGCACCAAGTTTGGCATACATTGACACCAGGGCAGTTAATACCGGAAGCTGATTTTCTGATCCATGTTTAACTACACAAGCATGAAGAGACTCACCCAACGAAAGGCAAGTGAAACTCTCTAATGAGGGAATAATCGACACAAAAGTGACCAAATTAGGCCTTATGTTAACTAGCACCATCAACCGGAACAACTCAAAAGCTAACACAGGCTCTTGCCTTTGTGTGTATGCAGAAATCATGGCATTCCAAACAGCAATACTCTTATCCCCTACAGAATCAAACAAGTCTCTAGCACCACATACATCCCCATCCCCGGCATACAACGAAATCAAAGCAGGAACAAGAAAATCACTCGAAAGGAATCCAGACTTGACAGCAAAGCAATGGAGAGACTTACCAGCATTAACACACCCCAAACGAGTGCAAACAGGAACAATGCTAGCTAGAGTACTCAAATTCGGCTTCAAATCACTGAAAACAATCTCCCTGAAAACCTCCAAGGCTTCCCAATCAAATCCATTCGACGAATAACCAGCAATCAATGCATTCCAAGGAACCAAGTCCGGTTGGGGAATTCTATCAATCACTTGGCGTGCAACTTCCACACACCCAGTTCTTGCATAGAAATCAACCAAACTAGTCTGTACCACAAGGTTCTGCTCAAACCCAGTTCTAATCACAACACCATGAACCTCTTTACCAATCTTAACATCTCCCAAAGCCGCACAGGCCTTAATCACAAACGGAAATGTGAAATCATCAGAAAGCCGAGACTTCATGTACACACATAGAAGGTCTTGGTATAAGCCATGATTGCAAAGACACCTGATCAACAGGTTCTGCAAGCCAAGACTTGGCCTTCCGATTTGTTGGAATGTAGAGATAGCTAAATGTGAAGCACCCAGATGAAAACATGAGCTGAAAAACTGTTCTAACAAAGAAACATGGTTGATGAGTCCATGAGCAAAGAGAAAGGACTTGAGGGATTTCAAGTCCTCGCTGGTTTGGCAGAGATTGAGCAGACCAAGAAAGTGTGAGGCTTTGGGATTGATTGAATGGTGTTTGTGTCTGATAAAGGAGGTTATCGCCGGAGGTGAAGAAAGAGTGTTCCGAGCCGGAAAAACAATCCCATTATTCCATTAGAGGTGTGAGTTTAGAGAGAAACAGGGCATGCAAGATAATGCAAAGTAATGGCCAAACATCTGGTTCTCTTTGCCGCCAATTCAGTTAGAAGCTGAAGATAACGCAAAGTGAACTAGACTAAAATAGAGTAGCTTCTTCGTGATACATTCAGCGATTTCTGGGTTGGCTGTCTTATTTTCGGAGCTGTCTCAAAAAGACAGCATTTTGAGGATTTGAGTGTCAGAATAGTGTTGAATGTTCCACTCTGGAGATGGGCTAACGGAACTTGATGTTACATAACTAATACATCCATGTCTGAGATCATAATTGTATAAGAAACATGTCTGAAAGAGCATTACTTCTATGATTATCACTGTAGTTATAAATACAACACAAATACATATGTTGTGATCAAGCTAGGAACACCAAGAAGAAGGGTGAAAGATACTCGGACTTCTAATAGCCATATGTTGTTCTCTTCATCATCCAGATGAACTCATCAGCACTAACTTCTCCATCACCTGCATATTTCAATAATAATCACTAATATTAGATTAAGGGATAGATGACTGTACAGAACATAGAAGAAAAATCAGAGGTACTCACGGTCTCGGTCTGCTTCCTCAACCATCTCTTGAATCTCTCTGTCGGTGAAAGTCTCACCCAGCTCCTTCGCAATCTTCTTAATGTCTGCAGTAGATATCTTGCCCTAAATTCAGAAAGTATTAGTTACAGATTGCAACAAACCAAATGTTGAATAAAACTCCACACTGATTTAGATTTAATAATGGATAGAAGAGCAGTACATTGTTATCTTGGTCAAGGACATGGAATGCTTTCATGAGTTCCTCCTTTGTGTCCCGTTCCCCAATTTTGGCTGTCATCATGTGAGCAAACTCATCAAAGTCAATGGCTCCACTTCCATCCTTATCAACATCTGCAATCATTTGGTTAATTTGCTGGAAAGACACAATAAAATATGTCAGCTATTGAGTCAATATTCATAGACTTTGAAGTGGAAACAAATAATTCTCAAGAAATTCAAATGCTGAAATGTTTACTTAAGAACCTAACATCAAACAGAAAAGCTGAGGTTGCAAAGAGGGACATTCACAGAAATGGGACAGATGAAGATTATATTGTGGATCAAATATAATCAGAAAGAAACGAAACTACAGCTGCCCTAGCCTTCTAAAGGATTTACTTTGAGCAAAGAAAAGCTTTTTCACCTCAAATCCTCAATGAAGATAACTAATCCTGAGCAACATGATTTCCATCCCAACAAGAGAAAACTAAACATAATAACATTCCAATACAATTTTGGCTAAATTCAGACATGGCTTATGCGATGGTTCTACTCCAAACTCAACAATGCACAAAACTACAAGCTTAACAAAAGATTCTACACCAACAGAGAAAGTTACTTTACCTCTTCTGTCATCTCGAATCCAAGAGCCCTGACATGACAAAATATATCAGTTGTAAACAGACATGACGAAACCATTCCAGTTGAGTTCAAGGTAAGAAACCATACCTCATGGCAACATTCAACTCTTTGGCATCTATAGTGCCTAAACAACACAACATGATGATCATAGAGTCAAAAAATCAATCAAAGCATTCTTATACTTACAAAGACAACCCAACAAAAAGAAAAAAAAGAAGAAGAACAAAACTCTAATTACCTGAGCCATCAGTGTCGAACAACTCGAAAGCTTCTTTAATCTCTTGCCTCTTTTGCTGATTCAACCCATGATGTCTCCCTGCCCGAGGTTTCTCTTTCCTAGAAGGCCCTCTGTAGAGGCTCGCCTGTTCCAACCAATACCCAAAGTCAATAGTAACCAAACCCCATCACCCGAAATTTGTTAGCTTCAAAATCCCAGATCCATTCTTTCATTTCAAACGAATTGCTCAACATATTCGAACCCTTTAACTATTCAATTCTAACGTTGAGTCGGTTGAGATTAAATAACAACAACAGCAACGAGAATTGCTCGTAAGAAAGCTGAAAAGATCGGAACATTGGGAAGCTTACCATTTGGAAACGCGTTGAATAGGAAAGTGAAGAAAGTTGTGTGTTGTCGATGACCTTGATCTCTCTTCGATCAGAAGCTCAATGTTCGTTTTAAGATTCATGTTGGGAAAAGGGCGTGTTTATCAAGCCGGTTGGGCCCCTAATTTTTTATGGGCCGGGTCGAATACTTATGCTGAGGTGCTTTTTCTTTATCTTTTTTACCTTTTACCTTCTAGTTTAGGGGACAAAAGAAAATTTGTTTTACTGTAACTAATATCTACCGACAGTTATTGGTGAGCTGTGACATGATTGGTTAGGTAACTTAACCAACAATATTGAGGTCATTGTTCAATTCTCACTTATATATATAACGATATGTGACTTATTTAATAAAAGGTATCTATAAAAAAATATAAAAAAATATAAAACAACTTCTCCCATGACAATGTTTTTACTCAAAAGTTATAGGCAAATCAACAACCGTCTTTCATACGTGAGTGTTTATGCTCTAAAACACAAACACAGCTAACTCATGATGCCTTGACGCTTCAAGTCTTCAAGGGGCTGATTGTGCGTTCAAATCATGGATTATAAATGTGAAATGCTACCTAAGAGTTCAATCGAGTAAAATGAGACTCTCTTTATAAGCGTTGACGTAGAAGTCACAATCGATACTTATGTTAATATCCTTAACATGAGGCGATCCCAGATCAGATAAACCCAGATAATAATCACTCTTCCTATGTCATTTCTAAAGGCACCTACACTTTGAGTTTGAATAATCATGTGACCAAGGAATCAAAGAAATTACCAACGCCACCAATATGGAGACGAGAAATAAAGTTCGTCAATAAGCAATATATGGAGTTGGATTTGATCACTCCACCAATGAATAAGGTAATTGGTCTTTGGTCATACTCACCGAGGAGGCCTTTAGGTAGTTTCTTTAATCTTCTGATGGATGGATTCCATAGATATATAAAGAACTAATCAATGTAGGTAAGGGAGTTGAAGGTTCATCGGAGATGTAAAGCACTCCATTACATGAACCATGGTCCAAGACATAAAAGTCGTTGAATCAAGTTCGTGCTCGGAAACTTCAAATCCAAGAACTTGGGTCTCGATTGGTTGATGGTAATTAAGGAAATTGGTTTCTTGGTCTTTCATATGTACATAGGAAAGTAAATTTCCTATTAGTGTTTGGGAATGTCGGGAAAGTAACTAAGAAATGTATTTTACTTTCATTTTCAATGTTTGGTTTATGAGAAATTCTTAGGTGCGGCACTCGCACCACGTCACTTATATGACTGACCAGTCATTGACATACACGTGTCAATTTTTGTCCACATCACCACTACTGAAAAGAAAGAAGAAAAAAACAAATCGGAATCTCATGTTCTCCGATCAAACCCACATTCTCTCACCTTCTCATCCTCTACCTCAGTCTCTCTAACCTGAATCCCCCTCCACCCACCATCGTCCCCGCCCCCCACCATCGTGACATCGTCCCCTCCATCGATCTTTCTCTCAAGGTCTTCTCCTTCTTCAACCACCGCTCCTTCACTCCCACCCTCGAAACCAACCCGCGAAAGCCCCTCGACCTGCCGCCCTCCTTCCCTTCCCTCAACCCCTCCTCCCATCGCCGTAGTCCGAAACTGATCTTTCTCCCTGACCCCGACCTAGTTATTGTGAGCTTGAGGGTGAGGGATACAGTGAGGGATTTTTTAAGGGTGGGTTACCGTGAGGGATTGGTGGTGAAGCTTTGAGGGGTGGGATTGAGGTGGAGGATGGGATAGGGAGAGCCTGGGTTTTTCTGATGGATAAAGAGGCATGAGTTTTGTTTGATCAGCTGAGTTTTGTTTGATTGGAGATCACCTCTAACTTCTCTTTCTTCTTCCTTCCTTCCAGCCATGTCCACCTCAGAAAAGAAATGACACGTGTCTGTTACTCAGTGGTCGGTCGTATGGGTGACGTGGTGCGTGTGCCGCACCTAAGAATCTGTCTTGGTTTATGCATGGATAGGAAAATAAGTAACATTAATTTACCAATTATATTCTTAGTATTAAAATATAAAATATTTAAGATTTAAAAATTGTATGGATAATTTGGTAATAACATACATTAAAATAATATTTGAAAGCTGCAATTAATGTTGAAAAAATATAAGGGAGATTGAATCCCATAGTATGTGGGAGGATCTAATTTCCCATCTATTTTCTCATATTGCAATAAAGTATTTCCTTTTCTTAGGTGTGCCAAACAAAGGAAATGAACAACTTTCTTTTCCCAACATTTATAATTTGTGAACCAAACGAGGCCTTGGTGTATGTTTCAACACAAAAGAGGGACAAACACTCTTTCAGATCCGGCTCCTTTAAAGTGGGGAGTGTGTGAAGTTAGTTAAATTTCATAAAATCTGTGCTCTTTATTTAATCTAATGATTCTAAAAATTGACACATCATTTCTCTACCAATTTATTTCTTTTTTTGTCTAAATTAACCCCGGTTAACTTCCGTTAACTCTATTTTTTTTTTTAGGGATTTTCAGGATTCTTGTTTGCATTCAATTTCTTCTTTCTGTTTGCTATGGTTGTGCACTATCTATGGATAAACGTCTTGCAATTGTGTTAATCGATAAGTTTATTGAGAAATCTATATGCAAATCGATCATCATGTACAGTAAAGATTCGGGCTGATAATGAGTCCGAGAGAGATTCATAATAGAAGTTTAACTTCTCTGAATGAACACTTTCAATATACATATATATTTATCAATCAACGAGTGTTTGATTATTGTAGACATTTTAAGTTACTTGTAATAACTAAAAGAAATTCAGATTTTTACATATCTATCAATTTATAGTCTGATACCTTACAAAAGCTTAAAAAATCACAGTATCTTTGGGTTATGGAATTGGTTTATCGCCATGACTATTTGGTTATGGTTTTTTTTTAATCATATACAATTATGTAGATCAATGTGAAACCATCCATGTAACATCCTGATTTTTAAAATTTCTCAATATTGATTTTTATTCTTAGAAATAGAAAGTAGAGGTCGCCACGAGTTCGCCGTATTTTTTGATGAATTTTTCAAGTTCCCAAACTATTTTTAGCGATTTTTTTAAGTTTTATTCAAAAGATAAGAATTGCTGAGGTGGCAAGCTCGAATTGGGTGAGAGAGTGACATGTGGCAAGTGGAGAGGAGACCAGCTGACGCTGACGTCAGCAATAAGCATTAGTCACCAACCATGTGGCAAATGGTAGCTAAGTAGGGAGAAATTTTTTAAGTTGACACATGGCATCTTTGCCACCAATGACAAGGTGACACGTGGCTATTTTTTTTCTCTATAAATAGAGACCAGCCCACGTGGCTATTTTTTTTCTCTATAAATAGAGACCAGCCTTCTTTCCTTCCGCATCAGATTTTGAGAGACTCTCTCTCTCCTCACTTTCTCTCTCAGCTGTTTTTTTTCTCTCTTTAGAATTATTTTTTACGACTAAACTTCGACGGATCATAACTTTTGATCGGTAACTCCGATTCTGAATCCGCGAAGGGCTACGTGTTTGTATCGATGTCCTATTCATATCCTAGAAGTTTGAGCTAGAACCAACGGTGATTCTAGATGGCTTGTTTTAGGAGGCTCGGTTTACGATCAGTACTCGTGGTGGGATTTTGATGATATCGAGGTGAGTGGATTTGTGTAATATATTTAAAATATTCTTATTTTTTATCAAAATAGTCGAAAAGCATGATTTTGATCTTTTACGAAATATCTCTCTGTTTTCGAGTGAAGCATGTCTATTTTCAAAATGTGCGAAGTTTATATATTATTATGTGTTGGATCCATTGTTTGACTAGTCATGGAACATGTGAACTTCTTGATTGGTTATGCCGAAGTAAGGACGTGACACACGTATGTATAGGACATGAAGGTCATTAGGTTCTCGTGGGGATCACTAAATTGAAGGATATCTAATAAGAATGGATTGTGCGATGTGATGAATTCTTTGATGTGATGTGTATACGATATACGTATTTTGTAGCGTGTGTAAAATGACATGGCTTTGCGGGCATATTACATTGGTCTACTCACTGAGCGCGTGGTTATGCTCACTCACCTATCTCTAATATTTTTTTACAGAGAAGTACTTAGATTTGACCCGAGCCAAGAAATGGTAGCCGACGAGCCTAGAAGTTAATGTTTTTTTTGTTTTATTCTGCTTTGTAACACTCGTTCACGCCTCGGGAACGGCGTCCGGTGCCTAAAACCCGCCGACGTCGGGACCGGGGTGTGACAATCCATCCCATTCGAAGAGAAAAACAAAAGTCTGAGTACGTGTTCATCAAATTAGGTCTCGTGAAACCATGACTTTGTTTCATCCCATGAACTTACAAACCCTTGGGCACAAGAAATTTCAGTTCTTCTTTTTAGAGTTAACAGAAGTTAACCGGGGTTTAGACAAAAAAATAATAAATTGGTAAAGAAATGATGCACTACCAAAAGAAAAGCTTTAGCCGACGAAAATATAAAAACCAAGCCGACGAACTATTTTTTCGTCGGCTAAAGTCCACGTTAGCCGACGAAATTTTCCTTCGTCAGTTAATTAAATTTTCGTCGGCTATGGTCAACTTTAGCCAACGAAATTAAAATGTCGTCGGCTAAAGTGTCTTATATTTGCAGATCTGGACAGCAACTCATCTAGGAAAAAAAAACGGGAGAAAAAGTTTGGGTGTTGTCGAAATCTGTCTATAATTAGTTTGTGGAGCTATATATAGGTACGTATATGTGTATATATGTTGATTTTGAGTTTTATTTGAGTTGATCGATTTTAAGTACGTTGGATGTATATATATATATATGTTGATCGATTTGGTTGATGATTTGATAATATATATGAAGTTGTTGTTAATAAGTAGTAGATATATATATATGTTAATTAATTTATAATATTGTGTTGATGGTATGAAGTTGTTGATGATATGAGTTGATGATGATTTTGTGATGATGTTGATATATAATATTGTTATGTAATTATTAAGTATATATATATATATATATATATATATATATGTGTTGATTAATTTGTTCTTAATTAGTTGTAATACGTAGAATACTAAATGAATTGAGATTTTATATATGGAATTTAATTAATAATTAGCTAGAGTTATACATATATTTTGTTATATTTTCAGGATATGGATAAAAGTTGAATTTCGCTTCTAAAATGGGACAAAAGATATGGTAAAGGAGTTATGAGTTTTCTAGAATATGCGCTGGCTAATGCTAACGGTAATACAATTTTCTATTGCCCGTGCACGAAATGTCAGTGTCGCAGCGATATGCATCGATTTGCGATTGACAAAGTATGGCAGCACCAGAAGAGTAACGGGTACGGGAAAAGTACACATGTTGGTTATATCACGGTGAAACATCATCAGGGGGTCCGCATATTCATGGGCAATTTTCTGAGACGGGCAGTACATCCAACGATCCAGCAACGGCCTTCATCAACGACATGTTTCCTTATGAGAGCGGTGTATGCGCTCAAGGACAATATATGCCTGAGCTGGTGCAGTCCTTCCCTAGAGTTGTCAACACTATTGGTATGGACAAGTACAACAAACTACTTGCTTTCCAACAGACCCCTGTGTACCCCGGTTGTCAGAAGACCGTTCTTGAAAGTGTGATGGACGTAATGAAGATTAAAGTTGAGACAAATCGACCGTGAAGGCTGTTGATGATTATTTTAATGTATTTTTATACTTTAGCCGACGAAATATACCATAATTCGTCGGCTTAAACCATCTTAGCCGACGAATTATAGTATATTTCATCGGCTAAAACCATCTTAAATAAGTCATAATTCGTCGGCTAAGATACGGTTAGCCGACGAATACCCTAATATTTCGTCGGCTTAACCCTAAACCTTAGCCGACGAATACCCTAATATACGACTTGTTGCGTCTCATAAATTTGAAACTATTTTCAGTTGAAGGTCCGGTCAAAATACGTAATTTAGACGGTCCAATGACCTTTTCCGTACGTTTAGGGGTTTGACTTACGGGATTGACCGTCCGAATCGAGCCCTTAACCTTGTCGGATCAAGTTGAATTTTTCCCCATACATATATTTTATCATGATGGTCAGATCTGACGGTCGGATTTTCGTTTCTCAAGTTTGATCATCACAATCACAACAAGTCTACTAATGTTGTATAACTTGTTTACCGAGTGTTAAGTAAATGTTGCATTTCAAAAACAAACTACACGTAGAACCTTCAAAGGCAAAAAAGTCGTGAAATAAGATATGACCATAATGGTGAAATACGTCTACGGTTGAAAAATCATGGTATTCCGGTAAAGTCTCGGTGCCGATCGCTGCGGTCAATGCAATTTTCCATTCTTTCTCCATATGGGTAGCCCTATCTTTGGTGGTTATTTTCCATAAAATTTTTATACAAATTGTTGCGTCTCATCGATTTGAAACTATTTTCAGTTGAAGGTCCGGCCAAAATACGTAATTTAGATGGTCCAATGATATTTTCCGTGCGTTTAGGGGTTTGACTTATGGAATTGACCGTCCGAATCGAGCCCTTAACTTTGTCGGATCAAGTTAAATTTTTTTCCATAGATGTATTTTATCATGATGGTCAGATCTGATGGTTGTATTTTTGTTTCTCAAGTTTGATCATCACAATCACAACATGCCTACTAATGTTGTATAACTTGTTTACCGTGTTGAGTAAATGTTCCATTTCAAAAACAAACTATACGTAGAACCTCCAAACGCAAAAAAGTCGTGAAATAAGATATGACCAAAATGGTGAAATACACCTACGGTTGAAAAATCACGGTATTCTGGTAAATTTTCGGTGCCGATCATTGCGGTCAATGCAATTTTCCATTCTTTCTCCCTATGGGTAGCCCTATCTTCGGTGGTTATTTTCCGTAAAGTTTTAATACGACTTGTTGTGTCTCATCGATTTGAAACTATTTTCAGTTGAAGGTCCGGCCAAAATACGTAATTTAAACGGTCCAATGACCTTTTCCGTGCGTTTAGGGGTTTGACTTACGGGATTGACCGTCCGAATCGAGCCCTTAACCTTGTCGGATCAAGTTGAATTTTTCCCATACATGTATTTTATCATGATGGTCAGATCTGATGGTCGGATTTTCGTTTCTTAAGTTTCATAATCACAATCACAACATGCCTACTAATGTTGTATAACTTGTTTACCAAGTGTTAAGTAAATGTTCCATTTCAAAAACAAACTAAACGTAGAACCTTCAAACGTAAAAAAGTTGTGAAATAAGATATGACCAGAATGGTAAAATACGTCTACGGTTGAAAAATCAAGGTATTCCGGTAAAGTCTCGGTGCCGATCGTTGCGGTCAATGCAATTTTCCATTCTTTCTCCATATGGGTAGCCCTATCTTCGGTGGTTATTTTCCGTAATATTTGTATACGACTTGTTACGTCTCATTGATTTGAAACTATTTTCAGTTGACGGTCCGGCCAAAATACGTAATTTAGACGGTCCAATGACCTTTTCCGTGCGTTTAGGGGTTGACTTACGGGATTGACCGTCCCTATCGAGCCCTTAACCTTGTCGGATCAAGTTGAATTTTTTTTCATGCATGTATTTTTTCATGATGGTCAGATCTGACGGTCGGATTTTTGTTTCTCAAGTTTGATCATCACAATCACAATGTGCCGAATGTATAAAAAGTACTATAGCCGACGACATTATTGTTTAGCCGAAAAATTTCATAGGTTTAGCCGACGAATTTCATTATTTTAGCCAACGAGATTAACAGGTTTAGGCGACGAATTTCATAGGTTTAGCCGACGACATAAAAATTTCGTCGGCTAAAGGTATGGGGTATATAATTAAACCCAGCGCTCGACAACCTCCACAACGCTCGCCCGAAAAACCCTAAAAAACCCAGCTCGTCCGCCTTGCCGTGACGCCGTCGCTCGTCTTCCGAAGTCTGCTCGCCCGTCTCGTCGTTGCTCGCCCCTCGCCATCACCGATCTCCCTCTCCCTCTTCCACAATACGAACACAGTTGACCAGTCGACAACCACCTCGTCAAACCGAATTCCGCCTCGTCAAGCCGCACCGTCCAAGCCGCCGCTCGCCGTTGATTTGAGGTACGCACTTCAATAACGGATTTCGATTTTTTTTTTTTAACCTAGCTAGCTGATTCTAGAGTAAGATGAACATGTTTGGTGATTTGTTTGAATTGCATTATTTGAGTATTTACTAGGAATGGATGACAATATATAATGTTATGTTGATTGCAATATATGTTCTATATATAGGATGAATAATGACGTGAATACAAGTTTTTTTTCAAAAGGCTTACGCCTTACGCCTCAAGGCAAGCGCCTTAGTGAGGCTCTCGCGTCATTGCCTCGGCTACGCCTTAGCTTTTTAAAACATTGATTCAAATTAATATTTTAAACAGAATGAGCGGTAATTTTAGATCGACGAAGGGTTCGAAGGGCCAAAGGTCCGAATCGTCTGAGGGAACCTCTAGCAACCCTCAAACGTCGTTTCAGGGCCTTATGACAGCCAGACGTGCGACCCTTCTGGAGACGGCGCAGAGGCAGCCACCGAGTGTTTCCCATTCCTCGAGGCAGCTAGAGGTGCCCCCTTCATCGAGGCAGCGGGGCGTCCTTCATTCCTCGAGGCAGCTGTGGCCTCAGACCCAGACGGAGGTGTCTACACCCCGTATGCCTGAGATACACCGGTCGCCCACTCCGGGTCCTACTGCTTCGAATGGTGGGTCATCTGGGGTACAGATGCCGCCGCCTCATCTGTTCCTTCCACCGATGATATCGCTCTTACCTGCAGTCGATGGCTCAGGGACGCCAATTTATCCACTGCTCCTGCTAGTGGCTCCATCAGCGGCGTACCGGTTTGTGCCTTTTAATACGCCTCTTATTTCCGCGAGGGTATCATCATTGGCGACAGAGACGGAATCCGCCGCATCGCCCTCGGGTAATGAAAGATGAATGATTTGTTTTCTTATAATTAATAATAAAGGGTCTCCGATTTTAATAATCAATTTGGTTTATCATGTGATAGGCACCGTCGGTGCGAAGCCGACAAAGAAGAAGAGAGGCCCCGTCACAGGGAAGGCTCTCGAGAAGACCGTCACTATCTCAGGGAGGATCGTCATCGATACTGACGGGGATGGTCACATAGTATCGGGCTGGAAGTCGAGGACGTACTGCGGCCGCGTGGGAGCGCTCATTAGGGATAGAGTCCCTATGTTGTGGTCAGACTGGGGCAAGGTCCTGTAAAAGGTTAAGGACATGGTCCACAACGCGATGTCGGTGAGTTTACAAAATGCCTCAATAATATTATGTATTACATTGTTGATTTCTCGAAAAACTAAACTAATAAACGGTTAAATGCAGGTGTGGTTTGACATTCCCGAGCACCTGAAGAACAGCTGGGCGGACGTTGTGTATGGGGGAAGGTACGTTGGGAAGTTAATGAAAAAACAAAATTGTATGTGATATTAATAATATTTCTAATATTTTTGTTGTATATGTAGGTACAAGGAGTGGAAGAACGAGTTGCGGACCCACTGGACTACGCATGGGAACGCACGTTCTGGTACCCCTGCTGAGTTCCAGTACAGGGAGTACGAGTGGCGTTGGCTTCTGACATCAGAATTTAACAACCCTCGTAAACAGGTATTTAAAAAATTTAATTAGTTAATTTGTCATTAAGTATGTCCGTTTTTAAATATTTTACTAATACTTTATTTTTTTCTTTAAAGGCCGTTTCCCAGGCGAACACTCAGAACCGGCAACATAACACAAAGAACCATCATGTCGGTTCTAGACCGTTCACTGTCTTCATGGACGAGGCGGCCAGGGAACATCCAGAAGTCAACCGGTACGTCTATACGTACGAGAAGGCATATCCTGATGCCCAGGAGGATATTGTAAGTTATCTTACATTTTTAAATTTTTAATTTTACTTATATATATGTCAAAATGTTAATTAATCATTTTTTTCCTATCCAATTAGACGAAGGTGAGGAAGGCTAGTGACGAGGTGATGAGTGCTATAGTGAGGGAGACATGGCCGGACACGCAGGAAGAAGAGATGTCTGAAGCCATGTCCCGGATCGACACTTCGGATCCGAGGGTTGGGGCGAGGATCATGGGCACAGCCTTCCCACCGCGAGAAAACAACTTCTATTGCCGGGGTCTAGGAAAGAAGGGCGAGGGGGTCCTAAAGACCACTCCAGAATTTCAACGAAAGGCAGCCTCGACCAGCAGCAGAACGACTCAGTTAGAGTCGGAAGTTCAGAGACTACGGGAGCAGCAAGCTGCTCAGGCTGCCTATACTGCCGTGGTATATGCCAGCCAGCAGGCCCAACCGCAGTAGATGTTCCAGTACTTGCAAGAGTTTACAACTGCCCAGCTTCAGGGACTTCCGGCTCCACCCATGCCTACGCATATACCGCTACCTCAGCCGCCGTAATTTTCTCCGCAGCAGCCCCCAGAATCGGATATTAATTTAGACGATCTAGATTTTGTGTAGTTGATCAATTATATAGTTTTATGTGCTTGTTGTTGGTTATATGGAATTGTTTTGGTGTATTTTGCAGTTTGCTTGGAATGGTAATTTGGAAATTTTGGGTTTTTTTTTTATATTGGAATGGACTTATAGCCGATGAAACATGTAATATATTCGTCGACTATAGTATTTTTAATTTTTTTTACAAGGTTTAGCCGACAAATTATGGCATGTTTCGTCGGCTAAACCCTCCTAAAGCCGACGAAATAGACTACATTTCGTCGACTATAGTTATTTTTAATTTGTTTATTACATACTATAGCCGACGAATATATTAAATGTTTCGTCAGCTAAAGTCTCAGACTACGGTCGACGAAACATTTAAGATATTTGTCGACTTAATTTTGGGACAAAAGCCGACGACATCTTTTTCGTCGGCTAAAGTCTCAGACTACGGTCGACGAAACATTTAAGATATTCGTCGGCTAAATTCCAAGAGAATAGCCGACGACGTGTTTTTCGTCGGCTAAATTCTGGGACGATAGCCGACGACGTCTTCTAGTTTTGTTGGCTAAAGTTATCGCCGACGACTCTTTCCCGACGAAACCATAGCCGACGAATTAAGCTAACAGGCCGACGAAACTTTTTCGTTGGCTGAAGTGTTTATCCTAGTAGTGATGTGTCAATTTCGGAACCATTAGATTAAATAGTGAGCACAGATTTTATGAAATTTAACTAACTTCACACATTCCTCACTTTAGAGGAGCCGGATCCCACTCTTTGAGGTAAGTGCGCGCGAATGAATAGATACTCAGAATTCACACTAGTTTTCGTTATCAAGTTCGTTTGGTTTTTTTTTTTTTTTTGTATAAACCATTCTGACCTCAATAAATTACATCTCAATAGAAGTAATCTACACGATTTAGGTTCTATTATGACACATTAAGACCACATATCTGAAGCAGTCCTCTACCCTCAACATCAAAACCTGGTATAGTCATTATCTAAAAGTTTTAGCAGCTTCTTGCCTGCTTCCAAATCTATATAACAGAATCATAGATACTCCTTAATTTGAAGTCTGGGTTCTTCTTTTGGATCCAATCACCATGTAATTTGAAGTCTGGGATGTGAGAAATCTTAGG
Organism: Fragaria nilgerrensis; assembly: GCA_010134655.1. Lineage (NCBI taxonomy): Eukaryota > Viridiplantae > Streptophyta > Magnoliopsida > Rosales > Rosaceae > Fragaria > Fragaria nilgerrensis. The sequence goes on from CM020977.1 coordinate 10,804,776, forward strand.
ACACTCCTTACCTGATCTGTCAAGACGGTCAGAAAAAGCTCTTTTTTTTGTCTCACAATTACAATGATGAAATAAACAATGAAAATATTGTAACTGTGTTTCGTAAATATGTTTAGGAAGTCCATGTCACTATGAGATAGAGTATCTATGTGGCAGATGCCACCTTACTTTTTTTTTAGAAAGTTGGAATTACTCAATTAGGCATATAGCCAATCAACGATTGTAGAACGATCAATTAATACTTGAATAATCTGAAAATTACTCACACACAAAGTAAAGTACATAATACAAAACTAAAAATTGAAAAACAATTCTCAAAACTACGTCTAAAAAAGCGGAACTAAATACTAGAAAGGAAATAAAAATTAATTGCTAAACCTCTTCGTTCACGAGACAAAGCAACTGTTCTGAAGAGTTTAGACGCCTAAGATCCATTGGTGTAAGTTTTCACTCAGCAGACCAGCGAACCAGCTTCGACTAGCTGAAGAATGAAAAATTTTAGTATACCATATGGTATAGCATGCCTCACAAAATATGTGGTTATCATTGATTGAAAAAACAACTAAATGACCATGTAATGACTATTTGCCCCTTTAAAAATATTCATATGACATACAATTAGACACATTTACAATAGGTATGTCATATCATATGGTATGATATAGATAGACAAACCCGCTAAAGAATAGGCTGGAGGTGCTATTCTCATGTATAACCCAAATGACAAGGAGAGAGATCGATCAGTGGGTCCCATGAGGCTAGCCCATTAGACCACATAGTTGTAGACCAACAAAATCGGATGTCCAAAGGCCCAAATACAAGTTCTGCTCTCATGTATAACCCAAATGACAAGGAGAGAGATCGATCAGTGGGTCCCATGAGGCTAGCCCATTAGACCACATAGTTGTAGACCAACAAAATCGGATGTCCAAAGGCCCAAATACAAGTTCTGCTGCAACCTCAAATACGAATTAATTTTATTCATAATAACCTCTTAATATGTGCTTGCACATGTCAATTTGTTTTTTCTTAAGAAAAAAAAAATAGTTAGTTTCAGTTTTATGTATATTTTCAGTTTTACCCTCTAATTTTAAAAACTATTGTATTTTTACATAATAATAAACTATGGGTACAATCGGATTTTCAAAAATTTAACCTTTGAAAAACTAAAACAAGCCTTCTAGGTTTATTAACAAAGATTTGGTAAAAGAACTTGTGGAGAAATTTTTAAGTGCTACAGGAGGACCACGTGGTAGTATGACGTAGTCCTACATTCCGATTAAATATTAACACATGGATTTATTACAACTAAAATATAAACTAAGATTTTGTATTTTTTATGAAATGACCTTCATGGGTCTTTGTTGAGTTTGCACTAAGATTTAGGGTTTAGGTTTAGGTTTAGGGGTTAGGGTTTTGGGTCTAGGGTTTAAAAAACAACAACAAACCCAAAATTGTCTTTGACAAAATAGCTGATGAAATTTTTCCTTAATAAAATTCATGTGTCAATATTTGATTGGAATATAGGACCACGTTATACTGCCACGTGGTCCTCCCGTAGCGCTAAAAAATTTCTCGAATTTATGATGCGTAGCATCAAATATCTTCTATAGAGGAGTCGACTCTTAGAGGACTGTCAGTCCTATATGGAACAATATTCCTAATCATTTAGGAATAATTATTTTCCTTACAATATTCCCCCAAAAAAAAAAGACATTCTTTGATTGAAGGATACCAAAAACCAAAGGATCAGAAGGTTGAAGAACAAAAAGGAAAATTAATAATAAAAACACATGAATTAGTACAGATGCTTCTAATTGGGCTACATCATATATAGGTGGTCCGGGGTCGGTGTAGAGCTACAGCTACAAAGTTACCGAGCTAGCGAGGAATCACAATCAATCATCCGTAATTTCAAATCTTCGTATCAATGTAAACATAAAAAAAATTACTCACAATCAGTCTGTAACATACATTTAAACAATGCAACTGTTACTAACACACCTTTTTATCCATATATGTTTATTTTATTTATAAACTTGTTACTTGAATTTGATTAATAATTGCTTCCCACCATAAAAGAGGTGTGTTAATAACACCACCCTTAAACAAAGCTTGGAAACATAACTTCAGCTAGATAGAACTCAATTGAGTAAAAGTAAACTCTCTGTGTAGGAAACCACGTAATTGCCTATATGAGTTGTTTCGATCTCCTTCAGAGGACAGCATTTAGTATCATACAAAACCAAATATCTTTTATCTCCCTCTTCCTCTCTTCTCATAAGATGAACTCCACCATTTGCTGTAAAACCCAAAGGCGAAGCTATGAAAGCCTTAGATGGCAGATGAATAGTGTGATGTACTTTCCAAGTATCATCTTTTCCCAGAACCCATATGTCAGCGGAGAGAGACGACCGTGAATAAAAGCGAGACACACAAAGTGCGTTATCAAGCCCCTGCATATGAAGTAGTGAACCACAATTTTGATCTCGATGTACCAATTCATTAGGAAGTTCGATTTTTCGGAAAACCTCAGTGCTGGTATCAAAAGCAAGGATGCAATTACGGGCACGAACTGTCATGGGTTTTGGAGGCAAGCAGATCGGGTAAGTAGGTTCCTCTATTACAACCTTATAGATAACTCCATTGCAGTATACGCCTCCTTCCGGCGACATCGACACGGCAAAGAAGTTTGAGAATTGAATTGCGCTGTTAACTCTTCTCCAGGAATTTAATCTAAGGCTATTGACCTCGGCTTGGTCAACATCACTAGTACTTTCTTCCTCTCTTACAATTCTCACAACTTTGTAGTCGTTTTCTCCAGGCTGGAAGCCGAATGCAACATAAATAGGGCGGCTAAGACCGATGATGCCTTCCGGAAGTCTCCTCAATTTTCTAATTGATGGATTCCATAGATATATGGGAGCCTCACTAGTTGGCGAATAGGAACGAGTAGAGATGCAAACCAGTCCATGGCAAGAACCCGCAACGCCGAAGTCTAAACCAACACCGTGAGTAGGAAGCTCTAAATCCAAGCACTTGTCATATGTCTCGGCAGAAAAGAGTGAGAAGCACTTCTTGTTCTCGGCAGAGCCGATAAATAAATACTCACTACTACTAGGCATCAATACGTTTCTTCTGTGATAGGCGCCTATAAAACTAGGGCTGCTAATCAAAGTATGCCAAGATTTGCAGACGCATCTTAACCTCAATAAAAGTTTCACAGCAGGTAGTCTGGCAAAGATGTCGAACTTTATATCTTGGGGTAGGTCTTCAACGTTACAACTCCCAGAGCAGTAGACATTCCGAAGAGAAGCTAGATTTTCAACTGATTAAGAAGGGTGGACTGGTATGAAACACAAGTACTGGCGCAGGAAAGAAGAATGTAGAACGAGGTTCTATGGGTTGGAGAGCTGTGCCTGTATATATAAAGGTTCATCTCCTAATGGGAGTAGGACTTCTAATCTTGTATGCAATAGGTTCATCTCCTAATGGGAATAGGACTTCTAATCTTGTATGGAATAAGACTTCTACTAGGAAACGGAGTAATAGTAACGGACTTGCTCTTACTGAATAGTCCATGGAATATAAAAAAACAACATAAGCTGAGAGTAATTGGTGTATTGTTTCTTAAACCATTTCATTCGGCTTTGGTAATGGCTGAAAGTTATCTCCTTACCAAGTTTTTCCTTAAGTTTAGGAAGTAGCTTCGCCTCTACTGTTGTTTTGTTTATTACACCATTAATATCACGGAACCCAAGCTTAGCGCCTTCAACTATGAGCTGGAGCAAAACATTGCTCTCTTCCGCGGTCCAATATTTATAATCCTTTCGTTTACCATTTCCTTGTGAATCTCCCATCTATATAATTGTTAAACTTTAACTAATCATACATGCAACCTTGAAGGTAATAAAAAAACATGCTATATGTGTATATATACACACACACTTAAAAGGTGGTCTCCATACAGATAAGAAGACACTTGCAAAAACCCTAGAAACCTCATAGTCTGCCCTTTTTGGGTGTTCTTTTGTGTATAAAAATAATCAATAATGTAGAAATAAATTTTGGCATGCTTTAATAAGTGCCACTAGAAACCCTAGAAGTTTTTGGATCCTCATTCAAATTGAGTATGTTATACATGACCCTATGAACTATTTGTTAACTTTTAATCACTTGAGATTATAATCAAGTTTGTAGCTAATCTATAGAGGTGGTTTTGTACACATCACTAATAGAACAATGTAATAAAAAAGGTACAAACTATTATATATCAAAAGGTATATATATATGTTCAACGACAGTATAATATTGTTTGATTATGGTGGGTTTTTAGGGTTGGGAGTAGTATAATCAATTTTAATCAAAACTAGGAGAAAGGTTCTTCCCTTTCAGACAATGGAAGTGCGCAATTTTGATTATGGTGATTAGATTTTTAGGGTTGGGAGTAGCAGACACAGTATTTAGGTTTTTTAGGGTTTCATAGGCCAACTGAACGCCAAAAAAAAAAATTCAACGATGCAATGAACATATTGCATGGGTATCAAAAATTCTGATAACACAAAAGATTAGGCAAAGGCAGAAAAAAAATCAAGAAAGCAAGATGATGGGAACCAACCTCTTCGCAACAGGCAGAGGGATGAACTTTGATAGACTTTTCCCAAGCTCAAAATCTTTGCTCTGGTGGCTGGCAAACTATTGGACTTTGGTATTTATAATTAACACTACAAAGTCCACAATTTTCCATGATTTTCTAATTCCATAGATATGAATGATATTTTGAATACCTTAAAACTTCTATTCATTTTTAAAAGTCCTAATTGAATACCCCTAAACTTTGGTGGATTGTATAAAAACTTTTTAAAATCTTAATTGAATACACCTAGACTTTTATGAACTATTATAAGTCTATATTGAATACACCCGGACTTTCAGATTCCATGGACTTCTTTAAAATTGTCACTAATTCCAGATACAATACACCCCCTTAGAGAAGACAAAAAACAATTAAAAGAAAAGAAAAGAAAAAACGACATTGAGAAAGACCAAACAACATTTAGAGCCCTAAAATATAATCCAGAGAAGACAATAAAATCCAACATTTATGTTAAGCACTAAACATACCCTAGCCTGCATGCAATTATGTCCGCCCAAGTACGTGCTCTTTTGGTCTGAAAGTTAAGATAATTACAAATATTGGTAACTCGTAATTTAACCTGAGTAGCCAAACACAAAATTAAAGATCATAGAAATTCATCATCACTTCATCAGTTTGTAAAATCAGGTGCAATTTAGTATACGAACCTTCAATACAAGAGTATGCAAGCGAGGTGTTTGGCTAATGAAAAAGGCCAGATGAAGAAGAGGACTTCAAATTAGGTAATGAAGGAATTAAAAGAAAAGACGTAGAACTTGTTATATGTATACACTATACACTAACCGAAATCGCATAATTGATTGGGAAACACAGCAAGAAAGGTAAGAGAATACAATGTTTCGCTACCAATCCCGACCATAGTCCATCCTCAGAGCGAGGGATACCTCAACAAGAAGCGGTAGATTTTTAAGAAGCAACTTTTCTGGCTCCGGCCTCACCATAAGTAAATGAAACTAGGTTTGCTTCACATATCTCAATGTTTTTCAGGTTGCAACATTGTTGTATCGTTAGGTACTTCAATGCAATAGACTGACTAGCAACTCTAACATTGACCAGCGACAATGAACAACAAACGGCTACTACTAGACAGTTATTCTCAAGAATATCTTGGTCTCCATCAACACAATTGAAATCAAGAACTTTTTGAGAAACTGAAAACCAATGTATTCAGAACGCAAGGGTTTGAAAGTAGAAAACTCTGTTGCTAAATTTGTTGTGCTTACCCCTTGGTCTTTGGATGTAAAATAGCAGGCAGGTCCAACTCAAGAATTTGACTCCTTTCCTCGTTGCAAATTGAATCCATTTATCAATACAACTTCTAGGACCAAGATCAAACGAAACTCGGAATCCACCCAATCAAGTCGGAGCTTGCAAAATGTGATTGATTGTTCTCCAGCATCAAAGTTGAGAGTTGTACAATAGGGCCACACATGCTGCCACCTCCTAGAAAGAGTACTAGTAGCTTGAGCTTCCTTTAATAGCAATAGAGAGAGTATACTCGAAAGAATTTCATCGATCCGGCAATCCACTGATTCTATCAACCATGTTCTCAGCAACACATTTCTTTTTTGTTCTTCTCCTGTTGTAATCACCGTACGATTTTAACCCAAAGAGAACAAAAGTTAGATCATGTTGAGAAATATAGTGTTATTAGAGGAAAACCTCACTCATATTCTCTTTATGAAAATGCAAGGTATTAGGAAAAAATTAAGGGGAATTTTCATATACACCCAATTTTGAAAAGTAATTTTAAATAAAACTCATCTAAATATCTGATAGACATCTAAAATGTATCAATTATGATAAATATTATGTCCTATTTTTTCTAAATTTTACACAATTATCACCATTCAATTATAACATTTTTTTTTGACAAGTAAAGCCATACGGCAATTTCATTACAACTCAAGCCAGAATGGTACGGATACATGTCTTTCCTTGCCAAACAATCGGGCAAGTTAAGGACGTGGCATGCTAGCACCATTCATTACATAGATTCCGTTCACTTATTTCTAGCAGAAAAACAAGAAATACTAGAGAAAAAGATAAAACAAAACTAGAGTTCACTATGGATCAAAACCATAGTAATTATTCAAGATCAAACCAAAAAACTAGAGAATTATTGTTTCTCCTTGCCCTTATCAGAAGGGCTTGGAGACCTGGTGAAAGAGCCAAAGATATCTTCCACTGAGCTAGTATTGGCTCGAGCTTGTGCGCTGGAGGGTTTCTTGTTCTTAGAACCAAAAGGACGTCCTCGCTTCTTCTTCGGAGCAATTTTCAAGGCGGCATGCCCTCTAGGGATCAACACATTTCCTCCAGCACCTACCAAATTCAGAGATCTTGCAGTAAAAGTCGATGTATATTGTGGCATCTTTAACTTTTTTAAAGGTACATCATCAAAGCAAGACTTGAACAATGAGGGCAGTGGAGTTGCAAGTTTAACTGGGGACTTTGTGAGGGCAGGAGGTTGTTGCCTCTTCACAACCAACTTCAAACTCGTTGGAGTAGGAGGCAATGCTAAGGTAAGAGCATGTTGCTTGGTAGCTTCACCTGTTGGCACCACCAAATCAGCAACACCTGTTGGGATCACAAATTCAGCTTCTAACTCCACTTCATCCTCTCGAATCATATCAAGGCAAAGGGTTTGTGCTGGTCTTCAGCTAGAGCAAGTAGTGCCCTTCTCTACATTGGCTTGTTCCAGACTAAGGTCCCCTGTAGATGAGTCCTCCTCTTCGTGAAATAATTTCTTCTTCAAAATTATTGGGCGCCTAGCCTTTGATGGAGTCCCACCCAGGCCGAAAGGCAAGCTAGTAGGGTTGGGAAGTCCTCCTTGGAACCGAAAATTGTTTCCATGAGATTTCTCAGACCTCCCACAGGTGTGACTTTCAAAGAAGGTATTTGCAAAATCGGAGCTTTTGGGATTTGCTTTCCCAACGGGAAACGATCCTCAACATGATAAATCAAATTACAATGTTCACAGATTGGTGCCATGTTTTCATAGAAAAAGTGAATTTCCTTCTCCACATTGACATCCAATTGCAGCTTCTTTTTCAGAATGAAAGGCTGTGCAATATCATGAGCACAAAAACCCTAGCCTTCTTTGTATTACGAAACAATTTATGGTCAATGTCGATGTACTTACCAGCCACAGGAGCGATGTCTTTGATCATGGGTTTGGTGGAGTACAAAGGAGGGATTTGGAGGATGCGCACCCAAAAGTACAGCAACTTCATCGGGATCTCATCAAAGGGTGCAATCCCATCATACTCTTGTAAAACAACCGGAGTATGATGAAAGTTCCAAGGTCCTCCCTAAATCACTCTGTTCCGATCCTTCTTGAGGTCAAAACTAAGTAGAAAGAGGTTCTCTTCACAGGATTGAATATTGAATTTTCCTTCAAGCACCCAAACATCTCGAAAAAAGCTCTTCAGGGCCGAGAGCTTGGCAGGGTTTTTTGCCAAAGGACGTGCCAACAGGTAGGATTGTGTGGCTCTGTGCTTGGCTCCAGAGCGAGAGAGATCGACAATGTCATTTCTAGCAAGGGCCAATGACGCCGCAAACAATTTTGTAACGTCTTCGATCGACATCTCGACGAAGTTTGGCAAGTAGGCCGCGCGGCTTCCTTGGTTGACGGCAGAGAGAAAAACTCTTGCCTTAGGGTTTGGATCAAAAAATTCAATTATAACATATTAATATAATAAAAAAAACTTAATTTGACACGACCCGCCCCGAATTTCACCTTAAACCCGGAGTAAATCGTGCGGGGACCACCTCCAAGGAAAGATTTACCGCAAAATTCGGTACAACCTCCCTTGAAAATGGACAACCCTTCCAATAAAAACCTGCAAACACTTCTAAAGGTTCCAAATCCAACCTTAATTAACTTCTGGAGCCTTCGTGCTCCTCAAAAACAATCATCACCAACAGGATAATAAACATTATCTAAGATAATATACATCATCCGTTAAATATTCTAAAATATAAACAAGCCTTCACCCACAACTAAAAATATATACATTAAACCCAAGTATTCAGAGCTACTAGACACTAGCGGAAGCAAGAAAAAGACAAGTAGGCTAAACAGGTAACCTACTGGTGAAAGGTGGTGGAAATACGGGTGACTATGCCTCGTCTCCTACTAGATCCAATCCGAACTCTGCAGACTGGGCATTTTAAAACAAAGGGCCCAGGGGAAGACATTTAATAACGTTAGAGTGAGTGGAAAAAAATAATTTAATAATAAACTATTTATGCATTCCCATTTTAATTTCATAGAAAAATATACTGCATGCGGCAGCTCAAAAGCGCTCAATTCATAAACTGATAATTTCACGACTAGCACTGGCTAGTCACAAACTCAAATAAAATGGAGCCTCTCAGGCTAAACCATATATATTCATATATTCGTATGTATCTACACTCGTCAGACTCCTTGTATGAATCCTAAAAACAATTCAGAAAAATAGAAATTCATACAAGGCTACAACGCTGGCGTCTAACGCTCACGTTGCGCCATAATGATATTTTTCCTCATTATGATCGAAAAGGGACGGTGTACATATACGTGTGGACTCCCTATATGAAAACCTAAATAAACTGAAAAAGAAAGAAGTTTTCATATAGGGCTATGACGTTTGTGTCTAACACGCACGACACGTCATAATGGTATTTACCTCATTATGACGGACCAAGCACGTATGGCTAACTAGCATTTATATACATACTATTCTCATAAAATCCAAAACATATATATATCCACCGAAAATCTCATTTTCGGGATCTCTCCAAAGGAGGAAAAATTATCAAATAAGCGAGAAATCAATAATCTCATCAAAATAAACAAATGATTAATAAAATCATTCATCGCATGTTTTTTATTTAAAACAAAGGTCCACTCATAAATTCGGCCTAAGCCTGATGACGCTCCGAGACTTCTTCTGCTCGGGCCTCCTCACGTCCTGTTCCAAATATATAATTAATTTACTAACTGAATTGCAGTATTTATAAAATAGGCAAAATTAATCGAGAGCCATAAATACGCTCATCATTGCCTAAGTTCGATATTCTTAAATCGGAACGATCCAAACTTTTATATCATAGTCGGCAGTCGTATAAATAACTTTTCCCAGAAATTGATTTAAATCCTACGGTCGGATTTTACATTATTTAACCGCTTAAATACCAAACTTCGAAAATTCATAAACCTATTCAAAATTCGTCCGAAAATTCTAAAACTCATTCCATTAAATTCCTCGTAAAAATCTCCACCTAAAACAGTTTTTCCAGCGCCGGCGGCGGCTCCGCCGGCAGCGCCGGCCGGCGACCAGCTCCGGCGACGTCCAAATTCTACCAAATTTTAACAGTAGCTTCCTCTCATCATTCCAAACACTTTCATAACTATCACTAAGTCCAATTTCAAGCCTAACTAGGTCAATCGAACGCAAACACACAATAAGCCCTAGAATTTCAACTTCGAATTTCTCCTTACCGAGCTCAAGAGGGATCGAGCCTTTTGGAGGGGTCGTTGCACGGGAGGAGAGCTTCAAAACCGTACCAAGCTTGTCCGGATTGGTGGCCGGAGGAGGGAGTTCCGGCGACGGAAAGCCTAAGGCAGCCGCGCCTTTCGGGCGACGTTTCTCCTTCACGGCGACGCTACACGGCCTGTCACCGGCCCAGAAAGAGAGAGGGGACGGCGGGGGTCCGAACGGGACCAGTCCGGCGGTCGCTGGTGGCCGGACGGCGGCGGACGGCGGAGAAGAAAATCCGGCAGGGGGGGAAGAATCGGGAGAGAAAGAGAGAGAGGAGAGAGAATCGGGAGGGAAGAGAGAGAAAATCGGTTGGGCTTGGCCCAACTGGTTCCAACCCAATATAAACTCAATCCAAAAATTTAACACTCCCAAAAAATAATACCCTAATAAAAATTACCTTTTACTAGCTAAATTTACCATTTTTACCGTCGTTACATTTTTCTCCTACGAATAACTCTCCGAAATAATCGTCCCTCAAAACCCCTCTAGGGACCAATTAAACTATATGTCAATGTCGGAGACAGTAAAATTCTTATTATAATCAAGCTAGTAAATAAGATAAAATCTTACGGGTCGAGATGTGACATAATTGATGTTGTCTTAAATACCTTGATTATGAGTTTTTCTTCTAACACTAACATTTTTCAATCAATTTGCAAGAATTAGTTTTCTTTATTTTTATGAAAAAATCTAGATTAAAGAAATTCATTCTCTAATCTATACATAAGGTAAAATATAATAAGAATAAGATATATGATCTAAACTTTATTCCCTAAACCCTATACCCTAAACCCTAAACCCTATACCCTATACCCTAAACCCTAAACCCTAAACCTATACCCTAAACCTAAACCCTAAACGTATAGCTCTATACCCTAAACCCTATACCCTAAACCCAATTTTAGGTTTCTTCTTTTTAAGTATATTATCATATCATGCCCTACTTAATATGAACATTAGAAACGTAAGTAGTAGAGAGTAAAATGTTCTCTCGATTAGGATGAGAAATGATATAATAATATACCTAAAAAGAAGAAAATTAATCAAAGAACAAGAATGTGTACCTTATAGTTAGACATTTTTCGACTATGTAGAGAGACACCAAATGTGAGCTTAGGAATGAAAAATATCATCTTATTACAAATGACATACTGCTGTATATAGCATATATATATACACTCAAGTTAGTAATACCAAGGTAAGAAATTAAAGAATGTAATTGATTATGACAAAATTAAATCCAACTAAATTTTAGTCAGTATTTGAGTTTCAAATTGATGCTAAAATTGAAAAAGATACCAAATTTAGTTTTTTACTGTCTGAAGGGCAAATTAGAGAAACCGAAAAATGAAGAAAACTATTAATTATAGACATTTGCTCTATATGGTATGTTTGCTTATGTGGAGTGGGTGTAAAATAAAAGAAAAATATGTATGGGTTTATCTTAAAAGAGATCTAATATTTTGGGTTTTTATCTAATTTTCTCAAAAATTAATAGTGGGAGCTTAGAGTTTTCATTGAATTTTTATCTTTGTTGCGGGTTTTCTTGTTGGTCCTGTTTCTGCGCTAATACTGATCGTATGGAATGTGGGAATCATTTTGGGGTTGTTTCCTGCACAATCTACTCTCTTATTAAGTGAGTACCTTTGCCAATGAGTAACCTTTAGATATATGAAAACGTTTGGCAATTCCAGGATCGATAGATTTGCACTTAAAGTTGCAATCTTGTTTGGCTTGTCTGCTCTATTTGGTATCTGGTTGGGTTTGAGCATAGCTGGGAGTGTTCTTGTGGGATTGGGCTATAGGTTCTTCACTTCATGGGTTTCTACCTTTGAGGCTTTCAGGCACGGAAATGAGTTGAATAAGTTCAAACATTGTGTTGTGGTGAAGTCTATATGGGTGTATTCAATTCAGATTTTAAAAGATTTTGACAGATTTTATCAAATTCATGAAATTAGTTGGATTTTATCAACTCCATGGATTGTTTTAATTCCTTGTGGAGTTAACCAAATTTTATTAGATTGATTTATCAGTATTTCAATAGATTTTATAAGTTCATAGATTGTTGTAATACCAATAAATAAAAGAAAACATTAACCAATACACAAACATTCATCGCATCTCCCTCCTCATATATCAAGATTACATCAGTATAGAGTGAAATATTACCATGAATAAAGAGATGATGGCAGCTAACCAGCTAATCAACTAATTTTCTTTAACAAGCAAAAATGAAGGTCAGTAACATAGAAAGTTGCAGGGTATTACAAGGTAGTACTCTGAAATAGAGTCACCAGTTCCTGGAGGTATTACAGCATTGAAGAACAATATATCTTCCAGTTCCCTCTTCTAGATCACCATGGTAATACTCTGAAATTGAGTCACCAGTTTCCAAAGGTCTTGCAGCCTTGAAGTACCATATCTTCCGGTTCCCTATTCTTGCATCTTATCATTGGTAAACAATTGTTACATTGGTGAACCTAGCTGACCTTTTGCTCAAATCAAGTCCTTGATTAGTCACTTAAGTCTGCTCATGCGTTATCTGAAACAAATTGATTTGGTTAGCATGCAAGCCTAACTAATTGGATAGTGTCCAGTACTTATTTCATAACAAAGGTCACCACAAAGTAGCCGCCTTACTAATTGGATAAATTCATCTAGCTCCTATCGGTCGTATTCATGTAATGAGATCATGTAATCATCATGTTTAGATGTGAAAAACCAAATGGCATAGAAATCATCAAGAGTATTATAGCTTCTCATATAGTATGATTAGGGACTAAACACAAACAAAATAGACAGAGGTATTCATTATTTATATATAACATCAAATTAACAGAAACCAAACATAATGAAAACAGTCTCAAGTTTCTGCCAAAAGAGAATGTATATTACCTTTGCAAGAGAAATCCTTGAGCAGCTTTTCAATCAGTTTTGAAAATCACCGCCATCAATTAGCTTCTACAGTTAGTTGATGATATCAGTAGTCCAATCTGTTGAGATGAAAACACAAAATAGTAATTAGGATCCAGCTCTAATCAATAAAGTAGTACCCAAAATAGACAATCATGGTAAAGCGAAAAAAGGTATAACCCAGAAGCCAAATCATAAACAAAGCACAAGCTGCATATCATAACAACACATGATTCATAGTGAGTAACCACATAAGATCAATTGATAAAGAGAAAAGCTGAAAAAAAATTAAAAAAATCAAGTGTACAGTCAGAAAATAAAAGACAGAGAAGGCTACAACGACAACTAATCAAAACCAATGGTAGAATGAACCAATACAATCTGAATTGTATGCAGCCATTGGTATCAATCTTTCTAAGAAGATGATCGATGGTCCATTCTTATTGAAGATAATAGATCAGTACTTAGGACCATACCTGGTTGTTAAGTCATTGTATCTTCAGCATGGTACTTACTGTTTAGGCTGCTGTAGCTTAAGCATGGTGTAACTGTCTAACACCCATACTTCTTACACTTCTTGTAATCAGCTTAGTCATGGCCATACTAGCCTTACCTATTCGGTAGAAGCCTTACCTCTCTTCTAGTTTTATGATGTATAAATATAGTTAGCTGTGTGTGTACATACAACACAATTCAATCAATAGAGAAAACAGATCTACTGCTTATTGTTTTCTACATGGTATCAGAGTAGGAACTTTAGTGTCCTGTTTCTGTTTATCTTTGTATTGTTCATTTTTTTTTTTTGAACCTTGTTTTCCTTCTTCAATTCTAAATGTCTGGAGAAGATTCTTCCGCTACCAGTATGAATCCTTTTGGATCTGAAACTACCAACATGCTTGGTAGTTCTGAGGTTGAGGGAAATCCCAACCAACGATTGTGTTCAGTATTATTGACTGAATACAATTACATACCTTGGTCTAGAGCAGTCACCTTAGCTCTTGGTGGTAAGTCCAAGCTTGGCTATGTCAATGGTGTAATACCAATGCCAGCAGCAAACTCAGCCACATATGATGCTTGGCTATGCAAAGATCAATTGGTTATGTCTTGGTTACTCAACTCTATGGAGCCCAAGATTGCTGAAATTTTCAACTACTCGGAGTCATCCATGCACCTTGGAATCATGTCAAAGAGATGTATGGTAATCAAAACAATTCTGCTCGTGTCTTCCAACTGAAAAGAGATATTGCTGGTCTCCAAAAAGGAGAAAATTCCTTTGTCCAATATCTTGGAAGCTTAACAAGCATGTGGAATGAGTTAGATGTATATCGACCTCATACCACTGATCATGCTATTCTGATGAAGAGAGCAGAAGAAGACAAGATTTTTCAACTCTTGACCAACCTGGGTTCAGACTATGAGGACTTGAGAAGTCACATACTCATGAGCTCAGAACTTCCCTCATTTAAAGGTGTATGTGGCACTGTGCAAAGAGAAGAACTAAGGAGAAAAGTGATGAGCATGGATGTTAAGGTCAACACTACAGAAGCTACAGCTTGTGTCTCAAAATATAACCAAGCTGAAGAAAAAGTCTATAAGGGAAGAAGACCAGAGTTGAAGTGTAGCTATTGCGAAGGCATTGGCCATGCAAGAGAGAGATGTTGGATCTTACATCCAGAATTGAAGCCAAAACATTTCAAGGAACACAAGAGTACTTTCAAGGGTTGGAGTAATAACACTCACAAGGCCAACCTTGCTTCTACTGCTTCTTCTTCAAACTCCGATGGCACGTTGGATTTTACTTCTAATCCAGTCACACTCATCAACGAATTTGCTGTGTACCTTCAACAGAAGAAGAGTGAGAACTGCAGTAGTACTGGAGCTGCAAATCATACTGCATTACTTGGAAAATTTGCAGGCTTTCTGGCAGAATCTGACAATATAAACCAAAGTGATGTGTCAGGTATTCTCACAGCTTTCAATACTGCTCTCAATATGGATATTGAACATGACTGTTGGGTTATAGATTCTGGAGCCACAGATCACATGACCAACCAGATTTCAAACTTGCATGATTTTAAAAAAATGTGTTCACAAGTTTCTGTTGCAAATGGGAAGGGTGCATCTGTGTTAGGAAAAGGAAAAATAAAATTGTTTTCAAATCATATCATATCTGAAGCCTTGCATATTCCTTCCTTTCCTTTTCAACTGTTATCTGTTGGAAAAATCACTCGGTCCTTAAATTGCTTAGCCATCTTTTCTCCTCATAATGTGATTTTTCAAGATATCATCACCAAGAAGACGATTGGTGAAGGTTTCTTTCTAAATGGACTTTATTACTTGTCTAAAAAGTCCAAAGTTTTTCAAGTTAGTTCCAGTCTCACCCAAGATCATCACCTTTGGCATCAACGCTTGGCTCACCCTTCCGAGAAAGTGTTATCTATTTTGTTTCCAGATATGAGTCATGACAACAATCATTGTGATGTTTGTCATTTATCCAAGTTTGTTAGACTACCTTTCAGTTCCTCTATGTCAAGAGCTAGTAATCCATTTGAAATCATACACTCAGATATTTGGGGCCCTGTCCTAGAATCCTTTGATGGATTTAGATATTTTGTAACATTTGTGGATGATTTTACAAGGATTACATGGTTGTACCTTTTGAAATTCAAGAGTGAAGTTTTTAATGTATTTAAAATTTTTCATAGCCTTGTTAGTACTCAATTCTCATCAAAAATTCAAATCTTAAGGTCTGATAATGGCTCAGAATATATGTCTAATAACATGTCTCAATTTTTGAACTCAAATGGAATTGTACATCAAACAAGCTGTGTTGGTACTCCTCAGCAAAATGGAATTGCAGAAAGAAAAAACAGAGATCTGCTTGAGAAAACTAGAGCTATCATGTTCCATGCCAATGTTCCAAAGAGATTTTGGTCACAAGCTGTTCTCACTGCCACATACCTTATAAATAGGCTGCCAAGTAGAGTTTTGAACTCTAGATCTCCTTATGAAGTGTTGAAGGGGAGACATATTGATTTATCTCACTTAAGAGTCTTTGGTTGTGTGTGTTATGTTCACATACAATCCACTCATAGGGATAAACTTGATCCAAGGGCTGTGAAGTGTGTTTTTTTGGGGTATTCAGCAACACAGAAGGGATACAAATGTTACAATCCTGTCAGTAAGAAATTCAGTGTTTCAAGGGATGTCAAGTTTGATGAGTCTATTCCTTATTTCACCAAGAAATTGGATGATGGTGGTCAGGGGGAGTTGTTTTGTGATTTATTCCCTTTTCCAACTGTTATCTCTAGTGTTGAAAGCCCTCCAATTACCACTATACCAAATCTTGTTCCTGCACAAGGAGAAGCTGAGTATAATGCAGTCGAACATGATGATATTGTTACTGATCCTCTCATTCAAAATGAACGTCCTGTGCTTAATCCTAATCCTCAAGTTGTCCTTGGAAGAAATCCAACTAGACAAAGAAATCCCCCTACCAGGCTTCTTGATTATGTCACCTACACTTCAAAGTATCCTATGACTGCTTTTGTCAACTATAAGCAGTTGTCCTCAAATCACTGCTCATTCCTTAGTACAATCGATCAAGTGTGTGAGCCTCAAAGTTTTGAAGAAGCAAGTCAACATGAAGTCTGGAAAAATGTAATGAAGGATGAACTACATGCTCTTAGTGAAAATAACACTTGGAGTGTTGTTACTCTTCCAGAAGGCAAGAAAGTTGTGGGGAGCAGATGGATTTACAAAGTGAAGTTGCATTCTGATGGATCCATAGAGAGACACAAGGCTCGTTTAGTTGCTCGGGGATTCACTCAAACGTATGGAGTGGATTACAAGGAGACATTTGCTCCTATTGCAAAAATGAACACTGTGAGGGTTTTATTGTCTGTTGCTGTTAATCAAGCTTGGTCTTTACATCATATGGATGTTAAAAATGCATTCCTACATGGAGAATTGGAAGAGGAAGTGTACATGAAGCTGCCACCTGGTCACCCTAAGGCTAAGGATCCTGAATTGGTATGCAAGCTTCACAAAGCTATTTATGGCTTAAAACAGTCTCCACGAGCCTGGTATGCAAAATTAAGTTCTGTTCTTGAAGATGTGGGATTTCACAGGAGTAATGCTGATTCTTCTTTGTTTATTCGTAATGGTACTCATGGAAAACTTGTGGTTCTTATATATGTTGATGATTTAATCATCACTGGTGACAATATTGATGAGATCAAGTCACTTAAAGAAGCTCTCAATAACAAGTTTGCCATCAAGGATCTTGGCACTCTCAAGTACTTTCTTGGTATTGAGATGGCATCTGCTGCTAAAGGAATTTTTCTGAATCAGCGAAAATATACTCTTGATTTGTTGAAAGAAGCAGACTTGTTAGATTGCAAACCTGCACATACTCCACTTGACAGCAAACTCAAACTGAGTGTTGACAGTGAAGGTCTTCAGAACCTGAGTTGTTATCAAAGATTCGTTGGGAAGCTCATATATCTTACTATTACTCGACCTGATATCTCATTTGCTGTGAGCATTGTTAGTCAATTTATGCATGCTCCAACAATTGCTCACTTAAACATTGTGAAGCGCATTCTTCGATATCTTAAGGGGTCAGTTGGCAGAGGTATTATGCTTAAGAATAATGAGCATACCACAATCATGGGATATGCTGATGCTGATTGGGCAGGGAATGATCTTGATAGAAAAAGCACCACAGGATTTTGCACATTTGTTGGTGGAAACTTAGTCACTTGGAGGAGTAAGAAACAAAATGTCATTGCTAGATCAAGTGCAGAAGCTGAGTATCGTGCAATGGCCTCAGCTGCTTGAATTAATCTGGCTCAAGGGTCTTCTCTTAGACTTAGACTTTTCAAGCACTGAACCTATCTCCTTATTTTGTGATAATCAGGCGGCCATGCATATAGCATCCAATCCTGTGTTTCATGAGCGCACCAAACATATTGAAGTGGACTGCCACTACATTCGAGCTCAAGTTCAATCAAAAGTGATTAACACTTGCTACACAAGAAGTGAAGATCAACTTGCCGATATCTTCACTAAGTCCTTGGCTTCTGCACACTTTATGAAGCTTCTTGGCAAGCTTGGTTCAATCAATCCTCTTGAACCAGCTTGAAGGGGAGTATTGAAGATAATAGATCAGTACTTAGGACCATACCTGGTTGTTAAGTCATTGTATCTTCAGCATGGTACTTACTGTTTAGGCTGCTGTAGCTTAAGCATGGTGTAACAGTCTAACACCCATACTTCTTACACTTCTTGTAATCAGCTTAGTCATGGCCATACTAGCCTTACCTATTCGGTAGAAGTCTTACCTCTCTTCTAGTTTTATGATGTATAAATATAGTTAGCTGTGTGTGTACATACAACACAATTCAATCAATAGAGAAAACAGATCTACTGCTTATTGTTTTCTACAATTCTGAATTGTATGCAAACATGTTAATAAATCATTTATTTGCTATTAAACTCGAATAGTGGAACATATCACAATCATAAAAAAAAACAACAGACCATACAGGTTGAACACGAACGATTTGATCGAATTAGGTCAAGAAGCCTAAAATCCTGATTCTATAAGATTTTGAATTACAGGAACACAACTCATAGAATCATGGTTTGAATTAAGAAAATTTACAAGTAGATGAGAACATACCTTTGGTTGGTCGAAGAATGTACCAAGGTCTGTTCGTCGTCTATTGAGGTTTTGAGGCGGAGAGAGAGATTGAAAATCTTCACTCACCCCTCAAGATTTTGTTGGGAGTTTTGGTATTTATACTTGGGGCTCTAAAATCCTCCATAATCGTCCATTTAATGAAATCCGTGAAAATCAATCAACTTTTGAATACCACAAGATTTCGATGAATAATTTAAACTCCTAATTAAATACCATCAGATTTTTAAGGAGTTTTTTAAATCCTGATTGAATACCTATGGATTTTTAAAATACAAAACAATCATGTAGAGTCTCAATTGAATACAACCCCCCCTTAAACTTGGTCCTTTCTTTTTTAATTCAGTTAAGTGATTTAGCAATACTAGGTCTCAGTCTGCTTCCGTGACGCGTAGTATGGAACTTGGGAAACTGTTAAAGGAAGCTGCACTGTAGTTAGAGACTTTGCAGACTTGTGTTACGTACCATTCGTATCCACTCTACTTGAAGGAGTTGCGCGAATCCTCCGCTTCAGAAGAAGTTCGAACTCTAAGGTAATCGTATCTAGTTTTAGTTAGTACTTTAGTGATGTATGACGGAGAAAGTGACTAGATTAGAGATCTCAGATAGGCAGTGATGTATGTTGGAGAAAGTGACTAGATTAGAGATCTCAGATATTTTCTTTGGAGTGTAACAGCATGTATACTAATTGGTGTTTTGGGGCTAATGGTGGAGATTCCTATTTACACTGCAATTGTGGTTGTGACTTGTGAAGAGTCCATATATGCTGTTTAAGGGCTGGTACCGACTAATTCTTTATATGATTAGTCGAGAAGGACCATTTCTTGAAGTAGCTTGCATCCCTATTGCTGGCCAATTGTGGTTGTTGGAAGCATCATACTGACGGTTGTTTCCAGCATTTTTGTTGGACTATATGCAGCAGCTGTAGTATATCAGGTTTGCTCTTACTAAACTATGACCCTCTTCCCTCTCTACCTCCTTTGCCTTTTATGATTACTGACATTATGTGTTGTCTAACAATTGATGAATGAAAGAATGATCTTTCGAAAGAGGTGTGACATACGTGATCGCAATGGTCGCTGAGTTTGATGAGTACACAAATTACTGGTTATATCCTCGAGAGGGCACCATATTTCCGAAGTCAGTAAATTTTGCATCTTCATTATATCAGCTATTGTTGTCAAAAAAACGATGCTATTGCTTGCTAGATGTGTTTTTTTCTTTTCTTTTTGTAAATATTAGGGAAAATGCCTAAATGCATAAAAACATGGATTTTAATGCCCACATTAATGTAAATCTTTTCTGTTAGCTCATTTCAATGATTCTTATGCAAAAGACATTATTACCTTCTATAGAATTAAACCCACACAAATCTCATCTTTTTCTCTTTTGCTCTCTCTCTCTCTTCTTCTCCTCCCGATCTGCTCTTTGCTCTCTCTCTCTCTCTCTCCTTCTCCTCCCGATCTGCTCTCTCTCTCTCTCGTTTGAATCACATGCAAAGCAAACTGGTTTGATCTGGCTTGTTGATGAATTGAAAGGAAAGGTGAACAACAGCAGGTTCAGCTCTAAGAAAGAAAGAAAGAAAGAAAGAAATTGAATCAGAGAAATGGAAAAGTATGAGCTCGTCAAGGACATAGGATCCGGCAATTTCGGCGTGGCCAGGCTCATGCACAACAAAGAGACCAAAGAGCTCGTCACCATGAAATACATCGACCGCGGCCTTAAGGTCCCCTCCCTTTTCCTTCCATCTTTTGCTTGTTGCTGCTGCTTATGTATTTATATTTATATATGGATTTGCAGATTGATGAGAATATTGCCAGAGAAATCATCAACCACAGATCACTCTGCGACCCCAGCATCATCCGATTCTGAGAGATTGCTTTCTATTCTCCTCAAACCCTTTCCAAATCATATCAACCAAAAATTCACACCAATCTAAAATTTGCAGATAGTTCTGACTCCTACGCATCTTGCTATTGTGATGGAGTATGCCGCCGGCGGAGAGCTCTTTGAGCGTATTTGCAATGCTGGGAGGTTCAGCGAAGACGAGGTATCAATAACATCACACATCACAGAGATATAGAGAGAGACTTTCGATTACAAATCCCCGTTATATTTTGCTTTGTTCCTTTCTTTCGCAGGCTAGGTTATAGGGGTCAGTAAACCGATTATTAGGGGTCAGTAATTGATTATTAGGGTTCAGTAACTGGTTACTGGGTGTCAGTAACTGGTTACTAGGGGTCAGTAACTCGTTACAGGTGAAATTCTGGTGACCGGAATCCGGCGGTCGGGAAATTTACGGTGACCGGAGTCCAACGGCCGATAACCAGAGTCCGGTGAGATTCCGGTCAAGTATTCTCTCTTTCATTTTCTCTCTCTCTCGATGCATGTTTAAGGGGTGAGGGCAAAATAGTCTTAAAATAATATGGTTTGTTAAGACTTTAGTAAAGATTTGTGCATTTGGGCATAAAAAATGTTACCTTATATTGAAATAGGCTAATGAAAAAGATTGTCATTGAAATGGGAAATGAGGGGTTTAAATTAGTACTAAATGGGCATTTTCCTTAAATATTAACAGTATTGATCACATTATGCGCAGCCCCCATTATCGGAAAAGAGCTGTCTCTCAACCATCAGAGCTTTCTGTCCGAGGAAGGCAAGCTGCAAGCAGCTGGAGGTAAGATCAGTTATGCTCAAATGGAGGCACCTGCAATGCATATACCACGTTTGGCCAATACAAGATCAGTTGGAGAGTCTATACATCAAGTAAAAATAGTACAGGTATGCTGTAGAAGGTTTTTCACAGTCAACATAGGTTATGAAAGCTCAAATGCAAACATATTTACTTCCTTGCTTTCAGTAGATTCTTGATTAGTTATGCTCAAGTGCTTAACCGATGTCAATATGACAGAATAAAACATCTTTGATAAGATCGGTCAGTCAAGATGATAAGAGATGCTCAAATCCAAGGCATTAGTAGAAGGTATGAAGTTATGCTAACATTCCAATTCCATCCAACCAATTGAAAAGAAAGCAAGAATTCTTTTTGTGATTCTGCATAATTGGTGAAAGCATCTGTAGGATGAATGGGATGACGAGAGGTGTCAAAATTTCCCACTTATAGGGGGAGATTTCACCAAGTTGTGAAGAACTTGATCGCATATCTACCACCATCGAAGATGTTTAGCATGAAATCAAACTTCTTTTCTACACATGCCTTGTAATTAAATTCTGAATCGTATTTTATTTTGTTAATCAGATGTATTATAGAATGTCATTTCTTCGATTCACCAAACTGGACTCAGTAGACATTCCAAAGAGAACCTAGATTTCCAACTAATTAATCGGATCTCTATGTACTTGTACATGTATCAAGTGTTAAGACTCCACATAACACAAAGATAACGGCGGCAACAGATATCAGAAAGACAATAAAGTATAGATGTCAAAAAACTGAATCAACAGTGCCAATTGTATAGATGTACTCAATGTTGTACAACAGAATCCGGACTAATAACCGATAAGAAAGTTGAAACAAATCAGCAATAGGAGATTGATCTCTACAGCAGCAGCTGGAGAGTGTCGCGGTACTCGTCTACAAAAAATTCTGTCTTCCCCTGGCATCACCACAATATCTGAGGTTCTTTCATCTACTCCCAGCACCCCATCACTTCCAACAAACAATGAAAAATGAAATTCTTCTGTCTTCAAATTAAGAATTGCTGTATTGTATCCATATTCGTGTGGCTCAGAGGCCGTATGATAGCAAGCAGAGAATCATTCATTATTCGATAATATTCATCCCATATCGCCATTTCAATCAAGTTATACACCATGCAATCCGATAATAACCCAGGAGGTGGGAAGTCCCTGTGCATAAACAGCCCTAACACTTCATTGCACACACCAGTTAGTTGTGTTGTTCTCCACGGGAACTGGTGGCAGAATTTGAAAACTTTGATTTACCATGTCGTACGACAGTATTTCTCTTTCAAGCTTATGCTGCACTGCCTAATGTATACAACCATCCAAGTAAACTCCATAAGGACTCCAGAAATGGAGGCTTATCATGCCCTAACATTTGATGAAGTGTACAAGCATTAGATGATAGATCGAACACTTGAGCTTTATATTGTGGATTTTCACTTCATGCGGTGTCACACACAAAATCCTAACAAGCTGATACTCGTGCGTCTTCCTATTCAAGCCTAAGCCAAAGGCAGCATTGACAGTTTTGAATGTTGTTGATGCTCCGATTTATATGTGGAATCCCTCTCTAATGCGGCATTCTCCATCCCATCCTCAACTTGATTATGCCCCTGTGGCAACGGCAGCGCTCTGATTTTCATTAGAGAGGGATTCCACATATAAATCGGAGCATCAACAACATTCAAAACTGTCAATGCTGCCTTTGGCTTAGGCTTGAATAGGAAGACGCACGAGTATCAGCTTGTTAGGATTTTGTGTGTGACACCGCATGAAGTGAAAAATCCACATATAAAGTTCAAGTGTTCGATCTATCATCTAATGCTTGGAATACACTTCATCAAATGTTAGGGCATGATAAGCCTCTCCATTTCTGGAGTCCTTATGGACTTTACTTGGATGGTTGTATACATTGGGCAGTGCAGCATAAGCTTGAAAGAGACACGGAATAACCCTCTGCAAGAACCAGCAATGTCAAACTGATCCCACTCAAAAGTACCCCTAGGAAATTCTATCCGCTTATTCCATGTGTGAGTCCTAAGGTTATAAAGGGTGAAATCCCACCTTGTTTGTTCTTGCACTAGGACAATGTCAGTTCTACCACATCCTCTTTTGTCGTATTCCTTGACAAAATAAGGTTTCTTATGGCCATCTTCCAAGTTTTGTTTGCCGTAACATTGACAAGAGTTTTAACCGGTAATGCAGCAGAAAGAAAGATTTCAGACCAAACTTCAGAGGGCAGATCAGGCAAGGTTGCCATAGCAGACGACATACCCTCAGTAATAGATCCTGTCTTTCCCGAGCAAATCTCACTGTATATCTCAGTAATAGATTCTGTATTGATTCCTCCTCCTGTCATAAGGCAGCAAGTATGATCCCATGAAGTATCAAACGAACTTAAAAGACTAAATTTCTACTGGTAAACTAAGGACTTAGTTCTGATAAAAGATGGAAATGCAAGATTAAAAAGGAGAACAGTGGAAACTTACCCCCCAATATCTTGTCAAGTTCTCTTGATTCAGATGTGATGTGAATATTTTCGAGCCTCTGGCTAGCACTACTAGAACCCAAAAGGACCAGTTTGGAGGCTGTAATAAAGCAAGCCATTAAAATATCAATACAAAGCAAATACAAAAGACTAACCACATTACATAAGAGAATGTTTGGAAACAAAGGTAATAGAAATGGCATACCTGCTTCAATGCTCTTGTCAACTTTAGCTTCCCTGATTCCTTTGATTTGCAGAAGATCTTTTCTCGGTGTGAAAGCAACAGATTCGACAGAGCAAGGACCCCCATCTTTAAGCTTCTTCACATCAATCGAAGCTATGCCAGACGCCTAATTTAAAAGGACAAAAACATTTCATCCTTAGAAAGTGATCTGAAGTAAAAATCCATAACCTAAAATAGGAAACAGCTGAAGAACATCAAACAAAACCCATATCATTAGTAACAACACAAAGAGATTGACATCTGACAAAATCCCAGGAAACACATAATGAACCGCACAAAGATTGGTATTTTGTATGTGAAAAGTGAACACAAGCAATCCAGATTCTCAAATTCTTTTGATATGGAAAAACAAATAACCCAAGTGGTAGAAAGAAATGATTGCCTCCCGGCAAGGGCTTTCTTCATAGTTGGTAAAAATGTCAAACCCACAGTGAATCAATATTATAGATTGGACTTACGAAGTGGGTGATTGAGTTTGAATAAGGCATCAATGCCTAACCTAACACTGAGCTCTATACAAGGTCCCAAGGAACTCCAGAACCCTATCCCAAGTGAAACTGACTTTTTTTTTTTTTAAATGTTCACTCACAGACTTTGTTTATGAAATGATTACGCACATAAAAGCATATCATTGGATCCTTGACATGTTGAATTGCAATTTCATATTGACAAGGGAAATATATATATATATATAGTCCCTATCCAGAGCGAAGCTTCGCTCTGGAATTAACGTGCCAAGGTCCTTATTTGACTCACTTTTCGGTCATATTTTTCAATCATACCCGGTCAATGTCTAGATACATATCGTATGATCATTCTTACAAAGTTTCATCCAATTTGGTGACCGTTTAAGCCTCCATAATCATGATTTACTCTAACGGTTCTACTTGGACAGATTTTGTTCTATTGATTTATTTTATCTGATTCGGTATGCAAACGATCACCAAACTGGATGAAACTTTGTAAGGATGATCATACGATATGTATCTAGACACTGACCGGGTATGAGTGAAAAATATGACCAAAAAGTGAGTCAAATAAGGACCTTCGCACGTTAATTCTAGAGCGAATCTTCGCTCTGAATAGGGACTGTATATATATATATATATACACACACACACACACACACACACACACACACACACACACACACACACACACACTATATCAATGTATGGCTTATCAGATTAAACTAATATGGTGAACGTGAATGAAAGTTACTTACTTGGCAAGTGCCACAAAGCGGACGGTACGACTGAGTACTTGCAGAGCATATATCACCATATATCTGAGTAGTAGATCTTGTCTCGTTACCTCCTGTCATAAGGCAGTGACAAATGAACTTTAAAGACTATAAGGACATAGTTCCGATAAAAGGGTGGAAATGCACTATAAAAAGGAGAACAGCGGAAACTGACCCTCCGATATATTGTCATGTTCCCTTGATTCAGATGTGATTTGAATATTTTCGAGCCTCAACGCAAGAAGCTGGCTAGCAGTGACAAAACCCATAGGGATGAGTTTGGAGGTTTCGATTCTCTGCACAAGAAGCTGGCTAGCAGTGACAAAACCCATAGGGACGAGTTTGGAGGTTTCGATTCTCTGCGCAAGAAGCTGGCTAGCAGTGACGAAACCCATAGGCAGCAATTTGGAGGTTTCAATTCTCTGCGCAAGAAGCTGGCTGGCTGTGATGAATCTCAAAGAGAGCAGTTTGGAGGCTGTAATAAGCAAGCCATTAAAACATCAATACAAGTCGAACACAAAAGAGTAACCACATTACATAAAAGAATGTTTGAAAACAAGGTAATAGAATGGCATACCTGCTTCAATGGTATTGTCAACGTGAGCTTCACTGATTCCTTTCGTTTACAGAAGATCTTTCGTCGGTGGGAAAGCAACAGATACTATAGGGCAAAGACCCACATCTTTAAGCTTCTTCACATCAACCGAAGCTATAGCTATGCCAGACGCCTTAAATTAAGAGGACAAAAACAATTCAATAACAACCAAACTGCTCTGGCCTTAGAAAGTGATCTCAAGTAATAAAACCCACAACCTAAAATGGGAAACAACTGAAGAGCATCAAACAAAACTCATGTCATCAGTAAAGATTGACATGTGACTAAATTCCTAGAAACACACGAAAATTGCTATTTTGGATTTGAAAAGTGAACGCAATCAAGCAGATTCTCAAATTCTTTGATATGGAAAAACCAATAACCCAAACCCCAAACCCCAAGACTAAGCAAAAAAACATATCACTGAATTTCACGCCATAACCCAAATCAAATGCAAAACCATATAAAAGATAGCATCTTGCTGATCAAATAACACTAAAACACAACCTCAAATGATCAAAATCAACTCTGATTTCAATTGGGCTTACCTCCTGAAGATGATCCATGGGACTGCGAGCAAGGCGGAACTGCGGTGGGCTTCGAAACGAGCAGGCGAGGAGAATGACACACAGGTTTCTTTTCTTTTTTTTAGAATAGAATGACACAGGTTTCGGTTTGTTTGTTCAATTGACTTTTTGACTGTCCAGTACCGACAACCCATGAGTGGGAATTTACCAGAGTAACCCGGCGCCGGCATTTACGTGTCTCATTAGCATTGGTACAAAAACTTCAGGTTCATTTTCTCTTCCAAACCAATATTGCATAGCCAATTCTTCCAGCCAATCAACCAAGTAAACTCTTAAACTTGTGTAATTGTCTGTGTTTGGAGTGAGGCAATTCTAAAGAGCATAGACGGCTAAGCTTAATTTTTGCTGCGGGATAACATACAATAGTAAATAAATCACTTCAAAAGCAGAGTAGTGTCTCACTAAGTTTATTACAACTACACAACAAGTTTCATGAACCAATATATTCATCATTCTTATTACAACTACATAACACACCCAGCTAAACAAAGTAAATCTCTATATTGCTTTCCGAAGGAACTATTGGATTGATAATTCCATAACATGTCGTCTTCTATACTAGCCGATCCATAGGCCTTACCAAGTTACCATATGCACCGACCCCAACTTATTAGTTGCACACCTTCCCGCTCTTCCTCAGCGGCGGCGCGTGAAACTCCGCCATCTTAATCTTCTTCGCTTGCGGCCCACCACCGCCACCACCCGACTTCTCCTCCCGCCTCTTCTTCTTCTCCTCGTTCTCCTTCCCCTTCACCCAAACACCAACAGTTTCAAACCCTCTTCTTCTCCCGCCACAACTTTTTCGTCATTATCATTCTCACCGGTACCACGTTCATGAACATCGTCACCATCACAGCTGGACCCAAAGCTTCCTTGCCGCATGATCTTATTGATCTGATCGGGGCCGACCTTCATGTACTCCATCAGAAACGCCACAAGCTCATCGCACTGCTTCTTCGTTTGTGCAAGCTCCGAGCTCAGCGTCTCGTTGTCTTTCTTCAGCTTCTCATTCTCGTCCGACAAATCCGCCGTATGTCCCGCCGCCACCGCCGTCTCCACCGACCCCGGATTCTTCGAGTCCGGGGACGACGTGGAAGTTGACGCCAAATCCTCTCCCGAGTTGGAACCGGTGTCTCCGCCGGATTTTTCCGCGGCTGTGGCTTGTGCCGGAGATGAGGTCACCGCTTTGCGGCGTCTAATCTCGGAGAGAAGCTCCTTCTCGCCTCGCCGGAAGTTGTCGTTCGCGAACTCCCATTTGTCCGGCACGGTCTTTCGGAAGCCCTGGAAAAGAAAAACAGCGGGTGATTAATTTGTAATTAATTATGGTAATTTGCAGTATTATTTTTGAGATTGGGTCACAGACAACGGCGCGCATGCGCACTTCTAGGGCCCAAAAGGTACGGCGCGGACAGATTAGAGATCTAGGTTGGGCTACGACGTCTGGATGCTTCCACAAGGTGGGCCCAAGAAGATGTTTCTTTTATTTTGATAAAGAAAAATATTTAACAAAAAAAAAAAAAAAAAATTAATTTTGTATAGACAAGCTGAATTTGTTTTAGGAAATAAACACGAAGATGAGCTACCTACTTTCCTTGTAATTGCACGATACTATTTTATTTTAGATTTTCTTTTATATGACAAATTCAACGAGGTGACTTAGCTAGGGAGATACTTAAAAAGAAAATTATAGAAGGCTACCAATACCAAACCCTGGATTAAGAAGAATATTGACTATTTGAAAATCACTTTCAACGTTTTCTTTTAAAGAGAGTTTTTAAATTATTTTGTCTTTTAATCTTTGGTTTCACACGGAGAATCTTTAGATTTCCACACACAGCATCTGTTTCGATTTCATTTGATATGTCACCAAGAACATGAAGCAAGAAACTACAAGAAACATTTCATTCAAACATCTGATTTGCTTGATTAAAAAAAAACACGATCTGATTTGCTTATAGTTCATGCTAATGATCTTACTTTATATATCTGACACCTTATATCAAATTGATGACTCTAAACGTAGAAATTCACAATAGTGATTTTTCCTCGGTGGTTAATTATGAACTATATGATTTATAAATTGAGGCAGGAAATATATAAGAGTAAGTTGGCTTAGCTAGCTAGTTTACTTACATAGGTGTTAAGCTGGCGAACGAAGCTTGAGAAGTTGTTGTGCTTGAAGTAATTAGGCAGCATATCCCGGGCGAAATCCACCGTCTTCCAGACCACAAACGCCGTCCCACTTTCATTCCAAGAGATCACGTCGTCGCTGGCCGGATCATCCACCAACTGGAACGTCTTCATCAGAAACGGCGCTGGAACTGACCTTTGCGCCATTATGGTTATCTCTGTATGACTGTATATACGTCTAGATTCTAAAAAAATAGTAACCCCCCGGACTTGGGGTTCGGATAACAGAATATGTATAAGTGGGTTAGATATAGCTTCCTAGTCTAAATTAGAAGGTGCTGAAGAGGAAGATAGAGCTAGCAACTGAAGAGAAGAAGGGCAGTGAGGAACTCCCAACCCCAGCAGTAGAACCCAGAAAGGAAGAAGCGAGAGAGAACAGTGTTGGTTCGAGCTTTGCCTCTACCAGCTTCCATGGTTGGTCTGAGGATCAGTCTGAAACAAACCCAAAACCAAGACCATAACTACTACTAATTCCTAATTCCCCCAGAAAGAATAAAGTGATACGAGTCTTTGTGTTGTTAATCCGTGTACGTGACTTTATAAAGGCACAAAGAGACCAATCAAAGAAAGCGATGTGGGTTCTAGAAATTTGAAGAAGAAGAAAACAAAAAACACAGAGGCTAGAAAATAAAATAAGCTCCACTTTAGTCGTCTTTCAAAGATGAGATAAGAGAGTGGTGGAAACAACTCGCTTTTTTTTTTCTTTCCTGAAGAAAATGATGAGAGAGAGAGAGAGAGAGAGGAGAGAGAGAGAGGGCTTAGCTTCCCTTAATTTAAAGGGTGGTGGGATTTAATTTTAATTTCTAATGGGAATTGGTGGGAGTTATTCTTTGATCCGTTTTCTTTGAAGAAGAGGAGGGAAGCTTCCAATGTCATTCTTGAAATTAAGACTTGTCTGTTCCAGTGTTTTGTATAAACCTACGCGTGGCTTTCACTGCGTTTTAGTTTAAAGCGTAGAAGATATAGAAGAAGAAAGAAGAAGAAACAAGGACAAGAAGAAGAACTATTGCAAGAAGATTTTGCCAACAAGGTGGTGATGAGCGCGCCTTTTCTTTTCTCTTCTTTTCTTTGATCTCACCTAACTACTTTTCAGACTTTGATATTGCTTCATTTCTTCGTAACCTTTCTTTGTTTAATGGGTTATCGATCTGTAGTCCATAATTTTCTTTTACTCGGAGCTCTTTGATCACTCAAAGTAAGTAATAGTAAAAACAAGAAAAACATAACTAAAATGTCTAATTTATAAATAGTGCACACTATTCTCGTTGTGATAATTAGTTTTGTGACTGGATAGAAAAAATTTCAGAGACGTGTCTTATTTTTCAATTCATAAAATGTAATGTGCTTGTCTCGCTTAATAATTATCTACAAACGAGCTTTCTCTTCTAAACTGTTTGTGGTAGAGAAATTACATATTCTTGCATAGAACGTGGCATGAACGTATTGTTTAAGGATTTTGATTCAATATAAAGTTAGATCCATTCAATTAATTAACTTATAAATGAAGTTGCTTAAGACATTAATTGATAGTGTTGTTTGCATTAATCAGCTCATGATCGATGCACTTGATGAGATAGACATACTTGCCGCTGATCAATAGGCTAGGTAACCATCTAATCATTAATTTCTCTAAATTCCTTATATTCATGGTGACAATTATTGTCGGCAATTTTCTTCTTGATGAAGTTATATCTCACCGATATTCCATGATTATTACTAAATTGGATGTTTATCGAAGATTCAAAATTACTAGGTAACCTTTAACTCTCAAAGTAGGTCCATTCTGCTATTCTTTCTTTGATTTTTGATAATATGCATCTTCTTCCGAAAGATTCAGACATGCAAATTTAGGAGCATATATATTACCATCTAATTAATTACCATCTAAGTGAGAATGAATTGGTCAATAGAAAATGATAAGGCAATTAAGTATCCACAAAATTGGGTGGAAGTTTTGATTTCTAGGAAGAAAATTTTAACATGCATGTCCAAAGTTTCCAATCATGCATGAACAACAAATTACTCGTGTGTATATATATATATATATATATATATATATATATATATATATATATATATATATCTGAGGAGTACTCTTCTTAATTGAAAAGCATACACAACCTGATTCAGATTAGAATGTGCATCGAAGAAGGTGGAAGGGAATGACAGCTATCTAATGTGGTAATAGTCCTAACCACAACAAAATTCTAAAGCCACAGCTATCTGTCTCAAATCACAATTAAGCTGCCGAGCTTTCGTTTTCCAGGAGCAGAAAATAATCTTGAACGAATTAAAATTGGTAGGCTAGCTACAATAGCGTCAAGTGAACGAAGCCTCACATATTCATGGCTAGATACAAACTAATTTGGAATTTCATCACTTCAGATCCTAACATTGACTTCCATCTCTCTAGATACTTTTCATATTCATACTTGAATGGCCCCTGTGACCAAAATCCGGAGAAGAATGAGGCACAAAAACGACACTGCAGGGACATTCGAACTTAATTTCCTATTTCAAGTCATTATCAATTATTTATATTGGTTCAGTAATTTATCGATCAATTAATTATCTTGGTTAAGTAATTCAACCAAAACTAATTAATTAGCAGTAATTGACACTAAATCATCAGGTCTCTCTACCCTATAATCGCATATAATAGGGTTGGTTATCAAAATCCGATTTATTTACAGGTCTATTACTGATACGTACCTTATGTAAGAAACTAATATTGGAATGATCTAGCTTCTATTTATATGCGACGTTTTACCTCTATAAATTGTATAGCAGAGATCGACAGACGTACTATATGTCAGCTTCTGATGATCGATCATATTGATAGTCAAAACCATTGAATTGACATTTTTGTATGTGCACGTACGTACCGCACAGTCCTTGTTTCTGTGTTGACATTTTTTTCTTTTCTTTTAGCGCGTTTATATGCACAGTATTGGTATAGCTGATTTGAGTCAACAATGTTAACCCCAACTAAATATCCAGAAAACTTAGAAGCAAATCACGAGCTGGATAGATAGACCTCTATCGAATAAAAAAAAAACACAAGATACATATAGATAAAAATGCATGTAACTGGGGAAATTATATCTGTCCTAAACCACATGCCTCAAAAGTTTTCTATTTTCTTTTATTCTTTTTTGTTTTTGGTTTTTGGAGGTAGAAGATTATTCCATATTCTTGTGTATTACTGTTATAACGATATTGTTATTTCGGGGAATGTAGTAGTACTGAACCAATCAATATTGTTATCTGTTACAGAAATTCATGTAGTCAATTCCTTTAAATTATACAAACCAGTCAGGGATATATCGAGCTTCGGTTGTTAGTTATCATTGCTCTAGCTTTACTTCGGGGAATATTGTAGTAGTTCTGAACCTTCTGATCCAGTCAATTAAGGGATGGGAATGAAACCTTATGCTTATTTCGCAAATTAACCATCGAGAAATTATTATTTGTATCTGAAACACCACATGTCTTATGTTTTCTTTTAATCTTATTAGTCTAAGTATTTTATCTTTATTTCTGATTTATGTCTTTAATTACGTAGTGTTCCGGGTATATAGAATAATCACTCATTAACCATCTACTTTGGTCGATCTTAATATCCAGCAATTATCATAACTTGACTTGAGGAAACACATTTTGCAATGTGCACAAGAAACTTGTCCTCATGAAGATTCAAGGAAAGTGTCCTCTGGCATCAGCAAGACTGAAGAAAACTGTGCGCATCACAATTATTTAAACAATGGAAGTCATTTTCAGGGACTAGCATGCGCTTGTCGAACTGAGTCATCGACCCGATCCAAGGGTACGTTATTGTTGCAAACCAGAAAAAGGGCATATATACCTAGCTAGCTAGGGCACTGAAATTTCATATACACGAGTCAAACCAATATGTAGATCATAGGAAGCAGCAGTTCGTATATATGATCTCCTCCTATTACTTAAATCTCATATATCAATCTCTGTCTGTAGAATATATGTGTGTAGAAATGAAAGACAAATGAAATAAGAGAAGGGAAATAGATCATGACCATTGAAACTTTCATGGGAGATAGATGGACCGACGTGCCTTGAGGTTTTGGTTAATGCCATTTATAACTAGTTGAATTAATCCTCGGAGCCATGGGAGTGATGCGACAATTGTCAAATGTAAGCTTTGTGAGGAAAATTTCAAACCATACAAAGTACTTAAACGCGTCGTTAGGTCCTTGATTTTGTTGCCATTCTGCTTCAAAAGAAGAAACCTTTGATGAAGCTTAAAATCGGACACGGTACTTTCTGATATTCCTAGCAATTTCTATCCAGAATGGGGATTACAATATCCAAATAAGTCACATATATGCAAAGCTTGGAATTTGAGCGAAGCTTGTCCAACTTATGGACAAGTCTGAAACATTATCAAAAGACACCCTCTACGTTTGTAGCTCCCACGAAACAAATTTGACGAATTACAAACCCACACCTTGTATTTCACTTGCAAGCTCACACAAGAAGGAGAGAGGCCATTATCTCTGTGTTTTGGGTTATTACATCAGTTAATCATTTCTAACAATACATCATAATTCGATCAATAAAACTCGATTTCATCGATCAGATGAATTTCTGTAAGAGAATTGGATCAATATGTAAATGTGGAATGAACAAGGAAATAAGCAATCTCATTAGAAGACAGGAGGCAATGAAAATCCAAAGACAAATATGACTTCATTATATATTCTCTAGACAAAAAATGATTAATTTCAACTATGTAGACGAGATTAGTAGTAGAATATTCTTTGGTTCAAGGGTGAGTAGCAGTACGTAATCCATGTGGCATTGTCAATTAGGATGTCCTCGGTCATTTGAAACTTTCTTTAGGTACATTTAGTACAATTTTGCACACGATATGTGGGTTTGTAAGGAGTAAGGTAGGATGAGCGTATGTCAACTCACACCAACTTTCAAATCTTGTGAAAGGGATATAACTCCTTAGCTATTAACACTCAGGTTTTATCTAGTAACAACTTGAGCTATTTTATCTCATCAAAAGAAAAAAAAAAAACTAGAGCTATTTTATACAAGGAAAATACAGTTGCACAACTTTGAATATATGCCGTTCTAATGTTGTATATTATCACTAAAAGAAACAAAAGCAAAGTTAACTTACTAGGTAGTCTTCCATCCAAAAAAAGGAAGAAGGAAACAAAACAAAACAAAAAAAAACAAGAAAGGATTGTATACATTTTCCCACACTATTAGAGAATGTCAAAATTCAATATATGTTCGTCATGATAAGCACAAATCTTTGCTCAACTCATACGTATAAACTTTAATATTTAAAATTTTGGTTCCTCGGCAACCCTCCTTATTTAGCTACAGAACGAGAGGTGAGTATTTTGAATCGATTTCTTGAAACGTTGTATTCCTCTTGTACCACAATGATGTGTGTGGCTAGACACGAAGGTGGAGTAATTTTTCAATTTTTATTTTAGATGTTAATTGTTCCTTCTCTTATTTTCCTTAAAGTAAAAGTTGTATTCTTACCGCAAGATTTGTCTCGACTACTAAATTACAAAATTCAGCTGGTAAATGAAATAGCTTTTACATTAGAACTGTGTATAACACTAGTGCCCAAAAACAAACGTCTAACTTGGATTTGGTTAATTACCACTGATATTTGTCTAGTTGATTGGTTTTGTTGAAAGCTTCCGTGTTTTGTGTTATAGGCATAGAAGAGGGGAAATCATGGCCCCAAACATGTTGGGGTTTTCAATAGTTATGGCTTGTCATAAGGGCCTTAAGGTGATCAGAGATAACAGTCTTTAAGCAATTCACGAAGATAACAGACACAGCAAATTAAGATAACATGCACTGCCGGTAGCACAGATCCATGCCTTTCATATTATGTCGACAAGTATAAACGTAGCAAGATTACTGTGACTGATGATCAGGGTGAGGATCTGGCGGATCGATCTTTAAGGGTCTGATATAGTCCTCCACTCGACTACTCCCCTTTTATGTAGAAGCTCACACATAAAAGAAGCGGTTATTTAGTTTCTTTCTTACCAAAAACTAAGAGGTTTAACCCTATTGTATTTGCATGTCTCCTGTACCTTATTTTTGAGGATCTCAGTTCAAGAATTGCTTCAATGAAAGTAGCGAAAAAAAGTATATATGTTCACTTGTATATGCAGCTCTAACTTTGATTAGATTGATCAAGCTGTACACAAAATATGCTAACTTGAGGAATTCTTCACGATTCTCGGCAAAGAGGACTTTGACGCAACTCACACGAGGAAGAGGCTTGTCACTCTTGGAAGCTGAGAAGAGGATCTTCACGCGAGGATTTGGCGGAAGGAAGAGGCTGGGAATACGAGGTCATTTGGGTTTAGCTAGGTTTTGGTTTTTTTTTTTCTAATAATTATTATTAAAGTTGGTGACGTGGCGTATCCGAGGCTTACGTGATGTGTCAGTCAACATATCGGGCCGTGTCGGCCGTGTCGTCGTGTCGGGCGTGTCGGACACTCCACCCCTATGAAGTGTCCGTGCAACATAGCTTAGAGCAAACTTAGCAACACAATGAGCTGCAAAGTTGCATTTGAAAAAATACTGTGTCTGCACCTTACGCGCATACATGATATATACATGAGCACTCTAATGTCTTCAGTATTGGTCCCTCTCATCAGAGCAATCATTCTCCGCAATAATAGGTTTATTCTTGTGTCTGGAGCAAATTGAGTGATCAGTGGGGGGAAGGAACCAACATTTGGGGATTGGGGTGGCAGAATCTCCCATTAGTTCACCCTTTTCTTCTCTGAAAACTGCACCCGTCTCTCTTAAACCTTTTGCTACATCCAAAGCCACATCAGTGTTAAGTTTGTAGCTTCTATCTGGTGGGGGAACCACTTTACATTTCGATCAACTTTCTTTAGATTCTCCCTCATGTTTTAATTTGCCTCTTTAAAATCTTCAAAAATAGGCTTTGGCTCATAGAATGATTTCTTCTGGCTTGGTAGAGTCTTTGTTTCCATGCCAATTGTTGTTTTTTGCATTCCAAGTCAGCCAAGCAATGTAGGCAAATAATTCCACATTTTCATACCTCTTATCTAAGAAAGACTGTAAGCAACTCAATGAACTCGTGGTTAACTTTGATCGACTCTCTCCATGGGGAGTAAGTTTCCATACCTTCATGCTCAAGGTGTAACCACAAGTTTCATAAGGAGTTTCTTTCTTGTTACAATTGAACCATATTGGTGAGGGACAAAAAATTTCTCTTTGAAAGACTCTAGCCACGAGCTTCAATTTCCAAAGTCATTATCAAGTCGGAAAGAAAAAGAAAATAAAGTATTATCATTGGGTGTCAACAAAAGTCATCCAACGAGGCATGCCGTTCCTGTCGCTGACATAAGATTTTTTAAATTTGCCAAAGTATATGCATTTTCTATATAAATGTTTAATTATAAGAATAAGCATCTCATCCAATAAAAAGGAAACAAACATCCAACCTGATTCATATTCATCAGATCATCATCCGAGTCCCCCATACAATCATCGTCGTCTTCAGCCATTAGTTTTGTCACAACTTTGCACTTCTCCGGCATCTCATTGTACTCATCTAGCCTTTCCACCTGCCTTTTCACCCTAAGATTTGCGTGAAAAACTTTAGACGGATTTGTAACATAAAAGGTATTCTTCTCATATTCATAAATTGATATTCATAAACTTTCACTACTGGAAAATAGCACTTAAGAGACGGAATTGAAACAATTCCGTAGCCTAAGTAGCACTTAGGCGACGAAATTGAATTTCGTAGCCTAAGTGACACTTACGAGACGGAATTGAAACAATTTCGTAGCCTAAGTAGCACTTAAGAGACGAAAAAATATTCAGTAGCCTAAGTAGCACTTAGGAGACGGAATTGAATTCCGTAACCTAAGTGACACTTACGAGACGGAAAAATTTACTTAGGAGACGGATTTAAAAAATTAAAAAAATTATGATTTTCTTAGGCGACGAAATCATGTTCTGTAGCCTAAGTAGTTCTTACAAGACGAAATGTTTCACTTACGAGACGAAACTTTTTTATAAAAAAATAAAAATAAAAATAAAATATAACTAAATTCTTTAAAAAATAAATTAAAATAACCTAAACGACGAATATATAACATTCGGTCACGTAGGAACCCAAATTTTAGGCGCTAACATTTCCGCCAAAAAATTGGACAAAAGTTTGAATCAATTTGTGGTTATCATACTGGAAGTCTTAACCGAGAACTTGATCAAAGTTTGGGTCCATGTGATGTTACTGGGCATACTCTTGAGAAAAGCCTAAAGCATGGCCAACTTAATTATACATTGGGTTGTTTTCAATTAAGGTCTCTCTTTTCTTATTGCTACTGTATGTTTTCTCGTTCTCTCTTCTTTCTCAAATAATACTCTCCTCTCCCTTTGCCTCTCACGCCTCAGGTCCATGTCCCTTTACCTCACCCTCCGCCGCTGTAACCGCCCACCACCATCCCTGCAATCGTTCCAAGTCCGGTGTCCCTAGCCCAGACCAAGGTTCTACCGTTTTCTCGAAATCCCTAGCCCAGAACAGTGTCCCACAATCTTCTCCAAATCATGACCAACAACATCGTCGACGTCGCGCTGGGTTCCCGACGCAAATCCGGCCACAAAGAGTTTCAAACAGGTTCGAATTTCGATTGCTGGGTTTGGTTGGAAATTGGGGTTTTTATCTAATTTGATTTTGGTGTTTATTGGTCAGAATGAGCGATCGGTAGCGACGGCGGCGGCGGTGGTGTTTGGGGCAGATCGAGATGGTTTTGGTGGTGGTTTGGGGCAAATCGAGATGATTTTGGTGGTGGTATTCTAGGCAAATCGGTATGGTGGTGGTGGTGGTGGTGGTTTTGGGGCAGATCGATATGGTGGTGGCGATGGTCGTGGTTTTGGGGCAGATCGGTATGGTGTGGTGGTGGTATATGGGTAGATTGACAGGGTGGTGGTTTGGGGCAGATGGTATGACGGTGGTGGTATTTGGCTGCCGCAACGCAGATGGCAATTTGGTGGCGCGTGGTGGCTTTTTGGGTGAGAAGACCGAAAGAAAAAAAACAGAAACTAATTAGAAAAGAAATTAATTAATTAATTAAATAAAATGGAAAAGCAAATAAAAAAAAAATATTGTAAACTAAAAAGTAAAATATTATTCAATAATAAAAATGAAATATTTAATGATTTTTTTAAATATTTTTAGTTCTGTCTCCTAAGAGTTTTGGAGACGGGAATGATTTCGTCTTTTAAGTACTTGGAAAACGGAAATTATTTCGTCGCCTAAAAAAATTTTAGTAGACGAAACCTAGGTTTCCGTCGTCTAAATACTTACCTCACGACATTTAGCAGAAGGAACTTAGTCGATGGATATTTTGTCTCTTATGTACTTAGGAGACAAAATATGTCACTTAGGAGACGAAATGGTTTTGTCTCCTAAGTTCTATTTTCCAGTACTGTTTAGCTGTTTCCCAACAAATTGATATTCGCTTTACCGGAGGAAAGCATTTTGTTTGCACTTTATTCCGAAATTCGATGCTTAGTCA
This sequence comes from Fragaria nilgerrensis, assembly GCA_010134655.1. Lineage (NCBI taxonomy): Eukaryota > Viridiplantae > Streptophyta > Magnoliopsida > Rosales > Rosaceae > Fragaria > Fragaria nilgerrensis. The sequence goes on from CM020977.1 coordinate 10,843,221, forward strand.
CTGGCTAAGTTGCATGCAGTCATGTGCTGGTACGAAAATTTTTTTTTTAACAATCATTACTCATCCGAGATTGATGATGGATGATCATCAAAAGGAAATCCTTCCCAACTTCATCAACCTTAAAAATCTTGTCAGCTGCTCTAAAGGAAGTTCTTGCAATATTGGAACAAAATAAACAACTATCCTATTCTATCTCGTGTAAGATAATTTTATTGGTCTAGTGGATTCACTGGAAAACTATGAAGCAGATTATGTTAAGTATGTATATAGTGATCTCCGCAAAAAGTATAGAGTTTTTAGGAACTCTGTTTTTGTGGTATTTATGGACAATGTTCATATTGGCCAAGCCGTCTTGCGGCCTTTGGACCAAGTTTTTTTTGCTGACAGCAAACCTACATCTGATGAAGTTGCACAACAAGAAAATGTGATGTTTATATTAGTGGTCTAATACTCTAATATACTTTTTGTAAGATTGATAAAATGTCCATCTCATCATCATCGGAGTCTATTACATCATTGTACGGTTCGGCTGTTGGTTTTCCCTCACCTCTGTGCTCCTCTAGAATATCCATGTACTCATCTGGACTCTCCACTTCTAGTTTTAGGTTTGTTAGAAATACTTTACATGGCTTTGCAAGATATAAAGTTTTCTGCTCATATTTGAATTCTTGCAAGTCAACTACCAACAACAATATGATTAGATGTGCCAGAAGCAAAAATTCGGTGTGCACACTCTTTACACACATCACCAAATTGTGCTTCCTCACTTTAGCCACAGGTGAGAGGAGTTTGATATGTTGCGCTCTTCTTCCAACTTTGGTTATGTAAAAACAAAACAAAACAAAAAGAAAATGTAAGTTTTATGCTCGTTGTATTTTATCATCTGGGTGGTTTCACGATTCATTTGGCATCCTTCTTTACATGAACTGATGTCACATAACCGCATGTATCATGATTTATCATTGCTGCTTTAAGCATACCTGAACAAATCTCCTTACCCTTTTCCACACTCTGTGTTCAAATCCCGCAAAACGGCTTGTCCAATACGATCGTCTATAAATACCACGAAAATAGAGTTCCCAAAAACTCTATACTTTTTACATAGATCACTATAGACATACTTAGCACCATCTATTTCATAGTTTTCCACGAATCCACTAGACCAATAAAATTATTTTGCACGAGGTAAAGTAGGATAGTTGTTCATTTTGTTCCAATATTGCAAGAACTTCCTCAAGAGCAATTGGCAAGATTTTTAAGGTTGATGAAGTTGGGCAGGATTTCCCTTTGATGATCATCCATCTACAATCTCGGATGAGCATAATGATTGTTCAAGTTTTTTTTTTTTTTTTTTCAAAAAAAAAAAAACTCTGTTTTCACGTACCAGCACTTGATTCCATGCAACTTAGACTGTGGCTAAGTATCAAATTTCAAAATAAAGAGTGTGGAAACAAAATGTTTTCCTCCGGCAGAGCGAATACAAAGTTGTTGGGGGATGTTGGTTTACAAGAACATGAATATGAGAAAAAGACATTTTACCTTGCAAATCCGTTTAAAATTTTTCTAGAAAATCTTAAGGTGAAAAGACAGGTGGAAAGCTAGATGAGTACAATCAGATGTTGGAGAAGTACAATGTTAGGACACAACCAATGGCTAACGACAACAATGATCATATAGAGGACTCGTATGATGATTTGATGAACACGAATTAGGTTGGATGTTTGTTTTCGTTTTATTACATGAGATATTCTTTGCCTTTTTCACCGTCTGCTTTGCCTACCGGTGCTGAACAAGCTATTCCACCTCAAGGAGTCCCTGCTTCAACACCTTAAGGACATTCACTACAACGACAACTGGTCAGTTCAATCATGTTTGTTTTTTACCTTTTAACATAGTTTAGCCTTGGACTGTTGTTTGTTATATATGTTTTAAGATGTTGTTTATGTTTCTGGTTATGTTTCTTGAAGTCTAAACAATCTGGGTTTGGCCTCTTGTTTGGTTATATATATATACATATATATATATATATATATATATATATATGTTTCTGGTTACGTATGTTTTAAGATTTTGTTTATGTTTTTGGTTATGTTTCTCGAAGTCTAAACAATCTGGGTTTGACCTCTGGTTTGGTTATGTTTCTCGAAGTCTGAACAATCTAGGTTTCGCTTCTAGGTTTGGTTATATATATGTTGCTCTCTCTCTCTCTGAAGTATGAACAATCTGGGTTTCACCTCTGGGTTTTGGTTATATATGTTGCTCTCTCTCTCTCTCTGAACAATTTGGGTTTGGTTCTGGGTTTACAAAATTCCAAAACCAAAAGGGCTACTAGTTTGAAGAAAAAAAACACGTCTCATCCTACTAGTTATGTTGCTCTCTCTCTCTCTCTCTCTCTCTCTCTCTCTCTATATATATATATATATATATATATATATATATATATAACTAAAAGAAAGTTATCGAAAACTAACTGGAAATGAGGGCCTTGGGTCTAGTCTTGAACAAAATTCGGAAACGGATAATTCCGATGACTTCCAATGCCACCCTCCTCACCTTCCTCCTTGACTTTATTCAACACTAACCCTAACAATGGCTTTTTCGTCCCGGTCAGTTCATGATACCCTACCGTAATAGTGTAGGTCTCGGTCAGTCCATGTCACCTTATCTCACGTGAGTATACATCCACACGCGTTTTTTTACGCAATGAATTTAATACGTCATGTGTTTCCTCTTGCAGTGTTTCCAATATAACTTAGTTGGACATAGTTCAAAACCTATCTCACGTGACTAGGATTCAAACTTATAGTTGCTAGTAACTTTTTAAGGGGTGAATGATGTTCATGTGCTGATGCGAACTTCTTCTGTGTTCATGTATCCATGGTCATCTGTTTGGTTAGCGTCATGAGAAGCTTCACCTCTGCGAGTTGCATGTAAAATGTATTACGTTAGACAGTCCTTCCTAATGACATTGGAAGCTTTCAATTGACTTACAATAGATATAAAAATCCGAGCAAACACTCCATCCTACCTTTACATGCTAAATAATGTCAAATGAATATGCAACTAAGAAACATGAGAAAAGTTGACTAGAAGTCTAGAAGGTGAGTCCAAGCATGGTACATAAGCGAAATTGAAGAACCAAGTAAACCATTAACCATGGATGCCTTTCTTAAGTGTGGTACTATTTTTAACAAAATAAAAAAACTAGCTAGTCATGATTGTTTATGGATATCAGTCCAAAACAGCCTCGTCATCTACTTTTTACATGATAGTTTATGAATAAAAAGCTTAAAAAGCTTTAAAGTCAAATTTAGCTCATGAAGTTGTTTAGCTAAATTGTAATATTTTATTTAGCTTATAGTGGGAGAATTTAGTAAGCAAAATAAAGATTTTATAGAATATTCTTGTTTTATAAGTTAAATTTAGCTTTAAATTTGGCTTATGAGATATAACTTTTCTCATAACTCATCCAGTAGAATTCAAAACCTAGCTAGGAATTATATAATAGAGGAATTATTAGGTGTTACGAGAACATTGCTGATCGAGGTGGTGTCCCATACCAATAAAAATGTGACAGGTGGGTTCCGGACCAATAAGCTTACGACATGTGGGTTACTTGTTAACACATCGCCACATCATTTGACGTCCTATATAGTGTTATTTACATCAGTTATGAGATTCGAGATTTTAAGATCCATATTCATTTCTTATTGATTTTCCAGAATCTTTTTCTCTTTGAATTATGTCTTTCCATCTCTTCCTGATTCTTATGAATTGAAGAAAACGAATAGCATTATCATGAATTTTGCGATCTGCCATCTTCAAATTTTTACCAACCAACTTGTAAGTCTTTTTCATCTAAAAGAAAAAGCCTGCAAGTCTATCTGGTAATTGAAGCAAAGACCCTGATCAACAATAAGGAATTCTAGAACTGATTTTGGCCAGAAAAGGATTTTCACCCTTAGCTTCGCGATTCTTCTTTAGAACAAGTAGTGGAAAAGGTAATATGCAATTAAGGTTTAGTTGTAGATCTGAGATGTCACATCTCGACCCGTAAATTTTATCTTATTTACTAGCTTGATATAATAAGAATTTTACCGTCTCCGACATTGAGATATAGTTTAATTGATCCCTAGAGGGGTTTTGGGGGACGATTATTCCGGAGTGTTATTCATAGGAGAAAAATGTGTCGACGGTAAAAATGGTAAATTTAAGCTAGTAAAAGGTAATTTTTAATAGGGTATTTTATTTTGGGGTGTTAAATTGGTGAAGTTGGGTATTTTTTTTATGTTGGGCCGGGTTGGTGTGAGGCCCAAACCCATTTTTTTCTTTTTCTTTTTCTCTCTCTCTCTCTAGCTCTCTCTCTCTCTCTCTCTCTCTCTCTCTCTCTCTCTCTCTCTCTCTCTCTCTCTCTCTCCCTCTCCCGATGCTCTCTCTCTCTTCCTCCCGCTGCTGGATTTCTTCCAGCGCCGTCCGCCACCGTCCGGCCAAGCCAGGCCGCCGCACCACTCCCGTTCGGACCCCCGCCGCCTCCTCTCCTCGCCTGGACCGTGACCGGGCCGGTTGCGCCGCCGAACGGGGAGGAAACTCCCCTAGCAGCCGGTTGCCCTTTTCGCCGGAGCTCCCTCCTCCGGCCACCAAAGCCGGTGATCTTTGGCTCGTTTTGTAGCTCTCCTCCCGTGCAACAACCCCTCCAAAATGCTCGATCCCTCTTGAGCTCGGTAAGGAGAAATTCGAAGTTGAAATTCTAGGGCTTTTAGGATGTTTTCGTTCGATTGACCTAGTTAGGCTTGAAATTGGACTTAGTGATAGTTATGAAAGTTGTTTGGGATGTTGAGAGGAAGATTCTGTTAAAATTTGGTAGAATTTGGAGCTCGCCGGAATTGGCCTCCGGCCGCCGCCGCCGCCGTTTTGGGGTTTTGTATAATTTTAAATGTGTAATAATTAGAGGAGTTTAATGAAGTGAATTGTGGAATTTTCGGACGAGTTTTGAATAGGTTTGTGAATTTCCGAAGTTTGGTATTTTGACAGTTAAATAATGTAAAATCCGACCGTAGGATTTAAATCAATTTCTGGAAAATGTTGTATTTACGACTGCCGAGTATGATATTAAAGTTTGGATCGTTTTGATTTAAGAATATCGAACTTAGGCAATGATGAGCGTGTTTATGGCTCTCGATTAATTTTGCCTATTTTGAATAAATATTGGATTTTAGTGGGAAATTAATTATATATTGGAACAGGATGTGAGGAGACTCAATTTGGAGAGATCTCGGATCGACGTCAGACTTAGGCCTAAAGTTGTGAGTAGACCTTTGTTTTAAATAAAAAGCATGCGATGAATGATTTTATTAATCATTTATTTCTTTTGATGAGATTATTGATTTCTCGCCCATTTGGCAATTTTTCCTCATTTGGAGAGATCCCGAAAATGAGATTTTCGGTGGATATATATATGTTTTGGATTTTATGAGAATAGTATGTATATAAATGCTAGCTAGTCATACGTGCTTGGTCCGTCATAATGAGGTAAAATACCATTATGGCGTGTCGTGAGTGTTAGACATAAGCGTCATAGCCCTATATGAAAACTTCTTTCTTTTCGGTTTATTTAGGTTTTCATATAAGGAGTCTACACGTATATATACACCGTCCCTTTTCGGTCATAATGAGGAAAAATACCATTATGGCGCAACGTGAGCGTTAGACGCCAGCGTTGTAGCCATGTATGAATTTCTATTTTTCTGAATTGTTCTAGGATTCATACAAGGAGTCTGACGAGTGTAGATACATACGAATATATGATTATATATGGTTTAGCCTGAGAGGCTCCATTTTATTTGAGTTTGTGACTAGCTAGTGCTAGTCGTGAAATTGTCAGATTATGAATTGAGCGCTTTTGAGCTGCCGCATGCAGAATATTTTCTATGAAATTAAAATGGGAATGCATAAATATTTTGTTATTAAATTATTTATGTCCACTCACTCTAACGTTATTAAATGTCTTCCTCTAGGCCCTTCGTTTTAAAATGCCTAGTTTGCAGGATTGCATAGTTGAGATCGGACGTACATGCAGAAGAGGCATAGTCAATAGTATAGCTTCCGCTCTTTTCTATTTATTTATAGTTCATTTCCTCTCAAATAGAGTTGCTCTGAATATGTGGTTGTTTATTATAGGATCTTTGTTAGATTAGTAAATCTATATTGGGAGAGGTTGTGATTTGTGGGGAGCACGAAGGCTCCAGGAGTCTATAAGGTTGGATTTGGAACCTTTAGACGTGTTTGCATGTTTCTATTAGAAGGGTTGTCCATTTTCAAGGGAGGTTGTACCGAATTTTGCGGTAAATCTTTTTTTGGAGGTGGTCCCCGCACGATTTACTTCGGGTTCGGGGTGAAATTCGGGGTGGGTCGTGTCATGAGACCTCTTCAATTTCCATGGAATTCACCTTATCAACATCTCTAATCAATGATGAGTTCTCGAATCGGACCAAACCAATTGCCATCGCCTTCTATAACATAAACCCAATATGGATTTTGAGTGTCTCACGAAAATTTTTCCCTTAAGATTTGAAAGTTGATTAGAAGTTTTCAGATTTGGCAAAGAGGAGCAAAGATTCATCTTTTTGCTAAACATGAAAGTTGCTTCCTTTAAGTTTCTGGGTTTGCTGGGATTGATGTGTTTATAATCAGTTAATTGTACGAAGATACTTCTTTTATGATTGGAAGTTTTCAGATTTGGCAAAGAGGAGCAAAGATTTAGATCTGGGGATATTTTTTTTTTCCCTCTGGTTCGTTTATCTTCTCGACTATCAGTAACGGAGAGAAAAACATATATACATCTGTCGCATTTTATTGGTATGGGACACCACCTCAGCATTAATGTTCCCGGAACACCTAATAATTCCTCCATATAATGATCGACAAAAAGAATTAAGACTAAAATTCACCATCAGTCCCTCAACGTTTGTGGCAAGGCCAATGTGATACTCAAGGTGTGGCCGGAGGCCATATTCCGTCACGTTACCGTGTGTTTGGTCACGTGTCGCGCACGTGCCCCTTCAGAAAAAGGGCAATAATGACATTTCACCTAAATGGAATGAGAATCGAGTAAAAACTCGAGTTCACCCTCCCACTCGAACCACCATCTCTCTCTGCTCCAACTCGAACTCGAGTACATACACTCCCGAAATCGCCATTTTCACTTTTTAGGCCGAAGATTTGATTCGAAAGGTGGAAAATCAGTGATTCACTGACCAGATCAGATTCGTTATGGGATTAGTCCCTTCGTTGGGAATCTTGGACTGTAAAAAGTCATGGAGGCTAGAAAGATGTTTGGAATCTTGATCGGTAAGTTTTAGAATCTCTCTTGTCATCTCTCTTTATAATCTTCTGACTTTAGTCCTTAATCTTTGTCTCGTACTGTTGATCTTATCGTTATCGAAATGTTCATCAAGTTTGGGGGTCCAAATGAATGTCTCGAATTTGAATCTAATCTAATCGATTTGAGTTTTCTGGGTTTTTAAATGGTGGTGTTTTTGGACTGATGTTGAAGATTGTCCAAATTAGGGTTTCATTGATTAAGGTTAAAAATCGGTTTTGAGTTTAGGGTTTAATAAACAATGGATTTGAAAGGTGATCAATTTGTGTATTCTGGGTTTCTAAATGGTTTTGTTCTTGGACTATTGTCGAACATGGTTGACTTTGTATTAGGGTTTTTTTTTCTTTGTTTTGGTTAAAAACCCCAATTCAAACTGCTTACAGTACTTGGCCTAGTTTGAATTCCAGTTCCAGAACACCTGTATACAATGGAGATTTTCCATGGAGGTTATTTCGACATGCAATTAGATGGGACGAAGAAGTATAAGGTGTCCAGGTTCAACAAGACAAGAGGCAAGATCTATTTGGATGGTTTGGATCCCGAGAAGATTTCATGGGTGGAGATGAACAACATTGCATGTGTTAGGATACAGGGAGCTGCCAATCTCGTACCACTTCAAACAACCAAAAACTGCAGCCAATGTAAGGTGGATTCAGATTAAAAGTGATGGTGATGCTATGGAGATAGTAAACACAATACCTAAGAAGAAGAGGCAGATTAGTGTGTACATCACAGGTGGAGGGAAAATGAGGTATTATAAAGCTCTTGCTGAATTTGATAAGCCTGATGACCCAGATTGGGAGAATCCATTGAATAGCCAAACTGTTAGAGAGAGAAGGAGAAAGCTCATTTTGAAGCAAATTTGATGGCACAACAATTGTATAGTTGTAAGGAGGGAAGGGTGCCAAGATTTCAAAAATTTCAAAATCAGGTAGTGGTAGAAGATGTTGTGCCATTAAATGAAGTTGTAGGGCCAAATATTGTGTTGGATGATGATGTAGATATTGTAGGAGAGGGTGGACCAAGTCAAGGAACTTTTGCAGGTTTGGAGAATATTGTGAGTGATTTGGATATAGGCCTCAGTGAAGTAAGTGTTGGAAAAAGAAAAGAAAGACAAGGGCATAGTGGGAAAGAAGCTGAGAAGAGAGGAAAAAGAGTCAAACATTGTATCAAAATACCCTCACCTCCTGGTTATAAAGATGAATTGTCAAGAGAACTAGAAGATATTAAGCAGGAAGAGAAAGAGGCAGCTGAGAGGAAAGAGAGAGAAGAGTTAGAGAGGTTGGTGAGAGAACAAGATGCACTGAGGGAAAGCCAAGCTTCAGTTGGCCTTGGTACTGAAGAAATAGAGATAAGGGCAAGAGAAGAAGATGAGAAGAGGCAAAGAGAAGCAGCAGAGCAAGCAGCTAGAGAAGAGGCAGAGAAGAGAGAAGCAGAAGCTGCTGAAAAGAGAGCATTTGAGGCCTTCAAAGTGTGGTAGCAGTTGGCTAATGAGTTAGAGCAGAGGTTGAAGGATAAAAAGAAGGGGAAACAGCCTGTTGAAGGGAGTAATAGAAAGAAGAGTGGGAGGAAGCCTAAGGAAGCGAGGTACACCACCAGAAATAAGGGGAAGAAGGATTTTGAGTATGTAGATGGTGGTGATGATAATGATGATGATTCATCTAATTATTCTGACTACTACATAGATTCAGACTATGATTTATCTCATGATGAGGTTGATGATGTTGAGTTTGAAGAAAATGTTGCACAACCCAGCTATGTACCAGAATATGAAGAAATGGGATATGATGTCTATTGTTCAGAAGAGCATGTTGGATCCGATGAGCTTGAGAGCTTAAGTGGTAGTGATACTGAAGAGGATGAAGATGGGAATCCAATAAGAAAGAAAACTCTGAAGTTTGGGGGAGTGAAGGTTAAGCCTTGGATCAGATCTGTGGATATAAATAATCCCTAATTTAGGTTATGTCTTGCATTCCCTAATGCTGAGCAGTGTAGGGAAGCCTTGAGGGAGTATGTCATTAGAAACCAGGTTGGTTAATGGTTTGAGAAGAATGAGACCAAAAAGATACTAGTGAAATGCCAATGGGGATGCCCTTTTAAGTTGTATGCAAGTAGGCCTAAAGGATGGGGTGACACAATGCTTGTGAGGATATTGATAAACAAGCACACATGTTCTCCTGTCCAAACAAGTCATTTTTAACTTACAGAAGAATAGCTGCGGAAGTTAAGGATACTTTACTTGTGGGTGAAGACTGGTCTAGAAAAGGGATACACCATCACATCAATAAGAAGTTCAATTTAGATGTGGGTGTGCAGACCATCACAAGGGCCAAGAGGTGTGCAAGAAGGATGAATGAAGGTCATTTCATTGACCAGTACAATATGCTTGCTGCATATAGGAAGGAGCTATTGAGAAGCAATCCTGGATCCACAGTAGAGATTAAAACAAGAATGGATGGGCTAGTAAAGAGATTCCACAGGATGTACATATGTTTCAAAGCTTGCAAAGAAGGTTGGATGGGTGGTTGTAGGCCTCTCATATGCTTGGATGGCTGCCACATTAAAGGGCAGCATCCTTGACAACTTTTAGTAGCAGTTGGAATAGACGCAAATAATGGGATGTACCCCATTGCAAATGTTGTTGTTGAAAATGAGTCTCAAGAAACTTAGACATGGTTTCTTGAGTTTTGAAGGAGGATCTAAGAATGGAGAATAGCAGTAGCTATGTCTTCATATCTAACAATCTGACAAGCAGAAGGGGTTGGGGAATTCAATTACAAGTGTGTTCTAGTCTATTCCATTAACTTTGACTTGGTTTATAAATTTTAGAACATTGTTTATGGTCTTGTTTATGCCTCACCATGTCTTCCTTTTGTTTATGCCTCAACATTGTTTATGGTCTTTGTTTCCAAATGTTGAGCATAGACATTGTGTTCGACATTTGTATAATAACTTCAAGGAAAAGAATCTAGGAGAGGGGTTGAAGCAGTTGATGTGGAATGTGGCGAGAAGCAGTACTAAACCTTGGTACAACAAACATATGGAAGATTTGAGGGTGCTCAGCCAAGACGCATTTAACTGGTTTGAAAAGAAGCATCCAAGACAGTGGAGTAGGGCATTTTTTGAAGATGATTCGAAGTGTGATATTCTCCTCAACAATTTATGTGAGGTTTATAATTCAGCTATCTTACCTGCTAGGGATAAGCCAATTCTGACAATACTAGAGAAGATAAGGATGGACATGACGGTCAGGAATGCAAACAGAAAGGTTGCATGTGAGAAGTGGAAGGATGTGGTTGTTCCGAGGATAAAAAAGATTATAGATAAGACTGGAGAGAGTGCAGCATTGTACAGAGCTCATAGGGGTAGTGAGTTCATATTCCAAGTGAATAGACGTGGTGAAAATGGCAACAAACATGCAGTCGACTTGGGTCTTCACACGTGTACATGCAGAAGGTGGCAGCTGAGTGACATCCCTTGTGTGCATGCTATTTGTGCAATAAGATTCAAGAAACAAAAGGTTGTCTTGTATTGTGATGATTATCTCATGGCTAGCACCTATTTGCGGACATATACTCCTAACATAAACCCTATTGTAGAGGAGGATGATTGGGAACAAGTAGATTATCAAATTGCTCCTCCTCTATATAAAAGGCAAACTGGGAGGCCAAAGATGATGAGAAATAAGGAAGCAGAGGAGAAGAACAAGACCACAGCACCACCAGCTCCCCTTGAGGGGAAATTGGGTAAAAAAAAAGGACCAAATGTCTTGTAAAATTTGTGGGCAGCTTGGACACAACAAATTAGGATGTCCAATTACAAAGACTAAAAAGGCAGCTGCATCAGTAAGTCTCAATTCATAAATGAGCTCTTCATTTATGAACCAATCTTTGCATTTTTTCAGTTAAATGACTCGGTTTTTTATTTTTTATTTTTATCAAAACAGGGTGAAGGAACAAGTGGTGGATTAAACACTAAGAAAAGAGTTAGAAATAAGGTTTGCTTATCTCAGCTTATTCTAGTTGAAAATGTTGTTGTGTTGATAATGTATTATTGTTCTAAAAATGTTGTTGTGTTGAAAATGTGATGTTGTAGATGTTGAAAAATGCTTGTTTTGATTGCATAGGTGAAAAGAGCACCAGCCTCACCTAATGCTACTTCTAATGTCAAAGACCAAGTCATAAGGTCCAGGAAGGGCTGGTTGAAAAGAAAGGCATTTGAGGAGGGTATTTCTGCTTCAAATGGTGGTGCAGCAACCTCAACACAAGCTCAACAACCGCCTACTCAAAGCTGCCAAAATCCTGCAGCAAGGGGTGCTAGCAGGAATGCAAGGGGTCCTCAAATCAATCCAGCAGCATAGCCTCCTACCCATACTAAATTGAATTTGCTGGTTTTTAATAGTTCTACATTTTGCTGTTACATTTAGGGTGTTGGCCAGGTTGAATTGTTGTAATCTTTTCTTCATATTTTTCCTTATGCTGGACAAGTTCAATTTGCTGAACTCATGTTGTACATGGTTTTGAACTCAGGTTTGGGCAATGAGATCTCTTGTTGGATTGTGGCATGTATGCCTTTTTGGATATATAGAAGGATTTTAATGTTGGTTTTTAAAGGACATGGTTCAAGATTATTTGTTAGCAGATATGCAGTACCTATTATTTCTCAAACTGCGGGATGGAGATGCATAAAAGTACCAAAAGGAAAAAAAGTGCAACTGATTGAAAATAGAGGGAAAAAATGAGGTAGGAGAAATCAAATTTAGGCGGGAATTCAGTTTTTGAACGCAGAGTCATTCCAGTAATTTGCCCTTTTTCTGGAGGGGCACGTGCGTGACATGTGACCAAACACACGGCGACGTGACTGAATATGGCCTCCGGCCTCACATTGGTAGGTTTAATTAAGTGTGGGTATCACATTGGTAGGTTTAAGAAATTGAGTATTACATTGACCTTGTCACAAGAGTTGAGTCAAGAATTAATGTCTTGAAATTTGATCACAGCAAAACAGCTACACGAACTATAAACTCAAGATTTGTCAAGTGCTGAAGTTAGTAATTCACAACGTTTTTGTGTCTTGGACTGTGAAGTATGGCAAAATCATGGCCCTATGGGTATTGGGTCTTATCACTATAGCTTCAATTCTCACAAGGCGGACAGGTGATATCTACATCTTGTGACATGCCCACATGCAATTCATTTTTTTTTATCAGGCATAGCTTGATAACGATTAACGAAACAACCTAGCTTACAACCAATACATATATGCAGATTTAGTACCTCTTTGTTATCTCACCTCCCATCCTTCCAAGAATAACAATGAACTCTACAATCTCACAGGTATCAGCAATAACTCCCCACCCACAATCCACCCGACCATGCTATTGATCGACCTAGTCAACACTCATGAACATGATCGAGTATGAAACTAATCAAATACGTGAACATGATTGCTTGGGTAAATATGCATATATAGTACTCACGTTGATATTCAATTTTGTAATAAGAAGTTTAGTAAGTTGTTAAATGAAAATATGGGATTATTACATGTTGCTAGGTGATAGTACGTAGTACTTGAGTCGTCGCATGCATCCTGACCTTGATAACGAAATCACTAACTCTTTGCGACAAGATTATAACTAAGTCAACATAAGGAGAATGCATGAAGGTCTAAGGTGTAGGCGGGCGTTAATATTGCACTATCTTGTAAATGCACTCATTTCTCTTCAAGATACCAATTTCATGTAATGAAGATCAAAAATTGAGAGGAACCTACCGTACGTATTTCTAAACTATGATACACAAAAGTTACAAAACCTGAATCAATTATCAGAGTATCAGAGTAACCAGACACAATCATTGAAACCAACACCAATTAACTTGACCTTTTCCTTTACATTCTGGGTTCAGACACAAGCCTAGTACTAACTACTAAACGAGTAAAAAAGAGAGCAGACAAATAGAACATTTGCCAATTGCCAGTTACCAATTAAAGAAAAAAAAAAGCAAAAAGTCAATCCCAGTAGTACAAGTTGGTTCACCATTTCTGCTACTACCACATTCTTTAAGTTCCCCCCATCTATTTTTTATCGACCACAGTCGGTGGGGATAGGAAATTAGAATCAAATGACTGAGCTTTGATGGGGATATGCTTGGTTACATTGATACCCTGGTTTGGTTCAGAATTAACCTCAGACGATTTGGCCGGCCCTGCAGATATTATCGATCAGTTCGAACTCTGCCTCACCGTGCAAGCAACCACCTGCGCCCACTGCTTCAACCTTGCCTTCACCGTCTGTGGATTATCCCCTTTAACCATTTCAAACAAACACAATCAAGATCTACCATTTATCATACCAATAAGGCAATAACCAAACCATAGTTGTATTTCGCAATTCAGTGAGTTCGGAACCCATGACTTCAACCGTTCAGGTCATGGCTCCCTGACAATCGTATATCGAACTAGAAAATGGATAAGTAACAGTTAAGGAGTTGCTCGGAAAAGTGGACACATACCGGGACCAAATATGGTGTGGGGGCTGCCGATGGGGGAGTGGGAGTCACATTCCGACGGTGTCGGGGAGAACGACGACGTCGGAGTGGTGGAAGACTTGTAGCTTCTGTTGACGGCGTAGTAGAGTCCCAAAGCGGGAAGAGTATCGGAGAGTCGTCGGTCGGCACTCTCCTCCTCCTCCGGCGGCTCAAACCCGAACCCCAACTCAATACACGCTTTCAACTCATCAAGGTCTTCGTCGGTGACGCTCTTGCTCCGCTGCTTTTGCTTCCTGCTGTTGCTTTTACGGCGGTGCCACGCCTCGTCGCGGTAGGCGTCCGGGGACCAAGACTTCTGCTTGAAGAGAGGGTTCGGAGGCATGATCATGGCCATGGAGGAAGGAGGGGGAGGAGGCGGTGGATGAGGTGGCAGAGCGTGAGGTTCAGACATCGGGATCGGCCGCCGCCCCGCGCGTGGGGGGTTTGCGGAGGTCGGAGGACTCGCGCGCGCGCTGGGGGTGAGAGTGTTTGGAATTATTCGTTTGGTTTTGGGAGGAGGAGGGTTTTAATAGGAAGGGAAGGGAGAAGGGGACCTGTGGAGACTTTGCTTTGGTTGGTCCGCGTCATCATCACCTGTTCCTTTCCTTTTGGTTTAGGGTTTCTATTCTTCTTTTTTTTTTAGGAAATTTTCGAGTTTGCTTGAGGAGGAAATTTTGTGACGTATTTAATGGGGTTTTGGTGTTAGGTTTCGGTTGTAATCATTGTTATTATGGTTATACCGACCGTATTGAATGTGGAGATAGTTTTGATTACTAGAGATTTGAGTGTGATATAGTTTTGATTACTAGAGATTTGAGTGTGATATTTGTGAAATCTAAGGAGATAGCTAGATTCATGTTATAATAGTTAAAACTAGGTAGTATACCCGCGCAACAAAGCGCGGGTGTGGTATTGATTCAGTTAAATTCAAAATGGAGAAATTAGAGAATTAGTCTAGTTCATTCAAACATTTAACTAAAGACTATGCAGTATGAACTATTCAAAACCACTATTTTTTAAGAGACATGTTCTGCACTTTATTTGAGTTGTTATTGGGTCAAAAAGCACCTGACAATTTCAATATATGCCAAGATTATTCAACAACAGACTTTAGCTAGCCTCCATAATCATCGAAGAATGCTGAAATCCAAAAAATAATAATAACTCAGAATTCATAAGCAGAAAAAATGGTAAGTCCATGACCATAACAGAAAGGCTAACTTGTAAAAGTGCCATAAAATTTTTTCAAATGATGATTCCAATGTTCTAGTATATCATTAAAAAGTTTGATTGAGATTTCAACTTGAATAAAGAGCTGTAATATACCTGAATACAAAGAAGTTGTATATAAGAGCTCAATGTTTCTTAAATTAGCTCATGAATTCAACAACTGACTACTGTGCAAATATGTAAAATGATAAAAAAAAAAATTATTACATCGCATAAGACTTGCACATCGCATATAGATAACTTGGAGTTGTAAACGAAAGAGAAACAATTTTTAGTATTAAAACAACAATATAGAGCTTGAGAAACAAAAAACAAAAAAGTAGAGTTATTTATTATAAGCAAAGCGCCTAAGAATAAGTAGACTGTAATACTGTTATTCGTCTCACAAAAACATAAGATGTACCTTTTACTTTATTTGTTTTCTTTTGAAAGTTAGTACTGTATGTATTTCTTCTTCATTAAATGTTTAGTATCCTAGACCATGTATTTACTGGCTTTCAAAGCATACATCATTATTTATAACTAATTGAAGTCTTCTTTACTCTGAGGCATAGTTTATAAAAGCAGATCGGAACTTAGATCAGATAAAAATAAAACATTCTAATAACAATACTAACTTTATTGCATCCTTATGTAATATTGAATGCAAAAACCTATCTCATTTGAGCAAACAAACTTTTAGGATTTTATTACAGGTTTGGTTTTGTTGTTTTCAGCTTGGTTATTCTCTATTGACTTGAATCCCAAGAATATAATGAAAAAAAACAAAAAAAAAAAACTTATATAGCTGTTCATAACAAAAATTGATGTAGACAAATCAAAAGAACTCACCTCTTACAAAGCGATAACTCCATTAGAGGAAAGCATTGCATGACTGGTTGGACTAACCTTAGACGACATCAATTCTGATGAAAATTCTAACCTGAAATTCAATATTATAGCATCTCAGTGGGGATTTCAAAGAAAAACAAACAAACACTACATAGCTATGTAAAACAGTGTGTAAAGCATATAAACATAAAATATGACCAAAAGATCATCAACAAATGAAAACCTAGAGAAAAGCAAAAACAGAGTGATATAGATAAATCTAAAATAATTTGCAGTTGTCATGAAGCAAATAGTAACTGAAAAGTGATAAGACGCTAACCTTTTAAATCTCTTATTTGAAGCTGCTTACATTATGGCTTTCCTCATTTACAGCAGTAAAATTACTCTTCAAATCACGGAGGTTTCCAAAAACACCAACATGTAATTATAGACACATATTAGCTATTTATATACATTCTCACGTAACCAAAGTTTATCTACCGAACTGAGAATGTGAAAACAAACAATATAATCCTAACTAAAAACAGGAAGTAAGAAGCCAAAGACGACCCAATTCCTTTTGGTTAAAATGAAAACATGACCAAAACACATCCAAAAGATATCGAATACTCACCATATCTAAATCTCATAGTTCGTTGTATTTAAATCCAGTTTAGCATTCATCTTCATGAAAATCAAAAATAAACAGTGTACGCAGAGTCAATTTGAAAAATAAAAACAGTATTAGAAAGTAATATATAATACCAACTCCGAGAAAGACCTCAATCGAAAAAATGCTAAATCAAATGCAAAACCAGATTAAAAAAAAATAAAGAAAAGAATGTAAGAAGTAATAAGCATACCTAGAGAAATACCTCGATCTCATTATTCCTCTCTTTCCTATCTCTCGGCTCGTTGACAAAATCTCTCGAAGCAGAGAAAACCCGAGAGCTTATTTTTGAAAGCTGGGTCCGATCATAACTTGTTGAAGAGACAGAATCGAAAAATAAAAACAGTATTAGAAAGTAATATATAATACCAACTTCGAGAAAGACCTCAATCGAAAAAATGCTAAATCAAATGCAAAACCAGATTAAAAAAGAAAGAAAGAAGTGAATGTAAGAAGTAATAAGCATACCTAAAGAAATACCTCGATCTCATTATCCCTCTCTTTCCTATCTCTCGGCTAGTTGACAAAATCTCTCGAAGCAGAAAACCCGAGAGCTTATTCTCGAAAGCTGGGTCCAATCATAACTTGTTGAAGAGACAAAAAGAGAGAACATTAGTATAAAGAGAGGAAAAAAAGACAATGCTATGCAAAATTTTGATGTTTTAGTCCTAACTCTCATAGACCCAATTCAATAGAATGAGCAGACTTAATTACGTCTTAATCAATGTTAGATTAAACTCAATCCCCCAACACGATCTGCAAGTTATTTCGCACACAAACTCTCCAATTAGATTTCTGGATTATTAGGGTAACTCAGTTAGAAGCAGTAAGCGTACCTATAAACGATCTGCAAGTTATTTCGCACACGAACTCTCCAATTAGATTTTTGGATTATTATGGTAACTCAGTTAGAAGTAGTAAGCATACCTATAAAAGTACCTCGATCTCTCTATCTCCTTTTTTCCTATGTATAGAACATTGATGAAATCTCTGGAACGCTGTATTTGAATGCAGAGAAAGCGAGAGCTTAATCAAAGACGTGATCTTCTTATACGGTAAATTGGGTAGAAGAGAGAGCTGGGTTCGATCACACCTTGTTAGAGAAGAGTCTAGAGAGATAAAGAGCGAGAAGAGTTTACAGAGGGCAAGAGAGATAGAGCGAAGGTGCTGCCGTGAAATCAGAAAAAAAAAAAAAAAAAACTTCCAGTTCATGTGAACAGTAATTATAAACAGTGGTATGAACATTGAATCACGTTGTGTTAACAGTTGACAGAATATATATATATATATATATATATATATATATATAGTAAATTTGTGCTTTTCCTCTTGATGAAACACAAATGAGTGGTGCTAGCTATCTAAATTCATGAATGACCGACCAAAGAAAAGAAACAAAATGATGATTGAGAGCCTAGCTTCTAGGGAAATATCATCTAGAAATATAAGGTTGTGAAAATTTTGGGCATCCTATATATGTCCAAATCGAACACTGACCACATAGCTAGTTATGAAATCATGATCACAAAATACTGCATTATCATTCGATCCTAAAATGGTCGGGATTTTTTTTTTTAATTTTTAATTTATTTTGTTTGATTGACATTGCAAAATATGAAAATAAATGCAGCTAAGAATTAGTATATATACATTATTCTTCCATAATTTTCATTTGAAGAATGGATTGATTCACATCTTGAATCGTAGAATCATATGATAATCCATTCTTTAAATCATGCATGATTTAAAGAATTACAGTAGTCTTGATTTAATTAAATATTACTATCACAATCATAATACATGAGCATATATACAAACTTGCATAGTTTTTTGGTATCATACTTGAATAGTTAGTTACAGGCAGAACACGCAATAATATAATATATATGCATTATCTGATGTATTCACGAGTTGTGCTTACGTACAGAAAATCATGGATGAAGATAAGAAGATTAATAGACAAATAACCTACAAGTTGCAGATAGAGTTAGCTTGTGACATACTAAACAGTAATCAGCAGCCCAATAATTAAGCCAAAAGCCTTCATGTATACACATCAAATTAAGTTAATTAATTATTAGTAGCTAAATTAAGTATACATGTCAATTTGATGTGCTGCACGACGGCGACCGTAAGAAATCTGCTATATCCACCATTTTAAAATAGATCTAATTCGAAAAGAAGAGACGTGTTTAGTGTGACTTCATTAATCGAAGTTAAAAGAAAAAACCATTCTTCGTTATTGATCGAGCTATACTTCTCTCCACACATTGCTCAATTAAAAGCCTTCACTGCAAGGCACATATATATGGGTTTGTGTTTGATGAAATAGTCATCATTTTCCCTAACCAATATGATCGTTAAAAAAAAAAATATAGCCAGATTAATTACTTGCCCAGAAGTTGGTATCGAAGTCAAAAGCCGTCTCTTTTACTTTGAAAACTTGTGAGCATAGCTAGGGTTTGTTTAAAAGAAACTGCTGCCTTTGAATCAGTTACATGTAGATTTTTGTTGTTTTTATATATGTATATAATATACTGCAGATATTTTGTAGTATAGTATTAGTTTACAATTACTTACACAGCCGATCATATATACAGGAACAAATAATGTGACAGTAGTTGCTTAATTGATACCCTTGTATATTGACCCAGAAATCCAGTTTCTTAGTTCCAGAAAGCTCGGGTGGAATTATCGATAGGCGCCAGCCAGTATGTCTTTCCTTAGTGTCCAATTCAGAAGGTAGCCAGATGCCAATTTTCTTTTTGATAAATTATATCGCAGCAGTTTCATGAATTTCCTATTCTATTTAGGTAATCTAATTCACGATATAATATTGTAACTGAGAGTCATGAAAGTTTGACGACGCGTTAGGGTTTTGACCATATTTCTAAAACCCTAGGATTACAAACTGGGAAAATGATGGAGGGGCCGGGGAGTATGGTGGTGCTGGTGATCATGTCAGGTGTCCCATGTCTTTTAACGCAAAAGCAAAGCATGCAGTTCCTGCAGGACTTTGGTAGCCGAAATCAAGCATATGCAGATCGGCGGAAACAGCTAGCTTACACAATTTGAATATTCCTTTTACATGATGAGTGATTGACTGATCACATCTGTTTCTTCAGCAAAGCATTCTAGAGCTCCATCATTGAGCTTCTCCTTTTGTGGGGTTTTCGCAATCCACAGCACCAGCTAGCTCCAAAGGTATACTGAAATGCTTTTAGTATTTCCTTTGTGAGTTGTTTTAGCTTCGTTCTTTCGCTTCAAATGAAATTCGAACATACGTACCATGATTCTGAACAACGATGTTATATAAAAAACTGAAAACAACTTTAAATTGAACTATTGAGATGAGTATTGATGATTGTTTAAGTCTTAATTGTATAATTCACGATCGAATTATTAAAATTAAAACTTCTAATTAGAAAATTCTCATTAAAAACAAATTGAAACATATTTCTTGGATGGATGGGGTTTCTTTAGCTTTCGACACAACAGACCTTACGAGAGCTATTTGCTCAATCGTAGAGCATGCCCCTGAGTCATTGTGCCTGGGTTGCGAGGGTTCTTAGGGTTTAGGATGATTCAACTTGCTCATCAACGCCTATGGCCTGCCCTGATCAAGGCGTTGATTATCCAAGGCAAATTACAACATTAGCATGACGTACTTCTCAAGTACTTATTTTCTTTCATTTCCTTATAAGTTGAGTTGTGTCCATAAGAGTTTTAACAGCAAATATAGTGCACGTAAGACTCGGGTTATGATGACCATGCCACTACCTACTTGACATGTGCCCCCAAAACGAAAGTCATAAGAGATGTGGACGAGAGGGATAGTAAATGGACCAGGTGATGGACCTTTAATTCAAACAAACGCTTGGAAATCTAGTTCAACAAACGTACCAAAATCCAAAATTGTGGCACATGATTTTGGGTCATGATTCCTATGTATGGGATGCTTCGCAACAGTTCCTCATCTTTGGTACTTCCACTATTGTAGCATCCGTCACTTACAATCAAATGCGGTAAAACTAAAAAGAGATCATGTAACATAAGAAATTTTTTGACATAACATACGTATCACGTTACATTTCCGTCACACCAATCTAGCTACATAAAATCATACTTAACACTCACATTACAGTTTAGTTTTAGCATATAATGATCTATGTATTTGTGGATTTGGTCGATGTGTTTTGATAATCATTACCAATTTGATGTTGTATGTTAAAGATGGCTGAAATGATGAGATTGATAATGTGTGTGGCGATTATTGGGCAAAAACGGGAACATAGATTAAATTGCAAATATGTAGACAACACCAATATGAATTTCAAAATTTATACGTAATTAAACATAGTTTTAGCGACGAATTACTCGTTAGTAAAATAATATCGCTTTTAAATAGGTTTGGTCACTAAAATGTACGGATTAACCATGATTAGAGCGAGGCCCTTAGTTGGACAAGGAAACCATAATTAGGAAGTTCTAGCAAAAGGCCCTACATCATGATCATAGTCTTTCATGAACCACTATTACACATTCCTAATATTGATGAACATTATATAAACCTCTTTACTGTAGAATTTCACTTTTTAGACCTTGAGATCAATAAGATGAATCACCATGAATTTAGTGGTGATGTAATTCAGGCAATGTTTCTAGATCTCACCAGCAACCTTCTCTCCTCTGTTTCTCTTTCCCCTCACCCATGGTGGTGTTCCCACATCTTTTGTGTTGATTTCTCACCCTATGTGGTGATTCCTCACTCCAAGTGGTGATTTTTCTTTGTTCTTTTCTCTTGTTTTGCATATGATTTTGGTCCCCATAGATCAAATGACACGACCCATCCCGAATTTTCCCCCTAAAAATCCAATATTTATACAAAATAAGCAAAATTAACCGAGAGCCATAATCACGCTCATCATTGCCTAACTTCGATATTTTTAAATAGGAATGACCTAAAATTTAATATCATACTCGGCAGCTGTAAATACAACATTTTCCAGAAATTGACTTAAATCCTACGGCCGGATTTTACATTATTTAACCGCCAAAAAACCAAACTTCGGAAATTCACAAACCTATTCAAAACTTATCCGAAAATTCCATAATTCACTCCATTAAATTCCTCTAATTATTACAGATTTAAAACTATACAAAACTCCAAAACGGCGGCGGCCGGAGACCGATTCCGGCGATCTCCAAATCCTACGAAATTTTAACAGCATAATCCTCTCATCATGCTCTACAACTTTCCTAACTAGTACAATCATCAATTCCAAGCCTAACTAGGTCAATCGAACAAAAACATCCTAAAAGCCCTAGAATTTCAACTTCGAATTTTTCCTTACCGAGCTTAAGAGGGAGTGAGCCTTTTGGAGGGGTTGCTACACGGGAGAAGAGCTACAAAACCGTATCCAGCTTGTCCGAATTGGTGGCCGGAGGAGGGAGTTCCGGCGATAGAGGGCTTTAGGCAGCCAAACCTTTCGGGCGGCAGCTCTCCCTCACGGCGACACTAGGGAGACTCTCGTCAGGCTAGAATGAAAGCTGGGTTGGAGGCCGACCTTTTGGGACCGGAGCGGCGGCGAACGGTGGCTGGACGACGGCGGACGAGCGGCTGGAAAATCGGGCAGAGGGAGGGACTCGGGAGAGAGAGAACCGAGAAGAAAAAAAAAGAGAAATGGGTTTTGGGCCTCACCCATCCGGCCCAACTCCTCTATATACAACCCAATTCCAAAAATTAACACCCCCAAAAATAATACCCTAATAAAAATTACTTTTTACTAGCTAAAATTTACCATTTTTACCGTCGTTACATTTTTCTCCGACGAATAATCCTCTAAAATTAACCGTCCCTCAAACCCCTCTAGGGACCAATTAAACTATAAATTCAATGACGGAGACGGTAAAATTCTTATTATAATCAAGCTAGTAAATAAGATAAAAATTTACGGGTCAGGATGTGACAATTCTCCCCTCGTTATAAAAATTTCGTCCTCGAAATTTACATACCTGTCATTCGAAGAGATAGGGATACTGCTGCATCACTTCTGCGCTGGAGGTTGCGTTGCCTTTTTATGGCGAGAAGCGAAGGTTGGAAGGTTGCCGGCGATAGCTCGACCAAGGCGGCGGAGCGACTCTGCTAGTGCTCTGATGAGGGGGGCCAAGGAAGGTTTGGCTGAAATTATCTAGTGGGCTTTGATCTCTTAGTTCTTAGGGTTGCTAATTGGGTTTGGATCCTTTTGGGCCGAACCTGGTTTGTTTTTTCTATTTTTGTTTGTTGTTTTTTCTCGTTAGGGTTTTCTGGTCTTTGGTTTTGGCTAGATTTAATAAGTCTCTCCTCTTTGAGCGAGGGTTGGGGTGTCTTGGTTTGGTTGGTGTGCTACTTTGGTGGCGTCATACCTGAGGATTATGGTTTATCTCGGTGCTGGCTGGTTGTCAACATGTGGGTGGATTACCTTTGCACGTGGTCTGGTTGTTTTTGGACACGGTGTTGAAGAAGGATAATTGGTTCGGTTTATTGTTGGTGGCAAGGTTGTATCGTGACTCTCAGGCTTTGGTAGCTTGTGTTGAGCGTAAAATTTGGTTAGGAGTTGGGCCCTTTCGGCTCATAGATGTTGCTTTTGGTGACGGACCCGTAACTATGGATCTTGTTAGGAATGTGTGTTGTGGTGTATGCACCATAACCGATCGTTCCATTGTGCTGTAATTTTCTTTATTATTAATGAAATTTCTTCTCAAAAAAAAAAAAACATGTAAAATGATTAGACAGTCGGACAAACTTATAAAACGAACACAATTTTGGAACACAATTTTGGACATGGATGATAAACAACACAATAAAATTGGGCTTTTCATGTGTAATACGCCATGAGGCCCAATACGTTAAATAGGTTCAGACCGTGATCTTTCTTCTTCTTCCTAATGACAGAGAATCAATCACAGAGAAACAAAGCAGTGAAAAAAAGAGGTTAGGGCTTTTTCTCCTTCACCTTCACACTCGAATCGGAGAAGAAGAAGAAGAAAGATGTGGCACGAAGCTCGGAGGTCGGAGAGGAAAGTCAACGACATGATGGACGCCGCTCGCAAACGAGCTCAACGACGTGCCGTTTTCCTCGCCAAACGCCGCGGCGATCCCCAGCAGTCCATCCAGGTCGCCGGCTCCCGCTGCCGCCTCTACCGCGACGACGGCCTCTACCAAGCCTCCGAGGACCAGCAAGGCCTGTATGTCTCTACCTCTCAACTCCTTACAGCTTAAATTAAATTTGATCCGAAAATTAGTCCTGAATTGTAATTTGATTTTGTTTATGTGAATTTATGGATTCAAGTTTTGTTTTTGTGATCAGGATTCCTTGGAATGGGAAACAGGATGTGTTAATTGACAGGTGAAAATCGCAATGCTTTATTACTCTGCTATTGTTTTTGTGGATTCTAGACTGTTAATTTGTTATAGAACTTAAAAAGATTGGAGATTGAGTAATTATGTGTGTGGAAAAAAACAGGTTTGATGGGCGTGCTCTACTGGATTTTATTCGGGAGTCTAAGCATTTTCGTGTTCAAGAGAAGTCGGAGGAGGAGGAAGAGTTAGAAGAGTTTGTTAATTTTGAGCGTTATCGGGATTTAATTAAGCATCGTCGTAGAGGATGTCGGTACTTTTTGATTTTGGAATCATGTCTTCAATTTAAGTTTATTGTGTCGGCCTTATGATTATAGGTTGTTTATAATGTATGTGATATCATCTTCTATTTGCTAAGACTATAAAAACTATCTAATAGTTAACAACATTAAGTAATCTGGGGTTTTAGTTTAAGATTGTCACATGCTGAGCTTTGTACAAAAACAGTTACTGATGATGAGGGTTTGCTACACGTGAATCAAGAGATGGAGGCCAAGGTTACTGCTCCATTTGCAGCCGAGAGGTTAGATTTTCTTCTACAGTGTCTGACGTGTGGTTCTTTTCATATACTTGACTAGTTCAGTTTCTTTGGTTTGCTGTGGCTTAATTTAGTGTTTTTATGCAAATGTGGTAGGTCTCAGCCGCAAGCTTCTGCCACCAAGGGTTCCTATTCCCAAGTTGGGTTCTCTTATGGTGGGGATGGAAAAGATGACGCCCAGTATTCAGATGCTGATGAAGACGATGAGGATGATGACGACGACGAAGATGAGGATGATTTTAACTCTGATGATAGCAGTGATGAAGGAATGGATAAAATAGCAAAAGAATTTGGAATCAAAAGGTATGGTTGGCTTGTCTACATGGATAAGAAAGCTAAGGAGGAGGAGAAAAGGCAAAAGGAAGTCATCAAAGGCGATCCTGCAATTGTAAGTTCTCAACAGTTTGTGTGATTGACCTTTCTGTTATAGTATTCATCAGTGCATAATTTGCATTTTCGAAACCCTGCAGAGGAAGATGAGTCGCAAGGAAAGAAGGAAGGTTTCTCAGATAGAAAGGGAGAGGGAAAGAGAAACTGCCCGGGTAACCGGAACTTGTGTCCTCCAACATGATCCATACCGGTAGAAATCTACAATTTTCTCTTTGGAATTTTCATGCTTGACTAATTTCTATCTCCAAACAGTTGTACTTAGCTTTTGATTGCACTTATAATTACACCTATATATGCAGTGAAAGTAGGCGAAGTCCAACATATGAAGCTTATCCTCGTTCAAGAAGGTACGGTGTCTGTATCAATCAATGTATATCCTTGACTTCCCAGTAAAGGCATTTGGTAGATGAATGTTATCTTGTGTGTGCAGATCAAGATCTCGATCGCCATCATACTCAAGGAGTCATTCTCGTGGACGGCATTCTGATGATCATAGAAGCAAACCAACAACTTCTAAAATAGAATACATTACTGAATTTGGGGGCTCAGGTGATAAGGAAGAATCAAAGCGTGAAGGATTTTCTCCACCAACATCTCCTAGCTCACAGACTGATGTGTTAAACCGGTCGGAGCACTCGACCTTTTATAATTGCAAAGATTCATTGGACTGTCTTTACTCTGCTGCAGCTTTTTACCCATTTGTTACCCGAGGAAAAATTATGGTTTAGAATAGTCAGGTTTAGGGTTATCAAGTCTAACTACCAAAAGGAAGAGGGAAGAGGCTTTGTTTCTGAAGCTTATTTTTCCCCCTGGATCGATATCCTAATGCTTCTTCTTTACTGCAGATCTTCAACTGGTTTAATACTTGAGGCTCTGCATGTCGATCCTGCATCCGGTGCATCACTTGACAAGGATAAGAGCACTAAAGTGGTGAAGCCATCAGCAAGGTATTTCCTGGAGCCTGGATAAGAAGATTTTTTCTCTCTATGTTTCATGGCTTAAATTTTCCAAAAATATTGTAATCATTGTGCCTGTTAGAGGTTTACTAACAGTATGTTTATTTTTGACCTCTTGTTTAAAACCTGAGTTCAATGTCACGGTAACAAACTATCTATTTCTCAAACCTTGCAGCACATCTTCAGCATTGGCAAAGTTAAGTAAGACAAGTACTTCAGTGGGGTCACTGAAGCAGCAACCTGCAGAGAAGAAAGAAACTCCTCAAGAGAGACTGAAAAGGATTATGAGCAAGCAGCTGAACAAACAGAGTATGTTCTACAACTCATACGTTATATGAATAGCTAATATAAATTATTGATCCCCATTTTGGCTGTTGGTATATTATAGTGTTTGGAATGGGTGATAGTATTAGAGAGTGTATGTTCTACACTCGGGCATTGAGAAATAAGTGGCTAATATACATTATCAATCTGTTTTGGCTCATAGTATATTATATCGATTGCTCTGGTGTGGGTGATAATGTAAGAGATAGCTGTAGTCTTATATTCTGCATCCTTGTAATATAAATTTGAATTAAATTGCCTTTTCAGTTAAGAAAGATACTGCTGCTGAAATGGCTAAAAAGCGAGAGCAGGAGCGCCAGAGGCTGGAAAAACTTGCTGAAACAAGTCGGTTAAGTCGATCTAGGCGCCGGAGTCGTAGCAGGAGCTACAGCCCTTCTCCACCAAGGTGGTTGAATTTTCTATCTTCATAATAGGTTATGCTGGTCAGCTATGAATCTGGGGTGACAATTGATATATCATGTTGTGTCATGTTTGATCATGTCGAGTTGTGGTTGGCTACGTGCTTTTTTTAGGTGCTACGACCTATTTATGTAGGTTGGCAAAAACGGAATCTGTAGTTACCTTCTGGAGCATGGGGAATTTGAAGTTGAATCATTTCCTTGTGTCTTTGCAAAGTTTCTATCCATACACAATGAAGTGGCAACTTTTTGGGGTTGTTTGTCATGATGTCTTCTAGCAATAAACTAATATCTGTAATGTCTCATGTCATTGCTAATTATCCTCTTATGACTGTGATATATGACTGTAAATGCAGAAGACATCATCGCAGTAGAAGTCCAAGTCGAAGCAGGAGTTCCCGACGACATTACTCCCGTTCTAGGTCAAGGTCCCGCTCCCGGTCTCGCTCCCGTACCCGTACTCGTTCACGCACCTACTCTCACTCACCAAGGTGATCACACTGTTTTCTTTGCCCCTCCTGATTCCCTGCCCGTTGTGATGTGGCTCTTATCATACTGAAGACTGATTTAGAGAATGACATTACAGGGTAAGAAGCCGTTCAAGGTACTGATGGATATAACAGAAGGGTGATCAGCATGCTTGGTATACTTGTATTTGGGTCTTTGTACCCCTAGCAGTTGAAATGGCCCCAATTCTACTACTTCCTAGCTTTCTTGGATTCAGAATGGGTGTGCAATACTTTATTGTAATATGGAATCTAAAATAAATATAAATGGGTAGTGTTGTTTTGTCATGTTTTGTCTAAAAAGACCACACAGGTATCATTATCAGTTTGAAATTCGTTGCCTATATTTAGCTTGGGTACCAAATGGAATCTATCTTGAGAACTTTTGGGAAAGAAGAATGACTTTAGCCGCTTCAAATGGTGGAGTATGGAGATGGCAGTGCCAGGTTTCCGAGGCAAATTCAAAGTGTTTTGTGTATCTTGGCATCTAATGAGCAGCCTTGATGTGAAAGGAGGAGATACAATTCATGGGCAAGAAAGGGACTATCGTTGAATGCATTGTGTGGGAAAGATTGATAAAGATACACTGAACACGGTCGACTTCCAATGATCGAGCAGTTGTAATTCCAGGATCAGGAAATAGGGTGCCGTTTCAATATACTTGTCCAGAATATGTTCTATCTGTGTCGCCGTCCGGCCGGTTAATGTGTACGGACCGATATTACCGGTCATGTTTACTGCTGGATCGATGAACACTCTTTTAGTAGAGCACAAAAATAAAGTGTTAGAGCTACCATATGGATTGTTGAAATTCGTGGGTGTCAACAAGACTGTTTTGGTACAGCACAAAAGATTAGCATGGATGCCAAGTTAGTGGAAACTGATTAGAGTCTTGTGAAAACTGACTGTTATGTCAATTTTCTGCAGCAGTGAATCCGCGTGTTGTGGGATCTCTATCAACAACTAAAGCCAAGAAGTTGAATTTGACTGTGTGGTGATTCACCAACTTTATCAATATTGGAACATAGGCTACCGTAGAAGCATTTCATGGGAGGAAGATTTTTGCAACGAAGAAAAGGATGATTGCTATCATAATCTTATCTTGTTGGTTCCTTGAATATAAAGTAAGTTCATGTTCTGATAAGAATCTCGAATCTGCAAGATAGTTCCACTAGGTCTGTAAGCAATCCAAACCAGTTCATGTCTGGTGTTTTTTCTGAATAATTACCGAGTACCAGCTTTCCATCATGAGCTTAGTTCAAGAAGCCCCATCTGGACCGTCATAGAGTATCATTGTTGAACAAGCAACTAACTCAAATATCACCCTTTCTTAGATTTTACTTGAAAGAAACTAGGGTTTCTTCATAAAAGTAACCCATTTTACATTATGTTTTGTTTTGGACTTAAAGACCAAGATTACTCTATCCAAATATATGCGAGTCAAAAGTGATCGAGATATTTATGCTTTTTCAAGAGTCTAATATTCAATCTTGATTATAACACGATAATTTTTTTTATTGGGGTCACTTGGTTATGTTAGCAAATTAGTAACACACTCATCTAGTCAATATTCATATCAAAGTCCACGAGAGTATCCCAACAATGACAGACTAATCTTATGTTCCAAGCTTAAGAACATAGAGGCCCCTTAAACCTGCTAGCCACAAGCTAGTGAGAGTTAAAAAACGAACTTTTAACACATGAGTATCCATACTAAGTAGCTCGAGCAACTTTACCACACCAGGTGGTTATAACACGACTTTAAGACATTGTTTGTAAGTCAAAGCCTCTAAACCTCATACAAAACATATCGTAAAATGAATTATAGACGTTAATTCAAAATCATTAGTTTTTGGAATAAATCTCACAAGGGCCTTCCAAATCAAACTCCCAATTGCTAAACAGATCTAGCACTTGATGGACATCTTGATTTTAATGTGATGGGAACAAAAAGAAAAGAAAGTAAAGATAGCAAGATGAGGATAAAGGCAAATTCGATCAAGTTGGAGTTAAGCCATAGATGAATCCAGCATCATGTTCTTCCTTTATATTCATGAGAGCCTGCGTCTTTAACCTTTTGCTTCCCGTGAGCCACACGGGAGTTGTTGTTCTGGGTTTCCTTTTCTTTCTGTTGCCATCAGAAAGCTTACAAGTATCGATCGTTCTAAAACCTCTCTTTATTCCATCCATATCACTCGAAAGTGATCGATGCCCCTGTCACTCTTAGACTCTTATGCTTCATTTCACATCACCTTTACTTCTACCTGCCTACTTTGATTTCTATACAGAAAGTTGTCTTATATAAAACTGAGGAATTCTCACCACCACACGAGGAGGCGCCTAAACAATCATATTAGACTTTAAGTTTTGTAATGGAAGTAGCTCTAGGAATGCAATTTGCTTCTGTGGTGATGCTTTAGAAAATATAATAACACAATTGGCTTGGCATGTCTCATGTGTTAGGGTAGGGTTTGGGTACTCATGCATGATCGACAAATTATATCTATTTGCTATGTTGAAATATCAAACCTGATTTTGTTTATCCGCGCATATGAAATTTTCTTCTAAATATGTTTTATGATGATCGATTAACTACGCAACATAAATCAATTTGACAACATAACATAACACATCTAACAAAAACATTATTATCCGATTGAAATCAAATTCTTTTAGTATAAACTTTTAGAAAAAGAATCTGATTACTCTTTTAGCTATCCTTCTTTATATATCAACAATTAATTGTTTTATTGTTTTATGCTAAAGCCTTTTCCCCTTTGTAGTTTGTACATGCAATGAAGAAATGAATCCCCTTTCATTCCCTTTTTCTTTCTTAAATCCCACCTATTGTACAAGGCTTTAACATGACCAATTCTTCCATACAAACCCAAGGCAAACATAACTTTTGTCAAGTATGTTGTTGTTTCAAATTAACTATAAATATGTTTGAAGGAAAGTGAAGCACATGGGATGGTGTATCTCCTTGGATCAAATAAAGTTTGATCATATATAAAAATGAATCTTCAATCCAATAGTGTAAATAATAAGACTAATTCTAGGTTGGCATTGCCCTACAAAATGATTTTATTCTTCTAAGCATGCACTCTCATCTAATAACCACCTTGATTTTATATTATCATCCTAATCACCACGAACCATCGGATATACATCTTCATAATTTTGTCCTAACCATCTTTGAATCTTAGTTAAATACGATGCCTAAACCTGCCCTCTTCTATCGACATCATAGTGACATAACTAGCTAGGTTTGCATTCATGTAAATATTATAAGAAATTTGGTAAATATATACTACTTTCATGTGATTTCCACTTAACCCTAATAGGCTAAAACCCTGGTCTAATGAAAACAAAAGCCAAACGTATATAAAAAGGGAAGACATTATTCATCTAATTGGGTGTAGCATCATAGTCATTGCTAAACTTATTAAAGTTTAGATTACTAAAAATGTAACTTCAATAGAACATTTCCCGGTTAGAAAAGTGTAAAGAGTAACACGTACAACTCGATCGAGTTGTTCATCTAGTTTCACCCTTTAGCAAAACACTTAGTATGGCATCGATTAGCTAGATCAAACATGTCCGTCAAAGACTAGAAACATCCATATAACTAGAATCACCCCCAAAATAATATGATCGATCTGTCCACGTTGATAGAAATGGATGCATTGATTAGAAACAGGGACAAAACCATCCTTGTAATTTCAATTTCTTATATCATTCAAAGTTCTATTGACCCTTAATTATCAATCAAAACTATACTTCGTGTTCCTTCTCCAATGTACAATGGTATTTATAATGAAAACCAACAATTCATAACAAATAAAACACGTACATGAGTCTACGTTTCTACATTTCCAAGCATCATAGACAAACCCAGAGCTTGATAGCTTGACAAATCAAAGCTTAAGGGAACATAATGTGGGATTGAGAAAGACAAAGTAGGCAATGTTGCCCACTACGACGTCCATTTAGTAGATTTCCAATTAGAAAACCAATCTCTATATATATTGAAGTATTGGACCCTCACCAATTAGAACCATGCCTTATTTTGTACATATATACAACACGATGGTACGTATCTTCCAATTACTTATGTGCAAAGTGGGATGTTCATATCTAAGTTCGCTTTAGCATTGAAGAGTATTGCTAGACATTTGTGACTTTTGTTATGGGTGATGACCATGCTATTTGGTCCATGCCCTGAAAAAGCCTACAAATCTAATCCAACTTTTATGTTAGTTTCATGCAAGGTGAGACATATCGACCATGTCTAGTTCCCACTCAAAATCTTAAGCCAATACCTTCTTGTCTTTCTCTAGGATCCTTGTTTTTAAAATATCTAACATTACCGAAAAAAAAAAAAAAAAAAAAAACCAATTTAGAAAAGATGTCTTAAAATCGAAAATAATTAAAAATCTTAGTATATCACTAGTAATGTAATCGTGCACACTACATTAAAGAGCTGGATTCATGTAAAGATGAATTTAAACAAACTGCATATGTATCCACTCAACACTCTCTCTACTATCAAATTGTTCGAGTAATCAGCAGATCATTATAATAACTTAGTAACTTAATTTTCGGATAATTAAATTAACTTAATTGCTTAAATTTCATGCAGCCTTCTTCACTTGATTACTTAGCATGTCATATGGCCCATTCGAAGCAGCTTATAGAACACGCGCGTCCAATAAGTCGTGTTGAAGTTTACTTCCCAACAAAGAATACAACTCGATCTGCAAGTGGAAATATGCAGAATGTTAATTGGGTTTATCGTTCACGTAAGGTGGTTTTTACAGTTGCAAATATAATAGGATTAATTAGACGAATCGTTAACTAA
The DNA here is from genome assembly GCA_010134655.1 of Fragaria nilgerrensis. NCBI lineage: Eukaryota > Viridiplantae > Streptophyta > Magnoliopsida > Rosales > Rosaceae > Fragaria > Fragaria nilgerrensis. Next base: position 10,875,229 of record CM020977.1, read on the forward strand.
CCTTCACAATTAAGTCACTAAATCTATATGCACAATGAAACCGTTGACCCAAAAATCATGTTGTTCTTTTATAGAAAAACGAAATTCAAGGCCATCTCCTCTCACATGTTAATGTTATGATCGACTAATTAAACAAATTAACCCCAAGCAATCGATCGTAGCTTCCCTCACTGCATGAGAAAGTAGCCGTTCAGATTGATTCTAATTGTTTGGGAAATATCATTGTTTCCCTCACGTGAACAACTTGCGAAAATATATAGCCGTTTATATAAATCTTGTTTATTTCATACAAGGTCTACTAGGGTTTCAAATTAACAGCAATAAACGATAAGATAAATGCTTGATCGATTCAAACAATTAGTACGTATAAAAGAATGCAAGCTAATGAGAAAATGAACAAGAATCTAACTTTTGGGTTTCAGGAATGTATTCACGTTCGTATGGTTCACATCCTTAACAACAAGATGACCGTTTAGTTTAATTAGTACTATAAGAAACGTGAGTGAAGTTACAGCATCTTTAATAGCTTTCCTAAAATTTCTCTAAAATAGAGAAACAAAAGTCAAAATCTCTAAAAAATTTTTTTACTCTAACTCTAACAACTTCCTTATTTTGGAGATTTTAACATTTATTACTACAATTGAATATTCTACATCATTTTTAATTATAACAAAAAAAATATTCTATACTGTTCTAGGATATTCTGTATCTTTCTAGATATTCTTTATGTGTGCCTTGACCTTATACCAATAGGATATGTAGTTAGACTAGATCTATGTATTCATATCCTTACCATATTGGTATTGTGTAATTCCCTATATAAAGGGCACCTATCAATGAATAAGATGATGATTCTCTTGCTATCTTTTTGTCTATACACTTTATCTTTCATCACGTTATCATGCACTTTGTTCTAACTCTAGAGCCAATAGCCCACAATTTGTTTTCCAAAACCCTAAAATCAGGCAGCCTTGTTTTTCCCGATTTCCGACCAAAATTCCGACTGCCTTCCGTCGGAATTTTATATCATCAGAAAGCTCTCTCCGTCTCGGATCCAACGCCGCTGGCCTCATCCTGAGAACCGACCGAAAAGTCTCCGAACCGGCAGTTGGAAGATTCCAGACCGTCGCCGCTACCGACCATCGGTTCACCACCTTCCCTTGCTCCGATCAACTTGAATTTTTGACAGAAGCTTCCTCATCCATAGTTGTTCCTCCTGTCAAAATTTCAGCTCGAAATTCGAAGTAGAAGTGGGAAAAACGTTGTTTCTCCTCTTGGTCGCCGCCGTCGTCCGCTCCGCTGCTTTCTTTTCATCCGATCAAACATCCAAGTGTTTACGGTATGTTTATTTTACAACCCTAAAACTCTTCCAAGTTCAATAACCTCGGGGGAGATAAAGTGCTTTCTCCCTTTCTTCTACTCCATTCTATGCTTGGGTCGGTGTATTTGCAGGTACCAAAAATCCTGGAATTTTATTCGCGAGTCAAGAGTGTGTTTGATCACTTTTGTTTTCTTGTCCGGGTTGTGTATGATCAACCCCGACCAATCACCGGATTGTGTTTGATCAATCCGAGGCCTTTTTCCGAATTGTATTTGATCAATTCGCGGCTTTTCCGGATTGTGTATGATCAATCCGAATGACAAACCATTAAAAACATCGTTTGTGACCTCTATCGAGTCTCATAACAGCTTGGTTTTGTATGCAAGAGCAATGTAGCATTCTGCTCCTTTGAGTTTTGACATACTAGATGCCTAAGGCGGATCTTCGCTTGGTATCTGTGGAACCTTTCATTGGAAAGGATTAAACCACATGTTTTGACCCCCAAGCTAACAAGCCTAGATGCCGAGATTTCACATCTCATGCGCTCAAAGTTTTTGAAGCGCCACATCGACAAAAGCATTTAATGACAATCTGTGCAAAAAGTAATGACCACAAAGTACTGTGGAATGCACTCATGGAGCGTTTCTCGAAACGTTTATATAACTCTACTTGTTGAGTTATTAGTCAAGTAGATTGCTTACCACCTTAATTGACTACATATTGTCGATGATCTTTTTTGGCATCATGATCCATAATCTTTAGCGGATTCGATCATCATCAAGTTCTCTAGGTCCTCCAAGTTGGTGTGGAATTACCAACGAGACTTGATTTTGATCATACAAACGAAAATTTTTATGCACTCTCAGGATTGCAGCTTTTCGTAGCTTCTTTCAATCCTTCTAAATGGTTCAAGTGGAACTATTTACTCGCATATCTACTCCTTGTAGATATGTCTCATAGAGACATTGAGTGCTTCGCAGATAGTGGAACTATCCACAACATTCTAAGGAACCATATTAAGTTTTAAAAACATTCCTGCTAATGGTTTTCATTTGAAAACACATTGTGAGAATGAACAAGAATTCTTTTGTATATATCTCCTCATGAATGCGAACTGAAGCGCATCTTGGAGAAGTTCATAAGTCAATATAGTGGACTGTATGTCACTACGATTCGAATATCGAATCTCATGTTGTCGCCAAACATGATATTTGGGACACCGACTCATATAAGCTTTGGTTTGACCAAATTGATCAACCTGGAAGAGATATAATGGTCCAAATTTTGAGAAATTCTCATGGACATCCATTCTTCCGCTCAAAACGAAGACATTCGAGATCTAGCATCACCATGAAGCATGGTGGTGACTCGGGAGACATTGACGTCACCCGAACATGACTCCAACTTCCTGGAGGTCGTCCGGTCAATTCCTCAAGCAATTAAGGTGCACCGGACTTCCCTCGATGTCGCATTGACCTCCTGCAATGCTCATTGCTTGTTTTGAACGCATATTCTTTAGCTAAATTAGGAGTGAGACCCTCCTACGCTAAATGACACAAAAGTGAACATTCTATTCTTACATCAAACTATGTAGATAGATACAACCAACTTGCAGACACCTTTTTATGTTTTATGGTGTTGGTTGAAGTGTTAACACACTGGTCACGTGTTACACTATTATCTACTGCTTATGCTGCTTATACTTCTACGGGCTCACTACCCATTCTTTAAAGAAGTTTATCGGGATGTAAGTTGAAGTGTCTTGTACCCCATGTTCACACGCAATACAGTCTCACCGAGGCTACGACTAAGCCACTTTAGCTTGTTGCTCGAACATTATTGATGCGCAGCACTCTTTCTATTGCGTCTTGGGGCATGCAATATTTGCATGCATCTTTACTATTCATCTACGACCCACCATCATTGAATATTTTTGTACTACAGCTCGTGACTATGTACCAGGATTGCAATCCTTGAGCTCAAACAAGATTGAAACGGATCTCCAATCTTTGAGCTCGGCTAGATGTTATTTCTAGGTGTCAAATCGCATTGTCATTGCGTACAATGATGGTTCATTTGAGATAAAGAAGTATTTAGGTTGGATATGAACCTCCACCTATAATCCGCATATGTAGAAACATTGTCAGACAATCTCATTCACCGCTAAATTGTGGATTGTCATTTTGATGAGACAATATTCCCGCCGTTAGAGGGAGATAAGAACACAAGTGTTCAAGTGGAACGACGTGAATCGTCGTGGTTTGTCCCCACTAAGTCTCATCTTGATCCCAAATGCTTAAAGTGTTAAAGTGTTCAAGTGGAATGACGTGAATTGTCGTGGTTTGTCCTCACTAAGTCTCATCTTGATCCCAAATGTTTAAAGTGTTAAAGTGACGAGATCACATGCTGCAAATATGTCTACAAGGATTGATGTCCTACAAAAGGACATGGCGCGAACAAAATGTGTTTGTCTTGATGCCATCACCATGGATGGTGATATGGTGACGCCATATAGTGGCAAAATTGGTGTCACAAGGCCGTGTGGCTCCCCAAAAGGAGAGAGGCCCTTAGGTTCGATACTTTCTCGCACTAGGAAGAAAGCGAGCTTGGCACAACCTGATCCATTGATCAGTGATACTCAAATCCGTCTCATGAAGTCTAAATTGTGATTATCATTGGGGGACGCCTCAATGTCAAATCCAATCCATATAGAGATCTCTACAAGTATTACACTAATGTATATAAGGACATGAGATAATGAGTTTACTATCGAACCACCATTCATTGATGGATATCAACTTAGTTGATTGGCCTAATGAAAAGATGCGATCTAGCATTAACAACGAGATAGGTCCTTGGGCAGGTGATGCCGACACCGCAAGCTAAACCCTATCAACTATACCTTTGTTAGATAGCGTAGTGAGAACAAGAGCTTAGACTCACCTTATGGCGCAAGGTCTCTTACTAACACGCACTGAGATCGACTACGATGAGATATGCTCTCGTAATGGATGTCATTGAACTCCACTACTTTGTCAGTTTGATAGTTTCCAAATAACTGAACATGCAGCCTATGAACGTGGTCATAATAACATCTCTATGGGATCAGAGATATACATGACGGTTTGTTCATATATATTTCCTAGAGGAAGTTACGACTGTTCTAGTAACTGAAGGTCATGCTGCGCGGAAATCTGATTTCCTGCACGAATTTATATTTTGAGTTCACAAGCGGCTTTCTCCTCAATATCTAAGTGTAAAAGATCATTTGAGGACAATACGGAATGATTTAGTTAATCATTGCCCAATGCTACATTTGAAGACATGTTAAAGAGCATTGACATGCTAAGTTGTTGAAACTTTCGTGATTAGTAAGAATCAGGAAGAGCCATATGATTGATGTAAAGATCAGGGGGAGAGCACATACATACATGTCACTATCAAATGTGAAGGGTGCGTTGTACTCTTTTTCTCCTACGATCAAGGTTCAGTTTTTCTCCCACAGAGTTTTTGTGACTTGACGAGGTTTTTGACGAGGCAACATATCAGCACCATCGGCATATCAGCGCGCGGCACAAGGGGGAGTGTTTTAGGATATTCTGTATCTTTCTAGATATTCTTTATGTGTGTCTTGGCCTTATGCCAATAGGATAGACTAGATCTATGTATTCATATCCTTACCATATTGGTATTGTGTAATTCCTTATATAAAGGGCATCTATCAATGAATAAGATGATGATTCTCTTGCTATCTCTTTGTCTATATACTTTATCCTTCATATACCTTATTATAACAATAAAATACTCAATAATATATTATTTTTTTTTTCTTCTCATTGGGGCATGTGAAATTTATGACTGCTAATTTCGATAATTTAGGGAATGAGGGTTTTGCTGCAAATTTGCGGAATGAGTGCTTCTCTTTCTTCTCCATCCTTTTTTTGGGGAATGGGATGGGGAAACTGTTAGACCTAAAAACAGCTCTAAATTCTCCAAAATTGATAAATTTAAGAAAATAGGGAAGTTGTTGGAGATGTTCTAACGTCTAAGGTAACATATTAATAATTTGGAGTTTATCCTTTACTTGGTTTCATGGCTTGCTATAGTTATGTGAAGAAATGGATTTATGGTCAGATATGAGATTTATAACCTGATATACATCCGCGTGTGTATATATATATATATATATAGCTGAGTAATTATTTCTTGTATCCGGAACACCACTTGGTACTGCCATGTGGTGTACATGTGGTGTACCCGGTCAATCATATAACTCAGATTCATGTGGTATATATAGCTGTAATTATTCCATGTACCTGGAACACCACGTGATACTGTCATGTGGTGTACATGTTCAATCATACAACTCAGATTCATGTGGGAACCAGCAGGGGTGAAAAAAAAGAAAGAAAAGTAATTAAATACACAAATCAGAAATAATGATAAAACACTTGGACCAATAAGATTCAAGATAAACATAAGACATGTGGTATTCTAGATACAAATAATAATTTCTCTATATAGCTATGCTTACAAATAATAATTTCCCTATAGCTATGCTTCGTATACACAAACCTACCCTAATATCAGGGGTTTGTAAAAATATATGTTTTACATAACGTTAATGATGTGGGAGAAATCGAAACAAGATGTGCAGAGACATAAATAAACAGCTAGGAGTTAAAATCATCGAGAAGTTTAATATGGATTCCAGTGCAACCATGTAAATCCAATAGTTTTATCCTTGTTGGTCAGAAAACTCAGTATGCAAATCCGATGTTGTTAGAAAAACCAGTCCTTCGAATTTGAAATGCCGGCTGTCGCCTGCCTGCCTCGTTCTGAAATATTGCACTGAACAAGGGCAGTGCAGCCCTCGTTTCTGACTTTAATTTTTGTGTCTATTTCGATTGACTTGTGCATGTACTGCACTTTGAGCTAGAAATTCTGTTTTTCTGGACAAGAAACACATTTGATTCCATTTCATCGAGACTTTTGTAACCATGCCATGAGTGTTACAGGCTTCAAATCAAATGCGATATAATAAATCTACTCGGCTTGGAGAACCAATAATATAATTCACCAACTATGATATTTTCATGTTATGTGCCACCACATTATACGGTAATTAAAAGTCGAACGTTTCAAATTCTAGAAAATCAAGTGAAATGTGTGAAGTTATAGTAGCAAGTTTTATAATTGAATCTAATATAACGAAAAAAAGAATGTTAGAAGGACGTACAATCACCTAGTCATTCATAATTCTTCTTTTTTTTTCTTTTTTTTTTTTTTTTTTTTTTCAAATGGACAAAAACTAGCTTTCACTGGAATTTTTGCGAATGCATCGCATATCACACTTGCGAAACTACCATGAACACGTTAGTATAAAATGTTCTCTAATCACACCCCACTTCTGTCAAACTAGGATAAACACTCGTTCCTTCTTTAATTTTGAGATAAAACTTGAACTTTCTTAATCAGAAACACCTTGTTAATTACCCGATCTAAAACCAAAGCAAGTCCTTATTGGACAAGGATGATTCATCTAAGAATGATGCTCCTAAAGAAACAATTATTGAAGATGAAGAATACTAGGAAGAAACACTTGAGTCGGGTACTTGGAAGGACATTCCAGCAGAGAAGCCATGCCAGAAGCAAACTCTTCACCTTGAGGAACATTTCCTTGCTGGTCTTATTATTCTGATGACCAAATGATTAGGTAAGTCTTATTTTTGCATCAAAATATTGCTTGTTTTCCCAAATTTAATACTTAAAAACCAATAAAGTCTAGTCCCAGATGGGTATATGATCATAATTTGCTTCCCCTTTATCTCTGCTGGCATACAGAATGCATCATTGTTTCTTTCGGGGGCATATATTTGGTATCATTTTGATCATTTTCGTAAGCATATCAAGAATTAAGAATCAAGTTTTTCTTCTTCTTTCCGTTCAACTGGACAACGAATGTTTACCTCAAACAAAGTATTGCTCAAAAAAGACGGTAGAATGATATCTTTTGAGAAAGCTAAGCATGGTTGTTCTTACAGAGTTACAGTTTGTTTTTATTGTTAAGACACTACTAATAGGGGCTAAAGCTTGACTAATAATTAGGACAAAGAAACTGGTTGGGGCATCAAAATCCCGTTAACAAAGGTGTCAATCTCCAAACACAAGATGATTAGCGTGTACTTTTTAGCTTTTAACCGTTTGTTAAAAAGACGTTGAACTGATATTTCTGTAAATCATAAAAAGGATTTAACCAATAAGAATGACAATCACATATACATGTGATCGTATAATACCATGTATCTGATAATAGAGAGACAATCATATATATAAGAATCATCATATAAGGAAAGACACACGGTCTCAAAAACACTACTTAATCATTTCTATTGCACAATAAAAAAGATAAGACACTCCATTATCATAAGTCGAAATAACATGTAATCATCATAATATGTACACATTATGATTTCAATTTAAAAAACAACCAACAAATATATTTCAACTTCGACCAAACTATCACACAAAGTAATAGTTGTGTGAGGACGCCAACAAAATTAAGCAGCACCAACTCCCAACTAGCGATTCAAGAATACTTAGACCAAACCCCGCCTCACATCATGTCCGAGAACCAAAACCACTGCCTTTGACCCGAGGTCTAACAAACCTGCTGCTACCCTACTAAGGTATCACACTAGAGAAGATTGACGCCGTTAGATGCCTTCTAAATCAGCCTAGAGTTTCGGCACGAAACCTAGAATTTAGTATCTTCAAATATGTTATTCAAGGTTGTAATCCTCAAATATGTTGTTCTATGAACTGGATTCATAATCCTCCTACCACTTTACTTCATGTTCTACAGTCAGATGCAGTTGCGGCTCTTCCTTAGTTTTCTATAATTTGGTTTCTGTTTTCTGTTACTAAGCCTATGTGCTTCTGTTTCTTTGTTTGTTTGTAATGGTTTGGTTGTCGAAAAAAAAAAGGTTGTAATCCTCAACATATTTTTTTCTTTTTTTTTTAAAATTGGAGAGAGACACTTAACTCATAAGAGGCTCGTTCTCACGTCTATTATTTATATTAAAATTAACAACATATTTAACAACATGAATTTATTTTACATCGATCATGAAGATCCTCTATATATCAAAAGACCATTCATAGACAATCTCAGATTAACTGGTCTATCATCCCCACAGTTCATTAGAGAAAAATGATATCTTCCCTTCCTTGTACATATAGTAAAAACATAAAATATCTATATGAAATTAAATTCCCATCAATCTTAAACAGGGTTAGTCCTAATCACAAAACCCGGTGGTAATTAACCAGAAAAAACCACCACTAGGCAAAGCTAGCCAGTACCTGAAAAAATTAAATTAAAATTAAAGAAAAACTAAAACAACTATTAAAAAAACAAGACCAAAATCTGAGTGGGACCCCTCTCAAGAGCGTGCCTATATATACCACACTCCCTCAGCTCAGCCTATTTCCTCTTCTCTTTCCTCACACCAAAAAAAACCTCCACCCACACTTTTCCCATTTTCCACTTCACTCCACACAATGGTTGACGTCGATCGGAGAATGACCGGTCTCAACCCGGCCCACGTCGCCGGCCTCCGCCGCCTCTCCGCCCGTGCCGCCGCCGCCCCATCTACCCCCTCCACCACCAAACTCTCCCTCCCCGTACGCAACGGCCTCCTCTCATATTCCTCTCTGGCAGAAAATCTCATCACTCATCTTAAAAACTCGGGTATCCAAGTCCAGCCGGGTCTATCCGAACCAGAATTTGCCCGCGCCGAGGCCGAGTTCGGCTTCGCATTCCCTCCCGACCTCAAAGCCGTCCTCTCCGCCGGCCTCCCCGTCGGCCCCGGCTTCCCCGATTGGCGCGCATCCGGCGCTCGCCTCCACCTCAAGGCCTCCCTCGACCTCCCGATCGCCGCGATTTCGTTCCAAATTGCCCGGAATACCCTCTGGTCCAAATCCTGGGGTCCGAGACCGGCCGACCCGGAAAAGGCTCTCCGGGTCGCCCGAACCGCCTTGAAAAGAGCGCCGCTTTTGATCCCCATCTTCAACCATTGCTACATTCCTTGCAACCCTTGCCTCGCCGGCAACCCAGTCTTCTTCGTCGACGAGAATCGGATCTTCTGCTGCGGGTCGGATCTCTCCGACTTCTTCGAGCGCGAGTCGGTTTTCCGTAAATCCGACTCCGACCCGTGCATCCTCAAAAAGCAACGCTCCGTCAGCGAAAAATCCGCCGGGTCGTCCGCGAACTTCTCTCGGCGGAGCCTCGACACGGGTCTCGGGTCCGGAGCTGCCAGAACCCCGAGATGGGTCGAGTTCTGGAGCGACGCCGCCGTGGACCGTCGCCGGAGAAACTCAAACTCATCATCCTCCGCATGCTCTTCGCCGGACAGACTATTCGACTTGCCCAGGTCGGAGTCGCCGAAATGGGTCGACGAGTACATTGATCAGATAGGATCCGCTTTGAAACTGGGCGGGTGGTCCGACTCCGATATATCCGATATCGTCTCGGTTTCGGCGTCCGGGTTTTTCGAAGGCGAGATGGTCATGTTAGACAACCAAGCCGTGTTGGACGCTCTTCTGCTCAAGGCGGACCGGTTCTCGGACTCGCTCCGAATGGCCGGGTGGAGCTCCGAGGAAGTTTCGGACGCATTGGGATTCAATTTTCGCGCGGAGAAGGAGAAGAAACCGGCGAAGAAGCTGTCCCCGGAGCTCGTGGAAAGAATCGGGAAACTGGCCGAGTCGGTTTCCCGGTAAAACTAATTTTTATTTTTAAATTATTTTTGAAATATCCGGACCTCGGGTTTCGGGTTTCCGGGTTGAGAAAAGAAATATAAATACGTGGGTAGACGCGTCTGTGTACTGTGAAAAACAAAGCGTATAAGTAAAAACAAGTTCAAATTTACAAGGAATATATAAATAAATTTAATTTAATTTTTTTAATCATATATTTTTGGCTTTGTAATTATGTTGTTGGCTTAATTATGTGGATCTAGCGTGGTTTTAGATGTACATAAAACATTGATTAAGTCCATTAATTAAGGTTGGGAGGCCCTGGTTTCCAAATAGGAATTGCACGTGTGGTTTGTTAGTGCTCTCCGCAACTAAACGACGACGTTCTCGGTTAGGTGAGATCCAATCACGGCTCGGGCCGCGTGGGACAGAATGATGTGATTCAACGATCCAGGCGGCAAAGGGCGGTGAGTGAAACGACGCCGTCCGAGGTGCTAACAGAAAATGGCTTTTGCTGAAAGCGAGTTTTCCCGGAGCGGGTTAAAACACTTGGGAGTGTGAAAGAAATAAATTTTTGGTGCTTTTGAGAGAAGCACTTATGTTAGGCTGTGACAGAGGGAAAACCCTTCTTGCGGTTAAGCTTTTGAGAGACATAACAACGAGGCGTGTGCTTGGGATAAAGCTTTTGGGTCAGAAAATCTGGGTTTTCTGGATATTTCCTGTTCTTTTGATATTTTCGTCACCTTTTTAAATTGGTAAATACGGAATGTATATATTTGATTCATATTAAGGAAATTAATTATGTAGGGCAAATGGAAACCTAACCGATCAAGATTTGACTAGTTAATTAACGGCCAAGAAAATGTATTTTGTTGCTGAAAAATGGTAGGTGTCCTTGCCTTTAAGCTCGAATCGATAATAAAATCGTACATGTTGAAATTGTACGTATATAAATTAATAAGTAATTTAAAAGATAACTCATATAGTAATGTTCGTACAGTAAATTCTTGGTATTCCAGTTAAGTTTAACGTATCTATACATTATGTCTTTTCTAACAAATACTTGTATTGACATTTATCTAATACTTAAGCTGCATTTTAAGTTCATCTCGATAATCCTAATAATTTGGTGGGAAAGAAGTGGAGCTTTCACACTTTTGTTGACAATAATTTTGGTTATTGGAGGTAGGGGGTGACAACCGTGGATAAATTGGATTCTAGTTTTTGTTTTGATATTGGTTTTTGTTTCATTTGTTGCTTTCCTTTCTCCTCACATAATCAAAATGATTTAATTTGTCACCATGTTGAGATTGTATTCAGTCGGGGAACACACAATGTGGTGGAGCGTTGTAAGGGGTACGGACTCAAAGGACTGTTTGGGCCATAAAAAAGATTCAAATTTTGAACAATTAGTGAGAAGGCAGTTGGATCCACTAATTTGGATGTTACTTTGGATAAAAGTTAGGCCTACACAGTTCAACAATTTCTCCTTAAAATAACTGCTTGGGACCAAAAGCACTTGAATGCGAAGCAGAAAGCTTTGTTGGTTTCTTATACGCTTCCCTTCTTGTGGTTAAGTTTAAAGAGAATGAGTTGGTAGCTCTCAAATTCAAGAGTAGTCAATAGTTTCTGATGGAGTGTCTCTGACAGTACGAATTTGCAACGAAACTGTAGTGAAGATCGAAGCTCAGGTCTCGATCTAAGTTTGAGTCCAACTGACCCGCCACATGATAATTTGCAAGGAAAAATGTCCTCTCTTATCATCTTGTACATTTCAAGGTTATGAGAAGTTAGGTAATTGTCAAATTAAGATCCATACATAGTTGAAACTAGAACAGTTGATATTATATCTCTAATTGTTAAGATTCAATGGTTGGGTTTAGGGGTTGACTTTCCGGCACAAATCAATATGTGATTTTGTATCGTTATTTCGAGATTGATTAAGCTTACAAATAAATATTATTTTTTTTAAGACGGCTAATAAGTATCTTAAAATTGGCTAATATTGAGCTTGGAGAAAATAAAGAAAATCACCGGTAAGTATAAATCATCATACCTACACGGTGAATACTCAACAAACTCTCCTCAATTTTCATTCTAAAAATACAAAACTAAGCTTCGCTTTTCGATCCGTTCTAATCGAAATACCGTTGTGGTATCTAATCAAGAAAATTAGATTTTTTAAAAAAGAATCAAGAAAATTAGATTGACACATAAGTTTTGATAAAAAAAAGAAACAGATATATACTAATTAAATTTCGATAGTTTTTGATAATATTGACAAATCGATGTGACACCATTTGATTGATTTGAGACATACATTTTCACACCAGTGTAAGAACCATAAACCATTCATCAACCAAAGCCTTTTCCCATAATGCCTCACCAAATCTTGCAACATAAAAAGAAAACAACGCAATCGCAAATATCAAAAGAGAAGAATGTAATGACGTATTCAGTCCTTAATTCAAGACATCCACCAATTAGCTTTCCAATGTCATTGTAATATTTCGCCGTGTACATCGAGAAGGAAACTTTATTGCAGACAAATTGGCCAAATTAGGTCATAACCTCATCCAACCTAGAGTTTGGTTTTCCTGTATTTCCCTCACTGTGTCTCGAGCGATCCAGTTGGATCAGCCAAGAAGGGGAGCGGTTAGGGTTTCATGCTGTAGTTCTTTTCTTTTTTTGGTGTCCCTTTTCTTCATTATCAAAAAAGAAAGAGAAGGTGAATAATCACAAGAATAACCCAGGATGCATAAGGCGGCATATGCTGCTGCTGCTGCAACGAAATGGTAAAAGGACGGAGATGCCCACACTCAATAAATATCACAACGGTCACTGCCACCACCACCTGAACCGACCGTTGCTCCATCACGTGCTTGCTCCACCGCCTCATTGACCCTCTTCACATGCCCTTCCCCTTGTGCCATTCCCATTCGCATTCCTCCATCTCTTTCTGCAACTTACATCATCTCTCACGTAAGAGCTAGAGAACCTTCCCTTCACACCTTCACAGATTTGCTACATAACTAATTTATTCTCAAGGTTCTTATTCTTCCGGTACATTAATGTGTCGATACATTAATGTGGACCGAATATCTAATAGTAATGTAACTTCATGTGAAAACAGTAGTTAATCTAACACAATGCACGTACTTTAGTATTTTCGCTAATTTTCTTTTTATCGTCCCAAAATCCGATCTAGAGAATAAGAGAATTAAGCAGGATGGCCCTCATGGAGCTGATATGGATTGCCCAGTCTACTCGTCTAAACATAGAGCATTGATCATCCACTTAGAGTCTTAGGCCATCTCCAAGAGGGCTAAGTGAACTTTAGGGCCCTAATTTTCAAAAAATTGGCTCCAATAAAAAAGGGCTAGAGAGCAAGAGGGGTTGAGGGGAGTGGAGAGGGCCAAATTTAGACCTCAAGGTGACCCTAGAGCCCTTATTTCGAGCCCACAAAAATCAGCCACAAATTCAAATTGTGGGCTTTCCCACCTTTTAAAAACAAAAATATAATGAAAAACTATAGAATATTTAGAAGGGCTAAATATAGCCCTTCCTTGTTGAAGATGGTTCACTGTTTCATGAATAAATTATATTATTTAAGAGGGCTAAATTTTAACCCTGACCTCAATATAACCCCTCCTTACTGGAGATGGCCTTAGAGTAGTAATGATTTAAAAGATCAAAGAGCATGTAGGGTTAAGTAGTCAATCAAAACAAAGAGCTAGCAATGTGATCCTAAGCAGTTTAGCTAATTAATTCCCTGCAACTGATTGAACGAGTGAGGTGAAGGATGTTGGTCATCTTAGTTTGATTAGAATGATTGTATCCTCTTCGATTTTCGACAATTCTTAAGGGGTTTTGGTATCAGGTCCCTTTGTTCTTTACGTTCGGACGAAATCATGCACATTAGATCATGATCTAGCCGCTCGTGAATCCATTAATGAAATAGCAATCCGTTACATGCCTGCATGTCTCTCATGTCTGGCTGAGAGGGGTGTTGCAGTGGCCTCTACTGTTGGAGCTGTGCTTGGCCATTGTCATTCAAAGGGAGACAACACCTGGTTTGGCATTTAAGCTGATACAGATCGACCATTGGCATGGACACGAATGATCGGATCGAACTGGTCAGTGACTCATGAACAGTGAGATCTCGAAGCTCAGTAGCTTTTGATGACAATACGGACTTGTCAACGAGACTCGGGGGGAGAGAGAGATGGCTAGCACATGTACACCAAGCTATCTTAGCTAAATCCATGTTGACATGAAGAGGATCATGTCCTGGGTCTAGTCTCTCTTTGTCCAATTTGCTTCATGCATTATTTAGCAGTGTAGGGTCGCAGCTCAATGAGGAGTCACATTTTCAATTGCCTCCATGTGTGCTTGGTCTCTTGGTCGATCGATGTTGTGTGCTTAGGTCGATAGGTAGAGCAATCTACAGGACTTTTCAATGTAAGCTTGGTTGAAAATAGAGCAAAGGTCATGGGGTTAGGTCGTGTGTGTCATCTGTAAAGTGATTGAAAGCCCTAGTTTCTTTCTGATCTTTGTTCTCATTAGCGATTAAAACAGAAAAATTATATGATTGTTCGCTGCTTCTGATACGAGTTCTTTCATTTAGTTTCCTGTCCTTGATACGATCACTTATCTGTTTGTTGTTCTTGATAAAAAGACTAGTTCAATTGTGTCTGTGTTTTTTGTCCTCAAAGGTCCTAGTAGCAGATGCAAAAGCCAGCTAGAACAACTAGGAAAACACTTGGATATATAACAATTATCCTTTTGCTCTCGGGTAACAGATAATTTCCGACTGATTCGAGTTCCTACGGTCTGAAATTCGCAGAACACAGACACAATTGAACTGATGCACAAAGACAGTCCTGTTTTAGGATTTCAATTTCTCCGTGAAGAATGATATGGAAACTCCTTTAATGCAGAACATTTCCCATGGTGGTAGCGTTTGGTTAAATTCCTAGTTCAAACCTACAGTGGTGGATGGCTGCCCGGTTCTCCATTCTTTTCTGTTTCATGTTTCTTTTTATTATGGGCCAGAAACCCAAGAGGCAGGGAGAACCTACATAACCGGGCTCCCCTTCAGGACAAGCAAAGCTAGTCTTCAGCGTACCTGTATCAAATCATGCAGCTTCTAATGTCTTAAAGGCTCTACATTTCTTTGTGTAAATTTGAAGTTGCTAATAAGAAAGCTTAGCTCCTTTTGTTGTATTGTGAACTGTTTCACATGAAACTCTGCAGTCAAATAACCTTACAGAAAACCACAAAAAGACTATCCGAACTATACTCGGGTACTCCAATATACGTACAGTTGATGAAACTAGTCAAAATCGATATATTCACATTGATGTATAAGAAGTTCTACAATGTTACAATTTTTTTTTTGCTGTGGTAGGAAGGATCTGTTGTTTGTTTTATCTATCATCTACTCTGCAAAATGCAGCACATTCACAATCACATGCTGTACAATTTCATTCCTTCTACTAAGTTACCGAATTCATAGAAATGATTTGTTACGCTGCCTGAAGAATTCCATCCTTTTCAGGACTCCTTGGAGTAGCATGCATAACTTTTACCCTAAATGCTACCTGCACATGATTTGGATGCTAAGAAACTTATCCCAACAAACAAGAATGTTCATCAAGCAAATTGTAGAGGACGTATTGTGGTGTACCTTCTGCCCAGGACCAATCTCGATAACGTCTGAGGGGTGGAAACGAACTGCAAAATTTGGTGGTATCCGGTACCTCTTCTCCTCAATACTGCACATTTACATAATTTAGAACATAAAGAAAATATAAGGAACAAAATTTAAATGAAAGTGATTTAGAATGACAACAGTTTGTTTCAAACCTTTAATTATTTAAGGCAACAAAATTTAAAAAAATATCCAACTTACTCTGCGAGCCAGGTACCATGTTTGCTTCCCAAATCAGACACGTAAAAGCCACCATCCTTGTAGGTGATACAAGCATGATTTTCTGAAACCTGAGTCAAAAAGAAAAACGGAAAATGATTAGGTACTCAACCTAGACCAGTAGACCACCATAAAAATAGGAACTCTTTTTTGTCTCAGGAAATAGATGGAAAATGAACAAGACCGTCCAGATCACCTGGGGTAAAGGAACTGTTATTCTTGAAGAATCCCCATTTGAGGTGTTCCTGCAATGAGAATATCACACGGTAAGAAACCCCTCAACAGATAAACATCTTACTTTCCTTTATTTCTTGAAGAACATAAAGTTTCATTGGTCAAGTTCCAGGCACAATATGATACAGTAGACAGAAGTGTGGTTTTAAGGGGAGTTGGGGGATGACAGAAATATTAGCATACCCAATTATGCAGATGGTTTTCTCATCTCTGTTTAAACGTATAAGTTGCGAAGCACCATTTTCATGTCCACAAGGTATCAGATACCACCTACAAGAACAAAGTGACTGTGAACAACACTACAGAAACAAGACACTGAAATATTGAAGGGATGACAGACATTAAGACTAAACACTCACTCTCCATCAATAGCACGCTCCAGTGCATCATCGTCCTCAAACCAACTTCGTAATTGATCATCAGCCTTCATATAAATTGCCCGAATATTAGCAGCAAAATCACAATAGGCAATACGCCAATTACAAAATTTAAATAACGAAACCAATTAGTGACAAAATAAAATCATTAGTCACTGTGAGTAACATACTTTGTCTGAGAGCCTGCAACTTGGTGGCCTTCCTTCAAGTTTTGAGCTGCAAAGAAACCCCATAAAGGCAATTAGCCCTGAAGAAACCGAATAAAATCTGACATATCAACCCTTCGAGTTCCAAATGAAATATATATCAAAGGCATCCCATAATGCAGTAATGCTATCTCCAACTAAATGATTTTTTTTCTTTATATATGAGCATTCCAAGCAACCCAATAGCTTATTTTTCTGACATTCCTGATGCACATCATACAATTTTAACCCCTAGAAGTGCAAAATCACACAAAATGACATGAACTATGCAGCAGAAGCATATGTCTTGTTATCAAGCAAAGACAATATCTCACCTGTTTCCACCTAGGACCCAACTCAGCATCAAGGGCATTGCCTTGTCAATAAAAACTCTCCCACCAACTCTTCCTGGATGTGGTATCCGAAACTTCGTCAAAAACTGCAAGTTTTTTTTTCCAACCAATAAGTATCTGAAGACACTTCCATTGCATTATCAAGACTCTATGCCACATTTGGGTTATTAATTCTACTGCAAAATCAACAAAGGTTCCTACCGATAATGGACCGAGTCCTACACCCAGATAAGCCTTGTAAGTTGAAGCCATAATTGCAGCCATTCTAGCCATTCCATGAATAATGGCAACCCGTAGTTTTCTAGAGGTCTCATAGCTGATGGAAAAGTATAAATATAAGATATAAAGATGAAACAGTAGTCAGAACTTCCTCAACTCAATACGTCTTCCAAACAAACAAGTCTTTGTTTTCAACTGTCTTTCTTATATATACATGTGTCTATATATCTATATACATGCATACTATATATCTATATGTATATAAACTATATATATATATATGTGTGTGTGTGTGTGTGTGTGTGTGTGTGTGTCCTACAACCCTTTCACCGCTAGTATGATCATATGCATAGGCATATTGATTCATCAAGTTCCTATCATACAATACAGCAAGCAACCTGGGGTTTACCTTCTTAAAGAAGCAGCAATGTCAGGAGGAGTTCCGAGTTCACGGCTTTTCTTCAAAGCTTTTTCAAGTTCCAATGCAAGTTGATAACCATCCTGTAGAGATGTAATATATAATAGGGTCAAGAGAATTCCAGTATTGAAATAATTATTAAATGTCTGCAGAAGAAAAAATAAATGTCTGCAGACGATAAGAAAACAAGAAGAAATATAAAGAAGTAATCTTCATAACTTGATTTAAGTGATGCACAATACTGTGTTAAAATTGGATACACGGTGAAGCATACCTCAATGGCCATGCAACCCCCTTGACCCAAATTTGGCTGCATAGCATGGACAGAATCTCCAAGCAAGGTGACATTACCCTTTCCCCAGGTTAAAGTTGGGGTCCTATCATATATGTCGCGTCGTAGAATTGCATCTTCCTCTGTGGCAAGTAGCAAATCTACCACATTATCACACCAGCCACCAAATATATTAAGCAACCTTTCCTTTTTACCTGTCAAACAAGGGACAAAAACAAGTTACATACTTCTGTCAAGAGCTGAAATATATTTCCCCAACTATACAAGTCTGACATGATAATGCATCAATTAACCTCATACTTGTGCACATCTCATATAGTTTACAACTGAATCCTGTGCATATTATGAATTTGGCCGTGATCAGAGAATGAACAAAAAGTGGGCTAGAAATATATATTACTCCACAGCAGCCTTTAACTAGAGAGAACTTCACTTGATATCCTAGAAGATTTTTCTTTCGGTAGATTTTCATACCCATTTACAGATTCTAGCTTCATTTTCTAATGAGAGTTTATGTACTCAATTGCATATATCTACCAGAAAAGCCTGAGGGCATCTTGAGCATAAGTACCATTGGGGGCATCAGCACCACCAGCTGGTTCCTTGTGAAATGCATACCACTGCATCTTTCCTGCACCTACGTCTGAAGAAACGAAGTATTGTTTGTGCCCCAGAAATACTCGATACCTACAGAAGACAAGTTTAATTTGACTTATCACATATTATACAACCTGACATAAAAGAAATACTATGGAGGTCGTATTTGAAAAATAAGGGATAAATCATACCCTACAGAACTAATGTCAGCAGGCACAAAATCTGTAATACCAGTATAACAAGTATAACCCGAGTACACAGCTTCCTCTAGTCCAAATAAGTTCTTCCTTACCTAAAAACAAGAAAAACATAAGCAAGTTCAACTTGTAATTTGTAAAGGTACTGTGCAAACTTTTTACCGAAACATGGTCTACAAGTAGGAAACAATTCATAAATGCGCAAGCCTCAAAGTACAGTTATCTGCATAGGGACTGAAGAATGGATACTAATTCCAATGTTAGAAATTTGTTTGAGTGAACTTGGGCAGTTACCTTCGACCAGATACCATCAGCTCCAACCAGAAGATCACCTTCGTAACACTCTCCATTTTCAAGTACAACATTAACCTTAAAAAATAGACAGAGACCGAATTCCAGATCAGATGAAATCAAGTGGTTGAAACTATTATGAAATCAATGTCACAGTAGAGAAACAAGGTCTAATTCTACATATTTGTCCGCAAGATGAACACATTTGCAAAGTACAAAAGTGAACTAACTAACAGGTAAATGCAACAACATTAAATTCTACTGCCACTTTGTTACCTTGTTTCCAAGATCCTGAAAATCAACCACGTTACTTCCATTAAAAATAATCTCATCACCAACAGCACCAGCAAGGATTTGCTGCAACAACATTCGGCTTATTACTCTGGTAACCGGAAGCCCCCGTTCCGCTGCAGGAGTGAATGTGTCAAACTTGACATACCTGATAACCAACTCAGTCATTACATGTTCCTAGCCGTATACAAACCACAAGCGCTCCACAATAACACCTTCTATCAAATTCTTGTATAGTCGTACCACAACCTTCAAATTATATTGCTACAAATAAATCTCTTAATGTCTCTAAAATCAAAGATCAAATCTTCAATTCATTCACTATTTCAAACAAAGCGAAATCACTTGAACTTTAACATCAAATTCTTCCTCCCATCAACACCAACCTCTACTATGAAGTATCACCATCCTAATAACAATCTAAAGGAACCAAATATGATATGCAATAAAATCATGAAAAACAAGTATCCAATAAAAGGGACTTACCAAGTTCCAGAAACTCCATCAACCAAGCCATTGATCCTATCACCAGTAATACACCCAACTCTCATAACCTCCTCAGCCACATCCATATCAATAGCTTCCAGAGCAGCCAAGGCATTACTCTGTATCTGAATTGGACCTCTGTACTGTCCCTCACCTCTCACAGCACTCAAATCCCTCTCAAACACCATAACCTCAAACCCCTTCTTCTTCGCAGCCAAAGCGAAAACCAGCCCTCCAATTCCTCCCCCAGCAACCAAAACCCGAAGCTTCTTCTGATCAGAACTCTTACTTGAAACTGTGTTGTTCTCTCTGGTCGCCACCGTGGCTCTGACCTCAGTCAAACTCCTCTTCTGCCCTGTTCTTGCTCTGCTTCTGAGATTGTAGTTACATGGAACATAAGGTGAAATCTCAACTGGGAAGTCTCTGGTGATCGGAATCGGGAGATTGGTCCTTGAGAAAACAGTAGCAGAGAGGTTCATGGAGTTGTAGGACAGAGCAGAAGCCATGGAAAGTGCTCTGTCTTCAGAAACAGAGGATGTGAGTGTGAGACTCAAAAGAATGAAAATAGAAATGAAGCTTTAGCCTTTAGGCCTTCCTTTCCTGTCTGAGAGGAAAGAGGGAAAATTGAGGTGGTGTCATATAAGAGGATGAGAAACCACACCCTTTGAAAGCTTCGAATTGTCCACCAATCATGGAGATTCTCGAGCCATGTGGCACTTCCTGGGCTAGCCATTACATTTTTTATGTAGCCAAAACAAATATGTTTATAGTGGTGCAGATTGATTTACGTTCTGGGTGTTGTTGTTTTTCATTTTTCCACTCCCTAGCTTTTGTTTTCGGCTTCTTCCGCCGAAAGTGATTGTTGTTGTAGATTTTACTAATCTCAATGGACTGAAGTTACTACTTGTTTAAGTGCCTAATCTTGTTGCTATTTTGGTTGATTTGTTTCTGAAATTTCTAAACTAGAAGACAGAGGTAAAGGTCTACTAGAAGACAAGATTAATCCAACAAAGAAGACTCTAATCCATGTTCTTTCACATGCATTGTCATGCACAAAGATTACCAGAATCTCTGAGAATGAATCTTCTAATTGGGATCTGGGATCATGAGAAGAAAATATGAATTCTTTAGGGTATAAAAGAATCGGCTATTTTGGGTTGTTGGGATTTTTGTTTAAGAAGATATTAAGAAATGAGAGGAGGGGCGGTGAGTGTGGTGCGAAGTGGAGGCGTGTGCGGTGGGGGAGGAGTGTAGATACAGAATTTATGGGTGTGTGACATTCAGTTAGGCACGAAGTGACGATCTCATTTGTTAAGGCTTTAGAGATTGTGGAACCACACGTGGCATGTGCCAGACGAGTCACCTCACATCCATCAAACCACGTGGCTCGTATATATCTCAGTCGGCCCCTCAGATAATCCAATAAGGAGATGCCATATATGGGATTTTTATGAGATTAATATAGGTCAAGGGTACCAACGACCTAAGAAGGGGCGTCATTTAAGAAAATACCAAGTAA
Organism: Fragaria nilgerrensis; assembly: GCA_010134655.1. NCBI lineage: Eukaryota > Viridiplantae > Streptophyta > Magnoliopsida > Rosales > Rosaceae > Fragaria > Fragaria nilgerrensis. Next base: position 10,896,698 of record CM020977.1, read on the forward strand.
TCGTTACAAAGTTGGTAAGAATTTAGCCGTTTAGGTGACTTAAATTATAACGTATGCTTTAAATATGAAACGTTTTGACATAATCTTTAATCGGATTGATTTCTAAACTTAAAATGTTTTTGAAAATACCGTTTTAATCTTTATTAAAAAGAAACTAGAAAAATTGTAAGGACGACTTTTGCAGACAACTTCTACACAGAGGGTTATTGTAGAAGAAGAAACGACACTTCGAAAGTTGGAACACCTCTGCTATTGGATCCAATCCAAACTCTAGGTTTCGTGACAACGGTGGCGAGATTCGTGCTCCTCCGTCTAAGCAATGACGAGCATGCGGTGGTGAGGGATCTAAGAGGCACGGTCTTTTCCAGGCATCACGCCAAATCCTCGATAAAGGCTTTTTCAAAATCTCCAGTCGTCCTCTCTAGCTGCTGAATGTATTCATTCTAGGAATAGTTTGACTATCGTCGGAGCTCAATGTGATATGGATTCGAGATGGGACGAAGGCTTCGTGGCTTAGGAGATGATGGATAATTCTGGCCAAGGACAACGACGATGGTGATGGATGCAGTCGGGTTAACGGCTGGGTCGTTGAAGAAGGTGGTGAATCGAGTTTGGTTTGGCAGAAAGGCTCTGACCACCATAGAAGTTGGTAGCTGGACAAGGTCCGGGTTTACCATCGTCCACTGTGGTTGCTAGAAAGCAAGAGAGATATGCTCATGTTTAGGCTTGTGTTCGAGATGTTGGGTCTAGGTGAGCTAAAACTCAAGCAGGTTCAGATTTGGGATTGGGTCCTTGGGACCTGTTCCAAATTTGAATTGTCTGCCCTCAACAACAAGGACACACATAAAAGCTTAACAACTTTCCCACCCTTACCCAGACAACTGATTGGAGAAATGTTTCTTCTTATTACTGGACTATATTAAGCTATACACTAATTGAAGTTTTTAGGCAACTAATTTTATCTTATGTAGAGTTTACTTAGAAATGGTTTGAATCAGTTGTATGTGTGTGATGAGATTTAGGTTGCCTCTTGAAGTCCAGTGGATTTAGGTTGGGCATGGGGTCTGGGTCCCTATTATTTTTTTTTGGTCTGTGTGTTTCTGGTCTTCTATTTGGTTTTGTTGGTTTTTGTGTCCCTCCTATTTAAGCGAGGGTTTAGGGTTATGGTAGAATGGCGTCGTTGATAGTGTCGTCAGGTCTGTTATGGTTATTTTTTCGTATCGGGTGTGCTATGGTTACTGTATCTTTCGAGGGACGATTGGTTTTAAATTCAGTTAATTCTTGTTTTCAATTTAATGAGGAGTTTGTCTTTACATATATGCTGACCCTTATGGTATATAGTGATGAAAATGATTGTTTCTTCTTTAAGTTGATTAATGTAAGTATGTATTGAGGCTTCTAGAATGAATTAAAATACTATTAAACCTCGTGCGGTTCTTGTCCACTGTAACCATTGGTTTAGATGGGGTAGAGAGTGAAGAATCTATGTTCACAGCTAATATCTCATGGTTTGTAACTTTGGATTATTTTATATAGAATGCATTTGTTTGGGGGGTGGTGGTGGTGGTGACAAAAGAAGAAAAAATACACAACCATTTTGGTATCCTATGCTTCAATACTTCAAGAAGTTGAGCACCATTAGCTTCACTTGGTTAAATACTTGCACTGTCATGGCTCATACGTTGCCTCAAATCCTCAATATCTCACCTTTGTCAAAATTACCACGAAATTTGGCTCCCCATATCTTGGCTCGAGTTAACATCCATCCAAGGACACGGTGCCTAATGCCACAACCATGAGCATGGCCAAGCAAACCTCAAAGCCGAGGTAATGGCATACCTGCAATAATTGAAGTGTTCATGACAACTGAAAACATTGTAATTGGGCTACTAAATATGCATGATTGTTCATTTGTAAACTTTCAAGCATGACAAAATAGGCGTCACAGAGCCAGCTCATTTGCCCATAAGCTTGGTCTCCTATTCTACCAGCAACTCATGTACCAGCCTCATCATGGACACCGCCAGGTTCAATTATATCTTTGTTTTGTTTGCTTTACTCCTTCCATTATACTTTTACCATTTGACCAAGAAAAACTCCTGCACAGAATGGTTTTGCCTAGAACTTCACGGTTTAGATCTTTTATGAAAGAATGACCTACTTGTAAGACAAGGGAAGCAAATAATATAGCACAGCTTGTCTACTTCCCCAGTGTCTCAGTCTTTGATTTCATACACAAGTTTGGCAGCTGGGAGAAATCTCACACTGATGAATTGAGTGGTCCAAATCCAATCAGGTTTCAGTACAAAATGGGATGGCCACCCCGCCAAAACAGACCCGAAAGTCCAAAAACTACAGCTGTGTGAATCAGACTCAAATAGCATAGTACAGTAACTAGACTTTGGCCTTCATAAAGAATGTTCCTCACTCAGAGTGAACAAAAGGGTTGCTCTGAAAAACCATGAAGAAAGGCTCTGGTGCTTCCCTGGATTTGGGGACACTTCCAGGCCAGAAGGGTTGGAACTCAGAACGAGTGAGGACGTTGAGTAACAATGTTGGAGGAAGGACTTTGGGTTCTAAATGGGAAGATGCAGAGAGGTGGATTTGCAGCCCAAATCTCGGACTTAGAGATGAAAGAAGCAAGGATTTGGACTGTCATGGCCAGAAGAGGAGGCCTAAGTCCAAGAGTGGTCCGATTGTGCCGCCGGGAGCTTTGTACTACTCGAATAACTCACCTACGAATCCAGGATTTGAAGGTGGAAGTCTAAGGAACTTTGTCACTGGTTCTCCATTCTCAACTGGAGTTTTGGCAGCTGATAGTGTGTGTCTTAACTATGGAGGAATGGGAAGATCAACAAGCCTGCTTGGAATGCCAGAATTTCAGAGTGAGTATCTTCCTCCCCAGCCTTTTTAGTACCAAGTTTTTATCAGAAAAATGTAATGGTTTAAGGTCAAAAGTCAGAACATAGTGAAGTTCAAGTAGGGTTTTAGAGATTTTCAGAAAACAAAGTTTTATATTTAGATTTTACTTAATGTGCAGATGAGAAGTTTGATGATAGCAGTAGTGAGGAGCCAATGGTTGCCCGTGCTGTTTCACAAAGAGATATGGGAACCCAAATAAGCCAAAACACTAAGAGTTGTCTACAGCCATCACCAACAAGGAGAAGGTCATCATTTGCTCCATCTTCTCCAACTCTGGTTTCTATTGTGGAGCAGCAACGTGAACATTTTGCTAGATTAGAGGTCAGAGAAGTGCAGGTAGACAATCGAGTTATTGTTGTTAAAGGGTCTAAAGGAGGTGTCGCCGAAAGCACCAAGAAAAGTCCCCCGGATGTCAATGATGACTTCGGCAACATTGCATTTCAAGACCAAACTCCGACTTTTAACATTGCAGAGGCAGCTATGAACACCTCAAGGTAAAGCTAGAGTTTAAGAGTGTACTTCAGTTTCATATGGTGGCTTGGATGGTTGATAATGTACTTGAAAATGATAGATGGTTAAGTTCGAAATTTCTTTGCTGTATGCAGGTTGCAGAGAGAGGAAGCCAAGATCAATGCATGGGAGAACTTGCAGAAAGCAAAAGCTGAAGCAGCAATGCGAAAACTAGAGGTCCTACTATTTGAGCAATGCTTAGTTGCTTACCCAAACACTTCATATAAGTTTACCTCTCTGAGGCACCCTGCCTATCTCTTTATTTCCTGCACTGCTAGGACAAGTGTAAACAGGAAGAAAAGCATTTGAGGTTTGCTTTTGTAAGGGTATAAACTAAAACTAACAATGAGTTGGTGCTGCAGATGAAACTGGAAAAGAAGAAATCATCAACAATCGATAAGATCATGAAGAAGCTGAGCAAGGCACAAGTTAAAGCCAACAAGATGAGAAGCTCCATGGCAGTTAGCAACGGCGGTCAAGTTCCGGAAACTCCACGCAAGGCTCGTTCCTTTAGCAAGCGTATCCGAACGGGTTCACTGCGGAGGTTCTTTACCTGCAATGCCTTCTAACCAGTACTATCGCCTGCTAATTTATTCATTGCACCAACTAACCCACTGGAGTTTCCTAAACTGAACTCTATGAATCTATTTTATGTACAAATCTGTGGCTTTTGATCTTATCCAGCATCATAGACAGAACTATGCCAATGACTGATCATGTAAAAGTACGATTGAATTTTCTTCATGTTGCTATACTAGTGGATGATCTAGTGCTTCTCTTCCATAAGTGTTCCAAAATGAAAATGACTTCATGATGATGCTTAGAATGCTTAAGTTCTTCATACTTGGGGTCCTTTACATCGTTTTGTAAAGTCAATTACAAATAAGAATGTTGGGCCTAGTTTTCAACTTTTCATACATATATTTTTGGTTAAGGTCAGGAATCTAACAAATGAAAACAGAGCTAGTCAATAAAACTGTCATTACCATAAAACTTAGAAACATAGTTTGATTTCTACACAATAGAACCATGGTCCTCAACCATTACTTGCCAGCAGGCTAATAGTACACATTCCAACATTCCCACTCCCACCCACCTACCTATGTTTCTACAGGTTAATAACAATTGGAACTGTTTAAAATTAAAGAAGATCAGAAGATAAATTCAATATTAGCAAGGAAATAACCCAAGTATAGGATACTGAATCTTATACAATTCAATTAACAACCCAGCATGGCACTTTCTTGACATTACCAAAGACCTAATGCAAATTGAGAGACATTTCTAGTATGGCCTGTACCTCCAATCTGCTCTTGACGGTCTCCCACTGCTCATTCCATAGCCCCACTGCAAAATAAGATTATGAAATGTCATATGTTAGCAACTGATCTGAATAACAGATAAAAAGCTACATCCTTTTGCTTAAACAGTTTAACAAAAAAGAAACTATGATGCCGAGCTAAATAAAAAAACTCACATCAGGCAGACAGGAACGTACTCTTTTGTGAAAACTTTTTGTGTACGATATTTCTTAACTCACAAACATAACAGAGCATTCATACTATAAACTACAACTACAATCAACCACTGTGAAAATTATTTAATGAAAGTCTTATATACATGGAGAGAGATCTTCCATACTTGAGAAAACCATCAAATGAACATACTGTAGAATTCACACGAGATACTCACATCATCAAAATCCAGACTTCCATACATCCTGCTATAGGAGCGCATCGGACCACCATATCCACCATAGGGTTCTACATTGTTCATCATAAAGTTTCCACTTGTACCAGCTTCATCAAGTGGTGTGGCAGTGTCTATTGCAACCTGCAGAACAAAAGAGAAAGATGCTGAGGAATTAAAACAGTGCTCATTCATTCATTTCACAGCAACTTCAAAGTCTGAGATAAAATTTAGATATAAGCTTCAAAACATGAAAGTATGTTTCAAGTGGAGTGTCTGTAGATGTTTCAGAGGAAGAAGAAAAGGCATGTATGAGGTTTGAATTCCTGCTAAACTCCGACATCTTAAAGAAAAACCATGTTTGATGTGAAGGATCAACAAAAACCATGATTCAACAAGTACATTAGTGGTCATCTTCCATCTATACCTGCTGACCGCAGATCTCATGAGATCTTCGTGATACACGATCTGCTACACCATCTTCTCCAAAGGTTACAAAACCAAATCCTCTATGGCCAGTTCTTTTGGGATCCTACAGTGAGCAATGGATCATCTTCAGTTCCATGAATAAAGCTAACTGAATAGAGTTAAGTATAACAGTATGCCAGCTTACTCTGGGAACATAAACATCCAATATACGGCCAAATCTACCAAAATACTGGCGGAGATCTTCAGAAGTTGCCTCCTGAGGAAGCCTCCCAACAAAAATCTTTCTGCTCAATCCTCGAGCAGACTCTCCTCCTAGTTCAAAACAATAGAATAAAAGATCATTGCCTAACCTATATAAATTGCATAAAACTTGTAACTTGTAATAGAAACTTACTTCCATATGCAGGCCCTGTATGAGGTGGATGATCATACAAGGTGGGAGCACCAAGGGCTGCATATCTAGTAGCTGCTGAGATATACGCATTATATGCACCATATCCACCCTGCTGAGCTGCTGGCATTCTGGCCACTGGTTTGAAGTCATCCTCCTAAACACAAAAACATTATACATCTTGGTTCTTGAATCAAAGATGTGACCGATAACTTTTTATTTTCAACCAAATCTGTAAAATATAAATCAGAAACTGTTCAATAATGTATGAAAAGAAAAAAACAAGGTTGGCTATACTGTAACTTGCCTTAGGTGTTGCTCGATCAACAACTACATTGGAACCTCCCAACTCATGAGTATCAGCCATCAAACTTTCGACAGAGTCTGCAATGGAGAGAATAATTATCCCTTCAGTACCTTTTTTTTCATCAAAAAATGTATACAGAATGAGCCACAAAACAGAACATGACACAGTCGGCCCTCAGATGTTCTATCCTCGATAAGCCAACTCAGTATAATCACAATGATGAAGACTGATAAAGATTGCTATATCCATATAAAAAAGGTGATTTACTTTGTGAGCAGCCTTGAAGGGTGAAACTACATAAGCTCTAAGGGGAGAAGTTAAATGGAAACTGTAAATAGCCTCCATAATGAAATATCAACTTCAAGTGAAACGGAAAAGGTGAGATGATCTGACCTGCATTTTCAAACGTTATGAACCCAATTCCTCGATGCATTTTTGAGCCTTGCTCCTGAAACAATAGATATACATAAAATCATAGGACAGCAAGTCCAAACCAACAACACTTGAAAACATAAATGATTGTAGAGTACATGTGTAGGTCGGTGGTATGAGCAAGTATACAGAGATAGAGTATAGATACACATAGTTATAAGACTACAATGCATGTGTCCTGAAAAGTACTACAAGTAATGAAATTCAATTATCAAATGTTATTTGCACAAGGAGATAAATAGAGGACCTTTGGCATGTATAGATCTGTTATCTCTCCATATTTCCCAAAATGACTGCAAATGAGATTCAAAGAAAAATCAGTTTAATTCCAGACAGTCGCGCAAGAAATAATTAAAGTAAGAACAAATCAACAATTGACATTAACTACCTTCGAAAGTTTGCTTCTGTCACAGATTGTGGGATCCTTGCAACAAATATCCTGGTAACTTTTCTTGCAGGTGTTCTCATCTCTTCCTGCAAACAGAAAACATAAGCACACAAATTCTTTCTGCTACTGAATATAAAATGAAACATACGTGACAATTACAAGTAACCAAGATCAAAAAGATTTTGAGAACCTTTGGGGTAGCCACTTTAACTTCCAGCATTCTATTTCCAAGAAAGTGTTCGCTCGATGCAACACTCTGTAGCCAAAAAGATATCAGCAGTTCGGTATATACTGAATGCGGATCAAATTCAGAACTAGAAATTCAACTCACCTTAGCATCTTCAGCTGACGCAAACGTTACATATCCAAATCCACGAGATCGGCCAGTAGACCGCTCCTAAAAGTCATGAAAACAAACTAATAAGAGACTCTAAAAAGCTCCATACATAGAGTCAATAATGCCAAAAATTCATCACAATTAAAAACAAACCACATCATTACGGAATCAACTTATTTCAAAGACTATAAATTTCAACGTTATCCACACAATTATCTAGTACATTGGGGCATTAAAGAAACAAAATTTGATCCACATTAAGTAAATCACAATGCAAGGTACAAAAAGTAGCAGTCTTGATAAATAACCACACAATGCGCAAACCTTCATGACAATACAATCCTCCAATTCACCATATTTGCACATATACTCTCTCAACCCTTCCGTATCAATATCCCATGGAATGCCCAAAACCTGAAACAACAAACACAAAACGAAACGAATCAATAACCAAATCACCCTCAATCAAATCATAAATTCCAAATCTTTATGAAAAGAAGACTAACCACGAGCTTGCGGTCCATGGATTAATGCGGTGAAAACCCTAAAATCGAAGAAAAAAAGAGAAAGGCTTGTAGGTATAACCACACACTCTCTCTCAAATCTAACACACTCGTCGCTCCCTGCACACAATAAGCACACCTCTTTCTCACACACAATCATCATTACCAATTCGATCCTTTTCCAAATCGTCTCAATCAAAAATTCCAAACAAGAAAACGCAAAATTAGTCTCGGAATTTACCCGCTCACACTGACCTGGGGGAGTTCTGAAAACCCTAAATTGACCAGACCTCTCGCGCTCTCTCTCTCTCTCTCTCTCTCTCAGTCTCTCCCACCCGCGCGCGCTTTCTCTCTCTCTCTCCTCTCTCTCTCTCTCTCTCTCTCTCTCTCGGCTCGGACGTTTACAGTTGGGCCGGAGCTTTGATGGGTATTAAACAACGTCGTCTGGATTTAGAGAGCGAAATCGTGTGCGGGAAGGATCACCATACTAATATTACACCCAACTTACTTTAAATAGCAAACCATATGGGTCTGGCCCAATTAGTCGATTACATATGACCCAACTTACTTTTGTTTGTAATTTTTTCTGTTTAATCGCTACGGAGTAATGCATAAATGGAGTTACGGGATTCTTCAGAACAAGGAGTATAACAAAATAAATAAACGTTTCTTTTGAAGTTGGCATTCTAATAACCAACCGACAATTTGTTTGACGTAATGTTTGGCCGGATGAATAAAGGATTTATGTTTGCATTGATATTTAAGCAATGTTCTAAAAAAACGCTATGCGCTAGTCGGGCAGACAACCGATAACTTTTAAAACATTATATTTAAGATAAATTTTAAAAATTAAATGATATTGTAAAGTAAAGAAAAGAAGACACAGAGAGAATAGTTTGGAGGAGGTAAAAGTTTACTCATTCATTCTCATTAGCCTTTTTATATAGAGGTAGGATTTACATCAGAGTACATAACTAATGAGTAATTATGTGGACAGTCACATAGATTATAATATTTATAACACTCATCCTTGGATGTCCATCAATAAATGATGAAATTAGACGCGCATAATGTTGTCTCGTTAAAAACCTTGTCAGGTAAGAAAAACCCAGTGGGAGAAAAATAACCCTGGTCGAAGGAGAAAAAGAGTTCAACACGCATATGTCTTAGGTAACATACTTCTGGATGCTCCTCTTGATGAGAATATCCCCATGAACGTTGCAAATTTCATACACCGTAAATAACGGTTTAATTTGTCCATCACTAAAATGAGACCATGCGTGCTTTACATATAGGGACTCATCATGAAATTTCAAACCTGCAAAGTTAAAGTAATAACAACAACTAGAGCTAGACGATTATAAATAAGTCTTATCTCATTAAGTCGTATGACCTAATTCATACACTAAGTAATAGCTAATCAACATAAGCTAATTGACATTAAAGCATTAAAACATCATCATGGCGTATCCAGCCATACACATCAATATCTCTGTGTATGATACATCTCATATAAACTCTACAAGAGCTCTGAGTAATTCATAACTTCCCAAGAGTTAGAATATGTAGCAACATAATGATCATAATTCGAATTCGACTGTGTAGTCCGATCATAATACTCATTGAGGCAATTTTGATCACGTTAACAATAACGGAATGAGTATATATGAGCTAGCTTTAGACTAGTTGATTCCATAAATTAGCTTCAGGCGCTCTCAAGTATTCATGGATCGAATTACATTAGAATCATTCATGTACTTGAATTCTTTAAGGATTTGACAAGCGATACGCTTGTAATGACACTTCACTTCTGAGAATTTGGTTTATCAATGTGTCTTTAAAGACCCTTGTAATATACAATGATAACATGTCATAAGTCTCTCGTCCATGTAACACTATACTTATAGAAAAATATCATTCGTATAAGGGCAGATTCATAATCTCATGTCTTTTGTAGACATTAAATCATAGTGATTTACTTTCACTGTGGTAAATATCCTTTTGTATCTATAGGGTTAAAGGTCAAATTTACTTTCATTGTGGTAAATACCCTTTTGTATCTATAGGTTAAAGGTCAAAGTATCTAATCACGTTTCAAATATTTAATTTCATTGGAATTGCATCTTTCCAATTTGGCCAATAAAATGCTTTGTCGACATGCATAATGAAACGTAGCATAACATCGATTAATACAGTCTTTAATGGTCTTTGGTAGCTACCATTTGTAAATTGTCATAGATGATCATCATTCATAGATCTCACACATTCTTATATGCATGCATTTTTTATATGGGTACCCATGCCACTTTTGGGGCAAATATTGTCACTTCTAGGACAAATATTATCTAGCGAATGTGGATCTTTTACTTGTAATATCATATAGATCATTAGAACTGTATAATCTTCCTTTTTCAAGAGCTTAAAACTTTAGACCTGGTGGATACATTCCACTTAAATTCACGTCGTTATTCAAATGATAATAGTCTTATTCTCCTCTTAACGGCGGGAAGACTGTCATGTTATGACCATCCGCAAATATGCGTTTAAAACTTTATCACTTTCTTTCAAGTGAGATGTTCATCGGTTGGTGGCGAACCTAAACCAAATATGAGGTCAAAAATATTATATTTATTAATATCAACCCATATATCATTCTCTAATGGCATACCTACAACCTTTGTATGTGTAGCCGTATTAGGAACTCTAACATTGTATCATGACATTCTCTTTAGGAGAACCATGTCACTTGGATACATGTGCATCCCACAAATCAAATGGGGTATAGAGTATTTGAGTTAATATAGATGATCTCATAGACTTAAATCCAAGTTGACGTCTATACTTTTAGCATATACATTTGTCAAGATCTTTTATCAATCACTAATTGAGACATTTCTCAAAATCAAAATGAGAAGGTGGATAAACAACTCACACCACTCTACATTGTTCTTCAGGAACAATTTATCTCCCCCTCATGACGGGAGGATTGTCTCATTAAAGTGTCAAATAAACGATCAGCTATGAGTAGGGCTAGTGATCATCAAAACTTGTTATTGATTCCAAGCAATACTATAAGTAAAATATGACATAACTTGTCATGCCAAATAATGTATTTGTTCAATAAACTTCTGGTTCATGATATAATTATATGCCACAAGTTATTGGATAAATTTAGCACTCTATGTGCTCTTTTGGAGTCATCAATCATATGTGTAATCGAAGTTTCAGGTTCAAATATTTACTATTAGAACTTCAAGTTCTACGATGCAATATTTTGAAACTTTTGGTCCAAAAATTACACTCGAAATTCATATGATCGAGATGTAGGATTGTTTGCCCAAATGAATAATAATAAAATTTAAACAATAAGTACAGTAATGAAATTGCATTTAAAAATAGGAAAACTGTAAACAGCAAAAAGTAAATAAATTATAATAGGAAACTTCTGGTTTCATGGATGAATAAAATACACAGATCTTCAGGTCTGATTAACCGTCAAATATGATAATCTTGATTTCTCAATCTCATCTAGTTACACGCACATGCAAGAACATAATATCAAATAGACGGGGAACTTCAGGTCCTCATATGATTAAGGGGAACTTCAGGTCCTCAGATGATTAAGAACCATAAGATGTCGTTTCGGTCGTTGTATAACTCTAAGGAACTTCAGGCCTTGTCAATTGCATAAGTTTTGAGAAGCTTCATGTTGCAATTCAATTATATTACTCTTTAAGGAACTTTAGGCCCTCCATAGTACGATCAAGAGGCTTTAGGTCTCGATCTATGATCACTAAATTGACCACTAAATTCACCACCAAATGTGAACTTGGGTTAATATGACATTATTCCGAAAGTTGCTGGTAAGAGCCATATGAGATGAAGTAAAGTCTTTTGCTCTGAGGTTATCACTACATAACGTCCTAGCAATTCAAAACCTAGAAATATAGTTATAAGAAAATGATGCATGTTTCTATATGCTAAAGATGAAACTAAGAATGAGATAGAGACATTGGCTTTGATTTGGACGAAAGAACATAAAGAACAGAGGCACCATGAGAACATCAATAAGGGTCGAATATGTTACTTGAAGCAGATAATTACAGGGTAATAATAGCCCACCTTTTGCGTGTTGGAGTTTTATTGACCAAGTAACACTTGCCCAAAAGAAACGAAATTGTGAACAATATGGTTAGAGTAAAATAATATGTTTAAACACAATTGCAAGATAACTCAAAAGTAACTAGCTAATATGAAATAAATGGCACTACAGATGTTATTAAACAAAACCCTAATCACAGCAACCAAAAATCTCAACACCCAAAGCAAAAGAGATATGGATTGCCATTGACATATCCATACAAGGATCTGAGTACCATATCCATACAAGGATCTGCACCGTGTAATTTTCAGATCATCATCGAGTATAGAAACAAAAGAAAATTTTAGTGTAGGAAATTCAATTTTGGGTTTATAGGATTTGGTTGTTATCAACTCAAAAGTAGAGTCGTGCTGATAACGTATTGTAAAGTAAAGAAAAGAAGACACAGAGAGAATAGTTGGGAGAAGGTAAAAGTCTACTCATTCATTCTCATTAGCCTCTTTATATAGAGATAGGGTTTACATCAGAGTACATAACTAATGAGTAATTACGTGGACAACCACATAGATTATAACATTTATAACAAATGACATTTTAGTGGTTGTAATCTCGAATTGCAATGCTTCATTATCAGATATAACAATATTTGTTGTCCGATAAAAAAATTATATTTGTTTGGAGGGTCTTTGTTTGTTCAACGCATGCACTACTTGAGAAGTTGCAAGCAGTGAAAGAACACACCTCCCTGATTAGGGCTAATTAACATCAAAGTTGCAAACATAGCTTATGAGTTATGAAAGTCGAACCCAAACAAGGAATTTCTACCCATCAATGTTCTAAGACTTAATTGGGAAAGTTTTGCAGAGAAATGAAATACTAGAATGGGATATCATATATATTGCGGAATAAATCAATGGGAAGCTCTTCCGCAGTGAAGTGTGTCAGCCAGTCGGGTTTTCTTTGATGGAAGAGCCAGTCGGGTAACATTGATATAGTCATAGAGACAATGAGCTGCAAAACCTGGCGACATGAGTCCAAATACCCTAATCCCCTTGAGTAACCAAGTCTGTTTATACTCGCATCCTTCTACGTACGGGATTATGAAGCTTCTTATAAGCTCCCAGACAGCACCTAGGTACTTGAGAATTGCCTCCTCTGCAGAAAAGTAATTCTTGTTTTTTTTTTTAATAGGAAAAGTAATTCTTGTTTGGCGGCTCTCCTTCATATATCTGCATGAAAACGTACACACCATATTCCTCATCAAGTAAAATCATTGAAACTCAATATATAACAAGAGTGGTATCTCAGAGTCAAAATGAAAATTAAGATAAAGAGAAGAGAAAATTAGATAAAAACCTAAAATACTAGACCTCTTTTAAGATAAACTCATCATTACCAGAAGAAATGTTTTAGCCGACGAAAAAAAAAAAACCAGGCCGACGAACTATTTTCTCGTCGATTAAAGTCCACGTTAGCCGACGAAATTTTCTTTCGTCGGCTAATTTAAATTTTCTTCGCCTATAGTAAACTTTAGCCGACGAAATTTTATATTTGCAGATCTGGACAGCAGCTCATCTGAAAAAAAAAACGAGAGAAAAAGTTTGGGTGTTGTCGAAATATGTCCATAATTAGTTTGTGGAACTATATATAGATACGTATATGTGTATATATGTTGATTTTGAGTTTTATTCGAGTTGATCGATTTTGAGTACGTTGGATGTATATATATATGTGTGTTGATCGATTTAGTTGATGATTTGATGATATATATGAAGTTGTTGTTAATAAGTAGTAGATATATATATATATATGTTAATTAATTTATAATATTGTGTTGATGGTATGAAGTTGTTATGATATGAGTTGATGAAGATTTTGTGATGATGTTGATATATAATATTGTTATGAGTTGATCGATTTTGAGTACGTTGATGTATATATTATATATATATATATATATATATATATGTGTTGATCGATTTGGTTAATGATTTGATAATATATATGAAGTTGTTGTTAATATATAAGTAGTAGATATATCTATATATATATATATGTTAATTAATTTATAATATTGTGTTGATGGTATGAAGTTGTTGATGATATGATCGAGTTGATGATGATTTTGTGATGATGTTGATATATAATATTGTTATGTATTATTAAGTATATATATATGTGTTAATTAATTTGTTATTAATTAGTTGTAGTACGTAGAATACTAAATGAATTGAGATTTTATATATGAATTTAATTAATTAGAATTATACATATATATTTTGTTATATTTTCAGGATATGGATAAGAGTTGAATTTCGCTCCAAAATGAGATAAAATATATGGTAAAGGAGTTATGAGTTTTCTAGAATATGCGCTGGCTAATGCTAACGGGAATACAATTTTTTATTGCCCGTGCACGAAATGTCAGTGTCGCAGCGATATGCATCGATTTGCGATTGACAAAGTATGGCAGCACCTGAAGAGTAACGGGTTTTGTGAGAAGTACACTTGTTGGTTATATCACGGTGAAACATCATCAGGGGGTCCGCATGATCATGACCAATTTTCTGAGACGGGCAGTACATCCAACGATCCAACAACGGCCTTCATCAACGACATGTTTCCTTATAAGAGCGGTGTATGCGCTCAAGGACAGTATATGCCTGACCCGGTACAGCCCTTCCCTAGAGTTGTCAACACTGCTGGTATTGACAAGTACACAAACTGCTTGCTTTCCAACAGACCCCTGTGTACCCCGGTTGTCAGAAGACCGTTCTTGAAAGTGTGATGGACGTAATGAAAATTAAAGTTGAGACAAAATCGACCGTGAAGGCTGTTGATGATTATCTACAGTACACTGCTTCGATGCTGCCTCACGGTCATCGTCTTCCTACCACTCATCATAAAGTCTGATGTATCTTAAAAGAACTTGGGCTTTCCTACATCAAGATCCATGCATGCAGATATGACTGCGTTCTCTTCTGGGGTAGAGATCCAGAAGGGAATGGCCTTGGTGGCCTTGACGCATGTCCGGTATGTCACACTGACAGGTATAAGCTGACTCCTGCAGGCAATATGAAACTTGTGAAGGTACTTCGGTATTTTCCGTTGAGGGATAGGCTGGAGCAGTTGTACATGTCTTCACACACGGCCAAAGCTATGAGATGGCACGCTGATAGGGAATTGCATGACGAAGATACACTTATACACCCTGCTGACGGGGAGGCTTGGAAGCATATAGACAGGGAGTTTCCTCATTTTACGTCAGAGGTCCGAAATGTGAGGCTCGGGCTCTCATTCGACGGGTTCAACCCTTTTAGCAGCATGAGTCTTCAATACAGTGTATGGCCGGTGATTTTGGTATAGTACAACCTTCCTCCATGGATGTGCATGAAGAAGGAATATAATATGTTGAGTTTGTTGATTCCGGGGCCCGGTTATCCAGGGAAGTGTCTCGATGTGTATTTGAGACCTTTGATTGAAGAGCTTAAGTTTTTGTGGGACGTTGGTCATCCTACTTATGACAAGTACATGCACGAGATGTTCCAGATGCATGTCATGATTGTTGGTACCATCAGTGGTTTTCTTGCCCGTGGGATGTGTTAGGGGATACAAGGCTTGTCCAGAGTGCTTTAGCGATGAGGGGAGCAGCAGTCATTGTAACAAGATATGCAAATTGGGTCACCGTACTCTCCTTCTATATAATCACGAATGTCAGTTCGATGCACATGCATTTGATGGGACCGTAGAAAACGGTGTGCCTCCAGAAGATGGACGGGGGAAGAAATTTTAGCAGTGCTTAATGAGTACGATTTTAGGAAGCTCAGCAATTATCCCAATATTGTGGCGGCAATACCTGAAAGACCCGACATGTACAAATTCTGGACACATTAGAGCATATTCTGGGAACTCCCATACTGGAGTAAGTTGTTGATCAAGCACTACCTAGATGTGATGCACATAAAAAAGAATGTTTGCGATAGTGTGGTGGGCACAGTGTTGAACTTGGAGGGGAAGACGAAAGACGGTCCTAACGCACGCATTGATCTAAAAAAAATTCTTATAAGAAGACATATGTGGTTGAAAGAATGGAAGAAAAAAATGCCTCAAGCTCCTTACACCGTGAAGCCTGACCAAAAGAACGTAATTTTCAGGTGGATGAGTTGTGTGAAATATCCTTCAAGCTATGCTTAATGCGAATTCGTGATGAAGAGCCAAGGCTTATCGATGTTGATCCAAATCAAGAAACAGACGAAGACTCTGGCGATGAGGAAAGACATAAATTACCAGAAATTAATTCTGATACCGAAGAAGACTCATCGGATGATTCCGATTACAAGCCTTAGTTTTAATTTAGAGGACGTAATACATTAATTTGTAATAAAAAAGAATGTATTACCTTTATAGTTTACATATGTTGAATTCATATTTATGTTATTTTATATGAATTTTGGTGATATATGAACATGAAGTTAGTATGGTTTACATTAACCTTCTGTTTTTTTAATGTATTTTTTATACTTTAGCCGACGAAATATACCATAATTCGTCGGTTTAAACCATCTTAGCCGACGAATTATAGTATATTTCGTCGGCTAAAACCATCTTAAATAAGTCATAATTCGTCGGCTAAGATGCGGTTAGCCGACGAATACCCTAATATTTCGTCGGCTAAACCCTAAACCTTAGCCGACGAATACCCTAATATACGACTTGTTGCATCTCATCGTTTTGAAACTATTTTCAGTTGAAGGTCCGGCCAAAATACATAATTTAGACGGTTCAATGACCTTTTCCGTGCGTTTAAGGTTTGACTTACGGGATTGACCGTCCGGATTGAGCCCTTAACCTTGTCGGATCAAGTTGAATTTTTCCCATACATGTATTTTATCATGATGGTCAGATCTGACAATCGGATTTTTGTTTCTTTAGTTTGATCATCACAATCACAACATGTCTACTAATGTTGTATAACTTGTTTACGAAGTGTTTAAGTAAATGTTCCGTTTCAAAAACAAACTATATAGAACCTTCAACACAAAAAAGTCGTGAAATAAATACGACCAGAATAGTGAAATACATTTACGATTGAAAAATCATGGTATTCCAGTAAATTCTCGGTGCCAATAGTTGTGGTCAATGCAATTTTCCATTCTTTCTCCCTATGGGTAGCTCTATCTTCGGTGGTTATTTTCCGTAAAATTTTTATACGACTTGTTGCGTTTCATCGGTTTGAAACTATTTTCAGTTGAAGGTCTGGCCAAAATACGTAATTTAGACAGTCCAATGACCTTTTCCGTGCGTTTAGGGGTTTGACTTAACGGATTGACCGTCTGAATCGAGCCCTTAACCTTGTCGGATCAAGTTGAATTTTTGCCCATACATGTATTTTGTCATGATGGTCAGATCTGACGGTCAGATATCCGTTTCTCAAGTTTGATCATCACAATCACAACATGCCTACTAATGTTGTATAACTTGTTTACCAAGTGTTAAGTAAATGTTCCGTTTCAAAAACAACTATACATAAAACCTTCAAACACAAAAAAGTCGTGAAATAAGATATGACCAGAATGGTGAAATACGTCCACGGTTGAAAAACCACAGTATTCTGGTAAAGTTTCGGTGCCGATAGTTGCGGTCAATGAAATTTTTCATTCTTTCTCCCTATGAGTAGCCCTATCTTCGGTGGTTATTTTGCGTAAAATTTTTATACGACTTGTTGCGTCTCATCGGTTTGAAACTATTTTCAAATTGAAGGTCTGGCCAAAATACGTAATTTAGACGGTCCAATGACTTTTTCCGTGCGTTTAAGGGTCTGACTTACGGGATTGACCGTCCGGATCGAGCCCTTAACCTTGTCGGATCAAGTTGAATTTTTTTCCATACATGTATTTTATCATGATGGTCAGATCTGACGGTCGGATTTTCGTTTCTCAAGTTTGATCATCACAATTACAATGTGCCGAATGTATAAAAAGTACTTTAGCCGACGAATTTCAAAGGTTAGCCGACAAATTTCAAAGGTTTAGCCAACAAATTTCAAAGGTTAAGCCGACGAATTTCAGATTTTAGCCGACGAATTTAAAGGTTTAGCCGACGAAGTAAAAATTTCGTCGGCTAAAGATATAGGGTATATAATTAAACCCGCCTCAACAGCCACCACAGCGTGAGAAAACCCTGAAGCCCGGTCCGCCTCCTCCATACCGGTCCGCCTCCGCGAGCCCTCACCGCGCTCCACAGCCTCCACCGCCTCCTAGGTTTGGCCCAATCTCCCTCTCCCGGTCGCCCTCTCCTCTCCCGGTTTCCCTCTCCCTCTCCTGCTCGCCTGCTTGCCTGCTCGTCGCTTGCCAGGTGGTGTAATCCTCTGATTTTTATTTCGATATGTCATTCTAGGGTTTCGAATTTGGGAATTTAGGGTTTTTATGCGGTATTGATATTGTGGATTGGTTTATGATGAATATATATACACACACACACACACACACACACACGTTGCTATTTGTGTGACTTTGTTGTGGTTTGGATTATGCAAGTTTTAAATAAGGTTGCCGAAATATTGTGGATATTTTCGATGCCTATTGATTTTGTGTATGATTTACGTGTGGTGTGTCGTTATTAAGTTTCATGATTTTCTTCCTCAGCCTTGATTCAAATTAATATTTTAAACAGGATGAGCGGTAATTTTAGATCGACGAAGGGTTCGAAGGGCCAAAGGTCCGAATCGTCTGAGGGAACCTCTAGCAACCCTCAAATGTCGTTTTGGGGCCCTATGACAGCCAGATGTGCGACCCTTCTGGAGACAGCGCAGAGGCAGCCGGAGGTGCCCCCTTCATCGAGGCAGCGGGGCGTCCCTCATTCCTCAAGGCAGCTGTGGCCTCAGACCCAGAAGGAGGTGTCTGCACCCCGTATGCCTGAGATACACCGGGCGCCCACTCCGGGTCCTACTGCTTCAGATAGTGGGTCATCTGGGGTACAATGTCACCGTCTCATCTGTTCCTTCCGCGGATGATACCGGCCTTACCTGCAGTCGATGGCTCAAGGACGCCGATTTATCTACTGCCCCCGCTAGTGGCTCCATCAGCGGCGTACTGGTTCGTGTCTTTTGATACGCCTCTTATTTCTGCGAGGGTATGATCATCGGCGACAGAGACAAAATCCGTTACGTCCGCCGCATCGCCCTCAGGTAATGAAAGATGAATGATTTATTTTCTTATAATTAATAATAAAGGGTCTCCGATTTTAATAATCAATTTGGTTTATCATGTGATATGCACCGTCAGAACGAAGCCGACAAAGAAGAAGAGAGGCCCCGTCACAGGGAAGGCTCTCGAGAAGATCGTCAATACCTTAGGGAGGATCGTCATCGATACTGACGGGGATGGCCACATAGTATCGGGCGAGAAGTCGAGGACGTACTCCGGCCGCGTGGGAGCGCTCATTAGGGATAGAGTCCCTATGTTGTGGTCAGACTGGGGCGAGGTCCCGCAGAAAGTTAAAGACATGGTCCACAACGTGATGTCGGTGAGTTTACAAAATGCCTCAATAATATTATGTATTACATTGTTGATTTCTCGAAAAACTAAACTATTACAGGTGTGGTTTGACGTTCCCGAGCACCTGAAGAACAGCTGAGCAGACGTTGTGCATGGGGGAAGGTACGTTGGGAAGTTAATGAAAAAACAAAATTGTATGTGATATTAATAATATTTCTAATATTTTTGTTGTATCTGTAGGTATAAGGAGTGGAAGAATGAGTTGCGGACTCACTGGACTACGCACGGGAACGCACGTTCTAGTACCCCTGCTGAGTTCCAATACAGGGAGTACGAGTGGCGTTGGCTTCTGACATCAGAATTCAACAACCCTCGTAAACAGGTATTTAATATTAATTAGTTAATTTGTCACTAAGTACCTCAGTTTTTAAATATTTTACTAATAGTTTATTTTTTTCTTTGAAGGCCGTTTCCCGGGCGAACGCTCAGAACCGGCAACGCAACACAAGGAACCATCATGCCGGTTCTAGACCGTTCGCTGTCTTCATGGACGAAGCGGTCAGGGAACATCCAGAAGTCAACCGGTACGTCTATACGTACGAGAAGGCATATCCTGACGCCTAAGAGGATATTGTAAGTCATCTTACGTTTTTAATTTTTTAATTTTACTTATATATATGTCAAAATGTTAATTAATCATTTTTTTTCTATCAAATTAGGCGAAGGTGAGAGAGGCTAGTGACGAGGTGATGAGTGCTATAGTGAGGCAGACATGGTCGGATACACAGGAGGAAGAGATGTCCGAAGCCATGTCCCAGATAGACACTTCGGATCCGAGGGTTGGGGCGAGGATCATGGGCACAGCCTTCGCACCGCGAGAAAACAACTTCTACTGCCGGGGTCTAGGAAAGAAGGGCGAGGGGGTCCTGAAGACCACTCCAGGATTTCAATGAAAGGCAACCTCGACCAGCAGCAGGACGACTCAGCTAGAGTCGAAAGTTGAGAGACTACGGGAACAACAAATTGCTCAGGCTGCCGCTCATGCTGCCCAGATCGCCGCCCAGACAGCCTATGCTGCCGCGGTATATGCCAGCTAGCTGTCCAGCTTCAGGGACTTCCGGCTCCGCCCATGCCTACGCTTATACCGCTACCTCAGCCGCTGCAATCTCCTCAGTAGCAGCTCTCAGAATCGAATATTGATTTAGACAATCTAGATTTTGTGTAGTTGATCAATTATAGTTTTTTATGTGCTTGTTGTTGGTTATATATATGGAATTGTTTTGGTATATTTTGCAGCTTGTTTGGAATGGTAATTTAGAAATTTCGAGTATTTTTTTTTTTTACTGGAATGGACTTAGCCGACGAAACATGTAAGATATTCGTCGGCTATGTACGAATTATGGCATGTTTTGTCGGCTAAACCCTACTAAAACTGACGAAACAGACTATATTTCGTCGGCTATAGTTATTTTTTAAATTTTTTATTACATACTTTAGCCGACAAATATCTTAAATGTTTCGTCGGCTAAAGTCTCAGACTATGGTCGACGAAACATTTAAGATATGTATCGGCTAAATTCTAGGACAATAGCCGACGACGTCTTCTGTCGTCGGCTAAATACAGGGACAATAGCCGACGACGTTTTCTAGTTTCGTCAGCTAAAGTCATCGCCGACAGCTCTTTCCCGACGAAGGCTCGTCGGCTAAGATCTTAGCCGACGGATTAAGCTAACAGGCTGACGAAGCTTTTTCGTGGGCTAAAGTGCTTGTCCTGGTAGTGCATACATATTTTTCTTTCATTTTACACCACTCCACATAAGCAAACTTACCATATAGAGCAAATGTCTATAATTAATAGTTTTATTCATTTTTGGTTTCTTTGATTTGCCCTTCAAACTGTAGAAATCTAAATTTGGTATATTTCTCAATTTTAGCATCAATTTGAAACTCAAATACTGAGCTAAAATTTAGTTGGATTTAACTTTGTCATAATCAATTACATTCTTTAATTTCTTACTTTGTTATTACTAACTTGAGTGTATATTATGTTATATACAAAAGTATGTCATTTGTAATAGAATGATTTTTTTCATTCCTAAGCTCACATTTGGTGTCTCTCTACATAGTCGAAAAATGTCTAATTGTAAAGTACATGTTCTTGTTCTTTGATTAATTTTCTTATTTTTAGGTATATTATAAGAGTGTGGCTATTGAGACCTCCAAATTTGCCCAATATACATTTTACATGTTCTACACCTCCTTTTTACTTTTCAATATAAACATTTGCTCACTGTACCTCATTTCAAATTTCTAACATAACCTTAGTTATTTATTGACATATATTTCAATCAATTAATTTCTTTTTATTCACTCAATAGACCTCTAGCTCATTCTTTATTTTATTTTTCCCTTTTGTTTTTCAACATCCATTATCCCTAGTTCCCTACCTTCATTTTTCGATTATTTTTTCATATAAGAAAATGTTCTATCATGAACTATTCTATATATCTTTTTAATTATTTTTCTCTTTTGAATAATTTAATCTCTATTTTATACCTCATAATAAATTATTTCAATAAATATATATTTTCTATAATCGATAGATATTATTTATTTATTATTTTACAAAAATATTTATGCACCTTGCAAGTATATGTGTTCAACATATATGATAATACAAAATTTTATGCCACATGATCAATATTGATTATTTTTTTAGCTTTTATAAACTATATATTTGCTTTAATAAAAAGAAATCGGAAAACAAAAATATATAAAGAAAATAATAAAGAATGAAATGAATTATTATTGAATTGGAAAGTCTAAAGAGAATAAATATAATTTCCTTTTGTATAATTATTATCCATAATAGTCATTGTATATGAGAATGTATATGTCATTTAATAATTCACAATAGAGTGAGGTCTAGTAAGCAAATTGGAGGTCTAAATAGCCGCACTCATATTATAATTATATCATTTCCAATCCTGATCGAGAAAACATTTTACTCTCAATTATTTACATTTCTAATGTACCTATTAAGCATGACATGATATGATAATATACCTAAAAATAAGAAACTCAAAATTGGGTTCAGGGTATAGAATTAAGGTATAGGGTTAGGGTATAGGGTTTAGGGTATAGGGTATAGGGTTTAGGGTATGGGTTTAGGGTTAAAGATCAAAATAGCTAAAATGATTTTTCATCATAGAAATCCACATGTCAAAATTTGAATGGAATAGAGAATCACGTCAGATTTCACATGTTCATACGCTAACAGTGTAAAATTTATTCATTTTACTATAATAATCAAATATCTTATTTATATTATATTCTATCTTATGTATAGATCAGATAATGAATTCCTTTCATCTAGATTTTTTCATAAAAAATAAAGAAAACTGCATGATTCTTGTAAATTGATTGAAAAAATTTAGTGTTAGAAGAAAAACTCATAATGAAGATATTTAAGACAGCATCAATTAAGTTTATTTATATGTTTATATGTTATAGTTGAATGGTGACAATTGTGTAAAATTTAGAAAAAATAGGACATAAATATGTATCATAATTGATACATTTTAGATGTCTATTAAATATGAATATTATGTGAGTTTTATTTAAAACCACTTTTCAAAATTGGGTGTATATGAAAATCCCCCTAAAGAGAATTAATCAAGGTTAATTATTATCGTTGTTTTTCAATCAAAAGAACGAGGAGCTCCGCATATTGTGGAGCAACTTTGTGTTTGCAGCCCTAGGGTTTGCTTGGCGGCGGCGGGATCTTGATCCCCGGTTCGTGCATCGGCAGAGGACGAAGACAGGGTACGAGGAAGCGGCGTGTCTGCAACCTCCAATTTCGTCGTCGTTGATTTTCTTGTGAAGGCTCCGGTCGTTTTCTAACGACCGTGGGTGCGGCTTTTCGGCTTCGAATTGGACTTGGGGTTGATCTGAATGAACTGGGTTTTGTTGGAGGTGGTTGTTAGATTCTGATCTTGGTGTTTCGATCGATTGTGGGGGCGACGAGGGCTTGCTCTAGTCGGTCTTGAATCAGATCTGTGCAGTCGACGACGACTTAGATAGCAGTTTCGTCTTGGCTGTGCTTCAGGCAGCGGCGATAGTCAGGGACCGGCTCCGGTTCTTCCTTTGGGGTGTTTGAGTGAGGTGATGGCGATGATGGTGTGGGATCATGGCCGCCCGCCGGAGGTAACGCCAGCAACGGCAGCATGCCTGAAGCTGAGGTGCCTATCTCAAAGGGTGCCCTTAGCAATTGGACTGGGCTCTTTTGGGCTTAGGTTGAGGATTTGGAGGCTCTTGCTTCTAGGATTAGACCTGGTTTGTTTTGGTGTTTGGGCAAATGGGCTAGGGTGAATGCCTAAGGGTCCCTCAGATCTGCTTCAATTCAGTCAGATAATTCTGACAATTCTAATTTTTTTATCGCAACGCCTACTTTAGGGTTTACAATATTAAGATGACTTATGTCATATAAGTTGTTTTGCATAGCTCTTATCGTTGCCCTTGCGGGTGTGTTATGTTCATATTGTTTTCCTACAATTTGGTGATCAATAAAATGGTTTATCGTTCTTATTCAAAAAAAAAAAAAAGGTTAATTATTACCGTTTCTTTGTAGAGGCAGTTATAGAAGAAACAGGTCCCAAAATGCTTGTGGGAAAATGTAGAACAATCAAATGGTATCCGAGGAACCAAATCGTTGCTATAAACGATCCTCTGATAATTGATTTTATAATGGTCAATTTGTTTCTCCATGAACCCTTTAAACTCCTCATCGCCAACTCTTGGCTGCCCGAACGTATAAACCCCTCGCAATCTTTCCAACAACAAATCTTCCTCATAAAATGCCAAAATAGCTACAAACAGAATTGCCAGTGCACCACCCAAGCTATGGCCAGTCACTATGAATTTCGCGTTGCTGTTGTCTTTCACCAGACCTACCAATCGATCCTTAAGAGTGTAGTAAGCTAAAGGCTTATCATTTGGTTCAACTGCAGGAGGAAATCCGATTGGGTTGGTTAAGCCTAGGGCTTTCAAGAACCCACCATGGATTTTTCCAACGCCATAGGCTTATCTTTAATGAAGGCTTCGTTTTCATATGCTATTTTAGCAGCCATTGCAGAGAGCGCTCTTTTATATCTAACATCTTCCTTGCTGATGTTTTTATCCAACTCCACTCTCTTGTCTGTATGTCCAACAATGGAAATGAAACTCGCCGATTCTCTCTCTTCGTTTAGTTTTTTCTTCAGCTTGTTTAGGCCACCTGCACGTATACGTATAACAAATGAACTTTGATCCTAGCTTCAATTATGTACCAATACTATAGATATAGAAATGGAACTAAACACAGATGAATCACAGAAAAAGTAACAATTTCAAACGCTTGATGCAAAAACACCAAGCCGGAGAATTCTTTTACTTTCAAATAAGTGTTACAAGGTGTACTTCTCACACAACTACACACTTCATACACAAAACATTCTCCTTACTTCTCACACAAGTAATGCAGATAAGATATTCTTAACAAAGAAAAACTGAATTACTAGACTGAGATCTCACACACTCATCTATGCTAGCTAGTTCTCTCACAACTAGATCCTGCTACAACTGATTCTTACACACAATCAGTTTATATGCAGCAATACTGAAACTGAGTCACTTTTAGTTCTTGTTCAATGATTCAACAAACAATTAGTTTTCTTTAGATCTGCTACACATCCAGTTTTCACTTCTTCCAGAAACCAGCTTCAGCAATTTCAAATGCAATCAGTCTGCAAGTAAGAAAGGAGACTTAGCTTATAGGAAATACACACACGTCAGTTTGTATGATGAATATCAACATGTAATCAACTCAGAGACAATGTTAACAAAGTCTATTTCAATCCATACAAAAAGCCTGAGTTTCTAAAAACAACATAAGCAATTTATAGGGTATGAAAATACTCCCCCTTAACTGATGCCTTTTAATGACAAGATCAAATTTCATTTCAAATAGGATGCAACCCTAATCACCATCAGTTTTGCATTTTCCAAAACTAATACACTAGATTATTGCTATAACAAAGTCATTTGAAAATATGCAATTCAATATCCTGATCAACCTAAAGCTAATGATAGAGCACATGCATTTAAATAACCGGATATGATCTCAACAACCCAAGATTGATGCAGATAAAAATTCTAATGTACCTGATTTGGAAAAAAACACCAAATCAGATATCCTAGAATAATTAACGATCATGCAAATATGCACTTTAAAGAATCTGATATGAACAATCCTAAACATAAGACTTTTTACCAGAAATTTCTCATTTAAGACAATTAGGCTAGAAAGAAATTAACTTACCATAAATGAGCAAATGAAAACTCATTTCCTGTGATCCCTGATTGGATTCTCGAAATACCTGAGATCCAGTTTTTTCTTTTACTTCTTCCTTTCCTGGCTGCAGTAGGAGATCCTAGTGATTGAATAGGAATAGTCAATATGCGAACAAATATCATATATATAGGTCATGAAACTATAGATAGATAGATAAAACCAGATGGTGTGAGTAGTAATTTTGAAACTTGATTGAGGGGAACAAAACGCAACCTATATATGCAGATCAGTCGATGATATATAGAGAGTATATATGTTGTATATAATTACCTGTTAAAAGATCACGAGACAGCTCAGTGAGCTCACGCTAGTAGCTTCGGTTACCATTGGGAAGGTTGAGGAACCACTCAAAAACTAAACCAAAGTATTTCATGGGTCTGGCAATAATCCAGAACAGAATCACTTGAAGCAACAGGGCGAGACATATAAGCCATTTATGTCGTCGTTTGAGTTTTCCCTCCCCTGCGCCTTGGTACGATATCACAGCATCTTCTTTTGATGTTTTGTATACGCCAGACCACAAGAATTGTGCGACCTTGATCGGAGTCATCGGACCAGCCTTGTCTGGTCTCAAAACGAAATTCCCGGTAGGGAGCATGGTACTAGCTAGCTAGGGAGCAAAGCAAGCAAACTTAGAACAGTAAACTTAATTAAGAAGAAGATTTAGTTAATTTTCAGGGTGTTGTTTCAAGTTAACTCGTGCATGTATTTATAATAGAATTTTTATTTTTTTTGGACCCGACCTTTATTACTCTTCTTATTAATTTCCTGTTGATCTGCCTGTGAGAGATCGAGTGTGGGCGAATATTCTTCCATATACTTGATTGGCAATATATTCCACATATTTCCCTCCTCTAACTTCATCAATTATTTTCTACTTATCACTTATGTAAGTACGTACGTAACCCGCAAAATAATATAGAGTCGTGCTTATAGGTGAGGCTGGCTGTTAGAATTGATGTAGTCTTGGATATATATGAATGAATACTCATGTTATATATTCACGTGAAGAAGAAGATTGAACCAAAAGATCGATTAAGGAACTAATTATTGATAAAGTACGTACGTACCCTACATATTAATTACTAATTATGCCAATTGTTCTTCTCTTAATTAAGTCCCAATAATTAAGGCCTAGATAGATATATATGAATTAATATTCATTAATACTCATGTTATATTCACGTGAAGAAGATTAAACTAAAAGATTAGGGAAAAGGAACTAAGTAATAAAGTACGTACCCTACGTAATAATTATGCCAATGAAATTGTCCTTCTCTAAGTCCTGATTATTAAGTCCTACTAAATATGCCTATATTTAGTCCTTCTGATCTATAATTATTTTGTATCATTGATCATTTAAAATGAGTCAAATATATTGGTGATGATCGACCTTCTTCTTACTTCCATGCCAAGTTGGCCAACGTTACTTAGATTCTATTTTGGAACCAAATCGCTATAGTAAGTTGCCTCAAGCGCGCTTAATTTTCCATATATTATGAACCATCCAAAATTTTAGAAAATAAAAGGCCATACCCCCTGGAGTTAGATAGACCAAGAACAGAATACCCTAAATGAATTAACCATGTATATGTTTGATAATTTCGTGACTTCATAAAAATTGATTTAAAGTAAGCAAGAGTTTGAGGTAAAGATGAAAATTTAAGTTTCTATTTTTCGATATCAGTAATTTGTTGCTACATACATTGATCCCATCTTGATGAGTTATGAAATACTAGAATTCGAATATCATACACACATTTGTGGAGATCAATACCTACACATAGCATGCATGTATCAATTAAATTTGGAAGCAAGCTATTCCACAGTTGACTCAGCCAGTCGAGTTGCATTAACATAATCATGCGGATTATGAGCTGCAAAACCTGGTATTATGAGTCCAAATACTCTAATCCCCCTGAGTAACCAAGTTTCTTTGTACCCCCATCCTTTTACGTATGGAATTATGAAGCTTCTTATAAGCTCCCAAACAGCAACTAGGTACTTGAACATTGGAGCAAAGTAATTCTTGTTTGGCTCTTCCTTAAGTATCTGCATAGAGGTATAATAGACGCACAACATACTATCAAGTAAAAGCAATGAACTCAATAATAAGTGATGTATCCCAAAGTGCAAATAAAATGAAAGAACAAAAAAAATCAAAGTTAATTACCTTTTCTTTATAGAGGCTGTTATAGTAGAGGCAGGTACCAAAATGCTTGAACAAAAATGTAGAACTATCAAAGGGTATCCTAGGAACCAAATCGTTACTATAAACGATCCTCTGGTACTTGATATTATGATTTTTCATTTGCTCCTCCATGAATCTTTGAAAATCCTTATCCCCAACTCTTGGCTGCCCGAACGTATAAACCCCTTGCAATCTTTCCAACAACAAATCTTCATCATGCAAGGCCAAAATCGCTGCAAACAGAATTGCCAGTGCACCACCCAAGCTATGGCCAGTCACTATGAACTTCGTGTTGTTGTTGTCTTTCACGAGATCTCGCAATCGCTTCCTCAGAGCGTAGTAAGCTAAAGGGTACTCTGTTTCTGGTTCTTCATCAGGAAAACCTTTTGGAGTTAAGCCTAGGGCTTTCATAAAACCACCATGGACTTTCCCAATGCACCTGTATTTGAACCAGGAAATGTCGAGGTCAGTACTCCATGCATCTGCATCAAAGAACTCGGTACCTCTGAATGCCACTACGATCAATTCATCAACAGGATCGTGGAGCATGAAGGCTTGTGTAGTCTTTTTTTCTGATAATCTGCCAAAGCAATTTGCTTGTTATATATGCGTCCAATTTTATTTCAAATCAATTCATTTTCAATAGAGAAAAGTAAAGTTCTTCGAACGGAAAATTAAGCAACAATATTGTATTATATTGTTAATAACTTACAGTTATAAAAATCATAGAACTTGATGAGATCCATCTGCAGGAAAAATTACAAAAATAAGTATATGATGATAATGGGATATACATTATAATACACACACATGAACAAACAAAAATTAGTTTTTGACTCACAAAATTTGGATATCAAGGGCATCCATGCATCTCACATCTAATTAATGATTAGAATCTTCATGATTTGGGTAATCTTTTCAGGACCTTTTGTTTTTAGATTGACCAGATTACCATTTCCACTACTCATGTGGTGACAATGAAAATATCTTTGTTAATATCCTCATTAGAGTACAATATGTTGTTATTTGAGTAAAAGTTTTAAATTAAAGGACAATATGTTGTTATTTGAGTAAAAGTCTTAAAAGGAGTTTTTTTTTTGGTACAAACATCATACATGTATTTTACCTTCCAATGATTTTTTACGGTAGTTTCAATGAAAGCTCGGTTCTCATATGATATTTTAGCAGCCATTGCAGAAATCGCTCGTTTATATCTGATATCTTCCCGGCTGATGCTACTATCCAACTTCACTCTCTTGTCTGTATGTCCAACAGTAGAAATGAAACTCGCTGATTCTTTCTCTTTCTTCAAGTCACCTGCACAATTTTAACCTAGCTTAAATTATGTACCATGCATATATACATGAAACTAGATATACTAATTTTGCCAGTAGTAACATGAAACTTCGATCATTGGGGGCCAACAAAATGCAGTCTATGCAGATAGAGATCGAGTTTGTTAATTACCTGTTAAAAGATCGATCACGAGAGAGCTGAAGCCAGGTTCGGTTACTGGAGGGAAGGTTGAGGAACCACTCAAAAGCTAAACCGAAGTTTCTCATGGGTTTGGCGATCCATAACAAAATCATTTGAAGCAGGAGGGTGAGTGATATAAGCCATTTACGTTTGAGGTTTTCTTCCTCTCCCTGCGCGCACAATATCATAGCATCTTCTCCTTCTGCTATATAGCCAGACCACAAGAACTGTCCGAGCTTGATCGGACCAGCTTTGTCTGGTCTCAAAACCAGATAATTCCGGGTGAATTCGAAAGGAGAAGTCATGGTATACTCGATCAGAGGAGCAAAGCAAGCAAACCTAGAACAGTTTTCTTGGTTTTTTTTTTTTTTTTTTTTTAAATACAAAAACCTAGAACAGTTCAAGAAGAATTAGTTTAGTGTGTTGTTGCAAATCAACTTGTGCGTGTATTTATAGTAGATTTCTTTTTGGACCCAATCTTTAATTTTTTTTTCCTGACCAAGGATGCTGAAAGAGAAGATTGGATCTTTAAGTTGAGAATATATTAGCTTTAAAGTGGTTGGTATTATCGGCTTCCCATTCTTGGATGCCCTTTTTTTTGTCTGAAGTCTGAACTTCTTTGATGCCTTGGTTTGATTTCCGAACTTGCGTGTATAATGTTTTGCCATGTTTTAATAAAGGACTGAGAATCAGTCATGTTCCTCGAATTTTTTTTTTAAATCAACTTAGTAACTGTTTTTGTTTTTATGCAATATATTCTCGTTTCGAACATGATACATATATGTAGTCCATTAACTGGAAGATGATAATGACCAGAACGAATATCAATGGTCCATATTCGACATCGTATTCGTTTAATCCAATAAAAGACCTTAGGAACCCACTTCTGATTCAGCATTTTTGTTTTTGGTACAAATGTGATATTTGAAATTTTGGATGGAGGCATAAAACTTAAACGGTCTATATTGTTAAAATATGATTGCATAGTGATGAGTCTCCCTTGCAATCTATGAAAAAGAAATGCATTCATTCAAACTCAATCTTCAAGGTTAGATTCACTGGTAGTAGTGAATGCTATCTTTTTACTTAGATAGTGCTAGGTGAACAACATTTTTTCATCTCACGTGTCTTTCACAGTTCGTGATAATTAAGATGACATGAACACATTATTCATGCAAATGTTCTGATAGCTTGATTGAGTTTGGTGCCACATTAACCGGCACATAAGTATCAAGTGGCGGCCGGTACACAGAACAGGTTTTAACCTAGCTTTCACTCTTCAAACCTAAGAAATACTCCAATTGAATTAGTAAAATCATCACTTACTTAATTACAAGTGAACCCTAACTTAATGAACATAGAATTAATGTGATCGACTTCTACTGACCTAGAAGAAGGATGACATCATGAAAATGATCGAATAAATTATGGAGACATTGACAAAGAATAAACAAGAGATAAATTATGGCATGGAGATGACTTAAAAGAGGTCTTCAGGAGACAAATCTGACCTAAAGATAAGTCTTCCATAGATTCCTTTAAAAAGAACTTCCTTTACTTTTCCAGATTTAGATATATATACAACGAACTATTTCACCTTTCGTGTTCCACGTTTTTCGGTTTCGTCAGTAGAGCACCTCTCAATTGAAATTTCTTGTATGGCCGGCCATCAGAGCAAAAACTTCTATTAATATTAACGTAATTTTCAAACCTTTGTTCGTCATAGAAATTAATCGAAGTATTACGTACGTTTAAACTTTAAAGAGCATAAGTGAGATTGACATAGTTGAAAGTTCATGATTATGATAACCTCATCAGGTCGATCTTAATGTGAAGAGCTAGCTCTTCAAATGTATGATGGTTAATTATTCTATATAGTTCTCTTCTCCTTTCCTTTTTTTTTTTTTTTTTTTTTTTTTTGGTTCTTTCTATTTTGGGATCAACTCGATCTATGTAGTTCTTAATTTATTAACATAAACGCTGCAAAAGAATTTAACCAAGAAATGTAAGCTGCAAAAGAAGACCTATAAAGGAAGGAATTAGGTCTTGCATGCAGCAGATTCTAAATATCTCAGGACATACATCTCAGTCGTTTAAGTCTAACTTAGCATGAACGAAGTAAAGATTATTCTAAAGTAGCAAAGGCGTAAACACAAAAGTAGTCGCATTACAAGTAGGCAATGGATCGGATTAAGGAAGAAAAACAAGTTTTAGTTGGTACAGACTACAGAACTACAGATAAAGAATGGATCCGTGCAAGAACGAAACTATTAGGACTCGAGGTGATTTATATTTTCTCGTCAACCTTAACAAATACATGTTCAATGGTACCACGAACGTACGAGAGGTTAACAAATTATCAAGGCTCAAGCAAATATAGGAAAACTATTGTACGTCGTCAACCAAACCCAGATCATATAATTCCTGTATTCCTGTGTTGTGCTCAAACTTAATTTTAAGCTTTATACATCCTCATGGGATGAAGTGTCCTTTGGTAGGAGGAATACGTCCGAGGACCCCAACCTGGTCGCATTCACATAATCTTGAGTGCTATGAGCTGGAACCCCAGGAAAGACCAGGCCAATTATTCTGAAAATTCTTAGAAATGTACCTTCCTTATAGTCTGGCCCTTTTGCTTTTGCAATGGTGAAGCTTCTAATTAGCTCGAAAAATGCGTTTATTATCATTGGTATTGCCCCTAGTGGTGAGAAGTAGTTTTTATTAGGTTCATGTTCCACAACCTGCAAAGAATATATACTTCTATCAGAAACCAAAAATAGTTTGCTAGCAAATTGTAAATATAAATCTGGATGCATGCTTAATCACCTTCACTTCATAGTGCCTATTGTAGTAGAGGCATGTCCCAAAGTGCTTGAACATCAAGGCTTTATCATCATAAGGCAACCTGGGAACCATATCATTACCATACACAAATCTATAATAACGAACATTATGTTCTTGCAACTTTTCCTCCATGAACTCACCAAACTTCTCATCTCCAACCCTCGGTTGTCCAAAAGTATATACCCCTTGCAATCTCTCCAATAACCATGTCTCATTGTGAAGAGCCAAAACTGCTGGAAACAATATTGCTAATGCCCCTCCCAAACTATGCCCTGTCAATATGTATCTAGCTTGATCATTTTGCCTCAAAAGCTTGTTAAGCATATCCCTAATTGCATAGTAAGCCAAGTCCGGATGACCATCTTCTTGTTTGGTTTCCTTAGGCCAACCAACATTCTTTCGTAACCCTAAAGCTTTCATAAAGCCGCCATGAATTTTTCCGACCCTGAAAGCTCATACCAAGAGATATCAAAGTCGGAGCACCATGCATCTGCATCAAATGGTTCGGTTCCTCTAAAGGCCACCATAAGAGTGTCATGGTCAGAAGACTTATCCCGAAGCATGAAGGCTTGTGTAGTGGCTTTTTGTTGATAATCTGTGAAAAAAAAAAACAAAGTTATTATTGAAAGTGTATCAACTGCAGTCTCCTGCATAGTCCGGTTTGTATTATGTCAGGCTAGGGTAATGTGAACAGAATTTAATCAGAGTATATGTGTTCAATTTTTACACTATCTTTAGATAACTTGACAGATGTTTGATATATATATATAAAGGCCTCCGGCTTCGTTGTAGCCGGGCTTCATTTTTCTCTTCTCCTCTTCTCTTTCCCTCTCTCTCTCTCCAGTAAACAAATGTTAGCATAGAAAGGAGTTTTGCTCTTACATATGCATTGATTTAAAAAGTAGTAAGTTGTAACTCTTTTATTTAATAATCAATGTCTTATTTTATATTTGCTTCCGTGTTTTGGTATCAGAGCCAAAACGGCCTGATATAGTTAATCATTAAAACCTCCAACCTTAGGTGGCGGACTACTGCCCATGAGTGGCTCTGGAGTTTATCTCTTATTAACTTCTCAATCCCCAGGTGGCGGCAGACTACCGTCTAGGAGTGGATCTTGAGTTGATCTATTTCTTTACTTATTTTATGAAGTGTTTTGATTACTGTTTCTAAATTTTAAGGATTTCAGTTTTATTTTCTTTTCCTTATCTCCTTTTAAAGCCTGTTATTCTCTCCTTTAAAGTTCAGGTCCAAACACTAAATCCCAGGAAAAGCATGAGCGGATGCGGCATGAGCGGTGGAAAGTGAATATTAGTCTTTAGGGTCTTAGGCTAAGGATCTTAAATCCTCCTATCCTTTTAGTTTCGGTCCAGTTTTCTCTTCTCTTCCTAAAATGAGTCGATTATTTAGATCAAGCTCAGTCACTTCTAGTTCGTCTAGGTCCTCCCTTAATAGAATCTCAGATATAGTTAACGAAAAACAAATAGAGTTTCAGTCAAACGATAACATAGACATGAATGATTGGAATATTCCTAGTCATGAAATTTATAAGAAAAAATGGAGTCTTTCTTCATTCAAAAGTGAACACCATATTAAAACTGTAGAACAAGTTTATGCCCTTAGTAAACATCATGAAACTTGCCAACTTTTAGTCCTGAGTCAATTAAGGAACATAAAAGATGGTCATAATTTCCTTCATATTGGATTAGTCTAGATCGGTGTTAAACCTTTAACTAGAAAAGGTCTTAATGCCTCCATTCTTTTATGTTTAAGAGATGCAAGGTTTACTGATTTTAATGATAGTACCCTTGGATTAATTGAGTCAAGTCTGTTTAATGGTCCAGTTCATTTCAATTGTTTCCCAGATTTTAGCCTTAGTGACCCTCATATCCTAAAGGCTTTAACCCTAAATGTTAAAACTTCCGGCTATAATGTTCTCGAAAGAACCCAACCTTTAGCCTTAATTTATAGAATCCATTATAAAGTCACCGGCACAAATATGAATTTCCAAACTATTAGTAAAAGCCCTAAAAACCAGACTCTCTAATTCAAAGCAGTCAAGAAAATGCTAATATTAGCGTTCCACACACAATCAGATGGTCAGATGTTTATCTTCCTTCTGAATGGTCTCTCACTAGTGAAAATCAGTCATCCAATGCGCAACATAGTGATAGTCGCATATTTGTGCGACTTTTATCATTCTAATTATTCTTATTACTTAGTTATTTTGTGTTGTTTTTCTATTTTTAATTAACTTTATTTGTTTTTAGGTGTTTTGAAGTCAAACAAAGAAAATGAGATAATTGGGCTTAATTAGGATCCCTAATCCTAGTTGGATTGGTGATGGACGTGAGATGTAGGTTAACTAACCTATTCCTATAAAAGGAGAAGAGCCAAACAGAGAGGGAGCGGAACACAGGGAGAAGAAAAGAAAAGGGGAGAAGAAAAAGACAAGGGAGAAGAAAAAGAGAAGGGAGAGAAAAGAAAAAAGAAAAAAGAAAGAGAAGAAAGAAAGGAGAGGAAAAAGGGTTCGGTCGGCAAAGATCTTCTTCAATCAAGTTTCTTCTTCTCCACCCTTAATTCATCTTCCATGTATTCTCTAATGTTCTTAATCAAGATTATGTGCAACTAAACTCCTTAGTAGTTATGGGCTGATCAAAGCCCTAGATATGTCTTCGATTTCGAACCCCAATTGATTTATATAATTTTAGATGAGAATTTCTTCACTGATTGTTCATTGGTAATTCTATTACATGTTTCATTGAGTCGACACCTTGATGCATGTTTTAGGGTTATTATTTTGAATGTGTTTATGACTGACATATCGTTGCATATTCTATAAGAGATAACAAGTTCTTTCCAGGTACTTGTGTGAAGTGATTCCTTGGTAATCTAA
The DNA here is from genome assembly GCA_010134655.1 of Fragaria nilgerrensis. NCBI lineage: Eukaryota > Viridiplantae > Streptophyta > Magnoliopsida > Rosales > Rosaceae > Fragaria > Fragaria nilgerrensis. Next base: position 10,931,999 of record CM020977.1, read on the forward strand.
GGCTACCGACATTGACCTTAGATTCTTTGTTGCTACTCAAACGTTCTTAGATATTCATGATTTCAGTTATTTTGGTCTAGATACCGACATTTCATAGATCAATTAATTGAGAGTATAGTTAAGTCGATACCGACATTTCACTTAACATGGCAAGTAAGATAACGTAATATGGTTAATGACCTAACGACATTAGCTTAACTGTGAGTGCATTCATCTTTAGTCATTGACATTGTTTTGGGGTGATTGAAGTGTATCTAGTGGTGGAGAGAAGTTCCTAGCTATTGTTTCTCTCATATTACATCCATATTCACTTTTTAATATTCTGTTTTCAGCAGTACTTCTGTTTTATCTATTTTTGTTCATCAATCAAACCAACTCCGAATACCCTCAAAATTTGTTTGGTAGTCGGTCACTGTGTCTAGTTATTGTGTATTTAATTTCATAATTTTTGGTGAGTCTAGATTAGCTAATTAATTAGGTTTCTGCTCCTAGGTCGAGTCTGCCAGATTTCTGATTTACGCGTCTGTTTGTGTTTTTGTGTGTGGAAGTCTTAGTATCACTAATCCTCTGTGGATAATGACCCCTATTTGCCGTTTACTACATTGATATAATTGATTTGATAATAGGGTATCTTTGTAGGTGCTTTTGCGCCTATCAAATTTTGGCGCCGTATCGCCGGGGATTGTTTAATTCTAAGTCTTAAAAGTGTCTTTTGTTTTTAGTTTTGCTTTGTTTACTTTATTTTTCTTTTGAGTCTTACGTCTATACTTGTGTGCAGGAGCATTGTGTATGCATACTCGTTACTCTACAAACTCTGAACCACTGTTATTTGATCTAGAGATTGAGAGAGCAGCAAAACAAAACAGGAAACAATAGAGACTACAGGTGAACACGAGTAACAGTGGTGGTGAGGATTCTGAGCCTGAACACCATTCTGATTCAGAGATCGAGGAACTGGAAGAGCAACATATTCCAACACCTCCACCATCACCAAGACCAGTGGCCGCGAAACTTAAGGAGTCCTTTATTCCGGGAGCAGGTGCAGCAGATTCACCAGTTGTGTTACCAGACGATTTAGGGGCTTACTCAATTCCCCCATCTCTGATTTCGAATCTACCATACTTTAGAGGCACTCAAACTGAAGACCCACAAGACCATCTTAATGAGTTTACAGCACTGTGCAGAATACAGAAGTCAACGATGGTGGATGAGAATGTTGTGAAACTTATTCTGTTTTCTTTTTCCTTGAAATAGCAAGCAAAGGCATGGTACAACTCATTGGCTTCCCAATCTATTGACTCATGGGACAATATGTGTGCTGTATTTATGAAGGAATTCTATTCAGCCTCTCACACCAAGAATTTAAAGAAGCAGATCAGTACATTTAGGCAGAGAGATGGAGATGAATTACATGAAGCGTGGAGTCAATTCAATGGTCTACTACGCCAATGCCCCATCACAAGTTTGATCTCAACACTTAAATGGAGTACTTCTATGAAGGACTTGATTCACTCAACAGGCAAAAACTTGATTCGGCTTGTGGAGGAAATTGGTGGAATCAGATTGGAGCTGAAGCTAAGGAAATTGTGGAGAATCAAGCAGAGAATTCAAGACAGTTTCAGTCCAGAGACCGATCTATGGGTGCCAGCAGAAGATCCTTGAATGCCATTACCATAGATGGAGCCATAGAGAAGAGATTGAGTTCTATGAAGAATGACATTGCTTTAATTGTTAGTGCTATGAAGGTGAATAAGAAAGCAACCGTTGTTGCATCTCAAGTGGTGTGTACTATTTGTTCAGCTAAGAACCACCTTGCAGAAGATTGTCCTAAGTGCAGAGTAGTTGAAGTTTAGATAGATAAAAATCTAAACTATTATAGATTAGAACCACCTTTCATAATCAACTATTATAGATTAGATAAAAATCTTGAATCAAAAGAAAATATCCTTAGGAGAAACTCTATAGAATGAAGTTTCCTTTCATAGATCAACGAAAACAACTATTTAGTGATTGGCAGACATTTATGCTTGAAACAAATCAGAGGTATTCTTCCTTGATTTTTTAGATCAACTAAATAACCCAAAAATCATTCAAACATTAACAAAAGCAAGATGGAAAACCTCCGCTAGTTCTGTCGTTTCTAGTCATCCTCCGGTTGAAATAATAATAATTGATCATCTTAACAGTCCAATCATAGCCTCACCTTTTAAAATCGTTATAGAAGATACAAAGACTAAGAAAATTAACCCAGAAACCAAAAAAATTATTGAACAAAATAATTACACAAATTAAAGTCTAGTAACCATAGGAGCTCATTAGATAAAATAGAAACAAAGGTTGACAACATATCCTCTAAAGTCAACATCCTACCACAACCTAAAATAGAAACTCTTTTAGTTCATTTCAGTGAGTTAAATAAACCTAGCCTAAAACCTACTTCTTCGATTCAAAAAATCAAACAAATGTTACAAAATTTAAAAACTGAAACACTTGAATCCAGTAGAATTGCAGTAATTCATACCCAACAAACCTCTTCATTCATTTCATCTGATAGCGATTCTAGTAACACTAGCCAATTAAACCAAATACTTCAAACTTTAAATATAGACAGAATAATTCATCTCAAGGCCTTTTAAAACTTGGATAGAACGTCCTTTCCCTTTGGATATACAACCTAGTAATCATCCTATTAATCAATTCTCAGTTTCTTCTGATAAAACTTATGAATGGAACATTGATAATTTATCAGAACAAGAAATTTTAAATAAACTACATCACATGTCTATGACAGCCAATAGCTATGTCACTAATCATAATTTCAGCCAGCCTGAAATCATTGACATACTTTCAACATGATTTACAAGAATGCTTCATTCCTGGTGGGAAAAACATCTCACTCCTGATTCTAGATCATCCATTAAACATGTCATCAAACGTGATGAAGATAGAACTCCCATTTTTGACGATCGTACAGGAATGGGCATTTCTGATGCTGTTAATACTTATTTTACACAATCATCCAACATTTCATAGGGACCCGTAGTCATATTACATCCAGAATTCATGATCAACTCAGTAACCTTAGGTGTCCAACCTTAAGTGATTTTAAATGATACAAAGATGTTTATATTTCTCGAGTTATGCTTAGAGACGATAGTAACCAACCATTTTAGAAAGAAAAATTCATAAATAGTCTTCTAAAATTATTTGCTCATAAAATCAGGCAAGTCCTTAGTAATGAAACATGTCCCATTAACTACGATTCTTTAATTTATGAAAAATAATTACAGTTATCCAAAAAGAAGGATTAAAAATGTGTATAGATATGAAACTAAATGCTAAAATGAAATCAGATAAGAAAACAGCTAAATATGAATTAGGAAATTTTTGTGAACAATATGGCTTACCTCTCTTACCTCCTTCAAGGAGAAAAAAGGCAAGCAATAAATTTACTCCATATCATTCAAAAAGAAAATTTACACCTTATAAAAATAATTTTGAGCCAAAAAAATTTTATTCCAAAAACAAATTTCGAAAAAATTGGTCCAAGAAACCAAATCACTAGCTAAAAAGTAAATCTTTCGATAAAAGTAAAACTAAATGTTTTAAATGTAATAAGACCGGTCACTTTACAAATAACTGTCCAGTTAAAAATAATATTAATCAACTAAAAATCAGTCAAGAAGAAAAAGAGAAACTTATACAAACTTTAGAATTACGAAATACTGATTCAGAAAATGAAATGAGCGAAGAAGACATCACACTGATGGAATCCTCTTCCTCTAAATCCAATGAACATTTTCTCTAGATATTACTTTGGGTGCAAGGATGCATGTAATTGTAAAACAATAAATGTTCTTTCAAAACAGGAAGAACAAGAAGAACTGTTAATTGATTTAATAAGTAAAATAGATAATCCTGAGCTTAAAGCTGAGTACCTTAAAAAATTAAAAAAATTAATTACCCAAGAAAATATAGTCAATCCTCCCCCACAAAAAATTAGCCTTACTACAACTTTTGATAAATTTTCTACTAGTAAAAAAGAAATAACAATCCAAGATTTGCAACATGAGGTCAAAACAATCAAGAGTCAAATACATACTTTACAACAAACGCATTTAAAACTTACAAATGACAATAAAGAAATTAAACAAGAATTAAATTTACTAAAAATAAATAATCAATTTCTTAAATTACAAGATTCCCCTGAAAACCATTTTCCAAATCCTTTCCCCGAAAATAATGAAGCTGAAATTTCTGAAAGACAATACTATTAGTATCATACGCCAAATCCAGCTTAAAAAATGGTACACTAAGGTCCAACTCAAAATAAAGATTTCCAAATAACAATAACAGCCCTTATTGATTCCGGTTGCAAATCTTAACTGCATCCAAGAAGGCTTAATACCTTCAAAATATTTGAAAAAACAAAAGAGTCTTTACGATCAGCCAATGGAACAAAAATTGATATTAAATATGAAATTCCTAAAGCTCATATATGCCAAATAATGTTTGTTTCAAAACTCCATTTGTCTTAGTAAAAAATTTAACCGATAAAGTAATTTTAGGACTCCCTTTCATTACTTTAATTTACCCCTTCAAAACCGAATATGATGGTATTATTACCTACCATTTTGATGAACCAGTAAAATTTACTTTATTTCTAACCCTGAAATTTATACCCTAAAGGCATTTCAAGAAAATAACATTTCAAAAACTCTTCGTTGCATTTAAGCAAAGAATAAACAAATAACATTTCTTCAAGAATAAATTAATTTCAAAAGAATCGAAAATCAACTCCAAAACTCTTTATGGAATTTTGTAAAAATGAAATCAATGATTTACTCAACAAAGATATTATTCGTCCTAGTAAATCCTTTTAGTCTTGCCCAGCTTTCTATGTTCAGAAAAATGCTGAACTCGAAAGAGGAACTCCTCGGTTAGTTATTAACTACAAACCTCTTAACACAGTCTTGAAATGGATCAGGTATCCTATTCCCAATAAACGAGATCTCATTAACAAATTAAACAAATCTGTTATCTTTAGTAAATTTGATATGAAGTCAGGATTCTGGCATATCCAAATCAGTGAAGCTGACAAATACAAAACAACATTTGTCACACCCTTTGGTCATTATGAATGGAATGTTATGTCATTCGGTTTGTTTAAAGAATGCTCCTAGTGAATTTCAAAACATAATGAACGATATATTCAATCCTTATAGTCATTTCTCCATCATCTACATAGATGATGTTTTAATCTTTTCTCAATCAATTGACCAACACTGGAAACATTTACACCAATTCTTTCCCATAATAAAGAATAATGGTTTAGTTGTTTCTGCATCAAAAATCAAATTATTTCAAACCATATTCGTTTTCTTGGATTTAACATTCACCAACTCTAAATTAGACCCATTGATAAAGCAATACTATTTGCTGATAAATTCCCAGATATCATTTTAGATAAAAATCAATTACAAAGATTATTAGGATCTTAAATTATGTAGCTGATTGTTACAAAAACCTTAGGAAACATTGCAAACCTCTATTTGATAGATTACCAAAAAACCTCCTCCCTGGACATCAGTTCATACATCCTTAGTCAAATAAATAAAAGTCATGTTAAAACCCTCCTATGCTTAGGTATCACTTTGTCTAATTCCTATAAAATAGTAGAAACTGATGCCTCTGAAATAGGTTATAGAGGTATCCTCAAACAACAAGTTTCCCCTAATCATCCAGAACAAATTGTCCGATTTCATTTTGGAATCTGGAACCCAGTTCAATCAAATTACTTCGGTAAGGTAACCCTTTAGAGAATTTGGACCGAAGTAATTTTTGTTCCAGGTAAGGTAACCCTTTAGCATTCTATAAAGACATTCACTTGTTCCAGGTAAGGTAACCCTTTAGCCTTGGAAGGTAATGAGAATTTGGACCGAAGTAATTTTTGACTAGGGAAATGAGATTTTTTATATGACTCATAGAAGGTTCTACATGAAATAGGAAATGTTCAGCCCTGTCAAAATAAGGGGATGATTTTTTATAATTGACTGGGGGTTTTGATGAGGAGTCTGTTTTGTAAGGGTCGTATTGGTTTACTAAGGTTGACTGATAATTAGGTTTCATTTGACTGAGGGTGCTTTCAAGGGCAGCATACGGAGTGAGGGGGTGCTACCAAAGGCAGTATACCTATTAACTATTGGAACAAGTGAATGTTCAAAAGGAACAAAACTGGGGGTTGACTCTGGTGACTTTTTTTTTTACTGAGGAGAGTGATTCTTTCTGCACTGAGGAAGATGACTTCGAAACTAATTTTTCGGGATTTCTCCCTTTTGAAGAGCTGGGCTTCATGTTTTGCCGCCCTGTAGAAATTCACGAGTTAGGAAATCGGGGATATGATTGTCACTGCCTTTAATGAATGCAATTTCGAAATCAAAGATACTTAAAATTACTTACCAACGGGCAAAGATTTGTTTACTGGCAATATTTTGAACGTCTTTTTCTAAAACATCTTTAGCACTTTTACAATCGACAGGGACTAAAAAATTTTGATTTAATAAATCATCTTGAAATTTACTGATAGACAAAACCATTGATAAAATTTCTTTTTTAATAGTACTGTAATTTGACTGAGCGGGGTTCCAAATTCCAGAATGGAAACGAACAATTTGTTCTGGATGATTGGGAGAAAATTGTTGTTTGAGAATACCTCCATAACCTATGTCAGAGGCATCAGTTTCCACTATTTTATAGGAATCGGGAAGAGGGAATCCTAAACATGGTAAGGTTTTGACATGACTCTTAATTTTTTTGACTAAGGATGTATGTACTGATGTCCAAGGGGAAAGATTTTTTTGTAATCTATCAAATAGGGGTTTACAATGTTTTCTGAGGTTTTTGTAAAAATCTGCTACATAGTTTAAAGATCCTAGGAACCTTTGTAATTGATTTTTATCTAAAATGACATCCGGGAATTTGTCAGCGAATTGTATCGCTCTATCAATGGGTTTAATTTGGAGTTGGTGAATGTTAAATCCAAAAAAATGAATATTGTTTGGAATAATTTGATTTTTAGGAGGCAGAAACAACTAGACCATTATTTTTATTATGGAAAAGAATTGGTGTGAAGATGTTTCCAGTGTTGATCAATTGATTGTGAAAAGATCAAAACATCATCAATGTAGACAATAGAGAAATGACTATAAGCATTTAATATGTCGTTCATTATGTTTTGAAATTTGCTAGGGGCATTTTTAATCCGAATGGCATAACATTCCATTCATAATGACGAAGGGTGTGACAAATGCAGTTTTGTATTTGTCAGCTTCACTGATTTGAATTTGCCAAAATCCTGACTTCATATCAAATTTACTAAAGATAGCAGATTTGTTTAATCTGTTAATAAGATCTCGTTTGTTGGGAATGGGATACCTGATCCATTCTAAGACTGTGTTAAGAGGTTTGTAATTAATAACTAGTCGAGGAGTCCCTCTTTCGAGTTCAGCATTTTTCTGAACATAGAAAGCTGGGCAAGACCAAGGAGATTTACTAGGGCGAATAATATTTTGTTGAGTAAATCATTAATTTCGTTTTTACAAAAATCCATAATCTCATGACTCATTTGGATTGGACGAGGTTTAGTAGGGATATTTTCTCATCGAATTCTTTGATGTAAGGGAGTGAAACAATATGTTTTTCCTGTGCCAAAAGGCTGTAAGAATATCAGAACATATTTCTGTGATTATTTTTGCTTCAAAAGTTTTGATTTTTTGCTGAAGGGAAGAGTTTTGAAGTTGATTTTCAATTCTCTTGAAATTAATTTCTCTTGGAGAAAGGTTATTTGTTTATTTTTCGCTTGAATGCAACTGAGAGTTTTTGAAATGTTATTTTCTTGAAAAGCTCTTAGAGTATGGATTTCGGGGTTTGAAAGAAAAGTAAATTTAACTGGTTCATCAAAAGGGTAGGTAATAATACCATCATATTCAGTTTTAATAGGGTAAATTAAAGTAATGAAAGGTAGTCCTAAAATTACTTTATCAGTTAAATTTTTAACCAAGACAAACGAAGTTTTGAAACAAACATTGTTTTGGCAGATATGGGCTTTAGGGATTTCGTATTTAATATCCATTTTTGTTCCATTGGCTGATCGTAAAGATTCTTTTGTTTTTTCAAAGTATTTTGAAGGTATTAAGCCTTCTTGGATGCAGTTAAGATCTGCACCGGAATCAATAAGGGTTGCTATTGTTATTTGGAAATCTTTTATTTTGAGTTGGACGGTAGTGTATCATTTTTTAAGTTGAATTTGGCGTATGGTACTAATAGTATTGTTTTCAGAGGTTTCAGCTTCAATATTTCCTGGAAAGGATTTGGAAAATGATTTTCAGGGGAATCTTGTAATTTAAGAAATTGATTATTTATTTTTAGTAAGTTTAATTCTTGTTTAATTTCTTTATTGTCATTCGTAAGTTCTGAATGTGTTTGTTGTAAAGCATGTATTTGACTCTTGATTGTTTTTACTTCATGTTGTAGATCTTAGATTGTTATTCCTTTTTACTAGTAGAAAATTTATCGAAAGTTGTAGTAAGACTAATTTTTGTGAGGGAGGATTAATGATATTTTCTTGGGTAATTAGTTTTTTTAATTTTTTGAGGAGGTACTCTGTTTTAAGTTCAGGGTTGTCTATTTTACTTATTAAATCAATTAATAGTTCTTCTTGTTCTTCTTGTTTGGAAAGAACATTTACTGTTTTACAATTACAGACATCCTTACACCCAAAAGTAATATATGGGGAAGAATGTTCATTGGATTCAAAGGAAGAAGATTCCATCAATGAGATGTCATCTTCACTTACTTCATCTTCTGAATCAGTATTTCGTAATTCTAAAGTTTGTATGAGTTTTTCTTTTTCTTCCTCACTGATCTTTAGTTGATTAATAATACTTTTAACTGGACAGTTATTTGCAAAGTGACCAGTCTTATGGCATTTAAAACATTTAGTTTTACTTTTATCAAAAGGTTTACTCTTTTGTTGGTGATTTGATTTCTTGGACCAATTTTTTCGAAATTTGTTTTTTGAATAAAATTTATTTGGTTCAAAGTTACTTTTATGCGGTGTAAATTTTCTTTTTGAATGATAAAGAATAAACTTATTGCTTGTCTTTTTCTCCTTCAAGGAGGTAAGGGAGGTAAGCCATATTGTTCACAAAAATTTCCTAATTCATATTTAGCTGTTTTCTTATCTGATTTCATTTGAGCGTTTAGTTTCATATCTATATACATTTTTAATCCTTCTTTTTGAATAACTGTAATTATATTTCATAGGTTAAAGAATCGTAGTTAATGTGACTTGTTTCATTACTAAGGACTTGTCTAATTTTATGAGCAAATAATTTTGGAAGACCATTTATGAATTTTTCTTTCCAAAATAGTTGGTTACTATCGTCTCTAAGCATAACTCGAGAAATAAAAACATCTTTGTACCATTGAAATCACTTAAGGTATGACACCTAAGGTTACTGAGTTAGTCATGAATTCTGGATGTAATATGACTAGGAGTTCCTATGAAATGTTGGATGATTGTGTAAAATAAGGTATTAACGGCATCAGAAATTCCCATTCCTGTGCGATCGTCAAAGATGGGAGTTCCATCGTCCTCACGTTTGATTGCATGTTTAATAGATGATCTAGAGTTAGGAGTGAGATGTTTTTCCCACCAGGAATGAAGCATTCCCGTAAATCCTGTGGAGAGTATGTCAATAATTTCAGGCTGGCTGAAATTATGATTAGTGACATAGCTATTGGCTGCCATAGACATGTGATGTAATTTATTTAGGATTTCTTGTTCTGATAAATTATCAATGTTCCACTCATAAGTTTTGTCCGAAGAAACGGAGAATTGATTTGTAAGATGATTAGTAGGTTGTATATCTAAAGGAGAGGACGTTTTGTCCAAGTTTTAAAAGGTTTTTTCTTTAGATGAATTATTCTGTCTAGTTTTAAAGTTTGAAACATTTGGTTTAATTCTGGAATTTGGCTAGTGTTACTAGAATCGCTATCAGAAGAAATTGATGAAGAGTGTTGTTGGGTATGGATTACTGCAATTCTACTAGGTTCTGTTGTTTCAGTTTTAATTTTTCTAACATTTGTTCTATCTTCTGAATTAAAGTAGTAGGCCTTAAGGAAGGTTATTTAATTCACTAAAATGAACTAAAGGAGTTTCTATTTTAGGTTGTGGTAAAATGTTAACTTTAGAAGATATATTGTCAACTTTTGTTTCTATTTTATCTAACTGGGCTCCTATGGTTACTAGACTTTGATTTGTGTAATTATTCTGTTCAATAATTTTTTTAGTTTCTGGGTTCATTTTCTTAGATTCTGGATCTTTTACAACAATTTTGAAGGGTGAGGCTATGATTGGACTGTTAAGATGATCAATATTATTGTTTCAACATGATGATGACTGGAAAGGACTGAGTTAGTGGAGGTTTTCCATCTTGCTTTTGTTAAAGTTTGAATTTTCTGGTTGTTTAATTGATCTATAAAATCAAGAAAGAATATTTCAGATTTTGTTTCAAGCATAAACGCTTGCCAATCACGAAATAATTGCTTTCTTTGATCTATGAAAGGGAACTTCATTCTATAAAAGTTTCTTTTAAGGATATTTTCTTCTAGTTCAAGGTGTTTATCTAATCTAGAATAGTTGATCACAAAAGGTTGGGTAAGTGTACTTAATTGAGGATTTAGTGGGGGAGTAACTAAAAAATCAGAAGCAGTTGGAGAAGTTTGATCTTCATCCGTTGCTGAAATATTTGGGATTCATTTTCTGTATAATTGGGTAACTAATTTGGGAAGTAGTTCTAATGTGTTTAATTTTGAGTTTTTGCAATTCTTCTTCTAATTCTCTAATTCTAATGTTTTTTTATTTCTTTATCTAAATCATGATCTCGTCTAGACATTGTTTCAACCGTAATGGAGCCAGCAAATGAATGTCTAGCAGTGGCAAAAGAGTGTCTGGAGGAATTCCCTATTTCTTGGATTCTTGAATTTTGACTTATCCTAGAGTTTTGAAAATTAATTCTTACCGTGCCATCATTAAACTGTTGAATACAGTCTAAATCAGAAAGACTATGTTGCGCATTGGATGGCTGGTTTTCACTAGTGAGAGACCATTCAGAAGGAAGATGGACATCTGACCATCTGATTGTGTGTGGAACGCTAATATTAGCGTTTCCTTGACTGCTTTGAATTAAAAGGGTTTGGTTTTGGGACTTTTACTAATGGCTTGGAAATTCATGTTTGTGCCAATGACTTTATAATTGATTCTATAAATTAAGGCTAAAGGTTGGGTTCCTTCAAGAACATGATAGCCTGAAGTTTTAACAGTGAGGGTTAAAACTTTTAGGATATGAGGGTCACTAAGACTAATGGTAAAATATGAGAAACAATTGAAATGAACTGGACCATTAAACATACTTGACTCAATTAATCCAAGGGTACTGTCATTAAAGTCAGTAAACCTTGCATCTCTTAAACATAAAAGAATGGAGGCATTAAGACATTTTCTTGTTAAAGGTTTAACACCGATTTGAACTAATCCAATATGGAGGAAATTATGACCATCTTTTTTATGTTTCTTAATTGATTCAGGACTGAAAAGTTGGCAAGTTTCATGTTGTTTTAAGGGCATAAACTTGTTCTACGGATTTAATATGGTGTTCACTTTTGAAAGAAGAAAGACTCCACTCTTTTCTTATAAATTTCATGGCTAGTAACTCTGGGAATATTCAAGTCGTTCATATCTATGTTATCGTTTGACTGAAACTCTATTTGTTCTTCGTTAACTATATCTGGGGTTCTACTGAGGGAGGACCAAGACGAACTAGAAGTGACTGAGCTTGATCTAAATAGTCAACTCATTTTGGGAAGAGAAGAGAAAACTGGACCGAAAAAAGAAGGATAGGAGGATTTAAGATCCTTGGCTTAAGATCCTAAATGATATTACTCACTCTACACCGCTCATGCCGCATCCGCTCATGCCCTCACCTGGGACTTAGTGTTTGGACCTGCACTTATTGTTTGGTTGGAGATATAACAGGCTTGAAGGAAGATAAGAAAAAGAGAATAAAACCAAAAATCCTTAAAATTAAGGAACAGGTAAACAAAACACTTCACAAAATAAGTAAGCAAAATAGATCGACTCAAGATCCACTCCTAGGCGGTAGTCCGCCACTTGGGGATTGAGAAGCTAATAAGAGGTAAACTCCATAACCACTCCTGGGCGGTAGTCCGCCTCCTGAGGTTGGAGGTTTTAATGATTAACTATATCAGGCTTAGGGTTTTAATGATTAACTATATATATATATACACACACACACACACACACACACACACACACACCACACAATGTCTAGAACAGAGTGTGTAGATCATTCTGTGAAGTTTCATTCAATTTGAAGATCATTTAAACTTCTGTAATCGTGATTTACACGAACGGTTCTGTTTGGACAGTTTTTGTTTTCTGTTGATTTATTTAATCTAATTAGGTACCCAAATGATCTTCAAATTGATGAAACTTTGCAGGAATGATCTACACACTGTGTTCTAGATATTGTACGGTTGAGATGTGAAAATGCGATCTGAAAGTGAGCAAAATAAGGAGTTCTACACTTTAATTTTAAAGCGAGACATCGCTCTGGAAGAGAACTTATATATATATAACAAAGTTTAAGGTCATTTTCAAAAGAAATTAAGTTTCAACATACTGATCGAGTATACGATATTTACTTACCATTCCAAAAGTCGAAAGATCCCAAGAACTCCATCTGCTTATAAGATCGATCAAAATTGGTTTTAAGAATAGTTGATTCAATAACAAGTACTGATGATTAATAACAAGTACTGATGATTAATAGGGACTACTGCTAACTTATTAAGCATGCATACCTTCCAATGATCCCTAACAGTAGATTCAATGTAGGCATTATTCTCATAGGATGCTTTAGAAGCCATCATAGAGAGAGTTGCATGGTACTTGGCATCATCATGTTTAATGGTGCTATCCAACTCCACCCTCTTGTCAAAGTTTCCTATAAATGACAGGAATGTTGCAGATGTCTTATCTGGCTTTACCACAACCCCTGATCAACATATATAAATCCATCCGTCAAAACTATCTAGTCGAAAGAAAAATTACCATCTTTGTAATTTTTCATAGTTATTTTCTTAAACGCGCGCTATATAGCTTTGTTCTTAGTGATAATGAAGCTCTGAGACTTTGATTCACAAATTCTCATCATCATTATATATAATCAATAAAAAAAATATAAGCTAGTAAATTTAGTTATCCTAATTAATAATCCATCTCTTTTTTTTTCTTTACCAAAATAAAAAAGAATTCGTAAAAGAAACAAGCAACATGTTTTTGTTGTTGAACAAAAGAACACACATCAATGAGGGCCCTGATGTCTGAGGAAATGGCATCAGATCGACTCATTATCACCCATGAGAAGCATCCAGAAATGAGAAATCTCTGCCGAGCTGTGTGGCTATGGGTTCTCAGAAACAACGAAAGGTTTTCCTAAGTCGTGAGTCGTGACCCAGGATGGAAATTATTGAAGCTTTTATACTGTTTTGGGTACACTTCATTATTTTGTTTTATAGTTCTACAGTAATTAGTGCATGGAGACTTAAATTATAATGGCTAGCTGAGTCCAGGGACTCGATCAAGAAGTCAAGACTCAAACTACTTCCTCATTCCTAACTTGAGAAAATAATTAGATTACAAATATAAATTTGACGTCAATAAACGGAACGATTGTAAAAGATTTGAGTAAAAGTTGAGACAATACGATCATAATGCATATATGAAAATGTATGATTCTCATGTTTGCCGTACAGGCTGAACGCTTTCTATATTTTTAGGAACTGAAATTTACATTATTATTTTTCTCTTTTAGTAATTTAAATTTTGTTTTTAGTGATATGTGTGTCTTCCTGTGAAAACTTTATCTAAAAAAGAAAGATAGGAGTGCGGATTGTAAAACAGGAGAGTAAATTTCACTCCCTTTTTTTTACTTACTTTAATTTTGACTTCTTGTGTCAAGTTCTAGTACTCTAGTCTCTTCATCCCATTTCCCAGAAACGAAGTAACTATTGAAGTTTTTCTCGATCTTTCTATCTTGCATGATCGAGCATACCTACATGCTTAAACATGAACTAGATAGATCAGTATAAGCTAGCACAAGGAAGCAGAAACTAACCTCGGAAGAAGTTGATCACGAGCACAAAAACATTGCGGTTGACGGATACAAGGTTCAAACACATCTCGATCCCGGATCCGATAACTGAGAGTGGCTTTGACACAAGTTGCAGAAACTTTTGAGCCAAGATGGAAACAAATATGAGCCATCTGCGCCTGAAGCTGATCTCTTCAGTGACAGTGCCCTCCGGGCAATCTACAAACTTCTTTTCCTCCAAATTTCTGGAGAACAAAATGTGAAACAGATCAAGCAGTCCGACTTCTTCTGGCTTCAACAGCATAAAACTGCTGGAAAATCCCTTGTCACAGGCCATGGCTTATGGATTTGGACCTTAAAATATGGTGGGTAAATTAGGACGACTGTGGTTGGCTCATTAGTGTTTGAAACTCTGAATTGATACAAAACTACGATGAGCAAAGACTTAGTTTTTTTTTTTTCTTTTAATGTATGAGAAGGATAATATTGTCTTGTTGCTGAGCCTCAAATGCATCAAATACACGAGACCTTAAAGCTATACTTTCTGTTTTCACATACGTTTTTTTTATGAGATTTATTGTACAGTGCCTCCACTGATTGAAATTGAGCCCTTGTCCTTCAAATTAGTTCAATTATCTTCCCTACTTTGATCTAAAAGGATTGCAGTAAGTACAGAGAAAAATGCAGGAAATTAAGGAGAATAGACTCTATATTGATGAAAAACATTGTTCAGGCTTACAAACAAAAAGAGAGAAAAGTCCAAGATAAATAGATGACACGTGTCATACAGCTGTGGATCACTATCAACAAACAATGCTGGAATCCTATGTTAATTCATTAACAGAAACTAACCCTAGCTATTAAGCTGTAATAACACCTTCATTACAGAATTAGCTTAAAAACCACAAAAAACCTGAAAATTAGGGGATATATTTCTAGCATGATCATTATGCACGGAAAAGGATTATAAACCACGAAATATCTTTCCTACTTCGTAATGTGCTGAATTACCTGAATATGTGGTCTACCTTAGCTAGACAGATGTGAATGTCCTCTCTGCTTCTTGGAATGTAATTATATAGATAGAAATGTAATGAAAAAATGTCCTCTCTGCTTTTTGTGTGGTAATTTTTTTTCTTGTTAGTCAAAGCTCTCAAGTTTTAACCATGCCAAACATTTCATTTCTGTTCCGATGAGGAATGAGACCGCTTCCAAAGAAAAATGATGATTAGAAAAGACCAGCCATATGCCTCTAATTAAAACTATTGATCGAGGATTAGAAAGGGATAGAACCCACTAAAGATGCATATATAGCTAGCAAACCACAGCAATTGTATATCATGGAAACAATCATATAACTTAAATTTCACTCTCAGAGCTAGACCAGCATAATAATATTAAGGAGGCTGCAGATTACAATTAAATGATAGGCAATACATATATATAATTTCGTTTTGTTTGGTCTCACTGTTGCTTGGGCTTAGGTGAGACTAACACATCTGGAGGTCCCAATCTGGTTAAGTTGACATAATCTTGGGGACAATGTGCTGGTGCCCCTGGCATTAGCAAACCACTTAGCCTAAACAACCTGAAGAAGTACCCTTCGACGTAGTCAGGTCCATGCTTTCGTGGAAGTGTGAAGCTTCTTGTCAGCTCATAAAATGCATTCACCATCATAGGCATTTGCACCCACAGGGAGAAGTAATTCTTGTTTGGCTCTTCTGGAAGAATCTGCATCATTAAGAACATGAGCTATAATTAGAAGACGAATTCTCAGACAGACCTTTAATTTCATAATTTTCATTATAGTAATGTGATTGATAAGAGAAAAAGAAACTTCATGCATACCTGTGCTTCATAGTTTCTGTTATAGTAGAGGCAGGTCCCGAAGTGCTTGAACATGAGGGCCTTGTCATCATAGGGCAACCTGGGCACCATATCATTACTATAAACAAACCTAAAGTACCTAACATTGTGCTCTGTCAATACTTCATTTTCCATGTACTGCCCAAATTCCTTGTCACCAACCCTAGGCTGCCCAAATGTATAAACTCCTTCCATTTTCTCCAACAGCTCATTTTCCTCGTGCAATGCCAGAATTGCAGGGAAGAGAATCGCTAACGCTCCACCTAAACTGTGACCTGTTATGACATATCTCGCCTTATCATTTTCACTCAGAAGCTTTTTCAGCATGTCCCTAATAGCATAGTAAGCTAATGGGTGCTTATCATCTTGATCTATATTCTTTGGCCAACCGACATTCTTCTGTAAACCCAGAGCTTTCATGAAGCCCCCATGAATCCTTCCATTAACTCCTCCTTCAAGCTCGTACCACGAAATATCAAAGTCGGAGCACCATGCATCTGCATCAAAGGGTTCGGTTCCTCTAAAGGCAACAACAATGGTGTCATGGTCATCACTAGATCTGTCCCGGAGCATAAAGGCTTGTGTTGTAGCTTTTCCTTGATACTCTGCAAATTAAGACAAATAATAATCAGTTTAGTCTCGAATTAATTTACCTTTTTTTTTCTTTGATCAAATACACAATTAATGTGCTACAATACTGTAAGTCGAACTCACGACCTCTCACATATAAAGAGAGAATTATGTCACTAGACCAAACGGTACTGGGCAATTGACCGTGTTCATAATCATATTTTAATTAACATTATATATATATAAGAATTTTCTTAGGTACCTACATGTATGTGATACCCACATTCACTGATATAACAACAATTTTGTTGTCAATAAAGTAAATTGAATCATAACTTAAGTAATTTGGTTCTATTAGTGGTAATTACCTAATCTATGACTTTTTACAAGTTTATGAATAAATTGTTGTGGGCATAGTAACTTGGTTCAATTATATGTAAATATGTAAAACAAATGTGGTAAATTCGATGTCAATGTTATAAATTTGGTTCAAATAAATAGTAATTCTTGTCCAGTTAGTGGTAAATGAAAGTATGAGATACATGTAGGTAACATAGACTATTAATCTTTAACATTATATATTTTCGTGTGTTCTGACTCTTGACATTATTGAGTATGCAAATGTTATAATTCTCGGTCTCGGGTTTGGATGCTTCTTACCGTTCCAAAAGTCGTAAAAGCCCACGAACTCCATCTGCCAGAGTTTGAAAACAAAAAAATACAGAAAAATAGTCATGAGTTTTAGAATTTAATTAATCTAATATTTACCATTATAATTAGTTTCTAATGGAGTAATTAGACGTAGTTGAAGTTGAAATTAATTTATTTGATACCTTCCAGTGATCTTCGACTGTAGTTTTGATGCAGGCGTGGTTCTCATATGAAAGCTTAGAGGCCATCATACTGAGTGCTGCATTATATCTGCAATCTCCAGGTTTGATTCTACTGTCTAACCTTACTCGCTTATCCAGATGTCCAATAAACGACAAGTATGTTCCTGAGGTGTTATCTGGTATGATAATCTTGCCTGCGTGCCAATAATCATTATCCAAGTAATTAATCTCCATTGTATAATTAATTAGTCTAATACATAAATAATCATGTATTTTCTAGGAAAAATACCCATTTAGTACTAATTTAAACCCTTTATTTCTCATTCCAATGACAATCTTTTTCATGAGCCCATTCTAATATAAGGTAACATTTTTTATGCCCAAATGCACAAATCTTTACTAAAGTCTCAACAAACTATATTATTTTAAGACTATTTTACCCTCACCTCTTAAATATGAGAGAGAGAGAGAGAGAGAAAATGCAAGAGAGAAAAGACTTTGCCAGAGCCTCACCGTTCTTCAGTCACCGGCCGTCAGATTCCAGTCACCGGTTGCCGGATTTTTTCTTGTCGCCGGATTCCGGTCACCAACCCCCAGTAACTTGGAATTTCTCCGGTCGTCGGATTTCGGTAACCAATAACTTGGTTACTGACCCCTAGTAACTCAGTTACTGATCCCCAATAATCAGTTACTGACCCCCAATAACTCACTCAAGAATCAGTTACTGACCCCTAATAATCAGTTACTGACCCCCAGTAATCGGTTACTGACCCCCAATAATCGATTATTGATCCCCAATAACCAGTTACTGACTCCCAATACCCCTAATAACTTGGTTACTGACCCCCAATAATCAACGTATTTCAGCTTATTATAGTAAAAAAGAAGAAATACCAGAACATAATCGAGTTATTGACCGCCAATAATTAGTCAAAACTACAACACGAATAATCAAGCTACCTATCAGCTACAAAAGTGCACCCTCACACATCGGATCTACTCCCTTACCATGCGCCTTCCCTCACCACACCTACTCCTTCCTCATCAAAACTGCTTCACCTCCCTCACCACGCACCTGACGCCTTCGATCTAGCCATGGAGGCGGAGGTGGAGGCTGCCTATGAACCTGATCGTTGGCCTAGTCGATCGAGGAGCAGATCCAAGACGAGGACAGGCGGGACGTCCTCGACGTAGCCGGAGGGAGCTTCGCTACATCGTTACCGGAGAAGGACGACACTGGAGATGGCGATGACGTTTGGCGAGCGGCACAGCGTTTTGGATTGTTGCCGGGGTCGGATGAGGGGGCTTGAAGAAGGAGGACGTTGACGAGCGGTGTTGATTTCCAGCAGTTGTGGAGGATGTTGCAGAGGAGAGAGCAAAGGTAGGGTTAGAGATTTGATACTCGTTGCTCGTCGCCGCAGCATCGGCACAGGTGTCGTTGAAGCATAGGCTGCGTCGTTGCGTCGTCCGAGAGAGAGAGAGAGAGAGAGAGAGAGAGAGAGAGAGAGAGAGAGAGAGATGGTTGGTTTCAGATCGGATAGTAGATGGTTGGTTGATATGAAATAAGGGTATACTTGTCTTTTTAATAAAAATCATTGAAATGAGTTAAGAGAAAAAAAATTCATTGAAATGAGCTTTAATTTTTAAATATTTAGACATTAATGTATTTTTCCTATTTTCTATCTGCATCATGGTTCACACTTTATATAAAGTATGAACAGTACGTTGATCATAACATAACAGCAAACTGGAACAAAAGGAATAAGACAGTTCATCACAACCACTACAATAATTTAGTGGCTTCCGACAACTGCGTACGTTTATTAATATCTCTTTTACTTGATATAGACCATAGAGACAATTTGTTTTCCCTGAGTCCTGAACGTATATCATTAATTCAAACAAGAAAAAAACGAAAGTATTTACTTCCAAATGCATACCAACTGCGACCTCTTTATTCTCTCTCTCATGGAGGCGCGCCGCCGGCGTCCTGCGGCTGCGGCCGTATAGAAATGAAAACTTCAACGACGTGTTTAGTTATCGGTGTTCGTCTAAAGTTTCCGGCGATCTGGGGCTTACTAGTCATGCCAGTTCACTTAGTGCTAATTGAGTAATTGATATTAAGGTAAATGCTTTAATTACGTCTACTTATGGGAGTGATTGATATATGTATTCAACAATCATAAATGGTTGCATGCATAGATGAGAATTAGCTCGGAAGCAATAGAAATTAAATACCTTGCGAAAGATTTAGGAGCAGTCCATGCAAGCTGCAGACATTAAGTGACAAAAAGTTCAAGAACATTTCGATTGCCCAGCCGATAACTGCCATTGGCTTGGACACAAACTGCAGCAACTTTTGCACCACAATTGACAGAAATATGAGCCATCTGCGCTGAAAGTCATCTTCTTTGTCATCGGAGGAGTCTACAAACTTTCTGTGCTCCAAGTTATTGGAGAACAAGATGTGAATCAGATCAAAGAATCCCACATCATGGGGTTCCAGTAGCATGTAACTGCTGGAGAAATTCTTGTTACAAGCAGCCATGGCTAATGTGAGAGGAAGAATCTCGGACTACTTCTCTGTTTGGTTGGGTTTATCTGATATGCAATGAAACCAGGTTAGAGTAGTACGTCTATTTATACATAAAGCTCGATTGCTAGGTCAGTGAAGGGATTCAATTATTCTATCAAAATTGCTTCTAGCTTTGTCCTTTTTCTTTTTTTTTTGTGTGGGGGGGGGGGGGAGGAGAGTACTGTTAGCTTTGTCTAGCTGTAGCATACTATATTTGAGCATCCGTGGTGGCTATATGATATAAATCAAATAGTAAGTCTTTGCAAAGACTTACATTTGACGCGTCAAGTTCATACTTAGCTTTATGATGTTTTAGACTTACTGTTATGGTTTTTGTGATCTAAGACTTTGTTAACCTTATAACCCTGTATGCTTGCATATACTTTTGTAAACCTTTCTTGAATGATTAATCCCGCAACTTTAGAGCTCGTTTTTCATTTTCACTACGTGCAAAACATGCTAGAACTTACCAGCAGAGCCCCAGAGGTTTCTTCGAAAATGGCTAATCACTGCCCAGAAACTTCATTGTCTAGATAGCAAAGAACAAGAGATACCAGATCAGACTAAGAGAGACGCACAGCCACATGCATACAAGCTTAGAATGGCCCGGTCTTGTTTTTCATGATGTGACGGGATAAAGATATATGTCGTTTTACACAAGCGTGAATAAAGAAGGGGAACATATGCAATATGCTCCCACACCAATAATGTCCCATACTTTGAACGATTCCAAATCCTTCACATATCTTTCTTCATATCACTAGCTTGTTTTCTATATCATCACTTATATAACACCAAATCAATATATAATCGTGCTTAATTATAGGTGAGGTTAGCTGTAAGCGTTGATCTAGTCTTGGATATTTAGGAATTAAAATTCATCAATACTAATGTTATTCACGTGAAAATGATTGAAAACGAAAATAACGTACGGGACTTGCACCATCCTAGCTAATTGATGAGACCTCAATTATGCCTACATATAGACATATAGTCCTTCTTTAATGATTATGTATCATTTTGAATCGTGTAAGCAAATCTACACACACACATAGACAAGTCCATGATCAGTTAAAGGTAGTCAATTACGGAGGGAGCTGAGCTGATCGACGGCTGGTAAAGAGTACAAAGGGGGAGACGAAGACGAAGAAGAAGAAGATGAGGAGTTGGAGATGACTGTTGTTCGGAGATCAACGGTGCTTTTGTTAAGGGTGCATGGCTCACTTGTTCAAGGGATTGAGGTCAGACCCAACAGGACATAGATAGATCTTAATCTCATTTCTAATTTTAATTGATCATGAATTGAATGTGAGAGAATATGTACGTGAAGATGATATATACCAAACGTTATATTAACGTTTTTCAGGGTAAAAATGGCACCAAATGGAGAAAATGTTAAACATGCACACAATGATGTACCATATATATAGCCACATGCTTTTATTTTAGTAAGACAATTGCTACATTATGAATTCATGAATAGCGGAATTTTAACGAAATCAAGCCATCAAAGAGTTCTTGACAATAGCCACGGATCATGAGAAATACTAATTTGATGGAATGAAACAAACTAAGCTGCCAGTCTCATCTAATAAATAAAAACGAACATGATATATGATTTAATGATTATTTGAATGTTGTGCCCATCACATTATATGCCAGAATCATTGTAACATCTAGAGTTTGAGATGCTTTAGATCTGTTTGCTCAATGGAGAGTGTGAGCAATATAGCACAATGCCATGCACGTTCAAGTAATTAATCAAGGATTCACGGTGACATCCATGCAGGCCAAATTTTTACACTTAACTATTAGTTTGTTTCACAATGTTATGTATTCTAGTGAAGGAATCAAAACTATGTGAACATACGACTAAGAATTCAGTCTAGCAATGATCGATCCCTCCTTCCATTTTCATAAACAAACAAAACAGAACTTAGTAACAAACGGACTGCGTGTACATATAGGCACACAATAAAACTACAGAAAATCCGTGAGCTTAACGAAGGTGAGAATTAGCTGGAGCGCAGAACAAAAAATGGTCGCCTGCGCGACCGGAGAAGTGCTGGATCTGCGGGCGTTGCCGGAAGGTGCATAGCCAACATCATCTCATTCACAACACCACGAGATGCATGCAGGCTGTCCTCGGTGTCCAAGATTTTCAGGTCGGCCGCAGAATGTGACACAGTCTGGGACAAGTTTCTTCCCACTGATATACGTACGATCATATCCTGTTCTGTGTCTTCCTCTTCAGTTTCTTGGATCAAATCCAAGAAGGAGCTGTACCTTCGTCTCTGTGACAATCCAATCAGCACAGGAAATTTAGTAAGTTCACGACACCTGCACTTTTTAGTTCTTTGTTATTAGTTTAGCCTTCTTTGTTATTATCTTATGATTCTCAATTTCTCTTTAACATCATGAAGAGCTTTTCCCTGGACAAGGGGAGCGGGAAAAAATGCTATATGATATCTGCCAGGGCCTTCAGATACTTGGGTCCGGTACTCCTCATTTTTGGAGATGGATTTCTCTACCCGAATTCAGGTCTGTAAATTAATACTTGAATTAATTAGTTCATCCCAAGTGTCTGGATTATCCAGATGTAGCTTAAGATTTTTCTTTAAGTGAAAGTAACATTGTAAAACTAAACAGATTTGAGGAGGTGGCTGAGCTTGTCGATTTTTTGTGGCTCGAAATCACTGGGAAAATTGCTACATGGATTCTGTCCCCATCAACCCTATATAAAGCTTACCTTGTCTTCAAGTTAACTGAGCAAGCTTATGGATTTAGAGGACAACCTGTGAAGGTCAAAGTAAAAAAGTCTTATAAGGTAAATTCTAAGTGAAACTTTTTTTGAAGCTTTATAGAGAAAGAGTGACTACAAAGGCATAATTTTGGAAAGTAGTTAAGTTTAGTTACACTAATTACCTGCAGTTGAATCCAACAACAGTGGGAATAGAAGCCAATGAGCAGTTTGTGGTTTTGGACCGAGAGAAAAAGAGACACTACTGGCAATGCATTTTGGGTATGCAAGCGTCGCAGCCTCGAGAAATCGATGAAGCTCCATATCCAAAGCAAAGAAAGGATGGCTGGTTGGAGATTGAGCTGGGTGAATTCTGTTATGAAAGAGATGAGGAGCTGCTAAAGATGTCTTGCAAGGAGAATAGTTGTGGTGCCTTCAAGGGTGGTCTCATTGTTCAAGGGATTGAGATCAGACCCTATTTTGGAGAGAGGCCGGACCCAAGGCAAAATTGGCAATCTTCTTGGGCCAGATCTTGGAACAAAAGGGCCCAATCTTACTCTTATTGGGTCTTATATTCCTCGGCTCTGACGTTCTTAATATTAGTTTTGCAATTTGCATTCCTCTTAGCAATGTGGGTGTGCTCAACCGAAGATTCTACGATGCATTTGACATATTGATAAATTTTATTACATGGTTTCAATTTTTTAACCTTTTACTTGAGCTTTAATTGATAATTTAGAATAGTTGAGGTACCGTTTGAGGTTTTTACTCAAAGATCAAATGTGGTGTAAACAATTTTGCGACGACAATGCCTCTACTCTACTACTACGTAAGAAATACGAGTAATAAAAGACAACAAATGAGAGGTAATACATGCCAGCTAATAACAAGTTATACATCTTAGTACCTCGATAGAATGATAGACTTAAGGCATACAATAAGGAGAATACTTCGGCAAAGATCTCCATCGAAGCATTGCAGGATCAAAAGGAAAAAAAAACTGATTTATTATTGCCTCAAAACACAGTAGAAACCAGAAAGGTTGCCACCATAAACTCACAACTACATGGTGGCAAAAGAGATAAATTGAGTTCGATCTGGCTTTAGAATGAAGCCTGCATTCAAAGTTCTAGATGAATGTTTTTACTTTGATCGATCTGTATACATGAGATCTATCATAGATCATCCTAATACATCCCACCTTGCATAAGAGACATGCCTATGAATTGTCATCTTCCAACATAAAAGAGATCGAAGACGAAGAAGAAGAAGAAAAACCAGAGAATTTTGGTACCAAAATATTGGATACGCGTGCTCCACCTGCCCCCTCCCATTTTAAATTGGCTACGTACGTATTCCTGCCAAAATCCAATCCATCCAACCATTTTATTGTCTGCATTCATATATTTTGCAGCATATATACCATTTATGTATAGCATTAGTATCGTGCAGATTTTAATATAGTGACTATCATCAAACAATTCCCTTGTTAAATGCTCACACGATCGATCACACCACCTTATCTTCATTTATAGTCCTCTTCAGTGCACTTCCAGTTTATAAACCAAATAAAATGAGGAGGTGCATGTGGAGGAGCATGGACTTGTGTTGCAGGCTTGTATCCACTCTATAACTTGGTCAACTGGTTGATTACCATTTGAATCCATAAAACAATTCTAGAATGTTGTTTTTGGCCCGGCCAATCTAAGTATTTTTCTTCATGGAGAGATGAATACACAACCTATATTGTTTTGAGGCGCGCGTTTCATCGGTGTTTTGTGAAGCGACAGACTCACTTGCGGGTTCGTGCATGTATATATTTGCAAGATGATTAGATAGTTTGACATCGATCATCAAATTACATAATGAACAGTTTGTTCATATTGTTAGCTAACAAATATCCAAACAAATGAAAATGATCGAGTTTTGATGACGGATTTCATGTTAAAAAAGAGGATGGAGAGAGGGAGTAGATGGGACTATGGAAAATGATAGCTAGAATGATAATAGAAGAAAGTGTCAGAAGAAGGGATACAATGCACTTGTTGCGGGGGTTGAAAGAGTCGATACATTTCATGGATTTATGAAAAGGGGTCTTGGCACCTTGCTCCTATCTATTTTCTAATAATGAAAGCTTCTTTTAGATGTTGGAAAGTTAGTAAGCTATCTCACATGGATGTATATGAGATATATAGATGCGCTTTGACCAAGTGTTCTCCTCGATCTCTCTATTTTCACTCAAAATTTCTGCTTCTTTCTTTTGTTTTATGCTTTGCTTTGCATAATTCAATTGGGATAGCTATAGCAAGATAAGATGAATGGATTGTAGTGAGGCATGATCCTTGAGACATGGACACATCCATTACTCGACCCTGCCTTGGGAGGCAACCTACCACCCACCTCTAGTGTAAGAGCCAGACTCAATTAAGTTTAATTTCTTTTTTTCTTAAGAGAAATGTGAGTTTCATTCTTTTGTTTCCTCTAGGTGGGTGGAGATCTGGGACTCTTATAAGGGGGTCGGTGCAGAATGATTGCCTATTCTTGATCAGTTGATGGTACCCTTGTTTGTTGTTGTTGTTCTTATGATTGGAATCCAATGCATATTGGTTTAGTTAGATCGAACCAATGGCAGTAAAATGATGACAAGAGTTGATAGAGAAATGATAATCAACATTCGTCATTTCTCAACCTGAAACGTAAAACACTTGAAATGCATTTGATTTCTGGAATGAATGGATGTTGTTTCCAAAGAATCGTACGCCAAATGTGAGAATTTCACTTCCCTTCAAAGTCGCACACGTCCCTTGAGTCCTTAGATTACCAAGTGGTAAGGGATAATGAAAAATTGCATGGAGACCGAGTTACATAAAAACTATATCCACTTCCAATATAACTAAAAACTTATTCATTAGGTCAATGAAATTCCACAGCCTTATGTGAGTTGCAAGAATTAGTATATGTATGTTGGGCATCTACTTGTTTTAATTTGTATAATAAGTGATATCAACACGTTTGTAATAGTTTAAGAGGGAGGATAGAGCACCAATACAACCAAAAGAACGTAGGAGAAGCCAGCCTCCTAAACACCAAAACTTAAAAGCTGCCGCAATATAGCCACCAAATTAACACTAAATATGTCCTTGAATCAATCAAGCGATGAACTACTCCTCGTTCTCAAAGAAGACCAACGCATACTCGTCCAAGACGTCCTCCTCCATTAACGACGCAATTAAGTCGTTCGTAACCTCTCACGTTTTTGCGACCTCGAAGGTGTTGTGAACATCTATGCTAGCATCTCGTGTGTGCAGCACATGAAGAAGCTTTGCGATCGGACTTGGGTACCCGAAATATAGATCCAAGAATTGCCGAAGCCGAAACTAGAGCTAAACAAGGAAGAGCATAAACCAAGTTTTGTGAAGGTGCCTAAACCTCCTAACCCCAAACTCGTGGGATGTTTTAAAAAAATTTTATTCTCATGAACTTGCCTACGATCTATGTTTTCTCATAGATTATAGGTCTTTAAATTTGTGTCATTACCCATCCATTGTTAAAAATAATTGTCTATGGTCTATTTCCTATTGGATTGTAGACTCACTTGTGTTATTAAGAGCATATTTTACCGACTTTTTACTTTAACTCTTTAGCTATCTTAGAGAGTGTGTTTAGATTTTTTAGATGGTTTAGGAGCTCCAGCATACTAGCTAAACTTGAGCTATTATGACTTTTAGATATCTCACTAGCCATATTTAGCTAGCGAGATGACTCAGATGAGGCTAGCTATAATTTAATGCATTCATTGTAAGATATTTTATGTGATATATAAATATATTTAAACTATTTAATTTCTATTTGAAGAATAATGTTAGTGTAATGCTAGCTAAAATAAAGAGTATTAATGCAACTACATTTCTAAAGTGACTAGCCAAAATGACATTTTAGTTAATTTGACTAAAATTTAACTTTAAAATGACTAAATGCTTTAAGTGAGCCAGAAATGTGTAAGGAGGGTGTTACCCTACATGAATCGTACGATATTATTTTCCCTCTGTACGAAAGGCAATTGATCGATTCATAATGTAACTTCTACTTTCGATGAAATGAAATAACTTTTGAATAAAAAAAATACAACCCCAAAACAGGTTATATCTGAGAGATGTTCGTTTGTCTCCTTCTTTTAAATCTTTTTTATTAGGATTGAGACAGCAAGGCACCTTGGTTACCTCCTTTGAATCTTTTTAGTTTATGATAGAAAGAAAATAGTACAAAAGAAGGAAAATAGGGCCACCGTCAAAATACAAAATATATAAATGTTAACAATCTAATAAAAAAGAAATATTTTATGAAGAAATCTAACCAATTGAAATCATTAAGCTGGACAAGAAGAGAAATCTCAACAAAAAATCTAACAAAAGAAGAAAGTAGGACAACCCTCAAAATACAAAATATATAAATGTTAACAATCTAATAAAAAATAAATATTTTGTGAAGAAATCTAACCAAATGAAAATCATTAAGCTGGACAAGAAGAAAAATCTCAACAAAAAAGGACATATGAAAATTATTGGTAGGCCGCAAGACATCCACGGATCCACCATATGTATATACAGGGCTCTTCCACTAAGAGGTCCTTATTTTTGGCTATTTTAAGGGATAGGGCATTACACCAACTTCCAAATCAAATTTTTGCATCTCCACGATTCAGATTTTATGTTTATATATATGATTAGTTCACTTATGTAAAATTTTAAGATAATTTAATGATCGTTTAGGCATTCAAAACTTCACGAGTACCATTTGGTCTAGTGACATAGTCTCCTCTTAGTAAGTGAAAGGTCGTGAGTTCAACTTACGAAATTGTATTTGAGTTATTTACCTAATAAAAAAAACTTTGATTCATTTTTAGTGACTTTGAACTGTTTAGGTTTGACATAAAATGTTGAATTCTTTAACTTAATCTCAGTCATCCAAATTCATTAAAAAAAAACATATCCAATGTCATGTTTAGAGGAACGACCTTGTATATATATGCCAGATCATGTTTGAACGTCCGTAAATATGCCAAGTGCAAACGCGGCCTCAACATATTTAAGGAGGGTTGAGATGGCGACGTTGGTCTCTTGCTAGTGCCAAACTAGACCTCGTCTTAAACTTCTTCTATGAGTTTGAAGCGGAGATTCTGGTGTTTAAAGATTATGTTGAATTTCCAGCACTAGAACTTCTTCTTTGATCACCTTGGCCTTCACTTTGATAGCGACACCTTCTGGGATGTCCATGACCTCTAAGAACGGAAGCAACGTCATCATCTCATGTTTTTTTAATGTCCGCTAGAGGTTTCATTTTGAAATTAAAATGTGAGGTTCATTTTATGTAAACTTAGATATATTTTGGTAGTTGATATGTAAAGTGTCATTTTCTCATTAGACATGAGACACTTAGAGATGAAAAGGATTAGATATATTTATTTTATATCTAACCCTTAGTGAATAGTGTTAGGCTTTTTTTATAACGGTCACGTCTTTTCAAGTCTCGTCAAGAAGTGACAGATCGAGAAATATGATGGGCAGACAACATGCAGATAACTCTGACAAGAAAAGGTAGAGCGACATGTGGCATGAGCCCAAGAGGTGACGTGATACTATCGAATAGCCTATTCTAATGCTATGATAAACACCGGACAAGAGCGTGGTGTCCCATCACTAAACGTATATACTATCGGTATTATCCCTAACTTAACCATCTCCATCACAAAATATAGAGTTTTAACATAGGAGGTATCCACTAATTTCAAAGTGGTATTTTCTTGTGTCACTTTCATTCCTTCGACAAATCTATTGTTAGTCATCGTCACAATTAGAAACTTTTATGAAAAACTTACTTCACTACTTCATGATACACGCCCTAATGATCCCGATCCTTTGAGAAAGTTGTATACAACAGTTTAGACGAATCACTTAGAATTCTTTCGTTTGTCTAATTTGTCCAGGATTCACTTTATTGTTGTTTTCATTTGTGTTTTTTTTTTTTTTTGGCGAAGACTAGTTATGTTTGAAAATTGAAGTTGGGATATCTTGTGAATAGTGTTTGCATGGATGTACATCCTGCCAATGCAATATATGAAATCATGCATACATTAGAATCCTTCTGAAAAAGTAACATTAGGAATCAACAAGTAACGAGTACAATCAAGTTCTCTACACGCCCTCATATGGCTGAAATTAACATACACAACGAGTCAATGACACTTATCGAAAAGCAACAACATCATATCATCTAAGCATCTGCATAGACCCAGCTGAGTAATTTGCAATCCCCAACTGAGGCCCCATGAAACCAACACCAACTGGTCTATCAGCTCCAGCTCTTTCCAAAGTCTGCACCTGCTTCTTCAAGAACTTGACATAATGTATGGCCTCGTCTAGCATCGAAGCCGTGTCCATTTTAGTCCCACCTGGTACAAGTCTCTGCAGGATCCTAATCCTCTCGCTGATCCTCTCCCTCCGGTGCCTCGCTGCCACGCTCTGTGGATCTTTCGAAATCTTCACGTTCCTCCTCTTCGGCGGCTTCACTGCTTCGGGGTCTATCTGAATCGGCTGCATTGCCGCAATCCTAAAGATCATCTCCCTCATTGCAGCCATCGAGTTTCTCTTTTCGTATGAATTAGTACCGGGGATTGACACTGCACCAGCAGCAGCCGCGGCATGTTTGATTGGATTGGACTGGACAGGATGACCACCGCTAAGGAATGAGACCGAGGAAGATGAGGGGTTTGGAAATGTGGGCTGTGACTGTGAAGGTGAAGTTGGGTTATGGAACATGGGTTGTGGCACTACGGTTCCAATGTTGTTGGGGCTGATTGATGATCCCCAAGTGAAATCTATCTCAGAAAATGCGGGAGGAGGAGTGTTATGGTAGAACTCAGGACTCTGCTGCTGCATCATCACTGTCATCATGTCCATGTGGTGATGAGGATGATGGAGATCATGGCCAGCTGATGATGATTTAAGCATGTCAATATCCATGGCGAGCTTGAAAGAGAGACAGAGAGAAATAAGAAGTGGGAGAAACAAGGTATGGGGGAGCTGAGCTGCGCTGAGAGATTAGGGTTGGTTGAGAATGAGATGTATATGCAGAGACTTGCAGTACAGGGATAAGGAGAGAGAGAGAGAGAGAGAGAGAGAGAGAGAGCTGTGGAGAAAAGTTGAAACAAAGTGAATATAATAGTGAGTGAAAGTTAGTATGATTAACCCAGCAAGGCTAAGCTTCTCTTGTAAGTGGAATAAGGACTTTATATAGAGCCAACTTCAGGCCCCCATTATTCTATGTATCCCTTACAAAACTCTTTCTCAAATTCATTGGTGAATGCATTAATGTATGTGATAGAGACCGCCCATAATGTAGGGCTATCTCAATGAATTGAAGATCAGCCATTGGATGAGATAGTTCTGATAAACCAATGGTCAATGATGCTGCAAGAGTTTGTTATATGGTTTTGAACTTTTGAAGAGTTTTCCACTAAATTGAATAAAGGTGCATGAACTGCATGATCCCTCTTTGACTGAAAGGTCTTTGCTTTAATTTCCAGAAAAATTTTACTTTCTGAAAAACAAAATGATCCATGAGCTTGGGTTCCCCCACAGTCACATGAAATGTGTCAGAAAAAATAACATAACTGCTTCCCAGAAGTTTAAGATATCAGACTACTTGAACAAGAGGGTTTTGGCAGATGAAACAATTATTAACGGCATTCTAACTGTTGAAGTTGATAACATATTCTTGTATATTTCTTGGACTAAACAAGATGTAGAAGCTCACACAATAGCTTGTTTTATTCGTCCGATTAACATTGTTCTTAGCCGTTTAATCGTCCGATTAACATTGTTTTTAGTTGTTATTGTTTGTCTAACTATCATTGTTCTTGGTCGTTTTTGTTCGTCGAAGCAACATTGTTGTTAATCTATTTGAAGCAATTTGTCAGAACACATCAATATCATCATCACCTCTTCCTCTTGAATACGCCAATGCTTAGTGTTGCCATTCCTGCCATCCAAAGTTCCAGACACATCCAATATTAGTTAACCGACAAATTTAGTGGACTGTCACCGGCACAAGTTACCGGTGGGATAAGAAGAAATATTCCGGCGGAACACATGTCGCTGTCAGTGGCGTCACTGAGATGGTGAAGTGAGTCGGGACCTACTGCTAAATATTATTCTACCTTGGGGTTATGCTATCCTGGTGGTCACTGTGGCTGTTTGGTGATATTTCACTGCTCCATTGGCACACCCTCCTAGGAAGATTAGGAGATGACGGTGATGTGCTGATCGCTGACTCCAAGCAAGTACAGCTTCTTCTTCCCTTTCACTTTTTCTAAATTTGGCCACTGGCTATACATAAATGTCTTCCTTGTTAACAAATAGCAACAAAACTTTACGCCGAGCAATCCTTTTTCAGTTTATATCAACATGGAAAGTCATTATGATGAGCAGATTTGAACTGACACAGAAGAAAGGTAAGTGACATAAGGAGGAGCTAATCTAGGTGACACTGAACCAGATACAAATCGAGGTAACCAAACCAGACTTGTAAACAAGGGCATCTTTCTGGGAATTCTGGAGCACATAACCAGAAAACCCTTCAAGAGTTTTACACTAGAGCATTCTGGGAACCATTTTTACCTTGCCTCTGTTAAACAGATTCTAAGATTTTTACCTTGCCTGAATGAAATTGATCAATAATGATGCATAAGTTTATAAACGACTGGACAGATGGGAAACAGAAATTAATTGTTATCAATATCATATCATATCAAGTTATCAACTTCTGCGAAGAATCTAGAGCAAGATAATAAGATTGCTCAGAGAGTGGTCCCGATTCTGTAGTTGCTATCACTCTCTTCTGTCTATGTGAGATTTACCCGCAAGCTTAAATTTACTTGCACCTAAAATGCAGAGGCCAGTAGGTACTGTAGGACTGGAAGCCTTTCAGATTGTCTGGCTTTTACTTCTCATAGTAACATTATAGCTAAGGGTAACTTTTTTCGTGCCTATTGATGAAGAAACTGAAAGCAACAGAAGAGATTGGAGAACCGTATTTGTTGAAACTAGGCAGAGAGGGGAATCTAAGTGAGCCCTCAAAATTCAACTGTGGAGAGCTTGCCAAGTACGAAATGGATCGCAGAGTCGCTTTTTGGAGTTGCACCTTTTGGTGATTGTGGCAGCAGAGTCAGTCCTGCATTGGAAGTTACACGGTTGGAGATGAATATGTCATAGAGATCATTCATTTTTCACATTGCTTGGGATTGCTAGCTAGCTATATAGATACTACCTTCTTCCTCTATTAGCCTTGTAGGTTGCAAACATTATGGACGATTTGTTTCATCTGTTTGAGAGGAAGAGGTAGTTTGAATAGTGGCAGAATAAGAAATCTGTGTTATACATTATAGAACAAATCATTTATACCGAGTAACGTGAACTCGTGAAGATAGGCAAATTGAGTCTCCTTGAGGCATTTCATTGACGCTTATGAAAACAGACGGCGTCATTTCATCGTATATATTGTCCGACCCTAAGATATTGAAAACCCATTCTTGGAATATTGGAGTGAAAAAATGAATGAGCCAGGTCGTATATGACCTTGGAAGCGAGGTTAAATTCTTGTTACTTGTAAAGTTACAGATAGTCACATTGTGCTTCTTTGTTAATCCTTTGATTTCTTCTGGTCTTCCGTAGAGTGAAGGAGGGGAACCGTGACAATAAAAACAATGAAAGAATGGACCACTTCTCTTCGTTGAAATCATGTATTCATGCTAATCTGGAGCTGTAATGGAGTCTATGGCATACTGGCTACAGTACCTGTCTTCATATATAAAGTCAGGGTTCAGATAAGCATGAACCAGTTAACAGAGATATAAATACACTTATACGTCAATGTCAGCCTAACACGTTTATACATAAGGCAAGAACAAAAACAAGAGGAATCCAAAGGCAAACCTGGATTATTGGCACATTGGAGAAATTATCTGTAGAAAACAATAGGTTTTCTTTTGGGTCAGAAAACATTGAAAACAAGACTTGAAACTTTCATTAAAAGAGTATTTTAACCATGAAACTGACTATTATTGGAGAAAAGAGATAGATAGATATATATATATATATATATATATATATATATATATATATCTATATATATATATATATATGGCTTGGTTGGTTAAGGTGTTTAACTGACAACTTTGAGGTCACGGATTCAAACCTCACGGACATACGTAGGATGTGTGAGTTATTAATAAAACGTTTTAAA
Source organism: Fragaria nilgerrensis (assembly GCA_010134655.1). Taxonomy (NCBI): domain Eukaryota; kingdom Viridiplantae; phylum Streptophyta; class Magnoliopsida; order Rosales; family Rosaceae; genus Fragaria; species Fragaria nilgerrensis. Next base: position 10,965,119 of record CM020977.1, read on the forward strand.
ATATATATATCTATATATATATATATATATTATATATATATATATATATACAGTCCCTATCCAGAACGAAGCTTCGCTCTAGAATTAACGTGCGAATGTCCTTATTTGACTCACTTTTATATATATATATATATATATATATATATATACAGTCCCTATCAGAACGAAGTTTCGCTCTAGAATTAACGTGCGAATGTCCTTATTTGACTCACTTTTCGGTCATATTTTTCGATCATACCCGGTCAGTGTCTAGATACATATCGTATGATCATCCTTACAAAGTTTCATCCAGTTTGGTGATCGTTTGCACACCGAATCAGATAAAATAAATCAATAGAACAAAATCTGTCCAAGTAAAACCGTTAGAGTAAATCATGATTATGGAGGCTTAAACGGTCACCAAATTGGATGAAACTTTGTAAGAATGATCATACGATATGTATCTAGACATTGACCAGGTATGATCGAAAAATATGACCAAAAAGTGAGTCAAATAAGGACCTTCGCACGTTAATTCCAGAGCGAAGCTTCGCTCTGGATAGGGACTGATATATATATATTATTTGGTCTATTAACATAAGTCTCAAATTATTACTAAAACTATAAAAGGATGCTCAAATACATCAATTCCACCACATTTTCAGCTTCTTTAAACTAACGAGAAAAATATGTAATAATTTTATTACTTATTCATAGTCTGAACTTTAAAGGCACATACTGTACATTAAATGAAGTCTTCCGCAAACATATGTGGCTACATGTACTAAACAAACCGACATGTAACCCTTAATGAAAACGTACGCAAAGCCAGTAAAATGACCAAAACCTACACAACTTAAATCTTCTTGATAGTCAAAGTAGTTGCTTAAAATTTTAGAAACCTCAATCAGTGTACAAATAGAGAAAAACTAAGAATTAAACAGGCAGAGACCCAAATCTATTTTCAGGTGGAAAACTATTAAACTAGGCACACACTAAAATCCAGCTCAACAAGGCCCAAAGACCTGGCCAAGAGAAAACAGCCTAATCACTAAACCATGAACGGCGTCAATGCAGCACCAGCGCCGCGTGCGGCAGAGAGGCTGACTTCGGCAACCACGATAATCTTGAAATAAAACCACATAATGCCAACTACGTACATGCTTCTTTTGCACCTATTGATCTTAGTTAACTCTAATGTCAGTACTATTTAGCTCTCAATTAATTGAATTAACAACATCATGCACACACTACTGGTAGACTAGGATTCTTTGATCATCCACAATAGTTTTCAGCAGGATTAAAATAACCATGTCCTGCAGTCGTTCCTGCTCCAAGGAAAGTGGTAAGCTGCCCGCAAACAAACCAAATTGATGATACGTATGCAAGGGCTAATATTTACATAGGCCATGGAAACCCACTTCACAAATGATGTTTCTCTTGATTACAAAATTCTGAAATAAGGTCCGGTCATTTTAAGGAAGCCCAGTTAGCCCACGAGCTTAAAGGGTATCAATCATTCAATCTTACAACACAAGCTTTTCTGTGTGGAATACAACCCACTGCCCAAACGGGTGGTGTCATTTCTGAAATGTCATTGGAGATGTCGAAATTCAAAACCATGGCCGAAGTCTCTCAGGCGCTCCATGAGGTTGGCTGCATTTTGATACCATTCCGGCTCCATCAGGTTGGCTAATCTGAGCAATAAAAGATTGTCTTGTCTTTTCAACAATTCGAGCAATACCGACCGACTATACAACTAGTACAAAGTGTCGTCGAAGCTTGCATAGCGGATAAGGAGTCATTGTCTTACCACTCCACCAAACACACTTACACACGCATCTAATCAAAATTATCAACCCATTAATCTTGGAGTTCAATCAAAGGCCGTGTTTGTTTCACCGGATATAGGACCCGGATTTCATTAAACTTTACCTATCTGGCCATATGTTATGTTTGGAGACACAGATATGGTTAGACAAGAAAATTTTATTCCTGTTAGACATGGATTAGAAATCCGGTTAAAAAGGTGTTATTAAAATTATCCAACTTCGTTTCGAGAAAGGCCAAAACTACAACAACTTCTCTTCCTCAGCGAGACTGCGACTATCTCATTGTTTTTCAGGCAAAGATATCGTCATCATCTTCAATCTCCAAGACTCCAACCTTCAAACACCATCCTCTTCAACCTCCAAACCTCCATCTACTACCTCATCCAAATCATCAATTTTTCATCTGATATCTTCTTCTATTCTATTCATTTCTAATAATTCTCTGTGTACGTCTCAATTGACGAAATACTCGATCGGCCCCCCGCTGCAATTGCAACCAACTTACTGTGGGATTTCAAGAGTAAATTTCATCTACCATCATTGATCTTCAGATCTCGACTCTCTTCTTCTGGTTCTTCCATTTTTGATCGAAGCGGCGTCAAGTAGTGACAAGATAAATCCAGCTCCATTTCACCTCCGTACTTCCCATGATAGCTAAAAGTTATAGCAGCGGCGAGGTTTGAGATTAGAGATTCTAGACATTGAAAGAGAAGTCAGAGTCTCTTGGACTATTTCTTTTTTAACAGTAATTTGCTTTGGTTTCTCTGAAAAAGAAACAATTTCATTCATATTTAATATCTACTGTAACAAATAAACGGTAAAAGTTAAAAATTTCATTTAAAATCAAATCTTGTACCAATCAAATACATCTCTATATCCTATCACAATCTAATATGTGTTCCCAAACGTGGCCAAAAGAGTGATAAACAAAGGAAAATTAATGAAAACAATACGGTTAAGGATTGTTACCTCATTAGAATACTTCGATTTACATAATCTATCATTAACATAAATAATGCTTTATAAAAAAAAAACGTTTAGTCCTTACTTTAAACGACACATAAACTCAAACCAAGAAAAACGACATATGACGACAAGCCGCGTAATCTAGCAACAACACAATTGTCGTATCTCTACCCTGTCTTATATCCCAGACTGTTGGTCACACTTGCCTGTCCCGCGCCTCACGCTCCCAAAACTACTCCCACCAACCAAGCCACTATCCTGCGACCCCACCAAAAATGAGTAGAAGAGAGAATCCCAACCCCAACATCCATCTCCCTTAACCTACACCCTCCCACACCAAACCAACCTCTCTCACCCCCTCACTGTTACATTGATGAAGCTCACAGCTGGCTCTCGCACCTTTCTCTTCCACTCCCATGTGACCCTCGGCCCCCTTTGTCCCTCTCGAACCCCCCAAAATCCGCCTTAGATTTTCAGAGCTCAGTTCAAAACCCCAAACTCCAACTTACCCTAGTCTCATTGCTCCTCTCTTCCCCTCTCTCTCGACTGCGATGGCTTCTCCAACTCTACACCACTATATTCTCTGCTTCTTTCTTGCCTTCCTCGTTCTGGGTCCTGACTGCCCTTCCGCCAGGGCCCAGCTCGACGAGGCGAGCGTGAAGTTGGTTACCGACAATTTGGACCTTGCTACCGCGATGACAATGTATCAGCAATTCAATGAGGAGGATAGCGAGGAGGATAGCGAGGACGATGAGGACGAGATGGATGTAGAGAATGGTTACGGGCGTAGATCTCTGTTCTGGAGGAGGATGAGGTACTACATTTCTTACGGTGCTCTCTCGGCGAATAGGATCCCTTGCCCGCCTCGGTCCGGGAGGTCTTACTACACCAACAACTGCTTCAAAGCTAGAGGCCCAGTTCATCCTTACAGCAGAGGCTGCTCTAGGATCACTCGCTGCAGAAGGTGAAGTGTTCTTGGAAAATGCAGGTTCCTTTGGTTATTTTTCTCGTGTTCTTCAGCTGGGTTTGTGTTGTGTTGAGTGTTAGTAGTTTAAGTTTCTGGGTGTAAGAGTTGGAGGTTGTTGCTACTTCTGGGCATCTACTTGTTGCTTCAGGACTACTAAGATTGTGATTATGTGTTTTGCAGATCTAGCTACTTATGTTATGTAATATGCTACATTGTATTGGATAATTATGATTATATAGAGCTTGTAATTGGTATTAGCAAAACCCTATGTCTTACTTGCAGTGATCAATTTAGATGGTGTAGAATCTGGTAATCTGATCATTGCTGAATGCTGAGGTTGATTCTTCAGTTTGATCTTCAGCTAATCATTTAACACTAAGATTTACTATACCAAGTTACCAACTACCCTCACCTACTCAATTGAATTTTATAACTTTAATCGGATTGTAGATAAGGAAATGGTCCAGTACGTACTCCAATTGTTGTTGGCTATAATCATTATATCAGCCTACTCGTGCTTGGCATTGCAGTACTGTTGGGTCTGTGAGCTTTACTGAAGTGCATCAATCAAAACACAAAGATACATGCAAGCCTTTATTATAGGCTATTGTTTATTACACAGGATCTTGGATTCTTAATTATTGATTACTTCATTAGGGAATTATAATGGCCTTTATACTTCTAGGAGACCCATTCCACTTTTGGAAGTTTGCCATGAAGATTTTCTCAAGAAATTATGCTTTGTAACTATATGTTTAAGTTATGTATAATTGTATATGGCTATATGCTGCACTATTTGCAGTTCCTATATAAAGTTCAAGGAATTGGTAATTACCAATAAGGCATTATATCATTCTTTACCATCCATGGCAACAATTGAGCATGGGGTGTTGTATTTTAGCTGATTTGTCTTGGAAGTGGTTTACTGATCGGAATTCGGAATGCATATCAGTGGTTCAAGTTTAAACTGCAGCAAAGTTTTAGGAGTTAGAATACCCAGCTTGAAAATGTAAATTTTTAGGAGTAAGAATACAGACTGTTTAGCCCAATAAACCCTATAATGAGTACCAAATATATCACTCTACAAGTCTATAACAAATCAAGATCCAGATAATGAGTGAATACTATTCATCAGGATTTACCTGTCAAAATTAAGAATATGATATGCTTCTGTTTCATTTCCTTCAACCGTGTAAATTTGTAACATGGTATCAAGTTGAGTCGGGCCGACCCTCCTTACATACACACTGGGTACCCTGATGAGTCTTTTAACACATGGACCATTCCTGGGTTGGGCCGACCTATATTTCTTTTTGGAGTTCTATTTACGCAAAAATGGTTGCAAACTAGCCCTCTCTGTTTTCTTCTCTTTTTTTTTTTTTTTTTTTTTTTTTGAGAAGCATTGCTCCAGACTTTTCATGATTGAATGATCTTTTGAAGTTTTGATCACTGGAAAATGATAGCATGTAACACTACTTATGTACAATTATGGGTGCAAGCTAGCTAGCTTATGATTGTCTTGATGTAACGTCCAAACCAGACAACCCCATGTAGCATCCTTCTTCACTTGTCAAAGTTTGTCTTCCAACTCTATAGAGCCAGACCTCGCTTTCTATTCTATGTTGCTTTGGGGTATAGGGCTCCAAAACTTTGTCAGATCCATTTCGGGAGGAGAAAACAGGATCGTAGAAATATATATATGAACGGGAATTATAGCACTCCACCTTGTTAATTAATCCTATCATGTTAATTTTTGTGTTAAAAATCAACCAACCCACACCACAACTGTGTCAATTTGCAATGTTGATATGCAAAATTGTCCACCCCTCAAATGATCTACGTACCTTTCGGTACTTCATGTCATGCCTATCGTTATGATTGAGATATTTTATGGGATTGTCTTTCATTTCATCAGCTATTCTATTGTTGGCTCTCATCAACTTCCCCAGTGGTAGCTTGTAAGTTTGCACTATTAACTAGCATCCAAAACCCTACCTTCAATAATAGAATCACAAGGAAACACATAAAAATCTCACACCACGCACCCAAACAAACCCAAGCAGCAAACCTCTCGATCATGATCGATCTTTAGGCCAAGGGTCATATCAAGCAGGGCTGGCTCTTGGCTTGAACTACCGGTCCCTTAAAATCGATGATCGATCTTCAACGAAGCCTTCATGGCTCCGACCCCATGGAGCCTACTGCCTCCTCCATTTTATATATACAAACCGAGTATGGACATGGACGGATTGACTCGCACTCGACCCCTGACCATAGTTGGTGCACCACATTGGTGTTCTGCGGTGGCCAAATTATACTATAAAGATTTCATTTTAATGTATTAATGTGGACCGTAAGTTCATGTTTGGGTGTGATCGAATTGACCGATTGAGGGACCGTCACCGTCGGCGTCAGGTATGAGCAAGAGACTAGGAGCTTTTGAAGGTTCTCTGCCGATCTAAATCCCACGTGGGATTTTGATTTCTTCATGAACCGACAAATCCCACCATTTCTACTATGCTTCCCGACGGAATTTGGCAAATCCCTGGATTTGACATTTCTTTTTTCTTGACGGCGACTCTGATATTTATATACCATATGCTCGAATGTGAATGTATATTTATATACGTCGGAATGTCACACTAGTCTCTTCGGGGTCATTTGTAAGGGTACGTCAAGGCTGAGCTCATAGTCTTAAGCTGCGGGCACATGTGGATTTAGGAGGACTATTAGTTGGACTTGGTTTGGTCTGTGGACACTATTAGTGCTTTGAAGCTTATCAATATTGAGAGGAGACTTGGTTAGTAAAGTATACAGTAGGCTAAAATAGGCCTAAATGGGAACATGGAATAGTCAATTTCATTGACAAGGAATAAAAAGGTTACCGAAAGGTTATCTTACTTCATTCCTTATGTCAACGATGTTTTATACATGTTCATGGTCAAAATGGACTTTGATACCAAAGTCTACTCTCTAAGAATGTGGAATGTAAAACCTATAGTTCGCTTCTCGAACCTCTTAATTCATTATAATCGAATAGTTGAATGCTAAGTTTTAAACTATTACCAAATGAAAATAGATACGAGTTGAGTCTCATGATTTGGTGTGATTGTTTCATTGATGATATGGATATTATTTGGATCAAAAAAGTGAGAGAGGGGCTTTATTTATGGCGGAGACTTGTGAAAATCCGAACATTTTCTCAAGCTAGCTTGTCGGAATGTCGGATCCTTTATATGGAAATCAGAGGCCAAGGGGTCATTCCCTTGACGCGTACAATGAGAATTTGACTCCATAAGTAATTTTTAAAAACTAATTAAAGAAACCGTCATGAACGATCTCTGTCAGTTTTTTTTTTATAAAACGTTATAACTAGTTAAATTGACTATGTCTCTAATAAAAAAAATTCTGCCGATTACTATATAGCTTTAAGATTTTGGTTTAAATGATAAGATGGAAGGACCAAGTTACAGTAGTATAGAACATAATGTCGTTTTGACTCTTGACATATATGAAGGAGTTAGGGCCTCTATAGGGGGAATTCTATGCATCCACTTTGGCAATTGGCATAAGATTATAGCTTAAGATAAAATTATAGCTTAAGATTTTGGTTTAAATGATAAGATGGAAGGACTAAGTACAATAGTATAGAACATAATGTCCTTTTGACTCTTGACATGCATGAAAGAGTTAGGGCCTCTAGGGGGAATTATATGCATCCACTTCGGCCTTGGTGATCGGTGACAGAGTGCTTTGTTTTCAATGACGACCCACAAGAGCAAATTGCCTAATTGCAAGTAGAAGCATCCCCACTTTGATGATAATACAAGTCCCAAACACTCTAGGTATATAAAAGAAAACGAAAGCGATATATTGGTGGAAAACGTGACGAACTACAATAGGATCAAAAATCGAGCATAGACATCAGGATTCAGGGCATCATGTTTCAAGTAGTATATGCTTTGTTTAATCCATCTGCATGACATACATGGCGGCATAAAAGCAGCATGTTGTGCTTGGCTTGATATTTACACATTTACAAAAGGGAAACCCTAGAAGCTGGGACCCCTAAAGACGCCGACTTGCAGAGTAGAGAGGGCAGATGAAGTGAATCGAAGTGATATGGATGGCATGTTACTTCAGGTTAAGGTTGCAAGGAAGTCCCCGACGCTGCTGCTGCTGCTGCATGTCCAAGTTGGCTACTAACTGCTCTTCAAACTTCAAGGTGAGCTTGTTCAACTGAATTGTTAGGAGGACTGGGCACGTGAGTCCAATTTGGTGTTGGGAATATCTATCTATGACAGAGCAAGTTGCATACAAAGTTGACATCGTCTTCCTAAGTTTGTTTTGGGTTTAATTTGTTTTGAAATTTAGGTTTATATGTAAAACTACATAGACGACTTAAAAGTATGTGTTGTAAATAATTATCGTTTTTCTTTTATTTTATATTTAAAATTGTTAATTTATGGGTTGTTGTTTAAAAGAGAATTTGTTACATACAAATTAAATTGACTGTAGTTTAGTAGTTCAATCACAACACCTCGAATTATAGATTTACAACAAGCTGATTGTATAATTTGGTTTTTAATTTCAAATCTAGATAGATACATGGTCTTACTAAATGAACTAGATATATGGTGTTCTTAATGTATATGGTTAAATATTACATGAAATAGATAGTTTCGTTAAGTATCTTAACGAGAATTAAGTTATCTATTTCATCAATTCATCAAAATCAAAGTATCTTGACGAGAATTAAGTTATCTATTTCATGCTCAAATAATTTCATATGATCCTATTTTCTTGTATAAATAATTTCATATTGACCCTATTTTCTTGTATGATCGACTAAGGTAACCCTAAATTCGAAACTACTACGTATCTTTTGATACCACCGGCCACTCGGGAAAAGGTGGTATGTCGTCTCAAACACTTCTCCTGTTTCAAGGGAAACCTGCTTTTAAGCAATTCCACAGTACTCCCTTTCCAGCATCAAAACCCAAAAGTAGAAAGATCCGAAGTCCAGAGTTATCAGTTATGGTTGGTTCCAAACTTCCAAGGTTTAACATGCGGTGCTCAACAGACCACACCAGACCCAGATAACATTGTTTATATCCCACAAAACGTGCCCACTTGAGGAGCCAAGCGTCATGTTGAAGTCTCCCCCCTGCTGCAGATTATAACAATATAACGTGACCTCGCCTCCCTTCTGTTTCTCTTCTCGTCTCTTCGGATTTGCTTGCAAGAACTGCGCGCGCAACTTGGCTCTGATGCGGCTGCCCACTGGTTTTGCCTTTGCTTGGTTTTGGGTGGTTTTTCACAATTGGCTCTACCAGTTTGGGCGGGCAACTTGCATATCCCGGCCGTCTAATTCTTATTCTTTTATTATGGGAGTGTCTGAAAATATCTTGTTTAGGGTTTATATTCTTTTCTGGCGTTGGAAGTTTCAACAAGCCAGGCTACTACTACTGACCACAATTATGGGAAGTACAAGTTGCATTGGCTGTTCAAGGGCTGTATAGAAAAGAGTGGAAGTGTGGGTGTGCCCTCACGAATAGGAAGTTAAATACAACCCTAGTTGTTCAAACGGAATGCTTGAAAATGGCTTGTTACTCAAGTAATGGTTCATTACGACTACTCTAGCATTGAAATATCATCGCATTTCTTTTTCGATTGCTTAATTATAGATAAACTATCACAACAAGATGGACTTTGCCGAAGCTAAGAACGGACAAACTATTTTGGATAGAAATTTTTTTTACCGATCTCTCTCGAAAGAATAGTAGTACTAGGTACATTTTAATAAACGTGGAAAGAAAAAAAAAATTGCATCCACAGTGACTTATCCACAATAGAATATATCAACACTACATTAATATTAAATACGCTAAGATATAAGACGATATAGATAAACCGAGAAATCTTTTCTCTAAACAATTCAAATTGTCTTCATTTTTAAGAGTCTTGATTAAGATAATGGTTATGGGTACCTAAACAAAATTAGTCAATAACACTTGGAGTTCGGTATATTCTTTCTTTGAGCAAATAAAAAAGAGACAGCATTAGGAACTAAGCTATTATCTAGCCTTGTACATTTGTTTGATTCCAATATAGTTGCGGTGGTTAGCATTAGTATTTTACGCAATGCTTTGTTTACTATTTCCAAGTACTCTGTACCCATTTGAAGCAGCCCTATTTTGTTTTCTCCTAAAGCGCATGTCAAATTACACCTAATTAATTATAAATAGATTTCCATATCTTAGTCAATCTACACCTACTTAATTAAGTGTGGCATATGACATTTCTTTAAGCACAAGTGTAGAGAAGAAGGTTGATCGATCTAACAGTTGTGAGGAAGCTGGTAGATGCAAACAAAATTGTGTCGGTTTTCATTTTTATGTTGGGGAAAAATTTAGAAAAACATGTGCCCATATTCTGTGAGTTGGTTCACACTTGTCACATGTGTTTCTCAGTTTCTGGCCCCTTCTCTTTATCAGCTTATAAATAAATCATTACTGCCCCGAAATTGGTATGTCAATTCTTTTTAGTGTCAAATATTGCATGTTGTGAAATGCAAGCATGTCTTTGTTTACATTATATTTTCTGTTTTTTTTTTTTTTTTTTTCATGAGGGAAAGGGACTGAAAGGTGCATTGTATTTCCATACCCAAATGAAAGCGAATGAAGAAAAATACCTCATAAATCAGTTCATGTAATGTAACGTTAGGCCACAATGCATTTCTTTTTCTTGAAGTAACAAGCTGCCCTGCCCTGCCCCCTACCGTCTTCGCAAACAACAAGGAGAAATTAAGAGAGGCGAAAACTATTTTGTGGGGCTTAAGAGAGATCGATGTATGTTTCGCATGTGTTTCCATGATAAATCTCGTGTATTATACTATGATGATAAACAGTAAACTACTTATACGAGTTAACAAGTTATGATAACTTAGTCGGTTTAACGTCTAAAAATATATTTGAAATTTACGACTAAATCCGGTTCATTATTATGTATGGATTACGTGATCATACTTTAATAATTAAACAATACTTTCTGGAAAACTCAAGTAATCTTGATATGTTCAATGCGATATCGCTTTAGTAATCGAACATATATTTCCAGTAGGATACGGTGTTTAATTACCAACCAGCAAAAATCATTGAATCTGGATTAGGGTACGTTCCCCCTCAATAAGCAAAAAATATCTCAAGATCAACACTGCGAACCACGTTTTGAGTGACAGCCAAAATAGGAAAGCAGTCCGAAATTTGCAAAATATCCTTACCTATCACGTGCTTTAAAGTTTAAAGATGCCAATCATCTTAGACCAATTACCGATTTTCTTTTTCTTGGGAGGAAATTTCTTTCGAAATCTGCTGCCTCTATAAATAGCCATTGTTGTCTCAATTGGCTGCTCATCAACTCATTCTACTTATGTTTTCCTCCTCTCAAAGAAACTAAAAAAATTCAATCTCATATCAACCATGGAGTGGATTCGAGGTGAGCAGCTCGGCCGTGGAAGCTTTGCCACCGTCGACTCAGCAAAACCTAAAAACCAGTCTGGTAAAACCCCACCATTGATGGCCGTCAAGTCTTCTGAAGCCTCCTTCTCTGCTCTGCTCAAGAACGAGAAGCAAGTCCTCAACCAAATCGGCTGCTGCCCGCAAATCATCCGATGCTTTGGAGACGATCACACCTTCGAAAACGGCACGGCGTTCTACAACTTGTTCTTGGAGTACGCCAGCGGTGGCTGCTTGGCCGATCAGCTCAAGAAAAACAGCGGCCGGTTGCCGGAGGTAGATGTTAAACGATATGCTAGATCAGTTCTTAAAGGTCTTCGCTTTGTTCATTCAAAAGGGTTTGTTCACTGCGACGTAAAGCTCGCGAATGTTCTTGTTTTTGAGAATGGCGCGGCGAAGATTGCCGATTTCGGACTTGCCAAAAAGGCGGGACCAACCGGAAACAGAGTCGAAGTCCGGGGAACTCCTCTGTACATGTCGCCGGAATCAGTGAACGAGCAAGAGTTCGAGTCGCCGGCGGATATTTGGGCTTTTGGGTGTCTAGTGGCGGAGATGGTGACCGGGAAACCGGTCTGGAATCATGGGCAGGGGAATATGTGCAGGCTTTTGATGAGAATAGGAGGAGATGAGTCGCCGGAAATTCCAGAGGAGTTGAGTGAAGAAGGTAAAGATTTTCTCGGAAAGTGTTTTGTGAAGGATCAGAGGAAGAGATGGACGGCGGAGATGCTTTTGGAACATCCCTTTGTTATTTCTGATGACACTGTTCCATTGGAGGAGAATGTTGAAGACGAGTTGTACTCATCTCCAAGAGGTCCTTTTGATTTCCCTGATTGGGTTTCAATGATAAGCTCAGAAATTTCACCTGAATTTTCTGAGTTGGCGGCAAGTGATTTGGATTCCAGCTTTGATTGGTTGTCGGAAACGAGTTCAAACCGGGCGGCCGGTCGGTTGCGGCGTCTGGTGACGGATGAGACACAGGATTGGTCAGTTTCCGGGAGTTGGGTCACAGTCAGGTGATTAACTGGGGCAGAGTAGAAGCAGAGTTGGAACAGAGGAAGCTTCAACTTGATATTTCTTCTTTTTTTGATTGACTGTAAATATTGGGTAGACAAAGTAAACACAGATGATTTTAACAGTCTGGTCTTATTTTGGATGGTTGAGTGGTTCTGATTGGTTCCATTGGTGGGTGACAATACTGTACAGAAAATTTTGATACATTGAGATAACATTAATCAATTCAGATTATTTTTTAGAAAGTTTGCAGAATTTGATGTATGTGTTAGTTAGGCAACTTAGGCTTTACTGCTTCAGTGAGGGAAGAATTCTTCTTGTTCTTCTTCTCTTGACTATGAAAAGTTCAAGGATGGCTTCAACTCTGTCTGAGCAAGTGCATGAATATATGGTGATGGTAGTTCTAAATGCCTAACTAATTGTGATGACATATTTTGACCTATTTAGGTGAGGACCCGGATTGCAATTTCTACTCTTGTTCTCACTCATGGCTAGTTTGATCAAATGCATAAATCAGAGAGAATCCTATGAATCATATCTGCGGTGGAGTAATATTGAACACAATTTATGGTACGGAAATAGAACTTAACCAAGTTAGTGATTGACGTTACTCTTCTTTGTTTTAATAATTGCAAAACATAACAACTATGAGTTTTCGTAACTAAAACACAATATAGCTGTAATAGTTTTGCTAATCTATAAATTTTGAAGAGAAATTAGATGCAAAAGTGTTTCATTCAATATTCATTTCTTCACGTCTAACACTTAAAAATAAGCTTGCATTGTATTAAACAATGACTCGAGAAATCATTAGCAATCTAAAGCATAATTGGGGGATCATTGGGAAAAGATTGTCTTTGAAGGCGAATCTTTTTCTCTAATCGTTTTAAATGGCATTCTCATGTGCTATATAATAATGCCCATAATGCTCTTGGTTTTTCTAATCAATTTAGCTGGAGTTTTTGTTGAGAACTTTGGAATATTATTGACCAGGTCGATCAAATGTTGATCAAGCAGGCTAATTGTTCCTCAAAAGCAGTCTAACCAGATAATGATTATTTATTTATTTAGTCCATTACAGAGGTTGTTGGCGGAAAATGTTAATGTTTAGTACGTAGTGTATATATATTAATTAGTAGATACCACATGTTTTTAATTACGTACTGTTTATTGTACAGTGGTAAAATATCGTGGTAAACACTGAATAACTTTGAAATAATAAAAAAAAAAGAACACAAAATAACTTGTACATATTACATATCTAAGAATTTTTAAGTTCAACCCTCAACCACCAAATGTGGTTGAGTTATTTAGAGGAAACCTCACGATCCGGATTTGAATTCTGCCAATGCTGATTGAAGATTGAAAAATTTCAATATAATCGAAAAATGTTCTAACAAGATCTTTAGTCTCTGAATCTAAAAAGATTTTTCAGGATACTGTGCACATATAAGTCATAACCAACAGTCCAGCATTACATGCAAGTAATTGCTGCGGGCACACATTTGCTTTCCTCGTTTCTCTCTTTTTCTTATGAAGGGGCAGAAAGGCAAGAGAATGCGAAAAATTGAAAAATTGATGGTCACCTACGATACCTGCTAGTATATTTGCCTCATCTTCAGTTTTGAAGCTAGCAGGCACAATGCTTGTTTATGCAGTAGTCAGATTTGAAGCTAGCAGGTCTTTAATTTGTGATTCTACTAATCAAGTAATCATGAATCTATTTACATGTTCAATCTATACACTATACCTACTTAAATTAAGCGTGAAGATAACGGTTCTTTTATTTATATGGACGATGGGAGCCTTTCATCCATGTGTTTCTGAGAAAGAGATTGAAGGCACATTGTATATATACTTCTCCATCTATATATAAGTGAATCAGATTAAAATGAGCATAATTATTACACATCCTATGTTGGTGATCAAATTCAAGTCATGAGCAAACGATTTCCTTTTGTTAAACTCATTTTGCTACGTTTTTATGATCATCTCATCTCAGTCATCTACGAATTCATTGGCAGGTTCATAATAAATCATCATCTTCCACTATAACAATAATAAATAAAAAGAAAAACAAAATAAAATAGACAAAATACATGCGTACAAAATATAGAACATAAGCACTTAATAATCTCATTGTTCCTGCCTAGAGGACTCGCTTTTGGGAAGGTATTGTACACTCCTTACTCCTTACTAACTAAATTGTTGTTTGTGCGCTCAGGTGGATAGGAGTAACTTGTTCACATATTTAGAATATTTCATGCCTTGGTCAACTACATCAACTAGGTTTTATGTCTAGAGTGATTATTTTGTGAATCCGAGATAAATAGTGACTTGCTAAATAGAATTGGAAACGTTAGACTAGATGGTGGGAAAAACAAATCGACTTCACTATTAAATCAAGTATCAATGTCCAATATTCCATTATGACTAGGAAACTCATATTCTTGAACCTGAAACCATTTCAAAAGCAGTACATCATAAAAAATATACAAACCGATCCTTCAGTTGTACCACCAGACCAAACAAACAAAACCACATTCCATATACTCCATCCAATTCTTCAATTGCACCACCCAACACCAATCAACCTATTGAAAGCAGTAATCCATCTTTGATTGGCAAACACTTGTTCATAATGACATATTCTCATAGCATATGACTCAGTGGCTTCATTGGGACATAGGCTCGCATTGCGGCCATTGCCAATGCTGAAACATTTCCTATATGGATGTGCTTTCTAGCGGCTACATTGGACAATAGATTATGTGCTAGTGACTATGTACAATGTAGAATAGATTGTCTGCAGCTGCCGGAGCTATCTGAAGATTATGTGATCACATGATTATATATATTATAATTATGCAGATTAGTTTCTCCCAATATCTAAGTGTTAATTCTACACAAAATAGGAAACACACACAATATTGATAGTTATTATACAATTAATCATTCTTCATTTTTCATTTGTTTTGATGTATCCATGTTCTGAGTCTATTTTCTATTAGTACTTCATACACTTCAACTAATTGTCATCATTCATATTGTGCCATGATCATTCCAAAATTCATACCAATCTTATTACATATGATCTGTCATAATTTAAATGCGTGACAACAATATTATGAAAATAATTTATCAAATTTGTATGACTTCGTACTTTTAATTTCGATATAATTTATGTATTAACCCAAAAATATTGAAATGCTTTGCTATCATTTCACAGCAAAACTCAGTCATCCCGATCTAGTCATCTAGGTGTCCATTGAATCCCCTAACCATAATAGATCCGGATTCTCTGTTTGAATTTAAGTTGTTTGGATTTACTTGATTGTCTTATAATCATTAAATGAAGTAAGGATGACATAATTGTGACATAGTGGTCTTAGATTGTACTCAATTCAGTGGTTATAAGTCATCCAAGTAAATTTAAGTAACATAAATCTAAGTAAAGAAACCAAATTCAACTAGAATAAGAATAAATCCTTCATCAGTGGTGGGATCATGGCCCTGTTTCTTAATGATCGGCCCAGAAGAGGTAGGAATGGAGTGAAATAGGAATTGCAACTGAATCTTCAGTACCAAAGCTCTTCAACCACCTAGCTACACCTCTTTTCTATTTGACAAAATTTTACTTGTAATTCCTCTTTTCAATTTGATAAATGTCTTAAGTCTAGCTCATCCATATTACAGATTTCCGGCATTGTCTAGTCTGCTTTATGATTCCTCCACAGGTCACAGCTACTAGATCATCCTTATTCAGCCTCTTCCTTTTAATCTTCAAAGCAACTAACTCGCCGTGTTCGCATACTTCTCCAAGGGCCTTTTGAAATGAGGCTCCAGCCAAATCGAATCAATTTAAAGTTCTCAAGCTCAGCACAAAAAACTTTATTTATCTTAACAAGATGCATCATCTATCACCTTGCAGAACTTCACCAAAGAAAGTGCAGGACTTGGCCCAAAGCCATGAATGCCCTTCAGGCTTCAGCAACAAGTTACTATTGTTATGTCATCGATTATCTAACCGAGAAGGGTGCACAAACAACTTCATGTAGAACAGGCATAATTCTAGGGCCAAACTTAAAAAGTATAAGTAGGATGTAGATTTATTAGCTACTGCATATCTAAGTCATCGGTGACGCTCAACATCCACTACTTGCAGCAAAATATATAACCGCCGGTGGAATAGCTTAAAGAGCACAATTTTTGAAAGACTTGATATTGATAAAAGAAAATTTTAAGAATAGTACATGACAAATGATTCACTCCTAATTTTGGTGTTTCAAGTTTCAAAACAATTATAACGGTACATGAACTTGTAATCTCAACCGAAAATATGTACATACCGTTACATTCTCCGTTATCTAATGTGTTTTTCGTTAAACTTTGAGGGGCAAATCTGTCACTCCTTAATTTAGCAGTAATAAATTATTAAAATCAATAATTAAATTAATAATTAATAAGGAGAGGGAAATAAGAAAGGAAAAAATATTGTTGTCTCTCTTTTTCATCCCCATTCAAACCCAGTATACACAAAAATGACGATCGAGGTAAGACTGTAAGAGGAAGTTGGAAGATATTTGATTAAAAAAGTCTCTGAGAATATATGGTCTGAGTTTACAAGATTAAAAAAGTAGATAAATAGAAAAAAAACATAATATAAAGAAAGAGATAATGGAGAAAACCCGAAACCACCTTTTAAAAAATGAGAAATTACATAGAGTTAACGGTATTATTGACGGCATGTGCTAAAAGTGTGCCGGCTTTTAAACGTCATGTACCAATAAAGAAGAGATAATGGAGAAAACCCGAAACCACCTTTTAAAAAATGAGAAATTACATAGAGTTAACGGTATTATTGACGGCATGTGCTAAAAGTGTGCCGGCTTTTAAACGTCATGTACCATTTGATTGTTTTGAAACTTAAAATACCAAAATTGAGAGTGGATCGTTTGTCATGTACAACTCTTAAAATTTTCCCTATTGATAATGTTGATCATCGATCAGTTGAGGCGACTCAACTTATCGATTGATACTTCATAGTTCAGGTAACTATCTATATCCTATAGAACATGTTGCAGCTAATGGAGGATATATGTTGGACTACATGCTTCAGTTAAGATAATTTTGCTCGTTCTCAGAAAGAAGCAAAGAACAGATGACAAAAAGACTTCGAATCATAATTCACAGCATCCTGTGAATGCTTCAGATTTCAGAACTTCCTTCACACATTAGTACACCTTCACCAACCTCCTGTTGTTACCTAGTCTTCCTAATTTTGTATATAAAGTAACCGTTGTGAAAATTCAATATTCTTTAAATGAAACTGGCTGGTTCGCTAATTGCCACCTACACTGGACCGCAGTTCTATGTTCCCGGAATCTTGCCGAGTCAGCCAACAGGATCCGGATCCCCGCAGTCAAATCCTGAGGCTCTGCTTGTAATTCCAAAACTATTCCAATATTGAATGGAAACTTACATAAACAAAGAGTGAGTATACAACTTAGTTTTTAGTTTTTACCAGTCAATGACTAAACAAACCCATCTCAGCTCACTGGTAAGTGCACTTGTTCTTCAAGGCAATGGCCACATTCATCTTCTTAGCATCCATAATCACAGTGCAGTCGACTCTCCTGTTGAACTTGGGCCGCACCAGTTTTCCCAAAACATTAGCTCTCGATCTCACCTCGAACTTCAGTGCCAGTGTCAGTGGCTGAATAGGTGCACCATTCAAGCTTCCCAAATTTGCTCCACCACCGTAGAGTGGAATTTTGTTCCCTATCAAATTCACTGTAATTGGTCTCTGACTCTTTCTCGATTGGTAAAATTATTTGTCTGCAAAATCCGATAACCAAAGTTCTCAAAACGTTCATGAGGAACATTACAATTTGTATCAAACTTGTGAACCATGTAATGGTATGCTTCTAATCTAAGTAGCTAGCTAGGCTGGCAATTGGCAGCCTAAGATCAAGTAGTCAGGCAACCTAAGATGATTGTTTAGGGACAGTGTGAAAACTAATGTAATGATTAGTATAAGGATTTTCATACCGTTCCGCTGGCTACGGTGAGCTCGAAAAATGAGAGATCAAGAGACGTTGATTTGACATGGACGCCGAAAAATGTAGCAGTGTTGCGAAATGTGAACTTCACAGTGGAATTCATGGACACCATGTTGGTGGCCACCCCTGAGAAATCTTCCCCGGCTTGAACCACAAATTGATCAAATCTAATGCTCTGAAATCAAAGATACGAAAATTACCAAATCAACTATATTTTGTAATCACTCTCAAACATGTCATCATAGAATGTACACATGAAAATTATGGTCTGCAAAAACTTACCTTCATAGTGATAACGGGCTTCTGTGCCCTACTCGCACCCCACAGAATCAAAGAGAACACAGTAAAAAGCGCAAAGAAGCCAAAAATGAAAGCGAGAAAGTAACACCGGCGGGAGAGACCATCGCTTTCGTTGTCATCGTCGAGAAGGCCCTCTTCTTCAATGGAGTCGAACTGGTCCTTCCACGGCCTCCACCCCTTTCGTTGGGGTCCACTGTTGTTTTGCTTGCTGCTCCGTGATCCCGAAAACCTGGTGGAGGCGGACTCGCGCGAGTGGGGGCCGAGGGAGGAGTTGGAGTGGGAGTGAGGCGGCGATCCCATCGGACTAGAGTGGAACGAGTTGGTGGTCTTCTCGCCATCGTGCGAGTCCCGTGAGGGGCTCTGCACGTAGTAAACTGCACCACGCTCGCTGCTTCTGCGTGGCGAGCGCGTCGGAGAGGAGTGGCTGAGGCTGCTCACCTCCGAGTCAGTTTTTGCCAGCACCGACATTGATGATGAAGAGTTGAGAGAACTGAAGAGGAATAGAGTGTTTGATGTAACTGATGGGGTATAAGAATCTTTGAATCAACGTAAGCTGTAAGGTGGTGCACGTTGAGGGTTTTGATTTCTTTATTCTGAAGGAGAGATTAATAGGGAGGAAGACTCGACAGAGAGCTCTCTACCATTTGCTAAGTTTTCTAGCAATGGTTTTTCTATGAACTGTGTCTACTATGATGGTGCAGAGAGAATTAATGCAGTTGAGTTTTTATGGATATGAATCTGAGAGCCATAATATTCAAATCCTCCGGTTTTACCAAAAGAATAATGATAATGGAACCAAACAGTCCGATTTAAACCGACTTTTTCTTCCTTTCCTTTTCATGTTTTTCTTTCTATTCATCGAGTCTAGATTCCATAGTAAGATCGGTCAATTTTATTCTATCCGAAGGTGAATCGGTGATGACTGTACAACGTCCAATTGTAAAAACTTGGAGGTGTAAACATAACCACCTCAATGAGATTGGCTTGCATAGTTTGAAACATCAGTTTGTGCCTTCGATCAATACTAAAGAGATATGAGTCCCTAGTCCTCTAAGGATCAAGAGGCAAGGATGAGGATCTCTCCTAGTCTCTTACACTAAGAAAGAGATCCTCTCATATGTATACAAAGGGGAACTCTTCCATCGATCTTAGACCTTTTTTTTTGTGTGATTTAGTTCGATCACTAAAAGATTTGATCGATATGTAGCAATACTCTTCGACTTACATGTGTATGAGACATCACCAAGAAGCATACTGAAAGTCAGCATGATCGATCTTCATAAAAGTATTTATCATTTAACAATCGTATATACATTTAAATATTTGATATATAAATTTGGATATTTATGTTCTTAAATACAAATTCTCTTAATTGGAAATGACTTGAGAGTCTCAAGCATGTAGTATAATTGAAACATCACTACTATTGATCTTACTAAATAGAGATTGACAGGGGCACTAAAATCATGGTTAGGTGCGTAGTTTGGTAATGACATCTATTACAAAATAACGCATGTGTTTTCAAATGAACCTAACAAGAACAAAAATCTTGTATCACATAACACTTTAGAATTACGATTTTCAGATCGAGTACAAACTACAAGCCATGAAAGTGCGACATAAAATATTATAATTTTAAACTTATAGCTGTCCTAAAAGTTATCAAACAAAGAATGTATCGGCTTGTTTTGTTAATTGTTTGTAAAGACCATCTTATTATGAGCTAGTAGAAGTGCTTATGTGACATTTTCTAAAAGAAATTAAACAAGGTAGCAGCAGGTGGGCACTTCACTAGTTCACTTGGGCATAATGCGAGGACGACGCTTCCTCTTCATTGCCGACGAGACAGTCGATTTCGATGGAGAGGATTAAACACCTTTCCTAATCAAACGAGGTTGAAGTTTATGATTACACTAGAAAAAGAGAGGATGATAGTGGGAAAACCATTTGGGCCTATACAAGCCCAAGTTTTAGTTTCATGTAAAAGAACAAAGCCTCCTATGTACAACGCAAGTATCATCGAATAGAGATAGAGCACACTGCACACCCAAAAATAGCAAAATTAGGGTTCTCTGTGCTCTGTTTCGTGAATGAACCCTGCAATCCGTCAAATTCCAGACTCTGCTCAAATGGGTTCATCATGAATGGTAAGTACTAGTTTCAAGATTGCTTCTTTTCTTCATGATTTAGAATCACAAAGTAATGTAATTGATCAAGCAGTAGTAGTTTTTGTTTACTGGTTTTTGTTTGGGGATGTGAAGGAGTTTGTAGTGAAACAAAAAGGTCACAGCTCAGCTTCAGGTAAACAGAAATGGGTAGTGTTAGTTGTGAAGGTGAAGATGGTTGTGATGAGACTGAGAGTATGAGAGACAGATTTAGTGAACTAGAACTGGAAGTTGTCCATCACATTCTGTCCTTCCTTACTATAACTGAGCTCACCATTTTCGGATGTGTTTCCAGAAGATGCAGAGAAATTTATCTGTCAACTCCCTCATTGAACTTTGTGCATTTTTCTGATTCGAATACAAATTCATGCTTTAGTCGGCTCAGGTTGATTAGTTCCTTGGATAGGTACTTTCTCAATCGCGGGTCTAATCAGATAGTGAGCTTTCGTTTTTGTTGGGAAAAGCACTATCCAGATGAGGACAGTGATGAAGGATCATGTTTCTGTGTAAATGAGCATTTTCGATTGATGACGTGGATCAACAATGTAGTGAGGTGCAATGTTGAAGTGATGCATCTGGAGGTCTGTTCCTATGATGAAAATGATTTGAAAATAGAGTTGGTGCTGCCGCATTGCGTTTTTGCTTGTGGATCGTTGAGGTCCTTAGTGGTTCAAATGAGTTGTACAGTTATTATAGTGCCAACCACTCTTTCCTCTAATCTAAGATTTTTGGAGTTAAGAGATGTTGAAGTAGAGGAGGGCTTTTTCAAATGGATCTCATCTTCTTGCAAATATATCGAGGAATTAGTTGTTCAAGATGTTCAAAGTATTGACAATATCACCATTCAGAGCTCGTCATTGACATCCTTTGCGCTTGCGCAGCACTATGGGCAACTTGTCATACTTAACATCTCGGGTGAGAAACTAGAAGCATTAGTATCGATTGGACATTTGGTTCAGGTAGCACTAAATCTTTAAATATATCTGCTCCAAATCTTGAATATTTGCACTGGGATGGAAATTTGGTGAATCACCCAAACCTGGGAAAATTAGAAAGGTTAGAAGAAGCTTTGATCTTACTGGAGCCTACAGAAGCAGATATTGACAACGGATTTGAGGTTGTTTGCAGTTTATCCAGAGTTGAAGATCTTACTCTAAACGCAGAGACCATCAAGGTAAATCTAATTTATGATCGTTCCTTTTCAGTGTCTAAAACTTGAGCGATGGGATTGCTTTTATATTAGCTTATAATTATCTCAATATCTAGAATCAAAATTCATATTTCGGCTGACTTTTTCGTTTAAAGAATGAAAGTAAACTAAGAAGCATGCTTTTTAACATTGCAGGCTCTTCTCGCGAAGGATTAAAGACACCACCATTTGATAATGTTAGCAATCTACATATGCATATTGCTAACTTTGTTGATGAACTTGTCCCAGCAATAGTCTCTCTTTTCACTGGAATGCCCAAGTTGTGTACTTTACATTTTGGTAATTTGTACATGAAGTCTAAGGAATGTGATCAGGCCAATGTAAGTTAAAGTTTATGTTTCGACTTCCTTCAGGATGACCACAAACTATTCTTTCTAGAATCAGTACTCAGTATTATCATATCCAGGATCAGGAGCTTCATCATGCTTTTAAAAAGATCACTAGCCATTTCTTGATTTGGTATATGTTTTTTTTTTGTTTTTTTTGTTTTTTTCTGAACAGTTTCAATTGAGTTGTATTTGTTGTCTTCTTGCTTTTCAGACGTCTGGGTTCAATATGGAATTCTGGAAGCTACAAAATCTTGCTTTTATATATACGCCTAAGTGGGTTACTATGGAGCTCTCCGATGAGTGTAATGAAATTGAGTTAGCAAGGTATATGCTTGATCATGCTCTATGTTTGAAGAGAATGGTCATAATATGTTCGTCTCAACATGTGGAGAAAGTTACGATGAAGTTGAACATAAGCAAGATAGTTTCCAGTGCTGTAGTTGTCTTTCAGGAATACAAATAACAAGTAACCAATTCCTATATTTTGTTTGTCCTATAAAACACTTGAAGCTGAGATGCATCAAGATAGTAGATGAGAAGTTTCACAAATGGATGGCATGTTCTTGCACATGGATTTAGGAATTGTTGAAAACCCCTCTATGGAACAGTTTTGGTATCCTTGTAAAATCGCTCCTTTGTTTAAGAACTGTAGAAAGAAAAGAGAAGAAGAAAAATAGTAAGCCTCCAGAAAAAGAGCACTACACAATCATCATCCACCATCATTCAAAGGCCTATTGCAGCGAAATGTAAATTTCCAAGTGTGAAGTTTTAGAGTGAAGACATTGAGAAAACAGTCACCAACCCTTCCATTTTGATCTTCTTGGACCTCACTTTCTTGGTGCTACGGACAATCCGGTAACTGGGAATCTGGTAGCCACAAATTGAACTGTAGTTTCTCACTGTTCTGTTAAACTTCTATGAGATCAAATCCGAGCGAACGAGTTGTTCGTATTTTTTTTTTTTCGTGAGAAATCAAATATTTATTTTGTTCTATTCGGACCTTCATATTTGTTCTTCTTTTCCTGTTCCATGAACAACATTTTAACAACAATTACAAATGTATACCATAATTTATGCTCACCTACAGCTAGTTAATCCCATATCAAAGAATCTGGCACTATGTTTGTAGCCACTATTGGACATCTGACCACATATTTTCCACCATCATCAATCCAACTAAGTGATCCCTGAACCACATCTTCTTTCAATAATTTTGGACCTACAATTGTCAACTTGTACCTCAGCTTCTCATACTTCTTTGTGAACACCAACCTCTGTGGCTCCACCTTCAATTTCAAACCAGCCATGGGTGTAAGATTCACCAAGTAACTTGACTGTTTCTCTCCCACATTTGTTAGTGTCCTCCTGAACTCTTGTACAACTTTTGATTTGACCCATTATTGTTAAAGTAAGCAATGAAAGATGGGTAATTGAGATCAATGTTGAATCTATTGGTACATATGTAGATGGAACCTGTGATAATTTGTATCTGCTTTGCTGTGTAATTCATTGCGCATAGAAGCGCTATGTAGTCATCTGCTGCTGCATCATAGACTAGTCCAGGATCAAGTGCCTTGTTGGGAGTAATGTGTCCTGCTCCAATGGCTAAAGGGTTCTCAGTGAGGTTTCGTATAACGTCTTTGATAGGGCTGTGAGTGTTGTCTAATGGATTTGCTGTAGTCATAAGAGCTGATCTAATAGCTGCAGGACTCCAATCAGGATGCACAGGTTTGATAAGAGCAGCCACACCGGCCACATGAGGCGCTGCCATTGAAGTCCCTGTGGCAATATTGAAGTTACTAAACAAAGGGACCGACTCATCTTCAGATACTGAACTAGTTGGAGACCATGATGCCAAGATTAATGTTCCAGGGGCTAAAATGTCTGGCTTCAGAATCGTTGGGCAGCTTCGAATTGGCCCTCTGGAACTGTAATCGTCAACCTTTGGTGCTGGTTTTGATCCAATGACTGTTTTCCTGAATTCCAAACTTGCTTTAGGATTACTACTCTGCTTAATATAGTCTACTACCACTTTGCCATCTTGATCACCAATAACTGCCGCTGGAAATATGGTTTTGGTGTTATAATCTAGCAATGTAGTATTGGATATGAAAACAACTCCTGAAACCTTTGCAGACTCCGCGTTCTCCAGTTGAACATCTATATTCATAATGTCTTTGCAAACAACAATCTTGCCTTTGAGTTTCTTCAGTTCCATCTTACTTTGACAACCACTGAAAACAAGTGGCAATTGAGTATCTTTAGAGAAGTTCCCTGGATACAAGGATGGGAAAGTGATTTTCATACCATTTCCCAAGGTTAGCATTCCTCCAAGCTGGCGATCGATGGTCCCTGCAGCAACTATCACTGCCCATGGTGCTCCATTTACCAAGGTACCATAGAAAGGGCCATCATTTCTGGCTGCAGCTGCAACGAAAATTCCCTTTTTCATGGCTGCAAAAGTTGCTATTGCAATTATGTCATGGTACAAATATGCATCCAAACTATAACCCAAGGAAAAAGATAATATATCAACCCGATCTTGAATTGATTGGTCTACAGGACTACAGCAGCAAGAACATCAGATGCAGATGCTTGCTTATACCAGCCCACTTTGTACATCGCTATTCGGGCTCTTGGTGCCATGCCTACAGCTTTGCCGGTAGCATAGCCAAAATAGGATGCGCCCTTTACATAATTACCGGCAGCGATGGAGGAAGTGTGTGTTCCATGTCCATATGTATCACGAGCTGACTTCATCGAAATATCCAAGTCGGGATTTTCTGCAATAAAGCCTTTGTAGTAAATCCGAGCTCCAATGAGTTTCTTGTTGCACAAGGAAGAATTAAATTGTGTGCCTGATTCACATTTTCCTTTCCATTTGGAAGGGATAGGAGTCATTCCTTCATCATTGAAGCTCTCACTCTCGGGCCAAACTCCAGTGTCAATTACACCAATTGTGACATTCTCACCATAATTCGATGCTGGCATGGCCAAGCGCCAGACAAGGGTGTTAGACCAAGGAACTGACAAGAACGGGTGGTGTGAAGTTTAAGGGGGCGATCACGAATATATGAAATGAAGCCCGGGGAGCTTTGAGGGATTTAAGTTCGGAAAGTGTGAGAGTTGCACTGAATCCTTGAATTGCATTGGTATAGGTATAAATGAGCTTCGTGATAGAAGTACTGCTCGTTGCTTCATCAGCTTCTAATAAACCTTCTGATAGGGATGAAAGCGTTGCCAAATACCATTTCTGGTGATCAAGGAAGGCTTTGGGCATGGCTGAAGAGTCCATGTGGATTATATATGTGTGAGATAGTGCAGAAACCGTGATTGAGAATAGAATTGAGCACAGAACAAGCAGAGCTAGAGTAGCCATTGATAAGAAATGGCTTCAAGTCTATGAAACAATTCTGGCTAGCAACAAATATATATACAGGTTCAATTCAACCATCTCAAGCATAAGCTGGAAGATGGATTGGACTACCAAAGCATAGTAGCGAGTAGGGATCAAGTAAGTGCTGGCTTATCATTTTCGATCTTTTTCTTTGATGATGGAATGACTCAAGTCCTCTCAATTTTGCCCCGCCATTTCAAATAATTTTGATGAGGTCCAAACGTCAGCCAGCTTTTTGAAAGGTATTTTTGAACCACTTTAAGTCTTGTTAAATGATGCAATATATAGGATCAGAAGAAGATGTTGCATTATGCTCACGTAACATTGACAACAAATCCCAAATAATTGAATATATAAATTGATACGCAGAACTAATGTCTATAGAAGCAAAGGTAAAAGACATATTTCTAGTCTACACAATGAATAATTCGGTTCCTCAAAAGATGTCTTGAATATTTCTAGTAAAAGACATATTTTGATGGAATTTTCTTAGGTACCATATATATACGACCCCTTATATTGACAACCACCACATATTTGAAGAAATTTATTGCATAGAGCAGATGTTATATAGCTACCAACAACAAAAATAAAATAAAGAGAGAGCACTGGATGGGGACAGTTGACGAATCATGCATGGAATTAACTTAATTTTTTCTTTTCGATGAGATGGAATGAACTTAATTGCTTTCCAAGGGTTTAAACTTAATACGTAGATTGTACTCGTACATGCATCACCGAGATGCATGTAGAAAGATGTGACTAGCATGCTATTATTGATATATTTTAAAAACAATCCAGACTAATGTGGTAATTACATAGATTTTGGTTATAAAGATGATATTTCATTAATTTCCCGTTGATATCATTATTTTTAGGGAAAATGCCAATTTAGTTCTAATTTAAGCCCCTTATTTCCCATTTCAATGATAATCTTTTTCATTAGCCCATTTCAATATAAAGTAACATTTTTTATGCCCAAATACACAAATCTTTATGTCCAAATGCACAAATCTTTACTAAAGTCTTAACAAATCATATTATTTTAAGACTATTTTACCCTCACCCCTTAAACATGCATAAAAAGAGAAAATGAAAGAGAGAATACTTGGTCGGAATCTCACCGGACTCTGGTCACCGGCCGTCGGACTCCGGTCACCAGAATTTTTCCGACCGCCGGACTCCGGTCACCGGATTTTCCCCTGTAACTAGTTACTGACCCCTAGTAACCAGTTATTGACTAGTTATTAACCTCCAGTAATCAGTTACTGACTAGTTATTAACCCCCAGTAACCAGTTACTGACACCCAGAAACCAGTTACTGACCCCCAGTAACCAGTTATTGATTAATTACTGACACCCAGTAACCAGTTACTGACCAGTTACTGACCCCCAATAACATTTAGTTTTCAGTTACTGACACCCAGTAATCACCCATAATCACTTACTGACCCTCAATAATCAGGTTACAAACCTCAAATAATAACTTACTGGCCTCAATAATCATTTATCAATCCTTAATAATCACTTATTGACCCTAATATTCAAAGGGTAAGGATAAAAAAAAAAAAAAACTGACTTGATCTGGGCACCCATATTTCTTCTCCGGGCACCCACCTTCACCAAAGAGAACGAGTTGCTGTCCCCGCGGCCTCCTCCACCGAAGAGAACAAGTCGCAGTCCCCGACGGCCTCCTCCACCGAAGAGAACGAGAACACCGGCCTCCTCCACTGACCTCGGCGCACGCCGACAAGCAAGGCCCTTCCCCAGCTCGGATCGAACTCCAACCGAGCCCCGAGCGCGCCCCAGCAACACCATCATCGATCTCGGCACGAACCCAGCCCATCCTCGACGCACTCCTGCCCAGTCTAAACGGAGACGGAAGATGAGCGAGAACCGGACTAGCTCGTCGGCGCAAGAGGACGGCGGCGAATCTCCGGCTGACTTGCCCGCACAGAGAGAGTGAGAGAGAGGAAAATCGAGGTGAGGAGGAGGGCGGCCATAAGAGACGGCGACTGCAGAGGGCAGTGGCGGTGGCGGTGGCGCTCATGATCGGAAGGGGGAGAGAGAGAGAGAGAGAGATATCGGGAAAAAAAAGGAGAATGAGATAATATAAAGGAGAATGAGATAATATTTATGTGGTTTAGTTACAGGGTAATATTGTCTTTTTCTCAAGAATCATTGGAATGGGCATAGGGATAAGACTTTAATTGAAATAGGTTTTAGTTTTCAAATATTTAGGCATTATGACATTTTTCTTATTTTTTAAAAAGGATATTGACATTAAATTCATTAACTATAATTTATATTATCCCCATTAAAAAAGATATTTTCTTTCGTTTCTGTTCTTACAGTTGTGGTCTTGCAGGTTTGGCACCATCAAAGACCTATATATATATGTGCCTATGTGGTTGTTCCATTTCACCATAACCAACCCATAAAACTAATGTCGTCTGCTGATCCTTACCCTCCTTGTAATACCGGAGATCCACATCCATGCCGCAGTTTAGGTCTCTCTCTCTCTCGTATTGTCTTTTTTTTTTGCTGTTGTTGAAAAGCTCTTGTATATATTGTTAAAATACTGGTTGATTTTTCAGATCCACGGTACAAACAAGCATGGCCTGAAGTAGTTGGAAAGCCTGTGCAGCTAGCAAAAGCAATAATCGAGAAGGACAATCCCTTTGTTACTGCAGATATTGTGAAACCAGGCACGGGGGTTATTATTGGGGACTATTGTTGCAACCGTGTACGGGTTTATGAGGACAAGCAAGGCAATGTCGTAGCGCACCATGTACCAAGAATAGGCAACTGACTGAACTGAGAAATCTTGTTATCCAATTCTGAATAAATAAGAAATATGTGTCAAATATTCGACCATATATATAAATAAATGAATACATTGTTATTTGAGATTTGTCGTCAAGTGTGTCTGAAAATATTAATAAAAAATACAAGATGAACTTTTCATGAAAACAAAAATTCGTAAATTTTTTAAATTGGCGAAAAGTCTGAACCTAAAATGAGAAATTCTAAGAAAATGTACTTTAATATGTATATATTTTGATTGATTTGGTTTATTGTGTTTCATAAAGATGCTCTTGTGCTTAGGGGTCATCATTTGGCCTGCTGGCCTAAAAGCCCGTGGGAGGCTCGTCGGCTTGAAGGGCCAAAGCTCGGCCCAGCCCATAAGGCATGAGGCCGGGCTAGGGTAGAGGGTTCAAAGCCTCGGTCTGGCCCGCGGCTCGCGGCCGGCCCGTTACATGCTCATTAAAGCCCGATCGGCCCGGCCCTAAAAAACCCGCCTCAAGCCCTTTCAATTGTTTTATTAATATTTTTTATGAAGTTATTAGTTAAATATGTGAACCGATTAATGCATTAAGTTATATTTTATTTTTATTTTTACTACATTGATGCTTGAAACTGAAAAGTGATGCAATTTAAGCCTATTGAAACTGCCTAATGAAAATGTAAATTTTGAAGTTGTTGAGTTTAAGACTAGAGAAGAAAGAAGAAGACACTAAACCAAACCTTTTATTTATTTTGATCATTGTACCCAGGGAACAAGTACAACCTTAATAACACCAGAGTACCAGACACTGAGACAGTCACCTTCCTACAGCTAGGCCCTTAACAGAAAACTTTCTGGGTTCGTTTGGTAACCGGTATTACTTAAGTCAGTGTTAAATAAGTGTTAAATAAGAAGTAAAAACAAAATTAATCCCATGATTAATGGGCTTAACTTGAACCTGTTTCTGATTTCGCCTCCTTAGCTAGTGTTAGCGTGGGTACTCCGATGAGAGGCCTTAGCTAAGACCTCACTAATTTCTCTCAGTTCGATCGCCTCCTCCACAACTCTTCTCTCTTCTTCTTCACCTCCCCTCTGTTACACCCCGAAGCACAGATCTTCTCTCTTCCATTCTTCACCTCTTCTCTGCAACACTCTTGTTTGCCCAAATGGACCAACCACAACAAAACTTGGCTCAACACCAAGATGAAGAAGAAGAAGAAGAAGATGAAGAAGAAGAAGAAGCAGACACAGATCAAGAAGAAGAAGAAGAAGCTCTTCCTTCTGATGAGCCACCACCCTCCACTCAAACCGATGATCCTCCCGTTCCTGATCCTCTATTCGATCCCAGCCAAAGTAACTCTCTCTCTCTCTCTCTCTCTCTCTCTCTCTCTCTCTCCTCTCTCTCTCTCTCTCTCTCTCTCTCTCCCTCTCATTTACGGCTTTGACTGTGTTTTCGTTTCTGGGTTGTTGAAAGATGTGAAATTTTTCACAATTGAGATAGGATTTGGGGTCTGATGTCTTGTGGGTGTATCAAGGACTTGACTTTCTATAGGAGATTTATCACATTGTGAAAATCTAATGGTTAAAAAGATAAATGAGACTTGGGATAGGTGAATCATTGTATCGTCTCCTTTCGAATTTTGTCTTAGGCTCTAGATTGCATTCATCATAATCTAAATAGCATTGTGCTAAAGGTAATGTCTATGTGAGATAGGAAGCAGATGATGGACATCTTTTTGTTTACATTAACTGATTTTAAATTTTATGGCTACATCTATATCACTGTAATTTGACTCTCAGATATAATTGGGTTGATATAAAGGATGGAACACGCGGTATGCAAACTGACTTGAAACTTTAGTCTTCAAACCCAATTAATGATATTTCCCAGTAACTACTTCAGAGAAGATTTTGTGCGACATATAATGAACAATTTCATGACTCTAACCTTTGTCTGTTTTTTCTTTGAAGTGATTGGCATTATTAGAAGAAAGTCCTTGATCAAAGAGTTAGCTGCTATGTACCATGCCGAGTGCCTTTCATACTGTCAAAAGCTTTTGGAGCTTCAACGAAAAGGGGATGAGGTCAGATGCCATGCTCATACTTGTTTCTATGTTTCCTTTGCTTAATATTACTCATTTGATAAACATGTATGCTTGATCACAATTTTTTTTTTTTTTTTGGATTTCATGTCAAAATTTCAATGACCAAGATTGTTAGATGTTAGATTGTTATGTTAGAGTAGTCCAATCCAATGCATCACCAAACATGAGACATCTCTAATTTAGAACTTTTTTTCCTAATCCCATGCAACACCAAACGTGGCCCAGTATTAGTACAATTTAAGGCAGTCCACACTAGTCCAGGACAGTCTTAAGAATTAAGGAGGTCTAACCCAATACTGGGTACCAAACGTGCACTTAGTGGCCACTATTGGACTCCTCACTATATACTTTCCACCATCATCTACCCAGCTAAGCGACCCATGAACCACATCCTGTTCCAGAATTTAGGACCTTCCATAGTCAGCTTGTAGCTTCGCTTCTCGTACTTTCTCTTGAACGTCAACCTCTCCGGTTCCACCTTGAGTTTAAAACCTGCCATGGCTGAGATATAAACACTATAACATGACTCTTCCTCACCCACATTAGTTAGTGTCCTGAACTCTTGCACAACATTTGAACCATCACTATTGAGAAAAGCAATAAAAGATGGGTAGTTAAACCGAGTGTTGGACCAATTGGCACATTTGAAAGTGGAGCCTGTGATCGTTCGGATTTGCTTCGCCGTGTAGTTCATTGCACACAACAACTTTTTGTAGTCATCTTCGCCGGCGTCATAGACCAGGCCTGGATAAAGAGCATTGTTGGGGCGAACGTGCCCTGCTCCAATGGCTAACGGGCTAGCAATGAGGCCTCCATTAACGTCTTTTATATGGCTGCCGGTGTTGTCATATGCATTAGCTGTGGTCATGAGTGCTGATCTGATGGCCGCGGGACTCCAATCCGGATGCACTGATTTCACAAGTGCAGCGACACCAGCGACATGGGGCGTCGCCATTGAAGTCCCATCCGCAAGATTGAAGTTACTAAATAAAGGGCGAAAAGGATCTGGAGATGCTGAACTAATGGGGGACCATGAGGCCAAGATTGATGTTCCGGGGGCAACAATGTCAGGCTTCAAAACTGTAGGACAACTTGGGAATGGCCCTCTGGAGCTATAGGAATCAACAAGTGGTGCTGGCTTTGTGCCAATGAATGTCTTTTTGAACCACAAAGCTCCTGTAGGAAAGCTACTCTGCTTAATGTAGTTATCAGTGTTTTGCCATCTTGGTCACCAACAAACCCTGCTGGGAAGAAGCTTCCAAGGCTGTATTCTGAGGCATTGGTAATGAAAAGAGCTGCGGAAGCCTTTGCAGATATGGCATTCCCCAGTTGAAGTTCCATGCTCACATCGTCTTTGCCAACAAGAACAACAATCTTGCCTTTGAGTTCTTGACTGCTATCATTGAAAACCAGGGGAAACTGTGTATCTCGAGAAAAGATTCCTAGATACAAGGATATGAAAGTGACTTTCATGCCATTTCCCAATGTCAGAATTCCTCCCAGCTTCCGATCCATAGTTCCTGCGCCGACTACCGTAACCCAGGGTGCTCCATTAGCTAAAGAAAGAAGATCTGGACCATCATTTCCCGCTGCAGCGGCAACAAACATACCCTTCTTCATGGCTGCAAAAGTTGCTACTGCAACCGGGTCATCATCCAAATGTGTGTCATTGCCTAAGCTGTATCCCAAGGACATTGATAATATATCAACACCGTCTCGGATTGCTTGGTCCACAGCTGCTAGGAGATCTGATGGGGACACTTCGCCATACCAACCAACTTGTAAATGGCTAGCCAAGCTCTTGGAGCCATGCCTTTAGCTGTGCCGGAGGCGTAGCCGAAATAGGACGCTCCCTTGATATAATTACCAGCCGCAGTTGAAGAAGTATGAGTCCCATGACCGTTTGTGTCGCGGACTGAGTTGATGGAGATGTTTTTGTCGGGATTCTCTGCTATATACCCTTTGTTGTAAAACCGGGCTCCGATCAGTTTGTTGTTGCAGGAGGAGGAGTTGAAGTGCGTGTCGGATTCGCAGGTTCCTTTCCACCGAGATGGGACTCCAGTCATTCCTTCGTCTCCAAAACTCTCACTTTCCGGCCAAACACCGGTGTCAAGTAAACCGATGATGACATTTTCACCATAGCCTGAAACGGGCCAAGCACCATACTTGGGTGTCAGACCAAGGAATTCAGAAGAATGCGTGGTGAGAAGTTTCAGAGGACGATTACGAGAATAGGAAACGAAGCCGGGGGTGCTTGGAAGAGCTTGAAGCTCAGATGGGGTGAGAATTGCACTGAAGCCTACGAAGCCGGGGGTGCTTGGAAGAGCTTGAAGCTCAGATGGGGTGAGAATTGCACTGAAGCCTTGGATGGCTTCAGTGTAGGTGTGAATTAGCTTGGTTTCACCTTGTGACAGAGAAGACAGGGTGGCCAAATACCAAGTGTGGTGATCTGAGAAGGGTGTGGGCTTGAGGGAGGGATCCATGTAGACGGTGTAGGAGTGAGACTCTGGAGAAACCATGATTGGAAGAAGAAAGAGAGCAATAACACAGAGATAAGGTGGTAGCCATTGTTGTTGAGAAATGGGGTTGATGAGTTTCTGAGACTGGGAGGGAAGGGGACTTAAGTAGTGCTGGCATGGGCGGGCAAATCTATTTCGAAACCTAGGGAGATAGGACATTTCCATATTCCCCTATTCTTCATCGTGGGCTCCTCATCATCTCCCTCTCACCTTTTGCCATATTGTACGTAAGGATAATGAGGTCAAAACAGCCAGAAAACGTAGAAACCCTATTCTCATGCAAATAGAATGAAAGCTGCACACAGAAGAGGCTAGCTAATTCAGCTACAAATCCTACAATGAATTACTCAGCTTCTTAATTAGTAGAGATTCGATGGAAAAATGCGTAAACTTTTAAAAGAAAAGGATATTAATCGACAAAAACTATATATTGAAGAAACTTATGCGTAGAAGAAATGCACATATATTGCAGCTATGAAAACCATGAAACTCTTAAGAAAGACGCATTCCTTAGTATGCATATGCTTACTTACCTACGGTGCTGATCACCTGGTCAGTGACTGACCAGGCTACCTTGGTCAGTCACCGTCCGATCTGAGAAAAACCAGCCGGGTCCTACCAGATCGGACGGTGACTGACCAGGGTAGCCTGTTCAGTGATCGGGACTGTACTTACCTATAGCTATAGTCCACATGCATGGTTGGTGTAATAATTTTGCCGTTTAAACTGACAAGGTACGTACACTTGGCCATTTTTTTGTTTATCGAATAGCTTCGATCTGCCTTTCAATATTGAAAATAAAGTTGAGAGGTTTTAGTTGTCAAGAGAAAATTGGAAGAGACAAAATAGAAAAGGAAAAGATAAGCAAAGGGATGATAACCTGACAAACCATGTCCACCCTCACCGGGAACTACAAATTAACGCATATTCCTTCTGTAAAAACCGGCCATGGAATCGACACAATCTTCTTCTCGGCACCGTAACCATCATTTTGAGATGCTAGGGGAATGGTCATTATAATCGTCATATCATTTTGATCATTTGGACACTATCTATGTTGTACGGATACTTCAATTTGAAGCGTATATTTTATCCATACCAACACGATACCGATACTTCATGGACAAACAAAGAATACGTGAATCCCTTAAAATATAAATTGAATACTTTGCCAATACAAGTATCTTACATTTGAATACGTGAAACTGTAAATTTTCCAGATACACAGAGCTAAATTGTACTTTTTTGCCTAAAAAGAAAAAAAAAATACTAGGTCATGTTAGAACGCCCTGACAAACACTTGAATGCCTCTTTCTCCTTCTTTTCTCTTTGCTAGAGTCGCAAGATTTTGGTTAAATTGTTTAAAATTGAGAAACTATGTTGTGTATCTTGCACACAATTTTTAATTATTATATATATACATTAAGGGTCATAATGTATCCGTCACGTACATACTTTTAACACATCCATGTATGTATCGTGTTGGATAACCGACACTCCACCCCGTATCCGTATGGCCGTATCAGTGCAACACAAATTGGACATCTATACCTAAAAGTCGAACGGTGCCTAAAGCAAACAAAGCATAGAAATTAGAGATAAAAAAAACACAATGTCAAAGTAGAATTGTGAGAATCCTGTCTATAGGGATAATGAGCTACTAGAAACTTTTCATTTTTTTAGTTAAAGATAACTTGATTAATAAAAACAAAGATTTATTACATCGGACAGAGAACCTCGAACATCCGGATCAGACAAATTAGCTAAAATAAAGTAAATTGACAACTTATTCTTTTATTGATTGGAAATATTCTTAGTTGTGCGATTTTGAAGTGTTCATGAGTTTGATCAGGCACGTATGCACAGCAAATCACCCTAACACAATTCGTGTCCTCGTGTATATATATATGATGAATTTTCATTTCCCTTTGTAGTTGTGAATGTAATTTAAGAAATGAGAATAGGTCATTATCTCCATTGTGTCAAATACAGTGACGAGGATGAAAGCGATATTGACGTTTACCAGGAATTCGATTGAAGTCGAGATGATAGCTAGGAATCTAGGATGCCCAAACAGCACAACGTACCAATGCTGATAGGACAGAACTCGGGTGACCAGGTCTTGTTAACTCTAGGTGACAAGGACCGATTACAATGCGTCATCTGTCATTTTTAGTCTTGTATTAAAAAACAAAAAAAACTGAAAGTTGTAAGCAGAGAGACTAAACGCAGACCAGACGTTTCTGTCAATCAATGAGATTAAACGGAGAGGAGAAGGTGACTAGCTCTTCTTTCCCAAATTCCTTGCGGAGACGAACTCTCCTTTCCCAAATCCCACTTCTCTCGTGGAGACTCGAAGATCCAAACCCTCGCGTTCGCCGATTCTTTTTATTTCGTTGGTTAAAATGTCGAGATACTTGCTGTCAGTCTCGGTGTATACATTGAGCATTTGTTGGTCTTTGTGTAGCTTTGAACTAAAAATTCCCAGTAATAGATTACAGAAGTTGGTTACTTGGTTATAATATGTTACTCTGTTACTCATTTTTGCCATCTATGTGTTCGACGAAATGGCTGACTGAACGTACTTGCTATACATTTATATTTAGTCTCTGTATGATCTAAAACGTGCATATTTGTGTTGTAGTGACAATAGTGTATGACAAGGACTCAGGCAGGTCTAGAGGCTTTGGATTTGTTAATTTCTCCAAGGAAGATGATGCCAAGTCTGCAAAAGATGTTATGGATGGAAAGGTGAGTCCCTGCACTTGGAGTGTTGTTCTTTTTTCTTTTTTTTTCACATATTGAAGTTTGCTGTTTGGAAATGTATTCTGAATGAGGTAGCTCTGCTTGCAGGCGTTGATGGGTCGGCCGCTGAGGATTAGTTTTGCTCTTGAAAGAGTTCGGGGAGGGCATGTAGTTGTTCCTCGCCTTCCAGGCGTTGGAGATGGTGGTAATGGCTCATAGGTGAAATCATATGGTAATGTGTACCTGTAAGTCTGTAACAGATTGCAGACGAAAACTTTCTTAGTTGTGAAAACCACAAATTATGTCACTATAGAGTTTCTTCAAAGGAAGTCAACTTCTAGTCTTAGCATCGCTGTGAGTTGAGCTTGAGTATGCATTATGCAATTTGGTTTTTTGAAAATTCAGATTCAGGTTAACCTAAGAAGTTTGGAGGAAGAAACAAAGGCCAAGTGCTAAAATTTGTGCAAGTTGGAAGAAGATGGATTAGTTCATGAGGAAACTTCTCCTTTTAAGTGTTATACCAACGCCTTCAACTCAGAAAAGTTGGAGTTTGGCTTCCATTTCTTTCTTCAATACATCTTGGCTATCACAGAAAAGTTGAACTTCTCCTTTTAGTTCATGAGGAAGAACAAGGAGATTGAACTCAAGATTATATTACAGACCGAGCATGCCTCAGCTATCCTCTTTGGAAATTTTTTGATCATTGGAAGATTGAACAAATAGAGATTGTCATTGTTATTTTGTTATTCCATTTTTGCAAGAGATGAAATTTTGTAACTTCTGAGAAAGAAAGGGATTCTGTAACTCATCATTGACATGGAAAAAGAAAAATTCATGACACTGCTTTATTTAGAAAAAATTGGTCTTTGAGGACTGGTTTGCACTTTCAGGTTGTTAACAACTATTTGCGTTAGCATTAAGGAGTTTACTGTAAGTAGAGATAGTTTGAGCATGGAATACAGTAATGGTCATTAATCTCTTATGATAGCATAAGGCAATTCTCCTCTCCGTTGAATCTCAGTGTCCGTTAAATCTCTCTGTTACAAGTTTCAGTTTTTTATTTTTTTAATACAAGACTGAAAAATGACAGGTGACGCATGGTTATTGGCCCTTGTCACCTAAAGATAACAAGACCTGGTCACCCAAGTTCTGTCCAGGCTGATATGCCTTAGCCAGAGGTAGCAGCAATTAGATGTGCCTTCATCTGCGCTACTAGTCAGAAGTCTCTACAGAGACATTTGAACACAATTTCGACTACTATTGACGAAGATAAAGTGACGGCTTAACTAAATATAGTTGGACATATTCAGTCGTATAAGGCTGCAGATACATGCAAGGTAGCTATTTTACTTGGTTGATTAATAGAAATAAGACACCATCCACAAAGACGAAAACTACAAATCTGTATGAACCGACCTCGTGTTTATAAACTAAATATATCTGTATGTGTTTGCAATCTTGCATATGCAAGATGTGTTACTTAATTGATTGATAGACTACTTCAGCAACAAGGTTTAGGTTTAGAACCTTCACAGGGTATGAAAACCATAATCTTCTGTAACCCAATCCACGTGTTTTCTTTCATTCAATTCAGATTTAAACATGGGTTTCAAGTTTTATATGAATTTTCTTTCATTAGAAAAGCAAAGCAGTATGTATACGTATAGATCCGAGAATTTAGTTTAATTATTTACTAGATGAACTTATGAGCAACGTAACCAAACAGAGAACTGGAAATGTCTATACAACCAACAACATATTACAATATTAACATATGATGATTGTGTTATTAAAATAAGTACATATTGAATTGAAATAAAATTAAGGAAATGGAAAGAATCTAGCTCTTGAACAATGCATTAATATTCAGTACTCTTTATTTGGGTGCGGTTATTTCCACCCCACTAAATGCTCAGTTCACCCTCTCTTTATTTTTTACCTTTAAAGTTCCAATTCTGCCCTTAAAATTTTGAGAAAATCTGGTTTTTATTTTCTTTCTTTTATTTTCCTCAATTTGATAAAATTAAAAATATATACAAATATCTCATCAATATATTTGACTTAGACCTCCATTATTCTCAAACTTCATCATATATATGTTCTTCTCGATCTCTTTCTTGAGTTTCTTCTTTACGATTATGAATATGTTAGGTAATTGAAAAGTTAGGCTAATAATCAATCCCTCGTATAAGCCAAAATAAAGGATCCCTTAGTGGAAGAGTCTTGTGTGTGTGTGTGTGTGTATAAGACTATATTTGAAGCCATAAATAAAATAAAAATAAGAACGAACAATCCCACACCACACTGTATAACCACTAGATCGGCATGTTGAAGATTGAAGTGATTCTCAAATCTGATTTGAAAAATGTAGAGAATAATTTTTTTTCCCGATGTAAAGACGTAGAGAATTGTTGCTTATATTTTATAGATTTTAGTTTAATATTATATTTTTACAAAAATTCTTGATTGTGAGGTTAGTATTAGAATATTTAGTTTAAAATTAAAATATGGGGTGAACAAAGTAATTGATGGGGTGGTAATAGCCGCACCCTTTTTATTTTTTGCTACGGTTTTTGGCTTAAGAGGTTTAGGCCCAGTTTGGGACAGCTGTGCTGTGAGAAAAATTGCTTCTGGAATTGCTGTAAGAAGAATTGTTTTTGGAATTGCTGTAAGAAGAATTACTTCTGGGATTGCTGTGAGATGAATTAGTTGAGATGTTTGGTAAACTGTTTTTAAAAGGGCATAATAGAATTTAGGAAAGATTCATTTAATCCTTCCGTGTTTCTGAGATTGATTCTCGCAAAAACACCTCTTACCCTGCTTCTCTAAAACCCGTTTTTAAGAGAATCTATTATTCTAAAATCAGTTATACAGGTGGTTACCAAACACCTCAGGTTGTCCTAAAATCACTTTTGATCTCAAAAACAGTTTCAAAATCGTTCACAAACTGGACCTTAAGCTGTCAAGAAGAAAATTAGAAAAGAAAAAAATATAAAAATAAAAGAGAAGCAAATGGGACGCTGAAGTGACAAAAAGGTCCGCACCTACCGGGAACTACAAAGCAGTTTCCTTCCGACTCGTGTCATCTAGAACCCGGCCATGGAATTGTCACATTCTTCGTTTCTCTCTGTTCTCATTTCTTCTTCTTCTTCTTCTTCTTTCTCTTTGTAAATTTCAAAACCAAAAACAAAAAAACAATAAAACCAAGGAGCGGGTCTGAGAGGACTGGTCTGTCCAAGCCAACCCACCCCAACCCCACCTTCATCAGAAAGAGAGAGAGAGAGAGATAAACCTTACCAACTCCTCCCCTTTTCTACACACTCTCTTTCAACCACCCCTTTAAACCCCACAAAATATTACACATCTCCTTCCATCTATCTCACTTTACAAGAGTCTCTCACACTCAACCCCAAACCTGGAAAATACTACACAAAAAACCCAAAATACCAAAGTGTTAAGCTTTCTTTGATCAACATTTTTGTTTCCTTTCTTGCAAAACCCCTGAGGGCTAAAACCTCATCCTATTCACATTGCCATTGTATCCTCACCCTCTCTTCAATTCATTTTGCTCATTTCAGATTAAAAATGGGAACTTTCTTAGAAAGTCCCAAACTTCAAGCTCTGTTCATCATAGCTTTCCTATTCTCACCCTCTATTAGCCTCAAGGTTCAAACTTTTTACCACTTTTAGCTCACATCCCCATTTCTATTTTCTGGGTTCGTTCTATTTTTGACTAATGCGTTTCTGAAATGGCTTACAGATCGGAGAGACTTGTTCCGTAGATAAAGATTGCGACACCGGTTTAAGCTGCCAAACATGCGCTGCAAATGGTAATACCCGACCCAGATGTACCCGGATTCAACCCACCAATCCTACATCTAAGGTAATGTTATGACTTTTCTTTGTTAATTTGCATGACTATTTGTTTTGATTTAGTATTGTGTATCTAATACTAATTCTGCATGTGGGTTTGGTTTGGTTTGGTTTTGTTTTGATTATTGGTCTCATTTAGGTGAAAGGTCTTCCCTTCAATAAGTACACATGGCTTACAACCCACAACTCGTATGCTCAAGCTGGGGTGAGGTCGTCCACCGGAAATATTATCATTGCTCCGATGAACCAAAACGACACCGTTACATCTCAGCTTCAAGTAAGTTTCTTGGTTCTTGTTGCCTCTGTTCTGGGGAGTTTGTTGTTCTTGACAGTTCATTTGCTTTATTTTTGATTACCAGTAATTGGGTTTTTATTTTAATTTTATTTTTTTATTTTTTTACTTGCCATGCAAGGTGACTTTGTGAATTACTGTTAGATTTTGCCTTATTTTGAGAGGTATAAGAATGGGTCAATGTATGAAATTCCTGAAGGGTCTGACCAAATGAAAATAGAGGAAAATTTTATTAAGTGATTTGGCACATGGTTGTTTGGTTGGGTGTTCCCTTTTTGTTTTCTGAATTGCCACACTTCATTTTTTATGTATGGTGTGTTACATGCCTATAAAGGAAAGTATTGGCATATGCAGTACAATATGCATTGCATCATAGAATGGTCCTATTGGGGCATCTGAAGTTTCGGTCTGGAACAACCAAACTGATCTGTGCTTATATCCGAAAAGTGTGCTCAAGTGTTTAAGGGTTCACCCATTTGAGCTTAGGATATAGTGTTTAATTTTTACATATGAAGGTACCTGCATAGAAGTCTGAACATGGTTTATTGGCTTTAGACAAATACACAAGATTAACTAATAAGAGATCAGAGGGGTCAGACTGGTGGTACTTGCGGTGAAGTCTTAATCTCATAGGAGTCCAAACTGATGTTTTAACATGTGAGAATTTCTCATAACTTGTATATATGTTTTGTTAAATCACTATTTTAAAAAGCATAATAATTTTTCAGGGCAGACTGGTTTTTGAAGCAAAAGCTTAGAAAGGGAATAGATAAAATGTGTTTCTAGACAATGAGGAGTTTCATGTTAAGCATGTGGGTCTGTTTGTGATAATTGATGCAAATGTCTAGCTGTAGCTTTCCTCTTTTCGCTTGAATACCTGTCCTTGACATTGAAAATCATGAATTTGAGCCTTTGTTAATCATTTTTTGATTAAAGGAAAAGCATCCAGCTAAGTAAGCCACCTGAAACATTTAACTGGTGTCCATGCAATTATGCAAAGAGTATACCGTTACCACCTGCCTCGGTTTCACTTGTTTTTATCTATATGTATATTATATTATCTAAATAAGCGTGTTAATTTAGAAGTTACTTTTTTTCAATTGTTTCTGTGTTAAAATTAGAATTTTCTTTTAGAACTGATTTCATCCATTCTGGCTAAAAGACCCCTTTTCTATAATTTTCATTGCTTGGCAGAATGGAGTTCGAGGATT
Source organism: Fragaria nilgerrensis (assembly GCA_010134655.1). NCBI lineage: Eukaryota > Viridiplantae > Streptophyta > Magnoliopsida > Rosales > Rosaceae > Fragaria > Fragaria nilgerrensis. The sequence goes on from CM020977.1 coordinate 11,006,387, forward strand.
TATGTTGGATATGTATGATTTTCAAAACGACATCTGGTTATGTCACTCAAGTGGGGCAAATGTTACACTTTCACAGCATTTGTAAGTGTTTCAACTTCGTTATTGGTTCAGCACCAGTTAAATTAGTAAATTTATTACAATGTTGCAATGCTGCTTTTGATTTATTGAGCATGTTTGTCCCCCAATTTACTCTGCAGAAACTTGCTGTTGATGTGCTGAAAGAAATTCAAGCATTCCTGGTAGCAAATCCCTCAGAGATTGTCACCATTTTTATTGAGGATTATGTAACGTCTCCATCAGGCTTGTCAAAAGTCTTTGATGCAGCTGGCTTGAAAATCTACATGTTCCCAATTTCTCGGATGCCAAAGGATGGAAAAGATTGGCCAACCGTTGATGATATGGCTAAGAACAATCAGAGGTTGGTGGTCTTCACCTCTAAGTCATCTAAGGAGGCTTCAGACGGGATTGCTTACGAGTGGAACTATGTCGTAGAAAATCAATGTGAGTCCTCTTTGAAACAAAGAATTTTCTTTTGGGAGGTCTAGTTCTGTAGTAACTAGATGTAATATGAACAACAATTGTTTGCATCTCACTAGTGTGTTTCACGTTTGTTAGAACTACTAGTTAGATAATTTAACAGCCCTACTTCTATATCATTCAGGCGCTTGTTGCACATTTGAAGGGAGTAATATTGTTTGGCTAAAAATCAAATTCTCAGTATCATGATTAATTTTGCATATCTAAAGATTAAATTTCTGACTAAAACACTCCTGAGTTTGTCTGCTTACTAAATTTTCAGATGGAAATGGTGGGATGGTACTTAATTCATGTCCGAATCGTGCTGAATCATCTCCCATGAACACAACTTCTAAGCCACTAGTTCTGGTGAACTATTTCCGTGATGTTCCCAATGCATCAGCCACTTGTGTAGACAATTCAGCTCCACTACTGCGCACGTTAAAAACTTGTTATGATGCAGCTGGGAAACGGTGGCCAAACTTCATTGCTGTTGATTATTACCAGGTGCCTGCAGTCTAATCTTTTGTTCGGCAATCCATGCCAACAGGGTCAAGTATATAAATGACAAATGCCTAACCTATTGATTTTGTTGTTGCAGAAAAGTGATGGTGGGGGAGCTGCTGAAGCAGTGGATAAATCAAATGGTCAACTGACATGTGGGTGTGACAGCATTACATATTGCAAGGTATGGTACCTTCACTTCTATTCATAGGTGAAATTTATCATTGGAATCTTAATTTTTTTTTTTATTATTAAAACACTTCATCATACAGGTAAATGCTACAACTGGAAATGCTACATTTGGTTCATGTGATGTCCCAAAACTTGCTCCACCGCCGCCTGCTTCCCTCGGCATCTCACCTCCTCCTCCTTCAGGTCCTAGTAGTAACTTCGCTCCTCAGAATAGCAAATCTGTTCTGTTGAGGTGGTTGTGTGGAACAATTTTGGCTGCAACTCTCTCAATGCGGATATAATTGCTGCACACTGTACCCTGCTAATTAATACCTCCCTTTTGAATTTTTGAACCTCACGGAAAATTATTACATCAGAAGCAATTGATTCATCATTCTGGGTCTTGAGGAAAAGGTATGGAGAAATTCTGGAGATGTATATATGGTGGACTTCTCAGTTCTAATATGTTACGAGTATATGACTAATAATATCTATTAGAGTATTATGTATCATTTTTTTTTACAGTCAATTTTCACTTTCTTTAAATTTTGCCATATCCAAAATAGATATCATTGTTTTTTTTTTTTCCTTTTTCTTTTTGATAGTGAAAGTTTGGTGAAGTTGGCTTATCATGTCTCTGGAATTCCAAGTTTTCACTTATTTACAAAGTCCCAGAAGAATCAATCTGGTCATATTCCATGTGTGTACTTCTTTGTTGGAATTTAGAAGGGTAATTTCAATATACTAGAGATTCTGTTTGTTTTCCAACCCTGCATGTTCTGATTACATTAGTTTCCCTTAGTTTATACTTCCCAAATTATTTCATGACTTATGTTTCCCCCAATAGTGTTTAGTTAATCAAATCTCAACAATTTCCATCCATCATTTCCACATTGTTTGGTACTTGAGATCAACAACGTAAACCATAAATTGATCTGATACCAAAAAGATCTGGTGTGAGGATCTCATAACACTCATGGTCCCTATCAGAATATGAAGGAAAATGACATTGAAGAATTGTGAGTAAATTCTTACAAAGATTAAGAATTGAAATTTGTTTAGTCCTTCTGGTTTGAAGTTAACATATGTTTAGTCCTTATGGTTTTATTTTAATCTGAATAGTCTTTAAAATCGTGATTTTTCATCCAAATAGTCTTTCCGACAATTTTCTCAGTTAAAGGCCATAAAGATTATTTAGATGAAAAATCATGACTTTAAGTACTATTCAGATTAAAATAAAACCATAAGGACTATTTGGATGAAAAATCATGACTTTAAGAATTATTCAGATTAAAATAAAACTATAAGGGCTAAACAGATGTCGACTTCAAACTATAAGAACTATATAATATTTTACCCAAAGATCAATGTCACCCTATTTTATAGGTTAAGGCGTGGTAATCTACCACATTGAAGTATCATCCATTAGGGGCGGACAATTGGTTGTTGAATCATGACATTCCAAGTTCTTAAACACTGTCACCTAAAGGAATACAATCTGGTAGCCATGACACATTTTGGTGGCAAATTTGTTGGGACAATATTGTGATGTTAAACAGTGAAATCATTGGACAACTACCAAACACTGTATAAAGCAGCGAAGCAACTAAAAAGGAATTAAATGTCATGAACTAAATCTTTCACAAATTGCAGTAGTTCAAATATGAAACGAGGTAAAACTTCATGTTGCTATGCACAAATGAAATTATGGTAAAGTTACTCCAATGCCATATTCTATATCCAGCTAAAGCTAAAAAGTTCAGATGCAATAATTTTTAGTTTGTAGGACAGAGTGATTGAAAACATCCTAATCATGGCTCTGCTGTAAAGTTCTGCATAGTCCCACTCTAAAATCCCACTCCTAAACTGAGTGCTGAAAGAAAACATGACACTAGTGGGGACTAGAGACAGCAGTGTTTGATCAAACACCAAATTTCTCCAAGTTCTCAAGCCAGTAATGCTATGGCCTTCACGTTACTATATTATAATTGAATAAAGTACTGAACTTCATCTTTGCCTCTTCTTACTGCAGCAACAACAATCCTAAGTTCTTAACAATGGGGGAGGAGTTCAACAGATATTCAGAGAACTATCATTTTGACTTGAATTTGCTATATACGAAAAAACGTTCATTTAACTTACAAGATCGAGCTGTAATGTGAGTAGAATTACAGGACACTATAATATGGTGGATGTTCTTTTAAATATGATGACAGAAGCTGTATACATTGTAGAGTAATGGACCTATGTAAAAGCCACCAGGTAACTGGAATTGTCAGCAAATCCAAGGGCCACCTTCTGGATGAGGATGAGATCTGCAACATTCAGGCAAAATTTTCACTACTTTTCTTCTTCGTGTCTCTGTCTTATCTTATCGGCACGCATTCCATTTTCATATCCGCTACTATCACCTGATTCTGTTACTTGCTTTTCCTTCAACCCGTTCTTCACATTGTCAGCGTCTGAACCTCCAAGTCCCCGTATAGATCTCCCATCCTAAATCACAGTGTTTACAACTTTGTAAGTAAATAACAGACTACAGGATTGATACTATATAGGTGATAATAAAATTGATAAATAGCATCAGAGATGTAAAACGGAGATAGTAATGGAACTAGTGAGTAAGCACTAGGTTCAACCAGATATCAATGAAAATGGATACATCATACATGAACTGCATTATATAGACAGCAAGTGCTACTTAGAAGTATTTCTATACACAAAGAAAAGGTCTAAGAAGCTATAATTTTTCTATAAATTGTACAGCAAGTGCTAAAAGGAATCAAAAGAGAGTTCAGATAGATATTCATTCAGAAGTGCATACATACATCTTTGAATTGCTCTTCTTCAGCTTCTAGCATATGAACAACATGTCCCATTCTCGGCCGCTTCAGTGCATTTGGGTCCACACACTTCAAAGCTACAAGAAGAGCCCTCTTAAGTGCTCTGGAACGAGGTTTCTCAGATAACTTAGGATCCAAAACCTGTTCTGGTTCCCTGTTAGCAACCATCTTCTTAAGCCACTCAACCAAGTTCACCTAAAATGTCAAGTTTTAGATTAAAGAAACATGAAGAGAAAAATTCAAGCGAAAGACAACCATGAATTATAGTCCAAACCTCTCCTGGAGGCTGGCTATAATCTACTGGATTCCTCCCTGATATTATCTCCATTATAAGAATCCCAAAGCTATACACATCACTTCTCTCATTCAACATGCCCGTGCTGGCATATTCGGGGGCTACATAGCTTCAAAAGGCAGAACAAATTGTTAGTACATCTAATGCAAGCAAATGCAAGTGCACAAATGCAGACACATATGCACATGGAGGGAGGGTTCAAACATACCCAAATGTTCCCATGACTCGGGTTGTAATGTAGCTCCTCTCAGAGCCAATGAGCTTAGCGAGGCCAAAGTCTGACACCTTGGCATTCCACTGCTTGTCAAGTAAAATGTTGCTCGATTTTATATCACGGTGAATAACCTTGGGTTCCAGTCCTTCATGAAGGTATGACAACCTACATTATCAAATAACATTGATAACAAATGCCATGGATGAGAGGCATGGAAAGGAAGAAAAATCAACCATTTAAATCGGAAATTCTGAATTGGATTGCATTGTACCCTTTCGCAGTTTTCAATATGATGTTCATCCGAATCTCCCAAGTCAGGGGACTCACAGGCCCTACATCGCCATGAATCCACTGTTCTAAGTTACCATTGTTGACATACTCATACACAAGCATCCTATCACATAAGAACCAAGCAAGCACTACATCAATTACTTGAAGATAAAACATCAATGCTTAAAAGTATGGAACCAAAGCTAGAGGTATTAGTGAAAAACAGGGTACCTATGAGCTCCTTCAGCACAGAAACCAAGCAATCTCACTAAATTCTTATGTCGAACTCGTCCGATTACCTCAACTTCAACCTTGAACTCCTTCTCAGCTTGCCCCCTTCACAAAAATTTACAATCACAAACAATCAATTCAATGACACACATTCCACTAATCATAATCATAAGCCTAACTAAACCTCATTTCATAACAACTCAATTGCCTACACACAACACTACCAAAACAAAACAAACAAAAAAACAAAAGTGAATTTTTAAATCACTAACTTGTTGTTGAGCAAGTTCTTAACAGCAATCTGAGTCTTGTCTTCCAAAACACCATGGTACACAATCCCATACCCTCCTTCACCTATAACATTCTCATGCACAAACCCATTAGTTGCCACCTCAAGCTCTCTCAGAGTGTACCAATGCCCCCAACCCAAGTGAGAAACCTCAGGGCCCACCATAGCAACCTGAGCCTCCCCACTTCCATGTGAAGAAGAAGACCTCCCACATGGATAAGTAATCCTATGGTCCTTCCCTATATCAATGTGAACCTTCTGATACCCAACTGAGCTCTCCTCCTCTGCAGACTTGAGCAAAGCTTGCCTCTCGACTCTCGGAGCCGGGTCGGGTTCCGGGTTCGGGTAAGCCTGAACATGGTCGACCCTGATCTCCTGGATCTCCTTGGGGACGACAGGGATTGAGGGTGTCTGTAAAGACTTGTTCTTGGATCGCTTGGAGGTCAAGTAGAGAGAAATGAGGACCAGAACGAGCACAAAGGCGGCTCCGACGCAGACTCCGAGAACCACCCAAAGGCTCAGGCCAAAAATGGAGGTGGGTTCGGAGAGGTGGTCGTTCATGTGCTCTGTTTTGGTAGCAGAAGACATTTGTGGTGCTTGTGTTGCATATCAGTGTGAAAGCTGCTAGTGGTGCTAAAGCTACAAGCTTTAATGAGAGAGAGTGAAGAGAGTGAGGAGAGAGAGAAAGGAAGAAATGGGCAGCTGGCATTGATGGGATTGTTTGGAATCGGAAAAAGATCTAAGGAGAAGAGCAGAGAGCTGGTGATGCTTTTTTTAAGAGAGGTAAAAAGAGGCGGGGTCGGGTCGTTGGAACTTGGAAGCTTCTTCATCACCATGGTTGCGTTCATGGTGCGTTAAAGTACAAAAATGGAAATAGCCGAACAAACAAGTGTAGAGAGAATGGAAAGTCAAAGACTCAAAGTCATTGTTCTGAAGAACAAGTATGCAAGTGTTATGTGCATTTTTTGAAGGGGGGTCCTAATGTAACCACATACTGAGTACTGAAGTAAATATGCACCTGGAGATCCAAGAGTACTTGAATGTGTATGATTCATGAAGCAAGTGAAAGAACTGTCTTCGCCCTAGTGTACACAATATGTATATTTAGCTCGTTGTCGTTCGTCGTCAGAAAAAAAAAAAACATAATATGTTATTGTGTGACTTACTAGTTGATGATGAGTTAGTAGATTACTAATCCTCTAAACTGAAATTTGTTATTGTGTGACTTACTACTTTACTAGTTGATGAGTAGGTAGTCAATCGCTGGTCCTTCTTTTTGTAAGGAAAATATACGTAAGAAGATATTTTTTTGAGGTTGTCTCAATATTAAAAATAGATATTATGAATGCTTCTTTATTAATAGTATTTTAGGACAATTTTTAGTGAAGGATATCATGCAATTTAAGATGCTTGATTGATTGGTGATATGAAGTTTATCACCTACCCTTAGTATCTATGACCAAAGATTTTGTCCTCCAAATCTTATAAACAAGTATCCCTTTATGAGTGTCTTTGTGTATTGTCCTCTTCTCTTTCCTCCAAACACAATGTCCAATGTCCACCTTCATAATAGTAGATAAGTTTCATCTGATAAGTTTAGTCCAAATTAGTTTCTTCTTCTTTTCTACATCCACCAGGAAGAATCCAAATTTGTTAACCAATCAAACTCTCAAATTCTTGATAATTCTAAATTCCTTCCTCCCCATTTAGACTATTCCCCAGACCCATCTAACTTGGTTCTCTCAAGAAATCTATTTCTGACATGTTACATTATGACAAGTTATTTCTGTTTTCCTGTTTGGATTCATTAGCAAATTGATTGATAAATGAGGAACATAATAAGCAGATGGCATCTTCCAACTACATTATTAAGTGTTGAGAGGAGGCGCGTCATTTATAGGTGAGTTTCATAACAATATTTCTACTGTCTCTAACTAACTACTTCACTAATTCCAGAAATTAAAGCTAGCATCAACAAATTGTATTTAGGCACAAACATAGTGGAATGATTGCAAAAAGAGGCACAAATGCCTTGAAAAACAGTAGGGGTATTACCAACCCAGCTAACAGAAATCCCAGCAGTAAGGGCCAATTTGGCTAGCCGCCGTGTTCGATTCTCTTTTAAGTATCAGTAAAGAATGAGGCTGGAGAGGCCATGTTTGATATCCTCAACTATCATCCCAAAACCCGAATCCTCAGCCTCTGTAGATTTTGTGTCACTTACCAACACCAAACAGTCCGACTCCAAAACAATAGGGGCCAAGTTAAACTCTACTACCAGATCACTTGCTGCCCTACCACAGCCATTGCCTGAACTCAGTTTGGCGCATTGTCGGCATTGACATTATCAATTCTAAAACAACCACCGCCTATTACCTGAGCATCAGAATTCCTGATCCACCACTACTACACCTCCACGGCAAGTACCCAAGTCAAAAGCTCCATCCAAATTGGCTTTCAGCCAACCAGCCGGCGGAGGAGTCCAAGGCTGGAACTGCCAGTCTCTTTCCCCGTTTTTTAAACATAACTGATCTCAACAAAATAATGTAGGCTCGTACCTTGTTCTCCGATTGTCTGAGGTTACGTTCCTTCCAACTTGACCACAATGTCACCAAAAGAAAACTAATCTCTTCTTTTTTTCAGAATAATCTCAGAGCAGATAATCAGCTAATCCATGAAAGGCATAGGCTGCACTACGAACCATAACTTAAAGGTTGAATTGAGTTCTCCCACGTTTTATATCAACCTATTCATTAGAATCAATTTTCACATCAACCTCTTTTTTAGGTATTTTATCAAATATGTATCCGACTTATAGGAAGCTTATTGTAGTTCCATTTTGTATCATACGCCTATGTTGTCGCTTAACGTCCATCAATCACAGTAATGCTAGCTTCATTTTTGGAGGAAATAGTATTCTCAGACTGCTGCTGAGGAGCTGAGTTTTGGATAGTGAATACGGGCAACATAGGTTGCGGACCATCTTTGTCCCTGCTTAGAATTGAAACTACATCAACCATGGTAGGTCTATCCGCAGCATTGTCCTGTACACAAAGAAGCCCAACATGCACGCAAGTCATTACTTCTGATGATGAATATAAATCACCCATTACTTCATCTACGAACTCCAGTGATCTGCCTTCATTCCACAAGTTCCATGCCTGAAAATAGTTCCATTAATTGCTGTTAAGACTTGTCAAGACTCCAAGGTTGTAGACAACAATTACAATAGAATTTAGAGCATAAACTTACATAAGCAAGAAAGCCTAGCTGTTGGTCATATAAATAGAAGCTGGTATTCTTTTTGCCACTAATAATCTCCAATACCAAGACCCCAAAGCTGTAGACATCAGATTTTTCGGAAAAGACCCCACCATGGCATACTCCGGAGACATATAGCCACTGCACAGCAAACATATTACTACGTATATGACAAAGTTGCTCCTTTTGGTTTCTGGCTTAAATAAAAATGTCAAGTTATGATGTAACAGAAAAAACTGTTATTTACCGTGTTCCCACAACCTTCTGAGTATTTTCCAGACTCTGTGTTCCTTCAACTATGCGTGCTAATCCAAATCTGAAATTTTTGGATTCATTGTCTCATCCAAGAGGATGTTACTGACTTTAAGATCTCTATGAATCACCTTCACATAGGAATCATGGTGGAGATAAAGAAGGCCTTTAGCAACACCCTGAATAATATTAAAACGTGTAGCCCAATCAAGCACTGCTCTCTTCCTCTGATCTAATCAAGTATACAGTGCACCCAGTTAGAGTGCAAGACACCAATCAGTAATTCTATATATTTTCCATAAAACATCACAATTAAACATTGATGATATGAGACTTTAGTCATAAGTCATAACATTGGGTTAAAACTAGAATTCTAGCTGTAAATTCCTAAAATTTGGAGACACGGTTGTATCAAGTTAATGCAGAACGGAGCTCTCAAACACCAGATGATGTTAGATAGTGGAAAGCATTAAACTTGCAGGTTAAATATCTTGCTTCGCAAACTAAATCATGATTTGTGACTAGGTGATCAAGTTCATGTGACTTCATTCATAACTACATGTAGAAGATTTCAAGAGAAATTTACAAAAAATTTGAGATGAAAGATTATTTTGAAAGAAAGATAAAACTGAGTAACTTATTGCAGATAAACATAAAAAACTAGTGAAACTAACCGAATAGAAAAGTATCCAGGCTTTTGTTAGGCATGAACTCATAAATCAGTAACTTCTCATCTTCTTTAATGCAGCATCCCATGATCCTGACAAGATTTTTGTGTTGAAGATTGGAGATCAAAAGCATCTCATTCTTGAACTCTTCAACACCTTGTCCTGAGCTACTAGATAGTCTCTTCACAGCTACTTCCTTCCCTTCTGGTAGGATCCCCTACACAAGATCCACAAATCAACAATTCCATGTATCTTGTACCTGTCGAAAAACTATGCTATCCTGGGAAACAAAGTACCTTAAAAATGGGCCAAAGCCTCCTTGTCCGAGTTTGTTTGTGATGCTGAAGCTGTCTGTGGCGATTAGTATGCTATCAAAATCATATATCTTTAGCTCTGAGAGATCATGCTTTCCTAAATATTCTCGAAGATCGTCTCTATGAATCTTAATCAAACCAGTTGATTCCAAGTGCGGTGTGGTTGATTTGACATCTACTGAATGTCCAGATACAGAGAGTTAGAACAAAACAAGAAGCAACATTTGGATGACAGAAAATAAATTTTAATTCTTTTGATGTGCTAAATTAATTGACCAAATCATTGAATTCACTTACGTTTTTGGTTAGCACGCCACCTTAGCAAACTGAAGACAATAGCAACCAAGATACTCATAATCCAATAGCTGTAAGGCTGGCAATTAACTTTATCGGTTTTCCTTCACCTAAAAGAAAAAAACAAAATCAACTTTAATACAAACGAAAATAGTGGTAGAATAATTTTGCAAGAGCTATGACATTTACCTAGTTCTGAGTCTGCTAGGCGGACATAAAGATCTTCTCCAAAAGATGGAAACTGCTGAATATCAATAAGGTCGTTGTACCAGACCAAACACCCTAGGTTGTTAACATATGCATAAGCCAGGCAAGAACAATTACTCAGGCACTGTATGTTGCAGTCTTCAAACTTGTCTAGAGACGTTGAATACCGGTATTCATGAAAATCAGGTACTTTCAATCTTTCCAACTTCAAAAAAACCCATCTTTTCCTTTCGATGAGACTGAATTATTGTGTTATTCTCACAAGACAAATTTGTTCGTCTCACACAACCTCCAGTCCAGTTTCTTTTGCCCCATTCTTCATTTGACTTGGGTATAAACCCTTTCAAACACTTGCAGATTGGAGATTCAAGAGCTTTGCAAACCCCAAAAGGTCCACAGGGGCCCCATATATATCGCATGGATTTTTCGATGACTGCCAGTCAACATACCAGTTTTTGCCACTTACTGAAAACACAAAGCTCCATTTTCCTTCGGAAGACAGGTCCATATATGCAAAGGGTATGGTTGGAAAATTGTCAGGACTGAAGGAGAAATACCTTGTTCCTGCGTCTCGTTATCAACAAGAGTAAATGGACTTCGATACTGAGAATTAAATGAGGGTATACCAATAAACCTTGATTTATCCCATGGCCCACTTCTCCAGTAGGGAGTAGATCCATTGATCCAAATGAACGACTGTGGTGGCAAATCTGCTGACAGTCCAGCTGAGAATATCCCCGTGATGGATCATTTTCACTTCTCCAAGATGTCGAGAAATTCCGTTTTCCAGAACCTCTATCATATCCCAGCAACATGTATGGCAGTTGTGAGTCACTTGGATTATTAAAACTATCCCACAAATCAGCTCCATAACATCCTTGACAACAAAGTCCCAATATCTAAAAGAACTGCGAATGAACAATTAGATATATTGGCTGACCACACAGAACTCTGTTTCCCATCTACGAGCTTCAAACTCCCGCTGCTGCCAATTCTCAAAGTAGCCAAGGTATCTGTAACTGCAAGAGGATTATCTCTGTTAGCCACCCATACAATTTTACGAGGAAATACACTTTTGTGCCACAATCCCACATACTTATTAGCAAACTATTAGGTCTGAAAAAGCCTAATTCAAATTTTTGGCTAGGAGAGACTAGAGTTTGTCCCTCTGCTAATGGGTGTGAAGGAGTTATGTTATATACTTCAGCACCATACTGTGACGGAAGCAAACTGAAGATGAATAAGAAAAACAAAGTAACACAACCAGTTGCATCACTACTTGAATATGTTTAGCACAAGAACAATCTCAAATATTTCTGTTTCACAAGGATAGCTTGGCTACTGAAGTACTAAAGAATCTAGGCCACACAGACAGAACAAGTGTAGATCAGGGCTAGAAAGATGAATGATCATTGTGCTGATGCTTTTAGAGTCATGGAAAACATATTTGAAGACTTGACCTCCTTCTAGGAGATCATATGACTCAGTAATGCATGGCCCCAGATACCACAGCGCTGCCCATTAAACCTAGCAGACAGCGACGCTTAAAGATTTAGTCATACCATCAGACCATATTTGTGAAGCTTACTTAAAAGGACTTTTCAGTAACCATTGATAAGTCAAGGACTAAATTTTCTTCTTGACCATAAATACAATTTGAAGAATTTCAGAAGCAATGTTCAGTTCACTCTACATGCTTTCAAAGTCATGGCACGCAAATTTGACATTACATTGATAAGCTCAGTAACTTTCAAACTATCTTCTCTGGTCACTTTCAGTAACATTCAAACTTTAAGTGAATATATCCAACCATGGACATGAATAAAATTTGAGAAAAAGAACTGAACTTTCAATCAAGGAAGCAAAGCAGTGTAACCCAGAAAACATGCAAAGAAATAATCTGACAGGTAAAATTCAGCACCAACAAATTCGGAAAAAGTAAATGAAACCCAGAAACTATCATCCATGACTAAAACCAATCAAAAAGTGCATCAAAGAATCATAACACCCAATCTTCATCATAATGATAAATAGCTCCAAAACCCAGTACATGTAGAACTGTAGAAGCATAACTTTGATGTAAAAGATTGAAACTGTAGAAACAATTCCATACCTGAAAGAAGTAAAGGGAAAGTCTTAGGGAGTAAAAATAACAAACAATTCCATTCTTCTTCTTCATGTTTGGTTCTGAACTCATCTGGTAGTAAATATATAACAAACAATTTGTGCCCTTGTGGGTATGGACAAGCGGTGCACTGTTGCAGTGATACCAAATTTGTCATGATCAAATTTTGTAAGCGGTTAAAATAATCAAATTGTATCAATCTTCAAGGAGTCGAATTTCAGGTTGTAGTTTCATGAACGAGAATGTGTCGCATGGTGTAGATTCCGGATACAAAATTGTCAATACAAATTTCAAATGCAAGAAGCAACAAAGAGTCTTGAGGAACATAGCAGAACGAACAAAGAATGAAAAAGTTGTTGGTCATTTTAGCTGCCTTTTCGTCAGCGAAAGTATTTTAACCACAAACGTTTAGTCGAAGACAACAGTAGCACAAAAGGTTTTCCTTAGGAATCCAAGCTGAACTATATTGCTGCTTCAACAGCTAATAACCTTCACTACATGCTTGGGAAATCCTAATAATATCAGCTGTCCTTGAGATTTTCAGATAGTGGAAAAATTTTAGATTTAGAAGATGGAGCTCAACTCCATTTGCTGAGAATACTTCTTTGCATCAAAATTTCTGCTTACATCTATCTCAAAATGGTACAAAAAGAGAATCATATTTCATTCAAAATGGATGCAGCTGTTGAAGAATGGGAAGCAACTACTATTAACAAGAAAAATCCATGTTCCTCAATTTCAACTAATTATGTAACTGGACATTCATGACTATGTGGTAATAATACTATTTTAAGAAGCTCCTAAACGGCTAGACCTTTAATCGTTGCTTGCGCTGCGAAAAGTGGACTGCTTCATGTTACCCTTGCTATTACAGAGTGAATCTCACTGCAATTCCCCGACAGGTGCCTCGTTGAGCCATAGGAAGTGAATGAAGTCGTACAATTTCGCACTTACACTAACCTGCTCAGTATTAAACTGTATTTAGAAGAAATACTAACCGCTGGAAAATGAGCATAATTTAAGCAAGTTATATATATTATTAGTACCAAGTTATATAGTAGTACCTTATACGGAGTGGGGTTTAGTCTCCTCATGTGGTCAGGACGCATTTTCTTGAGTTGGCTGATGCAGCGCTCCCGTATGTCCTTCAATGGTGGCAAATCTTCTCTCACTCCACCTTCAATTAATGAGATGAATATTACAACATTACCTAAACGCTAACATGTTGATATGTTGAAGCATTTTCTACAGAATTCAACCAACAAAATGCTCAAGGGGACCTACATCTTATTTCAAAAGTCTGGCAGACTTATAAAGTTATTTATAAGAGGCATAATGTTAAACATAATAAGTATATCAAGCATCAATTTAAGGTCTACGTGGCATTCTGCTGTCTTAAGAAGTTGCATAATAATTTTATCTGAGAAAACTATGGGTTAAATGGAAAACTGATAGTAACAAAAAGAATGTGAATGTGTGATTTCAGATAGAAAATTGACATATCTGGGACCCGTACCTGGGCCATGCCAAAAGCATTTCATAAGTTCCTCAACACGCTGTGGTACTACATATGCTCTCTTTGATTCATTAAAGGGGTGACGACACAGGATCCGTTCTCCAACCTGCAAATAAATATTGCCTATAATGAGACCTTCCTGGTTCCATCATTCTAGAGATCATCCTATGCAGTGTTGCTTGTATAGAGTCCATAAGAAACAGTAATAAATAACAACCAGCTATGAGTATTGCAGAGGAAAAGTTGACAAGATACCTTTGGAGGTGGTTCATTTTCTCCAGTCATTATGTCTACCAGGGGATAACCTTCTTTCCCAAACAATCTGTAAGATCGTTTTTTACAAGGGATAGAGACCTAAAATAATAATAATATTAGACCCCAACAAAAAAAAAATTAAGAAAAGACCAAAAGAGAATATGATACTAGAAATTTATCGACCAGTAAGATCAAACCTTTGTAACGTCTTCAGAAAGCTTGATGCGAGGCTGATTATTTATCTCAACAAGCTTGAAAACACAACCAAGAGCAGCTTGAGCATAGCAAGTAACTACATGGGTCCCAATTCCAAATGCATCAACCTCATGGCCCTACATAACAAATAGCTTAACATTGTTAACTAACATAGGTCCAATAAGATTTACTTGTCCTGTAGTAATATCCCACCACCAAAAGAGAAAACGTTCAAAATTGATATATCAACACAGTAATAAGAGATCATAAACATAATACCATACAAAATACTTTATCTGCATGTACTGATGCTAACTAAAGGTGGGTTTAGAAATTTCAAACTTCACTATCAAAACAAAACAAAAATGTTCAAAGCCTAACTAAAGGAGAACAGGAGTGGGTCATTACCTGTTTATTTAAAGCATCCAAAGTTTCTTCATTTAGATCATTACTAGCTGTGATAAGTGTCTTTCCAAATCCAGGTACTCCAAATTCTTTCTCAATGATGTTGAAAATCTTACGAGCCTCAGAGGAGAGATATGCCAGATCACCTGAATCCAACCTAATACCAGCTGCTTTGTACCTGGGCATAGCATCACCTAAACCATTAACGGAAACTACAATATACTTCAGAGGATTAACTAATGTCAGCTTAATAAAATTTCAGAATCGAGTTATAGGCAACACATCGATGACGTCCAAGGACAAGAATAAATGTTTGCAATGGTAAATGAAAGATGAGAAATGCATGGTTATTGATAGTACAAACGCAATTTGTAACTGTGTTTTTAGGGATATCATGTTTACGACAAACAAATTACCACTAACCTGCAAAGATGGGGAAAATGGCCTATGGTTTATTCAATCACTAAATTATAAAAAGGCCAGGCAGTTACCCACAATTAAAGACACCCCATAATAGACATGTTATTAAATACTGCTTTGCCTCTCTCTACTGGTGTCATGTTGCCCTCTCGTGATTCATATTTCAAACCAATGCACAAAAGTTCCATAATGTTGAATTGACCAGATATGTGAATCCTTTGATATTCTCCATTACAAGTAGATATTCACAATTGTTGTTCATCGATCATTATTAACTCCTCATTTACCTAGCCAACGTTGTTGCTTCTCAGAACTAGCGGAGAATACCTAACTCTACAACTCCACCCTAACTCACATGATATTAAGCATCGTGAATACCACTAAATGGTTATGTACTATAATTGAAGGTGTGACATAATTAGGTTAAGAAAATCTTTAGCATTCATATCCACATAAACAGAGCATATTCATCAATGGTTGATGCTCACAAAAACCTTTCATACTTACCCTAAATCATTTAATGCTAAAGCAACTGCACAGAAGTTGGGGATTCCGCTCCTCATAACCTGGTAAAATGAAGGCAAGGGATAGTTACAAACACCACAAAAGTATATTCAGCTTCAGCCACGTCATTTATAAAGTAAGCTAAAAAATGTTTACTTACATCATATGTGTCTACAAGAGCTAGAAAGTTATCAGGGAATGCCAGGGCATAAGATGTGAAAGCTGCAAGCTCACTTTGATTGGTCTCACCAAAAGTACCATTTAATGACTTTGACCACTGCAAACACAAACAATGTCAGTATTGTTTTAATTTATTGCTGTCATCTTAGATCCTAATAGGAAACAAGATTACAAGAAAAGAAAAAAGAATTAAATGAGGTGTAAAACAAGCTGAATGCGTGTTGGATTTTTATGTGCTGCAACCTGAAGGCATGCTGATGCAACATTTTGTGAAAGAAGTTCCAAAAACACGCCACATAATTGACAATACATCACCATCCCAAATTCCCAACTCATGGAAGAAGATATAGAAGTTCAACTCAGATTGAACAAATACTAAAATATAAGGCACTAATATGGCATGAATTTCTTCCATATTCCAGGATGAATTGGAATAACTCAATTGAAAACCATTCAACAAAGGCATACAAAATTATACTTAAAATAAACGATCAACACACCTGAATTTTGCTCAACCAAGTCTGAACCAGGCTAACAAAATCCTCACAAGTACTGCTTTTATCACTGCTATGCAGTGTTTTATCTATAATCTCGTCTGGGCTCTGCAAATCATTGAATAAATTAGACAAAGAATAGGTTCATGTAAAATGGCAGAAATATAAATAAGGATGATAAAAAGAAAATGACCAAAACGCATAAGATATCGTATTTTTAATATAACTATCAAGCGGAACTCAACCGCATTAAGCTCATGAACTTTGATCTCCAAAGTCAATGAGATTTTTAAAAGAAAAATTTAGTATTGCAATCAAAAGACGTTTAACGAAATCAATGAAATCTCCAGCAATAAACAATAAACAGTAAACATATAATGCCAATTTAAAGCATATTTATCAGTCTGTGCGAAAAGGACGAGTTGGGGATTGAACCCCAGCTGATCAAGTAAAACTGTAAAAGTGAATGGATAAACCACCCCCACAATGACAATATGCACGTAAAACCTGATAGTTTACAAACCATGAATGAGCTGACAAAAGCATGTGAATGTGTTCCACGAAGCGGGATCCCAAATATCTTTCCAGCGGCAACATTACTGTCAAAAACATGACAAATTCTTATGAAATGTGTCCAATTGTGCAACAACAGAGATGTGCAAACTGCAAAGATAGTTACTTTTATGATGCATATCATACTAAAATGCTTTAGAAAAACAAGGAGAAAAAAAAACACCATGTAAACAACTCAGTAAGAATGGAAATCACAATCCTAATATGCAGTAGCTGAGTTTAAAAACAGACGCTACCTTGTTGCATGAAATCCTCCCATATAGCAGTACCTAGATGCCGCTATTCCACCATCAGGTCCCTATATATCAAACAAAGACATCTTACTCATGAAGATCATCCCACTCGAAACTTTAAAAACAAGGAATTCAAATGTGAATATACCTGAGCTCGACGAAGCCCAAACTCGAGTAGCATTTTAGATTCTCCAGCAACGAAACGATGCCTTGCGGCGTTTGTAGAAACCAATGAAGCGTAGTTAATGAGATTCAAGAACGGCGTTTCGAGCAACTGAACCACCTGAAAGAGCAACACAAATATATATAAACATTTAACACTGCCTCAAAAGGTGCAATTCACTACAGTAAATAAAGTAACACAGTTCCAAACAAAAGAAAAGGTAATCAATCTTACAGCGATAGGTCCTTCAACTCTAACCAAAGGAACCTTCGGAAAAACAACTGATCCCTCCTGGATAGCATAGACTTCGACATCGGCACAGTCAACTCCTCTCAGATAGTCAAAGAATCCTTCCTGCAATTCATCATCACCACTTCGAAATCAGAACACAACAACAACAAACTGTACTGCCCTCAATGGAACGAAATGGAGTACACCACACCACACCTCACAGGAAGAAGACAAGGACTGGCGGACGAAATCGATTTCGTCCTCGGCCAATTTGAAATTAGCAATGAATTGATGCATTCCTCTAGACCGGCGAACACAGTGTACTCGCCGCCGAACGGATTCTTCCGGAAATACAAATCAAACCTGAAACGAATTGCAGGATATGAACATGAACAACAGAAACAGAAGAATAAAACGGTGCGTTTTGGTTTGTGAGTGAGAAAGAGGAGGAGTTACACGGCGCGTTCGTTGTGCTTGCCGGCTTTCCAGTAAGCGTAGGCCATGGTGAACTGGTAGAGATCGGTGAGGAGAGGCGTGACCATTGGATTGGTGGGGCCGGCGAGGACCTGGCCGTTGGATTTGGCCGCCATAGCTGTGAGGGAAGCCAAATTCGATTTTTGCCTTTGCTGCTGCTGCTCTCTCTCTCTCTCTCTGGTTCTGGTTTTTATATAAATGAGTTTGGGAGTGCAGAGTGGGGCGGACGTGTACGGTGCGTCGCTTGGAGAATACGGCACGAGAATGGTGGGGGATTGGTTGTCGTTGGATTTTACAGAGAGAGAGACCGTTAAGAACGAAGAAGAAGAAGAAGAGGAAGATGGCAGAGAAGGAGAGAGGGATTGTACGGTCAATAATATTTTAGTGATTTGGGTGGGGACGGGGCAATGGCTGACGTGTCTTGTTGCTGTTAGCATAGGGCCGCTTCCTTGTAAACCATATATCTTGTGTGCCCTTTGGTTGTTCTTGTCCGTTTTGGGCTTGGAGTTTTTAAGAAAATCTAACAGGGAATTGCCAAAACAGAAAAGGTTTCTAATAATGTATTATTGTTGTGATTTTCCCTTTTCAATCGACCTTGTAACCTACGCGCACCAACAAATAAAAAATAAAAAATAAAAAATAAATATTTTAGGGGAAATGAAAAAAAGAAAAGAAAAAAGAGTCGAACATGAAATTTTTATCAACAGTCTACTAAAATTGTTTCGAACGTGTTGTTTCGATCGATATATTAAGTATTCTATTAATGATGATGTCTTATGATGTTATTGAGATACGCTTTGAACACTAATGAGATAGGCCACATATATTGTTCATAAAAGCTTTGGCTAAACATCATAGAAAAAGGACCCCCATAAACTGAAAATCCATAACCCTAATTGCTACGGGAAGACCATTTAATTGACCTGACTCTTCTTATAAACCATACAAACAAGATATCTGAAAAGGCAATTTGTTGTGATGCATCAATTTGTTCTTTTCAATTGGGGCAATTTGTTCTTTTCAATTTGTTATGGCTCCACCGGTAAGTGCACGTCTACCTGCAAACTCACGCCAAAAGACTTTGATTTGGGTCCTCAACTTAAACTTTAGCTTATAGCATTTGATTAGCAAGTTTGATTGACTACTCAAAATCAGAATGATTAAGCTGACACGACCCACCTCGAATTTCACCCTAAACCCGGAGTAAATCGTGAGGGGACCACCTCCAAGTAAAGATTTACCGCAAAATTCGGTACAACCTCCCTTGGAAATAGACAACCCTTCCAAACCAAAACCTGCAAACACTCCTAAGGTTCCAACTCCAACCTTATAGACTCTTGGAGCCTTCGTGCTCCCCACAAATCACAACATCTCCCAAAAATAGATTTAACAATGATCCTATAACCAACAACCACATATTCAGAGCAACTCTATTTGAGAGGAAATGAACTAGAAATAAAGAAAAAAGAGCGGAAGCTATACTATTGACTGTGCCTCTTCTCCATGTATGCCCGATCTCAACTATGCAATCCTGTAGACTGGGCATTTTAAAACGAAGGCCCAGGGGAAGACATTTAATAACGTTAAAGTGAGTGGACAAAAATAATTTAATAACAAAATATTTATGTATTCCCATTTTAATTTCATAGAAAATATACTGCATGCGGCAGCTCAAAAGTGCTCAACTCATAAACTGACAATTTCACGACTAGCACTGGCTAGTCACCAACTCAAATAAAATGGAGCCTCTTAGGCTAAACTATATATAAACATATATTCGTATGTATTTACACTCGTCAGACTCCTTGTATGAATCCTAGAAACAATTTAGAAAAATAGAAATTCATACAAGGCTACAACGCTGGCGTCTAACGCTCACGTTGCGTCATAATGATATTTTTCCTCATTATGACCGAAGAGGACGGTGTATTTACGTGTGGACTCCCTATATGAAAACCTAAATAAACCGAAAAAATAAAGTAGTTTTCATATAGGGCTATGACGCTTGTGTCTAACACTCACGCCACGCCATAATAGTATTTTACCTCATTATGACGGACCAAGCACGTATGGCTAGCTAGCATTTATATACATACTATACTCATAAACATCCAAAATACATATCCACCGAAAATCTCATTTTCGGGATCTCTCCAAAGGAGGAAAAATTGTCAAATATGCGAGAAATCAATAAATCTCATCAGAAGGAATAAATGATTAATAAAATCATTCATCGCATGCTTTTTATTTAAAACAAAGGTCCACTCACAACTTTAGGCCTAAGCCTGATGTCGATCTGAGGTCTCTCCAATTTGAGTCTCCTCACGTCCTGTTCCAAATATATAATTAATTTCTCAACTAAAAATCCAATTTTTATTCAAAATAGGCAAAATTAACCGAGCCATAAACACGCTCATCATTGCCTAATTTCGATATTCTTAAATCAAAACGACCCAAAATTTAATACCATACTCGGCAGCCGTAAATACAACCTTTCCCAGAAATTGACTTAAATCCTACGGCCGGATTTTACATTATTTAACCGTCAAAATACCAAACTTTGGAAATTCCCAAACCTATCCAAACCTCATCCAAAAATTCCACAATTCACTTCATTAAACTCCTCTAATTATTACACATTTAAAATTATACAAAACTCCAAAACGGCGGCGGCGGCTCCGCCGGCAGCGGCGGCCGGAGACCGATTCCGGCGACGTCCAAATTCTACCAAATTTTAATAGCATCTTCCTCTCAACATCCCAAACAACTTTCATAACTATCACTAAGTCCAATTTCAAGCCTAACTAGGTCAATCGAACGAAAACATCTTAAAATCTCTAGAATTCCTCCTTAAATTTCTCCTTACCTAGTTCAAGAGGGAGTGAGCCTTTTGGAGGGGTTGCTGCACGGGAGGAGAGCTACAAAACCGTACCAAGCTTGCCCGGATTGGTGGCCGGAAGAGGGAGTTCCGGCGAAAAGCTTCCCGGCGTCTCCGGCGGGTTAGAGGCTCGAGTGCTAGGCCGGGGAGGGAGAGGAGGTGGCAGGGGTCTAAACGGGACTGGTGCGGCGGCCGGTGGCTGGCCGGACGGCGGCAGACGGCCAAGAATAATTCCGGCAGCGGGAGAGAGAGAGAGAGGGCTCGGGAGGGAAAGAATCGGGAGGAAGAGAGAAAAAAAAGAGAAGAGAAAAGAAAAAGAAAGGAGATGGGTTTGGGCCTCACACCAACCCGGCCCAACACCATAAAAAAAATACCCAACTCCACCAATTTAACACTCAAAAATAAAATACCCTATTAAAAATTACATTTTACTAGCTAAAATTCACTATTTTTACCGTCGACACATTTTTCTCCTACGAATAACTCTCCGAAATAATCATCCCCCAAAACCCCTCTAGGGACCAATTAAACTATATCTCAATGACGGAGACGGTAAAAATTCTTATTATAACCAAGCTAGTAAATAAGGTAAAAATTTAAAGGTCGGGATGTGACATAAGTTGTTAATGATGATGGCCAATTGGCCATGTTGGTGACCCTGTTTGTGTGGTAGGCTTTTTGATCATGGCAACCGCAGGAGTGGTTGCATTCCGAAATGGAAGAAGGTTGGTGGCCACGAAGTAACGTAGTAGTCGTGATATTGGTACATAGCAATGTGGTGGTGTGGCAAAGACGGTGGGAATGGGGTGGAGCTAGAACTATTGGCAGTAACGAAGATAATACAGGTTGGATGTGGAGGTCTTGGAAGTAAAGAAATATTTTTTGTTCTATAATTGAAAAATAAGAAAATATAAAGAGAATAGACTAGAGAATAGTTGGGAGGAAGTATAAGTGTTCTCATTCATTCTCTAGCCTCCTTATATAGATGTAGCGTTTACATCATAGTACATAATTAATGAGTAATTACGTGGACATCCATATAGATTATAATATTTATAACATAAACATAGAAAGTGTTGCCTCAAATTCAAGCATTATTCATGAAATTTACATCATAGTACATAACTAATGAATAATTACGTGGACATTCACATTATAATATTTATAACAAAAACATAGAAAGCCTCAAATTCAAACATTATTCACGAAATTTACATCAGAGTACATACTAATGAGTAATTACGTGGACATCCATATAAATTATAATATTTATAACAAAAACAAAAAAAGTGTTGCCTCAAATTCAAGCATTATTCACGAAATTTACATCAGAGTACATAACTAATAAGTAATTACGTGGACATCTACATATATTATATTATTATAATATTTAAGCGTTGCCTCAAATTCAAGCATTATTCACAAAATTTCAAGATGGATTAGTGGCAATGTAAACTGTAAGAAAGTGTTCATTGAGGCCTATTTCTCCATTCCAAAAAGTCTAGCTTCAATGATGGCTAAGCTACTGTTTAAGAATCGTTGGACTAGAAAAAGAAAACACCGAATTTGGTAAAAGTATAGGAACCATTTGACTAACGATCATTCAACAGAACCATAGATGCCAAAGCATTGAATTCTCGTTCTTGGACCGGTCCTCTCACTGTGGGACTAGGTTGGAGACAAAGCACCACAAAGAACCAGCATGTTGCTTTGGGTGGTACTAGTACTTCAAACCCAAATCTAGCTCTGTACCCACAAGAACACAGTTTGGGAAGAAACTTGGTTAGTTTCTTTCTTTTTGTTCTTCTTTGAGCATCAATGTAACATGTGCATTTAGGTTCTTGAAAGACCAAACACTCATAATTCTGGTATGAATCTTTGATTAAACTTGAAGAAAAAGAAATGGACTTCTAAGTTAGAATGAAAGTGATACCAATATTAGGCAGCGGGTGCTACAAAGAGATGGCATTGATAATTACAGACAACACTGTCATACAGTGAAGAACAATGCCCACTTTCTCAGTAAGAGAACCAGACTAAAAAGGAAAAATAGAGTTTTACAAACCTCATCCTCACTTTCTACCATTTCTACTAGGTAACAAGCTGTGCCGAGTGAATGAAATCGAGTCTTTGGATTCAAGAATACCAGAAGTTGTCACTAAGTACTCGCGCGTGGCTAAACCAAATCCAAAATGTTAGAGTAGCCAAGCATACAATAACCATGGCGTCCTTCTTGCAGTCCTAGTCTTATTACTGAGTACCCTTCTTCCTGTGCATTGCAACTCATATTCATCACCACATGTGTTGTAAGGGTAGGCAAACATTACGTTAATCCGAAAGTTAAATTACCTGTCAAGATGATGTTGTTCTATCGACTTTAAGGGCTTGCTTTCTTTGCTGTCTCTTCCTATGATGCATGTTTCCAGGGAACCATTACCCTTCTGATCAGATACATGAGCATTATAGGGAAGTGAAACAGTAGCCATGGCTCCCAATTCAAATTCTTTCACAAGGAAATATACATGCATGTCAGACCCTACTTGTGGACAAGATGTTAAGAGTAACTGGAAAGTGGAAGGAGCACTGAACAGACTCACCTAAAGGATTAGTCTCTGAATGATTTACACTAATTGGTTGATGCTGCAACAGTTCATCCCTGCAGATTCCCTTTATATGACAGGTAAAAGGACAGTTAAAATCCATCACTTGACCCCATATGCATGTTTTGACGGGCAATAATTTTACCTTGGATGAGTTTGGGAGCTGAAAAGGTCCCAAGTGAGCCTGAATAGATGCTTCCAATCCAAATGCATCTTCTGAATTGACTACATTTGACAAATCTGGTACATAGGACTGGTTTGGATTGTACAAATTTTGTGTTGAGGTATCCTGGTTCATATTCAGTATGCCTGACATGTTCAAATGCACAGGCCTATTTTCCTCACCACCAAAGTCCATTCTTATCTGAGAGAATTGCGACGCTCCAGGTAGGCACATGGGATGCAAACCCATGCCATTTCTCATTGATAACATCTGAAATGAAATCAAAAGAAACCAAACTCTCACTTTTAATTTACACTGATCACTAATTCATCATTGATAACACCAGTAACATCATTCATCAGTCTATCTAGATTTGGACTCCATGGCAAAAACAAAATCAGGATGGAATACTAGACCTTGAAATATTTATTGAAGCAGAGACTTTTCAGCTAGGACTTCAATCATTTCATCAAGTTTTCAATCTTTTAGTCTGACTGGTAACTACATCATTGTCTCATTGAACTTCATAGGATCTTAAGCTTCGAAAAAAAAGGTAACAAACCTGTACTTGAAGCTGGAGCTGTTTGAGGTACTCAATGGCTTCATCAAGCATTGAAGCCTTGTCTGTCTGCCATTGACAAAAACGAATCAATCCATCAGTAATCTAAATCACTCATAAGAGGAACTCATCATGTATTTACATTTACCTTGTTAGAATTTGGGATGAGATTCTGCAATGCCTTCATTTTCTCATTAATCCTACTCCTCCTCCTCTGCTCAACAAACCACAATGTACATGAAAACCAAACAAAAGCACATACTTTCTCGTGAACAAAAAAATATTAAAGAAGAAAACTAGAAACTTGCAATTACATTCAAACTAAAAAACCAACCTTTTCAGACAAATTATGAACTTCTGCAGCTCTGCTTCTCTTTGAAGAACTTCGACCACCTGATTTCACTGCCGCCTCTTCTACCAATGCTTCAAGACCCTCCTGCATTTAAGATTCCTCAACATCTTTAACTTACAAAACAAACAAAGATGAACTATTGTTTTCTATCAAACATTCTTTTCAAATAAATTTCCCCTACTTAAATTCCGAGGACATCTAACTATGTTCTTGAAAAAATCAGTCAAAATGCATTCACTGTTTTCCTTCATCTTCTTAGAGAAACAGAAACCAAACAAACCACCAACCAGAATAAACAGAAAAACAACAAATCTCGGATCTTCAAATGAACAGAAACTTTAACAAAGCATAAGCATTCCACATATCGCTTTCCGGAGAAAAGATTCAAACTTTGAAAAGTCCAAACTACCTCACTTTCACAATCATACTCGTCGGCCTCATTTTCACTAGCTCCGACCGAAGACGAAGATACATTCGGACCACTCGCCGTTACAACCGCCGTGGAACCATCAACTCCCCTGATACCGCCTCCCACGAAACTATCATTGCACGGACGGCCGAGATTTTCCGGCAGAGCATAACCAGCCGGCGAAGACGAAAACAAGAACTGCTGTCCGCTCAAAGACGAAGAACGCACCAATATTTGCTGCAGAAAAAGAGAGATTTCGTCCGTGGACGAATGACTCTGAGCAACTGAGACCGAAGAAGCAGGAGCTGAAGATGAACAGGAGTTGTTGTTTTGGTAATTGTACTCGAATGTATCCCCCATTCCCATTGCTCTGTTTCAGAAACAGAGTTTTCTGTTTTCTGTGTGTTTTGAGCTTTTGGTTTCTGTGTATGTTGCGTCTGGGGCTTTTCACAGAATGGGCTAGCCAGCTAGTTGGTTTACATTTATTGCCAAGATTACACTAATATCAAGGTTAATGGGAAAAAAATAAAAATATGTAAAAGTGATTCAGAGAATTAAAACTCTTTGTGGCCTCGTTTGGTTTTGGTTTGTGAAACGATTACGTTACTCTTTCATCAAGAAAATGAGTCTCTCACAGTTACGTTGTCACTATTTACAGTATTTAATCGTCGAACATTGATCACTATCTATAATGAATTTAATATTTGAGAGCACTCTCTCCATATATGTTTACGGTGGTTGTGGTTGAACTATATGATAGTTTTGATTGGGGGATAAGACTGAGAGAAAGTACCACTCAACATTGCACGTGAGACGGCACTAGACTTGGACTAAGCGTTTTTTCTGCCATTGTCACCAATGTTGCAGACGTCTGAGTTCTGACTCTGCCCTCCATAATCCCTGTGCCTGTAAAAATATCATTTTCTTGTGAAATTTAAAAATGCTTAAAGCTGTGTTCTGGGTATGGTTTAAATTTTTGAGCTGCAGTTTGAAATGAGAAGTCGTTGAATATATTGGCAGGCAAATTTGTGGAAGTACAAAGTAAGACAGAACACGCCATGTCAGGGATGTTTTTGGTTTCGTTGGTAATTGCTATGAGCCATCTCCATTTTTAATCGTACTGCCTATGATGAAAGAGGGTGGAGGTACATATATTGACAAGTCTAAATGTCTAATTATAGAGGAGGAAGAAAATTGAGAAAAGCTGCAGCGGAAAGTAAGAAGATCATTGCTCGCATTAAACATATTCCGAACATTCAAAAACTCATCTCAATTGATAGTTAGGTAAATAGTGCATTGCTTCACTACAAAGCTAAACTGAATGCTAACATAGTTGTAAACTAGTTTTCTTACGTCGTAAAATTGTTTACCACTCTATAGTGAATGATAAGAAATATTTTGTTGGCGTTGCGTGGCTACAAAGCTAAACCCAACTTTTCAATTTCATAGCGAATGAGAGGTCAAGTCTTTGCATATTGTGTTAATTACAATAATACGCCTATTGAACTTAATTAGATAGAGAATTTCAGTTCCTAACACTTATTTGTCATCTTTATTTAGACAAAACAAATATATTTATTAGAGTTAAGATTTCGACTGATTATAGAAGTACATGGAGGTCTCACTTTATAATCTTTTATAATGCCTTTTATAAGATGGTTGATGGATAATTACCATCACTATAGTCCTAGAGTTCCAATTCAAGACCATGTTTTCTTATGATCTTTTTAATCTCAATTGGATTTTAAAAATGATGAATTTTATCTTAATTATGTTCACTTGTGTCTTCTCTAGTGTGGACAATAAGATGCCTTTTTCCGTTTCTTGTAGAGCTTAGTTACAATTCCAAAGTCCTCATTTCTGTATTATTCACTTGCATATGTCTATTTTCTTTTGCTTCATTAAGATATGTTCTCTTGTTAGATCACTCTGTCAGACACTCTTAACTGCTTTTTGACGTCGTTTCCACCCACGTAAGATCTAGATCACCAAGCCAGTATAGAAACTAACGAGAGTCATTATAGGTCAGGAAATTAACTTTATTTGAGTTACAAATATGATCGATGCATTCGTCTTTTACGTGTGTGTGTTTTCTTCAACTAGATCATCACCATCATTGCATTGATCGGAGCGGATTCTATATACCAAGGTGCACTTGCATCATTAATGTGTAAGTCATCGAATCGCCGTATGCGAAGATCTAGTGAAGACTAGATACCCTAAATTCATTCTTTTCATTTTTATTTTTGATCCGATCAAATTAAGTCCTCATAATAAATGTATATCTTATTCGACCTCAGGTGCTCACATTTTGTGTTGGAAACACTCAAGAATATTTTTTTGAGTTTTAATTTTGTTAACGATATTAGAATACATGCATGATAATGCAACGTGGACGACCGAATTAAAATATTACATATTAGTTGCTCGGTTCACCTGCATCTTGGTAGCTAGAAGAATTTTGGTTGCATTGACACCCAATTTTCTCCGCATCTAACCAAAGACCAAGCACAACCTTTTTTTTTTTTTTTTTTTTTGGAATTAAAAGACCAAGCACAACCTACTTTAACCAACAACGTACACAAGCTATTTTAACCAACAACGAAAGAAAAGGCAAAAGATGAACATCTAGTTACATCACGACTAAGTTCCATGGTTACTTACGTAGACGTCGTAATTGTGTTCTTAGTGGATCTCAAGAGGATCAGACCAGTCACTTCCGTTGTCGCTGTCATGTCCGATACCAACGTCACCTTAACCAGACACACAATTACGTCCCATAATATTTTTCAATATCTTTCATCCTTTTGGCTTTGCCCTAAGCTGACTTGTCGACTTCCCATTGGATAGAAAGATGCCGTATCCCACCCCTCTTGACTACACCCTACGAGCGGGACCACCGGAGTATCCGTGTCGCCATCAATGGACGTCACGCACGTCGGATCGGAGATGAGAGATGGATCGGGATCACACGCCATGTAATTGCCTCTGGTTTTGGATTTAGGAATGTTGACTTGTCGAGGATAAGAGGATGATGATCATGATCAGGATTTGATTGAGTCTTCGAGGTCGGATGATCACAGGTCGCTTGTGCATCAATGGAGAGATGGAGACTGAAGACTCTGGTTTGATTGGTGGGCAGTAGTGAAGTTGCTTAACCATGTTCATATATAAGTCGAATCATATATATTTTCAGGTTTAATGCTAGCGGAGTTCTGGATTATATGAACAAATATATACGATAACAACGTATATGTGTATGTATACATATACTGATATACAATTCATTTGTGCTTAAGTGAAATTTCTTTTTGATATCTTTTTGTTAGGGTTTACTTGGCCCAAACTCTTTGAACCTTTGGAGCAGTGGCTCTTTCGGGTCGTCGTCTCCGGTATCATCTCCCATAAGGGATCTCTATGGCTCCCGCCTATCATTTTTTCTTCTCTCCAATCTTATCTGTAATGTCCTCTTTTCTTTCCCCATCGCACATGGTGGCGTTTCGTGGTGATGGAGCATGGAGGCGAGGCAACCATGACTCCTTTGTTGATGTGTTGTTGGTGGGTTTGGGGAGGGTTTGAAGGCTGTGTCGACTTGGTGGCTTTCGAGTCATGGCGTTTCAAGGTTGCTCGCAGCCTCAGGTAGAATTCCTCACACTGTAATTCTTTAGTTTAAGCACATTACAGTATCACGAGTTTCTAATATATAAACTGAATGTTTGATCTACATATTCAAAAGAAACGCAAGGTTTGAGAAAACATGTAACAAACAACATAAGCGTAAAATAGATTTCGATGTGCAAAACCTTTATTATATTAAAAGCTAGCTCTTTTGACAAAAAATAAAATTAAAATAAAATTATGTTGGCTCGAATTTAAAGGGATAAATCGTATTAAACCTTGCTTAAATGGGTCATGAAAATCAATCTCCAAGGCCGTCTCTTTGCAAATGGGACACGAGTTCTTGTGTACAAGCCACTTTTTATGCGCTCAAAGTGAAATTCATGCCTGCATAAGTCCAGCTTCGATTCCCTAGCTAGATTATCTCCCTCATATGTTATTGAAGCCTAACTAAGCTTCTAATCTCCTGTATCTTTCACCGTCTTAAAAGTGTCGGGAAAATGAACAAGTCAGATTGATGCCAGCCAAAAAGCTCGTTTGATCAGTCAACGGTAATCTAAGAATTCTACGCTTATAGCTGGTTAATTAGTAGAAAAGAAAATCCAGTTAACACATAATTCTCAAAGGAAAGCTCAAAGCAACTTGAATCAGGCAAACATTCACAAATTTGAGGAAAGCTGAGTGATACCAAAATGGCGTGACAAGAAGTTGAGACAAGAATTAGGATGCCTTTCTCTCAATCACTTATTATTTCTTGTTTGTCAGAATCAAGTGCAGGGTAAGAGCAGTATATATATATAAATAGAATTATGTGAGGATGATAGTTGAGTAATAATATTAAGGGCATGATTAAAATCTGGGGAATGCTGGATTTCCAAAGGTGAATTTGAGTCATTATTTCCTCAGTTGAACAGAGTCTGTCACACTTGGTGAGAATTGTGTCGGGCTAAATCTGATTAACCAACCCAGTTTACAAAGCCAGCCATACTGGCATACTCAGCAAGATTATATATATGCTCAATATCATTATGCTAATTTTTGGCTGATTCTATGCTTTAGTCTGTGTTAAATGCTGTAGACAAAACGATCATCAGATTCATTTCCATGCAAAGTTGTAGCAGTAAATCTACTATAATTATATAGATTAATCATGTTAAAAATGCAAACATACTATTTGATACTGTCAAATGGTCCAAAAAACATGATAAACAGAAAGAACTGTAATGAAATCCTACCAGGATCCGGAATCCTTTTTAAGAGGAGCATAGGAATAATTTATTTTCAAGGCTCTCTCCTCTTGCAGAATGGGCAACAGTGTTCTTCTGCAAAAGCCACTGTGATATGCACTTATAGTGAAATTCATGATTGCAGTACTTTAGCTGCCAATATCTTCACCATCAACGTACTCGCCCTGGAAATGTTTTCCCAAATTTGCAGCCATATAAAAATAGTTAATGTCAAATATATATGATTAACTAAGAAAGTTATCTAGCTACTAACAAAACAACATTACACAGAATTCAGACCAAAACTTCGAGGCCAGAGCAATCGAAGGCTTGGAGCGCGGGAGACGGTATTGCTCCATATGTGCAAGGCTGCCTCATCAAACTAATTACCCAAAAAAATTAAAGTTATTACCACTAGTCAGGTTGAAATTTCTTTGGTAGAATCTCTCCAAACCCAAATTAATAATATGGTAAAGAAACTGTATGACGATCTACTACTGCTAAGCCTCTTTTCAAAAAGAACAATGCAATCAAACCCTATGTTACAATTGGAACAGTCGAGCAATGGTTGGAAATTTAAACCGAATAGTTATGACTAGATCGAAAACATAACGCTATGAAAGAGAGCCTTGAGAAAATAAAAGTCCTACAATATATAGATTCTCCACAAATCCTATAATAATCAATATACGAAACCCTAATTAAAATTGGGATTATAACATTCTCAACTAACAAATATATGAGAAACCTCAATTCTTTGGAGTATATGATTCTTCTCACGGCAGATCTCAATTCTGTATGGTTTCAGAGACCAGCATTCCTCTCGACTCGATCGATCACAAAGCAAAGGTTGCCAGTTGCAACATTGCGAAACATCCACACCCTAACAAAGTCTTGGATCTCAACCAAATCATGTTCATGGCAAAAAGTTTTCCATCCTCCAGTCAAGACATGAATCTTGGAAGCCCAAATTTTGAACACCATGGGATACTCCTTACCCGCCAAATCATAAGTTATGACTTGGATTCCTTGGTATAGATCTTCATTCTCATTCAACAATGGAATTAGGTGATTTATAACATGCTCTTTGCTCATAGCTAGCCTTGCTTGGTCATCCTTCACATCGCTCCTTGTCAATTGCTTCTCATATGGCTTGCTACAAATTTGAATCAGGCTGTGTAGACGAGGGATTGGTGGGAGACTGGAAGGAGCATAATTTTGACGATACAAACCTCGTTGTTGAACACCAATAATGGCTTCTTCGTGTTCTTCAATTTTTAGGGCTTTTTGCCGCTTGATTTCAACATCTGGGGATAAACCAATTTGAAAATCAGACTTGATGTTATGATCCTCCAATATCTTTGTGTCTTTTTTATGATCAACGGCATGCTTCATATAACAAAGATTAAAAACAGCCATCATAGCTTGGTCATCTTCATCCTTAGTAGCCATAGAGCTGCTCATCTCTAAATTTTTCATAGGACCAAGGGTACAATTTTCTTTTGGATTTCCTTCTTTTATATGACGACATAGCTTTTTGTCCAAGTAAACCTCTCCATCAAATGTGTTTATATAACGGAAGAATTAAAAACTACATAATCATGCATATAAAAGATTTCCAAGATTTTTTCTTCCTATATTCTCGTCTATATAGTCCTCGCTAGAATTCAAGAAAATAAATTTGTGTTGAAGTGTTCAAATTATATTGCAGCATCACTGCTCAAAAATTACTTTGGATGATGACTCTTTCAGTAGTCTTACTGTGGTCGGTTGTGTTGTGGGTTTGGATAAAAATGCACAAAGAACCCTTAACTCGAGTTATTTTCTGTTTTCTTCACGTGCTTGACACATCAGCTGTTTTAACATAACTGTTACTAAAACTTAATAAAAGTAGGTCGTTGAAGCGATTTAAGATTTTAGCTATCACATTGTCAGTTTTATGAGTTCAGATATCAAACTGTCCGGTATATAATAAGAGTCGAGAGACTGTTAATGTATTTTTTGTTTTCTTAAAAATTAAACGTTTATGTTTTTTTTGGTGAGTTACTTTGATTATTAAAGAAAGCGGCAAGTACTTGATAATTCGAAACGATGACAGGAACATGAGCACATCTTTTGTCCTACACTCCTACCTTTCCTTGTATTTATGGTTTCGCTGAAGACGTACCTTCATATGTAACTTGTAGCTTTTTCATTACTAAGTCCACGACTATTTCAAACGTACCACAAAATCTGAAAGACCCCCAGAATAATCTCCTGGACTGAAATCGTTTTGAGGGAGCTCAAAAAGCTAGATTAATGGAGGGAGAGGCTGAGATTGATCGGTTGCCTCTAGACCTCTTGGCTAATATCTTTGTTCTCATCACTTCGTTCACTGATTTGGCCCAGTACGTCATTTAATTCATTTCATCATCATCATCTGATTATTGTCTTTAAATTTTTCTTTCAGGGTTTTTGGTTTCTGCTGTATCTGAATTTGGTTTTGTTGTGAATTTGTGAAGAGCAAGCGGTGTGTGCAGAAAATGGAGACAGGGGGTGAGGCAGAGTCTGGGACGCAGAGAGAGTTTGAGCTTTGCTGGTTGGAAGATGGATGATGACTCCACCGCTCGTCTGCTTCGCTATGCTTACAGCCTCAGAGACTTGGATATGTATGTAATTTGGATTCTCTATGTTTATCATATTTGTTTTAATTTTCATAGATTTTTGAGCTTTGATAAGTAATTTGCAAGTTAGTATCAAAGTCAAACACTCAAACACAAACTGACAGTGAAAGAAACCCAATTTGGTTTCAGTTCCCATGATCATTCAATAATTCAGTACTTCAATCTCAGTTTTGTTAATTGCTGAACAGGGCTGATCAATTGCTATGCTTTTTTTGGTTGGTAAATTTGAGACCAATAATGTGTGTGATACTTGAGAGGTACTAATTAGGTTCATTGATCAATTAGTTGTTGTTGTTTCTTTGTATAATCAGTTCAAGAAGCCGGTGGGGTTGTCAGATATCCGATACCGGATTGTACAGGATCTCTTTAGCAAAGTGTATCAGTAATTTAGCATCCATATCGTTATGGGGGATTACAGGGATCACAGATAAAGGTGTTGTTCATTTGGTAAGTGATATGCTTAGTTGAGTCTTTTTGTTTAGATCAATAATGGTATCTTTCTGAGACCATCTGATTTCCAACAGATCTCCAGAGCTAATTCCTTGCAGCACCTGAATATTGGTGGCACATTCATCACAGATGAATCACTGTATGCCATTGCTAATAACTGTCCACATTTGAAGGTATGTTGTTCAGGGGAATTAGGGCATGTTTCGAAGTGCTTTTGTTAAAGTACTTTTACAGTTTTACAAGGTAGTACTTAAGCTGGAAACATGTTTGTTAGAAACACATATTCTTTGTTAAATGATTCAAGTGTTTCCGAAATGCGCTTGGAAGTATCTAAAAGTATTGCCAAACACAAGTTTTAGTTCTAAGAACTTCTGGCAGTATCTAAAAGTATTGCCAAACACATGATTTTCATCATTTTGCAAATGCTTTTTTGTAGTCTATTTGTTGTACAGATGCTAAACAAATTTATGCCTGTTGTGTTCATTCAGACTATTGTTCTATGGAGCTGCCGTCATGTAACAGAGAACGGCCTTCTTGTTCTTGTAAATAGTTGCCGCAAGCTCGAGTCCATCAATGTATGGGGGACCAGAGTTCCTGTAGAATGTTTCATTGCTTTGCTTACTATCAGTCCAGCTCTTCAGATAAAACCCAAAGGACTGCCTTTAAATGTTGATGCTTCTATGTTGCCTGTGATATAATGTGCTCCTTCTTCTAGTTCTCTGTTTATGTTTCCCTACATGTGTTCTCCTTAAGCTCAATGCCCTACACGAGAGGTTGAGGTTTCTTTATCAGCTCAATAATTGCTGGTGTTTCTATTCTTGCTCTCTGTATTAATTAAATGAATCACATCAAACTCTTATTCTTTTGTGCAATGTGTGAAGACGATTGAAACGAATCTAAAGTTCAATAAACAGAAAATGTCATTATTGTTGGGATGGGTTTTCAAGTCAAATCAAATAATCAAGTTCATTGCAGGGTTGAAATAAGTGTGCCTTCAGAATCCAAAGCCATCTTAAGTAGACTTTTATTATTGCATTGCTCTTTTTTTCCCTTTCCAAAGGTGCCTGAAGAGTTGTTCTATGTTATAGACCTGCCCAGAGTCAAATATATAACAGTGCTCAAACATATATTTTGTGCTGAACATTGTATCTGTGTATAAGTGCAATCTATGATTGACCCCTTTTGTTAAGATAAATTGATCTTTGCATTTGCTTGATAATATTAAGTGCAGAAGCTAAACTGATCTTCTGTCTGAAACTGCAATGTTTGAATGATCTCTTTATTAAGTGGGAAAAAAAATCTAAAGCACACCATAGCCGACGTGAAATGTTGTTAATACAAACTCTTTTGAAAACCTAATACTGATAATACGAGCAGCTGCAGTTCTATAGATGCTAGGCCGTACAATCCTCTATTCATTCTACATTACACCATTTCATGACAACACCTGAAAACACAAAAGAACCATGGAAACATTGATCACAAACGTAAAAAAACAGAAAAAGCATATAAAGTTAAAAAAAGAAAAAGCATATAAAAGGAAACAGAAGAGAAGACAATGCAGCTACAAAAAAGTTTTCATTCTTAGATATGCTTATCGGCAAAAACTTCCCCATGGAAAGGGTCTATATAATCCTGTTTGTGATATGGTTATGATGACTTTCAGGGTTCTATAGATGCTAGGCCGTACAATCCTCTATTATTAGTCTATTACTGACCAAATTGATCACCACAGCGAGTATTCAACCAACACAAAAGATGACTAGTATTCAACCAAGTGATCTCTTGACCAATCAATCATATACAAAAAAAAATGGAAATGATTCTGATATGTACTGGAACATTTGCATTGAGTTTTCAAGATAACTCGGTAAGTTACAAATCTTAGAGGGTGAAATTGTCAATTTTATATATTTGAAGAACCAGCTATATAATTAAGCACATCACATACCTGAACTCAGTCTTGGCGCTTCATGGTCACTATCATCTTCAGGTGCAACTCCATAATTTGTTGCATACGTTATGTTTTCTTCAGCAAGTCATACAAATACCCCTTTTTTTTTAAAACGATGTGTCATTACTCTAGCTACCGGTCGACCTTCACTTTCCACACAACTAGACAGAGTGCTCAGCCACTGCTCTAAAGTTTAGTATGATATAATATAGTAGAAACACCTCAAGATTTAACTCACTACCTATCCTAGTATGTAGATGTTGCAGTCATAACCAAAATGCCATCAGTGGAAGATAGAATAGAAATGCAATCATACGATTTGTAGAACTAAGCGCTGAAGCAGAATTTGCAAACTGAACAGAGCCAGTAAAGCTTCCGGCATTGTTGATTGCTGGACTTCTAGTAGGTACAGAAACATTCTTGCAGGATCCAAAAGGTGCTCCAGCCTGTAAAATGCCAGCACAGTGTTTTCTTATAATCAACCATAAAAATTATGAAGATTGATTTGGATAGAGAAAACTGAATGCCAGAACAACTAATATACACAAACCTGGCAGGCAGCAAGAGTACTACACCCACAAAGTGTTGGTCCATTCATTCTATCAACAGCATCAAATACACCTCCGCCATCACTCCTCTGCATTAGTATCAGTTTACACTTAGTTCAAACGGCTAGTTGGATATCGTTTGGTATGTTTTTCTTCCTAGATAAAATTCCCATACCATGTAAAAGTTGACTGCCAAAAAGTTTGGCATTCTCCCAGCTGCTTTGTAACAGGTTCCGACCATTGCTTGAAGTGGAGTTGAATGCTCTTTGCAAGCTTCGGTCTCAACCGGATACGTTGGGAAATAATTTTGGAAGAAAAGAGAGGCACTTTTTGAAGTCAGTGCCTTTGATTCTTTCCTTTTAGGGCATGAACCTGGTTTGACCCCAGGATCTCCAGCTGTAAATCCAGTCGATGAAAGACTATTAACCACATAATTTAAATATTAATTCGAAGACATAATTGATGATCTTTCATTCCTAAGTACTTACATTCATTTTCCACCATGTACTTCCATTGGTAAGCTACTCCCTCCTGTGCTTCTTTTGTAGCATCAGAGGTGAAAACAATAAGCCGGTGATTGTCTTGCACCATCTCAGTCACAGTGGGCCAGTCATCACCCTTCCTCGGCATTTTGGACACAGGAAACCAATATTTGTCCAACCCAGCCTTAGCAAATAATGCTGTTAACCCTTTCGTAGTATGCACATAGTCCTCAATTATAATAGTCACAATCTCTGTCGGGTTCTCGCTCAAAAATGCTTCCACCTCCATCAAAGTATTAATTGCTGGTTGCTGGGAACAATGAATATGGACACATTACAAACAGCCTCACAAAACTATAAGTTCAATCAAGGACTAAAATATTGACGATCATGGAAATATTGGTGGTTCGAAAAAAGGAAATCTCGATAGATATATCGAAAAAATATCGAATATCGATAGAAACTTTACCAAAATTTTATATAAAAATTGCATATTCGACCGGAAATAGACTAAATATAAAATATCGAAAAGATATGAAGATTAATATCGGTGCTTGTGAAAAACGGAAATTTCGAGGAAATATCAAGGATATCTTGGAGATTTTAGTCCTTGAGTTCAATAACCATGAATTCACATTATCAAGTGTTAAATGGATAAGGTCAGAGAATATTACAAACGCAGTGAAGTTGTAGCATTGCCCCCGAAACGAATGGCAAAGCCAGATATCGTTCTCGAAGTCATACATATCCAACATCAACCCCCTCACTCCATTCTACAAACAGCATAACACAAACCAATAAGTTTCCAAATACTAAAGAATAATCAAAAGAAACAAACACACAGAATACTTCCATTCTAATTTAGTATTTTAAATTCCACGATAACAAAACAAAAGAAAGGAATGACATTCCAAACGTAGCATATTTCCCCTCAACCTCTAAGCAAACCAAAAACAAGTGCATTAAAGAATACAAGAACATATACCCTCAACTGGTTAGTCACTGTATCTTCCTGATTGTAAAATGTGAGCCTCTGGACACCAGGCAAAGGCGGCGCGTCGACGATGCTGAAGGAGTTATGAGTCACCAGCCACGTGTACTTGTTGAATGGCAACCCATTAACCTACAACACCAATGCCAAAAGCCACTCACACCCATCACCCAATTCAATGAATTCAGCCAAAACAGTAAAGACCCATCATCAAGAAGCTTACAACAGAAGTGGGTATGACCGCCTGGCCCCTGGTGCAAACAGGTTGAGTCTTGCCGGAAACAGGGCAGTTGCCACAGTAAAGACCCGGGCCACAGTCCGTGGCCGCAGCACAAGCTTCTAGAAGCTGTAAATAATGACAATATAAAGCTCAAATTCAGAGAGAAAGTGCGAGATTGAGCAGATCTTAATGGAGGAAATGAAGAGAGAAACCTGGCAGCTTCCATTGGAGCAAGAAGTGGAGGATGTGGGAAGGAGAGAGAAGAGGAGGAGATAGAGGTACCCAATTGTGGTTGAGGGTATGCGTAAGCTACGGTGGTCCGGTGAACAGGGTAACATGGCAGCCTTTGCTTACTGTGATATGAAGCTAAAGCTCCACAGAACCACCGCTCACCAGAGAGAGAGAGAGAGAGAGAGAGTGGGGGTGTGTCTGTTTTTACTGGGAGTCTTTTTGGGTCTTGAACGCGGGCTGTGTTTCTTTTTTGCTCTTTTTCTTTTGAGGTACATACGCTTTTCTATAGTTTTATCACTTTTTATGTGCATGCCAACGGCTTCATTATGTTTCACTAATTGGCTATTTTGAGAGCTTAATGAGTAGATTAATTAGGTCTTTGAGATCAAGGACGTTAAATATTTATGAAATCAAATATTTGCTCGTACCACAATTGCGTGATTGGCAAATAAGGATCAAGCGTGATTAAACCGTAAAAAACGAGGTTGTTCATCGAGTAAAGACTTGTTTAAATGTAAGTGTACCTATTTTTCTAATAATTTATTGTTGTTTATTAGGTTCGGTATATCGGAATTCTTGTAAGTGAAATTGGCTATACATTTAATGAATTAAATCTATTTTTCAAAAAAAAAAAAGGGTAATGTTTTGGTTGTAATTTCATGATGTTATTTCTGTTTCATAGCTTCGTTGGTGAGATCAAGACTTTCGAGGAAATTACAAAGCATGTAGCATACATTGTTCGCCATAATTACCGACAATTGTTGTGTTGGTGACAGTTCCCAGCAGCATTGTTGTGTTGGTGACAGTGCCCAGCGTTTGCATTGGGATTGCTGTAAATCCAACTCCTGAACTGGTTATTATGTGGGAGGTTGGATTTAAGAAGCTGGTTTTCCATGGTCTGAAAACTTGACCTCCATGATGTCCTTGGATTAAAACAAATAGTTTTTTGAAGGGGTTTGAGCTCCACATGAAAAATCGACAGTGGCTCTCATGTGGTAGGTAGGTTTGCCTTTCAAGTTTCCTTCTCGTCACGTAATTGTATTGTATTGGTAGTAGTTGAAGAATTTATAAGAAAGATAACCCTAAAAGCTCTTCAACAACTTTGTGTATAACACAACATAAAGTAGATGTGTAACTGTTAGCATCAGCTGTTAAGAATTAATACACCTAATTGATTAGAAGTTTAGTACATCTAATTGTAATAATCATTGTACAATTGAAGCAGGAAGGAAGTGTTAGAGGGCCTTAAATTCATCTGATAAAATTCATGTCAAGGTGGTATTTTTGATTCACTATGCTAGTAAATTTTGCAGCTTCAGCAAGTACAATCAGATTTGGGGTAAAATGAATGGCTAAAATTACTGTTCAATATCTCTTTAGAGAAGGCAATGGCCTCTCCTACAAAATGAGGAAGAATACATCTGTGGTCAATGAGAAAAACTGGATGCATCTTTTACCTGTAAAAGAATGGCCAACTGAAAAAGTGAAACAAAAGATTTAAATAAATTGCTAGGTTAAGCAAGCTTCTTTGCGCGACCACTTGACGGGGCTGCGTCGTCTCTTTTTGACCCGGATGCCTCAGGCTTCCGAGCCCAAGCAGGAGCTCTATCTGGCTCATAACGGTAATCATAGAAAAGTTCCTCTCCCGAAGCAATTCGTTCCTTGGCAAATATACCCACCCTGTGATCTCCAGCAACCATAATGACCTGAAATGGAATGGTTAAGTAATTGTAAATTTGACAATTTCTTTTACATTTTTCTTGCAAAATGTAATGGTTAAACATATAATTCTACTTCTACCTAAAACCATTTGACTAACTCAGTGGCAAACAGAAGGGTACCTTTGCATAGCAATTTGGATCTGGAGAGTGGTTGGCAAACTTCAATTTATCACCCTTCCGATAGGCATCAAGAACAAACTGTACAAAAATCACAGGCTTATTCAGGCATCTCAAACAGAAGAATTTAGTTATCAGACAGATCCAAAGGTAGTATAGCACATGCCTGATCATTCAGATTGAAGAGAAATGATGAATTTTCACGGTCGTATATTTTTCCACGCTTATCTGCTTCACGATGTGAGATCAACTCCCCAGTATACTCACCAAGATATTCATGCTTGCTGACACTATTCTGAAAGGTGACTAGGAAAGTTAGCAAGCAGCAATAGGAAAACGATACGACATGATCACACCATAAAATCAGGATATCTATTACCTTTAAGAAAGCACCCCAGCCAGATACATCAGATCTTCCAAGTAAGACCTGTACATAAATGAGAATTTACAGTCATTACTAGAGCACTGCAGTGTATTTAGTATTCCTGCTCACTACTTTAACAGGCCAAAAAGTGCCAGTTACCCTATAAGAGTAAAGAAAAAGAGAACTGAAATGCAGACATGGACATGCGATTACCCTTTGTTGTTGTTTCAGAAGAAGCTTCATATTTCTACACTCATAATTATCACCTCTTTGGTTTGGAACCCCAAGACTACCATCACCACAACTGCAAAATGGATCACAGTTTCAATAGAAAGTTGAACAGAGATAAAAGAGCAGCGACAAAATATATATGCATACATACACATTTGAGTAGAACAAGCAAGTAGAAAAGAACTGTTATTTGCCGAGAGAGAGAGAGAGAGAGAGAGAGAGAGA
Source organism: Fragaria nilgerrensis (assembly GCA_010134655.1). NCBI lineage: Eukaryota > Viridiplantae > Streptophyta > Magnoliopsida > Rosales > Rosaceae > Fragaria > Fragaria nilgerrensis. The sequence continues at coordinate 11,046,486 of CM020977.1, forward strand.
GAGAACTGTTTTTGCCTCAAAAGAACTGTATTCATTTCTAAATCACACGGCGACTACTGATCTCTAAACATAGAACAAGCTAAAGTCCAAACTGTGTGTGCAAGTAATATTGTAGCCTCATTATGGCCATTGTCACTCGGATAAGTTTTAACCCAACATGTAAAATCCCACTCATAGGAATTCATCAAATCATTTATATCAAATATATTCAGAGCAAAACTGAATGTCTATCATTACGTAAATATGACTACCTAATTTTAATACAAGGAAGATATCCAGAACCATAAATTAGGCATAGCAAATTAAAACGTGTTGCTTATCCACACATACATTATTAAGAAAACAAACAGACTTGGTCTTACATAAGAATTTTCGCCAAAAAACCAAGGAATTAAGAGTGTTAGTTATACGCTCACCTGACCCAGCAATTCCTACAAACATCTGGATCACATTCCCTATCTGCAGCAAAGCATGGGCATTGACGACTTCGGCATTGACTTTTAGCACAATGACAGCCTCTAAATCTATTCTTGCAACTCTTAGGACACCTAGACAAATCAGTTAAGGAAATTGAAGAACGGTTAGATTTATTCATTTACTGCATATGTTAAAATACAGACAACTATCAGAAAATAAACCACATAATGGCCAAATTGACAAAGAAAAATATTTTGGAAAGTAAGAACTCACCCACAGTACTTCTCACAACATGTCCCATTTAGAAGACAACTACACTGCTTTCCACAAGCTGTTTGGCAAGTACATGGATTATACTGCCTGCATGGTTGATCTTTTTTATCAGTAATTCGTTTCCTGATCGAATGGTAAGCAGCAGACTTCCAAGTGTACTTCAAGCGACGAACTCTACCCTTCCTACGTAAAAATTTTGATCTTCTTCTTGCTTCATTATTACCCTATAGTCCATTACAACAGACATAATAAAATCAGTTGTAGGGTGTGGCGTCCTGCTCAATAAACAGATAAGCATACCAACTAAAATCACTGATCACAAATCACTAGAATTAACCTTGGAATACCCTTCAACAAGGGAGTTTGCAGCATCACCTGCTTGGCAGGAAACCTTACTGTCCGAGTAATTCATATACTGAAAGACTTCCCAACAAGTTTTCATGCCATTTAACAAGTTCCTTGCTATTAAACAGCTGTAATGAGGATGCAAAACCGAATGTAAGATGGAGACAGATAATTATATGAAGTAATTAAAAATCCAAAGCGATATTAATAAATTAGAGATTGGTGCAAAACAAGTGGCTAAAATATACCTATCCACCACATAAACGCTCCATGTATTTTCAAAGATGTGTACTCTTTTTAACTCTTTATAGAGCTCAACGTCTAATATGTTTAACCAATTTCAAAAGGACATGATGATTTTCAACACAGTTAAGTAATTCAACAAAAGTACACTAACCTGTTCTTGCCAAATATCTCAATGCCTTTCTCAAAAAGACTTGTTTCAATAGTTTTCCAAGTTTTGTCATCACTGCATTCTTGCTTGTATATGTTTTCATCTACATGCTCTTCTTTTCTCAAATTGTCATCACTACTAGTGGCAGGTGGATCAGTGATCATCTCATTTAATGAGCCATCAACAACTTCACCCTGAACTACCTTGTTACTGTCCTTCAAAGGTGATTCCCTCCTAGACCTTCCACTAGTAGAAGATTTTAGATTCTTTTGCGAAGACGAACTAGTGTCTTCATTATCTTTGCATGAATTAGATCTAAGCTTCGTATCACTTGCACAAAGACCACCATCAACTATTGAATCAGAATCAGAAGCCATTGTTTTCTTCTGCCTCTTCTGCATACAAACCAGAACACGCTCTGCAACTCTCTTGCTGTTCCTCTTAGGAGTTCCACTTTTCCCTGCTACCTTAGTCTTTGAGGATATTGGATCATGGCTACAAGTATCATCCTGCCTGGTTTCATTCTCCGAATCACTGCTTTCTGATATGTTTTTTGCATTTGATGAAGCACTTTCACTTTGAAAGGGCTTTCCCTTCTTTCTAGATAAACCAGAAGATCTCTTGCTACCTTTCTCTTCCAGATCATCATTCATCGGAGAGTTTACTGTACCTTCAGACTTCCGTACCTGAAAATGGGACAGTTTGAAACTAAATAAACAATTTATTTGCAAAGACTTACATAATTCCTCACTACACAAATTCTTTACACGCAACACATACCGATCTATAACAATTTGGACCACATGGCAAATTTTCATCATCTGGTGGACTCCGAGGAGCGTGTTTCTCGGCCTGACAATGTTTTGTATCAGTATAGGATATAAAAGTCTATGTCAATCAAACAGCTATTAAACATTTGCTTACAGGAAAGACAAGATCCTGTGAACATCCATGCAATCTGCAATCAAATACCTGCCAAAAAGAAACAACAATGGAACAATTAAATTGCAGAAGGGTTAGGACAAAACAGCACACGAGTGAAACTACATATAGAATACGTACAAGGCATCGCCGACAAAATAGGTTATCAAATGAATCAAGAGCTGCATCCAGATCTTTATCAAGAAAAGAATTGTCATTTTTTGAAAGGTCTTCGTCATCCGTATTCTTAGAAATCCCCACGGACTCCTCTTCTTTTATAAGAGCTTCATATCTTGCCTGTATAAGATGTTTGATGGTGTTTCATATCTCTGTAAAGTCAGCAAAAAGAAAATGGGAAACGGCTGGACCAAATCTTACACTGACCAGATTTTATAACATTATAAATTGGACAGAGAAGCATGTTAGATTGGAAAAGTGGTCCCATAAAAGAGAAAAAGAAAAGTTCCGTACCTTGACTTCAGCAGGGCTTCTGGAGAAATAATGTGCCAATGACTCCAGCACAGAATCGGAGACACCAGCTTCTTTTATAGTCATGCTGGTTTTCATAATCAATTGGATCAGAGAATAGTATGCAGTACAAACGCATATGTACTTTTACATTCTGATTCTCCATATGTCTAAAAGAAAGTATCACACTAAATGATGTGTTAAAGATGAGAATCTGGGACTGACTATATGTTGCGCAAGAGAACTCAATGTATGGAAAATTCCAAATTAGCATGTTTGTCCCTTACAAAAGGAGATACAGAATCCTGCAATTAGCTCAATACTACCAACTACGTAATTTATTAGTGAGAGCCACTTGAGATGGGTTCCTTTTGTAGTATATTGGGCAAGATCAAATATCTAGAATTAGATTTTGACCAGACATTAAACACACTTGCGTGCTAGTAGGCCATCACACACGTTGGGTTTCCAACCTTTTCTCTTACCATAAGCATCCTAGTTCATTACAGTTGTCTAATAGTTTGAGAGATCATTTTTGCCAAGTCACTTTTATATTTCAATTGGCAGAAAAGGTTCTATTAATCAGTGTGGAAAAATAAAGTGATTATCTTATAAATAGGGAGCCCTTCTAAAGAGGACATCTTCTTTCTAAGAAAACTGATAATGCCCTCACCCTGACTACTGACAATCCTGCAGTGCAGGCCTATTATTAATAGATAAGCATTCATTGGAGTGTAATGATTATGAAGCTGTTAATTTTATGATGATTTAATGATTTCATGTGCACTTAAAGGAACAAAATCATAATTTGTAAGACTCAATAATATACTTGAACTAACCGAAGTATATAGTCTTCAGATTCAACAAACTCCCTCTTTTCCTCTTCTTCATCAATTGCTTCCTCCTCACTATCACTACATATAAGAGCTTCACCTCCATTTTGATCATAATAAATTCTTCTTCGACCCAAAATCGACTGATCCTCAGTCATTCTTTGATTTCTAAACAAGTATAAAAAGAAAATTAAATTAAAATAATAATAAAAAATAACAATGACAATACTATATCCAGCAAGCTCGAGTATATTTAAATAGTCAAAAGGATAACATGAAAATATGACATGAATTACACAATATTGCACAAGATCTGGAATTTCAGTTAGTAGAGGTCTAATCCTCATTAGAACAAATCTAGGAACTCAGGTAATATTTAAATTTAACTTATTGCATGATAAAAATGACACATTAAGAAAAATACTTGTGCAAATGGCTTGAATATCTTGTGATCTTTCATTCTTTCATTTTCTCGTGTCAATAACCTTTGAGTTTTCCGTTTTTCTTTATCAAACCCTAGCTTGTCATTTCAGTGCTATAGTCATGGATGCTTCATCTCATATCTCTTCTCATACTACTGTTTTGCTTCCTAATATAATGTTGGATGAGTCTACCTATCCGGCATGGCTTTACAGAATGGAGATGTTTCTTGATAGTCTAACAGAAATCAATGCAGTTTTGATATCTCATAGATCAAAATACTTTCTTATGTTCCAAAATCTGAAACATAAACTCCATCATATCACATAAGCAACCATTTACTTTAGCTTAACAGGTGTAATTAAATTTCATATATAGATCATGGATTCATGGAAGAGAAAAAAACCACACACACATCGTACTGAGTGAGAAATATATATTGAGAACTCATACCTGTCCAAAAATACCCATGTAGTATAAGGAGGTAGTCTTTTAACTTCCGGAAGCTTGATAGGGCGAACAGCATTCTTGACAGCAACATTAGATTCCAGAAGAACTGCTGTGGAACCATGCCCATCTTCTTGAGAGCTATCATTGCTCCCATTACTTTCATCACCATTTTGCAGCTTAAATGCATCTTGTTGCCTCTTTGTCAATAGGTCAACACTTATACCAAGATTTAATAAGCTATTGTTTCTTCTTTCCAATGATAAGTTATAAAAATTGTTAGTGACAGCAGCCAATTTCTGCCTGTTTTCTTCCATTCTTTTCTGCAACAATCCAAACAAACAAAAGAAAAACAGTTATGAGGATAAGCCTGAATATAGTAAGAGATCCACGACTATCTACCACCAATAAGACAATAACCAATAAGATCCATATAATGCACCTTTATAGAAACACCACGGTTAGAAATAACTTGCTTCTGCAGAGAATCTATAATCAATGAAATCTCCTTTTGGTCCCTGCTCAGAGCAGTTTCTTCTGTTCCCTTCATCTGTAAAAAAACTGCCAATTAGTTTGTGCCTAGTTACAGTAATGACGAAACCTTAGCAAAAATTAAAGAGGTACATAACCTTATAAAAGACACATGGGAATTGAATGGACACAGAACAAAAGGGGCAAAGGGGGTTCTTAATGAGCCTCTATTCCACAGCTGGTATATGTTCTTTCGAAGCCAATGTAACCAAACTTTTAACTAACATTATCGAAAATCGGCACTTAAATCCCAACTGAAGTACTAACAAAATAAAGCTACGCTCTTTCTCCTTCTATATCAACCCACATTCCCTCACCTCATTCATAGATACACCAATATCCACACAATTATCAAAAATTTGTATATAGATACATAAACACAGAACCTTATATATGATCAGACATGAGCATTATCCAAACCCTAAATTAAAGATCATTTTTTATATATAAAGCGAGAAATAGATTGAATTGAAAGAAGCGAAGGCCGATACCGGAGGATCCTGGTGAGGCTCCGATCTGTTAGCAGAGGCGGAAGGCGAAGCCTTCGACGCCATTGTAGCAGGCGAAGCTCCGGGAGATTATTGGGACCCGAAACTGGAATCGCGGGTTCGGATCGGGATCCGATTCATGCAGATAAGAGAAAGAAATTGTGGGATGGGATTTGGAAGAGGAATTTGGCGGGTTGGACTAGAAACCCTAGTCACGTCTCAATTTGGGGGGAGGGGCCGGCCTTCAACTTTAATCTCTCTTTTTTTTTTTGGTGATTTTCCAAATTTCTTTTTTCAAAAACAAATTCATACTATTAACATCTTAACATGATTGTAATCTGAAAAATTATTAGGAAAAATGTCTTAATGCACAAATTTTTTTAAAATAAAGTCTACTTCAATGAAAAAAGTTTTTCATAACCCATTACAATGAAACCTAATAAAAAGACGATTATGCTTATTGAACTTGTAAACATTTTCTCAGTCTCTCTCATCTTCTTTCATTCTCATCCTCTCTCATCTTTCAGATCTCTCTCTCTTTCTACAGTTTGCTTCATCGCTAATCTCTTTTATCTACCCCCGTCCGGCAATCTCAATCGTCTCCGTTGCCGGCGAGATCTAGTTCGTTTTCATTACCGACGAGATCTAGATCGTCTCCGTCATCGACGAGATCTAGATCGTCTCCGTCATCGACGAGATCTAGATCGTCACCCTCAAGTCTCAGCTCACTCTCTCACTCTATCTCTATCTCTCTCCCCGAAAACAAACCCTAACTTTCTCTCTCCTTGATTCCAGCTGCCAATGGTGTGAGAATTAAGCCTCGGTTCCGGTATGTTTTTGGGTTGAAAACCATGGACGCCATCGTTGATTGTTTTTTTTTTTTGAACAAGACCATCGTTGATTGTTGCAGATGAATTTTTTATTTTTTGGAAGAAAATGGTTATTAGGTGGTAATAAAAGCGATTACTGGGGTAATAAAGTTCTAATGGGGTCAATAAACATTTTATTAAGGGTAGTAAAATATTTTTCAATATTTATTACCCTTTATTTGGATGAAATGTTTACATTTAGAGCCTAATCTATATGAAAATGATTCACTGGGGGTGATTATTGTAGTCAGTAACTATTATTAAGAGGTCAGTAACTATTATTAACTGATTATTGGGGGTTAGTAATAAGTTATTGGGGTGAGTAACTGGTTATTGGGGTGAGTAACAAGTTATTAGGGGTCAGTAACCAAGTTATTAAGGGTCAATAATTGATTATTGGGGGTCAGTAACTCAGTTATCAGTGATCAGAATCCGACGGCCGGGAAAATCTGAGTTATTGGGGGTCAGTAACCGGCAACCGAAAAAATTTCGGCGACCGGTGACCGGAGTCCAGTGAGGTTCCGGCAAAATCTTCTCACTCTTTTACTTTCTCTCTCCTTATACATGTTGAAGCGGTGAGGGTAAAATTGTCTTAAAAATATACAAAAATTATTATTTTATTATGACTTTAATATAGATTTGTATATTTGGGCACAAATAAGAACACCTTATATTAAAATGGGCTCATGTCTATTTATTTAATTAAAATTAGCAATAAGAGGTTTAAATTAGTACTAAATGAGCATTTTCCCAAATTATAATTAGAGTACATAGGCAACTACTTTACAATTACAATTTTATAAACTCATTAGTCTGATAAAACAGAAACTCATCACGTGGATAGGTAATCTATTCCAGTTGATTCCACGTGCCAAGCACAAAATTGATATACGATAAAATACAATGATAAACAAACTGAACAATTAAGAAATCTTTCTAATTAGAAGTGTTGGAGCTCCCAACATCAATAGCCAAAACAAATGCTAGCAAATCACTTACCATCTTCTTCTTCTTCTTCGAAGTTTTAACATGCTTCATTGTTGAAGACTTTCTAGCTTCAACCTATGCGGCTTTTTTGTTCTTTGAACCCCTTGATTTTTCTCCTTTTTGGTGAAGAATCTATACAGATTGTAAAGAGAGGTTCTCATTGTGTTCTAATACTGGTTGGAATTTACATTTGAAGGTAAGTGCCTTGGCATTTTAGGAAAAGACATTATGATTATTTTCTAGACAAATTGTAAAGGAGGTTGATTCTTAAAATAAAAATAAAAATGTAAAGGAGGTTCTCATTGCATTTTAATACTGGTTGGAATTTGCATTTGGAGGTAGGTACATTGGCATTTTAGGAAAAGGCATTATGTCTTTGGATTTTATAATTATTTGAATATAAAAAGTGTTTTGTTTGGTGAGAAAAGGTACAATGTATATATTGGGGGTGGATTCTGGTTTTTCTCTACAGAAATTTTAAATACACACCTCTAATCTCTTAATACACATCTTTAAAACCATCAGATTTTATAGGTATGTTTAATTACAGAAACATCCATTAATTATTAGGGAAAAAAAAGGAAAAAAAAAAAACTTCCTCTTTCCTAAAACCTAACTATTCTCCACTATTACTAAACATCAAAATAAAAGAAATAAAAACATCTTCTTCAAAATTCATCACTTAAATTTCAACTACTGTCGTAATCACATATACCATTTACCGATTCATTTGGTTTTTTTTATCAACTTTAGTTTTTATCTTGCAAACTAAAAACTAGTTTTTGTGCTAGTGTTTTTCTTAGTGTTTTAACTTTGAAAAAAATATGTATGTTCAATATTTTTTTTCTTCAAATTCTAGCCGATTGATGTCATATTAGTGATTTGGAGTTCAAATATAATATTACTCTTTTGATTATAAATTGAAAAATATCAAGAAAGAATTTCTAACCCAATCAAAAAAATCTAATAGAAAATAAAAGAGAAAACGTAAAGAGAGTTGTGAAACAGTAAATATATAATAATTATATTAAATAACATCTTATTATTTGTTTTAAATATTGAAGGCATTTTAGACAGTTTGTGATGTGTATTTAGTATAATATGAAAATGAAAAACTAGATAGGTAGTGTATTAAGTAAGGATGTGTATTAAGAGATTAGGGGTGTGTATTTAAAAGAAAAAATTTTAGTTTATCCCCTAAATCTTTAGTGGCAAAATCAGTTGAGTCCTGCAACTTTTTTTAAATCAGTTTGCCCCTTCAACTTTCATAAACACATCAGTTAGGTCTAATTTTTGAATTCCCCTCAAAATATGACTTCACCAAAACTGTTGGAACTGATAAGGGAACCTATAATTCAGCTTTATCCCCTCATTTTCAACGAAATGTCTGAAATTATGGGCCCATTTGTTAGTTCCAACAACTTTGGTAACGTCATATTTCAAGGGGAATTCAAAAATTTGACATAATTGATGTGTTTATGAAAGTTAAAAGGGCGAACTGATTTAAAAAAAAAGGTTGTAGGACTGAATTGATTTTGCCACTAAAGATTTGGGGGGTAAATTGAATTTAATTCTATTTAAAATTTCTCTTTTCTCTGTCTTTGTTTTTTTTTTTTGAGAAATGGGGTCTGGAATATGTTTTGGCATCATATAGTTTGAATCACACACTTGTGTTAGATTTAAGTTACTTAATAATTAAATTTTGTTATCGAGTCAGGTTTTTAACTTTTAATTACGTTAGTTATTATTTAGTTGTGTCCTGAGCTATGAGCTATCATTGGATCTAACTCAAATGATAAAGAATGATAAATTAAATAAACGTATTTCAACGTACTACCTCATTAGTCCAACTATTGAATATTCTTCAACTTTTTTTTTTTTTTTAATCAAAGGACGTAAGGCTTTATTAATCAAAATTAATGGTTACAAATAGAGGCTATAAACGCCTTGAATTGATGTTGGAATGCTACCAGACCAGCTTAAGGAAAACTCATAATGAAGAGCTAGTTTACCAGCTCTGTGAGCTACCATATTGCTCTCTCTATAGACATGAACAAAAGAAGAAAAAGAAGAAGAAAGCATATATAGGCTGTGTTTGATATCGTCCACCATCAAACCGAAGTCTGAATCGTTGTCATCATGTACCGCGATCACCAATTTGAGGCAGTTAGACTCAAAGATTAAAGGAGCCAAACCAAACTCCAAGCAATTTGAGGTAGTTCTCGGTTGCTTTGGGTAGCAACCAAAAACGATCCTACAAAACTGCTAGTTTTGCTTCTTCCTTTCTTGCTTTTATTCTAATGCAGGTTGGTACTATCATCTTGCAGTTGCTACTTGGTCATTTCTCCAGTGTCTTGAATTTTAGTGTTGGGATTGTTAGTGTTTTCATAACTTCGTGTTATATGACCTTAGGTGGGAATGTACGAGGGTGTTAATTAAGTTTGTGTGCATCGACTTGTAGCGCTATGAAGATCGTTCTTCTAATTTTGTTTAATTACCATATTATGCATGCTCCATGTGATATTGGATTACTAAGGAAAAATGCTTATTTAGCCAAAAATAAGGATCTAAGAGCTCATTCAAATGAAAAACTTTTACATGAGCATATTCTAATTATTTCTATCAAAAAAACAACATTACCCTTAACTTAATATCTACAACCCAACCCAGCTTCCCGATCTACTCTCTCATCCTCTTTCTCTCTCTCTCTCTCTCTCTCTCTCTCTCTCTCTCTCTCTCTCTCATCTTCAACAACGATGACGATGCCAACGCCGACGAAGCCTCGACATATCTCTCTCTCTCATCTTCAACAACGATGACGATGCCAACGCCGACGAAGCCTCGACATCGAGGACGCCGACGCCGATGCTTCGATTAAGATGATGAAGATCTGGATGACGACCACCGACCACGACAACCGACGTCTCTCTTGCTCTGATCTCTGGGATCTGGTTCAGCTGCATCAGCGCCAACCATATTCTTCTCCTCTAGCTCGATCTAGCTCGTCGTGAAGTCAACATCGGCATCGAAGTTGCGTCTCTTCAATTCCACCGCCACAACAGTAGCCACCAAACCTGAGCGATCTCCAAGCACTGAGGCCCATACTCGGAGTCGTCATCGGAGCTCGCCGGGTTGGTGAAGGCCGGGTCGGATCTGAGGGAGGGAACAATGCCGGTGAGAGGTGGAGGAGCTTCGGCGAGAGGTGGAGATCCATGGCTTGTGCAAGATAAATCAATGATATTCTTGTATGGTGTTTGTGAGAGGAAGGTAAATGCAACATTATGGATTTGCTTCAGAGAAAATTCTTCTTTGTTATTGGTACTTAATATATGATTTTAATCCAAGCTTTAGTTCTTTTTGTTGTCTTGTTGTTTTTGCTGGTTTTGCTATTCTTGTTGCCTTTTGCGCGAAAGTCATTTACCAGAAACCTACAATAACAGTATGTCTTGAGGGAGAAACTGTTTGATTATTGGGGGTCTATAACTAAGTTATTGGGGGTCAATAACTCGATTATTGGGGTCAGTAACTCGATTTTTTCTGGTATTTCTTCCTTTCTGGTATTATTAAGTTGAAATAAGTTAATTATTGGGGGGGTCAGTAATTGATTATTAGGGGTCAGTAACCAAGTTATTGGGAGTTAGTAACTGAGTTACTGGTAACCGAAATCTGGCGACCGGAAAAAATTCGAGTTACTAGGGGTCAGCAACTGATTATTGGGGGTCAATAACTGAGTTACTGGTGACCGGAATCCGGCGACCGGAAAAACTCCAAGTTACTGGGGGTCAGTAACTGATTATTGGGGGTTAGTAACTGATTATTTGGGGTTAGTAACTGATTATTGGGGTCAGTAGCAAGTTATTGAGAGTCAGTAACTGAGTTACCGGTGACAAAAAAAAATCCGAGTTACTGGGGGTCAGTAACTGAGTTACCGGTGATCGGAATCCAGCGACCGAAGAAAATATAAGTTACTGGGGGCCAATAACGGTGACCGAAGAAATTTCCGACAACCGGTAACCGGTGACTGACAACCGGAGTCTGGCGGCGGGTGACCGGAGTCCGGTGAGGTTTCGGCCAAGTATTCTCTCTCTTCTACTTTCTCTCTCTATACGTGTTGAAGTGGTGAGGGTAAACTTGTCTTGAAAATATACATAAATTATTTTTTTTATTATGACATTAATAAAGATTTGTGCATTTGGGCATAAAAAATGTTATCTTATATTAGAATGGGCTAATGAAAAAAATTATCATTGAAATATGGAATGAGAGGTTTAAATTAATACTAAATGAGCATTTTCCCTACTAATAATCGATAATTTTAAGTTCCACCAATACCGGTACGTTGCTTCTTTCTAGGCGGAACGCTCCCTTACCGATGCATTTTTACATCCCACAGCTTTGGTAGATCGCATAGCCCCATTCATCATTGGCACAAAAGCGCTCGACCAGTGAGCTATTACGCACTCTTTTAAGGGTGGTTGTTTTTACGCAAACCTCCTTATTGTCTATGCACCCCTACCTGTTTTGTCATTGAGCGATCATTAGGGGCCTTAGCTAGTGATCTGGGCTGTTTCCCTCTTGACGATGAAGCTTATCCCCCACTGTATTATTGACCGATCTTGACCCCTATTATTTTGAGATCATATCTAGTATTCAGAGTTTTGCATCGATTTGGTACCGATCTTACGACCCGCACCAATACAGTCATGGTTAGTACTCCGACCTGCCCCGGCCCAATATGTAGCATAAAATGCTATGATGTTAATGTATTTCCTACCTATTTAGCTACATTATTTCTTTAATAATATTGTTTATGACATGTTTTGTGTTTTTAGGGACATAAAGAGCGTAAATAATAAAAAGGAGCTAAGTGCGGCAAATTAAGAGGAAAAAGAAGCCCAATGAAGCCTAAGAATAAGAGTGTCAGCCAAGAAACAAGGAGAGGAAGAATCCTAGTCGAATAAGGAAATGATATGTGCATTAAAGAGAAAACCAGTTAACTTCGACGGCGAATTGCAAGCATCTCAGAGAGATCTAGGAGACATGCCTTATATCAACGGAACTCTAGAAGAGTTTAGTTTCCAGAACTTTTCGTGGATCGTCAATAGCTAATTTAAAGAGAAAGTTATGGCGTTTGAAGAGAGGTATGTTAGTTTGCCGAAAATTGAAAAAGGAAGGAGAAAAAGTCTAAACGTTTTCATGTAGTCACACATCGTTTTAGGAGAGAAATTCCACCAAGATATTCACCATATAGAGGCAACCTTGTGCACTTCTCAAGGCATCATTCATTCACACAAAAGCTAGAGAGCTCCTTAGCCTTTGTTACAAGCCTCTCTAAAGCCCTCTCCCCATTCAGAAAATCATCCTCCTTGCCATGCTCTAGGACTTCTTCAAAAGCATAGCATACACTCCGTTGAAGCCGAGATTCTCTCTTGTTGTTCTTCAAGCGTTCTTAAGATCAAAAAGTGTAATCTATGGTTCAAACTCTTGTTTTTAGTTTTTATATTTGTTATTGTCAAATCCTTTGGATGATTTTATGTATTGGAGTTGGATTTTTATTGAGTTTTAGTTATAGCATGAAATTTTCAGATTTATATGATTTAGTTATCCATGTGTTTATGATGTTTGTTTTGATTTAGTTCATGCATACTTTTGTGTTAGAAAATCTATGATTCCAGTTTAATTCAATATATATGCTAATTCGGCTAAGTTATTATATCCATAATTTATGCTAAGCCATGTTCGGTAAGTGTAGTTTAACAAGTGGTAAAAATTGAAGTACATGTGAATGAGTTTTGATTATGAACATAGATTGCATATTAGGATTGTTAAGTCACGTTTGGTAAACTTACTTGATATGTATTCTTCCTTTAAGCTTAATTATTCATGTTTTGTGTTATATGGATGCGCATTCGTATTAATGTGATATATTGCATGAAATTTCCTATGTGTTCGGGCGTTCCCAATGTAGGAAACTTTAGGCATTTTTATGAAATGCTATAGACTGGGTTCGGCTAGTACTTCGAATTCAGTTCTCGCATATAGTTGTCATGATTCTAGGTTTTGCAAGTTGAAACATTGTGATGACTTGATTATATAAGGGAAAATGCCCAAATACACAAAAATAAGGTTCTCATAGCCCAACTCAATGAAAAACATTTTCCTTAGCCCATTCAAATATTTCTTAACATTTTTACCCCTAACCTTATTATCTATCTCCTCTCCCTCACCTCTCATTCTCATCTGCTCTCTCTCTCTCTCTCTCTCTCTCTCTCTCTCTTTCTCTGATATACGGAAGCGTAATCACAATAGCAGAAGGCTTCGACAAGCGTCGAAAGCCATATGAGATAGGCTAGAATCCACTAGCAAATACGTTGGAATCCACCAACGCGCAGCCTTGAATCTACGAGGCTAAGGTTTCTGAAATCCATGGAATTTAAGAAAACTCAAAGTTATTAATATCAATCACCTAACATTACAATCTAGGAGGTGTTATATAGAGCACATAACATAACCTGATACAATCAAAAAACAAAATCTAGTTATAGACTACAACTAGGAAACCGAATAAAAATAAGATATGAAATCCTAGATACTAAGGAATATTATTCCAGATATGTAATTGGAATCTCAACCAATATTTTGCTCGAGAATCCCGATATATCTAAAAGAGTAATTTACGATTAATTCTATCATTAAGAAGTTTGTTTGAATACCAATTATCGATATTCAAATCATTCTTCTTAATGCGACAACGTTTATTCCTTTTCAGAATTCTTTCTTGAAATATGCCAAAATCTCGTCCTGTATCATTCTCTCTCTCTCTCTCTCTCTCTCTCTCTCTCTCTCTCTCTCTCCAACCTTCGACAACGGACGCCGCTATCGCCTCGACTACACAGCTTGGACGACTCTACACGCCTCGATCTCTCTTTCTCTCTTAAATTTGCGTCCTCCATCATCGATCTGTCTGATTCAATCATCGCGGCCAAATCCATGTCGTTGTAGGCCTCACAAGCTCGTCGGCGACGACCTAAAGACTAGCGCAATCGGCATGTCCACTGTCTTTCTAGATAATCAACATGACGGCGCTTGAGTGAGGCGTCGATCTTCTCTGAGACTATCTGGATTTTCATCTCTAGATCTGCGAGGTGCTTGTCGATTGAGTCTTGTGGCAGGATTCGAATCCTCCACTACTGGAGCCGCTGACGTCAAGGTTGTCGTTGGTGAAGGCCGGGTCGGATCCGAAGGAGGGAAGACCATTGTTGATTGCAGATCGGGTCCATGGTAAGGTTGTCTATGATGAAGGCCATTTGCAGATCGAGTCCATGAAGAGGAAAATGGTCTTTCTGTTTGAAAGACAAGGTAATTAGGTGATGATAATGTTTTGATTACTGAGGGTAACAAATTTTTAATAGCAGTAAAAATGTTATTAAGGGCAGTAAAGTTTTTATTAGAAAAATTATTGGGCTCAATAATTTTTCATTTGTATTCATGTACTGAATAGCTCATTTTGCTTTCTCTTTGAGATCAGTAACATGTTTTCTGGATCAATAATGTATTATCGGGTGTCATTTATATATTATTGAGGTCAGTAATTTGTTATTGGTAGATGTTTATTGGGTGTAGTTATTAGCTTCCATAAATTCTTTGGGATGTTTCGATGAAGATTTGAAGAAGGTAAAACTTCATTTTCTAACATTTACTAGGGGTTAATAAACATTTATTGGGGGAAATAAAAATTTTCTCAAAATTATTACCCCCAATAAATCGTTTATAAGCTTCTAGAAATTCTTTCAGGATGTTTTGGTTAGATTTCATGTTTAGAACCCGTTAATAAATTTTTTATTACCTCCCGATAAAAGTTTATTGCCCCTAGTAAAATATTTTTCAAACTTACTGCCCCTCAATAAACTTCAAGCAAGTATACTGTATGATTCCGGTAAGGTCCAATAACATTTTAAAAAGTTCGGTGAGATTCCGGCGACCGTTTTATTCTAATCACCTTCGAGATTCCGGCGATCAGAGTCCCGTGACCGGTGACTAGTGGTCGGAGTCGAGGTTCCGGCCAAGTTTTTTCTTTCCGCTTTCTCTCTCTATATATGTTTGAGGACAACATAGTTTTAAAATAATATGGTTTGTTAAGACTTTAATAAAAATTTATTCATTTATGCATAAAAGAAGTTACCTTATATTCAGATGAGTTCATAAAAAAATATTTCATTAGAATGAGCAATGAGGAGTTAAAATTAATACTAAATGAATATTTTTTTTAATTCATAAACCTTAAAAAATACAAATCGTCTAGTTCCTGCCTAATTCTTGCCTAGGCTGCGGTTACCGCCCATCTGCCGTCGCCTTTTAGAGCATTGGTATATACTAATTGGTCATATTAAAGTTTTGCTACCTCATTACGACGGCTTACCAACTCTTGCGACGGCGTAATTTTGCTGAAGTGAAAAGCCGAGTTTTGGCAACGGCAAACAGGCGAAGCCAATGTGGTTGTTGGAAGTGTACATGTCCCAGTGAGTTAAGCGAACGTCGCGGCATGCTCCACGTCGAACCCTTTCGCGCCAATTCTCACCGACCAATCAAATCATCCCCCACTTATAAATTTGAACTTGAGAACCACCAAAACCCCGAAAACCCGACCCGACCCGACCCGAAAATCCGAAAAATGCAAGTACAAATCTCCGACACCGCCGTCGTCGTTCCCTCCACACCCCCGTTTTCCGACGACCACATCCTCCCACTCACCCACCTCGACAACGACGCCAACCTCCGCGTCACTTCCGCGCTTACGTCACCACCATCAACTCCTCCGACCCTTTCAACGTCATCTCCGCCGCTCTCGTCCATACTACCCTCTCGCCGCCTCCCTCCGCCGCCGCCGCGACAACCGCCTCGAGCTCTTCTGCTCCGTCGGCCAGGGCGTCCCGCTCATACGCGCCTCCGTCGAGTCAACCACCCTCGACTCGGTGAGTCAACTCAACGACGCGGACACGCAGCTTCTCGAGCAGCTGGTACCCGACCCCGACCCGACCCGAATCAGGCCATAGAGAATCCTTGCGTGTTGCAAGTCACTGTGTTCAAATGCGGCGGGTACACCCTCGGAGCCGCCATAAGCCACTCACTGTGCGACGGAATGGGCGCCACTCAGTTCTTCAACGCCATGGCGGAGCTGGCTCGCGAGTCGGGTCAGACTTCGCTTCAGCCGATATGGGAAAGATCGGGTCTGCTCCGACCCAGAGACCCGCCCTGGGTCGGGGCTCCGGCGCTGCACGAGTTCCTGAGTTTAGAGCCGAAATTCTCACCGTATGAACAGGGAAAGCAATTGGGTCCGGTTTGAGGGAATGCTTTGAAGTTAAGGACGAGTCTGTTGAGAAATTCAAAACCAATTTATTGAAGCAATCCGGGTTGAGCTTCACCACTTTCGAAGCTGTGGGTGCTTATATATGGCGAGCCAAGTAAGTATTCTGTTTTTCCAAATTTGGCCTACTGTCAAATTTTGTGTTAATTATCTAGTGATAACCATCGACCAGGGTGAAATCGTCTGAGATTTCAATGGATGAAACTGTCACGTTTGCATATGCACTGAATGTTCGGAAGCTAGTGAACCCTCCATTGCCAACAGGGTATTGGGGGAATGGTTGCATTGCAATGTACGTAAAGTTGAGTGCCAAGGAGTTGATGGAAAAGCCAATGTAAGAAGTTGCTGATCGGATCAAGAAGAGCAAGAGCAATGCGACTGATGAGTATGTGAGGTCGTTTATTGACTTTCAGGAGCTGCATTACAACGACGGAATCAATGCCGGAAAAGAAGTGAGTGGCTTCACGGATTGGAGGCACTTGCGGCACTCGACGGTTGATTTTGGGTGGGGAGGGCCTGTGACTGTTCTGCCGCTTTCTAGGAACTTGCTTGGGAGTGTTGAGCCTTGCTTTTTCTTGCCTGCTTCCGGAAGCAATGGAAAGAAAGATGGGTTCAAGATTATGGTGAATCTGAGGGAGACTGCTATGCCTGGTTTTAGAAAGGAGAATGGACAAGGTTTTTTTTTTTTTTTTTGGCGAAAGGAGAGTATATTAAAACGAAAGAGAACAGAACAAAGGGACAAAATCTCGAAGAAGAAAAAAGAAGCTAAGGAGAGCCTGGGTACCCATCCGCCACTAAAACATTCATAAGAGAAACTAGGGGATTAATTATCCAATTCGCAAGACAAAAATCACACAAGGCAAGGGCAGCAAGATGATCTGCTGCACGGTTCACCTTCCTGCTGGTCCAAAGCCAGCTGATTTGCCGAGTTGAAGAAAGATATCGGGCTTGGGAGAACATGTTAGCAATTTTCCAATCCTTTAGGGGAATATTTGACTTGAAGGCATCGATTATGATTTTTGAATCAGATGCGAAGATTACCGGAGTTAAAGGAAGAGAGCTGAGGAGATTGAGGCCATCACAAATTGCAATCAATTCCGCTGCAAGAGCAGAACAAGCATAAGATTTTATGGTGTGCCCCGAGATGATGGAACCTGAGCTATCTCTCACTAATACTGCAATTCCTCCAAGATTCGAGTCGGCATTCCAGGCTGCATCCGAGTTGATCTTGATGTTGTTCGGCGGAGGGGGGGGGGTCCAGCTCGTTACATGAAGGCGAGAGGAGGCTGATGAAGTTTTGTATTGATGGGTTGTGATTGAATGAATTCCTGGGCAGAGGAATGTGCACGTAAGGCTGTCTGAACTGGGTGAAGGTTCTTGTGATTAAAAACACAATTGCAGCGACTAATCCAGATTGCCAAAAGTAAGAAGGAAACTTGGGTCAGGAATTCTTGAGGAGCATGAAGAGCTTGAATGGTTTCCAACCAGCCAAGAAGAGAAGACATAGACTGAAGAGGAACCTGGTACCCAAACGGGTGAGCAAACCAAGTTGTTGTTGCCCAAGTGCAAGAGAAAAGGACATGTTCAATAGTTTCTGGAATTAAGTTACAGATGGAACATATGAGACTTCTGGCAATATGTCTTTTATGCAGGGTCTCTTTTGTAGCCAAGATGTTGTGAATTGCTCTCCAAAGAAACAATTTGATTTTAGGAAGTGTCCTAATTTGAGAGATCCATTTCCAGGTCTTAGGTGAAGGCAAGTGAGAGTGATGAGGATGAGAAATATTGAGAGTAAGGCTTTTCCTTGAGACCAAGAGATTGTAACCTGACTTCACTGAATAGATGTCATTAGTGGAATGTGACCATATTAGCTTATTTGGGATTTGATTGCTAATAATCTGAATTGAACGGATCCTTGATTCCATTTATGGGGAAATGAGATGCTGAACTTGAGTTAGATTCCAAGACTTTGTTTGCCAATTGATCATGGAGCTGACATTTGTCTAAAGAGGACCGTTTCCAGTATTTAAGGGAGAAGGACTTGGACCCGGAATCCATGAATCAGACCACAAATTAATTGAATCACCATTGCCAATATCCCAGCAAGAGCCAGATTTAATGAGATCTCTGCCAACAAGAAGACTTGCCCAGAGCCATGAAGGTGATCCACCTTTTTTTGCCTCTAGAATAACCTGTGCTGAAATAGAGTTTGGGAACTGATGGAGTCTCCATACTTGTTTTGCAAGCAAAGCGTCATTGAACTCTTGAAAATTTCGGAAGCCAAGGCCACCTTCAGCTTTTGGTAAACCCAAACTATCCCAAGCTTTCCAATGAACACCTTTAGAAGCGGAATTTCCCCACCAAAAATCACTTAGAGTGGAGTTGATCTCTTTGCAGGTTGAAAGAGGGAACTTGAAACAAGACATGGTGTACGCTGGGATTGCACTAGCTACCGATTTAATTAGCACCTCTTTTCTTGCGTGGGATATAATAGATTGCTTCCAACCCGCTACTTTCCTCGAGATTGCTTCTTTCACAAAACACAGAGCTTTTCTCTTTGATCGACCCCAAATTGTCGGAAGACCAAGGTATCCACCAGGATCATCTACCACCTTCATGTTAAGAACTGAACTGATGAGGTCAATTAAATATGGAGGGGTGTTAGGGCTGAAGTAGAGAGAAGATTTCTCTGTGTTTATCCGCTGACCGGAAGCAGTACAGTAAGTATGTAGGATATCAGATAAGTGCAAGCAATTATCCAGTGAGGCTTTTAGGAAAAAGAGAGAGTCGTCGGCAAAGAGCAGGTGGCTAACAAGAATCTGTTGAGGACCTAATCTTACCGGTTTGATGAGGTTAGAAGCTGTGGTCTTGAGAAGCATTTTTGATAGGACATCATTAACAAACAGGAACAAGAAGAGTGGATCTCCCTGTCTGAGACCACAAGAAGGAGTGAACCAAGGCCCTGACTTGCCATTGAGAATTATAGAGTAGTTCACTGAAGTTACACAGCTCATCACCAACTTGACCCAAGAATCAGAGAAACCGAGTTTTTGTAGAACCTTCTCCAAAAAACACCGTTATACCCAATCATAAACTTTATTCATATCAAGATTAAGACTGAAGACACCTTCTTCATTAGATTTTTGTAATTTCAGATGATGATAAACTTCATGAGCTACCATAATATTATCTTGAATAAGTCTTTCGTTGACAAAGAATTTGGATTGTCCTTGTTGTGACCGAGAAATACGCCTCTCCATCTTTTTATCTTATCCATTAGTTGAGTAATAATGAAAACGAAATGAACCTCTCAAATTGATCGTAGTTGCTTCGCCAAAAAAAAAAAAAAATTGATTGTACTTGCTTAATATACACTTCTCGATGAAAAATGTCTATTAGGCTAAAAGACGTGCGTTTCAGCCTAGTAGTCTTCACTATCGTCAAGAACAAGAATTAGGAAAAGACTCATTCGGTGCCGATTAGGAAAACCTAAGAATGATGTCTAAGTGGAGCCAAGTCCCCACCAAACCAAACGTGAGAACATGATTTGGGATTGTGAGTCGACATTTCATGCCCCTCAATGCCCTCTAATTCTACATGCACACATCAACCCCTTTCCCAAAATCTGGAATAGGCTTTTCCAATTGAAGATACTTATACAGAATGTGGCTCCTAAAATCATGTGGGGGAGCCATTGTGTGGCTAAAGTTGCGGTCTTTGGTCGATGACAATCAAGTCAATATGATACCATTTCAGCACCGGTTTAGAAGATTAGCTCAGGAGTAATGTTTAAAGATTGAAAGGTGGGCACCAAGCTGTTCGATAAAATGCCTGAATGAAAATGTTGGGAGAAAGCAGCAAGCCCCTCGGAGGCTCGAACGTAGAGAAAATCGGTTACCCTGACACCATCCGCAGCGGCATGAACTAAGTGAGCTCCGACTCCGTTACAGTTGAGGAAGAAACAAGCGGTGTTTTCTTGGTTTTCAACGAGGGATAGTCGGCCAGCAAGCGGGTAGAAGATGTTCAGTGTGCAAGAAAGGGAGGCCTTTAAGTGTTGTATCAAGTTCTGGTTTACTTCTTTGTCTGCTGGTTTGCGGAAGAGGAGGCCCTTTTGGATGTATTCAAGTTGGAGGAGTAGAAGATCCCAGGGAGTTAACTCGATTTGATGAGTTGACTCATCGTTATGGCGAGTTGGACAGACACTGCTGGTGGAGATATGCCGGATCTGAGGCATTTTTCAACCTAGTAATGTTGATGTCTCTATAGCTTGGTGGGTGAGTTTGATCACCAATGCTGAGAATATATACATGGGAGAAGTGTGGATGTAAATATCCTCAACAACCAAGTACCTGCTCCATATATAATTCAGTACTCTTGGGATCAGAAATAAAAGAACACACTTGTATAGAATTTAAGTGAAAATGGACATGCTTACCAGGTGAACATTGACTAGAATCATGATCGAGGTAAGCATATGGGATTTTTCATTGAACATGGTTCTTGATTGATATTTGTTACAAAAACACTTGCTTATTTGCTTGGTACACTTCAGTTTACATTTATTGTTCAATTCACTAGAGATGGAGTGGTAGTGTCTTCGGATAGATGATGAAAAGTATACTTCAAGTGAGCACAGCTTCCATGAACTCTGCATCATCTGCCATCGCATGTAAAGTCTCCGGCAAAAGGCAAACTTCAAATTCAACAATTCCTTCTTCGGCACCTGGATACACTGTCAATGTCCCATTGTTCTTGTTTGCAGGTCCGCTTCGCACAGCCAGCGGTCTACCCCATCCAAAATCATTACCATACACATTGAACCGTGGTGAGCTGCCTGTGATCAAGGTATGAACACGTAATGGAACTCTTAAAGTTGGAACTATTGTAGGGGCTTTCATCCACTGCTCCAATTCTTGTGTAACATATTCAGGTGTCGCTGCAGCAACTGCCTGGTTGATTTTCAAAGCTGCCCATCCTGGTTCATGTTGTAGGAGATCACTAACGGTGGACTTGACTTGAACTACTAGAATCGCATTCCCCATGTAATGATCTGGAAATGGTGGCTTCAATCTTTGCCTCAACCCTATTGCGATCCGGTAAGTAGTCTCTTCATCGGATTTGAGATCATGTCTTCCACGAGTCGTAGCTCGCCAAAGATGAGCCATGAGTGCCTGAAGCGACGAGATGGTATTTGTACCCATCTCCGCATTAGCCTTTGCTTTGAGCTTTGCAACTTTTTCTTTGGGAAAATGGAATGCCCTTTGTATGAAACTCGAAGAAGGTGTCTGTTGGATAAGTTTCTCCAGGGTTTGAATTTGAGAGAAGGGAATGTGAACTGGGAGATCAATTAGGCCATCAAGAAATTGACGACCAAAAACAGGACTTTTATTGGTACTAATTTGAGAAACTAATTTATCATCACTAGATCCAGAACGAGAGATCTCAGACCAAGTATTGAAGAAATGCCAGAAAGAGGTACCGTCTATAACACCATGGTTTATGCTGCAGCCGATAACGATGCCATCGACAAGCTCAGTGACTTGCGCTGCAAGCAATGGTTTCGAAATCCCCTGATAGTTTTGAACCAAGTTCATAGGAAAGAAGTTGTCAATAATGTCGTCAGGAATGTAAACCGGGCCAAGGATATCTGCCACTGTAACACCATCTGCAGCAGCATGAACAAAGTTAGCTCCGAATCCGTTACAGTTGATGTATAAACAAGTAGTGTTGTCTTGATTTTCGACTAGGGACAATTGGCCAGCTAGCGGGTAGAAGATGTTCAATGTGCAAGAAAAGGAGGCTTTTAGGTGTTGTATCAAGTTCTGGTTTACTTCCTTGTCTGCTGGTTTGTGAAAGAGGAGGCCCTTTTGGATGTATGTAGCTTGGAGGAGTGGAAAATCCCATGGAGTTAACTCGATTCGACGAGTTGAGTCGTCGTTATGGCGAGTTGGAGAGACAATGCTGGTGGAGATAAGCCGGATCTGAGGCATTTTTCAACTGAATGTTGATGTCACTATAGCTTGGTGGAATGGAGTAGTCTGATAATTAACAAGGCCAGGTGAGTTGCTCCATGTACATATATTTGATTAGATTGCTCCATATATATTTCAATACTGGGATCAGAAATAAACAAACACATAAACTAAAGTCAGATACGATTTGATACGATATTGATATGTAAACATGGATGAGCAGGTTGTCATTGACTAGAATAGTAGGGGTTTGCTTTTCTTATTGCAACAAACCCAACCCAGATCTCTTTGTTCCTTCACTCCAACAAAGAACTCCTTATCATGATTGGGATGGCAATCGAGTGTTTATCTATAAAGAATAGATTTTGATAAATTCATTATATAGAAAATAAAGCAGAATCACACTTCCCAAAGTGATATGAACTACATGGATAATCTAGATATTGGTCTGTTGAGCATTGAATTGAATGAGCTGGGGACCTGGGGTTGAGATAGATTGGATATTTGATGCCCTTCAGTGCCCTCTAACTACATATAGAGAAAAATCAGCTCAGTACTTCAACTTTGGTGCCAAGACAAACTCTACCATTGTTCTTATGGTACAAGCCAACTTGGCCTTGGCCTACATATATATAGTGCACACCTTTCCCAAAATCCCAAATAACACAAAGCTTCCAGTTGAATATATTTATGCAGTATGTGGCTCCATAATCTTGTGTATGGAGTCATTGTGTGGCTAAAGGTGCTGTCTTTGGTTGTCGAAAAGCAAGTCATCATGATACATACCATGTTAGCACCAGTTTAAAAGATCAGCTCAAAAGCAGTGTTCAAAGATTTGATTCTTAAAGGTGTTCGATGAAATGCCTCAAACAAGAAGTTCATAAGCTAATGGACAAGGCAGCAAGCTTCTCAACATAAAGAAATTCCTGGAGCACAAGAATTAGGCCGCTGAAGCTGGCATTTGTTAGTTTCAAGCATATGAGGAAAATGATGCGATGGTGATTCAATGATTGTCCTCAGGTATATTTGGGATCATTTATGATAATATAAACGGGATTATGGTACTTGTTGTTCTGTTGGCTTTCATTGGTATAGCTATATAGTCTGATAGCTTCATTTACCAGTGTCTCAATTTTAGTTTCCGATTAATTTAGTCTGCAAAAGAAGCCAATGTGTCTCAATGTCTCGTAGTGACTGCGCGATAGCGTTTAGGTCTCTGCTATTCTCATCCAAATGCAAAGAGATATCAGATCAGGAAAACAACTTATCAGAAGCTTATTCTAGTTCAAGATTATCTTGCAAAGTTTCCATGTTCACTCAACATCATTCTTGTAACTGCATTGCATCTGCTAAGAATAGAAAAATCTGTAAAACTTAATGAGCATCCAAGATCATTTCACAAGTATATAAACACAACACAATGATCAATACAATACTGAAACATGAAACAAGAACTCACCATCTTTATCAGTTCTAGGAATGTACTCACCATTTTGATCCATCCTAGCCATAGTACTTGAGCAGCAAAAACACAGCAACAGAATTGAACACCTTCTGCAATCTCAACGCCTTAGTACCTTGCTGCAACACACCTTGAGTCTTCTATTCTACTCAGATTTCAACTTTTTTCTATGGGGCAGAACCGAATGTTTCTTACTGAGTGAATATGGACTCTAAAGCACCTGTATATAGAGCTAGAAAACTTTTTCCCATAAGCGAGTGATTCTAGCGGAATACTCCATCAAAGGAGTTTTGGTGTTATCATATCACAATCAACATAATTGATTTCTAATCAGATGAGTGATATACTCTCATCTAATAACAAGAAATATTCTCCTAATAAATTTCCTATTAAACAGAAATGTATCTTTCAATTGTTTCTTAATATAGATTATATTAGATCCAAACATATCTTACAAAATCAACCCAAAGTCAATCACTTCTAGTGGGATATCTTAATTACTATTGAACCTGTATCCCTATGTATGTTTTCTGTGCTTGTTTTTCTTCTTTACTTTCTGTCTTCATCTTATGATTAAATTTGCTTAATGATGCTCAGATGCTTGTGTACCTCAATGGCTTGAGTTGCATGAGCAACTCGAGTTCTGCTTCCCTCTCTTGCTTAAAGGAAAGCAAGGCGGTTAAAGATATCATCGTATCAACCAGTTGCGCGCCAGAAACAATATCAACTCTTGTCAATGGTCCTACTGCAAACTTGATATCACTGGAAATGGTATGTACTTGCCTGGTATGTCTGCATTTCTGCATTTCTTTGTCTTACTCCTGAAATAACATCTCCACAGCTGGTTTTGATTTTTGGGACTCTTATTCGCTATATTTGAACAATTTTACTACCGAGAATAGTACTAGCAAGTCTCCTATATCACTAAGCTCATCTGACCAAGTAAACATGGAATAGGACCTTGGTCTTTTGCAGTCATCCTCCTCCAGTTCTCGTTCTTTCATTTTCTCTTTGTAGGTGATGTAACCCAGAAAAGTATCTCATCAATAGTGACTCACATTCTGACACACATCAACACTGGAATTTCATTGGGGATTCTGATTCTGGTTCCTTCTCTGACTCTAAGGAAAGCAAGGTAATTTTAATTTTGTTTGGCTACTAAGTTATTTGATCATAATTAGCACAAGGAATTTCTACAACATGTACATTTAGTGGCAGCAACACAAATTGGTTATATGTCTTGGATCTCATCAAGCATCTGCTCATTTAGTTTACCATCTACTACAAAAACATGCATGCTGTCTTAATTATTTAAGTTTACATTCATATCTTGATTACTTCACTAGAGATGGTCAGAGATGCTTGATTAAACAGCTACGTAAGGCAGCGTTTACTAACCTTCAGAAGTTCAGATATCTCAAGTGACAAAAAGACCCAGTTCACCTGAGCACAGCTTCCATGAACTCTGCATCGTTTTCCATAGCATGTAGAGTCTCGGGCAAAAGGCAAACTTCAAAGTCAATACTTCCTTCTTCAGCACCAGGAAACACAGTCAGCTTCCCATTCATTTTATTCGCACTTCCACTTCTCACAGCAACCGGTCTCCCCCAACCAAAATCATTACCATACACATTGAACCGCGGTGAGCTTCCTGTGAGCAAGCCGTGAACACTTGTTTGAGCCCTTAAATTTGGACGTATAATAGGCGCCTTTACCCAGTTCTCCAGTTCTCTTGTCACATCTTCAGGTTTCATGGCAGCAATAGCTTTGTTGATTTTCAAAGCGGCCCATCCTAGTCCGTGTTGTAGCAGGTCACTTGCTGTGGAGTAGGTAGAAACTCCTCGAAGTGCATTACCCATGTAAAGATCTGGCAATGGTGGCTTCAATTTTTGCCTCAACCCTATTGCAATCCGGTAAGTTATCTCTTCATTGGATTTGAGATCACATCTTCCACGTGTTGTGGCTCTCCAAAGATGAGCCATGAGTGCCTGAAGGGATGAGATGTTACTTGTACTCATCTCAGCATTAGCCTTTGCTTTGAGCTGTGCAACTTTTTCTTTGGGAAAATGAAATACCCTCTGTAAAAGATTTGAAGAAGGCATCTGTTGAATAAGCTGCCTCTGGATTTGGATTTGGGAGAATGGTACGCGAACTGGGAGATGAATTAGGCCATCAAGAAAATGACGACCAAAGACGGGAGTGCTTTGAGAAACTGTATCATCAGAACCAGAGCGAGAGATGTGAGACCAAGTATTGAAGAAATGCCAGAAAGAGGTGCCATCTGCAACCGCATGGTTTATGCTGCAACCAATAAATATGCCATCTTCAAGCTCAGTGACTTGCACTGCAAGCAATGGTTTTGAAGTGCCTTCATAGTTCAGAACTGAATTCATAGAAAACAAGTTTTCGATAATCTCTTCAGGAATGTAAACAGGGTCAAGAATATCAGCCACTCTGACACCATCATGAGCTGCATGAACAAATTGGGCTCCTGCGCTGTTACAGTTGATGAAAAAGCTAGTCGTGCCATCTTCATTTTCAATCTGGGATAAGCAACCTCCTAGTGGGTGGAAGATATCCAAAGTGCGAGAAAGGGAGACTTTTAGGTGCTGTATCAAGCTCTGGTCTACTCCTTTCTCTGCTGGCTTGTGGAAGAGAAGCCCCTTTTGGATGTACTCAAGTTTAAGGAGTCGAAGATCCCACGGAGTTAACTCGACTCTATGAGTTAGCTCATCATTTTCAGAAGTTGGACAGATGATACTAGAAGAGATTATCTGAATTTGAGACATGTTGAAGGCTTGATGTTGAATAATGAAGATGGTGATAGAAAGCTTTACACCATTTGCAGTTGTCTCTAGGATGAGCTCAAGAATTAAATAGAAAATTGAAATTACAATCAGATGAGGATTGAGGGTTGGAATGGTGGACTCATCTAACTGTATGCCAGTGCACCTAACACTGAACATACCAACACACAGAAAATACCAACACAAAAGAAACATGGAACTTGATTACTATATGAATTGAAGATGGCTACTGGGAGACTAAAATAAAAGTTGGAGAAATCTAAAGAATAGAATAGAAATTTAACTAGCCAGGTGGTATGCCGGCTTCTCTAGCACTCATATCATATGCTGTAGTTCTTTTTTTATTTTATTTTATTTTTTTTACTAAATCTCCTACAGACACAACTAGGAAGATGAATTCTATGTCAAACAAACTAGTAAGGATAAAATCTAAACTCAACTGTTGGATCTTAATTGAAATCCAGAATACAATATGATAGAACTTCATAGAACCAATGTCTTCTTTGGATGTGCAAGAATTCAACCCACAATTTGGTTGATTCACCCAAAACATATGGATTCAGAGGTCAGAGTTTGTTTTCGCAAGCCTAAAAGGATCAGACATTGTGATGACATACACTAAAAACTCTCTCTTAATACTTGAATCCAAATAATACATTAAACTTATGAAAATTAAATTGGAGAAATCAAACTGCAACAGCACAATAGGCCATTCAGAGTTTCAGCTAGTAAACACAGCCTCCATGAACTCTGCATCCTCCTTCATAGCCTGCAGAGTCTCCGGCAACAGGCAAGCTTCAAAATCAATACTTCCTTCTTCGGCTCCAGGAAACACTGTTAAATTCCCATTCTGTTTCGCTGCAGTTCCACTTCGCACAGCAACCGGCCTCCCCCACCCAAAATCATTACCATACACATTGAACCGCGGCGAGCTTCCTGCCAACAAATTAACACTGCTACTACTAGTAATTTTTGGAACATCGCTTGGATTTGGAACAAGCACAGGAGATATCATCCAATCTTCCAAGTACCTGCTCAATTCTTCAGCTGTCAACGAAGCAATCCTCTTGTTTATTCGCAATGCGACCCAACCAAGTCCTTGCTGTAGCAATTCACCGGCAGTGGACTTGACCATTACCCCTAACAGCGCATTTCCAAGATATTCCTTTGGCAAAGGTGGCTTCAATCTTTGCCTCAATCCTACAACAACCATATATGTAGTCTGTTCATCAGGACTGAGGTTATGCTTGCTACGAATTATGGCTCGCCAAAGATGAGCCATGAGTGCTTGAGCGATGAGATGACATTATTGGTGCCCATCTCGGCATTGGCCTTTGCTTCCAGCTCGGTTATTTTTTCTTTGGAAAAATGAAATACTACCCTTTGTAAAGAATCATCTGTAGATGGTTCAGTTCTATTCTTACCCTTGATGATTTCACTGTAAGAAAAGGGTAGGCGAATTGGGAGACAAGTAGCACAAACAGGACGTGGTATTTGAGAGATGTGATCTGAACCAATACGAGAGATTTCAGACCAAGTATTGAAGAAATGCCAGAAAGAGGTACCATCTATAGCTGCGTGGTTTGCGCTGCAACCGATGAAGATGCCATCGACGAGCTGAGTGACTTGCACCGCAAGCAATGGATTCGAAATCCCTTCATAGTTCACAACCGAATTCAACGGAAAAAGATTGTGGATAATGCCATCAGGAATGCAAGCAGGGTTGAGTAAATCGGCCACGGTGACACAATCACTTGCTGCGTGGACAAATTGAGCTCCGGAGCCATTGCAATCGATAGAAATACAAGTTACCTTGTCTTCGACTTCAGTCACTGCTAAGCGGCCTGCAAGCGGGTAGAAAATATCCAAAGTGCTAGAAAGGGAGGCTTTTAGGTGCTGTATCAAGCCGTGGTTTACTTCTTGATCTGCCGATTTGTGAAAGAGTAGTCCCTTCTGGTGGTAACCAAGGTTGATCATTCGTAGATCCCATGGAGTTAACTCGATTCTCCGGTGAGCTAACTCATCAGTATCAGTGCTAATTGGTCGGATAGTGCTCGTTGAGATGTGCTGGATCTGAGTCATTCTTTCCTATTTGGACAAAGAATGAATAATGAACATGGCATCATTGGCATGGGATAGAGGCTAGACTTTAGCTCTGGCATTATCATAGCGGGTACTATTAGTATCTAGGTGGCTCATACATTGACCAAAAAAACAAAACAAAGGTGGCTCAATGGCTCATACAACTACGCCAAATAATATTGGACTAACAAACACAATAGCAAGTATGCAATAGGAAAATTCTGCTACAAAAACAATTGTGATGGCCTGATAGGTTGCTCTACTGAATACTGACTCACCAATAAACAAACCTAAAGCTACATGGTAGAGCTATAGGACGGAGCAGGAATTGTTGAAATAAAAAAAAGAATTAAATTCAGTTTACCCCGTGAGGTTTGGAGTAACTTCGTGTTAATCCCTATAGTTTCAATTTCATCAGTTTACTTCTCAAACTTTTGAATTTTCCTCAACTGCGACCAATGTCTTATCTTATGTCCAAATCAGACGTTAACTGCTGATAATTTTAACCTTAACTGTGAGGCCCATATCTAGAATTAACGGTCAATTCAAACAGAATATGAGAATTTGGGCACGGGAGACAGAAATTGAAGAGTTCAGGGGGTAAACCGATGAAATTAAAAGTGTAGGGACTAACATGAAGTCACCCCCAAACCACAAGGAGGTAAACTGAATTTAATTCTAAAAAAAAAGTCATGGTAATCATTCAGGAAAATATTACTTCATCCCCTTATCTTCTATTCATAAATTTTTTTTTTTGGCAAACGAAAAGTTTATTATACTAAAAAGATAGCACATAAGGGGACATGAAGTCACGACCGTTTAGAAGAAACAACAAAAGACAACCAAACACAAGCAATAATAATCAGAACGATTTAAATTAAAGATCAAGACGTATAACAGACAAATTGAGTGGCACAATTGTTTGTATCGTATATCTCAGATGCAATTTCCTTTTTCACACATTTATTGAGAAGGGAACCAAGCTGCTGATACGTTAGCTAACTTAGGTATTAATTCAGATGGTTTGACGTGAAGGGACATGCCCCCGGATCTTATTCGTTCTCATTGCAAAAGAGACTATTTGGGCCTGCCTAATTTTTGTTTTCGCTAAGGTTCACTTTCTTATTGTTTTCGTTGTTGTTCTTTCATGTGGTTCTTTTGAGGAGTTTGGTTTTATGTCCTCTCTTTGCTATAGTGTTTTTTTTTTAATTAAATTCCATTTACCCTACTGTGGTTTAGAGGTAAATTCATGTTAATCCCTAAACTTTCAATTTCATCAGATTACCCTTCGAGCTCTTATTTTTCTGTCTGCCGTCTCCTATTACTCATGCTCCGTCCAATAGGGACGTTGAAATTTGATGACGTGTGATGACGTTTTGGGGGTTGAGAAGCTAAATTACCAGAAAAACAAGAGCTCGGGAGCTAGGTAATCTGATGAAATTGAAAGTTTATGGACTAACATGAATTCACCTCTAAACCACAATGGGGTAAACTGAATTTAATTTTTTTTTTTTGAAATAAAATTCATTAGAGGGTGAGCCGTTTTGGTTGATCCTCTGTCAAAAAAAAAAAACAGACGTCCAATTGTGGTTAGGGTAAGGATTTCGTGAATCTTTTTTATCATTGATTTTATTTTGTTTTGAGATTTGGGCAAAGACTTAAAAAGATGTTCATCTTCCTAGGATGTGTCACGCTGATCAAACCAAGAACTTAAAGGACTTGTATCAGCCTAGTGTATGTATATGATGACTAAGAGGATCCTCATTTTCCAGATCACCCAGTAAAATTTAGCGTGAGAAACACTAGATTGTAACAAAGCAGAATCCGCATTATTAGGGCGAACCAATGTGTTATTGCACTCTCCAATTAGCTCTTGGTCAGTGCTCTCACTTTCCCGAGGAATAATAATCTCCAAACTATTACCAGATGAATTAGCATTACCAGGAACTGAAATTACAACTGAGTTTGTTGCCTTCCTGTATCATGAGACCATCTTTGATCCTTATCTTCTATTCATAAGTACAGTTCATCCGGCCGTCATCTTTATGACTATATATTAGTTTGTTAGATTGATAATAGATTATGACACACTTCAAAAACCAGCTCCTTTCGACATCAAGCACAAAACTAACAGCAGATTGACAAATCAAACTTAAGGATTAATTTCAGTTTACCTCCCTGAGGTTTGTGGTTGACATCGTTTCACCTCATGCTTTTAATTTTGAAAATTTACCCCCTAAAGTTTCTAATTTTCATAAATTATGCCAAATTGTTAAAATTCTGTCCAATTTGAAGGTTAGACTTTTGACAAAATTCTCTGCACGACGCTTTCTTGCATCGTCAGATGTGAAGGAAGCAATCATTTTATGTGCAAAGCAGCCCGGCCTATCCCATTTCGTAGCAGCTCACCTGCAGTGGACTTGACAGCAATCCCTGCTTGAAGCGCATTCCCAAAGTATTCATTTGTCAATGGTGGCTTCAATCTTTGTCTCAATCCTATTGCAATGAAACAAAAAAACCTCTTGATCAGGGTTTAAATCATGTGTGTTACGTATTGTGGCGCGCCAGAAATGGGCCAAGAGTGCTTGAAGGGAAGAGATGTTGTTGGTACTCATATCAGCATTGGCCTTTGCTTTGAGCTGCAAAACCTTTTCTTTTGGAAAATGAAAAGTCCGAAATCGGAAAGATTCTGTAGACGATTGATCGATAAGCTGCTGCTGACTGGGGAACATTTCATCGTAAGGAAAGGGCAAGTGAATTGGGACTTGGGAGATCAATTATGCCATCAAGAAATTGACGTTAAAAAATAGGAGGGGGCATTTGATGATCGGAGCCGGAACAACGAGAGATTTAGGACCAAGTATTTAGGAAATGCCAAAAAGAGGTGCCATCCACAACCGAGTGTTTAACGCTGCAATTGATGAAGATGCCATCAGCAAGCTCAGTTACTTGCACCGCAAGCAATGGTCTCGAAATGCCTTCAAAATTCCGAACACCATTCATGGGAAAGAGTCTGAAAAGAATGTCATCTGGAACGTACACGGAATCAAGGAGATCGGCCACTCTGACACAATCAGCAGCTGCGTGGAAGAATTCGACTCCGGCGTCGTTACAGTCGACGAAAACACATGGGTACTGTTATCTTCATTTCCGGTCACTGCAAGGCGGCCAGCAAGTGGGTAGAAGATGTCCAAAGCTTGAGAAAGTGAGGATAATAGGTGTTGGACCAAGCTCATCTGGTGGTTCACTTCTTTCTCTGATGAATGATATTTGTGGAAGAGAAGCCCCTTTTTCATGTAGCTAAATTTCATGAGTGTAAGATCCCATGGAGTCAACTCGATTCTATGAAGTAACTGACCAGTGTGACTCGTCGGTCGGACAGTACTAGTGGAGATATGCCGAATCTGAGTCATGGTTTTCCCTAGCTCTTACACTGGCTTCAAATTTGAAGGAGCCTTTGGTGGTGTAGATAATTATGATGAGGTTGATATGATCATTGGGACGGATAGAATCGAAAGCATGCACATTATTTTCAATTATTTCCAACTGGATCCAATCTTTATGAACAATTCGACAATTGCAACAAGTTAAGAGAAAGAAAGAAAAGCAATTGATTGAATTGAAATGACGACACCATAATTGTTAGGGGCCATAAGACTGAATGAAGAAATCGGCTAGAGACTACGTACTTTTTAATATATGTAACTTAGCCGGTAAATATTCAAGTTTCCTATCAAGTATGCAGCTCATTACAATAGCTAACGGTAAGTAACAAACTAATACAATCCAAAGTAACTACATCTCTTAATTAATTACGACATCTACAACCTACATGTGTCATAAACATGTATTTTTAATATATGTAACTTAGCTGGTAAATATTCAAGTTTCCTGTCAAGTATGCAGCTCATTACAATGGCTAACGGTAAGTAACAAACTAATACAATCCAAAGTAACTGCATCTCTTAATTAATTACGACATCTATATCATAAACATGTATTTGTGGCACAAGTAGGTTACAAACTATCCTAGGAGAAAAATCACTAACCCTAGTATGCACTAGGCTTGGAGATTATAACAATTTAAATTAAGAAAAAAGACATCACCCTTAATGGCCCAAGATTGAACCTAGGCAACCTCCGGCGGCCGCCCATGCCTCAAAGCCATCCCTCCCGGTCTTGATCTAGAGGAGAAGATCGAAAGCCAAACAGGAGAAGAGAAGGTCCCCTCCTTCGATCTCGAAGCCTCCTCGAACCCTTGTTTTGTGACCATCGAAGTCTGCAGCCGATAAACACTAGATATTAACTAGTTCTTAAAGGAAAAAGCTTTCATCCAAACTGGTTTGCATTGGATGCCTGCGTCCAAATTATATCATATTTGCATGTTTATGTTGGGTAATGTAAATTCAGGATTAAACCGTCATACATTCTGTCAAACTTTAATGATCATCTCAACAAAAAATAAAAATAAAAAACAGAAATTGTTAACTCGTTCAATAACATTAAATAAATGTGCAGTCGTCCATGAGCTAGTCAGGGGTGACACAACATCAATTTTTGTTTTGACACAACATCTTTTGGTCAACAAAATTTGATAAAAAAATGTAAGACCCTAACAATCCAGAATAACCAAATTAAGAATGAAATTAAAGAAGAAGAGAAACTGAGAAAGTCACTTGGTCACTCTGTTCATGAACTCTGCATCCTCAGCCAGAGCTTGCAGTGTCTCGGAAGAAAGGCAAGCTTCAAACTCAATACTTCCTTCCTCGGCCCCGGGAAACACCGTCAACTTCCCATCATACTTATTCCATGCGCCACTTCTCACCGCCACAGGCCTTGCCCAACCAAAATAATTACCATACACATTGAATCTCGGCGAGCTTCCTGTCAGCAGTATCCTATTTGCGACACCACGAATATTTGTCACTTGTGGACTTTCCATCCAATCCTCCAAGAACTTCTTCACTTCCTCCGCCCACCCTAGTCCTTGCTCAACCAGATTGCCTACTGTGGACTTCACTACCCCAAATAGAACCGCATTTCCGAGGTATTGGTCCGGCAATGGCGGCTTTAATCTCTGCCTCATCCCTACTAAGACCTTGTATTTAGTCTCTTGGTCAGTGACGGAACTGTGACATTCAGCTCGGGCTATGGATAACCAAAGATGACCCAAGAGTGCTTGAAGTAATGAGATCTTGCTCGTTCCCATTTGGGAATTTGCTTTAGCTTTAATCCCTGCAATGTTTTCTTTAGACAAGTGGAACACTCTTTGTTGCAGGAGAACTGGTGGCAAAGATGAAGTACTTTCTGCAGCAGGGATTTGGTCCCGGAAGTGAGGTATGCGAACCGGGAGATGAATGATGCCATCAAGAAACTGACGGCTGAAAATCGGCACCGGCTGCGAAGTTTTCCCACAACGGGAGATGTCGGACCAAGTATTGAAGAAGTTCCAAAACGACGTACCATCAACAACCAAGTGATTCAGGACATGTGTACTAACTTGGAATGAAATTGAGAGTGGTGTAATTGATTCCGGAATGGATAAATTCCGGCGATTATTAACATGTCAAGGTATTACAATAGATGTGGGTCCTACTTACTTATCAGGAATCGATTTCTGACAAAACCCCTTATTCGATACCCAATGAGGGAGGTGGGTATCAGAATCAAGTAATGGAATCAACTTTTTCTCCCCAAAATATCCTCACATAATTATAATATTTATAAATGACCCAACCCTAGATATATATATATATATATATATATATATATATATATATAAGAGAAGACGACAAAATATTGTTAGATTAGAAAACAACGACGACAAAATAGAAAAGAAGACGGCGCACTCCAATGTCTGTTTCTCTCTTCCATGGTGATCGATAAACTTCTTTGTTTTTGTTTATCGTCTCCTCTCTGTTTCGTTCAGTTCTATTTCATTCATGAGTGTTCATATCTGTGCTGCAAAAATTTGAACACACGCACTTGAGTTAACCAATATATATATAGTTTAGGTGGTCTGATGAATATATCATCCAAGAATATTTACATCTTTGAAAAGAAGAACAATAAAATTACAAACATCTAACTTCCTTTCTTGTAAGGGTATTTTAGTAATCAAACTAGTTTTAATTCCGATTCTATATGGTAAGTAAACAACATCAATCGTAATTTAGTTTTATTCATGTTTTGATTTCTTATGATAAGTAAACAGTATAATGGAATAAAATATTCTGATACCGATTCTTGTTGATACCAATTCATGATAAATTCCATTCCAAGTTAGTAAACGTGCTCTTAACCTATATCTATTCTTTGAGATGACGTCAGCAACTGTTCACGAAACACTGTTCCGTGAGCAGTGTTGGGTCTCAGTGCTGGGCCTTGGTGCTAGACAATGGTGGGCTTCGGTGTTGGACCTGCGTCCTTTTTTTTAAACTCTCTGGAGCTTTCTTCTTTATCTCTCTAGATTCCTCTCTCTCGATCTCTCTCGATCCCTCTCGCCGCTTTGCATATCTTTTTCTCTCTCTCTCTCGATCCCTCTCGACTCTCTCTGCTTCAAGAATTTCTCTCTTGCATATCGCGTCAACACCTGCTCTCTCTATCTCTCTCGAATCATTCTGACTCGCTGTATCTGTCGAAACTCTCTTCTCCAAGAACTTGCTATCGCGTCAAGACAAAGGTGAGAAACTCTCTTCTTCAACTCCTTTATCAATTGAAGAAGAAGACGGTTTGGGTGAGAGCTTTATACGATTCGTCCGTGTTATCACAGTTTAGTTTTTTCTGTCGCTGGGATTCGCGTTGCAGTTTTCTGCCTATCTTTTGTTAATCAGAAGGAAGGAGACGAGAAGAATCAGGCTTCATCCATTGTTGTTCAGCTTCAAGTACTTAGATTCAGGTCACTGGGCACAACATGAATTTAAGTTCAGTCCTAATTTTTAAAATTTTTGTTGTCAGTTGTTGAAAAGCATATCAGTTGTTGTCATCTCATAATCAGAATGAGTTCATGGTAGAACAGTAGAGATATTTTGGTGATTAAGAGCTATGCGATTTATATTCCAATATAATTTGTTGGTTACTGTCAATGTTCCACTCACTTTTACTTTTGGTAATATTATCACTCATTTTATGATATATATCACAGATATGCCGCGTGGAAATCAAGTGTCATCAAGAAAAAGATTTTTTGAAGAGCATGTTTTTGAAGATAAACATGAAAATACATCAGATGACAATGCAAATATAACAGGTAACATGTCTGTCTTTATCAATAGCTATGTTAATTAAATTTAGATCAATTGTGATTGATTGTGTGTACCAATGCTTACCTTTACTTCAAACATCATCACTCATTTTGCAATTATAATATAATTCACAGTTAAGCGACGTGGGACCACAAAATCAGCAAGACAAAGTTTTTTTCAAAACTTGGGCAACGAAAGCACATCGGCGATTTATGAAACTTTTAAAGAACAAGATTGTTTGATTAATGCTGGAGCAATAGTTGATAGTGATGTTGTTGAAGTTAAAAATGTTGATGCATTGGAACAATTAGACGGTGGAGTGAACTATCACGCTGAAATTGGTAATCATTTTATGTTGAGCTTGAAAAAATTTCAAATTTGATTGTA
This sequence comes from Fragaria nilgerrensis, assembly GCA_010134655.1. Lineage (NCBI taxonomy): Eukaryota > Viridiplantae > Streptophyta > Magnoliopsida > Rosales > Rosaceae > Fragaria > Fragaria nilgerrensis. The sequence continues at coordinate 11,083,197 of CM020977.1, forward strand.
CACAACATGTTATTCGATAGTTATTAACGTTACTGTTCATCTTCGTATGAGTTACAGTGGAAAATGCACTTCAGAATTTATCTTCATTTGGTCAAGCACACTACCAAAGACAACATCAAGGTGGTTAAGGTGGTTATGCATATTGTGTGTGTGTGTGTTTTTTTCCCCATAATAAATGAACATACAATGGATCTAAATAAACAATTTGCTATTACAGGTGTTGTCATAAAGTACAAAGGCTTTGGCGACAATTCATTTCAATGTGTTCATTGCAATGCATGACATTGCAATGCATGTTATTGGCGAGATGAGAAGAATACATATGGAGTCTACACTAGTTGTTGTAAGGGAGGACATGTTAGATTACAACTATCAAATCCAACTCCTCCATTTCTCGAATATCTGTTAGATTTAAACAATGGTGCAAAGAGTAAACATTTTTGTGAAATTATACGCATATACAACTCAATGTTCGCTTTTCCTTCGATGGGTGCAAACATTGTTAAAGACATAAATAAAACTGGATCGGGACCTTATGTTTTCAAAATATGCGGACAAGTGCATCATTCTTACCACTTGATGGCGAATCACCTAAATATGCACAATTATATGTTTATGAAATATCAAATCGTATCAATGCTATAAGTTCTAACAGAAAACAAAAAATTGATTCTGATATTGTAAACGGACTTATACAAATGTTTGATGAGATCAATGAGCTGACAAAAATATTTCGAAATGTTAGAGATAAATTTGAAGATGATTTTTTACCATCATTCAATATGACCATGCTAAGTCGTCAACCATTAGATAACAAGCAATATGAAGAACCAATAAATGAAGAAATAGGTTGTCTAATTGTCGGTGATATCGGAGAATTTAATTATAATAAAGATATGATTATTCAATATAATGATGGACGTTTGAAGCGAATCTCCAAAATACATCCAAAATATATGTCGTTGCAATACCCTATACTTTTTCCTTACGGTGAAGATGGATACAAGATTAATTTATATTTACAACAAACTTTTGGAAACAAAAATGATAACAGAAAGAGAATGTCAATGCGTAATTTCATTGCATACCAAATTCACGATAGAAGTAACCGAATAAGTACTCTCTTAAGAGGTGTAAGATTGTTTCAACAATATTTAGTTGATGCTTATGCGACTATTGAAGAGAATGAGCTAGATTATATTAGAAAACACAACGATGATTTTAGAATTGAAAAAAAAAATGGATATATTTGCTGCTTCTTCATCTAGAATTACTGAAAGTTGTGATATAGGACAAAGAATCATTCTCCCAAGCTCTCATACAGGTAGTCCTAGAGATATAATAAACAATTACCATGATGCAATGACAATTTGTAGACAATATGGTAATCCAGATCTGTTTATAACTTTTACCTGCAACCCTAAATGGCCCGAGATAACAAGATATTTTCAAAACAATCCCGGAAACAAGCCAGAAGACAGACCTGATATAGTTTCAAGAATTTTTCAGTTGAAGTTAGAAGATATGATTGCATATATTAAATCAAATCAACCCTTTGGTGAAGTTGAGGCAAATGTATACACAGTTGAGTTTCAAAAAAGAGGACTACCTCATGCTCACATGTTATTTTGGATAAAAAAGAATTATAAATGTTATACAGCAAACGACATAGATTCTATTATTTCTGCTGAACTACCTGATAAAATGGTTGATCCACATCTCTTTGAAATTGTCAGTCAGTTCATGATTCATGGGCCTTGCAGACCAATTAATTTAAAAGCTCCTTGCATGCGTGATGGAAAATGTTCCAAACTTTTTCCAAAGCCTTATAATGTTAGTACAATTTTTGTGGGAATTAAACCACCTGTATATAGAAGGCGTGATGATGATAAAAAATTTGTATTAAAAGATAAAGTTCATATCGGAAACAATTTCGTTGTGCCTTATAACTCTAAATTATTGTTAATCAAATATCGTTCAAATATAACAATAATTGTTATAATAACTCTAAAAGATAAAGCTCATATTAATGTTGAATCATGTTCGCAATCAATGTTAATCAAATATTTGTTCAAATACATTAACAAAGGTCCAGACAGAGCTCGAGTTTTATTGAATGAGAATAAACATGATGAGATTCAAACATACCTTAATTGTCGCTATTTGAGTCCACATGAATTGATATGGAGATTGTTTGAATATTCTATTCACTCAAAATACCCTGCAGTGCAATACTTGGTTGTTCATCTACCATCAGAAGAAAATATTGTCTTTAAAGGATCTTCTTCTCTTGATTCAATTATTAAATATCATGGCAATGACCATACAACATTAACTGGGTGGTTTGAAGCAAATAAGAAAGTCGAGGAAGCAAGACAATTAACTTACCCTGAATTTCCTACTAAATATGTTTGGGATAACAGAAATAAAGAATGGACGCCAAGGAAAAGATATAAAATTATCGGTAGAATGCAACATGTCCATCCTTTAAGAGGTGAAGTATATTATATGAGAATGCTATTAAATACTCAAAAAGGTTGTACAAGTCATGATTCGATTAAAACAATTAATGAAATTATGTATTCTTCTTATCAAGAAGCATGTCGAGCTTTCAGTTTGCTAGGAGACGATAAAGAATGGTGTGATGCCTTAACAAATTCCATACATTTTGCAACAATATCAGAAATGCGTCAATTATTTGCAACAATTATTATATACTGTGAAGTCGCTAACCCACAGAAATTATTTGACTCATATTGGCTGAACATGTGCGATGATATTTTACATAAAATTTGAACAGAAATTGAAAATCTAGATCTAATCATACCTGAACCTGAATTGAAAAACAACATTTTATATGAATTAGAAAAAACATTTAATATGTCATCCAATAACTTTCAATTGCCAATGCTAGATGAAAATAAAATAACAGAACTTAATAACAGATTGTTAGAGGAAGAACTCAGTTATGATTTACATTTGTTAAAACATCAACACGAAACTTTTGTAACTAAACTAAACAACTGTCAAAGAATGACATATGATTACATTATAAAAGTTGTTAAAGAAAAAAAAATCTAGAGCCTTTTTTGTTCATGGTAGTAGTGGAACTAGAAAAACATTTCTATGACAATTTCTATGGCATACAATAACTACCAGATTGAGATCTGAAGGAAAAATTGTTTTAAATGTTGCTTCGTCTTGTATCGCATCATTGTTGCTTCCCAATGGCAGAACAACGCATTCTCGGTTTAAAATTCCACTTAATGTAACTGATGAGACAATTTTCTGATAAGAAAAGGAACTCATCTTGCAAAACTTTTAGAAAAGACAGATTTAATTATTTGGGATGAGGTCCCTATGTGTAATAAATATTGTTTTGAATCATTAGATAAATCTCTTCAAGATATTATGTCACACTCTAATAATAGAAAAGTTGATGAACCATTTGACGGAAAACCAATTTTGCTAGGCGGAGATTTCAGACAAATATTACCAGTTATTAAAAGAGGAACTAAGGAAAAAATCATTGAAGCTTTTTTAAAATAAGTCCAAACTTTGGTCATCTTTCAAAATATTTAATTTAACAGAGAATATGAGGTTATCAAGAAGTGGTATCACTGATGATGAAAAGAAAAATATTTCAGATTTTGTAGATTGGATCTTAAAGATTGGTGAAGAGCGTATACAATCAATTCAACATACAGATGATAACGACATGTCGTGGATTGAAATTCCAGAGAATTTACTAATAAGTTCCTATATAGATCCCATAGAATCTATTTTTTTAGCCACTTATCCTAACTTTGATATTAACTATGATAACATTGATTATTTAAAAGAATGTGCAATTGTTACACCGCGAAACTCAACTGCTCATAGTATAAATAATTATGCTATAAATTTAGTGCCTGGTAATAAAATTACATATTATAGTTCAGACACAATCTTAGCAGATTCTGGTAGCAACGAAAACATCGATCTATTATAAATCAGCTTGAGTTTAGTGGATTACCAACACACGAATTAGTTTTAAAAGTTGGCATGCCGATAATGTTACCATAAATCAAATGTCTGGCTTATGTAATGGTACAAGGTTGATAGTAACAAAATTATTTGATAGATTAATAGAGGCAAAGATACTAACAGGTAACAATATTGGACAAAATATTTTTATACCAAGAATTGTTTTAACAGCAACTGAACATAAATGGCCATTTGTATTTAAGCGCGTCAATTTCCTGTAAAACCATGTTATGCAATGACCATAAATAAAAGTCAAGGTCAATCACTAAATCAGGTTGGTGTATATCTTTCTGAACCAGTTTTTACTCAAGGACAACTTTACGTTGCGTTATCAACAGTGGCAGATCCAGAATGAAAATCTCACATTGGCTAAATGCAACGCCAAAAAAAATTTAACCAACAGTGCGATAAATTTTAGTTCATTAAAAAAAACACATATACATAAGGGGACGTAGCAAGTCTTACCCTCAAACGCATTTACATGAACAAAAATTAGACACAATACAATACAAGAAACATAACTAAAAACTAACTAAATTGTACTCTACGAGGCCCCAAAGCTTCAAAATCTTTAATCACCATCTCATTGTCAACCGCTTTAACAAATTCTTTTTCAATATGAAGCACCATGTAATCATCAAGAAACTCATCCTCTATCTTGTTTATAAGTTTGTTTTTGATGATGTTCATGGATGAAAAAGCTCTCATGTTCATGGATGAAAAAGCTCTCTCAATGGTTGCAGTAGAAACAGGAAGAGTCAACACCAAACAAATCAACCTATAGATCATAGGATAGAAGTCTAATTTTCTTCTTTAAACAAGTTGCCGACACAAATCAGATATAGAATCTAAGGTGTGGAATGCTACATCCTGAGTCATATCTTTCTTAGAATATGCACACTCTAATTCCAAAGAAAGAAAGTCATCTTGCACAAAATCTTGAGGATAAAATTTTTTAGCAAGAATGAGTACCTTTTGAGTGTCAAACAGGCTGAACTTATCATGAGGATCCAAAGTTGAAGTGAGCTTAAGGAGTTCGCAAGATCTATCATTGAACCTCTTATTTAGCTCACTTAATTGAAAGTCAAGTACAACATTGAATACCTCTACACGGTAGTGATGCTCATGTGTGATGAAATTCTTTTGTTGACTCCGACGACCCGTACCATCCAACCAACGAGCACTCATATCAGGCATAGCAATATCATCATTATCATGTGTCTCACAGAAAGATGTAAGAACCATAAAAAGACAACAATTCAATTGAACAAGCATACTAGCAACCTAGTTCATTTAATGGACTTCAAATTCGATTTCATACTTCAAATTCAAGAAGGAACACAAATACAATGGTCTCAGTCTCTCACAAACTCAGACTCTCAATGAACACAAATACCCAGAAAGTACACAAGTAATAACTAATAAGAAATAAGAAATAAGAATATACACACCTAGACGGCTGCCGACTGGACTTGGTCTCAGTGGTCTACAGCCGAGCAACAGTCAGCAGAGCAGGCGACGGGCGACGAGCAGACGATGACGAGTAGGCGGAGCAGCCGAGCAGGCAACTGGGTATGGCTGAAAGTCTGAGATGAGTAGCAGTCAGCACTCAACAAAGCGGCAACGGGCGAGCAGGCGGAGCAGCCGAGCAGTCGCTCACGCAGTCACGCTCGTGTTTCGAAGTTTGGAGCTGAGAGACCGAGACGAGTTGGATAGCTTGACTGCTGGAGGGCTAGAGGCTGAACTGGAGCGACACACTCACACACATAGTCGTAGGACTAATTTTTTTTTTATTGGGTCCGGTAGAGTGTTCGGCCCAAGGATCTCACCTGGGCTCCAGCCCAGGCAAGCCTTGGGCTGGATCCGCCACTGGTTATCAAGAGCTACGTCAAAAGATCATTTAAAGATTCTAATAAACAATAACGATGGTATCCCAAATAAATACACAAAAAACATAGTGTTCAAAGATATTCTACAAAATTTATGACCAAATTTTTAGAAATGCTTGCCCAGTCAAGAAGTACAATAATACAAAACATAAATTTCTTTACAATAAATAAAAAAAACAGTAAATAAAAATAAATTTCTTGCCCTAGACTTCATTTACTGCAGTACATAGCAAAACTCAAACTTTGCTGGGGCAATACCAAGAGATCAAATTAGATAATGGTTTTTTTAAGGTAATGGTTTGGTTTTTTTTTTATTCTAATTTTGAACAATAAAACAAAGAATTGGTTTGGGTATTCAGAAATTCATGTCGTACTCTTCGCCTTCACTTTTTTTTTTTTTAATTCTATGTTTGCTGTTTTTATTTATTCTATGTTTGCGTATGATCAATTCTTTTGTGCATTTGGGTTTAGTTAATCATGATGAAATACGGGAAGGCGAGAATGGAGGAGTCGTGACATCGTTGAGGGAATGCAGGGCTTCCAAGTAAAACAAATTCTAAGGCTGAGAGTTTTTTCACCGACATTGGGGTAATTTGAACCTGCTACCAACTTCTTTTTTTATCTCTTTAATTTTAGTTTATGTTCTTCGTCGTACTTCTAAATCTTCGATTGCTTTAGATTACAATTGAACAGATTTTCTTGGTGGTGATTTGTACTCTCTCAATAAGCTACTATTCTCACTGAAAGTTAAAATTTATTGATCATGCTATTTACCACAACCAATCTTTTACAGGCCCATGGAAACACAAGGTCGCATGATAGAACTCACCAGCAAATTAACAACAAGAATGTGGAGATTCAGTAGTTGACAGAATGTGGCCTTTTGTAGGTTTGGCTTTGATTTCTTTTTCCTTTTTTGTTTGAATTCATCATTCAGGTTTTGATTTTGAAGGGATTTTGTTAATGATGTAGTTTGAGAGCTGGGTGATCGATCGAGATTTAGCCACTTTCATCGATTTCAACCTAGAGGAAGTGAGTTTTTTTTTTTTGAGTAAAGGGCTGGTGCGGCTGCCCTTAAGCCTTGATTAATGAAACTGTCGAATACAAGGGGGGACATTGAGCGTAAACCCCTGATTACAAAGACCTGAACTAATATCAGCAATCTCTACAAACATGTACTCAACTAGGCACTGACTAGCAAATAGTGCTCTAATGGCTGCTCTATTTGCTTTAATATAGTGGTGACATAACGGAAAGTTAACTCAACTATTGCGAAGCATAATTTCCACAAGCACAGCTTTCCTACTATGTTGCCGCCAGAGAATAAATCCGACGACACTTAGATTCACCCTACCACTAGGCGGCAGCGACCATTTGACGAAGCAAGAAACTCGCTGCATACCTAGGGTAGGCATATTACCGCTACTATGAGGTTGCGACCATGTGCTAATACATGAAATTCGCGACCAAACTAGAGCGGACAAGGCACAAAGAGTGCACGCACCTACACCTACACCTACCGAAAAACGATAGGGACTTATTAAAACCACTGAAACAACAAAACAACTAACAAAATAAAACAAACCCATAACAGAAATGGCCCAGCCGCTCGGCCCAGAAAAGGCCCACTTCCAGACTGAGAAGCCCATTATTGCCCATAGCCCAAAATGGCGTATGTACAACCCACATCGTCCAAAACATCTCGCCCCGCCGACCGTCGAACCATCGCTGCTCTATGGCTTGAACTGCTCCACCGCCGACAAACCATCAATACAACAGCATCTTGATCCCCACCTCCCAAACCTTGATAGTCCGACTTCAACCTTTTGCAAATCCATCTTCCGCCCCACCTCTAATCTTCATCGGATCTGCAGCGGATCACGCTCGGAAGCAACCATAAATTCACAAGTCGGATCAAATGTGAGGATCTCGCGCCACGCAATCGGCCACCACCACTCTTTGCGAGATCAGACCCTGTGCAGTCACCGTCGTCGACTGAAGACGTCGTAGAATGGGCTAACTCAGCCCCTAGCCACCGATCACCAAGCGAAACAAACTTCGCCAGCATCCCGTTCGGCCATAATCAACTCACGCCGGCGAGGCCAGTGGCCAACACAGGCATGGTGGCGAGGCCGGACGAGAGAACTTTTCCTCTTAGGGTTTTCTCTCTTTGTTTTTTTTTTTTAAGTTTCTAAAGCTTCTTTTCTTCTTCGTGTTTTGAGGAAGTGAGTTAATCTGATGAAAACCAAAAAGTTGATCAAAATCAAACACAATCACTCTCTCTCTCCCCCATTCCCGCTTCTCTCAACACAACTGAAAAGTTTTGGATCAACTGTCTTTTGTTGATAGGTGTGTCTTTAAGATCAATCATTGATCTTTTTGTCCTTTATCTTTTTTATATAGATTGTCATGGATTCAGTTTTGGGTATGGTGAATTCGACGGTTTCTTTTCGAGTTGATGATTTTTTTAATTTGAAATGGTGGTCTAGGAGAGCAAAGGGTTGTAATTTTTAATTGACATAAATTCTAAGGTCTTTTACTGATTATTTTGTTTTTATTTGGATATTGCTTAGCTTCATCTAGAATTGCTCGATTTGGCTTCTTCATTCAATTAGTTCCAGGTCAGTGCCTGAAACCCCCCCCCATCTGCCTGCTCTTCGATTAATTTTTTTTTTCCTCTTTTTTCTTTTCTTTTATGCATATACCGTGCTTCCCAAATGTCTTTCACAATTGAATCTGCATAATTATATGAAAGATTATGTAGTAAGCATGATGAAGTGATTGAAGACAAGTATATAAAAGATGCAGGGTCATTTATCTTTTTGCAGTCTTTGACGTTTGTCATATTGAGCAAATCTTATAATGATTTATTTTTCTTTTTGTAAGATGCGCTTTTATGGAATTTATTCTCACTCTCCTATTTTCTTTATTTTTTAAGGACTACAAAATAGTAATCTCAGTTCTTGATTGTACTCATTGCCTATGTAAGTGTGGCTCCTTCAAATGGTTTAAGAGACGCAATGGAAATTCTCCCACCAAATCTTCAAATCTCTAATTCTTACTACTCTACAAGGTAAAATCTCACAACTCTACATTCAATTTGCTTTCACGCTCTTTCTTATCAATTCAACATACTTTCATTCATTATGCACACCCTACCTCAACAAAATTTTACCAATATAATTCCCAACTTTAATTACCTTTATTTACCAGCAGGATCCATAACTCAAGTAGCAGCACTCCAAAATAATCAAAGGGGATGATTCCTCTCCTTCAAAAGGAAAACAACTTAAGCAAATAAAGACCTAATCATTTTGTGAGCTATTGCGATCGTTTACAGTGATATCTGTTGTAGAATTAATGTCTGTATATTTGTCTGTTTTTTTTTTCTTTTCTTTTTTTCAACAGATGTTAACTGGCTTGACACATAGATTATAATTGAAGTGAAACATAATTCAACAACTCTTTAAAATTAAATCGAACAGAATGTAGTTTATTTTCTATTGATAAGCAATATGGATAAGCTACTGTCTATTATTATCTTTTATAGCAACAAAGGCCATGTATATTTGTAGTTGGTTGAAATGCGCTAAAGCCCCGCTGCAACGCGCAGACATCTTTCTAGTTCATACTAAGACCAATGAATATGCCATCAACAAGCTCTGTGACTTGCACTGCAAGCAACGGCGTGGACGTGCTTTGGTAATTCAAAGCACCATTCAACGGGAAGAATGAGTAAATGATGTCATCGGGAACTAAAATAGGGTCGAGGACATCCGCCACACTATCGGCGGCTGCATGGACAAATTGGGCTCCGACGCCGTTGCAGTCAACGGAAAATGAGGTTGTGTTGTCTTGATCATTTTCAGTTATGGCGAGACGGCCGGCGAGGGGATATAAGATGTCCAATGTGCGGGAGAAGGAGGCTTTGAGATGCTCGAGTAAGCTCTTGTTGGGATCTTTCGGGTAATTGGATTGAGGTTTGTGGAAGAGAATGCCCTTTTGGATGTAATCTAACACAATGAGCTGCAGATCACAAGGTGTTAACTCAATTCTACCAGTAGGCTGATCAATTTGGCTCGAGGGTTGCACAGTAGTAGAAGATATAAATCGAATGTGCTCCGTGTTAATTTGGGAAGACCGAGACTCCGTTTGCTGCAACTTATAGATTGTACCAAGAACAATACAGCACATGGGATTTCTGCTTTGATAGCTCACTACACGATATGCTACACGTACTGGCAACTATTATTGGACCATGACTCATGAATACCTTCTGGTATATATCAATTATTATTAAATTACCATGTATCAATTATTATTAAATTACCAAATACCTTGCAGCTCATAACATTGGAATACCAGGAATACCTGTCTTAGTAGTGATCAATGATCACTCCTAGCCTCCTGCACCAGTCATAACATTGGCATACCTGGATCCATCCACATTTAGCTAGCTTAAACTAACCAGGTATATATTGCAACTTGCATTTTTCCCATTCAGGTGATTAATCCATAACAACTATAGATTATAAGGAACATTAAAACATGGCTGAAAAACCAGTTCACACCTTCATTTCCTTACGAACCACAACCGAAGATGAAGATCAACAATAACCAAACTCTTTAGCTGCTGCCAAAGAGGTGATTGCAAGATTCCCATATTTCAGTATTTCTATTGTTCTTGAGATGGATGGGAGTGATGCCTTTGTGTCTAACTACATGGTCTAATTCTATTCTTAAGCAGTCTACTATTCTGTTGCATTTGTATGTTTGTTTATAATTAATTCTGTTTATATTAATGTACATATCATTTATCTAACTCGATAGCTTTTGTATACCAAATGAAATCTATCTCAAAACTTCTTCATGACTAGGAAACACTTGGCCGCGCCCTGCGGCTTTCTTTCCCTGAATTAGACATTACATAATCCTCATCCCACTCCGATTTATTCCACCACCCTTTCCAATGCCTCCAATCCTCTTCCTTTCCCAAATCCATCACCAAACGCGCGTCTCCCGCTGGACCAACCCACTGAGACTAATCTCTTTCTTAATAGCACTCCTCCAATTCCACCACCCTTTCCATGCCTCCAATCATCTTCCTTTCCCAAATCCACCACTAAACGCGTCTCCCCCACCGGACCAACCCATTGAGACTAATCTCAACCCTCGCCTTCTTCACCAGATTCCTCACAATACTCTCAAAACACGCCGCGTACCCACCGCCCAGTCCACACCTTGCTCACTCCGAAATCTCCTCCGGTGCGACCCGCCGGTACAGCACCTCCGACACCACCTTGGCTCCAGAAAGTACTTCTCGTCCAACGCCGGAAAACTGATTCCTAACAGTACCCAAATAACTCTTTTCCCCGTTCTCGGAGGCGGAAGAGAGCATAGCAAGAGAGAGAGCGCGCAGAGAAAGGAAGAGAGGAAGAAAAAGAAACACTTGTTATTAAGTAATTACTAGGAAAACCTATTAAACGGATGTCTTCTCTCCGCTATTGCGCATGTCTTCGTTCTCTCCAACGAAAGAAGAAACACCCAATTTGATGATAATTCAGGGAAAGAAAGCCGCAGGGCACGGCCAACATAAACATTCATCAAATTGGGGGGTGTTTCTTCTCTCCGCTATTGCGCATGTCTTCGTTCTCTCCAACGAACGAAGCAAGCACAGCATCTCATTATACCTCACTACAATCCCATTGTTATCATTACAAGTCAATGTAGACTATTTTGGATATTTTAATAGAGAGTAAGAGAATAGCTTTTGTCTTTGGCTAATAATTTGATGACTAGGATGGAGGTGTTGGGTGAGGGTCTCATTCTATACCTTCGCATTTGCAGAGCAGTAGCATTATTGGATCATAAGAGTTTATCTTTAATTCCATCTCCTTATTGTGGTTATAGGTGCCACATGACAAGAAAAAGAAGAATTAGAGAGATTTCCTCCTCACCCCTCTGTCAGAGTAGTGTGGGTGAGAATGAAGTTTTCTCAGTTACAGGCCCTAGTACATAGATAAGCACCCGCGCGCTGCTGCGGGTTAGGAACATGTATTGGTGTATCAAGAATACTCAGAATGGTATGTTATGATATGAAAAGGTTTTTTAAAATTTCAAAAAACATTTTGCATTTTGAAGATAACAAAAAGCACCATGTCTTCTTACTCTTGCTTGCATTTCGCATCGCCTTTGCTTCCCTCTCCTCTGTCAACTTTAGGCTCATTTGCACCATAGGGGTTTCAGAAGTGCTGGTCGCAACTGTCATGATCTCTGGAGCATAGAATAGTTTGCTAAATCTGCAAAGAGAAACAAATGTGAGCACAGATGGAAACCCAAAAGAATAAAACGGGTCATGTTGATTGCAACATCCTATCGTTGGTACCTTTGCCATGTACTCTTCTGTTTCAATGATGGCCTGATATTGCAAATACCACTATTTAGAATAGCATCATCTGAATGGAAGAAGGATAAATCCATTCAATGTATATATCTATAATAATAAAATTTTAGCTTTGATGAGCAAGTTGTGATATGTTAATACCTGAGTATATCTTGACTTCTTTCTTGACTGATACCAGAAACATCAAAGTCAACCGCAATCGGTCCCCAATTTTGAAGTGGAATCACCTCATTTGCATCTGTAAATTGTGAAGAACATCTTTATAGACGATGTTTTTGGTAAAACTTGTTTGACATGTTTTCATTGGTCACAATGATTTTTATTCCTTCTCTAGATAATGCAACATATAATTGACCATGAGAAAAAACAGGTTGCGGCAAGTATAAGCCAACCTGCTTTAATGACTGCCCTTGACTCTTGTTTATTGTCATCCCATAACATGGTCTTATCGGGAATTGACGTCTTTTCAAAATGAAAGGCCATTTGTGTTCTGATGCTGTTAGCACAATTCGTGGTAAATAAAATTTGTGATTGACGTGGGTACCTGTTAGTACTCTTGTTTCAACAACCTTATCAAACAAATTTGTGATTATTAGTCTTGTTCCATTGCATAAACCATATGTTTGATTTATGTTTCTTAATAACATAACAGGCATTCCTTTTTTCAAAACCAATTTATGTGATGGTAATCCACTAATATCAATATTGTTCAATAGTTCTGGAGGATATGATATGTTCAAATTTGATGTGTTATCAGTTGTCGGACATATAGTATCAGTACTTTGATAAGTAACTGTATTACCAGGCAACAAACTTACTGCATAATCATTGATGTCGCTAACAGTAACATTTTTAGGGGTGATTATTGTGCGCTCTCTGATGTAGTCGAAGTTATTGTACTTTCTGTCAAAATCTGGGTAAGTAGCATGGAATATAGAGCTTATCGGATTAAGATCAGTAGCAATGAGCATGTCATCAGGGATTTCAATCCAATAAGCATCGCTATCATCTGGATCTTTGATGTCACACACTTTTCCATCACCAACTTCCAAAAGCCATTTCGCAAACTTGGCTATCCGTTCTTTTTCATCAATGCTCATATTTGGTTTAGACAGTCTCATGTTTTCAGTTAAACAAAACACTTTGAACATAGGCCACACGTATGAATTATTTAATGATGCATCTATCACATGAGCTTTTGTTTTTCCACGCACTACTGGCAATATTTGTCTAAAATCACCACCGAGTACAATAGGCATGCCACCAAATGGTAAAGTGGATCGGATTGTTGAAGACTCTGATAATATATCTCGAAGCGAGTAGTCCAAAGATTCGAAACAGTACTTGTTCGCCATTGGAGCCTCATCCCATATTATCAAATCTATTTTTTCAATTAATTTGGCAAGATGTGTTCCTTTGGTAATTGAACAACTTGAGCGATCTTTTATATCAAGGGGTATTTTAAACCTTGAATGAGCAGTTCTTCCATTTGGTAATAATAAAGAAGCAATTCCAGATGATGCTACTGCTAATACAATTTTTCTTTCAGATCGAAGTCTGCTGATAATTGTATGCCATAAAAAAGTCTTGCCTGTTCCTCCATGACCATATACAAAGAAGCAACCGATGCTTTTATTTTGAACCGTATGAACAACATTGTCGTATATGACCTTTTGATCAACATTTAATTGAGACACAAAATCGAATGCTCTTTTTCTAAAGCAACACGATCATAGTCTAGCTCCTCTCTTAGCTGTCTATTATTGAGCTCCGATATCATTTGTTCATTTGGCATAGGCAATTTATATTTTTCCAAAGAAGTCAAGCATTGCTCAAAAGTTGTTCCAATTCAAATAACAATGAGTTGAGTAAATCCGAATCAGGTATTGTAAAATCTACCATTCCAAATTGAGACCGGAGGTTATATAAGATGTCATCACACATATTACGCCAATAGGTGTCCAGAAGTTGTTGAGGATCTGATACGTTGCAGTATAAGAGTAATGTCACAAATAAATGGCGCAACTGAGGTGATGTTGCTGTTGGGATGGCATTTGTAAGAGCTTCAGACCATTCTTTATCATCACCTAATAGACCGAGTGCTCGACATGCGTCTTGGAATGAAGGTTGAACAACGCCACGTATTTTTCTTATATCTGCAAAACTTTTACATCCTTACATGTATTCAGCAACAATCTTAGATAATACAATTCACCAGACGTTGGAGGGACGTTAGCCACCCGACCTAACACATATCCCCTTTGACGTGGGTTCCAAGTCTTATTATGATTGTCCCACACGAATTGGGATGGAAATTCTGCATATGTCAATCCTTTTGCCTTATCCTTTGTTTCTTTATTCGCATTTGCTTTGAACCAAGTTGTAAGCATAGTATCTTCCTCCCCTTGTCTTGAAACAACTGAGCTAAGTGGTTGAGATTCATTGAAAACGATACTTTGCTGTCCAGGTAAATGCACATGCAATAGTTCAACAGCAGGATGTCGAGAGTGAATTGGGTATTCAAATAGTCTCCAAGCTGCTTCACATGGTGATATATACCTACAATTAAGGTAATTTGCAATTTCGTCATTTGAATCAGCTTTACTTCCAACTCTTGCTCGATCTGGCCCTTTGTTAATGTACTTGAATAAATATTTTATCAACATAGATTGGGAGCAGTACTCAACATTTATATGAGCATTATCTTAACAAAAGCTCTCGATTGTATGGCACGACAAAACCATTATCAACTTTAACGTTTTTCTTTATGAAAAACTTTGTATCATCATCACGTCGTCTATACACTGGAAACTTATTTGGTTCAAAAGATGTACTTTCAACATACTCTCGTGGGAAAGATTTTGTGCATTCATTATTTTTCATACATGGTGATCTGAAGTTCAATTCACCACATGGACCATGTATCATAGATTGACCAACAATTTCATACAGAAGCGGATCAATGTTTCTATCAGGCAGTTCTGCACAAATGATGGAATCAATGTCAACATCTGTATAACACTTCTTATTCTCAGTCAACCAAAATAACATATGAGAATGGGGCAAGCCTCTCTTTTGAAATTCTATTGTGGCAACATCTGTTCGTCACATTACATAGTAACAACAACAATTAATTAAATGGCTCTAGATATTTATTTACTACTTGTTATTTTGAAAAAAAAGAAACAAACATAAGAATTAAAATAAACAACAAAAACGTACCTGCTATACCAAGATTTAACGTACTCTATGAGATCATCATGCTTCATTTTAAAGACCCTTGATACAATATCTGGGCGGTCTTCAGGCTTATTACTATGTTTATGTTCCAATGCTCTAATAATTTCAGGCCACTTGGGATTGCAGGTAAAAGTAATGAATAAATCGGGATGCCCATATTGTCGACAAATAGACATAGCATCTTGATAATGCTTGGCCATATAACGTGGACTACCGGTGTGTGAACTTGGTAAAATAACTCTTTTGCCAACATTTCGTCCATCATTGTGACCATTTGAATAAGTATCACATATGCCTTCTAATGTTTCACATCTATATTGGTCATTATTTTTTCGAAGGAAAAACAATCTGGTCTCCTCAACAGTTGCATAAGCGTCAACCAAATATTGTTGAAATAATCTGCCACCTTTTAGCAAGGTGCTTGATTCGTGTTCTCGCTCGTGAATATGATATGACACAAACGCGCGCATAGATATTTTTTCACGGTTTCGCCTCCTATTGCCCTTTGGTGGTAGCAATTTCAGCCCATTAATAAAGCCATCTTCGCCATATGGAAATAAGACAGGATACTAAAATGACATATTTGACATGTATTTTTGACACTCTTTATAGCTTATTGTTATTGTTCTCGACCACAACGTCTCTTTCAGAATCAAACATTCCAACGTCCCCAACTATCAAACCAGTGACTTCAGAACTTGCAGATGCTTGATATTGTCTTTCCTCGGCTCTTTCATTATCAAGTATAGTCAAACTCAATGAACGTAGAGATCTGTCATCATATTTGTCCCTAATTTTCTGATAAAACCTAACCAACTCATTTGTCTCATTGAACATTGTGATCAAACCTTGCACAATAAACTCATTTAAACCTTGAACAACTCGTTGTCGATTTTCAACCTCATTTTGAGTGTCATAAATATACAATTGCGCAAACTTAGGACTTTCACCCTCAGGAGGAATAAGCGAGCCCATCAAATGATATACTTGTCCACAAATTTTATACACAGAAGGTCCTAATCCATCAGTGACAGAAGGATCAACATTAGCTCCAATAGATGTAAATGCAAACATTGTGTTGTAGGCACGAATATTTTCCCTAAAGCCTGAACTCTGTCCACCATTTCTGGGATCAAGGAGCTCTTATAAAAATGCTGGAGTAGGGCGTGTAGACGGTAGTCTAACACGACCTTCTTTACAACATCCAGTATAGACCAGAGCACTATTTTTTGGAACTTGTTTAGATTCGTTTGACCAATACATTGCAGCACAATCAATACATATATTGGTCATATCTCCCATATCTTGATACATGCTGGCTGAACCTGGATACAGAAAATAAAGATAACACTGAAACTCCAACCAAACATATACAATGATGTATCAGAATCTAGATAGATAGTTTAGGTTAACAAAAACCCCTTATTCGCCTTCCCCTTTGATATGCCGCTTGTCCAACATTATTCTGATGGCACCTAAGAGCATCTACCCCACTATCAAGCACTGGTTCAACACATGCACTGGCCAAGACCTCCCTCCTACCATGTTTGGCACTACGAACCCTTCCACATGCAGGCTCTCCTCCCTGCATACTGGGGCCTGCAATTGAAACACCTTCTTTGTCACCCGCACTACTCAACAGAGGGGTGAGCGAGGAAATCTCCCTAATTCTTCTTTTTCGAGTCATGGCACATACAACCACAATGAGAAGCTGCAATTAAAGATAAATTCTTACAATGTAGTGACCAAAAACAACTGAATCCCGTCTTTAATAAACCTATACATATATATTATACATGCTTAACCCCCTTCCACTATTATATGTATTTTATACATTTGTAAAAATACAAATTTGATATAACTCATATAAGCTATGTAGACTATACTTTGGTTTTTTCTGTCTTGTCTGAAGCACTTTCTGGACTACTTTGCAGAATAATAAGCAGATAGTATATATGATTGTCAATGTTAAACTCATGATATTAAAAGAAGGAAGAGGTGTTGGAATACATTATGAACCAAAGAAGTAATCATAGTTCACTACTACACAATGAACGTTGAAGAAATTGTTTTTCCTATCTGTAACAGAAACCAATTGCTTGATATAACAAAAACCACAGATTGCTCCCTTCCAGATTACATGCATATTAACTTGAAAGGACTGAAGCAAAACTTAATGCAATTAAAGTACCTTTTCAGAGCTAATATACCAAGAATACAATCAGCTTGACTGTGAAATTTGAGCAAAAGGATCAAATGGAGTTTCCACCTGCAAAAAAAAAGAAGAAGACTGATACTGAAATTGAAGAGTAAACACATAACACACAAACCCAGAGTTCAATTTGTATAATGCATAAGTAGACATGTAGTCAAAGTTGTTTTATGGATAAAATATGTAAACCAATTGACAAACCCAGCATACGAAAACCAATTGCCAAAACAAAAGCTGAAAAGCTGAAAAGCTGAAGCTGAACTGGCTGAGAGAAATTACGTAAAGAGCGAATTGAATTGGTTGTCTTCAGCAGATTTGATTCTTACACCTCATGGTCGATTGGATAGGTTTCAAGTTAGGATCTCAGTGAATTTGACCTTTCCAGAATCAAGACATGAATTAGCGAAGAGACTACAAATTTGTATAATGAGCAAGTACACATGCAATTTGTATACCAATTGATATACCCAGCGTATATACAAAAACCAATGCCCAAAAGTGGAAAATTTTGTCAGAGCAAAGATCAATCTGTACCAGATCACATCAATGGATTTCTATTCAGCTCTAATATAAAAATGTTCTCTTGTTTGACATATCAAATTATTGAGAAATGTGGTTGAAAGGACGGAATAAGGAAGAAGAAAGAAGATCAAATACCTGAGTTTTAGATTGTCCCGCAATCGTTGTTTCAGCTCAAATACCTGGAACAGGAAGCGGAATAAGAAATCAACAATCGAAAACAAAATAAATCAATCAGATGGAGATGGGAGAATAGAAGACCTATTAAACGAACAACAGTAAACAAAGGGCTGGGTCTTTGGTTGCACTGCCGGCTTTCTACGATGGGACATGCGATTTCAGTCTGTTCTCATTTGACGATTTATGCTTCACCTTCAAAGATCCAATCTTCAAACCTATTTGATTATATTAAATTTCACTGCAAACCCTCTGAAAAATTAGGGGGATTCGATTACATGCACCTTTGAAGTGGTAAAATGAAATTGGGTTCTCCAATTTTGGTAAGAATGGTTAGTTTCCTCCATATTTTGCAGAATTTGGCAGCTAGACATTACATAATATAAACAGGAAGTGAGAAAACTTCATTCTCACCCACACTACTCTGACAGAGGGGTGAAGGAGGAAATCTCTCTAATTCTTCTTTTTTTTGTCATATGGCACCTATAACCACAATAAGGAGATGGAATTAAAGATAAACTCTTATGATCCAATAATGCTACTGCTATGCAAATGCGAAGGTATAGAATGAGACCCTCACCCAACACCTCCATCCTAGTCATCAAATTATTAGCCAAAGACAAAAGCTATTCTCTTACTCTCTCTATTGAAATATCCAAAATAGTCTACATTGACTTGTAATGATAACAATGCACAACATGTATGCAATTACAAAATCCCACTTTAGTGTCTTGGCAACTAAGTGTAGAGTGGAGCAATTGCTTGTACCGAATTTCTCAGATGAACTTTCACTTTTCTCATATATTTTGAGAAGGTAATAGAGTTGCAGATGCATTGGCAAATGAAAGGATAAACACCTCCCGCGGGGAAGAAGACGAAAGAGCAGCCTTTGTAAATAAAACGCAATGGCATAAACGTAAATAACGCGCAATCGAGGGCAGTACCGTCATTCAGCAAGCGAAATGAACAGTACTAATAGCTTAACGCTATTATATATATCTATATTGGTCGGATCGCCTTACACTATGAAATCAAATCTCATCAATAATTTTGTATTATAACGAGGGGTACTGGTTTCTATGCTTCACATAGATTACTATATTAGGAAATCCTTCTTGGACGTGTGACTACATTTGTTATTTAGTGGTAGCAGTAGGCAGTGAGCCAAACTCGTGCATCATTTGTATAGGGAAAGTTTAAGATGTTGTTGCTAATATTGGTGTTTAGTGTGTCGGTGTTTGCATCATTGCTGGTGGACAAGCTTCATCACTTCATTCTAGACTTATATCAAAGAGATAAGCTTTTCTTTTTTTTGTTTCAAGCTCGATAAAACAAGAAAAATTTATTGAAAAAAAAAAATTGAATACATCATAGTAGAAGGAGCTAACTCTACTCATAACAAAAACAAAAAAACAAACATATAACTCACAACAAAATAACAAAAGTTAACAGAAAAAAAATGTGAGAAGCCTCAACCAATCGTTATTACAAAGAGAAATAACAAAATTTAGAGGCAAGTCCCACCACGTCAAACCTGAAGACTTTATCCTTTCATTTGCCAATGCATCTGCAACTCTATTACCTTCTCGAAATATATGAGAAAAGTGAAAGTTCATCTGAGAAATTCGGTACAAGCAATTTCTCTACTCTACACTTAGTTGCCAAGGCACTAAAGTGGGAGAGCGAAAGAAACTAAGAACTAGCTCTGGGTCTACTTCTAACCAGATATGCTTCCACTCTCATACCCAAGCTAATTTAATAGCCTTAATAACGGCCATAACTTCAGCAGCAACAGAGCTTGGAATGTCCAAGTTAGAGCAAAAAGCACATATAACTTTGTCACTATAATCACGAAATACCCCGCCATAACCAGCTTTGTTCGAACTACTTTTTCATGCCCCATCAGTGTTCAGCTTAATACACCCATACGGAAAAGGGTGCCAGTTAACTTTGATTACTCTTGGAGCACGCCGGGGCTGACATTGAACACCAACTTTCTTCAAAACCACAAGCTCCTCTGTAGATTAAACAAAGAGATAAGCTTGACCCCCCCTAAACTTTCGTTTTGGTGGTTTTATTTCCTTTTATGTTAGCTGCATTGGTTTAGTTTGATGTCATTGTTTTGTTCATCAAAGTTTTGCTATTGTGCCACCCTTTTAGATTGTAAACTCTCTCTCTCTCTCTCTGATCTCTCTCTCTCTCAATAAATTTGGGTCGGAGAGCACTATATATGCATTTCCCAGCTCTTGTTTCATTCAAAAATAGAAAAAAAAAAATGAAGGTACAAGTGAAGATGAGCAGGGCCATAATAGCACATAACACTGGGACTAAACACAAATGAAAATGACAAATTGTAATCTTATCGATACTGAATCGTCCTTATTGAACCAAATATGTATTAGAAAGAACAACAAACTAAAGTTGTGACAATTTAATATTTCAGACAGTCACACGTACTCTGCATGAATTGTTCATCCTCCGACAAAGCTTGCAGAGTCTCAGACGATAGGCAAGCCTCAAAATCAATACTACCTTCTTCAGCCCCAGCAAACACAGTCAACTTGCCATCAACTTTGTTACCGGAGCCGCTTCGAACCGCCACTGGCCTCCCCCAACCAAAGTCATTACCATACACATCAAACCGCGGCGAGCTTCCCGTAATCAACGAATTACTTTTCATCACCGCACTTGTTTTTGGTAGACTAGGATTCTCAACAAAGCCCTCCAAGAACTTCTTCACTTCTTGTTCCGTCTGTAACGCTATCACCTTGTTCAGTTCCATAGCGGCGAAGCCTAGTCCACCCTGAAGCAGTTCACCTACAGTGGTTGTTGCGGTACCAAATAGTACCGCATTTCCAAGGTATTGATCGGACAATGGAACATGTAGTCTCTGCCTCATGCCTACTATTACAATGTACTTGGTTATTTCTTGACTTATTTCATCTTCAGTAGCACTGGAAATGAGACCTCGAGCTCGGGTTATGGATACCCAAAGATGCCCCATGAGTGCTTGGAGGGAAGAGATCTTGCATGTAGCCATCTGCGCATTGGCTTTGGATTTAAGCGCTGCAATCTTTTCCTTCCGGAAATGGAAAACTCTCTGTTGTAGTGATGGCATTGGTGGCACAACTTTATCTTCCGGGTTGGATATTGGAAGAAGGGAATTCGGATCGGGAGATGGATGATTCCGTCAAGATATTCACGGCCGAAAATGGGCTTCGCCATGGTGGAAGTTCCGGATCGAGAGATTTCGGACCAAGTGTTGAAGAAATTCCAGAAGCATGTACCATCAGCAACAGAGTGGTTCATAGTCATACCAATGAAAATGCCATCAACAAGGTCGGTTACCTGCACTGCAAGCAAGGGTTTGGATTTACCTTCGTAGTTTAGAACCCCATTCATCAAAAAGAGAGAGTAGACGATGTTGTCCGGAACAAGTACAGGGTCGAGGATATCGGCCACGGTGACACCATCCGCGGCTGCATGGACAAATTCGGCTCCGGCCCCATTGCAATCCAAGGAGAATGAAGTGGTGTTGTCGTCCTCGTTTTCCGTGACGGCGAGCCGGCCAGCGAGTGGGTAGAAGATGTCCAATGTGCGTGAGAAGGAGGCTTTCAAGTGCTCAATGAGCTTTAACCTCTGCTTGTCGGGTTTGTGGAAGAGGAGGCCTTTTTGGATTGTGTCCACAAGCAGTAATTGAACATAAGTCTAGTAAACTGGTGATCAATTTGGTTTTTGGGCTGAACATAAGTTGTGGAGATGAAGCGGATGCTCTCCATGGAAATCAAAGCACAAGGTTCACAATTCTGAGGAGGGAGAACTTTTGTGGCTGTAGATAGAATGTGGTGTTGTCGACCGTGGGTTATAGTCGCACAGATGAATTATTGAACCTTTGGATTCATAGGGATGTCCATTAATTTGTGATGGCAGGAAAGGAAAGCAAGTGGGCAAGTGGTGTAGCTGCCTTGCAGTGAAGTACTAGTATTTGTCCCGCGCTTTGCTGCGACTGATTTTCATGTTTAGGTAGTACTGGTGATGATTAAAAATAGAATCATATTTCTAGAAATTACGCCCACGTTTTACTGCAGGTGGGTTTCAGAATGTACGTAAGAACATAAATCCTGTAATTAAATGGCGTCGCATTGTTCAATCTCATATTCACTGCGTACTTTCAGACCCAAAAAAAATAAAAAATAAAAAATTCATTGCATACTGCATATATTACTGAAACCAACAATTTTACTTTCAAGAAAAAATATGGAATCAATAACAAAGCCCTTCCTTATGTCATTTTTCGGTGAAACAATTATACATTTCTATGGTTCATGATATTGGTCCTTGGCTTGGAGTTGATTGACCGTGCCAATTGATTTGGAAATTCAGCATACACCCAATAGTCTTCTTTGCACAATTGCTCTCAAATTTGTAATCTCTACATTGCATAACTTTCTGCTAGTCAAGTTAATGATAAACAACAACACTACAACATGAATGCTAAAAATAATAGAGAACCATTGCATGACTATCGCAAGACCTAAATATCATAATTATGACCACATGACATTGAATAGTACCACACTAAGAGAGAAAATGGTAAAATGGTATGATCCATATATAATTACAGTTACAATATTAGAGCAGAATCATATAAGAATGAATAAAAGAATTTTTATGACCCATTCTTCTTCAAGTAGGGCTTACATTGCTCCACACCCAGATCTATTTGTCTACCACCAGAAAATGATTTTTTTTTTATATTATTACACCACAAATATTAAACATGACAATTTTTTCTATCATTTTGCTGTTAGTAATGGTATGTGAAGGATGTAGATGTATATTTATCTGCAATAGCTTAATGTTCTCTCTGCGAAATTGTTCAACAATGTTAACTTTAGTACATAACTGATATGTATGTAAAGATCATTACAACCATGCATGTTAACTATTAAATTGAATCTCATAACCTATATGCATTAAAGATTAAGCTATGTGTTTGTATAAATTTAAAAGTTTCTAAACACAATATGCAAATAAGACTCAGTGTTAAGCTGATGGTTTTAATACCCACAAATAGAAGAACTGATTTCAATACCCAAAAAAAGAAGAAGAAAGAAATCAATGTTCATCAATTAACAGATGAATAAGAACCTTTATAGGGAGGCTATGTATTCTTCTTCTTATAATAAAAGCTGATGTCCCCAGTACTCGAGCTGCAAAATAATACGATATTGCTGCAAACTCTTCCTCATCATAAGCTATGTGTTTGTATAAATTTAAAAGTTCTAAACACAATATGCAAATAAGACTCAGTGTTTAAGCTGATGGTTTTAATACCCACAAATAGAAGAACTGATTTCAATACCCAAAAAAAGAAGAAGAAAGAAATCAATGTTCATCAATAACAGATGAATAAGAACCTTTATAGGGAGGCTATGTATTCTTCTTCTCATAATAAAAGCTGATGTCCCCAGTACTCGAGCTGCAAAATAATACGATATTGCTGCAAACTCTTCCTCATCATAAGCTCCTGTATATTCATTACATCAATTATAATGTTAAAATTTACTCAGTAACCAACAAATTTCATATTGAAATGGAAAAAAGAAACTAAAAGTATTGATAACAAAATTAACCCTTGTAAATCCTCCTTCTCTATATATCTGTTGTTGCAAGTCCCTTCAAGAAAAAAAAACATCCCCGTTGGCTGCTTCTACCTCTTTGTTTCCTATACATCGCATTCAATTATAGCGTAAGGTTATTACATTATGCTGACCATTTTGGAACAGTTTACAACCTTCTCATCTACATGTCAAAACATAGAAGGCATCAAAAGGTCACATACCAACAATTTGAGATAGCATCAGTTTACAACTGGAGCTTATTGATCTTCAAAACAATCAAATTTCTCATATCATTGTGGAAGAAGAGCATAAAGATGCATTGTTGTAAGATAGGTCACAGACAATAGCCTTAATTTATTCGTGACATTTTGTAAATTTTTCACCTGATACCAATACTTTTTGTTGTCATTTTTACATATTGCAGACTTAAAGGGAACCCGATATGCTCCGGTGGCTTGCCAAATAGTACTTGGTTGTAAATTTGAAAATAGGAGCAGGTGTAAGATATGAATTAAAGATACTGCAACATTTTCTACATGATTTTCTAAACCTCCCCATGAGCTGTGTCTATATTAAAATTATAAGTCAACACTGTAAATGGGGAACTATTCAATTCTTTCTCTTCAAATAAACCCTTGTATCAGGTGGATTCAAATTTTGTCTCATCTAACTTAAAATGAAATTTTCAAATGATTCTGAAACTTATGACAGTTGCTAGATCAAAGATCCTGATATCACATTTTTTTTACATAACTGAACTGATTTTGTTCAATGCTAATTTGAACTATACCCAGATTACATGGAGTCATGGATGATATGAGGACATGATGATTCACATGATATATAGCAAGATCATTTCCTGGTTTAGACACACTACTTTCTGAACATAGTCCAATAAACTAAACTACAAAACTCAAATTCCCATCAATAAGCATTGAGATGCAAAGACTTAAAGACTATACAATATGGAAGAGTTGTGGTAACTCTAAACTTAAATAAAACAATTATCAGACGCCTAAATGATACCAAACAAATAAACTCAATCTCCATTTTATAGTACTAAAAAAAACAAATCAGAGACATACCTCTTCTGAATCACCTTTTCAAAACAATCTTAAAGCCAATCAGTAACCTAGATCTCTCTTTTTTTCTTTTTCTTTTCCTTACAGTCCACCATCAAAATCTCTTCTTTTCTCTCTGCACAAAAGAATGGAGTAGACTGTTGAAATAAGTTAATAATGTCACTTAACTACCCACACACAGAAAAACCGAATTGAACACCCAGCTTCAATTAGTCTGTTTGTTACAAATAAACACTAAAAGCATGCTCCCACACCTTTTCATAAGAGAACGAACCCAGAAACAACCAAACGAACCACTGCGACCCACAGGCAAACCCGATCTACAGAAATCCCAAATCAGCTTATCACCAATTGTTTTGAACCATGAAAGTCTTCCAACTCTGGACAAAGGCGTAAACTTAGAGAAGGAATCGATTACCCGATCGTTCCAAAACCAAAAAAACAAAATCAGACTGAAAGCAAAGAGCATGCAGAAAAAGAATGAGCAAAAAGGATGGAGAAAACTTAGAAAAGAAAGAACGTGCAACGTGGCCGCACAACAATAACAACAACAACAACAACAGAGAACATTTGGCAAGTGGTGGCAATAACGTATATAAACGCAAAGTAGAGGCAAAACTGTAAAAATTCATGGTCCTTAGCTACAATAACCCAATTTTAGTATATATTAAAAGGAAAATTCTCATTAACCCTAATTTTAAAGATTTTTTTCCAATTAACAAAATAAGATTCTAAAATTATCATCAACCTTATCAACTTTTAGGATCTATTCCCACTAACAAAACCTTTAATCTTTTGTGTTTTTTTTTCCTAACCAAATTACCCTCATCTCGTATCTTTCTCTCTACGTCGTCTCTGACATTCACCTCCCTCTCTCTCCGGTCAGAACATCGTTCTAGCCGTCGGCGTCCACTTCTGGCCCCGGCGAGTTCATCACCCATGCCAAGGGTCAAGGCGACGTTGAGGAAGACGACGCGACCTCACTTTCTCTTGGATCTGGGCCATAGAAGCCTCCGGCCGCCGACGATGATCTCAGACTCCAAAAACTCAGAGACGATTCGAGTCTTGCCGTCCTCGGTGGCTTTGAGGATCCGAGCAAGAAGGCAATGCAAGCTTGGCGCCGCGGTTGGCGATCCCGATTGAGATACGACTCGATCTCTAGAGAGGTATGGAACTCCGAGCACTTCACGATCTCCGGCGACGAACTAAAATTTATTGGTCGCAACAATTTCTTCATTTCGATCAGGTTGAAAACTGAGCTATTGGTATAAAATATGTTGGATTAATTTCTGAGTTTACAGGAAATTTTGGATGGCATCATTCCTAATTCTGTTAGTTTCAATTTTTTATATTCTTTGATCAAGCATCACATTGCTTGGCTTTATTTACGAGAAAGAGAAGAAATAAAGGAGATCTTATAGTTTGATTGAAATTTTGTATTGATTTTGGCAGAAATTTTATATTGATTATGGCAGAAGTTGGTTGCGAAGAAGCCACTGGTTAGACTTTTAGGTTTATTACTAGTAGAAATGTAGAAGAAAAAATAAAGGTAAGATGTTGGAACTGGGGAAGAAAGTGGATTTTGTATTGTGCATCTTTTGTGCCAATTCGAATACGCTAAGGACTTAGATGAGTTGTTAAAGACTGTTTGGTTTGCTTCTCTAGCTAAATTGAAGTGTTTGATAGCTTGATGATGTGAGTTATGCGTTTTTGTTTTTGGGTTTTCAATGAATCTGTGAAAAGTTTGAGTCTTTGTGATTGGAATTGTTAGCACAATGTGGATTGTTGTGATAGGAATTGTGTAGAGAACTGAGAGTTTTATGATTGTTGTATCAAATAAGTTAGAGCTTTTGTCTTGTTGTCTTTAGTTCAGTGCAGGATCTTAAATTGCACAATAACTCAATCTTGAATCTGCCACAAGTATTGATCTGGTAAATGGATTGCGGAACATTATGTTACATTTATGAACACTGCAGAGTTGCAGAGTTATGCAGAACGAATTTCCAGTTGATATATATATATATATGTACTATTTGTTAAAAAGAAAGTTGTATTTGTGGATGAGTATTTTCTTGACTGACAGAATTGAGTTGGGTTTGATGTTTTCTTGTTTGGTATATCTGCTTTGTTAGGTACTGATATTTACATGGCATGGTTAGTTGCGAAAGCCACACTGCATTTTATTGTCTTTCCATTATGATGCTAGTCGTTTACGGATATGCATGACTTCGCATTGGTAGTGATAGCAACAGGTAGCAGTTTCCTCTTGGATACAAAAAAGGATTCCAAGATAGTGAGAGACTAGAGCTCTCTTTACCGTTCAAGGTAAGTTACTTGGAGAATATAGTAGATTTTGCCATTGTTCAAGTCAAATTTGCTATCCCAATGGGCAATTAAAAATTGCCATAAGTGCATGATACATGTGCACTGATGATGATGGTAGAATTGAAGTTTTTTTTTTTTTTTTTTTAAGGGTATTGGAGAAGGATATATGCTCTCATTTAACTTATGGTCATATCATATTTTTAAATTGTTCCCTTAGTGGATGTAAATGTATAGCCATCTTAAGAGTTTCTCTCATCTTTCATGTATACTGTCCCCCAGTAGGAGGTCCTACTGCCCTCAGTAGGTGGGCATACTACCCCCAGCAGGTGGGCATACTGCCCCCAGTAGACCCTCCTACTGCCCTTAGTAGACCCTCCTACTGACCCTAGTAGACCCCTGGACAGACCTCTTACTGCCTCCAGTAGACCCTCCTACTGACCCCAGTAGACCCCTGGACAGACCTCATACTGCCCCAAAAGACTCTCTTACTGCCCTTAGTAGAAGGTCCTACTGCCCCTAGTAGACCCTCCTACTGCCCCTAGTAGACCCTTAGACAGACCTCCTACTGCTCCTAGTAGACCCTCCTACTGCCCCCAGTAGACCCTCCTACTGCCCCCAGTAGACCCTCATACTGCCCCCAGTAGACCCTTAGACAGACCTCCTACTGCCCCTAGTAGACCCTCCTACTGCCCCCATTAGGTGGTCCTACTGACCCCAGTAGGAGGTCCTACTGCCCCTAGTAGGTGGTCCTACTAATCTTAGTAGGAGGTCATACTGCCCCTAATAGGGACTTGTTATAAGTGACTAAAGGACAACGACTCCCGGTCAACGGTCGTCGGAGCCCGGTCAACGGTCCTCGAAGTCTGGTCAACGGCCCCTGGAGTCCGGTCAACTGTCTCCGGAGTTCGGTCAACGTCATTGGTTGTGAGAATCCGGTTATAAAAATTTTATTTTATAATAGACTCTTATAATGGTCTATTATAGTTTATTTAATTCATTAAGGATATATTTGTCTTTCTGCTATTTAAGTTGGCTCTTAGGAATTTTAAAATTTTATTTTGTTAGTGGGAATAAAATTCTTAAAATTAGGGCTAGTGGGCATTGTCCCTATAGTAAATAATTGATCGATGGCCAACTGGTCAAGCAGCCTCAAATTATATTCCTCTTTAAGTAAAGTCGTGTAACAATTTTTCTAAAACAGGAGTCGAACATCATAAGAATGGACAAGGTATCAAATATTTTCTAGTCTTTGTAGTAATGAGAGACGTAAGAACTTATGATGCATCGTGCCACTCTTCTTCAACAAGGTTTAGGCAGCAGCCTTGCCGTAATGAAATTCCCTCCAAAGTCTAGACTCATCTACTCTTGTATCATTAGTCACAGTTAAAATGACAAGAAAGACAAACAAAATCAATGATTTATAAAGGGTGCAGTTATTGTCACCCCACTAAATATTTTGTCCACCTCACATTTCAATTTTAAACTTAATATTTCAATACTAACCTCACAATCAAGAATTTTTGTGAAAATATAATATTAAACTAAAATCTATAAAATCCAAACAACAACAATTTTTTACATCTTTACATCGAAAAAAAAAAAATTCTCTACATCTTTCAAATCAGATTTGAGAATCACTTTAATCTTTAACACGATGGTGAGATTGTTCGTTCTTATTTTTATTTTATTAATTAATGCTTCAAATGTAGTATTTCATGCATATATATATATATATATAGTTCTTATCTAGAGCGAAGCTTCACTTTGAAATTAAAGTGTGAAGTTCCTTATTTGACTCACTTTTCGGTCATATTTCCACATCTCCACCATTCAGTTTGTAGAACCTAATGCATAGATCACTTCTATCAAGTTTCTAATGCATATTTACACAAACAGTTCTGAATAGACAGATTTATGGTCCGTTCGTTGATTTAATCTAATTCGGTACCTTAACGATTACCAATTTGGATAAAACTTGGCAAGAATGATCTATGCATTAGGTTCTACAAACTGAATGGTAGAGATATGGAAATATGACCGAAAAGTGAGTCAAATAAGGAACTTCACACTTTAATTTTAAAGTAAAGCTTCGCTCTGGATAGGAACTGTGTGTGTGTGTATTCATAATCATAAAAGAGGAACTAAAAAAACAAGATTGAGGAGAACATATATAGGATGTGGTTTAAGAAGAGTGGAGGTTTGCGTCAAATATATCGATAAGATATTTGTATATATTTTTAGATTTTATCACTTTTACAATTGTAAGTTAAAGGAAGGAAAATAAAAACCATATTTTTTTCAAAATTTTAAAGGTAGAATTGGAACATTAAAGGTAAAAAAATAAGACGTGAGATGACCTGAACATTTAATGGGATGAAAATGAAAATAGCTACCTTTTATAAAACGGATACCACACCATCAATTACAACCTGCACGCTTGACCCACTTTTTACTATGGAAATGTCTCTGTATTTTCTTTACAAAATGTCTAAGACACCCATGTTTGACAATTTTAGAGTTAAAAACGGGTCGAAAGATCATCTGGGCCTGACTGTGTGAGGCCCTTGGGTTGGGTAGTCAATTCAGAACCTAATGTGGCTGAGATTTTTGGAGCAAAACATCAAGATAAACAAAGACAGAGAACAACACCAGACCCCCGGTCTGCTGTTGCACAAAAATGAAAGTTGGCGGCGGAGTAGTGTACGGACGTCCTCGAGGCACTGCCTTTCCCACTGTGCTTCTTGGCCATGGCAGAGCTAGTCCGCGCTGTTCTTATTCCTCTGCCTGTTCTGGTGAGCTAATGCCCTGTTTGGTTTGTAATTCTGCAAGTGCTTATCAGTTTGTTGTGTCTTTTCTAAGTTTTGTTTTGGGGAATTGATTTGCAGACCATGTCTCTTTCATTAAGGAGGTGGCAGGAACTCAACCTCCTCAGCATTTGAGTCAGTTGATGAAATTGCTCAAGACAAGAGGTGGGTCATCATTGCTTTGTTAGTCTCTTCAAGATTCAATTTTTCAAGCTCAAGATCATTACTTTGTTGGGTGTCACTCATTTTATTTGTTATGGGGTTTGCATATGTTGGTTGCTTCCTTCAAGGTTGACAT
This sequence comes from Fragaria nilgerrensis, assembly GCA_010134655.1. Lineage (NCBI taxonomy): Eukaryota > Viridiplantae > Streptophyta > Magnoliopsida > Rosales > Rosaceae > Fragaria > Fragaria nilgerrensis. Next base: position 11,113,796 of record CM020977.1, read on the forward strand.
GTTCTGCATCAATAGATTACTTTTTCTGGGCACAATGCGTAAAATCTTCTTTAAAAGACAGTCTTGTGCGGAGTTTATGGGATTTATAGATTATGATTAGTGTTTTGTGTGCTCATCTTGTAAATTAAGAGTTTCTAGATGAGTTCTTACATACATTACTATGAAACAGGTGATTCTATTATTTCTCCAGGAGCAAAGCAAGGTTTAATCCCCCTTGCCGTACCACTTTCAAAAACTAGCTCAGGTATGGAAAAGGGTTACCATTATATAGTTGATGATTATCTGTTACCTTTATATAGTTGTTAAAGCTGTTGTAATTTTGAGCCCCTTGTGAACAGGTGTTGTAACTGCATTGCTCCGGTGGCCTACAGCTCCACCAGGGTGAGTGTTTGTCAAGAACAGTCTTAATCCTTTTTCGGATACTTTATTCATCCATCCTATTCCTGCAGTATGGATATGCCAGTAGTTGAGGTCAAGAAGCATGGGGTGTGGCTATTAGCAAAGAATGTAAGTAAAGCATTGTGCCACCCTTTAGCTACTGTTTCAATATGACTGGAATTATTCTACTGGTATGGAACTCCCATTGGAGTAATCTCATATCTTTCGTCCACAGGTGGACCAACTTATCCATAGAATTCTAGTTGAAGAGGATGCTAAACACGCTGGGGAAAGCAATGAGGAGATATTTCATGCGTCTGGTGATGCTGGGGAGAAACTTTATAAGAAGGGTGACTTTGCCAAGTCACAGATACCAAAACTAGATATCTATATCTTAAGAAACGTATGGACGATTTATATTGTAATTTCACTAATTTGTCTTTCTGCTTCTTTGTGTCCTATTATCAATTCTAATAAGTAGTTCATTTTTAGGTTGGTTTATTTCCAGATGTCTTGGAGCGCAAAGTGAATACACATTTTGAGGAAGGGGACCAAGTACGCTCCTGTGTTTTTGTGCTGTCTCTTTGTAGAATTTGATTAGTAACTAGGCAGCCTAATTTGTTTGTACTTTTGAAAGGTCTCGGCTCTGATAACGGGAGAATTCTATACAAAGAAGGAGCATTTTCCTGGATTTGCACGGCCTTTTGTATTCAATGCTGAGGTTTTACTGAAGTTCGTAGGACACTTTACCAGTTACTTTCTCATATTCATTGTTGTGAATAGTTTACTGAACCACTTGGGTTTCATCATCTAAGTAGCCCTTTGTGTTTTTTTATAGGGTCGGTCGTACAGTTGAAGCTAAGGATGCTGCTAGGGGAGCTTTAAAATCACCCTGGTGGACTCTGGGGTGCAAATACCAGGTTTCAACTTCATTTGATTATTCCCACATTGTTTTAGCCTCCTCTCCTCTGCTAAGATTCTCTTGTGACATATAATTCAGGAAGTTGCTGAAATAGCACAATGGGAGGATGAGCAAATTGAGTACATTAAGGAGAGGGTGAGCGAGGAGGAAGGCAAGCAGATCTGAAGAAGGGGAAAGCCCCTGCACAGGTTTCTAAATTTTCCTAATGAACATCAAAGGAGGAAACAATAGTTGGTAAAACAATTTCTTATCCTCACAGTTCCATCTTTTTTTCAGGTTGCATTGGATGAAGCAGCTTTTTTATTGGATTTAGCTTCTGTTGAAGAGAGGTGGGATGAATATGTGGAGCAGGTTGCTAATTGTTATAAAGAGGGTGGTCTCCCGGATATTGCAAAATTTGTGCTATACAGAGATTGATAGTAAAGATAAAGGGATTTAAGTCAAACTGAATGTACAGCGTCAGAAACTGGCTTCATGACCGGAGATGAGGTTATTTCGTTGAGCATTAATTTGTGACAGATCTTTCTGAGTTTATCTGTTACATTTTGTCTGGACACATTTTATGGCATCGTTAAAATTTTGTTCTTGTTGAGTAAGCTGGTGACCATTTGACATTGCTTATCTGCTGAAATGCGAGTAATGCCTCTTTTTGACTAATAAAATGCATTTGTGTTTATCCATGGATAATGTTAAAATTTGGGGGCTTTTGAATGAACCCAGCAAATTGCTAAATAAACTCAGCACTTAAATTTTTGTCACCCTTTTTCCCATTTTACCCTTATGTCTATTTACACCCAGCACATCTTCCAAGGGTTGTACCCAGCACCTCACTCTCTTCCATTACCAGATTTGTGTTTCAATAGCATTGCAATACAAAGGTGAAGAACACTACTTTTGTAACCAAAAAAAAGATGAAAAGCAATAAAAATGATTACTTTTTGCAAAATACAATCAGTCTTGACTCTTGATTTCGAAATGCAAAATATTTCTTCTTCTCGGTATCAATTAGATTGACTTCTTTAATCTCCTCAACCAATATTCTATCCCATACTCCAATCCACCCAGAAGCCATGTCCACAAAGCCTATGCTTTCACCTCCAAATAATTGTTTTTCCCCAAGTCCACTTTCCACTTTTCAAAGTCTTGCTAAAGGCATAAATCACCATACAAAAGAACTGTATCGTTCTGTAACGGTCTATACTTTGAGAACTGCTATCATTTTGTATACATAGTTGTACTTCAAGAACAAGGTTGTACTTCAAAAGCTGAATCCATCCCCCGTCTTGTAAGTGACCTTACAGCATTGACGACGATCTCCAGTTTATTTTGCAATTTGCAATTCATCTTTTAATTCAAATAGGGGTAAAGTGGACAAGAAAATTACTGATGGGTACATATAGCAACACCCTAAAATTTTATGTTAGAAGTTTAATATTTCCAATCAGTGTTCCAACTCTCTTCACATGGTCACCTAATGACCATAACACTGGGATGAACTGCAGTGGTGTTCACATGGTCATCTAGTGACCAAAGAAATCATGGTCACCTAACATATCCTCTTTATAACAATCAATATTATATGAGTTTAATATTCAAAGTTAAAATAGTGATCAGTGTTATAAAGAGGATATGTTAGGAGACTCAATGTTATGGTCAAAGTTGAAATATAAAATAAAGATGATATGTTAGGAGTTCATCTCAATGTTAAAGCAATGACTATAACACTGAGATGAACTGCATTGGTGTTCACATGGTCACCTAGCTACTAAGAAAATCATGGTTAATCACCGTTGGATGTAAATTCAAGAGTGGAAAGTATTATTTTAAAGTAAAGTTGTTTTGTTTTCCCCATTAACTATGATTTTCTTTGGACTACTGTCCATTCTTTGGACACCATTGGACAGTAGTGTTCACTGATCTTCATAGTATTCATTTTCAGAAAGGAAGGGTTACTTTATTGATTTGAAAATTACAGTTGTACAAAACTGGAATTACAAGATGGTACAAATTCCTAGTTAGCTAGGCATTGATATTATGTATATATATACACACGAGTGATACACAAAGTATGCCAACCAAACGAAAAATCACTCTCCATCACTCCAATTTCTCTCTATTGACCAACAGAACTTGTAGCCTTATTATTATCCATTCCAGATGTCTAATAAACCAAACTACCAAAAAATAGAGCTCGGAGCTCCAACTGTGCTTTTATCACATGATAGTGATCTATCATGAGGCGATCGGACGGGCTGCTTTCTTGCTGCTACTTTTCTTCCTTCTCCAGATTAGCTTTCTCCATAAACTCCCACTTCGTTTCTTGCTAGGCACCAAAGCAAATGAACCAGTTGTAGCATCCTCATCCTGGTATTTAACTTTTAAATTGAGAATATTCTCGAGGGGCTCTACTACCTTCTTGGGACCGAATGTGGAAGTGGAATTATCGTCAACTTCTTTTGTCTTAGGAGATGTAGAATCTTTGGTCATAGTGCCATCTTCTGCAAGCATTTTATCAAGCAGAGAGGACCTTCGGCTCATGGTCTTGTTTGAGGTAGGGACTGTGGCTATGGCTGTTGTGGTATTTACATTAGCGGGATCAGTGATGACCTTGTCAAAAAGGGCTGCTTCTCTTGGTGCAGCCATTGCCTTCAACTGCTTCCCAAGGTTAAGTATAGTCTCTTGGCATTCTGCCAATTTTTCTGAAGCAGCTGTTATCTCCCATTCCTGCAAACACCCACAAGTATAGATACTTTGAATTATAGTGTAATATCACAATTGAATGATACCAGAGCACAATGAAAAGAATGAGAAGATGTTGCATCAAAAGTGGATCATTACTTCTTTCAAAGTTCTCACTGTGTCTGATATGAAACAGTAAAGTTATGGTTTTCCTTGAGACAGGGTTCTATATCTGCTTGGTCTTATTTGTTAAATCAGACATCTAATCTAGAAATATGATTGAAGTTGAATATTAAAGGCTGCAAATAAAGACTTCATTCTTGAACTTCTTATTCACATATAATACTCCAGCGAGGGAAAAAAGTACTACATTGTAAATAACTAAATATCTACTTTGTCAAATGCATCCAAATTCTAGTGTAACTGAAGGCATGGTCATTCTTTTTTCTCCTTTTAACAAATTGGTAAATGCAAATGTAGAGGATATTTACTTACAGTTTTGTCTTGCCTGTCCTCTTGATTATGATTGGAGCCAGGGCTTTTCTTCTTCAAACTGCTAATACAAGCATGAAAAAGATGCATAAGCAATTCTGCAATACTGTAATACTTGGTACAATAGTTAACTATGAGATATATCCTTGTTTTAATATGTTTGTGTAGGTACCTTTCAAGCTGAAGCTGCAGGTCAACACATGAAGCTTCCAATTCTTCACAGCAGTTGTATTTGTTCTCAAGCTCATCTTCTAGAGATGAAAACTTCTGATGAGCTTCACTTAAGTCAACTCTGGCCACTCTGAGCTGCGTGTCAAGATCTTCGTTCATAGTCTTTTGAGTTTTGAGTTGATCCTCAATCATACTCTTCGACTCTCTTAAACTTTTTAACTCTTCTTGCAAGCTGGCAATAATTTTCTCGGATTCCTTAAGCTCATTGATCAGGGATTCACTCTTATCACTGGCTGACTGAAGTCTGCCTTCCAACTCTTTTTTGCCAGATTCTGTATTCACAAGATCATCCTTTAACTTTCTGTTTTCTTCGGCCAAATTGAACTGCAGCTCTTCTATTTGACTGCTATGACCATTTGAAGAAGCAGCCATAGGCCTTAATGATGTGTGTTCTCTGGGAACTCGAAATTTATCTGTATCTGAATAGTGACCAACCAATCCAACAACTTCTGCTTCGCTTTCACTTCGTGTATCATCCCAATCAAATTGCTTCTTAATTGCATCCTTCATGCTTGAAACATCTTGAAGTGAAAAGCAGTGGTTCAAAATCCAGTCCAGGGCCATAGTTAGTTCTTCGGCAAATCTATCAAGGCCAGCCTTCCCATTTAATAGATTATAACAAGCATGAACAAATTGTTGAAGAAGAGTCCCAAGTTCAGAAGATTTCCATTGGAAAACACGAACCATGTAGCCTGCCTGTGTTTCTGAATTCTTGTGTCTGGCATCTGTGTTATAATCTGGAGACGGCACACTGATTCCTTCAATAAGTTCAATTATTTTGCATATTGATTTCCTAAGATCTGGTTGTAACTGCTCATCACTTGCTCCATTGGGTGAATCAGTTACTGCACACTGATTTGAGTCTTTCCATGAGATGCAGCTTTTAGCAGAAGAAGGATTAGTTGTAGTCGCCAAAGCCATTCTTATATCCTTCAGTATTTGTTCAGGGCTTCTTCGTGCAACACTGCTGTGCTCTAACACCAATTTCACTATATCCTGGAGCCAATGAGGAGCTTTGCCATCCAGAATACAGTTGGACTCCCTGTTTGACAAACTGAAGCCTGACTCACTGTCAGATAAAGGAACTACATCGCTACCCCCTAGTTCCAAGGAATACTGATTTTCAAAATGGCCAGCAAATGTATTAGCTGGTGAGGAAGCATAAGAACCAACACTTACTTTATCAGCAGAGACCACTGCTAGTTTTTCCATTTCAACAAAATCATCCATCAGATTTATGTCTGAAGCTCCAACAGTTTTGCATGTCGGCGAGCCTTTTTGCTTTTCATTTCTAAAATGCTCCAGTTCTGTAATCAAAGCAGAAGCCCATGATTCAGCACAACTAGCCTTATCATCGCTACCAATATCAGACATAGATGCTACAGAGAGTTCATGTTGCATAAGAGTGCCTCGTGGGGATTCTCCGACCGCTGTTTCAACTTGTGATAATTTGGAGGCTGCACGGTTATACATGTTTTTGGAAAACTGTAACTCATTCATCTTCTTATTGAGTGCTTCCTTGAGAATCGCATTTTCTTCTTCCATAGCGCATAACTGCTCAGTTAGAAAATTGATCTTTTTAGTGGGAACCTCAGGAAACTTGTCAGCAGTAGAGTCGTACCTTAAACCATTTGGGCTCAAACTTCTCCTCCTCATGTCAACCGAATCCCTTCCGAGCATTTCAACTTCATTTTTCATTTTAGCCAAGGCAACAGGACCTGGCAATCGCTTCCTGACCAGGACACGCAACCTCTGACATTCTGATTCTAACTTTGCGATTTTTTTCGCACCCTCAAGATGTTGCTTATGTGCTGCATCAGCAGTCCGACGATTGAATTCTCTCTCCTCATTCCTGATCTCAAGCTCTTTCTCAAGCACTCGAACCTCATATGTCAAAGAAGCATTATCTTTCTCTCTGGACTCTAATCTGGCCATAAGCGCATTCAAATCTGTTTCCATCTGACTCATTTGTCTTCTTAAATCTTCAGTCAACTTTTCCTTCACTGAAAGAGCCTTACTTAGATGGGTATTTTCAGCACCAAATTTAGAAAGCCTTTTACTGGTCTCTGTTAGCTTCTCTTCCAACACCATCTGAGATTTCTCGAATTCCCATGTTGTCTTCATCACAGCATCATGAACCCTTTGCTCTTGTTCATCTCGAACATATCGTAGCTGCTGCATGCACTCCTTGAGGGCTCCATCCAATTGAGCTATTCTTTCTTCAGCAGCGTCTCTGAGTTGCAAAGATTTATCCAATTCTTGCTTTAGAAACCCTGCTTCTGCTTCTACCTTCTCCCAGCCTAATAAATAAAATATAAGACGATATATTAACACAATGTATAGGAGATCATTACTTTTACCAACAGAAACAATTACCGTGAACAGCTTCCTGTGCCATGTTGGCATGTTTCTTCACAAGTTCATCTTTATTCTTACAATCAGAGAGAGCAGAAGCCAGCTTATCACTTAAAGCTTTCAGATCTTTCTCTAGCTCTGCCTTCTCATTAAGCATTGCCTCCATCTAAATAAGAAACATAATACATTGGACATGATATCACTAGGTGCTCAAAGCTCTGAGTTCCAGGATATTCTATACAGCTACATAAGGGTTGCATATCTGCTACCTAGGTAGTTTCATAATGCAGTATGCAGTATGCAGTTTGAAATAAAAAATTGTATTACCATAGTGTCGTAGACCAAATCAAACCTTGATATGTGGATAAATAAACCTGATCATTATAGTTTCTCTACCTTATGTTGATCTCCAAATAATAAGAAAATCTGAGAATGTAAAGCAACTAAGCTATGGCATCTTATCCTTTCAAATATGAAACTGACTTCAAATTTTGATCTCAAGTTATGAGAGAAACATTTATCCAAATTATGAACCGCCATCTTGGTATCACCAATAGGCAGTGTTAGACAATTGCTATTTATTCAGAAGAGCCTATCAAGTTTAAGTGATTCATGATTCCAAAAAATGCTACAAGTGATAATTGACTCTTCCAGATTAACATAACCAGAATTTTTCATGAAACAAACAGAAATTTCTTCATCAAAATTTTAAGGTAGGACTAAATGGTAAAATTGGAAAAGACCTGGATTCACTAAGCTATAAATTTTACAAGCACATGTTCTTACATCAAATTAGAAACAAACACAGTAAACAAAAGCTATAGAGGACTAATACACATTGGGAAAATCTCTGTAAACTTAAAAAGCTTACCTCTTCTTCATTTCCTCTTGATGAACCGTTGACTTTGTCAGCAACAATGGGCAGCTTCTCTGTGGATTTCTTCCTCCATAGCCACGCCTTGTCCATGCTTCATTCACTAACAAAGCTCGATTCTTTAAACCAAATACAATCATCGCAAATGCAAACAAGTTAACCCAACAATTATTATAACCAAAACACCAAAACCAAACTGAAAACTCAAAAAAAAAAAAAAAAAAAAACACTACATACATTGCATGGATGATGATCAGGGAAACTTCCTACAATGCGAAGCAGAGAGACAGCCTTAACTAGAGTCAATGATGGCTATCATGAGAAGAGTGCGGGGCTCGGATCCCACCGGCACTTAAAAGAGAGAGGACTCAAAAAGATTTTGATTTGATAACGAAGCTGAAACCACCACACCCACAACGCTTTAAGCTTTTTAGAAGCAGCGAGAGGAAGAAAGCAGAGTTTGGTAAACAGGGAAAAGTGAAATGAAGGCAAAGTAAGGAGGTGAGGGGAAGCAAAATGTGGATGAAGAGAGAGAGAGAGAGAGACTACTGTGGAGAGTGTAAAGTATAGCTTAGTCTGTGGGTGACTCTGAGATGGGCTTGGATTTGGGATCCGACACGATGTAAGAGAAGTAAAGAAGCGTGTGAGATTGGAGTCGTTTATACTGTATATGGGGTTTGCTGCGTTTTTCACGGTCTTCATGTGAAAATAAACGAAACAGGGGAGAAGAGAGTGGAAGTCTCTCTGGTCTATACATGAGAGTTTGAGACAACAAGAAGTCTTCTTCACTTTCTAGATTTCCCTCTAGATTTTTGGTTTTGAGGTCAAGTTTTTAGCAAAGGCGATTTTTTTTTACTAAAAACTTGACCTCAATAGAGTTTGTGTCGGACTAGATTGTATCTAATAGTATCTCGTTTTCACTTGCAATATTTGTATAACCAATTCTATCGGTAATTCGTTTGTTATTCATAGTAATGGTTAGAAAATTGAGAATAGCTAATTTCTTTCGTTCGTTTGAAAGTACCTTCGGTCTTCAACTTTGATAAGAATGTTTGACATATCACTAAAGCTTTTGTATTGGTCACGTTTTTCTTTTTTGAGAATGTTGTGCTGGTCTCTTTTTTTAAGTCTTAGTAAGTGTTTTAGGCACGCATTCTACAAAATAGTTAAACAAAAAAAATGCTATGAATTATAGGCATTTCTTTGTTGAATTTTGAAGAGATGCTTGGCGTGCGTTTCGTAAAACAAAAATCGGAGTGTTACCCAAAGTAATCACCTTACTTTCTTTTGTTAAAAATAAAGATGTTGAACTTCAAAAGTATACTATAGTTCTCGTGTAATTGATAATGTATCATTGAAAATGTTACGTATTAAAATTACTTGTAGAAAGCAACTTCGAATAATTCACTGACCTCATTTTTATTTTTATTTCGCTCATGCGAACCCGACCTAGCTCTGCTAGGGTTTTGAGCGCCGCCGCCTCCGACGGAGGCTGCGTCTATACCTTTTCTATTTTTATGGATCAAATTGCAAGCCTGTTCATGTTACTTTGGTTCTATTGTGTTGGTCTCTTGGCTTCGGGAGATCAGAATGTGAGTTTTGATGGAAGAACGCCTTTTTGGGACAACATGGACTCAGTCGATCACGGTGGTGCTGGGTGGATTGAGTGCACCATAGCGGTGATAGATCAGAAGGCGGACCGTGGTATTTTCAGGATCCTTTGGTCCTAATCAAATTTGGGTGGTATGTCGACGATGAGAATAATATTGATCGAGATGTTTGTCTCCCTCAATACTTTCATATGGGTGACGAGATCGGCATTGTGTGGCTGTCTGAGTCACTTCAGGAGCCTCCTATTGGTGGTGTTTAGAAACCTAGAGATTCCTCTATCCTTCGCGTGACCAATGGGTGTATGCTTGGAGTGCAAAATCGTGTGCTTAGGTTGATTGCTGGCATTAGTTTTCACAGTGTGAGCACAACAGCGGCGGCGGGGATTGACGGCAGCAAAGTTTGGTCAGGGATGATTCCTAGGGTTTCCCTCTGGGCCTTATTGTTTGGGCCTAGTTGGGCTTGAGTAGTTATTTTTCTTTTTAATTTTATTTCTTTTTTGGGTTCATATCTTTTTTCACGAAAGGATATAGGATCTTTTATTATCTTGCCTTGAGCGAGAGAGATCGTAAAGAAAATAGAGACTCGGTGGTCTCTTAATTGGGACTTATATTTTATTCACCGGACTCTATAATTTTTTTGTTTTGGACTTCATACAAGAAGGTGGGTGTACTAGGAGATTGCTAATATAGTTTGCTCTTTTTTGGGTGGATTTGTAGTAGTTTCTACAGAACGGTTCTTTCTGTCGCCCTCATCGAGGGGGATCGTTTTTGTACTATTTGCTGAGCTAATAAGGATGACCTCTTTTGATAAAAAAAACAAAAAAAATCCAGTAACTTTATAACTTTAAAGGTGTTATAATAGTTGGTAGGTGAGCGTATTTCATTTTTCTTTTAGTTAACAAAAAAAAAAAGTTTGACCTTGTGCTACTTGTTTTTCTAAGGTAAAGAGGTAAATCACTTGTGATGCTTCAATGCTTTATGTAACTACACAAAAGAGGAGATGGCATTATATATATATACACACACACATGAGGCCGAATATGAAGCGGACATCCGCAACTATGTTAAAGTGCGGATATCCCTTCGTTCTCCTCCGTCCGGCGCCGACGACAACGCTCTTTCACCCGAGCGGACACCAGTGGCATCCTAGCGGCATCTCCGATCACTTTCTCTTGCCGGCGAGATCGATTTAAGGTCTGGGCAGCAACCTCCACCTAAAACTTCAGACAAAGTCGATCTCGCAGGCAAACTGGAATTCGGCGGACTCGCTTGGAAAAGAAAGTGATCGGAGACGCATCTAGTGTTCGCTCGGGTGGAGGCGCGCCGTCGTCGGCGCTGGACGGAGAAGAACGGAGGGACGTCCACACTTTTTCTTCAGTGCGGACGTACGCTTCATATCGTTTTCGATATATATATATATATATAAAAAGAGGAGATGGCATATATATATAAAGAGGAGATGGCATTACATAAATAATATATGTGCAACTATTGCCATTGTGCTTACTCTTGGAGTCTTGGTAGCCTTGAGCTCTTTCTTTTTTTGCATGATATGATCTGGTTCACCAGTGTTGAGAGGTCCCTCAATTTTCCGGTATTGCATCAGATCATGATTTGATTAATATTGCACTTGCCCCCACAACAGATTTTAGATTATGGTATCCTCAATATTCTGCTCTTTTAATCTTTAATTGGATTTTCAATAATGATGTTTAACCAGCTGCCAGCTATATATATATCTTATGTGACACTCCTTGTTGATTCTGCCATCTGTATTCGATCTCCATTTTTGTATTCCCTTGCTTGTGTGCATCAACTGTATAAGCACAAAAACCCATATCAATTCACCAAAAACAAAAAACAAAAATCCATATCTGAGATGTATATCAAAGTTATCAACATCAACATGTTAATCTAAGGTGCCAAGTAACTATATATAAAGTTGGTGAAATAGTGAATTAGCTTTAATAATTAAGCATTTTGTTTGATAATAGTCATAACTTGAGCGAAACATTTCATATGATTTAAAGTTTTAGACTTGTACATCATATGATGGACTCTATTGATTCTACAACAAAGAGTGCTGAATAAATCTGCTAACAACTCTTCCTTAAACTTCTTGAATGGTTAAATTCCTTTCAACCATTTTCATTTTGTGTTTATTTGGTACAATTTACAATATCAACTGCATGATTGTAAGTTGTAACCATAATATTCCGGTGAAACAAGGGAATGGATTTTTTTTTAATTAAAGGTTTCGAGATTATTGTATGTAGTATTATTACTTAGGATTTGATAAACTAATCTTTTTACTGAAAATGAAATGAGGTTTCAAAATATACACATAATAATACATATGTCGATGTTGTTATCAATTTAGCTGCTTCACCTCCAACGGAAAAATATAAAATGCCACAAGATGAAAGTTGATGCATTATATTTTCGAAGCATGTTATTGAAGTACATCAAACTTTCTTAAAATTGCATTAAATCAACACCAAATCCCTGTTATACAAATTGAATGACTCCTTACTTCTGAGCCACTTTCTCAAAACAGTTCATGGAAGTTGATACGCATTCAATCATTTCAATGTCAATATAAACCTTTTGGTTGCTTAAACTAGGCGTGTGATCAACTTTGCTACTCATCATAGAATAGCTCAAGGAAAAGCAAAGTCACATCCCATACCGCCATACCTAACAACCAAAACCATTATCAACTTCAGCGATTATATTGAATTCTCTTTCTCACTAGCACAGCATCTTCACCTTTGTCATTTTGCCATATTCTAATAATTACACACCACCAACTTAATTATGTGAAAGATTTCCAACCTTCAAAACCCTAGAAGCCCCACTTTGCCAAACTGAGAGAAAAGAGCAGTCGTAATCTGAGTGGACTGTGTTTGTTGTGTTCTTCACATTTCAGGCTACATGGTTCTATTTCTTCTTTTTCTTCTTCGTCGGTTTGAATAAGTTCTCAAGGTCCCCATTTGGCTTCTTCTCCTTGTAAAGACATTCAGCCTCAAAAGGGCAACAATAATTTTGAAGAACATGTGGGTCTGAGACTTGACTGCATTTAGTACCTGAACCTACCAGACGTGAAAATGAAGATGGATCTAGTGAAAGGGAACTATATCTAGATGATGGATTCTCTTCGGATGCTTTCAACTTCGTCTTAATATCTCAATCACTAATGCTCCAATCCTTCAAGGCTGAAACGTAAGTCGATCGACGTCAATTTTGATAACCTCAAAAAGCTAGCATGCTCGATCAAGCAGTGAAGGAGGGCGAGGATTTAATGTTTCAGTAATTAAGGTTTGGGGCATGTATTTTCTTCGATGACACTTGCATCTTTAGTGACAAATGATTCCTTAACGAAAGCCTCCACGGAAAATATTAGAAGATTTACCTATGAATACATCATACACACAATTCTTAAGTAAGTGAAGATTTGTTAATCCGACAGTCTCTCCAAAGTGTGAGTCTCTTGATAGCAAGAACAAGGTGCCAAAACGTGCAAAGAATCTGGTTACTCCGCCTCTGCGCATAACAACCCTAGCTCTAACAATCGGGGCAAAGAGATAGCTTGATTTAGTTGTTTTCTTACCTAAACATTTAATGAAAGACTATTTTTTTTTAATGTTTTACTTGGTTGTACATCAACTACTGAGGTCCATATCTAACGAATAACACTGTTACATAGGAGTTAGCGATAGTGAAAGTTGGAAATCATTTGTAATAGTTTTAACTGAACATTTAGTGAGGGTTATCTGTCATTTTGTTATTGCATGTTATCAATTAAACTCGTGGTTAAGTGGACAAATAGATGTAAGCATCTTCTCACCATAGATAAATCAATAAAATTATTCATTCTATTCAGAAAAAAGAATATATGAATGAAGATTTGTTGGCAACATTCTCATAACATGAAGAGGAACAAGATTTAGCCGATGAACTAGTTTTTGCAGATAATGCATATATTGGGTTTATTCATGAAGCCCAAAGCTAGGTGGGATTGTCAGCTTCTACCAGTTAAACAAGTCATAGGATCCATACTTTTCCTCAAGCCCTAACCTTGTTTGGGTTTTAATGAGCAGACATTAGATGAAGTTTTCCAATATATCATCAGGCCATACAATATAAAGCCCTTTAAATACAACCAACCAACGCTTACTCCTAAAATTATTGTTTTCCTGTCAAATCTAACCATCTAGAAATGATGGAACGGAGCACATATTGAAATACTTTTCTTTCATTTTTTGGTAAACAATGGCAACACCCAACACACAGTAGGATGTTTTCACTTTGCACCCCATTTGGAACATACCCTATATAAGTGAAGATTTATCATCATTGCACTCTTCTATTATCAATAGCAGTGCATGCATGATCACAGGCCATTATTCATGAAGAAAGGAGCTATGTATCTAGGTGTAGCTGACTTCTCAAATTCACACCTCAAGTATATTATTTGCTTTTCATGCCAGACAGCTTCCGATGCAAACTCTACAGTCTACACCAATATATTGACCATCATCTTTTTAGGCGGCCTAGCTAGTTAGTCCTGAAAAACCATAAGGTCTTGCCAGACTCCTAGACTAAAATCTGGGCTACCTTTTGGCTCATTGTTTTTTTCCCTTGGATAAAGGTATGACATTTAGACAAGCTCGCTAATACAGAAACATTATGAAACAGTCGTGCCTTGTAGAAACCTAATTAACATTTAGGTCCAACGTCAATTATTACCATGTAAGAGCAGTCAATCCACGTTGGCTCGATATTCTTGAAAATCCGCAGGCATTCAACAATCGGGCATCAAGAATTCAAGATGGCTAATTAGTAGTTGCTTCTTCATCTTAGTTTTTATTTTTATTTTTAGAATTTGGGTTTTGGTTAATTATCCTAAAGCATTTCTCTGGAGCATACACAGTTCCATGCCCCATAAGACAGATTTGGTATGAACAAGTAACCCCGTGGCACAACTGTTGGAAATTCATGAGTTCTTCCCAAACTACAAAATTGCAAGATAAAGAGATGTATATGCATGCGTACATTGTTTTCCTCAACGTAGCCATTTCCAGTCTCATTCAAATTCCTCATTTAGCAACATCCAGTCCTTCAAACCTGCAAGCAAAACCATACACACGTCACTTGAGGCATTCGTATGATGCTTGGCTTAGAAAATCGAACAGACTCAATATGGAGGCCAGGTAGGTGACAACTGACAAAGAAAAACCTTGCTTTGAAATCCAAGGAACTTCCATATATGAAAACATCTCTGTCAAAAAAGTCCGTCTGAAACGACCTTCGCGGAGAGAATCAACACAAAAAAAGAAAACCCCAATGGGAAATGTATGAAATATCTTAATCTATCAAAGCTGTAGCACATTTTCTAGTTTAGGGTGCTCGCCACAGTTACTGCTACATCATCAGACAGAGTCTTCCTCTCCAAAATGGAAACTCGTACCGATTTTTCTGACCTGAAAATGGAAACAGTTGAATAACTCAGATTCTTGTTGCTAATGCCTGATGCATTTCATACCCTGTTGACGGGTTCATGCATCCACTTTATAGTAGTGTATCAAGTGACATCGAAATCTTATCTGAAAATTTAAGGAAGATATATGTCATTGTTTTGCGATGAGAAATTTGAATTTCTTTTTCATGCACCTGGATTTAGTTTTATGCAGGCTAGGCCGATGATCCTGATTTATGAGAAATTTAATGATTATCCCAGCTGCTTGTTTAGGGTTTGAGAGTAAAATTAATAGGAAAAATTAAAAGAATGCTTTTGTGCCACATCTTTCATGCACAACATAGTGTGCTTCCATCATTAAGCAAGACCATGATCATAATTTCACGTCCCATCTCAATTGTCTGAAATGTTTCTGCGTTTTGCCCATATCCACCTAGATCTATCTTTCCTATTTATTTGTTTTCACTAAGGACTGGTATCAATAGCTAATGATCTTCTTTTACTCACATCCAACATGTATCCTCTTCGTTGATTTTAGTTAAAACGCCGCGACGTGGTCACTAATCACTTGTTTCATTCACAACAAGTTCGATCGTTCTAGATTAATGTCCATACTGAAAACCTGAATTTTAACATGATCGATCATGATCAATATCCTAAATCTCCGAAAGAAAAAGATGCATACAAAGCAAATTAAAGAGAGGAAAGTGTGGAAGTGGCAATTCATGAGTTTAGAACAGTACTATTGCTAGCTTCCTCTTTTTTAACCCACCGGAGGTTCTTTTTCTATGTGGAGAGGAAACTGTGAATGTGGGGGATTGCATACCTAACATGCAACTATGCAGCAAGCCAACCTTTCAAAAAACACAAACCTAATAATTCCCTTTCACCAAATTATAATTAGTACCTCAGAGCGAACGAATGGCCAGAGATGAATGTCTCCTCCCTTTCGTATGGCCGCTTTAAAAACCCTCACTAAGTTTCTGTTGAGAAACTTTCCCATTCTTGGAAAATATCCTTCATTATCAACTTTCATGTAAAATTAAGGTATGCACAGAGAGGGATAGAGAGAGATGGAGAGGGAGAGGGCCCTCCCTCATTACCTTCATCCATGTCTGGCTAGTTGAGCTTAATCTCCTCATCACACAGCTCATTGATCTCGACCCAATCTGGATTTCGAATCGCATTAAAGGTTTGTAGGTGTGTGTCTTAAGGTAACAGTAGTACCAGTACTTCCTACACTCGTTTGCAGAAGGGCGCGCGTGGAAACATGTTGTATGAGAGGTCGATTTCATTGTATGTGAAGAATAGTACGTGTGCATGTGAAGATGTTAATGCAATGGGCCATTTTCCTAGCTCCGTCGGAATTTAAGATCCATTTTCCGCCGGCCTAATAAAATGTTTCATGCATTGACGACTCGGTTGCCTCGATTATCTTCTCTCCACACACGTAGAGTGTGGATTGTGCTAGTTTCGTAACTAATTGATTTTCAAATTGTGCTAGTTACGTACATAAATAATGCTAAGTGAACTATTTTTTCGGGAATCATTTAGACACGTACGTGACCTCATATCCTCAAACATGAGTTTTTATTTTTTATTTATACAAGATTTATTAGATTAATTAGGTTACGGTTGTCCACTGTAATTGCAGTGTTTTAGAAGAGTGGGAATCTATGTTCACCACTAATATACTTGTAATTTTGAAGAATATTAGTTATATGTTTGCTAGTTCATAGTAAGTCTCACCACACATAAGAACAATCTTGCCATAGGAATTCTCGCATATATAAAATTTTGCATTATATATATATATATATATTGGTTCTCTTCATCTCTAGTCTCAAATGACAATTAGCTAGCTAGGCTTCAGTTGGAGCTAAAACAACAAACAAGACACTAATTTGCCCTAGGTGTAAGTTAGGTTACGATTGAACCTCTATCGGTTTTTTAAGCCGGTGTCAACATGATCTAAACGGTGTTTGAAATTGAGAAAGATTAGCAATGAGGTTGTTTCAAATTGATGTGCAAAAACATTATCATTAACTCTTTCGTAATGTTTTTCTTGACAAATGACAACATGCAAATACTTTCACTTGATTTGAACCAAGTAAGATCCATTGCATTAGTTAGTAGTGGCCGGATATCTTTGGTATAATCGTTTAGCATACGGCATTCCAATTACGAAAGGTAAAAACTTGCATGATCAGTAACTGCATCCATATATGGTCAACTTTTTAAGAGCATCCAACTTTCGAAACCTAACTCTTTATCAAAACGGGACCATAATACGAACCGACTTTTCAATCTCTAGGTTCCAATTCCACAGAGAGTTTTCTTCTGGGTGGTCCATTTCAATCTGCATCATGTAATAAGACCAAGGAAAGAATTCATAACAGCTCATTATATCTCTTTTGCAAATTAATATACAAGAACCTATGGATGAGATTATTTAGATATCTGAGGTATGTATCTACCCGACTATTGTTAGATTCCTAGGCAACAACTTTCACTATCGTTTTCGTTTTCGTTTTCAACCATAAACTTGTTGGATTATTATAGGCAACTGATTCCCTTCCCAACTGTCTCACTGAATTCCCATGATACCAAACAAACCCAGAAAAACATGACCTAGCTAGTTACAGGTGATTAATAAATCTTTGCTCCCCATATTAATCGAAACGAAATTAGGCTCGCATCATTGCATGTGTATCATAATTTTGGTTGTCTTCCCTCAAATGGGCGAAGCATAATATAAATTATGCTCACGATTTGTTCGTCTGTTTCTGAATTGGTTTAGTTTCTTATGAGTTATATCCCACATTTGTGTTTACACTATTTACACCCAGAATTAATATTTTACTGGACAGTAATTGTCTAAGTGAATATTAGTTAAATTCATAGTCCACGTCACACCGGCGAGCCCGAGTAATATTAGGTTTAGAGGCGCGCAGGTTACCTCACCTACGATATCATGCGAGCTGGACAAAGTTCGCATGTAATAAGACTAATTCGCATGGGAAGAAAATAAGACTTCGCATGAGACTTCGTGTGCAATGAGCTGGACGATATCAAATTACCTCACCATGATTAATTTGGATCACTTCGCATGAGAGGTTGACGGACTGGTTACCGGATGCAGTTGGTCATTCAATTGTTGTATTCGACTCTGCGAGGTGATGACTTCACGCAAGAGACTTCGCGTAGGAGACCGCATGAGGAAACAGAGGAGAAGAGTTCACATGGGAGAGGACTAAGGTATTGGCCGTATATGTTGACTGAATGGATAAGGGAGTAAGTATCCTTATTATAAAAATAACATTATATTATATATTTATAATACATGTATATTATAAAAAAAATACATGTATATTATATAAATAATCTGTATGTAAATTATTTAGAGAAATTATTTGTATATAAATTATTTTTTGAACGAATTATAGAAAATTTTGATGAATTATATCCGAATTATCTTATATTAGTGTTTTCTTTTTTATGAATTATATTTTTTTTTTGGATGAATTAGGGTTAGGGTTAGAGTTTATTTGACAAAACTAATTATTATTTAAAAAATAGTTAATCTTCGTATTGATGTAATAAACATTCTTATATTATACATAATTAGTGGTTGCTATTAGTAGGTAATATTGTTTCCATTACCTAATAAAGTACATTAATATCATTGATTCACCCTTTAAAATGTAAAAGAAAATAAAAATGGTAAAATTGGTAATGCAATGTTTTGATTTGGTAAGATATATTATGTGAAATCAAAAATAAATATTTTTATTTACTTACATTGCATGACACGTAGGATTAAAACCATAAATTTTAGGCCTTATTAAAGCCCTCTAACATTACCCTACTTATCGATCTTCCATTGTTGTAACAGCCAGCAAAAGGGCAGCCCGAGTGCAATCTCTTTTCTCTTAGTACATTACCTAAACCGCTACTTGGTGCTATAGAGACGCGCGGTACTTAATTTGATGAAGAACTGCATGAGCTGGGTATACGGTTAGGCCTAGCTAAATAAGTTAGCTCCATCTCTATGAATCTAGTTATATGTCAGTCTAGGTTAGATCGATCCGTCCCAATCCTTTAAATGCATGCTCTTTTCTTAGTGGGGGTGACTTCTATAGCAAGTAGCAGCATTGTGCTTTAGTACTAAGCTCTTGAGTGCAATGATCAAAAACAAAATGAGAACACCACGTACTTGTAAATTCATTCGAGTTATGTTAGATGAAATTAGTTTGGAGTTGAATGTTTATTTATTCATTTTATTTATGCTCATATGTAGATAGTTAAAATTCGAATTAACTTTATTTATTTCAAATGGGCATACAAAATCAGAGTACCAAATCCCAAAACCTAACTTTTATATGTTATATTCTACATCTTCAAGTCATGAACCTTGCCAAACTTGCCCCGTACAACTACTTGAAATAATAATAATAATAAGAAATGTATTGATGCATATACAATCATTACCGATTGCTTGTTTGTTGTAGAAACAAGAAGTAAATAAGAATTCGATCGAGGTCACAATAATTCACCAAGCTAAAGTTGATTATATATAAATGGTATCAAAGGAACTTAGAAATCCAATGGCTCTTAGGGTTTAGGGTTTGATTGAATCAAGAAGTTTTTCTAATGAGGACCCTTAAGTTGAGGGCTTTTCGGCTTATCCCATCTTTCGATCTTATATCCACATGTTGACCGTTCAGTTTATAGGTATTTATGAGTATATCATTTTCTTAAATTTTCAGCTATATTGAAAATTGTTAAGGTATTCATAAGTGTGATTTATCAATTATGAACTTGAACGGTTCATGTTTGACAGATTTGGTTCGTCCATTAATTTGATCTAGTTTGTTATCTTAACGAACACTAATTTTACTGAAAATTTATAAAAATAATCTACTCATATAAACAAAAAAACTGAATGGATAAGATGTCAAAATGTGATCGAAAAACGAGTTTTTTAAACCATAAACCGAAAAGTCTTCAACTAATCCTCAACTTAAAATTTCTCCCGCGAATCAAATAGAAAACAAAACAAGATGGATCGGAAGAGTTAGTTGACATGGAAGTTTAGAATGGTGGGTCAAGTGGTTTAACGTTCTTAACATTATTGAAGATGTCCGTGCAAGAAGAAGGTGGCAAAGCAACAGATCGATTGGTGTTAAATTTTAGTGGACACCAAAAAGAATTGCCAAAAATAGAAATACTTGGATGCCGGATCTAGCTAAGGTTAGAGAGAGAGAGAGAGTTTGATGAGTGAGTGAGTCATTGAGTCGACAGAGAAAGATATAATAGACACACATAAAAGCAAAAGCTGGGAATCGAATTGATGGGTGGTGGAGGTGGTGGTTTTAAAAGAGGTGAGTGAAAGCTTTGGGCGCGTCCTGGAAAGGGAAACCAAAGAAGTTGTTTGTCTGAGTTGAATGATGAAAGCGATCTAACACAGAACCAAGAGTACTGCTGCTCTCTCACTCATCACTGTTAATGTTAATAAGAGGACCCAATGCGAATGCAGAAATGACTGAATTGTAATGTAGAAATACCCACCTCCATAGTCAAGTCCCAGTCTCTGTGTTTTTACGTACCTAGCTAGCCTCTTTCTCATCTCACGACTCACACACAGTTAAAGTCATGCACATTCATCATCAAACAGAGAAGAAAATAATGAAAGAGGAGGAGGGAGTGGTGTTAGGGTGTGCAGGACACAAACAATAGTGAAAAGACAAACAAAACACCACCATTCTCTTCTCCAATAATGAGTGCGAGGAAGATAGCAAATAAAGCAAAAACAACCCTCAAAACCATTTCCAACCATTCAAGTAATCACATTTATGGAAACCCTTATTCTTCTTAAAAAAAAGCATACAAAGTTGAGACCCAAGGCACAACCTTTGTTTGTCTTTACCCTTTCTCTTTCTATTGATAAAAAATATCTAGCTAGCTAGAATGATGTTCAATTATTCATTTTAGGTGGGCAATCATTAGATTAGATGTAAGATGTATTCAAGATTTATCTTCTTGTATGTTTTTGAGTCCGGTAATGTCTTATTTACTTATTTTAATTAGAAATAAGATCGTAAGTCACGCTAGTTACATTATTAAGTCAGCAACACTCACTCACTTAGTATTCATATTGAAATCCACGAGTATCCTATCAAAATCAAACTAATCTTCTAATCTCCTGTAATAAGCACATAAATCCGGAGACCTCTCAAATTTGCTGCTGTTGAGAATTGGGACTTGAACTCTTAATATGGGGGTTTCATATAAGCAGCTCGACCAGATAGTTAGTCCGGGATCGATGTTTTACGTTTTTTATTTTTTCGGTAAAATAATAAATCACACACGAGTTAGTTAATTAGTTACAAACCTAGTAAATTGTTGGATGAAGCTCTGCGCACTGCATACATATAGGAAACCGATCAAACATTGATGTACCTAAAACGAACCCACCTAACACGACAAATAAAATCGAGTATACATTTCCAGGATATATACCTCGTTTTTCTCATCATCTTCCTGTGAAAATTGAATTTGTCATTGGTCCCCTCGCACCCAAGAATGCTCCTAGTACGTACCTGCAAGTCTGTAACACTATGTATGGAAGCAAAGCTAGACCAACCATGGCCATGTTACCAGTTAAACCAGCAAGCTTTCTCTTTCTTTTTGATCTTTTCACAACTGGTAAAAGCAAAGCATATATATAAAGACGACGGAGATAACTCCGATCTGAGATTTTGGGCAGAGAGATTTGCTTAGTTCATAGATCCGAGAGATGGAAAAGGGGAGAAGGGATCTTAAAGCCAAACTCGAGGACTATGTCGCTTTGTTCCCTCTTGGGAAAATTTGGATTATTTTCCTCCATCCAATTTCCACAAACCCTAAAATTATAAAAAGCCTCGTGGCTGCCTTAGTGCTTTGGACCACTTCATACATCACTTACAAAGAAAACCATGCTCCATGTACAAGCGAGCTTTGTCTCTAATCAAATGATGCTTCAAACTTTACTAGAATTTGCTCCAATGAATAGAAAATAGGTGATATTAGCTCATTGATAATTAGTTTGAATAAAATGTGTGACGATTCTCTTCTGGAAAGTAGACCGACACATTCGAGAGCCTTCTATAACAAACTTGATATAAAATATATATATTTGATTATTTAATCACCAATTTGGAAACAAAATGGCTTTTATAAGAATACCTTATGATAACCAAAGTTTTCTAGTACTTCACATCATGAATTTTAAATTCTAAATATTACTCAATAATTTGTTGTATTCCATCACAGATATGTAAGTGGTATAAGTCAACACTCATTTTACTATAAGTCTATAACGTAACACATCGAAACATACCTAATTAGGAAATGGATGTACATATTTGTTTTTGTTTTTTCAATAATAGACAACTGATTAGACCACATACACTAATTATTTAGACTAAAAGCATAACATATGGATAATATACCGTGGCAGAATGACCCTATTTTACTTGTCTAATCATCTGAAATTATATATATTTTTTCGTTTCTTCTCAAAAAAAAAAATCTGAAATTATATATATATATGTAAAAAGAAAAGAAAAGCTAAAACCCTAGTCTGTTCTGTCCAACAGGAAAAACAAACGAACAAAAGAAGTATAGGGTTTCTCGGGTCAAAAGACTAATCAAGGAAAGTGGCAGTAAAAATCTGAGAAGAGTAGTACGAATCCTTGCTTCAGAGCTAGCCATAATTTCCTGCCAATCTTCACATGCAAAGCAGAGAGAGAACACCCCTCTCCCTTCTTTGTTTTTACCACTACTTTAATCACTCTCATTGTTTTTACGTTGTTCTTTGTTCATAATATTCATGTCCTCGTTTAGAGCACAAGAATGTTCATCCACCTTATAGCTAAGCTTTCACCAGATACATCACCAGAAATTTCATATATATTAGCTTCCATTTTATATTTGCCTTCAAGTTCTTGGGCATTTCTATTATAATGTTGCAGAGATTTCAAAAATGGTGCAGATCAGTCGAGGAGAGAATATATCCATGTAGAGAGAGGGGGGAGAGAGATAAAAAAATATCTCAGGGGGTAACGATGACGCGCCAGATGATGCAAGCAGCTCTTGTATTATACTCCCCCAAAGCTACCTAACAACTTAGAATATCTGATAATGAGTATGGTGGATGATTAAGATAACCTTAATCAACAACAAACAATAATACCTTATACTATATAAGATCATCATAATCTTTCCAAAAGGTTCTTCGTGTTGTCGCATGTTCTATAAGTCTTAGGTCGACCTAGAACCCAGATGGGGATCATGGATGTATTATCCGGACCCGTTTGACCTGACGAGCCGGAGCTCTGATCTGGTTGGCTTCTGGTAATCAGATTAAACCGGGAGTGAACCCTAAACGCTTATACCCTTTTGGACATTGATCTGGGTTCTTTGCATTCACTGATGTCTGTGGTTTCGTTTCTGTGCCGGAAGCTAATTGGGGCTACAATGAAAGGTCACTCTCGTCATAATAGAGGCCAGTGCCGGCCAGAGTCTGACTGCTTTTAGCCATGAGAGAACTGATTCAAAGGACGCAAATGACAGTGACTATTCATCACCATTCCAGTTTGATAGTTCCAAGACGAGGACGTTTTTACTAAATCCCCCAGCTAAAGTATTAGTTTATAGCAAAGCTGAAACTAGATTGATGTAACTGGGAACTACCCTATTAGGGAACTAAGGAATCAGAGCATTCAACCACTTTTGGTGATTGTAGAACAGAAACTATTAAAAATAGTAAAAAGATGACAACCCTTTGGGAAAATATAGAGGATAAGTTAAACTAGTAGAGTAAGTCAGTAACACATGGGGGCTATATAGAACACTCAGAATATCTAGTTCAAGATTTTCTTCCATTTTGGTTAGTTTGACCAATCACCAAATATTCCCCAGGAAATTGGAATTACCTTACTTTACCGATTTTTTTGCTCTTCATTCATGCGACCAAACGACATCGTTTTTGGAAGATTTAGCTTACATAATAGAGTACTCAGCTAGCTTGATCAACTAGTTAGGACAATGTTGATGATTTCTGGTAAAGAAAGGCAGAGAAAATTGTTAGAGGGTGATCTCCCTAGTCCAAATATCGATCTCAACTGCGCCTAGCGAGGGAGTGGAAGCCATTATTCTTCTGCAGCCAGCCATTTTGTGATGGTGGTGGTCTAATTTGCGGTGGGAATCCTGATGATGCTGCAGCACTTGCGAATAATTCGGAGGGATGACTTGGTTGCCATTGTTGTCGATCACTCATCGACAGCGTGAGATCACTCCCAATGCGCGCTCCGACCTCGCTGCTGCTCGGAAACTGAACCTACATTGCAATGCTAGTGTTGGGACCCAACGCAAACTAGTTTGAAAAAGTTAATTACTTAGCTAATTAAGAAATAACCTCACCGGATAATTTGGAGAGTTAAAACTATGTGGT
Organism: Fragaria nilgerrensis; assembly: GCA_010134655.1. Lineage (NCBI taxonomy): Eukaryota > Viridiplantae > Streptophyta > Magnoliopsida > Rosales > Rosaceae > Fragaria > Fragaria nilgerrensis. The sequence continues at coordinate 11,138,312 of CM020977.1, forward strand.
GGAAAATGGGGAGGCATTTGTGCCGGCGTCTCTCCGGCAGGGCTTCGGAACTGATTAAACTGCCCATACTTGTGCATTTGAGTCGGGGATGGAGATTGGAGGTTTGTGCGGAGCAGAAGTTGCATGGCTTCATTCTCCAAGTACCCATCTCTTCTACGGATGTCATTATCCTCTCTAGGCTAATTAATGAAAATAACAAGAGTTTAGAACACCAAAATTTTGATTAGTGGTCGCATGGAATCAAGAAGGAAATTAAAGTCAGTTAACACAAACCTTGGCCCGAAATCCTTGATTGTTCCTCCAATTGGATTCAAATTGCAAAGAGGCAGACTGTTGTTGCTGCTGCTGCTGTTGTTGTTCCACTGCAGTGTTTTGATGTGAGTGATTTTGAGCAGTCCCAAGTGCTGGGTTGTTCTTCTTCCGGTTTGAATTTCCCAAACTCAAATCCAGATTATGATCTGCAGCATTATTATTACCAGAAGCAGGCTCTGCATAAATACACATCTAAATAAATATTTGCAAAAACCAAGATGAATTAGTAAAATATAAATTACTTAATTACCAGTTGAGTTCAGCTCACTCTCATAGATACTGGGATCGAAGTTAGTGACAGCTTCTTTCCCATTACACTTGATTGCAGCTTTGTCATAGGCCCTACAAAAAAAATGTACAAAAGTTCTCGCTCTAATCTTCAACTAGTGGCTTGTCTTCTGCCCAGGAAGTAATAAAATTCAACATTACAAACACTTTACCTTGCCGCATCAATCTCAGTATCAAACAATCCCAAATAACGTACCTGCAAAATTAATCATTAAGCGATTAGAAATGGGGCACAGAAATTTCTTATCGGTATTTCATGTCATCGATCGTCAATTTAGACCAATAGTTGTAAAAAATTATGCGGTCTAAATTGGGTCGACAACAAAACATACCGGATAACAAAATGAGTGATGATTAAGAATAAGCGTTTACTTACTTTTTGCCCAAGAATTGGCCCATCCGAGCCTCCCATCTCCCACACTTATGCAAAGTCACTCCTCTGTATTTTGAGCTACCTCTAGGGAACCCGGTACTTTGTCGGCGAAGTACATGCACAAATTCCTCCTTTGTTAAATTGCTCATCTGTTCCGCAACATATCACCAAAGAACAATCAATCTTCCCCATATCCACAAAATTTCAACAACAGAAAAAGAAGAAGGTATAAAGCTGGTTGTACTGTTGAAGATAAGTTTTCAAACTGTTCAAGATAACAGAGAAAACCACTGTCCAAAAACCAAGCTTTCTTGGGGCAAGAACTGAAGAACTAGCTCAAGTCATGACTCACCTGTTTCAAGTCTTCTTCATAATCTTCAATGTTGAAATTTATGTCAGCCTCTACTCCTCTAAACTTGATCGCCGCTCTATCATAAGCTCTGCAGAAAAAAAAGAAAAAAAAAAGAATGAATAACTACTACCTTAATTTTTTCTTTCATGTTCTTGGCTCACATTTTCTCGGAGAAATTTTTTTGTTTGTTTCCCCAGAAAATGTAAGATTTTTACGGCCAACAAATAGCACTCACCGAGCAGCTGCATGTGCTGTGTCGAATCCACCTATAGCGTGCCCAAAAAACAAAAACAGAAAAAACCCATCAGAAAAAAAAACCAAGATGGAAATTTTATTTGCAATGATCAAAATTGGTGTCCTTTTGTCTTACCAAGATAAACTTGCTTCCCGCAATCCCTGAATCAAGAAAGAAGAAGAAGAAGATGAAAGAAGAAGATAAGTATGATTGGGCGGCCCACAAAAACATGAAAAATGGTGTTGTACTTGAATATTAAGGAAGAATAGGGTAAGAGTTACTATTTTGGTTTAGTAATAAACTAACCAAATATGGGATTCCCAACGGCCGGTCCTCCGGTAAAACGTCACCCCTCTGTACTGAGAGCTCCTCGACCGGGGCCCACGCCGGCTCTTCTTCATCGGCTGCTGCTGCTGCGGCGACGGCTCCGCCGGTTTTCCAGGGCCGGCCGAGTCCGCCTGGCAGAACTTGACTCCGACCCAGTGGGCCCTCGGGAAAGAAGAAGATGACGAAGCAGCCACGGCTCCGGTTTCGGAGGAGTCGTCGACCGGGAAGAACTGATGGGTGACAGGATGAGGATCAGCGCCGTCGACGGCGTTGTCGTCGGTGACGGAGAACCCGAATATCTTGCTGCCGCGCTTCCTGCTGGGGTTGGCGTCTTCGTCGACGTCTGATCCGTCCTCGATGACCACGGCGGAGGAGCTGGAGTTGGACACGGATCCGACCCTCTTGCCCTTTTCGTCGTCGCCGTCGCCGGAGTTGGTCTTCTGGGACGAGCAGCCTTCGGATTCATCGTCCACTGGTCTCTGATCAGGACAGTCATTGAGATCCCACATTTTTTTTTTCTCTCACAAATATCTCTAACTTGCTTAAATCCGTAAACAAACTCAGGTTTTGAACATGAAACTCAGATTTCCTCGTCGCAACAAAACTGTCCGAACCAAACAAACAGCAGAGAAAACAAACAGAAGCCGATAAACCTAAGACTCTACGAGAGAGAAAACAAAGAACAAGAGAGACAGAGAAGCTGAGAGAAGCTATGAAGATCTAGTTGAGGTATGGGAAACTGCCCAGTACAGCATAGACGAGGCCAGTTTCAGCAAAGCTTGAGCTCAAGCATCCAAACCCACCTCTCTCTCTTCTCTCTTTTCTAAACAACTTGCCCCCTCCTCCCTTCCTCCTTTTCTTTTCAATGACTCATAATACCCTATTTTTCCATTATTATTTATTTTAGTTTTCTCAATCATTTTTATTATTATTTTTCTCTAGTGTATATTTTTGGCATCAATATACACAAACTAGACCCATTTCTGTACAACTTTACTGTTGCCTCTTTTCTCCTCCTCTCTCTCTCTCATTCTTCTTTTATTCATGGTGGGTTCTCATCAGAGGACCATAATCAGATGGTAAAAATAAAAATATAAAGAAAAGAAAGAACCATCTCTTTCTTACACAACTTTCCCACGTTAACCAAATCGAAAAGCATTCCCATTCCCATTCCCAGTCTCTCTCTCTCTATATATATATATTTCCTACCCATCTGTGTATTTTACCCGCTAATGGAAATAGACAGCGGAAAGACTAAAATAGATGGCTAATTACTCAATTCCCATTCTTAGCAACTTCGATTATTCAACGCGCCAGGTATCTCTGTTTTTTCACCTGGGTTTTTTTTTACCAGGGGCAGTTCGGGAAGAAAGGGGGGAAATGCTGTGACTCGGAGAGAGAGAAAGGGAGGAATGGGAAAGGGAAAGGTGGGTTAACTTATTACCGGGTTTGGTTTGGTATCAGGAAAAGGAAATGGGAATAATGGTAGGAAAAGGAAGAGGTTTCCAAAAAAGTCCAATCCAAGAGTACGGGAAGAGGGCCACCTTTTGCCTCTTTCGTTCTTCCAGCGGACCATTGGCTCTTCCCTATTTGCTGTACCTCGTATTTTTAATCTCTCGCTCTCTTATTAATCCCCACCACTCTCAGATTCCGACGCGTGTGCTGCACTTCCTTGTCACTTTAATTTCTGGATTTTCCTTCGGTTTTGTAACACTACTAGGGGACCAATGATGTATGGTACATTAATCAACCTGGAATTCAAGTCTATTTCCAAAATGACAACTAAAAGCAGAAAATTCTCTAATTATCTGATTTTGCTTAGATATATGATATCTACGAGACATCAAAAGTCGGCCCGTTTTGAATTGTGGTGATTTATAAATAGATAATGAGGAGCTATACGTTATTGTTTTATCATCGGAATGTGACGATATTTAAGCACAAACAAAATTAATATTCGAAACTAAACGTTATTGTGCTTGACAAAAAATATGTTGTCTCTAACTTGAATTCAATGGGGGCGGACAACGAAAATAAACTAAACTAAAGCACAATTAATTTATTTTTTGCTCTTTTGTAGTAATTAAATATATTGCAAATATTATTCACAAAATGAATTTTTTTAAAAGAATAGTGAGCTGTTGTAAACACTCGACTAATGTGTGAGTTTATATTACCAACTTAATGTTGAAGCCGACTCAGACAGGTGAGAGATAGATTGTATAGACTCATAGATAACATGTTGGAAGGTCATTTCTCTTGACTAATGGTGCATAACATCACAAGTGATGAGGTTTAGAGATAATGAAAGATATTACTCATGTTAGAGGTAATGACCCTCTTTTCGAACTATATAATGTAAATAGTAATTACTCAAGCACTTTCACTTTCACTTGTAACACAATAAATTGAAACACATGCACATAGCATGATAATTAACTACGATTAAATAAATAAATCCTGATAACGAATTTTAGATTAACCAACTGAGGCACCCAACTTATATTTCGTATTGTGACCCTTGCTCGTTGTGTCCTGCACTCCAGCTTGCACAATAATAGAGACCAGTTCAAAATCAACCCATAAATGGGACAAGCTCTAAACCAGACTATTTGGCCAGGAGGCTCGAAGGTTGGGTTCCATTAGGTTTATTTCGAGTTCACAAGCAAATTATCGACTTAAGATCACTCGAAACAGTTAACAGAGAAACACTAACGAATCTACTTTACGTTCACGAAATATCATAATACTACTAGTCAATCATCTAGACATCGTGATAACACCATAAACCTGAAAAAGGAACAACAAAGGAGTAATGCAAAATTAGGGCCTAAAAGACGAAAGAATTGTATTCCAAAATTAGTTTCAGATCAGTTGTTGTCATAAATAAGAGAGGATCTTTAGAAACATCTTTAGAAAATTGTGGTAATTTCGGAGATGGAATGTTTAATTACCAAAGGAATGAAGAGTTGGAAAGAGAAAGTTACCCAAGCAGAGTGAAAATTCCAATAGAGATGGGAGAGTTGTTTGTTGTTAAGTGGGAAACAAACATGGTCTAGGAAGAAGGGGTTAAAAAAAAGGGGGTGGCCACGTCTCAAAGCACGAGACGAAATACCCAAAAAGCCCCAACACGTCTAATCCTGAAACATCTTGTCACGCTCCTTGTTCAATTTTCATTTCATTTCATTTCGTATGATGCGAAATACAAACCTTCCAATAATGGAAGTGCGACGAGGCTTTCGTTCTAGAGGCTATTTTCCCCAAGTGGAAACAGTTCCTTCAACCTGGGCCTACCACTCCCCTATTCAATAATGTTGGCCCAGGCCCACCTATCCCTTTCCTAGGCCCACAACCTTTAATTATCCTTAACCTAATCGCAACATGCACCGTTGGATGTTCGCGACATTATTCCTTTCTTTGATTATTACCACTCTCTAATCATAAACTTTAATTTTGCAAAATTGGGTGGTTGACGTGTGTTGATATTACACGATGGGGCCTAAAAAGATCTCTACATTTTTTCTCAATCCGAAATTACATAAACTAACTCATCATTCAAGAGTACGATGTAAAAAAATTATTGTTCAAGTAATCTTCATTTCCTCAAAGTAATCATAGTTGTTGGAGCTTCATTAACGAAATCAAAACCATATTATTATCTCCTTTTGTTGGGTTCTCATGGTAAATAAACAATATGTCCGTGACAAAACCAATAAGGTACCCATTGCCAACCATAAGTTCCTAAAATGTAGTTGCATTCCAATTTGGGATTTACCTACTAGATCACAAAATTTACCATATTTTACAAAAGCTTCAATTCTATGTCTGAAATTAGGTACCCAATTCCTAATATGGAATATGGGGCTTTATTGAATGTTACCGGTTACACCAAGCAAATAAACTTTAACTTTGTATTAAATGTGGATTAACTATAAAGGAACTCTCCTATTCCTAATCCTAAGCTTGACTCTAAAGCTAATGGTTTGCTTACTTGAATAAACAAGAACAAAGGGATCGAAATCTAGGTGAAGATCGAGAGAGCCCGTAGAAAGAGATGGAGGGTGTCATAATATTTAGGGGATCTAACTCTTAAGTTTGTAGCTAATTAAGGTTTGAGTATGGAGACATATGTACGTGTATGGTTAATTTAGATATGTCTTTATGGTTAAGCATTGATTATGAAATATTTTTCATGGTGAACATTTAATTTAACAAAATCACTATTAAGTGCCCTGACCGCAACTTTCAATTAAACTAAAAAAAGGACATACGTAAGTTGGATTGAGTAGAGACGTGAGATGTGCCATATCAAAGTTGGATTAGCTAGAGTTGTGAAATGCACCATATTGATTACTGTTTCTGTGTGGCATCTGAGGACGGTCCGATTTAGAATTTTGAGGGTTCAATCTTTCCAAGACTTGCACAAGAAGCGACGGATCACGGAGTCAAGACCAGGATTGACGGCCTATGACTCTCTGATGCCTAAGTTAGCTATGATGTTTACTTGATTAAGTGCGGAAAAGTTGAGTGTAGAGAGAGAATTGTCGAGGTGTTGGGCTTGGCTCACCGATTGCCGGCGGCCAGTAAACATCTCCGGCAGCCGCTGGTGATTGTATGACCCTGCTGGTTTCCCTCGTGTGGGGAGATTAGTAAACAATTAGGTTGTATACTTATCTTGAGTTCACATGTTTAGACAGATAAAAATGACAACTATTTCTCATTAGTACTACCTAACAATTATTAGCAACTTGTTAAATGCAAATCGCTGTAGCGTATGATTAGTCTATTTTCTTTCCTTGCGTGGGTTGTATTTCATTTATTGGTTACCAATAATCTTCTTTTATTGGAAAGAAGAAGAACATTTAGAAAATGGAAATGGCATTAATCAAACTTTTCTGGTCATATGAGGAAAGTCCAATAGATATGTTAAGAGTTTGAAGCAATTACACAAACATGTACAAAACCTGTATCTTTATATAAGTTTCGTAATGATTATTGAAATACAGTGAAACTTTAAAGAGGTTTTTTGAATTTTCTTTTAGCAAATAATGTACGAAAATTGACGGTATTTGATTTGCGGTTGAGAACTTGAGATCGGCCTCTCACGTATGTATTCTGCTAGATTGATGAAATGATTATGAACAATAACCATGTCATAACTAGATTAATTACTTTAACAATTGGCAAAGCTACCTGTAAAGAAACCTTCAAGTTCTTTTTGTTTCTAATTTACCATGGGATCTGTTATGTAATTTCCTTTCCTTTTCTTGTTCTTGAAGTAATGTTAACATCCTAGTAAGAATTTTTAATATTCTGTTACAGTTAACATAACTCTTAACAAAATATGGTGGATATGGAGCGGGTCCTAAGTTCCTAAAACATGAATTAATGTCGACCTCCATGATTATATAACTTGCCTAAGAAGATTAAACAAGGGAGAAAGAAAAGTCATATACCTAACTTAGGCATCACATCCACCAAAGTAAACAACAAGCCTATGGCATCACACACAAACCCTACCTTTGATAAAATATGAATTTTTCATAAAGCTCCAGATGAGAAACAACAAAAGACATCATGAAATCGCACCATGTGTTTTATGGACAGCAATGATATTGAATGTTCGAGACAAATTTCATATAATTTATACCATATATTGGCCATTTGTCTTTGGTCTACTTCCTATAAATAGGACGTTTTAACGATAGTATCATCAAACATATTCTAAAATTTTGGGAATCTAATATTTCATACATTTCTAAAAATGTGCTCAGTCGGATCTCAACTCATACTTCTTCTGGGAGATGACGAGTTGTCCTAAGATTTATGTGGAGATCTTGTGGGTTGACCCCCAAAAAATCTCATGGCTTATCCTCAAAATATGTTACATTAATATTATATACTTGGTGTTTTCTATAAAGTCATACTGATAAATTGATTGGATTACCGACGTCTTTTTGTTTGTGATCCGTCCCTATTTTGTGAAGAGATTAAGACATTTATGTACTCAATGGAAAATTTTTAACATCTATACATGAAACTATCAATCTATCCAAAATTATAAGTATCGACCTAATCTATTAGTCTTAACATAGAGTTCATACGTTGTTCTATTTCATATTTTATTTGTCATACTTTTGTAGACTTAAAATGTCTTTACCGGCAACAAAAGTGGAAACCTTACATTTGATTCAAGATGAATCATAATGCTCATTTGAGTCATTTCTAAATGAACGATCTCGCCAAACATCTCAACAAGTGCATATTGTTGTTGAAATTGTATCGTTTTTGATAAGTACTTACATTTGGTGCTAGCTTAAAATTTCAGTAGACACTTGAATATTTCAAAACCAAAATCATAACCTGTGGCTTAACAATTAGGAATTTCTCCCTATCAAAACTTCAATAATTCATCGAACATCTTCGCAGTTTTATTAGAAAGATCAGTCTAATCATGCACATCCGAGCAACTAGAAAATTAGAAATGGCTATAAAGATCTCGGTTTTTTTAAGCAGAAAACATGACGATCCTTCAGACTTGAGAAACCTTTGGCAAAAGGTTTTGGCCCACTCAAACAAGAAACGACCATTTTCTTCTCAGCAGGTTGTGATGGATCTGAGATATTTTACCAAACCGATAAATCATGTCAAACAAAGGCAAAACAAACTGGCTATTAATCATAGCACTGCTCTGGCAATTCATACCATATTGATCTTGCTGAATCTTCAATCTACAACTTTACAAACTAGACGAAGAAGAGGAAGACAATAATCGATCTCCTGCATGCACCAGCTAGCTAGCTGGACCATGCTCGCTCCTAATGACTTTTATCACAGAAATGGATGAAACCTAAAGTTGTCGACATTATATCTTACTATTCTGATTGTTTAATCAAAATCTAGCTAGGCTGTTGAGTTCGAATGAGACCCACGTACAAAACAAAACAAAGTGTACGTCTGGTGTGGGATATGAACTGTCTCTCTTGTGCAGTTCTACTCTGTACGTACGTAGGGGCGGTGAAACATGCCAAAGGCAAGAGAACAGGCTTCCAATTATTGTATGAGGTTACTTCTGTTGTTCTAATGGGTTCGTGTTAATGTAAACCGATTTGTAGACAACGTTGTGCGACAGTTTGGAAGGAGCAAAACCAAACAGGACTAATATATGATCTTCTACAAGTGAAAACTGACAATGCAAGTATTTTACTTAATTACCAAGTAGAAATGAACTGACACAAGAAAAATTGCATTGCAACAACAAGATTTATGTGTTAGTTTGTAGATCAATCGCAGTTGTTTGGTAGCAGGGAGAATTACCATTTATTAAATTATAAGGGGTAGCTCATCAATTACATGCTTCTCTAAATTGTAACAGGGCATTTTATGTTTTACTCCGCACTTATGTTATTTCTCAGGATAGTTAAGTAAGATATGATATTGATATAATGCAAGGAGATCTCAAACTTGTGAGCAATAAATAGTATTAGAGATTATATATTGAGAGTAGTGCTGACAATAGGCTATGTCGAAACCAACCAACCGAGTACCAACCGTACTAACCTAATTGGTATATCAAAGACTAGGTAACCGACTTACTTGGTCCGGTATGCCATACCAGTCTTGGTAACATGGTTGGTACTTGATATTGAGATTTTCATACCATCAGTATACCGTACCAACCATATATGTGTAATTATGCAAAAATACACCCATATATATGTAGGAAACGAGAATTGAACCTCTAACCTCGTACAAACAACCTATAAAATGTATAATATATGTAAAGAAAATTAAAATATATGTATAATATATAATATATGTATTGTTTTATATTTATAACATCCTATAGATATAAATACAATTAAAATATAAAATGTTTAAATTTTGGCAAGAGGTATGTTTCGAAACCATGACTACTCTGATGGAAAATATGACCACATACCACCAGACCAAATATATTTGTGAAAAAAAATATTTTTTTGTCACTTTATTTTTTGGGCCACAATCTAAACTTGGTAGAGACTTATTACAAACTGTACCAACTAAGTCGGTATATCAACTTCGGCGGTTGGTTTTGGTAGAAGATTTTACCTATTAATCATAAGTTGGTTGGTACATGGTATTGGTAAATAAATTCGGTATACCTACCAATGCCAACCCTAATTGAGAGTCAGAGTTTAGCATGCATGAAACACGTCAGACATATATATGGTTGTTTATCCGAGCTAGAGGAACTACGTACAGTTAGTGGTGTTGCCAGAAACTATGTCGAGCATGGTCAAATTATATAGCCATAATTTACATATATGTTAAAGAATTATCAAAATTAATGCTTTATCAAAATAATTATTTTGTTAATTGTCAACCATAATAGCGTTAATTTTAACGACAAATATATTACATTGAACTGATTTATACCGAAAAAAATAAATTAGATGCTCTGTAAGAAATAAGAAGAGAAGAAAACTTATAGTCCAATGTGTTATTGTACTTGATCTATTGAAAAAGTATTTTCTTTTCTTTTTTTCTTGCTTGAATCTATTACTGACCAAGTTGCAAACATATTCTTTTCTTCAAGAAAGGTAAATATAAACTTCATATTATGTTTGTTGATCATAAGTTCATCACCAATAATTTTGAACTACGTGATTTCAAACTAGAACACAACAAATCACAACGGTCAATATTTTTATACAAATCACAACCAATAATGTTTGTTTTATATAGATAGAAGCCTACACTCTTAACCACATGAGCAATTTTCAAAAGTTGAGAGGGGTCACCTGAACTCTCTTGCCCTATACTGTCTACGCTTTTGCGTATGGTGAATGAAGAGTGCATACGGAAAAGAGAAACGTACTTATGTACACGATTCTTCAAGTCAAGGTAGGTGAAAGAGTCTCGAATATGAAATTACAAACATGTAAGACAGTAAGAGTACATCGCTCATAAAATTCAGAAACCAGTAAACGATTTTGTTTAAAGATGATGAATAGATCAAGTTGTCTACGGTGAGGTATAGTGCATCTGAATCAAACTTAGCTATCCCACATCGTATATATGATTGTTGATCATAGCTAGAGTGTAAATGGATACTTCAATTCTAGGTGTTGAAAACTCGTTGATCATTTTGTTCGTGAAACTCGTTGAAGACAAAGGTTGAAGGCATCATTGAAGTTCTCCTTACCATTGCAAAGGATCTCGCCCACTCTTCTTCAATGTGGTTGTTATCTAATTTCAAACAGATAGAAACGTTTTTCTGGGTGAAAAGACAAGCTGTGGGCTTAGTCTAGTACTGTCTTATGGTACTAAGTTCCAGCCCAAATGCAAACACCCATTCAACTCTATCATGGTCCCAATTCACATCGATGGTCCCAAAGCCTTTGAGTATCAATAATCCAACTTCTCAAATTTCCCAAAAACCACCAGCCAAGCTTTTAAGTTGAAGAAGGGAATGTTGCTGTGAAAATGATCTGTGATTAGACAATAGTCCCCAGATTTTTGAAGTTCATGCGAAGCAGAACATCTCAATTGGGAAAGGCCAGAGTTATAAGCTAGAGGTTGCTTGTTTTGCATGCATCTAGTCCTTGTTTTGTCAACATTATGAAAATGAGAGGAGAATGAATGAGGAAGGGGACCATACATTATGAGCAAGGTTGAAGAAGCTCCAAGGAGAAAGGTACACCGTCTTTTTCACATGGCTAAGTGACCAAGAGGCTCTTTTTTAGTTTAGAAGAAAGCTTAGATCCCAAAATTGGCTGCAACATTTTGTTCCTTTATTTGTTTTTCTTCCAAGTGTACGAGTCACGTTTGCATCTTGCTCATACTTGATGTTCATGACCCGAAAATTGCGTTTGTAATGGATTGCCTAAAACAACGAGTCGCATGATGAGGAGAGTCTCTTTCTTTGTCCTCTTGGCTAATCAAGTATTCAAGTTTATGATGCTTGAAAGTTGAAAGTTGAAACCATCACTATGGTGTCCTTAAAAAAAAAAAAAAAAAAAAAAAAAAAAAAAAAAAAAAAAAAAAAAAAAACTTAGTTTACATCATAGGCAATTTCAAAAACAGACCAATAGTTCTAGAGAAACCTTGATTGACATGAGCAGGCCCGATGGGCTAGAACAAGCGAGGAAAGAGGACTGGTGTCAAATGGAACAGGCCCCCAAAGGGATTACAAGACCCAAACGCAATGAAGAGGGAGTTCGAGGAGAAACAATGAAGGTATAAGTGTCACGCCCCAAGCTGCACCTCCTCAGTTTAGACATGTCACAGTGCCCCGAGTCTCAGAAGGAGAAACACAAGACAATTAATTTAAGTGCTCGACCATCAGAATTGTATGGTTATAGTTTTACTTCTCTACAGGTGATATAAAGTAATCAAATATGAACAATATTTTCTTAATTTCATTAGTAACACAAATATTGTTTAACGCATTCTTCAGCAAAAACTATTAATTAGGGGGATAAGGTGCACTAGATTAACAATCGTAGTAGGCTGCAAAACTATGATGAATGCAGTTTATTCAAGAAACTTATCCCTTCATTTCAGGTAGCTGATGCCATCCAATTTTTAGATCATTAATATCATGGTGTGCAGAAGTGCGGAGTAAGAACATGGAGAAGACGGGGAGTGAAGCTTGTTCAACCTAACGCCTTATTTTTACTGATCTTGTCGAACAACTTTTCTAGATTACTAGAACAATTATCAGCTTTTGATTGTAGCTAGGAATGCCAGCAATTAGAGATGCTTTCAATGTTTAGTATATCTAGATTATGTGATACAATTGTCAAAATAAGCTAAATGAATGATTTAAAAGTTACGTACATTATTTGTTTGATTGAATGCTCAACAGTACAAGCTAATCTATGCTCTTAGGTGGGTTTCTATGTACAACAGTTTCTTTTGTGATAGTTGCATGTCTGAAGCTTAGACAACACAGTTCATTTTAAAAGGTTTGTTCAAGTAGAAGTAGACTCTCGTATGCAAAGTCTACATGAGCGACTGTCTTATGAAAATGTCTAAGAACCAATCAAATGAAAGTAGTAGAGTTAGTGGAACAACCTTTTAAAATGTCTAATGAAAATAGTAGACTCGGCATATTAAATGAGTAGACTTTGTAGACCTTGCATATAAGAGCAGTATATTTCGTAACACTTTGAAGTATAACCCTATAATATGTTTATTTTTATAGGAGAAAATGTTTTATGAATGTAGTAGACTTGACACGTTAAACGAGTAGACTTTGTTTACAAAATGAGTAGACCTTGCCTATAAGACCACTATACTTTTGTAACAATGTGAAATACGACCATCCGAAACGTCTACCTTTATAGGAGAAAATGTCTCATGAAAGTAGCAAAACACGTAGACTTTTACGTGAAAATAAACATATATTCTTCAAGTGTGTGTGAATTCTAGACACTTTAGAGTTGGTCTACACGTAGTATGAGTCAATGATTCGGAAACCTGGTAGACCATGGTTAAAAAACATGTAAGTTTGTGTTCGTAAACAGGTAGACCATTTTGTCTAACAAAAAAAGTAGATCTGTACTCGTAAATAAGCAGGCCAGGCTTTGTAAACAAGTAGACATCTCAAGAATTCTTCAAGTGTGTGTGAATTCTGGACTCTTTAGAGTCGGTCTACTCGTAGTGTGAGACAATGATTCGAAAACCTGGTAGACCATGTTTACAAAACAGGTAGGTTCGTGTTCGTAAACAGGTAGACAATTTTGTCTAAAAAAAAAAATAGACATTTTCTCGTAAATAAGCAGACCAAGCTTCGTAAACATGTAGACCTCTCAAGAATTCTTCAAGTGTGTGTGAATTTTGGACACTTTAGAGTAGGTTTACACGTAGTATGAGTCAATGATTCGGAAACCTGGTACACCATGTTTACAAAACAGGTAGGTTAGTGTTCGTAAACAGGTAGACCATTTTGTCTCACAAAAAAAGTAGACATGTACTCGTAAATAAGCAGACCAGGCTTCGTAAACAGGTAGACCTCTCAAGAATTCTTCAAGTGTGTGTGAGTTCTGGACTCCTTAGAATTTGTCTACTCGTAGTGTGAGACAATGATTCGAAAACCTAGTAGACCATGTTTACAAAATAGGTAGGTTCGTGTTCGTAAACATGTAGACCATTTTGTCTCATAAAAAAAGTAGACTCGTACTCGTAAATAAGCAGACCAGGCTTCGTAAACAGGTAAACCTCTCAAGAATTCTTCAAGTGTCTGTGAATTCTGGACACTTTAGAGTTGGTCTACTCGTAGTGTGAGACAATGATTCGAAAACCTGGTACACCATGTTTACAAAACAGGTAGGTTCGTGTTCGTAAACAGGTAGACCATTTTGTCTCACAAAAAAAGTAGAGCCGTACTCGTAAATAAGCAGACCAGGCTTCGTAAAGAAGTATACCTCTCAAGAATTCTTTAAGTGTGAGTGAATTCTGGACTTTTTAGAGTTGGTCTACTCGTAGTGTGAGACAATGATTCGAAAACCTGGTAGACCATGCTTACAAAACAGGTAGGTTCATATTTGTAAACAGGTAGACCATTTTGTCTCACAAAAAAAGTAGACCCGTACTCGTAAATAAGCAGACCAGACTTCGTAAACATGTAGACCTCTTAAGAATTCTTCAAGTGTCTATGAATTCTGGACACTTTAGAGTTGGTCTACTCGTAGTGTGAGACAATGATTCGGAAACCTGGTACACCATGTTTACAAAATAGGTAGTTAGTGTTCGTAAATAGGTAGACCATTTTGTCTTATAAAAAAAGTAGATCATTTCTCGTAAATAAGCAAACCAAGCTTCGTAAACAGGTAGATCTCTCAAGAGTTCTTCAAGTGTGTGTGAATTCTGGACACTTTAGAGTTGGTCTACGTGTAGTGTGAGTCAATGATTCGAACAACTTGTACACCATGTTCACAAAACTGGTAGGTTAGTCTTCGTAAACAGTAGACCATTTTGTCTCACGAAAAAGTAAACCCGTACTCGTAAATAAGCAGACCAGGCTTCGTAAACAGGAAGACCTCTCAAGAATTCTTTAAGTGTCTGTGAATTCTGGACATTTTAGAGTTGGTCTACTCGTAGTGTGAGACAATGATTCGAAAACCTAGTACACCATGTTTATAAAACAGGTAGGTTAGTATTCGTAAACAAGTAGACAATTTTGATCTCGTTCTCTTTTAATCTTGACCGTTGATTCCTTCTTTGAAAACCCAACCAAGGTCAACTAACCCAAGTCGGGTCAAGCACTTCTCTCTCACGTACGACGAGAGCTGAGAAGCTCTCCGTCCCCGGCAGTCTTCTCCGACGCCGCCCGACCTACTCTGGCCACCATTCTCCACAAAACCACCACCATATTTCTTCTCTCTTTCCCCTCTACATAACCTAGCTCGTGAATCGCACATACTGATTCAAAGACAAATCGACGGTGAGAAGCTCCGACTGTGTTCGTCTGTTTCAACTGTCTCCGGCGACAACTTGGCCTAGAACTGGCATATTCGAACTTTTTCCTTAATTCTCTGCACCCAAGTGCCCTTCCCTCGAATCTTTTACAAATCTTAATAACCTTTTTACTGTCGATTTTGAGTTTTCTGGCGAGGTGCTGCGGTGGATGCCGACGAGGCTTTCTGGCGTCCTCTACTTCTTCCGATGACCTAGGTCGACTTCAGAGGTGTTAAGCAATGGTAAGTGACTTCGTAGCTACTGAGCTTGGTTGCTGTGTTTTCTGGTGTGTTTTTGTGTGTGTGTGTGTGTGTGTGAGAGAGAGAGAGAGAGAGAGAGAGAGAGGTTAAAAAAAACTGAGGATTAACTGAAAAAAAAAAAAAACTTAACGGAGTTAGTGAGTCAACTAACAGAGTTAATGCCATCTAGACGAGGTATGCAGACCCCAAAGCATGCAAGAGGATCCCTTAAATCAAACATTATTTAGGATAGCTTTTTTTGTTTTTTTGCTTGGTCATGGACAGCTACATATGTCATCTCACTTTCTAAGTTTGACCAAGGACAAAAGTCCAAAACCCTTTCCTTGCTTTGGCCCTCGTGCCTCCCCTCTTGTGGCACTTCTTTGGCTTGTGTCTCTCTCTTGTTAGAGCACTCCATCAGCCTATATATATTGAGCAAGGCTGCCTTTGCTTAATGGTTGTCAAAATGTAATTTTTACATTTGTATTGTTAGGTTTTGGTTTTCCTTTGCATTGTTAGGTTTTGGTTTTTCTTTGCATTGTTGGGTTTTGGTTTTCCTTTGCATTGTTCATTAGTCTCTAAGTCTTCCTTTTGTGATTATAAACCTTAGAGCTAAACAAAACATTTTCTCATAAATTCATTGCATTCTGCATACCATGAGATCAGTTGGTAGTGCATCAACCCCGGAAGTGTTCATGAAAGAAGCAACTGAGGATAGCTGAGTTCTGATGTATCCCGCTGAGGTAGTTGGGTTCATGAAAGAATCAGTTTATGATAGCTGAGTTTCTGAGAGTGAAACTTCTGAGAAGTGTTTAAGAATAATCAGTTAAGTGATAGCTGAGTTCTGAGTTGAAACTTCTTATACTTTCATATGTAGCCACTTATAGACAAGAGAGGTAGATCTAGACTAGTTTGAGACCAGGTAGGATAGCAAGTCGTTGTTGTTTCCTATATTGTAATCTTGTAAGGAGTGAGGTACTCAGAAACAAGGGAGAAAATATAGATCTAGACTAGTAGATAGTTTAAGCAGGAGAGCAAGTCGTTGATGTATCCCTAGACTATATTGTAAGAAGTGAGTTTTACATAGTGGAAAAGTTTGTCCCTTAAGAGTTAGGAGCACCTAGTTTTTCTCTCTGGTTGTAGGGTTTTTACGAGTAAAAAAACATCTTGGTGTTCATTGTTATTTTACTGCAACTTTTATTTATTGTCACTATGTATTTGTTATTCATGATAGCTATAACCTTTGCTATCCTTAAGAACGAATTTCTACGGAAAAAACTTGTTAAAGACCTATTCACCCCCCTCTAGGACCTTCACAATGACTCAAGTACGATATCTATGATCAATCCAACCCTCGGCATTGTTTTCCTTATCGAAACTCGAATGTCGTATGAGTTTATCGGAACCATCTCTTTCAAGCTAGGGTTCCATAATTTTTGATATTTTTGGCAAAGAGACATATGAAAGATATAAATAAACGTGTCAGACGGGCTGTGTTTTGGAAAACAAATGCGAATCTGCAATAAATTTTTAGGGATTGTAGCTTCACATTTGTTTTCCATGTCCGACACAATTATATAGATCTTCCATATGTTTGTTTGCCGGAAACCCCAAAATTATGAAACCCACCCTTGGAAGAGATGTTCCCTATGAACTTATACGACAAACGAGTCCCTATAAGTAAAACTATGCCGAGGTTGTGCATAGTTGAGCAAAATCAGTGAACAAATAGCTACTGAATTCTAAACTAAGAATTTGATGACAATAACAGAGCCAATGCCTCAATATATAGTGCTAATTTTTCCTTTTCTAAAGACAAGAGGAATCGTAATAGACCTAGGAAAAATCATTACCGAGCATGATAGGAATTAGTATTGCTCAGTCCAAAAAGGGTAAGTTTTCATATCAAAATAGGAAAGAGAATCCAGAAGCTACTGAATATTAAAAATCTATACAAAATGAATAAATACTTGTATTCATTCATGATATATAATACAAAAGAACATGACTTAGAAAATAAATAGCCACACAATATATGTATCAATGGATGCATAGAAAACTAGAGATGCACATGATCCTCCTACTAGTAAAAGTTGAACACCAGAACTGCTGGAAATACAGAGCAAGAAGACACAGCAGCCGATGGAGTCGGAGTCAGAAGTGAGCGGCACCCAGCAGTAGCTGATGAAGCTTCAGAGTCCCTTGTTGATGATGGTCATTTTATGTTCATCAATTCTGATGATTCAGCAGATGAGGTGGGTTCAAGACAGTAGAATCTCTCAAACTGGCAGATGGTGAATTGAGAAGGTTCATGCAAGGGGTTCAAATTTGAACATATATATGCTACTGGCATAACCGAGACAGCAGCCATTGCCAATGCCATAAGTACCAGACGAGGAGAAGGCACAGAAAGTCAGAAATTGCCAATCCCCAAGATACGACGACGACGTGCGTTTACATCCCCAATACGGCATCACACCCACCGTCGTTCACCAGACCCGCCACGCTTTAGTCTCCGCTACAGCGCCACGCGTACAAATGCCAGCTCAGCAAGCTTATTATTTTTAAATCAGTTATTTTAACAGCTAGCTAACCCCACTGGGCGGTTACTCCTCGGCAAACAAAAACCCCTCATTTCTACACTCCCTCACCGGAAACCAAAACCCAATGGCCTCGATTTTCGTTCCAGACCCTTCGCTTCTCTCTAACCTCACGGCAGCTCCGGCGAGTCGTCTGCCGTGCCTGCTGCTTCTATCTTCTCCCGGCCGGAGGCCGTTCTCGGTGTCCGTCGCGGGTGTCGCGGTTTGGGCATGCGGAGGTCCTTCGCCGTCTCCGGCGCCGTTAGCGACACCTTCATGGCTAATTCGGTAAATATCATCATCCTTGGAGTTTATTTGATTTCAATTTGGTTGATCGAGCAATGCACGCTTACTTAGTTGTAGTACATTCATAAATGTGGCAGTCCAAAAATGGAGTTCTTACGGTTGGTGATTTCATGACGAGAAGAGAGGATTTGCATGTGGTGAATCCTAACACGACTGTAGATGAAGGTGATTTTTGATCTGAGTGAAGATTTGCTTAACAATTCGAATTTTGATTTTGACATTCTTCTGATGGATCGTGACTACAGCTATAGAGCTTCTTGTGGAGAACAGAATCACTGGTTTTCCAGTGATAGACGTTGACTGGAAATTGGTAAAGCTTTTACTTTTCTGAGTTGGTGTATGTTTTTCTTCGTCTAAATGTATAGTTGATTATCTAGTTGTTCTTGGTGGTATTGCATTTAGCCATTGACTGCATTGTATATAATCTGTTCAATTTTAATGCTAGACTTTACAAGTGATTTGTGACTTAAGACTGAAACTTATGTATCAGAGTCTTCTCTTACGTATCGTATACTCGGTCTGATTATTTGTGAGATTATGCATTCACTTTGAGAGTCCTGGTTCTTAATCTGAGGGTCTGAACTAACAACGGACAAGGAAACTATTTGATTGCGTGTTGTACTACTTTCTCTGATTGGTCCGGTATAAATTTTTATATATGCAGATGCCTAAGTCACAACATCCAAAGAATTTCTTTAGTGTTTGGATGTTCGGATGTTACTGCCGTATAATATTTTATATCTTTGTTTTCTGAGAAGTTCTAGCATCCTATTTGTGTGCCTGATATCTGCCTTGTTCATTTTTATATGTTTGGTTGAGTGAAACAAGCATGATTTACCTGAGGCAAGGTTAGCGTAGTACATTGTGCAAATTATAATGTATGTCGGTTCTTTGTTGGTGCAGGTTGGTCTTGTTTCAGATTATGATTTGCTTGCACTGGATACAATATCAGGTAATTAAACATGTAAACTTGTAAGGTTTATATGGAACTATACCTAGTCATTCAAGTTATTTATATTGTTACTTGAGGCTTGAGATATGAGCAGATGGTGTTCTGGATCTTGCTAACTGAATTATGTCCAAATAATCTCTGCTCCTTCTTTTTCCAAATTAATTGTTTCTATTTTTGCTGAGTAATTATGACTGTATGATTTTAAATCTTTGAATGGAGTATGACTCTATATGATTTTAAATTTCTATGTATCAATGATCGATGGAATAAAACAAGCATAAAGACCTTGTTGGCACAAAAAAGAAGAAGTTATTAGTATGATTGTTGCCACATACCAAATTCTTTTAGGATGCTAGGGATTACTTGGAATTTTATTGACTGCCTTTTTGGCACATCTTTCCAATTAAGAATAAAATAAGCCTATACAATTTCTTTGAAGCATTACTATTTTTGAATGGCCCTACTCCAAAGGATTAATTTGTCCAGCAGGGAATGGTTTTTCCCTGCATGTTCAACACCAATTCAACCAAAACTGATTCAACTTGGCTAGAAGTCAGTGAATCTCTCTCACACTTCTTCATTCCGAAATTTTTCCTGCATCTCCCGTTCCAAAAAAAGAAAAAGAAAAAAGGTTTTCCTGCATCTTCGTAGAGAACAGTAGATTGATCTTCAGTCAATTGAGCACTGTCCTCCTACTGCTATTTGTGCGGCTTAGCAGAAATTAGTTCACTTCTATATTATCCTTTTTGGGTAGTGAGGTTGGGTGTTGTTTGATGGACTTTGGGGTTTTTGTTTGGTTGCTTGTTTGGAGGCTTAATCAAATAATGTAAGTGCGTTCAACTGTTGCATACTACCAGAATTCTCATCTCTACTTATAAGACTGGTAAAATGGTGATGAGCTTTTGATATAAAAGAAGAGATGGTAATGAGGTATATTAATTGTCTCCTCAATTGTTTGAACAGATGATTCAAGTTATTATGTTCTTCATGTAGTTCCAAACAATCAATTGGAAAATTTTGTTTGATCATTCTTTTGACAGATGTAGTTTTACAGTTAGGTTATAAATGGGTATAGGTCCTATGGACTTTCAGATATTTTATACACAATGATCAAGATGGCCTTCCCTTGCATATTACAAATCATTGCAATATTTGATGTGATAGGTGGTGGTGGAAAAACTGACAACAGCATGTTCCCGAAGTTGACAGCTCTTGGAAAGTATGTGAGAATTGTTCTGGATCAAATTCATTTCTTTCCTTGATAATTTTCTGGATCTATTATTAGCTTAGTATGTCTTAGCAATTGTGGTGGATTTTATGGGCGTATCATTTATAGATCTTTTTCTAGACGACCAGTGTTATATCCATTATATGATTATGAAGAGATATAGTGCTGTGGGTTCCAAAGCATTTTCATTCACTTCTTTGCAAAGAGGAAAACTTTGAAGTCTGACCAGTGCTTTCTTCTCGCCAATATTATTCATTTTGCAGACTTTTAATGAGGTACAAAAGTTGCTCAGTAAAACCAATGGGCAGGTGGTGGGCGATGTGATGACACCAGCTCCAGTTGTTGTTCGTGAAACCACTAATCTTGAGGACGTTGCTAGGTATGTTGTTCTGTTGCTTTTCGATTTTCTCTATTCTTTCCCCCTTTTCACAGGCTTAAATTGATCTAGCTGTGAAACATTAACTCCTATTATTTATTTGATGTCAGGATATTGCTTGAGACAAAATATCGCCGACTTCCGGTTGTAGATGACAGCGGTAAACTGGTAAGAGTTCATGTGTTCCTTCTCTCTTGATCTCTCTTTTTTCTTTTCTCATAACTCCATTGTTGTCACTCCACAGGTTGGAATTATTACAAGAGGGAACATTATCAGAGCTGCCCTTCAAATGAAACATGCAAGTGAAATGAAAATATGACACTCAAGAGCCCCCCGACGCTATGACCTAACCTCATGTTCATGGAGCAAATCGTAAAAGGTGATCGAGAAGCTGATCCGCTTTATTTGTAGGTACTATTTTGGGCAAGTGTTTGTATATAAACCAGCAATAAAAGTGTATCGAATATGAACGACACGAGTACCCTCCATGATCAAACAGTTATGCCCCTCACCCAGATACGAAAGAAGAAAATAAAGAAGGCATAGATTTGTGTTGGTCTTATGTGCATTGGATTCTGTTTGGACACTCGCTTCCTCTCGGATTTACCATGGCAGGTGTTGGTTGAGCTGAAGTGACTACCAGATTAGAGCATGATTGCAAATTTGCTGTACTAGTTGTTCAACCATAAGGTTGATTTTGTGGATGGGGAGGTTGTAGACTTTCTCATGATTATGATTTGTCATGATCCTTCTTTAATTGAGCTTCCATTATTTTGCATTGAAAATGTACCACAGAGTTACCCAAAATGATCGTCTAATTGAAACTATAAAGATCTTGCTTTGATCACACATAACTGCAATCTGTTACATATTACACATCTCGTGGGGGAAGTCGCTTTCTAGTTGTTGAGAGGATTAGTGATTAACCAAGAACATCTACATCATTAAGACATGTAAAACCTCTTTTTTATATTTCTAAACCCCACTAAACTTCTTTTTTATATTTCTAAACCCCACTGTTAGCATAAGAAGAAGCTCCCAGTTTACCGCTAATCGTGGATTAGTTGTTGTCCTCTACTGGAAATCGTCACAGAAATGGTGAACTAAAACATGGCTTACAGCTAAGAAGTCATATTCCTGGAGAGACCAGAGAAAGTGTGCAACTTAATTGGCTAAAATTAGAGTCTTGTGAGTCCTGGCTGAGGGCCAAAAACCAATGGAACTAAATCGACAGAGTGCACTGTGAACCCATCATATCTTCAATCACTTCCATGAGGCACCACCTCCACCAGCAACATAGGAATCCCACATTTCATCTCACTTTTTTTTTTGGAATCCCACATTTCATCTCACTTACCCAAAAAAACAACAACAAAAAAAGAAAAGAGCCCAAAACTCTGAATCAGCAACAGTGGGGAGAAACCAGAAAACACAAAAACTCTCAAGTCTCATTGCCCCATTGCTTTTGTTACTGTACACTTTAGTGGTTAAGCTTGGTCCCTTGCGACCAACTCATGGCCCTCCGTAGGCCCTTTCTGCTCCCCTCCCCACAACTCAAACAACCGAGAAATCGCCGAAACTTCGACCGTACTGATATCTATAGTGTCGCTTACAACCCGGTTTATCGAGTCCGCCGCATAAGCTCTATAGTACTCCGGAGTATCAAATATTAACCGAATCTAACTGTAAAAGTACCCATAGGACGTTCACATTGCCCAAAACGAGGAATATCATATATGGTAAAAAAAGAACCTGCAACAACACCCTGATCTTTCCCACATTCTTCTAAGTAAAAAAGAAAAAAAATTAAACAGACACCAGCAACAAGCACAGAAAATTTAAATATAGAGGAGGATGCATGCCATAATTTACATTTCATAATTCATATTTTACCAAAATTTCTCATTAAAACGCAAAGAGGAAAAAAAATTAACGAAAAGAGAAAAAAGAAGGAAAAAAAAAGAGACAGTAGCAGTAGACTGACTTAAGTTGTAAATCCCCAGGACCAGGACGAAAGCTTCATCATTGCTTCAGCCGTCACATACTCCTCCCCTGCGCAACGTCAGCACCCACTCAACTAATTTAACCCGCCGTCCATTTCCTCCGGGTCGGGAATCTTATTCAAGTCGACCCGATCCACCGACCCGCGCGCCTTCATCTCCTTCGCCGCCTTGTGCTGTCCGCCTCGCATGGCCGTCTCGACCGCGTCGACCCTCGCGCCGACCTCGGTCGCCTTCTTCCGTATCGACGCGGCGGACATGTCGCCGTCGCAGCCGCACCCGCCGCCGCCGCCGACAGGCAAGGCCTCGGGGAAATTGAGCCTGGCGGAGGGGCCGCGCAAGTAGAAGACGGCGGTGTCGTAGGCCCGGGCGGCGGCGACGGGGGTGGAATAGGAGCCGAGCCAAATCCGGGAGCGCTTGTTGGGCTCGCGAATCTCGGCCACCCACTTGCCCCACTTCCGCATCCTTATCCCCTTGTACGGCTTGTCGTTGTTGTTCTCGCCCCTCTTCCTAGGTTCTTCTTGTCCCTCCATGACTCTTATTCCGTTCTGGGTATGAGAAGAAATTTGGGGGCACGATTAGAAGATGAAGAAGGTGAATGGGTTTTTGGGGAGAGAAAGCAAGGAAGGGGTTGCATGCTACTTGGCCACTAAGCTTGTCATCTGGGTAACCCTCCACGTCTCTGAAACCCAACAAACAAATGAGAGAAAAAGAAATTTCTTTTTTTTCTAAAACCCCCCGAGAGAAAATCCAAATTCACCGACACAATCGCACCGATTTCTTTTTTATTTTCGTTTTGGGTTTTCTATTTTCCTTTTTTGGGGGGTTAGTCAGACTCAGGAGTGTCTTCATTGGCAAAAAAGGGAGGGTGGGAGAGAAAGCTCGGGCTCTACGCTTCTTTGGCATAGGAGTTATGGATTTTCTGCGAAATTAATTGGGGGTTACACTGATGAGGAATTGAGGATGTATAATAATGGTAATGATGTTATAAAATAACCCTAAATTGAATTGAAATATCTACTCAATGGTGAAGGTAGTGATGAGAGAGCTAGCTGTCTGTTTGTGGCCAAGGGAGAAGAAGTGGAATGCAAAGGTTGTGAAACAAAAAACTCCCTGTTTCTCATTTATAATGGGGAGGATGCATTAGTTTGAGTTAGCATAGTCTTCTTTATTATATAGTTTATGTATCGAGATTAAGTAAAATAAAGTTTTATTTACGGATCTAAATAAAAATATAAAACGTTGATTGTCTGACGAGGTATAACCTATGAAAATAACAACTGTTGTTTAGCTGGTTGGTTTCTAACATATATCTAACCTATAACATTAAGGCTTGATTCATTATTGTTAGCTATTCGTAATATGAACTTATGTGCTAAGTAGTTGCAAAAATTGTTGAAAAACTCTAACATGATATTAATGGATGTCTCATCACCTTCACTCATTCAATTTTTAGCTTATGACTTACCCTCACCGATCAAGTCTTTAATTATTTCAAAGTTGCCCAAGTATAACACACCAAACACAACATAAACTATTTGCTTTAGAAATTGTTTCATTGTTTTTCGTTTGCTTAATATAAACCGTTAGGAATTGACTTTCCCCTCCATGTCATAACGATTTCATCCGATGCCCAATTCTACCCTTTGCTGACCTTGTATTCGTTCTAGCTGAAAGGGTAAAACGAACATTTCAGCTGTATAGATGACCCACTAAAGTAAATGGGAAATACCTGTACCTCATATGGTTGGGCCGTCCTTATTATTTATAGTTTATACCAGAAAGGTTTGGTACCTAAATCTTTTTCTTTCTTTTTTTTTTTTCCTTTTGTATAATTTTTATTTTATTTTCGGTTTGGTTCCCAGATTTTACCGCCCGCCAAAAGGGTGATTGCGGTAGACAGATTTTGGCGGTCGAATCAAATGGCGTAGTTTGTAGCAAGGTCAAGGTTTCAAGAACAATAGACATCACTAGTGAGACAGACATGGTAGATGTAACTGTAGAGTTCAAGAGTTGAATGATCTTGTCCTTTCCAATAGTAGAACAACACTACTAAACAAACTAAAGGAGGGTGAAAATTTGATTTTTACAATGTCGTTGCTATGATCGGTTTTCATTAAATGTTGACGTTATCTCGTTATCTTTTGCACGAGTGCATATTATCCATTTTAGTCTCATATGATTGGCGGTTTCAGCTATTCAAACCGTTAGTGATTTGTTACCGACTGGCCGGCTTCCTTGACTTATTAATTTGATTCCCTTGTCTTCATCTTGTTATTCATCGAATATGGGAGCCGCCAGCATTTAGAACAAACTTTCTCGAATGTACTAGCCAATTCGAGAAACTACTTAGTTATGGTGTTAGCTGAGTCAAATTTTTTGACTTTTAGTTCCAATGTGAACTGACGTGTAACCAAATCTACCCCGAAATGAAAAAGAGCTAGTTTTCATCCCTGTTATGTATAAATAGATAAATTGTTTTACTAAGAACAAGAAATCTTGTCACGGTAAGAAGTTGGATGCGCCTCGAATCCATTGCGCACTACATTGCATGTGGCTACTGATGCAGGTTTGAGCACTATAGATAAGGGCAAAGTGGGTATTGGGAGGGTGGTGGACATGGGCCTTGTGAGGGCAGTTCCAGCTGACTCTCTTGGTACCGGGATGGTCGCAGCTGCCACCTTTATGCTTTCTTATATTCTCTCCTCGTGGATGCGGAGGCAAGGTTCGACTTTATACATACATTCTGCTTTGAAAGATGGTGGCCTAGGCGTAGTGTTATTGGTTGGCAGCTCGGATCTGAAGCAGCTGTAGTGGCGTCGTCGGGAGGTAGCTCTTGTTACATCCCGGTTCTTAAATTAAATTACGGTTATTTACTTTTGGTATTACTTTGGCTTTTACCGTATTGAGTATAACCATTTACTGTTAAAGGACCCTAGAGTTGACTTTTTGTAGGAACATTATTTTTGAAAAATTTCTTAAAGGAGGTCGTAGAGGACGTTAATACGAATTCGTAGACATAGTATACGTTAAAATCGGAGTTAGCATGAAAAAGTTATCAGAAAAAAAGGGTAAATTTTAGTTGGTAAAAAAAAGATAAATTTTTAGTAGGCTTTATTTTTCTGGGTATTAAGGTTTGGACCGGTAGGAGAGGCCCAAAACTCCCTCTCTCTCCCTTCTCTCTCCTCTCCCCAGAACTCTTCCCGACTTGTCGGATACTCCACCTTCGTTCGCCGCCGTTCGGCCACCACAGACCGTCGCACCGGTCCCAATCGGTCGGCCATCGACCCAGCTCTCTTCCTGAACTGGTCGGAGCCGCCCTAGCGCCGTCGTGAGGGAGAAAGGTCGCCCGAAAGCCCCGACGGTCACGTGGTGTTCCGTCGCCGGAACTCCCTCCTCCGGCCGTCATAACCGGAGCTGCTTGACTCAATAGGAAGCTCTCCTCCCGTGCAACAATCCCTCAAAAGGATTCACTCCCTCTTGGTCTAGGTAAGGAGAATCGGTGTTTGAATTTCTAGGGTTTCTTATTGTGTTTTTGATCGATTGACCTAGTTAAACTTGAAATTGGGCTTTGTGCTAGTCAGGAAAGTTAGAGAGCGGGTTGAGAGGAAGATGCTGTTAAATTTTGGTAGGTTTTGGGGGTCGCCGGAGTCGGCCGCCACTGCCGGCGGAGCAGATGGCGGCGGTGGCGCCGCTGTAAGGGGGCTTTTCAGGGTTTTAAATGTGTTATATTAAGGGGAGTCTAATGATGTGAAGTTTAGAATTTTTAGAGGAGTTTTGGATAGGTTTGGGGTTTTTCAAAGATTAAGAATGTTGACGGATGTTAGAATGAAAATTCGGCCGTTGGATTTCGTATGTTTTTAGTCACCATAATATATGGTCGCTTATATTTCATTACTAGTTAGCTTTATTAGTGGTCCTCACCATAGGTGAGTCGAGCGCTTAGCGTGACACGCTACTATAGCTTGAGAGACACCGATCAGATATTATTATTTATTTCTAGCTAGTCTTATTAGCGGTTTTCACCATATGTGAGTTGAGCGCTTAGCATGAGGCGTTACTATAGCCTGGGAGACACCGACTCGAGCCTTGGAGGTTCCTCTTGCATGGTGATATGGTGATAACTCTTCCCCTTATTTTATTTTTCTCAATGATGTATTTGATTAACCAGCGGGGCTGGTTTATCTCTTCTTACAAGATTTCTTTATTTGATTAACCACCGGGCTGGTTTGTTCATTCTATTGGGTTTCTGGAATTTAAGTTATATGATTTACGAAAGTTGCGTGCAGCTAAGTTTTTTAAAACTGAAACGTGGGAAAGTATTTAAATTACGTATTTTGTTAAATTGTTTAATTTATTTTTGTCCACTCACTCTAACGTTTTTAAATTACTTCCCTTGGGCCCGGTGGTTTTAAATGCCCAGTTTGCAGGCTAAGTTTAATTGAGGTCGAGCGTACATGGAGTCGAAGCATAGTCAGAGGCTGCTTCCGTTTATTCTTTGTCTATTGTTATTCTTTCATTATTATATATGCTCTGATAACCAGTTAGTGAATTAATGTTGTCTTTGTTGTTGGTTGTGGAATTCCAGAAGTTTAGTATGTGATATTTTGGGAGATGTGATGAACTTGGGGAGCAGGAAGGCTCCAGGTGTTGAGGCTGGTTTTTTTGGTTAATTATAGAAGTGTAAGTTGGATTTTTCAGGTAAAGGTTGTTCATTTTCAAGGTAGATTATGCTGAATTTTCGGTAAATTTTTCTTAGAAATGGACCTTGCGGGATTTATCTCGGGTTTCAGGTGAAATTTATGGTGGGTCATGACAGCCCTAGTTGGTGGTCACGTGGCAACGACAAATGTGGTGGGTTTCGACTGGATCATGGAGGCTACCTTGCCATAGCTGGTATCGATTTCTCTATTGTTGCTGGGCTTGATGGTGACAAGGCGAGAATGATTGACAACTATGAGATTGCCAGCGATGTGGCGGTCTTGGCGGCTGGTGGCAGGCTTGGTTTCAACTCCGATCTAGGAGTTGTGTTGGGTGGTCGGCGCGGCAGTAGAAGGTTGGTAGGGTTGGCTGGCGACGGCCAAGAGACTGAAACAACCATAGGGATCCTGTTGGTGGGCTTAAGCTAGGTGTGTTTTCTTTAGGCCTTTGAGTTCTCGAGTTATGGGCTTACTTTTAAGCCATGGCCCTTTTTTATTAGATTAGGTTTTTTTGCTTGAACCCGGGATGGCTCCCTTTGGGTAGGATGGTCCTGAGTTCATATGAATAAGTTACACTCGTTTAACAAGTCCTTGTTACATAGTTACTCTTTGAGCTTCAAGGTTATAATTTGCGACATAGAGATTGCTTATGATTGTTTAGGTAGTTTCGCATGGTTCACTTTTTACGTAGTTCGCGAGGACATATCGTGTTCATGTTGTATTTCTACATTTGATTAATATACGGATTGATGTCTCTAAAAACAAATTATAAAATCATTTACTACGTACTAAAAGAGTATATCTTTATCTAGATAATTTTGGAAGTTATTTCTTGACTTTATCATTTAGACTATTAGTCCCATGCATTTTTAGAAAGTCTAGTCGACTAAAAATCTAATCACAATATATACCTAACTACATTATTATGTAGCAATAACATTTTGATCTAGTGGCCCAGTACCATTTGGTCTAGTGGCATAAGTTTCTCATTGTAAATGAGAGGTCGTGAGTTCAACTCACAGAATTGTAACACATTATTATGCATTTGATAAAAAAAAAAAACATTTCGATCTAGTGAAAATTAGGAAGCAATTTAGTATTCAATTATAGGGACTATTATACTTTGCAGCCCGTACTTGTCACAATGCATATAATGCCACATACACAGTTCCACACCTTTGGTTTCATCGTTTTCACGCATCATATTTAACAGCATGTGATGGTTCACTTAAAAAAACTATATGGAATGATCCTTATATGGTTGTCTCCAATCTTCTTGTTTGCCTTATTAATTGACACCTACACTAAGATTTATATGAGCACGAATCCAAATCATTTATGTATTGCATAGATCATGTATATTATATAATATCAAAGGGTATAACAAATTGTTATGTGGTTGTTCTACAAATCTTTTGCATTGAATGGTTTGGATACTTCGATAGTTCGATTGTGTCCGCAATCTGCATTGGCTCTAATTTTCAAAGGAGAATTATTTGGTACATTTCTATATAGTATGTAAAAGTTTATTACAGAAGTTCGTAAATTATAATAACTTAAGCACGATAACAATCGTTTTATCAAGCATCAGCATTTTATGGTTTAACGATAACTTAACATTGAACTGCTTACTTGACCGTACGTGTCAAGCTCTATCAATATTCAACTCAAAGAAGAACAACCAACTATTAACTTTCTATCTAAGTTATATTTCAGACCTCGATCTAGTGTTGCATATCTAACAAACTTCAAAACTAACCTTTCATAATTTTGTACTAAAAAACAACGAACTTTCACAATTGAGTCCACAGTACTACATGATATATCCGACTCATCGACCGAGTTCAAATCAATGAATAGATACCCATGACTCATAAAATCATACAATCTTCAGCCTCGACCAGTGATTGTACGTTCCTTCGTCCTTCTCAGCTTTTACAGTTCCAACTTCCAACTTACAGAAAAACAGAAAAACACACTACAATTAGTACAATAGTATATCTCACAAGATTCGATTCAGAATGCTTGCTAGCTTGCTGCTGTATCTATCTATATCATTGAGCGCACTGTTGAGCATTTTAAAGCCTTTCACCGACCCTTCATGCATACTTTTTGCTTTCTAGCTAAGCTACTTGAAATTTATGCTTCTTATATGTAGGTGTTACACTGCTCGAGCTCCAAATCTCACCTATTCCTATATCAAATTGTATTTACGAGTGGGTTTCATTCGTTTGTTTACGAGTGGGTTTCATTCGTTTGTTTAGATCGCGTTGAGTATTGTCAATGGGAGGTTGAATCATTACTGTAAAGTAGGAACCTGCATGCTTATATATCAATTAGCAAGCCGAACTTTCTAGCTAGCCCAGAAAAGCTGGAGCTTAATTAATCTTAAATATTTTGTTGTTTTCGGATAGATATATAGATATACTGAAGAAAGTGAGATAAGGGGGGGGGGGGGGGGGGGGAGCAAAGGTTTATAGAGAGTAAAGACCAGCTAGCTTGCAAGGTTTATAAATGTGTTTGGTGATTTGCTCTTTTCAGAGACTTTCATGAATTGGTAATTGGAGCATGCATATAAATGCTTACCTTGCTTTGCTGAAAGTCTGAAACTTTGAAACCAAAAACGTAAAATTTCTGGGAAAAGATGAACATGCAGCAGGAATATTATTACCAACTCGATCGGTATCAACCAATTAATCCAACCTTGTTTGACTTCTAGGGTTCTACCATTATCTTAGCAACTTAATTTGTAGCGATGCCAAGCTCGTTAAAATATATTAGACTACTAATTTCTGATTAGACATGTTGCTCCTCTTCTTCCTCGTCGATTATCTGCATTGTTTTGGTTGGGATGTCATTGCTGTAGCTGATATTCACGAAACCCTAGCCTAAAACATTGATAGGTCGGCTACCATGACAGGACTAACTAGTTAGCTGATTGCTGTGTTTGACATCTGAGCTAGCTCAATAGTGTACGTTTATGCATGATCTTATGACATGTATGAGTTTAGGAAACGAGAATTCAACTGAGTTGACACGAGCAGCGGTTGAAGTTAGAAAAATTAATATAGAATAGAACACTGTTTTGTTGACAATCAATTCGAAAGATGATTGGTTTTAATTTGTTGGACTAATTATACATGAAATGCTTCCACGGGCGAGTCTTGTTTGGTTCAAATTGTTTTAGTCATCGAGAAACATCTTATTTGCCACTGGACAGAGGTAGAGCTAAGATTTTAGGTTTGTGTAGATCCACTCATTTCGGTTGTCTCAGGTTGATTACTCGATCTGCATCATCGACGAGAGAAAGTTTACAACATATTATGGTATTGATACTGTTTTTATTACATTTCTTGCAACAACTAGCGGCGGAGCCAGGATTTGAAGCATGAAGGGTTTAAATATATATATTAGAATATATGTTAAAATATAGTAAAAAATTATCTAATTCAAAGTTTTGTGTGTTTTTTCTATAGAAAATCTTCAAATGAAGCAAAATTTTGTTATATACATCTCCTATATTCTCCTAACTCGTAAAAAAAAATTAAAAATATACAAGTTAAGAAAATAGTAATTTATTCTATGTATGGTGTGTGCATTATTAATAAAAAGTTTTTTTTAAAAAAAAAGTAGTAATTTATTCATTTATTACTTCACAAATTTTGTTAGTAGTAATTTAATTTCTTATTAACTTTCTTATCTATTTTGATTGTCAAGACATAAAGACCAATCAATCTATAGATACATTTTTTAATATAATTGATTTGTCATTTAAATTGATTGATTATGAGAAATTCTTTAGGGGGTTTAATGATAAAATTTAACCAATTTTTAATGATAATTAACTAAATTAAACACTAAACTTTAAACTTTTCAAATTCTAAAGGGGGGTGTTTCGGACCCCTTCGGCCTAATAATAGCTCTACTCCTGCAACAACATATATAATTACATACGTACTGACTCAAGATTATAGTAAAACACTAAATTATTACGAACCACATGAAATTGGTATTCTTAATATATCTATCGATATATTGTTGTGCATGAATAAACTCTAACAAGTTCATGTGTAAGTTTTTTGTTTTATTAGGTAAATACAAACTGCGTGAGTTGAACTCATAACCTCTTACTTACTAAATAGAAGACTGTGCCACTAAACCAAATGGTACTAAGTTGAAAACATCTACATATATATTATTGTACATAAATAAATTCTAAAAGAAAATCAGCAGATATGCCTCGTTTCGTAACATGTAGATTGTGAGTATGTCGACGATGACAGAGTGAGACAAATCCACACGGAACTTAATCGTTAGCTGCAGGAACTGTATATCTACATATGTACATGCATGTATATATATTAGGTTGACTTTTGCTTCATATAAAACTCAACAAAACCAAATTAATTAGAGGAAAAGTTAAAGATTTATAGGAAGCACATGGATAACTGTACCTGGTGTTGATAATGTTGATTATCTGGAAAATGTGAGGATTATATCGATCGAGTCATTGTCATTGAGAAATTTTATTAACACATCCCTAAATGTTAGATACACATATCTTTTTTTTATACAAATTATATAAGACTTTATAGATACGTAAAATTACCAAAAGAGACATTCATATCAAAAGTAAAGAAAACTTGTTGAAATAAAATATCTCGTTTAAGAGTTTTGTTCTTCTATACGGGAATAACGTATGTGAAGATATCAAGTCCTGTAATTTAAACCTCTATAAATTAATAACGTCGGGACCGACAAAAAATATTATTTAATCGAGATTGTTAATTTATCGACGTCAATTTTGCTAATTCTTTATTTCGAGGCTGGTAAAAATATTATTTAATCGAGGTTATTAATTTATCAAATATTAAAAATTATCAAGGTTTTACTATCGATAGTACAAATTGAAGTTTGAAATTTAGATTTTACTATTCACGCATGCTAGGTCGTTCAAACTGAACACCAAACTAGAACTTGGGATGATGCTATATATATAATCCTCTTTTTTTTTCTTTTTCTTTTTTTTGAATAAATTGAGTAGCAGATCTAGAAAAATATATGTATTTAGTGAATGGATTGTGTATTTAGTGAGGGTATTGCAGGAAGGTTGGGTATGTGTATCTAGTAAAATGTTAAAATAATAAAGTCATAAGTTGTGTATTAAGAATGAGATGTGTATCTAGTAATTAGGGATGTGTTAATAAAATTTATCCGATATATTATATATTGGAAGAAACAGATAATACAATTCTCATTCATCATAGTAATTAACGATTATATTACGTGAGCTTCTGCCGCCCTGCATGAATAAGAAATCAAAGAGAGTGACAGAGAGAGCTGAATATATTTCTACCCGTCCTTTTACGTACATTGAACTAGTATAATCGGATTTCCATGCCACATACATATATATATATATATATATATACAGTCCCTATTTAGAACGAAGCTTCGCTCTAAAATTAACGTGCGAAGTCCTTATTTGACTCACTTTTCGGTCATATTTTTCGATCATACCCGGTCAGTATCTGGATACAGATCGTATGATCATCCTTACAAAGTTTCATCAAGTTTGGTGATCGTTTACACACCGAATCAGATAAAATAAATCAATAGAACAAAATCTGTCCAAGTAGAACCGTTGGAGTAAATTATGATTATAGAGGCTTAAACGGTCACCAAATTGGATGAAACTTTGTAAGGATGATCATACGATATGTATCCAGATACTGACCGGGTATGATCGAAAAATATGACCGAAAAATGAGTCAAATAAGCAACTTCACACTTTAATTTCAAAGTGAAGCTTCGCTCTAGATAGGAACTATATATATATATATATCAAATCAATGCCAATCATGCATTCATGCATGGTTTTTCGATCTCCGGTGCCAAATGTATGACTTGTGGCTACGAGTCTTCATCCCCACAATGTCATATAAGACTTTTGCCCACAAAGTTCATCCTCCCTTGTTTATGTATGACGATTTTAACGAAAACTATACGACACAGTGTATGCAGCAGATCGATAAAATCAACCGAAATGTCGGTCACCTGTGACAATGCCGAGAATATGGACGACGAATTGTCAAGCACTACAGCACGGTTTTGCATGAGCTTCATATTGCACAGCTTTCTATTAGCTCCACTCTCAAATTCTGGTTCTTTCTTTCCCAGGAACATTGGCACAAATTGCTTTTCTCCTTCAATTTCACTATACCAACACAGAAATATATTTATGAATTAGATCAGATAAGTCGTAGCATTACAAACTCAGCAGTGGGTATGGAACACAATGGCATTGAACATTTTGTTATTGAAAGTTGACAAGGGCAGCGTCGCAAAATCTCAAAAAGAATCTTGGACATATATTACAGTTCTCTCTGATATCAGTCTAATACCTATTGTTGGTACAAAAGAATGTGACACGTGCATCTGGAAACCATCAAAAAGCTGGATCTCATCGTTCTCTCTTTAAATTACTTTGGCTTCTTTCGCATTCCCATTCGTGATTTGGCAAACCTGGGATTCTTGTTAAGAAAAATCTTATACTGGAAAAAACAACAAAAGCCAAGGGAACAAGAAAAACAAAAAGGAGATGAACTTCTAAAGGATACTCTAATCTCATGCCCTCTCCAGACGTCGACGAGTAGAGAATTGTGCCTTGCAGATGACTCAGTGCGCCAGTTGAGCTAGCAGTATCCTGCAGACATGGCAAACACGATTAGCAAGTAGTTCTAAATAGTGGTGAAATGAGGGACTATAGAAATTAAACTGATAGCTTGGGTCTTATATATGTGATACAATACCAGTAAAAATTTGACACTCAAATTTCAAGCATAGACACTACATGAAACAATAGCAATGAGGGAACTTTAATATCAAATGTGATTAGTCAACAAATGAATCATTTTATATCCATTGTAACACACAACCTGTAGTCGTCGTCACTATCCGGTCAATCAAAAACAAATAAAAATTATCTCATTATTATTTAAATATTAATAATCAGTGTCTTAAAAGGATGGACTAATTTCAGTTTGCCCCCATCAACTTTAGGTCAATCATCATGTTAGTCTTTTTTCTTTCAATTTCATCAAAAACACCCCTCAACTTCTAAATTTCATCAGCCATGTCCAAACATACGTTTTTCATTCAATTCCCCCGTCATGTAATGACTTGCATTAAGAAGAAAACCAAATTTGAAGTCGCTGAGCCCACAAAAAAAGGGCAAAATAGGTAAATTGCACTCAATCCCACCAAAATCACTAAGGTTAGAGGGTTGTGATGGGTACGGAGATGTGTATCGATATAGGGGAAAATGGTCAGAAAGGTTATTTTTTTCAGAATTTGACTTTCTTCTTGATGCCACGGCATCACTTGACGGAAAAATTGGATGGAGAACGGAGGTTTGGACACGGCTGATGAAAATTAGGAGTTGAGGGGTGTTTTTGATGAAATTGAAAGAAGGACTAACATGATCGACCTAAAGTTGATGGGGGTAAACTGAAATTAGTCATAAAAGGATCACATTGCAGAGGTACGTTAAGGTGGGTTATCTCTAAATAGGTGGTATAACTCCACAACATGAAGAGAGTACCTGAAAATCAACAAATGCAACTGGAGCGCCATATGTGCTTTGCATCTTCAATTTTATAAACCCAGGGCACCTAATAAAATCAATTGAAATAATAATGTCACATATGACAGCATACAGATGAATTGACGTAACAAAGAAGCATCGCTACTCACCTCGAAAATACTTGAATCAGCTCTTGCTCCGTACAAGTTGGCCCTAAATTAGCCACGAAAAGTGTTGGGCATGGAGTGTTGTTTTGTGGAAAATGTTGTGCTGAAGAAGTATTCTGCCATATGAAAAGGCCAATGAGACCCATAATTAGATGCCATTAAGTATGGAGATTATGAAACACCTAGTGGTGGAATTTGAGAAAAGGAGATGCAAATTAGAAAAATGAAACACAAACTGATCTACAGTGGACATTAAATTGCAAGCTTCTTTTAGTGACAATACTTTTGTTTTGCCATTGAATGATAATTTTAAAGCCTGCCCTGTGTAGCTCTATAATTATATATCCACATTGGTCAACAAGGAACTTGTATTTAGCTAATCATATAATTCATCTTATCACAGCCCACGAAACAGATAAAATCACGTATATTTTACAGCATTTTTACAAATGGAAACAACCATACCATGTTTGAGGCTATTGTCTCATTTACACCACTGCCACTGAAGCTTCCATGACTGATTATAGAGAAAAACAAATGAGTACAAGAAGTTTAATAAAAAGATGATTATTTCAAGACAAAATTACTCCACGTTCATGGAACAGGCATCCAGCAACTGCTGTTACTAAGCCCTTGACCTTTCCACTACAAGTGATAAATTTTCAATATTATATGTGCTGATTATTAAGTTATAAGTAGTCACTTCTATGTTGGAAAAACAGAAATATGAAGAAAGTGTGCTTAAGCAGTGCAGACGACCTTGGTGCAGATGGATAACCAATCATGTTGTAAGCAGAATTACCCATTCCAGGCATGTGAATGCTGCCAACACCTGCTAGTGTCCAAGCGTGCAAAACATGTGCAATGTGAGCTTTAAGAAGAATGTGTCCTTCAAGTGACTAACTCATAATCTCTGATCTAACAGACCAGTCAATCATCAAATGTTGTCATATAGAGAGTGAGATAGCGCTACAGCTTAACTGTGCATAAAATAGTTCAGGACAACACAACAATTTTGGGACTCAAGAAACTTGCATGAACGAAATCACTCTGGACAAGCAGTAACAGGTAATCATCTTACCATGATCAGAAGTGGCCCCTGAATATGATGAACCTCTAGCTTTCTTATCCGAGCCGGATCTTTCATCATCTGCATAATAAACGGGAGCACAAATTGCAGTTCCACGCCGGTCAGAATGCAGAAACAAAACAGAAGGACAGAAGGATAAGCGTACAAAGGAAACCCAGCCAGCTACATACCTGTTCTTGAGCGCTTGGACCTAGAATTGGATTTTGCTAGATCTATATATAATGTCGACCCCTTCTCAAGATCAAATACCATCCCCTGAAACACAGTTCACAATACGAGTGTTCAGTTGATTCTTTCCACATATTTCTTCAGCACCTAAATTCACAGACAGCTGAAAACTCAAACTGTCCAATAGGATCAAGACTAAAATGAATGCAATCAATACAAACATTCCAACCGTGTCAAGATCCTTCGACAAATAGTATGCCTCATAGTTAGCCTTAACTTCTTCAACTGAACTTAGACACAACACAAAGTTAATTATTGTTTGTATGCATATATTGAGTTTGTTGACAAAAAGCTTACATTCAGCGCTTGCATTGCTCCGACCGCAGATTGCTGGTCCAAGAACACCACAAATGCAAAAGGCTATACAACAAAAATATTCAGCCATTATCAATAAAAACAATCCAAAATTCATACCAGCTTAAACAATCAATAACGCAATCACACAATTTTCATGTGAAACACCAAAATACCTGAGTTCTCTCGGTGGGGGTTCGGAGGTGAGAGGACTCGTAACCGGGAAACTCGCGGAAGAGGTTGTAGATTTCCCGGGCCTTGACATCTTCGGGTAGGCCCGCCACGAACAGCGTCCGGACCTCGTCGTAGGCTGACTGCGCGACGAGTGGCGCGGCGTAGGGAGCGTAAGGTGGAGGCTGGGGAGGGTAGTAGGCCTGAACCAAGTGGTGCGGCGGCGGCGGAGCCACAGGGGGAGGCGGCTGGTGGTAGTATGAATAGTGGACGGAGCCAGGTGGCGGAGGCGGTGGAGGGTAATAGGCGGCCATGTCGTCCATTTCGAATCCCTAAAGATCAATCAATGGCAGGAATACACCGGAAATAGAGCAAGAGGGTGGGGTCGGTTGAACCGAATCCGAATGCAAATATATTGACGTCACTAATTTCTGTGATGCCTAATTATTTTTAAGGAAAATGCCTAAATGTTCAAAAAAAAACTAAAACAATACATAATCTAATAAAAAAGTTTTCTATTACCTATATCAATGATTCTTAACAAAAAGACATTTTCAATCTTTTTTAATAATAATACCAAAATAAGCTTTGTTTTTTTACAGATCAAAATTCAACTTTTTCTCTTCTCTCTCTCCTCTCTCATATGTGAATCTGAATCCACTTGCCGGTGAAGCATCGACGACCTGAAGCACTTGCGAAGCACCACACCGTGACGAGGCCTCGATGCCGACAAGGCTTTTTTGATCAGATCTCCTCCGATATGGAAAAAGTATACACACACATACTTTCTCTCTCTCTCTCCACTGTTGCTCGGGGCAACGAGTCGTCGCCGGTGACAAGCCACGAGCCGGAGCTCTAATCTCCAATGGATTCACAGAGGAGAAGATCCAATTTACAAGAAGCCGATCTCCGATCTTCAAAACCAGAGGTGTTGGAGTTGGAGTTGTCGGGAGTTGTTTATGGTTTGCCTCCGATCAGAGGATGTGGTCTTCGCTTGGTCGCACAGTGTCTTCGCCCCTCCGTCTTTGTATTCTGACTCGTAAGCCGACGCCGTCGGTTTTCAAGCTGGTCTGGTCGAAGTAATAAAGTTCTACTGGGGGTGAAAAATTTATTGTCAAAGTAATAAATGTAATTTTATTACTAGTGGTCATAATTCTTATCTCTTCCTTTTTTCTTATTCTTCATCAATCATCTTCGTTTCTTTTGTGTTTTAACTGATTATTGATGGTTTATAACATGATTATTGGAGGTCAGTAACTAAAGTATTGGGGATCAATAATTGCTTACTGGGGTCAGTAACTGATTATTTGAGGTCAGTAACCACGTTATTGAGGGTCAGTAACCAAGTTATTAGGAGTCAGTAACTGATTATTGGGGGTCAGTGACTGATTATTTGGGGTCAGTAACTGAGTTACCGGTGACCGGAATCCGGCAACCGAAAAAAATTTGAGTTACTGGGGTCAATAACCGATTATTGGGGGTCAGTAACTGATTATTGGGGGTCAATAACCGAGTTATCGATGACCGGAATCGACGAACGGAGAAAATTTAAGTTACTGGGGTCAGTAACCAAGTTATTAGGGGTCAGTAACCGAGTTACCGGTGATCGTAATCCGGCGACCAAGGAAATCCGGCAACCAAAGTCCGGCGGCCGGTGATCGGAGTCTGGTGAGGTTCCGGCCAAGTATTCTCTCTCTTCCACTTTCTCTCTCTATGCATGTTTAAGGTGTGAGGGTAAAATAATCTTAAAATAATATGGTTTGTAAAGACTTTAGTAAAAATTTGTGCATTTAGGCATAAAAAAAAGTTACATTATATTGGAACGGGCTCATGAAAAAGATCATCATTGGGGGAATGAGAGGTTTAAATTAATACTAAATGAGCATTTTTCCAATTATTTTAAGAAATAATTTCAAAGAAATAATACCCATTTGGTACTAATTATTAAGCATTTTTGCCAATTCCAATGAAAATCTGTTTATTGTGCCTAATTACACAAATCTTAAGAAAAAAACTAAAATATCCTTAACCCTATTAATAACGTATCATCTCAACGCCGGCGACCGTCACCACAACCGGCAGGAGACTTCGTCGTTAGAGTCGCCTGCGAGTAGAACAACTAGTGACGTGATGCACCGACGACGAGAAGCACTGGTGATGAGGCCTCGACGTCGACGAGGCTAGATCCGGCCATCCCGACCAGATCTGGCCTCTCGCATCAGATCTGATCAAGCATATCCGGTGAAGATCACGATGTTCTTCCTCGGAGACTTTCTTCAGTGGAGATCACGGTGAGTTCGAATTCAGATTCTAGTAG
Organism: Fragaria nilgerrensis; assembly: GCA_010134655.1. Lineage (NCBI taxonomy): Eukaryota > Viridiplantae > Streptophyta > Magnoliopsida > Rosales > Rosaceae > Fragaria > Fragaria nilgerrensis. The sequence continues at coordinate 11,177,877 of CM020977.1, forward strand.
AGCTCCGCTTCTGAGTGGATGACAGTGCCGACGCGACGACGATGAAGAGTTGATGATGTTGCCGTTGTGGTACCAGAGAGGCGGAGCAAGCGGTCGTTGCCGTTCGGATCCGGTTTCATCAACTTCGTCCACATGGTTGAAGGTGAATTGGTGAAGGTAAACTGGGCAGGTGAATTGGTGAAGGTGAATTGGTTTTGATGTGGATAACAAGTTTACTAGAGGTTAGTAATATGTTATTGAGGTGAATAAGAAGTTTACTGGGGTCAGTAATATGTTATGGGGTGGATAAGAAGTTTACTGACTCCTAGTAATATGTTATGGGGTGGATAATAAGTTTACTAACTCCTAATAATCTGTTATTGCGGTGGATAAGAAGTTTACTGGGGTCAGTAATATTCTGGCGACCGGTGAATGGAGTCCGACAAGACTTCGGCAAAGTCTTCTTTGTCTTCCATTTTCTCTCTCTAAATGTGTATAAGACACAACGGTAAAAGTGTCTTAAAAATATTATTGAAGTTCAATATTATTTTATTATGAATTTAATAAAGATTTGTGTATTTGGGCACAAATAAACTAATATCTCATTCAATTGAGGTTAAAAGTCTTATTGTCATTAGATTAAAGTTTGACTTTTATTTTTTTGTGCAAATGAACACTTTCCAAGATATCAGCATCAATTGGACCGGACCGGTGAACCGTATTCATATCTACTTGGACCGGGTTGAACTGAATTCAGATTTATTTGATGCAAATGATCAGTCATTGATCAGATACCGGAATTATATAGGAGTAGCTATGGTCTACCGGATCGGCTTATTCAAGACTTGAGTAATCTCTGCTTTGCTTTGAAAGGAAAGAATGAGGAGCTTGGGACTAGCCCAACTATGAACACCGAAAACAGAACCGAAAACCACAGCTACAAGCATGGTCCTTTTCAAGTTTCTGATACCAGCTACTGAGGCAGATGAAATGAAGTTATACTCATGCCCAATACTTGGATGCTTGTAGTATTATTCATGCTCACAGAAACAGTACTTGTACATAAAAACAACTCATAAATTAACACAATTGGCATTGCCCCGACATGAAAGTTTCAATGTTTTCTCAATGAGATGAGTATTACTGGACTGCTCGCATAGTGACATACATTAACCCAAGTTAATCCAAATCCGATACAGGGAAAATAGCTTAACCATGTAGTCTACACATGATGCTAACTACCACTTCCAAACAACGATGTTTGACATAACATGCTTCAAACAAAAGGCGGCAACTGACATTTACCAAAGCACCAGCAGTGTCTGGGGGGCTACAAAACCAGTTTTTGCATTAGACCAGAGGTGGGTATTGCTTGGCCTGCTGGCGAACCCTTCTCTTGTACTCTGTAGAATCCTGCATGAAGTCATGGTAGTAGAATATAAGAACAAAACCTTAAGCAAAGTAAAACCAACTCCTATCTTTTCTTTAATTTTTCTAGATAAATCGACTCCTGTCTAACTTGCAAGAGGTGGTCACTTCCCCACATGTAATCCTACTGTACTATGTCTAGCCACTATCAGATAGCACAACAACGGTACATGAAGTTGCAGGCGCCTATGATGTAAGTTCTGGAGCTAATTGCGACTGATAGGCGCTTCAGGAAGAAAAAGGTTAAACTCTTGCAGACAAGCATAATCACATCGTACTATGTGGGAGTATGATCTTCACAATTTGAAAGTAAATGCAGACTACAAATTTGGTCCCAAAAAAAAAAAATGATGGATACTACCACTACAATTGCTTCACCTTGATTATCAACATAGGGGACATACAGAGTTGTGAAGGAGCAATATACCTGAATGAAGAGGTGATAACCTTCGGTCTGTGCAGGATCAGAGGGATTTGGCTGATCCAGTAGATCCTGAATGCCCACAAGAATTTGCTTCACTGTAATTGCTGGTCTCCAACCCTACAAGACAAAGCATGCTAAGTACAATGGGCCAGCTAAATTCACCATGCCAAAAGAGTTGCCTTTATTTCTGAAGAAACTAAAGGAAGGAGAAGCTACTCACACTGTCCTCATTAAGAATTGATAGACAAACAGTTCCAGAAGGATACACATTTGGGTGGAAGAAATTTGCGGGGAATTTGCACTTTGGAGGCTTGCTAGGGTAGTCTTCACTGAAGTGAAGTGTGAGTGGGAAGTACCCACCCTCCCAGTCAGTCTGCAATACGATATTATTAAGAAATGTCAAAGCCAACAAATTACGCCTAAAATGAAAGATACTGTAGTGCTTCACCACTGTTCCGTATACCGCATTGTAGAAGAAAAATAGAACAGTAAGGGCACAAAGCTGTGGATAAACAATAATATAATGTTCCCCTGCGGCACATTCCCTGACTTGGAATCCTTGACTTTAAATAAACCATATAAAGATCAATCAGGCCCTATTGCATCAACATGGAAACAATAATCTTAAGACAAAAGGAATAAGGAAGTAGAATACAAAATAAAACATAAAGATAAGACACTATAGATATCAGGGAAAAAACCCCAAAGAAGGCCATTCCTGTCCGAGTCTTCCATTAATATCAACTTCTGCATTATGGTACAAAATGTCAGAAGCTAGATACACCACTATTCCATCTCTCTAGCTAACATAATTCATACACTCATGCTAAAGTTATTGATCCAAAAGTTCAATACAAATGAGAACACCATTTCATCCAAAACCACACGCTGAGTTATTCCAGGCAATATTAAAATTTCAAGTATATGAAAAGAATCAGCTTCCATATACACCAAGGACTAGCTCACTCAGGCTTCCCTTACAATCTTCGAATCCAACAACAAAAAGAGTGCTCATAACGCTAACCAAATCCAACCCAAATCACGTGACATAGCAAAATTCTTTTGTCAAAGAGAGATGAATGCGAGATATATTGTTGATCAAAATCAGGCATTCAAGCATAATTTCACCTTACAAAAAGATACTAATTATAAACTTGGCAAAACAATACGGTAAAACAAATTCATAATTCAATGAGCTCCAATCCAACAAAACAAACACTAAAAAAACCATTCAAAATTCGAGAGTGCTTACACCAGCCTTGCCCGGAATAGTGCAATGCCACACCATCAGATTCACAGTCCCATCAGGTAAAGTCTCCGGCTTGGCCACAAAACCCTGCAAAACACAACAAGCCCCAAAATCAGACCCACAAAACCGCTTAATCTGGGTAGTATTACCAAAGACTCACATGGGGATGGTTCTTCCGCCATGACTTGCGCTCCTCAGCGAGACGACCGCGTGCGATTCCTCCAGACATGCCTCCTCTCTTGTTGTAGGGTTTTCCTAATCTCTCTGCAAATGGGTCTCTTTATAAAGAGAGGAAAGAAAGAAAGAAATCGAAGATGGAAACAAGGCGACTTTTGGGAGAGTGCGAAACAGCAGAGGGAGATTTTGAGAGGAACACACAGAAACAAAGAGAGAATGGATTCCTCTAATCTTTATGGGTTTCGAATTTTCCGATTTAATAAAACAAAAGTATTGGGCAAAAGTCAAGGGATTTATTGGTTTTTAATTTTGGAGTTAATTTCTTTTCGCGTGAGAACCACGCCACTGTTAAGTCGTTCACGTGACCCACGCTGTTGAAGTGACGGCAGCTGATTTGATGACTCTGTTGGGGCTCCGTGCCGTACGGGTTATAAAAATGGGCCTTGAGAATGGGTCTGTGTTGCTCTTTTATGAGAAGCATTTAAGGCCTTGCTCAAGTTCCATCGACCATTGGGCTACAGATTGTTTTTTCAGTCAGTAGACTAGAGCCACAGCTAATGCTTTATCTTATTCTTCGTCCACAAGATACCTTGAGCTAGGGCTGCAGAGCTCGGAAGTTCCTAGTCAATTATTTTTCACCGAAAATGCATATTGCACTGTGTTGTATCGGTTCAAACTGTTTTACAAATTGTACCCGGTAACCAATTATTGACCCTCCAATAACTAGTTACTGATACCAGTAACTAGTTACTAACCCCCAGTAACTGAGTTACTTTGGTCACTGGCCGCCGGAACTGAGTTATTGACCCTCAATAACTGAGTAATGATTCCTTAAAAGGTTATTGACCCCCGGTAACTCAATTACTGACCCCAGTAACTCGAGTTATTGACCCTCAGTAATCGATTACTGACCCCCTGCAATCGATTATTGAACCCTGCAATCGATTATTGACCCCCAGTAATCGATTACTGACTCTCAGTAATCGAGTTACCGACGCCCAATAATCTGTAACTGACCCAATAATCATATTAAAATCTTCAACAATATCTTCAATTCGTTGACCAGCCACTTAAAATCTCTTACCTCTTTCTTGACCGACCTTCTTCCGGCGGCCGATCGACGACGCCGATCGCGACACCAACCAACGACATTTTGAAAATGAAGATGTACTACGGCGTCACACGATTCCAACTCCCTCACGCGCCTCTGCTTCCCCGTCGTCCTCGCCAAGTCTGCAGTCCGTGCAGAGCGGCAACAAGCTCCTGGAAGTAGACGACTTCGATGACGACGGTGTCCAGATCGAGAAGACGACACTAGATCCTAGCTCGTTTGATAGCGAATCTGCCGAGAGAGAGAGAGGCCAGATCTTTGCAAACGAAGGGGTCGACGTCCTCGTCATTGAAGATGGCGGAGGAGAGGAGAAGTTTCAAGTTTCTCGGCAAGTCGCCGTTATCGGTGGCCGTCGCCGGGGGAGAGACCGACGAGACTTTTCATGGTGTGATGGCAGCGGTAATGGTGAGGAGAGAGAGATGGCAGCGGTAATGGTGAGGAGAGAGAGAGAGAGAGAGAGAGAGAGAGAGAGAGAGAGAGAGAGAGAGAGAGAGATAGAGAGAGAGAGAGAGAGAGAGAGAATCGGGTGAGATGTGAGTGAGAGGAGAGAGATAGCTAGGTCAGTTTTTGGGTAAAAATGTATTTTCAATAATATTTATTGGAATGAGCTACTCAATCTTTTTTTCATTGAAATAGGGTTTACTTTCCATGTTTTTGTGTATTTGGGCATTTTTCCTTTACACTATCAACAAGCATAATAGGATGGGATACGAATTCGTGTGTGTTCATTTAGGCGATGTCCAATAACATGTCGATCGAAAATGATCTAGTGTATGTAGTTTTGATTTTGGAATATGATATTGGAAGCGATAAAGCCTTCACTAGTAAAACATACAAGAAATTTCAAATTTGAGACGATGATGATGATCTTCGCAACAAAGACCCACCAACAAAGGAAATGAAATTTGTTAAATCAATTTTCTGAATCACGAAGATCAACTTAATCTAGACTAATTGTATCATTATTAAAAATATAAAAAGCTTATAATTGCAGGATTAATCAAATTAATCCCCATCATTGTTTGTTGTCCCTGGTCAGGTACGTACATTGAACATTATCTTCATTTTTTCCAAACAAATTGTAGCAAAAAGTGGTCGAGTATTATGAGATAGCTAGAGTAATGAGACCAAGGACCTCAATACTTATGAATTTAATGTAAAGATTTGTATTCAATTAATATGATAGGCTCACATCGAGTACCGACTTTTGTGATATATGTATGATGTATAAGAACGTGTTCTATTCTTATTGTGAAGACGTTCTTTGTTTATAATAGTTAATGAGATAATTTTGCTATTCGTTGTCGACAATTTTCTAGTGCACTTTGAACGTACAAAGGTCTTGTATCGCACAATTTCTCCTTCACCGACCTTTGCAAGATCTCTGCGTCAGGTTTAGCTTCGAACTAAATATCTGATAGAGATCGAAAATTGCTAGCATTCTTTCTTCTGATTTCACAAAATACATCGCGATGGGAACAAAACCCAGTGACTTGCAGTAGCAGTGGTGCACATGGATGTCTTGACAAAGGCATATGAAGCCCGACCTGGAAAGAGCAGAAAGATAAGTAAGATAGACAAAGCTTTAGATCCATAAGTAACAACACCAGCAAAAGCAAAGCAAAGAAAGCTTTACAACGTCTGGAACTTTCATTCATCGAGGACCGCAATTACATTACTTGAAAGCACCACATGCATCAAAAGATTCATATCCATCTTTAACCTCTGTATTCTATGCCGACTGTTTCGTGTTCCATGCATGAAGCCATGAACTCGAATGAAGCACCAAATCAACCAGCTCTTTCTGGATAGTCTCTACTGGACCTGAAAAACACGAGCATGCATGTGTAGGGCAATTTCAGAGGAATAATATTGATAACGAATGCAATGGAAATCTGTGGTATCTGTCTTGGATTTTTTTGGGGTGCTGTCAAAGTGTTGGTATATTTCATAAAGCTTGTAGTTTGCGAACTTTATGGTTGTGGGGAAAATAGACTAGGAGAAAGCATATAAAAGGTTGCAGTCGGATCAAAAGGTACGAGCATCTGATGAAACTACGCCAATGAGAGAACAAAATACAAACTAACAAAAGCATAAAGAGCTAGCTCGATCGATCTACGTACGCACCTCCCTCTTCTGTAAAACAAGTGCATCATGACCAAAAGATTAACTAATTAAGCTAAATTGAAGTTGGCTATGTGGCCGAAGGAGAGTTGTTTTTTCAGTTACGATCATATTAGAGTTAGAGTAATGCTCGGTGAAGTTTTTGAAGTTCAAGATTGAATGCAAGTAATACTTTTATGTAGTGCATTTTGAACAAAGCAAAATAATCAGTGATATGTATATTTGTATGTTGATATATTAGTGATAGGCAATCGATGGATACATGCAGTCTCGTCCTAAAGAAAATAGTCAGTAGTGACTATGTCACTCTAATATAAACCAATGTGGAAGCAACTTCTTTGTTACCCTTGAGCGTATATAGCCTAATTAGGCAACCTTTCTCATTAAAAAACGGCAATCTTGGAGTAGATAGAAATCTTTCTTAAACTATTCATATTTCAACCAGCAACCTTGTGAAATCTACGGCACTCGAGTACGACCCTTTACCTATATTTTTAAAAGCAGAGAATTGTGGCTTTACAAAACTTGGATGTTTTGTAGTGAAAGTTTAATCTTCAACCTCTTAATCATGATCACATTTTCTGGATCACCAAGGCTGTTGTTGTCGGTGCCAAACCAAGTTACATCAGTTAGACCAGAAGATTAATTAAGCTAATTAAGAATCCAGTCTTGAAACGAACCAGTCCACATCTAGTGGAGACTTGTATTTAATTGGTGTCATCAAGATTGTTACTTAATTGGGTCGAATTAGGGAGAATCCAATGGATGATGGTTTGAAGAGTTAGGTAATGAAAAGTAAACTTGATGACTTTGAAGTTGATCGATCTCTTTGTCTTTTTTTAATGTCGACCTTCATTTCCGTTTCAACAAAGCGTAAACTAAAAACCTTAATTATGTGAATTTGTTTAGTGCTTCAATTGTATTTCACCCCAAATCGAAGTAATGAAAATTCTGTTCTTGAAGTTAAAGACTTTAAATACGAATAGCTAGTCTAACTAGAGCACGGAAATAGAACAATACGTAGTATAAGACGATAATTGGGGTTTTAGGCAGCTAGCTTACTCTTGTTTGGAAATTAGGTATTACAATTTATTTCACATGCCTGAGGCTTCTCATTGTATTATCAATGAGAATATTAGTCATGGTGCTTGTAGCTTTTACCAAAATTTACTTCGTATAAGACGACATAATATGTAATTAAAGTGTATTATGGTTGTTGTTGAGCAATGACTTTATTATTTCCATAAGAAATAAAACATTTGTCAAATGCTTTTTGAAAGCGTATAGTATTATTTGGTCTAGTGACATTAGTCTCCATTTTCTAAGAGAGACGTGGCCGATGAGTTCGACTCATGACAGACTCGTTGTAGCATTTTAGTTTTTTTTTTTTAATAAAAAAATGCTTTTGAAAACCATCGTGAAAATGTCAAGTGCTTCTTAACGTTTTTACATATTTTATTTTTGAAAAAAAATGCCCATTTAGTAAAAAACATGAAAAGTAAACCTTTTTTTTTTTGGTGTTTTTCTTTTCAATTTATAACTATTTTTATTTATTAATGCAAAAATGCTTCTACCCCTCACATAAATAATTTCAGAAAGCCTATAAACCAAGAAATATTTATACCTAGCAACATCAGATACTCAAAAGCATACAACTGATACAGGTCACCAAAAACAGACCACGACCCACATAAACATGAGATAACAAGACGCTATCAAGGTCACCAATTACAATAGCCTATTGAACTCTTGAACTCCTAAATCGGAAGAACCACAACCACCCATTAATACCAAATAAAGAGCCTAACTATGGAGGAAGTCTCATTTTCATGTTCTTTGTCCAACACATGAAACAAAAACAAAATATGAAACCGTTATACGACTACCGGCCAGTTGAGTTTCTGTAGAGCCAAGCCAAGTCACTAGTCAGTAGTCACTGCCCTCATGGTAACAGAGAGGAGTCAAATTCTTTTTACCGGTATATCCCTGTCTTCACCACGTAGTTCGACAGTTGAAAATACCCTCCAAAACCAAGTGTACGGCTCAAGACTGGAGGTTGGTCTTGAAAGCTGCGAACAGAGGCAAGTGTGAAGCGTGTGCCTCCATGAGGGCTTTTTTGGGAATACAAATCACATCGACAGCGAGCCAGCACAGGTCGATCTCCCCCCAACCACAACCACCACCGGCTTAGTTTGCCTTCTTCCTCTCTCTATCTTTCACTACTCACTGTAACTCAGTTGGTGTTAGCAGAGTCAAGAACAAGCAAGCTTAGGATATTGACACGTCTAACTAGTGTCTTTCTTCTTCTTGTTCTTCTTGTTCATGTTGTTTGTTGCAGCCGTCATATTCTATTTAAACAAGTACTAAACCCCGCCATCTTCCCACTTTGCCATTTTAACAACCACCACCACCACCACCACACTAATCTCTGTCTCTATTTAGATCATTTTCTTCCTTCTAATTGCAACTGACAATTTACTAAGCCTCTTAGCTTTTCCGAAGTAACCCATCATATTTTTGGGTAATGTTTTTGTGAGGTTTGATTCAATGGAAGCCTCAGAGAATTGTAGTGTTAAGGTAGCTCTTCATATTCGACCGCTTATTGGAGATGAACGCATTCAGGGTTGTAAGGAATGTGTTTCTGTTACACCCGGAAAGCCTCAGGTTAGTTTCTGATAAGGGATTGGGATTCTTGAGACTTCAAATATGTGGTGGTATTGTTTTTGGATATCTGGTTTTGTTTCTGAGGTGAAATCAATGTAGAATTTGTTTATTTGTGCATTTGGGGAAGGAGGTGTTGGTGTTTGATCAATAAAGTTTCATAATTTATGTTTGAATTTGATTTGCTGGCTCCCTTCTTCTGTGCATTTTTGTATCGGTTCCCAACTTTTGTATCTCAGTTTGTTGAAGCCTTGCAAAATATATGCTCATCTTAGAGATGGAGAAGACTTCCTTTTCATATGGGACTCTTCTGTGACTTTAATTGCTTTTTGATGTTGCGTGAATTTTTTTCTGTCAAGTTTGCAACTTTTGGCTGATGTGTTTAGTTGCTGAGAGTGGGATCTTTATTGAGTATGGTGCAGATACGAATTGGCGCACATTCCTTTACATTTGATCATGTATATGGAAGTGGGGGAGCTCCATCATCTGCCATGTTTGAGGAGTGCATTTCTCCACTCATTGATGGTTTATTCCAAGGTTACAACGCTACTGTACTCGCGTACGGTCAGGTAATATCTATCATGTATAGAACATGTTGCGGTCTCTGTGTACTCTCCTTTTATTTTAACAATCTACATGTGCATATGCTACAGACAGGCTCCGGAAAGACATATACGATGGGAACTGGCTCTGGAGATGGTTGCCAGACAGGGTTGATTCCTAAAGTTATGAATGCACTGTTCAGCAAGATTGATATTTTGAAGCATCAAACAGAATTCCAGTTGCAGGTCTCTTTTATCGAGGTACATTCCTAGTATTTCAACATATATGTCCTCAGTCATGTGTTTCATAAAACTTCTTAAACCTATAGAATAGTAATAAAGAAAATGGGGAAAATGCTGTCAAAAGTGTGTGATAAATCAGATGATAGATTCCAAATGTATCTAATGTTTGAAGGGGTACTTAAAAAGGAACCCATTGGCCTTTTTTTCGTTTCTTCTATTAATGGCTACGTACTCTATTTTTCCATAGACCAAGTTCTTACCCAATTGTTGTTTCTTCTAAACAAAAGAATTAAGTAAAGGGTTTGAATTTTCAGATTCTGAAGGAAGAAGTGAGGGACTTGTTGGATTCTGTATCTTTGAGTAAATTGGATGCTGCAAATGGACATGCTACCAAAATGAACACTCATGGAAGACATCTAGTGCAAATCCGTGAAACATCAAACGGAGCAATAACACTAGCAGGATTAACTGAAGTTGCTGTTAGTTCATCACAAGAAATGGCCGCTTGTCTGGCACAAGGATCATTAAGCAGAGCAACAGCAAGTACAAATATGAACAACCAATCTAGGTAAACCTTGGATTCTAAACTTTCTCTCCTCTGACATGCATGATTATTTTTATTTGGCTTGTGAGTCCATCGTTTTGACACAAATCAATGCATTCTGAAATGCTAGTTGAGGCCTAATTATAAAAGTGGTCGGAGATATTGGAATTCTGAGAGAGAATATCATTTTGTGTTTAAGACAGATGCTTTTGACATAGCCATATTCAATCTTTACTAATAAATTACTGTCATCCATGATAATTGATTATCCTGAAAGATCAAGCTTTATACAGAAAACTGGGGAAAAAATGTTCTCTGCATTCTGGGAACATGCTCATATAGTTTTGTCATTTTCTATACTGTGAAAATCGCATTAGCACATATAGAATTTTTGTTTACAAGAGTTTATAGAGCAGTAAAACTCCTTCTGCAAAGGGTTTCCATTATTACAATTTAATAGTGAATGTTTATAATCTAATTAATTGCATATGGTTCTCATTTGCATGTTTGTATTAGTCGGTCACATGCCATCTTCACAATCACATTAGAACAGCTGCGAAAAATCCATTCAAATTTTGCTGGGAATGATACTCCAGATGAGGATATGGGTGAAGAGTATTTCTGTGCAAAATTCCATTTGGTTGATCTTGCTGGATCTGAGCGAGCCAAAAGAACAGGGACGGATGGTCTTCGTCTTAAAGAAGGTCAGTAAAACTGCTTCTGTATGTAATCCTCTGTGCCTACAACTCTTGAATAATTATTCTTGACTTATGAACAGGCATACATATTAACAAGGGACTTCTTGCACTCGGTAACGTCATCAGTGCATTGGGAGATGATAAAAAGAGGAAAGAGGGCATGCATGTCCCTTATCGAGACAGTAAACTCACTCGGCTCTTGCAGGTTAGTAAACTTGAAATCTGATTTTTATGTCTGAGATGTAATATCATGTAAAATTTTAATAATGTACATGCTAAGGCTGACATGACAGTGATGATATACCACATGCACAATCATTATACAAGTTTAAATGAAGATATGCCAAATTGGGGAACCATAACATTTTTTCCTCTACGTTTAAGTGTATCAAACCCTGGACTGGTTATTTGTTAGTGTAGAGTACACGTCAACCATCACTGCATAAGCTTAAGCTCTCAGAGATTGAACCAAAAATGTGCATCAAAGTAGTGTCAAACCAGAACCCTCTATCACATTCTACATCATCTTGCAAACAAAGGACTTGCTTGATTTATATATCTTTCTTTTGTTCTGGTCTGGGTTCAATTGTGTATTTTGGCAGGATTCACTTGGTGGAAACAGCAAAACGGTCATGATAGGTAACCCCCTACGCGATTGTTAGCATACCGATTTTTTTGGTCTTACGCCACTGATTATATATGCTTCCTACTTCCTTTGGCGAACATTTCGTATGAACTGAGTGTGCTTCTATCCTCATTTTCTCTGCTGAACAAGAATTTCTGAGTCTTGAGTTTTCTTCCCCTCTGGTTGATGTTGGAGGCTTTTCATGCTTTTCTGACTTTTGGTGAATTTTCTATTCTTCCAGCTTGCATCAGTCCTGCTGATATCAATGCCGAGGAAAGTCTCAACACTCTTAAATATGCAAATCGGGCTCGCAATATCCAGAACAAGCCTATTGTAAGTCTGTTAGGGTTCACTTTCTTAAAACCAGATTTGCTGTAGTTCCTTTCGGTCTATATGATCTGCTTCCTATGCAACGAATTTTGACCAACTACTTACCTATTTTGTTGTATAGGTCAACAGGGATGTAATATCCAACGAGATGCAGAAAATGCAAGAGCAGCTAAAGTTATTGCAGGCAGAGCTATGCACTCGTGGTGGAGGAGCTCAATTTGATGAAGTGCCGGTATTGTGCCAAGAAAGAAGTTTCACTGATTTTAGATGAAGTATTCTATGATCTTTTTTACAGACAATAAAATTTGGTTATGCAGGTTCTCAAGGAAAGGATTGCTTGGCTTGAGGCCCGGAATGAGGAGCTTTGTCGAGAACTTCATAGATATCGCAGCAGATGTGCTGTTATGCAACCGTGTGAAACAGATGTGCAAGTATGTGAACATACATATATTATGTCATTGATATGCGATCTTCATAGTGTTCAAATATAAAAATTTCATATATCAAGGCAGTGTCATTCTTGTATCTCAATAAAGGTGAACTTTTCCACCAATTGCCAATTAGTTTTGGACCTTTGGGTGGAGTCAACTATCTGGCTTTAACAACTTTTCTCAAGTGACCGCAGATGTCTTCCATAACGATATTAGGTTTCTAACTGGACAGCATAGTTTACTTTGTAAAACAGTTTGTGATAGAACTTCTTTCATTTTCCTCATGTTCCTAGTTTCCTTTTGTCAGGAAGGCGACGCTTGTTTCACAAAAAGTGATGGACTTAAGAGGGGCTTCCAGAGCATTGACTCATCTGACTATCAGATGGGTGAAATTTCGTCAGGTAAATCACTCAGTTTGGTTAATTTGGATCAGTTAGAAGAATGGTGTTCCTGACCATGATTCTGCTGAGCTGAATTTATTAGGGGCCTATTCAGTACTTTGCATTTTGGCATAATTGCAAAATTTTGCAGGTGAAACTTCCGGAGAAATTGATGAAGTAACAAAAGAATGGGAGCATCAACGTCTGCAAAATAGTTTGGATATGGAGTTGAATGTCTTGAACAAACGTTTGGAGCAAAAAGAGGTTTTCAATTCCACTAAACGCTCCTGCATCATTAGTTTTGGTTTTATTTATTTATGTTGATTAAAAGGAGCATCATTAGTTTGGGCTTTAACTTGATGAAAACTACTAAGTAATATGTAATGTATATAGATTACATGGTGATCTGCAATAAACCTTCTTGAAACCTTCTTGAATTAATTTTATATGCAATCACTGTTTCAATCTAATATTTCTGGCATTGTTTTGGTCTTCTAGAAACGGGGTATGATAGCTTTTTTTATGAAATGTAACTTTATCTCTTCCTCTAATTCATAACTTCCACCATCTGTAGTCTGAGATGAGACTTTACGGAGGGGTTGACACTGTGGCATTGAAGGAGCACTTCGGAAAGAAAATCATGGAACTTGAGACAGAAAAAAGAATTGTGCAGGTCAGATTGATCACATTTAAATTATTTTGTTTGTCCAGTATGCTCTTCCGTATCTTTGGGCTGACAATAGTAACAATCACAGCAAGAGAGAGATCGTTTGTTAGCTGAAGTAGAAAGCCTTGCTTCTTCTAACTCTGATGGACAAGGACAAAAATTGAAAGACGTGCATGCACAAAATTAAAAACTCTCGAAACACAGGTGATTATGTTATGAAATATCTAACCAAGATTTCTGCTCTGTATAATTGTCCTGAATCCGGATGATTGATTATTTTCATCATGAACTTCAGATTTCAGATCTTAAGAAGAAACAAGAAAACCAGGTCCAACTTTCAAGGGAAAAACAAAAAAGTGATGAAGCAGCAAAGAGGCTGCAAGCTGAAATACAATATATTAAATCTCAGAAGGTTTGTTCTCATTTTTTATACTTCATGAAGTTCTATAAACAGAAGCAGTTATTCAATATTTCAATATGTTATAACTTTTAATTTTTGTTGTTTTCTTGGTATTTCTGTACAGGTTCAGTTGCAGCATAGAATAAAGCAAGAGTCAGAAAAGTTTCGACAATGGAAGGCTTCTCGTGAGAAAGAGTTACTACAGGTGCTTTATTTTTATCGGGGAAAAAAAAAGTTTATATGATTTGTGAGTGTTGATGACTTGATGCACCCAAATTCTCAACGGCTGGTTGATCTCAAAAGAAAAGGGAAAATGTCATTTCATTGTAATATATTGCAAAATGGATAATACTGACTCTTTGGGTAGGCATTAAGCTTACAGAGATGTTTTATGCATGCAGTGTGGAATTCAAAAATTGATGTTATGAAGTTCCTCTTAGTACAAAAGTGTTATATTAGTTTGTCTTTGAATTTTGATTATGATTTCATCTCAAGCAGCTAAGGAAAGAGGGAAGGAGAAACGAGTTTGAACGGCATAAACTTGAAGCTTTAAACCAGCGTCAGAAGTTGGTAAAGATTTGTAACTTGAAATTCATCCTGACAATTGAACTTCTCTCTCTTGCCTTTATGTGCATTTGTATAGATAAAAAACGTGCACACCCGCACTAAGTCTACTTTTAACAGTCATGGCTATTACTTGCATACTGATTTAATAGAATTTGGGACTAGATCTATGTTACATTAGCTATGCTTAAAGATTTTTTCCATGATATGGGATTTATGTCTAATTTTGCCAATCCTTTTAATCATACTGGCAGGTTCTTCAAAGAAAGGCAGAAGAGGCAACAAATGCAACCAAGCGACTTAAACAATTGTTGGAAGCCCGCAAATCTGTTATACGTGACAACTCAGGTAATACATTCTTTTGGACGAGTTCTTTCCTTTCATAATTATCAACTAGCATAGAGTAAGACATTTCTATCCAACAAACTGTTGGTAGACCTTCTAAGTGGTATCATTATCACATTTCCTAAATTACTGTTCTCCTTCAGCAAACTCCAATGGACATACTCCAGCCAACTCCAGTGGACATACTTCAGCTAGTCAGGTAAAAGTTTGTGCTTTGCTTTTCATCATTACTACAATTTTGGAATTCTGTTCAAAATCTGTATGAATTATTCATCAGCCCCTTACCAAAAAGTTTTATTATTAGGCTGGTTGATTGGTTTTATTTACTCTAATAGAACGTTAAGCTGGAGGTTCTCTTAAACCTGCCCTGCAAAAATTTCAATACGAGTTGTCTTTCCACAGGGAAATGAAAGATCTTTGCAACGGTGGCTTGATCATGAGCTAGAAGTCCTGGTACATGTGTATGAAGTTCGTCATGAATATGAGAAGCAACAGCAATTGTATGTGTTCCCGTTTTCTTGTACCTTCTTTATACTGAGGAATATCTTTAGAATGGCATTGATAAGACTTATATTTTAGACGAGCTGCTGTGGAAAAAGAGTTGGCTATGTTTAAACAAGTGAACCATCTTTCTTCAGAAAAGCAGGGTACCCAAATAGGAAAGAGTGGGCATTCCAGGTAGGTCAATTGAAGTTTCAGATAATGCATATATACAAAGGTGATACAATCTCTATTTTTATTTTTCTTAACTCGTTTCCAATCAATCAGAGTGTTATCCATGTCAATGGATGCATGGAGGGCAAGAATAGCTTCACTTGAGAACATGCTGAGCATGTCTTCGAATGCTCTCGTGGTGATGGCTACTCAGCTGTCTGAGGCAGAAGAAAGGGAACGAAGTTTAAGTGGTCGTGGACGTTGGAACCAAGTGCGTTCAATGGGTGATGCTAAGAACTTGCTTCAATATATATTTAACAGCGCTGCAGAAACAAGGTAAGGTGATTATACAACACAGATTGAATCTGATCCATAAATCCATTATGATCAACTCTTCAAACTATCCATCTCATTCATTCATGATATGTTACTTCAAAATCTAATTTTCCTTTCAACTTACATGTCTAGTAATGCTGAATAGCAGTTAGGAAACATACATGGTCATGAGTTCATGTTCTCACCTGATGTCTCTATTTTGGTGGTTTGTTATCATTTCCAGTGTTTAGACTAGCTATTTTGATTACTCTGGAACAAATGATGAATTTGATTGTCACTAGGATCATCCATTTTCTTCTCTGCATCAAGTTCAAGATATATTGCCTGAATAGTCATGTTTTATGCTT
The DNA here is from genome assembly GCA_010134655.1 of Fragaria nilgerrensis. Lineage (NCBI taxonomy): Eukaryota > Viridiplantae > Streptophyta > Magnoliopsida > Rosales > Rosaceae > Fragaria > Fragaria nilgerrensis. The sequence goes on from CM020977.1 coordinate 11,194,136, forward strand.
TGAAATCATGTCTCAACAGGTGCCAGTTGTGGGAGAAGAAAATGGAAATCAAGGACATGGAAGATCAACTGAATGAGCTTGTAAATCTACTCAGAAAAAGCGAAGCACAGAGAAAGGAGCTTGTGAAGGAGCAAAAGTTGACAGAACAAGCTGTTGCTGTTGCTTTAAGTACACCAGCTTCGGTGAGACCATCATGCTAAACTCATCACATTATAAACATTTCTTGCCTTACAACCTTTTCTCATGTTCTCATCCTTAGGTTGCACATTGAAGTTCACCCAAAAAAATTGGAAATCCTAGTTTATATACACAAATATGCAGATCTGCGAAGATCTAATGTGTAGCATAAACTTAGAATCCTAATCTCTCATCAATCTTGATCAAAAGAAAATAACAAAACCGAACAAAAAAACAAACAATTTTCTCATCAAGTTGTATTGGTGAAGTGACCTCCATATATTTGGTCCCTTGACACAAATGGGTATCTACAGGGAAATCCACGCAGTTCATTAAAACACTTTGCCGATGACATTAGTGGTCCTTTATCTCCAATATCACTTCCGGCACCAAAGCAGCTCAAATTCACAGCAGGAATAGTAAGCAGTTCAGTTCAGGAGTCGGCCTCATTTCTGAACCAGACACGAAAAGTACTTCTTTTTCTTTTGTACTGTCTTTAATATTGCTGGTCTCCTCCTTGAATATGAAAATTGACATTATCGTTGGCAAATTTGCAGCAACTCGTACCAGCTGGGCAACTGTCAATGAAGAAACTAGCAACAGTGGGGCAAGCTGGGAAACTTTGGAGATGGAAGAGAAGTCACCATCAGTGGCTGCTACAGTTTAAGTGGAAGTGGCAGAAGCCTTGGAAACTCTCAGAATGGATCAAGCACAGTGATGAGACACTAATTAGATCAAGGCCTCGCCCCCAGGCTCAGAAAAATATGATACGATGACTTCATTTCCATAATCTTCTTTATTTCGCAGTACATACATCTGACTGCAGTAACTGACATACAATCAAAGATGTGGCTTGGTGAAAACAGCTGTAACTGCAGGTGAGCATTCTCTCTTGTTTCCAATGTCTGTCGGTTATAAAGAGAAACAGAAAGTTAGCCATCTGTTTTCCCAGTTTACAAGGAATAACATAATCTATATTTTATGGTTACCTGCATGTAGGATTGATGTAGGTGTGTTGTAAATTGGCAGGAACAGACTGGTATGTTCCACTGTCATCGGACTCGGCCATGGTTTTGCGTAAGAAGCAAACTTGCCATGCTAGCAGTCTCCCAGAACTTGCTTAAAGATTTTGGAGTGTCGTTGCATCTGCTGAATTGAAAGAAGTTGATGCGAGAAAGAGGTGGTTTGTGTTGCTGACATATGATGCTAAATTGTTTGCCTAATTTGATTTTGTTGTTGTACCCAATCATCAATAGAAAATTGGATTTGTTTGTGAGGTTTTGTGTACATATCACCACAATGTCCGGTTTGGTCAGTGTAGCAGTGTCATACCTGTAGTTTGGCAGAATATGGCTTTGATATGTAAAGCATCTTGTATCCAAAGATGATAGAAATCAAGATGGATTTTCAGCTTGTTACTCTAGCAAAAATATATTAGCTCAATGACAACCGAACCAGGTTTCATGGCACTCATGGCCAAAGTCAGAAAGAAAGAATCATAAGCGTTTATAATTTCATTATACATCTGCCATTTGGAGATGGTAGGAATGCCATTACATGAATTCCTTAAGTTCGGCCTATAAATGAGTTGTTCACTTGGCCCTCAAGTCACCATTAGAAACCTTTTCTCAGGAAACCCTCCAAGTGATAAGTGCATCGACACTGCCTCCCGCCTATTCTTTCCTTTTTTTGAACGTGATCTCGCAAAACTTCAGACTTCCTACTATGAAAATCCAACACCTGCATTGTCATCTGTCATCACACTCTCTTTAATCTCCTGTATCATCTTCAACACTTGCCACATTGGCGGTCTCTGTTCCGGAGATGTCAAACTACATATACAAGCAACCTCGGTGAGCATCCCAAGTTGATTATCATCCCCAACATCATCGTCCCTCATTGCCCTCACCCAATCTCCCACATCCATGGGAGCAAGTGGTGGATGCTGGGACGGATGTTTACCCGTCAAAAGCTCAAGCAAGAGGATGCCAAACGCATAGACATCTGATTTGGACGTCGCTCGGCGGCTGGACTTCCTGGTCTCAGGAGCTTTATACCCTGCAGACTCAGGATCTTCACTAGCAGAAGAGTCTGCAAACAGTGCCAGCCCATAGTCTGTGAGACAGGCCTCAAAGTCAGCTCCCAAAAGCACATTGGCTGATTTCAGATTGCCATGGATCAACCTCGACGCTTGGTGGATGTAAGCAAGGCCTTGCGCCAAATCTTCAGCTATCTTCAAGCATGATGTCCAGTGAAGAGGCTTTGCTCTATTCGATCTTGAACCTATTCATACATAAATTCAAGCTCATTAGCTGAAGTCTGCAACAAATTCATAAACACAAGTTGTCAACTATAATTCCTATGATCTTATCACATTCAATGCAGACTAGACCCACATGACGAGAGATCTTTTCAAACATTATTTCTGATCTAAAGGGTCATTCTTTGAATCATAAAGCACAAGAAGCCAATCTATGTCGGCATTTTGACAGAGGTGCCCGCACTAAACAAGCACTGAAAGCAAAAACCCTACAGCAAGCAATGCCCATGTCATGGCACAAAATCTGCACCACTAACTCATTGACCATCACAACATTCCGTCACACGTGACGGGACGGTGACGCCACAGAGAGCCCCAAGCAAGTAAGCACAAGCTGTAAAAACAAAAATGACGATGACGAACATTAGGTGTGCACAGTATCGAGTTTTACCATGGATGAGATTGAAGAGACTTCCATTAGGTTGGTAATCATACATCACCAGCCTCTCTCCCTTGGCCTGAAAGTACGCCCTGACGGGAACCAAATTAGGGTGGCGCAACCCACCCAGGGCGTCCATATGCTGATCGAAAGCCTCCCTGCTTGTAATGGCAGTCTTACTCGCGTCCAATCTCTTCACCGTCACTATCAGCTGGTTATCCAGCACCGCCTTGTACGTTGTTCCGATGGTTCCTCTCCCAAGTAACTCCGCCGAGGCCCTCATCAGCTGCTCCAAGCTGTACAACTGAGTCTCCCCATAGCAGAACACCAAGTTCCCACTCTTGGGTATCACTCTAGTCTGAGCTTCTCCGAAATGATCAACTACTTTCGGTATTTTGGGGACTACCTCTTTTGGCCTGTCCTCAACTTTTTGAACTGAGGCGGCTGCGTCAAATGGATCAATATTATTACTTGGAGACGGTTTCGATGGTGTGATTTCGGCTTCAGTCCCGGATTTCCGGTTTCTGATCACTGCAAAGACGAATAACAGCCCGGCGAAGATGAAAGCTACTCCAATTGAGATTCCGAGAACCAGACCGGTTTTCTTGTGCCTTGTCGGAGACGGCGGAGACAGCACCACTCCTTGCGACTGTGCGCTTGCGTTTAAGGGTTCCGGTGAGCCAGCTGAGGTGGCATTGTGGGATTCAAAGAACGGCGAGCGTGAGCTGCAGGCCTTGTTGATAATCTCGCCGCAGAGGCCGGGGTTGAGCTCGAAGGAAGAAGTGTTGAACCGGGCGAGAGTGGGAGTCCCCGGGACCGGGCCGGTGAGGTTGTTGGAGGAGACATTGAGGTCGGTGAGGAAGGAATGGTTCAGAGCCGGGAAGGAGCCGTTAAAGCGGTTGAACTCAAGGTGGAGGGAGTTGAGCCGGTCGAGACGGTTCAAGAGAACCGGGATCGAACCGGTAAAGTTGTTGTAAGAAGGTCGAGAGCTCGGAGACGGTGGAGGGTGAGAATAGAAGGAGGGAAAGAACCGGAGAAGGAGTTGCGGGTTAAGAAGAGGGACTTGAGGTTGAAGAGGGAGGAGAGGTCGGGGACGGGGCCGGAGAGGGAGTTGTTGTGGAGGCTGAGGACGCGGAGCTGGTCGAGACGAGTGAGGGTGTCGGCGGCGAGGGTGCCGCGGAGGCGGAAGGAGTGGAGGACGAAGCGGACGACGCGGCCTTGGGCGCATTTGACGCCTTGCCATTGGCAGTAGTCGAAGGGCTCGTTGAGGGTGTAGAGGAGGCGGTTGTCGAGGTCGGAGTGGGTTTTGAAGGAGAGGAGGGCGACGGCGTCGGAGGAGGGTTGGGAGTGGACGGCTGTTAGGAGGAGGAGGGTGGAGAGGAGAGTGGTGAAGGGCATTGTTTATGGGGGTAAAGGTTTGAGCTTTGAGATGGGTTTAGTCAATTTAGTGGGTAGAGGGTTTTGGGTTTGAAGTGGGAAGAAGAGCGGCCATGGATTGAGGGTTTAGTGGAGAGCAGCTGGCTTCTCTAGAAGGGAGTGACCGAGTGAGTGAGTCTGCAACTGGAGCTTGATTGAAGGATTGTCTCTGAGTCTGTGAGTCACGTGAAGTGAGTTGGGTGTTGGGACTCTATTGTTGGAACTTAGTACTGTCTTCTTTGGCTTCCATGTACTCGCGAGGTTGCCTATATGGCGCGTGACTTTTAAATTTAGAAGCGAAAATCGTCGTATCTAGAGTTATGTTTATCGACTCGATCAATTTATTTGTTTGTAGTTCTGTATAGAGAAGAAAATGACATTCGTTTACTCTTTTCAGAATGAAGTTCGATGATCTAGAAAGGAAAAAAAAATGAAAATGAATGTGATTTAATAGTTAGGTTCACGTACTTGATGGATTTTCTGCTCAGTTGTGTTCAAGTGTGTAACTGGTATTTGATGAAGACTTTTTTTTTTGATACATTAATTGGCGAAAATTAACTTATTATGAGTGCATAATAACTTAATAAGTTATTAACATAATAAGACTTTTTTTATTTACTTTTGACTTATGCACCGTAGACTTTTTTTATTAACTTACTTATTATCTAAAAAGACTTTTTTTTTAGATATTAACTTATTATGCACCGTACATAATTAGAGCACAACTTGGCGAAAATTCATTAAACGGAAAACATGATTATGAATATTGAATGAAAATAATGGTGTTTATCGTTTAGTTTGGTGTTAACATTTAGTAATTAACATGAATATTGTGAGCTATTTATAAATCTAATAACAGTTATGATAGTTTAGGGCTAGCATGGACTCGGAATCTGCATTCTCATTTCATAATGATGTACGGTTATTATTTGTGTTAGAATTATTATTTGAGATGTCATATGAAAAAAATTTTATATCAATTTATTCAGAGTCTATCAAATATAAAAGTTGGATTATGATCATCATGATTAAGTATCAACCTTAAGTTATATGGACATGTTTGAACGTTCATAATGAAGAAAGATTTGTTTGGTTGTAGAGATTAGAGAATGAGATGTTTTTGTTTTTTGGTCTGAATAGAGAATGAGATGTTGATTCTTAATCATTACTCTATTCATTGGTTCTGTGAGTCTTCCAGATCACACCAACCAAACTCCATGGTATGTATACACGCGACGCAAGGCGCGTATCGAATGTGCCTGGAACTCCCTCAGTTTTTACTTTTTAGACTGATAGTACGCATTGACCTGTGTGAGGAGGACTTAATGGTCTCACTAAGTCAAACTTGTAAGTGTAAGCAGCTTTTCAAAGTTAATTTATTACCATTTTACCCTTTACATCCGTCAAGAATGTGACTTAATTACTAAAATAAAAAATTGATAATTTTGGAAAATAATTCAAGAATGATAATTTTGAAAAATAGTTCAAGATGTGGTTCATCTTACTCAATATCATTTGGTCTAATGACATAGTCTCATTTCAGTAAGTTTTCGGTTGTAAATTCGACCCACGAAATTATAATTTTTGAGTTGTTTATCTGATAAAAAAAATGTGATTCATCTTCTTGTTTGGATTCGTTTTACTTCTTCAAACTACATTCAGACATTATAATATAGTGCATCAATCATTATTTATCGATAGAGAGTTCTGGTTACATCTCTAAATCTGCTAAATACACCTTCTTGTTCTAGGATATTTTGTATCCTTCTAGATATTCTTTATGTGTGCATTGGCTTTATGCCAATATGATATGTAGTTAGACTAGATCTATGTATTCATATCCTTACCATATTGGTATTGTGTAATTCCCTATATAAAGGGCACTTATCAATGAATAAGATGATGATTCTCTTGCTATCTCTTTGTCTCTATATTTTATCATTCACCACGTTATCATGCACTTTCATTCTAACCCTAGAGCCAATAGCCCACATTTTGTTTTCCAAACCCTAAAATCGAGCAGCCTTGTTTTTCCCGATTTTCGACCAAAATTCCGACTGCCTCCGCCGGAATTTTATATCCCCAGAAAGCTCTCTCCGTTCCGGATCCAACGCCGCCGGTCTCACCCTGAGAACCGGCCGGAAAGTCTCCAAACCGGCCGCCGGAAGATTCCAGAACGCCGCCGCTACCGACCACCGGTTCACCACTTTCCCTTGCTTCGATCAACCTGAAGTTTTGACAGAAGCTTCCTCATCCATAGCTGCTCCTCCTATCAAAATTTCAGCCCGAAATTCGAAGTAGAAGTGGGCAAAACGTTGTTTCTCCTCTCGGCCGTCGCCGTTGTCCGCTCCGCTGCTTTCTTTTCATCCGATCAAGCATCCAAGTGTTTACGGTATGTTTATTTTACAACCCTAAAACTCTTCCAAGTTCAATAACCTCGGGGGAGATAAAGTGTTTTCTCCCCTTCTTCTACTACATTCTATGCTTGGGTCGATGTATTTGCAGGTATCAAAAATCCTGGAATTTTATTCGTGGGTCAAGAGTGTGTTTGATCACTCTTGTTTCCTTATCCGGGTTGTGTATGATCAACCCCGATCTATCACCGGATTGTGTTTGATCAATCCGAGGCCTTTTTCCGAATTGTGTTTGATCAATTCGCGGCTTTTCCGGATTGTGTATGATCAATCCGAAGGACAAACAATTAAAAGCATCGTTTGTGACATCTATCGAGTCTCATAACAGATTGGTTTTGTATGCAAGAGCAATGTAACATTCTGCTCCTTTGAGTTTTGACGTACTAGATGCCTAAGGCGGATTTTCGCTTGGTATCTGTGGAACCTTTCATTAGAAAGGATTAAACCACATGTTTTGACCCCCAGGCTAACAAGCCTAGATGCCGAGATTTCACATCTCATGCGCTCAAAGTCTTTGAAGCGCCACATCGATAAAAACATTTAATGGCAATCTGTGTAAAAAGTAATGACCACAAAGTACTGTGGAATGCACTCATGAAGCGTTTCTCGAAACGTTCATATAGAGTTATTAGTCAAGTGGATTGCTTACCACCTTAATTGACTACATATTATCGATGATCTTTTGTGGCATCATGATCCATAATCTTTAGCGGATTCGATCATCATCAAGTTCTCTAGGTCCTCCAAGTTGGTGTGGAATTATCAACGAGACTTGATTTTGATCATACAAACATGAATTGTATATACGCTGATGTGATAAACTTATTTAGGATTATCCTCTAACGTGGGGACAACAATATGGGTCATGGCAACGGCAGAAAATGTCGTGCCGATGTCTAGAAAAGAGGGGGAGGTGTCACCGGCTCTAATAGCGACACTCCCGGTCTAGACACCATTTTGTCAAAACTACTCACGTCAGCTCATGACAATGCAACCGTTATGGATCTTCGGATCACTGGTTCAAGATTGTCAAGCTCCTTTAAATTGTGAATGCATACAAAAATGTATGGAAAATCAATATGAGGACAAGAACGTCATCCTCATGATCGCGAATATCAAAGATTCGGATCCTGCTCTAGCTACCCATGACTTTGACGTCATTGGTTAGACATTGATTTTCGTTCCAAGCTTTATGTACTAAGGCGTTGTATCGACGTCCTTCGTCTATTTGACACCTCGATGTACTCACATTAACAATAATGAATGCCTTGAGAATTTTTTCGAAGTGAAACTATTCTCCTCTTATGGTTCATATTGATTTACAATCAAGATGTACACTTACATCGTCCTTAGAGACATGGCATATTGTGCCGATTTTGGTCCCTTCCTTTGAAGGTGACTCATGGCACTGCATCCTCAAAGAGGATCACCCACGTGTTTCCGGTTAAGTCTTCTACCCTATAGCGGATTTTTCATCATCAATTGTTCAACTAGGCTCATCCAAGCTCAGTGTGATGTCTTAGAATTGTTCGAAATTAAGAAGATAGTGGTTTCAAGTTTGTCTCGCACTATCGACCCTCCACGGACATGTCTGGTCATACTGACTTGGAGTTACCGAAAGCTTTTGATTTTGGATCCCCCTACGCTATTAAACCAATTGCCGTCTTGCAAAAGACGTTGAAGACTTACCAAAACCGGAAAATTATCATCATGATCGAATCCTCTAAGTCCTCTGAGTTAGTTTATATTCATGTCAGGGAGTTTTTGCTAACTAGTCATGGAGTTTACGACCTTAGAACGACCGAAAGGACTTGGTTTTGATCATACATACGTCACTTTTGGCTAAGGCAAAAACCTACACGCCACCTGCAAGCTTCATAGCTTCGCACATGCCAATTCTGTGAAAAACAGCAATATGTCATTTCTAGACAGTCAACTTCGTTTGAGCTTTGTGAATAGCTCCGGACGAACCAGATAGTGAACTTTATATCATTGGAAAGCTCTACGAGTCTAGTTTTCAGAACTTTTACATGGACTCTTGATGGATCAAGAGATGCCAATATGTATCAACATCCGAAGAAAAAGATCTTGGAAAGACACGGTCTCGATAAGGCACTCGATGACTGTATTGATGATGATTTTCCATCAATCGGCTTAGACATTTTATAACTAGTGAGGCCTACGTATACTCCCATGATTAGCCAAGGTCTTTGTTCTAAAGAGAGATCCATTGTTTTGTCTAAAACAAGATGACAAATATGTGTTAAGAGATGGAGTTCCCATCTAAGTACAATAAGACGCATCAATGTACTCAACACAATACGAAAGACTTGACATCTCATTCGCTATGAAAAGTTATAAAGCTAAGTGTAGCTATGCGCTCACGCAACGCCAATGTAATGGCAGTAACTCCTTTTTCAATACTTAATGGTATGAAAGGTTGAGGCTTATTCTATCACTACATAAGAAAGACACATCAAAAGTGAAATTAGAATCTGCTAAGTTTTGTAGGTCAACTTTCACGGGACCTACATGAAATCTCACTCACTGGAAAATAGTGAAATTGGTACCATTGGAAAGATCTATGTTTCTACTTTCCAGAGATAGCAACCATTTAATCATACCTATCATATTGAGTGAGTTATGACCGTTTTTGTAAAGTAGGACGAATCTGTCCGAGAATCTGATTTTGGCAAAACAGTCAACTTCGACAGGATTTTGTGAATAGCTCCTGACGAACCAGAACGTGTGTAATAAACGGTTGAAAAGCTAAATGAGTCTAGTTTCCAAAACCATTTACGGTTTGTTCATATGTATTTCCTAGAGGAAGTTACAACTGTTCTAGTAACTGAAGGTCATGCTGTGCAGAAATCTGATTTCCTGTATGAACTTATGTTTTGAGTTCACAAGCGGCCTTCTCCTCAAGATCTAAGTGTAAAAGATCATTTGAGGAAAATACGGCATGATTTAGTTAATCATTGTCCAATGCCACATTTGAAGACATGTTAAAGAGCATTGACATGCTAAGTTGTTGAAACTTCCGTGATTAGTAAGAATCAGGAAGAGCCCTATGATTGATGTAAAGATCAGAGGGAGGTGCGAACTTCAGGGAGAGTCTAGCATATACATACATGTCACTATCAAATATGAAGGGTGCGTTGTACTCTTTTTCTCCTACGATCAAGGTTCAGTTTTTCTCCCACAGGGTTTTTGTGACTTGACGATGTTTTTGACGAGGCAACATATCAGCACCATCGGCATATCAGCGCGCGACACAAGGGGGAGTGTTCTAGGATATTCTGTATCCTTCTAGATATTTTTTATGTGTGTCTTGGCCTTATGCCAATAGGATATGTAGTTAGACTAGATCTATGTATTTATATCCTTACCATATTGGTATTGTGTAATTCCCTATATAAGGGCACCTATCAATGAATAAGATAATAATTCTCTTGCTATCTCTTTGTCTCTACACTTTATCCTTCACCACTTCTTTTATTTTTGTAAGATTTTGTTTCCTATTTTCTTGAAGGAGGTACCGATAAGCGATGGTGTATGTATAAAGTTGCTAAAGCAAAATCAATATTATATTCTCATATGATTGAAAAGTTTCATGTATATGCTACTGGAAGCCTCGAGCTATATGACATGCACATTCAATTCATATCAACAACTAAAAAGACCGTTCTCAAAAAAAAAAAAAAAAATTCATAAATTTATTATGAAGTAAAAGATAACTTGTGAAAGTGGAAAGTAGAAATTACAAGGTGGACTAAAGCTAAGAGATTGTAAATAAAACTTGTGAAACCATTTATCATACTATCATAGTGGCAGGCACAGCTGATACATTGAACACAAATCAACAAAATATCATATACAAACTGCCATGCTAATGTGAAAATTAACCCCATTTGCTAATACCTCCCACACATTTATCTTTTCAGAACACCATTTTAATTTGTTTGTAGTGGCTGAATTTCTTAGTGGAATCATGAATATAAATTGAGACAATCCACATAAAATTATGTAACATTTTAAACTATGTTGTCATGGATTCAGTGTATAAATGAAAGATGCATTTTGATTCCAAATCTGTTCATTGAGCTTGTTCTGAAATTAAGACTTGTTATAGACTTAAACTAAGATCAAGTGATTTATTCAGGGCCTACTGGTCAAGTAGAGTTTCATTATATTGGTGTGTCCTCCTCTTGGGTGCCATGTAATTGGAACACATAATGAATGGGAGCTTTAAGTGCACATCAAGGATTATTCAAGTTCAATTCAAATTTACATATCATGTGGTTGGCATTGAAGTCAAGGAACTGATGAAAAATCATAGTACTTGTGACTAGAATTAATTCAAGCATGCAATAATTAAATCACATTCAAAATTGAATCCCAATTAAGCAATCAAAAGTGTCAAAATTTCATAATGTTGTAGATTGGATAGCATCTTCTTTTCTTGCATTATTATTTTTTGTTTAAGAAAGAGGAAGTCATCTGTCTCATCTTTCATTCTTTTCTACATGTCATTCTTTAAATTTGGTGATATCCTTGTCAAAAAGGAGGGGTGGTTATGCTTTCCTTTTCCTTTTCTCTATTTCAAACCCTCAAAGCCAATTATTCTCTGTTCTTCCTCCTTTTTATGAAAAGAGATATAGGGATTGATCTATACTAAACTCACAAGTCATAAAGTTACAACTAAATATTTTTGACCTTACTAGGGATGTGAAATAGGCAAGGCCGGCCGACCATATCAAAATGTGTGAAGTCCAAACCCGGTTCATGAGCAGGTAATTTCTTCCTTGCAGATCGGAAGTAATTTCTTCACTGCCCTTTTCGGAAGCTGGAGGCTACTCGATCAAAAATACTCAGGAAGTTAGAGATTGAAGATTCTACCGTAGCAATAAGGACTTCTACGAGAAATACTTAACGTGGCTAAAGGGGTAGAACTTTTGGAATCTGAAGAAGCAAGCGAGCAGAAAGACTGAAAATATATATACATTGCTCATTTTGATCTGGCTAGCTACAAAAAGCTCCCGAGCAATAGTATACCATTCAAAATAAGAACCTCAATCTACAACTCGACTGTCATCGATCCTCGTAAGTTTCTCTATACTGTACAGGAGTATTAGCGACGCCTTCCAACTAGGACTATTTCTGACGAGAATACGGCTTTTACTGACAATTTTCATTGTCGGAAATCATAATGTTGTAGTGTGTAAAAACTTTCCTAATAATTAAGTCAGAAGAGGTTGTAAAGTCACGTAAAGGAAAAACGAATGCATCTTTTGATCTGTTTTTTTTATTGTTGATCAATTTTACCTATTTTGGGCTGTTCCACATACACGTATATATGATGCATCTGTTCAAGGGCTCAAGCTTCTTCTCTGTCTGGCTTCCATGAAAACATGTACATATAGGATATAATATGTGTGCTTTATAATCTTTTCACATCAGTAATAATATACATGTAAACATAGAACAAGTACCAAAATGTTAAGGACTTTACACATGCAAAACCCTTAATTAAAAGGTATCAAATATTTTATCCCACAAAATGGATTATGGAAAAGAGATTCAAATGTATATAGGGTTCTTTCTAATTTCGATTTACTACATGCAGGCATAAGTTTAATTGGTTCGTGAATCATTTTCGTTTTCCCCCTTTCAAAAACGAGTTAGCTAGAGGGATTCAGTTCATGATGACAGAGGGCAAGGGAAATGACCACTCGTTGATTGATATCAGAGACGCCGGAATAGTTACTCAAACTCGGAGCGAAAATAGGCATGAAGATGAACTACTGGCATCCATGACTGGAGGAAAACTTAGCCAGCTGCCTCCACCAACAGTAGTTCCTACTTGCATCTTTCGGATACCTAGGCTACTGCGCAGGAATGCTGAAGAGTCTTTTGTTCCAGGTTTAGTTTCAATCGGGCCAATTCACCACGGAGAAGATAACCTGAAAGCGTTGGAAGAAGTTAAACTATTGTATTTGCAAGGTCTCCTTGATCGAAAGCCAACACCTGCGACTAGCCTGCACAACTTTGTCAAAGAAATTAGAAGCATGGAACAAGATTGCCGCAACTGTTATGATGAAAAGTTCCCTCATTTTTCTAGTGAAAAATTTGTGGAAATGATGGTGGTTGATGGTTGCTTTGTTATTGAATTGTTCCGCATTAGGAGAGGTGCTCAAACCTAAGGGTGATCCTGTGTTTTCCAAGTCATGGATGCTCACTGCAATTAGTACCGACTTGCTTTTACTTGAAAACCAGCTTCCTTGGAGAATTCTTAACAGTTTATTTCACCTCACATCTGATTCCGAAGCTGTCAAGCTTCCTCTTACTGAGCTTACTCTTAAGTATTTTAAGGGGTGAACACTGGGGTGGAGGTGGAGTGATCTACATGCTATTAATGCAGCGTTACCACCGCATCTGCTGGACTTTTTATGTAATTGTTTACATGAATCGTCTGCTGAATCAGAGACTCAGAACTATGAATCGTCTGCTGAATCAGAGACTCAGAACTATGGTAAACTGACCATTCCCTCTGCAATAGAGCTTGCTCAGCATGGAGTCCTTATTAGTCGTGGTTCCAATTATAGCATGTGCAAAAACGGAGTTCTTACAATTCCACCAATAATAGTTCTTGAGAATGGAGAATCTCTCTTTAGAAACCTCAGAGCCTATGCACAGTTGGAACCAAGTAACAAAAGTGAACTGATCTCATATTTTGTGTTGTTGAATGACCTTATTAGGTGCGATGAAGATGTGGAGATACTCACTGAAAAACAAATTATCAGAAACGTTGCGGCTGATGACATAAGATGGTTTGCAGAAGATCGGTTCAACACTGTTGGACTCATCAACAATTTCTCTTACTAGGGTCTCTACTGGAAACTATACGTTTTCCACCATGCGAGCTGGAATGTGTGGCGATGGCTGCTAAGGACTGTATATTTCAAAAGTCCGTGGGATAAAATTAATTTTTGTGTTGTTATCATCCTTGTTACAACTTTCACTTTCCTTCAAACCCTTTACACCATTCTGTCTTACTACAAGTAGGCCATGCAACTGTGCTTTCCTTTGCTCATATCAATGTGTGAACTGTAACTTATGCTCAATTTACTTATGTTGTAAACTCTATGTCTGAAACAATATATGCCAACGTCTTAATCGGTTTCGTGTAACTTTCTGAATCGAGTTCCTGTTGAAAATTCAGTGTTCTCATTTGGATTTCATTTCTAACTGGACTCACTGTGTATACTTCCTACAAACATTAAACAGTAGCGTATTCATCTCAGCTTTGTTCCAAACTTAAGTAAGATATGTAGCATACCTTCTGTTGACACTTGATATTTATAGCAAGTGTCTTAAGGAGAGTCTTCCTCTGGGCTTCCTTTTATGCAAGGGCAATGGCTCATTGGGACTGATGATGGTTATGAGCTTTAAGTAATTCATGAAGTATAATTCAGGTTTTGAAATGTTCAATTCAAATCTATAATATCATATGATTTCATCAAATGACAAAATCAGAATACTCGTTACTATAATTCAAGCGTTGCAATAATTGAATCATGCACATTACTGAATCCCCAACTGAGCAATCGAAAGTGCTCATCTTTGTGTTTTAGAAAGCCACCAAGATTTCATAATGATGTAAAATATAATCTGGAAAAAAGGGGTTGTACTCAGCCCTGTGATGAGTGGTAGATGACACATTCTTTTCATGCATCTTTTTCTCTGGAAAGGGGCATTAATCTGCCTCATATTTCATTCTTCTCCAATATGTCATGCTTTAATTTTTTTTTTATCCTTTTCAAAAAGGAAGGTTGATTTGCTTTCCTTTTCCTTTTGCTCCATTTCAAAACGCAAAGCAAATAATATTTTTTCTTCTTCTTTTGCTCCATTTCAGAATCCAATGCTAAGGAATAGCTATAGAGAGACATTTAAAGCCCAAACAAAATTCAGTAATTCACAATGTCACACCCACATTCAAACAGCATCACTATGTGCCTTCAAGAGCAAAGACGCGAGGATCATTGAAGTAGTCTTCAATCTCAGAACTTCACAAACAGAGCTATGATACAATGTTAGACAACTACTAACGTCAAAAGTTCCGAGTGTTAACAATTAAGGAATGAGTTGATAATGTATATCAAGCTTACACACGCAACTCAAAAGTATATATTTTAGAAATAAACTGAAATGTGAAATAGAGGTGACATGAGGGAGGAAAATGCTGCACTCTTGGGACTAATCATTCATGTAAACATAGATATACAGGTAGTGGTGCACTCAGGATGATTAGGTTTCTTCAATATCTAGATGGAGTGGGGAGATGAGAGGATAAGAATTGAGTTGGTTTCTACTAGAGAAAAGGTAAGTCTAAAGTTAACTTTCATTTTTTATAGTGATTATCTGATTGTTCATACCAATTGCTGTCTTCTATTTCTGTATGATGGCACACCTACTTCAAGGCTTGAAGGAAACATTTGATAATTTGGTCCTACAACCCTAAGCACAGAAGGCAGTTATATTTTATGGTAAATATTAGGAATAATGAAACAAAAATGCAGGCCCAAAATGACCTCACACAGAACTGCAACTAGATGACAGTGCCAAATGTATAGCCATAAGGGCACCGGAACACAACAACAAATAGAAAGAACAGACTTGATTCTGTACCAAGTAGAATCATCCAAGCCAGATTAATAAGAAAACTAACTCTACAACAGGAAAATCTTTAATTTCTGCTAAAAGAATTGAAAATAGCAACAAATTATAAATGCTCAAACCTTCAATTTAGCTTTTCTGGTACTATATATAGTTCACACTTCTCAGATACTAAGCATATTCACCTACTATATGAACATATATTATTTGATATACCAGAAGATTTATGACATATATCAAGTCCAGCAATTAAACATATTTAATTACAGCAATGATTGCCACCAGTATGCAGTAGTTAATCTACACCAACACTTGGCTAATTGGTATCCAGGCATATTATACTGTCAACTTCACAGAGAGTTTGGAAGTCTTATTTATTTGGTGAGCATATATAAACAAAAGCATGGAATATAAATCCAAAGCATGGTTATTCACTAATCAGACAATTTGTTTCAGGTAAGTTGTCAATTCAAAGGCAGCTACTTATTTTGAGAAATTGCATTTTTAAAGAGGTTACTTGAGAAAATGAACAAGGCAAAGCGACCTGAGGCTTGTAATTAGTTATGGGGTATCCCTCTACCAACTACCCTTTGTTCTTCTCCTCCTGTTTCTTATTGCATTAGTTTTCACAGCACACATTCCACAATTACTAAAACAACTAAACAATGCAAACTACCTACTAATCCCCTCAATAAAGAATTCCCATTTCGGTAAACCGATTTCTAGAACTCTTAAGAGGGTTATTGTGAGGTCGCACTCAGTTTCTTCATCTCACATTGCTTCAATTCTCTGCTTGCTTAGTCAACACAATCTTTAAAACAAATCATCTTCACCCAAAAATTTAAAAGGGGGAAAAGAAAGAGAGCCTAAACACACACTCAACTTTATTGTGTTGTGGCAAACGGAAACAGAAACCACCCTCAAAGATGAAGAACAGCAACACCAAGCTGATTCTTCTCCACCCTTACATCCAAAAACAAGGCAGCTCCAACCGCCTATGGCTCCTCACCTTCATGTCCTTGTTCACCCTCGCCTTTCTCCTCACAATAATCTACACCAGCGGTTTGTATGTATATTCCACAGCAACTACCACCACAACCGCGAACACAGCCGCCACAATAACCGCCACCAACTCCCCAATGCCGACCACCGTGATCAACACGCTCCTCCACTACGCTTCCAAATCAAACGACACGTTCAAGATGTCGTACTCCGAGATCAAACCCATCTCGGACGTACTACGTAAATGCTCCTCCCCTTGTAACTTCCTCATCTTCGGCCTCACACACGAAACCCTTCTCTGGAAAGCCCTAAACCACAACGGCAGGACTGTCTTCATCGACGAGAACCGCTACTACGCCGCCTACATAGAAGAAAAGCACCCGGAAATCGACGCCTACGACGTTCAATACACAACCAAGACTAAAGAAATGACCGAGTTGATCAAAGTCGCCAAAGAACAGATCAGAAACGAGTGCCGGCCGGTTCAGAATCTCTTGTTCTCGGAATGCAAGCTCGGAATCAACGATCTTCCGAACCATGTATACGAGGTGGACTGGGACGTAATCCTGATCGACGGACCAAGAGGAGACTGGCCGGACTCTCCCGGGAGAATCTCTCCTATATTCACGTCCGGCGTTTTGGCCCGGAGCAAAAAAGGCGGGAGCGGGAAGACGCACGTGTTCGTTCATGACTTCAGGAGAAATGTGGAGAGGGTTTGCGGGGATGAGTTTCTGTGCAGAGAGAATTTGGTGGAGGAGAGTGAGACGCTGGGGCATTATGTGGTGGAGAGGATGGAGGAGACTAGCTTCCAGTTCTGTCGCAACAACAACAACCGTGGAGTGACGTCATCGTCGTCGTCGGCGGCGAATAATTCGCCTTCTTATTCTTCCTCGTCTAAGTAAATGTGGGTATGGATTTCTTGTAGTAATAACGATCGTCTATACAGATTCGTCACAAGTGTAATGGGGGTATATGGCATTGGCGCCATAAGGGGTTGTATATTTAAGGTCCGTTTTGATTTTTAGAAATTTTCTGTTTTTGTTTGGGTGGGGAAGTGTAAAAAATAATTCTTTCTTTTTTCTTTTTGGGCACAACTGTAATTTTTTCACACTGAAATGAAAATATAAGTTTCAGTTTATGAAAAATTCTAGTATACCGTATGATATATTTTGCCTCATAAAATGTGTGGCTATCATTAATTGAAGAAACACCTAAATGATCATGTAATAACCATTTACCCATTCAAAAGCCCTTACGTATCTACAATTAGACACATTTACAAAATGTATGTCATACCATATAATATGATAGACAAACCCTTATGAACCTTTTTCTTTGCGGTGCGTTCCCATTTTACTATCAATACTTGAACCTAGACACCACGCTCGAGCTCGATCTTAACTCCGGAGTAGTAGTCACTCGGTGACAAGTTTGAGTTTGGAATTGTGAGCCCTCGAGTTTGTTTATGAGTCGGCCTGCTCCGGCTTCCTCTTTGTTGGATGGCGGCGGATTCCAAGGGTAAGCAACAACGACAAGTGGGGCAGAGATTGAGGTCCGAAACGGCGGAGGTCCATGCGGCGTGAGTCAAGACGGAATGCGTGAGGTACATAAGTTAGGTTTGGGCTGCCACATGTCGTGGGCCAAACCAGGCGGGTTGGTGGAGACTAGAGTTAGGTCTATTCCATGGGTGCTCTTGGTCTACCTCCGTTGGACAGGGCTTTCCCAGCTCCTAAGCCCATAATTTTGGCTACTATGGTTTAGATTAGTTTTCTTTAGGTGATAACGGGTGAGTATGTAATAGCTATCTTGACATAACAATTATTTTCCATTTCTTTGAAAAAAAAAATGATTGGCTTTTCTTGAGAATCAATATACTGTGTCAACATGATATTATTCAAAGAAAAAAAATCTAAAAAATAATTTTTTTTTAGTGTAAAATATTTTGTATTCCTTGTGGTTTAAAATCGACATTTGTTTAGTTCTTATGGTTTTATTTTAATCTGAATAGTCATTAAAGTCATGATTTTTCATCCAAATAGTCCTTATGGCCTTTAACTGAGAAAATTGTCGGAATGACTATTTAGATGAAAAATCATGACTTTAAGGACTATTCAGGTTAAAATAAAACCATAAGGACTATTTAGATGAAAAATTGTGACTTTAAAGACTATTCAAATTAAAATGAAACCAGAAGGACTAAACAGATGTCGACTTCAAACTACAAGAACTAAACAAATTTCAATCTTTTTTTTAATCATATATTGATATTGTCGAAAATTTGACATATTTTTAACTTATTTGGAATTAATAGAACACAATAGTCATCGATATTCTTCAAGGATTGGATAACAAGGTTCTCATCAACCTATTTTTGGTATACGGTGGTCTGTGACATTACCATGCTTATCCTCCCAAATCTGTGAACGATTGAGATGTGAAAATATGACCGAAAAGTGAGTGAAATAAGGAACTTCACACTTTAATTTCAAAGCGAAGCTTCGCTCTGGATATAACTGTATATCCAGAGCGAAGCTTCGCTTTGAAATTAAAGTGTGAAGTTCCTTATTTGACTCACTTTTCGGTCATATTTCCACATATCCACTGTTCAGTTTGTAAAACCTAATGCATAGATCACTCCTGTCAAGTTTCATTGAATTCGATGATCATTTGGGTTTTCATAACCGTTATTTACACAAACAGTTTTGAATAGATAGATTTATGGTCCGTTCGTTGATTTATGGTCCAACGGAACCTTCCGTCGCCTAAGACAAAATCTGTCGGCTAGGAAATATATTCATTCTGCATTGTGTCAGGGAATAAAGGCATTTCTTAGTCGACGGAATAGGTTGTCGGCTAAGTAAGACATATTCGTCGCCCAAGACTTACTTAGCCGATGACAAAAGGTTCGTCGCCCAGGATCAACTTACCAGACGGGCACATGTTCGTCGCCTAAGACTAACAATACCGATGGAACTATTTCGTCGCCTAGGAGTATCTAAATCGACCAAACTTAGACGACAAGCCAATTTCGTTTGTTAGGAAGATCTTACACGGTTGCAACAAACGTTCATAATTACCCCTTCGCCTGGTTTTACGATCATTGCAGTTGTTTCCGTCGATGTTCACCGGAAATCATGAAGTCCGTCGGCTCCAAATCCTACCTACAACTATAAAACATAAGTGTTAGAGAGGGTAGATCGGGGTTGCCGACTTTCCACTCTCCGACGTCTAAGTAAGACGATTGTGAGGGAGAGGGAAATAGAGTAGAACTAGGAGTGGTGACTTACCTTTTGTGAGACGTGGTGTCTCTATTTAAAGAGATAGGGTATGTTTCTACCCTCAAATTACTATATTGCCCCTAAGTACAGAGCGTGGACTCTTGGGCTATCATATGTGTTGGGCCATATTTAAACCTCATTTAGGTGATGTTTGCGTGTGATCCAGGTGTTTGGGCCCAGAAAAAGGGTCCGGGTATAAACATGACACTATGGTTTAGATTAGTTTTCTTTAAGTGATAGCGAGTGGGTATGTAATTGCTATCTTGGCATGACAGTTATTTTCCATTTCTTCGAAAACAAATGATTAGGCTTTTCTTGAGAATCAATACACTGTATCAACATGATATTATTCAAAGAAAAAAAAATCTTAAACATAATTTTTTTTATTCATATATTGATATTGTCGAAAATTTGACATATTTTTAATTTATTTGGAATTAATAGAACACGGTAGTCATCAATATTCTTCAAGGATTGGATAACGAGGTTCTCATCAACCTATTTTTGGTATATGGAGGTCTGCGACATTACCATGCTTATCCTCCCAAATCCATACACGGTTGCAACAAACGTTCATAATTACCCCTTCACATGGTTTTACGATCACTGCAGTAACAAAGGGATTGTCCTTCTCGATCATTATTTTGGCTAGTTGCACAGGCTTTCCAACTAGTTCAGGCCATTCATGTTTGTATTTTTCTCCTAAAAAAAAATTAACAATACTGAGAGAGAGAACCGTGGATTAGTTGGTTAGGAAGTTAATTGACAACATTAAGATCATGGGTTCAAAGTTCAAACATCACACCGTGGATTAGTTGGTTAGGAAGTTAATTGACAACATTAAGATCATGGGTTCAAAGTTCAAACATCACACTGATATAGGTAGGGTGTTTGCGTGTGAGAGAGAGAGAGAGAGAGAGAGAGAGAGAGAGAGAGAGAGAATGAACCTTGACTTGGGCATCCTGCTGCTCTGCTAATACAAGGAATGTCACGATAACCAGACATTTTGACGGTTGCTTATGGCAAAGTAGAAGAAACAAATATGCCTATATGTAGGTCTTTTACCGTGTCAAAACTGTAAAAACATTAAGGTCCAATTGTTGACCAAATAAATTATGCTTAACCATTTTTAGATGTGAATATAGGGATATAAGGATAAAACAATTTAATTTAATAAATAATTTATTTGGTCAACAACTGATAATTTTCTTTTTTTGGAAATAAAGACGGGTATGTAACTCATTGTATTAATAGTTGTAGCCAGAATGACATTAATACAGACCCCAAAAGATTGAGGTGATTCACATACCATTACATTGTGTAAGCTATAAATCTTACCCTACATGGAGATAATTTTATCGATTTCAAAAAAAAAAAGAATAAGATAATTTCGCATGAAAACTTTCGTTATCAAGGCGCTCAATTTCGGTACAACAAGAAGTGTCTACTATCTATATGTAAAAAAAAACATCATAAACTGAAAGCATCTAAACCTACCTAGATTTCTAAAAACCTACACAGAAAAATTATTGAAAATAAACTAGTAAAATACTAATTAAAACCCTAGAAGCCTAAAAAAGGCTTAGAGGCCTAAAAGAATAGGCTTAGAAAAAACTAGAAAAATAAGGGAAAAGACGATGCCCAAGTCGACCCAAGTCCAGGATGGACCCAAAAAAATTGGGCCCAACCCTGAGTCCAAGGCTCAACCCAGCAAGAGAGAGACCAGCCTTCAGCCCGACCCGACAATCCACCACCACCACATGCTCCGCTCCGCTGCTCCGTCAGACCGTCACCCATCCCCCGCCTTCGTAGCCACGACAACCTAGGCTACCATAACCAAACCAAGCCTCACCACCACCGCAAGTTTTCATCTCGGATCTAGATCTCAATACCCAGATCATGTCAAACCACAAATAGCATATCGACGACGACATCGCAACAACTAGCCACGCCACTGGCTCACCCCTAACCCAACTGCCGATCAAAAATCAGAGAGGAAATCCCCGAAGCCGCAGCCATCAAACCATCCTCCATCTCCCTCTTCTCCCACCTTGCCACCACGACTCCCCAAACTAAACGAAGAGCCTGGTTGAGATTAGACCCACGAGGGATCGATTAAGACCCGTCCGACGACGGCGAAAAGGCTCGCCGCCGGACAAGTTTGGGGATGCTTGCGGCCACTCTCGCTCTCTAGGAGGTTAGGGTTTTTTTTTTTCTATTAACCTACAGCTGTATAACATGTCAACAACTAATAATGTGAACATCTGTTAATTAATTATATTAAATGAAAATTTAGTGCCAATATCCTTTTAAATGTTGATTGATGGAAATTAAATGGAAATTTAATGTTGATCATTAATATTGATTTTTTTTTTCTTGAAATGGCGATGTTACAATAATCATAAGAATCACAATAGTGTCATTATATTAAACATTTAACTCACTTATTCGTGAGCTTAGCAGAGGATAAAACTAGTTACCTACAAGATACTAGAGAAACATAAAACCAAAACCAAGACTCTCAATTGCGATACTATAAGTCATATAATTCCATAGTCTGTCAAGCTATCATTGCACTAACACTTACTGAACTTTGTTTTTGCCCTTTGGGTTACGGCTTAGAGGAGTGCTAGGGCAGAGCACTCTCAAGACATCTTCTTAATAGAGATAAATAAACCATGGATAATTCTTCTCTGAACGTTTTTTTTAATAATTTTTTTTGATGATTTATTTAACACTAACCTCGTTAGTCATGCGATGCAGGTGTTATTGGTGAATAGAAGAAAAACATAGAAGTTTCTTTCCACCGATATCTTTATTTTTTTTATTGCTTTTTAGTTTATTATGAAAATCATCTTATTAGATTTAATTATGAAAGTTTTGTTACTGCCTTCTTTCATTTTGTTTTTTGATTTTTCTTATAGGATAATCATTTTAAGTAATTTTTTTTAATATGAAAAGGTAGTTTAGCAATCCACAATTTAGCGAATTTTTTTGAGAAATAATATGATTGTATTCATTATTCACATTCTAGATACAGACCGAAAATGTTAGAAGAAAGAAATAACAAAGGCAAAACAGTGAAAGATAGAAGTAGAGGGAACTACAATTTGGTCAAGATTGTTGTTTTATTTTGTAAGGGTAAAATAAAGATTAGTGACAAAAATGGGTCGAGATCCAGACATACATGAAGGTACTTACATTATATTGACTTAATTCAGAATTAGATTAAAAGTTTTAAAACTGATTTTAATCCAGATTAATCAATTTCCAAAAATGATGAAATAAATTGGATAGACATCTTAGGATCGGTTGGTGTTGCTTTCGTCTCCCACATGCAAAGGCCCTCTGCTCAAAGCAAAAACAAACCGTAGAAAATTATTGAACCCGCCACAAGCAAAAACAAAGACACACAAACCCAAGTTATACAAGACAAATTATAACAGTCATCATCCCACTAATCCACTAAGCATCTGTTGAAGCTGGAAGTGCAAAACTGTGAGAGACTATCAATCTCAAACTCTCAATCGTCACCACCATGGCCACAGACTTCAAGTCCATACCCATAATTGGTAAACAAAAGATGACATCTTTGATTATTGGTTGTGCCTAGCTTCTATTTCTGTTTAACTTGTAGAGCTGTGTTGCAATGGTGCAGATATTGGTCCTCTTCTGGCCAAGTGTGATGATCCCAACATGGGTCAAGACCCAGGTGTTGCTCATGTAGTCAAGCAATTAGATCAAGCTTGTAAAGAAGCAGGCTTTTTCTATGTGGTACTTAAATTACTTCTTTGTTTATACTTTTAAGTCATGAAAGAATGAATCCCTGAGAACTTGAAATTTTATGTGCTTTTTGATCTGTGATTGACCAGAAAGGCCATGGTATTCCTGAGACTTTGTTAAAAGAAGTCAAGAATCTGACCCGCAAATTCTTTGAGCTTCCATATGAGGAAAAAACTAAGATCAAGATGACTCCCGAAAAAGGGTACAGAGGGTATCAGAGAATTGGGGAGAACATAACCAAAGGTGTACCTGACATACATGAAGCAATTGATGTAGGTCTTATTCATTGCTTACTGTATTTGTTATTATTAGTCATGGTCTCTGCTATGGTCATATCTAGTGTCCCTTTTTTTTCGTACTGATGTCATTTTGTTTCATCTGTACTAGTGCTATAAAGAAGTGAAACCAGGGATGTATGGAGATCTTGGAAAACCTATGGAAGGATGTAACCAATGGTATGCGTCTTGCCCTACTAAATCTTTGGTTTAAAGAGTTTCATATGCTGAATAGGGTTGGCATTGGGATGTCTCCCCTATTCTTATCTTGCTTACTAGATCATTTTAATGTAATGTAAAAGGTCCCTGGCTAATCTAACATCATATCTTTAATTAGGTGTTAGAGCACCGTTGTTAAGTTAGTATAGCAAATCTTTTGAACAAATATAGCTCTAGCCTACTTAGATTAAGACTTTATAAACAGGTTATGGAGAACAGTTCTGCTTAGTGGTTGGAGGTGTGAAGACCCCAACATCTTGATTAGCCATTGATTAAAGTTCACTTATATCTTGATTTTGCAAACTTGTGCTAATGTTTTCAACTTCAATGTGTATATAATCTCCACCTGTAGATCTCAGTTCCATACATTTTACTCCACAGTGCTGCTGTTTTTCCTATTATTCATTGTGACCATCATATATAACCATGTGTTTATTCCTTCTGAAATTCATTTTTAGCTAGGGGCTCTATCTTTGTCTTCTTTTTGAGCTTTTTTATGGGCTTAATGATGGATTGCTTCCAAAGTTTTACTGGGTTTACTCATTTAGTCTTATTAACCTGTATGCAGGCCAACTAATCCCCCAATGTTCAAGATACTGATGGAGGAATATATCAGCCTCTGCACAGGCATGCTTTCCTCAACAAACCAACTTCTTACCGTTTATCCTTCCATGTTCTTCTGGCTACAACCATTTGTTTCATTTTTCTTTCAGAACTTTCGAAAAATATCATGCGTGGAATTGCTTTGGCATTGGGTGGATCACCGTCTGAATTTGAAGGTAAAAGAGCTGGTGATGCATTTTGGGTGATGCGTCTCATTGGTTATCCAGAGTTATGCAATGACATTGGATGGTAACGCAGTAATACCAGTTCTTATTCTACCAGTTCTCCCTTCATATCTAGCTCACATATTATCTAAACTGATGTCCTCTTCTCTCTTTTCTTCCATGTGCTGGTTTTGTGCGTTTGGCCAAACAACACCAGTGGAGCTCACACGGATTATGGTAAAGTTTCTTCATCTTTAGGGCTTTCAACGATTGCAGGAAATTAATAACTCCCACATATCTAATCTTGTTGCATTTGCATAACAGGTTTGCTGACATTGGTTAATCAGGATGATGATATAAATGCACTTCAGGTAAACAGAAAGTGATTGCTATGGTAGCTTCTCTTCAAGAAAACAAAAATTTGTTTGTAGCTGTCTGTTAGTCTGTATCCTGTTATTCAAGCTAAATGATTTGCTAAAGGTGAGAAACCTGTCGGGCGAGTGGATATCAGCACCTCCTGTCCCTGGAACATTCGTCTGCAATATCGGTGACATGCTAAAGGTAATATTCACCCAAGTATATTGTTCATAACATTGGTGAGATTTGGTATCACATTCTCATCCATGTCACAATGTGCAGATTTACTCGAATGGTTTGTATGAGTCAACTTTGCATCAAGTTATCAACTCTTCCCCGAAATACAGGGTTTGTGTAGCATATTTTTATGAGGTATGCAATGATATTGGCCTGTTTATTCACTTTATTGACATTTATTCCATGCTTTTTTCTTCTTCCGTGCCTGGTTTTCACCACTCGCAGTATTTAAATTTACTGCACTTGCTTTTGTTGCATGAACAGACCAACTTTGATACAGCAGTGGAGCCTTTGGACATTTGCAAACAGAAGACAGGTGGAACTAAGAAATTTGAAAGAGCTGTATATGGAGAGCATTTAGTCAGAAAGGTTCAAACAAATTTCGTGTACTAGTTGAAATTTAGAGGACCTTAAACTATCTCAGATTGGATTTTATTGAGTCAACAACCAGCCCCATTGTTTGGGGCTTTGTAAATTTGTAATCTCAGAAAGGATTGCAAAAGTTTACAATTATTGGAACAAGTCTTTGTTCATATACCTGCATAGTGCAAAGAACTTATGAATAAAACCAGAGGTAAATCAGAGTGAAAACAATACAGAATATATCAATCGATTTACTAGGCATTCCACAAATCCAGTCAAAACTGAGATCATTCACTAGCCGCAAAAATCAATACTTTCTCCCATTAAGGGATATCAATACAATGAAACTTTCTTTCATGAATGACCATAGAGTTAACTACACTAAATCATCAGCATAAAGAATGTAGTATAAAAGGGAGTGTCTTCCCTTTGCTCATGTATCAGTTGAGTTACATAAGCCACGGCACTAGAACAGCTGCAAAATTGATGACAAAAACCAAGTGAAAACCCTAATCCTTTGTTCTGGCTAAGCCAAGGCTCGTAATTCTGGCACAGTAACTCGATCAATTACTATCATACAGCTGACATAGCCAGCCCGTTTTCTGGAATTGTTGCAGCATTAGTATCCTTAAGATAAAGGGGAGTTCCTTCACCGAGCTCTCTAAGCCGATCTACCATGTTATAGAGAAACTCAAAAGTGAGAATGTGTTGTGCATTGAAATCTTCTCTTATATGTGGATGCATCCTGAACCAGTCTCCCAGCATCTTGTGCACATGAGCACGAATCATACGCCATGGCACAGGGTATTGTTCACAAAGCTTCAGATACTCCACCAGAAGATCTGCCTGGTCCAGTTTCCGATCTTTCTTGCATTCTTCACCCTCCTCAACCCATTCAGCAGTACGAAAACCAGCAAAAAGCGCCGGATTCTCAAGAAGAGACTCCGCGGAAAGTACCCCATCAGCACCAGTGTATTTCAAACAGTCATGCGCATCATCCAGGTGCCTTATATTCCCATTCGCAATCACAGGTATTTTGACAGAATTCTTCACAGCCTTGATGGCATCCCAGTTGGCCCGCACTTTCTTCTGATCTTTCTCATCTCTCGTCCGCCCATGGACGGCCAAAAGAGAGCAACCAGCATCTTCTAGCATCCTAGCATAATTAATCGTATCATCCAATTTCGGGAAAATGCGGATTTTGCACGATACAGGGACATGAAGGTTGGCAACCAAGTTTTCCACTAAAGATTTTACAAGAGGAAGCTTATCCATCAAAAAGGCTCCATAGTTCCCCCGCCTAGCAATTCTCTGCGGACACCTGAACAACACATTTCATATAAAACCTTCAATCCACACATTTTCTATATCAACACCTACTCAAGACAGTTATCTAAATCGATAATGCAGTTTCTTCTTAATAGGCATTGACATGTTATCGTGCTAAAATCAAACAACATTTAAATCTAAATTTGATTTGCTATACATGAATGCTAGTATCAAACAAGTAGCCAAAAGCCGAAAACAAAGTCTTACCCTAAATTAATGTCAACATAATCACAGTAAGGCTCCACTCTCTTTGCAGCTTCAAGTAAAACCTCAGGATCATTAGCACAGAACTGAACAAACAACGGACGATCCTCCTGCAATTTTTACTCTCAAAGTTACTCTACCAATTAGTAAATAACTTCTACATTTACCTCATCACCACAAAAAAGTTACCTTGCAAGTGGTAAATTCCTGGTTCCGATACTTCTCAGTCTCGGTAAAAATCCGAGAGTGAAGCATGGGCGTGTACGCCGCGTCGGCGCCGTACTTCCGGCAGAGCATCCGGAACGGGAGCTCGGAGTTGTCCACCATCGGAGCCACGATCAGCTTGGGCCGGCCCAGCTTCGTCCAGTGAGCCCATGCCCGCTCGATTCGCGACTCGCCGCTCAAGCTCCGAAACGGCGGCGTTTCGGCCAAAGCCAACTGCTTCTGCTCCGCTTGTTGCTGGGCGGAGCAGAGGACGTCGTCGAGGTCTTCGGGTGGGTCCGACGGGTGAGGAGTTCGGGTTGGGGCTCCGCGGCGGTGAGGAGTGAGGCCATTTGAGATTTGGGTTTGAGAGAGGATAGGGGTAGAATGGGAAGTTTAAATTTCATGAGGAGAGGATGGGATTAGAGGAGCAACCCATCGCCGCCGCCTTAAGGCTTAGAGAAGGAGGAGCACAGTTGCTAACTGATTCCGAGTTGTTACTCATGCTCGTTATTGGTCTAAAGCTTAAAAGGTAGGTCATTTGATTCGAGCCATAGGACCCAATAAAATATCTATTGGGCTTCATTTTTCTCGATCAACTTGGGCCTTTGATTATAAATTTTGTCACAGTTAAAATTTTCCGCGACCTCATAAAATGTACACATGAACTTTATCGTGTATTCCACACATAGCACTAGATAAATATCATTTACACGGGAATACGATGCATTTCCAATTTGCCTTGGTGGTGAGAAATGATAATGAGTTACTAACAAAATACAATAGTTATATCCATGCAACTAAAATTTGGTCTACATTTCGATGAGAAATATTATTGGACCAATTAGGTCTCTCTTGAAATTGGATCTTTGTTGGGTTTTTTTTTTTTTTGAAAGGGATCTTTGTTGGGGGTTTGATCTTGGTGTTGAGATATCAATCTCACATTGGGAATATGAGACCTTGCTTTTATAAGAGTTTGGGTCAATCCATCTATTGCCAATTGGTTTTAGATGTGAACCCCAGATTACTTTATCTTGGTATCAGAATGGTTACCCGTATCAACGTGTGAAGCCTAAATGTCACATGAACTCCACCTAAACCCTAAATGTTGTCCACGTGTTAGGCTTGAAAATTCGTCACATGTGCGAGGCGTGTTGAGATATCAATCCCACATCGAAAATATGAGACCTTGCATATGAATTTATAAAAGTTTGGGTCACTCCATCTATTGTCGATTGGTTTTGGATGTGAACTTTAGACTATTTTATCACTTGGGTCGTCACCATGATAATGACTCATTCAAGTCTTTGACCAAACTCGGCAGTTCATAACTTCTTCAGTATGCCTTTCATATTCCAAAATATATGATTGTTATTAGTTGTAATCACATCGTAACTGTACTGGGTCTCATATGGTGTTGAGTCATTAAACTCCAAGACAGCAATTTTTTCAGTATCCTAAGAAATTTGAACGCATTGTTAGGGTCAGTGTTTTGAATGTGTAAAACATCTACTAGTCTTGGAAACGTTAGTCATTCTAATATGTTAGTCATTTTCCTTAACTCAGTCAAAATGCTGTCAATTTCTTTAGCATTGTCATAGTGAAACAAACAATGTTGCTGATGATGACCCTGCTTGGAGATCGTTATTTGAATATGGCTACCTCTACTTGGACCCTTTCTTCTCACTTCCATCCAGAAACAATTTTTGTTCGAAGATTCGGTCAGTGCCGCTCCTGCTAAGTTTACATGTTCTATGTTTTTATACGCCAGTAACACCAGAAAACAAAATTTGTACACCAAATTGGGATGAAAATTCTCATGAACCATTCAAAGAATGTGAAGCATGAAGCTGATGGTAGATCAGAGATTTTGTGGTTGTTAGGTACGTGGGTCAAGTCTGTCTTCACTCATAGAGTGAACTGTTGAAGAAAGCACGAACCTTTCAAATCCATTCGTATCTGGTTTTTATCTCAGAAAGGCAAGTGTAGGTTTACCAGTTGGTGATGAATGTTCCACAGTGAGAGAATTCAACTTTGCTTATGCCATGAAAGAGACCAGTTTGAATTTCAAATATGCGAATATCCAAGAAGAATGACATTATTCAATGTGTGAATGTGATATTGTTGTTGACTGGGTTGTTCCAGAAAATGTGAACCCCATGGAGATTTGATGAGATTGAATACTGGTTTTTCTCTTCAACATTGGACTGCAGGAAAGCTGCCTATTATATAATCAGAAGCCAAATGATGCAACAGCTCATCCTCGAGCCAAGAATCTTGTAGGTTTCTTAAATTAAAATTGGACTGATTTAGTCCAAAAACTTATTTTACTTGAAAATTTGATAGTTTTTCACTTATTGTTGCATGAGAATTCATACAATGGAAGTAAAACTAAACTCAAGTGTCACTTGTTTAGTGTATACACTTTGTGCCGTTTTACTTACTATTTAGTCTAAGATAAATTCTATCTGGAAATTAGGGGATCCTAAGCATCTCATTAGGTTGGTCAAAAGTTTAGTTTGATACTTAGCAATTTGGATTTGGTCTCCAAAGATCATTATTGCTAAATAACAATGATTATTGAGTGGAAAAAGGTGGTTTGAAAAGACTAGGGCTTGACTTCCCCCTAACAAAGCAAGAATCACCATTAATGCAAATACATGTGTCAACAGAATGTTTTGTATTTGATGATTTGAATTCCTATTCAAACCTCGGTAGATATACATTCGCAGCATGTTTCTTAACAATGATTCTTTTCTTAAAATTGACCCGAAAGTGTAGTTCATTGAGATATTGAAACTTTACAGTCACGAAAAAATTGAATTAGCTCATTAGTCTAACTATTTTGAGCTTAAAATCTCATATTTCGGATTTCGAAATGATATAGAAGTGTGATAATTGTTTTATCAGTTTTGATTATCCAGGTTCTTGTGGGAGTTCTTGTGAACTAGGCGGTGCAGAAATGGATTTGTGTGCTTGAGGCAACCACATGTGAGTGAGTAGTTGATAACGATGTAGTACCTTGGAGGACCATGCTTTGATAGCAAGGTTGATTTTGGAGACTATGCCAAAGCTAACAAGACCAAATTAGTGAACATTATACAAGGGTCCCCAGAAATTGCTCAAAAATAATAAACTTCACACCCACAAAAATTGACTTGAGGTTCAATCTTCTTCCCCACTGCAGATCTGGCTTTCAGGCCAAGGTATATACAAACAAGAAGATAAAAATAATTGAGAGCACCCACAAAGTTTGACTTGAACATTAATTCTGCTACTAGGTCCAACACCTTTGTCTGGAGGACTTCGGAACCCTTTTGTAGGCCAACTATTTTCTTCCAATTCCCTCCCATTTCATCTCAACCTTTTTCCAGAAACCAAACACCAACCAACAGTTTTTTCATTTATAGAATCCTCTGTTTCCCTCTCAAACTCATTTCCCACCTTCTCCTAATCAAGAAATTGTTCACGGCATCCGATATCAAATACACAAGGGAATAAAGCTTGTAATGTACAAAAAATATCAATACATAAGTCGTAAACTAGCACTCGTAAGGGTTTTTTATACTCAAAACTTGATCCCTCGATACATGTGAAATGCTTCGACAATACGTTACGGCATAAACAGCTTCAGCTTCGTCAATCAATTAAAAAGTTTCACATGGCTGATGCCCGACGACTAGACCACTTGTTTTGGTGTGAAGTATGTCATCGTAGGAGAATTTGAGGCAGTCGAAACTCTTGCAGATAATTGTGGCAATAAATTAGCCGTTTGGAACCGGCAACTGTCCAACCCCACAAATTGCTTTGGTCAACCGTAACCAAAACGACATGTTGGTCCACTTCTTTATCATTCTTTGACCTAGTCCCTTTCATTTCCTTGAATTCTCCTACTTTCACTATTTCTTTGATTTGAAAAAGCTTTGTGGTTATGGTAATGGAGGAAGAAAGCAACCAGAGACTATGTAGTAGTAGGCATCCAAAGAAGGAGAAGACCCAAAGCAAAAGCAACGACAACTAGAAAGAAAGCTGAAAATATCAACCACAACCCAAAAACACTCGCTTTCTCTTTTTCAGACTAGATCACCAAATCCACCACCATTCTCATTTCTTTTGTTAAAGGACTAAAATAATTCTCAGTGTTTTTGACGAGGAGCAAAGAAGAAGGAATCCCATATTGTACAGGATGATAATGATTTTGATTCATGAACTAATTGATTGACCAAACTCACTCTATCTCCTTCGAGATTGAACCGAGTCCGAGCCCAGCTACTGTAACGTCTACTACTACTAGCTAGTACATCTCTACCATTGATTTTTCCATCTAAAAGAAGCTCAAACTCAAAGACAGAGGCTTTTTATTGATCTAACTCGATTCTAGGATGAGATTGGAGGCCTCTGCAATATTGAGAGAATGATTGTGCTCTGCTTCATATGTCACTACTAGCATCGATGGATCATCCAAAGCTCTCTCTACATGTTTACGAGCCGGGCACCCTCTAACACTGCTGCACTTGTAGTAGCCCCTGTACATACATAGATCACAAAATTAAACCATGCCAATTCACAAAGATGGAACCAAATTTCGTAGCAAATGAGCACCAAGATCATCGATTTTTATCGAAATGGTCAGAGTTTTGTACCTAGGATGCGGTGAGCCCTTGATGGGTTTCTGTCCGTACTTTCTCCAAGAGTAATCATCCGGTGGGATATCCGCCATCTTTAAGCTTATCGCCGGAACTCTCACTACCCTCTTCAATCTCAGCTTTCTGTAACAAAACCCACAATTTCATTTCAGCAAACAAAATCTAATCTTTATATACAAATCATATCAAGCTAACATCAGAAAAGAAATTACAGACTAGCCCGAAAAAGACTGCACCTTTTCTTAGAGCAATGGCAGCGACCGGAGGAGCTGGCGCCGCATTTTCCGGAGCCCAAGGTTTCGGAGCTGCACTTGCGCTTCAACGAAGCCGAAGAAAGCGGCGGCTTTCCGGCGGAAGAGACCTGGGACATGTTGGTAATTTGGAAGGCGGAAGACGACATGGGCTGCTGCTTGCTGTCCGAGTCGCCAGTCAACGACGACATAAACGATGTCGTAGCAGCGGAGGAGTACGACGAGAAGTTAATAGTGGTTGACGAGTCTTTAGTCCCCTCCATGTGGTGCATCACCACCGCGGGCGGCGGCGGAGGGATCTGCTGGATCGGCGTCGCATGGTAGACCCTAGTGGAGGAGGAAGATTCTATTGGCTTGGTGGAGGAGTCATGAGTGGGTCCCAGAGGGGCGCGGCGGAAGCGGGCGTGGCCGGTGCGGGTGCGGCCGAGGAGGGAAATGACTTTCTTGAACTTGGAGACAGCGGCGTCGGCGACGGCGGTGCAGTCCATGTCCATGGAGTGGTGGTACTTGTAATTATTACTATCTTGTTTCTGCTGGGATGACGAAGACGATGACGAAAGCAGGCGTATGAGCTTCTCGACGCTCTCGAGGCCGGAGGCGGCTTCCTGGACGACGGCGTTTTCTTCGAGCTTGGCGGAGGAGAAGTTTCTATAGCCCATGAAATCGACGGCCATTTCTGAAGAGGGAGAGGAAGAAGAGAAAAGTAGGAGAAGGATTGAGGAGGAGGTGTTGATAAAGGGAAGGGTGTGGAAAAGAAGGGTCAAAATGATGACGTGGACCACTTGGGTGACTGTCGGGGCTGTCACGCTAGCACTTTGCCGTCAACATGTAGTTGCGAATAAGATCCAACTACTCATGCACGAATCATTTTTTTCTCTTCCTCTTCTTTCATTTTTTTTAAATTTATTCGAATGGTATACGAATTTTTGCTCCTTATAAACTTTGGTATATCAAATTTTGAAAATATCATAACGATATCTCATGTTTCCATCTCGACCTAAGATTGATATATATAGTCATTAAGATGACCAATTTACCCTTAAGTTCTCTTTTTTTCTTAGTTTTTTTTTTATTTGTTTTCATTTTCAAGAAATATTATAAGAGGTTTTAGAATTTGATGATTTGGGTTGACCTTTATAAACTTGAAGAAAATTGAAGAGGGGAAACATACAGAAGTTCAATCATTGTTGTTTTCGCTGACACTTAAGGATCTTGTTGTTGTCGTTGATATTCAAGGATGATTGATATAAACAACTGATTATTAGCAAGGAGAAAGAGACGATGAATTGTTTCTCTACGTTTCTAAAAATATAAAAAACCAAAAAAAAAAAATTAGAATATGAAAACAAAGAAGAAAAACTAAGAAAAAAAGAGAATTTAAGGGTAAATTGGTTATCTTATTTTTTTTGTCTGAGGGTAAATTAGTAATCTTAATGGTTATATATATATATACCAATATTAGGTTGGAATGGAAACATGTGATACCAATATGATATTTTTAAAACTTGATATACAAAAGTTTATAAAGAGCAAAAATTTGTATATCATTCAGACGAATTTCTCTTCATTTTCATTAGGAACCAATTGGTCCGGAACACTGTCTCACATTTTCAAGAAACAAAAGTTTGATGTCTCATATTCATAAAACTTTAAAACAGTATTTTACGTTCTTATTTCGACTAAATTTAGTATCTAAAATCCCTAGTTTCGTTAAAAAAATTAACGGCAGCCATTTTTATTCATGAAATGACCAATATACTATTGAGTTTTTTATTTTTGTTATTTTTTTTATATAATATATAAAAAGAGAAATTCATCATAACGGTACATCATCTTTTCTTCATTGTAAATTTTGAAAAGTGCCATAACGGTACCATGTATTTTCTTCCTTAAAAATTGCCACCTAGCAACCCTCGTAACGTTATAAACAAGAAAATATGGGATACCGTTATAACAAATTTCACTTTTTATTTTATAAAATGAATAACAAAATAAAAACGCAAGGGTAAATTGGTCATGTATGAGATACTCAAAGTATTGCATGATAATGCCCGTCATTTTTTGGGTTTCAATTTTGTTAACTGTATTAAAATATATGTACGATAATACGACGTTGATGACCAGCTCAAAGTATTGCATATTAGTTGTTTGATTCACTTGCACCTTGATGCATAGAAGAACTTCCGTTAATTCTGATTGAATTTTGATAAATCGTGGATAGATATTGAATTTTCGTTAAAATTTAAAAAATGATGGGAGAGGGTCAAAGGGGAAGTGTGAACCGTGTGATTGAGGGGTGTGATCTCGATGGTGTGTGAATGTGACTAATAATTTAGTAGATGGGGCGGACGAGCGAGTTGACCTTGTCTGTTGGTAAGTTTCAGGGTTCACTGACTTACTGGGTTGGATGGGAATGGAGGGAGGAGGTTGAAGCTGGTTAGAATTTAGATTGGAAGCAAGGTTAGGGTTGGGGGTGACTTTTGGGGATAGTGATATTTTGGAGTTGTGTGTTTGTGAATTAGGTTGGTCCGTTGTGAACTGGTCAATGGGGGAGTGGTTGTTCCACAATAATCTGTTGTGTTTTGCGGGCTAATGCAGCAGTCCAGGACGATCGACCAAGAGGAAGAACACGGAATCTCTGTTTGTTTTGCAGTTTTACTTCACTAATTACTGTTATTCACCTCTGTCGGAGTATTGTAAAATTAGACAAAGTTTTATTATGTTCCACTGTTTAATGAGTGAATGAGATGATACATATGTAACTTAAAGTTTCACATCTACTTGAACGTGAAAAATCATAAGGGGATGAAACCTAAGATTGTCTCAGGTTTTCAATAATTTCATTATTGATCGAGTGATGAAGCTAGCTTGAATTATACAAAGGAGAATCATAAGATAATGAGATTTTACTTATTTTATTTATTTATTATCTAATGTTGAATCGATAGTTTAGCACAGTGACGGAGCCAGGATTTTAAGGTTGGGGGGTTCAAATTAAAATGCTCAAGAACAATTTTTTCTCTCCCATGTAAAGAACAAACCTAAAATTTTAAAGTATGAACAAGAAAAAAGTATCTCATTGTATTTTATCATAAAAGAGAAGATAAATGCAATGAACCTCGTTAAGGAATATAAAGGAGGAGACAATTTTTTTCGCTGAAGTAAAGGAAACAAATTTGATATTATGATTAGAATACACAAAATTAAGGATTAACAAATGACAAAGTTTGAAGGAAATCTTTTATGGGTAGTTTAATTAGCTAGGGGGGTTCATTATGAAAATTGAAGGAATATAGCTATAATTAAGCCATGTTAATAAGACTAATTAAGACTATTACAAAATCTTAAAAGGGGTCCGAACACTCCCGTGCCGGAGTGTAGTTCCGTCCCTGGTTAAGCACAATTAAACATAAACACTACAATATACTTGACATCAGTCATGTTCACATACTCACGTTCTAAACCAGAAAAAGTATAATACAAAAATTAAAAGTTACTTAATTTCTTTAAATGAGCTAAACATAGCTCTAATACTAATAGAAGTCGATCAAAAAGGTTGCTGCTAAAAAATATTGAGAACAAAACGAGCAAATGTTCAAGAAAATTTGGTTGCTTCTGGTTGCAGCCTTGTAGAATTCTAGGTGGCCTATTAAATTTTAGTTTTTGCAGGCGTTGAATTTATAATCAAAATACTTTAATCAAACTAATTACACTAATTACTCCGTAACTAAGAGTCAATTTATTCGGGTCCTCCTTAATCAATATTCTCCTGGTCGACATTTTATATTAAGGACCAAGGAAACAAAAACAAAAAAAAAGAGACCAAATTAAAATTGGTTATAATAATGTATGTGGTTGCATGCGTACGAGAGGAAGCACGTGTGAGGGTGACTCGGGGGTATTGAGTATTGACTACGTAGCCACATAAAAGTCAAAGAGCGAAATTGAGGAAGAAATGACATTAAGGTGAAGAGACGTCTTGGAGTTGGCTGCCTACACTCTGACTTAGCTGACTCATTGAGGCAGTAAGTTGTGGGTGACCAATGTTTACCTCTGTAAATGATTGTTAGTAAGTAACTACAAGAGCCCGTGGTAAAATCATTTTAGAAGCCTGGTAGCAGATTTTAAGAGCAGTAATATTTATCAAAAACGAAACTGTTTTAATTTAGAGTTTTTTTTATAGAAATCATAACAATTTAACCCTTACTTAGTTTGACTAAAACATGGTTTGAAAACTCCACGAGCCAGAGACTAGTTTGGCTGGGTTGGTCTGATTTTATTCACGAACCTCCCCCAAATCCCTAATTGTCATGGAGTTTTACAAAAAGAAATTTGTGAACAAGTTAGAAAGTTGACTATGATAATATGGTTGTATTGTGGTTAGATTGCTATTCTAAATTATTTCACGTGAATATTTTATCTTGTTAATTATTTGTATACACCGTAAAATGATACGGCGTAGCTAGATTAGGTATTTAAAAGGAGGTATTAGAGTTGACAAAACTTAGGTGTAGTATATGTGTGTTTCTTAATAAACATGACAAAAGGATCTGGTATTTTACACCAAATCAATTTGGAGATCGAAGACAACATCTATCATAGTGGTTGAAGAGTCCTCTACAAGACAAATGGTTCAACTAGTCAATATATAATAGGAACATTCATGTATATCGTGGAAAATGAATATTGGATTTCTATGGGAGAAGCTTGCATGTGTTGTTATACGCTGACCAATTAGGTAAGAAAGACTTTCATAATAGCTCATAGTGATGAGGCATTGCAGGCAAGTCGATTATGTGAATCTGTCTACATCCTATATCCAATAATGATGTGTATGAACAAAGAGACAGTAGGGTCGACAAAAAACCATCGACATGTTTGATTTTTGAATGGATTTATATATTCAAGTGTGACAGAATATAGAAAACTAGTCATTATATTAGCACCCAAATTAACCTGCTCATCAGTCTCCGGCAAGACCAGACAGTTCTTATTAGACTAAGAAGAAGTTGATCGGAGGTGCCAAGTACAACCGATCAAATCTTCGAAAGACGTCCCTTCGCGGTAGATATACATAAGATAGAAGAACTTTAGCATTAATCTGGATATCCTTAACGTATATCTGAATCTGTAAGCATTTTTAGGCTCATAACAACACTAGTTCTACACTTGCAGGAACTTTAGCTTGAAGCTTTTTCCAGATTATTTCCCGACCCGACGACTTTGGCCGATGATAGCCTTTTTTATAAGATTTATCTTAATCCATATATGCAGGATGATGACCTAGGGAGGCCACACAACAAGAATATGGAGCAAAGACCACACAAAAAGTGTGGCCTTTAGAGGTGTTGCAATCCACTCTTGTGTGATAATTTTCCCCTCATTTTCACATTAACCCACACTTGCCACACATAATGAAGAATGCAATATCTCTAGAAGTGTGGCATTTGCTCTATATTCTTGTTGTGAGGGGTTGAAGACAAGGTTATCAAGACACTGCGCCCTTTGCATTATGTAAATAGCGAATTCAATTTTGCACCAATTGCCTTCATATCCGAGGATTTCTACTTCTTTAAGTTGATCATGGCTGAAGTACTCCTGGGGCAATTTCCGTCTTTCACTTTCATCTGCCTTCTGGGAGATCGACGCCAGGACAGGAGCAGATGACAAACGCTACAAAGATTTACAACGACATTAATCAAATTAAAGGAAATCAAATAAGTGGTAAAATAAATGGAGTCAAACATGCATAGAGAAACACATAGTAATACCTCTGAGGCTCTGAGACAAGAATAAAGTACCTGTATAGACTGTTCTGTTGTATGAACAGTGAAATGTGAATTTCATCGCAGTAACTGTAGCATAGTATTCAGACCGGTACTTGCCCTAAATTTGAGCTTGAAAGCTTCCCTTAGAAAGCTGTGAGGACTCGATGTTGTAGATCTTTGGCCTTGTGTGAACTCTCTCCTTTCAGCTCTCTTCTTCCCACTGCTCTCTTCTTTTTGCTCTCTGTATATAGGCATAGTGGATTAGTTTGATTAAGTAGCTATCAATTTCAATTCAAATTGAGGTTCTCATCAATTGATCATTTATCAATTTGAAACTAAAAGATTATAGCATCAACCACTTTCTGTCTTCCACGATGAAAGCTTCTCAGGCGTTTGTTAATTTCAAACTTGGTCTTCATGTTTCTAGGACAAACAATCAAATCAAGACAATATAAAGAGCACTTTTAAATTGATTTAGTCAAATAACAATAATACTAGTTCTGAACTTGCAATTTGCATTGCCCTAACGTAGGCTCATAACAATACTAGTTCTACACTTGCAGGAACTTTAGCTTGAACTTTCTCCGTACTGTTTCTCGGCGCCACTCTAGCCATGACCAATACCGGAATGACTTTAGCCATTCCCCATCTGCTGGATAGTGACTTGCGGAAGGGTTGAAGACAGTTTATCAAGACACTGCGCCCTTTGCATCACGTAGATAGCGAGTTCAATTTCGCACCATGCCAGTTGCCTTCACATCCAAGGATTTCAACTTCTTTAAGTTCTTTCACTTTCACTTGCCTTTGGAGAGACGACAAAGGCAGATGACAAACGCTACAAAGATTTACAACACAGATCGAGTGTGACAATCAAAGGAATCAAACAAGAATAAAGTATATGTATGAATAGTGAAATGTGAATTTCATCGCAGCGACTGTAACATAATATTCAGACCGGTATTTACCCTAAATTTGAGCTTTTGCAGAAGCGGGGAAGCCTTGAGGAAGGAGAAAACTAACAACACATCTAAACCTTCTTCAAGATCATCAATACTCTCGACAGTCGGCTCCAATTGCTTGAGATGCCAAAATTGGATTGTACTTCTTGGCATTACCAGAATCTGCATATATATTCAAATACATTATAAAGTAGGCGCTACAGAAGAAATATAAAGCTAATATAATCTAGATTCCGACCTTTTGCTTACCTTTTCAGTAACTATCCGCAGGTTAAGATTTTCAACCTGTGCACCATTGGATTGTGACAATAGGGCAGGTATTTTATTCTCAGCCAATTTGTGTAAGTACAAGTTCGACATACG
Source organism: Fragaria nilgerrensis (assembly GCA_010134655.1). Lineage (NCBI taxonomy): Eukaryota > Viridiplantae > Streptophyta > Magnoliopsida > Rosales > Rosaceae > Fragaria > Fragaria nilgerrensis. Next base: position 11,233,520 of record CM020977.1, read on the forward strand.
TGGAGCATTCAGGAAAACGTTCCTCTCTAACTTGCAGAAGGGGTGATATTCGAAAACAGTGAGTTTCGTGGAAGAAAGTGTCAGACTTCCTAGGTGCACACAGTCGATCATCTCAAAATGTTTAAGGGATGGATTAAGAACCTTCAAATCAAATTCAAACCGACATTTTTCAGGCACAAAACTCTAAGCGGTATGACAGGATATATTAATTGGAGAGAACAGATTCAAACAAATCTTTGTTTCACTTCTGTACTGTCCAATTCAAGAGATTCCAAATTGTGAAATCCAGTAAAATCCGGACGTGGCTTAAGAGCAAAATAACGTAGATGTAAGTGCTTCAGAGTTGAAGAAACTATAGTTTCGTGACGTGACACAGGAAACATCCAACAAGGGAAACTAGGCGTCCACTGCGGCAGCATTTTCAGAGAAATCAATTTAACCTGTTCAACTCCCTTTGGAATAGCATGCCTAAGACATACATTAACGATGTACTACTGATTTGTGGAAGTTTCATCACCAGAGTATCCTATTGTTAAGGAGTCTATCTTCTCTCCTGGAAAAGTCTCCATGAAATCGACTACTCGTTTCTCATAGTGCTTGTATTCGAAGTCATCCCTCAATCTTACATTCTCAACAGTTTTATCAACGACGTCATCGCACATCTGCTCAAAATCAAAAATAAGATTTCTCCTCAACCCCCAGAGCCGTAGCCATCGTTTTGACAGTACACTGGTTTTCGTCAAGTGTCGCATCGGCGACTTACTCAGAATATTTTTTTTTAAGAGGGTAATCAGCCTCTTATTTTATTAAAAAATATAAAGATAATACAAAGAAGGAGGGGGACAAAAACCTGACCTCTTGTATCATGTAATTCTCTAACTAGAGATGATAAGCAAGTGCTTAATCTTGAATATGCATACAGTCTCACAAATGTGGACCATATAAAAACATCAGTCAGTAGCTTCATGTTATTGCCCATATTGAGGAATGAAACTAGAAGTATTGGCCGATAATTGTGAGATACCAAGCATAGAATAAACAGAAACAACTGTATGATTTGTGTAGGTATGAAAAGATTGTCTAACCGATTCCTTGAACAAAACCAGAAGATGACGTTGGGCATCTAAAGCATCAAAAACCTTACCTTCAAAACGCAGCAGATTTCTAGTGATCCAAATATACCAGATTAGAGTGCAAGCTATAAAAATCCAAAGCTTCCGTTTCTGCTTGGAGAAGGCTGACACCCAAGCTCCCAAAAATACATCTTCAAGACTACTCCATGGGGAAAAAGAATGAATAAAACTCATTTCCATAAAACCACAATTCGAGGGCAGAGTAGAAGAAGATGTACTCCCGTCTAGGCATGACTACCACAGAAAGAACAACAAGATGGAAAAGCCTTCCAAACAACAAGACTTTTGCGTGGTTGGATTGCTTTACTCCATATAACTTTCCCCAGTTTCGGCGATCAATATGACTTGAAAAAAAGACAAATGCTTCTTTTGCTGTTAGAGCTCTTGAGGAGGATTCTGGCCATATAAGTGAGTCAGGTGTGCCCACTATAGGTAGAGTCATCCTGTTTATTTTATCTGCAACGTGAGGGAATAAATTTGTAAAAACAGCTAGTAGAGCCCAATGCGAATCCACAATAAACTCATTCACCTTGGCATGAAGAGATGAAGCCAATTACTCCAATACTAGAAGCCAGAGGCTTCCCCAGCCAATTATCAAGCCAAAATGAAATTTTCCAACCATCTCCCACACACCACTGCAATGAATTAAAGAAAGTAGACCAAACCTTTTTAGACCCAACCAGACTGAAGATCTCTTATAAGACTTTAGAGGTTGAAAATATTCCTTCAAGAACCGAGCTCTAAGTAAAACAGAAGCTGGAGAGGAAGAAGAGAGCACATCCCAACACCTCTTAATTAGAAGAGCACGATTAGCCTCAAATAGATCACGTAATCCCAAACCTCCTTCCTCCTTGAGTTTACAACATTGACGCCGAGCTACAAGAGGCATGCCTCTTTTTAAAGGATCCCCTGTCCAGAAAAAGTTCCTGATCCAAGAATGCAAATCAAGAAGTAAGCCTTTCGGCCACTCATAAATCTGAAAACTGTACACCAAGATTCCTTGAATCACCGATTGAATGAGCTGCAACATTCCTACCTGCGAAAGCAAAGAACTTTTCCATGATGACAATTTACAACGTACTCTGTCTGCAATGGCCTGAAAATATATTCTTCTCAGACGACCTTGGAAAATTGGAACGCCCAGATAAGTGAAAGGAAGAGACCCTGGCCTGACACCAAGAATTTTCCGGATAATAGCACGTCGACGATAAGCATACTTCCCCAAGAAAACTAATGATTTTGCTTTATTGATTTGCTGCGCCGAATTCAACCCATATTCCTCCATAAAATGCATTAGAGTTTTCAATGAGTGCTTGGTTCCTCGCATGAAGACCATAATATCAACTGCAAAAAGAACATGAGAAGGTGGGGTAATACCAAGAGGAGCTGATAATAAATCAATATGTTTCTCCTCAACCAACTTGGAGATACCTCTACTCAATACCTCTTCAGCCAGACAAAAGAGAATAGGTGATAAGGGATCGCCTTGACGCACACCACGTGAACATGGAAAGAACCCTTCCGTTGCACCATTAATCAGAATTGATAAGTGTGCAGACCCCAAAATAGCTTTAATCCAATCCTGAAAAAGATTTGAAAACCCAAAAGCTTCCAAAACACGAAGTAAGAAACCCCAGTCAAGAGTATGAAAAGCTTTTCGTACATCAAACTTTATTGCTATGTTGCCTGCCTTGCATTCACAATCCAGGAGGTTGATGCACTCTGAAGTCAGAATAATAGGATCTGCGATAGTGCGGCCTCTAAGAAAAGCACTTTGGTTCAGGGATATGATCCGAGCAGCAATAGATCTTAATCTGTCAGCAATTATTTTTGTAATGAGTTTGAACACAAAATTTGCCATAGCAATTGGATGTAGCTGTGTTACTGAGTCTGCTCCGGAACCTTAGGAATTAAGATCATTAAATTGGAATTAAAGTGTGGAAGAATGTAGCCACTTATGAAAAAACTCTGAACCGCCTGGACTACCTCCACCCAACAATTGACCAACACTTCATAAAGAAAACTCCTCCGAAACCATTAGGCCCTAGTGAGCTATTATGATCCATTGAACACATAATTTGAAATATTTCCGCTGACGTTGGAATGGCTGTTAGTAAAGCATTTTCCTCACTAGTCACCAGTTCGGGAATAACCTGAGCAACTAAACCCGTGTCCCTTACTGCCGAATCTGCTGTGAATAGGTCTTTGAAATAATTCACTACATGATCACTAATGTCTTTTGGGTCATCAATAATACAGCCTCCATCTCTCATGATTGATAAAGACTGTTTAAGTTGATGAACTTAACCATTGCATGAAACAAAGAGGTATTACGATCGCCTTCTGTAAGCCATTTAACCCTCGATTTGTCACAAAAGAACTTTTCTTGAAGAGCAAGGGCCACATGGACTTGAGCACTAGCAACACTTTCCTTGGAGAGTCTGTCCTCAGAGGGACCCAAGCTAGCAATTTCCTGCTGAATTCTATCCAAATCAACAAACGAATCTTCTACCATTTTGTTGACATCCCCAAACTCAGTTTTATTCCATACCCGAATTCGCTGCTTAAGAGTCTGAAGCTTAGAAGCCAAGACAAACATTGGATTATCATAAAATTGAGCACTCTGCCAGACGTCTGACACCAAGGAAAGGAAATTCGGATTATCCAACCACATGCGTTGAAACCGAAACGGTGATCTCTGGTTAAGTATGAGCTTTGAGAACGATACTAAAAGAGTACAATGATATGAGGAATAACGAGGAAGTGTGGTGCACTCCGAATTGCGCCAAGCATCCATCCAAGAGAAATTACTGAGACATCGATCAAGCCTCATTTCAACACTTGCATTAACACCCCTTCTATTTGTCCAAGTATAAGGCAAGCCTTTAGTGGGTAGATGAACCAGTTCACAATTAGACGACATGTCTTGAAACTCAGAACAAGAAACAACATTAGGAAGAATTACACCTCTTTTTTCATGAGCACCTAAAACACAATTGAAATCACCTAACACTATCCAAGGCCCTTGAACGAAGTTGTTTTTGATATGAAGTAGATCCTCCCAAAGTCGACGACGCTCCGATGTGGTTGTTTTAGCATAAACCCACGTCATTACACAACTGACATTGTCCAAAGTGCAAGAGATTGTGAGCTGCTGCTCTGTAGCTAGCAATAGAGTCGGCTGAATAGCTTGATCACATATAAGCCAAATATTTGGTGTTTGGTCTCCCCGATCATTTACAGTTGCTGGAAACATCTTTAAAGAATGCCAAAAGGAAGATTTAAGTGAACTTAAATTAATAAGGTTCAGAAATACCAATAAGTGAAGGTTGATATCTGCGAACCATCCTACGCAAGACTGTTTGAGTGGGTGCATTACCCATCCCCTGAGCATTCCAGTAAAGAACCTTCATAGGTTAAGACGTGAGGTGGGAACCCTATTACGGGTAGGACGATCCAAAGGTTGCTCCAGCAATAGTTTCTCACACAACTTACTCAGAATATAAGATAGAACACAATCAGGTAGTTCACTGATCCGGTCCCCATTAGCAGCCTGGTCAATACATTTAGAAACCAATTTCATAACAAAATGTCAAATTTTGTCTTTGTTTAGCCAAAGTTACAACAAGCAATTAGCAATTAAAACTTCTGAAGAAGCCAACTAGCCGGAGAAAGTGTATCCCCGACAAATTTTTGAACCACTACCGATCTATTTGTCTTAAAACAGTACGGGACAATTTGTGAGAGGAAACTACGTATATCCAAACTTCAGAATCGAATTTTAGAATAACATTAGTAAGATGTATGACCTAATGTAAACGTTGATACCTTCAACTTTGAAGTTTCTTGTTTCTGATCCATTAGTTTACTGAATAATGTAGCCACGGATCGAGAAACGAGAATAGGAGACACTGGCACGGCCCCCTACGATGATCAGTGATGAGGTTCGCCAGATGATTCCGATTGCGAGTACGAAGTGGAATTCTGAAGAACGAAGAACAAGGCCGAGAGGGAAGAAGAGTGAAGGCGCAGTAAAGCGCGGAAATAAAACCCTAATAGGGTTAGGATTCACGAAGCAACACCTCAGCCTATGCTATACCGTTCGATATAGCATGCAAACGGAAACGGACGTGATTGTTGATTCATAATTTGGTTCGACAACGAAACTTGACTTTTCAACCCATTCCATGTAAGAAGCGTTGAAATGTCAAAGAGCCACGTATGACTCTAACCTTTCAAGACACCCAAACCATTATTCAAGAAATAAAGATGATCCTCACACGTAAATAATAGTGAGATGCCTAACCTAGTATTCAAAATCTTTCTTAAACTATCACCAAGTGTCTTGGCATGCCACTAAGTAACTTAGACTATCACCAAGTGGTTGCCTCACCTTCTAGCTAGCATGGTAAGATTAGAGCATATTGTGACCTAATCATTATAGAAGTATAGTCTAAATGGGTCTAGAATCTCAACCTCCAAGGTCGATACTTCAACCTCAAAGACTAAGAGTTCGACCTTCAAGGCTTAAGAGCCTGAACCCTCAAACTCTCTCTTGGACGTCCAAGAGTCTTATAGAGACATGTCAGCTAATATCTATGGTTTACCCTTCACCCATTTCCCCACGTGTCAAGCTTTGACACAAGGTATGACTCTAGACATGGTCTACGACTGACTTGATAAGAAGAGACCACATAGTGTCGACACGTGTTACCAACTCTGCCAAACCCATCTTGGAATCAGGAAGCAAGGCTGACACCCTAATTTTAGGGAAGAGCCATGCTGAGTTAATGTTTTTCCTTTCCACGTCACCAACCTCTCTTCCTATAAATATCAAGCCTTCCCAAGGTTGAAGGGATCTCCAGAACTCTATTTTTCTCTTTTCTTCCCCAAGTATGCCTACATACTCTCTCTCTCTCTAGCTATCTCTCTATTGGCATGCTAGGAGTCCATCACCCTATACCAAAATACACAGTTCTTACTGTATTGCTAGGATCATCTCTTCACATTCTTTCACACTATCATGTTGCTTGAGCACATTCTATTCTTCTCCAATCTCTACTTAATGTTCAAACACTTCAATGATTTGGGCGCCGAAGAGTGTTTGATCGGCTTTAGGCTGGTCCTCCGATAACCATATATCACTTCATATTTGCAGGTCATTCCCATGGAGCTTGAAGGCTCAATATCAATCAAAGAAAGTCCACCAAAGGAGTGGATGAAGCTCACCACGAAGTAGAGCATGAAAGACTCAACATCAGCCAAATGAAGTCCACCAAAGGAGTGGAGGAAGTCCACCAATGAAGTGGAGGAAGTCCACCAATGAAGTGGAGGAAGGTAACTCACCTTCAAGGAAAGGAAGCCCATCACGAAGTAGTACGTGAAACTTTAACATCAACCGAAGGAAGTCCACCAAAGGAGTGGATGAAGCCCACCACGAAGTGGAACATGAAGGCTCAACATCAGCCGAATGAAGTCCACCAAAGGAGTGGAGGAAGTCCACCAATAAAGTGGAGGAAGGTAACTCACCTTCAAGGAAATGAAGCCCACCACGAAGTAGTACGTGAAAATAGTCAAATTAACCGAAGGACGAAGATAGGCCCACTACAAGATAATAACCCCATCACTTTACACACATGATTTCAACGGAAATCTCGTTGACCCGTTGATACTAAAAAATACATCAACAGTGATAATGTGATGTCAACCTGGGCTGGGTATTTTTCTGGGTCATCTGCCCAGCCAACCCATTTTATCAAAGGAAAATAGAAGATAGTAAATGGCGAAATTACTGTGACATGGCCAGATTAAAATTACTATTTAACCGCTCATATTGTGCTAAGAACCTAGACAAAGGGTGGAGATCGATGACCGAAGTCGAGCCAAATTTTCATATTACTTTCATTTTCCTACCGGCAACAACGAAAAGCTAAAGACCCCAATATTTGTTTGGTTTATAGCCAGAAGACTCGCTGCTTGTACATGCATGCAAGTTCAATTAAACTTTTGTTTTGCTCTCATTGATCATCCAACTTTTGTTTTAAGTCTATTAGACAAGTATTTGAAGCAGGAGGACCAACGTACCCAGCACATTTAACGGACCCGATTATGCAATCCCCATTCTTTGCTAATCACAAACTTTAATACATCTTTACATATATAGTTACATTTTTATTATCATTAATTATAAAGAAAAAAAACATACATAAAAGGGTTAATATTTCTTTTACTTAATGGAAATCCCATTTCCTTCAAACGCTCATTGACCCTTTTTAACCAGTCAACTAGTCATTTTTTTTGTCAACTTTCCTAAATGATAGTCACCTGAAATTTATCATTTTATCCAAAAAAGAGAGAGAAATAACTCAAATATATCAGACTCAAAACGTTGCGTTTTGAATTTCCGATGTCCAAATCCAGTTGGTCCATCCCCATCAGGGCATCAACTCTCCCAAGTCTTTGGTCTCACTCCATGTACGTACCAAATTAGTTGACCTTCTTAACACATTTAAAACGCTTTTCACGTAATTTCCTAATATTAATCATAAAGCAAGAAACAAATTACTAGATTTGATTTTGGGCCCGAAAACAATGGGCCGCGGTCTCATTCAGTCACTCTTCTCTCCTCGTCTTCTTTGTCTCCACTGTAAGACGCTGAAAAGCTAAGCAAAGAGCACCAACCTTTGAATTCAATATTGCATTCGTAAACGCAAAGAAAACCAAAAAAATGTTGGATTAAACAGTTAAATCACCACCTTAATTTCACTATCATCACCACCACATCCCCCAACCGCTTTCTCTCTCTCTCAAATCCTCCATGGCTTCAAAGCAACTCAACCTCATATAATTGAAGAGATTTGAACAAGAAGAAGAAGCACCACCACACCTCACATTTCCTGGTCTTCTTCTTCACCACCAACTTTCTCTCTCTAGGATTTTAGAGAGAGAGAGAGAGAGAAAATGAAGCTCTCGGCGCTGCATCAGAGCTACCTGAACCGGCGGAGCAACAGCTTCCGGGGATCGGCGCCGTTAGATTCGTCACCGGACGGCGGGGTCAAGTCGCCGGCGACGGTGTTCTGGCTTGTGCTACATGGACTCTGCTGCTTGATAAGCCTGGTGCTTGGATTCCGCTTCTCTCGCCTTGTGTTTTTCTTCTTGTTTTCTACTTCGTCGACGAATCTGTACTCGGTGCCGTTCCGGTCGGCTTCCGAGCTCATCGGAACCCTAGACATCCCGGCCATTTCGAATCCGACCGCGAATCTCGACTCCCAGCTCAACCGGAGCTCCACCGTGAGCTCCAGCAGCCGCGTCGTCGTCGGCCGGCACGGGATCCGAATCCGGCCGTGGCCGCACCCGAACCCGACGGAGACGATGAAGGCGCACCGGATAATCGAGACGGTTCAGAGGGAGCAGAGGCGGCAGTTCGGAGTCAACAACCCGAGGAAGGTCATTGCCGTCACGCCGACGTATGCTCGGACGTTTCAGGCGCTGCATTTGACTGGAGTTATGCACTCGCTGATGCTTGTGCCTTACGACGTCGTTTGGATCGTGGTGGAGGCCGGTGGGGTTACTAATGAGACGGCTTCCATTATTTCCAAGTCGGGGCTTAACATTGTTCACATTGGCTTCGATCAGCGGATGCCTAACACTTGGGACGGTCGCCACCGATTGGAGGCTCGGATGCGGCTTCAAGCTTTGAGGTATTTATTCCAGTGCTTTCAGTTCATATGCTTGATTTAGTTGTCTATTTCTGTTTGATTGCTCTCGGAAAATTGAGGTTAGGATGAAGAAATGTAGTCTAATTAGCTGTGACAATTGAAGAATTTGGATTGTATTTGGTTTATGCAATTGACTTTGTGATTGTGTGATGGAGCAGAGTTGTGAGAGAACAGAAGCTGGATGGGATTGTGATGTTTGCAGACGATAGTAATATGCACAGTATGGAGCTTTTTGATGAGATACAGAATGTGAAATGGTTTGGTGCTGTTTCGGTTGGAATACTTGCTCATTCAGATAATGCAGATGGGTGGGCTGAGTCCATGATTCAGAACAAGGAGCAGGCAGATAACCCAACAATGCCTATTCAAGGTCCTGCTTGTAACTCGTCCAATAAGTTGGTTGGTTGGCACACCTTTAATTCGTTGCCGTATGTGGGAAAGAGTGCAAATTACATTGACGACAGAGCGCCTGTGCTACCAAGGAAGCTGGAGTGGGCTGGGTTTGTGTTGAACTCCCGGTTGCTTTGGGGTGAAGGTGAAGATAAACCAGAGTGGGTTAATAACCTAGATACGGTAGAAGGGGCTGATGAGATTATAGGGAGTCCTCTATTCTTGTTGAAGGACTCCTCTATGGTGGAGCCACTTGGAAGTTGTGGGCGCCAAGTTTTGTTATGGTGGCTACGCGTTGAAGCTCGTTATGATAGTAAATTTCCTGCCAGGTTAGCCTTTCATCCTTGCACCTTTTATCCAATATTATATTGATCAAGACAAATTAGAAGTTCATTTTGACACTACATTATTATGTGTTGTCTGTGCAAGTTTCATGGTCTCTTCAATAGCATTTGCATGCTAAAAGTATCAACCAGATGGTAGCATTGCCTTGAATTTGTGCATATGGTAACAATATCTACCAGAGGCTTACTTGTGTATAGTTTAAAATTATCCACCAGAAGTAAGCATTGCCTTGAACTTGTGCATATGTTAAAAATATCAACCAGACTTTGGACCTTTGGTTGAATGTCTTTCATACCTTGTATGATTTATTTACCTGTTGATGGCCAGCATCCTAGGTGTGGCAATTAACCATTCTTGATGTGTTTTTAATTTGTCTTGTGAATCCCAATTTTGTGATGTTCTGTGATGTATGAATCTATGATACTGGTCAACAATCGGTCCAAATTTTAGGTGCCTTGTGATATTAAAAATTCTTCATGTACATTGCTAGATATTCCCTTTCCAATTTAACCGACTTATCATATCCAACGTTGCAGTCTTATGTCTAGAGTCTGGGAACTATTCCTTCCCAACTCCCAATACGTTAGTGCTATCAGCCTGATATGCGTAACATATTTAATGTATATTGGTGCTATGGTTATTTGTAGTTTTTATACCTTCATTTCTTTGCTTAACTCGGTCAATCCTCCCATCTCAACTGTCCAAAAATGTAGAAAATTTTCTGGTCCAATTCACTAAAGTTGGCTTTAGAGTTCAGTTCTTTTGCTATTTGTTTGCCAAATACTCTGGGAACTGGCCACATTTGGTCTTGTAATTGCAGAGGTTCTATATTTCAGAGCTTAATTCAACTTAAATCAGCATAGCTTTCACCCTTACTCATCAGTGATTGCATCAAGCAAGTGCAAATTTTAACTATTGAGTGATCGGGTGGTTTAGTTGATCCCTAAGGGTCCAACCTATTGTAATATTCATGTGAGATAACCCTTTCTTATTTTTACTCGGTGCATTATGCTCATAAATTGGAGTAGCACTGTCTTACATTTGAGTGCGATTTTTCATTTGCTACCCGTAATGCAAGTAATGGTTTTTTAAGTGGCTTAAGATGAAATAACATCTGTCTGTGGGTAACATCACAGTAGTTGAGTAGTCGACAAAATATTAATTATTCTTTACATGGCAGTTTAGTAATTAGGCTGGATTGGTTTTGATTCTCAGGTGTTAATAAACTTTTTTAAGTGGTGGCTTATTCCCAATCCTTCTTATTTGAATTCTTTCCATGCACAATTTTAAGGTCCCATGACGCCGTATTTGAAATTTGAGAAAATTCTGGTTTTGTCGATTGCCGATGGTAGTTGTTGCATGGCTGTTGAGTGCATCACACTGATGTTTTGTTTATTCTGTGAAGTCTAATGTTTCAATATTTCATTCTAGAGTATAGTGTAATTGTTGTCTTAGTGTCTAACATCTCAGTATTAAATTTTTTGAAATGATATATAGCATAGGTTATATTGCTGCCACAACCTTGTACGTGTTGATTTCTGTCTCTTGAGCTCACAAGTTGGTGAATCTGGCAAGACAACACGTTGCCAGAGGTTTCTATTTGATGTTCTGTACCTCAGTCAATTAACAATCTCTTTGAGATATCACGTAGTTTAATCAAGTATTGTCTCAGATATGGTAGTGTCACAATTCTAGTTAGATACCGAACCTCATGTCTTCTATAGCCCGCGCCCAGAGTTAATTTTTGTGTTTCTTTATGGTCCCTACATTTTCTTTTTTCATTTTCAACTTCATGTATTGTGTTGTTTATGTTGGTGGTGTGTCTGTTGAATTCTGGGTGATAGGATAGTGAATAATGAAGTTTCATTTTCTTCAGTTGGTATAGTTGATATTTATTGTGCTAGAGCCTCTGCACTCCATTTGAGCTAGTGTGAAATTTCGTTTTTCTTTTGTTACAGATGGACAATCGATCCTCCTTTGGAAATCACTGTACCATCAAAACGTACGCCATGGCCTGATGCTCCTCCTGAACTCCCATCTAATGGAAAAGTAGAGACTAATGGAGTCGAGCATACAGTGAAGCACACAATAAAAATTCGAGCACCCAGATCAAAGAGAAGTTCCCGAAGCAAGAGAAAGCATGAGACAAAAACAACAGACGAGCAAGCTTCTGCAAGGCATACTGAACAAATCTGAAACATTTTGCTATCGACTCTCACAATATATACTGCTGTGTGAATTTAAGACTACGGTCTTCAGCATGAAGAAAACTTGGTTCAAGAGGCCGAGAAGCAAATGGTCACTACCCGGTACATATGGTAAGGCACCTGTATTAGGAGGCCAGTTATGTGCAATTAAGTTTGATTCTCACCCTAGTTTCACAATTTTTTCGTTTGTTTCTTCATCCGGGTGCTTGATATTCCGGCCTCTTGCAAACATACCTCGACACCCGACCTGAGTCTTGCTGCATCTACTGGCTTTTAGGAAGTTGTATCCAATATGCTTTGAATTTTTATACATATCTAAATAGGAATTATAGAGATGTGTTCAGGTGTTGGATTTTCTAGCAACTATACCAAATGTAATAAAATTTCATTCATTTCAAACATTGGCTCTCAGATTCCATGACTGGTTTTGACGGAGTTGTAGACCTTTGTGGGATAACAAGATGCAGATGCTTAGCACAGAAAGATTAAGATGCTAATCAATAGAGACAAAAGAGTTAAGAACTCGGTTTATTTTAGTCCAAGTACATACCATACACATAGCTATAAAGTATTGCAAAAATTTGAAGAGACATTATTTCATAGTAATAACCCAATTTGAACTTAGGGTTTCGAAAACCCTCTCTATTTCTTGCCACTTTTCTTGAGGCCGGTACCTCCAAAGGTCCCCTTCTGCTGGGCTTTGGCTTTGAGCTCCTTCAGTGCCTTCTCCTCATCCTTCTTCTTCTGAAGCTTAGCCAAATCATCCTCGTCGTACTCCTTCTTCGCTGCCTTGGGTTGCTTCAATGGCTTTGCTTTTCCTCCTTGCTTGGACGACATGGGTGCGTTTTAGGGCTTCTTTTTTGTCGGAAAACAAAAGACTTGTTTTTTGGGTCGATTGAGCTTTGAACGCAAAATACAATCTAAGGGGCTCCTTATATAGGACACTAATCCATGAACTACTAGGAAAACAAATAAACCCTAAACATAAGGGAAATAAGAGCAAATCCTATTTCTTATAACCCAAGGCAAGGAATCATTATTTAACGAAGAAACTGAATCCTAAATTTGTTTCGAATAGAAACACACAACCATTTTTTTCCTAGCTCATAATTCTTTAGATACTCATGATAGTTTTGGGCTTATTCTATCCCTACAAAGAGAAGAGAGTATATGACATGATGTATTGCATCACATAGCCATCGCCGTCAGGGGCGGATTCAGGAATTGAAACCAGGTGGGACTCGGATTTTAGGTTTTTACCCTAACTCGACGGTGCATGAGCAATTTATAAATTAAAATGAAAGATACACCTAGACAAAGGGATGTAGCGAACCTTTTGCCTTGAATCCATGTTTATATAAAACAAGAATCATAAAACTCTCTAGATGTAACAACAAATTAAAGAAGCTAAATAAGTATGCAAATGCAATACAAAATAATGAAAATATATAGATATAAAACCTATAGCTCAACAACTAACTAAATCTAACACTAAGAGTGCCGGAAGTTTCAAACTTGCTTATAAACTAGTAGAAATATATAGGGTGATGTTATATAAGCTTTTATATATATATATATATATATATATATATATATATATTAATTTACCTCACCTCTGGTGAGTGAGACTTTTAGCTAAGCAAAATATACAACTTTCCTTTTTATAAGCTAATTATATGTGTTAATTTTTTTCCCCAAAGATTTTGAGTGGGACTCTATCTTTGGCTCTAGATCCGCTCCAGATCGCCGTAAGCCATGCGTGAAGAAAAACACATTAAAGGTGAAAGCAGAAAATCTGTTTTTACAGATCAGTCAACTTCGACAGAGCTTTGTGATCAGCTCAGGACAAGTCTGATTATGAGTAATATATGGTTAGAAAGCTACGGATGTGTAGTTTCCAGAACTTTTTACTGTTTGTCTATATCTGTTTTCAACAGGAAGTTATGCCTGATTTAGTACACGAAGATCATGCCATGCGTGAATCTGATTTTCGACACAAACTCTTGTTTTGAGTTCTTGGGCAGCCTTCTACTCATTCAACAAAATACTGGTGATGTTTTGGTGTGATTTGCTGATATCTCTTTAACCCACATACAAGTTTTTGATTATTAATTTGCAGATACTTTGCATTCTCAAAACTAAAAAAATAAAAAAAATGCAGATATTTTGGCACTGCACAAGAAAACCACTTCACTCAGCTGTGTGGGTACTTGGGCAGTTTCTGTGTGCATATCAGTGAATACATATAAAAATGGAGCAGTTCAAGATTTCGGGAGTGGTTTTTTCAGGCTAATGTATCCAGAAGACATTGATGAAGGGTCACGGGGCTTCATGGGTTTGCTGTAGTTTGCATCAGAAAAAATTGCAGAGAAGACTAAAGAAGATTATGGAAGGGATTGCGTGAGTATTGGCATTGGGTATGGAGAAGGGTGTTGATTGGTTATGGAGTGGCAACAAAGTTAGATAGATAGCAGAGAGACGACTGTTAGTTGGATAACGTGGCCAACCATTTCCAACTCTTGAGGGAAACCAAAAACCAAAACACTAGGAGATGAAATTGACCCATCAATAAATCTCTATATTCGGTTTTTTTGGCCAAGAATCAATGCTATTGGATATGATATCGGAGATAACAGAAAGCGTGTGGCTAGCTTCTGGGCAAAGCAGCCTCCATTTTCTTTGGATTGCTTTTGCTTCCATGTGCAATTCACTATGAACATCATCTCGTTATCTTCTCCTCTAAGTTTCTTATTTTATGTTACGACGGTTGTGAATTTTCTTTTCTTTTCTGAAGAGACTATTTTTGGTTGACATAGTAGGCAGAATGAAGCGAAAATCAATTTGATGCATTATTGAAACGAGAAGAAGATGAAATTTTATACTGGAAACACTACAAATCAGCAGCTAGCTGTGGGCCTCGGGTGGTGCAAACTGCTCGGATTAGGCCGGTTGGCCGGTCTAAACATTGTATTGGGTTTGGGCAACCCGATTAGACCAAATCGTATAAACTTTGAAAGACATTCATCTTCTATCTCTATAAACGAATGAAAATTGAAAAATGTGACATAAAAAAGTTAACATTAAGATTTCATTTTAAATTCGAACTAACTGTCAGGAGGGTATGTTATTAACACTTTCTATAGGAAGATATATGTAGTTTAAGAATGCCAGTTTCTGGATGTAGATTCTAAACTACTTGTAGTTTCCCTTGAATATCTTAAAACCAAGTTCAGAAGGAAACTTGTACATGTTTTACCTAACTTCTGAAACTTTTTACAAATAGATGATATGTCTAAAAGTCACAACTTTGTTACTTGCATACAACTGAATAAAGATGTGTTTGGCAACTAGATTGTCATGGTTTTCCCTTTATTCATTCAATATACATGGCTATAATCATATATATGTTTTTTTTCCTCTGAATATACCATATATATGGTTATGTCAAAATTATTTACAACAAAAATGTTGTAAACTTCTGAATTCTAACATTGAAGATAACAATGCCACATAATGCTACGTACATATCGGATTAATTAAATCAAATGATTATAGTCACATGTTCCAAAGTAAAAGATGATAGCGTTGGTGAATGACGTCATCCTGTCATTCTTTCTCATTATCGTCTTACATTATTAATTAACACATTTCTAAAAACAAGTTCTTACCAAGGAAGCACGGAAGCTTGGCCTCACTCACGTTTCTTGCTTCGGAAGCGCGGGGAAGCGTTCAGAAGCGCGCTTCCAGAAAAAGTGGTTTTGGAGGCGCGACGGTGGTCATAGTGTCAGAAGTGCGACGACAATTTTTTGTAATCAAATCTGTTTGTGAATCAATTGATATGATATGACAATCACTTTGTTCGGTTTCATTATAAACAAAACTGTGATTGAAAATTTTCATTGATTACCACTTACCAGCCACTGTTCTGAAACTAGAGATAAGAGAGACAAAGAGATAAGAAAGAGGTACGAGGAGCAGAATAAATTAATAAATGAAGACATGCAAAACCTTCTTTATGTAAAGTATAATGTAAATACATATTTTATTTCACGCTTCCAAAACGCTTCCGCTTCCAAGTATTTTTTTAAATTCGCTTCCAGGCTTCCACTTCCGATTCCATACAACATAGGTTCTTACCTTCTTACTCTAATAATTAGTTTTTCATATGTAATTGGTCCATTAGTTTTAGCTACATCACAAAGAGTAATGTAAATTATGTAATTGTGGTGTCTATTTTTCTCCTACATTCAAATATGGAGTCCATTTTCTCTTCCATTCAATTACGTAGTCTCAATGCAATCGGTGTTTAAACCTACCCGGATTTCCTGTTACATTGATTCCTAGGTCAAATTTTCCTTATACGAGGATTGAGTCCGGAGAACGAACATACCTACAGAAATGTAAACAAGAAGCCGAAGATTTATAAAGAAATAAACAAAAGACGATTCCATCACAGACTCGTGGTGAATGATGCAATAGGTGCTTGAACCTACCAAGATTTCCAGTCACATTATTTCGAGGTCAATATTTTCTGCTTGTATGAATCTGATCTGTTCACCCATGTTTTGTTTGTTACTTCAGTCTATAATAAAATTGCAGGAACGAACATACCTACTTTTCCAGTCTCATTCGCCTTCCCCTTTCTGAGGAAAACACGAAGAAGATGATTTCACAAAGAAAAAAATAAAGATGAAATCACAGACCCTTTATCTTTTGCCTTTTATCCATGGATTCTTTAACCTCTCCTGCACACAGTTCCAGGTTGTTTGACTAGCCGGTAGATCGGAGAAGAGAAGCAAACCTCGCCGCAAAATAAACCAGTAAAATTCTCCGGACGTGGCAGAGACCCATTTGGCGCAGGACAAAGATCTTCCCTCAACTTGGGCAAGTTCCAAGTTCCAAGCCCCGATATTATTGCTTGCAACTTGGGTTTTCTCTCTTTCTTCCATACTCTTCTACAGACTTTAAACTAGTAATTATCCCTCTGCCAAAACCCTATACGATTCCGGTTGGCTCTTGTATTTTTCTTCACCAACCAGTCTCTGCAACTCACATGCTGTGTTGCAGTTTTTGCTCCCATATATGATCCAAGCCTGACCTTATGAATGCTACTGTGCTTGTTGCCCTGATCGGGTCGGCGTGAGTCTGCTCATAATTTTGATCAAGTGGCAATTATGTTGTCTCGCAAGTCCCAATATAACTACCAATTCTGCCCGGGAAAACTAGGGGCGGCAACTCCGATCAAATATGGAGTCACTCTCCTAGATAGTCTGGTATTTGTTTTATATCTCTAGCTAGTAGTGATCAGTGAACATTTTACATATATATGTGATGTTAATAGTCATGTAACAAAAGAACTTCAGCTACGTACTTTCATCACTTTGTGTCAAGTAACAGAAACATAAATTTCACATTCACCACTTCCCCCTTTAGGCATGGTTAAAGATTGAACTGTTCCTAACATTACACGTAAAGCGGATGTGTAGTTTGCTTTTGCTGGACATTGATCATATATTGGTGCTAAGAAGTCAAATATTGTTTAGTTTGGTTTACAAGATTGCTAGAAAATGAGTGTAAACTTAATTTCTTGTAGCACGTCTTATATCTCCATAATATGCAACGACCAATTTATAGATTTTATAGCATGAAAAAATCTTACTTATCGTAATAAAGATCATGAATCTATTTTTCGTTCGTATAACTTTTGATACATTTAATTTATTAATTTTAAAACAAACTTGTCATTTAGAATACATAAAGATGATTATGATCGCTGTATTTTGCTAAGTAGATCATACTTGTACACAATCCCTATTGACGATTTTTATTGAACGAAGATTGAACTTATTCCCAATCCTTTTTCTATTCTAACAATTTCTCCCTATCTCCACTTGTAAATTATTTTTTTGGTTACAAAATATTATTTTATTTTTCATCCCTTCACAAACCAAAATATTCTCCAATATTAAAACCACCCACTTTTCGTCCCAAAAAAAAAAAAAAAAAAAAAACCACCCACTTTTTCTTTATAAACCCAATACGTCTCCCACTTTACACACACCACCCTCTTCGGAGAGAAACAAACCCCAACACTACAGACCTCTCTCTCTATTTCTCTCCCTGATCACCTTCTCCTCTTCAACCATGTCGACCTCGATGGCCCTAACCCTCTTCACCCTCCTCTTCCTCTCCTTCACCCTCTCCCACGCCGCCACCCTCCGCACCGATGCCGAGGTCCGGGAGCTCTACCAGAACTGGCTCGTCAAGCACCAGAAAGTCTACAACGGCATCGGAGAGGAGGAGACCAGGTTCCAGATCTTCAAGGACAACTTGAAGTTCGTCGATGAACACAACGCTGAGAACAGGTCGTACAAGGTTGGCATGAACGCCTTCGCCGACTTGACCAACCAGGAGTACCGTGCTAGGTTTCTCGGAACCCGCCCTGACCCTAAGAGGAGGGTCATGAAGGCCAAGAACCCTAGCCTCAGGTACGTTGTCCGCCCCGACGACAAGTTGCCGGAATCCGTCGACTGGAGAGCGTTGGGGGCTGTTAATCGGATCAAAAACCAAGGCAGCTGCGGTGAGATATTTTTACTTTAAACTATTATTTTTCTTTTCAGTAAAGTAAATATTTTCGGTTATTTAGTGGATCAAGGAGTTCTAGCTGTTTCGTGCAAAGCTGATCATGGTAGATATTTTTGCTTGAATATTAGGTTTGGTAAACTCTAAACTACCCTCACAAGATTGGCTATATTACTTCAGGTTTTAAATTTCTTTATTATCGGCTACAAAACCATAGCAAACATCTATATATTTATGACATAATTTGAAGCAAAATTATGTAAAATTGTGTAGCCTTATCTTCTCTATGTGTACTTTCACTAAAAGAAACTAAGAAAGGTGATATACCTTCAATGGTGGAAGCTTCGTTTGTTGTATTTGTTGAGTTTCTTCATGGAAAAGAAAAGAACTTATTCAGTAATTAAAAAGTAATAGACTGTTAGATAAGGCTGCAGGTCGTTGCTGCTAGTAGTTTGGACTTTCAGCCCAGAAAATAAAAGTAGTTTGGACTTTCGGTTGGAAGTTGTGGTTTCCTTTTGGCTTTTCCTACTGCTCAAGTTAAACTAGAATATTCAATTTTTTTTTTGTTTCTATGAAATTCTTTAATCATTTATGCTTCATGATTTCATCCTTCAACATCAGGACAACAAAAAGTCAACTTAGATTTTTGACATGGGCCCTTTAGGGCCTGTAGCTAGGCCCACTATGTATATGCAGCCCAACCCAACTCTCAAGAATCTCTCTTCTCACTGTGTGATTTTTCTTTTGTGTTATAGGAAGTTGCTGGGCATTTTCAACTGTGGCTGCAGTGGAAGGCATTAACAAGATAGCCACAGGAGAACTAGTCTCTCTTTCAGAGCAAGAGCTTGTTGACTGCGACAGGACGTACAACGCTGGCTGCAACGGAGGCCTTATGGACTATGCTTTCGAGTTCATCATCAAAAACGGTGGCATGGACACTGAATCAGACTACCCTTACAAAGCAGTCAACCAACAGTGTGACGCTTCTTTGGTGAGTACATTGATTTTGAATACTAATATTAACAAGTAATTGTTTTGTGGAGTACTTTTTTTGACATTATTTTGTTAATAATTACAGGAGAACAACAAGGTTGTTACCATTGATGGTTACGAAGATGTTCCAGCTTTCAACGAGGAGGCTTTGAAGAAAGCTGTGGCTCATCAACCTGTAAGTGTTGCCATTGAAGCTGGTGGCATTGCTCTTCAGCTCTATGACTCGGTAAGTAATCTCCTCTTCTTCAGCTAATTAGTACTAAAGCACATTGAACTCATTGGTCATTAGAGAATCCACCCAAAGACACTGACATTGTGCATCAACTCTTTTGAGTCATGACATCAAACAGCTTGAGGCAATGAATTTTGCGACTGATTCTGTTTTGGTTCCTGTTTTTTAGGGTGTGTTTACCGGTGAATGTGGATCAGCACTTGATCATGGTGTGGTTGCTGTTGGTTATGGCACTGAGAATGGTGTGGACTACTGGCTGGTGAGGAACTCATGGGGAACCAACTGGGGTGAGGGTGGATATTTCAAGATCGAGCGCAATGTGAAGAGCACATATACTGGCAAGTGTGGTATTGCCATGGAGGCTTCTTACCCGACCAAGGATAGTGCACAGAACCCAATCCAGATGGTCACCAGCATGTGAAAACCATCATTTGAAAAAGAGGACTAGGCTGTTGTGATTCATTGAGTTACACCATTGTTTGTAAATAGATTTAAATACCATGAAACTGCACCACCTGGAAAACTGATTCTGGTGCAATTCAATTTCAGTGCGTATTTCGATTGAAAGTTTAGTTTGGATCAATCAAATCAACCAGCGTTTCCTTTTGTAAATTCACTTGTGTTATTTCTTTCTGTGAAGTTCAGTTTTAACTTAAAAGATTGTTCGCTCGCGTAACATATGATCAACTTGTTGAAAAGGAAAGCAGCCAAGCAGGGCAGGGCTAAAACGAGTTATTGATGATAAAGTGGTTTGATTAACATCAACATTAACTGACGCTTTGATCAGATTTGTGTACAAACTATGCTGTATATTGCCAATTTGATAGGGCTTTTGGAGTTGGAAAACTCATGGTCACGATTGTCACTGAATCCTACAAACAGAAGTCATCAGTCCTAAACAAAGCACTCACTCAGTGAGTTTTGTTCACGTACACTACATTTCCTCTCCAAAATAAATTTCAAGTATAGGACTTTGTTATGCATTAGTATCTTCATCATTGGTTGATTTGTTCACACTGTGCAAGTGAAAGGACAGGGATCTCCAAGAGTTCAAAACATCATTCCAAACTTGAAAGTATCTTGAGAACCTCAAAACTACATATGTGCAAATGCGACGTGGGACTTGGGAGCCCTTTGGATATTACAAAGTGGGAATAAAGCAAGCAAATTATGAAGAAATACTGGATTCTGGTATCCATGAAGCACTTGTTCAGTTCTGCAATCAACAGCTATCTTCCAAGCGCATAAGACTATGTAGGAGAACCGCATATCCGTGTAAAATATTGTATCATTTCAATTTACTAGTATCTGTACAAGTTGCTAGTAGCTAAGATTCGTTACAATTTGACTGCCTTCAAATATTTGAACCATTCAGTAGACATTAAAGACAACTTTAGCATCAGTTCAAAAAAAATATGCAGGAAAAAGAAAGTCCATTGCAACTAGGACGCCCCATCTGCAACTGTCTCTGGTTGAACATCATCTTCTCAACAGTCTGGAGTGTCTCCGAATCCAGGTCCTGTAGTGTCTATTATTTCACCAAAGTTTCCACCACCCGGACTGGATTTGGATCATGTTCAAAGCTACCAATATGGTGATGCTGATGATATAGAATCGCGGAAGTACTTTGAGGCATTAGACAGATTTATATGATGGGGATTATCAAAGATTCGAAACCCCACCCTATATCTGCTGCCTGAAGCCCCTTCGATTCCCTCCCAAGCTTGAGCTAGTGACCCCAAATTCACCAGCTGCAAGCCTGCAGCACAAAAAAGTAGATATATATCAGGAAAAAGAAAGAAATAGTTAATAGATTAATGAAGCTTGAAACGAATACAAGAAATGGACTTACATTTTCATTCAGAGTTTCAATCCCAACCAGTGAACTTGGGGTCCAACTATGCTCTCTTGGTCAAATCTATCAGCAGACCTGAGAAATACATCAATAGTTTTCAGTCAACATATACACTTACACCAACCCTATAGCTAGGAACATGACTTGAAGCATTACAGACTAATTGATAAATCGAAAGCAGAATTATATACCACTGGAACAATCTGGTAAATCATTGATTCGATTAATTTAGAACCCTGATACTCTCCAGCCATAGTATCTTCTTCTTTCTCTTCTTCATTTTGGCCTGGCTCAGAAAGTACCCGAGTCATTCTGTTATTGAAACCAAATCTTAATTATTAATCCTGTATGAGTTGTATCAATTCTCTTGAAGTAGTGAGGGATTTCAGGGAGGTGTGTGACAGAAACCAAGGGAGGGATCATATTTATAGGCTCCACTCGTCACGTTTCTTTCCAGCTTCAATGGCCTTGTTCACGTTTCTTCTCAACTGCTCATGTTTTCTCTCGTCCGCTGACTGCTCTCGTTTGTCATCAGGGCCCTGTTTACGTTTCTTTCAACTTTTCACGCTTTCTTTCACCCTTTACGTTTATTCGGAGTCTTTGTTTCATTTGTTCGTCTGCAACAGCTTGGTGATCAGTTGGGGAGTTCAGTTTTTTCTCTGTTCTTTTTTTTCTTTCTTTTTTATTTTAACCAGCTAGCAAAATCTGTCTTTCATGATTTGCTACTTATCTCCAGCTATATTTTACAAAGAAACAACTTAACTTTAATATAACAATCAACTTTGGTAAAATGAAAATCTAACTTTACATTTGAGTAGTTTGTCGGAGCTCTAAAATGCTCTACATTTGACATTTTAGTAGTTTCTTATCTCTATTCAGAGGTACATATCACCATTCAGACAATTCTTGGCGTGGACACCCTTCTTAATAGAAAGACTCTGAAATGCAACCCCAAAAAATGGGTCAGAGTCGGGCCAAGTATCCGGGATAGGGAATGAGAATTCTGTGTCTGGATTTCTCGACAGCAGCCTTCTCATGTTCCACTTCAAGTTCATCCTGATGGGAGCTTATGATGCATCAGCATATCCTCCAGATGCCACGATACCATGTTTTAGGTTTTGCTGGAAGAAACAACGTAACATCGTGAGCACAATGAATTACTTGTTACCAAAAAACTGGTTAGGCATAGCGAAATACGTATAATACAAATTGGTCTCAAATAAAAATAAAAATTTATTCATGATCGAAAATATGAAAGATTATCATTGATTTTCGTTCTCAGGGATAGCAAGGGTTATAGCTATCTTGAATAACAAATATACAGTGATAATAAATAAAAGCTGCAGTAAAATAACAATAAACACCAAGATGTTTTTTACTTGCAAAAACCCTGTAATCAGGGAGAAAAACTACATGCCCCGAACTCTTGAGGGACAAACATTTCCACTATGTAAAACTCACTTCTTACAAGATTATAGTCTAGGGATACATCAACGACTTGCTTTCCTACCTAAACTACCAATTAGTCTAGATCTATACTTTCTCTCTTGTTTCTGAGTACCTCACTCCTTACAAGATTACAGTATAGGAAACAGCAATGACTTGCTATCCTACCTAGTCCAAACTAGTGTAGATCTACCTCTTTTGTCTCTAAGTGGCTACACATGAAGGTATAAGAAGTTTCAACTTCGAACTCAGCTATCACTTAACTGATTCTTCTTGAACACTTCTCAGAAGTTTCACTCTCAGAAACTCTAGCTATCCTAAACTGATTCTTTCATGAACCCAGCTACCTCAGCGGGATACATCAGAACTCAGCTATCCTCAGCTGCTTCTTTCATGAACACTTCCGGGGTTGCTGCACTACCAACTGATCTCATGGTATACAGAATGCAATGAGTTTATGAGAAAAAGTTTTGTTCAGCTCTAAAGTTTATAATCACAAAAGGCAGACTTAGAGACTAATGAACAATGTAAAAGAAAACCAAAACCCAACAATGCAAATGTAAAAACTACATTTTGACAATCATTGAGCAAATGCAGCCTTGCTCAATATATATAGGCTGATAGAGTGCTCTAACAAGAGAGAGACACAAGCCAAAGAGGTGCCACAAGAGGGCAGGCACGAGGGCCAAAGAAAGGGAAGGGTTTTGGACTTTTGTCCTTGGCCAAACTTAGAAAATGAGAGGACATATGCAGCTGTCTATGGCCCAGAAAAAAGACAAACAAACCTATCCTAAACAATGCTTGATTTAAAAGCAAGAGACAAAAGGTTTTGCAAACTTTTTCCTAAAAGCATAATACCACATTGGTTTAGCAAATCACTTTTTCTCTGATATCAAACAAAGACAGCTGTAGATCCAACAGGGTTGTCATGAGCCAACTCAAGGACACAATGATACCTTTCCTAAAACAGGTTTGATTTAAACATGGAGCAATAAGGTTGTATAACCTCTTACTCAGTCCATCAGTGGACCACGACTCAGCCAATAAGAACTGATCTAGACTCAGACAATTTCAGCTTTACATCTGATCTGAGCATCATTACAGCAAACCATTAGTCACGGGTTGACACAACAAAAGATTAAAGCCAAGACCTTTAAATATTTTAGTTGTCAATTTGAAATTCAAATTAGGATCTCCCCCAGACATAAAATTAATGCCACAAGGGTAAAGAAACTTAAACATAAGACAACAGAACAAAATATCAAAAAACTGGAAACCCAGATTTTTAGGATGGCAAGTGATACTGCTATCCTCTGTGAAAAACCATGAAATGCACATGCATGATTTTACCTGAGTTCCATGAGATCATGTTGGTTCTTCTACTTCTTCAACTTATTCTTCAGATGTGCAAGGACTAATCTCCCAATTGCTTTAGGCTTCATAAGTTGTGTTTTGTTCTATATAAGGATAACCAACAACCTTATACCTGATTTATTCAAGAGAAATAAAGATTGAAATGTTATAGATGTGTGTATAAGATACCTCTGGTAAATTATTGATTCCTTCGTGAATTTCCGCCATATATACTTGGGGTCCTCAGTCTTGTAATACCATCTTCCTCTTCCTCTTGACCATTGGATGCCTCCGTTTCTCTTACCGTTCTCTATGAAATCCGAAATCTAATCACCGAATAGCTTATTTTTACACACACCAACGGCTTAGGCGAAATTGAGAGGGTTCTAGAATGGAGCGGTTTTAGAAATAAATATAATATATTTGTTCTTATCTGTTTCAGGCCAGTTATAGAACAATTTAATTAATTGGGATGCTCGAATAGAATGGTCTTAGATATAAATATAAATTTATAATATATTCGTTCTTATCTATTTCAGGACGGTTATAAAACAATATAATAAATTGGGATGGTTCCAGAATAAAACGTTTTTAGAAATATATATAACATATTTGTTCCTATCTATTTCATGCCGGCTATAAAACAATATAATTCATAGGTTACATAAAATTTATTGTCAGTGAGTTAGGGCATCTCCAACTATTGGTCTGTAACCCAAACCTAAATTTAAATTTTAGGCCAACCAAACCTACAAATATTCATATGGGTTTTGCATCTCTAACCCATGAAGTCAAGACCCAAACCTATTTTGATATTTATATAATTGTTTAATCTTAAATGGAGTAAAAACCCAAACATATTTTAATAATTAATTGTTTTATATTAATAAACTATGACACTAGCCCACACCCACTCAC
This sequence comes from Fragaria nilgerrensis, assembly GCA_010134655.1. NCBI lineage: Eukaryota > Viridiplantae > Streptophyta > Magnoliopsida > Rosales > Rosaceae > Fragaria > Fragaria nilgerrensis. The sequence continues at coordinate 11,258,692 of CM020977.1, forward strand.
TCATTAATTATATGTTTTGGTCCTATTTAGTTGAGTCAAAATATGATACATTTTAGGTAAATCATATTTTAGCTCAACTTGGATAGTGGGTTGAAGATTAAATTTCACAAAACTCAAATCTGTTATAGGTTTTAGACCAAGGGTTGGAGATGGTCTTAGAATTCACGTTTTTCTCATAGTTCTTATCTTTTAACTAGATGTGTGCTTCGCAAAGCTCAAAAAAGTCACTACACCACCACCTGCATTTTACCACCTGCATCGTCGTAGAACCTGTACCACCGTCGACGTTGGAACCCCGATATCCCTTCTGACCGCCACAGTGCCCCGCCGTGAAGCCAAAAACCTCTCCTAGAGATAGAGTGGTCGTTGTTCTATGAGAACATAGATCCGTCGTCGGTTTGTGAAAATACGAAACCATCGCAGTTTGCAGCCTCGTCGGAAAACACCGTTTCAAAACTTTGAGGATTCAACTCCACTATGATCTCAGATCTTGGCCGCAAAATTGTTTAAGACACGATGCCCCCCTTCCACTGAGCGAAATCATGATCTAATCTTTCAGTCAAGAGACTAACAAGAGAAGCTTGCAACCGCAAGACCAAAGCAACCTCTCCAGCTGCACCAACCCTATGCCGACCAGGCCAGAAGCTAGCTGCGATGCAAGGGCGCCGTCAGACAAGCCAAACAGGACCACCCTTTTTTCAAAACTTTTTTCATGTTCTTACTGAACAATCAAAACCCTAAGGGGATTAAATCTTGAAGGACATATGGACATATGCAATATGAGAATATGAGAAATTTTTTGTGGTGGCCAAAAACCCATGGGGTTTTTGTACGAGGCTAAAATTGAATTCTTTTAATAGTAAACTACATATGAGTACTGATCAAATTTCAGTTTATAAAAACACCATTTACACATTATCTTACATATTTAAAGACAAAATTAAGAAATTAGGACAAACTAATGTCCACATGTCATCTGTCACTACATATTTTACCAAACTATCTTTCACTACATATTCTATTGCTACTATGGACGTGCTACTGCTGTGTCGATCGGAGACGTGTTACTACCGTGTCGACGAGAAACGTGTTCTGTCTTGTCGATCGGAGACGTGCTACTGTCATGTCGACGCGAGATGTGCTACTGCTGTGTCGACCAGAGACATGCTACTGTTGTGTCGACCAGAGACGTGCTACTGCCGTGTCGATCGGAGACGTGCTACTGCCGTGTCGACCGAAGACTTGCTAGTGCCGTGTCGACCGAAGACTTGCTACTGCCGTGTCGACCGTAGACATGCTATTGCTGTGTCGATCGGAGACGTGCTACTGGAGACGTGCTATTACTGTGTCGACGTGAGGCGTGCTACTGTCATGTCGACATGACATGTGCTATTGTCATGTCGACGTGAGATGTGCTACTGCCGTGTCGATCAGAGACGTGTTACTACCATACCGACCGCAGACGTGCTAATGCTGTGTCGACCGCAGACGTGCTACTGCCGTGCCGACCGTAGACGTGCTACTGCCGTGCCGACCGTAGACGTGCTACTGCCGTGTCGACCTCAGACGTGCTACTGTCGTGTCAACCGCAAACGTGCTACTGTCGTGTATGAAGGTGCCCGTGTCGAATCACTGTCGTGGTCTTCAATTCATTGATGTCGCAGTCGTCCTCGATCCACAAATGTCGTTGTCGTCGTCGACATTGAGGTGTCGCCGCTGTCGTTGTCATCGAGGTGCCGTCGTCATCAGTAGGCCTAAGATATGAGAGAGAGAGAGAGAGAGAGAGAGAGAGAGAGGGAATGGGTGGTGGAGAAAGAATACAACTCAGTGTCATTTTGTGTAAATTTATTTGAAAAAATTAGTATTTTAGTTATTTTGCCTATGAAAGTCTAGATCAGATCTGTACCATTAGTTTGAGTTTGAGTTATGTCATAATTTGTATAGAAAATATTAAAAATGAGGTTTGTGTGTTTTTAAATTTAGTCTTGTGCTATTATTTAATTTTTTTTTAATTTATATTTTTTCTGGCATTTTCAACGATGTGTTAGTAAACTTTATACTAAAATTACCAAGAACTTATTACTACATTGAATAGGTGAAAGGGACTTAATATTTAAGGACATGTTAATGAGAGAAATCTTTCATGGTGGAAAATCCACGTGTGGATTTCCGCCAGACTAAAATTTCATTTTTTATTTATTTATATGTGAATTTCCGCTAGACTAAAATTTCAATTTTTTATTTATTTATTTGTGTTTTCTTCCATATGTGGATAAATTTCATACTAAAACAAACGAAAACCTGTTCTAACCTTTAATTGGTAAATAAGACTTATTTTTTTAAACAGAAATCTTTAATGAGAGAAACTTTTCATGGTGGCCAAGATCTACATGTGTGGATTTTTGCCGGACTAAAAATTAATTTTTTTTTTTTTTGTTGCATTTTCTCTGACGTCTTGGTAAACTTTATTACTAAAATATCAAAAACTTGTTGTTACGTTGAATTTGTAAATGGAACTTAAGACATGCACGTTTTATGTGAGAATATTTTCATAAACAAATCCAAGAAATGGACTTACATTTTGTTCATCCCAACCAGTGAACTTGGGCTACAACTATGCTCTGTTGGGTCAAACAAACCTATCAGCAGACCTGAGAATTACATCAATATTTTTCAGTCAACATATACACTCACACTGATCCTTGGCTAGGAACATGACTTGAAGCGTTACAGACTAATCGAAAGGAGAATTATTCACAAAGACACTGAAAAAAACATGGATGAGTGAATGGTAACTGTTATATGATTATATACCTCTGGAACAATCTGGTAAATCATCGATTCGATTGATCTAGAACCCTGAGACTCAACAGCCATAGCATCTTCTTCTTCCTCTTCTTCATTTTGGCCTGCCTCAGAATGTACTTCTCTCAACGAAACCAAAAATTATCTGTCTTGTATCAATTCTCTAGAAGACTAGAAGTAGCCAGTGATGGAATTCAGGGAGGTGAGAGAGAAACCAAGGGAGGGGATCATATTTATAGGCTCCACTCTTCACGATTCTTTCCAGCTTCAATGGCCTTGTTCACGTTTCCTTTCAGCTCTCGTTTGTCATCAGGGCCCTGTTTACTTACGTTTCTTTCAACTTATCTCGCTTTCTTTCACTCTTCACGTTTATTGGGAGAGTCTTGGTTTGTCTGCAACTGCAAGGGAGTTGTTGTACGTTTTTTTTTTTAACTGATCCGGCGATAATCTACAAAGAAGAGTAACAATTTAAATTTAATTTAACAATCAACTTCGGTTAAATAAAAATCTAACTTTATATTTGAGTAGTTTGTCGGAGCTGTAAAATGAAAGGTTAGAATCAATCTTTAACCTTACTTTAGACTATATCTCATCAAATCGTGCTATGAACTTGTCTATAATTTCTTTATGTTTTGCTGTTAACTTCTAGGATGGATAGATATATCTGTATCCTAGTCTGTAATCTACGAAAATCTATTGTGTCATTGTATGTAAATCACATGTGTTGTCCATGTTAGCCTTCTCCTTAATCCACTTTTGTGTTCTCTAAATATATGAGACTTGTTGTAAGAACTTGTATGTTTAAGAAGGGACTAGATCGACATATATATAGAGCACAACCATGACAGTTTCATCCATAAAGAAACTGTCATGTTCTTCAACTGTTTAACAACTGCTTAATAACTACAATATATTTGAATTCAAAAACTCTTACAAACTTATCTAATAATAATATATAGAATATAAAGTTTATATCTTAAACTCAGATTAAATAACATATAGGTATAATAATAGAAGAACATGTAATATAGAGGTTTAATACAATGTCAAGTTCTAAAGCAAGATCATTGCTTACATAAAATGCTTCAAAACTTAGTCATATATTTACAGGCACATTTCTTATCTCTACTCCGCTACTTACCAGTGCCCAAAATTCTTCAAGCAGTGAGCCTGGTCAAGGTAAGAGCGGTTTCCAGGGGCATTTTTGGCGTGGACACGCAATGTTCTTCATAGAAAGGCTAGCTTCTGAAATGCAAGGGTCAGAGTCGGACAAGTATCCTGGAAAGCTAGGGAATGAGAATTCTTTCATCTTGATTCTCAGCGACTCGACAGTGGCCTTCTCAGTTTCCGCCTTCAAGATCTCTGCAGCTTCGTAGTCGATCCTTCTGGAAGAAGTTGCTCAGAAGTGAAGGCTTTATGTTTTACTGGAAGAAGCAATGTAACAGCGTGAGCACAATGAGCCACTACGAGTACTATATGGGTACAGATAAAAAAATGGAGTTTCAATCAACTTACTTTTTCTTTTTTTTTTATACAAAATTTCTCAAATTGTGACTAGCATTAATTCAAGAGAAATAAAGACCGAAATGTTATAGATGTGTATAGTATACCTTTGGTAAATCGTTGATTCGATCGTGAAATTACACCATCGTTGGACCCTTCAATCGGATAACACCATCTTCCTCTTCCTCTCTGCATTTCTCTTACCGTTCTCTATGAACCCCAAAATCTAATCACAAAGTAGCTTATACAAGCACACACCAATTGATTACTCTTAGGATATATTTATAGGTGAAATTAGGAGGGTTCTAGAATTGCGCGGTTTTAAAAATATATATATTTTTTATATTCGCTCTTATCTACTTTATGCTGGTTTGAGAACAATATTAATGAGTTCCAAAAAGCTTATTGTAGTAGGATTCACGTTCTTTCTCATAGATCTTTTCGTATGACTAAATGCGTTACCTAGGTCTTAATTAGTTGTAGCATCTACAGCCACACACCAATTGATTACTCTCAACATATATTTATATGTGAAATTAGGAGGGTTCTAGAATGGAGTGGTTATAGAAATAAATATTTTATATTCGCTTTTATCTATTTTATGCTAATTTGAGAACAATATTAATGAGTTCCAAAAAATTTATTGTCCGTTTTAATAAAATCATGTTTTTTTTTCTCATATATCTTATCGTATGACCAGATGTGTTACCTACGTCTTAGCTGTAGCATGTTATACTACCATACACCAATTGATTACTCTCAAGATATATTTATAAGTGAAATTAAGAGGGTTCTAGAATGGAGCGGTTTTTAGAAATAAATATATTATATTCGCTCTTATCTACTTTATGCTGGTTTGAGAACAATATTGATAGGTTCCAAAAAGCTTATTGTCTGTTGATCTTATCTTATGACCAAATGTGTTACGTAGGTCATAGTCGTCTATTGCGTGTTTAGTGAGTAATTTATCTCTATTCGAAATAGTGAACTTATGAAATAATGAACAAAAGAATAATATTAATATATGATAGTCTGCAAATCAAATGTGTATCAATAAAAATGAGAGAAACTCTAGCCGCTTGAAGATTTAGGTGTCCTCAAATTGAGCTCTTTAAGGGCCGGTTGGAGCTCTTCCCTAGCGGCGAGGATGGGCAGTGGATGCCTTTGGGTCAACGAGGATCACACTATGATGTGTCTTGGGTGGCGTTGTCGTCGTTGCCGGAGAGGGGTTCAAGCCTTCAAGGTGGCTGGTGGGGATTAGTTGGGCCGGACCCGCATGGCTGGGCCTTTGGATGCTAATATGATTTGGTCCATGTTTGGTGATTGAATTTTGTCCAGGGTTTATAAATAATAATTCCTAAATTATACTCATTACAATAATTCCTTATATTATGAATTTAGGCATTTGTATGCACTCTATGTGTCTCTAACGTGTCTGGAGTTGTATCAAAGCAAGATCTTCACTACTACTACATACATGACATGTCTAATTTATATGTACCACTATGGGTTCGCCCTCAAAACAGAGTGAAAACATAGTGGCCATCATTAAACAGCCAAGTAGGTCTCTGTCCATGTGTGCAATGATCGTCTGTTACCCAGCTTCAACATTACAAATTATTTATACATTTCCTCTTCTCCAGCTCAATTGGCAGAACGTGCAAGATCCAAAATTTATATAATGAAGTTGTGCAAGAACACACCATTTTTATATAGATTTGTTCTCCTCCTTTTTATGCAGTAGTAGCTAGAATCCCTCAGACCAAAAGGAAAAAGAAACCAGAATCCTATTTTTCTTCTTTACTGGTAAAGTCCTACTCAAATGGTAAATTTACCTTATCTTCCCCAACTTTGTGAGACAACCTTTCCAAAGCTGAGTTATATCCACTCCTCTTTGAAGTCTTGGAGCCTTTTTGAACCAGATCTAATGGGAGTTTTTAAATGGTTGTAAAACAACAAGCCCCCAAGAGTTTGAATTCAAAGAAAAACGTACTCTTATGAGATATATGACACAAGAATAAACCATGTGATTAAGAACATAACATTATACCTAAAAGTCATCAAAAGGGTCCATATGATTTTTAATCAAATTGGAAACTTATCTAAACCCAATTTGTTTCATAATATTAAGCAACAACCCCATCATTTTCAAACACTTCATAGTTGGCCCCTTTGCTAGTTGTCCTTATAATTGCTTAGGAGTCAAGCTAACCCACTCCCAGAATAGCATTCTTCCACAAAAATGGTTGCTGTGTTCAACAAGGAGCTCCTGAGCTGGTACCTGATCACAGTCAAGCTCCGAGAAACAGTTGAATCCGGAATAGCAAATCCGAACCAATCTCCTGATCAGAATCTGCATAAACAAGAGCAGCAACAATCTGAGTCACTCCAAGTTGTGATCCAGAATGGTGGTGATGGGAAATTAGAAGAAGGGCCGAAATCGCCAGAGTCCGAGTGGGTTCTCAACATCAAAGATAAACTAGAGCAAGCTTCGCAAGACGATGCAGCAAATGTGTGGTCAAAGCTTTGTATCTACAGAATCCCGCATTACCTTAGAGAAGGTGATGACAAAGCTTATGTTCCTCAGATTGTGTCATTGGGGCCTTACCACCATGGAAGGAGACGCCTTCGCCAAATGGACCGCCACAAGTGGCGTTCGCTACATCAAATGCTCAAGAGGACTAATCAGGACATAAAGCTTTACCTTGATTCTATGAAAGAAGTTGAAGAAAAGGCTCGGTCTTGCTATGAAGGGCCGGTTGCGATGAGCCTTAGTAGCAATGAGTTCGTTGAAATGATGGTGCTTGACGGTTGCTTTGTGCTTGAGCTATTCAGGGGCGCAGCTGAGGGGTTTAAGCAACTTGGTTATCCTCGAAATGACCCCATTTTTGCAATGCGTGGCTCGATGCATTCGATTCAGAGAGATATGATCATGCTGGAGAATCAGCTTCCACTTTTCGTTCTTGACCGGCTATTGGGTCTGCAGTTGGGGGACCCTGAACTTAAAGGACTAGTATCCAAGCTAGCATTGAGGTTTTTCGATCCATTGATGCCAACAGATGAGCCATTAACAAAGAGTGATAGGAACAAGTTGGAATCATCACTTGGATATGCAACAACCTTTGATCCATTGTCTGATCAAGGTGCCCTTCATTGTCTTGATGTTTTCCGGCGTAGTTTATTGCGATCGGGACCTAAACCTGTACCAAGAGTTTGGATCAAGAGATGGTCAAATGCTAATCGGGTTGCAGATAAAAGGAGGCAGCAGTTGATTCATTGTGTTACAGAGCTTCGGGAGGCCGGGGTCAAGTTCAAGAAGAGGAAGACTGATCGGTTCTGGGATGTGAAATTCGAAGATGGGATTCTGAGTATTCCAAGGCTCTTGGTTCACGATGGTACTAAATCTCTGTTCCTGAATCTTATTGCATTTGAGCAGTGTCATCTTGATTGCAGCAATGACATTACCTCCTATGTCATTTTCATGGACAACTTGATCAACTCTCCTGCTGATGTCGGGTATCTACATTATTGTGGCATAATTGAGCACTGGCTTGGCAATGATGCTGAGGTTGCTGATCTGTTTAATCGTCTCTGCCAAGAGGTCGTATTCGACATCAATGACAGTTATCTTTCTCGGCTTTCTGCTGATGTAAACCGCTACTACGACCACCGCTGGAATGCTTGGCGTGCAAGTTTAAAGCATAACTACTTCAGCAACCCTTGGGCCATCCTCTCCTTTCTTGCTGCTGTTGTGTTGCTGCTTCTGACTTTCACTCAAACCTTCTATGGAGTCTATAGCTACTATAGGCCACCGAATTAAGTCTAGCATGGATGTTTTTCCATCATGGAAGCCTTCCTTGTTTCAGTTTTGATTGCAGAGTGTTTTGTTTTGATACACAAATCAAGTAGTATACATTTGCCACTATAACTAAAGCATTTGATTTCATCACAATGGAAGCCTTTCCTAGTTCAAAATTGAAAATTAACCTCAATGCATCCTGCATCATCCACACAACAATGTCCTGTAAGGCATAAAAGCCATAAGTCTAAACATTGGTCAATGGTGGCATTTACAAAAAAAAAAATTAATCTAAGATGGTTGCTACATCTACAAGTCCAAAACACAAAGTCTGTACAAGTTCCATGCATGATTTTATAGCTGAATCATTCCTGTTAAGCTGTTAGAGACTGGCACTCTATGTTCCATAAAACCTATAAGATGCAGGAGAAGCCTTACTGCCGCAAGTATGAGGCTAACAGGCATTCAAAAAAATCACAAGATGCGACAAGTATAAAACAGACAACCACCTTCGGCATCAATTCAAGAAAATGAGTTGCATTAATCCCAGTTTCAACTGAACCATGAAAAAAATACAACAAAATATGACATAACCCAATTGTTGCTTTCGATGGCTAGTATTCTCACTGCAAAACTCTAAAAAGTACATCATGTCATTGAATTGATTATTTGGGATGGGAAAGTAGAGCATGTCCCTTCTATACAAATGGATCCTTGAATACTAAGAACGCAAAAAAGAAAGTTCTCCATTAACCACTTCATCTCCCTGTAGCAAAATATTACAGGGCCATAAGCAAGAGATTCCAAAAGCATACACTAACCAATCACCCAAGCTGCCTGAATTAGTTCTCCAATACCGATTCTTCCGCACCGCATCTTCCCAAAACGCCTCTACCGCTGTTCAACACAACACATCAAAACACAATTCAACCTACAACCTGAATTCAATTCCGACTTGCACAAAAACGTGTTAGATTCAAAATGTACCTGAAGGGTGGTTCTAATCCCTCGGTAGGAGGGTTGCGGTTTCCAACGCAGAAGCTTTCTTCCCATCGTACCGCTGCGAAAGAAAACAACAACCGAGTTCATTAATCACAAAACAAGCCACTGCTTTTGCTACATTAGCACGTAATCGACAAATAACACAGCTTTGTTTAGCGCAACGAGAGCAATACCTGCTTCCCAACCGAGAAAGGAACATATTTGTACTTGATCATGTGAATGATCTGCCTCCTCATTGTGAGAACAAAGAGCACCAGCCAGTAAAACAGAAGAATAGGCCAGAACACCGGCACATCGAAAGCACTGAAGAATGTCATCACAAATGCAATGCAAAACGCCTTTGTAATAGAGTACCTATCAACAAATCACAACAATCAATCCAAAATTCAATACATTTCAACATCCTTTGCAGTTTCAACAAAATCAAACGAAATCAGGTCGATTTTACCAGAATTTAAACTCGGGGAGGCGGCGGACGAAGGGGCGGAACTCGTCGGATCCGCGAGTAGGGAGGAGGGCCCGTCGGAGAGGTCGTGGATCTCCGGGTCGACCTGAGGAGAGAGAAAGCCGATGAGCAAGTTGAGGAGGTAGATCCCTAATCCGTACGACACGACGTAGAATCCTTCGACGAGGTAGACGCGGAGGACGTAGACCAAGGCCACGGCGAGGGTGCCGAGCCAGCGGTGGAGCACGTGCGGCGTCGACTTGTCGAGCAGGTGCTGGTAGCGGCGGGACACGCCGAAGGTCCAGGCCTGGACGGCGTCGAGCGGCGTTGACGATCCAAGAGACGACGAGGAGGGGTCGTCGGCGGTGGTGGTGGCCGCGGCAAGACCGACGCCCGCCGCTCCGGGGTCCATTTGTGTGGGGCCCGCTTGGGGTTCGGTGATCGAGGCGCGTCGGTTAGGTTGGTTTCTTGTTCTTGGTCTTCTCTCTTTCCGGCGCGTTTGGAGTGGATTATGATTTTTTTTTGGGATTGGTTTTGAGTTTTTGATCGGAGAGAGAAGACCTGAGTTTACGGGGTGGTCTTCGGGTGGGTAACTGGGTTGGCGGTTCTTTTCTTAATGCGCGAGGATTTTGGGTCCGGTTTGGACCGGATCTATTTGCCGGGTTTTGTTTGGGTGTGTTGGGTATGGATCAGAAAACTGGACCGCCTGGCTCACCGAACTTTAGTACTTTTCGATTAAAACTATAAGTTTGATTTCTTCTTCTAAATAAAAAGAACAAGAGCATCTCCGACCGTTTTCTCATTTTCTTTAATTTTGAAGAATATAGAGTTATATTAAGTTCAACAGTTTCTCAATCTTATTCCTCAAAATGGGGATGAAGAAGAAAAATAAGTCTTCATTCCCCAAATTTAAAGCAAAGTCTTCATTCCCTAAAATTAAATTTTTCAAGTGCTCTATTTTATTTGGTATTTTATTGTTACAATAAAATATATAATGTTTTTTTGTTATAATTAATAATGATATAATATATTTTATTGTTGTATTAAATGCTGAAATCTCCAAAATGGAGAAGCTATTGGATTTTAAACATAATTTTTTTGGAGATTTTAGCTTTTGCTTCTCCATTTTAAAGAAATTTTAGGGAAGCTGTTGAAGATGCTCTAAAACCGTAATATTCTTTAAAAAAAAATCTAACAAGAGAAAATAAACCACACACCTGGTGTTGTTAAGTTGGTCAAACTACTTAACAAGAACCCAATGTAGTTCGAGTCCCAACTTGCATTAGTTTATGACAAGCAAATTTAAGGAGTTTTTAGGTTCGTATGTTTAGAACATAAAATTAGTCTGATTTTATTGAGATGCTCTTGTGGACATATGTTCAAATACTGATCAATGTTGGTCCGAATATTAATTAGGTGGGTACGTTACTAATTTACCAACGAAACCGAAATACTTCACTACTTCACTCTCAGTCAGAAAAAAAAAAAAAAAAACCCAAACAAACGCCAGAATTCTATTGACCAAAAGTGTTATTTGACACGTCATATAAACCTTGGAGAAGAGCGGGTGGCACCAAGTTTCTAAATGTGAAGTTAGCTCTGTGCTCCAACAATCCATTAATTTGTCGGTCGTTTTGGCCACACTGCACCAGTAACACCACCATCCATTCTCTCCTTTCATTTCAACACAAGGATCTCAACAACCATATTCACGTCTCTGTGCTCAATGGGATCGTCATACCCACACTAGGTAACTCCTCTCGCATCTCTCATTCTACACCTCTACGTTTGTATATGCAATACAAAAGCAATTTGGTTTCTTTCCAATTTATCAATTTGATTGGTGATGCGATACCCCATTCTGAATAAGAATCCCAAATCTCACATTGTATGGATCTTTGTCTGTTTATCTGTATCGTATTACGCACATTATTTTGTTCAAGAACACAGCTTGAATGATAGTCTTTAGCCCATGTCTGGTTTACATATGAATTGTTCGAATGTCCCTCTTTTATCATCTGGGTTTCACTAATTGAGCTTATTTATTGAAACCCTTTTGCTCATTCTACCATTTGCTTACAGTTTCATCTTGGTTCGTATTGATTGCAGTGTGTAGTTGTGTTAGGACATCCATTGAGTTTTCGTAATGGATGAGAAATCCAGTGACCCATCACCTCAACCTGCTGCCGTTCCATCTGCTCAAGATAATGCCACTCAAAATGCTCAGAGTCCAAAGGGGGTTTCTGGGGCTCTTGGATCGTTTACGAAAGGTATACTTAACAGATCGCAGTCTGCAGTCAAGGCTGTGCAGGTCAAGGCTCGCCATCTTGTCTCTCAAAACAAAAGAAGATACCAGGTACATTAACAGACCTGTGAGGCTTCTTCAGTTTTCTTTCTTGATTTATATTGCCAGAGTGTAGCAACCAAGTCTAGTATAGTGTTTTGACTGTTTCCTTTTCAATTTCAGTAGAATGTGAATTTGGGATTTGGAACGCGGAGTTGGGGTTTCTAGTGATAACCTGAGACCACCAACCAGATACCACAAAAAGAACAAAAGTTGAAAAGTCTGAGAATAGGATTGATAAATAGTTCACTCAAATCATGTAAGGCTTATAGAATGGATCAAGTATTTTTGCAAGTTTTGATTCTGTGACGCCAGTCATTTTCTTCTAGGACTTCTTATAATCAACTTATCTTAGTGTTCAGTCTATCACAAGATATATAATTTAAGGCCATTTATCTCTATGAGTTAAACAAAAGTTAAAGTTCTGTGATAATAAGATACTAGGTTAAAAGAAGCTGAAAAAAATTTGAACAATAGAAGTCATTGTGTAATACTTATTTCAAATTTCAATTTCTTGCTAATACTTATCTATGGTTGTGTAAGGAATTCTAATTGTAATAGAGTTTCTCAAATGCATCATTGGGGTGTGTGTGCGCGCATGTCCGCGTATTTTTTTCCCCTTTATGACTAATTATTACCTTGTTTATGCCATAATATGCAAGTTTTCTGTAAAGATCAGTTTGACATCAATGACCACAAAATTTACAGGAGGGAGGTTTTGATTTAGATATGACATATATTACTGAAAATATAATTGCTATGGGTTTCCCCGCTGGAGATATAAGTTCTGGATTTTTCGGATATGTTGAGGTAAGAGAATTACGTGGTATATGTTTAAATTTCAATACACTGAGTTACATTATTTGAACAGTCGCCAACTTGAAATGTGATGCAGGGGTTTTATCGGAATCATATGGAAGAAGTGATCAGATTTTTTGAAACTAATCACAAGGTAATAAATTGTTTTCATATGTAACAGAGAAATATCTTCATCCCACTAAATAGTACAGAACAATAGTGGGCTTAAGAATATGGTTTTACATTTTTTCTGCCTCATCTGCAATTCAAGTCCTTTTCTTTTTTATAATTTTCACTCCAATGATTAATTATACAAGTATAATTTCTCCCATATTGACAGGGACATTATAAAGTATACAATCTTTGTTCAGAGAGGTTATATGATGCATCACGATTTGAGGGGAAGGTGCAGTTTATTATTTACCTCAAATTCTGTATTATCCTTAACAAAAAGTGTCAGTATTTGATAGTTTATCAAGTTTAAAGTTTCTTTTGTGATATCCATTTGCAGAAACTGTTTCGTATTTTTCCTATATGTCCATTTATTACAGAATATTTAAATTTTTACTTCTGGTTCTCGTGTTTACAAAAAAGCTGTAACCTGTTTATTATAAATAAGCTGAGGTCTTATTGTTGCTGCTAGATGCAATGATTGACATTTTTGGCTTACATAACAGTGAGGGTACTGCATAATTGATAGAGTTAGAAGCTTTTCAGTCTAGCTAACATCTGCCTTGAACATCTGATGAGAGTATTAAAAATAAATAAATAATTAAATGGTGTGGATGATGTCATACACTTAAATGATTTGTCAGTGTTGTAAGAATAAGTGAAAGTTTGTTGGTCTTACCTTTCTGTTGGGAATTAGAGAACAGTTAAGAATGTCAAATAGAGACGCAGGGCACAGTCTCTCAATGCTGCAGTTCTGTTTTCCGTTTTATAAATAACAGCTTGTTGTATTTTTCTTTTCTCTGAATGTTTTTCAAGGCTGCAAGTTTCCCATTTGATGATCATAACTGCCCCCCAATTCAACTTATTGGATCCTTCTGTCAAAGTGCTCATTCATGGTTAAAGGAGGATATTGAAAATGTTGTGGTTGTTCATTGTAAAGCTGGTATGGCAAGGACAGGAGTAATGATATGTAGCCTTCTCCTATACCTTGAGGTGTGATTTTGTACCAGCACTCTTGAGATTCATGTGTTGTATGGTGGAACAGTTGTTTCTTGTTTTAAATCCGTTCTTACACATGAGTAAACTAACTTTTCCTAGTTTTTGTTTTTTCCATTTTGCCATCTTTTTGCAGTTCTTTCCTGCGGCTGAGGAGGCCATGTATTACTATAACAATAAAAGATGTGTAGATGGAAAGGCTATGGTTCTTCCGAGTCAGATTGTCAGTCAAATATTTATGTGGTTTCTCTCTTTTTAAGGTTGATGGTTTTCCTTTCTTTACATGATTCTAATTGACAAACTTTTCGGTGCTTTTCCTAGAGGTATGTGAAATATTTTGACATTATCTCAAGAAAATTCAATCGAGAATGTCCTCTTCGAAGGTACACTTCTCTTCTTTAAATCCATAATATATATTATCAAAACGCATATGTATGCATACAAGGTTATAGGCATAGTATACATAGGTGTCTAACAAGGACCTAGCTTGTGGAGTTCATATAGACTTTGGATCAGGTCCTTGTATATTGTTCACAACATATAGATCAGTCCCTGTGTATTCTATGTACATGCATGTATTTTAATTGTACATATATGTTTGTATTTTAGTATGCATGTGAGGTTTCATTTTGAAAGATACTGAGATTCTATTGTTTTAGGTGCATGCTCAGGGGATTCCGGATTCACAACTGCCCTTATTGGATTAGGCCCTGCATTACAGTCTCTGATCATAATGGTAACCTTTGATATTGCTGTCCCGAGGTCAATATCTATGCAATATATTGTGATGCTTTGAGCCAATATGCATGCCATTAATTTAAGGAGGCGTTGTCTTGCATTTGTTAAACTGATCCTCTGATGGCCAGAAGATCTGAACTAGTTACTATTGGGCCTTGGTTTTGTGTTAAAAAGGAGTATTTATGTTAGAAAAAGTAGTATTTGTGTTACAGAAGCCCCTTCAGAGAATAACCCTTAAAGCTTTGTCTGTGTGTCTCTTTGTGATGGTTCACTATGTACATTTCCTTGCATGTGTTTAAAACGCCATTGATGTTTTTTTGTTTGTCTTTTTTATTAATAACTTGTTACAAACCATAGTATACTGGAACTTGAACTCATCATTTTTTCATGTCTCTTAAAAGTATGTTTTTCCTAATCTCAGGAATTTTGTTCTCATCAAGAAAGCACCCAAAAACAAAAGATCTAATGGTAAATCTTGTTATAGCACAATAAGTGATAGGCTTGTTTTTTAATTATAACTTTTTGATACCAAGGGCAACCTGCATTCAATTTCTGATTAAGCCCACCAACTCAATATTTAGCCAGAAGATTTCTGGATCAGTGCACAGAAGAAAGGGATAGTCGTTTTCGCTCTACCAGGGGAGCCTGGTCTTGCAGAGTTAGCGGGGGATTTCAAAATCTATTTCCATGATCGCCACGGGGATTTCTATTGGTCTGTAATCTGATTCCCTTATTTCACTCTTACTTATGTTATGGATTGAAATATTGTTTCACAATTTTAGTGATGATGCGTCAATTTGTAACTTGTGAAATGCATTCTTGCCTTGAACTCGCTTAGTAATGGAAAATATATCTTTGTGTATGCATATGGAAAGAAATTACGGTCCAACAATGGCTTCTTTTATATCACTTCTCTTGTCTTCTTTACTTTCAGCTGGTTAAATACGACGACAGAAAACAACAGAATATTCTTAAAAGCAGATGATCTCGATGGTTTTGACAAGGTAAATGGTGTGACCTTATTTAATACATTATTTTTGAGCTCTTGGCGCTTGCTTGTGAAAAGCCATTGATTATGATTTGCAGAGAAAATTACCTTCTCCAAGATTCCAGGTTGAAGTGGTCCTTGTAGACTATAGGGGCACTTCTACAGTACCTAAAGCAGAGTCTTTAAGTAGAAAACCCGATGGTAGCTCAAATGATGCCTCTGCTTCAAGTGGTGGTGATGCAGCCAATCCGAATCAACGAAAAAAAGATGGTGATGATGTATTTTTGGATAGTGAGGGAGAGGAGTCTGGGGATAGAAAGGGCAGGCTAGCAGAAGTTAATATCAAAGCTGGGACTACGGCACCTGATCATTCGTCCAACACAACAGGAAAGCAAATGGAAACTTCAGCTCAGACTGTGGATAATCCAGGCAATGGATCTTCCCAAAAACAAACTTCTGACAGGGCAGGAAATTCTGGAGCAGAAGATATTAGAGCAATAGCTGCTGATGCGTCAGTTTTCTCTTTTGGGGATGAAGATTTTGACAGTGAATGAAGCCATTCAACCTGACTGATGCTCAAATCTGTATCAGAAACACTAGTGTACAAACCTTCCAAACAAAATGATAGTGTTCGGAACGATCATAGGAATCAGATGTTGGTTGATTAGCATCCTTGATTATGTATACCTGATGTTGATTAAATTAATTGTCTCCAGCAAATTTTCACAGCTATGTTCTTTTTCTCAGTTTTGCATCTCAAGCAGTCTGAACAGGGTGAAGGAAATGCCCCCCTCATGCAAGTAGTCATGTGGTCATACTAGTGAGAAGAACAGAAAAGAGCTTGTTCGTATTCGACAGTACATACTGAGAAAAACAAAAGCAAAAAAAAAAAAAAAAAAAAAAATACAGGAAAGAGAAATCAAGTAATTTATGAATCGTATTGATAGAACTGTTACATGAATCATGAATGAATACAACTCAGTTTGGTACATAAACACCCTGCATTTCTTGACATACAAAAACTATCTCACAAAATTAAATAGAGTCATCAGCAAAATTGAAGGTGTCATACCAGCACAATAAAAGAATTGTACTTTGTTCCAAAATTTTGAGCAACCACTGAACCACACGGCTCCAGCGCAGCAAAATATAATGAAGGAACATTCGGTGTAGTCTATTTCCTTTTCTTCTTGTCCTTTTTCTTATGCAGCCTTTTTTCTTGTTCTTCTGGAACTCGGCTCTTCTTCAGCATAGAGATTTCATATTCCCTATTTTTAATTTCTTGCTTCAATCCTTCAATATCTTTTAACTGATCTGAGCACTGTTTCAATAGCTTTTCTTGTTCTTCCTTCAATATTTCTATCTCTTTGAGATGATCGCAACAGTGGTCTAAGTCTGGCATCGTCTCATCTTCTATTGTCTGACCTGTCTTTTGTTTCTTATTGGCACCTGTGCTCTCCTCAACTTCGAGAGCTCTCTTAGAAGAGACTTGGTCTAAGGAACCATTATGTGCCATTTTACGAACATAGAAATCAGTAGTTATCCCTGTGCTGACCTTAAATTCAACAAGTTTTTGTGGCTTTCCAGTTGAGTCCTAGAATAAGACAGTAAAACATTTATCTCTTCATAATCAAAACAATCCAAGATCCTTGATAAAGGATACAACTGACTTGATAATGACAATTAACCTCATCACTTGAATGAACAAACAAAAAATATATGTGCCAGCAATTCTACTCAATGGTAAATAAAGAATATTAATGGTTTCTACCTCTTCTTGGGTGCCTTTGATTTTTTCATATGCTAGCTGCGCTTCTTGTTCATTCTTAAACATAGCAAAAGCAGAATATATATCTCCTTTGGCTTTAATCGATGGCTTCTGCAAATGATTAACTATGTCAACATAGAATAGAGAGAAGGGAGGAAGAAGATATATGACAACGTTGACAACTATCAACTGCAATAAAAAGTGCAAGTTGATGTAGAGTTTATTGTCTTCAAATATCAATAAAAAAAATGTGAACTAATATGATTAAAGAACTTGGCATATTATTCTCCAGAAAAATTCATCAATATCCATAATATGATGTGTAAACAATGACATATTCCTTCAAAGCACACTTGGGTTACTGCAGAAAGTATAATGTGTTATACCTTGACTTCTAAGGTGAAGTTCCCAGGTATGGCTTTATGCAACTCTTTTGAAGGCACTGTTCTTGGTATCCTGTGAAGGAGTAGCTTGGCCGTATTAATTTCAGGTACCTACAGGTACAAACAAAAGGATATTTAGACAGTGATGATGGAACTGGAGCAGAGTACTAAAATGATCCTCCAATTAAGTACAGATACTCACATCCTCCTGAACTGACGGAATGGTATCACCAACTTCACGCTCCACCTTAGCAAGAACAAGTTTCATTGCAGCACAGGCATCATCTAGACAATTATGTGGAGAACCTTTCTTCCTAACTTCATAGCCCAACACAGCCTAAGGCATGAAAAAAAGATGTATAAGACAATACGCCATGCATGTGACAGGATCTAGTCAGATCATTGTAATAAGATAACGGACTAATTATAGATTACATGGTGCAAATATGAATATCTGACTGATGTAACAGTGAAGTAACAGGTATATCAAACTTGCCTTGCACAAATTATTCAACGAAGGCTTTCTATAAATAGGCCCATCCGAATATCTAAATACATATGCGGTATCAATCACCATTTTATGGTCCATCTTCAATGCTGAAAACAAGAAAAATGTCATAATGAGAAAAACAAACAAATGAAACAGATCTGCAAAAGAATACATAACTGTACAGGTAAACTGGAAATCCAAAAAATCCAAAAACAAAAGAAAAGATTTTATGGATTGAATGCAAAACAAACTTTTAGAAACAATAATCAACTTACCCTGCAGGTCGTTACACAAACTGTGCCCAATTAAGATAGTCCCATCTGACAGCAACTTCTTGAACGATTTCTACAATAAACCAAGAATTAAGGTTTAAAATGTTAATGGATTTACCCCTTGAAACCAATAAACAACCATTATACCTGTATATCAGCTAAAGTACAAGTAACTCCAGCCAACTCTGATGCAGCCACTCCTGTAATCTCAGTTCTGTAATCGGCAATTTCTTTGTCAGGGTTCACTAGTTCATCCAGTTTAACCTGAAAAGACAAACAATCATATACAAGGGACTTGAAAGGGTCTTGGTACTAATACAATACATTCTGAGGTGGGACAGCAGTTATACCTCTAAGTTCCGATCCACAACGCACACCCTCACTAAAGCTTCAGTTCCATCTTCACATAGAACCATCTCACAATCAACAGCAAGCATCACATTTGATATCATCTCCTTCGACTTCTTCTTGAGCTTCGTAACTACCCAGTCCTGCATTGCAATTCACACAAGTTACACAAGAACATAAACCACATGACCAGACAAGCACTTCCCACCAGTACGAAACTGCATCATTCTTTGTATCGTACTAATATGAAGCTAAACAAAAACACAAATACAAAGAAATGTCTTTGCACAACACAATACACAATGCAGCCAACAAACCTGGTTATGTGACGGGAACGCATAGTCAATTGGATACTGCGGGTGCTCAAGAGTGAGACGGACAAGCTTCTGCACGGCCACAATCACACCAAATAAGTTACTACCTAATAAATAGCTTGCCTTACGAATATTAAACCAACTAACATCAAGTAAATTACACGAATAGAAATCAATCTACCTGCTCCTTGGACTCATTTGCGGGAGAGTTGTTCAAGAACTGAGCCACACCTTGTCGATTCGAATTGCATTCTACAACTCTGGCAAATAGCTGAAAGCAAGAAATACAGTGAGCAAAAGTGTCAGTTAAAAACTCGATATGCAAAGAGAGTTGAGTTACCTGCAAGTCATCCTGGTTATCAAAACTCCTAACAAAAGCAGTCAACACATCGGTTGACCTTTTACCAGGGTCACTCAAGCTGGACCCGAATTTTTTATCATAGCTAGTTAGGAACTGCTTCCAGTCACCTTTAGAACCCTTCATTCCTCGCTTCTGGGCAACCTTCACTATCTCCACAAGCACCTGTTCAACCCCACATGTTAGAAATTCATACAAAGCATCCAAATTTACACGAATTTTGAAACACTGGGGAAGCTGATGATTTGGTTTTGCAAGTTAGTGGTGGAATATGAGAAAGATTGAACCTTTTTCTCTGCGGTGGCGAGGAAATCATCCATGGCGATTTTCTGGGCGGGCGGCTGATTTGGAGAAGCCGTTAATTTTGGGGTTAAGTTTTTGTGCTGTATAGGGTTTTGCATATAAGCAACACTTGCAGCACGCCGTGAAAGCTAAACTCTTTTTTGGCGGAAATAATAGAGCAAACAAACACTGGGGCCGTTAGATTATTAGATTACGAGATCTGACCGACCCTTTTTTTCCTATTATCAAACCAATTCCTCTTTTTATAAATTTTTTTATCAAAGAAATAGTTTATAGAGTAACAAAGTTGTTGTGCCCTTAAAGATGGTCTTGGTCTCGCTGCTGCCAAAAGGTTCAACTTCAAGTCTATTATGGTTGAAAGAGATTCTCTCTTAACGATCAATTGCGTTAAAAATGTTTGTAAAGTCTCTTGGCATCTCAAATCCCATGTTAGAGATGTCATTTATGTAGTTAGTGAGTTTGATAATATCAGCTTTGGTCATGCCTTCCGAGAAGCTAATTTCTTGGCTGATGCTCTTGCAAATCTCAAGCACAGTTTGCATTCTCCGAAGATTTGGCTAGGTGCGCTTCCTCCTCAGATTACATTTAGACGACGTTATTATTAGCTGCCCTAGAGGCGTCTTGTTCTAATTTTCTTTTCTTTTTTTTTTCTCAAAAAAAAAAAAAGTTATGTATTCATTCTCAAAATATGACCATGTGATACTTGAGCTTGGCAGTAAAACATAAGGATAAAATGATATTCATTAAACCAACCTCCGGGATCTCCCGGCAGTTCAAGACAATTCAGCAAAGACAAACAAAACAAGGGAGAGTAAAATTGACAAAGGAAGAGAAATGAAAAGGCCTTACAAATTGGAAGACTTAGAAACGGACAACATCAGTTTGAAGTTAAAACATTTCCGAATTGGAATGTTGATGTGTGGCAATTCCTGGAGCCATCGGATGACTAGAGGTAGGGAGTTTCATGAAATTCATGGAACTGCACACTCAAGGACATGAGAGGACGCCGATTATCCCATTTCCGACAGTTTCTGATACGCAAACCATCCTGTGAGGCTAGTCTCCTCCACTTATTGGAACAATCTGTCAGCCTTGTACAACCTAGTATATCCACATTTTTTGCTGAAGCAGGAGGATCTCCAGGCAACGACTCTAGATTGTTACAACCATGCAAAGAAATCTCTCTAAGCTCAGGAAGTTTAGAGATGCTTTCAGGTATGCTTGAAAAATTGTTCTCACTCAAATCCAAACTCTGCAGTGAGATTAAGGTGCCAATTCCAGTTTCATCAGTAATGTCTCCTTCTGCAAAATTGCATCCTCCTAGATTTAGTGTTGTCAAAGATATCAAACCTGGTGAAATGTACGGCATGCGTAACTCAGCGCATCCATGGAAACACAGAAGTTTGAGATTCTTAAGAGATGAAATGGACTTGGGCACTTCTCTTATAGCAGTTTCGCACATATCAAGCTCCTCCAAGTGTTCCAAATGGCCTATATCTTCTGGCAGTGTTTGTATACTTGAACATGATGACAAGTAGAGAAACTTCAGGGATGTCATACTACAAATGGAGAGAGGAAGTTTCTGGAGGTTCTTGCAGCCTTTAAGAGATAGTAAAATAAGGCCTCTCAGCTGCTCAGGAAGATATCCGAAAGCCGTGCCATCTAAATAGAGTTCTAAAGTATCCATGTTTCCCATTATCTGAGGAAACTCTCGGAGGTTTGTACATCCTGAAAGAATCAAGGTTCGAAGAGATGTCAAGTTCATTATCTCTGGAAGCTTCCTTAGACTCACGCAACCTTTCAAATTCAATAGAACCAGATGTGGAAGATGCATAT
Organism: Fragaria nilgerrensis; assembly: GCA_010134655.1. Lineage (NCBI taxonomy): Eukaryota > Viridiplantae > Streptophyta > Magnoliopsida > Rosales > Rosaceae > Fragaria > Fragaria nilgerrensis. The sequence goes on from CM020977.1 coordinate 11,280,353, forward strand.
ATGAATAGCCGGCAACCTCTAATAACTCTGTACAACCTTCAAGAATCAATGTCTCAAGATTTGGGACCGCACCCAAGTGTGGGGTCATAATTAAATATCGGCAGTAGGAAAGATCCATGTGTACTAGCGTGTTGATCAGCTGATAAACCTGATACGAATTAGGGAAAAAAGATAGTTAAGAGTCTTAATAAAAAAGATAACACAAAGTGAACTTCTAGAACTGGTTGAAATAACTCCACATCCCCACACACGAAAAATGTAATGTTTGTATGGTGTTCACCTTATCAGTAACTGATTAAAGACTTTATGCTTAATCACCATCGAATGTAAAGTGAAGAGGAAAAGCAAAACAACACAACTTAAAGTACTTTTTTCTACCATTCGATTTACATCCATTAGTGGATTCAGTGCGCGATTGAGCATTCTTAGTCAGTTACTGACCAGCTGGTGAACATTAGAGCAATTAACTAAACAATTGGATGCCTAATATATTATACATATATGTTCAACTAAAAAATTGTGGTCATCCTCAATAAGTTTAGAGATCAGATGCGCAGTCACTTCAAGTTAAGTTACTTATTAAAGAAAAATTTAAAAGATCAATAGGTACCAGTTGTTTATATTCATCAAATAGGGTACTACACTGTGGTTAACTTAACAGAGAATGTTGGTCTGTAAGTGTGTTTCTGTGCAAAGTAGCAGAGAATGTGTACTCTAAAATATATGTAGTGAACAATATATTATAATCTTACCGATACACCCCATAATCTTTCAATGCGGCTGTTGGTAACTTGAGTTCAACCAGCAGTAGTTCAGATGTAAACCAAGAAAATAGAGATTTTAGAGGACATTCATGCCATTCCAAAAGCCGTAAGTTTTTAGAGGGATAAGATAAGAGCACATCCACGAAGTTCACATTCCAGATTTTCAACAACCTCAGTTTGCTCATAGTTAGGAACGGGTCAGAGTTCAAACAGATTACTTCTTTTTCAGGCAAGCTTAAGAATAAGCTTTCAACAGCAGTTGTTCCCTATACAAAAAACGTAGATACATGTAAGAAGCAATTTTTATTTTATTTTTTTAAAAAGGAGAAATTATACCTTGTAAGATGATATGCATGCTGCAACCTGTATAATTTAATAACACAAGGTTATGAATCCTTGTACTATAAATTAATATATACATGAATACTGTGTGTATCTATATGCATGGGTGTGTATTACATCATTACATGTAGTGTTAACTCTATCTCGATCTTACCGTATTTCCGTGAGAACATTACGCGCATCCTCAACACGCCATGACCTTCTGGTTTCATATTTGTGTGCATTGTCATCAAGCCACAACCTGCTGCGTTTTCCAGGGAAAGGAGATTCTCTACGAACAATATGCCAACCCAAGCACCGTAGTAAATCATGCATCCACACTTTACCCTTTTCAATTTTAACCAGAGATTTGTCAACGAGGTTAGTTATTCCTATTCGGGAAGAAAATCCACAACCTTTCAGTATCTTCTTCACACGAACAACATCCTCACCATTGAAGAAACAAGCAATGTCTAGAAAGATCTTTTTATCTACAGTATGTAATCCATCAAAACTTATTTGAAGCACACTAAAAATGTCTTTATCCAGATCTTCATCAAGTCTATCCAGTACCTCTGGCCATTCATCTGCGTTTCTTCCAGACAAGTGTGACCCTAGAACTTCATGAGCTAAAGGAAGGCCACAAGCATATTTCAGAAAACTCTTGGACAGCTCTACAAACTCCTTGGGGGGATTGACCTTCTTGAAGGCTTTCCGACACAGAAGCTGATAAGCTTCCTTATCATTTAGTTTTTCAACCTCATAGATTTTATGTTCTAGAACTCCAAGCTCTGTCAATGTTCTTCTATCTCTAGTTGTTATGATGAGTCGACTCCCTGGACCCCAAAAGTTCTCTTCACCGGCCGATCCTCCTGGTACTAAATTTTTTATTTGTTTTAAGTCATCAACATCGTCTAGAACAAGAAGCACCTTTTTCTGTAATAACCTGGTCCATTTTGAACCATTTTTAACAGTGTCTACGTAACCATCCCCAAAAAAGACTCACAAACAAGTTTCTGCAACTCCACTTGCGATTGCAATCTAACATTGCGAACAAAGCCACTAACATGAAATAGGTTATGAATCTCCTTGTAAACTTCTTTTGCAAGGGTAGTCTTACCAATGCCCCCCATCCCCCAAATACCTATGGTAAGAACCTTATCTGACCCTAGATCCAAGTAAGACACCACTGTTTCTACACGTGCATCCATTCCTATTAAACCTCTGTCAGGAGGGGATGACCTCTGGTTCAGTATGTTTGAGATCCTTTCAGTTATTTCCTCAATGACTTCTGATTCTTTCCTACACAAGGACAACCAACTTTTATTGGCCAAATAAAAGAAGATAAAAATAAACAATGTCCATAACAATTACAAATAGTGTTGCAGTTCAGAATTTTTAAGGTCTTGCAGTTCTCCTAGGTACTGGCTCCGCAGATCTGGCATTCAAATAGTGTTGAACTAATAAAAAATAATTTTATGATCATAACTTTTGTTTTCCCGGACATAAGAAACCTTTTTCTTTTTCACAGTTAAAATGATTTTTGTTTCTTCATAAAAACGTCACATTTTTACATTAGCACCTCAAATTCGGATTTAGATGCTAAAATTGGGCCAAAGCATTTCACGTACTTGATCTGTAATGACTCCCATGCTTGTAACTCTCTGCTTTATGGAACAATGTATATTTTGTACATCTATTTAAGGCATACATATAAGTCGACGCTCACCCCCTCATACCAAGTGAGCCTGATCTAACATAAAAAACTATTTTTATTTTTAGGAAGCATGCCTTTAAAAAGAACGTATAAAATTACTTCAACCGAAGAAAAATTATGGAATTACCTGTCCTTCACATGCCATCCAGAGACATCGGCTATTTCCTTTAAAGCTTGCCTCCACTTTTCCACCTTGCATATATTGTCAATGAAAATCTTTTCATGCTTAGCAAAAGCCCTGCCAAAATTTCCGGTTTGCTTTCTTACCTCAGATGGTTTGACATGATAAAAAATCGGAAGGCCTGTCACTTTCTTGCATTCAAGAATATATGCAAGTTCATCTAGACACCATGATGAAGTAGCGTACATGGGGGAAAGAATGATGATTGCAAACTGTGATCCTTTAATTGCTTTCCGAAGTTCTGGTGCAATGGAATTTCCCATCTGAAGTTCTTCCGTATCCCTAAATGTATCAATTCCTCTCCGGCACAGAGCATTGTATAAATGATCTGTAAAATTATTGCGGGTGTCCTCACCCCTGAAACTGAGGAAGACATCATAAGTCCAAGACAAAGATGACCTAGATGATGAAGGCTCTGGAAGAAGCTCTTCCAAATTAAAGGCGGAAGAAGATGATGAAGGTACTAGTTCATTGATGGTAGAGTTTGTTGGAACTATTTCCTGATCAAGTTTCAAACCGGAGGATGAAGGAGACAATAAAGGTAGTACTTGGGTCTCGGTGGAATCCTCTGGAACCTCAACTGTAGGATGATATCCTAGAAGAGTATTGAGACAGTGAAGAAGAAAAGAAGGAACAAGAATAAAGAGGAGCAGGATGATGAAGTACATAGTGGAAACATACAAGCTCCCTAGCTATGATCTGTATATGTAAGAAAAAGAGAAAGCCCTAGCTTGAGTTTGCAGTGAAGTAACAAGCACCAAGAAGCTTGTCGTCTACAAGTAAGTAGCAGGAGAAGCAATGGGCAACTTGATTGAATCAGCTTGGAATCTGATCAACCAAGAAGAACAAGTTGACTGTCTCTGCTGAAATTGTCAACAAAGGGGTACAAATCCTCTATCCCCAATTAGTTTCCCACACCTGTCAGGAATGTTGATACTACATGTGAGATGTGAATGATGTGAGCCTCTCTGTAATTAGTCAGCTAAACACATTCTTTTTCTCTTTTTCTTTTTAAGGGCGAGGCTATTTCCTCTCCCACCCTCCTGAACAATATTTTACCTAGTTTGAAACGGAAAGTGCATAATGTAATTCAATGTATTGAATAGTGTGAACTCTACTTTTTGAAGTGAAAGACTGAAAAGCAACAAACAAGCTAAAGGTTCGGTTACACTGATGCTAGACTTCAATCAAAATTACCCTCAGAAGCAGTTTCAATAGTGTTTAAAACTTTCAATCTTGTTTCCATAGTTATTTTCTGAGAAATTTGTCGAGGGAAACCACTTGAATAATTAACTACAGTAAAAAGTGATTTACAGCTAACAGTGTTTTGATCATGAAAATTATTTGATCCCCCAAAAACAAGATGAGAACTATATGGTCAAACGAAAGAGTAGGCACTGAAAATAAAAATAAAAAATGGAGTTTACCTGAGCTTTTTCAGAAAAGCAGTCAACATCATCGGTTGACCTTTTGCCGGGATCACTCAAGCCGGACCCGAATTTTTTATCATAGCTGGTTAGGAACTGCTTCCAGTCACCTTCAGAACCCTTCATTACTCGCTTCTGGGCCAACTTCACTATCTCCACAAGCACCTATTTCAAACCCACATGTTAGAAATTCATACAAAGCATCCAAATTTACACGAATTTTAAAACAGTAGCAATCTGATAACTCGGGTTTTGACAGTTAGAGGTGGAGTATGAGAAAGATGGAACCTTTTTCTCTGCGGTGGCGAGGAATTCATCCATGGCGATTTTCTAGGCGCGCGGTTTTTCGGTGGCGGGCGGCTGATTTGGAGAAGCCGTTAATTTTGGGAGTTCAGTTCTGTGCGTGTAGGTTTTTTCATTTAAAGCAGACTTTCTGCACGCCGTGAAAGCTAAACTATGACTTTCTATTTTTGGCGGAAAATAATAGAGCAAAGAAACACTGGTAAACTCGTGTGATACTTGTATAGTCATCAGTTCACTCAGTTGGACAATTTGCTGCTCATTCTTCATAACATGACCGTTTGATACTTGAGCTGAGCATTTGTTAGACATTGTATTTCATTAAACCAATCTTCGGATCCCGTCACTTCTAGACAATTTAGCAAAGACAAACAAAACAAGGGAGAGTAAAAGTGACAAGGAAGAGAAATGAAAAGGCCTTCCAAATTGGAAAATAGAAGGGACAACATCAGTTTGAAGTTAAAACATTTCCGAATTTGAATGTTGATGTGTGGCAGTTCTTGGAGCCATCGGATGACTTAAGAACAGGGAGTTTCATGGAATTCATCGAACTGCACACTCAAGGACATGAGAGGACGCCGATCATCCCATCTTCGACAGTTTCTGATACGCAAACCGACATCTGAAGCCAATCTCTGCCAGGTATTGGAACAGTTTGTCAGCCTAGTACAACCCCGTATATCTACATTTTGAGCTGAAGCTGGAGGATCTACGGGCAACGACTCTAGATTGTCACAACCACGCAAAGAAATTTCTCTAAGCTCAGGAAGTTGACAGATGCTATCAGGTATGCTTGAAAATTTGTTTTCACTCAAATCCAAACTCTGCAGTGAGGATAAGCTGCCAATTCCATCAAGGATGTTCCAGTCTGCTAAATCGCATCCTCCTAGATTTAGTGTTGTCAAAGATGTCAAACGACTCAAACCTCGTGAAGGGTACTGCAGGCGTAATCCAGAGCACCCATGGAAACACAGAAGTTTGAGATTCTTAAGGGTTGAAATGGACTCGGGCACTTCTCTTATAGCAGTTTCACACACATCAATCTCCTCTAAGAATTCCAAGCGCTCTATGTCATATGGCAGTGTTCTCATCCTTGAACACGATGACAAACAGAGGAACTTCAGGGATATCATACCAGTGATACCCATGGAGAAAGGAAGTTCCCGGAGGTTCTCGCACCCGCTCAGATTTAGTAAAGTAAGGCCTCTCAAATGCACATACGATAGCCTGATCAGTTGATCAATAGCCGTGCCATCTAAATAAAGTTCTAACAAAGTGTCCATGTTGGTCATAACAGGAGGAAACTCTTCGAGGTTTGTACATCCTGAAAGAATAAAGGTTCGAAGAGATCTCAACTCGAATATACATGGAAGCTCCATTAGACTCACGCAACCTTTCAAATTCAATAAAACCAGATGTTGGAGACACATAGTTGACCAGTGAACCTCTGATAACTCTGTACAACCTTGAAGGATCAATGTCTCGAGATTTGGGACCGCGCTGAAGTCCGGGGTCATGGTTAAACATCGGCAGTTGGAAAGATCCATGTGTATTAGCGAGTTCAGTTGATAAACCTGTTACGAATCAAGACAAAATAGAAAAGAGTATTAATAAAAATTAAAAGAATTGTGAACTTCTAGTATTAATACAATACATCGTGTAAAACAACATTGTGGTTATCCTTAATAGAGAATGTTGGGGTGTTTTGTTAGTAAAATATATAATCTTACCGATTCAATATCCCATAGCCTTTCAATGCGGCTGTTTGGAATCTTGAGTTCAACCAGCCTCTGTCGCGATGAAAACCAAGATGACAGAGATTCTAGAGGACATTCATGCCATTCCAAAAGCCGCAAGTATTTAGAGGGATATTGTAATAAGGGCACATCCTGCTGAAAGTTCACATTGCAAATCTTCAACAATCTCAGTTTGCTCATACTTAAGAATGGGTCAGAGTTCAAACGGATTACTTCTTTTTCAGGCAAGCTTAAGAATAAGCTTTCCACAGCAGTTGTTCCCTATACGAAAAACGAGCATACCATGTAAATTGTTCGTAAGATTAGATATGTATGCATGCTAGAACCTCTATGATTTGACAACACAATTAATGTTGAGAATTGTTATACTGGACACGAAAATGTATGTGTAGACGGTGTGCATTACATATAGTATTAAGTTCATTTCTAACCGTATTTTCTGTGAGAACATTACGAGCATCCTCAATACGCCATGACCTTCTCGTTTCATATTTGTGTTCGTTGTCATCGAGCCACAGCCTGCTACGATTTCCGGGGTGATCAGGAGATTCTCTACGGACAATATGCCAACCCATGCACCTTAGTAAATCATGCATCCACAGTTTACCCCTTTCAATTTTTACCAGACATTTGTTAACGAGGATATTTATTCCTAATCGGGAAGAAAATCCACAACCTTTCAGTATCTTCTTCACACGAACAACATCCTCGCCATTGAAGAAACAAGCAATGTCTAGAAAGATCTGTTTATCCATATCTTCTAATCCATCGAAACTTACTTGAAGCACATTAAAAATGTCTTTATTCAGATCTTTATCAAGTTTATCCAGTACCTCTGCCCATTCATATACGCTTCTTCCAGACAAGTGTGACCCTAGAACTTCATGAGCTAAAGGAAGGCCACTGGCATATCTCAGAAAACTCCGGGTCAGCTCTGCAAACTCTGTTGGGGGATTGACATTCTTGAAGGCTTTCCTACACAAAAGCTGAGAAGCTTCCTCATCATTCAATTTTTCAACCTCATAGATCTTATCATTTCGTACTCCAAACTCTGTCAATATTCTTCTATCTCTAGTTGTTATAATGAGCCGACTCCCTGGACCCCAAAAGTTCTCTTCACCGGCCGACGGTCCAGGTACTAAACCTTCTATTTGTCTTAAATCATCAACGTCGTCTAGAACAAGAAGCACCTTTTTCTTTGATAACCTGGGCCATGTTGAACCCTTTTTAACAGTGTCTACGTAACCATCCCCAAAAAAAGACTTGCAAACAAGTTCCTGCAACACTACTGGTGACTGCGATCTGACATTGCGAACAAAGCCACTGGTATGAAATCGGTTATGAATCTCTTGGTAAACTTCATTTGCAAGGGTGGTCTTACCAATGCCCCCCATCCCCCAAATACCTACGGTAAGAACCTCCTCCGACTTTAGATCCAAGTAAGACATGACTGTTTCTACGCGTGCATCCATCCCTATCAAATCTTTGTTACGAGAGGATGACCTCTGGTCCAATAGGTGGGAGATCGTTTCAGCTATTTCTTCAACGACTTCTGATTCTCCCCTACAAAAGGACAACACATATTTTGTTCCCGGAAAAGTTAGATGGGCAGAACTTTAGGTTTTCATTACCAAGCTTTTGCCACCATACGAACAATTTTGTTCACCATACGTACGAGTGTTCAATTTACGGTAAAAATTTGCCTAACCAGCCATGGTTAGGTAGAGCTGACCGAACCCTATAAGGAGAGACCACGTGGCCTGTTAAATGTATTAATATATATATATATATATACGAAAACGATATGAAGCGTACGTGCGCACTTCTCTCCGTTCGCCACCGTCCGGCGTCAACGACGGCGCGCCTCCACCCCTAAAGACTCCAGCAGCGTCCCCAACCACTTTCCCTCCCCGGCGAATCCGTTTTTTTTCAGTTTTCCGACGAGATCACCCAAAACTTCAAATAAAGTCGATCTCGCCGGAAACTGGAATTCAGCAGACTCGTCGGGGAGGAAAAGTGATCGGGGACACTGCTGGAGTCCGCTAGGGTGGAGACGCGCCGCCGTCGGCGCCCGACGATGACGAACTAAGGGACGTGTGCACTTTAAGCTAGTGCGGTCGTGCGCTCCACATCCGGCCTATATATATATATATATATATATATATATATATATATATATATATATATATTATCATTGCCCCTTTTTGTCCTTTAATTTGCAAACAAAATTGCACAGGGCCTCTATTTTATTAAAACTACATTGTTCTCCTTGACTCCTTCCTACACTCTACAAAACGTAAAACTTCATTCTTAATCTTTTTATTCATGGTTAAACCCTGTTCGATCATCATCTTCACTATATTATGCATAGTATGCCTCAAATACGTATCATATTAACGCTATTGGAGTTGGGAAACACCTACTTAGAGCTTGAAAATGAGGTAGAATGTAAGGTAAGAAAAGAAAGTAGCTAGAGTGAACAAAATAGTTTGTAGAATGACAATAGCCAGATGCCCACACAAATAAATTTATTGTGTGCATACATGCAAGTTAAAGAATCTAACGAATAAAATTACTATAAAATTAATTTCAATTGAAAAGAAATATGGGATCACCTGTCCTTCGCATTCCATCCAGAGACATCGGCCACTTCCTTTAGAGCTTGCCTCCAATTGTCCACCTTGCATGTATTGTTCTTGAAAGCTTTTTTATGCTTAACAAAAGCCCTGCCAAATTTTCCGGTTTGCTTTCTTATCTCGGATGGTTCAACATGATAAAAAACCGGAAAAACTTGCAGGCCTCTCGTTTCCTTACATGAAAGAACATATGCAAGTTCATCTAAACACCATTTTGAATCAGCGTAATTCGGGGAAAGAATGATGACCGCAAACTTCGATTCTTCAATTGCTTTTCGAAGTTCAGGTGCAATGGAATCTCCCCTCCGAAGTTCTTCGGTATCCCTAAATGTAGCAATTCCTGCCCGGCATAAAGCGCTGTATAAATGGTCTGTAAAGCCATAGCGGGTGTCCTCACCCCTAAAACTGAGGAAGACATCATAACTCAAAGAAGAGGATGTCCTAGATGATGAAGCCTCTTGACGCTCCTCTCTTAAAATCTCAAAAGCGGAAGAAGATGATGTAGGTGCTGTTTGGATCCGGGTGGAATCTTCTGGAACCTCAACAGTAATAGTAGGATGATCTCCTCGAAGAGTATTACTATTAAGATAGCGAAGTACAAACTTTTTAGAGAGGAGCTTAAGTTTGCCGAACATGATGGAAGGCAACGGAAAAAACTTACAAGCTCCCGATCGATCTGAATATATAAGAAAAAGAGAAGGGGCTTGAGTTTTGCAGTGAAGTTACAAGCACGACCACTAAGAAGCTTCTCTCCAATCTGCGAGGAAAACAGTTGGAAACTACATCGAACTTGGAATGTGAGATAACTCAGATCAAACCAAACAAGTTGACTGCCTCTTTGCCGGCCCCCACATTTGGTAAGATGACCTGCGGACAATAATATTGACTCAGCTAAACACTCATTTTTTCTTTTTTGTGTGTATATTCTTCAATCAAATTCATTCACGTCTCCATGATCTGAAAAATTCATAGTTGTACCTGAAGGATGCCTAGAGAAATTCCAGCACTGATCTTCCTCCACACTGGAGCTCTTCTAGGTTGATTATTCAATTGTACGTATTACCAGCTATAGCATGTACCTACAATTTTGGCTGACATAAGAAATTCACTTATTACCAGTGAAAAGGTAAAATTAAATCCCAAAACTCTGCTTAGATCGATGTATAGTATGGTTAAATGAGAAAAGGGAAGTCCTTGAGGGAAATCAGTGTGGAAGAATCAATGATAGTGACAATGTCAGATATTTTGTTCAAGAAAGGACTTGGCAGAACTACTCAGCAGCCAACGACTTTTAGACCATTTCTTGTATTTAAAATTTATTTAAAGAAAAAAGCTGTAAAATGAAAAAGCTCTAACCACTGGACTACTGGAGGTATCAACAAAAAGAGGTCTGACTACCGAGTACACAGGTATGAATAGAATCTACCTAAGGAAAAAAAAGTTCTATTGATTTAATTGTATAATGGGTAATTTGGGAAAATTAGGGAGGTGTAGTTAACAAAATGCTAATTTGTAGAAGTAAATTGGACGTCTATTAAGTATTAAGTGCCAATTTGAGAGATATGAATAGAAGCTCTCTAAATTTAACTGATCAAAAAAAAAATACATATATGATTTATAACAAGAGTTGGGGTGCGCAAGCAAACAGTGAGCGGCAAATTTTATTACTCTTGTGAACTAGAGCTATTGAGTGGACTCGAGTCTCAGCAATTGCACTTTACATATACTCAATAGTATAGGTGCTTACAATTGATCCCAAATGCAATCCATGTCTTGATACGTTAATTGAAGGTAACAATACAACAAATACAATCCCATATTCCGTCATCCTGACCTTTTTAATGTTGGGCAGGGGATCGATGAAGACTGCAACAGAGCTGCTTAAACTCTTCCACCTGATGCGCATACACAATGCGGAGGCTGATCTTCTCTGGCCTCCACCATGTTTGAGTAACTAAAACATCGAGTTCAGACTCATCATTTAGCTGATGTAGAAACCAGCGTCGCGGTATGTAGGAGAGCCAAATGAATTCACCAGGGACATTCCTCCCAATGTGGTCACAATGCTTTAAGAACTTGGTTTCTTCATTGCTCATTTGATACCGATGGACAGATGACAAACCATTGTTTCTAGTTTCCAATTTTAAAACAAAGGGGTAGGAAATACTTTCCAACAGATAGTCTCTGCCAACAAGATATGATGCACAGATAGCCAATCCTATCCAATTTGTTCCATTCAAAGATGGTGGTAACTGGAATCCCCACATCCAGCTGTCGGGCCAGGGGTCAATGCCATGCCCAAACCACTCCGGAATTTCATTAGAATGGGGAATTGTATTATATATTAAATCCGGATCAAAGACCTACAAAATAAAATAAAATGCACATTTGTGTAACCGACGGTGTTGAAGGGATGAAAGGCAGAGGGGGGAAAACAGACCTTGATATGGCCTTCAGGCATTTGAGGTTCATGCCTTATCCATGGTTGATCATTTTGGTCATCTGCTTCAACAAGTTGACGGATGAAAGACAGATTATCGAAGAAAGAGGTCCAGCACTCAGTTATTGTGTTCTTGAACTCCTCCTCTTCTTTCCGGTACAAGAGACGTATACCACACTTCTCCACTCTCAAGCCTCTGCAACTAACATAGATTCTTGCCTCTACATCACTTACCACATTGAGCTCTGTTAGCAAAACACGGGGTATGTAGGTTAGCCAAATGAATCTACCACGATTCAATGACTTGTATTTCTCTTCTGTGATGGAACACATGGGGATAGGATTCAAGCAATAGTTGTCTCTGGCTCTCAAGTGACACAGAAGTTTGACCAGCTGTGGGGAGTTAGTTGCACCGTGGTCGTGAACTTCAAAGGCAACACATATAGCAAGTCCTCTCCAATTCCCATCCTCATGCAATCTTGGAGGTAGTTTGATTCCCACCCTAGACCTGGAAGACATCTGATACGACATCTCATGTTTGAACCACACTGGAATTTCCTTGTCAGAGAAACAAATAATATTGTATGGGGAGGAAGGATCGAAATTCTTGTGAGCTGAAATTGTGTGTCCACCAAGACTGAGAGTAGCCACCTTGGACTGTTGAAGAAGCAACTTGAGGCATCTCTTCCACTGTTCTGAACTATAGCTTCCGTGAAGTTGAGTTTCAGCCATTATACGTATATGATGAAGAGGCAACAACAACATTTTATCATCTTCTGCAACGATTTCTTGGTTTCTATCCCTGGTTTCCATCACGCTATTGGAGTGGAGTAATATTGCAGATCTGAAGTGGACCAATTGGGTAAGGTCAGGCTCCCCCAAACGTTGCCGTTGCTGGAGATAGCTTCTCTGATCTCGCAGCCGCACAATTGAAGAATAAGGAGCTTGTGAACGTCTGCAAAAGTTTTATTTAGAGAATGAATTGACGCATTAGCAAATAAAAAAAATTGCAGCAAATTAGGAATCAGTTCAACCTTTGAAACCAGGACATTTGTGCTTCATTTGCTTTGCGCCAATCAACATGTCTGACCTGGGAGCATAGTTGGCTGCGGAAATGATGCCCCAACGTACTGGCAGCTGCTGTTAATGAATGAGTCATGTTTTCCAAATCATGCTCGAAAACTAAACGGCTTCCACACACTTGAACCTCGATTTCTGCATGAATAATACTGAACTGTGCGCTAATACCCTGACAGTGATTCAACTGTTGTTTAAAATGCACACGTGGTACATGTAATACAACAAGTTGATCTGAGGTCCCAATACAACTTGTTATCATGAGGGATTCTTGCATTACTATACTTCCATGATCATGAGAGCACAAATCAATATACAAGGAATAACTATTGTTGCCACGTGTCGAAGTAGATGTACACTGAGAAAATTGAACATACAGTTCTAATCCCACCCATCTCTGATCATCAAGTAAGTTTTCAGGGATGCAACACAATGTTACGTCCCCTGCATGGTGATGGAAGAACCAGGTCGGGGTTGAAACTACTGAAGCAGGAAAGCAAAAATGGAAACTTTTCTCACGTCCATTGCGTCCCTGTTAAAGCATAAAGTTTGTCACGTTAATTGGTGAACTGAATTAGTGGCCCTAGTAGAGGTACGAATTATATATGGGAGAGAGAAACCGAGAGACAGAGAGAAACCTTATAGAGTATCAGCAGGTCTCCTCTGAGTTTGATATTAGAGTTAATTTTGGTGCAGCAATCTTCACTGAATGTTGAAGTAGATCCCAGTTCCATCAGGTCACCAGTTTCTGTCTCCTCATGTAATATGTACTCGCAATGTCGATCAAAATTGGAATCAAGGTGTTGAGTAGCAGTCTGATTTGCTACACATTTTACAAACTCTGCAGTGTCGTCCTCCGATATTAGATATATCGCACAACCTCTCACTTTTAAATCCGGTCTCTTTGTTGAAACTGAAGCTCGAAGTTGTGAGCTTGGTTTATCAAAAATCCCATGATATTGCCCACCTCGCGGTTCATAGCAACAAAGTGCATAAGACCCCGCCGTGAAGTCTATGAAGTTTTCAAAAACTAGGGAATTTTCACGACCAATATCCGTGTGAAATTCACAAATAGTCTCCTCCAGTTCCCAAATTTTGTTGAAAATGCCTTTCTCAAAGATTTCAAAAACAACAAACAGAGCAAATCCTATACATGCACTGCTACCATCAGATAGTGGAATTGCTATTGAAGGACCACTCCAATGATTCCACAGATTGGGAATTCTTGTACTGTGCGGAAAACGGATTTCAAATGTCTTTTTACCGTAAACTTGGTCCTGTAAGAATAAACGAAAAAGATTAGGAAACATGGTACAGAAGAGAGTAGAATAGAATAGAATAGAGAGATACCTCAATGTATTTAGGAAAGAGCTGTTCAATTTGGTCTTCAGGAAGTTTAAGTGTGATGCAGCTTGGCTGATCATCAACCTGGTATGATTGTCCGCAGTTTATGAAACAGAACCCTCTCCCTGAAGCCCATATTGTCAAGGTATCTGCATTTTTAAACATAGGACAATCTCGTGCATAGACATGTTTCAGATTGATCAGAAGATTTTGTGGCAACACCTGTAGCTTGCTACACCTAAGCAAGTGAAGTTCTGTAAGCTCAGAAAGTTTTAAAGTGCTCTCAGGCATACTCACAATGTTGTTATCACTCAAGTCTAGATGCTGCAAAGAGGATAGCTGACCGATTTCATTTGGTATACTCTCTAACTTGTTTTTACTCAAATTCAATAGCTGCAAAGAGGATAAGAAACCAATTTCATGTGGTATACTCACTAAACTGTTTTTACTCAAATCCAATAGCTGCAGAGAGGATAAATGACCAATTTCATTTGGTATACACGCAAAATCGTTTTCGCTCAAATTCAAAATCTGCAGGGAGGATAAGCAGCAGATGGTAGGAAGGACTTGTTCTGCTAGGCCACACCTCTGTAGATTTAATGATGTCAAAGAGCTTAAACGCGAGAACCAGTTAAACAATTGCAAACCTTTACATCCACAGAGAGATAACACTTTAAGGTCCTTAAGAACTGAAATTGACCAAGGAAGAATTCTGATGGCAGTTTCAGAGGCATCAAGCTCCCGCAAATGTGTCAAGCTCCCCAGGTTTACTGGCAATACGGATATACGTGAACAGCAGGACAGATTGAGAACTTTCAGACTGAAAAGGTTTGGAACAGTCGAAAGATTCCTGCAACCTCTTAGATTTATCAAGATCAGGCCTTTCAAATGTTGCATTGATATAGGCAGATCCTTTAACGCCGTCCCATCTAAATGAAGTTCTAACAGGTTTTCCATGTTTCCCTTAATCTCTGGAAAGACTTTGAGCTTTGAACATCCTGAAAGAATGAACACTTTCAGAGATTTTAAGCTGATGGAGTGGGGAAGGCTCTTTAGATTAACACATCCTTTCAAATTCAATAAAACCAGATGTTGGAGACCCCCAATTGTTGGATGAACCTCTGATAAGTTTTCACAACCTTCAAGGATCAATTTCTTAAGTTTTGGGACCTCATTCAAATCGGGGAACCTGGTCAAGTGTTGGCAGTTGGTAATATTGAATTCTTCCAGTTTATCCAAAGGAAACTGCATGTACATTTAAAAGGAAGTTATTACACAGATACTGGGAAAACAAACAAAATTCAACTTGATAACAGTCAAAGTAAAAAAAAACATATAAAGATATACTCAAGTAAAACAATTGTTTTATTATTTTTTTTAAATCTGTGCGATTGAAAAAGAGAATAGAACCTTATGGAGTTCAGGAAAGATTTCATCCTCTGGTTTCCGACAGTTTATGATACTCAAACCCTTGTGAGGCGGATATCTCCTCCAAGTAGATGAATAATTTGTCAGCATAGGACAACCACGTACATTTACATTACTTAGACTTGATGGAAGATCTTTTGGCAATGGCAACGACTGCAGATTGCTACATCTAAATAGAGAAATTCTGTAAGCTCAGAAAGCTGAGAGATGCTTTCAGGTATGGTAATAAAGTTGTTTTCACTGAAATCCAAACTCTGCAGTGAGGATAAATCACCAATGTCATCAGGGATTGCTCCTTGTGCGAGGTTACATCCACCTAGGTTTAGTGTTGTCAAAGACCCTAAACCTAAGAACTTGTTTGGCAACTCTAAACCTGTGGATCCAGAGCAGCCGTGAAAGCACAATAGTTTAAGATTCTGGAGGAGTGAAATGGACACTGGAACTTTTCTTATAGCAGTATTACATGCGTCGAGCTCCTCCAAGTGTTCCAAGCAGCCTATGTTATCCGGCAGATTGT
Organism: Fragaria nilgerrensis; assembly: GCA_010134655.1. NCBI lineage: Eukaryota > Viridiplantae > Streptophyta > Magnoliopsida > Rosales > Rosaceae > Fragaria > Fragaria nilgerrensis. Next base: position 11,296,262 of record CM020977.1, read on the forward strand.
CCATACTTGAGCATAGAGACAGATAGAGAAATTTCAGTGATGTCAAACTACTACAGAGGGTGCTTGGAAGACTGAGAAGGTTCCTGCAGCCACTTAGATTTAGCAAAACGAGGCCTTTCAAATGCTGGATGGATTCAGGCAGCTCCAATATAGCCGTGCCATCTAGATAAAGTTCTGATAACGTATCCATGTTCCCCACAATCTGCGGCAACTCCTGGAGTTTTGAACATCCAGACAGAACAAAACTTTGGAGGGACGACAAGCTGATGGATTGGGGGAGACTCTCTAGACTTGTGCAGCCTTTCAAGTTCAAGAGAACCAGTTTCTGAAGATTCCCAATCGTATAGTGAACCTCTGATAACCCCTTACAACCTTGGAGGATCAACCGCTCAAGATTTGGGACTGTACTGAAGTCTGGGGTCGTGGCTAAATATTGGCAGTGGGAAAGATCCATGAGTATTAACTTTCCAAGAGAGAGCTGTTACGAAATAAGAAAAGAAAAAATTAACACATCTTGAAAAGAAAAGCAAACTAGAATAACAAAACTTGAGGAGAAATCCCAAGCAACCATTTACCTTTCCATTCCATAGTTGTTTAATGTGGCTGTAAGGCATCTTGATTTCAATCAGCTTCTCCGATTCAAAATTAGATGGAAACAATTCTAGCGGGCATTCGTGCCATTCCAAAAGTCGTAAATTTTTAAAGAAGAATCTCAAGTGCACATCCTGAAAGTTCACATTATATATCTTCAGCAATCGTAGGTTGCACATGGTTAAGAACGGGTCCTTCTTCAACGGCATTTCTTCTTTTTCAGGCAAGCTTAAAAATAAGCCTTCAACAGCAGCTTTCCCCTATACAAAGACTTCCCCTGTAAGATTCAATTATAATTTGTAACATACATTTATCCCATAAGCATTGATATCTTACACAGTGTATATACATGTGTACGCACAATCCATATAGATATCATAAGCATGAGTGAATGTAATATTAACACTATCTCTTACTGTATTGTTCATGAGCACGTTACGAGCATCCTCAAAACGCCAAGAACTTCTCCCTTCGTACTTGTGTGCATTGTCGTCAATCCACAACCTGCTACGTTTACCCGGAAAAGAAGATTCTCCACGAACAATATGCCAACCCAAGCACCGTAGTAAATCATGCATCCACAGTTTATTTCTTTCAATTTTAATAAGAGATTTGTCAATGAGGTTGCTTATACCTATTCCGGAAGAAAACCCACAACCTTTCAATATATTCTTTACACGGACATGATCCTCGCCATTGAAGAAACATGCAATGTCCAAAAATATTTTCTTGTCTGTATTCTGTAACCCATCAAAACTTATTTGAAGCACACTGAAAATGTCTTTATCCTGATCATCGTCTAGTCTATGCAATATCTCTGACCATTCATCCACCTTTAGTCTAGACAAGTATGAACCTAGAACTTCATGAGCTAGAGGAAGGCCACTAGCATATTGCAGAAAACTCTTGGACAACGCTACAAACTCCTGTGGGGGATTATCTTTCTTGAAGGCTTTCTGACATAACAGCTGAAAAGCTTCCTCGTCTCTCAATTTTTCTACTTCGTATATTTTATTTTCTTGTACACTAAAGTCTCTCAATGAGCTCCTGTCTCTAGTAGTTATAATGAGTCGACTCCCTCCACCCCAAATATTCTCTCCAAGCGGGCCTCCAGGTGCTAGGCATTCTATTTGTTTAAAATTATCAACATCATCGAGAATAATTAGCACTTTTTTCTTAAACAGTGCCTTCTTCAATAACTTGATCCCTTTTTCAACGGTATCAATATTTATATTGCCATCCCCCAAAAAGGATTCACAAAGACATCGCTGCAACTCAACTTCAGATTGCAATCTAACTTGGGAAACAAAGCCGCTAGGATGAAACTGGTTACGGAACTTTTTGAATACTTCTTTGGCAAGAGTTGTCTTACCGATTCCACCCATCCCCCAAATCCCTATGGTAAGAACATCATTTGACTCCAGATCCAAACGAGACTCTATTTCTTTTATACGGGCATCTATTCCAATTAAAACTCTCTCAGGAACAGATAACATATTATTAAGTACGTTTAGAATCTGATTAACTAGTTCTTGAATTACTTCTGATTCTCTCCTGCATATATAACGATGACAAGATTAAGAGAACAGGGATCTGTTACATCAGTTGGAAAATATGACATTCATAACCCTCATATATATTAACAGAAACCAACTTAATCAAATAAGGAATATGGTCAAATTTAAAATACCAGAAGATTTAATAACGAAAGACTAATAACTAAAGAAATCACCTCACAACTGACACAATTCCCACTACATTTTTTTCACATACAGATACTGCTCAGTCTAGTATAGAAATGATAAAGAAAGCAACTGAGACCAAAAGGAGTACTAGATAATATGACACCAGCACAATCAAAAGGTACAAATGACAATATGAAATCATTTTAGGCTAAATGACTTATTCTCTACCTCAAAACCGGAAGTAAAATCAACATCCTCGTTGTTTCAATATATGTTGATGATTAGTGGTTACTAGAATAGTCAGAGTTGGATCATGAAGTTTAAGTAAGAGCAGATGTAAAAGTATAAGATTACTTGGAATTGAACAATAAAGGTAAGAATTACCTGTCCTGTGTCACATGCCATCCAGAGAGACTGGCTACCTCCTTCAAAGCTTGCTTCCAATTATCCACCTTTTCCATAGTGTCCTCAAAATCAGTCTCATGTTTAGCAAATGCCTTGCCGTAGTTTCCAGTTTGCTTCCTGATTTCAGATGGTTCCACGTGGTAAAAAATGGGAAGAACTTCCAGTCCCCTCACTTCCTTGCATTCAAGAATATGCGCCAGTTCATCTAGGCACCAACTTGAAGTTGCATAGTTGGTGGAAAGCACTGTAACCGCAAACTTGGACTCTTCGATTGCTTTCAGAAGTTCTGGTGAAATGGATTTCCCCCTCGGAAGCTTTTCAGTATCTCTAAATGCGTTGATTCCTTTCTGATTGAACGCATAGTACAAATGATCTGTAAAATTATTGCGGGTGTCCTCACCCCTAAAACTGAGGAACACATCATGTTCCCAATTAGAGGATGAACCAGATGATGACGAATGGAATGTGTGAGTGTTGGAAGAAGATGATGAAGGCACATCCATATCAAGTTAGATGATGAAGGTACTAGTCTAAGTTTTTTCTAGGTGGAACTGGCTGATGGAACTTGTGCATGTTCTGCTTTATGAGTTGAAGCCTTGAAGGAGATCGATGATGGTGTATTGGTGGAAATCGCTGGCAGAAGGAAGGAGGAGGAGCTAGACTATGATGTATAAGAACAAAAGTAAGACGAATAAAGAGGCATTTATCAGGAGGAACAACCGGAACTTTTATTACTAGCTTAGAAGCAGATCAGCTTGATCAAAATGAGTTGACCGTCGAGCTGGCCAGCACATTCTGAAGCTGACTTGTGTATATTTTACCCCAAATTGGGAGCACATCTATCAGTAACTAATCTTGTATTTTGGAAATGTTAAAAATATAAACAAGTATGGGTGTGTGAATTCATACTTGAAATATTCAACAAAACATTGTTTATAAACCTGTGACACAATGTTGATCATGACATGATAAGAACAAAAAAGTATAACTAAAGAATGGGTGTTGTAATGGGAGTAAACTACTGGAAATATTGAGCTATGAAACATCCAAGTTGATAATAATTATTGTTATTCACTGAAAATTGTTCTGTCAGTGGGTGGGTTAAGACCCAGTAAACTACCTAAACTATTGCGTTATGAAATATTCAGGCACAATAAGAAACACATAACTGTCATCTTCGGAGAAAAGTGAATTTCATAGCAAATGCTTTAACCAACTTGGGGCATTCAGTTCACATTGTCAGCTGCAATCAGAGTTTTCCACTTACTATTTGTAATGTTTTTTCTATCGGGAAAAAGAAAACATATTACAGTTCAAGAATCACCAAAACAGAAAAGAACTAAAGATGATAAATCATACACTACAATACCTGTGTAGTCGCTTTACCATACCTCAGAATGAGACATTATCAGCAGTATCACTACAATTTGAACCTTACAGAAAAAACATTACCACACAAATACAAATTTATGTAACATGAAAGCAAATGTAAACAGAAATACAGTGACAAAAACCTGATTATATGATGGGAATGAATAATTGATCGGATAATGTGGGTGAATCCAGAGTTAAAAGAGTAAAGCTTCTGTACAGTCACAATCACAGGAAAATTAGTATCAAACTGTGCATTATTAACAACAAAGACAGCATCAGCCTAAACTAAACTACAGACCCAGCTACCCAATGACTATTTCTCAGAACAGAAATCTCTGCTCCTGCGATTCACTCATAGTTTAAGTTACATATTCATGCACGGATCCTCCTTTTCCTTAAACACTTGAAGATTTTACTTTCGCAATCACAAATTGTAATCCAATACAAAAGACTACAACTTTCTGTGGGAAAATACAAGTAAAATGGAATAAAGGGCAAAGAGGGAACCTTTTTCTCCGCGGTGGCGATGAAACGCGCACGGGTCGGCTGTGGCGGGACGGAGGCTGATGTCAGAGAGGCGGTTAAATTGGGGGGTTTATGTAGGTTTTACCTATAACCAGCGAATTTACAAGTTGCCCACTTCAAACTTGGACCGTTGAATAAACTTTACTCCAATCTGACGGTTAAAAAACCGCATACAATATTTATTATTCATCCGCCATCTGATGATTAAGGGCAAATGAGAGAATTTTTCAGGTTTTCTTCGTTATTGTGGATTGCTTGATGCCCTGGTGTCATTGCCATTGCTGATCTCTTACCGCAATTAACAAAGTTCTAAAGAGATGGACTCATATTGCTGCTTTAATATAGGGTTTTTGATTTTGGGATGTTTGTTTTGTCTCTGGCTCTACATCATGTAATCTGGTCTTATTTGTTGTGGTTTTGTACCAACTACCAACTATTATGCTAGTTTGTCACCGAGCATACGGTTGAGGGAGAGTGTTTAGAGTAAGGCTAGTTTAATCATTTTCTATTAATCTCTACCTATAAATCTGATGAGATGTATTGCATTATGTTGTTTTTCAATTTTCATTGTAAAAGATACTATATATATGTATAGGCTTGAACAATGAATATGCATAAGGTATACTCCCAATTCCTATTGTTTATGAGCTTTGGTACTTAACAAAAGGTACTCTCCATTTTGAGTTAGGGAGCATCACATGATCGAATTTTTAATGAAGTAATTGGTGCATTGTACTTTTTTCTCCTTCGACCAAGGTTTAGTTTTTCCCACAGGGTTTTTGTTACTTGGCAAGGTTTTGACGAGGCAACACTGTATGCACCTTTCGGCATGTAGATGCACGGCACAAGAGCGAGTGTTCTAGGATATTCCGCATTATTCTAGAACATTTTATATATGTGTCTTGGCCTTATGTCATCAGGGTATGTAGTTAGAATAAGACTATGTATTCTTTATCATTACCTTATTGATACTTTGTAATTCTCTATATAAAGGGCTCTTATGAATAAATAAGATACATCTCTTTGATGATTCTCTATTCTCTTACTATATCTCTTTGTCTCTATTGTTTATACTTCATCAAAAAACAAATTTTTCAGGAATCTTGGATAACTTGAAGGGCATAGATGTAAGATACATATATTATTTCACCATAAGACTTAATTAACAAGACCTGTGTGTAACCACTCTTAATAGCACTAGACTCATAACTGCTATGCATATATAACTACTCAACACTACTAGTATCAAAAAGCTACTCTACACATATAAAAGGGTGCATCTATTGCTGATAGGAGCATAAAATGCGACATTCTTAATGTGTTATTACCTCCATTTGTACTTTGATTATCTCTTATTGTCGTAAAATAGAGTCATAATGTAGAGTCGAAAGTTTTTGGTAGAGTTTTGTGTAAAACGTGTTAAACATAAAGGAATGACGTAGAAAATTGTCACAAATTGATTTAACTTCTCTGATACTTAGGTGACATGTAGAAGACTGCCGAGAGAAGTGTTCTTGATGGATCTAGGGAAGCAAAGTAGCTGATCTACGAAGCCTAGTCCATTAAGGAGAGGTCCAAACCAAGTCCAATATGGAGAAGAAGATCTAAATTCGGCAGAATATCAAGGAATATCCAAGTCTTGAAATCCCTGATTAAATCGGGAAAATTCCTGTGCACATCTCTCAACTTCAACGGACTCTCCAGAACAGCTCACAACGAATAAAAAAAAACGTGCTAGATATGAATAGAGAGCTACGGGAGTCTAGTTTCCAATCAATTGGAATCACCTCAATATCTATTTTCTAGAGGGAGTTATGACGTAATCATCAGACGGATGTCATTCTGCCGAAATTGAGAAGAACTAGGAAACCTAAACCAACTTGGTTTCAACTTTGTGGCCGGCTTCTCTAGGGTTTTTCCTCTATATAAAGCACGACTTCAAGTACAGAAGATCATCATCACTACCCTTGCAATTGCATAGCCGAAACTCTACCAAACCCTATACAGAAAATTACTTAGCCGATTCATCCACCACAAACCATAAGAATCATTCCATCCTTCCACCGATTTTCCCCACACTTGCCGAATCTTTCAAGGTTGTAAAAGTGTGATTTTCTCATGGCTTCTTGTATTATTTTCTGTATAGTTTCGAACTCTATTGTAATATACTTTTCGATTTTGGTTTTATTTATCAAACATGGTTTTCGGATTTCTTTGTGATCTTTGATTGTTCTATGTTTTGATTTGTAACTTCTTGAATATATGATGATTTTGTAATTTAGGTTTTGGGGCAGTAGCATGTTCTTATGTGTTTTTGATTTCTAATTAATTAATTGTCATGAATTCGTGCATCTAAATCAATCCTTGAGGCTGCATCGGCCATGGTTGTCCTTAAGGTGCAGTTTCATCTACCATAATAATTTTGGATCGATTTATACGCAAAGTTGTCTTGGTCTTTGTTATTAACTTAGGACGGATTTGCATGCTAATAGGATGAGTGACGCCATGCCTTAGATCATGTTTCTGATTGACTTGTGTGCTAAAGTGTTTTCTTGTTTAATCTCTACGCAACATGTCTTTAAATGAGTTAGCATTCATGTTATGGTCAAGGGCAAAGATGGTTCTAAATACTTGAGGAGTCTTAACAATTAGATAACCGCAAAGACTCTAATTAGAATCAGAATTGGTTAGAGTCTAGGACAATTTGAACGTTGCTGCCCAGCCTTGCATGAAGTTGTTATGTGTTCTTGATGGTTTTTCGTGTTAGGTGTTGCATGAGTATGTTGATCACTTGTATATATTAATCTTAGGTTTAATTTTCAGTAGGTTATTTGTTAGAATTAATCAATCTTAAATCCCCAATATTTCGATATATATATGTGAATACTTGTTTATAAGTTGTTTGGTTTCTCTTCTTTCGATCGCCCTTTAGTTTCCCCGGCTAGAACGATCCCTACTTGTCCATATTACTACGATTGCAGGGTAATTAAATTGAAGTTGTTTGACCCCGGTTACGCGACACGTCAATTGCCGCCTCACAAACCACTTTGCTCACCTCACACGTTGTTGATTTATTGAAATACCAAAATATCATGATGTAAAATTACAGCAAGGGACAATAAGTTGTTACAAATTACAAATTTTTGTTCTTTTTCTTTTTTATCTTTTTGTTTTTGATGAAACAAATTTCATAACTCTAACCCAGATTTATCATATTCAGTCGTGAGTCTGAAGACACTAGCATTTAACCTGAAGATAAGGTAAAATGTTTGTATTTTTTTTCTTTGTTGATGATTCGTCTATCTTTTTACTCATTATTTCTCATGTCGACTTAATTTGTATGTAAATTTATGGACAATTATTGTACCGTATTTATGAACAACAGATAGATCAGTTCAAGAAACTTAGAAGTATGGAAGGCGTTGTAACTAGAGATACATTTATAAACATTGTGCATCTTGATATCTACTGATACCATTGAGTTGTTAAATTTGAGAGTTTTTTCTTATTCTTTAACTTGGATTTATACTTTCGTGTGAATTTTTGTTCATGTAGTGATTTTACTTACCTTGAGCAAAATCTGAATTTGACAAAATATATTAAAAGAATGTAGGGTGAACAAAGTAGAATTGAGAAAAATGTTTTTTAGGTATTGTTAATGGGTGAACAAAGTAGACTTGCAATTAAAATTATATAAGTGAGGTGTGAAGAGAATGTTGGGTGAGCAAAGTGATTTGTGGGGTGACAATAGACGCACCCTATATAAAATTGAAATATGATTTTTGCTTTAGTCTTACTATTGTATTTAGTCATAGCAAAATCACCTAATATTGATTGATTGTTATGATTTGTCTTATTTTAGATTGTATAGGTTGTTCGTTGTTCAAGAATTTTTGTTTAGGCAATTCATACAATCCGTATATAATGTTTTGATCAACAACCTTACAAAAATCTTAAAAACCTGCATAATGATTATCATCCATAAAAACTTTTTATGTAGAACTATACTAGTTTGTTATAACGAGATGATATATCAAAGCCCTGATCTATGTCAAAGCAGTATGACATTAATAAACCAGATGAGAATAGTGGTCTACGAAAAGAGCTAAACATTTATATGAAGCAGAAAAAACTTTTAGGGGAGATTAACTGGTCCAAGTATACTAGTGAAAAAGGGAAGGTTGATTATAGTGAATATATTCAGGAGTGGGAACGTCAGAGCGAGTCCCTTTTGAGAAAAGCTTTAAGAGGTAATTTTATAGAATACATTTATTGTAATACGTTATTATGTCAAAATCAACATTATTTGTTTTTTCTAAATATTATTTCTTATGATCTGCATGGTGCATCAACATACCAAAATGTATCTAAGCAACATTCTAGCCCGTTTTTGAGTTCAACATCATCAAGTACAAGAAATGTAAGATACGATTATTCAAGAGTCCAAAATGATTCAAGGCAATCTGTAACTAAATCTGTAACTAAATCTCAGCAACAATCGAGCCGGCTGGTAAGTTCTTTTCACCAACTACACTTCTAGGCTTCTAACATAGTTTTTCTAAGTGAATCAAACCCCCAAATCAAACCCTTTTGAATTCGTTTGTAGATTGATACAACAACAAGAGAAGGATATGATTGTTCGTCAGTCTAAAATAGTTCAAATCAGACCCCCAAATGTTTGCAGATTGATACAGCAACAAGAGAAGGATATGATTGTTCGTCAGTCTAAAATAGCTCAAAGCAACTTATGTCTCCTCGACCTTGGCTGCAAACCTCCCTATCAGTGAGTTCTCCTCACCAACGTACTACACTTTTAGAATTGTTTTGTCTAAGTAATTAAATCAAACCCTTTTCAATTCTTTTGCAGTTTCGTAGATCAGGAGGTCTTGGAGACAATTTTGGGGAAACCACACTCTTCGATGTCAACCTTAATTATGGTAACCTCTGAAATCACTTGACTACCCTCAATTTTGTAAAAAATAATTTGCACCCACATGAGAATATCATATAATTGATAGAGTTGGAAATTGATCGAGTTGTTGCTCAAATTTTTATTTTTTTGGTAATGATCATCCACATGTTTACTATGGAATCACTTTCAAACAATTTTTCATAATTAATGGGTTATCTCTATTGTTGTATGGTTGATTGGTTTATACTAAATTATGTCCTTGAAACCCACTCAGCCAAGAAAGAGTTCTTATTTATGTTTGGCTTCGTGACTCAAACATTTATTTGGCGCAGCACAATGAATTATATTTTTTTGACTCATCTTGACTTTGTCTAGATTTCCTTTTTTTTTCTTTTCCTTTTTTTAATAAACTACGTAAAAGAGTATTTGATGGTCTATTAATCTATTTGATTATATTTAGATTTTATGCAAGATTAGCATAGTATGCTTAAATGCTTAATGGCACATGTATGTTTCTTTGGATCTTTGAGGTTATCATTGTTTAGCAAAGAGATATGACATTGATTTAAAAGAGGGGCGTTAGGGTGGGCAAGCGAAAGGTGGGTGAATTTTCTACTATTGTGAACTAGAGCTATTCCAGTCTCAGCAATTGCACTTTAAATATTGTATAGGTGCTTACAAATTGATCACAAGTTCCATCCATGTCTTGGTAAGTTAATTGAAGTTACAATACAAGAAATAAAATCTCATATCCCGTCACCATGATCTTTTTACTGTTGGGGAGGGGATCCATGAAGACTGCAACAGAGCTGCTTAAACTCTTCCCCCTCATGCACGTACAAAAAACGGAGGCTGATTTTCTCCGGCTTCCACCATATTCGAGTCACTGAAACATTGAGGGCAGACTCATCATTTAGCTGATGTAGAAACCAGCGTCGCGGAATGTAGGAGAGCCAAATGAATTCACCAGCGACATTCCTCCCAATGTGGTCACAATACTTTAAGAACTCGGATTCTTCATTGCTCATTTGATACCGATGGAAAGATGACAAACCATTGTTTCTAGTTTCCAATTTTAAAATAAAGGGGCAGGAAATACTTTCCAACAGAGAGTCTCTGCTAATAAGATATGATGCACAGATAGCCAATCCTATCCAATTTGTTCCATTCAAAGACGGTGGTAACTGGAATCTCCAGCTCCAGCAGTCAGGCCAGGGGTCAATGCCACGCCCGAACCACTCCGGAATTTCATTAGAATGGGGAATTGCATTATATATTAAATCTGGATCAAAAACCTACAAAATAAAATAAAATGCACATTTGTGTAACTGACGGTCTTAAATGGATGAAAGGCAGAGGGGGGAAAACAGACCTTGATATGGCCTTCAAGCATTGGAGGTTCATGCCTTATCCATAGTTGATCATTTTGATCATCTGCTTCTACAAGTTGACGGATAAAAGACAGATTATCAAAGAAAGAAGTCCAGCACTCACTTATTATTTCCTCAAACTCCACCTCTTCCTGCCGGTACAAGAGACGTATACCACACTTCTCCACTCTCAAGCCTCTGCAACCAACATAGATTCTGGCCTCTACATCACTAACCACATTGAGCTCTGTTAGCAAAATACGGGGTATGTAGGTTAGCCAAATGAATCTACCAAGATGCAATGACTTGTATGTCTCTTCTGTTAGGGAACACATGGGGATAGGATTCAAGCAATAGTTGTCCTTGGCTCTCAAGTGACAGAGAAGTTTGACCGGCCCTGGGGAGGTAGTTGCACTCTGGTCATGAACTTCAAAGGCAACACATACAGCAAGTCCTCTCCAATTCCTATCCTCATGCAATCTTGGAGGTAGTTTGATTCCCACCCTGGACCTAGAAGACATCTGATACGACATCTCATTTCTGAACCACACTGGAATTTCCTTATCAGAGAAACAAATAATATTGTATGCGGAGGATGGATCAAACTTCTTGAAAGCAGAAATTGTATGTCCGCCAAGACTGAGAGTGGCCACCTTGGAGTGTTTAAGTAACAACTGGAGGGATGTTTTCAGCTGAAATGAACTATAGCTACCGTACAGTTGAGTTTCAGCCATTATACGTACATGATGACATGACGACTTTGTGTTTTCTTCTGCTTCATTTCCAAAGTTCCTCTCACTGCATTCGAAAAGACAGCATTTGGCATGGACTGGTATTACTGATCCGGAGTGAACTAATGGGGTAGGTTCAGAATTTACAAAAACTTGCTTTTGCCGGAGATAGCATCTATAACTTTTCAGCCTCATTATTGAAGTTAAAGCTTGTTCTGGTACTTGTGCTGTACTTCTGCTGCAGGAAATTAGGATGTTATGACAGTTGGGTTTGAGAATTATTTAAATGCCGTTATGCAACAAAAATATATATATTTTTTTTCTGCATGAAAATGATTCAACCTTTGAGAAGAGGAATCACAATTGATGGGCATTTCTCCTTCCACTGCAATGATCTGATCATCAGTCTGAGTGCAGGCCAGGGAACAAAGTTGAGTAAGGACATGTTCCTCAAAATTTCTTGCAGCCGCAGTCAATGAACGGATCAAGTCTTGTAAATCTTGCTGATAAACTAGACGGCTCCCACACATTACAACCTCCAATTCTGGGTTAATGGTTGTAAACAATGCGCTAATAACCTGACACTGATTCAACTGTTCTTGAAAATAAATGCATGGTAAATGTAATACCACAAGTTGATTCGTCTCTCCAAGACAACTATGTCTCTTGAGGAATTCATGCATTATCAGACTTTCATTATCATGACCACACAACTCAATATGAAAGGCGAAACTGTTATTATGGTTATCACTTGAAGCACGTGTCCGCCGGCCAAATATAACAAATAGCTCCAATCCCACCAATCTCTGATCAGCATGTAAGTTTTCACTGATGTAACATAGTGTTACATCACCTGCATGGCGCTTGATGAACCAGGTCGGAGATGACAGTACACCTGGTGAATCAGGAAGACAAACATGGAAACTCTTCTCACATCCATTGTGTCCCTGTGTAAATAATGATAAAGAAAGTCACATTAAATTCATGTACTAGATTAGTGATTGTAGTAGAGTACTAATCAGGAATACGTAATGGGTGAGAGAGAAGAAAGTAACCTCATAGAGGAATGAGAGCTGTTTTCTGATTTGGATACTGCAGCTACTCATGTGGCAGTTATCTCTATTCATAGTTGATGTAGAATCTAGTTCCCATAGATCGTCAGGGTCTACATCTATCAGGTCACAAGTCGTTGCCTTTTCTAATATTTCCTCACAATGTCGATCAAAATTGAAATCGAGGTGCTGAATAGCAGTCTGGTTTATTAAACTTTGAACAAACTTTGCAACATTGTGCTCTGATATTAGATGCAACCCACAACCTCTCACTTTCAAATCTGGTCTCTTTGTTGAAACTGTAGCTTGAAGTACTAATTTATCGAACAAGCCACCAAATTTCCCAACTCGTGGTTCGTAGCAACAAAGTCCATATGGACCAGTCCTGAAGTCGGGGAAATTTTGGAAAACTAGTGAATTTTCACACCCAAAATTGGTATAAAATTCACAAATAGTCTCCTCTGATTCCCAACTGCTGTCGAAATCTTCTTTCTCAAGGATTTCGAAAACAACAAATAGAGCAAATCCAATCCACGAACTATTACTTTCAGATAGCGGGACTGCCACAGAAGGGCCACTCCTCCAATGGCTCCACAAATGGGGGATTCTTGTACTATGTGGAAAACGAAATTCAAATGGTTTTTTTCCATAGATTCGATTCTGTAATAAAGAATAAAAGAAACTTTAAGAAACATGGTGAATATGGGAAAAAGAAAAGAATAGAGTGGGAGAGAGACAGAGACAGACACCTGAATGTATTTGGAAAAGAGTAGTCCAATACTGTCTTCTGGAACTGGAACGTGGCTTGCCTGAACATTATCCTCTTCTGATTGTCCACAATTTATGAAGCAGAACCGTTTCCCGGAAGCCCACATTGTCAAAGTATCGGCATTATTCTTCAACAAGGGACATTCTCGTGCATTAACATATTTTAGATTGAATGGAAGATTTCTTGGCAAAGACTGTAACACACTACACCTAAACAAGCGAAGTTCTGTAAGCTGAGAAAGTTGAGAGATGCTTTCAGGTATACTCACAAAGTTGTTTTCACTCAAATCTAAACGCTGCAAAGAGGATAGGCAACCAATTTCATTTGGTACACTGACTAAATTGTTTCCACTGAAATCCAATCTCTGCAAAAAGGGTAGTCTACCAAGTTCATTAGGTAGAATCACCAAATCATTTTCACCCAAATCCAGACTCTGCAGTGAAGTCAACCAGAAGAGCCTATCATGAAATTTTTTTGGTAGACCACACCTACGTAGATTTAATGATCTCAAAGATCTTAAATTCGAGAACCAGTCAGGTAACTGCAAACCAAAACATCCACAGAAAGATAACACTTTGAGCTTCTCCAAGAATAAAATGGAATAGGGTACTTCAGTTATGGAAGTTTCAGAGGCATCAAGCTCCTCCAAATGTACCATTGTTCCCAGGTCTGATGGCAGTCTAGTTATACGGGAGCAGCCTGACAGATTGAGAGAATTCAGACTTAACAGGACCGGAACAGTCAAAAGGTTCCTGCAGCCTCTTAGAGTTATCGAAATAGGGCATGTGAATTGCGTCATTGGTATTGGCAGATACTTTAATGCCGTCCCATCTAAATGCAGTTGTGAAAATTTCCCCATATCTCCATTAATCTCTGGAAACTCTTTCAGTTTTGAACATCCTGAAAGATCAAATAATTTTAGAGACTTCAAGCTGATGGAACGGGGAAATTTCTCTAGATCAACACATCCTTTCATATTCAGAACAATCAGATGTTGGAGACGCCCAACTGTAGGGTGAACCTCAGATAGCTTTTCACAACCTTCAAGGTTCAATTTCTTAAGATTTGGAACCCCATTCAAGTCAGGGACCTTCTTCAAGTGTTGGCAGTAGGAAAGATCGAGTACTTCCAAATTTCCTAAACGAAACTGCATGTACGTGTAAAAGAGAGTAATTAGATAAATTTCAGATAGAAAAGCACAATTGAACTTGATAACAGCCTGATGAGAGAGAGAATGGAACCTTATGAAGTTCAGGAAAGATTTCCTCCTCCTCGTGTTCTGGTCTTCGACAGTTTATGATACTCAAAACCTTTTGAGGTGGATATCTCCTCCAATTAGATGAAGCATTTGTCAGCATAGGACAACCACGTAGATTTACATTTCTTAGACTTGACGGAAGATCTTTTGGCAATGACTGTAGATTGCTACACTTAAACAGCGAAATTTCTGTAAGCTCAGAAAGCTGGGAGATGCTTTCAGGTATGGTGAAAAAGTCGTTCTCACTTAAATCAAGACTCTGCAATGAGAATAAATGACCAATGTCATCAGGGATTGCACCTTCTGCGAGATTACATCCACCTAGGTTTAGTGTTGTCAAAGACCTCAAGCCTGAGAACTTGTTTGGCAATTCTAAACCTGTGAATCCAGAGCAGCCATGAAAACACAATAGTTTCAGATTCTTGAGGTGAGATGTGGACTCGGGCACTTTTCTTATAGCAGTATTACATGCGTCGAGCTCCTCCAAGTGTTCCAAGGAGCCTATGTTATCCGGCAGATTGTCCATACTTGAGCACAGTGACAGATAGAGAAATTTCAGGGATGTCAAACTACTACAAAGGATGCTTGGAATACTGAGAAGGTTCGTGCAGCCGCTTAGATTTAGCCAAACAAGGCCTTTCAAATGCTGGATTGATTCAGGTAGTTCCCAAATAGCCGTGCCATCTAGATAAAGTTCTGATAACGTATCCATGTTCTCCAAAATCTGCGGAAACTCTTGGAGTTTTGAACATCCTGACAGAATAAAAGTTTGGAGAGATGACAAGCCAATATATTGGGGGAGACTCTCTAGACTTGTGCAGCCTTTCAAGTTCAAAAGACCCAGTTTCTGAAGATTCCCGATTGTATGGTGAACCTCTGATAACTTCTTACAACCTTGGAGGATTAACCGCTCAAGATTCGGGACCGTACTGAAGTCCGGGGTCATCGTTAAATATTGGCAGTTGGAAAGATCCATGAGTATTAGCATTTCCAGAGATATCTGTTTATGAAATAAGAAGTGAGAAGAAGATTAGTACTCATAAATAATGAAAAAGCAAGTGATACAATAAACGATCCTAACAAGAAAAATGTTTGATGACTAAACTAGCAAGAATAATCTTACCCTTCCATTCCATGCTTGTTCAATGCGGCTGTTAGGAATCTTTAATTCAACCAGGCTTACTAGTGAATTCGGTGTAAAGCAAGATGACAAAGATTCTAGGGGACATTCATGCCATTCCAAAAACCGTAATTTTCTAGAAAGATAGGTGAACTGCACATCATGAAAGTTCACATTACAAATCTTCAACAATCTTAGGTTGTGCATAGTTAAGAACGGGTCTTCATTCAAACGTATTTCTTCTTTTTCATGCAAGCTTAAGAACAAGCCTTCAATAGCAGTTGTTCCCTACACAAAAAATGCACCCATTCAAGATTCAATTGATTTGTAAAGTAAAAACTCAAGCTAGAACCTATATGAATTAATAACACAAGCTTAAGAACCGTGCATTATAAATATTTATATATGTACATGTGTGTGTGGATATTATAAAGTAGTATTAACTGTGAGCCTTACTGTATTTTCTGTGATTACATTGCGAGCATCCTCCACATGCCATAACCTTCTGCGTTTGTAGTCAAATGAATTGTCATCAAGCCACAACCTGCTACGTTTCCCTGGGACAACCGATTCTCTACGGACAATATGCCAACCCAAGCACCGCAGTAAATCATGCATCCACAGTTTCTTCCTTTCAATCTTAATCAACGATTTATTGATAAGGTTAGTTATGCCTATTCCGGAAGAAAAGCCACAACCTTTCAATATATTTTTTACACGAACATAATCCTCACCATTGAAGAAACATGCAATGTCCAAAAAGATTTTCTTATCAGTCTCATGTAATCCATCAAAACTTATTTGGAGCACACTAAAAATATCTTTATCCAGCTCTTCGTCCAGTCTATACAATACCTCTAACCATTCATCTATCTCCCTACCATACAAGTGTGATCCTAGAACTTTATGAGCTAAAGGAAGCCCACTGGCATATTTTACAAAACTCTTGGACAGCTCTACAAACTCAACTGGTGGATAGTTTTTCTTGAAGGCTTGTTGACATATGAGCTGAAATCCTTCTACATCACACAGTTTTTCAACCTCATATATTTTAGACTCCGGTACTCCACATTCTGTCAATATGCGCCTATCTCTAGTTGTTATAATGAGTCGACTCCCTGGCGCCCAAGAATTCTCTTCATTATGCATTCCAGGTGCTAAATCTTTCAGTTGTTTAAGTTTGTCAACATCATCTAGTACGATAAGCACCTTTTTCTTGCATAGTACCTTCTTCAATAACCTGATCCCTCTTTCGACAGTGTCTATATTTATATTGCTGTCCCCAAAGAAGGAACCACAAAGAAGTTTCTGCAACTCAACTAGAGCCTTTTCTTCTGAATACAATCTCACGTCAGAAACAAAACCGCTAATATCAAATTGGTTACGAATCTTTTTGAAAACTTCTTTTGCCAGAGTTGTCTTACCAATTCCCCCCATCCCCCAAATCCCTACAGCAAGAACATCACTCGACCTTAGATCCAGGTACCACTCCATTTTCTCAATACGTGCATCCATCCCAATTAAATCTCTGTCCGGGTTGCATAACATGTTGTTCAACATGTCTGAAATACATTTAACTATTTCCTGAATAACTTCTGATTCTCCCCTAAAAAAATTGACAACAATTGCATTCTATTATTTAAGATTTCCTCGGCCATAACTCTAAAAAGTAGAACAACTATATACTGACACTAGAAATCAGATTCATCAATCTATTAACACCTTTTATTTTCTATATCAAACTAGTTTCAGTTAAACAAGAAAAGTAGCCAGAATTACCTGTCCTTGGTGACATGCCATCCGGAGAGACTGACTATCTCCTTCAAAGCTTCCTTCCACTTGTCCACCTTCCTTCTCTTCTCCTCGAAATCCGTCTCATGCTTGGCGATCTCCATGCCCAACCCTCCAGCTTGCTTCCTTATCTCGGATGGCTCTACATGGTAAAAAACCGGAAGAACTTGCAGTCCCCTCAGTTTCTTACATTCAAGAATATGAGCAAGCTCATCTAAACACCAACTTGAAGTGGCATAGTTGGCTGAAAGAACAATGACGGCAAACCTTGACTCCTGAATTGCTTCCACAAGTTCTAAAGACATGTATTTTCCCCTTGGAAGTTTCTCTGCATCCCTATATGTGTCAATTCCTCTCTGATTCAGAGCAAAGTATAAATGGTCTGTGAAACCATGGCGGGTGTCCTTGCCCCTGAAACTGAGGAACACATCATGCTCCCAGTTAGAGGGTGGACTAGATGATGAAGAAGTTGAAGACGATGACGCAGCTACTTCCATATGAAACGATGAAGAAGAAGATAATGGAGGGTACTATTTGGACTCGAAAGATTTCATCTTGTGCTCAATTCTTGTTTTTGGTGTTGGTGGAATGATCGAATTATGGGTTGAAGGAGACGAAGGTGGTCTTGGTGGAATCCTGGAGTGAAGCTAGAACAGAAGCCAATGGAAAGTGACGGCAAAAACAACGATCATGAGTGCCGGCCATCACAATATTATAAAACAGACAAGTATAGTGTATAGAGGGGACTCGATAGAAGAGTGCACTGTTTCAGATTTAATTGAAATTTGTTATTTCACAGATTGAATAAGTTTTTCGAAAGTGAACCATTCTTCTGAACAAAAAGTATAAGTGAAAAAATGTTCAGACGGGACATATTAGAGCCGGAACAAACAGAGGAGTAAACAGTAAAGAGTGATTGATTAAGTTTATTGAGGGCGATTGTGCAACTGTTTATGAAGGCATTGGCTACTAGCCTACTACATATTAAGCCCAGTCCATTCCCAACCGTGACATCAACAGCTTGGAGAACAAGTCATATTTTGCTTGCTTTTGCTATCAGATGTAACCAACTATAGAATAAATTGGAGTTCTTTCTCTGTATTTTCAACAACTGATCGCATCATTTTCTCATACAAAAAGTGCTACCCATCTTCTCTTTGTTTCTTCTTCTTCAACCTCTAGTTATGTTTTCAATTTTCACCATTGTTGCTTTACTTTCAAGATTTTATTATCTATCTGAAGTTCTGAACCTTGATTTTTAGCACTACACATGGTCATGTGATTGATGTCAATTCTATTTTGTCTGATTGTTGTCATTATATTGAGGCTTTCATATTTATATTACTTCGTCACATTTATAGAGAAGTAAATAGTGTGGCGTATAGACCGACACATCTTGCTAGATCATTGAGGTTAGATGAGTTCTGGGTTGATGAGCCTCCTGATATTATTCAAAATGTTTTATAGAGGATGATTGTAATATCTCACGAAGTTTAGACAATAAACCCCCTCGTTCTACGATCTTTCTCTTAATAATAATAATAACACGGGATACTACCTAGCGGGTATCCAACCCGCCTTCAAAAAGTTGATTGAAGGTACAAATACAAAAAATAGAATCCCATATTCCGGGATGCAAATCTGCCCACCATATTTTACTTGCCCACCTCAAAAAGTGATAATTTCACCATTCCATATGTGGTCGACCAAGATCAAAACAAAGCTATTTACATTGTGTTTGGATTAAATAATTGTAATTTTCACAGAAATTTTAAAGTCATGGGAATTACAATTGCATGAACTTGTGGAAATTATGCTTCGTAATAGTCGAGTTAACTTTTCGTCATGTCATCACTATGTTAAAGCAAATAGAGCAGCATTAGAGCACTCTTTGCTAGTCAGTGCCTAGTTGAGTACATGTTTGTAGATACTGCTAATATTAGTTCAGGTCTTTGTAATCAGGGGTTTAGGCTCAAAGTCCCCCACTTGTATTCGACAGTTTCATTAATCAAGGCTTAAGGGTAGCCACACTAGCCTTTTTCTCAAAAAAAAAATTATATTGATTGAGAATTCAACTGTTTGGATTTCATGGTGTAGAATTTTAAAATGACAAGAATTAGTATTTAGCTAACCTCAGTTGAATGAATTGATAAATGACGCATATTTTGTGAAGAATTCAAGTCGGGAATTTAAGCTCTCAAATTCTATGATTATTTTCCCGTGGAAATTGCAAATTCCACGGTATAAGAATCTAAACGGTGGAAAAAGTCCAAAACAATCGAGAATTTCTCATTTTTTATTAAATTCATGAGAATTCATCCGCATCTAAACACGCCGTTAAAGTCTTGCACGTCATTAGCATACACAAAACGGATACGGACCAAGTACGGCTTCGTCCAGCTCATCTGATCACGAGTTGAAGCAATGAGGACGGACTCATGATTTAGCTGATGTAGAAACCAGCGTCGTGGTATGTAGGAGAGCCAAATGAATTCACCATTCACATTAGACCGACTCGTTACCAACCGATTTACCAACTCAGATTCTTCATTTGTCATCTGATACCGATGCAGAGATGACAGACCATTGTTTTCAGTTTGCAATGCTAAAATAAAGGGTGAAGATTCACGTCCAACATACTGCATATTATATGATGCACAGATAGCCAATCCCATCCAATTTGGAGACGCCCAACTGTAGGGTGAACCTCAGATAGCTTTTCACAACCTTCAAGGTTCAATTTCTTAAGATTTGGAACCCCATTCAAGTCAGGGACCTTCTTCAAGTGTTGGCAGTAGGAAAGATCGAGTACTTCTAAATTTCCTAAACGAAACTGCATGTACGTGTAAAAGAGAGTAATTAGATAAATTTCAGATAGAAAAGCACAATTGAACTTGATAACAGCCTGATGAGAGAGAGAATGGAACCTTATGAAGTTCAGGAAAGATTTCCTCCTCCTCGTGTTCTGGTTTTCGACAGTTTATGATACTCGAACCCATTTGAGGTGGATATCTCCTCCAACTAGATGAAGAATTTGTCAGCATAGGACAACCACGTAGATTTACATTTCTTAGACTTGACGGAAGATCTTTTGGCAACAACCGTAGTTTGCTACACTCAAACAGAGAAATTTCTGTAAGTTCAGAAAGCTGCGAGATGCTTTGAGAATAAATAACCGATGTCATCAGGGATTGCTCCTTCTTCGAGATTACATCCACCTAGGTTTAGTGTTGTCAAAGACCTCAAACCAGAGAACTTGTTTGGCAACTCTAAACCTGTGAATCCAGAGCAGCCATGAAAACACAACAGTTTAAGATTCTTGAGGTGAGAAATGGACTCGGGCACTTTTCTTATAGCAGTACAACATGAATCAAGCTCCTCCAAGTGTTCCAAGCAATCTATGTTATCCGGCAGATTGTCCATACTTGAGCACAGTGACAGATGGAGAAATTTCAGTGACGTCAAACTACTACAAAGGATGCTTGGAAGACTGAGAAGGTTCCTGCAGCCACTTAGATTTAGCAAAATGAGGCCTTTCAAATGCTGGATTGATACAGGTAGCTCCCAAATAGCCGTGCCATCTAGATAAAGTTCTGATAACGTATCCATGTTCTCCAAAATCTGTGGAAACTCTTGGAGTTTTGAACATCCAGACAGAATAAAAGTTTGGAGGGATGACAAGCTGATACATAGGGGGAGACTCTCTAGACTTGTGCAGCCTTTCAAGTTCAAAAGACCCAGTTTCTGAAGATTCCCGATTGTATGGTGAACCTCTGATAACTTCTTACAACCTTGGAGGATCAACCGCTCAAGATTCGGGACCGTACTTTAGTCGGGGGTCATCGTCAAATATTGGCAGTTGGAAAGATCCATGAGTATTAGCATTTTCAAAGATATCTGTTATGAAATAAGAAGTGAGATGAAAATTAGTACTCTTTAACTCGCATGTACTGAAAAAGCAAGTGGACTACAATAATTATCCTAACAAGAAAAACGTTTCGATGACTAAACGAACAAGAATAATCTTACCCTTCCATTCCAAACTTGTTCAATGCGGCTGTTAGGAATCCTCAATTCAACCAGGCTTACTAGTGAATTTGGTTTAAACCAAGATGACAAAGATTCTAGAGGACATTCATGCCATTCCAAAAATCGTAATTTTTTAGAAAGATATGTGAACTGCACATCAAGAAAGTTCACATTACAAATCTTCAACAATCTTAGGTTTTGCATAGTTAAGAACGGGTCCTCATTCAAATGTATTTCTTCTTTTTCAGGAAAGCTTAAGAACAAGCCCTCAACAGCAGTTGTTCCCTATACAAAAAATATGCACAAATTCAAGATTCAATTGATTTGTGAAGTACATATCCATGCTAGAAACTATATGAATAAATAATACAAGCTTAAGAACCGTGCATACTATATATTTATATATGTATGTGTGTCTGTGTACATGTGTGTTATAAAGTAGCATTAACTCTAAACCTTACTGTATTTTCCGTGATTACATTGCGAGCATCCTCCACATGCCATAACCTTCTGCGTTTGTAGTCAAATGAATTGTCATCAAGCCACAACCTGCTACGTTTCCCTGGGACAACCGATTCTCTACGGACAATATGCCAACCCAAGCACCGCAGTAAATCATGCATCCACAGTTTCTTCCTTTCAATTTTAATCAAGGATTTGTTGATGAGGTTAGTTATCCCCATTCCGGAAGAAAAGCCACAACCTTTCAATATACTTTTTACACGAACATGATCCTCACCATTGAAGAAACAAGCAATGTCCAAAAAGATTTTCTTATCTATCTCATGTAATCCATCAAAACTTATTTGGAGCACACTAAAAATATCTTTATCCAGATCTTCGTCCAGTCTATACAATACCTCTAACCATTCATCGATCTCCCTTCCAGACAAGTGTGACCCTAAAACTTTAAGAGCTAAAGGAAGGCCACCGGCATATTTTATAAAACTCTTGGACAGCTCTACAAACTCAACTGGTGGATAGTTTTTCTTGAAGGCTTGTTGACATATGAGTTGAAGTGATTCTATATCACTCAGTTCTTTTACCTCATATATATTATACTCTAGTACTCCACATTCTGTCAATGTGCGCCTGTCTCTAGTTGTTATAATGAGTCGACTCCCTGGCGCCCAAGAATTCTCTTCATTATGCATTCCAGGTGCTAAATCTTTCAGTTGTTTTAGTTCATCAACATCATCTAGAACGATAAGCACCTTTTTCTTGCATAGTACCTTCTTCATTAACCTGATCCCTCTTTCGACACTGTCTATATTGATATTGCTGTCCCCGAAAAAGGATCCACAAAGAAGTTTCTGCAACTCAACTAGAGCTTTCTCTTCTGAATGTAATCTAACATTGGAAACAAAGCCGCTAATATCAAATTGGTTACGAATCTTTTTGAAAACTTCTTTTGCCAGAGTTGTCTTACCGATGCCCCCCATCCCCCATATCCCTACCGCAAGAACTTCACTCAACCTTCAATCCAAGTACCACTCCATTTTCTCAATACGTGCATCCATCCCAATTAAATCTCTGTCCGGGGTGCATAACATGTTGTTCAACATGTCTGAAATCCCTTTAACTATTTCCTGAATAACTTCTGATTCTCCCCTAAAAATTTGACAACAAATGCATACTATTATTTAAGATTTCCTCAGCCATAACTATAAAAAGTAGAACATTATATACTGACACTAGAAATCAAATTCACCTTATTTCCTATATCAAAAACAAGTTTCAGTTAACCAAGAAAAGTAGCTAGAATTACCTGTCCTTGGTGACATGCCATCCGGAGAGACTGGCTATCTCCTTCAAAGCTTCCTTCCACTTGTCCACCTTCCTTCTCTTCTCCAAGAAATCTGTCTCATGCTTGGCAATCTCCATTCCCAACCCTCCAGCTTGCTTCCTTATCTCGGATGGCTCTACATGGTAAAAAACCGGAAGAACTTCCAGTCGCCTCAGTTTCTTGCATTCAAGAATATGAGCAAGCTCATCTAAACACCAACTTGAAGTGGCATAGTTAGCTGAAAGAACAATGACAGCAAACCTTGACTCCTGAATTGCTTCCACAAGTTCTAAAGACATGTATTTTCCCCTTGGAAGTTTCTCTGCATCCCTATATGTGTCAATTCCTCTCTGATTCAGAGCAAAGTATAAATGGTCTGTGAAACCATGGCGGGTGTCCTTGCCCCTGAAACTGAGGAACACTTCATGCTCCCAATTAGAGGGTGGACTAGATGATGAAGAAGTTGAAGACGATGAAGCAGCTACTTCCATATGAGACTATGAAGAAGAAACTGATGGAGGTTTCTAGCTTAATTCTTGTTTTGGTGTTGGCAAAATGATGGGATTATGGGTTGAAGGAGATGAAGGTGGTCTTGGCTGGAGTGAAGCTAGAACAAAAGCCAATGGAAATGACGGCAAAAACAATGATTACCCGACCCTCTTCGGATCGATCAAAACCATGGAAGGCCTCGTGCCGGCCATCACAATATTTTACCTAGTTTAAAAAGGGGAAGTATAGAATGTAATTTCAATGTATGGGGGAGACTTGAAGAGATGTGAGAGAAGCAACAAACAAGCCAAAGGTTCTGATAAGCCGGAAATAAAATATGTTACACTGAACAGTGTGTTGATCATGACAATTTGATCCAAAGAACAGTATTGATCATAACCAGATGAGACTAAACGGTCAATTGAAAGAAGGGGAGCTGTAAAATGTGTCAGGTACTGAAAAATTGACTTTACCTGAAGTTTTAGTTTTGTGATAGGTAATATCGTGTTGAAGATGCACAGGGGGTTATAGAAGAAAGAAGGTAAAGAACTCTTAGGTCTGTGGCCAACTCTGGCAAGGAGTTGTGTAACTAGCCATACACAACACCTTGAACTGAACTAAACAACTCTGTTCATGAATCACCATTTGGCTCAAACTTTTGTTCAGAACAACACTAAAAACCTAGTTCAAATCAAAAGCAGAAATGTTTGGGCAAATGTTAGTATGTTACACAATAAGAAACATGTCACAATTCATGAACCACCAAATTCCAGAGAAGCATACGGAAGCTGATAAACCATAAACTCCAAAATCTGCCCAACTGCTTTACCATACTTGATGAAACTAGTCATATGAGTACATTCACCAATTACCAACAGTGTACGAAAATAGGTTTCAAAATGAAATAACAGGCAGTTTCAGATTTTCAACACCATTCGCGAAATCATATACGCCATTGCATACATCAAATATATCAGAAGTTTGAGAAACATATTCCAGCAAACACAATACGGATGGATCAAGAAAAATTCATACACATTAACAATCAAAAAATCAGAAACAGAAAATTGATTGATCAGTAACTGTAAACTAGTGAGCTAAGGACCCAAGGGTAAACTTCTTTTCAGCCCTCGTGAACAAAGATCAACTACAAGTTTCCATTGTTACTATTCTCACTAACTGACCACCTTCTGAATGTGCAAGGAACAAAACTCCTACCTGAAAAGAACCCAAACTTTGTCCTAAACAATGCCAATGGATTATTGCTACTTGATGGAGCAATGGTAACAGCTACATGATCAAGCGGAAACTCCATGGAGCTTTCTACACCTCCACTCAAACCAGCCGCAGCATCCAATGGTACAATTTCTCCAGAATCCCAATTAACAGTCAGTGATCCTCTCCTTTCTCGTAACCATTCTGCAACCTCACCACTCACTCCTTTACACTTCTTGACCTTAATCTTGGCTAAATTGGGGCAACCCCAAGCAAGCGTTTTAAGTCCCACATTCGAAATCGGGCACCCCTTAATACACAGCTTCTTCAATGCTACACATTTGGCAGCAATACAAGCGAATTCATCATCTCCAATCGTCCCACTGCCGCAAAGCGCCAACCTCTCCAACTTTTTGCAATTGGAAGCAATTGCAGCCAAGCTCAACGAAGTCGGATTAACACCAATCAACACAAGCTCTTGAATTTCGGGGCAATCTCTAGCTACAGCAATCAAACCCTCATCCCCGATTCTATTAGTCCTCCATCCATCAATGTGAAGCTTCCTAAGCAACTTACAATTCTCAGCAACACAAATAAGCCCGAAATTCGAACACTCGGGGGCCTTAACAATATGCAAAATCTCCAAATTCGAGCATTTCGCAATGGCCGAGAGCCCCAAATCGGTCACTTGAATCCTCTCCAGGTGAATTTCAGTCAATCCCCGGTTTCCATTTCCAAGCATTTCCAAAACTCTATCCCAATCTCCCAAACATCTAAACAATTTCAAAGTCTTGAGATTTTTCGAGCTTACAATCAACGGTCCAAAGCACTGACCGTTCAGTATCTCCTTCAGGCAGATCGATTTCAGCGTCGTCGGCGTTTTGCCAGCTCCGATCTTCTCCGACGCGTCGTGGATCCCCCGGAGCCGCTTCACCGATAGCTCCTCCAGCGCCGTGCAGTGCTCCAACACGGCGTTCATGGCCTTGGCGCCGAACATGCACGAGCCGACGGAGAGCTTCTTCAATCCTTTGGAATTCTGAGCAAACGCCGCCATTCCGAGGTCGGTGATCTCCCGGCAGCCGCGGAGCTTGAGGCGCGTGAGGTTCCTGCACCTGACGGAGATCAAGACCAGAGAATCGTCGTCGATGCTGATCGATTTCCGGTCACATCGGAGCGCGAGCTTCGTCACCGAATCGAACCGAGCGAATATGCAAGGAATGAACGGCAAGATTCCGGCCTGCGCGTTCAGCGAGAGGCGGTGGCGGTGCTCGCCGTCGACGCGGAGCCAGCGCTGGCAGACGAGGGAGCTTCTTTTCCGGTCGCCGGAGCCGAGGAAATGGAAAATGATCCCCAAGCACTCGTCGGGGAGATCCAAAGTGTAGTCGCGGCCGTCGACGGTGTCAGAACGGTCAGATTCGTCGTCGTTTTGGTCCGGCGTTGACATTACCGGTAGCTGCTTGAAGCTGAATCGCCGGCTGGGGCAGGCTTCTCGCTGCGGTGGCGTCTCGGGGATTGAAGATGACTGCCCCATCAGAGAGAAGAGACTCTGTAGGTGGTGGTGGAGGTGGCGAGTGAGGATAACGCGCCGCCGAAAGAGGAAGAGGGAGAGGTGGTTGTTGGGGTTTGAGTTGATTAATTCAAGGTGGGTAATGTTATGGATGGGAGTGAGTGTGCGTGATGGGGTTATATAGCGGTGTGTTTCACGTATTGAGGGGGTTCCATTTGGACGTTTATATTTTTAACTAAATTGGAATGTGTAGACTTTCATTTAATTTCTCATGCTAATTCTTGTTTTTACTAACATTTCGAGGAATCAAACACACGTTTGGCTTGTAATCTCTTGGATGAAACTTGGTTCAAATAGCTCCACCGTCTTTGACTTTGTGAATCGGTTTTTTTTTTTCCAGCTATGATTGTGAATAGACTCGATATGGTACGATATTGATATGTTTTAGAGTTTAATCAATTTGTGTTGGGAAAAGAAACAAGGTGAGATTAGACTTATATGTTGTCACTCGGGTGCTAATAGCTTATGTATGAACTAGTTTAATTTTTTTTTTTTTGGGGTTCGAGTTAGTCAAATTATTCACCGTCGCATACCAACTTGGTGTGTAATGGTTACATTGCTTTGGCCATTGCATGCATTCATTTTACGTTAAACTTCAGTATGAATTGTGTCATTTTATAGATGGTTTGGAAACAGTGACATGTAAAACTGACTGTTATATCGTGCTCGTTTTCTTGTGACTGGTCAAGGTGTGCTAGCGGTTATTGGAGTTGGTCATATGGTGCATCTTCCCAACTTGGTATGTGACGGTTTCATTACTTTGGTCATTGGATTTCGTTTGGTTAGTTTGCAATGTAAATTGTGCTGTAGATTTATTTCACTCTTATTGACAGCATGGGATAAAGTTAATCTTTTGTTTTGACGCATGTGAAATTCTCTAATTATGTATAACAGAAATATCTAACCACTTTGATAAATTCAAGGTTAGAATCTAGATTGAGGAACACATCCAACTAAATTGAGTAATTAATCCTAATTACTTATTACGGCGTGATAATGGAAGTAATATGTAAACTATGGTCGCTCTTTGGCAACCTCTTCATCGCTTCAATTTTGTTGTGTCGGGCTATTTGAGATGCATTTGCTCATGTTCTTGACTTATTCACAACTTTCTTTTGAGATGTTCAAATCCCCTTCCTACAAATTAGAACAATTTCTATTTCATTATTATAATCGAGTACAAGCATAGAAAGGTTTCTATTTCCCTAACCGTGAACTTGATGCACGACTCATGTTACTGATTTATTCTCAAATTTCCTTCCTTCAAATTAAAAACGGTTTCTATTTAATTATAATTGAGTACAAATTTAGAAAGATTTCTATCTCCCAAACCGTGCATCAAGTTCTAAGAGATGCACAATCATTGTCAACTACAAAAACTCTAAATGTCAATCACATACTCAACTTTCAGCAAATGTAAGTTCGGCAATAAAACCAGACTCAATCAAACCCTAAAGAGATGAACAAGTTCCATACAAATACCACCTCCATAGAATTCCATCATTTCTAAACACAAAGACTTGTCATATACTATCCACATCATAATAATAAGTTTCCAAAAACACACACAATGTAAACTATAATTAATATATGAAATCAAAATGGGATACTCCGTGACCTCCTCGCAATCTCCACGGCCGACCCTCCTCCATATATTATCAACCTCATTATCCACCCCACTCTGCCCTGCCGGCGGACACCACCCTTTATTTTATTCTTCATCATTTTCTCTCTTCCATTATTCTTTTTTCTTTTTTCTTTTTCATCTGGAAATTTCAACTCCACGCGCCATGCATGCCCTAATTATTTGTGGAATTAGACTGAGAACGTTAATTATGCGACTCAGTGTTTTGTCTGTGTTCCTCTCTCATGGGTCTTGTCTGAATTATAAGCAAGAGTTCCAGAAAGAAAGGAATGGAGGATTCCCTGAGTTGACCAGAAAATAACAGGAGGAGGCATTCCCTTTTGACCACGACCTGGTCTCTCTAAATCTTATTACGGGGTTAATTCTGTGTTTAATTTGCTAGAACAGCTAGACTCGGAGTCTTCTTGGACCGTTTGGTTTGGAATTGGAAAATTTTGGAGCAAGTCATTATCGGTTTCTTTGAGTCTCGTGGACTGTTTTGATCCCTCTTTCCTTGTATATAAAACAAGGGGAAGAACACATGTTTATAGTCCGTTGTTTGAGCCCAGCGAGATTTTGGTCAAGGACTCGTGATAGTTCTGGATAACGTTTGGGCCAATACCTGTGGCTTTTTTAATATGAAGCCTATGAGAGGTGGCGAGCCCATGAGGTGGCGAGCTTTGCCAGCGAGCGAGGTAGAGTTTGGCGAAGACTCTGCTGCTCCGCGAGATTCGCGAGATTCTCGTTTAGTTCGCATAGAAGTCTACAGTGCTTGGCGAGGCGAAGCAGCGTTAGGAGTCTAATCTTAGTCTATTGTGACACGCGTCGCGTGGATAGCATAGGCCGCTGGCAAGTTGGATCCAAATAGGTTTGTGATTAAGCGAGGTACTATATAAGGGAGCTTGATGACAGAAAAGATACACACAATCAATCATACAAAACAACTACAAATCTTCGAGCATCCTCGAAACCCTAAGTTCTAAGTGCACCCCGCCTTAGTTCTCAAAGCCCGTCTGGACTCGCCTCTCCTTCCTAATTGTTGCTTTGCTCGCTTCGGACAGTGAGTATCGATTCACAGGTGACTAGATAGTTTGCTCGTAATTCCTCGTCCGCGAGGTGACACCGGAGCTCTACTTCGCCTGGTTAGAAATCAAGAACGCGCATCGTTCTCGTTCCGCGTCCGCGCGGTGGCACGCCCTGCAAACCCTAATTTACTTTTGGTAGCACAAGTTACCTCTCTGCCCCTGCTGAGAATCGTGGCCAAAACATCCATGACCGTCAATTCGTCGTACTTTAATTTACCGACATATCAATACTAGCTTAATTTAAATGTTATCCGTTAAAAATAGACTAGTTTAGAACTCCTCTACTCTTGTATCAAAATTATCTATCTCTGTATCAAACTAAATTTAGTGTAACCTTTTGGTTATACAGTTTTGTTGTAGTAATAATGAATTTTAGGAAAAGCAAAGGATCCGTATATCAAAAAGACAAAAGAAGAAGATGAATTGAGTGTGATCTCCACTAATCTAATCTCTTTTTTTTTTCTTTAGAAAAGTCT
Source organism: Fragaria nilgerrensis (assembly GCA_010134655.1). Lineage (NCBI taxonomy): Eukaryota > Viridiplantae > Streptophyta > Magnoliopsida > Rosales > Rosaceae > Fragaria > Fragaria nilgerrensis. Next base: position 11,326,116 of record CM020977.1, read on the forward strand.
GTCATGATTCATACCATAGCTAATTTCTTTCAAACCCTACATTTCTATTCTATGTAAAACGTAACGTGGATTCCTATTTTTTGTGCAATCCAAAGCAAGCAAAAGCAATCTAACTCTATGAGAATGGTTATGAACTCTTATGACTTTAGTTACCCTACACTTCAAAACTAATTTCTATGAATCCCTACACTTCTACTTTATGTAAAACGTGATACAGATTCTTACTTTAATTTGGTGCAATCCAAGTCATCAAATGATATATAAACGTATCCCATGGGGTAACTATGAACTCACGAGTCTTATGACTGAGAAATTTTTCAACGCTACGGGAGGACCACGTAGCAGTATGACGTTGTCCTACATTCCAATCAAATACTGACACATGAATTTTATTAAGAAAAAATTACATCAGCTATTTTGTCAAAGACAATTTTGGGTTTGCTGTTGCTTTTTAAACCCTAAACTCTAAACCCTAGACCCTAAACCCAAAACCTTAGACCCAAAACCCTAACCCCTAAACCCTAAACTTAAACCCTAAACCCTAAACCCAAAACCCTAACCCCTAACCCCTAAACCCTAAACTTAAACCCTAAACCCTAACCCCAAACCCCAAACCCTAAACCCTAGTCCAAACTCAACAAAGATCCATGAAGCTCATTTCACAAAAAAAAAAAACTTTAGTTTATATTTTAGTTATAATAAATCCACGTGTCAATATTTGATTGGAATGTAAGATCACATCATACTGTCACGTGGTCCTCCTGTAGCATCTAAAAATTTCTCCCTTGTGACTTTAGTTATACTTACGCACTCGCAGAGTTACAGAGTTACAAGAGTCGGTTCTTAATTTTAACTATATACCGTTGTGTGTGTGTGCGTGTGCGTGTGTCTATATATATAGTCATTCTCTGCTAATTAATGATGTCCTTATTTATTCTTATGGTGCGAATTTTTAATTTAGACTCATTTTTTAATCGAAATTTCACATTTTCACCATCTAGTCTTTAGGTACTAACGTGTAGATCATCTCTGTAAATTTTCAGCCAATTTGATAATCGTTAAGGCACTCAAACTCGATTAAACCAATAGGCAAACTGAATTATGTCAAACTTGAACCGTTCATGTATAACATAAAAATATAATTTTGATGGCCTTAACAATTATCAAATTGGCTAAAAATTTACAGAGATGTTTTACACATTAGTATAAAGACTAGATGATGAAGATGTGAAACTTCGATTGAAAAAGAGTCTAAATTGGAAATTTGCACCATAAAAATAAATAAAGATGTCTTTACCTGAGAAAATATATATATATATATATATATATATAATATATATATATATATATATACAGTTCCTATTCAGAACAAAGTTTCGCTCTAAAATTAAAGTGTGAAGTTCCTTATTTGACATATTTTTCGGTCATATTTTTACATCTTCGCCATTCAGTTAATTGATACTAATGAATAGATCATTGCTGCAAAATTTCATCTAATTTGATGATTGTTAAGATACCGAATTAGATTAATTTAATGAACAAACCATAAATCTGTCTAATCAGAACTGATTGTGTAAATAACGATTATGAAAACCCAAACGATCATCAAATTCAATGAAATTTTGCATAAGTGATCTATGTATTGGGTTATACCAACTGAATGTGGAGATTTGAAAATATGTCCGAAAAGTGAGTCAAATAAGGAACTTCACACGTTAATTTTAAAACGAAGTTTCGTTCTGGATACAAACTGTATATATATATATATATATATATATATATATATATATATATATGTTTTCTTTGAAAATTTAGATAAGATGTTTGCTAAAAAATTATAAAAAAATGTTACGCTACGGATGTGTTAATAAGCTAAAACAAAATGTTCGATGATCGAAATAGCTCAAACAAATGAACACAATAATATACGAAGATGAAAAGTAAATTGTCTAACTTCTTTATCTTGTTGTCAAAGAGGAAAATGTCTTCAGTCCGAATATTATCTTCTCTTGTATGTTCCCTAACATACAAAACATACAAGAGAGAAAATATCTGAAACTCTCATCATCAGTGATCAGTGATCATGTCCAAACAGAGAGACAAGGCAGATGAAGTGGTAGATAAAACGAGTAACAAGCACTCATGCTAGAATATCATCATCATCGAACATTCTGGTTTTCAAGTCAAAAATTTGAGTGTCGCAATTTGCGGCCAGACCCAACAGAAAATGGGAAATTACACCATTTTTATTCATGAGACAACAAAACTTGGTGTTTGCTGATTCGTCAATCACTGGCCTTGATTCAACCACAGGTCAGATTACGTATGATATAAACTATGAACTGCTTCACTATATATGAAGTTTCCACAGCTTGAAACTTCGAAGATGATGGAGAAATTATATGGTTTTGGTCAATAGACTTATTATAAAGTATAAACAGACATGTATATAGTGACATACTCTGTGTGCATATATTCAAAGGTTGTGTGGCAAACTTACCAATATCGTCAAATTAGGACCCGCTAGCTAGTGCTGCAAATTCCCTGTTAAACACAAAATGCTCATTATCTTTAGAAATTATTCTGTTTTTATACTGTGTGTATATTCTTTCTTTAGTTTCTAGGCATAATTACCAATTTGTTACCATAACTTTTATTTCAGTCAGTTTGCTATTCGAGCTTTTCTAAATTAGCCAATTTGTTACCCTAGGTTTTATTTTAACCAATTTGCTACCTTTCCATCAAATTTATTACTTTAGAGTTTCAAGATTAACCAATTTACTTATCAAAATTTCAATATCGACCAACTTTAAGCTTCGATTTTCAGAATTAATTCATGTTGGATGAAGAAATGAATAAATTAAAATGACAAAAAGGTAGCAAATTGGTTAATTTTGAAAACATAAGGTAGCAAATTGGTTAATTATGAAAACCTAGGGTAACAAATTAGCTGAAATGAAAGCTAGGGTAGCAAATTGACATAAAAGAAAGCTAGAGTAGCAATTTGGTTAAAAAGTCTAGTTTCTATTAATTGGACAAACATTTACTAGTTAAAAGTAGGGAGGGTTTTTTTTTTTTTTTTTCCTTAACAGAGGTTTACTTGGGCTTGGATAGGGCATGTATTGGAGCCATGCTGAAGAGTTGCAGCCCATGTATAAACTCCTTTAAACTCGCACCCAAATTGTGTTCCCTTTGACATTTATAGTGAGGTTGGTGTTTAGCTAATCCCTCCTAATATAGATAAATCTGCAATTAACTAATGCTTAATCTGCCACATGAAATTGAAGTTGAAGGACAGAATATATAGTACTCAAATAGGTTGTTAGATGATTGAAGGACAGAATATATAGTACTCTCGAATTCATTTACATTATAGGTGATGCTATCATTGGTATGATATGGCTTTATTGGATCATATTGTTTTCTAATTATTAAAGTAGTTGGCTAGTCGACTACTCCAAACCAATCTACTTATGTCCAACTTGGGATAGCTTAGTTAAGTAACTCTAATAAGCAACATTAGTTTTAGTTTTGGAAAGTTATTTATCACCAACTTTTATAAAATCTATTGTCAAATGATGTTGTAATCGTGAATAAGTTACTTCAAATATCTCACTAGACACATTTTGTTGCTTCACTAACAAGTTAATCAGTTTCTCAAATAATTGAAGACTCTCAAGTCCCAAACTGTCACAGCTTATCAAAATTCTTTATCGATACAACAAAAGAAAGAGAGAAACTACAAAACAAAACCATGAAAGCACAATCTATACTTCTTCCCAACTGATCTAAAAAAGTAGGTTACCACATTTGGATGATGGATCATGACTAGTTTCAAATTTCTCCTTCCCAAACTGCTATGGAAATGGTAGTGATCATTTATTGGGCTTCAATATGGGCCTGAAAACCCAACAAAACTCTGGTAATCTATTGAGCCCTCACCAGTCAACAGCCTTCCTCGTGTTGTCTGATTCAGTCGACATCGACCAGAGAGAGGTAGACGAGCAAATTAAAGTTCTCATGTGTAAACACTAAAACCTACACAGTTCGGTAGTCTCTGGTTCTTGCAGAGATTCTTCACTTTTAACCAAACTCATATAACAACTGGGTCTCTGTAAAATCCTGGATGCCTGCTTTGTTTTGTAGCCAGTTAATAAATCAAACATGAAAAGAAAATAAAGCCACAGTATCATTCTACTGGTTAAGAAAGCTTAACTCGATCTTGATGAAACTTATTCTAATAAATTACATTACTGTTATTAACTATTCTTTCTCTTTCGCGTGCAACACCTACAGAGCAAGAGCCAAAGGATTGGATTAAGATATGCAGATGAAGATAATATATATCATATGAATGGAAATGGAATCAGATACGTATATGTGTCTCTCTGATAAATCTCTTTCTCTCTGACAATGGCGTTTACCAAGTTGCAAACCAGAAAGCTAGCATGGTAATAAATCAGATGTAGCAGAGAGAGCAGATGGGGGTCTTTTACTCTTTACCTTTTTGTGGCACGAAGATACAGATGGGAGGATATTTGTTTTGAATTTTGGTACGTGCTTTGTATCGTAAAGATTTTTGGAAACAATGGAAAGTACACAAATGTATGATCTTTATGGTCTTTACCAGTCTTTCGTTTTGAAAAGGAAATGTCCTACATGATAAATAACAAAGCATGGAAGATAACTCTGCAGGATTTTAAGAAATCCTAGCCTTTTGAAACTCCTTTGTATTGTCTATAGAAGTTCTAGACTTCTAGCTAGCTAAGGCCGAAGATGCATCGTTTCCAACTAACCACGGTCCAATTCTAATACTAATACGTGCTTAATTTATATTTGCACTCAAGAACGCGTACTACTTATTTTTGTACTCAAAACTAAAGATGGATCGTTTTGGACTAACCATGCTCCAACTCTAATACTAATACACGCTTACTTTATTATCACACTCAAGACTAAACATTGATCAAATTTACTAAGTAAAATAACGTTTTCAGTTTGAAAATGATTTAGGGTAGAGGTTCCTTTAGAATATGGTTTGGAACTTTGGACAATCTGATGTTTTAGCTAGGTCTCTGCCACAATGAGAACCTTTCACTTCCCTCACAAGAAAGCGTACAAATCTGGGAAATGGGATTTGCTTTGATTACTTCCAACAATACAAACCCAGCACTCATGTGTTAATATTTTTTTTTCACCCCTTCTGGTCAAATAAGCATCAATGGCGATTGAGTAATGTGGTGGGTTGGAGTTGGACATTGATGGTTGCACATTGTTTATATCAGAGACCACGGTAAGTGACAAAGTAAATATTGGTTTTATTTTGGGGTTTCTGAGAATGGGGAACACCAAAGAGAAAGCGTACGACTTGCGTTTCAGGCAGACAATACGGCGTCAATTATGACTTGTCTTTACAAGAAAACCACCCAAAAAAAAGCCATTGGAGGAGGATTAACAAAGAAACCAAAACCCTATTCTCTATCTGCAACTCTGTCTCTGTCTTCTTCTTTCACTTCTCACTATGTATATATAATCTTGGTAATGATTTGTGAGTTGTCACCTCTTCTCCCAATCTCTTTTCATTATCAAATTCGAAGCTATTGGGTTGCTTCCAAAAGGACCAAAACAATGCATGTCTGGGAAATAGGGACTAGGAAATTTCATTTTGTTTTGGAAGAGCCATAGAAAATAGAGGAGCTTCTCATTTCCAAAAAAAGAAGAGCTTGTTGTTGAGCTAATATGGCCCTCCCTGACCACCACATCACATGCCTAAAGATGAAATTCTTTGCTTTCCATGCCTGTGGGAAATTTCGCTTTGCCTTTTTAAGTGGGGAATTTAGTGGTAAAGTGGTTTTATCTACAATGTTTAATTTGGTTTGAGTGTTTTGGATCTCTTCACTTGCTGATGAAAGATTTGGATTAGATGTTTAAGTTGAACATACTTTTATAAGAAGTTGCTCCTCATCCCCGGATACTTGATTTCTTATTCGAAATTTGATAGGAATTTAAATGTCTAGTCTAGTACCCACTTGAGACGAGGACAAAAAGTCCCTGACATTTTCATTTAGGGTTAGGGAGGAGATTGGATTGGTAGTGGATTCATATGTTTACTTCTGAGCGGCATTATGTTTGTGGATTGATGTTTATTTTCATATGTTTAAATAAGAATGCGTTTATTGTCATCCCACAAACTATTTTGTTTACCCCACACAAGTTGATTTATTGAGAAACTAAAATACTCTGATGTAAAATTCCAGTAAGAGACATTAATTAAGTTGTTATAAATTACTAATTCTTTTTTCTTTTTCTTTTTCTTTTTTATCCTTTTGTTTTGGATAACATGCGTACTTCATAAACCTTAACCTAAATTTATCAGATCGTTCTATGGAGTCTGAAGATGCTAGCATTCAACTTGAAGATGAGGTGAACTGTTTGTATTTCTTTTTTCTTCCTTTTCTTCTTTTTTTTTCTTTGTTGATGCTTCGTTAGTTCGTTTATCTATTTACTCATTATTTCTCATGTTGATTTTGTATGTAGCTTCTCGTGGACAACTGTACCGTATTTATGGACAGCTAGAAGTATAGAGTAATGGAAAAGAGAATGTAGGGTGAACAAAGTATAATTGAGAAAAATGCATTTTAAGTATTGTAAATGAGCGAACAAAGTAGAATTGATAAAATTGTATAAAGTAGAATTGAGAAAATTGTATTTTAGGTATTGTAAATGGGTGAACAAAATAATTTACAAATACAAATATATAAGTGAGGTGTGAAGAGAATGTGAGATGAGTAAAGTGGTTTATAGGATGACAATAGACATACCCTTGAACAAAGTCCAATCAAAGTAACGAGGTTGAACACATTGTGTGAACGATTATCAAATCGTGATATTGACATTGAAAATTTTGATGCCAAGTAGAAATTCATCCATAACTTTGGAAGCATATCTGATAAAAATCATAGCATTTGGACAAATATTGAAGTCATTCATCCTATAATTCTTCTTTGCCATCATAGTTTTCTTCACAACACCCATACCTGATAAATACAGAATATTCATACTACAAAATACTTATTTTTCAAACTGATTTTTGTCATTTTTTTGGGGTAAAAAATAAAATATTTGTGTTAAATGGTGGTGTAAAGAAAAAGGACAGGCGTGAAAGTGAGCTCTCAGATAAAATCCGTCGTCCCCTTGCTGCATTTGGCGCTCTCTCTCTCTCTCTTAAAAGTCACACACAGAGAAAAACAGATTCACATAAAATGGATATGGGCATGGGATTGTGCTTTTCTCTCTTCCTATAATGAGCAGAGCTTCCAGTTTCTTCTTCTCAGAAGAAGATGTCCCTGCCACTACAAGATTCCCAAGAGCTCCAAAACCCACCAATGCTTTTAGACGCTTTGTTCTGTGAAGAAGGTTTTCAGGGAGAAGAAGAAGCAGAAGAAGATTTGGGAGACAATGGTGTTGAAGAACAGAGTGAGAGCTGTTTTGACACTTTGGAAAAACAGTCTTTTTCTCCTTTTGTCATGTCAAAAGGTGACTTGTTTTGGGAAGAAGATGAACTTGTGTCTCTAATTTCAAAAGAGAAACAAACCCATGTCTGTTTCAGTGGTTCAATCTCAGATGGGTCTTTATTGTTGGCTAGGAAAGAAGCATTAGTGTGGATTTTCAGTGTGAAATCACACTATGGGTTCTCTTGTTTGACCGCTGTTCTAGCTATGAACTACTTTGATCGGTTCAGTTCAAGCTTGGTGTTTCAAAAGGACAAGCCTTGGATGACTCAACTCACTGCTGTGGCTTGTCTCTCTCTGGCTGCCAAAGTGGAAGAGACCCATCTGCCCCTTCTTCTGGATTTGCAAGTATGTGTCTTTGTACTGTGCTTAAAATTCAATTTGGGTGTTTGTTGACTTGCTAGACTATTGTGTGTCTTGATTTTGCTCTTTTCTGATCAATGTGGATGTTTTTTTGGTGTTGTTTTGTTTAGGTGGAGGAATCAAAGTATGTATTTGAAGCCAGGACTATTCAAAGAATGGAGCTTTTGGTGCTTTCAACTCTTCACTGGAGGATGAATCCAGTAACACCAAATTCATTCTTTGATCACATGATGAGGAGGCTTGGCTTTAAGATCCATTTGCATTCGGAGTTTCTATGGAGATGTGAGCGCCTCCTTCTCTGTGTCATTGCAGGTGAGCAATCAGATAGCTTTTCAAGTGTATTAGTATTGATTCTAATCCATATTAGAAGAAATGTACTTATGATGATATGACTTGGTACTACATTCTTATCTTAATGGTGGATTTCAATTGCAGACTCCAGATTTCTGGTCTTTCTACCTTCTATAGTAGCTGCTGCAATAATGCTGTATGTTATTAATGAGATTGAAACATTCAATCCTGTGGATTATCAGAATCAGGTTTTGAGTGTACTCAAAGTCAGCCAGGTTTGTACTTAATACAGGGGTTTCTCACTCATTAAGTAGTTTGTTATTCACTGCTTCTGCAAATGTAATGAGATTAGAACTTAATGTCACAAGTAGTTGAATGTAATGACTTCTTGTGCAGGGCACAGTCAGTGAATGCTACAAGCTTATCTTGGTAGTATCAGCCAGCACTGTGCAAAACCAAGGGCATAAACGCAAGCATTCCTCCATACCTAGCAGCCCAAGTGGAGTTATAGATATATCGTTCAGCTCTGATACCTCAAATGATTCCTGGGCTGTGGCTTCACCGGTCTCATCTTTACCAGACCCTCGATTTAAAAGGAGCAGAGTTCAGGATCAGCAGATGCGGCTGCCCTCGTTAAATCGTGTATCTGTTGATGTGCTTAGCAGCAGTCGTTAATGTCTTCTCTTTTGTCTACTATTGAACGTGGTAGTGTGTACAATCCTCCTATTATACCTTATTGCTATATGTTCCATATGTGCAATCTTACTATGTTCTATGGTATATTTTCATTTTGTAGCCGAACCTATAAAATTGAATTGAGGTTCAGAACAAACTCCACTTCTATCTTTCAGTTTTCATTGTTTGAACTGAGAGTTGGTATGCTAATGAGCAGGGTTCAAGACACACATACACACGATGATTATATGTTACCACTCCTTCACTTTGTTCTAATTTGTAGTGTTTATCAGGAAAGATTACTTCAACACATCCTCTTCTCATCCTCTTTATCTTAACACAGATGCTAACAGCTTTTATCTATCTATCACTAACATATCTAGCTTGAACTTAAACCATAACTGTCCACAACACATCTTGTTTATCCGAACATTTTTTTTGCATCTATCAGTCTGAGTAACACACACACACATGAATTTATGTCATCACTTCTTCAGTTTGTTTCTATTTGTAGTGGTTATGAAGAAAGATAACTCCAGCACATCCTGTTTATCTAAATATTGGTGTTGTGTATATCTATATATCAATCTCCTTAAAAAACAAAAACAAGATATCAGTCTCCTTAACTTAGCTTGAATTAATTAAAAAAAAAAACTTAGCTTGAACTTAAACCATAGATGTCCATGAGCTTAGCTCAAGGGGCTGTGGGGTGGGGTCAAGACTAGATTCTAGAATTCTAGGCTCAATTCCTTTTGTTAGAAAACAAGAAAAGGACGGTGTGATAGCTAGTGATTGAGATGGACGACTCTAGTCATTGATAATTTATATCAAACCATACAAGAGTAAATGATGTGCAGTACAAAGTCTTTGGTTGTTCTGCATGATTGAACAAGCCAATGACCGTGGAGCTTGGGTTTTTCCAAGATTAGTTAGGAGAATAATGAGCAGTTAGCTTATTCGCAAACTTAGAATATTTGATTGGGGTTTCAGTAGGATCAAACTCAATAGTAGAAGTCTTTCTAAACAGCCAACTAGCTCTTACATTGTTCCTGTGTTGGAGATGGTTTTGTCATATATTTGTGTTGTTTGTATCTGTAAAACTCTTTATCTGTACTAACCACTACTTAAGATGTAGGCTAAACCAGGTGTTATACATCATCTCAAACCTAGTATGGTAATGTCTTTCACCTATTCTACTTTGACATTTAGAATGGATCTTTGGTGTGGGAACAGTTCTTCTCTTAAAGATACTCCTAAAGTTTTGTAATTTGTTGTCTTTATATTTGTCGCATTGACTTGCTGCTGTTTGTGTCTCTTTGAACTTTGAAATCCCCCTTTCTACCTCTAATCTACCTTGTGTATATAAATCATATATCTGATAATAAAATGTTCAGTAATTCATGAATTTGACTATAAGTTGCATACAGAAGTCGGATTCTGCAAGTTTGAGCACCTGGTTTTTACTTTTTTCACGGTGCGTATGCCTCTATTTTTCTGCTATTCCGATTTCTTGTCCAAGGGTTATTTAACACCATAAAATCTCTAATCTCTTATGAAAAGTACTGTGTGAAAGGAGGGGATTCTGTGTTAAATTAATAGAAATGGCAAAGGTCTTGGTAAACATTAGTCCAGTACATAACTAAATGTAGAAGATAGCATGAATAAATGTTGGGTGTGGGAAAGCCATCAAGTTCAAATGTAGGAGGATAATGGATTTTTCAGGATACTTTTTATACTTTGAACCACTCTGAATCTAGTAAAACAAAACCAGACAGACAAGTTTGAAAATGGATTATGGATTTGCAATTCTACATAGATGGGAAACTGTGAGCACTATGTTGTTGTTGTTGTCTGTGGTCCTTCTCTCCCCTGCCTTTTTTTTTTCCTTCTTTTTTTCACTTTTAGTTTAAAGTTTTAGCTACATCTCTATCATATCATGAAAACAAGATCCTATTGATCAAACAAATCATCACCTTATGCATCTCTTCTGAGGCCCTTTACTTTTCTGTTTTGACTCATGAACTAGGCGTGGCAAATTTTGAAGTCTTATAGTGTTCTAGAGTATTGAAATTCTGGATCATTGTTCCGGAACAAGGAGCTATTGTATTAGTCATGGTCTGTACTCTGTAGTTTGCCTCGCACAATAAATTAACTTAAGCGCCCTCGAACACTAAAGAAGTAGAATACTTCACTTTCTTAACTTAGATAGTCTAGGTCAATATTTTTACTTGTGAATTATAAATACCCCAACAGCATGGCAAGCACCAATTGTCAAAGGGACAATTCCATCAATCTCACCAAACACTTCTATTTTTATAAATTCGATGCCAGAGACCAGTCCAGACTCCAGAGGTCATGGGCACAGCCATGCATGTTGGTTTGGTTTGTAATGAATATATGTTTTCAATGCCAGTATTAATGTAGACAATGCATGTAGTTGTGTTAATAACTAATAAAATTGTACAAACAGAGAATGAAGGTATGGGGAAGTTAACTGGGGGCAATGCAGAACCAGAGCCATGAATTTGCAGGGTTTGAACCCTCTAGAGGGCTCTGTAGCACTAATGGGTAGGAGTAAATGGATAAGTAATTTTCATCAGTTCGGAAATTTATCAAACATAAATGTGTTCATCCATAACATGTACTCAACAGGAGAGATTCTTGGTTCTTAATTTCTTATGCATCTGTCTGAGCTGGGGAATCTGGGATGAGGTTGGTTGTTCCTATTAATGAGCTTTGATCAAAGTGGATACTATATGCATTTCTTGCAGATTATAATGCATGTTTATTTATGACGAATGGAGATGAGATGAACTATAAATATGTAATCGAATTCCTCAATGAATTTGGAGACTTTAGCCTATTTTCATAACTTTTTACTGTGTGACTCACTCGCTTTACGATGCACTTTGTATTAGAATCACTTCTTTCAACTAGTATAAACGCATGTTATGTACTAAGCAAATCTGCAAATGTCACTTTTTTTGTTTACAGTCTTGGATTTATAACGCAAGGGCAGAAATAATGTAAAACAAAACTGAAGAGATGCTTGTATGTAAATTTGGAAAGCACCTTTCCAAGTTCTAGATAGAAGCAATTCATGCGGCTTACAGTAGTAAAGATATTATTTGTGAACCAAGCTTCCATGTATGTGGTGGCCACAAAGACAAAGAAGTTCCCTAAATTGAAGAAGCAAACGAATGTGGTCTGCTTTGCCTACTTGCCCTATACATTCTTTGATCGAAGACAAGTCAAATTAATGATTTCCAATGATTTCCCTAGCAGACGAAAACAATGCTATTTTTGATAGATAATGTTTGCATCTACATCAAGTTTGGTTCAACCATCTCGTATGATTTAGCATCTATATTCTATATAAGATCAAATAAAAATCTGAAAGTAAAAACACGATTTTGATAAGAAAATGGAAGTTGGGGGAAAACAGAATGTACTGGCTGGGTAGATGGGAGATGATATAAGAGCAAATAGTACATGTACTGATGTACATGTGAGAGAACAGAGTCGAAATAGTTGTTGAGAACAGCTAGAAAGCTATGTTTCTGGTATCTTTTATGTAGAAATCGTCAAAGCTCAGTAATGAAGTACTCTGTTGTTTCTTTCTACATGCTGCACTTGAAATGGGAAACACTCAAAAGTAATATGTCAATAGGAAAGTTCATTGAGACTTTCTTCTTCCTTGTTTTCTTTTGTTTCGATTTGCTTCTTGATTGTGATAGTTCACACAACCTACTAATCTCTTTCCTATTTGGTATGTTCATCAAGTTGTTTTAGCATACACTCATGCTGATCTCGATCTCCCCCAGGTTGTTTGGGACCTTTGGCCTCCTGGACGACTCTTTGATGATTAAATTAGTAACTTCTTTTAGAAAAATCGTAATGAATCTATTAGATCATAACAGAACTTCCTTTTTTAACTTGGGGATGTAGCTCAATTAGTAGCGGTTGATATGCATGATTGGGGGTTTCAGTTGAAGCATGTCATTGGCATGAGTTTATATGGTTTGCTGGTTTCTGTGAATCAAAACAATAAAGGGCAGATTTTTGGCTGAACCAAGTCAGTTATTATGGAGATTGGTGTGGAGGATTGGAACCAGATCCTCCATCTTAGCATCTTATGTACAATGAATAAATTGATCCAAAAAATATTAATCATTCCATTGTTGTTGAACCATCAAAAGTTCAAAACACTTATTGTTGGACTGGGGGGTTTTGGGAATGTTCTACATGGAAAAATGGAACCTAGAGATATTGTTCACATATGACATTACCAGTCTCTAGCTTTTTATGTATATTAACTGAAGCAGCAGGGTTTCCACACTATTACAAACAAAGTTTACATATAAAGTAAGAATCTGTTTCATTTTATCATACGCCTAAAGACAAGTATATTGAAGAAACCCACACTTGCTGCTACGTAGAAGAAAAAGTGATTGGGTAGAGTTGTGCGTGCTATCTGGAATTAAATAAAATGATTGGTGATAAAAAGTAATTACCAGAGTTGTGCTAGTCATGCTTTGTATTTTTAGTAAATTTACCTATTTACCTATATACTGTGTGTTGTTGGTTAACTGTTCACAAGCAAGTGAACAGTGGCATTTTTGTGTGCTGACCATTTTGCTCCTACGGTTTTTAGAAAATCACAATACTGTCATTAACCCTATATATATATATACATACATTGTTTTTAAGCTGCGGACGTCCGTATTTATTCTTACGGTGCAGATTTCCACTTTACACTCACTTTTCAATCGAATTTTCACATCTCTACCATCTAGTATTTAGATAATAATGTATAGATCATCTTTGTAAAATTTCAGCCAATTTAGTTATCATTAAGACACTCAAAACTGCGTTTTTCTGTTATAAACATGAACGATTCAAGTTCGACAAAATTATGTTCATCCACAGAAAAACACAGTTTGAGTGCCTTAATGATAACCAAATTGGCTGAAATTTTATAGAGATGATCTATACATTAGTATCTAAATACTAGACGGTGGAGATGTGAAAATTCGATTGAAAAATGAGTGTAAAGTGGAAATCTGCACCGTAAGAATAAATACAGACATCTGCACCTGAGAAAATCTGTATATATATAATTAGTACGATTTTCATCGTGAAGGATAGAGAACGATTTGGGCACCGTGAACAGTGTGCAGAGCTTTTTACCCTGCTGATGAGCTGTGTAATTCTGTATTTACCCTTCGTTTCAACTCTAGGTATAAATTTTATTTTTTTCGCCGCTTCTCGCTCTCTCTCGCCCAACATTTGTCCATCTTTCTCACTCTCTAGACTCTTTTTAAAATAGCTCCAACATTTCTCATAAAGCAGAAGAGTCTAGAGATATTAATATATTACCGCGATAATTTATGTGTGATGCTATTAACACACTCTATATAGTGAGAACCAATCATCAAATAAATTCAAGTGACAAGTTTGTAAATAAAATAAAAATGTGTGGATAGGAAAATAGATGAGGTGTGTTAATAGCAAAAATGGGTGTATTAATAGCAATATGTTGAAGGAAAATACCTTATGTGTGTCTTCAACAAAGTAACTGATGAGAGTAGATTAAAGAATTAGTGATTAACAGATGTAACGGCTCAATTAGTTATATCAGTCATTATGTACATTGTTATTACCATTGATTATCGTCATTATGTGCGTGTAATTACTGTTGTAATTCACCTATATATAAAGAGGGTTTCTAATGAGAATGAGTAGACTTGTTCTATTCTATTTTTCTTTAACACGTTATCAGACACGTTGCTCTGGTTTACGTTTTGAGTTTTCGGCCAACAGAAAAAACACACAAACCCTAGCCTTCCGTTTTCCCACCCAGGCAGTAACATCATTGCCTTGCTCACCTCACCGGCGGACCGGCGTACCCTTAGCCCTACTGCTGAGATCCGACAAGCCCCGAGCCGATCCGAGCACGCCCCGACAACGTTTGCGCACCCCGGCGACCAGCCCAAATCTGACGAGCGCCGGTTCTACTCCGACCGATCAAGCCCGGTGACGCAAACCCCAAACCCCGAACGCACCGCCTCGCTCTGTCCAGCGCTCGCTCTGCAACGCCGCGGCACTAGCTCCTTTCACAGGCCCAGCGTCGATCTGCCCATCTCGACCGGCAACCCAAACATAGAAGCTCGACCCGGATTCTCCGAGCCCGACCCCCGTTTTAACCCGATCCGAATTATTTTTCACCTCACTGGTGCTAAGGTAACTCGTTAACTTACTGTGTGGTAATTAATAGTCACTATTATTGTTAACTATTTACTATGGTGCTAATGAATGACATGGTAAAATGTGAAATCTAATTTTACTATTAAACTGATTGTATATATTACGACTAGTTTTATTTTAGTAAATATTACCATTTCGTATGTCATATAAATTAAGTTGTTATGAAAAAGTACATTTATAACATCTAAATTACCGTGAAAAAGTATTTTCACAAAGCATCGAAAATAGTGTGACCATTATGAATCTTGGTATTGAAATCTAAATTATCATTCTTGGAAAATAATTTATGTGGATGCGACTACGTAATTAATATATCTTTGCTATTGTTTATGTAGATGGTTGATTCAACTCGCCCTGAATTTGACATTTTGGACTTAAACTGCATGTTTGTTACACGAGACTGTGTAACCCAGACTTAAATTCTAATACAGTCCAACACTACTTAAGCCTGGCTTATTTTTCAATAAGCCTAACCCATGTTTGATGTCACTGGGACTAAAGAGCATAATAGCAGTATACTTCTGACAATGCAGCCTCTCCATGCTTCCTAAAACAGTCTCTCCATCGAATTTCATCACCACCTCCTATTTTCTTTAAAACTGAATGTGGAATTGTTGAAAATAAAGAAAATTAGAAGGCACAAACAGAGAGCATGGTTTTACCATGCAACAACGCATTGGCTTTACCATGATTGCTTTTGTGTTGTCTGCCAATTCGCTCACAATATTTGTTTCTTGACATGCTATAGACCATGAGACCAAACTCTGAGAACCAATACCAGCTGAAATTATACTTGAGGAAATAAGAAGAACAAATACTTCTAAAGCCAGATACAAGGTAACACCTATACACTTCCAATTTAATCAACTCCAGATATCAAATAGTGAGCAGATCACACGCTTGATCATAAAATTTATATCATCAGATAGAATTTATAGAGAGAGAAGCACAAACGTTTCAGCGAAAAAAAAATACCTAGGCATAGAATTGATCAAATTCTAAGCAGATCAAGCAAGCCATACACCAAATCCTCAATCAATTCGTGAAATAATCATAGCCCATAAACAAATGACAATTGATCATCACTTCCTAGTCTTTAGTAAAACGAATGACACAGACAAAGAAGAAGGTAGAGTGGGTTGAAGGAGATATTGAACAATAATCAACACAAGACAGAGAGTGTGAGAAACGAGAGAGACTAAACCTGAACAAAGAAGACCAAAGCGAAAGAAACCAGTGAATGAGAGTGAGACGATGAGGCTGCTGCCGAGAACGAGCAAGAACGAGATTTCAGCGTTGTGTAGGCGCGGCTTCAGCAGTCCTATGAATTTTGGGGCCGCTATGCAAGGAGGCGTGGAGCGCGCGTGGGGCGCGTTGGGGATTGCGTATGCTCATTTAATATAGTCCCTGGTGGTGCCAAACGTGGGACAACTCCTGTTTTTTTACGTAAGCCAGTCCAGTCCAGTCCTATCCCCCGTAACAAACGCCACCAAAAGGAATTGAGTACCACCGTTGGGTTTCTGATGTGGAAACCACTTTTGTGGGAAATGACTACATTTCCACCATCAAAACCCCCACCGACCCTAAAGACACATGATCGTCTGACAAGGTGAAAGCCAATGCCCTTATGTTTTTGAGGCGGCATATTGACCCCAACCTGCATTGGGAATACCTTCAGTTGAAGACACCTTTGGAGCTATGGGATGCTCTAAAGGGGCGTTTTGGGAACATTCATGATACTTTGCTCTCAGAACTGACCGTCCAGTGGAATGAAATCCGCTTGCTTGATTACAAAAGGGTCAATGACTTCAACAAGGATATGCTGCGCTTAAAGGCACGTCTCAACTTCTGTGGAAAGGAACTCACCGAAGATGATATGATCCAAAAGACACTTTCCACATTTCCTACTTCATCACTTATACTAGCGAACCAGTATAAGTTGGAGTATGACAACAAGAGAATCACAACTTTCAATAAGCTGATCAACCTACTGCAAGTGGCTGAAAGACATAGTGAGGTTCTCGTGAACAACAACACCAGGCCTGTTGGGACAAAGAAAATTCCCGAAACTAACTATGGTAAGGTGAGAGGTGGAAAGAACCCCAAAAGAAAGGGGGTTGGACGTGCTGATCCCTACTCACGTGAGAACAATGCACCACGTTGAAAGGGACATGAGGGTCGTGGAGGCCTTCCACATGTATGGCGTAGAGATGGTCGTGCTGGCCCAAGTGGTCATGGTGGTACTAGTCCTAGTGGTCATGGCTCCAAGGTGCAGAAAGCTCCTAGGGATCCTCAAATCCAAAAGGAAAGAGTTGGCACAGAACCTTGCTATAGGTGTGGAACTACTGGACATTGGTATAAGAACTGCCAAGCAAGCAACTTAGCAGCAGCCAACTACAGGAGGTATAGAGAGTCTATGGAGCAAGAGGCTCAGTATATAACCGAATGAGGCCCTGACCCAGATGTCAACCTCATAATTGCAGACTTTACTGACAACAAGGACCCTGCTCAGTCAAAGGACGTTCCAGACTTTGATTGATCTGTTTTATTTTTCCAAGACATTTATGAAGGCGTAATGCCTCAATAATTTGACTATTGTTTAGTCTTCAAGTTTATTTTGACTATTGGTTTGATGATTGGGATTTCATGGATGAGACCGTTATTTGGTTATTGATGGTTTATTAATAAATTTCAGATTTTATTCTGAAGCATTGAAATTTATTCGATATTTACTACATATTGGTCACATATCAAATTATTGTTCATAAGAATTGCTGCTCTTACAACTCTAAGCATATATTATACGGGCTCACCACCCTAAATCATAAAGTCTATTGTACCTGACAATGCTACGAGTTAACATCAAAAGAACTTGATGACTATTGCATGTCTATAAAGATCAATGTATAACATCTTGTACCCCAAAGGCATACATGAAATAGCTTCGCATATGCCACCATATCTAGGTACTGGTTATGCGCACCAACCTACATATACCTTCTTAGGGTTATGCAATAATGCATGTAGCCTTATTTATTCGTTTTTAGGCCCACTACTAACCTACCATTTAATGCGTACCAGTTGGTAACTGGACATGAGCCTGAGATTTACGCATACTTGGTTGTGCAGCATCTGTGTCTATTGCGCCCCCACAACGTATCAACAATGGGTACTCAAAAACAAATATGTATTTATGTTGGATACGCACCTCCAACAATTATCCGCTACTTTAACCCTTACAGGCGATCTCACCGCTCGATTTGTGAATTATCACTTTGATGAGACAGTCTTCCGTTATTAGGGGGAGATAAGAAAAAATATTTTCTAAGAGAATGACATGAATTGTCGTGGCTGCCCCACTCTGTCTCATCTTGATCCCCACATAATCGATACCTTGAACGTAACAGTTTCGATGCCTGATACGTTTATAGATATTTTGCTGAAGTGACGAGATCACACATGTTAGCTGCAAATGCCTGCAAGGATAAAAGTTCCCAATAAGGGGCACGTCACCACAGATAGAGGCGATGCAACCACACTTAGTGGAGGTCTGGTTGAGGCCGTGGCTCCCTAAGGGAATAGGGGGAGGCCACTTGGTTCGATCAATACTTGCCTAAAGGAATTGGGTAAGTAAGGCACAACCTCATCAATGTAAAAAATCTCTCTCATGAGATTGTCTCTGATTACAGTTATGTCCATGAATCAATACTAGAGGACGCTCCGATGTTTAAAATGATTCCAGAGACAAAATCTCAACATATTACGAGAGTACATACACATTGATGATTCATACTGTTGCTTAAAGAATCATAAAGCACGAAGGTATCAAACCACGCTCTGTTGAAAAATGTCAACAAAGAGCATATTGGCCTACATAAAAGTGCAATCCAGGAAGAGCTAAATTCTCTGACAAAGAGACATGTATTTGGTTTGGTAGTGCTAACTTTACCAAGTGTAAAGCCTGTAAGACATAAATAAGTCTTTGTCATAAAACGTAATGAGAAGAATGAAGCCCTAAAAGACAAGGCACGCCTTATGGCGCCAAGGTTTCTCGCAACGCTTTGGATTGACAACGAGGAGAAATAATCTCCCATAATGGAAATGCAGCTCATCGATGTGGTTACTACTTATCTCCATGAGGATCTTGATTGGGAGATATCCATAAAAGTGCCCGATGGCCTTAAACTATCTAACTTAAGTAACTCTAAACCACAGAGTGCGTTTGCAATTAGAATTGAAACGCTCACTTTATGCAAGTGACTACTTGAGTGGAAAGAGATACAAAATGATGAACTATGCCCCTGAGTACTCATAGAGGAAAAAGTTCTGGATTTACAATTATAGCTATCTATGTTGATGATATGAACATAGTAGGTACTCTTGATGAAGTAAGAGAAATCGCGAGCTATATGAAATCTGAATTGAGATAAATAATCTTGGGGATCTCGGTTAATAACGAGTTTGTGGAATACTAATCACTAGTCTGCATGTGTCCAAAAGATTCTCAGGCGATTTACATAGACAAAATGCATACTGTTAGCACTCCCAATGATCCGTCGATGTTTGGATGTAAAGGAAAATCCATTTTGTCCAAAGGAAGATGACGAAGAAAGGTAGAGAAATGAAAACTCTCTCTAAAGTGCAATAGGCGCAATACTGTACTTAGCCCAATGAACACGACCGAGTATTACATTCTCATTGAACTTGTTCAAGCGCCAACGCAGTATCATTAGAAGATATATAAAGAATGTATCTTGATACCTAAATGAACCATTGACTTGGTTCATCCTATCCTTATAGAAAAACGAAGGGAATGCAGATAGAACTGCAACCCTCTACATCAAAACCTCAAACGATGTTTTGGTTAGGGTTCACTAATGTCAGGTATCTATGGTCAATAGGTTGTTCTTAAACTGGTTTTGTAATCGTCATTGGGAACACGACGATACCTTGTGAGAAACATCAGACTCTCCTCAAGATTCAAATGAATCAAATAAGGTTCGAGCAGAATAGGAAAAACTTGTTTTTCAAATCGCAGCCTACGGCTATATCTGAAAGGCATGTGAGAAACATAGGAATGCAAAGACTTTCTTAGCTCCCTTGATTGATGTAAGGATCAGGGTGAGTGTAGACTTCAGGGGGAGTTTAACACACATATGTGCATTATGCTTTTTTTCCCTTCGACCAAGATTTATTTTGTCCCACTGGGTTTTGTTACTTAGCAAGGTTTTTAATGAGGCAATACCCCATGCACCGTTTTAACTATGACTTGACACAAGGGGGGGTGTTGAAGGAAAATATCTTATGTGTGCCTTCGTCAAAGTAACTGACGAGAGTAGATTAAGGAATTAGTGATTAACAGATATAACGGCTCGATTAGTTATATCAATCATTATGTACATTGTTATTACCATTGATTATCGTCATTATGTGCGTGTAATTACTGTTGTAATTCACCTCTATATAAAGAGGGTTTCTAATGAGAATGAGTAGACTTGTTCCATTCTATTTTTCCTATAGCACAATACCCTTTAATCTATTACCCCATTGTTTCACGGAACTATTTCTGTCATTTTCTCTTGTGCTTTGTATACGTACAAATCAAAACAATTAGAGCATTTATATTTTTGATAGAAGTGTATAACACAAGACTAGATGTTTTGTTATATAAAAGTTGTTTTTGTGATAACTCTTATACATATATGAAATATGTATAACGTGGATACTATACCGCGCCAAGGCGCGGTATCAACTCTAGTTATTAACTATGAATCAGGATTATCCCTATTGCTATGAGGACTAGCAAACATACATACATTGTAATGTTTTGTTTAGAAGACTAGAAAGACTGAAAGAGAAGATACATACAGAAGTATGAAATATTCAACTACATAATTATGCCTGTATGCAAAAAGTACACATACATATACATGTATAATTTATCAACTGCAACCACATAATCAAACATTTGCTGAAATATATAAGAAACTCTGGTCTCATAAGTGGTTGGTGTATCATGTTTTGCTTGAGATGTTGCTGGATAACCAATCAAGACCCTCATAAAGTCCTTGCCCGGAAGTGGCACAAGCAGCCTGAATGTACCTATATTAAACGGAAGCAATCATAAGCACAACATAAGAAGTCAAATTATTTGTGATAATGAGAAAGAGTTGGTTGTTAGAATATGTTTGCATATATGTTTGGTTTCATAGTTAGTTACCAGCGGCGCTGGCGGAGTGAATGGAGGCCAAGCTTGTCAGTGATCTCGGAAACACTCATGGCATTTGGAAGATCTTGCTTGTTGGCAAATACAAGCAGTGTTGCATTGGAGAGTTCATCCTGCAACAAAGAAAATGATCACTTCTATATAAAAAAATTAAAAATTAAAAATCGAGAAAAACTGTTATAATGAAATTTCAAGGAGAAACTGTAATGAACATATACCTCGCTTAGCATTCGATGGAGCTCGTCTCTAGCTTCTGAAACTCTGTCTTTGTCATTGCTATCCACCACAAAGATAAGCCCCTGCGTGTTCTGGAAATAGTGTCTCCAAAGTGGTCGAATCTGTATAGGACATTGTTTACTTGAGATTAAGTATTCTGGTTAAGTTTCGGATATCAAACATCTAACATGAAATATCACTTGGTGGAAGAATGAGAATCAAAGTTATTACCTTGTCCTGTCCTCCTACATCCCAGACAGTGAAGCTTACATTTTTGTATTCCACAGTTTCCACATTGAACCCTGTAGTTAAATCAGAATTTCTTCATTCAGTTTGGCAAAAGTTGATGATATGGTTTTACTTCTCTTATGAGCTTGCATATAAGACAGGAAGAGCTTGCTGCACTAGCTATGTGAAAGTGTCCAACTCAATTAGCTAGCTTGTACATATTATAAGTTGATCATATGCTTTCCCCATATATAGTAGATGTAGATTGTAGGTGATTTGTTTTGTTTGATCTTACAATCCAAAGATTGGCAAAGGATACTGATATTTGAGAGTATAAGGATACTGATATTTGAGAGTATTGGGATGGTAACTTGAGCATTAAGGTTGACACGAGATCAACTAAAATGAGACACAGATAAAAGTTGTAGGAATACAATATACAAAAATGATTTGAAAGACTGAAGTGGGGGTTAATGGATGAGAAGTAGATAGTACCAATTGTGGGTATGGTAGTGACAACCTCTCCAAGTTTGAGCTTGTAGAGGATAGTGGTTTTACCAGCAGCATCAAGACCCACCATTAGTATTCTCATTTCTTTCCTTGCAAACAGCATCTTCAACATCCTAGAGATTGCCATACCCATTTTTTGAACTGCTTCAACCACAGACAATAGCACAATATGAGAGACCAGAAAAATATGAAAACAAAACCGATATTAATTGTTAGAGGAAGGTTTTGTACCAGGATAGAAAATCAGGTGAATATCGATGAGGTTATGAAGTAATGTCTTCAAAGGATGAGAGGCATAAGGAAGAAAAAGAAACACATTGGCTTGCATTATATAACAAATGAAAATCTTACAGTGGCAAAGCAAAAGAGAATAAAGGAAAGAGAATTGGATTCTGATCATGGAAGAATAAAGAACAATAGCTTTAGATTGGTTTACTTTCGGTGGAATAGTAGTCGTATACATT
Organism: Fragaria nilgerrensis; assembly: GCA_010134655.1. Classification (NCBI taxonomy): domain Eukaryota; kingdom Viridiplantae; phylum Streptophyta; class Magnoliopsida; order Rosales; family Rosaceae; genus Fragaria; species Fragaria nilgerrensis. The sequence goes on from CM020977.1 coordinate 11,348,867, forward strand.
CTCCTTTAATGAGAATTTTCATGCTACAGCGATGTTGGGATTGAGATGGGAATGGCTGTGATAGAGTCATTAAACTCCATTTTGCTTCTTAAATTTAGACACTGAGAAACTATAATGCTAATATGTGTGGAATTGAATTATGACAGAGGATGAATATCTTATGCATAACCTGGCTGGTATATCAAAACTTCATTTAATAAAAAATGTTCTAACCCAAATCAAGACGTTCAACTTTTAAATCGCAGAAATAAAGCATCTCAATCAAATACCAACTTTTACATGAATTAGCTAGCAGGAGAAACTCTTGATTCACAGCACTAATATAGGATTTTCTCTTGAATCTTTTATCAAACAACTACCTAACTAGTTTGCACCAGACCCTTCTCCTCCAAGTACTCCACAAATTCGTCAACAAGATAGGGCCAGTATGTTTCTTTATCAAGATTCGACATCGATGGATCCACCTTCCTTACAAAATCCAACAGTTGAGTCCATGTGTCCTTAGAAATTGCCTTATTGTGCTTCTCCTCCAAGAATTCACACCATTGATCAACCCAAGGCCACTTTGGCGTCATCTCGGCAAACAGCAATTGCCACATTCCAATTGCAGTGTCCTGCTGCAAAGACTTCTGACCCTTTTCTTTTGCCCAGCCAAAAGCAAAATCATACACCTCCTCAAACTTGTCCTTGTCCTTCAGCTCAGCTCTCATAGCCGGTAGCTCGCTTCGTAACTTCTCAAGGGTATCAACCTTTAGTTCTTTTAGTCCATTGAAGAACTCTTGCTTCGAAAACTCGCCCATGGTGGCTGCCTTCATGTGCCATGACATAACCAACATGACTATGTCTTGGGGATCCACCTCCAGATCAATGCAGAGGCGCTCGATACCCTCAGCCATGATCATATCTTCATGTGGAGCCTTATATCTTCGGTAAAGCTCCTCCATAGATGGCTGGATAGGTTTAGGTTGGTATTGCAAGTTTGTATTGTTTGGGTACAAGGTGTGATATTTCTTACGCGCTATCTCGACATTCCAATCCCACTTCTCCAAAAGCGAGACAGCAATTTTTTTCGACGCTCCGGTTGTGTTCAAGAAAGCCTCCACCTTTGCTTCCTTGTTTTTACTCAACTTCGGCATTGTTTGACCTATGATGAAAACCCTAAATTTCGTTCGGGCTAGCGAACGCAGTCAAGTCTGGAATATGCCAAAGGTTCTGAAGGCTACGTCTATTTATAGGGTTTGATCGAGAAGCTCTTGTCTCCAATTAGGAATTGGAGTTGGAGTGCTCTCCGAGTTTTGATAGGAAAGGTATTACTTCTCGGATAACAATAGGAGTCCTCTCCGTGATCAACTTTGATGCAATTTCAAGAGCTACACCAATAAGTTCTTTCCGTAATTCCGGAGATCAATTTTTTTTGTCTAGCATGAATATAAAAATTAAGAGAGCTTGTTAGGTCAAAATATGAGAAAACTTGAGAAAGGCGGCATTGAGTAGTTGGATATTGCAAACGCAAGAGATGGTTCAATAAAGTGTGTATGGATGCGAAAGGCAAAATGAGAGTGATCTACCATCCTGCTGGGTTTTAAATCTGATGTTTAGGCTGATAATGTTGGTTTCACGCAGCAAATTGGTTAACAAGATAAGATATGATATTGAAAATGCAACTATAATAAGGAAAAACAAACACACTCCACGACACAAGATTTAGCGTGATCCCCTCATTCTTTGAGGTACGTCCACGGGGCATGATCCGATCTTTCTTTACTATTGAGAAATGTGAGAACAAAATACAAAGTGTTTCACTCAAGTTTATAACCCAAACCCGAACCGTTGAAGCCTTGTACACCCCTCTCAACTCACATTCTCAATACCCAGTAAAACTAACTCTCTTACAACACTTAATAGAGAATGATATTCTCTCTAAATAAGAGACTTCAATTCCGGATGCCACACTACACAATGCAAAGGCTTCATGGCATGTAGAAACCATGCAAGAAGAAAAACCATGTCTTGATTTTCCTTCTTTCTCGTTCAATGTTTCTACAGTCAATAGTATCAAACTATTATCAATAGTTCTCAACTAATGTTTTCTCTCCATGCATGTTCTCTACACTCATTCTCTATGCATTCTGCATTCCCACATATGATTGTAGACCTTCTTCTCTTACTTCAAATATGGTTGCACCTCCCTAGCTATATCTAGTTCCATAGCACAATAAATGACCAACTTCTCATGCATTTACCTTGTGCATATTGCAGCCAATTTCTTCCATTCAAACAATAATGCAACTATTGCTATCTATATGACGGTGATATACTGATCTTGCAGGGCTTCTCCTTTATCTCTTTCACTCTTCTTTCTACTGTTTTTGTTGTACTTTGTTAGATTTTATTGTTCATGGTACTGAATCAAAAAAGTTTAAGTTAAGCAATTGGGATTTTGTGAGTGGCATCTGATGGTTTGTAATCAAGAACATTGTCTCCTGGTCGATCTTATTCTATTTATATTTAGTGAAAGTGTCAATTGCCCATGAGTGAAGAAAAATGAAAACATGGATTATTCCTTTGTGTAAAATATACATGTATCATGTAAATGGAAAGCCTTGCTTTTTTATGTTCTTTAACAGGTAAACCCAAATCGAAGCGTAGCTAGTTCATTTTAGTATCAGTTTGCAAAAACAACATTTGGTTGAAGACAAAACTAGAAACAACAAAGGAATCTGTTTGGGTTTCTTGCTTTCTATCTTTTGGAGTCGGTTTACATGTTAAAAAAGGTTCTTGCTTAGGTTGATTAACCATAAGCAGATTCCTAAACTATCCAGGTAAATTACCCAAAAGAAAGATCCAGGTCTAATCAGGAAATCAATATTTTCCTACTTCTTTACTAATATTCCATACCGGCCGGTTAACTTAGGTATCCTCACGACTTGGGAATAGCTATGTACGTGGGAAATGTATTTATATACATGAACACCTGCATTCCCTTACCATATTACTAATTAACATACTAAGCCCTGTTCTTCAACTTCAATCATGATCAGACACCATTTCCATAGCGAAGTATCTCAACCAGAGATCCTCCCTGGGGTTTCAATTTCAAGCTGCAGCGATCTATTCCCGATCAAGTTCCAGCTTTTCGAAGTCACCAGAAGCAGCGGTCGGACAGAAGAAGAAGGTAAAAATGTTACTAGTGAGGACTTGGAAGAATCAAAGCTTGTAGCTGAAAGACAAACTAAACCACTCTCTCATGTCCAGCTATTGTGTTTGAGGACTCGGGACACATCTTTGATCTGCACAGGCACTCTTTCCAGCATGGGCGTCCTTCAACATGAGCAGCCTGCTATTGTTGAAAAGATAGTCGAGACCTTGAGAGTCTTCGTCGCCTTCCGGCCTATTTGCGTGGTCATCAAGGACATCGTGACTGTGCAGGAGTGCAATGGTGGTGATGAAAGTTCGAACCAAGTGAGATTTGATAGCTTGGAAGCTAAGAAAGAAGAAGAAGAGGAGGAGGAGTGTGTTATTTGTTTGGAACACATTTATGACTTTGGCCCCAAGAGCGTTATACCCTGCTCACACATTTATCATAGTGATTGCATTTGGAAGTGGCAAAAGGAGACTAAGAAGAAAGGTCATTTGTTCTCGTGTCCCGTGTGCCGATGCCAAATTACTATGGCAGAGATGGCAGCCAAGCCGCCGTCGCAATCACTTTTGTTGCCGACCCCCTCCGTACCAAAACATAAACGAAGAAGATGTCGTCGAGATAGACCCTTCGCCCGAACCCTCGTGTTGCGAGGTGGATGGGTGTAGTTTAACAACTCTGCTGAGGATCCGACTCTTTTTTGTAAGCTCTTGCTTATAATTTCAAATGTGATTACAGACAGAAACAAGGAACATTATGCATGTGTATTCAATTTGTGTGACTTAGGCTATTTACTTGGTAGTTTAAGAACCGTCAATTACCAGACAATTAGGATACGTTGGTTCGGGTCGGCTGTCGGAATTGGGATCGGCGGTCACTTATTCGAGCTTGGGCTAGAGGCTCTAGTTCTTGGGCCTGGGTCTGGGCTTGAGCCTTGGCCTAGTTTCAAATTAGGAGTGTACGTGTAGCCCTAATCAGAAGGGCAAGGAGAATACTTGTTCTCCTTGTTCTCATCAGACTTATGATTGATTACTCTTCCTACTTAATTCTAGGTTTTACTTTGTATACTAATTGAGATTCTTAGGCAATGTTTATTGTCTTTCATAGAAATTAGATAGAATTTATTTGATATCAACAATAGGTTAAAATATGTGTGTTTAGAACTGTTGAGGTAAAAATTGAATGAGGACCTAGGAGCTTGCCGTTGTTGGGCTTGATAATCTGATCTTTCCCTTTAGGGTTGCAGGACTAGGCCCAAAGTCTTCCTAAGAGAGACTTTATTGTGATGTAGAGGCTCCGAGCGTGTAAGATTAATACTGAGAGGACTTAGTAGTGTGCATGGTGTGGGAGCTAGGATCTTGCAAGTGTAACAAAATGTATGCTCATCGTGAAAAATGTCTGATGTGGGTGAGGGATTGTGAAGTATGGTTGTGGTGCTTAGAGGTGTCTGAAGGTGTTTGGGAGGATGTGTATGATGGTGGTGATCTAGGGTCAGTTGAGCATGAGGAGCTTGGTAGTGGTCTTTTTGCATGTGTGTGTTGTGTCTCAAGCCCACTGTAGCTTCCTTTAAATAAAACTGTAGTTGAAGACTGAGGGTAAAAAATGATCCGTGACTCTCTAATTTTAGCAAAGGTCAAAACCCCCATTCCTACTGTCATCGTTCGAGCCTTAAGCTAAAAAAACGTAAAGGTGGCAGTGGTTCTGAAGCATCCCTTCTCGATTTCTTACCAAGCTACTTTTGGCTAATGGGTTCAAACAAGACATGGCATTGGGTTTGCCTTAAGCTTATAAGGTGAAAGTTGTGGAGACAGGTCTGAGGTGATGACTTGGTTGAGGTGATTTGTGATGTTAGCATCCTATGCCTAAAGGATGAGATAAGGTATTCGTTACATGCCTATGCGCGGGAAACTCAAATTCAAGTTTGATCCTCGACTCCCAAGACATCTCAGACACTTGACATTTGGCCTCCATAGGCCTTGCAAAAATCTTGTGTCCTTCCACACCACAACCCACTAATAAGCCCTATTTGGCCTAGTATCTTGGGTCCACGTTTGGCTGGCCGCGTGACATGTTGTGATAGATGGGTTTGGGCGGGCATGTGGTTATTGGTTATTGAAACGTGTCCATGAGAAACCATGTGCCCATAAAGAGAGTGTAGATTTGGGCATGAACCAGCATGGCATGGCTGGCTTGACTCCCTAATTGGCCTCGTGTAGATTTGGGCATGTCACGGTGTGGCCTGCCTCTTTCGTCGTCGTCCTAGACAAAGGGAGTAGACTTGGGCATACACGAGCATGTCATGGCGTGGCCTGCTCCCTCGTCCTTAAGGCTTGGGCTTAAACGAGCATGTCATATGGTGTGGCTCATAGGCTTGGAGATAAACGAGCATGTCATGGCGCGGCCTGCCTCCCTCGTCTTAAATAAAGGGAGTAGGCTTGGACATAAAGGAGCTTGGGCATAAAGGAGCATGTCATGGTGTGGGATGGCTTGGGCCTAAACGAGCATGTCATGGCGTGACTTACCTCCCTTGTCCTAGATAAAGGGAGTAGGCTTGGGTATAAACGAGCATGTCATGGCGTGGTTAGACTTGGGTATAAACGAGCATGGCCTAACTCCCAAATGGGCCTTGTGTAGATTCGGGCATGTCATGTCGTGGCTTTCGTGACCTCCTTTTGTACCAAGCCTCGATTCGCTCGAGCCAAACGACCCGGACGTGGATGATACATGCCTCATATCAATTTAAACTTGATCATTGACCTTAGGTCTCTAAGACTTTTGATAAAAAACAGGCTTATATTTTTGGGTATCAACAAGAATGAAGGTTACTTGTCATGTAGTTTTGCGCGCATGTGCCTTATGACTCGATATCAAACCAGCATATGATGTAAGAGCCTTTTGGTCATGAATTTGGTCAAGATATTACCTCCTTCCTAAAACAAAACAAAAAAAATCAATGAATTAGCTGTTAATGATAATTTAGAACTCGTATGTTATAAGATTATGTACTCAAATCTTGTTGGGTCAAGTTCGATTAAAAGTTGAAATCTCACTTATTTCTCACGTTTTACAAAATATGTAGCAAACTCTCAATTCTCAAATCTCAATTATAACTTCAGTTTGTTTATATAGAGAGTTCTTGCATGGACTTCGTTATTATAATTTTTTTAAAGTTAAGAGCATTAACTAAATTCAAAAGAGCCATATGATTAACCAAACACAGTAATGTACATGTGTAAGAACGCAGTATTGTACTATCCAAAACTAACTTTTGAACACTTCCCTAAAAAAAGAACTAATTCTTTCCTAAATCCTTCTAGGAAAACAAAAACATATCCTGCTATAGCTAGAGTTCTGGGCTACCTCATCCGGAAATTGGTAAGTTAGAAGGCATCTCTTTTCTAGTTCTTCTAGTCTGTTCTAGTCATACTTGGATCTCCTCGATTACCTATATATGTATAACCTATATATGTAAGTTATATTAACCAACATTAGCTGCAAAGTAACGAGTTTGTATCTGCAATCCGAATCATCAGCAATCAAAGGCTATTCCGACAAAGTAAATCCTGAGAGTGAACATCATGGGAGATGGGGATAACTGTACTATTTGTTCGGACAAAGTTTCTCCCTTTGATAATGTGACTGCTACTGGTTTGCCCTGCGCTCACTTATTTCATAAAGATTGCATGAACCGGTGGCGGGAGAGTGGGAAGACGACGTGTCCCGTCTGCCGTCATCAGATGGATCTTGAGGAGGAGCCGAGACTGTTACCCCCAAACTGGGGGTTCATAGTGGAAACTGTTACCCCCAAACTGGGGGTTCATAGTGGAAACTGTTACCCCCAAACTGGGGGTTCATAGTGGAAAACCACCCGCAAACCTCAAGCCTACAATTGCCTGTCCCCTACGGTGGAAGGACTGATGATCTAATTATGATCAAGTTCACTGTGTTCTCAGTAATGCTTTTAGTAATTTGCACTTTCATGGTTGTTACTGTTGTTTCGGTAATTGTTGTTTTGGCCGGGCGTGCCACCGCGCGGACGCGGAAAGTTGTGGTTGTAGTAGAGGGGTGCGCTTAGCCTTCTGCTTCTAATCAAGCGACTGAAGATGGAGAGAGCACCAACTCCACCGCAGGGTTCTTCAGATTCGCCTTGCGTACTGGGTAAGGACTCACAGTAGTCCGCCTGAGCGTCACAATATCGATACTCAACGTAGGGTCGAGCAGAGCTTCAATTGGAAAGAAGAGGAAAAAAGACAAAGCTCCGGAGAGCGTAGAAGGAAACGAAAGCAAAGCTCCGGGGAGCGTCTTGAGGTTCAACTGTGTTGAAGGTAATTTTGTAATTGTTGAGGTGTTGATTTTTTGTAGAGTCTTAAACCAGATCCTCGAACTCTCTTATATAGAGCTATTTAGGGCCACAGGTATTGGCCCAAAGCATGTCAAAGACTTGTAGAAGTCTTCAACGATAATATTGCATCGTAGGCAGTTAGCTGGACTTAATTAGTTGCCTCTTAATATAACTCAGCTAGCTAGGTAGCGAGATAGTGTTTGAACACCTCGCGGAGACTTGGACGTATGTCACTGGATGTGCACTCAACTATAATCAAGGAATAGAATCCTTAATCAATATATAAACCCTCTGATCTCCTCATGCACGCATGACCGCATAGTCCTCTAAACAATTAAGGATTTTGCTCTCTTATCCAATTGAGACATTGTAGGCGGGGTCCGCGTCCTTTCCTTCATTGTAGGCGGAGTCCGCTGCATACAAACTTCTAGTTCGCATGACAACCTTGGCTTGTACGTAGCACGTCTCTTATGCATGCATGTCCAGGATAGTCATATGTATATCCCCAGGCAAAGTTTCCCCCGCATCGCATATGTATGTCCAGGACTTCTAGGCGAAGTCTCCTCCATTCCGCATGCAAACTTAGACTTTGTAGACTCATCTTTTCATGCGAACTTTGGACTGGCAGCATTCCACTGGGCGGCTCGCATGCATGCACTTATAACAATTGTAGTACATACGTATATAGACTTTGATAGCAATTCCACATCTAAGACTCATGTGCGAACTCTTCCACCTCGCATGTGAAGCCGAACTCTTCTTTTACTCCCTCGCGAAGTCTCCTACGTACGCGAAGTCACCTCGCCTCGCGTGTGAATATTCAGCTCGCCTACCACCTCGCGTGCAACCTTATATTTCGCAAGGTCCTCCATCTGTTCTGCATGCAAACTGTATCATCTAGTTCGCATGTCTCTGTCGGCGAGGTAACCCGCCTCTAAACCCAATATATTTCAGGCTCGCCCGCATGACGTGAACCATTAATTTAATTAATATTCGCTTAGACAAATACTGTCCAGTAAAATATTAATTTGGGTGTAAACATTGCCCCCAGCCTCAAAGTCATGAATGTCAAGAATGACTGAAGAGGTTTATGTTCATGCTGCCTCAAAACCACTGGTATTGGCTTGGTTCATACATCAAACTACTGTAACAGACCTGTGAATAGGCTCTAAAACTCAAGTATCCAACAAAGCATTATAGATGCCGCCCGCATGATTCAACCAGTACCAAACTAATCAATTGATGATCATGCATTTAACATAAGTACCTTGGAATTGAATCATTACGAATGATACGATGCACCTCACCTGCTCTGCTCTTGAAGACAATGTACCATGCATGCATCTCAAGTAGATATACCTCGCATGGATGTACCTCGAGTAGAGATATTTGAAAAAGAACCATCTGACCTCGAAGGGATGTACCTCGAAGGGATATACCTCGAGTAGATAATTTCCTTGAGAAGATGTTCTTGAATGGATGGATCTTGAGTAGATACACCTCGAGTGAATGTAACTTGAGTGGATACATTTGAAAAGGAATCGTTTGACCTCAAAGGGATGTACCCCGCGAAGGGATGTACCTTGAGTAGATGTTCACTTTGGATGTAAAATTTGACCTTCGCTTGAGCTCTTGGTCATGGCGAACCACCTTTGTGACATTCAAATTAAGGAGTGACTTCGCTGCCCCCAATGCAAACCAATGAGAGTCAAACAAAAGGACAATGTCGGCGAACGGCCGCATAATCTTGAAATTTTTTCTCTTTAAAGGCCACAAGTGTTAGCCTAAATAATGACCAAGACACCTCAAGAAGAGTTTAAAGTCTGAAATATTTGGACCACATCTCTACCCCAATGTGCCCCCCAGTTTTGATGTGCATTCGACGATACTTGGGAAGAATGAAGGACATCAAAACTTTAGTATGCCCCCCAATGAAGGAGTTGTAGTACCGTGCATCATTGAAGTTAGCAAACACCGAAAAAAGGTCGTGAATCGGCCTTGAGTAGATCCCGGTGTATGAATAAAGGTACACAAAATTTGTATGGATGTCCCCGAGTAAAGAAAGCTCGCTGCAAGGTCATGAAACACATTGAAAAAGCATATTGCAAATTCGCGCGTATCCTGATCTGTCTGCATTCAAACTGCCATAACTCTCTCCAGGAATGTCAGAATGACGAACCGTAAAATCCTCAGGAAAATAGACATCTAGAGCTTTCTGGTGATATAAGGCTCGCCTGCTAGTTCTTCATAGATCATTCCAGTTTAATCGGCGAAGTTGACTGTCTGGTAGTGGCTGTTGCAACTTTCAGCAACTATTGAATGTTCTTCTCTTACTTGACTTCGCTGGCAACAATTCAAGGCATATGGAATGCCTACTGTATTGTCTCCGGGCCTCAGGGATAGGCCTCTAAGTAAAGTTTAAGCCTTTATAGGCAAAAACGTTGTCTTGCATTTCAGCAAAACCAAGAATCTCTTTTTTTGTGTTTTCTGCTATTTGATTTTTTTTGTATTTTTCTTTTTTCAATGCGAGAAAGAAAAAAAATGAAAGAAAACAGAAGTAAAAACTGAAGTAAAAACTAGGAGCAAAGAAAAGAAGGGATCATAGCATGGTTAGTTACCCCTCGTAAGGCCACGGGGGTGGCCACCGATGCTTCACTACCCCAAGTCTCGACGTCGTCATGTTTCCAGCATGAGACCTTGGATGTTGAGAATTTCTAAATGTTGAGCAGAGCTGTTTCGCGTCAACAATTTGAAAATTTGGGCAAGGTAGGTCGTAGGGCACGTCTCGTTGCCCCCCAAGCATCTTTGTTGTTTGACCAAGCATGATCTTCAATTGCATCCTTATGGGCAAAGTGGTGGAAAGATCTGCCTTGTCACTGACTATCATGTCATAATGCATGATCTTATCAGGTACAGCCACGCACTGGTTATGGAAGAGGACCATATCAAGAGCTTCACTGGTCCTGAACTCTTGTGGAGTATGATTATCTTACAGACGCACCAACATATAGTCTTCATCGTATTCATCATAAATTGGCTCCGTCGAAAAATCACAGTAAGCTTCACCAATAGAAGAATTGATTTCTTCTTGGAAGGAAGGCATACTGAAGCCACCACGAGTATCCCGTTGGGTGCAGGCTTGGCCTGTACCATTGCATATGAGTTTCTTCTGTAATTGACTCAAAGTTACATAATCAAAAGCAACGATGACATTGCCTTTATGATTAATCAAATCACATACAGTAAAGCCATTGGCTGGCTTTAGCATAACATGCAAGTCACAAATCCATATGAATTGGACAAGGAAGCCACGAATTGACCTGGGAATTTGATGTAGGGTTTGACTGATTCCATGCAAACGTCCAGTAGCTAGATTGAATTGATCAAATCTTTGATTATAATCATATCCAGTAGCTTCTTGACTACCACCTTCCTTGATAAAACCAAAAGCCCTTTCTTTGTCGCATAAGACAAATTGATCATACTTGGGTTCTTCTTGGCCAGTAGGATCATCATCTCGGTGAAGTCGCTCGAGGACACAGTTTTGCCCCCCATGTGTTTGACTTGTGTCCACATATACGTCCCGCACATGAAAGCTGGCTCCTTGGCCACCTCTCATGTGAAGTTGTGGTTCGCCATCATCATTAGTGTTTGAACCAATTTCTTCTTCTAAGATGGACTGTTCTGTCCTATCTTCATCTGTTTCCTGAGGAACACCGTCAGTCTTTGAGATAGGATTATCATCCAAAATCTTGCCGACCTCGACCTCAGGTTCTTTGTTATTGATTGACAAAGGAATTTCTTCTTTGGACGTGGGTTCGTCCAAAGGAAAATCTTCGCCGTTAGATTGGCTGCTAGGCAGTTCAATTTTTTTGGCAGAGACATGCTCGTCAACTGTAGGCCTCACATGTAGGCATTGTAAAGCCTTTTCCAAGGCATCCCACCGTTGACGAGACTCCTCTAGAAAGGCCTTCCTTTCGGCTTTTTCCTTTTCTTTAGCAGCCTCTCTAGCAGCCTTTTCCTCATCGTGCTGCTTGAGGATGGCAGCCATTCATTCGGCATGTTTTCTGCGGCTGACAGCTCTTAGTTCAGCATATTTTCTCTCGACGACATCTAACTTTTCTTGCCAATCATCCCAATCCATTATCGCATCTTTGTTTCCGATCTTCGGTCCCAATGAAGGTGACGTCAGAGACTACCCTGTCCCACCGGGCGTGCCAATGTTTTGGCCACACTAGTAAATCTGGGCGTGCAAAGTCTCTTTTGGTTGTTGCGGGCGTGCCACCGTGCGGACGCGGAAAGTAGTGGTTGTAGTAGCGGGGTGCGCTTAGCCTTCTGCTTCTAATCAAGCGACTGAGGATAGAGAGAGCACCAACTCCACCGCAGGGTTCTTCAGATTCGCCTTGCGTACTGGGCAAGGACTTCCAGTAGTCCACCTGAGCGTCACAATATCGATACTCAACGTAGGGTCGAGCAGAGCTTCAATTGGAAAGAAGAGGAAAAAAGACAAAGCTCCGGAGAGCGTACAAGGAAATGAAAGCAAAGCTCCGGAGAGCGTACAAGGAAATGAAAGCAAAGCTCCGGGAAGCATCTTGAGGTTCAACTGTGTTGAAGGTAATTTTGTAATTGTTGAGTTGTTGATTTTTTGTAAAGTCTTAAACCAGATCCTCGAACTCTCTTATATAGAGTTATTTAGGGCCACATGTATTGGCCCAAAGCATGTCAAAGACTTGTAGAAGTCTTCAACGATAATATTGCATCGTAGGCAGTTAGCTGGACTTAATTAGTTGCCTCTTAATATAACTCTGCTAACTAGGTAGCGAGATAGTGTTTGAACACCTCGCGGAGACTTGGACGTATGTCACTGGATGTGCACTCAACTATAATCAAGGAATAGAATCCTTAATCAATATATAAACCCTCTGATCTCCTCATGCACGCATGACCGCATAGTCCTCTAAACAATTAAGGATTTTGCTCTCTTATCCAATTGAGACATTGTAGGCGGGGTCCGCGTCCTTTCCTTCATTGTAGGTGGAGTCCGCTGCATACAAACTTCTAGTTCGCATGGCAACCTTGGCTTGTACGTAGCACGTCTCTTATGCATGCATGTCCAGGATAGTCATATGTATATCCCCAGGCGAAGTTTCCCCCGCTCCGCATATGTATGTCCAGGACTTCTAGGCGAAGTCTCCTCCATTCCGCATGCAAACTTAGACTTTGTAGACTCATCTTTTCATGCGAACTTTGGACTAGCAGCATTCCACTGGGCGGCTCACATGCATGCACTTATAACAATTGTAGTACATACGTATATAGACTTTGATAGCAATTCCACATCTAAGACTCATGCGCGAACTCTTCCACCTCGCATGTGAAGCCGAACTCTTCTTTTACTCCCTCGCGAAGTCTCCTACGTACGCGAAGTCACCTCGCCTCGCGTGTGAATATTCAGCTCGCCTACCACCTCACGTGCAACCTTATATTTCGCAAGGTCCTCCATCTGTTCCGCATGCAAACTATATCATCTAGTTCGCATGTCTCTGCCGGCGAGGTAACCCGCCTCTAAACCCAATATACTTCGGGCTCGCCCGCATGACGTGAACCATTAATTTAATTAATATTCGCTTAGACAAATATTGTCCAGTAAAATATTAATTTGGGTGTAAACAATTGGCTCGGTGATAATTGCACAGAATAGGGTAAAAAAAGCTAGCGTACAATACTAATTAATTTAAGAAAAAACCTTGTATTATTGTGTTTTGAGTAGTCGTTCTTCTATTCTCATTTGGTTCCTATCTTTTTGCTATTAACTTCTTCGATCAGTCTGGATGAAGAATGACGAAGGGAGACAGATACGTAGGTGATTTCAATTTGAAAAGATATATCACTACTTTCCTGTAATCAATTTGTATTTGCCTTTGTTATAGGATAGATTAGGAACCTTCAATTGCCAGAAAATTTTACATCTCCAAGTCCAGGATTGGTCTCAATTCCATTGCGTATTGAACATGAACAGATGAATATCCAAACAATAACATTATACATCCATGTTACAACATTTGTTTATCAAAAAAAAAAAAAAAAACATTTACAGTTAACAGTGCACATTTCAAATCAAATATTCACAAAATATTATATACTTGTACAGTTGTACACGTGTGTGTATATGTATGTCAAAGATGTTGATCAAATGAAATGAAAGTGGCTAATCATTTTTTGAGATGGCCTCCTTGGCAGACTTGAGGGTAGATGCCACAGCTGCGGCAGCACCGGTCAGGACTCCCCCGCTCGTATTTGGAATCGGCGAGGGATGTGACTGGTGAACCACCTGCACATTCCTATGTTCTTGGCCTTGTCCCGCCGATGATCGAATATCTACTGTGTTCACCTTTGTCTCTTTAGCACTTGCTTCTTCATTCCTTGTCTTGAGTTCCTAAATGTGAGAACGTACAACAGTGTGATTAAGAAATGAAGAACAAAGTTTGTGACAATGCAACAAAAAGAAAATGATCAGAGAAGATTTGGAATTGTACCTTGATGGCCTGTGCATTCATCCTGAAGATGATGATGGTAAAAGAATTTTACTTGCTCAGCTTGTTCTTGGGTAAATGAAGTATTATCAAATCTCTCTCATAGTTATATTGTTGTTTGCCTATTCTTCGAAGACGGTTGCTTAGCCGAAGGAGGAGGGCCTTTCGTTTGGATCATGCTCAAATTGTCAATGCCTATAATCTCCACTGGTTACCTAATTAGATCTTCGTACCCAATTTATTTTCTTTTATTAGATATAAGAAGTAATCTCATACATGCTAGAAATCATGGTTATTGAAAGTAAAAAACTTAAAAGAAGCAAGAAAGCTTAGAGGCTACATTGTGTTGTTCATTGATTGAGAATGAGGTCACAACAATACATATAAGGCTTATAATATAAAATGACGTAAATACCTTATGACTTAATTGTCATAAACTTAACGTATATTTAACACCCCCCTCAACCGAACCGGGATCCTCTCCTCATAAAGGTCTTTCTCATATTTCCTCATAGGAGGATCTTGACCGTCAATTATTAACCAACGGCCAAGATCTTTTCAACCTTAACTTTGCACCTATTTTCTCATCTACTCAGTCTCTCTCTCTCTCTCTCACCCAGAAACTTCTAGAGCCGGCGTTCCCCTCCGCCCGCGACGTCCTCCTCCGGCGGCCGACTATGCTTGTACTAACAGAACAAATCAACAAGTGCATTTCCAGTCCCACTATGCTAAATCGAAAACAGACTCCATTACAGAATACATTGTTACTGTGTTCATTCTTAATTACTCTGCCTCACTTGTAATCCAGATCATATTTGATTACATTCGTTAGAGGATGAAGCTCTTAATTCTTCTGAGCCACAATGACCCAATTTTGAATTTTCATTATAATTTGGAGGTGTTTGAATAACGATTTACTGCAAAGAGAACCTTTCAAACCATCCTTATAATTTTCTAAAATGAACTTGGGCATTTTGAATTGGAGCTTCATTTTTTATAAATTCAGATGCACAAGTGCGACTGGATTCTGGGTTAGAGGAAAACCCAATAGGATTGCACATATTTTTCTTTTCAGTTCGTCTGCTTGGATATTAAATTGGTGCTACTCCCTAGATTGAGATAGAGGAAATCCCAATTGTTAAAAGCTTTGAAAATGGAGATGCAGAGATTGTAGACAACAATAAAACAGGATTTTCAATTTCATTTAGAAACCACAATTTAGAGAACGAATAGCAAATTACAAAGTAGCAGGAACCCATTCGAAATCCCAGAAGCTTAAACCAAATTACTATTTACAAACTGAAACCACATAAAACAAACCCAAATACCACTACTTCTTAACGTTTCAACGGAGGACGCCGAAGCCGAGCCGCGGAGGACATTGGAGACGAGCAGAGGATAACGCCAGGCTCTTGAAGTTTTTGTGTTTGAGAGAGAGAAGAACGAGAAATCAATCGTGAGAGAGTGAAAGACTGAGTAGATGAGAAAATAGGTGTGAAGGTTGAAAAGATCTTGGCCGATGGTTAATAATTGACGGTCAAGATCCTCCTATGAGGAAATATGAGGAAGACTTTTATGAGGAGAGGATCCCGGTTCCCCTCAACCATATGCTTGGGAACAAGCATAATGGTTGCCTGCAATCTACACAGATATAGCCCCAAAAAAAATACAAGAAAACACCCAATTCAATAACCCAACAACTTGATATGATAAGATCAAACCAAGCATCTATAAGATCTTGTTGGCTTGTTGGTAGCGGCAACAAATGAGGCAGCATAAAGGAGGAGAGCAAGGGTAGCAGTGCATCAAACAAACCATAATATGAGGAAAAAACTGAAAATTCTTCTTGAACTTGAAAAATTTGTTGATATCTGACTTTGCATACTGAAAAAATCTAAAAGGCTGCATCCACTACACACTGCATATTACCTACCATTCTGCTACTTATGCATTTTGCATGGTTTCACTTTTAATGAGGTGCCCACAGCCTAGGCCAGAAGATTATCAAGAAAAAAAAGCAAAAAAAAGGAAAACAAAAAAGCAGAAGGCAAAAACGAATGGTAGTGCTCTTTTTCAAAATTTGGTTTAGAAAGTAAGTGAACAGATTTTGGACTTGATGTTTCTTTTTGTATCGTAATTGAATAGAAGCAAAGACTGAAATTGAACAGGAATCCAAATGCCACTGGTAATTGTACAAAGTTGTTTGAAATATAATTGTACAAACAAAGTGAAAGTGAAGCTTAAAGGATAACTTAAAGGTAATTGTACAAAATTTTGTTTCAGTGGAAATTGTAGAGAATAAGAAAGGAAAGATAGGCTAAAAAGAAATCAAAAATGGACAAGACTGTGGGCAATTGAATATGTTCAAGCAACATATGAACATATCAGGCCAAACCACAGCAAATCAACCTTATAACCCCAATGCTAAGAATCATATCAATCGATAGATATAGCTCCTACTGTCCTCATCAACTTATGCAGCAAAATAGCCAAGTAACTTAGTAGTCTCCAGGAACAAATAAACAACTTAGCATTGTGCTTTCATGCTTTCTGCCCTCTCTACTTTGCATTTAGAAGACACCAAGTAATACCGAACCCATAAGAGTAGCCAAAAAATTCCAAAGCGTCCAAGCAGATATAATACAAATTCATATAGCAACAATCTAAGCATATGTTTCAGACACCTTCAAACTACCAACTCGACGTGAACACTACATCAATTACCAAAGGTGCTAACAAAACTGATGCTAATTGAGTGGGGTGCATATGAAAATGATAAGCCAGCACAAATCGGAAGCTAATGAATCATAATCATGATATCAGAGAGAAATAGCCTAGAAACCTTAACAATATCAACCATAAGCAGAGTAAACGCATCACCCATCCATCTACTAATCTCCATCACTCATTCTCCATCATCTATTCCTACTCCCACTACCTCTCGCAATTCCTCGTATTTCTAAAATTTCACATATCAATTCATGTAACAAGAAAAAGAGATGCAGGGATACATACGAAACCAGATCGGCGACCAACCAGATGAATACGCCATCGCGAGAGAAGAGTGACCGAGACTGCACGGTTTCGATTCGAAACTACTGGGCATGAATTTAGAGGTCTGAGGCTAGAGTTTGTGAAATTGGGGGAAACTGAAATTGAAAGCAAAAATATAGAAATCTAATACGCGGAAGCTAGAATAGAATCTCAGAAGCCACAAGTAACGGATCGTGGCCATAGGCTCTGATACCATGCTAGAAATCATGTTATTCAAAGTAAATTGCAGAAAACCAAGAAAGCTTAAAGTCTACGTTGATTCAGAATTGAGGTTTTATAATATAAAATAACGTAAACACCCTTGCGACTTAATTGTCATAAGCGTAGCATATATTTAACAATACAAACCTTGAAACTTATAGGTTCCGTTTCTTCCTTTGAACCGTTAATGTAATGAGCTTATTTATCCTACACACCAAACATGCTTATAGGATCGATAGAAAAGGATAACGAGTACCTTATGGCCAGAGCTCATCTAAAGCACTTCAGTTTCTTGGTAAGGAAATTTCTAAATGTTAGGGACAAGGAACCACACTGCTCTGGTGCTTGTAAGAGAATAGATGCATCGTGGAACAAGAGAGAGCATCTCAATTTTGGATATAGGGTAGCAGATGGAAATTAAGAAACTAAAGTTCCCAATTCCCTAATGGTCGGATTTCCATCCCGGCCCTCTGGGCATAAAACACCGAAAACAGTAGGGGTTTGGACTGTGGAAGACTTCTGTTTCTCCGTAATCTCTCGACTCTCTTCCTGTAGTCATGTCAGTTGTTCTTGCATTTAGCTAGCATCAACAAGAGCAAGGCAGTATCCTCTAACATCTCTTGCATTTAGCTAGTATCACTCGAGCGCTATACTATCTCCCGGCATCCTCAGCAACACAAGCCAATCTCCCCAAGGTTTTATCATTTGCTTAATGACTCTTAGAATTCTGGGGATTTGAAACTCACCCCTTACCTTCGTACTTTCTGTAAACGGTGGAAGAGGTAGTACTGAAACTACCAAAAGGTAACGGCTTAATGTGAGATAACCAAAACAAGGAACAAAAACGAAAACAAGGTGCAACTCTATTGTAAAACTAAAGATCACCTGCAGATCCAAAAAGGATCCCCTCGGTCGAGTTTCAACTGTATAAGAATAATGGCTGAACACCGGGACTAACACTCCTGAAGCATCTTCTAACTTTTACAACATAAAAGCAGGAGGACTGGAGATGTTCTTAATACAACAGAGTATTGATATCTCATGTCCATACCATGACTTGTACTACATTTTAACATATTATGCATAAAAATATATTGGGCAGAAGAAGAACGATGGAAAACTGTGTTCAGTAAAGATGAAACCGAGAGATTACATCCTCTAAACAAGTAGCGGATCAGCAGGTCATCAGAGGTGACCCGCTACAATGGACATCAGAAGCATCAGAGACCCTTTGCCTTGGAGATAATGTTGCCATGGCAGCAGCATCCACATCAAAGTTGTTTATGGTTTTCCTCTTCTGATTCTCTGAACTTGCTTTCTCATCTGAAACCTCTGCAATAGGACTCAATGGCTCAGCAATGGGACTGGAGGGATCTGCTTCTTTTGAGGGGGCAGACAACATGGCTTGAGCTTGTGCCACCACTGTTGCATCATCATCTGTAGCATACAGAATCTTCTGTATAGCACCAACAACCTGTACAGACAGTTAAATTTTATAAAAAAATGTAGTAAAGTGACAGTGTTTTGTGCTCATTCTGGAAAACAAAAACAAAGAGGGAAAAACACATTACAGATAGGTGTTGAATTTCAGGAGTCTGGCATAGTATCTCGATATCTCTGAGCTTTCCAAAGTAGAAATCCCTCTCCTTCTCAAGGCTATCCACAGATAGCTTCAACTCCGTGATCTATACTTAAATTAGTAACAGTCAATAAGAGTAGACTAACCAAATTATTTGAAAGACATTTACTCAACCCTGAACTTATTAAATTTGAAAGTACCTCTTCAGCATATGCAGGAGGAGCAGGGCCTCCACTAGAAGAAGGCCTCGAGGCCTTTACTGCATGATTTGTGGAGTTCCCGGAAGGTGGTACATCATTTCTTCTAGCATTAGCATTGTGCGAGGAATGAGCTCTTTGGGAAGCTGTTGTACCCTTGGCAGATGATTGTGATTGGGCAGCTCTCTTGCTTGCTTCTTTACCACCCTTGCAAGCTTCTCTCCTCTCCAGAGCATTGTAGCTAACAGAAACAATAGGAGCATATTACACAAACAAGATACATAGAATCCGTTCAAAAGAAAAAAGATATTTGCTGAAATAGACAGCTACCTTAACCAAAACATATGTAAAAAATAGGCAGCAACTAAGGAACTCTTCCAATAATTGAAAAAGTACAGACTGTAGGACATATATTTCAAGCATTCTAATATGTATGTAGAAGACTTATTATACATAAATGCATCTAAAGAAATAAACAGTCTGCTGAAATAGGCAGCAATCATAATTCCATCACCAAAACAGAATACAGCCTCTAAGGAAACTCAACTTGTAGTGAAAAGTGTAGACTACAGCACAATCAATTTATCTATTATATGATTTATATCTGTACAGCATCCATTTGAAAGCACCTAATTCCCTTAGAAAGATCATTGGATTCATAACTTTGATATTAAACCCTATGAAGCTATGCTAATAAACTATGAGGTAATGAATCTGAAAATTACTACCAAACAATAAGCCAAAAAAGAGACATAGCTACAACAGCTACATCCAATATTTTGATTCCAACAAATACAGAAATTTAAACCACAATGAAACTTTACCACTTCTGGGATATAAATCCCAAGATAGAACAAGCCAAAGTGATTTAATCATACTCGGCCTCCTAAGACAAAGACAAACACTTGGTAACTGAAACCATACGGAGATGTGCCATAGACAATTGCGTTGTACATGTGATTGCTGTTTTTCAACCACACAGATAACAATTCAGCATAAATATTCAGTTAACACAATAATTACAAACACTCAATAGTACAATTCCTGTCAAAATGCCAAACAGGACCACATTTAAAGCGTAATTGATATAGTGTACGGGCACAAGTAGTTATAATATGAAATAAGCACAGAAACCACAGTCAACTACTGATAGGAAAGTTAGAGACAACAGAAATTAGGACGAAAACTTACTTAGCGCAGCCATTGATAGAATCACAGTACCGTTTCATCCACTGCATGAACTCCAAATTATCAAGCGGCCTTCCTTTCACAAGCTTGCTCACCTCAATATGCTACAATTCCCAATCACAACAACCAAAACAAATCAAACACATAGAAATGGACCTCCAACACAACTAAACATCACGATACTTTTCGGATCAAAATTAACTCCAAATTGAAACTCAACAGACGCAGAAACAAAACTGAAAGCCGGACCTTGGTGATTTTGAGTTTGTTGAACACATCTTGAAGAACCTTGTAATTCTGGATCATCTCATACTCGTTCTTGGCGTCGAAATTGACCTTGTGCATCGGAACAATCCCCGGATGAGCCGCGTCCATCAGCTGGCAGTGCACCGCTCCGGAACAAGCCTGAAGCACACAGATCGGAAGCTATTAACGGCCAAAATCAAATTTCGCATACTCAAATCCGAAATTGAAAAAATTAGGGTTAGGGTTTGAAATTGGGGGAAAACGAAAAAGAAACGAACCTCCTCGACTTTGTTGAGATGGAGTTGGAGAGTGGAGTTGATCCAGGCCAAGATCTCAGATCTGCCGACGAAGTAAGCGCCGTCCATCATGCCGATATTGGTCGCCATTTTCCGGATTCCTGAGTGCGAGAGAGTCTGAGAGTTTGAGTGATTTATAGAGAGAGAAAGAGATGAAGGGATTTGTGTGAGTTGTATATGAAACGGCTATGCGGCCTCTCTGGCTTTTTAGAGAGAGAAAGAGAGGAAGGGTTTGGGTTTTGAAAAATGAGAGGGGAGCGGGACCTTTTTAAAATTCAAAATTGGATGTGAGGACCAGCAACTGTTGCTTTTCTGGAAAGCACTACCGTTGCACTGTATTTGGGCTTCTCCGTTGGTGTTGAAGACAGACTAATTGGGTTGGCCCAAGTCCTAAGGATGCAATCGGTATATGCATGGTTAGGTTGCTACAGTTGATATAGTGTGTTAATGTTATAGAATTGATTTTTGATTTGGGTATGCGCATAAGGTTGGTCAAATAGTTTGTTTTAGGATAGTCATTTTGTGTGTGTATTGGCCTAATGCTAACGGGAAAAATGAATTCTTATAGGGTTTAGGGTTTTTGCACCGTTGCCAGAGATACGTGACATGTATCATGTTGGAAAAGTGTGGCTTAGATTAGAACTCATTTGGAATCTCACATCAGAAACATGAAGAGTTATTTTTGGGTTATAAAGAATGGTACCACACACACTAATGCCGAGACATTTTGTGTAAAAGCCCCTACCCGTTTCTCCACCGGGTGGTTAAATTGGGAGGAGTATAAAACTCCATACCTGTTTCTCCACCCGGTGGCTAAAGTGGGGGGAGTATCGGCATTATTGGACCTATGTATGTGGGACTCGTGGGGCCCGTCGGCCGTTTCTACGTAACATATCAAACTAAACCTTGTTTATCGTTAGTAGTATTGAGTAAGTAAGAATCGTTCTAATCAGGGTTTGGGGTATCTCTGCAAAACAATCGTCTGTGAATTACAACAAGTATTATAACCTTAAAACAATTTACAAAAGTGACTATTCTTTCTAACGAACAACAGTCAAAAATATAATTAAAAACCTAACCTAAACTACTCAGAAAATTATAAAAATTTACAGAGACGTACTAGACAAATAGGGGAACAACTGTACAAAATTTCAAGGGATTCATAATATGTTTGGTACAAAAATAAAATAAAACAAAACAAAGGATAGAAGGTAAACGGAAATGAAAACTAAACAGAAAACAAAAATCGTAATCAAGAATCAATTTCATAATATCATACGCACACTATGTCAACTCTAGCAACTTAACTCGATTACATATCTTAATGTCCAATTATGCTTTTCTACTTTACGAAATCTTTTAACCAAATTAGAATTACCCTCTTGGCATTGACTCACCTGCAGTGAAAAATCGTAACTTAAGTTATACCAGAAGTACTTGATCACACCCTGCCAGGATGATGAGATTTTCCATGCGAGTCGCTATCTAACCGGGGACTTTTGACTTGGTGAACAGAAAATATATCATCGAGACATTGATAGACATGTAAATAATTAATTCGTTTACTCATTTAGCAAATAATGTTTCTCTAGGTAGTCCTTGTTGTGAACTTCTGATGTTATAATATAAGATCATGTACAATAATGGGAACTTAGTGTATCACCATATAATATTGCAGACTCAATATTGTTTCAACTCCACGAGTTTTAATCAAGGCCAAAAAAAATATGAAATCCCAACTCCCTATTGACTATTACACCATTATTAGCCAACCAATACTTGAAACACATGGATTTTCAAAAACAGATGGAAATGTGGAGGATGAACCAACTACAAAGGCTTAAGAGGAATGAAGAACACTACTAGTCAATCATACATACAACTCTACAGATTAAGGGGTTCTAAACATTTATAAGTGGCCATAATAATATGATGATGAAGGTGAACATGGAAATTTCTCAAGAACTTGTAGGGCTTCTTTCATTGCTGGTCTCTTTTGTGGAACTGGTGACGCACAACTGTACCCTAACTTGAAGAGAGCCAACAAGTGTTCCTCCTTGCCCTCCAACTCGCCTCGAATAGCCATATCAGCCATCCGAAAAGCGCGGTTCGGATCATCGATCGAAAGCCCAAGACCTTGGCCCAACTCATCCACAACCACAACTTTCCCCGTTATCAACTCAAGCAATATGATCCCAAACGAGAACACATCCCACTTGGGGTGGGGCTTGAGGCTCCGAAGCGACTCGGGCGCATGATAGGGCGACGTCCCCATCGCGCTAGGGCTCGGGCTCGGGCCCGGGCTAGGCCCGAGCGTGAAATCTTGAAAGCTATCACGTGAAGCCGTCGATCTCTTGCTTCCGAAATTCCTCGTTGAGCTCCCGATCTTGTAACTCGTATCACCGGACAAGAGCCTCTCAAGTCCAAAATCGCCAATTTTGGGCTCCATATCAGCACCGAGGAGAATGTTGGTGGGCTTGAGATTCCCATGGACGTGCTTCTTCTCGTGGAGGTAGCCGAGCCCACGGGCCACCCCCTTTGCTATCCTCAGCCTCGCTTCCCATGGTAGATGACAAGGCGACGAGCCCACCTTCCCTGAAAGGTTTTCACAGACGCCAGAATCAGCTTCGACCTCTCAATCAAGTATTGTCGAAATCACACTCAAATTTGTCACATTGCATGACTCACATATCAAAACAAGAATTAGAAGACATATATGGAAAGTAGGTATTCCTAAAATAATTAGCTCCGGGGTATCATTATCCGAGTAAACACCACCGCAGAGAAAACATACTGTTGACTTCAGTCAGCTAAACCCTACTCCACCGTCAACGTCCAATGCGCAACTTAGTAAAACCTTACTCTATCTCACTAACATGCGCACACACAGAGCAGAAAAACAGAGCAAGAAAAACAGAGCAGAAAGACGAAGCTTACTGTAACGAGCATTGGCGAGGCTGCCATTTGGGACGAAATCATAGATAATGAGCTTCTCATCAACTCCCCAAAAGAATCCACGAACACGAACCAAATTTGGGTGCACCAATTTCGCTACGAGCCGGATTTGGTTCTCGAAATCCTTGAACCGATCCACACTATGCTCTCCAATTCTCCGAACAGCTAGACTACTGCCATCTTCCAAAACCGCCTTGTACATTATGCTAGAACCAGTAGCACCCAAAATGTAGGCTGATGCTTTGAGCAGAGTCTCGAGCTCAAGCTGCTTTTCGCCGTCAAGTGTCACCAATGTGCCTCCTTTGCTCTGTTCTGGCTCTGTTTGCCGCTTGCTCTCACTACCCTTGTGACCATTCTGCTCCGTTTGAGCTTCTTCACTATCAGAGCTGCTGGAATCGGAGCTCTGCTCATCCGGTTCGCCCTTCTTGTTTCTCAGGCAAGACCACCGTGTAAACCCTCTTGATTCTGATGAAGAAGAAGACCAATCCGTCACTACTGGGTTGTTGGGTTCGTTCTTCAGCGTCGTGACGTCGCCGCTTGCTGTCTTCTCCTTCTTCTTCTTCCTCATTCTGTATACGTACAAGAACACCATCGCAATAACAGCAATCCCGGCAACATCGCCGGCCACAATTCCGACGATGGTCGCCGTCTTGAGCCCGGTTTGGGATTTTCCCGACGACCCTTTTTCCGATCCCGGCGAAACTGCATCCGCGTCGGAGGAGTTCATCGTTCTGGGAATCGCGGCAAACGCCGGAGGAGAGTTGGGTGAGTTGGAAGACGGCGAAGAAGGAATAGGGCAAGGGTCGTGCTCTGTTTCCTGGCCGCAGAGATCAGGGTTGCCGCGGAACGACTCCGTTTCCTGGTTCAAGAAAACCCGAGATTCCGGGATTGCGCCGGTGAGGTTGTTGAAGGAGAGATCAAGAGTCGCATTACCCGGGAATTTCTCCGCGAAACTCGCCGGGATTTCGCCGGAAAGTTCGTTGTGGGAGACGTTAAAGTAACGGAGACTGTCGCCGCCGAAATCCGACGGCAGAGATCCGTTGATCAGATTGGACGACAGATCCAGAACCTCCACGGCTGCAAACCCAGCCGGAATTTCGCCGGAGAGGTAATTATTCTTCAAAGAAATCACGGTCAAGTTGGTCAGAGAGCCAAGATCACTGGGTATCGTACCCTCCAAGGCATTGTCAGAAAGATTAAGAAGACTGAGACTTCTGGGTAGCCCTGAAACGGCTTCAGGCAACACGCCAGCGATTCGATTAAAAGCCAAGTCAAGAACTTGAAGCTGGGTCGAGTTGAAGAGAGACAATGGGAGAGACCCATTGAGGGAATTATACGAAAGATTGAGGCTTTGGAGCTGTTCGATCATGCCAAGATTGGCAGGGATCGAACCCACAAGCTCAGAGCTTGGGAGAGCTAGGGAGATGACTCTAGGGTAGAAGACATTCTCAGGAGGAGTGAGAATTGTGGCGCAGGTGACACCTCGCCATGAGCATGGTGTTTCGTCGTTGGGGTTCCAATTTTGGAGGACTAGCTGAGGGTCTTGGAGGATGGAGAGTTTGAAAGAGAGGAGAAGAAGTCCATCTGTGTTGAGCCCATAAGAGCATTGAGATAGAAGAAGTGGAAGAAGAACAAGAATGGGGTTTAGGGTGGTCATGGCTTTTGTGGTGGTTCATAAGCATAACCATAACCATAACCCAAGTCTCTCAACTTCTGAAGAAGAAGAGGAACTAGTACTAGTAGTAGTAAGAGAGGCCATGTGAAAAGGGGGATCGGAAACTAGCACTACAGCTAAGCTTTTGGTACCAAAATGCTCTGTAAATTATGGAGGGTGATCTGCTGCTGCAGATGAAAGATGTATATAAATTAAGGGGGTCTGAGATATGATTAAATGCACTGAGAGCCTTCTTGTTTTGTTGCTTGACTCTGCGCTCTGCTCTCACATTTAAGAAACAAAGAATAGCATCTTGGCTACGTGACATGTAGGTGGAGTTGAGGGGGTTTACTGGACTCGACTCTCTTAGATTTAGATTGACTTTTTGCAAACCCTCTTGTTTTATTTTATTATCTGCTCTCTTTGCAATGTCATATTTTACTGGCGGTAAAGTTTGGGTAAAATTTACTCATGACTATCCCCATCAAGTGACAAATCCATAAATTCATATAGTTTATAATTTATGTTCAACCATTGTCTTTGTTCCATTATCACATTTGAGATTCATCTTCTGTCTGTCTTTGATATATTTCAACAAACATCTTGTTTTCTTAGTTCATAATAATGTTGATTGTTGAACGAGATATTTGTGTTCCCTCACACATATGTCTTCATCCAAATTTATGATTGTATGTCGCTGAAATACAAAATGAGGTATAACTAATGAAATTCATACACGAGACTGGAGAAAAAAATTATGATCAGTATATTTGATAAAAATAAAAAAAGTAGCTGGCTCAAGTATCCCACTCTGGGTATGTCCTACTCATAACTCATAAGTAATATAAATTGGTCAGAGGATTCAGAACATTATCATTGTTGGATTATTAAGAGATTTTGTCATCTGGGCTAGCAGGTACTAAATTAGGAACTGCTGTTTATGGAGGCATGTTTCATAGCAAGGTGCCCTAATCTAAATGTTGGGTGTTCATATATAATTGCGGAGTTTCATTGGTAATCACTAAAAGCCTAGTAAATTAGGGCACCCATTGATTTACATAGGACAAGTAAATACACCTTATTGCACAATGGGGACCCAAAGCTTTGTGATGAAGCAATTAAGCAACAATGTAAAAGAAGAAGTCTGCTTTCATTTTTCCAGAAATCAAAAGAGGGCCTGCTATCATTTTGTTAGCTCCAACCTGTCCTCATTTTGATGGTACACAGGCTCTAAAGGACCACCATATCTCCTTTGGTTCTTATATTATACTTCTTGAAATACCAAACCCATTGAATTTATTGGCACCAACCTAATTTTGGGTCCTTCACTGCATTAAGGAATCTCCTTGCTATTCACCATGGAATGCATTATTACACTTCTTTAATTTACCCTTTGGCTTTCTATGATGTGTGACACCAGCTTTACTAACCCTTTTGGCTCTTTATAGGAAAAATTACTCAATAAAAGTGAGTAGGTGATCAGTTTTGATTTAATTCGTCCAAGATTTGAGAAGTGGACCATTCTTGCATGAACAACAAAGACTGGGAATCTGGGATAGTCTTCTTTGTTAACAAAAGCTCCTTTTACCCCCATCAGCTTTGAGGAGCTTAGAGATCTATCTGTTTCTTGATTCAAGGGAATAAAATGCTGGGTTGAAAAACTCCAAAGCAAATCCCACTTATCTTTTTCTTTATTTTTGGAAAGCAGGTAACTGGGACTAAAAATGGGAGAGAAAGCCAGGAATGGTGCACTGCTGAAGTTGGTGGTTGGGCCATTGCTGTTTTGAGGAAGACCACCAAAAGAAGTAGCTTTTCAAAAGGTCAATTCAGAACTAAACTACCAAAGCCAAGAACAATGACATCTTGACAATGAACATGCAATGTTATGACTATATATGTAACCAACTAGCACCTTCTTAAGTTCTTTGTTCTGAACTCTAATGTGTTAAGTACAATGGCAAGTCTAGTTGTAGGATACTATAATAAGATAGATAAACATTTCTCTACGTTTGTTGTTCAACGTTGACAATCTCCTCAGTTTAAAGATTTCATTAAGGATGATATGCATTTGTTATTACTTGTTTTTGACGAAATCCAAGTATAGAGATCTAAGTAAAAAGTAACACAGTTTATCCGTGTTTAGAAAGTAGTAGAATTCTATATAACTCTAGTAAGTTGTGAGCGTTACGGATTTAATACTTAATAATAAGAATTAAATTCAGTTTACCCCCTAAATCTTTAGTGACAAAATCAGTTCGGTCCTACAACTTTTTTTTAAATCAGTTCGCTCCTTTAACTTTCGTAAACACATCAGTTAGGTCCAATTTTTGAATTCCCCTTAAAATATGACGTTACCAAAGCTGTTGGAACTGACAAATGGGCCCATAATTTCAGACATTTCGTTGAAAATGAAAGGATAAAGCTGAATTATAGGTTCCTTGTCAGTTCCAACAGTTTTGGTGACGTCATATTTTGAGGGGAATTCAAAAATTGGACCTAACTGATGAGTTTATGAAAATTGAAGGGGCGAATTGATTTAAAAAAAAGTTGCAGGACTGAACTGATTTGGCCACCAAAGAATTATGAGGTAAACTGAAATTTTTTCTAACAATAAACATATAACTTCATTGGTAGCGTGATGTATCTTGATAAGATACATAATTTAAATGAGCTATTCCTCACATATTTATTCAAGTTATGTATTGAGCCGATGTACTTAAAAGATATATAATGCTTAAACAATATTTATTCTTACAAACTATGAAAGAGAAAAGTAAGATAGGAATCATGGGATCGAGCTATAAGAAATTGTTGTTCAATGGTCTCACGATATAAGAATCATAAAACGTACATTAAGATTTTTACTATGATCATGTACAGATCAAAGCTACTAATATTCTAAGTTGGGGATGTAGCTCATGTATAATGCAACTCTTGACAGAAGTATATTATGACAGATTATGCCAGATATATATATTTTTATATTCAAAGACAGAGCTCTATGAAATTGTTGTTTCTGAATATAAATTATTTCTACTCTTGCTGCTTTCTTCTTCTTCTTCTTTACTTAATTACTAGCTTGTTTGCTTTGTCTGTCATTATATCTCAAATTTGCTAGAGCACTATAGCTGAAGTTGCATGATTGTTGTACTCGACCATGAGTAGCAAGCAATTTACTCTTAAGACTTTTTTCCCCACTAGGAACGGATCATGCTTCTTCTTTCTACTTCATGGCACGCTATAGTGACATATCGATCTATTTATAAGTATCTGTGTTATTACAGACTACGGAGTCGGCAAGTGAAAGTAAAAAATTAACAGTCATGATTTCTGGCCGGAGAACATATTGAAGTGGTGATTTGAGTTCTTCACAAACAGGAGATGAGAAGAAGGATTTGTTCTTTAAGAAACAAAGCTAGTGCTAAGTGCATGCATGGCCAGTTCTGTCTGTATGGACAGGTCTTCTTCGTCTTCTTCTTCACCATGCCAGTGCCAGTTTCACTGTCTTCTTCCTGCAATACTGCTCCACTTTTTATAGGGGGATACAATATAAATCGTTCTGACCCATTTCTCTGTGAGTAAAAACATTAGAGGTACAAATACGGGCAATCATGCACACTCTTTCTGATTGTAAGGATTTGAACACAACCCTAGATCCAATATATACCACCTTTTGGCAACAACATATTGCAGCTTACTGTCGAAAAAAAACAACATATTGCAGCTTCGAATTATTGCACTAGTCTGCATGGTTCTGAGATGCTTATCAAATATGAAAAAGGATTTGAATAGTTCAAATTTGGGAAAAGGCAAGGTTAAACTAAGGCTAATATGGCTCCTCAATAGGGAAATGAATGATTGTTGTCCTTTGCCTCTGCCCTGTTACTCCCATAATCCAAAATGATATGCAAATCATCAAAAGAGTCAAATTTAAACTTTACCTACCTTCGAGAAAACCAAATTTACTGCATAAATAAGTTGGTGGAAAAAAACAGTAGATACTTTCGAATGAGATGTGGAACAATCTTCAGGAAAAGATGAAACACAAGGTTGAACACCTGCAATACTTCCAAAAGAAGAAATAGATGGTTCGAAGTAGCACTGATGAAGAAGAAGAACACTTGCAATAATGATTCCAAAAAAAGGAGTAAGATAGTGAAGTGTAGAACTTGTGAAGAAAAATAAGACTCGCAATAATTCCAAACAGAAACAAATATCTTGGCCCCCAGAAAACCACAAGCACAAGCTGCTGGGATACTCAGGTGATTGCCTGTTTGGTAGGGTAGTTATTTTTTTCTCTGTCCTTGCCTTCATATTTTTGTAATACTCATTACTGGAAAGAAAATTTTAACAGACACTAGTATTTCACTTGATTATCATATTGCTATCAAAATGAAAAATGATCATTACACTTAAATTATTAAGTTTAATTTGTTTCCAACACATAGATTCTTTAGCCAAAGAAACTTCCACATGGTTATCTTTGTAGGGTTGGAAGCATATAAAACATTAGTTATAGATAAAATAAGTAAAGGGAAGTGAAATTCATACTCCTTAAATTGTAATCCACATTCTCACTTTTTATTTATGGTAACTTAAATTTTATCTTTAGTGACTTAACTTTTGTCTTCTTATAAAAATATGACTAAAAATAGAAAGTGGGTGTGTGGATTACAATTTGTGGAGTGTGGCATCCTTAAGTAAACGCATATTTTTTTTTCTTTCATGGGAGTATTTTCTTTCCTTGAGCATTACCAAACACAGAAAAGTTATTTTTCTTTTCTATGCTTATTTTCCGTGAACTAAACGAGGTTGGAATGTTTAACACATGTAACACAAATGATATAAAATTCCCTTAACGAAAGTATCAATTTGTAAACGCATATTTTCCATTCTTTCCTTCAAGAAACTATTTTCTTTCCTTCAGCATTATCAAACGAAGAAACTATCATATTTTTATGCTTATTTTCCGCAAACTAAATGAGACCGGAATGTTTAACACCCGTAACAAAGATGATATAAAATTCTCTTCACAAAATCACCAATTTGTGTCGCAAGATTGATCTTCACGATGATAATATATAGATGAAACTAACCTAGAACAACAAACAAAGTCCCTGAATTATTAAAGAGGAACCCAAGTGTCCCATACAACTCCCACACATGAAATCTAGATCCTCATATGCACTAAGATTATCCCATCGGGAAAATCCATTCTCAATTAGCTGTAAGAGCACGTGGTAGGTCACGTTCTAGTTACGCTTTTAAGCATGTGCTTAACAATATGAAACCCAGAAGAGAATGAAACAATGGAGATTGGGGAACTGAGGTGGTCAAGCTTCGATAAATGAAGTCGACCCCGTGATTAGCTTACTCCAAATAATTCATAGCTCGGAATTAAGTACAGAACAACCGGGTCACACGGCGGTGATGCCTTGTATATTTATATAACCTTGCTTAACACAGATTCTAATGAGCAACATGGTTTTGCACTTTTGCTTGCAGCTTTATCTGTTATACTTTGTCTTAGCTTCTGTCAACTTATTGGGGATTAACAATGATTAGTTTAGATTATTGGCTTAAAAATCTTCAACAATATGAATGTAAAATCTTGGGAATCAGAATTCCATTCCTTGGGGAATAAAGTCATCTTCTGAAGTCTCTCTCTGGTGTGTATATTGAATGAATTCAATTCCCAGTATGATGTTTTGGAGTCAGAAATGTGGGTTATGTTATTGAACTGGGGAATGTTTAGCTGTATTCTCATTGGTGTGATATTTGTGTTGATGCTGAAAGATTTATAACCTGGGGGCTCTATTTCATCGTGGAAAAAAAAAATATGGCTCTCTATTTGGAGCAAGTAACTAATGCCTAAATAGTCATCGAAAATAACTTTGTTGTTCAACAAAATGTTAGGGCCTTAATGCTGAGATGAAATGAACTGATTCGATAATATATGAATGTAACTAAACACTCCATATATTGAGCTACACAGTAAATTTAAGATAATAACGTACTTTTGTTTCACCTAAATATAAATTCGTTGAATCGTTGATAGTCAAGTAAGATTACGCATACAGACTTACCTCAGTTCAGTGAAAAACTCATTACCCAAATATTATGGTTCGTCATATGGAGTAGGCTTTTACCAAACATATATTCATCAATGGAAGTATATCTACTAAATATATAGTCTTTTGTCAATAACTTGTGCGCGGTAAGAATCCTTTATGGTTTTGCAAGAGACAAAATTCTTTGGTGAAAACTTCTCTATAATTCTGTTTTTGTTTTTTTACAGTGACAAGATTGCAATGACTTGACTTGGTCTCACAACACCATGACACCAGTTGTGTGAGGCTGAATTGTGGATTAACTGACAAATATCACAACAGAAAGAGATTACAGATTTACAGAGACTGACCAAGTAAAAATAAAAACAGTTCGTTCTGAGTGATACTGGTGCAATTCAACAAACAACGCCAGAGACCTTAAATGACCATGAAACGGTCACAGAGCCCATGCTGAATTGGCCCACATTTCTGACTATTTGGAATGTACCTATAAACTTTCCAGATAACTGAAACTGTGTTTCTCATTTACGTGCAGATTAATGTCTACACCATTCATCTCTCTCTCTCTCTCTCTCTCTCTCTCTCTCTCTCTCTCTCTCTCTCTATATATATATATAATATATATATATATATATATATATACCAGACTAATGTCCTAAACCCTTCTTCCTTGGACCAACAAATCTGGCTGGACTAAACCGACTGAGATCGACTATGCTAGCTTGCCCATCAAGCACAAGCTCAGCCATTGCAGCACCAGTGGCAGGACCATTTAGAATTCCCCAACAATTATGCCCAGTGGCCACATAACACCCTTTGATCCCCGGAAGCTCCCCAATCACAGGCGGACCATCATCGGTACAAGGCAGGAAGCATGCCTGCTCTGCCTTTACCTCTGCCTCTCCTTCCCTCAAATGGCTTGAAACATTGCTTGCCACCCTCTTCAGTGTTTCTATCAATTCTGGGTTGCCCACTATTTCCTCTGGATTGTCCGGTACCTCTGCCTCAGATGACATCCCACATATGTACACCTCACCTGCCAATCAAACATTTAGTCACTGCACTTCAAAAGCTTTCAATTTGATAACAGATTAACCTTTTGAACTTAATTATCGTATCTATCGAAAAAATAAATATTATTGTTCCAAAGTGCTACACATCACTTCTGTTGCCGAGTCTCACTACACAAATCATATCTAACATGCGATAAGCCTTGCCAAGCTAAATTATTATTCTGAAGTGTCGTGCATTGTTTTCTTGGCAAATTATATCTCTATAAGTGCATACAGATGAAATTTTGATTGAAGTATGACTTTTTACATAAACATTCAAAATCAATCAAACAAAGTTGAGACAATCGATGGCTAGTTGAGATAACGATCCAAGTTCTGCCACCATGGATTGATTAGACAAGTGAGACAACAATCCAAAATGTGTCATCTCTAATTAGATGCAAAAATTAAAATGCTCATATAGTCATGACAACAATCTAAATTCAAGATGCAAAAATAGTTAAAAATGCTCTACCAAATTAGCCCTTCTAGACTTGCATACTGTAGTGCAATAAATGCTTCTTAGCATTGCTACTTGTCAAATCATACCCAATATAAAATGACAACATCACAACACTATCAAATGCAGTTATGGATACCAAGATAACAAATTGATCAAAGCCAAGTTACTCTACACATGTTAACCCAATATAATCGAAATACGAATACTCAGATACGAAAAATGGACTTAGGAGGTTACGAAATGTGGTACCTGTGGGACGTGGATACACTTCTGGATCCAAAGGCTTTCCTCCTTGAGCCGAGTAATAACTCAAGAAGAGAGCATGAGGTGTTATGGCCTCAGGTTCTTTGGGCCTCAACACAATGCTATGCGCTTTCAGACCATACACTCTAAACAAAGACGACAACATCTCAAATTTCCCACACCACGGCCCAAGCGCCAAAACGACGGCGTCTGAGTTTATAACTCGCCCTCCTTCCAACACCACCGAGTCAACTCGCCCTTCCACGACCCCAACCTCCTCCAATTCCCGATCACCACTTCGACGCCGTAAACCTCAACGGCTTTCGAAATCAGCGTCCGGCAAAAGAGCCGGGGGTGGACCTGCGCCGTGGTCGCGGTGGTCCCGATCGTTCTCGGGCTCCGACCTGGCCCGTCAACCCAGCCCGGCAAATCGGACTTGCCGGAGTGAGCCTTGGAGGTTTGGGATTCCGTTACGGTGAGGCTGAGAGTGTTGAGCGGCCGGTAGCCGTAGGATTCGGGGCCGTCGAGCTCGGCGGCGAGCGTGCGGTGGAGGTTGAAGCTGGCGCGGGCGAGGGACTCGAGGGGACCGCCGTCGCACCAGTCGAGGGCGAGGAATCCGCCGGCTTTTCCGGAGGCGGCGCATGCGACGGAGGATTTCTCGACGAGAGTGACGACGGCGCCGTTTTTGGCGAGGAAGTAGGCGGTGCAGACGCCGATTACGCCGCCGCCGCAGACCACCACGCGCTTTTGGGGAGAGTGAGAGTGAGGGTCCATTGAGGATGAATCGGATGATCGGATCGGAGTCGGGTTGGAGGTTCGGGTGGGTCGGAGAAATGGAGGGAGAGATAGTGTGAAGCTTAAAAGCGGTGGCGCCATATCGGTGTATCACTGGTTTGTTATGTGATGAAGTGACACGTGGTGTTGTTTGGGGGGCATCGCAGAAAATGGATAAACGAAGGCCCAGATGAGAAAAGGTTCGGCCCAATGACTGTGGTGGAATTTGCTTCTCGGAATTTTGTTTTTGTTGTTCCAGTTCTTGTAAGACTAGCTCCGGCAACTAAATAAATGCAAGGTTCAAAGTTGATAGACATCATAAGACTGGACTCGATTAGCTGATCATAACTAATCTGGGAAGATAGATTGAAGTTGTTGTTGGTTGATTCCTATTGTCTACAGGAGATGGTTCCTTACCTCTTATGGGATACATCTTTGATACATAGCACTAACGAGGATTTTACTCTAGGAACTATCCAGTCTCTCAGCTTTGGGTATCGGCAACTGGTTTGATGAACAGGTTCCCATCAGAATGGGTACCCGTTATATATCCGGCAATGGCCATTGTCAACAAGAAGCAAAAATATTCCGGTTTTATTTTAGTAACTAGCTTGTTTCGAACTTGGAGGTTTTTGGTTAAAGTTTCAGAAAAACCAACATTGGAATGTTAATTCCCTTAATCAGTTTTTAGCTCCAGAGATCATCCACTAACTCACCCAGCGAGGTTGCTTCTCTTCCCGACACTGGCGCCATTTCCGCACCATCAAGAAGAATATGCCTTCATTATCAGACCCAGCTGATTCCCTTACTTCAGCCCAGAAGAAAACAAGTCAGAAGCCCCATTTTCCAGCCCATCTGATGAAGCACCCACAAGCGGTCATTATCGAGCAATAACAGATTTACTTCATCAATGTCGAATAATAGTATATGATGATTGATCTAATTATTAGGGATCAGTAATTTTTCTGATTTGGAAATTACTAGAGGTCAGTAATTTTTCTTTTGATTTCGTTTTGGTTGGGAATTGTCTTCTTCTTCGTCTATTTTCTTTGTTTTTCTGTATTTTGACAGATTATTAAGGTCAGTACAAAGGTTAATAGAAAATTACTTGGAATCAGTAACTTTTCTTTTGGTTTCGTTTTGGTTGGGAATTGCCTTCTTCTTCTATCTTCTTAATTTTTTTGTGTTGTAATATATTTTTCTGGCGACCGGTGATCGGAAAAAGTCCGACGACGAGAATCCGGTGACTGAAAAAAGTCCGGCGACCGAATACCGGAATCTGATGACCGGTGAGGTTCCGGCCAAGTTTTATCTCTCTCCCATTTTCTCTCTCTATACATCTTTAAAGGGTGAGGACAAAATAATCATAATTTAATAATGTTTGTTAAGAATTTAAGTAAATATTTGTTTATTTAGACATAAAATAAGTTACATTATATTCAAATAGGCTCTTAAAAAAAATATTCATTAAAATTAGTATTAAATGAGCATTTTTCCATTTTCAATCACTAATGTTGTACGATTCTTGGCATTCACAGTGTCATCAATGAACAATGAACCAAAATTTCTTAAAACTACACTATCCATACTTAGCCATGCATGCACGTTTCGTAGTCGGATTTCACTATCGTATGAATACTGTTCTTTGATTTCCTCCAGATTACAATGGGGCAAAAATCTGCATTCTTCTATGTTCTAACCTAAGTTCTATTCCTTTGTAGCTAAGATGCAATTAGTCTATGACATTTTTTATTGAATCAAACAAATTAGATAATCAAGAAATAATTGTCCATGAGAAAGTATCCTAATTAAATCATAGCTAGTTCAAAAACAAATGATGCCTAGCTACTACCAAGGATGAAGAGCTTTCGGCCAATGGGGTTGGTGTATGTTACCTTTCGAAAAGTTTTTGTTTTCAACACACATCAAAAAACCCAAACAGTTCTATCCGGTCCTTTTTGTATTCCATTCCAGAATTCCAGAAAGCAAAGAAAATCACTGTGCAGAACTAAATGGGTGCTTACCAGTTACCACAAAAATCGTAAAGCAAAGTCAAGCAACGAATATGATGTAGGGTTGTGCCCAACAACATGATGATCAATAGACAACTGGAAATGATCGTAGAAGAGAAAAAAGATGAAGCAAGCAGTTAGAAGTCAGTATCAGAAGCAAAGAAACAAGAAGAAAACTCCAATAATAATAAAGCTCAGCAGCCAGAAACGAACAAGAGAAGAAGAACCATCCTAAGAGAGATAGGTAAACATAAGACCCTACATTTCATTCCGGACCAACAAAGAATCGCAGAAGTGCTGAAGAGAATAGAGATATTTCAATGAAAAATGTCCCTACAAGAAATTTTAACCAAACTCACCGTCCATTAAGTGGCCTGAAAAATCATGACCTGGGTTAAGTTTGGCTCTGTTAGGCGCCTTTCTTGACTTGGTAAGAGTGATCATGATTATACTACTCCTAATTGGTTTAATGGTTTCCAACTAATTAAAAGCTCCGACAGTGAGAATTGAAGGGTCTGAAAGAAGAAAACTCGACGTTTAACGAACTTTGTTTTTCAGTTCTTGCTAAGATCAGACTGAGATGGTGTTGTTGTTGTGGCATTGTGCTGAAGTGTGAAGGAACCGTTCAAGTGCAGACGTTTGTCTGCAGACTTGTGCTGCCCTCACTCACATGTCCGTAAGTGCACTTCATCAAATTCATTCACGTTTAGAGAAAGTAATTCCTAGCTAGCTAACTAGCAAGAAAGAGTGTGTTTATATGTATTACGTGCTGATCATGAATGAAACAGTTTTTCGTCAAATGTCTATGCCTCTGCTCGATCGATAGCCTATAATGCTATTTGATGAAAAGCAAACATAGCCGTTCAAAAAGCTAAATCGATGAATCGTTTCAAAAATGTTTATGTTAGAAAGAAAGGTGATCGTCCAAAACAAATTATTGAACGTACTTAAAACCGATACCTATTTGCCGACGCCTTCCGTACCCGAATGAACTTGCTGCCTACATTAGACATGAATGCCATAATGCAATGATACCTATACAGAGACATTGAAATGTGAGTTGATCTGGCTAGAAAAACACATCTTGTTTGCATATACCGCCATACCGGTCGGATGGGATTTTTGTTTTTTGAAGAAAGGCCATACACACCAATCAAATCTGCAACTAATTTCAGATGCATTGCATGCATATATAATTGTATATATACGTGTAGAGACTAATAAGTGTAGCAATGAGCTAGCTCGAAGACCTCCGACCTAACTAGAGGCCCCAGAACAAGGTATACAAAGGGATCCACCCCTTCTGACAAATACCACAAATTATTGAGAAGTTAGGACTTAGGACCCTCCAAACTCTTTGGTATATGGCTTCTTTCACAACACTGTCCTTTAACCTAATTTTTCAAGGTTGGTATTTAATTTTATACATATCTCAATTTCCTTAATTTCATTATATTATTAGGAACCAACTGCCTTTGAATTAAGATATCTGTAATGTTGTACCACTAAGCATCTCCAGCAGTATTGCTAAATCAATTTTTTTTTGAAATTTATCAATTTTTGAGATGAATAAGAGCTCCAGCAGAATACCTAAAATATTGCTAAATCCTAACATTGCTAAACTAAATTGACAAATTTATCAACCTAGACAAGAATTGCTAAAGAGAAACTTATGTTTTCCCTCCATTTTTTATCCACGTGTAAGTTTATGATTCGTTAAAAATATTATTTAACTTACACTTAACAATTACTGCTGGAGCACAATTGCTATTTCAATTGTTAAATATCCTAACTATTGTTAAATTTAGCAACAAATTAACTTATACTGCTGGAGATGCTCTAACACAAACCATGATTCTATTAATGCTAGCACAGCTCAATAATATAGAGGAGAATTTTATGTTATTTTTTTTAAAAAAGTTATATGGATATTGTTAATTTTTAACCCCGAGGATGGATATGTATTTCATAATGGCAAATAGAGGTTGGTTTGGCAACCTGAAATGTCGTATACATATACATACAAATTGAATAGAATCTTGTAGGTAGCTAGAGTAATCGAAAAAAAAATCTTGTAGGTAGCTATTAGATGTTTTCATATGAAAGAACATTCTAGTATCCGAATAATTATAACTCCATTTCTTCACTATTTTGATGGTATAAGTTTAAATAGAGTGTCGGTGACTCGTGACCTAATTGGTTATGTAGTTTAACCGATAACGTTAAGGTCATAGTTTCAAACCTCACTAACATATATAACAGGAGGGTGAGTTAAAATAAAAAAGTTTAAACAGAGTAATAATTAGTAGTGAGCTTACCCTTCATAGAAGTTACTTGAATTTCTAAGACATTATTTAAGAGCCTTGTAGGTACAATGCTTCATAAAGTAGAGAGGATATACAAATCCAATGTCAAGATTAATTATGGGGAGCAGTGTTGCTTAGATACCATCAGTTTGTCTAATTGCTTGGTTGTAGTAGGAAAGAAAGGCCACCAAGTTTTGAGTTGGAAATAAAGCAGAAAAGTAGGAGGATTATATTAGTTAAAGTCATCTTCATGCATATCTTTAATCAATCATAAGCTAGAACTTGGGCAATTGCAAGGTGTGCTCCAGAAATCATATATAATTATTGTAGGCTTCAACTAGTAATTTAGTATGAGAAAGCAAATATAGATGATGAATTAACTACCCCACCCACAAACTCTTTTTAGAAGGAGTGATCCATTATATTATGAAATGTGTCATTGTATTACCTCAAAGTCATGCATATATGATGCCATACAACTGTAAATTGTATCCTTTAATATGGCCTAATGATCCATAAGTAGGCTCAATTATAATACAAATGATGCAATTAGCTTGCAAGAAACGTATAATTGGAACACCGAAAACCATTTCAGAACATGGTGCATTAATATTTATAAACAGTTATATAATACTAAACGGACTTTTAAACTATTCTGTGAGGGCACCGCCTTGTAATCCGGTGCCACACAGGCTATATATCTCCACTTTTCATCGGAATGGCTCCAGAAAAAACTTATGCTGCCTTTCTTCTTGATAGTCTGTGTTGTTTATTAGTTAGTTAAATATGATGTAGAAGTGAGGAACTACATCTCATTCAGGATTCATGATGAATTAGTGCAAATAGTTTTCAAATACGTAATCATAATCATAATTAATCAGCCAACTGTTCTGGATATATATGATCATCATCTACAATTCTAGAATTCTATAATTTAGTTTCTGCGTGTTTGAACGTGTTTGACCATCTCTGTCATATATAACATGTCAACTAATTAGTAGTTTTCATAAGTGCATGGAGTTCATTGCTCATTATAAAAGACAATATGGATGATTTCATTCGCATAGATCTAGTGGAGTACAACTGGTAAACTCATATCGAAAGGGACTGGATTCTGATCTGAAAAAATATATATATATATATCATATCAGAGAGCCATTTATTTATATATGCCTGATCGAAGGAACTGTTGGTTGGTTCATGCAAAGCTACAGTTAACTATTACTGCATGATCGATCAGTTCATCGACCAGTCCTTCTCTTTATATATAATTGATTTGATTGGCGTTGAAGAAATGAACGAAAGGTTCAAACCTTGAACAAGAAATTTAAGATGACGCATCATATTCCTGTGTTTGAACAGCAAGTAAATTCCAGAAAGAACCAAAACCTAATTTGCACAAGAACAATGAGTGTCCTACCATTGATGTTCCAGAACTATTGAGAGCAATGGACGACAAAGCTTGGAGAAAAGATAGACTGATTCGATCTCCAATAATTTATAATTTTCTGCATCACATAATAATATGCATGGTGGTGTTGTTGACATATATATATATATATATATATATATATATATATATATATATATGTACGTCAATTTCATTTGCTCTGTTTATCGTTTTAAAATTGAAGTTGAACCCATACGTTAGGAGAATCGTTTGATAAAACAAAACATCGAGAAAAGCATAACTAAAGATATCATAAGTTCTTTTCTTTCTTTTTAATTTTTATTAGCACACCCTAAACAATTACGTTTTTCTAAATTGAAGAGTGATAGGTGAACCACATTTTATGAACAGTCTCAAATACTACAGTAAATCAAGCGGATTCGATGTCGGCTAGTTATCAAATTATTGGTGTTGGGTTTTGCTTGCTTGGTATTTTGTAATGGAATTGCTTGGATGCTGTCGCACCTGTCTCATGGATGTTAGCCAGCCATCTACTTTAGAGCACTGAGCACACCTCCATACATGTAAAGTTCTTGTCAAGAATGGCCAACTCATGATATATATATGATCCAAACCACGACATGATTTCTCTTAGTTTTTATTACAAACGGGGTAATTCTCACTGTAAACCAATTTCAAGTAACGATTAACTCCATGTAATTGAACACTTAGAGCACTACCCGAACTCTGAACACTACTAAGCACTAATACACATGTATGTGTTGCAGAAACCAGATTATCACTAGTGGCATTTATTTATCAATTTGATTAATGTATTATTGTAGATTCTGTGAGTCGTCGGACTATATACGTATGTGTGATATATATATAAAGAAAGTTCTCACTTAATCTTTATTTTTTAGAATTATTAATTAGAGTTTAAAATATTCATCCAACCAATTTTTTAAAAGTTCTCACTTAATCATCAATTATAAGGTTCTCATCGGAACCCCTCCCAAATAGATATATCGTTACCTAAAATAGAAAGTAATTAGGTCATATTACACCGACTACATGATTCATATCCTAACCGATAAAACGTTATGATATCATTTGTCAAATTCCCCTGCTCAAATTAACCACAGCCAAGTTGAATTAGCAAAGAAAATGAATAAATCACCCGCATAAAAGATAATAATAACGCCATTCTATCGACTCACGATTCATTATCAGATGAACGAATGAACTTACTCAAACTCGACATGTTGTTGCCCTAATATTGGGACGACGACGACCTAGTATCTGAGTAAAACGGAGCAAGAGGACAAGGAGCGGAGGGTGGTACGGTGGAAGCATACGGCCGAGTAGAGCCGGGAATCATGGGGCGGGACTCCAAAGCCAACACAAATCCCGAGACAAAACCAAAAACCAAACCGAACCACCAAAAAAGATGCTGTCGTTTTCGATTAATGCGTTATAGCTGGCAAGGCAAACCCCCGTGACGTGGCGTCCCATCGCGCCCTTATCCTACACTGACCGTTTCAAAGGAGACAGTAACAGATTTCTCACTCTTTTGGTTAACGCCACGTAACGGAGAGGGGTAGGATGGGGACTCCAGGTTTTCGGGTTTTGTCTGATGACACGTGGCGGATGTCGTTGCTCAACGTCTGGGTGGAAGGTGTCGTTTTTTGTCTCTGTCTGAGAGCGGTGCCTAAGCTCGTTTTCCACGTGATGGGAGTAATGAAATGATTAGGAGGGTTAATTATTCGAGCGCGGGAAACGAGGCGGGTCGGTTCTGCTTTTGCGCGGGTGGGCTTAGGCTTATCGGGTATGGATACCCTAAACTAAAAATGAGGCTCGAGTTCTCTATTGGTAAAATTACGGTAGTTATTCTGTTTGAACTCTCTTTCCTTTTTGCTGATTTTGTAACTTTTCATCATCCATACTCGACAGCTTTAACAGTAGAAGTAAAAGCTCGTTACCTGATTTCATGTAAACAATACACTAGCTGCGTAATACCTCATTTAGTGTATGCGTAAGAAACCAAATAACTTGACGTATTTGATATGTTAATAGATCGATCATCTTGACATATAATTTGTTACAATATGCATCGGTTAAAAATTATACTTTGTTTCTTCAATCTTATAAAATAAGATAAATTGCATACTACCTATAAAGACTGATCAGTAAAATTTACAAAATGCTAACTTTTAAGAAGTTATCTATTATATCATAGTCATTGTGCTTAAATTCTTTCTTTATACCGTCAGCTTTGTTAATAGATCAATTTGATGTATACATGCATTTCTTAAATCACGGATTTGAAGACCCTTCCAAGAACTTTATTAATAGTGAAAGAAACACTTCGTCTTTATATATCAGTGTTAGAATTAGAACCCACCTGGCTAACATTGAATGTAAATATCTTCAAGTTCCGATGTCTCCTAGCTTAATTCAATACTGAAAACCATCTCTTACACACATATAATTCTTCATATTTTGATTCCTAACTGCTATGCTAAGCTACATATATATCAGATCCATGGTTTGAGTTTTGACCATAACACAAATGCCGATCTTGATTTTCAGACGTACACGTCCTAAAGAGATATCATAGTTTAACCAAAGGTGAACATATATTTCAAACGCTTTCTTAATTTATCATCTTGATTTTGCCCGATTACGTACACCTTTCTTGATATAGAAGGGAGGATTTGGTTGTTGCTTTGGAGGATGCAAACTTCACGTGTGTTCCCTCTGTCGGAAGCGCCACCATGTGATGAAGGTTGTGTGACACATGCTCCGGCGGTTCTAGATAAAAAGCTGCTTCTTTTTTATTCATTTTCCGGCGAGTTATTAAACTCGAAGAATCGAGTACGTGTTAAGAGTTGGTGGTAATCCAATTGATTCAAAACCGGAACAGTGAATCTGTGTAGCTATCCAAAGCTGTTAGTCGATCCCTATCGAAATACAGATGTTAATCGATCGATCAGTTACTCCAGTTTATGTGTGAATATGACTCGTGAGGTATTTGATGTTTAAATTGGAAATGCAGACTGAATAATTAATTTTATTCAATGAAGTATTGTTTTGTTGTTGTGCATGCAAGGTGTACGTTTTGGTTGATTGAATCAGATTCCTTGTGGAGTTCGTTATGTTCTTAGCTAGGAGGGCAAATGAAGCGGCTCATGTATTGGCAAGATTTGTAGCTCGTGATTTTGGGCAAACATGTATATATGGTTAGAAGATTAGACCCTCTTGGCTCATAGAAGTCATCGCGGGTGACGGATCAGTACGCAGGGGCGTAGGGAGAGGGGGACGAGAAGGGTCAATTGACCTTTCTCATACATAATCTT
The DNA here is from genome assembly GCA_010134655.1 of Fragaria nilgerrensis. Taxonomy (NCBI): domain Eukaryota; kingdom Viridiplantae; phylum Streptophyta; class Magnoliopsida; order Rosales; family Rosaceae; genus Fragaria; species Fragaria nilgerrensis. The sequence goes on from CM020977.1 coordinate 11,391,921, forward strand.
TGGTTGATTAGTTAAATGTTCTACATAGAAATGACCCTCCTAATTAAGTTCTTAAAAATGTCATTACTTTTATTAATTTCTATTGGTACTGTTTGATAAATTCTTTCTCAGCTTTATAAATACAAAGGAAAGATGAATTCATAATCGATGGTTCTCTAATGAATCAATCTAATGAGATAATTTATAATGCTAGGTATAATCTAACAATTAAAAGATTTTCCATGAAGCAACTACGTTATCGATCGATATTTTCTCTTAACTTAATAGTCACTTAAGTCTTAACCATTCTAAATCGAGTTTCTAGCTACGCCACTGTTAGTACGTAACTGATGATATATCGATTAAAAGGAGGAGGATGTCTAACAAGCATCTCCACCAGATATTCCCACGAATTTGTATTCTCTCTTGGCTTATGGTAGTCATTTCCGGTGACGAAAAGTCTACCACTGGTTATTATGCCGATTTTGTACTTTGAATAAATAATTTATTATAACAAACTTGTTCTAAGATATATGTATTTTTCTAGATATTCTTTGACTAGATCTATGTATTAATATCCTTACCATATTAGTATTATGTAATTCCCTATATAAATGACACATATCAATGAATAAGATCATGATTCTCTTGCTATCTCTTTGTCTCTACACTTTATCATTTATCACGTTATCATGCATTTTGTTCTAACCCTAGAGCCAATAGCCTACCATTTGTTTTCCAAACCCTAAAAAACAATTTTTTTTCAAACCAGAAGTTCTCGACCCTGACGCCGTCGCTGCTCCCAACTGCCGCTTCCCAGCCGTCAGCTCCGCCTTCTTTTCTGGTTTCGCCGATCAAGCTTTAGATCAAGATATCCGAGTTTTTTTTCGAAGAAACTTTACGGTATGTTTTAAACCCTAAACTCTTCAAGTTCAATAAACTCGGGAGAGATAAAGTGCTTTCTCCCCTTCTCCATCTCCATTTTATGTTTGAGATTTTGTGCGTGCAGGTACCAAAATCCTGAAATTTTATTCGCGGGTCAAGAGTGTGTTTGATCACTCTTGCTTTCTTTTTCGGGTTGTGTATGATCAACCCCGACCTTTCTCCAGATTGTGTTTGATTAATCCGAGGCCTTTTCCGAATTTTGTTTGATCAATTCGCGGCTTTTTCCGGATTGTGTATGATCAATCTGAAGGACAAACCATTAAAAGCATTGTTTTTGACCTCTATCAAGTCTCATAACAACTTGGTTTTATATGGCAATGTAACATTCTGCTCCTTTAAGTTTTGACGTACTCGATGCCTAAGGCGAATCTTCGTTTGGTATCTGTGGAATCTTTCATTGGAAATGATTAAACCACATGTTTTGACCCCAGGCTAACAAGCCTAGATGCCGAGATTTCACATCTCATGCATGCGCTCAAAGTCTTTGACGCGCCACATCGACAAAAATCTTCAATGACAATCTGTGTAAAAAGTAATGACCACAAAGTACTGTGGAATGCACTCATGGAGCGTTTCTTGAAACGTTCATATAACTCTACTTATTGAGTTATTAGTCAAGTGGATTACTTACCACCTTAATTGACTACATATTGTCGATGATCTTTTGTGGCATCATGATCCATAATTTTTAGCGGATTCGATCATCATCAAGTTCTCTGGGTTTTCTAAGTTGGTTTGGAATTACCAACGAGACTTGATTTTGATCATACAATTCCAAACGGGACTTGTATATACGCTAATGTGATAAATGTATTTGAGATTGTCCCTTAATGTGGGGACAACAATATGGGTCACGGCAACGGCAGAAAATGCCGTGCCGATGTCTAGAAAAGAAGGGGGAGGTGTCACCGGCCCTAATGTCGACATTCCCGATCTAGACAGTAATTTGTTAAAACTACTTATGTCAGCTCATAACAATGTAACTGTCGTAGATCTTTGGATCACTGGTTCAAGAGTTTTCGAGCTCTCCTTCAAATTATGAATGCATACAAAAATGTACGGAAAATCAATATAAGGACAATAATGTCATCATCATGATCACAAATTTCAAAGATTCGGATCCAGCTCTAGCTACCCCTGACTTTAACATCATCGGCTAGATCGACTTTGATTTTCTTTCCAAGCTATATGTAATAAGACGTCGTATCGACGTCCTTTGTTTATTCGAGACCTCGATATATACTCATATTAGCAATAATGAATGTCTTTAGAATTTTTTCGAAGTGAAACTATTCTCCTCTTATGGTTCGTATTGATTTACAAAAAAAGATGTACATTCTTACATCGTCCTTAGAAACATGGCATATTGTGCCAATTTTGGTCCCTTCCATTGAAGGTGACTCATGGCACCGCGTCCTCAAGGAGGATCACCCACGTGTTTCTGGTTAAGTCTCTACCCTATAGCGGATTTTCCATCATCAATTGTTCAACTAGGCTCATCCAAGCTCAGTGTGATGTCTTAGAATTGTTCGAAATTAAGGAGATAGTGGTTTCAAGTGTGCCTCGCACTACCGACCCTCCACGGACATGCCTGGTCATACTGACTTGGAATTACCGAAAGCTTTTGATTTTGGATCCCCCTACGCTATTAAACCAATTGTCGTCTTGCAAAATACGTTGAAGACTTATCCAAACCAGACAATCATCATTATAATCGAATCCTCTAGGTCGTCAGAGTTAGTTTATGTTCATGTCAGGGAGCTTTTGCTAACTAGTTATGGAGTTTATGACATTGGAATGATCAAAATGATTTGATTTTGATCATATACACGTCATTTTGGCTTCGGCTTATGCCCACATGCCATGCAAGCTTCAAAGCTTTGTCAATGCTAAATCTGCGAAAAACAGCAATCTGTCCTTATGGACAGTCAACTTCATTTGAGCTTTATGAACAGCTCCTGATGAACCAGACAATGAGCTTTATATCATTGGAAAGCTCTACGAGTCTAGTTTTCAGAACTTTTCGCGGTTTGTCCGTATCTATTTTAACGAAGAAGTTATGACTGTTTTAGTGCACAAAAGTTATTCTGCGTGGATATTTTTCTGCACTCTTGGGATTGCAGCTTTTTGTAGCTTCTTGCAATCCTTCTAAATGGTTCAAGTGAAACTATTTATTCGTCTATCTACTCATTCTTATAGATATATCTCATAGAGACATTGAGTGTATCGCAGATAGTGAAATTATCCACAACATTCTAAAGAACCGGCAACTATCTCTGGATTTTGTGTTTTGTAAATCTTCTGTGACTACAATAATTGAATCATGTACCGGTCATTTAGTGATGCGGTTTAACTTCCATCTTGATGCCTTATGACACCATGATCAATGGCACAGATGCCCTCTATGCATTGAGAGACAACCGAACCATGTTAAGCTTTAAAGACATTCATGCTAATAGTTTTCATTTGAAAACATATTGTGAGAATGAATAAGAATTCTTTTGTGTATACCTTCTCATGAATGCGGACTAAAATACATGTTAAAGAAGTTTATGAGTCAATCTAGTGGACTGTATGTCCTTATGATTCGAATATCGAATCACATGTTGTCGCCAAACATGATATTTGGGACACTGACTCATATAAGCTTTGTTTTGACCAATTCAGGTCATCTTGGAAGAGATATAATGGTTCAAATTTTGAGAAATTCTCATAGACATCCATTCTTCCACTCAAAACGAAGACTTTCGGGATCTAGCTTCATCATGAAGCATGATGGTGACGCCATGGTTGTAAATGGCGGCACCCGGGGGACATTGACGTCACCCGAACACGGCTCCAACTTTCCGGAGGCCGTCCGGTCAATCCCTCAAGCAATTGAGATGCATCGGCCTTCCCTCAATGTCTCATTGGCCCCCTGCAATGCTCATTACTCGTTTTGACAGCCTATCCTTTAGCTAAATTAGGAGTGAGACCCTCCTATGCTAAATGACATAAAAGTGAACATTCCATTCTTACATCAAACTATGTAGATAGATACAACCAACTTGCGGACACCTTTTTGTGTTTTATGTTGTTGGTTGAAGTGTTAACACACTAGTCACGTGTTACACTATTATCTACTTTTTATGCTGCTTATGCTTCTACGAGCTCACTACCCATTCTTTAAAGAAGTTTATCGGGATATAAGTTGAAGTGTCATGTACCCTATGTTCACACGCAGTATGGTTTCACTGAGGCTACGACCAAGCAATTTGAGCTTGTCGCTCGAACATTATTGATGCGCACCAAATCTTTCTATTGCGTCTTGGAGCTATGCAATATTTGCATTCAATTTACTATTCATCTACGACCCACCATCATTGAATATTATTGTACTACAGCTTGTAACTGTGTACGTGGATTGACACAAAATTGCGATCCTTGAGCTCAAACAAGATTGAAACGGATCAGCTCCAATCTTTGAGCTCGGCTAGATGTTATTTCTAGGTGCCAAATCGTAATGTCACTGCGCACAATGATGTGTCATTTGAGATGAATAAGTATTTAGGTTGGATATGAACATCCACCTATAATCTGCATATGTAGAAACCTTGTCAGGTGATCTCATTCACTGCTAAATTACGGATTGTCACTTTAATGAGACAATATACCTGCCGTTAGGGGGAGATAAGAACACAAATGTTCAAGTTCAACGATGTGAATTGTTGTGGTTTGTTCCCACTAAGTCTCATCTTGATCCTAAATGTTTAAAGTGTTAAAGTGACAAGATCACATGCTGTAAATATGTCTATAAGGATTGATGTCCTATCAAGAAGACATGGCGCAACCAAAAGTTGGTCTTGGCGCCATCACCATAGATGGTGATATGGTGACGCCATATAGTGACAAAATTGGTGTCACAAGGCCGTGTAGCTCCCCAAAATAAGGGAGGCCCTTAGGTTCGATACTTTCTCGCACTAGGAAGAAAGCGAGCTTGGCACAACCTGATTCATTGATCAGTGATACTCAAATCCATCTCATGAAGTCTGAATTGTGATTATCGTTGAGAGACGCCTCAATGTCAAATCCAATCCATATAGAGATCTCTACAAGTATTTCATTAGTGTACATGAGGATGTGAGATAATGAGTCTACTATCGAACTACTCTTCGTTGATGGATACCAACTTAGTTGATTGGCCTAATGGAAAGATACGATCCAGCTTTAACAAAGAGATAGGTCTTTGGACATGTGATGCCGACACCGCAAGCTAAACCCTATCAACTATGTCTTTGTTAGATAACGTAATGAGAACAAGAGTTTAGACTCACCTTATGGTGCAAGGTCTCTCACTAACACGTACTGGGATTGACTACGATGAGATATGCTGTCGTAATGGATGTCATTGCACTCCACTACTTTGTTAGTTTGTAGTTTTCGAATAACTGAACATGTAACTTATGAATGTGGTTATAATGACATCTCTACGGGATCAAAGATATACATGAAGATCTTAAACGGACTTCATTCATCCAAATCAAGTTGCTCCAGACCACAGGAGCACGTGTTTGCTAAAGGTATTGAAACGCACATAGAGTCTTCTTGATTTGGAAGGGATATGGTGAATTATGCCTTTGCGTGTAGGTCAACTATGATAGGAATTATGCCTTTGCCTTCACTCCATCACCTGGAGTTCGTGTGGCCATTGAGCTTTACATGTGGACGTGGGTAACCCGTTCTGATACTATGATAGGAATTATGGATTTATTGAAAAGTAAATGCATAAATTGTAAAGAGAGGAGAAGATGGATTGGAGGCTACATGGTTGCTATTCTCATTGATGTAAAATGTAGGTTACAAGAGTTTATATAGCTAGGGATTACAACAAAATGACCAAAACACCCTGCTCTATATTCTCCTATAATTCTAACAAGTAGAAGGTGTTTATTTGTAGGTTACGAATAAGGCATTCTGGACGTGAGCTGTTTGCAGTAAGTATAACTTCTATAAGCTTTTTGTAAGACGCTCTAGTTGATATTTGTTCCACAATTGCGTGATTGCCATATTAGATTAGATGAATATTACGTATTCTTAGAAGGGTGAGGTTATTCTTGCTAATTTTGGCTTGTTGTTTGGGGAGTGATTAATCTGTTTTAAATAAGTTTTTGTTGTAACTTAGATAGCTTATCCGGTTTGTCACGGTATTTCGTATGTAATTTTGTCAGAGTTTGGCTTGTTATTCATTAGTTGATGTTAATGAAACCAACTTTTTAAAATAAGAACAATGTTGGATATACTTATCATTTTTCTTTTTTAAGGGGTTTAGTACTCAGTTTAGCTAGAAGACTCAACCCTACATCATGTTTCATTTACTATATTAATAGTAAAAGTTTACATAGGAAGGAGGGAGACGTAATACTTAAACCGTGAGTTACTAGAGAGTAAAGATAACTTATGATTCTCGTAGAGAACATCCTCAATGATAACAAAAGTCTCATACATCTACAAATTATCAATTAAAAAATTTCTAACAAGGTGTACAAATACCATGTACTTCACGGTAAATATGAAAAATATGATCTTTACGATCATCGATTACCCGACTCACCTCCGTCGGATATGCTCTGTCATTCACAATCTCAAAAAGAACTGGCATTTTCCAAGTGTGCATACCTCCAGGAAAGTACCTCAACAGTAGAACAGAACTTGGAAACCAACATAGCACCAGCTGCATAGCTCCATATGTAAGAACAGTCGAGCCTCATTATTTTAGGGTTTAGGGCAGATTATAAAACACATTAGGTTGTAGGAGTAGGTAATACGTACGATGCTAACCGAAACAGATACGGATCGATTCGTTTCATTCACAACTCATTTAACTACCACCTAATCCTCCCCATTAAATCCTCCAATAATTCCCAACTAAACTAATTTAGTCCCCCGGCAAATCTTAATCTTATTCCCCGAATCTCACCTCGTGTGATTACTGACAATTTGATTCTGCTTAATCACTCTTTTAAGCTTAATCAGGATTTGATTAATGGGAGGAGGAAGGTGCCTGGTGGTGATGGGAGTCCGTACAGATTTGTATATTAAGAGAGAGAGAGAGAGAGGGGACAACTGCGACATGTCGGTGGGTGGGAGGAGGATGAAGATAGGCCGTTAATGGTGGTGGTGGTGGTGGCGGCAATGGCAGTTTTACAGGCTGGAACTGACGGGATGGATGGCCCGTAATCATTGGCCCTCCGATTTGGGCCTTTTTTGTCGTCTAGTGTGATGCTCTTCTCTGCTTTGCTTCCTATTTCTATTTTTTAGTTTTGGAAATTTTGATTTAAAAGTGTTTAGAAAAAGGAGGGGAAATATCCCACACGAAAATGCTATACAGGCTGGCTTTACTCGGTCAAACTCACATCCTACCCAACTCAACCGTTATCAACTTAAACCATCCTTATCCCTTCGATAAATATTCTTTCTTAACTGTTTTTCTATGTTTGGTCTCATAATTATGCACTCATCCTCTTAAAAGCTAATTCATTGTTTTCCTTTCATTAATTTGAATTAGGAGCGTTGAATGTCACCGATGTTTTAGAAGTTAAATTTCGACCATCTTTTACATTTTCTCTGGACGTTTGTATCAGCTCACCTAATTTGTCGATAGCTCAATGTATAACTACATGCGAAACGAACAATTTATTAATAACGAATAGTGTACGTTTTTGAATCTCACGAAGTATACATTAAACATAAACAATTTAGATTCAGCTCTCCTACATTTTTTATTAACTTTTTTTCCATGTAAATCTTTTTTGTTATTAATTCTTTTCATATCTGATCAAATTGCTATAATTTAACAAATTTAAATTTATTCGGACAAAAAGAAGTTACTTGAGTGAAGAAGACGCTCCCAGCAGCGCTAATAAAGAAATGAAAATAAAAGCAAAGGATTTCTCAAAAGAAAAGCAAAAAAACGGTGATGTGTTAGCGCAGTTCGGACGTGACGCGTGTCCGTTAACCAGCTGTATCCCAAACCCAAATCAACCGATTCCCTGGAACAAGCGGTGCCTCTATAACCCCAACCCCCTAGCGCTCCTCCTCATTCCTTTACCTCCTCCCCCGGTCACCTCCCCTCTCCTCTTATATACCCCCCTCTCCCTCCCTCTCCCACTCCGTTTTTAATTTCCTCTAAAACCAATAAAACCCAGAAAACCAAAAAAAACCAAAACGCCCTGTAAATTTTGGTTTCAGTTTAGCATTTCTAATCCGACTCTTTGTTATTCCGATGGCTATGAATCGGAAGGAAATGGATCGGATGGATCGGATCAAGGGCCCGTGGAGTCCGGAAGAGGACGACGCTCTGCAGAGCTTGGTTCAGAAGCACGGCCCGCGGAACTGGTCTTTGATCAGCAAGGCGATTCCGGGGAGGTCCGGGAAGTCGTGCCGGCTGCGGTGGTGCAACCAGCTCTCGCCGCAGGTGGAGCACCGGGCTTTCACTCCGGAGGAGGACGACACCATCATCCGAGCCCACGCGCGGTTCGGGAACAAGTGGGCCACAATCGCCCGTATGCTCAACGGCCGCACCGACAACGCGATCAAGAACCACTGGAACTCGACGCTCAAGAGGAAGTGCTCCTCGATGAGCGACGACGGTAACGGTAACGGTGGAGGGTACGATGGGAATTTCCACGAGCAGCCGCCTTTGAAGCGGTCGGTCAGCGCTGGGTCGGGCGTGCCCGTGTCCACGGAGCTGTTCATGAACCCGGGCAGCCCGTCCGGGTCGGATTTGAGTGACTCCAGCGTGCAGGTGATGTCACCCTCCCACGTGTACAGGCCCGTGGCGCGATCCGGCGGGGTTCTACCGCCTGTAGAAACGACGTCGTCTTCAAACAACAACAACAACAACAACATCATCAACCTCAACAGTGATCCTCCAACTTCGCTGTCCCTTTCGCTCCCTGGTGTCGACTCCTGTGAAGTGTCGAATCACCGAGTTGCGGCGGCAGTTGAGTCGACTCAGAACCAGGCTGCTGCAGCTGCTGCTCAGCCGGTGGCTTATGATCCGATGAGGAGCTTTCCGGCGGAGCTTCTGGAGCTGGTGCAGGGGATGATAAAAAAGGAGGTGAGGAGCTACATGGAGGGGTTGGAGCAGAGTGGGTTTGGGGTGATGAGGCAGCAGAATGATGGGTTTAGGAATGTTGCGGTGAAGCGAATTGGGATCAGCAGAATTGAGTGAGGGAGTTGAAGGTTGATACTTTTGGGATTGAGAGGAAGAATTTGAAGTAATGTGGGATGAAGCTCAATGCAAAGGTTTGAGCTTTGAGGACTAGTAGCTACTAGATAGGGAAAGACTGCAAAAATGGTGGAACTTGGGGGATGATGTTGTTTTCTTTTAGTTATTTTTGCTTTCTTTAGGAGAAAATAATAATTTCGGTTAATGTATAGAGAGTAATGAGAGAGATGATGATGATGAAAAAGCCATCCAAGAAAAAATTGAAAAAAAAAAAGAGAGAGAAGAAGATAAATGGATCTTCAAATTTCAGTCTTGAACTCTTGATTTCCCATTTTAATCCTTTTTTCTGGTTTCTTGTTCTTGCTTATCTTAACTGTCTGTAAGATGAACCGGTTCTTTTGAATGGTGAGAATAAAGGAATAGTCTAGATGAGGACAACTGAACCGTAAAACAATGGATTTGGACCATAAATATGTCAAGTAGGATACGTTTCAGAGTTCCTGACCCATCACTGAAACAGTTACCCATTACCAACCACTCTACCTGGCTACAATAAATTTTAGCAAATTTGAATTCAAATTGTTAATCTATTATATCAGCAACAAAGAGCTTAGCATCTTAAAATTGAAATTTGTTAATTTTTAAGGTAAACAGATGTCATTGTTAAATATGATAATTATTAAATAATTGTCAATTTTCCATGTATAACTAAACAAATGTTAAATCTTCTCTTCCTACTTTGCACACGTGTCATTTTAAGATTTGTTAAAACATTATAAATAACAACTACTGATAAAATAATATTATTAAATCGATACCTAAATTTCAAAATTCTAGCTAAATATAACAATTTATAAACTTCTAACAATCAATCTGTTGAACTCATAACCTTTATTTACGAAGAGCAACTTTCATTTACGAAGAACAACTTTCATTATTATTGATCGGATAAATAATGGATTCGAATGTTTTCTAATGACCAATCCTACAAAAAAGAAAGACTGTTTCAAGAAGTAGCCCTTACAACAGTGCCTAACTATAAAAAGGAAGGGTGTGACCACTTGGAGCAAAACGAGAAAAAATAAGGTTAGTGTAGCTTATCCTTTTGCAGCTGGAGGGGGGAGGGGACTACGGCTAAGTACTACGTTACTTGATACATAAGAAAATATCTTTTGAGATCTGATTCCTCTGCCAGCCAACTGGAAATCTAGAAAGAAACCCAAGTGTTTTTTTTAATTTTTGTGGTTGAGAAGGGGGAAGATGTTTTTTGTGGTTTTAAACGTGAAAGTTTTGGGTGGAAAGCTGAAAGCAAAATATCAGATGTTGGTGTGGACTTGTTAGGTGTGTAGAACAATAATTGAGGAAGTTGCAGTTAGGGATTAGTATACAAGTTCCGTTTACCCTCTGTTAGGTTTGTAAGTTGAACCAAAGTCAGCTATGGACGCAAAATGTATGACAGTTACTTGAACTGGTTTGCAAGAATGGATTAGGTAATGAGGTTGCTTGGAGAGCAACGCATTTGAAGAAGATGACTACCAGCCGCCGCCCAAGTCTCCTACGTAACTACTTTAACTTCTAAATTCCATCAAAGCTTGGTCTTGGATGATCTTCATATTTGGTCAATGGATTTCTCTGCAAGTCTCTGTTTTAACTTTTAATTGCGGCTTTACGGGTTTTCTAGGATTTAGATGAAACAATGAGCTACGCTAAATGTGGGAATATTTACTAGATTGACTGTTATTTCTGTTATACATAGCTGTACTGGGAACTAGCATAACTTCAAGAATTATAAGGATACCGGAGGTGCAGCTTGGGCGGGGTTTGAGCTTGTTGCAAGTCTCGTTGAAAATTCAAGTCTTGATTTCAATTGGTTAAATAAATCCCATATATCCTGCCTCCAGCTCCATGTCGGGTGGTTTAGAGCGCGGATGGAATTGAGGCAGACAAGAAGTGTACCGCCTTCGTGTAATAGAACCTACAATATACACCAACAAAAACCATGAAACAGGAAGCTATAGCTAACCGGAAAAACTTATAAGCTGCAAAGATCAATTGGAAGTTCATACCGTTAACCAAAGGGGAAGAAAACCTAAAACAGATGGAAGAGAGGCCAAAACTATACAACTTAAAGCAAGGACAACGTTCTGCTTAACCTGCATGTACAGAAAGATAATAATGTCGTGAACGGAACACAAAAAGACTTGACAAACAAATAATCAGATGGATGCTAGCGAGTACCAGGGAAGTTGTTTGGCGAGACTTAGCAATACAGAATGGCACACCAGATATATTGTCGTGCAGCAACAACACATCGGCAACAGCTGTGGCTGTTGCACTAGCACGTTGCGCAAGGACAATCCCTACTGTTGCAGCAGCAAGTGCTGGAGCATCATTAATACCTTCACCAACCATTATCAGACCTCCCCCTGTAGTAAAATTTCAGACTCTTGTGAGCTCATACAGTAAATTACTAAATTCCAAAAAATAAGTAGTTTTCCTTTCTTGCCTTTAATATATCCCTAACTTTGTCTTTGCCTATCTATTAGCTTTCTAACTTTTCTAAGTAACCAGAAACTTTAAAGTGGCAGGCATGCCTTCCAAAATTGGTCCACCATAACACAATATTACACTTCATATACCAGAAGCAACATTGGTCAGATTAAATTGGAAAGGACAGACCATAAAAAAGAAGAAAGGTCGTAGTGTAAAAAGAACAGGCAATCATACTTTCACCTCTTCATTCTAGAGGCCGTATTAGTTGAAAAGCATGCAGAAACTGCAGAAGTATATTATGATGCCTAGGGTGGACAAACAAATTCCATGGCCTTCCCATTCTACCTAGGCAAAATGAAAGAAGATACGACACCACCTGATTTCAACTACTCATTCATATGCTTTTGCCAAACCTTTGAGAGACTTATGCATGATAAATGAATCAAATGATTGATAATATTTTCCTCTACTGGAACAGAAAACATACCTATCAGTTATATTCTAGAGTTATAAGCAACACCAACAGATTATTTAATTGGCAAATAATCTGGATTGATGATTTTTCAACTCACCCATATCCCTTGAGACACCCTTGACATGACTGAGCTTATCCTCAGGCTTCAGGCTGCAATAAACTTCATTGATACCTACAGCATTTGCAACTCTCCAAGCACTTGACTCATGGTCACCAGTTAACATCATTATACGGAGCTTTGCTTGATCTCGTAGCTCTGCAATGACATCCAATACCCCGGGTCGAGGCCTATCCTCAAGGTGAATCAGTGTTACCTGCAAATAACATGGTAGTTAGTTCGCTAGCAGCATGCCCCTAAAAAAAGGAGAAACAAAAAGTAAAAAAACACAGTATATGAAAGCTAAACAGGATTATGATTAGCTATGAATATTTGGCTAATGAGTAACCTATTTGTATTCTCTCCAATTTTAGGTATAACTCATAGATTACTCACACCTTCCCTCAAGAACTTCAAGTAAATTTCTCAATTCAACTCTTGCTTTCTCATTTACACTAGCGGAAAGTTCAATATTTGAATCTAGGGTTTGCATAGTTCCTTGAAGTTAGATTCAGAAGGATTCCAGACAAAAATCACACTACAATTTCCTTTTAACACCCAAAGCACAATTGGCTTTCATAGTTTCTTATTTCATCAGTCCATTTTCTTTCGAACCATAATGAAACCTCACCTTTTCGTTGACTGAAAGAGCAGCACGGACAAAATCAGTTCCATATGAAGAAGCATCCACAGCTTCCTTGATCTTTTTGGACGCATCTTCTGATATACATAGTGAAGTGATGAAATCTACTGAACCAAGAGATGCTTTCAACAGTTTACCCCCTTCAGTTCCTAACTATAACAAGATACAAATCAATGTATATAACTTGTCTTTGACAGTAGTGGAAATATAACAAGCATATAACACCAGTGGTCACAAATACAACCCATAGAACAATCATACAACAAGCAGCATCCATTACAGTGCAAATATACAAAAAGGATCTAGTTTATAACAGAACTTACCTCATTGCCATTGACAGTAGCAACAAGACCCCTGCCAGGAAAATACTCAAAACTCTCAACAGAAACAGAAGGGAGGTCTTCTCCTTCACTATGGTCTACAACAGCTCTGAAACAAAAATTCAAAAGACTAATGAGTATTGATCCTATTAGGTTTGGCATATAAATTTACTAGTGACGACAATTCAAACAAAGCCCACTAATCTACAGTAGACATCATGATGTAAAAGATTCGGGGTGTGCCAGCCTGCCAGGAGTAGATTTACTCATTACCATTTTTGAGCAGGAAGTATTGTAGCAAAGTAAACGTTGAATTAGAAAAAATATTTGAAAATTACAATTGCAACAACACAAAACTTAACAGGAAGCTTCTGTTCAAGAGCGCCTACCTTCCAATAGGGTGTGTGGTACCCTTCTCCATTGCAGCAGCAACAGCGAGGGCTTCTTTTTCACAACTAGGCACACAACAGGAAGAAAAATCTGATTTATTGTCTCTAACTTGATGTCCATAAATTGGTTCAATTGCTTTGAATGCTAGGCCACCAGTTGTCAAGGTCCCAGTTTTATCAAATGCAATAGTGTGACAGGAAGCTAGAGCATCTAGCACATGACCACCTTTCAGCAATATCCCCTGTAAGCATAATTAAGGGTGTCATGTCCATCATATGGCTGAATTGAGCATCATTTCTAGACATGCTTTGGTGTGAATTGTGAAGTTTCTGAACCTACTTCTTGTTAGCATGTTTGGCATGGAACATCACAAATATACAAAACATTTGTACCAATTACACAAATTATGGGAGCAATCACAAGTAATCACCTGAGTGAAACAAGCACTCAAGAACATAGACACACATTTAACTCAAAACAATGTAAACTTGCAATATATACATTAATGTAAACGAATAAACTGAAAAGTCATTTCTAATTATGAAAACCACATTGGAATTTAAGTTTTTGATTACAGCATCAATTGCAATGTATACCTTCCTTGCGCAGGAGCTAACAGCAGTTGCATAGGCCAATGGAGCTACAGCCAAAGCACATGGTGATGCTGCTACCATGAGGCCCAATGCTCTATAAACTGATCCTCTGCAAGCTAAAGCATTAAGAAGACATCAAACCAAATGAATGATGGACACACCCTCAAAGATAAAAAAGATATCATAGGATAAACATAACAACAGACCTCCACAAAACCCTTGTTAACCATTCATTTACATTTTGTTCATAGCAGCTTTTTAACTTTGTGTGTGTGTGCTGGAAACGGCTGGCCCAATGATCCTAAGGCACTTTATTAATCATAACAGCAGCAATTTTAAATGTATATATTGGAACCTTTTCTCTTACACTGGCTTATCACTGGGCTCCAGTATAGGTAGAATTACTTTTTAAAACAATTAGATATTCAAAAACAAGAGTAAGAAAGGTACTGCTAGCTACCTGCTGTACCAATGAATGGCCACTTGAACAGGAATGGACCAAGTAGAGCAACAGCGACCGATAAAACCACAACCACCTTACTGTATTGCTCACCGAACTGATCTAACCATCTCTGAAGCTTTGGTTTATTTAACTGTGCTTCCTCTGTCAATTGCACAATCCTGCTAAGGGTTGACTCTTTCCAATTTTTTCTTGCCTGCCCAAGCAATTCTATTTAGAATCCAATCACCACCATCACCAAGAAATCCTACTAGTGAAAAAAGTCGAGAACTCTAAAACCTAGCAGTGATAGCTGTCTGATTATTCGCCTTTTATATATTATGACTAGCGTGTTTACTATATCTTCAAGTTACATCCGCAGTGAATTTAGTGGATGATAAATGAAGTTTACCTGAATTCCTAACAGCCTAAGAAAATGTCTATGAAGCGCGATAACAAAATATCAATAATGAGAAATATCAGGGACGTCAAGCATAAAGAGAATAGCCTGGCTTCTATCACGTACATCACAAAAATAAAAAAAACATCAAAGAGAAACGCTGAGCTCTTCAGCTTTCATTCATATATCCATTTCTAAGAAGTTCCAAAACAGAAGTAATTATTAATGTACCTTCACTATCATCCTGCCATCCAAGTTCCTAGCACCACCAGGTATTCTGTCTCCAGCTTTTGTCTCCAATGGAGTAACTTCTCCTGTCAAGTGCTCGATAGTGATGGTAGCACTACCTTGGAAAACTTCACAATCTACAGGCACAGACTAATCACAATACTAGCCCCCATTACAATTCTTTGATGCTCTAATGTATCATATAAATCAAGAAATTGATAGAACAAGAAAATCACACCTACTAGTCATTTAATGAGATAAAAATCACACGGCCTTATGGTATTAGGCAGAACTTAAAATTTATCACCATAAAAGGTTTCAAGAAAAGCAAAATGAACTGCACAAGGCAGAATGGTTTACAGAATAGGCATGACATATCTCCTACTAGTCCTAGGCCAAGGTCACAACTTGAAAATAAAGTTCTAATCACTTCACATATAAGATACTAGATTTTTGTCCCATACCTCTCCAGCTCCAACCAAGATATACGACCCAACTTGCACGTCGTGCACAGGAACCTGCTTGTACTTCAAATTAGATGTATCCGGAACCTGTTCATCATCCATATCCAGCACAAGGGCGGAATCAGGATAATTTTCTTTCAACTCTTTCACATCAATCATGGAGCGACTGGTAAAATACTCCTCAGCTGAAATCAACATAGCACACATTAATCAACATGGAACATTGCCACACTAAAAAAAGTAGCGAAAATCGAAATGCTCACCGATATGAGCAAGATTAAACATGGCCAAAAGCAAGCCTCCTTCAAGAGCATTCCCCATAAACACTGACGCAAATGCTGCTAAAGCCATTAACACATGAATGTTCACTTTCCCGCCACTAATATCAGTAATCGCATCAAGCGCCGCAGAGATCTATCAATCAATAAAGTTCATCCGTTACTGCTAGGGTTTAGTTAATCACACACATTAAATTCAACTAATTACTACTGCAAAATTCTTACTCCAACTAGAGGAAAAGCGACGATCATGAAAGCGTTCTGCACAGTCTTCACGGCGAGTTTCGGAGCGACGTAAGGGCAAGCGGCGGCGGCGAGGAACATCGCGGCGGAGCAGAAGCACAAATGCAAGTGCTCCCTGAGGAAGTCGGCGAGGTCGGTCCATCGCACAGCCTTCGCGAATCCGATGAACGCTTTCTGCGCTCCGGTTAGCTCCGCGCAGTCTCCGCCGTGGTGGTGATGATGATGATGATGGTGATGGTGATGATCGGGGTCGTGGTGGTGGTGATCGGAGTGATCTGCGGCGGAGGAGCAGCGAAGAGTAGGGAAATTCCGCGGCGGAGAAAGGAGGGAGGGTTTGAAGCGAAAGAGGGGAGCGCGGAGGCGGTGGAGAGTGGGTTTGGGGTTGAGACGAGCGGCGGTGGCGGCGGTTGGGTGGTGGTGGAGAAGAGGAGAGTGGTGAATGGGGAGTCGGATTGAAATAGGAAACTTTAGGGTTTCCATAATTGACGGGAAATTTAGAGGAAGGAGGATCGGAGAAGGAGTTGGAGATTTGAAGCGGGAAGCATTGTGGCTCAGTTTCCAGTGGTCAGTTGGCTCTCGGGGTTCATTGGGGCCAACGGTTGGGAGTTGCGACATGTCGTCCACACCATGAGCTCATTTTTGGAAGAAACAAACAGGGCCGTTGATTCGTTGCCGTTTTTTTTAGATAATTACAACAGATATAAGCACATCACATTCACTATTTGTCAGTATTGCAGCTAATTCAGCTTCCCAACGAATGAAACGTAGAAAACAAAACGTCAGCTGTCCGAATACATTTCTGGATTATTATTTTTTGGTCTAAAACACCAAGGCAAAAGAAAGAACACAACTACAACCGGAAAACCAAGACAACTAAAAAAAGAAAAGAAAAGCACCGTAGTAACCATTAAAAAACAGCAGCAGTCAGTCCATCATTTCTCAGAACAGAAACAATAGAAGAAGGGGGCCTGTTGGTCCAATCCGAAGAGCACTTCTTCAATTTGGCTAATTTTGCCGCAGCATCTGCTGCACGATTAGCTTCTCTTGGAATACATTTCTGGATTGGTACTATGTAAATATGATTTGTTATCGTTTCAGTGTTTCTAATCTTCAACAGCATCGTAGCGGTGCATGTATTTTCTAGTGGTTCTGTTACGTGCACCAAAAGAAACCCCATGTGTAGATAGAAGTGAAACCGCACAACCAAATTTTGAGAATGACAGTGATGATCATGTCACCAAGGAAAGATATATAGCAACCTAGCTGCATTTGGTATATCAATCTACAATATATTAAAGCCATCCCTCATTCATATTAAAGTCATCTCTCATTCCGGTCATTCATCTCTCATTCATGTTGGTCAAACACGGAAACTGCATAAGTAATTAGAGTATCAGATTGTTCTAGTTTTTGTTTTCTATTCACTACGTACTCTTTGTTCTTTAGTATTTACGCCACAGTGTTCTTGATTTTTCCCTTAAATTCTTAATCTATATTATGATTATGTTAACAACAATCTCAGACTAGCTGTACATGCTGGAATTTTTACTTGAAAAAAGAAAGTAGAAACTCACACAAACTTGAAAAGCTCCAATGCTTTGGCAAACCATAGGTTTGAGTTTTGTTCACGAATTCATGTTCCCTTTAATTCTTGCAAGTGTTATGAATAGGACTTTTTACACTTCTGTTTCTTGTCAAAGTTCTAATTAATTAAATTTTTTGGAAGTCCTTCGTTATCTTCGTGAGCTTCATCTTGTTCCTTGGCGGTTGCGGACTTATGGGTGAAATGAAATAGTTGTTTGCAATATATCTCACAAACGCGTTTTCGGTCTTCTTATATTTTCAGAAAATGCAATGACCTCCTCCTTCCATCATTCATCATTTACCTTCCCTCATTCATCATTTACGGTTAATAGAAGAGAGAGAGGAAGAGGAAGAGTCGAAGCTAACAACAAATTTTAAGCTTAAAAAGTCAGTATTACTGTCGCTTTAGCGGCTTTGCCGGTTAATTACGGATTCATATCGAGTATACGTATTCGGTGTATCTGATACGTATCCGGCATATCTGATACATATCCGGCGTATCCGACACGCATCCAGCAACGTATCCGGCGTATTTGATATGTATTTGACACGTATCCGACGTATGCGTGCGTATCCGAGTCCAAATGCTGCTGACTCTGATTCTGGTTACGCCGAAATGAGCGATGGCTGTCCGCATGGGCGGAATGAGAGAGTTGTAAGTGGAGTTGTTGTTCAGCCGAGCTCTGGTTTTGGCCGGCCGGTGTGATTCTACATTTGATCAAGGAAGGAAAATTATTGATATCAGCTGATCACTGATATACATTGTTCATTGTTGATGTGTTTCTATTGTATAATGCAACACCATAGCTCAAGAGGTCAACATATATATGATCAATCTCTTGAAACTTCATTCTTAGCTTGATATATACTGTTCACTGTTACGCATTTCAACCATGTTACACCATAGCTCAAGAGTCAAGAGGTCAACATAATCCATGCTCTAATAGTTCGACTATAGTTATCCCAATTCAAGTTTACTCGGGGAACAAACGAAGGCTGAATTCCATATGAGAGACCAACTCTAACTCTCTATGTGAGGCTGTGTACAGTGAGAGGAGCCATGACGTTTGTGATGAGGTTTTTGCACAGGAATTTTCAACTTCAGAAGCGTTGATTTTGGTCATGTCTCCACTAAATTATCCAAAGGCCAGGAGGGTACCCTCATCCAATTTGGCTACAGATATAGAAAACCCAGATTCTCTATCACCTTAAATCAAACAGAGTAATGGCAGGTGAACCACCTAGTCCAAGTGACGGTTCACATGGCTTAGCCACATCATTAATCATTAAAATATAATTTTTGTCTTAATTATGAAAATTTCTTCTTATGTTTTTACTTTCTTGAATTTATCTTTTAGATCCTATTTTTGTGGCTTTCTGATCTAATCTGTAGCTCTCACGTCCCCCTTCAATTGAATGAAATCTTTTCATTTTGATTGATTACGGTTTCTGGCAATCATATTTAACAAAAGCTTTACCCGTTCTAATCTTTTCAAATGCAGCTCATTTGCAACATGTGTTTTCCAATCACACTTGCTTCAATCTTAGGCTTCTTCCTTTTCATTATTGAAGTTTTGGGAAGTGGAATTGACAACCAAATTTAATATGTTTCAATCGTAAGTATAATCTATGGAACATTGAAGCATAGTTTACAAATGGTGATTTCATACTCAGTACATGAAAGCATAAATCAAATCAACTCCTCCCAAAATTCCACACAATTTTAATTCGTGACTTCATAAAAGCACGTCTGAATGGTTTGATGAAGACGTCAAGCTATCAGATGAAAGAAAAAAAATTGAGAGATAGTATCAAGATAGAAAGCATATGAATGGAGTGTGAAGATTTTGAATTGCTACAGAAAATTCTCTATACATCAAATCCACTCCTAAACCCTAACTTTAAATAAGTTATTTGTGATTTCGTTAGGTGAATAGAATCAGCAAAGGTTTTGTCAACAGTTCGTGATAAAAGATGAAATGAATGATGAGGCTAGGGGAGATGCTGAAGGTGAAGACGTCGCGCAAATTAATCGATCATAAAGAGAAAATAGGGTTCAAGTGTTTGCAGATCACAACAGAAAGAGATAAATCAAGCAAGTATAAAAAATTAAAAAAATTTCCTAATTAATAAAATATAAATATAAAAGAAATTAACAAATCATCATTATACTTTGATGATGTGGTTAAGCCATGTCAGTTGCCACCTAAGGTAGGCTCTAGGTGGTTCACCAAAAGGTGGTTCATCTAGCATTACTCAATCAAATAATATATAGATCATTCTACACTTTTCTATATCTATTTTATTTGTTTTGTATGAGAAGCAGCCATAACATTAGTCTTTAGTTTTGTAACCTTCTGTGACTTTGTGCAGAGAAGAACCTCCCTAATTACTATACATTTTAATTCATTAAACAACTAAAAAGCTAGCAACAATCACGAGTATAAAACCACAAAGAGCAACACTTCAGCTTCACCATTCATTCTCTTATTGTTTAGCAGTCTATTGTTAATTGATCACTTGTTCATATTTCATATTTCTATAAGAAATGGAAGAAAAGAAGGCATTTGGTCGGGCTGCCAGAGACACTTCTGGAATTCTCTCTCCTTTCCAATTCAATCTCAGGTCTCTATGTCTTTGTAATGACTAATTATCTAGTAGTTTTAAATTAGCTAGTGTTAATTTCAGTGTCTACATGTATAGGAAAATGGGCTCTGAAGATGTGGTATTGAATGTTCTGTACTGTGGAGTAGACCACACTGATCTTCATCAGATGAGGAATGAGATTCACAGTACTAATTATCCTTTGGTCCCAGGGTGAGTCCTATAACATTTTTTCTATATACATGCAACATTTTCTAGTGAAAGAAGTTCATGCCAAGTATTTTATGCACTACTTTTACTTGCTTTGTTGTGTTTGATCTGAAGGCATGAAGTAGTGGGAGAAGTGGTGGAGTTGGGTTCAGAGGTGAAGAAATTTAGAGTTGGGGACATAGTGGGAGTTGGATGCATTGTAGGGTCTTGTGGAGAATGCTTGTATTGCCAATCCAACATGGAGCAGTACTGCCCTAAGACAATCTTCACTATAAATGGCACCAACAAAGATGGAAGCCCGACTCACGGGGGCTTCTCATCTGCCATGGTTGTTCATCAAAGGTAAGCCAAAACAAGTGATCGAAAACAATCTAGTAGCACAAGATGTATCTTTGCCAGATAGTTGTACGAATTGCTAGACTATCAATCTAACCATCATTCAAGTAAATTCTTGTTTAAATGAACCATGCGGAACATCTGGTTTGTTGGCTTCATTTTTTGTTACACTACAATAATACCAGTCAATACAATGCAGGTTTGTGGTTCGGATACCAGGAAAGCTAGCACCGGAGCAGGCGGCTCCGTTGCTGTGTGCTGGGGTTACAGCTTACAGTCCACTGAAGCAATTCATGGCGTCTAACAGGGTTGTGAGGGGAGGGATTTTGGGTTTAGGAGGAGTTGGACACTTAGGTGTCATAATTGCAAAGGCAATGGGTCACCATGTGACTGTGATAAGCTCTTCTGATAGGAAGAGGGATGAGGCTTTGGATATTTTAGGTGCAGATGCTTTTATAGTGAGCTCCAATGTGGCTGAGATGGAGGGAGCTGCTAGCAGCCTCAACTATATCCTCGACACTGTACCGGCTTTCCACCCTCTGCATCCTTACCTTTCACTCCTCAAGGTTGATGGAAAGCTCATTGTAGTTGCTGCTGTTCCTCAACCACTTCAGTTTGATGCAGTAGACATAATTCTAGGTGTGTATACCCCATCGGCCCATCATCACTTTTAGATGCACAGTTTAAGCTCATTTAGACATTACCGTGATGTTACTTGAATATAATTTGTTTGTGGCTTTACAGGGAAGAGGAGCATTTCCGGGAGCTTCATCGGAAGCATGGAAGAAACGCAGGAAATGCTTGATTTCTGGGCAGACAAGGATCTGACGACTATGATAGAGATAGTAAAAATGGATTATGCTAACAAGGCATTTGAGAGGATGGAAAGAAATGATGTGAGGTTTAGGTTTGTCCTGGATGTAGCTGGAAGCAACCTGGAATGATAAAAGTCGCTGTAAACCCCTGCTTGGTTCTTGTTCTGTATGCTGGGTAGTAAGAGAAGCATTTTATGACTCCGAATGAAAGTAAAATAAAAAAAGAAGTGAATAATATATCTTTTCTACCCTTCATTTTCCTGAAGACTGAAATTGCTTGAATAAGATCAAATAGTCATCGTTGACCAAATGCAACTTCTATTAAACACAACCTTATAAGAGATTCCAGATCAATGTTACATTAAAATCCCAACTACAACTATGACCAATGTCTTTACAGGGTTCCCATCATAACCAGAGAAGTTGCTTGCTAAGCTAACACGGATGACTGTGGTATTCGAATAAGAAACAGAAAAAAGAATGAAACAATGCTAATGTTACAACAACAAATTGGCTGTTCCATGTTCCTGGATTGTCTTGGTGAATCAAATCCATAGCATGCCAAGAATGGTCATGAATCTCTTGCACCTGCCTTTGCCAATTGATGGCGAGTATGAGAAGGCAGAAGTTAAAACAGTATCTGTACCAAATCACTCGTTTTTTCCTTTGCCCTTCCCATCAACACTTTTTGAGCCATCATAAGCAGAAAGGAAGAAGGTGCTCTGATTCTTCTGCAGAAATCTGCATGACAATAGAATGATACTTGAGACAAAAAGCACCTCAAATGCATTTACATTAAGTTGTATTGGAGAACACTCACCAAAACAATTAAGTGAGGAAGTGTACATGTAATCCATCATCAATAATTGGAATGTAAAACATTTCACTTTCCTAATAGTGGACATGAAACTACTTCAGGTTTTTAAAATATACTCCTTTTTAATTCTGGCCACGAGTCATCCTCTTCAAAATTTATAGTGTAAGAAAGCATTAAAGATACTTGAAACCCAGCAAAAGAAAAGGGGAAGTGGGGTGGATCAGAGTATAAGTTAGAGTAGAAAACAAACTACTAATACCTTAGACTGAGGCCTGGAAATGTCATCTAACTACTTAAACCTATGTTCCTCACGTTTCCCATAAAATACAAAATAACAGCCAAAAAGATGCACCTTAATCATGCAAAGATTTGCAAATCAATGTGGATATATGTAAGTTTCATCTAATAGTGTAATGAAACAAAAATTGAGTAAACACAAACATCTCCAAAATAGTAGTTTAAAGTATTGAGGTTTGAGTGGATACTTGAGTAAATCAATTAATTGCTGCTGTAAGCGGGTCAGTGTTTCCTCCTCAATGTTGACATACGCCAATAGCTCCGGCAGCTTAACTGCAAAACCAGAAAGTCATCACTATCACTTTAAAATTATAAAATATGACCATACCAGCTTAGTGGACAAATGCATAAAACCACCTATCAAAACCATGCTCATAATAAACACACCAAAAAAACAATAAACCTATAAGCATTTCTAAGATTCATATTGTACCAAAAAGTCGTAGCAGGTGTTCAGCACCATATATTGTTGATGGAGACACATCACCTACAACGGTTTCATGATATTGTTTGCGTTCCTTTTTGTATAAGAGAATCATCGGCAATGCTTTGTCAAAGTAACATCGTATTCCTTTCAGGACTTCTCCTACTGGATCAGTCAGCCTGTATTCAAGAAAAATCTTAATCCATGTCATTGATCGGTCTATATACATATCAGCTCTTAAGACAGAACCGAACAGCAAAACAGCCATTCAAATAAAATTGGCTAGATTAAGGATAGAAGAACAACATGAAGACTTGGTAAAACATACTTTCCATCTTTCTTTGTCCTGTAGTCAAGATACTTCTGCAAAATGTCATCTACAGTTGGAGATCGTGGAAGTTTAACAAGCTGCAGAAACAAACTTCTTCAACAATCAATATCATACTGAGACATAAGGTATCACTAAAAGGTCCAATAAATTTCCATTAAGATATGCATTAAAAGAATCAGATGCATTCTTGAGACACATTCAACTACAAAGCTATCATTCTGCATGATAGTCAAATGATAACCAAACAAAGTTGCTGAACTGTTATCAAACATGTACCTTATCCTGCTCACAAACAAATTCCCAATCCTCCACCAGTTGCTTTCTTAAGGCAACAGGAATTTGAATCTTCACAAGCTTTTCCAAGTTGACGCTTTCCTTCTAACAATTATGGAACCCCAAAATTAGGCCAATGTCAAAGACATGTCAATAGAACCATAAATAAACCAAGGAGAATATTGACAGATACGGAAGGAAGGCATCTGTAAAGGGCGAGAAAAATGGTATTCAGCTTTGCATTAATAGAGAATATATGAATATAACTAGCTAAAGTCACTATTTGGCAGGAAACTGCTTCTCTGTATTACTATGTTTCTTATCTTTTATTTTCGTTTCAGTTGGAAAAGTTCAAAGACCACCACTAATAGCAACCTTACAGCATATGAAAACAAAATCTGGACAAGGGTTATATGTGTTTACTCCTATAAGATGTGAAAAAATAAACAAAGGAAATAGAAAGATAGTAAGTGAGCACAAAGCATCTAAAAATAATCCAGATAATGTAAACAGAAAAATAGAAAAACAAAGGGAGTTCAACATTGAATAATATATAATATGATTATACCTCAGTGCCTGAGTCATTCTTTCGCTTCTTCCCTTTGGCCACTGAAATAGAGTTTAATATTAATTCATTAATGAAAGTAAAAATTAAAGTTGAAGAACAAGGAATCAGAAAAAAAAATTATACCACTGTTCTTTTGGTCCTCTTTCTCCGCTTTTGCATCTACAGAAGGGCAACACACAATAACTAATGTTAATAGGAAACAAAAAGAAAAAGAAAAGAAACAATGATGATAGATATCAAGGTACCAACAGTAAAACTTCTGTGAAAATGTAAGAGAAATCATGACAATGAAGTTCTACAGCTACATTCCAGAAAAAAGAAGCCAATGACATGATGTTCGGAGGGTTGATCCTTCATCCCGTTGCCCAAAATGATCCCGGGCAATAGCAAAAGGGGGATCCTCACTTGTCGGCCATAAAGCTTCCTCATGACACTATCCTTTGTCAAAAGAGATCAAGATACTAAACTTATAATTGTTTGAGTTTATCTTGAACAGAACATGTTCTCATAAATTATCTATTTGTGGATTGGAGGAAAGATCTTTCAGTGTAGTCTTCAAGCAAATTTTTCAAGCAAAATTATATCCGGAAATTTAGTTACTTTGATTTATTTGAGTTTATCTTGAACAACATGTGCTCTACAAACTTTCTAATAAATTCTCTATTATCTTAACATCTCCCCCTCCCCCACCCCAAAACCCCCCAAACAAGAGAAAAATGTCTAGAGTGGCCTAAATCTGGTATGGAGGTATGAGAAACACATCATGCAAGAGCAGGGTTCAGGTAAAGTACGTACAGAAACACAAGTGCATTTGGCTACCTGTGTGTGTGTGTGTGTGTATTACTGCAATGCATAATTATAATGGTTTGAGGAAGTGCATGTCTGCAACAAATACTGGAGACTCTGAGAGGCACTAGCGTTAAAGTAAATAGGAGCAAAGCTAACCAGCAGAACTTTTTGGCTTCGTGTGAGTGGAGCGTCCTGACTTTGTATTCTTGTCTACGCCTTGTTTCTTGTCAAGAGCTTGCTGCTTCATTATATTCTCTTCAGTGTACTTCAATATGCGATCCACACCTACCCACTCGTCCCAACTGTTGGCAAGATGTCCAACCCATAGTAATGATTTCTGTATCCCCTTTTGAAAAGGGTATAATTATCAACGAAAGAAAACAGATAAAGACTATACAGCTCTCAGGTGCTCTTTTCATATGATATATGAAAAGGGTATGCAAATGATAATCTAAAATAGTAGCCCTTTCAACTTTGGAACGTTTTTATGTATCATGTAGCTGGGATAGGATAAGCACATTTCATGTAGCTGCCATCCATATTTCATATTTGATAATTTCCAGGGTGACCAGAAAATTTAACAAAAACAGTACTGGTCGTGTTTAAGTGTGTCAATGAGGATAGTTTGCTAAAAACTAATGCGGACAGAAATAGAACTAGAGTTACAGAGCACACTCACTTTTTATTCCAGCCCTGCAAAACAGCAAACAAACAACAGTTAATATCTTCATCAGATGCTACTTTGACTACCTACATGTTGTCACTATAAACACATCAGTGGTTCAGTACTAATTATTACATGCTCAGAGAGAAAGGTTAGTCAACTTACAAGGTAGTGAACAAAGTATCTCCATTCGTTTTTCCTGATTTCTGCCTTCTGAACCTAAAATGTGAAAGCTTTAAGTTGTTCAGAATACAGCTACAGCAGCAGAGAGAGAATAAAGAACACAAGAAACTTTCTTGAATCTGAACAGGTTTAGTATTGATAAATCACATTGGTAAAGGTCAAAAGACAATCTCCTCTATATTCCTCATAGAGCTCGGAACATTTGCCTCTATAGACACAATCACTTTCTCAGTTACTTCAGATGAAGCATAATTTAAACAAGCCTAATAGAATACACCAAAGTATCTAATATACGTCAATCGTGCTTGCTTCAAAATAAGAAGTAAATCAAATTACAACTACATCAATTATATTTAAGAAAAGTATCGTAATTTATCAAACTATTGCAATTCGCAAGCTTAATGATTCAGTCTATGAATATTTCTACATACTCAGCCCGAAAATTGATGTAACAGAAAAGATCTTGCATCAATTCTCCAGCATAATGTTTAAAACTGTTCAAAGTTGAATTATTTTTGTGATTAAAGGTTGAAATTGTGAGCAAAATAATAAATAATAGCTCCACAGACCTTTTTTTTTCTTTCTTTCTCAAAAAATAAAAATAAAAAAATAAGCAAATCAAAACAAGAACAAGAAGCGAATCAGAGACTGAAGACTAAAATCTCAAACCCTAACCGCAAAATTCAAAACCATTCCGCCACTAAAATTCCACAAACCAGAGCAAAACAAGAACAAGAAAGAAGTAATTAGGAAAACTAGGGCAAGGAGATAAAGAAGCGAGAGGTTCGCTTGCCTTGGCTTCGTAGATGCGAGGGCCATGGTAGGCGAGGATCTTCTCGCCCTCGGAGTAGAGGCTGGAGTTGGAGGGCTTGGGGGCGTCGCCGCCTCCGCCGCTAGAGGCGTCGCCGTCGGTGGCGGAGTCGTCTCTGGAGGAGTTGCCCATTTCAGACTCAGACTCAGAGGCAGTGACTCAAAAACTGAGAGGGTGATGATGAGAGCGTCTGTTCAAGTTTAAGTGTAGGATCCCATTTGCCACGCTCAGATTCCTTCTCCCTTTTACTTTTTTACTGTTTTAACTGGGCTGTGGTGGATCCGGGTAAAATGTTGAGCATGCTAGGGAATTTACCACGCCCTTCTTTTCTTTTTGGGCCTATTAAGGAGACTAATAATTCATTTAATCATAAGACTTGTATTTACGCAGCGGTAATCATCCGTCAGAAGAGCGGCAGATTCTTTTGTACATTCTCCGACCTCAGAGCTATCAGGAAAATTCCCGTAAAAAGGGTAATTAGGAAAATTCTAGTATACCATAAGGTATAGTATGTCTCATAAAATGTGTGGTTATCATTGATTGAAGAAGCAACTAAATAACCATATAATGATCATTTACCCCTTTAAAAGCTTCTATGTGTCGTACAATTAGACATATTTGCAACAAGTATGTCATATTATATTATTATATGTCTCTATGTGTCGTTCAATTAAACATATTTGCAACAAGTATGTCATATCATATAGTATGATAGACAAACCCGTTAACATTTATCTCTATTAATATCTACTGACCGCGGGTGATTTTACTGTATAATGGAGATACACTACTTGTGTTAAAAAAAAGAGGTGATTTCATATTAGTTGATTTTAGTGTATAAGCCCATGCACCGTCTTCTGGGCCTCAAGCATGTCAATATCCTAGCATTAATGGAACTCTAAGTTTGAGCCACGTCAAGAAAACTTATGAAGCAATAGTTTTTTTTAGACGTATTGAACCTGATATTAAGCAGAATGGCAAAGATGTAATTAAAACAAAAAACAAGGAGCAAACTGTTTTTTTCGCCCCACGGGTACTGTTCAAATGAGAACTCAAAATTAGTATATAGTATAAATGGTGGGTGGGGTGATGAACTAGGACCACATTCTATAAAATAGAGTATATAACTAATGATGTATTACTTAATTTTGAACGATTGACATTGGAGTGTCAAAGCTATAGACTATTTTGAACCGTTCATAACATGAGATACGTTGAACACTCACATGAAATTGATCTATCGGGAAGCACTATCTGATTTCCTTCTATAACAAATCAAAATGATGACACGTTTTCTTACTTAGAATGAAAAATGTCATAAACTAGACAACATAATGAAAGAAGTATATGATTTCCTTCTATAACAAATCAAAATGATGACACGTTTTCTTACTTAGAATGAAAAAAGTCATAAACTAGACAACATAATGAAAGAAGTCATGAATCACACACATTCCGGAACCTATATATGATAGTAAGGCAAGAATCATTCTCTTTGTTACTTTTCACATTCCAAGCAAGGAAACATTGTCAAATATTAATATTTAGGTTGAATGAAGGAGCTTAACATTCATTCTCCACACAGATGTAACATGATGTTTTCAAGAAATGGTACTGATCTTGCAAAAACCAAATAAATGAAAAGGAATTTGCTGTGTTAACCCTAAAATCCGAAACAATGTTTGTAAGCACGCCGTTGACCCCTTTAGCACCTCCAGTGCTTTTCGCTGCAGCCCTGGTCTGGATTCACACGATTGAGAAGTTTCCTCACCATCAACAGGTCAGCATCTTTCATATTACAATAACGCAATGAGATCATCGATTCGAATTAGGAATCCAGAGTACTTTTGCTTGCTAAACACATAAATATTGCATTATTGAACTTACTCATATACAACAACAATTGGCTACATATCTTGGGATTCAGGACCATGGAGCA
Source organism: Fragaria nilgerrensis (assembly GCA_010134655.1). NCBI lineage: Eukaryota > Viridiplantae > Streptophyta > Magnoliopsida > Rosales > Rosaceae > Fragaria > Fragaria nilgerrensis. The sequence continues at coordinate 11,420,762 of CM020977.1, forward strand.
TCAACAAAGATGGGACATAAATACTGTGCTACCGCCTAATCATTATGCATACAATTTAAATCAGCAGCATCTACTAGAATTTACAAACATTTTAAGCCAATGCTCAACAGTTGCCCAAGATGAGTGAAGATTATTTAGATGATTCATCAATAAGTTGCTTAACAAATTCTAGTTTCTCCTCCTCATCCAAAGCAAGGAAGAAATCAGCATTCCAAGTATCAGCCATAAGTAGTCTCAATGCTTTCACTCGATCAGTAATAGAAAGCCCCAACTTTATAAGCTCAGACCGTAACTGACCTGTTCTGTCCTCTTTTGACTGCAGAGATTCATTGTCACCTTTGGATTGCTGAGATCCATTCTTATCTTTGGATTGATGAGATCCGTTCTTATCTTTCGGTTGCAGGGACTCATTGTTATCTTTCGACTGCAGATTTTCAATTATTACTCTCATTTGCTCCTTTGAAGTTTGCATCATTCCCATAAATGAAGCAGCAACTTTGTTTAACGAAGCACCTAAATCCTCATCTTTTCTTCTGCTATTTCTTCGTGGGGAATGAGAACAATCTGCTTCTTTGTTTGTTGAGATTCGATCAACAGACCTTGAGTTAGTGTCGTCCTCTATTCCCAAGTCACTTGACTCAACCTCATCACTGTTAATCCCCTCCAATGCTTCAAACTGAGCTTGAGATGTTTTTACATTTGTGTAGCCAACTCCAAATATATGAGCAAGTCTATCATAATATGGAAAATGTCTGTATCTCCACTTCCCTGCCTCCTTATGATGCTGCAGTTCAATAAACAGATGTTAATAGATTCTAAACTGATACAAATGTAAAATTAGAAGCAACACATTGGTTGTCAGTTGACCTTCATTTATAAATAGCAGTTCCAATAGTATATACCATATTAGGCTAATTAGCATACGAGTACATATAATACCTGAACAAAGGTTTTCCATGATTCTTCAGATTCAACCACCACACATTGTGTTTTATCATTCCACCCAAACCCACTGTTGAGTATGTCACACACTGTTCTGAATCCTTTCTTCAATTTTTTAAGTTTTGACTCAACGTGTGGGTAAGCTTTCAGTCCCGATGCTGGACATACATGGCACAAAGCATCTTCTATCAGTGTCAATGTACTAGATCTGAAAGTTCTACTATGGAAATGATGACCCTTTGCAACTAGATCCTCTAAGATGCCTAAAAGTGCATCCTCCTCCTCCCTGGACCATTTACGCCTTCTCCTTTTTCTATCTGTCTCATTGATATGACGAATACCTCCCAAATCATCTTCTCTTCTCTTACTTGGTGGCGAATGAGATTGATCTGTGTCCTTGGTTGTTGATATTTGTTCAACTGCATTTGGACAAGCATCTTTCAGAGTCCCAAAGTCAGTTGTATTAAACTCAACGCAGTTCATCTCCTCAACCACTTCGGCTGGAGTTTGGGTTGTGTTTACTATAGGGCGGCGCACTTGAAAGATATAAAGAAGTCTATCAAAAATTGGAAAAAATTTTCCCCTCCACTTATCTGCCTCCTTGTGATGCTACAGGTTCAATAAACAAGTAGTCAAGGTTAGCACGTAAAACATATGTAGTAAGTTGAAAATTAACTTATGGATCCTAAATATATATATAAATAATAAACAAAATCATATTAGGCATGTCAGTATGTCACAGACGGGAAAAAAAAAGGATTATCAGTATGTCATAAAGTTAAGATTATCATAAGGTCATACCTTAACATATCTTTTCCATGTTTCACTGTCAACCTCCACACATTTCATCTCATTGTTCCAACTAAAGCCATCTGTTTTGAGCATGTCACACACAATACTGCATTCCTGTTTCAGCTTTTTGATCTTTGACTCCACATGTGGTCTAGCTTTTAGTCCTGAGGCTGGACATGATTTGGTCAAGGCATCTTCTATTAGAGTCCACGTACCAGGTTTGAAAGTACCTTTTCCGTAACGGTGACCCTTTGCAACTAGATCCTCAAGAATGCCTAAAAGTGTGTCTTCCTCCTCCTCAGTCCACGTACGTCTGCACCTCCTTTTAATTGGCTCATCTATATCACTACTACCTCCTGTATCATCTTCTCTCCTCCTCTTTCTTTGTGAGGAATGATAATGATCTGTTTGCTTGGTAATTAATTGGTCAGCTGACCTTGGACAAGTGTCTTCCTCTATCCCATCATTGAAACAATTGATCTCCTCAGATATTTCAGCTAGTGTTTGGGTTGCACAGTCCACATCAAATATACGAGTAAGTCTGTCGAAAATTGGAAAATGCTTTCCGACTTTTCCCCTCCACTTATCTGCCTTCCTTTGATTCTACAGGTTCAATATATAAAGGTAACATAACAAGTCAAAGATATGCTACAGCTGACACTTCACTCCTACATCCTAAACATCAATAGGAAAGAATAAAAGGCTTATTAGCAGTGAAATAAGATTGTCATACCTGAACATAGGCTTTCCATGTTTCTCCACTGTCAACTTCCACACATTTCATCACATCATTCCAACTAAACCCAGTTCTGTTGAGCATGTCACGTACTATGCTACATTCCCTTTTCCATTCCTTAACTTTTGAATCAATATGTCTAGCTTTCAGCCCTGAGGCTGGACATAAATGACGCAAGGCATCTTCTATTCGAGCGAATGTACCATTCCTGAAAGTACCATTATTAATAAGAGGACCCTTTGCAAATAAATCCTCTAGAATTTTTAAAACTGCATCCTCCTCCTTCTTGGTCCATAAATGTCTGCCATTCTTTTCATCTTCGTTGATTTGACTACTACCTCCTGTGTCATCCTCTCTTCTCCTCTTACTTGGTGAGGAATGAGATTGATCTGTTTGCTTATTAATTGAGACTTGGTCAACTGACTTTGGAAAAGTGTCCTTCTCTATCTCGAAGTCAGTTGTATTAACATCCATACAATTCAACTCCTCAAATATATCCGCTGAAGTTCGAGACCTTTCTCCAAGCACACGGTCCGCTTTGAATATATAACCAAGCCTATCATAAAGTGGAAAATATTTACCCCTCCACCCATCTGCTTCCTTGTGATGCTACAAATTTAATTAACAATGCTTAGTAATTATAATACGAATGTAAGTTCAGGGCAAGTATGTATGCTAAGTCTGACAGTTCATCAACACCCAGTTTTCAAGAAAACGGACCATATCAGATGCTGAAGTTAATATCATACCTGAAGATACGCTTTCCATGTCTTGTCAGTATCAACCATCACACATTTCTTTTCATTGTTCCATTCAAATCCAGGTTTGTTCACCATTCCATAAACTATACGGAAGTGCTTCTTCAATAATTTCATTTTTGACTCAATGTGTGGGTTAGCTTTCAACCCAGAGTCTGGAAACAAATTGTGCAAGGCATTTTCTACTTGACTCAATGTACCACTTTTGAAAGTACCATTTTCATGACGATTACCCTTTGCAACTAGTTCCTCAAGGATGTCTAAAAGTGCAGACTCTTCCTCTTCGGTCCATATCCGTCTACTCCCTTTTTTATTTGTCCCATTCAGCTCACTACTATCCATTCCTAAAAAGTCCTGGTGGAGAACATCCGACCAATTTAACCATATTGGTGAATAACAAAAACAATAATAATGAATAGTATTAATCCTAAAACAACAAAATAATTATTAATACTAATAATGGGTTTCGATATGATTGCTAAGCATGGCATGAAACATTCTAATTTCCTTCTTGGTCTAACTGATAAAAAGCAGTCGTATGGTTTGAGGAGTGAAATCATTAGGTCTAATTAAGATCATTTTAATCTCTAGTCATGATATCAAATCTTAACCTGTCTTTTTTTTTTTCCTGATATTTTAACTGCTAATATTCTCAGCTGTCTCTTCAGTACTGCCTACTCGCCTAACATTTCAATTGTACCTTATCCAGCTGAGAAGCAAATTCCTGGTCATCAATGACTTGCTTCCTTAATTTTGAAGGAATCTGAATCTTTAAAAGGTTTCCCAAGGCAACAGTGTCCTAATAATTACAGAGCCAGAATTAGCACACCATTAAGGAAATGACCATATAAACAAACTTGATAAGATTTTTCACAACCTCCGTAAGGGAGCATTTATCTCCAGTGAGCAAACACATGTAGATTTTCGTTGAGAATAAACACATGGATAAACTTAAGTAAATTAACCATCCAGATAAGCAATACAACCCCAATATAAAGCAGAGGAAATTATATCCATGTGTTTGATGTCTTTCATTATCCTTTTCAATTAGTAAGGGCTGTAAGGCTCAAGAACCAGTGCTTATATGCAAGATTTCTGTATGCAAACCTATGGGGATACGAACCAGGCCAGAAAATGGGGAAAATATATGCAAAGTAGTATATTCAGTCTAGTAGATGCCAGACCTCACTGCAGTCATTCTTTCGCTTCTTCCCTTCTGCCACTGCAATATATGTTAATATCAGCACTCTAAGAGAGACCTAGTTTATTTTCAAAGGCATATGAGAATAAATCAAATCTAACGAATCAGAAAATAAATTGTACCACTACTCTTCTTCACCTCTTTTCCATCTAGAAAATGAATACATAAACTAGTATCAACATTACAAACAGAAAGAAAAATTCCTAACAAGATGCCAAAGGCTTGCAAAAAGATTAAGGAAAACTGTGATCCTAAAATCTAGATATGGCTGGCCACTACTGACCCTATTTGCTTTACTTTATTCTTATATTAGACCATTTCAGTGTTTTTCAGTAAGAGTAAAATTATCATCATAATTTGGATGGGAAACTAACTTTTGGGTGTAAGCATAAGAAAGCGAAAAAAAATGGTTTTGACAAAGTGCAACTGCTTGCATCATGACAGAAAGAGAGAAACGGAGCTAGTCTTGTCTCTAACAAATTAATCCATTGGATAATTTCCCACTTGCCAAGAGAAAATAAAATTTTGTATTGGAAAATTGAAGTTCATACCAAATATGACCACCTTCTGGTGTACATATACATCAAAGAAGCATGTTAGACAAATGATACTGCTACTGGAGCATTTGAGGAACTAGAGCTACAATAAAATGGGGCAGAGCTAACCAGAACTTTTTGGCTTCGTTTGAGTTGAACGTCGTCCACACTTAATTATGTCTTGTTTCTTGTTAAGAGCTTGTTGCTTCATTAAATTCCCTTCATTATGCTTCAACAGCTGATCCACACCTACCCATTCGTCCCAACTGCTAGAAAGATATCCAAGAGATAATAATGATTACTGTAACCCTTTAAGAAAAGGGGAACCATTTCAACAGAAGAGTATAAATCTAAGTTAATTTTCATAGGCAAAACATATTATTTATGAACAACTTTTCAGAAAAGCTTCGCAAGGGAAAAGTAAGGAAAATGTGCTACGATATTTTAAAATTAGAAAAGACAACCCTCGATTTAAATCTGGTTCATGTGCAACTATGCAGTATGTTGAAAACTATGAAATGGAGTATGATGTAAGCTAATATAATTATCATAAAACAGAAGTTTTAAAAGGACACCTGAAACTATGTTTCATGCGAAAAAAGAGAGAGCACATGTTTTGTTGTTATGGCAATTCTCTTCTGTCCTGGTAAAGGAATCCTAGAAAGGAATGTATATATCTGAGTTTTAGTATCGTTGATTGAAACTACATCCTGATAACCCAACAGCTCAGTATCTGCAATCCAAATATCCAGCGTACCACTAGAAAACTTATCCTAACTAAATTTCCATGTGAAACTGAGTGAATGCTTTGCGTGTGTACAGGCAAGAGAGCTCTGATTCAGCACTGTTTTCCTCATGAACTTTGAATTATAGCTTCGAAAAAAATAATAAGGTGGATTGGACAAGGAAACATACACTTTATTCCACCCCTGCAAAACACCAAATGCGGCAACAATTACATATCAGTGATACCACAACAATCAGAAAATACTTTGATCAATGATGTCATGATAATATGAATTACTTTCGAGTAAGTTCCAAGAGACCGGGGAACAAGATAGTGAACAAAGAATTTCCACTCGTTTTTCCTCAGCTCCACCTTCTGAACCTGCAATGTAATAGCTCAACTCAATTAGATCAAACTCGAAACAAGATCGAAACAAAATATCTTCTACAGTTCTATCAGAACTAGAGTGAATCAAATTATATCAGTCATCGATTATTCTGAGGCATCCAAATTGCAACCACAAATTGAAGAAAGATCTTTCGTATCTGAAATTAGGTACTACCTAATCATTAGAGGTTAAAATTCCAGATCAAAACTGCAAAGACTAATCGATCACAACCAGCCCTAGAATCAGATTCTAAACCATGATAAGGGAGCTGAATTCAATTTGCTATAAAAGAGAGAAAAAATTTGGAAAGATTAGTAGGGACTTCGATAGGAGAGGGGAAGAGAGGTACCTTGGCTTCGTAGATGCGAGAGTTGTGGAAGGCGAGGACCTTCTCGCCGGCTGAGAAGAGCGGAGCGTCGCCGTCGAAGGAGGCAGAGACATCGGTCGAAGAGTTCCCCATTTTGTGTAGACCAACTGTTGACCGCGGGAGATAGGATCCGACTTGTCACTCCGTTACCCCTCATTCACCGCTGAAAGTTACAAATCTAACCTCGATTGTGGATGGTATTCATGCTGGTATTTGTTTTGAAGTTTTGACAGCACAAGCCACCACTACCCTAATTTTTATAGCACGATCAAAGTGGTACCCAGATTTTAAAAACTATCAATGTGGTACCTAAATTTTGTTTTTGTTACCAAAGAAAGGCCTAAGGCCAATTTCTGTCACAGTGTTGTCTGTTTACTGACGTGACCAGCATCGAGTCCACACAAAAAAAAAGGCAAAAATGACATTTTACAGTCTGCACCCAAATCCTCCCCCCCCCACCCCTGTTTGGCCTTCCCCAAATCCTTGTAAACCCAATTCCACTACTCTACTTCTTTCCATCCTTGGCTTTGCATCTGCATCTCTCATTGACCCCAGCACCATTTTCATCCTCCTCCTCACCATCATCATCCCCACAATCTCTACTTCTACTTTATATCTCTTCATCAAGCACATACATCAATTTTATGCAGCTATATTTCTAGAACATCCCATGCACCACACAAGCCCTCCCTCTCCACCCTATATCCATCCTCTTCTCCACTCCTTCCCAAACCCGGGTTTTCGGGTCGTAAACCACCCCGCCCCGGTCCGCCAACGCATAAACCCTCTTACCGATCACCGCACTCGCGTGCATCCACTTCCCCCGAACCTCCACCGGACTCGCCACCGCCTCCCAGCGACTCGTACTAGGATCCAAAGCCTCGGCCCAACACTCTGACCTGGTCCACAAGTCCGTCACGCAACCACCGATCACATACACTTTCCCGTCCACAACCTTGGCCGCGGCGAACTCACGCGCCACCCGCATCGGCGGCCTGGAGCGCCACATGTGGAAGTGGCAGTCGAGGATCCATACATTATTGGACGGTGCGTCGTTGACAAACTTGTCGAGGACGTAGATTGAAGAACTGACGACGGCGTAAGTAGTGCCGACGAAGGGGATAGGGACGGGAGGGATCGAGACGAGGAGGCGAGCGGCAATGTTGAAGGGGTTGGGGTTTTGGTAGAGGGCGAACCAGGTGGAGCGGTGGTCCGGGGAGCAGAGGGAGAGGTAGAGGAGGTGTTGGGCGGAGTTGAGGAGGGAGCGGGTGGTGAAGAAGAAAGAGAATTAGAAGGTTATTTTTGTCATTGCACCTTTTTTTGGTGGGCCCCATGTTGGCCACGTCAGCAAACAGACGACATAGATACGGAAATTGGCCTCCGGCCTTTCCTTGGTAGCGAAATCAAAGTTTGGATACCACATTGATAGTTTTTAAAGTCTGGGTACCACTTTGACCGTGCCATAAAAGTTGGGGTACCAGCGCTGTATTTTACTCTTTCTTTTTTTAAACAAGCCTAATTTGCTTTTCTATTTTTATTTTAAAAGAAAACTAGCCTTCCTAGGGGCCTAGGAAAACTCAATGGTCCTAGGGTTTCCAAAAACTTTTTTCTGTTCCGTCCGACGGCTCGTTGGACGGGAGCTTGAGGGTGGCCAATAGGTAGTCGTGCCCATGACCGCTGGTGGTGGTGGAGGGAAGGAGGTTGTCGATTTGGGTTGGATCTTGTCTTGATTCCATGAAGACCTAGACCAAAAGGTGAGCTATACTCCCTTGTGACATATGTGAACGGTGGCTTTGCTCATATGGTAACCAGAGATGGTGATGTCGTGACGGTGTCGCCTCAGAATTGGCTGCGGTCGGCTCGGTGGGCGGGGTGATAGATTGGAGGTCAGTAGCAAAGATGATGCTCTTTGGGCCGGGTCCTGAAGTGGATTGCCTTTGAGATCCAAGATGGGGTTGGGCCTGGGCTCTTTCTGGGTAAGCCAAATTGGCTTAATTAATAGAGATAATATGTTCTTTTTCCTTCTTAAATTAAAATAATTATAAATTTATTTTGTTGGAAGTTTTTGTTTTACCATTACAGTTATATAAGTAGTTACAGTTTTACTATCTATGATTCTAGGACTCCCACAACGTGCCAACTGCTCCATGTCGAAGGATTTATTTCTCTTACCAAGACTTCATGCTCTGAAAATGTTTTATCTATTCGAGAATGTCTATAGTTGTAAAAAGATTTCCTAAACCAGGACTGGGATTGGAGCACTTTATCACTTTGAGTATTTCAGCGTCAATAACTTTGTTACCCGTATCAAGACTCAGGTAAGAACTCTTAGGCTTGATATAGCTTCGCTTTTAAAATAAATTAGCTTCTATCTTGATTTTTATATTTAATAATGTTTGGTAAACTAAATAAAAACAACTTTTCTGAAAATTATTGGTCGATGACAGCAATTCTTAGAAACAACCTTGAGTCTAAAAGTTGTTGTCATTAAAAACACTAAAAATTAATATATTTTGTCTTGTCAGCACTTTTTAAACTAATTATTGTCAAACGGAAAACTATTTCAATTCATATTTGATTATTTTCGAAGTACAACAACAACATAATCTTTTTAGAGTCACAACAATACCAAACTAGTTCTTAATCCCTTCTAGAATATCTATAGTTGTAAAACGATTTCTTGAACCAGTGTTGGGACCAGAACGCTTTATCCTTTTGAGCGTTTTAGTGTCAATAACTCTGTTACCCGAACCAGGACTTGGGCCGGAACTTTTAATTCCTTTGAGAATACCAAAAGTTGTAAAAGAGTGGCCTACACCAGGGCTGGGATTGGATTGCTTTATCCCTTTGAGTTTTCCAGCGTCAATAACTCTGTTACCCAAGTTAAGACTTGAGTTGGAACTCTTAATCCCTTCTAGAATATTTGCAGTTGTAAAACGATTTCTTGAACCGGTGTTGGGACCGGAGCGCTTTATCCCTTTAAGTGTTTTAGCGTCAATAACTCTGTTACCCGAACCAGGACTTGGGCCGGAACTCTTAATCCGTTTAAGAATATCAACAGTTGTAAAAGAGTGGGTTAAACCAGGGCTGGGGCTGGGACTGGTGTGCTTTATCCCTTTGAATGTTTCACTGTGAGTAACTCTGTTACCCGAACCAGGACTTGGGCCGGAACTCTTAATCCCTTTGATAATATCAGCAGTTGTAAAAGAGTGGGTTAAACCAGGGCTGGGACCGGAGCGCTTTTTCCCTTTAAGTGTTTCGCCGTGAGTAACTTTGTTACCCGAACCAAGACTTGAGTCAGAACTCTTAATCCCTTTGAGAATATCAGCAGTTATAAAAGAGTGGGTTAAACCAGGGCTGGGACCAGAACGCTTTATTCCTTTGAGTGTTTCACCATGAATAACTCTGTTACCCGAACCAGGACTTGGACCAGAACTCTTAATCCCTTTGAGAATATCAACAGTTGTAAAAGAGTGGCCTAAACCAGAGTTGGGACCGGAGTGTTTTATCCCTTTGAGTTTTCCAGCGTCAATAACTCTGTTACCCGAGCCAAGACTTGGGCCAGAACTCTTAATCCCTTTTAGAATAGGTGCAGTTGTAAAAGGATTTCCTGAACCAGGGCTGTGACCGGAGCGCTTTATCCCTTTGAGTGTTTCAACATCAACAACTTTGTTACTAAAACTTGGATCATATTTATTAACCTCACCAAGTTTCTCAGCATTTGTAAAATCAAAAGGTCGAGCAGAGGTGACAAGGGATGTGGAATTTAACAAAAGAAACATAAAAAAGAAACTGAGGCATTTGGTTGTCATCTTTGAAAGAGAGCTAGAGGTTGTGAAAAGAATGCTTGAGGTTGTGGAAAGAGCTATGCAACTCTATGTATTTATACTTATCAATTTTGGCTTCGAAAGCGCTTTCACAATTGCATCCAAATCAAGAGAAGAAATAAATCTTGTAAATCTTTATTCGCTCATATTATTTAGAAAGACAAATCTCATTTGATGTCAAAAATATCAGGTTATATATTGGATGCAATCAGAACATAGTCTTTTACTAATTGCAGTCCAGTGACTCATATATCTTATAAGAATCCTGCATTTTCAGTTTTGTCTGATTAAGTATGCATTTCCATTCTACCTTTTGTAATAAGTTGTGGTAGATTGTCCTCCTAATAAACAGACTTGATTAAGGTTAAATTAGATTTCATAAAAGTGTAGTCAATATAGTATATAACTATATATAGAAGAAAATCAAATCTTATGGATGTGAATAAAAATAGTTTGATAGATAGTTATTTATGGACTTCTTTCATGTGATCATTTTTAATTTTGTCTGATTAAAAAGTATCCATCTCTATTATACTTTTGTAATAAGATATGGTACATTGGGTCATCCTAACTAGCATGATAAAGTAAAAAGAAAAAAGAAAAAGTTGGAAATGCCATCTCTTTATGATTCTGAGCAAGCTTATAAAGTCATTGTATTGAGCTGATTACATTATCCCCTCATACTAAGCATCCTCCCAGCATAATGCATACTCAACTTTATTGATGAAACACAAAACAACAAGAAACAGATTCGAGAAGAGACAACAAAGAAATACTTCCATACCATCATCTCTAAGAAATATAGAAGAAACATAAGAGTGCATGCACCAATGGGGTGAAAAGGTGGGTTAGATCATGAAAAAGACTAAAAAATACATGCAACAGAAAAGAATTGGTCGGGGTTAGCCATGGGTCTCATGTGGGACCTAGCTAGCCAAGGTAACATAAAAGGTAATCTTTACCCTATAGATTTATCTAGGTTAAGTAGAAAACACAGGGCCCACATGGTTGATGTTTTTTGTTGCACATGGGTGTGCACTTATTTATCAATAATAAAGTAATTGTTTATCAATGAAAAAAATATTTTTATAATATATGAATAGTAATTGGTCTTTGGATTTGTTTAATTGTTGTATTGTCGAATCAAAGATCAAGGACCAATTTGGATGAATAGTGTATTAGTCCGGATTGATGATTGGTCTAACCCACCCAAAATGGGTGCATTTGCTCTAAGATCCGCTCAATCTGATCGAGGTTGTCATGCTACCAAGAGGTCCCACAATTAAAAACCCTAATAGAATCTAATATTAATATGTGATCGAAAATATTAAAAGAAATGATGTGATTAAAAATGAATTCATGACAAATTAGTTACTATGGAGGTCATAATGCTAATTATGGAGATCAATTAGTTATCTTTGAGACCATAATGTTAAGGGTTATGAGACCATAAGGTTAATTAAATTAACATGGTCCTTGTTGGAGTGACTCTACATTCAGATTCTAGGGTTTAGTATAGGCGGATGCGTTCCTCCTAGCATAACAGTAACGTTATGATGTTGACTGTTGTTTGGTCTCAGTTGTGGTGACCCTTGACCCGAAGTGGTTCCTTTAGACCGTGGTCTGAAGAGGACGACTCAGAACAAGAGAAGACGATCGTTTTATGCGGAGAGAGGGTTTCTTTTGATCGCGTGGATTCAAATATGGTGTGGTTTGACGACACGACCAGGGTCCAGATCGGGTTGTCAATCTACTTTGGGTCTAATATTCGTGTTCTAGCTCCGGCGGAATCTCAATGCGGTTATGATCAATTGTGAAGGTGTAGAGGGTTGATTTGGCGTCTTCTTTGAATCTCGACATCGACTATTTCAGATCTCGGAGTTTGCAAAATTTCAAGGTGGACGCTCAATTTTTAGACTAGGCTATCCGATCTTGGTGGCCTTAATGATGATGGTGGTGATGCGGTGGGGGAGACCGCTCGCTAGACTCAACAATGACGGAGAAGATGAAGACCGGTGTGCCAACTTCTTGGGTGTGCACATATAGGCCCAGGCTCATGGTCTTGGGAATTTGTTTCTAAGCTTGCGCCTAGATTTGCATGTTTGGTGCTATCCATATGAGTGTCTAATTATAGGGTATTTTCTAAGTCACTGACAGGCTTAGCAAGGAGGGGATTCTTTATTTTAATTATGTATTTGTTGCATGTTACGATGCCTAATATGGTCTTATTTTGAGCTTAGATCAATAGGGCTTCTTTCGTTTTTCAATTTTGTCATAGCTCTACGAGGGTGAGCTATGCTTAACATTTAATATGTCGTTTCCTATACCAATTACATTTATGAGAGAACTTCTAATAAAGACTTTATAATGAGAACCAAGTGAAGACTTTTGACGGTTGGATGAAGTGCATATTGAAATTTGAAAAATATCAACTAAAAGTTCTAATTATTTATTTCAAAGTCCTCAATTAGTCCTCATTACATGTGTTCCTTTACATTTAATATGTTTTATTTTGGAAAATGGTTTGCCCTTTTTGAAAAATAAAGCTAGGACACCTTAAATATAAATTTTTCAGCCTCAATTCATGTAGCTCGGGACCAAAGACCAACTGACTATCAAACCTGACAACTGATAAAGAAACAAATGAAATCAAACATATGAAAATATATATGACATACAGTCCACTAAATTGACTCATGAATTTCTCCAAGATGCGCTTCAATTCACATTCATGAGGAGGTATACACAAAAGAATTCTTATTCATTCTCACAATGTGTTTTCAAATGAAAACCATTAGCATGAATGTCTTTAAAGCTCAACATGGTTCGGTTACCTCTCAATGCATAGAGGGCATCTGTGATGTTGATCATGGTGCCATGAGACATCAAGATTCAAGCTAAACCGTGTCTCTGAATGACCGGTATGATTCAATCATTGTAGTCACAAAAGATTTACAAGGCATAAAATCCAGAGATAGTTGCCGGTTCCTTAGAATGTTGTGGATAGTTCCACTATCTATGAAACATTCAATGTCTCTATGAGACATATCTACAAGGAATAGATAGGTGAGTAAATAGTTCCACTTGAACCATTTAGAAGGATTGAAAGAAGCTACGAAAAGCTGCAATCCCGAGAGTGCATAAAAATTTTCGCGCAGAATGACCTTTACGCACTAAAACAGCCATAACTTTTTTGTTAAAATAGATATGGACGAACCGTAAAAAGTTCTGAAAACTAGACTCGTAGAGCTTTCCAATGATATAAAGCTCACTGTTTGGTTCATCCGGAGCTGTTCACAAAGCGCAAACGAAGTTGACTGTTCAGAAGGGACAAATTGCTGTTTTTCGCAGAATTGGCATGTGCGAAGCTGTGAAGCTTGTAGGTGGCGTGTAGGCTTTTGCCTTAGCCAAAAGTGACGTGTGTATGATCAAAACCAAGTCCTTTCGGTTGTTCTAAGGTCATAAACTCCATGACTAGTTAGCAAAAGCTCCTTGACATGAACATAAACTAACTCAGAGGACCTAGAGGATTCGATCATGATGATAATTTTCCGGTTTTGGTAAGTCTTCAACGTCTTTTGCAAGACGAAAATTGGTTTAATAGCGTAGGGGGATCCAAGATCAAAAGCTTTCGGTAACTCCAAGTCAGTATGACTAGGCATGTCCGTGGAGGGTTGGTAGTGCGAGGCACACTTGAAACCACTATCTCCTTAATTTCGGACAATTCTAAGACATCACACTGAGTTTGGATGAGCCTAGTTAAACAATTGATGATGGAAAATCCGCTAAAGGGTAGAAGACTTAACCGGAAACACGTTAGCGATCCTTCTTGAGGATGCAAGGCCGTGCGTCATTTTCACTTGGAAGAGACCAAAACGGCACAATCTAACCATGTAGATTGTAAATATGCCATGCTTCAAAGGACGATGTAAAAATGTACATCTTGTTTGTAAATCAATACGAACCATAAGAGGAGAATAGTTTCATAACTTCGAAAAAATTCTCAAGGCATTCATTATTGCTAATGTGAGTACATCGAGGTCTCAAATAGACGAAGGACGTCGATACAACAAGGCTGCCCGATTTTAGGTTTTGGAAAACAAATGGTGGACTATTGACTCTAGGGTTAGAACAAAGTGCATGATAACGTGATGAAGGATAAAGTGTAGAGACAAAGAGATAACAAGAGAATCATCATTTTATTCATTGATAGGAGCCCTTTATATAGGGAATTACACAATACCAATATGATAAGAATATGAATACATAGATCTAGTCTAAGTACATATCCTATTGGCATAAGGCCAAGACACACATAAAAAATATCTAGAAAGATACAGAATATCCTAAAACAGCTAGGACACCTTAAATATAATTTTTCAGGCTCAATTCATGTAGCTCGGGACCAAAGACCAACTGACTATCAAACCTAACAACTGATAAAGAAACAAATGAAATCAAACATATGAAAATATATGTACATATATATATATATAATGGATTTGCAAGATACAGAAAGTGTAAATTAACCCAAAAAATGAAAAAATAAATAAAAAGGAAAGAATTCTTTTGTAGTATAGTAAACAACGAAGAGGTCATTGATGCATGCTGTCTTTAATTTTGTTTCCTGTACCCGGGCTTGGGCCGTTCTTAATCCCTCCAAGTATATCTACATTCGTAAATGAGTTTCCTGTACCAGAGCTGGGACCTGAATCCTTGATCCCGCCGAGGGTCTCAACATTTGTGACTTTGTTTCCGGTACCCGGGCTAGGGCCGGAAACTTTTCTTCCTCCAAGGGTATGTTGGTCAGTGAACTTGTTCCCTTGACCCGGGCTAGGACCCGACTCCTTGATCGATCCGAGACATAAGCCGTCAAAGAAACCGTCGATTGCTCCGTGACACAAGTTGCGGTTCTTCGTAATATCGAAATGTCGAGCACTTGCAGCAAGAAATGTAGAGTTGATGAAAATAAGAACTAAAAGGAAACCGAGGCATTTGGTTGTCATCTTTGAGAGAAAAGAGATTGAGGGAAGGAGCTCTTGCAGTGCTATAAATTATGCTTGTGATCTTAGTTTGGGAGGTGAGTCCTATTTATAAGGTTTGATACTTGACAAGCAAGTAACACTATAATACAGAAGAGGCTTCTTTGACTACAAGTTCTGGTGTGCAAAATACCATGTACGTTTCAACCAAACGTGACACATCCAATCTTCATGGCATGCTACATATGCATGTGTAGGAATTAGGAAGCACCACGGTTGGTTCGTAGTCATTGGGTAACATGGAAAACTGGAGATAAAAACATAGAAGATTTGGAGTCCAAGTTAGGAGGTGTGGAAAAAAATAGTATTTCTGATGCAGAATGGAATTGTATAAGTTGAATGTTTAGGCCTTAGCCGGCTGCAAATAGCCATCGGAAAGTTCTTTCAGCCCGGGGACCAAAGACGAAGAGAGTCCAAATACCATTGCTATGTTTGAATTCCAATTAATATACAAGGGTGGTGTGACGTCAATTTTTTTTTTTTTTTTTTTTTTGACCAGAAGATAGCCTACCGAATGATACACTTGTGCATTGCTATACAGTACACGTGGAATTATACACCATTTAGTCATAAGAAAATTTGAAAAGTCATATAACTGGATGCAAAGTCTTATGACTGTCTAAGATTTTTGTTGTTGTTAGATTAATTAGCATGCAGTTAGTCTCATGGTAACATGTTTGACTCTCTACTCCCTTGAGCATTGGTTTAGAGATATGGTCAGTTGATTTTTATTTGGCTGGTGTTTTATAGAAGTTTTGGTTCTTACAAAAGAAATTAAAAAATAAATGTTATTTAACCGTTAATTCAAAACTCTCATGTTAAAATTTGGTAGAGAGAGAGTTTATTCTCATTTGTTGATTATTTTTGCCTCTCTTTATCAGAGTACTGGAAATTTGGAGATAGATGGGTGATGTTATGAGGAATGAACTTGTGGGTTGAGGCGTATGGTTCATGGCCGTGAAGATTAGATGCTCGCCTTTCAGAGATTGTATCTCGGGTGTAGCAATTAGCAATTAAGTGTTGCCGACCTACCCTCAGGGTACAACAATCTCAGTCATATATAGCAACGGTACACTCACAATACTAGGATAATATCAAACAACTTGATTAATCTCTCTTTAGTGGAATAGAATAGGAAACAATGAAGATATAAATTGTTGCTGAATGTATTGATCTGGAAAACCAGAGCTTATATAGAGAAGGAATGATCAATGCAACGAATATTTGATTATAGTACAGTAATTAAGGATCCGAGGAATAGAAATGTATTGACATCGATCAATTAAGAGCTGAAAATACGTAAACGAATTGAAATATGATCTGAAGAAACTGAAGGGATATTCATTTCAACCACAATCAATTCAATGGTATTCATGTCTATGAGCAACGTCCAAACGGTGAAACATCAAAATTTAACAAGAGTATTTTGAAATATTCAAAGTAAATTCCAACACAGAGGAGATTAGGGGACTTAAACTCTCGATCTGTAACAGATCATGAGCACTAGCACTGCAGTTAGTTTCTTATTTCAGCCGATTCTGTCCACTTTTATTGACCAACAAAAAGATGCCATTAGAGTTTAGGATAACTTGGCTACAGACCTACAGGGCAATCCAATTAATATTGATGGAAGACATAATCATCATTCTTCACCATTGGATCTTATACATAACAAGCCACTCTGATCGAGTTCCTCATGCAGTCACCAGGTGATCAAGAGAAACAAAATTAGTTACTAACCACTGTCCTTGGGCGTGTCAATATTTATTGGAGAAATATGGTTATATCCAGAAGATTCATGGGTGCTATGGTCTCCCAGATCCGAGGATGCATGGCTGTTGTGGTTTCATTCCAAGCTTACATTTTACTGTTTATATCTTGGGCCAATTACATATAAGTCCATTTTGAGACATTTTTTCCCACATAAGTCCACCATAACATTTTTATCCACATAAGTCCACCCTAACATTTTTATCCACATAAGTCCACCCAAGCCTAAATAAGGTTTTGGTTTAGGTATTGAAGTTCAACATAATTACAGACTGTCATCCAACAAAAAAAATAGATTTTCTCTTTTATATTTACAAAAATGTCACTAATGTAAAAAGTCAACAACCACTCTTTTTTCTGGAAAAGTCTCCAGCAGACCTTCGGTAAGGTCTCTGACGGACTCCAGCCGAATTCCGATGAGGTTTTCGACGGTTATAAAAGCTACTACCGCCACCAACAAAAAGCTACTACCGCCAAGCTACAAAAGCTACTACCACCGACTAAAAAAGCTACTACCGCTAGCAAAAAAAGCTACTACCGCCAAGCTACAAAAGCTACTATCCCTAGCTAGAAAAGCTACTACCACCGACTACAAAAGTTACTACCATCGACTACAAAAGCTACTACCACCAGCAAGAAAAACTACTATCGCCAGCAACAAAAGCTACTACCACCGACTAGAAAAGCTACTACCGCTAGCAAAAAAAGCTACTATCCCTAGCTACAAAAGCTACTATCCCTAGCTACAAAAGCTACTATCCCTAGCTACAAAAGCTACTATCCCTAGCTAGAAAAGCTACTACCATCGACTACAAAAGTTACTACCGCCAACAACAAAAACTACTACTAACAACAAAAGTTACTATCCCTAGCTACAAAAGCTACTACAACCAACAACAAAAACTACTATGGATCGATGCGAGGAGAGAGACAGGCTCCGACGATTTGAAAGGCATCGTCGTCGACAGAAACAAAGATGCATTCGAGCTCGAAGTTGTCGTCGTCGAGGCACCGTCGACTGAAACTGAGATGCAGTGGAGGTCGAGTCGGACGATTTTCGGCGATGGATCATCTGAAGGAGAGACCTCCGACGCAGGCAAATCTGTGATTGCATTTAAGAGCCAGTTTGGTGACGACCTTGAGGGAGATGCAGTCGAGGCCGAGATCGTCGTGCAGGCATCGTCAAAGGTCGATCTGGAAGTCATTGTCAAGGCTAGGCGACGACATCGTAGTAGTCTTCAGAGAAGCAATCGAGGTCCTGCCGGAATTCGTCTCGAAGCGGCAGCAGTGTTAGAATCGAAGGGGAGAGAGAGAGAGAGAGAGAGAGAGAGAGAGAGAGAGAGAGAGAGAGAGAGAGAGAGAGAGAGAGAGAGAGAGAGAGATTGCGAGAGAGGAGGATATAGACGTTTTGGGAACCACAAGTCTCTTATGTTTCAAAATAAGGATAAAATGGTCATGATAAAATAATTGGAGCAAGCAAAGTGAACTTATGTAGGTAAAAAGATTAAGGTAGACTTATGAAGGAGAAAATGTTGAGAAAGAGACTTTTATGAAATTTTCTATTATATCTTATATGTATATTTTACATTACTTATATATGCTATTGAGAGTTGTTGTGTTAGAAATTAGTTCAGATAGAACTAATCTAGTTTAAGTTGACTTTAGATGTGTGAAATATGTATGAGTGTGTGACATCTATTTATGGGTTGTATGGTGCTGCTGGTCTCCTCCGCTAGTCTCCTAATTCAGCATGATGATCTCGGTCTTAGTGTCACAGCTGTGTGCCTTATTCCTTTAGGGTTAGTCTTGTGTGTGTAAGAGAAGTATATGTGATGAAGTGTGTTTCTCACCCACCCTCATCTTTTAGTCTATATATAGTTTAAGTTTGTAACCTTATTCCTTACCAAGAAGAATACTTATAAAAGTTTCCGCAAGTTTTGTGTTTGTTTTTTCCACAATATTTCTATTAAGACACATAATAAATTAAGACATACAAGTTTTTTTGTCAAAATACTATGCAGAACAACCCGATCAATCGTCATAATCAAAGAAAAAACCCAATCAATCGTCTACCAGATAAGACGCATAGTCTTGAAGAAAAGAATATGTAGAAAACAATAGTGAATAGTGAATACCCATTTTCTAAAAGGACTAAAATAACAACTCATGTTTACATTATCAAATAACAAAACTATCTTGCTACACACGACCGTTTGGGAGTTGGTGACATTCATTGATGAAAACATCTGCAGTAAAGTTTGTCGGTAGAGAAAATCTTAGGTGCGACAGTCGCACCACGTGGCTCATGCGACGGGCCAACCACGCATCGACACGTGTCAATCTTTCCCAAACCAACACTGTTGAAATCAGAAAAAATAAGGAAGCTGAAGTGAAGTTTATTTTTTTCCGATCAAACCAGACCAAGCCTTACTCCTCCTCTCTCCCTCCGCCGACCCCCTTACACTCATTCTTCTTCTTGTTTTCAATCTCTAACCCAACCAACCCATCCCTCATCTCTCATCTTCGCCTCCCACAATCACCTTATCCCTCATCTCCTCCTCGCCGGCCACCATCACTATCTCCACCGACCATCACAGCTCCACCCTTTCTACGCCGCAACCTCCCGACGGATCAGCCTCCGTCTCGGCCCTGACGCGTGAAGACGCGCTTTCAAGAAGTCTTTGACGCAGTCGTCTTCGTCGTCAGAGGTGACGAAGATGGAGGTGGCGGCTTTGAGGAAGGTGGGAGAGGTAGAGGGAGATGACTTGGTTTGGTCTGGGTTGATCGGAGGAGAATGTAACTTCCAAAGGACTTTTGGGTTGTTTTTTTTTTTTCTGATAAAGATCGACATGTGTCGATGTGTGGTTGACCCGTCGCAGGAGCCACGTGGTGCGGCTGTCGCACCTAAGATTTTCTCACACAAGTAATGCAAATTGAGGAGAAAGAGCATGCAATGGTCTTGAACAATCTTCCGCAATCTCAAAAGGCCAAAACCATTAATTTCAATCCAATCTTTAGAGAGACTCCATATTGTTAAAGCTTATCCTTATCACGAATAAGGATAATCCTTTGCAGTTTGCACCAATGTCTCCATCAGCACACTCATTGACTAGCAAAACAGAGTGCTTCCCTAGCAATTTAGGATCCTGATTCCCAGTCCATTATTGGTCTGCAACTCATTCATTTTTCTTTTCGATGAAGTGCAACTCATTCATTGAAAGTGTGACACAGACCAAACCCAGATCGAGAAGTTGCCAAAATAGGCTGACCACACCATTGCTACCCTAACCCTACCAAAAACCATTTGTTTTTATGAAAACTTCAGTGTTAAAACTCCCCTGCACTCATTGCCTCTCAATCCTTGTTCTCATTTTTCTGGCAACTCAAACACAGAAACGATGACTACTTCAGATGCAGATCAAGAACCAAAGCAACTCCATGTTGTACTAGTAGTTATCTTACAAGCTCACATCAATCCCATGCTGAGGTTCGCAAGGTGCTTAGCTTCTAAACGCGTCCACGTCACTCTCGCCGCCACCGAAACCGTCAGAAACCACTTGGCCCACCGCACCAACCTCTCCAACGCCCCAACCAAACACTCCATGATTGAGTTCGAGTTCTTTTCCGACGGCCTCACCGCCGAGTTCGACCGCGACAAAAGCGCCGAGACCTTCGCCGTCCTCCAAGCCGTCAGCTCCAAAAATCTCTCCATACTCATCAACAACTTCTCCACCAAGAAATCGAAACTCTCTTGCATCGTCTTCAACCCCTTCGCTCCATGGGTCGCCGATGTGGCCGCGGAGCACGGAATCCCCTGCGCATTGCTCTGGAACCAAGCCTGTTCAATCTTCTCCATCAACTACCGCTACTACAAGAACTTACTAAACCCTTTTGAGTTCATGGAGTGTCCGGGAATTCCAAATCTTCAAGTCAGTGATCTTCCGAGCACTGTGCTTCCTTCAACTCCTGTTCACTTCAAGAAACTCATCTCCGATTCTGCTCGCTGCGCCGAGAAGGCGAGCTGGGTGCTGGGGAACTCATTTTACGAGCTTGAAAGAGAGATCATAGACTCGATGGAGAGTCTGGTTCCGATACGGCCAATCGGGCCATTAGTCTCTCCATTTCTACTGGGAAAGAGCGATGCAGATGATGAGAGTTCGGATTCTGTTGATGTGTGGGAAGCTGAAGAGTCGTGCACAGAGTGGCTCGACAAGCAGAGGCCTTGCTCTGTTATTTACGTCTCGTTTGGAAGAGTGACTGTGTTGTCGCAGAAGCAGATTGATAATATCTCCACGGCGTTGAAGAACAGTGGCAGGCCGTTTCTCTGGTCTTTGAAGCCGGCGGCGGAAGGGTCTACGAGGGATTCCGGCGAACTTTCACGTGAGTTCTTGGAAGAGACCAAAGAGAAGGGAATGGTGGTCACATGGTGCTCACAGGTACGACATTTTATTAGTTTTCAATACTTCGGTCACGCTCCAAACTTTCCAATATTCAACCAGACAGGATTTGCTTTAAGTACTAGAAATCTTAAGTTTAGGTAGTCTCCTTTTTCTGAAATAATGATAATTTCATTGAATATAACAGTCATGTAGAGATCACCATCACATATTCATCTCTATACGTTAAGGATAGATAAAGACTTCGTGATTGAGAACCAACATGATACATAGGAACAACCTTTTATATTTGAATGGTTGAGATATAAATCCCACGTCACGGAAATAAGATATTGCATGTAGATTTATAAGAGTTTGTGTCACTCCATCTATTGACAATTAAGTTTGGATGTAAACCAGGGTTATCATGTGCTTTATCACTTAAACTCACTTGTTTAAAACGAGCATATATCTACAAATATATATAGATTATACAAAGGTTTCGTTCCTTTTAATTACTCGAATATTTACGAGTTATCTTCCTGAAATTGTTGTGTGCATGTTTGTTTTTGGTAACATGGTGTTTATTTCCTACCTTGCTAATAGGAGAAAGTGCTAATGCACAAGGCCGTCGCATGTTTTATGACTCACGGCGGGTGGAACTCGTCCCTTGAGACTGTGATATCAGGAGTGCTCGTGATAGTTTATCCGGAGTGGACAGACCAGCCAACAAATGCCAAGCTTTTAAGTGATGTATTCAAGGTGGGTGTGAGGGTTAGGATCAATGGTGACGAAGAAGATGGAGTTGTTAGCACAGAAGAAGTTGAAAGATGCATCGAGGAGGTTACTGAGGGGCCGAGGGCATCAGAAATGAAGAAAAGGGCCATGGAGTTGAAGGAAGCAGCAAACAAAGCATTGGAGGTTGGTGGCTCTTCTGATCAGAATATTGATAAATTCATCGAGGACATTTCTGCAAGATCAGTCTGTAACACTAAATAATGATTCAACAATATAGTAGAACTTGACCATTTTTGTTTAGAGTTATTGTATTTGGTTGAGACTAATGAGAAGTCTTTATTTTTTTCTCCTTGTTGTTTTGTTTAGTTAATTCCAAACCCCACATTAGTGACATTGCTAATTAAACAACCTAATCTAAACGTCGACACGGGCCAAAGTGTAACAACATAAAAGTTGCATTCAAAACTTAACAAGGTTCATGATTAATGTCAGTATTTTATGTTTGTTTGGATGAACGATTTACCAAGCTGCTAGTAGTGTTTTTAGCCTTAACTTGTTGATTGTTTCAGGTGGATCTGTATCTCTGTTCATCTATGGTTTTTATATTTGCTTGATTCAGATTCCTACGAGTTTATTCACAATTTCACATATATGTGTTGATCCAGCTTCTTGGTATAAATCGTTGCTCTGTTGCACATTGTTAGATTTAGTCGGAGAAGAAGATTTATATTTGATGAAACACGTACATATGTATAGAAATCATATTGACCATTGGGTCTGTGATATTGACATATGAGAACACACCCAAGACATTGATCTCATGCATCTATTGAACTCCAACAGTGTGCCCAAACCGACATGTACGTGGTTGTCAAATTGGCCGGTCTTCCAACTTTGCTTAAACTCGAGACATTTTGTTCAAACACAAGAGGCTAATTTCACCAAACTAAATGATACCGACTAATCAGTATATGTATCTCATCAATACAATTGGAAGTTTTGTGATATTCCAGGTGTACAATATTAAACCAAACAGCAGGCATACAAATCCAAACCTTCCATGAACCTGCTGGTCACAAACTGAGGAGAGTAGGAACTCGAACGTTAGACATAGAGGTTACATTCTGTATCGTCCGACCAACTTGACAACAACATGACGGATTTATTCGTATATTTTCTTTCTTTTTCCTAAAAGAGGAAACAACGACACATGTGAAAATCGAAATAGGAATCCAAGAAATGAATTCCATTGACAATATTATAGGTTAGAAGAGCTCCGACCGAAGTCCCAAACGCAAGAATATGTGCATATGTTCTTGAAGTCAAATCCAGACAGATCGACCCAAACGTGAGAGTGGAGCTTCCCTAGCTTGCAATGTCTGCGCCTCAACCTCATGAATGGGAAAAGCTCCGGTCAAACATACCCCTTCAAGGCCCCCTTTCATATAAAAGCTCTTCACCGTCCTTTGCCACCCATACAAAGGCCGTTCATATCACCCTCATATATATGAATATAATTCAAGATGCCAAGCCAATCTCTCTCTGCTCCATTCTTTTTGCCAAGGGGGAGAGAATATTTCATTCAAGGAATCCTAATATATAGTTTGGGGCACTCGGAGAAACACTTTTCACTTCCAAGGCTCCAAGCATCAAGCATGAGAAGACACATTTGCTTGTTCTTTCCAATACTCTTGGTGATGATTCTGGTGCTCTCAAACTCCAATGATGTTCTCGTCGAGTGTCGAGCTCTTCGATCAGCCGGAGTTAGGAGCAGGAGTAGTACTGGTCATGGTGCTGCAGAGAGGGGCAGGATTATCATCGAGAAAGCTTCGGTTTTCGCAGAACTCAAGAAGATGAGGGACATGGTTTTTGTTAGGTATCAGATGTCTACTATGGCTTCTGGACCTAGCAGGAAGGGCTCTGGCCACTAGAGGTTAAGATCATATTGTTTCGAAAATATTGTTTCTTCACTGGTTTTGTGTAATCAACTTCTAGCTATGTAGTACTTGTAAAGAAGGTAATTTTGCTAGTAGAAATACGATTCTTGTTGCCGGTACATGTCAAATGATCATAGTCCTCATTTGGGTTTGTCTCTAGTTTTATTTTGCTCGACTTTATTTGTTCATATCTGTGAACCCTAACACTTCAGAGTGTGTTGTTGCGGGCAGAAAAAACAGTGACCTTATAAAATAGTTTATAAAGATTTGAGTCTCTTCACCCATAACCAATTAGTTTTGAATAAATCCGTACATAGATTACTTAATCAACATGAACCCTCGAGTTTGTAATACCGAGCTAGGATCAATGAAGCAAAGAATAAGCATCAGATACCATTTCCTTTGCTAGTAAAAGTCGGACACCAAGTATAGTATGCAGTTTTGACATCTTGGACGATCTCCTTCAATTTGGAGCTAAAAATAAGCATTTTTGACATCTTGGTACTGCTGTTGTTATGACATCTTGAGATGGCAAAGTGGTGCTAATGAAATCAAAGACATGATTTAAACTGACGAGGTAATTCTAATTCTAAATTACTTTTACAGGCTAAAGAAACATAAACAAGAGTAAATATCACCTGACAAAGTTCACATTCATCTAGCATCACCAATTTTCAGTTGGGAGAAAATTTCACTTTCTGTTGTGTCCAAGTCGCCTTCCCTGATATCATCTCCATTCATTGTGGAACCAAGTGAATGAATACGCTGAACATTGGCAAACCGAATGCTGCTGATGAAGCATCAATGGTTGTGCTATCCTCATGAGCCGCTCGGAGCTTTGTTGTTTGCTGAAGCCGTAATGCATATTCCAAATCCCACAGCACATCAGCCATTGTTGGCCTATCAGAAGCATCTTCTTGCAAACACTTCTCAACCGTCTCACCAAACTTCCGCAGTGAGCTAGGATCAATATGACCCTTTAGTGCAGAATCAACAATCTGTTCAAGCAGCCCTCTTTTCTGGTGAAACATTCCCCATTCAGCCAAATTCATTTGCTCTCTTGGAAGCATTGAATCAATAGCTGGTCTTGCACACAACACTTCGAGTAGAACTACACCAAATGAGTAAACATCAGATTTTTCTGTCAACTGTTGCGACATCATGTACTCGGGGTCAAGATAACCAAAAGTGCCTTTAATATTAGTGCTGACATGCGTTTCATCGAGAGCTCCAGACTTCGAAAGGCCAAAGTCAGCAACTTTGGCAACATGTTTCTCATCAAGCAATATGTTGGAGGACTTGACATCTCTGTGAATGATTCCCCCAGCTGCACCTGTGTGGAGATAATGAAGACCCCTTGCTGCTCCAGTACAAATTTCAAGTCTTTGCTCCCATGACAAGCGAGGCACGTCAGAATTATACAAATGATCTCTCAGGGTACCTTTTTCCATGAACTCGTACACTAGAATCATTTCAGACCCTTCATTACAGTATCCAATCAAGGAGACAAGATGGCGGTGGCGGATTTTCGACAGTACTATGATTTCAGTTTCGAATTCTGAGAGGCCTTGGCCTGAGCTTGAACCTTCCTCATCTCGCTTATAAGCTCGCTTCACAGCCACTTTTGTGCCATTCAAGAGAGTCCCTCTATAAACATTACCAAAGCCACCCTTGCCTATCACCAACTTCGTGTCAAAGTTGTTTGTTGCAGACTGAATTTCAGTAAAAGATATCTTCAAACCAAGATAATTTAGATTGAAAGCAGAGCTGTGAGAACTCCCTCCTCCATTTGCAGGCATTGGTGACCAAACTGAAGTTTCAACTCCTTTCTCTTTCTTTCTGTGTCTCAAACGGAACACAAATCCAGCTATTGAAATGCAGATGAGCAATAGGCCTCCAAGAACTGAACCAACCACCACAGCCACAACATTCTTCATGGGCACTTTCACATGAGGAATCGAACCCTTTCCCTCCATTATCTCCAATATTTCGAGCCCATTTAGAAATGCATTCAGAACTTTAGCATCTTCCAAGTCAGGTCTTATGCTAATACTAATGAGTTCAGACTCACTAGAATTCACTACAAAGTCATAGTAGAAAGGAACAGCCGGATATTGAAAAATGTTGCTGATCTCCTTGCGGAAGTTACCATTTGAATACAAGTTGAATATAATTTCACCAGGCTGACCAATAATGTCACAGAAATGAGCCCGGACAATGTGACTAGTGTTCTTACTCACACTAAAAAACCACGTTATGTTGGAGGATTTGGCTGGCCTGCTACTAGTGTTACTCATCTCTTTAGCAGTCTGGTAAACCTGAATTGGGGCAAAAGTATAGTTGGATATGAACATACCCTGAAATTCTCGTGGCAAGAACTTTTGATCTAGTTCAGTTTTAGGATTGGCCTTCTTTGCAGTGTTTGGATCAGAAAGATGACTATCATCTGTTTCCCAGAGTCTCCATATGGAGTCATTTACTGGTGAGCCTCCAACATTCAGTCTGTAAATTGTGTGCAAAGGGAGACTAGTGGTATAGTTCTCAGCTATAAAATGTGAAGGGGTAAGGAATAATTCAATGGCATTTACAAATGCAAAAGATGATGGTTGAGGTTCAAAATATAGTCTAAATGAGTCGGTAATATCAATTTGGAAAAGGAATTCCTTTATCAGAGGGGAGTTGGTACTGTTCTTGGCAGTGAAATTATTCAACAGTGTGAAACTCTTAGAATCCAAAACACTAAAAACAGCTGTGGATAGATTATATGAGGAGGAGAAAGCTGAGAAATGTAGGCGTACCAGATAAGTACCATTTTCAGTGATGCTGAACTGGTAGTAGAATGGTTTACTGAAACCTCTTGCTGTCTGGTAGGGAGATGATACTGTATCTGGCAGATTGATGTCTGTGATAGGGTTGCTTTTGGAGAATGAGTAACCAGACTTTGATTCCCCGAAGAAAATCCGGTCTTTAGTGAGACTTGCATTAACATGTGAGCCACAGTTGATATAATAATCATCAGCTAAAGAGAGGAAGTGAAGGGATGAGAGGTCAAGTAGGAAAACAAGCAGAGAGAGTAATGGGATATGAAGATGTTCCTCCATGGCAAATGATGGACTTGGTTTGTTTTGCTAGTACTTAGAAGAACTATGCAGTCCAATGAGCATGCGAATTCTGCAAGATAGAGACTAGGAATAGAAAATTGAAATATCAACCATACAAATTTGGAAAATTCCAAGCCAGACTAAGATAAATATTTTATTCACATATCCTTAGTATATTTCATATTGTGGCAGATAAAAAAAGAAAAAAAGGACATTTTGGGTGCCTTCAGTTCAGTTCTTTCCTGTCCAAACAGAATACGTAATCGACAAAAATATCAGCAACTAATGAAAAGTCTTCTCTTTGTAGACTCACTGTCTTTTGGCATTTGGATCAGAATAGCACTCAAATCAACGGCCCCATAAAAAGCACTATGAGACATTAGCCTAGATGACTTCAATTTTTCCCAAGGCTAGAAAACTACAGAAACTAGATTACTTCAATTTACGGCACCTAAACTAGTGAATCATAAACTGGAAAAAAAAGAAAAAAGAAATAAATAAATTGTAGATAAAGCTATCAGCCTGTGCAGATGACTACCAGCCGAATGGAAATATAACTGACTACTGAACTAAGACTCAGAAGGAAGAGCTATTATGTCCAAATGCTTAGAACTAAGAAATGCCAACGTTTTGCAGCAGATGACACTTAACTTTTTGTGCCATAGCTTAAAAAGTAGGAACTACTCTGAGGCATTGTATTAAAAATTTTAAATCCCTTTGCCTCACCTTTACCTACACACTCAACAACTGATTATCTTTTTGCCAATTTCAGTCAAAATGACTTCCAATACAAAATTTTACCTTGTTTCATATATAGTTTTCTAGTTTGGGGATGACTTATTGAAAGTCAAGTTGGGCCAAAACTAGCAGATCAGTGTAACACTGAGATTGGCTTCCTTGTAATTGGTAGGATATATGCTTACCTCTCTTCTCCCTTCAATTGGAGAGAAGGGAAAATCAATAGATCAAGAATTCAAGATCATGGTTATCAAAAGTGCTACAGACAATAGGATTCTTCTTATTCTTAGCAAACCATAACACAAAAAATTGAAACTGTGCTATGCGATAATACTACACATTTTTTCACTTGAATTTATCCGAATTCTTAATACATGGATGGAAGTATGACGTCTGTTTATAAAAAAAAACAGTACTGTAATTATGTTCTGCCTTTACATTCAAAAGAGAACATTGTTCACAGTTGGATATGCTTTAAACACAGCTTCCAGTCCAATGGAACAGCTTTAGGCATGCTGAGTTCTTTACCCTTGGTCATAGACTCATATCAACTTCCATCTCATTGACTTTCTAAGTCTCTTAACATTGAATCGATGATCCTCCGAAAATCAAACCAACCACACTTGGTTTAGGAGAATCCTTAATATTTAGATGTAGAATTTCCAGTGCCTACATTGATAAATTATTGCAACTGATCTAAAGTGTATGTTGAAGAGAGTGTTCTCTGATA
This sequence comes from Fragaria nilgerrensis, assembly GCA_010134655.1. Taxonomy (NCBI): domain Eukaryota; kingdom Viridiplantae; phylum Streptophyta; class Magnoliopsida; order Rosales; family Rosaceae; genus Fragaria; species Fragaria nilgerrensis. The sequence goes on from CM020977.1 coordinate 11,449,468, forward strand.
AATATGCCTTTCTTTAAAAGGAGTATACTCGCAAAGACATTCTCCTGTTACCTCCTGACTGAACCAAAAACCAAGTTCAAAACCCATCATAGGTTTTTTCATTCTGTCAAATATGAGATTTTCAGAAAATTCTAGGCACTCCATCTAAGGCTTTTGGGTTTGAGGATTAAGCAATTCTTAATTACCATAATCCTGGTTTTCTATAATCTGAATTTTTTTGTACCCTGATCTCACTGTCCAAGTTAAATCCTTGTCCCAGGCTCTACATTTTGAAACTACTTGTTTGAGTCAGGAGACCACATTACTGGATGCCAGAGAAAGGATAGAAAAGGCTAACTTGCCTAGAATTTAGGCTACGGAAGTATGAGGGCAGTTGAAGTAGCCTCAGGAAAACAATGAAGATGAAATCAAATCATATCTAGCTTCTGTTTACGCAGAATTGAGATTATCATATATAACATCTTAGAGACGCTAATAAAACATACATACAGATAAAGTAACAAGGCACATCACCAAAATTACTTGTGACAGGCTAAAGAAACAAAAAAAAATTAATGTAAGCTGACGAACCTTAAATCTATCTGGCATCACCAATTTTCAATTGGGAGAAAATTTCATTTTCTGTCGTGTCCAATTCGTTGTCCCTCATATCATCTCCATTTATGGTCGAACCAAGTGAAGGAAAACGCTGAACAATTGGCAAACCGAATGCAGCTGATGAAGCATCAATGGTTGTGCTGTCCTCATAAGCCTCTTTCAGCTTTGTTGTTTGCTGGAGCTGTAATGCATACTCCAAATCCCACAGAACATCGGCCATTGTTGGCCTATCAGAAGCATCTTCTTGCAAACACTTCTCAGCCGTCTCACCAAACTTTCTCAGTGAGCTGGGATCAATTTGACTTTTCAATGGAGAATCAACAATCTGTTCAAGCAACCCCTTTTTCTTGCAAAGCAGTCCCCAGTCAGCTAAGTTCATTTGCTCTCTTGGAAGTGTTGGATCAATAGCAGGTCTTCCACATAACACCTCAAGAAGAACTACACCAAATGAGTACACATCAGATTTTTCTGTCAACTGTTCAGACATCATATACTCAGGATCTAGGTAACCAAAAGTGCCTTTGACATTTGTGCTGACATGCGTCTCATCAAGAGGGCCAGATTTCGAAAGGCCAAAGTCAGCAACTTTGGCAACATGGTTTTCATCAAGCAATATGTTGGTGGACTTGACATCACGGTGAATGATTCCCCCAGCTGCACCTGTGTGGAGATAATGAAGACCCCTTGCTGCTCCAGTACAAATTTCAAGTCTTTGCTTCCACGTCAAGCGAGGGAAGTTCGATTCATACAAATGGTCTCTCAAGGTCCCCTTTTCCATGAACTCATAGACTAGTATCATCTCAGACCTTTCATCACAGTACCCAATTAAGGACACAAGATGGCGGTGGCGGATCTTGGACAACACCATGATCTCTGTTTGGAATTCTGGAAGGCCTTGGCCGGATCCTGAACCTTGCTCATCTCGCTTATAAGCACGCTTTACAGCTACCTTGGTGCCATTAAAGAGAGTCCCTTTATATACATTCCCAAAGCCACCCTTACCTATCAGCAGTTTGGTGTCAAAGTTGTTAGTTGCAGACTGAATTTCAGCAAAAGATATCTTCAACCCAAGATTCATTAGATTCATAGGCGATCCAGTGATGGTTCTTTCAGTCACTTTGCTGTAGGAACTCCCTCCATTTGCAGGCATTGGTGACCAGTCTGAAGTTTCAACTTGCTTCTCTGCCTTTCTTTGTCTCAAACGGAACACAAATCCAGCTACTAAAATGCAGATGAGTGACAGGCCCCCAAGAACTGAACCAACAACAAGAGCCACAATATTCTTCTTGGACCCTTTCACATCAGGAATTGAAGCTACACCCTCCATTATCTCCAATATTTCTAGCCCATTTAGAAATGCATTTGGTTCTTCAGAATCATTCCTAGGTCTTATGCTGATGTTAATGAGCTCAGACGCACTAGAATTCACCACAAAGTCATAGTAGAAAGGAACAGACTGAGGAATGCCGCCAACCTCTTTGCGGAAGTTGCCATTTGAATACAAGTTAAACAGAATGTTAAAAGGCGCCGAACCAACAATGTCACAGAAATGAGCCCGGACAATGTGCCTAGCATTCCCTTTCACTTTTAAAGACCAGGTTATGTTGGAGGAATTGGCTGGCCTGCTAGCATTAATATTCATCGCTTTAGCAGTCAGGTAAACCCCATCTGGCGCGACAGATGCATTAGAGACAACGAAACCATTAATTTCTCCCACATGATCTCTATTAAGTTTACCTTTTTTGCTTTCCTTAGCAGAGTTTGGATCAAGCAGGTAAGTGTCATCTGTTTCCCAGCTTCTCCACAATGTATCATTGTTTGAAGGGCCCCCAACATTCACTCTGTAAATTGTCTGTAATGGGCTATTACTGGTAAAATTCTCAGGGATGAAGTTGGTGAAATCTGGAGGGACGGCGACGAATTCAATAGCATTGACAAAAGCCAAAGATGATGCCCGGGGTGTAAAATACAGTCTAAATGACTCGGTACTATCAATTCTTAGAAAGAACTCCTTTATCAGAGGAGAACTAGTACTACTTTTGGCACTGAAATTGTTCAACAGTGTGAATTTTGTAGAATCCAGAACATCAAAAACAGCTGCGGAGAGATTACTTGAGGTGGAAGAAAAGGCTAAGAAATGTAGGCGTACCAGATAAGTACCAACAGTGACCTTGAACTCATAGTAGAAAGGATCACTGTAAACTCTTGCTGTCTGGTAGAGAGCTGATAGTGAAGCTGGCAACTGGTTCGTGTCTGCGATGGCGTTGCTTTTGGAGAAAGAGGAACCAGATTTTGATTCTGCAACAAAATTCTGGCCAGTAGTGAGGTTCACATTAGCATTTGAGCCACAATTGATGTGGTAATTATCAGCAAAAGAGAGAAAGTGAAGGTTTGAGAAGTGGAGGAGAAAAACAAGCAGCATAGGGACACAGATTCTGCACTTTTGAAAAATTTCCATGGCAAATGATGGACTTAGTTGGTTATGGCCTAGCAGAGCTCTGGAGTTGAAAGAACTCAAAATCTCCAATAGGCAATACAAAGACTTGGAACAGGAAAAGTCTGCTAGCTTAGAAAGTTGAAATTCCAACCAGACAAAGTCTAAGGTAAACTGATACATATATCCCTAGTACATCATACACTAGGCAGATAAAATAGAGGATATTTTGGGTGTTTATAGTTCTTTCTTGTCCAACCATATCACATATAATTGGTCAAATATCAGAAATTTTAATCAGTTTTCAATTTTTTCTGAGACAACTTTTGTGTCTTTTGGCATTTGGATGAGAATATGAGAATAGCACTACTATAGCAGTAACATCAATGGTCCCAGAAAACAAAAGAAACACCAATAGATATCACTGAAGTTGACTTCATATGCAATTATGCATAATAAAAAAGGAACTAAAAGATGCTCGTGACTTGACCCAGTTTTTATAATCAAAAACTTGATCATTACAAAATATAAAAATAAAAACTTTGATTAAGAGCATACCTGAATAATGAAAGCAGTGTTTGAATGGCCGTAAACCTTTTCTGGGTTACATCATCTTCCTCCTCAGAAGGGAAAAGCTTCCACCTTTCCAATGCTTTAGAACTAACCAATGCCATTTCTACTTAAATTTGGTCTTCTCTCTTCTCCATGAAATGGGTTTATCTTTTACCCATTCTGGGCTTTAATAGCAGAAGAGGCAGGTTGAAGAGAATGGCAGACTCGTAATAACTGCAAAATTTGATGGCTTTTGGTATCTATCAGCACTGGCCCCTGAGCTATCAAGTTTTGTTCTTTCAGTGGGTCTCAAACTCTTTCAGATCCTGTAACTATAAAACTTCAATTCTCTCTGATCACTTGGGAAAATTGCACAGGCTAATACTCTTAATCGAGGAAGCTACCATTTGTGGATGCCCAATACTAAAAGCAAGTGAATCTCCAACGGTACTGATCACATTCATATTAACTTTCTTTTGCAGTTTTGCCTGGTTTTCTCTTTCAGTATTTTTTTTCTCAAATGTGTAAATTGCATTCTAGTGGATTGAATTGAAGAGATTATATGGGAGGAGAGAGAAGGATAAAAATGTTTGACATAGAAGTAATTGTACTTGAACAAATCAGATTGACATAGAAGTATGTTAAGATCAGAATACAAGGATAAAAATGTTTGTTCAAGATGCTCTCTGATTATACAAAATCACATTTTATTTGAATTGAATATTCAAGATGAGTATTGAAATCTATATTTGAAATTACAATACCCTCATTATGTCCTGGATTTTAATCTAGGAGACCTTGCTTAAGATTGGACGTGCTTTGCAGATAGCCTCCAGTGGCACAGCTTTAGGCATTGTGAGTCCTTTACCTTCACTCATATCAACCTTTATATCACCAACTCTTTCCCACTCGAAACATTGAATCAATGATCCCAGAGTTAGGCCAACCACACGTTGCGCCAAGCCCATACCAGGGCAAACCCTTCTTCGATTCCTTGTCCAAATGGCATGAGCTTGTATGGCTCTTCTCCACCATTTGCAAACCTTTCAGGCTTGAAACTTTCGGGATCGTCCCACAACTTAGGATCTCTATGTATGGCCCAAGCGTTGATCATTACCATAGTGTCACGCTGCACATTGAATCCTCCTATGGTGCAATCATTAGATGAATAGTGTGGTACTAGTAGTGGGGCTGTAGGGTACAAGCGGAGAGTCTCAGAGATGATACTTTGTAGGTAAGGTAGTTTGAAGATATCTGGTTCGTCTATTAAGCATTCTTGTCCCAATTCAGCATCCAGTTCAGCTCTAGCCCTTTTTAGCACCTCAGGATGGTTGAGCAGATTGGACATGGCCCATTCTATTGTCAGGGATGATGAATCAGTACCCGCCATAAGCATGACCTGAAAATGATTGTGGAAATTAGATTGTAATATAAAGCATAGCCATATTTATATATTTGTAAATAAGATACCATGAAAGCTTATATATATACTATCAAGAAGCTGGAATGGATTTATTTATTTTAGTTAGTATCAGGAAGGTTATGCAGAAAAAAGAACTTCACAAAAGATAGTGGTTCGTTTTGATGGTTCAGTAACTTGGAAAGTGAGAGTGGTATTGGAGAAGGCATGATTTCCAATTTTGGAAATGCCAGCAAAACTGCTCCTGTATATCCATGTAGGGGATGCAGAGATTCAATTATTGTACTAACCAGTATATGCCCTTTGATAATTTGGTCGGTATAGTATTCAGGTTCTGATTCTTGCCGAGAAAGTAAATGGTGGATAATCGTGCTTGCTTTACTCTGATCTGATGTAGTTTTACTCAGATTCTGCTCATCAATCAGACCTTGCAAGAATGCATCCATCCTCTTACCCAAGTCCATCACCTTCTTCTCAAACCTACCACCCCCAAACCATTTCAAAATAGGCACAAAGTCTGAGGGGTTTGTTGCGCCTGCATACGAGAAACTCTTGCTCGTGATATCTCTGAACTGTTTGGCCTCTTCGTTGTCCAACACTCCATCTCCATAATACCTCTTCCCGGCCACCATTGTCATTATGATGTTAAATGTCATCTCAGAGAGCATTGATCTCAAGTCCACCTTTGTATAATCTATACATGAATTGCGTGAGAGTTTGAGCAGCAATTGCTTGACTTCATCCTTCCTGATTCTTGAGGACATGTTGAGCCTACTTGGAGAGTAGATCTCAGTAGTGCCAATGCGGCGTAGGTTGCGCCAATGATCCCCATATGGGGACTCCACCACAGTGGTGTAGTCGTAGCCTATGTGCTTGCCTGTGAGCATGAAGCGAGGACGGTTTGCCAGAACAATATCGTTTCTGGTGAAACATTCTTCAGCCACTGAGGATGAAGACACTACAACCACAGGACGTGAGCCAAACCAGAGGGAAACAACAGGGCCATATTTCTGTGAGAGCTGATGGAAGGTTCGATGGGGTAAGGGGGTTAGGAGATGGAGATGGCCTATAATTGGTAAAGTTGGAGGGCTTGGTGGGAGGTGTTGTACATGTTTACTTCGAAATAGGAACTTGATGGTGATCAAGAGGATGATGATGAGGAACAGAGATATGGAGATGAAGAGGCCATCCATGGGTTCCTTTTCTTGGTTGATAACATGCAGATGTGGTATGCATTATGTAGCCATCTATGAATTCCTTATTGGTTGGCAAGATGAAAATGTGTTATTCATTTGTGTACGTTATCTACAGTCCTTGACCCAGGATTTTATTTATAAGGCTGCGGAATGAAAAATAGATCAAAATATTCGGACAACAAAATTAAAGACAATTTGTTGTTTAGCTCAACTTGTAAAGATGAATTTCAAAACATATTCCAATAAGAGCTACTTGGTGGGTAAGAATCGGTAAGATGAAGAAGATAGGGGATGCATCTATTGGGGCCATCCATAAAGCTGCTGCCAAAGTCAAGAGATGAACATATAGTGGAATGTTCATGTTTAAGACTTACAGCTAGCTCTGTCTTTTCCCTGATCACAGTACTTTCTATTTCATTATAAAGTGATTGTACTGGAGTCAAGTTTGTTTACTTTTAAGTTCTGTAATTTGTACAATTATTCTTGATTTAGATGAGTCTTTGATGTAAATGAAAACACAATAACCCGGCAACTATGTGTGAAACTGGCACTTAGAGGTAGGGGAAGACTACTCCAACCGCCGTTGGAGCTTAGATTTCCGAGGGAAAGGTAGGCATTTGCATGGTCCCCAAGTCCCCATTACCAATAGAAGAAGAAACCTAGGCTTCCAGTTGACTAGAACAAAGTTGCAGTGCCTCTTGGGGCCAAAATGAGAATCAGTTGAATACTGAGAATTTCTTCTTTCCAACTTGTTAGATTACACACTCACCTTTGTTCTCACACTAGAACTGCAACCCTTTTATGATTTCTAGTGTTAACGTTTTGTTTGATAAAAAGGCAGAAAAGACGATAAAGGAGACAGATTCATGATCAGCAGTGATCCCCAAGCTTGAAGGTTTAGTTTTTTCAGTCCCGCAGTTGATTAATTTTCAATCCTACTGTACTATTGTTGAATTTCTCTTTCAGGTTACGCAGCCAATTTCTTTGGTCACTTGGTGAAACTATCACAGGCTAACAGTCTCATTCTGAGTCGATGGAGCTGCAAGGAAACGAATTCCACCAGCAAAGAAAACGCATCACTCGGTACTGATCACATCCATATCAATATACTTTTACCTTATTTATCTCTCATTATGATCCTGAAACATGTACACTACGTTCTAGTTCTGCTAGGAATTGTATTCCATTGACAAAAACGGTACTTTTCACAATCATATTAATATGCTCTGCCGTTATGAATGTCTAGTTTGGTTCTGGATTTGATTCGATTGAACTGAATTGGTCAGAATGGAACTAGGTTTATAAGGGTGGAGATAGAAGGGGGTATAGGTGTACCGTGTAGGTTTCGAACTTTAGATTCTTATTTTCAGTGTTATTGGGATTATGATCTAGATCATAATAACTAAAGAGAAGTTGTCATGGCAATATCTTGAAGCAGTTATCACAGAACTGACTAGGCTGTTCTTATTTCTTGGCACTGCTTCACACAGATATAAATGATTGATGAATGTGCTCCCTTGTAGTACAATACATTATTTTCAATTGGATACACAACTTTATAGACACAAGTAGACACAACATTTTTTTTTTTTTTTAATCTAGAAGAGAACCTTGTTTACAAGTGGGCGTGCTTTACACATAGCTTCCAATGGCACAGCTTTAGGCATTGTGAGTCCTTCACCTTCACTCATATCAACCTTCATATCACCAACTCTTTCCCACTCAAAACATTGGATCATTGATCCCAAAGCCAAGCCAACCACACGTTGAGCCAAGGCTATACCAGGGCAAGCCCTTCTTCCTTGTCCAAATGGCATGAGCTTGTATGGCTCTTCTCCACCATTTGCAAATCTTTCAGGCTTGAAGCTTTCAGGATCATTCCACAACTTAGGATCTCTATGTATGGCCCAAGCGTTGATCATTACCATTGTGTCGCGTGGCACATCGAATCCTCCAATGGTGCAGTCATCGGATGAATAATGGGGCATTAGTAGTGGAGCAGTAGGGTACAAGCGGAGAGTCTCTGAGATGATACTTTGTAGGTAAGGTAGTTTGAAGATATCTGGTTCATCTATTAAGCGTTCTTGTCCCAATTCAGCATCCAGTTCAGCTCTAGCCCTTTTTAGCACCTCAGGATGGTTGAGCAGATTGGACATGGCCCATTCTATTGTCAGGGATGATGAATCAGTACCCGCCATAAGCATGACCTGAAAATGATTGTGGAAATTAGATTGTAATATAAAGCATAGCCATATTTTATTCATTTGTAGATAAGATACTATGAAAGCTTATGCATATAGTTATCACGAAGCTGGAATGGAATTTTTTGTTTGTTTTAGTCACATATAAAGCAAGGTGAAGGTTTTTTTTTTCTTCTTTTTTTTCTCATTTTTTGCTTTTTAAAGTGTCATACGGAAGTAAGGTGAAGGTTCTGCAGAAAGAAAGACCTTGCAAAAGATAGGGGAAGGTTTGATGGTTGGTTAACGTTAACAGCAAGTAAGAGTGGTTCTGGAGAATGCATGATTTCTTTTTTTGGTGAAAATGCCAGCAGAAGTGCAGAACTGCTCCTTTATCCATGTAGCTTGATGCAGAGATTGAATGATTGTACTAACCAGTATATGCCCTTTGATAATTTCATCGGTGTAGTATTCGGGCTCTGATTCTTGGAGAGAAAGTAAATGGTGGATCATCGTACTCGCTTTACTCTGATCTGATGTAGTTTTACTCAGGTTCTGCTCATCAATCAAACCTTGCAAGAATGCATCATTCTTCTTACCCAACTCCATCAACTTCTTCTCAAACCCACCACCCCCAAACCATTTCAAAATAGGCATAAAGTCTGAGGGGTTTGTTGCACCAGCATACAAGAAAATCTTGCTCAGGATATCTCTGAACTCTTTGGCCTCTTCATTGTCCGACACACCATCTCCATAATACCTCTTCCCGGCCACCATTGTCATTATGATGTTAAATGCCATCTCAGAGAGCATTGATCTCAAGTCCACCTTTGTAAAATCTTTACGTGAATTGTGTGAGAGTTTGAACAGCAGTCGCTTGACTTCATCCTTCCTGGTGCTCGAGAACATGTTGAGCCTACTGGGAGAGTAGATCTCTGTAGCGCCAATGCGGCGTAGGTTGCGCCAGTGATCACCATATGGAGACACCACCACAGTGGTGTAGTTGTAGCCTACGTGCTTGCCTATGAGCATGAAGCGAGGACGGTTAGCCAGAACAAGATCGTTTCTGGTGAAACATTCTTCAGCTACTGAGGATGAAGAAACTACAACCACAGGACGTGAGCCAAACCAGAGGGAAACAACAGGGCCATATTTCTGTGAGAGCTGTTGGAAGGTTCGATGGGGTAAGGGGGTTAGGAGATGGAGATGGCCTATAATTGGTAAAGTTAGAGGGCTTGGTGGTAGGTGTTGTTTAGTTCGAAATATGAATTTGATGGTGATCAAGAGGATGAAGAATAGGGACAGAGATGTGCAGATGAAGAGGCCATCCATGACTTCCTTCTTGGTTGATAACATGAAGATGTGTTATGCATTTATGCAGGCATACCATGAAGTCCTTATTGGTTGGTAAATGGTAAGATGAAAATATGGTATTTCACTTATGTCCGCCATCCATATATAGCCGCCGGACCCAGAAGTTTATTATAGGTCTGTAGATGATACACGATTCTATGTAGATGACTCTGATTAGAAGATAATAATACAAATGCAAGGTTGCGACTACACTGTATGTGTGCATCATTGTGTATAGAAGAATTTTTTGGTTCCTTTATTTATTTGTTTTGTGGACTTAAACATATTTGATCCTTTTATTTCATTTTAAGTAAACGTGTCTTGATCTTACATAATTAATTGTGTTTGGGCAGACTGGTTTCAACCCTTTTGAAATTTAAACTCCCCACAAACAACAACATTAGCACTGAGCTCCAAGAAAAACGACGACGACTCAGATCAGCTCTGATCCCTGAGCTCGAAGGTTCTCTCTGTTTTTTTTTTTATCAGTATTCCCATATAATCAATTGTATACTTTCTCTTTCAGATTATGCAACCAATCTCTCTGGCCACTTGGGGAAACTTTCACAGGCTAACACTCTGATTATGAGTCGATGGAGCTGGAAGGAACTCAATTCCTTGAACAAAGAAAAAGCATTACTTGGTACTGATCATTTCCTTATGAATATCTTTTAGTGATTCTGATACATGTATACCACGTTCTAGACTTTTGGTGAGCTTGGCAGTGAATATCTAATATGAGATTTTATTTGATTAAATTCAATGCTGTTGGGCAGAGTCGAAATGGGTTTTAGGCAGACAGTTCGAGAAGGTGTAATCAGGTGTGGGCTTAGATTCTTATGATCATTGTGATCAAAGAGGTTACAATAAATCAAGAGAAGTATGCAATTGATCACAATACAGGCAGGTGCCAAAGTCACTGCTCAATAGGTTTTTCTTCTGTCTTAGGCAAACCTTTTATCATAAAATTGATTGACCAATTTGCACACTGGTAATACAACACGCATAATTTTAATTTTTTGATATATCATAAGATGAAATGTCTTTTAATTTACAGTACTGTAGTTATGTCCTGCATTATCATCTAAGAGAAAACCTTGTTCACAATTGGGCGTGCTTTACACATAGCCTCCAATGGCACAGCTTTAGGCATTGTGAGTCCTTTACCTTCACTCATATCAACCTTCATCTCAGTAACTCTTTCCCACTCATAACATTGAATCAATGATCCCAAAGCCAAGCCAACCACACGTTGTGCCAAGCCTGCTCCTGGGCACGCCCTTCTTCCTTGTCCAAATGGCATGAGCTTGTGTGAGTCATCCCCACCATTTGCATACCTCTCAGGCTTGAAGCTTTCAGGATCATCCCACAGAGTCGGATCTCTATGTATAGCCCACGCATTGATCATTACTATCGTGTCACGTGGCACGTCAAATCCTCCAATGATGCAGTCATCAGATGAATAATGTGGTACTAGTAGTGGGGCTGTAGGGTACAAGCGGAGGGTCTCGGAGATGATACCTTGTAGGTAAGGTAGTTTGAAGATATCTTGTTCATCTATTAAGCGTTCTTGTCCAAATTCAGCATCGAGTTCAGCTCTAGCTCTTTCTAGCACCTCAGGATTGTTGAGCAGATTGGACATGGTCCATTCCAGTGTTAAGGATGATGAATCAGTACCAGCCAAAAGCATGACCTGGAAATCAATTATGGAAGTTAGACCTGTTGGCTGTTGCCATGAGCCAACAACTTCATATGCAAGCTGGCTACTGGTATTAGCACTCCCTAAAAATTTGTCATGCACTCTTTTCCTGTTTATTGCTTTATCTTTAGTCATCTGAATTGTTAATGCTACTACCTCACTTTCTTTTATCATTTTGTTACTGTGCTCACTGGCTATTGATGTAAGAAGAACTCCATAAGTACTCCAAGCTATACTAATTAAAATAGTACACAGAAAATAATGAAATAAAATGAGAGTACTAAATTCTTTGAATTGGTTTCTGTGTTCTGTGGGAAAAAAAAAGGATTGGTAATGGGAATTGGGGTTCAGTTTATTCATGAGAGATTCCGGCTTTCTTACTTGAGTTCAACCGTTACATTGTTTAGGAATTATGAGACTCTTTACTCTGATACTCCCTTTAGAATAATTCTGCCCCATTTCTTGGTTGTGTATGTGAAGTGGGAACATATTATATCTAGTGATGTGCCTTGTTGCCTTGAAATTATTAATTTTTGTTTAGTTTTCTAATTTCTTTTGTACTTTTGTGTTTTAGTTAGGGACTGATCCATTGTTTCCCCTTTCTTTATTGTTCTGTTTGGTTTAGAAATGATGTATAGCTAGCTGTTGAAGTTTTTTTTTTCATTTGTCTGGAAATAGAACACCGACCAATGAAAGTTAGGAAAAATTTCTGGAGCCTAGGGATTATATTGATGTGAAAAAAAGCTAGTTTCAAGAATCTGAGTTTTTTTTTCTTCATTTTTTTTTTGGCAAGTAAGGAGGAAGGTTTTGCAGAAAGAAAAACCTGGGCAGAACGAAAGGGGCATGTCAGCAAAATAGCTCCCTTTATAATCTATCTACCTTGATGCAGATATTAAATAAGGGATACTAACCAATATGTGTCCTTTGAGAATTTCGTCGGTGTAGTATTTGGGTTCTGATTCTTGCATAGAAAGTAAATGATGGATCATTGTACTTGCTTCACTCTGATCTGATGTAGTTCTACTCAGCTGCTGCTCATCAATTAATTCTTGCAAGAACGCATCCATCCTTTTACTCAAGGCCATCACCTTCTTCTCAAACCCACCACTCCCAAACCATTTGAAAATAGGCACATAGTCTGAGGGGTTTGTTACGCCACCATATGTGAAAGCGTCCCTCATGATATCTCTGAACCGTTTGGCCTGCTCTTTGTCTGAAACGTCATCCCCATGAAACCTCTTCCCTGCCACCATTGTCATTATGATGTTGAAGGTCATCTCAGAGAGCATGTTTCTCAAGTCCACCTTTGCAAAATCTTCACGTGAGTTGCGTGAAAGTTTGAGCAGCAATTTCGTGACTTCATCCTTTCTGATGCCTGAGAAAGAGTTGAGCCTATTGGTAGAGTAGATCTCTGTGGTTCCAATGCGGCGTAGGTTGCGCCAGTGATCACCAAAGGGAGACTCCACTACAGTGGTGTAGTTGTAGCCCAGGTGCTTGCCTGTGAGCATGAAGCGAGGACGGTTTGCCAGAACAATATCGTTTTTGGTGAAACATTCTTGAGCTGCTGAGGATGAAGAAACTACAACCACGCGACGTGAGCCAAACCAGAGGGAGACAACAGGGCCATATTTCTGTGAGAGTTGGTGGAAGGTTCGATGGATTGTGGGGCTTAGGAGATGGAGATGACCAAGAAGTGGAAGAGAAGGTGGGCTTGGTGGGAGGTTCGTGTGGCGGTGTTGTTTAGTTCGGAAAAAGTATTTGAATGTGATCGAGAGGATAAAGAGGAGGGACAGAGATGTGTAGAACAAAGCACCCTCCATGATTTACTTCTTGGTTGATATGTTGGGAGATGTGTGTATACTTATGTAAGATTGTAAGGAGATACATGAGTGTAATGCTAAATATATAGCCTGATTTCTGACAAAGCACCATATCTTTTTTATATTATGGTGGAACTCGGGAAGTCCTACAGCTACCTTTGCCATTTTTCCATTTCATACTCATTTTTCTGTTCAGAAGTCTATTCTCTTGTTTATTTTAAGTTCCGGTGTTTTGGTGTGTTCAGTTGTTTCTAGTTTTCTAAGTGATTCGAATCCTAACAATTAAATCTGCATCTAGTTAGAGATCTGATGGAGTATGATTCGTCTAATTGTCTTATGTATTTCCATGTTTTATGGCCATGGTCACCTTCACGATTAGAAGAAGAAACATCAATGGTCCCATAGAAGGCATCATTAGGCGGCCATTTGACTAAACAAAATATTTACAGTGACTTGATGGATCCGTTAACAGCATCCTGCATTTCTATATATTATCCTGCACTACCAAACCTTCAAGATGTGTTTGAAATTGCCACCATCGGCTACTAAAAGCCAAGTGCTAAGCTATGACTGTCCATCAGTTGGGGAATTAGAGCATCTCCGGCGGTTTCTCTATTTTCTTGATTTTATTAATTTTGGAGAATATTGAGTTGTTTTGTAGTCCAACAGCTCCCTCATCTCATTCCCCAAAATGAGGATGAAGAAGAAAGAGAAGCACTCATTCTCCAAATTTGCAGCAAAGCCTTTCTTCCCTAAATATTAATTATTCACGTGCTCCAACGATAAGAACAAAAATCTAGAATATTTTATTAGGTAATTTATGTTATAATGAAATATGTGATATTTTTTTTGTTATTATTAATAAGAGAAATTTTAAACACACACCCCTAATATCTTAATACACACCCCTATTATTTTATGTTTCTATTAAGATTTTATAGGTAAGCTAAATGACCAAAACATACAACTATTATTAAAAAAAAAATCACGCTAGAAGTGTTCTTTTTAACGTTTTCTACCCTAAAATCGTTAAAAACACGTTTTCTCCCTTAACCCCAATTCTTCTCCACAATTCATTTGGGTTGTCTTTTTTTTTTTTTTTGGTATCCGTATCAGCTTTAGTTTGATCTTACAGATCATATTGTCAAGTACTGCATCTTTATCAGCATTAGTTTGATCTTGCAGATGATATTGTCAAATACTACATCTTTATCATGACATGTTTATCGAATAACTAGCTATCTATGTTTAATAGTTACTGCACTTTTACAGTTGTACTAGTTTGTGAATTTTGAAAACTTGTATTGGTGATTTGGAGTTGAGATATAACAATAATCATTTGATTATAAATTGAACGATGATAACCAAAAATTTCTAGCAAAAATTAGACGAAATAATATGTAAAAAGAGGTACCAAATAGTAAATATATATTAATTATATTAAATAACAAAATATTTCATAAATTAAGATCATTTTAAATAGTTTAGGATGTGTATTAAGTATAATACTAAAATAAACAACTTGGTAGGTGATGTATTAAGTAAGGGGTGTGTATTAAGATATTAAAGGTGTGTATTTAAAATTTCTCTATTAATAATCATATAACATTTTTTATTGTTGTAATAAATGCCAAAATCTCTAAAATGGAGAAGCTGTTAGAGTATAAAATTTCTAAAGATTTTGGCTTTTGCTTTCTCATTTTAGAAAAATTTTAGGGAAGCTGTTGGAGATGCTCTTAGAACTAGTAGAGTCAGTTTGTCAAACACATTTGCTGGCGCGCATTTAATGGAGAAGTCGAGGAAATTACAGTCCCAAATTGGAGGGAATTAGCTTACTGGGGGTTGATTGCTTCATGCACAAGGTAAATCCATTGCTACTACAGTACTGTAGAATTTCAACATCCTCTATGAACTTGTTAGAAGCTTTCCTAGTTCAAGGACCAATTCAACACATTACAACTGGACTATAAACAGGCAAAGACAGCAACTTTTAACCTATATATGACTTCCATTTGTATTCATCTCCTTCACAGCTACCAAGTTTGATACATATATTTTGTTTGCATATATTTTGTTTGGAAGTTGGCTTGTCCATCGTAGCTCCTAATAATCAAAACTAGCCTTATAACACGCGCGAAGCGTGTGCTGAAAGACTTTGTTCGTGCCTGCTAAATGTTTGGTTTTTATGCCACTGTCTATAACCCTCAGTTGATAATGAGTCTCAACCTTAGACTTACTAATTAATTATACATTTACATTGACATGCAAATAATTTGAATCACAAACCGATAACCAAAGTCATCTTTCTTGCTAAGATTTATATATTCATTGTACATGTAAACATGCAAATAATTTCAATCACAAACTGTTAGGGAATGCAACATTTACAAATCTAATAGTTGCAACCTTTAAACAACCATCTTTCTTCCTATACAACAACGCAGCTGCTACAGAAATGTAGTTTCCAAAAAAAAAATCTATACCCAATCAAAACCAAAAAAGCCAGTTCTCTTGAAAATAAGACAATGACGATAAAAAAAATTAAAAAGTACCACGCTTTAACATGAAAGGGACTCATCTATCTTTTAGAGCAAAGCCTGATTTCAAGCTGTCAAATTTCAGACTACAAAATTCTCACAAAGGCATGAATTACAATTCTTTCAGTTTTAACTATAATTGCAAATCTGAGCAATCATATTAGCATTTCTAACAATTCTGACCACAATTCCCATACATGCCAATCCCATTAATAAGCTGAGAATACAACAAACTTGAATTATGAATTCAAGTCATATGGCTACTAATTTCACTTCAGGGCATACTGATCGAGGTGGGAGTTTCCTTTACAAAAAGCATCAACAATATCTAGCTGACTTGCATCAATACACCAAAGGATATCTGAAGGTTTTAGAGGCAAACATGGGTAAAATACACACACATATATCATGCATTATTAGCAACGTGCTTTTCACAGTAAATAACAACAGATACTCAGCAATACTGCAACCAAAACTGAACAGTGGAAAAACCATACACCCTCACCCAGCAATTGAATTTCATTCTTTCATAAATTTCTGTGAACAGATATTGCTTTCGAAGTACAAAGGGGATTTTTAACTAATTACAACTACGGAACTAACCGAGTTTTGAATTTCGTTTTATGATCTGGTGGAAAAAATCCTAATCTTGATCTAACACACACACATATATATATATATATATATATATATATATATATGCACACATCAAGTGTATAAAAACCCAGACATCAACATTCAAGTTCAGAGGCAATACCTTGCACAATCAGTTCGAAGTTTTAAACCAACTAAATCAACTAAGTGAAGTTTTAATTTCACTTGTCAATTAACACATCATGTTTCCCATTCCAAGAAATTCTTACTATACAAACAGAGCTTGAATTCATAAATTTATAAAAACAAAGTCGAATTGCAATTTCGGATTAAGGTGTAAAGCGTAGGGAGAAGGACACTTACAGGCCTTACCTGTCCTTGATGGCTTGGTAGAGGCCGTCATCGTAGTAGAGGCGGCACTGGGAGCCGACGACCTGGATGGACTGCTGAGGATCGCCGTGGCGTTGAGCTCGTTTGCGAGCGGTATCCATCATGTCGTGGACTTTCCTCTCCGACCTCCAAGCCTCGTGCCACATCTTTTGATCTTTCTTCTTCTCCGACTCGACTGAAGGTGAAGGAGAAAAAGCCCCAACCCTTTTTTTACTGCTTCTCTGTGTGATTAGGAAGAATAACCAAAGCTTCTCTGTGTGCTTCTCTAATTTTTTTAGAACCAGAGCTTTGTGTGTGCGTGGCGGCCGGAGGTTAATATGATAGGTTTTTTCTTAGTTTCTTTTAGTATGGTGGTGGGCAATACGTGGCCGAATGAGTATCATGTACAAATGTGAACAGGTGTGGTTGAGTATCATGTAGTGTGGAAAAGTCAACCGAATGTGAACGGGTGCGGGTATTGTTCACATGAACAGTAAGTCCCCCGCTTCCCTAGAAAGTTACCCGCGCGTTGCAGCGGGTTGTATAAACCTAGTGTTATAATGTTAATAACATATATAAGGCCAGTAGAAACCGATTTCAGCTGATGACTTGAATTTTGATATAAGACAGCTTTATTCTTGAGAAATTGATATAAGGCCTGGTTCAAAAAATATGAACATCAAAATAGTTTGTGCAGCCATCAAAATAAACTTCCTGGTCATTTCAGTATACGGTAATCATTTCATTGTTATTCTCATATAACAACTTCTTTATATTCTCATATAAAGAGCAAGGTTAATGTCATTCTTCTTGTCAAGCTTGTTACCATGAAACATCCTCTGCATCTTTCTGTAGAAGAAGTTCCATCTCGAGCCTATAGAGTTCAGAAAAAGAAGCACCAATTTCTTGTGAGAAAATTCAGATTACAAAAGAATTCTGAAAACAACTTCTTTTTAGAATAAATGGACAAAAAGTTATGGGAGGACCTCATGCCGTAGTATAACCCCAACTTCTCTAAATGTGTCGATGAATAATCATACTTCAAATCATCTAAAGTAGTATGTCCTTTGTCAGATAATTTTAGTGCAGTAGCTGGACATGCACCCCATATTTCCTCAGATTAGCCAATTGTTTTTACCTGCAATTAATTAATAGATTTAGAAAGCAGAAATGAGATTAAGACTCATAATCAGCTCAGATTCTCGGTTATCCCACTCAAACTGTGGTGATATAAATAACACAACATCTAGTATCTACATAAAATACATTTATAACACAAATTAAAGAGAGAGAGAGAGAAAAAAAGGAGAAGTCTCAAGATCTCTCTCGATTCTTCATGAGGGAAAAAGAGCAGAAGGAAAAGGATGGGAACGGTCTGGAAGGTTGAAGAGACGGCGAGCCAAGAACTAAGGGCAAAGGCGGAATTACAGAAAATCGACCTCATACCGTAGCATATGAACAGTAAAACTACTGTAGCAAGTGAACATGAACCAACCCGACGAAAATAGATATATAGTAAATAGGAATCTGATGTTGTTTCTCGGAATCATCTCAACAACACTGCAGCATCACCTTCTAAGATTCCGAAATAGCTCGTAGGACACATCCATCAGGCCAAAATAAAACTAGAAAAAATATAGAAAGACATGTAGTCACCTTGAAGAAATTAATTTTAATAACTATTAAAAAAAATGTCCTAATACTTAAATATTTGAAAACTAAAGCTCATTCCAATTAAAGTCTTATCCTTGTGCTTGTTCCAATGATTCTTGAGAAAAATACGCTATTACCCTGTGTAACTAAACCACACAAATCTTATCTCTTTCTCCTTCTCTTTTCCGATCTGATCTCTCTCTCTCTCTCTCTCTCTCTCTCTCTCTCTCTCTCTCTCTCTCTCTCTCCTCTCTCTCTCTCTCTCTCTCTCTCTCTCTCTCTCTCTCTCTCTCTCTCTCTCTCTCGCTCTCTCTCTCTCTCTCTCTTCTTCTTCTTATTCTTATTATCTCTTTCTTCTTCTTCTTCTTCTCCAGGTCTCTTCCTCCACAAGATCATCGAGGTTGAAGATTCGTCATCGGTCACTGTCGGGAAGAGGATCGACATGGAGGAGCGGTCGTCTCTAGAACCACCGTGGTGGAGCCACTGGCTTCATCAGATCTAGATGTCCCTTTGAAGCTGAAGCAGTGCTGCCTCGCCGACGATCCGATGATTTCCTCACAGTCCTCTCCATTTCTCTAGCTCTCTCCGCCTCTCTCAAACCAATTAAGCCAAGTCCATGGCGCTCTCCTCCAAGCTTTTTCGACGGAGCTCCTCCTCCACTACAACTTTGGGCGTGCGATCCATGTCCTGGTGGCGGAGTGTCCAACCAGCTCCCAAAGACCCCATCCTCGGAGTCACCGAAGCCTTTCTCGCCGATCCCTCTCCTCACAAGGTCAATGTCGGAGTTGTGAGTCACTCCCTTTCCTTTTCTTTTTCATTTCTTCTCTCAATTTCAGTGTGATCGTAGCCTCAAGTTTACTCCCAGTAAACTGAATTATCATCCACCCTGATCATGATTTCCTTCCTTCCTTCATAATTTCCTCACATCTGAGATTTTCTGATTTACAGAATTTTCTTTTTCTATTTTGCTATGAAATAGAGCTTGTATGATCAATCAATACAACAATGATTTTTTATTTTGATGATGATGATTCGGTGGTAATAGAAACGATGTTGTAACTTGTATTTGATTTGCAGGCACTGATATTAGTTTACTCCACTTTGTAGCTTTCAAACTAGATCTATCAGTGTTAAGTACTCTTCTTCCTATTCTTTTTTTCTTCGATTCGGAGTCAGTAATTTATTTTAAATGGTTATTGTGGTCTGTAACTTGATTAGTAGTGGTCAGTAACTCGATTTTTAAGGGTCAGTAACTCGATTACTAGGGATTAGTAACAAATTATTGGGGCCGGTAATTGATTACTAGATGTCAGTAACTGATTATTGAGGGTCAATAACTTATTATTAATAAGGGTCAGTAACACGATTATTAGGAGTCAGTAACTGATTACTGGGGGTCAGTAACTGATTATTAGGGGTTAGTAACACGATTATTAGGGTCAGTAACTGGTTACTGAGTGTCAGTAACTGGTCAGTAACTGGTTATTGGAGGGTCATTAATTGGTTAATAACTGGTTACTGGGGAAATTTCGGTGACCGGAGTCCTGCGGCTGGTTTTGTTGACTGGAGTCCGAAGTTCCAGCCAAGTCTTTTCATGTTGAAGAGGTGGGGGCAAAATAGTCTTAAAATAATATAGTTTGTTAAGACTTTAGTAAAGATTTGGTCGTTTGGGCAAAAAAAAAAGTTTACTTTCATTTAAATTGGCTCATATAAAAGATTGTCATTAGAATGGATAATGAAGGGTTACAATTAGTACTAAATGGGTATTTTCTCAAAAAAAGAATACTAGTCAGCAATACTAATGAATCAAAAGGCTAAAACAAAGCTTTATGTTTCCTATATATTATTCTCGTCTCTGCAGTTCTTGCCTTCTTGGCGTGTATTTGTGTCTGTAGCTTCGCTTGTCTTCTTCGATGGATCGAATAGAAAGATGAGAGGAAACCTGTAGATCGTTATGCTAAATTTTTTCAATAACTTGAAGAGGAAACAAAAAATAAATACTACTCAGTTAAGTTATAGTTAATCGAATTACATCTCAACCACGCTAGTTTATAAAAAGTTCACTTGCTTGATTCGCACAGTGAAATTAATTTCTTAGCATCAAGACGATTAGTTTCTAGTACGTACACCGGAAACTTTGTCAGTCTTACCATGAAGCTTCCCTGCAGCAATAAAACGAGAGAACTCCGAATCAATGGAGTCCACTGCCACACTGAACGCCTTCGCCATTGCTTCGCAGTCACTGCATCCCTTAAGTAGGTATTTCGCTTAATGAGATCAAAATCCATATACGTAAGAAAAACCAAGTTGCACGGCATAGAACGCCAAGTCCATCTTCTGCTCAACTGCAGCTATTTTGGTTCATGTTAGCTTGAGCTCTTCCATTGCTTTCTCATTATCACCAATACGAATGAAGAACACAAACTTGGCCAAATGAGCTTCTCGAACGTCACTTTTGCCAAAATTATATTCAGCATTAGTAAATTTTTTGTCGAACTTCTTGAGCTTGTGAGCCAGCATTTATGCGGTCTTTGAGTTCAGCAATATCTCGCTCTGTCCTTATTATTCTGCAAATGACTGCAAATGTCACAACCTGGGGCTATATGCATATGCATAATACTCAATAAATTAATAATCTCGATAAATTAATACTTTTTGTTGGTCCCGAAATAAAAATTTAATGCAAAATTATCCTCGATAATTTAATAATCTCGATTAAATAATATTTTTTTAGGTCCCGAGGCTATTAATTTATAGAGGTTTAACTGTATATAAACCTTGAGCTCTTGTATATAAACCGGCTATTTTGGTTTGGACGTCGTACATAATATTTTTCAGAAAATCAGTTACAACACTACAACATAAAATTCAACATCCAAAAACTTTTGTGTTAAATTCAGGAAAGCTCTAGCAGTACACAAGAGCCATTTTTTGGCAGTACTAATTTTAGTGGAGTAATGTCAAACTTAATATATGATCGATGAATTAAGTTAATTTCATAAATTTGCATGTCTTTTACCATGCATAGTCATCATGGTTTATTGAATGAACTATTGGTACGACGGTTTGTTGAGAAAAAGAAATTGAAACCAGCTTGGTATCCTATATGGCGTCGAAGACTCAAAGTAAGTAGATTTCGAAACATGCATATTGTAATAACTTGTGAAAGGTATGACACAAATTTTCACAGATGCTGAAGCTAGTTTTTAAACTTTGGCATGGCCACTCAACTAACTTGTTTTTTTCTCTGCGTTTAACATTCTTGCCATCCGGGTAAAATTAGGGCCGGCCTCGGGACGGTAACCGACCCAAAACACCAATACCGAATATCGTACCAATTCAAATCGGCAGACGTTTTCCGATACCGACAGTTCGGTAACCGAGAAAGTCGGTCGGTAGGGGTGGAATTTTGAAACCGAAAACCGAAAAAAACCGAGCCAAAAACCAAACCGAAACCGGAAAAAACCAAACCAAATTAAGAAAAACCGAACCGAATTAAGAAAAACCGAACCGAACCAAACCAAATTAGTTTGGTTTGGTTTTTGGTTTGGCCCTTGAAAAACCGAATCCCTCTAAAACGACGTTGTTTTTGTCTTTATTTTTGTATTAAATATTTGATTTGAACAATATGATTTTAAGTTTTATGTTCTATATAATTATATGTTTGTCTTTTCAAATATTTTGCTTTTTATTTTCGTTTTATGTACATATAAAAATGTTTTAGGTGTTGTGTATGCGAAGTATAGAGAGTGATATGTTACTTCTAAAATCGAATACATTATTCTTGTGAGATTTAGATGATAGACTCTAATATTAATTTATTTTTCTCTTCTTTATTCAAATTTATGATTTTTAAACTTTAAAATTCAGAATTTATTTAGATGAACTTTAAACTATGGAGTCTATATTTTTGTGTTCAAGATGAACTTAGAAGTTTTAAAATCATGGTTTCATGGTGTGCTAGTGTGATCAATTCACAATACTTTCAAAATTACTAAGTATTAAACTTTCAAAATATCTATTTGGTTTATAGATTGTTGGTTTGTTGAAGAATCATTGTCAAAATTTTTATTGATATATTATATATGCTTATAAAAACAAGTAATGGAAGAAAAAAAAAGACCTAAAATACGATAATTTTTTACTAAGCCAAAAAACATACAAATTTTAAGAAAAAATATTTTTTAAAAAAAGAAGAAAAACCGGAAAAAAAACGAAACCGAACCGAACCACGGTTTGGTTTGGTTTCCGGTTCAAGGTATCAAAAAATACCAAACCGAACCGAACCAAACCGAATTTTTTATTCGGTTTAGTTTTCGGTTTTAGGTGAAAACCGAACCGAACAAAACCGAACCCACCCCTATCGGTCGGTATCAGTCGGTATTACTGAACAAACCAGAATTTCTGTATTCTGAAAAAAAAAGAAAAAAAAAGGAGAGCTATTAGCCATTTTTTCTGGTAAATGGGACTAATGATCATGCAGGCTTGCATCACACCCAATACTGAAAAACAGTCAAAACGCAAAAGGTTCATTCTTTTCATGATCTGGCAAATACCCAAAAGTTAATTTGAGAGAAAGACTATTCCTTTAGCTACGACTTATGAATTTAACAAGGCCCAATTCAATAAATTGCAAAATTAAAGTGTTAAATTCATAAAAGTTGTAGAAACTCTAACCAATGCAAGTTTCTTATAAGCATTCCTGAGCTCGAAGTCAGAGCATTCCTTCTTCAACCTCAAAACAGCATAAAAGTCATTGCCTTTCTCTTCCCTATTAGCCATTCTTCGATTGCTTTCAATTAACCCCAAACGAATTGAGAAACAAGGCTAACCCGAGCTTGTTATCCACAAAATCCATCTTGGTTCCAATTACATGTAGGAATCGGAGAGGATCTTGGCAATTTCAGTGATGGTTTCGGCGAAGGAGACGTTGAGGAGAGAGAGAAAGTGTGCGCTTTAATAGACGGGAACTGGAGAAAAGAGGTGATGGTGGTCTGGGTTTCTTTGAAAGAGAAAGAAGAGAAAGAATTATTGATGATTGAAATGGAGCAGAGAGAAGAAGAAAGAAAGAACGGCGAGGAGAGAGGAGAGAAGAAAAGAAAGGATTAAGGTAAAGTTATTTTTTAATTTCTGGAAAAGAATAAATTTAGTTTTTGCACGTATAATGTAAGAAGAGCATCTCCTTTAGTGGTTGGAGTTGATTCTCTCCACCTAGGAGGGGTCGGGTTCGAGTCCCAGCTCTATACGTATATTGGCTGGTATATGTATATGTTGGATGATACGGTATTCCGATGACTATAATATACGTATATTGGCTGGTATATGTATATGTTGGATGGTATATAAAATCGTTCACTACTTCAGCCCATGGTTTTGAGTCGGTGCCCTCCTGCATTGCTTTATATATAAAGACAACGTAACAAAGAGAGCTCCATGAAGAAAAGGAAGGGAAACAAGAAACTATCTAGCATCTAGAAGAAAAGAACAACATGGTGGTCAGTGGACGGTGACAAAGCCAAGCCGGAGCGACCACGTTTTGGATGCCGACGAACAGCTCAGGATCTCCACCCAGATCAAAGCTCAGTTCGACTCTGCTGCCCCAAAACGACCCATGAAGCCGAATCGAAGCGAACCCGATTCCCCAACTCCAGCTCTCTCCATCGTTGACCAACCCAACATTCCTGAGCTTCACAAGCTTCGTACTCTTCAGTCTCAGTCCCATGTTAGTAACCGATCTCAGACTCGTCGTTTTCTTCTTTTCAGATTCTGTGTTAATGGAGTTTTGATCACAGGTCATAATCTCAGATGAGGGAGCTAACAGCATGGTACAAGAAGAGTTTGTGGATACCCAATATTACAAGGAACTGAATTCCATTGACAAACAGCATCACATGGTATATATATGTTCTTATTCATGACTCGCTTTCTTTCTTTTATCTGAATAAATATATCTAGTGGTTTCTAGTGAGTTTGATTATGATTTATAAAGGGTTAATCCGAGTCTGTATTTTTATCATGATTTGAACAGACTGGAACTGGGTTTATAAGGGTGGAGAGGGAAGAAGAGGGAAGCAATGATATTCAGTTGACTGGAATTCACGGCGGTTCAAATGGTATAGTGCGGGCTGGTTTCAGAAGCAACCCTGCAACCAATGACTGGATTCCCAAGACTGATGAAGATCTGGTATGGATTTAGAGTAATTGTTATTATCATTTTTAGTGACTTGAACTAGATCAAGTATGTAATGGATATTAATTGTAGAAGTGGGAATGTTCCATAGTTTAATTGTAACATGTTTCTTTGTTCTATATGATGATCACCCCAGGTCTTCATCTCCTCAAAGCCAAATCGAAGTGAGAACTGAGAGCTGTTATTAGATCAGGACAGATCCAGTGTTGTATCAATGTATTTTTTCATAGTTCATATTCATATGTCATAGTCATAGCTCATTGCCAAAATGGACCAGATAAGTATGATTCGAGGGAAGCTTCAAGATGTTACACATAAAAAATTGGCCTTTGAAGATAAGCACCAACTTCTTTACTATATATATTGTGTTCTTATCCATTTCCGCCAACTGACTCTGCAATACACGTAAAATGCCTAATAACCAGTTTGTTTACTCCAAAATCGAACCAGTTTATTAACTTGACGCTGTCCTAATCAAACTAAGCAGTTTCAAAGAGATTACTAGTGTTCACTAATGACGATATATATATTAGCTGTTCTGAACTGCTATGCTCTCTTGCTGTGTGCTCAATAGGTTAACTGGTTAAGTGAAAACGTACATCTTGTTTTGAATGGGTCGCGCTATACGCAGTTTCTAATGGCACAGCTTTAGACAATTCAAGGTCATACAGCTTTAGTCGTATATCAGCATTTTCCTCATTCCCTACTCATTCATGCCTAAAGGCAAGCCCACGTATAAATGGAAGAATCATATAAGAAGATTATTTTGTACGTAGAAATGATTAGCACGAACTTTTATTTCTTTACCCATTGGGATTATTCAAGGCATGCATAGAAGGTTATACCTAAGCAAGTATTTTCAATCCCCTTCTCAAGCTAAACTACTTGTTCAACAGCGTACTGGACTTTAAAACTTTGCCTATAGCTAGGTAAGAATTTTTTTCACAATTGGACGTGCTCTACACATAGCCTCCAATGGCACAGCTTTAGGATTGATGATTCCTTTGCCTTCAGTCATATCAACGTCTTCATCATCTACTCTCTTCCATTCAAAGCATTGAATCAACGTACCTAAAGTTAGCCCTACTTCACGTTGAGCCAGACCTATTCCAGGACAAGCTCTTCTTCCTAGTCCAAACGGCATGAACTTGTAAGAGTCATTCTCGCCACTTTGGAACCTCTCCGGCTTAAAGCTTTCTGGATCATCCCACAACTCAGGGTCTCTATGTATCGCCCATGCATTAACCATTACCATAGTGTCATGAGGCACATCAAATCCCCCAATCGTACAATCATCGGACGAAAAATGCGGCACCAGAAGCGGCGGCGGATGAAGTCGGAGGGTTTCAGAAATGATGCTTTGTAGGTAAGGCAACTTGGAGACGTCGGGCTCGTCCACCAAGCGATCTAGACGGAGATGAGAGTCCAGTTCGACTCTAGCCTTTTCCAACACATGAGGATGGTTAAGAAGATTGGACATAATCCATTCTAGTGCCACTGCCGATGTATCGGTACCCGCCTGTAGTAATACCTGAAAAAAAAATGAAAAAAATGAGCCTCTAGTTAATTAGTGACATTTGATAAAAATTACCAGGGCGCGTAACAAAATTATCCAGATAAAATGGAAGCTATGTATGATGAATTGATAGAACTTATGTACCATTATAAGCCCTTTGATGATTTCATCAGTGTAGTACTCGGGCTGTGATTCTTGCAGAGAAAGCAAATGATCAATCATGGTGTTTCTCGTAACTCCTTTATGCTCATCAATGAGACGTTGAAGAAACGCGTCACTCTTCTTCCCCAACTCCCTCATCTTCTTCTCATGCCAATTAATCCCAACCCATTTCAAAATCGGGAAGATATCTGCCGCATTCGACGTGCGGCATGTGAAAACCTCAGTCATGATCCCCCTGAACTTCGTGGCCTCCTCTTTGTCGGAGTCGTCGATGTCATCGCCGTAGTACCTTTTCCCCGCCACCATTGTCATTATGATGTTAAAGGAGAGCTGGTTGAACATGGACTTCATTTCCACCTTGGAGAAGTTTCCATTACTCGAGTTCTTAGCTAGCTTGCGGACCAAGTGTTTGACCTCGTCTTTGCGGATGGTGGAGAACATGTTGAGGCGCTGAGATGAGAAGATTTCGATAACGCCGATGCGGTGGAGGTTGCGCCAGTGGTCACCGTAGGGGGCGGAGACCATGGTGGACCAGTTGTAACCGATGTACTTGCCGAGGATCCCCTTAGGGCGGTTGGCGAGGACGATATCGTTTTTGGTGAAACATTCTTTGACTGCGGCCGGGGAGGAAACTATAACAACGCGGCGGGAGCCGAACCAGAGAGAGAAGATGGCGCCGTAGGTTTGGGAGAGGCGGTGGAAGGTGCGGTGGACTGGAGGTTTGAGGAGGTGAAGGTGGCCGATAATTGGAAGTGAAGGTGGGTTTGGTGGGAGGTTGGCGTAACATCGACGTTTGAAGAAGAGGAATTTGGAGGTGAAGAGGATGAAGATGAGAGATAACAAGGTGAACAACGCAATGTCTTCCATAGTTGCTTGGTCTGCCATGTTGATGTAATATGTGAAAAAGAAGAGGGAAAAGTACGTCCTTATAGGGAGAGTTCTCACGTGGACGTTGGATTTGAAACTGGGAGAGGTGAATTTTCAGCTAGCCGTGACAATGTGGAGTCCATTTTTCAACTCAAGATTTTTCTGTACTTTTCCGTAGAGGTTTTCAAATTGTATTTTAAAGGCAAGGTGCTAAGGAATGCGTGTTCAAGTTAATATATTAAGGATTGGACATTTGCATGCCTTCTAGATTCATACTTGTGAATTGTGATGAATCATTTGTTGGCTTCTTCTAAACTGAACCGGATTGTAACGCGGAAGCAAGCTAGATTGTAGAGAGCCTCCCACCCTTTTGCGGAGCGACTCTGAATTTCGGAATCTAGGGTTTCGTTGGTGGCGGTGTCCTCCCGGTTTCTATAGGGTTTCATTGGGTTTGCTTGATTGATCGTCAGTTTGTAGCAACTGCGTGAAGTTCGCATGAGTCTCGGTCTCGGTCGAAAATCAGCGGCAGCTTTGGATCAGTCGTGCTTTTGCAGCGACGGTTCAGCTTTTGAGGATATGTATGTATGCGATTCACGGGAAAACGAATCAAAATTCAATAAATTATTAATATAAATAAAGGAAAAATACCCAAATACACAAAAACGGAAAAAGTAAACCTCATTTCAATGAAAAAAAGATTGAATAGCCCATTCCAATGAATCTTATTGAAAAGACATTTTTACCCAAAAACTGACATAGTTATCTCTCTCCTCTCACTCACATCTCACCCGATTCTCTCTCTTCTCTCTCTCTCTCTCCCCTCACCATTACCGCTGCCATAGCCATGAAAGGTCTCGTTGGTCTCTTTAACCCCGGCGACGGCCACCGATAACGGCGACTTGCCGAGAAACTCGAAACTCAAAACTTCTCCTCTCCTCCGCCATCTTCAATGGCGAGGACATCGACCCCTTCGTTCGTAAAGACCTGGCCTCTTTCTCTTGACAGATTCGCTATCAAACGAGCTAGGATCTGGTGTCGTCTTCTTGATCTGGACACCGTCATCATCAAAGTCGTCTACTTCCAAGAGCTTGTTGCCGCTCCCCACGGACTGTAGACTTAGTAAGGACGACGAGGAAGCGGAGGCGCGTGAGGGAGTTGGAGCCATGGAACGCCGTAGTACATCTTCGTTTTCAAAATGTGTCACATCCCGACCCGTAAAATTTTATCTTATTTACTAGCTTGATTATAATAAGAATTTTACCGTCTCCGACATTGACATATGGTTTAATTGGTCCCTAGAGGGGTTTTGAGGGACAATTATTTCGGAAAGTTATTCGTAGGAGAAAATGTAACGACGATAAAAAAAAATGGTAAATTTAGCTAGTAAAAGGTAATTTTTATTAGGGTATTATTTTTGGGGGTGTTAAATTTTTGGATTGGGTATATGTGGGTTGGAACCAGTTGGGCCAAGCCCCACATATTTCTCTCTCTTCCATCCCGATTCTCTCTCCTCTCTCTCTTTCTCTCCCGATTCTCTTCCCGCTGCCGGATTTTCTTCTCCGCCGTCCGGCCACCGTTCGCCGTCGCACTGGTCCCAAAAGGTCGGCCATCAACCTAGCTTCCATTCTAGACCGGTCACAGCCTCCCTAGCGCCGCCGTGAAGGAGCAGTGCCGCCCAAAAGGCGCGGCTGCCTTGAATTTCCCTTCGCCGGAACTCCCTCCTTCGGCCACCAATCCGGGCAAGCTTGGTACGGTTTTAAAGCTCTCCTCCCGTGCAACAACCCCTCCAAAAGGCTCGATCCCTCTTGAGCTCGGTAAGGAGAAATTCGAAGTTGAAATTCTAGGGCTTTTAGGATGTTTTCGTTCGATTGACCTAGTTAGGCTTGAAATTGGACTTAGTGATAGTTATGAAAGTTGTTTGGGATGTTGAGAGGAAGCTGCTGTTAAAATTTGGTAGAATTTGGACGTCGCCGGAGCTGGTCGTCGGCCGCCGCTGGAAAAATTGTTTTTGGTGGAGACTTTTATGAGGAATTTAATGGAATGAGTTTTAGAATTTTCGGACGAGTTTTGAATAGGTTTGTGAATTTCCGAAGTTTGGTATTTAAGCGGTTAAATAATGTAAAATCCGACCGTAGGATTTAAATCAATTTCTGGGAAAGGTTGTTAATACGACTGCCGAGTATGATATAAAAGTTTGGATCGTTCCGATTTAAGAATATCGAACTTAGGCAATGATGAGCGTAATTATGGCTCTCAATTAATTTTGCCTATTTTATAAATACTGGAATTCATTAGGTAAATTAATTATATATTTGGAACAGACGTGAGGAGACCCGAGCAGAAGAAGCCTCGGAGCGTCATCAGCTTAGGCCTAATTTGTGAGTGGACCTTTGTTTTAAATAAAAAGCATGCGATGAATGATTTTATTAATCATTTGTTTATTTTGATGAGATTTATTGATTTCTCGCCTATTTGATAATTTTTTCTCCTTTGGAGAGACCCCGAAAATGAGATTTTCGGTGGATATATATGTTTTGGATTTTATGAGAATAGTATGTATATAAATGCTAGCTAGCCATACGTGCTTGGTCCGTCATAATGAGGTAAATACCATTATGACGTGTCGTGCGTGTTAGACACAAGCGTCATAGCCCTATATGAAAACTTCTTTCTTTTTTGGTTTATTTAGGTTTTCATATAGGGAGTCCACACGTATTTATACACCGTCCTTTTTCGGTCATAATGAGGAAAAATACTATTATGGCGCAACGTGAGCGTTAGACGCCAGCGTTGTAGCCTTGTATGAATTTCTATTTTTCTGAATTGTTTCTAGGATTCATATAAGGAATCTGACGAGTGTAGATACATACGAATATATGATTATATATGGTATAGCCTGAGAGGCTCCATTTTATTTGAGTTTGTGACTAGCCAGTGCTAGTCGTGAAATTGTCAGTTTATGAGTTGAACACTTTTAAGCTGCCGCATGCAGTATATTTTTCTATGAAATTAAAATGGGAATGCATAAATAGTTTATTATTAAATTATTTTTGTCCACTCACTCTAATATTATTAAATGTCTTCCCCTGGGCCCTTTGTTTTAAAATGCCCAGTCTGCAGAGTTCGGATTGGATCTAGTAGGAGACGAGGCATAGTCACCCGTATTTCCACCACTTTTCACCAGTAGGTTACTTGTTTAGCCTACTTGTCTTTTTCTTGCTTCCGCTAGTGTCTAGTAGTTCTGAATACTTGGGTTTAATGTATATATTTTTGGTTGTGGGTGAAGGCTTGTTTATATTTTAGAATATTTGACGGATGATGTATATTATCTTAGATAATGTTTATTATCCTGTTGGTGATGATTGTTTTTGAGGAGCACGAAGGCTCCAGAAGTTAAGGTTGGATTTGGAACCTTTAGAAGTGTTTGCAGGTTTTTATTGGAAGGGTTGTCCATTTTCAAGGGAGGTTGTACCGAATTTTACGGTAAATCTTTCCTTGGAGGTGGTCCCCGCACGATTTACTCTGGGTTTAGGGTGAAATTCGGGGCGGGTCGTGTCAAAATATCGCTGGTTGGTGTCGCGATTGGCTTCGTCGATCGGCCGTCGGAAGAAGGTCGGTCAAGAAATTAAGAGGTAAGAGATTTTAAGTGGCTGGTCAACGAATTGAAGACACTGTTGAAGATTTTAACATGATTATTGGGTTAGTTACAGATTATTGGGCGTCGGTAACTCGATTACTGAGGGTTAGTAATCGATTACTGGGGTTCAATAATTGATTACTGGGGGTCAATAATCGATTATTGAGGATTAATAACTCGAGTTACTGGGGGTCAGTAATTGAGTTACCCGAGGTCAATAGCCTTTTAAGGAATCATTACTTAGTTATTGGGGGTCAATAACTCAGTTCCGACGGCCGGTGACCAAAGTAACTCAGTTACTGGAGGTCAGTAACTGGTTATTGGGTGTCAGTAACTGGTTACTGGGTATCAGTAACTAGTTATTGGGGGGTTAATAACTAGTTACTGGGTGTCAGTAATTGATCATTAACTGGTTACTAGGGGTCAGTAACTGGTTACTGGGGAAATTTCGATGACCGAAGTCCGGCAGCTGATGAATGGAGTCCGAGGTTCCTGCCAAGTTTTTTCATGTTGAAGAGGTGGGGGCAAAATAGTCTTAAAATAATATAGTTTGTTAAGATTTTAGTAAAGATTTGGTCATTTGAGCATAAAAAAAGTTTACTTTCATTCAAATGGGCTCATAGAAAATATTGTCATGGGTAATGAATGGTTACCATTAGTACTAAATAGGCATTTTCCCTAAATAATTAGCTAGGAACTTAGAGCATCTCCTTGTAGGAAAACAAAAGTCAATGCTTCAAGCAATTTTTCTCTAACAAATTTTCTATTTTGGATATTTCATAATCATTCTCCAAATTTTTCTATAAAATTATATATAGAGTTTGCTGTAAATATGAAGAATTTAGTTTTCTTTCTCGTCACGTTTCTCATTTTAAAAGTTTTAAAGAATCTGTTGGAGAAAAACACCCAAATTTTTTCCTAAAATTAACAAAAATTGGAGAAAGTTACGCCGGGTACATTTAGAACCAAGAAGATAACATAGGTAAAGAAAAAGTAGTTCAAAGAAGTCGCAGGGAGTCTATTGTAAATCTGCACATGCAACCTTACACACTTGCATGCGAAGATGGAGTACATGATTGAACAAATCTACAAGAGCTGGATATTACATACAAAAACGATTGGGTTTCTATTACATTTGCCATTTTGCCCAAAGAGATTCAAATGTTTTAGTCATGGCATGGGGTGTGACACCATTCCGGTACCGTCAAAACTTATTTAACCTGTTGTCAATAGCTTAAGTGAGAACTTTGTTCACAATGGGGCGTGGCTTGCACGTAGCTTCCAAGGACACTACTTTATGCATGGTGACCAGTCATTTTCCTTCTGTCAAATCGATCTCTTCTTCACCGGTTCTCTCCCGTTCAAACCATTGTATCAACGACCCCAAAGTGAAGCTCAGCACACGTTGGGCGAGGCCTGCTCCCGGGCAAGCTCTTCGCCCTAGCCAAACGACAAGAGCTTGTGTGACTGATCATCCTCACCTCTTTCAAAACTCTCAGGCTTAAAGCTTTCGAGTTCCTTCCATAGCTCAGGGTCTCTATGTAGAGCTCATACATTGACCAAGACCATTGTGTCAGGGACATCAAGCTCATCAATTAAACGATCTTCAGTCCGGTTCACCTGGTCAGCTACTGACCGGAGGATTTGGTCACTTGCTATTAGATCGTAGCTCATTTAAATCCTAAGTGAGTTTGTCTTACTCTTAAATAAGATAAGAGAGAAAAAAATGAGAAACCACACGAGTTTGGTTTAATCTGCAGAAAGACAAGAGGAGAAGAGGAGAAGAGGAGGAGATTAGGGCAACAAAGCTCTTCTGTTTCCGACGAAAAAAAGTCTTCGTCTCCAGCAATTTTTTTTTTTCTGGGTTTGTGAGGAGAGGGACGATGAGAAAGAAGTGGAGAAGATGACGTCTTGGTTTGGGTAAAAGTCAATAATTGAGAGTGATTTAAAGATATAAAATTACATATTTTAGTTCAATTAAACTTGTTTATTTCTCTAGAATTTAATATAACGGTGAGTGACCAAATCGCTCCTGATCAGTAGACTGATGAGACTTAATATGAATAGATGGGTCGTCATAGAGCATGCAGATATCAAAAGATGGAGGAAATGCTTGAACAAAATCTGCAAAAGCTTAATTACATATTTACATACAAAAAGAAACAGCTGGATTTCTATTACATCTGCCAACGAGATTCAGAATGTTCTGGTCATGTTGTGCGAAACCAGTCATGCAACGTCAACACAAAAACTTCAAACTGTTGATATATAGCTCAAGTGAAACTTTGTTCACAATGGGGTGTGCCTTACACATAGCTTCCAAGGGCACCGCTTTAGGCATGGTGAGTCCTTTTCCTTCTGTCATATCAAT
This sequence comes from Fragaria nilgerrensis, assembly GCA_010134655.1. NCBI lineage: Eukaryota > Viridiplantae > Streptophyta > Magnoliopsida > Rosales > Rosaceae > Fragaria > Fragaria nilgerrensis. The sequence goes on from CM020977.1 coordinate 11,482,612, forward strand.
CTCTGTTTCATCAACTCTCTCCCATTCGAAGCATTGTATCAACGACCCTAGAGTCAAGCCTAGCACACGTTGTGCCAGGCCCGCTCCGGGGCAAGCTCTTCGTCCAAGACCAAACGGCATGAGCTTTTGCTCACCTCTTTCAAACCTCTCAGGCTTAAAGATTTCGGGATCCTCCCACACCTCAGGGTCTCTATGTATAGCCCATGCATTGATCAACACCATTGTGTCACGTGGCACGTCAAATCCACCAATGACGCAGTCATCAGACGATAAATGTGGCAGTAAAAGTGGGGCCGCAGGGTAGAGTCGGAGAGTCTCAGACACAATGCTTTGTAGGTAAGGCAGTCTTGGGACATCAGTTTCGTCCACCAAGCGATCTGGACCGAGAAGAGAATCCAATTCCGTTCTAGCTTTCTTCAACACATGTGGATGGTTAAGAAGATTGGCCATTGCCCATTCCAATGTCACTGCTGATGTATCAGTTCCGGCCAATAGTAATACCTGAAAATCACGTACGTACCTCTACTTAGATTAGGACATGCATATACTGATGACTAAGCCCACTAGCTACCTTTACTTAGATTAAGACATGCATATACTGAGGACTAAGATCACTACGTCTAAAATTAAAACTACTATTTCAGAGTACAAGATATGATTTTGTACTCACCACTATAAGCCCTTTGATTATTTGATCGGTGTAGTACTCTGGCTGTGATTCTTGAAGAGAAAGCAAATGATCAATCATGGTGTTTCTCTTAGTTCCTTTATGCTCATCAATCAAACCTTGAAGAAACGCATCAGTCTTCTGCCCCAACTCCCTCACTTTCTTCTCGTACCCACCAGCCCCTGTCCAATTCAAGATAGGTAAGAAATCCGCCGGATTAGCCGCCCCGCCGTATGCAAAAGCCTCCCTCATGATCTCCCTGAACTGCTTGGCCTCCTCTTTGTCCGAGACGTCGACGCCGTCGCCGTAGTACCTCTTCCCCGCCACCATCGTCATGATGATGTTGAAGGTGAGCTCGTTAAACATGGACTTCATTTCCACCTTGGAGAAGTAACCCGAACTCGAGTTCCGAGCCAGCTTACGGACCAAGTGCTTGACCTCGACTTTTCGGATATCGGAGAACATGTTGAGACGTTGGGATGAGAAGATCTCGATGGCGCCGATGCGGCGGAGGTTGCGCCAGTGGTCGCCGTAGGGTGAGGCGACCACGGTGGACCAGTTGTAGCCGATGTACTTGCCGAGGAGGAGTCGAGGGCGGTTGGCTAGGACGATGTCGTTTTTGGTGAAGCATTCTTCGAAGGCGGAGGGGGAGGAGACTATGACGACGCGGCGGGAGCCGAACCAGAGAGAGAAGATGGGGCCGTAGGTTTGGGAGAGGCGGTGGAAGGTGCGGTGGACTGGAGGTTTGAGGAGGTGGAGGTGGCCGAGGATTGGAAGTGAATACGGGGTTGGCGGGAGGTTCTTGTAACGGCGGTGTTGGGGTTGGAAGAGGGACTTGAAGGTGAAGAGGAGGAAGATGAGTGACAGAGACGTGTAGAACCAGATGTCTTCCATTGACGATTATGAGATATGAAGAAGGTTGGGGTGATTATTTATATTTATGGAAGGAGAAGTTGAGACTTGAGAGTAGTAGTAATCTGCAAGCAAAGACGATAGTGTAGTATAGCCTGGATGCATGTGGATATTTGCAGAGCTTTAGGTGGAGAAGTTTTTGATATTCATGGCTCTTTTTTTCGGGTAAGATGTTTTGTTTTATTTGGTCTTCCAAGCACCAAGAGTAAGGGCATCTTCAACTTGGATAGTGATGGCAAAATTAGTAGGTGACGGTGGAACACACATTTACGTGGATGACCAACTTATCCACAAAAGGTTGTGTTGCACTTAATTTGTTTGTTTTGTTCTTACATCATGTGGTTCGACCGTTCGACATTGCCTTTGGCTTCATGGTGGGAGATGATTTGGCTTCTTCTACAATCTCAGAGCAACATAAATTGTAATGGTGTGGTCTTCAGATACACTCAATTATCTCAACCCATGATGTTATTAAGCCTATTAAGCTCAATATTGCCACACCACTGTCGTCGATCGGCGTTGAATTGGAAGACGCAGACCAGTGCGTCAGTGAGTTTGTTTTGTTAGGCAATGCGTCATTGAATACGTGATGCGTCGACCACAGCCTAATGTCACGAGCTTACTTTTTCCTAAGCTACTCGTGCGGCCTTAGCACCCTCCTTGCGCTAAGTCAGCCTTACTCACGCACAACACTTGGCTAGAACACTCGAATGAAGGGAGAAGATCTTTGAAAGAGAGAACTTGTATTAAGCTTGAAAGAACTTTACAAAGCTTTACAAGTGAGCCTGAATGCTATCCAACTCTCTCTATGTACCAAATGAAAGGGGTGCCTCCCTATTTATAGGCATCCTTCCCCTTGCCTAAAGTTCTGGATAATTCTAGGACATTTACAAGTATAGAGAATTCTAGAGTTTTCTATACAAGTCTAAGTGTTGTCTTGAGTATTCTAGAGACTTCCGGAGTAGTCTTGACCCTTAAGCCTCTCTAGGGTTCTAGAGAGTTCCGGAGTGTCCTAGAGACTCTCTAAGGTTCTAGAGAGTTCTAGAGTTATCCGAATGCTTCTCGATCCTTCCGGAAGCTTCCAAGACCTTCCTCAATATTCCGGAAGCTTCTAAGACCTTCCATAATATTCCGGAAGCTTCTAAGACCTTCCATAATATTCGGATGCTTCTAGAATGCTCATGTGCTCTCCAAAACCTTCCTTGAGCCATGCTTGCATCAAAATGCTCAAGGAAACTCCTTGTTAAATTGGCGGGGCGTGACATTCTCCCCCACCTAAGCACGCGATGCCCTCATCGCGTCTTCATTGTAGCGCTGGATCTTGTCCTTGAATTGCCATAGTATATATTCGGACTCCCAGCTGGCTTCCGTATCGGGCAGACCTCTCCACTTGATGAGATACTCTTTATAACTTGGCACGCCTCGACGACGGGTGACTCGGTCCGCGAGTATCTCATCTACTTCCTTTTCAAAAATAGTGACAACCGATGTTGGTGCCCGATGTGAAGCTCCCCTTGTTGGGTTTTCCTCGTCTTCATGAAAAGGCTTTAACATGTTTACGTGGAAGACCGGGTGTATCTTCAACTTGGGCGGGAGGTGAAGCTTGTATGAAACTTTGCCGACGCGTTTGATAACCTCAAACGGCCCTTCATACTTGCGTACCAAGCCCTTATGCACCTTCCTAAGGGACTTGATTTGTTGTGGCAAGAGTTTCACAAGTACAAGGTCGCCTTCCTTGAACTCCACGTGCCTCCTCTTCTTATCCGCCCACTTCTTGAATTGTAACGCTGACAGCACCTTCAAGTCTTGTTTAGTGCCTCTAGTTGTTGGCACTACACAAGCCTTGTCGCCTTCCGAGATGCACAAGCTGTTAGCGAATGGCACCGGGATTGCCTTGACTTGATCGTGGAAGTCCAACCCCAGGACAACTTTGAAGTCATCCATTGGAACAATCGAGAAGTCTAAGTTCCCACACCATGCTCCTACGCTGGTCTTGACTCCTCGAACTATGCCATGAATGGGTCGAGCTGGTGAATTGACCGCCTTGATGGAGCCTCCTCCATTGTTTCCCTTAAGTCCTAGCCTTTGGGCCTCCTCAACCGCGATGAAGTTGTGGGTTGCACCGGTGTCGAGCATTGCCGTCGTTGGCTTCCCACCTATAGTGACATCGACGAAGAGTAAACCTTTGGCTTGGACCTTAGGTGTGGATCGGATCCCATTCAGCAGCTGCATAGACCCCATATGTGCACCACCATTGTCACCCTCGGCTTCCGTCTCGCTTTGATGACTTCCTAAGAGTGCACTTAGAGCTCTCTTTTGTGGGCAATCTCTAGCCCAATGCGGACCATCGCAAAGGAAACACTTGTTATTGTTGGGCTTACCCGAGCTCCTTGTCTCCTTTTGCTTGCCCTTATCTTTGCTCCTTGCTGAGTAATTGTCTTGACGGGGCTCGTCTTTACGTTGGTCATTGTCTCCCCCACCTTTGGCATAGCTACTCTTCTTTTCCTTGCCGGTGGACTCCTTTTGACTAGTATAGTCGATTAGGCTTTCGGCCACAGCTATGGCGGTAGCAAGATCTTGCACCCCACGTCGCCTTAGCTCGGTCTTAGCCCATGGTTGGAGACCGTCCATAAAATTGAAGAGAGCATCCTTGTCGGGTAAATCAGGGATCTCAAGCACTAAGTTGGTGAAGTCCTTAATATAATCCTGAATAGACCCTGAGTGCTTGAGCCTTCGCAAGCGAGCTCTTGCCTCATCCTCGCATTCTCCGGATAAAATTGTCTCTTAAGCTCCTTTGTAAAGTCATCAAAGGTAGTCATGGTGCACGTACCTTTTTCGACATCTCCTCGCCTTCTCCTCCACCATAACATGGCAGTATCGGTGAGGTAGAGAGCCGCGGTCCTAATCTTGGCATTCTCCTCGGTGATGCCTACGGCTCCGAAGTATTGGTCTAGCCCCCATAAGAAGTTATCAACTTCACGAGCGTTGCGCGATCCCCCAAAACTCTTAGGCTTTGGCACCTCGATGCGCTTAGCCTCCACAATACCGCTGGTGCCGGCTCCCGTAGCCAATGCGCGCTTGCATAGGACCAGTCCCCATGCATCTCCTCCATGCGTGCAAGCGTGCCATTCAACTCCTTCTCGTGGACTTGACGCATTTTGGTGAGTTCCCCCATAAACTCCTCGCGAATCTTCGCCATCTCGCCCCTCAAGGACTCCTCTAGCTGGGCCAACATGCCCTTGATCGCAGTGTGGATGGCAACGTCCTCCGCCTCTAGGCCTTCTACCCGTTGGCCTAGATCATCCACCTGGGCCTCCATGCCACTCACGTCCTCCTCCACCTGAGTTAGACGTGAGTCGAAAGCAGAGATCATGTCCTTAGACCGTTCCCGCCTTGGAACGTCAGGGTCGACATGCTCGTCGCGACTTCCCCTTTGCGTAACTTCCTCGGAAGGGTTGGATCCTGATGCACCTTTGGTAGCACTATGCTTTACCATTGTGTCGAGCGAGGTTCCGATCGAACTTCTGCTCTGATACCAACTGTCACGAGCTTACTTTTTCCTAAGCTACTCGTGCGGCCTTAGCACCCTCCTTGCGCTAAGTCAGCCTTACTCACGCACAACACTTGGCTAGAACACTCGAATGAAGGGAGAAGATCTTTGAAAGAGAGAACTTGTATTAAGCTTGAAAGAACTTTACAAAGCTTTACAAGTGAGCCTGAATGCTATCCAACTCTCTCTATGTACCAAATGAAAGGGGTGCCTCCCTATTTATAGGCATCCTTCCCCTTGCCTAAAGTTCTGGATAATTCTAGGACATTTACAAGTATAGAGAATTCTAGAGTTTTCTATACAAGTCTAAGTGTTGTCTTGAGTATTCTAGAGACTTCCGGAGTAGTCTTGACCCTTAAGCCTCTCTAGGGTTCTAGAGAGTTCCGGAGTGTCCTAGAGACTCTCTAAGGTTCTAGAGAGTTCTAGAGTTATCCGAATGCTTCTCGATCCTTCCGGAAGCTTCCAAGACTTTCCTCAATATTCCGGAAGCTTCTAAGACCTTCCATAATATTCCGGAAGCTTCTAAGACCTTCCATAATATTCCGGATGCTTCTAGAATGCTCATGTGCTCTCCAAAACCTTCCTTGAGCCATGCTTGCATCAAAATGCTCAAGGAAACTCCTTGTTAAATTGGCGGGGCGTGACACTAAGCAAGCAAACTGCCTGTGGATTTCTTCCGTTCCAGTTCCATGTTTCCAAGTTTTTTTCTGCATGTGCATCAAAGTCCGTACAAACACAACTTTGTTCCTTATAATAAGACTCCATGGCCTTCGATCTTGCACTATAGTAAACCAACAGACCTCCCCGACCCCGCTGGCCCAAAATCTATTAGGTTTTGCCGGTCACCCCTGATTTGGCCACGAGTAGAGAGATAACTAGCACTACCAAAAGTAAGAGAACAAAGGTGCGGGACGTGCCACCGCGCGAGCGTGGAATATGAACTGTGCGCGTGCGTGACTTCTAAACAAGTGAAAAGGGCTCCGGTGCCACCTCGCGGACGAGGGATTACGAGTAAACCACTATTCACCTGTGAATCGATACTCACTATTAGAGCGAGCATATCAATTAATCAGGAAATGGCGGCGAGTCCAAAAGGGTTGTAAACCAAAGCGAAGGATGCTTTAGCACTTAGGGTTTCAAGGATGCTCGAAGATTTGTTTGTAGTTTGTATGATTTGATTGTGTGTGAAATAATCATTGAGTTTCCCTTATATTGCGTCTCGCAAGCAGTTAGTTGAACCATAATCACAATTTAACTTGGACTCAACTGTTTGAATGCCACAAGGACATGCCTTACCCGCGAACTGCATTATTCAGATGACATGTGTTCATAACAGACTCCGCCTAGGCTTCAATCACTGCCTCGCGCTTATCTATTGTAGCATCACATGCGAACTCGAACACCGGACATTCTTATCTCGCGAGGTGTTACAGTCCTTATCAAACTCTATCCCGCGCGCCTCCGAAGCTCGCGACTCTTAACGGGCTTCCATATTAAAAAGGACCACAAGTATTGGCCCAAATGCTATCCTTAACTTATTGCAAGTCTTGGACCAAAAAATCCACTGGGCTCAAACATTGCCCCTAGGCCTTGAGCTAAGCCCATTTCGCAACGGATAAGCGAAAAAGCCTAAAAGACATTCGTTCCGTTCAATTCAAATTTTGAAATGTGCTGACGTTCCGGTGTCATCGCGTCTCTTCATTGTGACCATTGATTGAAAGGATGTTATGGTCCGTCCCCTTTAAAAACCTCGATGCGGGCCCCCGCATTTTGTCATCTTCATCCCAACCATCTCTTCCCTTTTTGCAATTAAACCTTTGCCGCCATCTCAACTGAACCCAAAAAATGGCTTCCAAACTGGTTGTTAGAGACCCAAACCTTAACCTCACGGCGGCAATCTCATGGTCAACCGACTTCGCTCGCTGTTTTGCAAACAACCCTCCACAAGGGACGCCTATCTACTTTCTCGAAACAGGAGAAGCCCTGCTTGGCCCGATTCCTTCACAGTCGCCGACCTAAACCACTTTGCCGACTCCGTGCGCCGCCCAATCCTCGCCCAACACCGTGAGCGTGGCAACTTCGCATCCTAGTTTCAGCAAGCCCGCTCTCACATAAACATCCTAGTGGGGGAGTGGCCTAACACTACTCAAAAGGAGCGTCAATGGTATGCAGCCCGCCTTCAGACCGATTTGTCGATCTGGGAAGCGGCTGGTATCGCCGAGGCCATCGCCCTGAGTTTCTCGCTGCCCCCTCATGTCGATCGGGCACCCATCGCCGCAACAGCCTGCCTATGGAACAGTGCCACCAATACTTTTGACTTCCTATTCGGCAGATAAGCGTCTCCCTGCTGGACGTCCTCGCCATCACAGGACTACCGATCCATGCAAGTCGGGCAGCACGTGCCGGGCGACTTTGCATCGACCGAGTTCACATACTCTTGCAACCTGGGGGCTCGTCGCACTCTGAAGGCCTCGTACTCAGTCTGGAGGAACTATTACATCCAGCATGCAGAACAACACGAAAGAGGTATTGCTTTCCTTGAGTATTGGCTTGATAAATTCATATTCTGTGGCAGCGCCCATAAGCCTACGGACAAATGGACGAAACTAGCCGAAACACTCTACAACGGGATCGAAGTTGGGCTTGGGTAGCCCGTACTAGGCGCGCTCTATCGGACCCTCCACACACTCTCCCTAAGGCCCTTCCACCTTTCTGTTGGCCCATTGTGGGTTTTGGATTTGTGGATGCAGCTATACTTCCCGCTTTTTCGGTGCGCCCCACTTGACTTCTTACCCGAAAACCAACTGCTTGGGTTCGCAGTGTGCAGAATTCCACGATCGGACTCCCCTGTCCTTTTTCGCCAGCCTCTTCATTCTATACAACCAACTTGAACCACCTCCCACCATAGATATGATGGTTCACCGGCGACACCCTGAGGTCTTGTCAGATGACTTCTTCCCTTGCTTCGAATCTAATTTTGATGCTAAGACAACCTTCATGAGGGCAACCACCTGCGGCGACCTTCAGCTCGCCGAGGATGAACAAGGCTTCGAGCTATATGCCCCAAATCACTTCGCCAGGCAGCTTGGCTTCTTTCAATGGGTTCCATACCCGTTTTTTCATTCGGTGAATAAGTACACCTCCTAGCGCAAGATTGGCGAGACGGACTGAGTCACCCTACTGCAGAACATTTTTCCTCTTACTCCCGGCCTGCTCGATATTGAGCCTTCACTAGGCGTTGACCCCGCCTATCTCTCCTGGTGGCGATCCCTTTTAGACAACCATTGGGGGTACCCGAACGATGTTGTTTTTACCGCTATCTTTTCCCCTCTATATGACACCCTGGGCGAATCAGATCGCACCATCCTTGACGCCCAGCGCAACCGTGCAAAGGACCCTCAGAGGGCCGCAGCAAGGCCCAGGCCTACGCTCTCGACAGTCCCTGTCGCTCGCCTCTAGATTGGTATCGTCATTCGAGAACGCGATCCCGCACCCGAGGTACGTTGGTAATCATGTGATTTTTATGCCACTTTACCTATTTCAACAAAATACTTCCCCTTAACTTGCTTATCTTTCTTCTACAGACTGCACCTCGCCGAAGATCTTCTAGGAGGCTCGAGGCTACATCAGATAGAGGGAAAGCACCTGCTCGAGAGGAACCCCCGATGGACTCTGATAACGAGGTTGTTTATCCCATTACCCAGTTGACAGGCAGCAAAAGCTCGCGCAAGCACCCCGCTGAGGATAAAGAAGAGGAAATGGAGGACCAACCTTCCAAGAAGAGTATGGCCTAGTAAGCAGTCCTCTTCTTAAACTTGTCTTTCTTAAGTTAGCAATGGCTTACTAACTTTGTTTAACAGGTCCGAAACCGCCACGTATGTCCCTGACTTGACAATGTCGAAAGAGACATTGGCACAGTTGAGGTCCTTATTCTGTAACCTATTATGGTCGTGGCCGAAAAGCAGACCATTGTCCTCGAGGAAATTGAAGCACAACCTCCTTCACCACTAACGCTCTTGACGATGCTAACCTCATTCCGGTGTCTGCTCCCGTTTGGGATGGGGAATCCGACCAAGCGGCCCCACCTCTCGACCTTACTGCCTCTTTGGTGCCCCGCCAGAGGAGTCCCAGCTGACAATCGTGCCTTCTCCACTGAAGTCGAACCTGGTAGCCCAAGTAGGTCTCTGAGGTAACCTCAGAAAACCTATGCACCTTTTACAGTCGACAAGTGGAGACCCTGGAGACTCAAATAGCAGAATTGCAGGCCTAGATCGCCCAAGCATGCCAGAACCTTGCACAGGCCGAGAGCGCGCAGGCCCGTGTGTAGGCCGCGAAGGAGACCCATGAAGCTCTGGACTCGGCCATTGCCGCTGCGGACGAGGCTCAAGCCCAGGCAGATGCTGAGGAGTTGGCCTTAGAAGGCCTTCTCTTAGATTTATATAGGGCCTCCAGGAAGGTCTAGGCTCATTGTGTTGCCCCCTATGTACGAACTTTTGTAATTAATAATAAATTATACTATTTATCGCTGATTGATTCTCTCCCGCGCTTTGTCAAGTCTTTCCTTATTCCAACATAACTAACATGGTTTGGAACAAATCTTCCAATGAGATTTGGTGGGAATCTCTATGTAACTACTCGCTTGAACCGCGAGAAATTATCATGGATTCACGCGTCCATCTTTATCTCTAAGGCTCATATCTCGGAGCAATTTCCTGCATGTACAACACATGTTAAAGGGAGTTACTCCATTCTTCCTATAAAAAGGAACCCGTTGGCCAAGGGTTGAAGCATCAATTAAGTATTTGCCCTCTTGCCATGGATCATTCTTCCCCTTTGTTCATCCTTTTGTCCCTGCTTAAAGCGAAACCACCATTCATCCTTATTGCTTGCTCCTGTTGAGTTTCAAAATCTACCCTTAGGCCGAAGGTGTGTCTCAAAATCTACCCTTAGGCCAACCCTTCATTTGGACGAACAAATATTCTGGGCACCTTCTGCCTTGCGCTTGCTGTTCTGTCCAAACGTGAGGTTTCTGAGGTTCTTCGCCCGTTCGCGCTTCAAGCCCTGTCCAGTGTCCTTGAAGCACCTTCAAAGCTTGGCTGGTAGCATGAGGGACCCAGGTTCATTGGACCTCCAGCTTTCCAACGCTTCGTTTTAGGTCCAGTCCAGCGTTCCGATTGGTGTCGATCTGAAGAAACAGGGCGCTCACCGGCTTCAACTAAAGGATGCGGCGGAGGCCTCTTCTTCAAACCTACAATAGTCTTTGCAAACAGAGAAACAGTACCGATGACGAGTTGTTCCAATTCTTTAAGAGACATTTCCTATCTTTTGGTCGAAACAAGTATGTAAAATATGTCTTTCTTTTTACCCCCCTCAAATCTGGATGAAGCAGACTCACATCGACATCACCACATCTGCTAATTCTGATCACAGACCCGAACAGCGTTTATGTAGGTTTGAGGTTTCCAATTTCCAAGATCTATGCTTTGAAGTGTAGGTGTAATCAGATTTCTTTTCAAGTATCGTGTTGCTAATGTATTGCTTCGGCCGCAAAGCCGTCTATGAAACTTGTATTAGGATACCATAAAGGGGACTAATAAATGATTTTATTTTTTAGGGCCTCTGGAATAGGCCCTAATCTTGTACTTGTCTTTGGTTAGACTTTGCACGTTTATAAAGAGTGAAGAAATGAGAAACAAACATGTAACAAACATGTAAATAATTAGGGCCTCTGGTATAGGCCCCAATCTTGCACTGGCCTTACTAGGTTGGTACGTTACATTAATCATAAAGGATTCTTTATTCTTCTATCCCGGGTTGCCCCCTAGTGCTAGTCGGCGGAGCGCTAACGCGATGGCGCATAATACTATTGACTGTGGTCGCGGGCGCTGGAGGAGGTGGCGGATCATCTCGCTCCCAAACTTCGACGATATGGCGCTTTAGGAAACGTCTATTAATATGATTGCGATGAATGGTGTCGTCTAAGTCGCGCAGGTGGTATGCCCGCTTGGGTTGTATACGATGAATTTGAAGGATCATTCCCAACGAGCGGACCACTTGCCCCGGCCCTTGATTTTTTCTCTAAGTGGTAGCACAGCTCGCCACACTTTTGGCCCTCGGCATAACTCTGACCTTTGGTGACTTTATCGAACGACCGCGCGATGCGCTGCTTCTCGAGGACAAGATTGTTGAAAGCAGTGACGCGGTGTTCGTCAAGATCTCCAATTTCCTGCCACATAGCCTGAACGTAATCTTCACCAAGTAGTTGACATTGTTCTTGGACGCAGAGCGAAACGATATGAATCTCGAGGGGGAGGACCACATCATGTCCAAACATAAGAATGTATGGGGTAGTGTCGGTAGGTCCGCGCTTTGAAGTGCGGTAACCCAACAGTGTGTGGTAAAGTTTTTCATGCCATACCCGCCGGTTTAACTCGAGCATCTTTCGCAAAATGCCAAGTATGACCTTATTGTTGGCTTCGGCCTGGCCGTTGGACTGGGCGTAATATGGTGTAGAGTGCAGGAGCTTGATGCCATAGTCGTTGAGGTATTTGACCACGAAGTCTGCCATGAAAGCTGCCCCCGGTCCGTAACGATGCACTCCGGAATGCCAAAGCGGGAGATGATGTTGCGGAAAATAAAGTTGCGCACCGAGTTAGTAGAAGCGACCTTGAGCGGTTCCGCCTCGACTCATTTGGTAAAGAAGTCAGTGGCCACTATAATGAACTTATGCTGCTCAGAAGAATATGGGTAAATGATGCCGACGAAATCTATTGCCCATCCATGACCCAGCCATGGTTTGATTATCGGCTATAACGGAATGTTGGGAATGTGTTGCACTGGATCATGAGCTTGATAGTCTTGACAACCTTTGGCAAAGGCAATCCAGTCCTTTAAAATGGTAGGCCAGTAATACCCATAGCGGCGAATTAACCACCGCATTTTTTGTCCTACCTGGTGCGAACCGCAAACCCACAATATACTTCGCGCATGAGACGCTTAGCTTCATTCCCATACACGCAACGGAAGTCGTTTCCATCTTCGCCACACCGACGGAGTTCGCCGTTACGTAGAACAAAGTTTAAGGTGAGGAAAGGTATCTATCTCGAGTGAGTGGGGTCATGGGGTTATAGAGGTAGGCGATGAAAGGTAGCCGCCAATCCTCGTCAATAGGATCTATGGCCGCGACCTCGGGGGTGTCAGCCTGATATTGCCCCCTAGCGATGAAAGAAGGAAGAGTGCGGCGCTCGACTTTGAGCAAACTTTTGCGCACTCCATCTCGTAAGCTAAGGCCGGACGCTACTTGAGCGAGCTCGTTGACGGCGAAATTGAACTCGCGTGGTATGTGTTCGATGTATACGTCGTCGAATTGGTCCAATACTTCGAATGCCTTGCGTAAGTATGGCTCAATGGACGAGCTTAAGCACTTGAATTTCTCCACCAACTAGTTGACGACCAATAGGGAATTGCCAAAGACTTGAACTTCACGAACGCCTAAGTCCAACAAAATTTCTAGTCCTATTATGAGCGCGTCGTATTTGGCCTGGTTGTTTGTGCATTTGAAATCGAGCTGGAACGAGTAGGAGAAGCGATCTCCAGCGGGATTTTCTATGGCTATCCCGGCCCCGGCTACGGAATCAATCTGTGATCCATCAAAGTATAAGGTCCAAGGAGCGAGTGCCACACAACGAACTCCAACTCGCGATACGCCGTGAGCTCTGATGGTGGGTGGTGAGCTAGAAAATCTGCTATTGCTTGTCCTTTTACTGCCATTTGCAGAACATATTGCAACGAGAATTCAGACAAGGCTAAAATCCACTTGCTGATGCGTCCCCTAAGAATAGGGCGAGAGAGCATGTATTTGACTAAGTCAGACTAGGCAATCACCACCGTGGTAAAGGCAAGCATGTAGAGGCGTAGTTTGTAGCTGGTAAAAAATAGAGCGAGACACAACTTCTCCATTGGGGAGTATCGTGTCTCACAGTCAGTTAAAACCCTGCTGAGATAATAGATGGCGTGTTTCATCCCGTTTTCGTCATCTTGTGCCAAGAGCCTGCTGATGGACAAGTCGACAACGGTGATGTAGAGTTTAAGCGGAGTGCTTTCGCTAGGTGGAATCAAGACTGGTGGGTTCGTAAGGTAGTCCTTTATTCGATCGAAGGCTTGTTGATGTTGCGGCTCCCATAAAAACTCGGTTGCCCCTTGGAGCTTGAGTAGGGGTGAGAAAGGCTGGACCTTTCTTGCCGTGTTGGATATGAAACGACGGAGATATTCGCCCGAGCAAATGTTGAAGTTCCTTTTTGGTTGTAAGGGGTGAGGCGTTTATAACCGCCTGCGCCTTATTTTTTAGGATTTCGATGCCCCGCTGATGGACTAGGAAACCGAGAAAATCGCCGGCTTCTGTGAAAAACACACACTTGGCGGGGTTCATTTCGAGGTTGTGTAAGCGCATCCACTTGAAAACCTGCCGGAGGTCTTCCACGTGGCTTGCCCGCTGCTTGGCCTTAACCACCAAATCATCTATATAGACCTCAATGAGCTTCCCCAAGATGTCGTGAAAGATGAGGTTCATAGCGCGCTGGTATGTTGCCCCCGCATTCTTGAGTCCGAAAGACATAACAACATACTCGAACGCGCAGCAAAACCGGCAGCGGAAGGCCGTCTTATGGCGATCTTCTTCAGCAACAGAATCTGGTGGTATCCGGTCGTCCTATCCATAAAGGAGAGTACTTCGTGTCCTGCTGCTGCGTCGATGAGCAGGTCGGCGACTGGCATGGGATAAATATCCTTAGGAGTTGCGTTGTTGAGATCGCGATAATCAACACAATGCGCATTTTGCCATTTTTCTTGCAAACGGGGACAACATTGGATAGCCACTCGTTATACTTTGCCACGCGAATGATGCTTAATCGGTGCATGTTTTCAATATCTTCCTTAACGACGATCTGAGTCTCAGTTCGCATGAATCTGCCGTCTTGCCTGACAGGACGTCGGTCTGGATAGGTTGGCAGCCGGTGGCAGACCAAGTCTGGAGACAAGCCAGGCATGTCCTCGTACTTTTCGGCGAAGCAGTCCCTATATTCGCGTAATAGGGCAAGAAGGTCTTGTCTTTCTTCCTCCGTCAACTTAGCACTGATGGAAATGAGCAGGGGCTTCTCTGCAGTCCCCATGTCGATTCGTGAAATGGGGTTACAGATTTGAGGTGGTGTATCGTCCAAGGCGGCAGGAGCTAGCTGAATAACTTCCTCCTTGGTATCGGTGGAATCCATTATTTCATCTACATATTTCATAGTGGAGACCTTGTCGTAGGCTTCGTGTTCTGCCCAGTATGAAATGAGTCTTTCGCACAAGGACTTGCCAGCCTCGCATGCCTCATCTGAGAAGACACTATCCATCGGTATGTGGTGGAGAGTCCGCGATGGTTTGAGGACGTTATAGATCGTCCTTCGCCTGGGTAAGCCCCCATCGCGCTAAATTGGAGGCCGTGACCCCATACGGGCGGCCTTTCTAGTCAACGCCTTGAATGTCTAATAGGCTCAAGTCGGTGTTATAATATCGGGCGTCATTGAAGTTGGCGGAGATAGAAAATGGACGCGGGTCAGCTTTGATGATGACCGCTTCACGTTTCTCAGTATCCTAGATCATGAGTTCTTGGTGCATAGAAGAGGGCACGCAAAAACTTCTATGAATCCAATCTCAGCCTAGAATCATGTTGTAAGAGGAAGAGCATTCGGCTACGAAGAAAGTATAAACCCGTGATGCCGGCCCTACCTTAACTCGTAAAAATAAAAGGCCTAGGGTCCTGGACACCTGCCCGGTGAAGTTCTTGACTGTTAAGGACGTGGTTTAGATCATCGAGCGTGGGATGTCTAGGAGTCCCATGGTGCGGGTTGTAACGACATTGACTGCGGCACCAGTGTCGACCATGACCTTGTTGATCATCTTCCCTTCGACTTTGACAGTAATGTATAGCGGCCGCATGTGAGTGGCCATATCTAAGGTTGGTGTCGAGAAGGTCAGAGTCTGCTTGTGCTTTATGCTACTCGTATCTCCACTTGTGGAGCCTCTTCGTCTTGTGCCGGGGATGGACCAATTTCGCTACTGCAAAGTGGGGACGTATTGCTGACGCTCTCACTGCTGACCGGGATATCTTTCACGCTGCAGGTTGTGTTTGGTAGCAGAGTGTATCTCTCTGATATGAAGAAAACCATCCTGACCTGAAAAGTGAATTGCTCGCGAATTGGGATCAGCGGAGTGTCAATGACCCCGTGCTCCCCTTTTAGCACCGCGAAGGCGTCTGCTTCGTGGTTGACTTCTTCATCTTCACCCCATCCTGAAACTTCTACAATGTTGCAGGTGAATGACTCCCCCTGCCCTTCTTCTTAGTCTTCATCTAGGTTAACACGAGGTTCTGAGTGTGCCTCGTTATCTATAGAGTTCTCTCGGAACGCTGGGCTATTTGCTGGACGAGGTTAGGGCTAGAAGATGCACTTTCAGCAACTGGTGGTGCATTGGCCTCTGTCTGCCGCGGGCGCCGCACTTCCTTAGTTGAGGGCTGCTGGTTCCTGACCAATTGTTTATCAGTGGCCAAAAAGGCTTTGTCATTGTCGTCCTTTTTCAGCCGCTGCAGGGCGGATACACGGGGGACCATCCGAGTCTCTAGCTCCATGGTAGATTGTACTCGAGGCCGATATGGTCGAAGTGGCTCCCTCTTGGTTTCAGGTTCCGGATTTTAAGGTCCTTGGCGCCGTGATGGCTGAGGCGGTTCCCGCCTTGGCTCTGGTTCTAGGGTTGTGAACAACTTACGCCTTGGTCCAGGAGGTGGATCCCTTCTCCTCTCAGGCTCCGGTGTGGGGGATGGCCTGCGCTTGGAAGTTTGTGGATTCTGCCTTGGTGGGACTGCAAGTCGGCATAAGACGTTTGCTTTTGGGGCAGACTCGTCTACGAACTGCTCGCATACTCTTGGTGGTGTTACGGGTGGTATTTCAAGTATTGCGCGCAAGCCTTCTACCTTTCTGCACATGCGTTCAGGTGTCTATGCGAGTTATGAGAGGCGTACGACGCCCTCATCGACAGCTCATAAGGTACGCATGATACTACCGTATCTTTTCTGTAATTTTCGTTTTTTGGACTTGTTGATGGTAACTGCCTTACCCCCTTGCTGCGCGTACCATACCTAGTCCTTGATTGCTGACTTGGACGTCGGGGGAATATAGGGGTCAGTCAAGATACCTCTTCGAGGGCTTGAGGCCTTGTTGTCAGGATGGTCGTTGCCGGAGTCCGATACGTCCATCTCACTTATGGCTGGAGACAAAGGTACTTTTTCCGTCCAATGTGTATAGACAAACGTCTCAAGGCATTCTACCCTCCGTTCTAGCTCTTCTCGGGTCCTGGGACTCATATGTTGGTAATTTTCAGCGGGGGTCGGTCCATCGTCCCTCATGATTGCCTTGCCCTTATCTTTTCGAGAAGGGCGATCTGGCTCAAGTTTAGCGACCAACTGCCGAGCTGGGTCATCTGCGTTCCCCCTCTGGTTAGTCGGGACAATATAGTTGTTTGCCGGCCGTTTACGGTTTCGACTTGGCGGTTTGTGTAGACCTGCATGTTATCTTCTGCTGGCCGACCCGAGGCCAAGCGATGTCAGCTGTTGTGATCATGAAGCCCTTGCTCTCAAAGCGAATGTATCCAAGGTCGAGCCAATCTTGGACCTGGTCCCTGAGCTGCTGGCATTCGTGGGTTCTGTGCCCCCAGCTATTATGGAACTTGCAGTGTATGCGGCCCTCCTTGTATTCTATGTAATTGCCACCGTGATGAGCCCGATCGTCTAGAACCTCGTGAGCGAGGTTGACGTTGTAGGTATATTTGTGATGTGGCCGGCGAGCACTGTTATCACCTTCTTCACGGCCCCATTTAGGTGCCCGACGTCGATCTTCATCTTCGGCCTAATCGACCCAATTTACCTCGACCATGCCTACTACAGGCGGGAAATGGTCTACATCCACCAACGAAGTTGTGCTACCTGGCGTCTTTAGTTTTAGCTCGCCAGAGTTCAGCCATTTTGTAACTGGTCACGGAGCTTGACGAAATCTTTGGTGTCATGATTGTAAACATTATGGAAGGTGCAGTATTTCTTATCCTTCAGCTCTTCCTTGGGTGGAATCTTGTGGTCCAAGCGTACATACTTCACCTCGATCAAGTCATTAAAGACTAGATAGGCGTTCTTGGCGTCATAAGTGTATGACTCGTACTCTGGCTTGGTCCATGCAAAAGACTGGATTGTGATTGGCTCGAGCGTCATTTTCAGGTTCTTCAACTTATGAGCCAATGGCTTGCCAGTCAGTTCGACCGCTCCAATATCCTCATGGTCCTGATCCGCATGAACCTCCTCGAACCTTTGATAATATGGATCATAAGTAGGGGACTGCAGGCTTAGTGCCCCCACTGTCCTATTCTTCCCCAGCATGTAGGTTCCTTTGGAAGCGTTTGTCCTTTCATCCATTTCGTTCAGAATTAGCTCGTAGCTTCTGACCTTGTTAATTAGGTCACCCATGGAAGTGAAGCGCTCCCCGTGATGCTTCAACCGCTGGCGGTGTTCCAGCCCTCGAATAGCCAGCTTGATGACTTTCTGCTTAGGTAGCAAGTAATCGCACTTAGCTTGCTGGATTTTGAAGCGTTGGAGGAATGAGACTCCAGACTCCATGCTTTGCTGGCTCATCTAAGTGAGGGAGTCGAGGCCAACTTCTGGTTCAATGGTGTCGTACGTCTCCCGGAAAAGCCTTTCCATAGTGGGCCAGTCTGCAATTGATCCAGGCTTCAATCTGGAGTACCAAGTGAAAACAGCTCCGGACAGAGAAGTTCCAAAGAGCTTGAGTTTGAGAATGTTATTATTCCCATATTGACCGCATTGGACCTTGAAGCGGGCCATATGCGTTGATGCATCCTCCCTTGTCTTCCTAGAGAAAGTTGTAAAGACAATGTTCTTAAACCCATGGGGGAAAGGGTATTGTGCCACGCTATCAGGGTAGGGGTCACGATACTGCAAGTTAGCATCACCTTTTCCGGTTTGCTCCTTGATTATGTTTGAGATGGGCTGGCGCAGTCGGCTGCCGTTACTAGTGTACATTATGCCCCCTTAGTTGCACCTGCACCAGTTAAGTCAAGGGCAAGAGTCTTTGGTGCTTGAGTCCGCATCCAGTCTTCCACTTGCAAACTATCATGTCGTTCTTTGAAGCCTTCAAGTTTTTCTAGGCTATTCTTACTTCCAAAGAAGGATGCGTTCTGCTGTTCCTGTAGCTTGGCATCGTGTTTGTCCAAGCGACGAGATTGTTCGTCCACGGTTACGCGGGTAAGCTTCAAGGTCTTTGTGTTCTCGGTCAAATCCTTTTGGATTCGTTGGAGGGAACCATTAACTATGTTCTTTTCCTCCCCCTTATTTCGCCTGCGAAATGATTAAAGTCCTCAGTGAGTATGGTGAGGTTGTTCTGGTCAGCTTTCCAGAGGACTCTGTCTCCTTTGACCTCTTTAGTGAGGTCTGTGACTGTCTTTTCCAAACCACGAACGGCCTATTCGGTAATAGAGGCTTGGTTTGTCAAATCCTTGATTTGGCCTTTTAGTTCCTCAAACATCTGGCAGATTTGCTCCGCAGGCAGAGTAGATCCTGTGTCCTGGCTTGGTTGTGAACCTACCATTGTGGTTTCGCTAAAGTCTGTGTTTCCAAACTAAGCAAAAACCTCTTCTTCGGTGAGAGATCGGTAAGCCGCGCTGTTATGGGGGTTGTACCGTGGTGACTTGTGTTTGAGACAAGAAACTTGGGGTCTCCTGTACGGTGATTCGCCTGATTTCCCAATGGTGAATAATATGCAGTACTCTCGGATCCACTGGGTGTGCCAATGTTTTGGCCACGATCCTCAGCAGGGGTAGAGAGGTAACTAGCAGTACCAAAAGTAAGAGAACAAGGGTGCGGGCGCGGAATGTGAATTGTGCGCGTGCGTGACTTCTAAACAAGCGAAAAGGGCTACGGTGCCACCTCGCGGACGAGGGATTACGAGTAAACCACTATTCACCTGTGAATTGATACTCACTGTTAGAGCGAGCAGAGCAACTAATCAGGAAAAGGCGGCGAGTCCAAAAGGGCTCTGTAAACCAAAGCGAAGGATGCTTTAGCACTTAGGGTTTCGAGGATGCTCGAAAATTTGTTTGTAGTTTGCATGATTTGATTGTGTGTGTGAAATAATCCTTGAGCTTCCCTTATATAGTGTCTCGCAAGCAGTTAGTAGAACCATAATCACAATTTAACCCGGACTCAGCTGTTTGAACGCCACAAGGACACGTCTTACCCGCGAACTGCATTATCCAGATGACACGTGTTCATAACTGACTCCGCCTAGGCTTCAATTACCGCCCCGCGCTTATCTACTGTAGCATCACATGCGAACTCGAACATTGGACATTCTTATCTCGCGAGATGTTACAGTCCTTATCAAACTCCACCCCGCACGCCTTCGAAGCTCGCACCTCTTAACGGGCTTCCATATTAAAAAGGGCAACATGTATTGGCTCAAATGCTATCCAAAACTTATTGCGAGTCTTGGACCAAAATATCCACTGGGCTCAAACAACCCCGACCCAAGCAAGCCTATAAGTCGAACGTAAAACATTATTCTAATATCATACCGACTTATGCTATTAGACCAAATGATACCACTCTAGTCAGAGTTTCATAGTTTCGTCAAATATTTTTCAACGATATCAAATTATGAGTTGAGGACTTTGGGCCATTAAATTACCAATTTGGGCAGGTTGGGTCCTGCGTATGGCCCAATGGACTATTAATTTGGATAATTGTACGGTAAATCCTTTTATTTCCCGCAAGGTGACGGATTAATCACGCCACATGGCACAACCTGGTTGGCTGGGAATGAAGAAAAAGCGAAATTAAAACTTTCACATTATCAGCTTTTTAAAACCCAAATAAATGAAAAAATAAATAAAAGAAAAAAAAAACTAAGCCAAAAATCTCAGCCCCATCACCATCAGAGGTCCCTCGAAACGCTGCACACTTTTCCCTGGTTCCGTTCTCTCTTTCTCGCTATCTCTACGGCCACATGAATTTCTGACATCTCATCACACCATTGACGCCGGCGAACTTTTCTGACGATGACCTCCATCACCTCCGTCGAGCTCAATTTCCTCGTTTTCCGTTATCTTCAGGAATCAGGTAAGGCTGTTGTTCTTCTCTGCAAACCTACATCTTCGTCGATTTCGCTTCTTCACCCTAAGTTCGGCTCTGGCCTTCTGTTGTCGTATTGGAATTAGATTTTCGCATGCTAGGGTTTACTAGCGCAGTAATGAGAATTTGTTGCTCCAATTTCTGCTGCTGAGCTGCGGAATTTTACTGAATTAGGGTTTGGAATTACAATTATGTGATAGCTTTGGATTGGCAGCTCGTTAGGTATAGGAGCTTATAGATCCGGAGACTTGATGTGTGTAATTTAGCTGTATAGTTATTGGAATCTTAATGTTCATATTCAAATTGAGCTGCTATAATGTTTGTGGTGAACCAAACTAATCATCATAATAAAACTGGATTGTGAAAGGCTTCACTCTCGAGCATCGGCTCTGTTTTTGTTTATGTTGCTTATGGTTTGGTAAAAGTTCGCATTAGGCTGTGATGTTGCTGAAATTGTTAGAAGACGAGGGATATATATGACTTCACTATTTCCTGCTAGATAATGTAACAGCCACAATTATTGCAATTTCGTTGCCTTTATCAAAAGGAAAACAAATGGAATGCGATCAGAATATTAGATTTGAGACTTAGTAGTATGTATTGCACAACCGGTAGGCAAAGCAGTTGGAGAAGTAGAGCACTGTGTAACATTACTTACTACAGTAGAATAAGGTGCATGGAATAACCTTATGGATCTTCATGAAAAAGCAGATGTCCATCCATAAGTACGCCCTAATTTTGTAATCAATATACTTAAGTAAAACAAAAAAAATATGCTTAAATTGTTCTACCATTAGAATGCTGGTTTCGGTGCCGTGGATTCTTTTGTTTACCTAGTATCTTTTATCATCACTTTTGCAGGTTTCACACACTCAGCTTTTGCTCTAGGATATGAGGCTGGTATTAACAAATGCACTATAGATGGAAATTTGATTCCACCAGGTGCTCTCATTACATTTGTTCAAAAAGGACTTCAGTACTTGGAGATGGAAGCCAACTTGAACAATGTTAGTATTCTTAGTTCTTTTCTATTGATACTTTGATTTTGGCCATTTATGTGGAAATTTTCTTTGGAAAACTCAGAATGTATGCTAATCAGTGTTTGCTTTAAGCTTGCCAGAGTGATGCAGAGGTGGATGAAGATTTCTCGCTTTTACAACCTTTAGATCTTATCCAAAATGATGTTAATCAACTACGCCAATTGATAAAAGATAGAAAGAAAAATTTGCAGAAGGATAGAGATAAGGACAAAGAACTTGAGAAAGAACATGAAGGAGAGCGAGAGCGCACGCGAGTAAGAGAGAAGGAAAGACTAGAGAGGGAGAAAGAATTTGAAAAGAGCAGAGAGAGGATAGAAAAGAATAAGGAGGTAGAAAAGAACAAGGAGCAAGAAAAACATCACAAGGACCATAGCGATAGAGATAGGGTTACAGAACAGGAAGAAAGAGTACATGTCAAACATGAAGAAAATGGAGCGTCTGGAGGTAAATGAACGTTTCCTGTAGTTATCTTCTTCTTCTTTTTTCTTGCTTTTAAATTCCTTGTTTTGAATAAACACAGAGCCAACAAATGTGCATAGTTTGGTTATGACTTGTGACAGCATGTGTGTTCAATGATTCTCTTTCTTTTGTGATTGTTATGAAACGAGCAGTGTGACATAGTTCCTTATCTTTTAACCCAGCCCTAATATAAGAGAGTTGTACCAAAGGTTTGGAAATTATATCTTCCAGGATAGAACATTGTAGCAATCTACTTTGGTTTTTTTTTTCTTTCGGGATTTTGAATCTACTTTGTTGTTAAACTTTTGAGAATGGGAGCTTGGAAAAGAAAGATGGACTAGTATGCTTCCTGCATGGGGTAGGATTGTAGGAAGTAAGAAGAAGCTTGTATTGAATTAAGATCTGCTACCATAGGATGCATTTCTCTTCAGAACAAGTGTAGTTTTGGAATTTATTGCCATTCAAGCTTCATTTTGAGCAATTGTCCACCAAATTATGCATTGTTAATGAACAAACTAAGACAATCAAGTTTCTGTTCAGCTCTATGGTAAAGGTGGACATCATTGGTTCAAATCGGATAATGAAATGTTATGAAAATCCTTTTCACTTTACCTAGTAGAGCTACAATTTGACATTATTTCTGCGTTAGTGGTCTCTATGGATACTATTTTATGGTAATCATTATTATGTTTGTTGCAGCGGAACCAATGGATATCTCGACAGCTCCAACATCACAGGCATGTGAAATCCCTAGTTCTGATGTGACCATTTTAGAAGGCCATACATCTGAGGTTTGAGCATGTTTCATATTTCCTTGCATTATGCATCTTGGCTTTCTCTTACTGTCTTCTGTTTTCTAATGCCTGTCTTTGTAACATTTTATATATTTTTCTTTCTTTCGTTAGGTCTGTGCTTGCGCTTGGAGTCCAACTGGATCTCTTCTTGCATCTGGGTAAGTATTTCCTCGTCAAATTGTTCTTATCATGTTCTATTATCAACCTACTTTCTTGGTTTTGTGTTGTCACTAGGGTTGAGCACTGCCGGGCAACATGTTGACCCTCTTAGCTTTTGGCAACTTATCTGTTAATGAAACATTTTGCATATATTAGGTCGTATTGTCTCTCTTTCAGAGTCAAAGCTTCAGTTTTAGACTATATTTGCTTGTTATTAATTTCAGAAAATGCCGCATTGCTTAAGGTTGACACGATCTGGTGATGTATGTTATCTTTCTGCCTGTAATAGGGTTGTTGAACCCACGGTGCTACCACACTAATAATTTGGGATGTGATTTTGCAAAATTAAAAAAATGTTGTTTATTTATGTATTTTTAAAATCTTTTCCTCTTCTGCCCTCACTTTTTTCACTTTTGGTTCATTACTATCTAGGTCTGGAGATTCTACAGCTCGCATTTGGCCAATTCCAGATGGAAGCTCTAGATCTGGTTTACAAAATGGTGCCTTAAATGTGCTGGTGCTGAAGCATGTTAGGGGTAGAACAAATGAAAAGAGTAAAGATGTCACGACTCTTGATTGGAATGTAAGTCATGTTACTTTGCTTTATGATAAGGGCTATCCAATTTCTTGTAATATATATATGCTTGTCATATGAATGTTTTTTTGCAAGTGTTGGTTTGAGTTTCAACCTGCTAGAAACATATCAAATCCTTTTTTAGCAAAAAATTAAACGAAGGCATTCCATCACATTTTGAGCTTGCTACTTAATCTGCATGGAGCATTTTATAGGGCAATAGCTTCTTGTCTCTTGTTTTTCTATGTTTCTCTATAAATTACCTTGCCTTACTTTTTTTATTACCTCTTTTAAATGTATAATAAACGATGGAAAAGATAAAATATGAAAGACCTTCCTTTTATGCAGGGAGAGGGAACACTACTTGCAACTGGCTCATATGATGGGCAAGCACGAATTTGGACTACAAATGGTAAGCAGATAATGATCTTTTCTGTTATTTCAGTATGATTTTGATTTACCATTCACTACCTTTGTGGAGGTTTTTCACGACTTTAATCTGGCTGGTGTTCTTGACCAGGTGAACTAAGGAGTACTTTGAACAAACATAAAGGACCCATATTCTCTCTAAAGTGGAACAAGAAAGGAGATTATCTGCTTACAGGAAGCTGTGATAAAACTGCAATTGTGTGGGATGTGAAGGCAGAGGAAGTGAAGCAACAATTTGAGTTTCATTCAGGTCTCTGTCCTTTTTATGGAATAACCAATTGGTTTTCTATGAAACAATTGATATTGTTCTGATTAACATTTTTCCTCCATCATTTAGGTCCAACACTTGATGTTGACTGGCGCAACAATATGTCATTTGCAATGAGCTCCACAGACAATATGATATATGTCTGCAAGATTGGGGAAACTTGCCCTATCAAAACTTTTGCAGGACATCAAGTATGCTTATAAATTCAGTCTCTTTAGTCTTTAAAGAAACCTGAAGTTAATTTTCCTTCAAATATTACTTTTCGTTTTTATCTAAGAGGTGGACATATAGGTTCTTGTGTACTTGAGTTTTTGAAGATCCATATACAAGACCTAATTTGAGCCTAAGTTCTTTTGATACTTGTGCAGTTGTGCTCAAGTACAAATAAGCAATTAGTAAATCCTGTCTTTGCATTTCTAGCCATATCCATCTAGAATATTTTTGTTTTGTTAAAGTTTACTCGCCTTAATCATCTGCCTTCCATGGGTCAAGTAGAAAACCTCAACTATTCGGTACTGGAACTTGCTTAGGTAGCAAAAATGAGTTGCTTGATTACTTCCAGGGACTTTTAGAAAAAGTTTGTTCTCGCTAGCTGATCTATGCACCTACGTTTAAACCTACGGTACTGTAAATGTTTCTCTCTGTTGTGGCTAATCTAAGAAATTTGACCGTCTCAGGGTGAAGTTAATTGTGTGAAATGGGATCCAACTGGCACGCTGTTGGCTTCGTGTTCAGATGATATCAGTGCAAAGGTAATTGTTCAACTTTTCAAGTTTTTACTGAAAATTTACATTTTGTAGGGCTGAATGTTAATTGTTGCTTTTGAAATTGTAAGTTTGTTCTGATCGATGTTTTTTTATTTCTTGGCACAAAAATGGGAGTTTTAGCCGTGGTAAATGTACCCTACAAGTTAGGGTACACAGTTCTCCACTTCATAGTTACAGATATATAGCTAGGTTAATGACATATGAATACAACATGGGGACAGTGGCATGGCCTTGGGCATACAACTCAATTTCTCATGCTCCTTGTCAGAATTCAAGTGTGATATGAGAACTTTGATTTGTCTTGTTTCTTCTTTGGCTGTGCATTTTCAATAAACATCTTGATATGTGTAGTTTCTTTAGTATAGGCCTGCTTTATCTGATCTCAGTACTGGGAAATATATTGTACTTGATGCTTATGTGAAATCATGGTGTAGATATGGAGCATGAAGCAGGAAAAGTATGTTCATGATTTAAGAGAGCATTCTAAGGTATTCTTCAGCTCTGTGTCTTTTCAAGGTTTCATTTGTGGGATTTCTATCAGGTTCATGCAATTTAGTTTTAAGGGATTTATAGAAGTTTGTGAAATTGTATTTCAGGAGATATACACTATCAGATGGAGTCCAACGGGACCAGGAACAAACAACCCTAACCAGCAGTTGGTTCTTGCAAGGTAAGTATGTGGCTTCCCTAATGAAATGGGGGAAGGTACAGGATTTTTTAGGTTGTATATGGTCAGCAATTGCTTCAATTAATTTTACATGTTTACTTAAACACTAAAATTTTCAAAGGACAGCAATTACAGGGGCGCCATATTTGTTTTTAGACGATGTCAACTTATAGTTTACTTAAAGCCAAATGTTGTCTAGTCTTGATTGTAGTGACTGATCTTTAATAAATGTGTGTGTTCTCGTTTTTAACTCAAACCTGATTTTGACATCAAACTTGAGCAAACAGTAACCCATCTTAATATACAAAATCTATTTTCTTGATGCAAATATTTTTATAGGAACATTGCAATTTCTGAACTGACTCTTCTCAGATAGAAACTTTTCCCGTCTTTTTAAGGTTCTAATTAGTCTCTGTTATGCTTTTTCTGCAGTGCGTCATTTGACTCTACTGTAAAGCTATGGGATGTTGAACTAGGAAAACTTCTCTACAGCCTGAATGGACACAGGTACTGGACTTAACAGAACCATAGGAAAGGATAATGCCGAAATTTGATTTCTAGTGATGCTTGTTGTACTACTTTTTTCTAGTAGTTATTGACTTGCTTCTTTGAAGCTAAAACAGAGGCCATATTAGTAATAGTCTGACGGAAATCTATTTATTTATAGTTTCTTTTATTTATTTATTATATGTATTAATACTTGCAATTTAATCAACAGAGATCCTGTTTATTCTGTCGCCTTTAGCCCAAATGGCGAGTATTTGGCCAGTGGATCTCTTGATAAATCAATGCATATCTGGTCACTAAAAGAAGGCAAGATTGTGAAGACATACACCGGCAATGGCGGTATATTTGAAGTTTGCTGGAATAAGGAAGGTGACAAAATTGCTGCATGTTTTGCCAACAATACAGTTTGTGTTTTGGATTTCAGAATGTGATTCTGAGGTGAAGATGCTAAGCTGATTTCGTACTGTGAGAATTAGCTGGATTAGTACTGTCGAATCCCAGCCGTAAATTAGTCTGTTGGATTGATTTGGATGGATAAAAAGTGTACTCTTAGTTGAATTAGGTTTGGTTTTTAACCATAGATCAGATCAAGGCACTGTTCACTAATCTCCATTCGGTTAGTTTGCAAGTCGTTATTTATCTGTCAACCTAGGGGTTTGTACAGGATTGTATTAATTTAGTTTGTAACCTATTTAAGATAGGCCTGTCGATGGAGCTTGATTCTCTCAAAGTTGTATTTGGCATGCAACTGAAGAATGAAGATTCTCAAATGTTGTTCTTCCAAGTTTCTTGTAATTATTGATTTGTTTTTTGAATGGTTTGAGTCAATATGAATCAGAAAGTTCAATGTCGCAACTGAGTAGAGGTCTGTAGCGGTGGTGCTGACCAAAGGGGTGGTGGAGCTCATGGTTTCTTAAACGCTTGGCGCCCATAAGCACTTGTATAAAATCTTCAGATAAACCAGCTGGAAAAAAGAAAAAAAAAACTTGTTACAACTTTTTCTTCATGGTTACATGTCAAATAAGACCCATGAGAAGGTGTTTAGGGTTTAGAGAGTTTTCACCTAAATTTGACACAACCAAGAGCATCTCTATGTTTTGGTCTTTGTTAAATTTAATAACATGGCAATTAACATTGCGAGTAATCGTGCGACATATCAACTCAAACCATTGAAAACATCTGATTATCCGACAAAATTTTTGTAGATCACTGGTATAACAAAAATCTAAAAAAAAAATTCCATATCTTTTCACCTAATTGATGTTATATATTCAACAATGTTTGATAATTTTCACCTAATGAAATAGGATATGTTAAATCCATGTAGGATTAAACAATATAATTTGGAGCTATATTTTCAGTTATTTATAACTGTTGGTGTGTTCAAATGTTAATTGACATCACCATTGGAGTTGCTCTTAATTATTCATAATGTTTTCTAAATAAGAAAATTTGACAATCTAACTCAAATATCTGTACATACAACATAGTTTTACAATGAAAACATTTGACCAAAACGCAGAATCTTATTCGTTGTAGACTTTAATTAAATTACAAAGTGTGTAACTGCGTGACAATGTCTTGTCCAAAGTTGAATAAACAATTAGTTTTTTCTTTAAATCAAACAAGTTAGTTTTTTGTTGTTGGCTTGTTATTTTCCTTCTTGCGTCATCAAGTATTGATATAATATCTTGAGATAAACCAATTGAATATATAAACCAATTTTCTAGATAATGCGGTCATAAACATTTAGTAGTGGTATTTCTAGATTGTAAGAAGTAGATAATGCAGTCACAAATATTTAATAATGGTCTTACTGGATTGTATTAATTTAGTTTGTACCATATTTTAGATGAGTTTGTCTTTAGTGCAGATATATATGACATACATACAACTAAGATGAGATTGCATGTGTTAACAAAAGGTGGTCCGGTGAGAATTTTGAATAAAGTTTGCTTAGAAACCAAGTATGCATGTTATGCCTATCTGCATAGCAGAATTTCCAATTTTAGATAGGTCTGTCAATAGAGTTTGCTTCTCTCCAAGTTGCATTTGACACGCTACTAAACAATGAAGATTATCAAATGTAGTTCTTTCAAGTTTCTTATAATTTTATTCATTTATTTTTGAATGGGTTGAGTCAATTTGAGTCAGATAGTTCAATTTCGCAACTGAGTTAAGGACCTGGAGACTACCCTGTCCGCTACCAATTTCTGGGTGACGAAAAATAGGTACATGCAAGCTGCAAAGGTGCATAGGTATGGATTTACATTTACCAGTAATCACCACAAGAGCATGAACCATTCACAAAGTGGTGGAACCTGTTTCTGTCCCTCATCACAATCTTTCTTCCAGTAATTTGCGAGATCAACTTGGTCACAGCGTGACAGTCAGAACACACACGGAGGTTCTTCACGATTTTGAGGGTAGTTCCAGGTTGAGTACTTATCAGCCCGAAAGCAATTGCAAGCTTCTCACTATGAACTTCAAGGGACTGTGCCTTTTCCCTCTCCCCCAAGTCATGCAACACAATTTCTGTTTGCGGGGTGTAACCGTTAGCCTTGAGCCACTGGTTGATCTCCTCGATCATTGTATATACCTCTCTGCTCCTCGGGCACTTCTTATCTCCAGCGAGGAACTCATGTACCTTATTATTCACTTCGATTGAGCTGCAACCAGGCTCCTTCTGTATCCCACTGTTTTTCAGCAATGTCCTCACCTTTGTCACACCTTCCCAGTTCCCAGCTGCGGCATAGATGTTCGAAAGAAGAATATATGTTCCGGAATTTGCAAGGTTCTGTCCAACAAGGAACTCTGCGATCTTCTCGCCCAAAGCAATGTTACCATGGAGTCTACAAGCTCCTAGCAAAGTCCCCCATAAGACTGGATCAGGCTCAATCTTCATATTCTTGACAAACTCATACGCTTCTTCTACCTTCCCAGCACGGCTGAGAAGATTGACCATGCATCCATAATGCTCAATCTTTGGTTCAATCCCATATTCATCCTTCATTAAACTAAAGAAACCTTGTCCCTCACTCACCAAACCAGCATAAGCACAAGCATTCAAAACACCAATGAACGTTATATCCGTAGGCCGGTGACCAATTCGACACATCTCACAGAACAACTTCAATGCCTCTCGGCTAAATCCATGCATTGCATACCCAACAATCATCGAATTCCAAACAACAACATCCTTCCCACCAATCCTATCGAAAACCAGCCGCGCATCCTCCCAACTACCACACTTACAATACATATCAATCAATGCAGAACCAACCTGTACATCAATCTGAATCCCATTACTCTCAACATACGAATGAACCCACCTACCAGACTCAAGAGCTCCAATCTGCCCACAAGCAGAGAGCAAAGACAGCACAGTCACCCCATCCGGCTCAACCTTCTCCACCAGCATTCTCCGAAACAGCAACAACGCCTCATTCGGCATCCCATGCTGAGCATACGCATCAATCATCACATTCCAACACACCACATCTCTCTTTTCCGTTCCATCAAATAACACCCTCGCCTCATCAACCTCTCCTCGCTTCGCATAGCAAGTAATCATCGCCGTCAACGAAACCAAATTCTTCTCAGGCATTGTATCAAACAGCTCTCTCGCACCCACAACATCTCCCCCTCTAGCATAAACATCCACAAGGCCGGTCCTCACATAAAGATCCGAATCAAACCCAAACTTGATTGCGTGGCAATGAAGAACTTTTCCGGTGACGATTGGGCATGATTTGAACAATGCAGAGAATGTGAAGCAGTTAGGTTCGACTCCATTGGTGAGCATTTGGGTGTAGAAAGTGAGAGCAAGGTGGTGAAGGCCGCGTTTGGAGTGGGAGTTGATGATGGAGCTCCAGAAGAAGACGGAGGGGTTTTGGGTTTGGCGGAAGAGGGCGACGGAGTAGTCGAGGCGGTTGAAGGAGGCGTAGGAGCGTTGGAGCTTGAAGTTGAGAGTTGGGTGGTGGTGGAGGTTGTGGCGGAGGAGAAGCGCGTGGTTTGGAGGAGGTGGTGGATGGAGTTGGGTTTGTCGAGTAAGGATGTGAGTCTGTCGATTGATGGTGGGTGGTTGTGGGTTGGAGCGGTGGTGGTCACCATAGGGGTGATGGAGCTCATGGCTTAACTGCACCTAAGGTTGCTTAAACGTTTGGCGCCAATAAGCACTGATATACAATATTGATATAAAATGATAAACTAAACTGAAAAAAAAAAAAATTATTTAAATCTTGTTACAACCTCTTTTTACTGATGTATGTTGCGGTTTACATGTTTACATGTCAAATAAGACTTATGGGATAGAATCATTCTCAGGTGTATTTTATTTGTTAAACGTTTTTGTCTTAATTTTATATTATCGTAAAAGCATATTTAATGAAGTTGTCTTTTGATTTGTGTTAAATTTAAATTTGACACATGATATGACAATTAACATTTTAACCAGTAAACATGAGGTTAAGAATGATATTATTATAATATATTTAAACAACTTGTGAGTTTATTGGTTGAATTTTTTTTTAAACTTTTACAAAGTTTTTCACCTAATAGATGTTATATATCAAAACAATAATTGACAAAACTAACCAACAATGTAAAATTTGACGATGAGATAAGATATGTTAAATCCATGTAGGAATGTAGAATTTGACAATATATTGCTTCTTTGGACCTGACATTTTGGAGATTTAGAGTTGAAAAGGCTAGACGCTAGAGCATCACCGTTGTCATCTCAAATTCACTATTCCGGTTTCCGCTTCTCTATTCTCTCTGTTTTTGTTAAGATGGCAACGACGAAGCCCAAGGCTATGATTGAGGTAGGCAAGATGGACTTGTTTGAAGATGATGATGAGTTTGATATCAATGAAGGTATATATGTGATTGAACCTCTTTCTATGAGCTAAGATTTCAATTTTAATTGCAATTGTGCTTGTTAGGATTTCAAAATTAATAAATTGGAGAACTGAAAAAGCTGAACTGAATGTTAGTAAAAAAAAAAGACAATATATTGCTCCATTTTCGGTTATTTATAATTGTTTATGTGTCTAAATGCAATTGATATATTGGTTAGAGATGCTCTTAATTACTCGTGACATTTTTTCAAATGAAAAAAAATTGATAATCCAACTCAAACAGGTACACGTATAACATATCTTTACAATGAAAACATTTGACTGAAACACAAAATCTTATTCATTGTGGATTTTGATTAAAACATCAAGCGTGTAACTGCACAACAATGACTTGTCTAAATTTGGATGAACAAGTTAGTCTTTCTTGTTGGCTTGTTACATCCTTTTTTGCATATCAACATCTCATGTCTTCATTGAAGGAATTGCACTCGTAGGCAAAAGACAATTATTGATTTGTCAATTGAATTGCTTTTACCAATTCACTATTTATCCCAAATTAACAATTGCCTCTCCTTTATCATGCACCCGTTGAATGCAATTTACATACTAATTCATTATTTCATTTTAGTTTTGAATAACTTATTAATTGAAAATGTTAAACTTTTAATTTGATTAATTAATAATGTGATTAATCATATAACAGTTATTATTGTTAAACAGATTATTAATTAATGTTTTAATAAATTATCAAATATCTTATGATTTCCGATAAGATATTCGTCCAATCTTCACTTGACACGTGTCAACTTCAGATACCGTTATCTTCTAGAAATATATCTCGGATATTTGATAAGAAATTCAACCTATCTTTACGTGACACGTATACTTATCCTAAACTTTTTATCTCCAAAATTGTTTGATAAATAACCTTCAGACATCATTTTCTACTCACACATTTCCTCTCATTCTACCTTCATCTCTTTTGAAATATCATCACTCATCTTATTCTCCTATTTTCAATGGATGAATTAAACAGGTGGTTGCTAGAAATGGATCATGAAAATATGGAGGAGCTTGAGCGAATTCAAACTACAAACTCTTAAGTGGTTAGTGTGAGAAATTATAGAATGAAGATGAGTATTTATAATAAATGTCGGAGTAGTTTTCTGATTTTTTTTAAGAGAAAAAAAAAATATTACTGTTGTTTTAATTACAGCCACAGATTTAAATCTAATAGATGTAGTTAAAGTATTTTTACAATATTTTAACCGTTGTGATAGAATCATTGCAACTTAAATGGTGGACCCTAGAAAATTGCGTAGGCGAATTGGTGCCAAAAATTTGCAACTGGATTGACAAAACAATTTGTGAGATACGGGTTCCATGAAATTACCCAAGCGAAAAGTTTTCGCTGCATTCTGAAAACACATGGGTCACACTAATTGCCCATTGAATCGATACAACAGTGCAATTGCTCTTATTGTGTAGTTGTGCTAATTGCTCTTATTGTGTAGTTGTATCTACTATTTTATACTGAAGTGTCAAAAATGACATGTTTTTACTTCTTTTTTTAAGAGACGCTTTTACTACGTCGAAACTAAAAATCACCAAGAGAGCAAATTAGGTCTCGAGTGAAGAATAAAAACGTACTGGGCCGGCCTATGACAAAGCAAACTGGCCCAAAACACTTTTTGATACGACTCAAATTCCAAAAACCCTAAACCTTTCTTCCCCATTTTCCCAATCCAAGACTCTAACCATGGCTTTTCGCGGTGGAGCTTCCCTGTCAAGATCTCTGATCTCCGCCGCAAGAACCTCCGCCGTCCGATCATCTCCGTCGCTCGCATCCCTTCCTCGCTCTCCTCCCCTCCGTAATCTCGCCTCCGCCACTCGCCGGAGCCTCTTCTCTCTCCCCGCCAATGTGGGACAGCTGGCCTGCGCTCAGTCGCTGTTGCCGCTCCACAGCGCCGTCGCCTCCGTCCGTATGACCAGTCACATCTCCGGCGAAGCGCGCGCTTTCTGCGAGCTGTCTCAGGGTTCGTGACTAATTGTATGGACTTTTCGATTTCGTTGCTTATTCTCTTTCAAAGTAGTGAATTTTCGTTGCTTATTCTTCTCATATGAATGTTGTTGCTTATTGAAGTGTGTTTCGTTGCTTATTCTTATCATATGAGTAAAGAAGTGAACTTTAGACTATGAGAATTCATTGAGGAAAGATAGAAACTTTGGAACTATTTATATGCATTTATTAATCAACGTGTTTCCTCAATTGTGTTTGTGATGTGTTTTACGTGATTATTAATACTAGATTAAACCCATAACTGAAGTCCCGAGAGGGGTTTCCTAACGTCGAAATGAACTATTGTCTATGTTGTATGTAGTATTGTTCTGATTATTGTTATAGAATATGGTGGTATAGAAGTCATATATGCAAGTCGTTATAAGAACTGTGACTTCTATGTTTAGAACTGTCCATTCAATTATAATGTATGATCTTTATAATAACACGGTAGTTCCTTCTCCTACAACAGCTAGGAGTTCTCAATCAGATAACTCTTCTGTAATTAGATAAATCTCACTCTATCTTCTTTATCTCCTGTAACTGCACTCTACAAGATGTGTTTGTTATGTAAACAATCCTTATCTTATCATTGTACGTTGTAATCTAAACTACTGAATCAATATAAATACACAAGCCAAGTACAGCATTGGTACGGCTTGAAATCTCAAAACTTCTTTCTTCTGTTATTCTTTTTGGTATCACAGCCTTAAGTCTTACGACCAATTTTTAGTTCCTTCTCCTACAACAGCTAGGAGTACTCATGACTATAGGAGTTCTCAATCGGATAACTCTTCTGTAATTAGATAACTCTCACTCTATCTTCTTTACTCCTGTAACTGCACTCTACAAGATATGTGTTTGTTATGTAAACAATCCTTATCTTATCATTGTACGTTGTAATCTAAACTACTGAATCAATATAAATACACAAGCCAAGTACAGCATTGGTACGGCTTGAAATCTCAAAACTTATTTCTCTGTTATTCTTTTACTTTAGTGAGTGGTCGCTGGGCTATCCGTTGTTTAACATCCAATTATTTGGGTATTGAATGTTACGTTCCAGCTTACAAGTCCTCTGGGTGTGTTGTAGGTACTTGAGCATACTTGGGTTGGATCAACACAGCAAGAGTTGCTGCATTAGGTGGGGCTAGTAGTGCGTCCAAGAGGGGAGGATTCCATGCTCATTATCTTGATAAGGTTACATAGGAAGTGATTTCAGAGTGTAGTGGATAAGTTTTTTTTCACAACTATTGTGTACTTTTCGTTATAAGCCATTTGACTTGTAGAGGCTGTTAGTTTTAGATGACAAGATCATACAATTTACTTGTCTGATCTTCTTTTCTCCTTCGTATTTATTGGGTCTAACTCTTGAGATTCAAAGAGAAATAAATTTATTATGTTCATTTGGTCTAACCCTTTAGCTGCATTTCGTTTTGCTTAATCTTATAGGTTTTACGATAGCCAAATCAATTTGTAAACTATCTATAGCAGGTTTCAAGCTCCATGATTGCTCAAGTTGTTTCTGTTGGAATTTTAACAAATGTCAGGTCCTCTTTATGAATTATTTGAACTCTACACAACACGTTTCATATAGAATGCAAGTCGGTTCATCTTGACAAATTGATCTCTTTCCTATATTTGCACGTTCTGAAAAACTTTTCTAGCTTCAAGCTCCATGATTGGTCAAGTTGTTTCTTGTCGGAACCACTTTATGATACAAGTGAACTTCATGCCACAGATTTCATAGAGTGCAAGTTGTTGATCTTGATGAATTGATCTCTTCTCTGTATGTGCACATTCTTCATACCGTTTTCTTTCTTTAGGAACCAAAACAATTCTTGGTGTCTCAGTATTATGGAAGTGAGTAGTAAATATTGTATTTTCAGTTTGATTGTACGTTAGAAATCTAGAAGAAGATTGTATGTTTTGCTCAGGTGGCAAACGGGCCAATAAGCACGAGCACGGCACGTCACGTCAAAAATGGGTACAACACGGCCCAAGCCCGTTAACGGCCCGGCACGGTCTGAACACGTTATATTAATGGGTCGGGCTAGGCCAAAAAATTGCTCTATAGGCCTGGCACGGCGCAAACCCGCCTGGCACAGCTAAGCACGTGGGCCGGCTCATTAGAACACATTAGTTGTTTTATTTTTACAAATTGTTTTTAGAAAAATTAATC
Organism: Fragaria nilgerrensis; assembly: GCA_010134655.1. Lineage (NCBI taxonomy): Eukaryota > Viridiplantae > Streptophyta > Magnoliopsida > Rosales > Rosaceae > Fragaria > Fragaria nilgerrensis. The sequence goes on from CM020977.1 coordinate 11,517,734, forward strand.
ATTGTTGAAGGAAAAATACCTTATGTGTGCCTTCGTCAAAGTAATTGACGAGAGTAGATTAAGGAATTAATGATTAACGGATGTAACGACTTAATTAGTTATGTCAGTCATTATGTATATTATTGTTACCATTGATTATCGTTATTATATGCGTGTAATTACCGTTGTAATCCACCTCTATATAAAATAGTAGGGTTGGGTATAGGGTTGGGTATTTAACCGAATGTGTGTAAAAAACCGATCGAGCTGAACCAAAAAACCAGATCGGATAACCGAATCAAAACATTTGGGTCAAAACAAGAACCGAACCGAATCGAACCTGTTTAAATCGGATTGGATCTGGTTCAAGCTCTTAAAACAAACTGAAAATAACCGAACCGACCCAAATTATATAATGTGTAAAATATATATAATTTATATACCTGAAACACTATTATTATTAGTTGATTATATCTCTACTTACAGTGTACTCTCCCACACTTAATCTCTATATAAAAGACAATTTCTCATTGAACTCATTTCTTGGATAAATTTATGAGAAATTTTATTAACACATCCCTAATTACTAGATACACATCTCATAATTAATACACCACCTTTTAACTTTATTGTTTTAACATCTTACTAGATATACATACCCAAACTTCCTACAATACCCTTATTTAAAACACACAACTTATTCACTAAATACACAACTTATTCACTAAATACACATCCTTTTACTCAAAAAAAAAATGCAAGTTTCATCTTGTTAGGATCTTCATCGAGATATTTCATTTTGTTAAGATCTTCATCGAGGGATTTCACTTTGTTAACATCTTTTCCCATCAGTTTTTCTCAACAAAAATTATTCTTAATGAGCCTCTTACTCAAACTCATCTCAAGAATTTATGAGCGTATCGAATTAAAACAAAACAAGACAATACTCAAGGTAAACATATTGGTACTCCATTCAAGCTAAAAATTAATAAATGTTAGAAATACAATAGCTAATGTACTAGTTTCGAACAATTCAGTGATCGCTAAGATGTATTGCATTGTCTTTGTCGGACATTATAACATCAACAAATGGAGTGGTTTGTTCATCAAGTACCATAATACTTGAGGATGTATTGACTACTCTTTCAGGATGTGGCAACTGAGTATATTGTTGGAAACGATCTTGATATCGAAGGTACAAACTCTTAGCTGCATCGTCGGCATGGTATATCCAATTTGGTGAAACCGGGGGCAGTGGGTGCCCTGGCACAAAGCAAATCTGCAAAGAGAAATTTGATTAGTTATTTAAAATTATATATAGATATACACACACACATCTATGTAAATTATTTATACAATCTATATATATGTGTGTGTGTGTTAACTTGTACCTGCACAGAGTGATTACTGTTCACAAATCCAATGCTTATCTCATGCAAGTCTGCTGCTTCCGTTAGCTTTCCCTCTACATACTCATGTAATGGAAGAAATGTGAAGCATTGACCATCTGATATGTTCACCACCAGTACTCCATAACAAGTTGCTATTAAATGGCCCATGTCTGGAAGATCCATCCCTCTTGCTTTGGGTGCCATTTTAGATGCAAAATGGTTAAGTCGACGATGAAGTCGTTCGACACCAGATGGTCCTCTAAAGAGACCTTCATAAATATTAGAGATGCCTTTTAACTCATTTATTAAATCAGTTCTCACTTTACGCCACTGTTTTCTACTGAAACCCATAGTTGCTGCTACAACTCTAAAACCACAATTACCATCATCTTCAACATCCATTGAACCGGTAATATATGGCCTCATGCCAAAGATATATTGCATTGAATACTTTTGAGTTATCTCAAACCTTGAATCTTTTGAAGTTGGTTTGTTTGACTAGACAATAACAAATGAAAAATCAATGAGAAACATATCACAAGTTCACAACTAATATACTTGATCATTTGCTTTCTTGCCATGTGACGTAATAGTTCCCTTTTGAGCACTTGGTATTGAAGATTATCACGCTCAGATAACAATGCATCTACAATCTCAAATCCGGATGGGCAACGACGTGTACTAGCGTCTACCTTTCTTGGACGGCCTTTAGTTTTTGTCTTTTCAGCTGGTTCTTTAAGTAATCTATAAGGTACAACTTGGATTCATCAGCTCATCGATCTTCACCAATATTTGACGTTTTGTTTCCTCATCTTGTACTTTAGCCCACTCTGCTAAGCGATCTAAATGAGTTTTTACAAGAACTTTTTCAGGTAATTCCGAGTCTTCTGTAGTTGTTATGATCTCTAACCTTCTCCAGTGGCGATGCACATATGATATTGGTATGGGATGGTCACGACGTTTATGTTCAGCTATCTCATGTGCGCAAGGCAGTCCATGCGTTTTTGGAATAGCATAATTGCATAATGCAAGTTCTTGTCCAATATTATCAGCACTGTGTATTGAGTAATATAAATAAATTAATATAGTTTCTAACACGAGTAAAATATAACACACAATTGAACTAGACTATGTTTAAGTTACATGTTCGCTTCACACACAATCATGTTCAACGCAGAAATTGATATGAATCCTATCAAATCTCCCAAGTATGTATGTTTGAAGTCGTGTTGCACAAAGCACCGACTCTTTTCAAATGAAGTTTTAACTTCAACGTGATTTAAGCACAATAATGAGTGAATATGCTCTCATGACATGCTGAAATCAAGTTGGGAAGACTTAAGCTCTCGCTTAAGCTTTGCATGTGCACTCTCCACCCTAGTGAAGAGATGAATTGGTGAGTAAAGTAAGCAAAAACATCAACATAAATATTGAAATTAGGCATTACAAATATTTACCGGTTGGAAGTTCTAACACCAAGATGCATGTATTTGCTTGTCCATGCAGCAACAAATAATTCCTTATACTTATTTAGCCAAGTGGTCTTCAGATAATTCATCTCCTTAGCATATGCAAAATATTTCACTTCTAGAGCAGCAAGGTTCCTCAAATAGTCATCCTCAGTGAGGGAATCCACCAAACTATTCCAATCCATAATAAACATTTCCCACCCGGCTTTCGTAGCAAAGCTTGCCTTGCATTTTTTCAGTACATTTTTACTGATATGCCACTTACACAAAATGTGACGAGTTTCAGGAAATACTTGGTGAACGGCTTTCATGAGTGCTAATTCACGATCTGTGACAATAACCTTAGGCATGGAATCATTACCACCCAAAATAATCTTTAACCTGCTAAGTGCCCATGTATAATTATCCTCTGCCCCTTTTGACATGTAAACAAATGCAACATTGAAAGTTTTTTCTGTACATGTAATCCCCACAATCTCGAAAAGAGGAAAACGATACTTGTTCGTTTTGTAGGTGCAATCCATGATAAGTACATGTGGGAACGTACGTAGTATCTGAAGACTAAAGGAATGACACCAAAATAAGTCAGTGACCACATGATTTACACTCTTATGATACTCAATATAATGATGGTCATGCAAGTTCTTGAGCAAATGTTGCATTTGAGTTCTTCCTGCCCTAGACCTCACACAAGCTGCTTGCCTAGCATTGTATATTGTTCTCAACGTTGATGTATTAGTTGGATCTCTGCTCTTAATGGCATTCAATATATCTTGGGTCTCATCAAACTCTTTGACATGTTAACCAATAAGGTTTGCTCGTCAGTATTTAACCGTCATGCGTGAGAATGACCTTCAAGATATGATGGGGCTACATGATTGTGCACTCCACATGCAACCTTAAGTATCCACTCATCTGCACCAATGTTAAAGGCTTTCAATAAAAAGGGATATTGACATTTCTTTGTTGCAGTCTGCCTTGAGCGTTGTTCATTAGACTTGTTGATATCTACTTGAGATTCAAGATTATTTTCACCACCAATCTTGATCTTTCCCTTAAACTCTCTGTATTTGCCACTCCTCTCACAGCAAAATCTAATTTTTGGTTTCCTTCTCTTGTTACCCCATTTTGCCGAATCAGACCTCTCAATCACAATCACACAATTGTTTTCTTTTCCAGTTATACGAATCCATTGAAGTAGTGCATCCTTACTTTCAAATATCTGCACAAACAATGCATTTAATTTGTAATACAACTTAAACAAAGTCTTTTAATAATCTTAATCAAATAAGAAAATATACCTGGTGCGTTGTGAACTCATTGGTATAATCACGTGAACAATCTGTTCTAATTCCTCTATCACCATGTTGGATTTCAGCCTGGGGGATTGCAAAATTAAATTACTAAATCGTTCCAACGTGAATGGCTTTTGAACGGTTTGAACGACGAGAACGACCAAATATACGTGAATGGTAAAATCAAAATTTTCAACTTCAAGTACTATCTAATCAAACAACAAACCCTAAAATCCAAATTATTTAGTAGATCAAACTTGATCAAATATAGAAGTCATACCTCGCTTAAGGGTTGAGAAATACTACTGAAATTTATTACGTTGTCTTTCGTTTTTGCTTGAAAGTATGGTTGTTCATGAGAACTATCGCTAGGGCTCAGTATCTTCATATACGTTGTTCTCGTAGAGGAGAAGAAAACTCTTAAGCGGGATATTTTATTTCAACTAGGTTTCTTTAGTTTTGATATAAATGTCTCTTCTAGTAATTTTACATGCCCACAAAGTCTTATATCATTTGTATAAAAAAAAAGATATGTATCTAGTAATTAGGAATGTGTTAATAAAATTTCTCTAAATCTATTAATGTAGAAAAGATTGGGAGTGCATTGGATTGTTTGTTGTATTTTGAGTTTATATTTTTCCTTCTAAAAAAACATGTTACTCAAGTCAAAAACTTGGAGTTTAAGTTTATAGTGAGATAGTAGATGAATCAAAAGTTTTTCAAATATGGACTAAAACCGAAACCAACCCGAACCGATCTAAAAATTCGGATGGGCCGAATATTCAGGTTAAAGGTTTTAAAATCCGGATTTTGTTGGAAAAAACCTTAAACCAAATAATTTAGATTGGTTTTGGTTTTGTCCTAAAACCAACCCGAACCGAAAATGCCCAGCCCTAATAAAGAAGGTTTCTAATGAGAATGAGTAGACCTTGTTCCATTCTATTTTTCTTATAACACGTTGTCAGCACTTTATTCTCTGAGTTTGATAACCAATAGAAAGAACAAAAACGAAACCCTAAATATTTTTTTTAGCAAGCCACCTCCCTCACCGGCGCCCAACGCCTCTGCAACCTAGGCCGCCGTGGCACCAAGGCTCTGCCGCTCAGCCCAGCCCTAATCTGGCCACACCTGACGGAGCTACCCCGGCGACGCTCTACCCGACCTGAGATCTGATCCGCTCCGCACACGTCACCAAAACCCAGCGCCGTCCGGATCCACCGCAGAGCTGATGTAGCCAGCCTCGCCACAGACGAAGCCGAACGCAGCAGCTCGACACGGATTTGCTCAGACCCGGACCCGCGTAATAATACGGATTTGCTCAGACACGGATTTGGAAAAATCCGATCTAGATTTTTCTACCTCTCTGGTAAATCAGATATTTTACGAAGGTAATTTCACAAAATTACCGTGTGGTGAATTTTGAGTTACTGTTTACTTCATACAGATTTACTCTTTACTGTTTTGTGGAAATTAAAACAGTAAAACAGAAAAGTAATTACTGTTTAAGTTATTTACTATTTAAAAATAACACTCATTTATTATTAATTATTTATGGTGAATTATAATAGGTATATGTGGTTAAATGTGACTAATTATATAAATTTTATTGTTTTTGCATGTGATATACCTCATTGTCGTGTGACGATCAACATGTCAAATGTGGTGACAAACCGATCAAAATGTTAATTGTGAGGGTAACCACTTCACACGCAGTTTATTTGACAAATTATCAAGTATGATTTACATTAAAGTTGTCACTTTCATTAAATTTTATTCATGTTAATACATGATATCGAGCATGTTACATGAGGAAATTATTTTGTGATTATTGTAACATGTTATAATATATACTATGCTTATATGATCTCATTAAATTGTGCTGCTATGTTAAAATAAATTCATAGCATAGTAATGACAAACTCCTACTGGTGATAAGGTATTTTCACGAAGTATCGAAAAATGTGACTGTTACGAATATTGGTCGATCTTGAAATTTAATTCATGTTCTTGGAAAATTGATTAATGCTCGCGTGATTAATATATGTTCACTCTCGGTTTTGAAGATGGGATGATCAAAATTGCTGGCATGCTACTCAGAAGGAGTTGAGTACCCTCAATGAGTTCCTAATGTGGAAACCATACTGCACCTCAGTAAAATCATTTGTCGACATCATTGACAAATGATCGTCTCAAAATATGATAGTCAATATCTCAATATTTTCCAAGACTGTTATGTGGCTATAATGTTGTAATGCCTCATCGTTTCAATTAGACTATTATTTAGTCTTAAAGTTTATTTGTATAATGATTGATTGAATTAAATTTCTTAGATTTAGACCTTCATTTGAATATCGTTGGCCTATTACTTTTCGGATTAAATTCTTGAATTTATTCGATTAATATTTACTGCAAATAAATACATGGTTTGAAAATAGCACTATAAAGATGCAAAGCAATGCATCCAACAACTAAAAGGAGAACTTAGGAGAAAGAAAAACATATCATTCTACCTAAATCGACATACTTTAAAGCACATGAGCTTTAATTTTCGAATTGTATACACTCTCATATACCTTAGGGAAGGTATCAAGGAGAAATCGAGTGCTTAGCTTATAGTGACTACCTACAAATTAAAGTCACAAAAGCTCGGTATGCACCACAAGCTAATCGAACCTTGTTAAAGTTTCATAGGTGTTTGTGCCAACAGTTATCATATCAAAACTCATTTAACAACGTGATTATTGTGGATTTATCCATCCATAAATGCGAACCATTAAAGTACTATGTGGTTCTGGATGACATTTCGACAAATTGGTCACATGTCGATTAATTATTTACAAGAAATGCTGCACTCTTAGCATATATTATACGGGTTCACCACCCTAAATCATAAAGTCTATAGTACCTGACAATGCTAAGAGTTAACATCAAAATGACTTGATGACTATTGCATCTCTATACAAATCAATGTATAACATCCTATACCCCAAATGCGTACATAAAATGGCTTCGCATATGCCACCATATCTAGGTACTGGTTATGCGCACCAGCCTACATATACCTTCCTGGGGTTATGCAATATTATAGGCAGCCTTACTTATTCGTTCTTACACCCATTGCTAGCCAACCACCGCGTATCAGTTGGCAACATATGTGCCTACTACGCCCCCACAACGCATAAAAAAATGTTTACTTAGAAACAAATAAGTATTTATGTTGGATACAGATCTCCAACAATTATCCGCACTCTTTCTGCTAAAAATTACGGAGTGTCACTAAGATGAGACAGTCTTCCCGTCGTTAGGGGGAGATAAGAAAAATGATTTTCTAAGAAAACGACAGGAATTGTCGTGGTTGCAATACTTTGTCTCATCTTGATCCCCACATAATCGATATCTTGAACGTAACAGTTTTGATGTCTGATACGTTTATAGATATTGCTGAAGTGACGAGATCGATCACACATGTGAGCTGTAAATGCCTACAAAGATAAAGGTCCCCAATTAGGGGCACGTCACCATAGATAGAGGCGATGCAACCATACTTAGTGGAGGTGTGGTTGAGGTCGTGGCTCCCTAAGGGAATAAGGGGAGGCCACTTGGTTCGATCAATACTTGTCTAAAGGAATTGGGCGAGTAAGGCATAAATATCTCCTATAAGATTGTCTCTAATTACAGTTATATCTATGAATCAATACTGGAGGACGCTCCGATGTTTAAAATGATTCCAGAGACAAAATCCCAACGGATTACGAGAGTACATACACATTGATGATCCACACTGTTACTCAAGGAATCATAGAGCACGAAGGTATCGAACCACGCTCAGTTGAAGAATGTCAACAAAGAGCATATTGGCCTAAATAAAAGTGTGATCCAGAAAGAGCTAGATTCTTTGACAAAGAGACAGGTATTTGGTTTGGTAGTGCTAACTGTACAAAGTGTAAAGCCTATAGGACATAAATAAGTCTTTGTCAAAAAACGTAATGAGAATAATGAAGCCCTAAAAGACAAGGCTCGTCTTGTGGCGCCAAGGTTTCTTGCAACGCTCTGGATTGACTACAAGGAGACATATTCTCCATAATGGAAATGCAGCTAATATATAGATGTGGTTGCTACATATCTCCTTGGGGATCTTGATTGGGAGATATATCTGAAAGCGTCTGATGGCTTTACACTACCCAACTCTAGTAACTCTAAACCATGGAGTGCGTTTGTAATTAGAATAGAAACGCTCACTTTATACAAGTGACTACTTGGTTGGGAAGGGATACAAAATGATGAACTATGCCCTTGCGTACTCATAGAGAAAAGAGTTCCGGATTTGCAATTATAGTTATCTATGTTAATGATAGGAACATAGTAGGTACTCTTGATAAAGTAAGAGAAACTGCGAGCTTTATGAAATCTGAATTGAGATGAATAATCTTGGGAAACTCGGTTAATAATGAGTTTGTGGAATACTAATCCACTAGTTTGCATGTGTCCAAAAGATTCTCAGACGATTTACATGGACAAAATGCATACTGTTAACACTCCCAATGATCGGTCGATGTTTGGATATAAAGAAATAATCCATTTCGTCCAAAGAAAGATGACGAAGAAGGGTTGAGAATCGAAACTCTTCTTTAAAGTGCAATAGGCGCAATATTGTACTGCCTATTACACTTAGCCCGATGAACACGACCGAGTATTACATTTTTATTAAACTTGTTCAAGCGCCAATGCAACGTCATTAGAAGATATAGATAATGTATCATGATACATAAAGAAACCATTGACTTAGGTTCATCATATCCCAAAAGGGATATGCAGATGGAACTGTAAGCTCCTACACCAATACATCAAGCAATGCTTTGGTTGGTCATTACTAATGCAAAGTATCTATGACCAATAGGTCGTTCCCAAACTAGTCATGTATTCACCATTGGGAACACAACGATACCTTGTGAGAAACATAGGAATGTGAGGACGTTCCTAGCACCCTTGATTGATGTAAAAGTCAGGGGGAGTGTAGACATCAAGGGGAGACTAACACATAAGTGTGTTGTGTTCTTTTCCCTTTCGACCAAGATTTATTTTATCCTACTGGGTTTTGTTACTTGACAAGGGTTTTGTTACTTGACAAGGTTTTTAATGAGGCAACACCCTATGCACCATTTTAACTTTAACTTGGCACGATGGGGAGTGTTGAAGGAAAAATACTTTATGTGTATCTTCGTCAAAGTAACTGACGATAGTAGATTAAGGAATTAATGATTAACGGATGTAACGGCTCAATTAGTTATATCAGTCATTATGTATATTGTTATTACTATTGATTATCGTCATTATATGCGTGTAATTACAGTTGTAATCCACCTCTATATAAAGAGGGTTTCTAATGAGAATAAGTAGACCTTGTTCCATTCCATTTTTCCTGTAACAGTCATGAGATTTGAAATTTAGACATTTTATCCAATTCCACCTACATTTATGACATTAATATTTTTTCCAACCAAACATAACATATAATAAAGACTAATCAATTTCACAATAATATAACAAGATTATGTAAAATGTTGTGGTATCTTTCTTCTTTCATATTCAATTTTCTAGTTAAATAAAATTAATTTTTACTACTCAAATTTTTTTTAAAAATCAAAATCATGTCTTATAATAGAATGACACGATCACATACCATTTATTGGCACAGCACGAGCACGGCCCATCATGATATGGGCTCGGGCCATGGGTATGGCCAGACTTAATATTTAAGCCAATGGGCCGGCACGAGCTCGACACGATAATAAACGGGTCGGCATTAAGCACAATTAGACATGCTTAAATCAGGCCGGCCCGTTTGCCACCTCTTATTGTATAAGTGGACGTGCTATTATTGTTTCATTGAAAATTTGAAATAGAGTGGACTCCTTGTTCACTGTTTTGTAACCTCTTCTTAGCCTTTTCTCTTTGTTAATGAAAGAAAACATTTCTCATGAGAAAAGATTGTGGAAGATATATGCACTGAAGGACACAATCATATTTAGGGTTTAGGAACAGGGCAGTCGGCAAAATATTGGGTGCTTGCTTATGTGCTAATGAGCATTATAGTGATTTTTATTCTCTCTCCTCACATGCTGGTGTTTGAACCTCACCAGGCACTCTACCCCGCGGCACTTAAAGCCTTGGTTAGTGCCTTTGTTTTTCACATGTTACAGACGGATGAGTTAGCATTTTGCCATTTGGACTGATTGAAGGGCCAACCTGAGTGTGCACTTTGAAAGGCCCAATCAGGCTCGCAGTAAGTTTAGATTCTCAGACATAGAAACAAGCATAGTAGCTTACAGTACACATAACTGCTTCGTAGTCACTATCTCACTCTTTTTTCAAGGGCTCATAGTTGGTTGTCTGTAGCTTAAAGTAGTTACAAAGGAGTCTGTCCAGAAACAAACAATTGAGTGTGATAGCATAACTTAACCTCATTCCCCGCCTTCCAGTTGGGGACTGCTTTGTTATGATTTGCTTGTAGAGCTGTGATCCCCAGATACACTTTTCTTTGCTTCTTTGAACTAAAGGCAGTTTAGGTATCATTTTGACATGTTAAGCCCTTAGGAAGAACATACTGTATTCAGATGAGACTGCTTAGATAACAGGTTGAGTGTGGAATGATTAGGCAAATAGATAGGTCTCCGAGGGAAAGAGACTATCGCTTCCTTACAAGAAAGATGAAGAAACAATATTTGAAGAGGGGCCTTGCTGGTTGCATCAGCAGTTAGATCTTTGTAGATCCAAAGAGTAGCTCACGAGTCATTTTCTTGCAGCAAAAAAGCCTTCATATTATTAAAATCCAGTTTACAATAGATTTTCCAGAACAATATCAGTATAAGAGCACTTCTAGTTTAAGATATCAGAAAGTCATAGTCATAGCATAGAAAAATATTTCAAGGCTTGTCTTGATTAGCATAAGGTTTAAACTAGCTTCCTCATTTGGTGGTATATTATCTATATTTGCATAGTTGAACAAGAGGTTGCATAAGACACTAGGCTGTAGAGATTAGATTAGATCTTGATTTTAGTTTTATCTCATATCACCTGACTCATCAATCCAACACTGCCAAAGTATGATATCTCAAAGAATTGAAGCATTAGGATCACACCCTTGTGAGACTGGGGGCTTCTGTTTTGTTTTCTTCTCCTATTAAAATGAAACCTTTATGAACAGCAAGATTCTGATATCTGAGAATAAGCACAAGTGTGGTTCTTGTTACTTCTCCTCTGGTACGTATACACAGAGCCCCACTACCTCAAAGACATGAGCACAATTTTGATCCTCTTGTTTGGAAAGACACCCCATTTGGAAATAGACATCCCACCTCCCCATCACGCTGTTTCATCACTATTGTATTGTCACCTGCTGGGTCCTCTACACCCTTTTACAAAAGTTAGCACTAATGCATCATATAATTTTGTTCAAATTCTTCATATAGCATCTTCAACAACTCCAAATGTCCTCATTGGTTCAGAACTACATGTATGAACTCGTTCATGGGGTTACTATGTCTTCGCACAAGGCTTGTTATATAGCTTAAAGTCGGAATAACACATACACTGAAACACCAGATCAAGATTCTATCATCCGAACATGAAATGTCGAAAACTGACTCTTAACAAACCTTCGCAAGTGCATATCAGCTAGTACATTTGTATGGAACTCGAAACCTAACATTGAAAGCATGACATTGCCTTATTTTCGGTTAGTTTTGGTGCTGTATTGACTGTTTTTGTTCTATATGAACATGGTGGGAGCATATGAGATGGAATTGGCAATGTGGTGATTGTGATGAACAAGAGTGCTTTGCCTAGAGCTAACAAGCAAAGTAAGGCACTATTATTGGACCAGCTTCTTCCCTTCATCTAGGGACAGACACCACACGTTAATCAACATCAGTTCTGGGTCTTAATATTATGCAGCTGACCTTTAGCAGGACCAGCATATGATCATAAATATGTATGACACAAAGAAGTGGTCCAGATTTTCTGTAGTGTCCATTAATCAATGTCGAATGACAAACTCTTTTTCCGCTTGTATTTCAATGGTCCGAATCATTCACTTCTTCATATCATTAAGATGTTTCAAGTATTTTCTATGGTCCAATTCAAACATAAATAACAATATGTGTTCGTCTTTATAGTTTAGAAAACCGAACATTTTATTTTTTTCCCTTAAGTCAGCTTTTATTAATGAATAGATGACCGAACATATTGTTATTTAATACATTAGTGTGATTCCGATCATAGATTATATGTTGGGCACAAAATGAAGGGTGGATGTTTTAATCTAGATCCGACATGTATTTATATATATGGGAAGTTTAAATCTGCACTTCTGCAGTATGGGGCAGAAGGGCATATGGTGCATGTTGTTTGGGGTAGGGACTCGGGAGTTAGAACCCCCCATCTAAAACCTCTCAATCGAATTAGGTACTAGCATTTACTATGCATGTTTTGGACTGCGCACTTCTTGACAAGTCTTCCAACTTGTCTATGTTGAGCACCATTCATGTTCATGTGTTTAATTTGTGGTTATTTTGGGACCCCTAGGCCACCCAAAAACATCATTGCGCTAGTACAAACATCCAATGCCACCACAAGAGTGGATCAAATAAATTAGTACAAGAATCTCAAAGTGGACATCAAGCTTTCCTAGACATGCTCTAGGTCAAAATATCAAGCAAGCAGCTATATATGTATCTGCTTTCACTTAAAGACATTGTTATTAGTTATAAGTGTGTGTTATTAACAATTATCCATGGAGAATCATTCATATTTGATGCTATTGGAGGTGTGAAAGGAAAGATGAGTATGGAACTATGCAGGAATCCTAAGCTTGAACTAATGGCCAATACTATTAGATGACATAAGCATATGCCATCCCCTTGCCTTAAAAAGTTTCAAGCATTTTAAAATATCCACACATTCCTCTCTCCATTATGATGCCTTCCTTTCTTGGACACATGAAATTCGTCCTTTGTTAGTTTGTTTCTATATAAGACCAATCTCACTCATTTCTTCAAGCCTCTCTTTCAAAACACTCTCCGTTATAGCAGTTTTTTGAAGTGGTGTTTGATTAGTACAGTACTGCAATGATTTCCACAAGGGCAGAAGAAGCAGAAGAAAAGGAAGCATATGAGACAGCAGAAGACAACCTGCAGGATGCTGAGTCAAAGCAAAGTGATCATCATGATGATGAAGGAGTAGCTGATCATCATGAAGATGATAATTTGGGAGATTGGTTGAGCTTGAGCCTCAATAAAGATGATCCATCCTCAAAACCAGGCAGTAGCAGCAGCAGCAGCAATAAGGTTTTCTCATGCAACTTCTGCATGAGGAAGTTCTATAGCTCACAAGCCTTGGGAGGCCATCAGAATGCACACAAAAGAGAAAGAGGAGCTGCAAAGAGGTACCAATCTCATAGAATGATGATGACAACGATGATGGGGTATCCCTTCAATTCTGTAGCGGCTCGTTCACTTGGTGTTCAGCCTCATTCACTTGTGCAGAAGCAAACCAGAGATAGGTCTTTGATAATGGCTCGCACCGGCGCCGTTGATGGTTTTAGCACTGGTTTTGGAATGCCGTGGACACCATTCATGCTTGAAAATACCATGGATATGATTTGGCCCGGAAGTTTTCGAGTGGAACACAGATTGCCAAGCAGTACACATGATCATCATCAATCAGATCATGTACATAATAAACAGCTCGACTTAAATTTACGGCTGTGATTCTAGTTTTCTTAGTACTATTGCTTCAGCTTATTGTACTTAATTTTGAAGCTAAATTCTTGTTGTTTCATTTCCTCATCCAAATAATACATGTTTCGAACTTTCGATCATGATGATGAATTTGGATTATCGGTATTTGTCTCGGCAATCTTTGACATTTTATCTAAAATGGTCCATAATTTGGATGAACAATTCGAACTGAAAGTCGTGAACAATCGAGACCAGAAAAGCATACGATCATCCTTCACCAGGAGTAGCACCAACACAAGAATAATAGTTAGGTGCATGATGAACTACATGTCTAGCTCTTTTAGTGTTTCATAATTTCATATGATTTGATGGGACTTGTGTAGTTGGTTATCCATCCTTTTATTTCTTACTGGATAGTGCTATAACGCCAAACTCTCGGCTGTACGAATATCATTTCAAGATCTGCTTTTAGTTCTGAAAAGAAAGAACACTAGTTTGTGAAGTTTTTGTTGTCGGCAGACCTATTTCTGAAAGTCAGTTGTCCAACTACAGTTCAATTTATGGGTTTTGATTGGCTCACTTGTCACTTCTTAAATATGGGCTTGTATTGGACCAATGGGCTTATTTGACTATCTGATCGGACTCTAGTAAACTCGTCCAAACGAGTGAAATTTATTAAAATATTATAATATCACAAAAAGGCAAACGTAGGAGAAGCATATGAACCGCAACTGTCCTCTGATCATCAGCAAACAAGTTAATTAACGAAACCAGAAATTAGGAAGACCTAAAGGATCCATATTACAATGACTTGGCATAAAATTTGGAGTTGAATCTCACCAAGTTTAGGTGCATTCTCATCTACGAACTCTTTATAAAGTCATCGGAAGAAGCATGAAATTAGCAAGAGCATCAACAATTCAACAGCTAGCTTGATTGCCTTCACGAAAAATATGACTCGATTTATGCATTTGGGAGATAAGATGCTAGAATTGTTCAACACAAAGGATCCAAGGTACCAGATGAAGAAAAAGGATAAAAATAAGAATAAGGGAAGAATTAGTTAGTTAGCCTCTACTTAATAACGTTGAGTTCATATGTTCAAACTTCACTGATATATGTAAGAGTATACGTGTGGGTTAAGAGATTTTAATAAAAAAGAAATTAAAAAAAAAAAAAATCTACCTCCAACCATACATATTTCCTATCTCTAACCCAAGCTAGCTAGTTCAATAGCCTAAATGACCTCCATCACTCCACGCACGAAAGCCACCGAACTTGGGATATCAAGAGTACGTAGATGAGAATGCACCTAAACCCAAGCCTCTATGGTCTCTAAAGATTTTGCCAACTTTAGGCTTATCTTTTATAGGTTTTTGACTTCCAGGTTTCTACCCTATGTAAATACAGTTGCGATGTCATAGGAAAGAACATGCGAGGTTTGACATGAACCACCATATATTGTCGAATCAGTATGAGCCTAGGTGGTGGAACCCATTTTGAACCACGCAAATGTTGATTGCAATTAATTCTCATCCCACTATCAGAAGAAAGGCTTTAGCCGACGAAAATTAAAAAACTAGGCCGACGAATTATTTTTTCGTCGGCTAACGTGGACTTTAGCTGACGAAATTTTTCTTCATCGTCTAATTTAAATTTTCGTCGGCTTTGGTCAACTTTAGACGATGAAATTAAAATTTCGTCGTCTGAATAATTTTTTTTCGTCGGCTATAGTCTGTGAACTTTAGCCGACGAAATTTTTAAAAGTTTAGCCGACGAAAAATATAATTTCGTCAGCTAAAGGGCCTTATATTTGCAAATCTGGAAAAAAAAAACTATACGTAGAACCTTCAAACGTAAAAAAATCGTGAAATAAAATATGACCAGAATGGTGAAATACGTCTATGGTAGAAAAATCACGGTATTTCGGTAAATTCTCGATGCCAATAGTTGCGGTCAATGCAATTTACTCTTATTATTCACTATGCTGCAGATTTGGCATTTGGTGTCCGATTGACTATTGTGATACCTTCCCGGAAGCGTAACGGCCCTACAAGTCAAACTCATCACTTTGCCATGACATATGGGCCTTTTTGGCCATTTGAATCCGTTTAGGGCTTCAAAATGCAATTTTCTTATTTCCGATTAGAGTTGACCGTTTCAATCGAGTCATTAACGTTGTTGAATCCAGTTGAATTTTTTACCATAGACATCTTTCGTCATAATGATCATATCTGACGGTTGAATTTTGGTTTGTAAATTTTAGTCATCGGAATCACGTGTTTACTATTTACCGTTATTATTCTCTATGGGGAGCCCTATCGTCGGAAGGTAAATGTCTCAAAATTTTTATATGGGCAGTTGCGTCTCATCTACATGAGAGTTTTTTGTGTGGAAGGTTTGACCAAACTACGTAATATAGAGGGAGATATGAGCGTTTTCGTGTGATAAGTAATGATGGATTAGGGTTGACCGTTTCGATCGAGCCCTTAACGTTGTCGGATCCAGTTGAATTTTTTACCATAGACATCTTTCGTCATAATGATCATATCTGACGGTCGAATTTTAGTTTGTGAATTTTAGTCATCGGAATCACAACGTGTCTACTAATGTTATATAACTTGTTTAGTAGGTTATACAACTTTGTGAACCAACTCTACATAGGAAGCAAAATTATCAAAAATCTCGTGAAATAAGATGTGTTCATAATGGTGAAATACGGCTATGGTTCAAAAATCACGTAAATCGGGTAACGTCTCGGTGCCAATAGTAGCGGTCAACCTTATTTACCGTTATTATTTCCTATGGGGAGCCCTATCGTCGGAAAGTAAATGTCTCAAAATTTTTATATAGGCGGTTGCGTCTCATCTACATGAGAGTTTTTTGTGTGAAAGGTTTGACCAAACTACGTAATATAAAAGGAGATATGAGCGTTTTCGTGAATTTATAGACTTTAGCTGACGAGATATTAAAAAAGACGTCGGCTAAGGTCAAAAATTGTTTGGCAGTAAACCAAATTCGGAGGAAAATTTTGAAAGAACTTTAGGCGACGAAAATATATGAAAAGTCGTCGGCTAAAGTCGAAAAAAAAATTTGGCGGCAAACCAAATTTGGAGGAAAATTTTCAAAATTTTCAAAGGAGTTTAGCCGACGAAAATAAAGAATTTCTTCAGGTAAAGTTCTTTATATAGGAGTTTTACCGGAGGTGGATGGTATGTAGTCTGCTCCAGCGCCTACCCAGCTCCTTCCTCAATAAGAGGTTAGTTTTCTTGAGGTTAAAGTTTTGTGTTTTTTTTGAGTTTTGAATATTGGGTTTTGGAAAGTTGTGAGTTTTTGGTGTGGGGTTTGTTGAGTGTGATTGAATGTTGATGCAGGCTGAAGTTACTGGGTCTGTTAATGCTGATGAAGATAACCCGCTGGAGCTTCAGTTGAAGAGATATGATTACTTTGGTCATGGTGAGGACTTGGGAACTTTTCTTTGAGTGCAAGAAAGTGGGGTGGTGTGAAGTTTTTGGCTTATGATTCATTGAGAACGGTTTGGTTTGGATTCTTGGATAAGTTGAGTTTGATTAGTACAACATTCCCCTACAATTTGGTAGCTCGATTCGGTGTGTGTGAGGAGAGTCGAAGATTTGAAGTTTTTAGGGTTTAAAATTGGGGATTTTTATTTTGATTCAATTGACTTGTTTAGGCTTAGAAGTGGGCTTCGACTTCTTCTAGAAAGTTGTTCAAAATATTGAGAGGAAGATTTTGTCAAATTTTGGTGGTGATTGGAGGTGGCCGAAAGTTTCTGTATTTTTTTTTTCAAAAACCAACAACTTTAGCCGACAATATTTAAATACTATATTCGTCGGTTATAGTATTTTTTTAATTTTTTTTATAAGGTTTAGCCGACGAATTATGACATGTTTCGTCGGCTACAGTTATTTTTTAATTTTTTTTATAAGGTTTAGCCGACGAAACATACTATATTTCGTCGGCTATAGTTATTTTTTTAATTTTTTATTACACAGTTTAGCCGACGAATATCTTAATTGTTTCGTCAGCTAAAGTCTGGGAAAAAAACCGACGACATGTTTTTCGTCGGCTAAACTGTGGGACTATAACCGACGACGTCTTCTTTTTTCGTCGGCTAAAGTCATCGCCGACGACCTTTTCCCGATGAAATCTTAGCCGATGAATTAAGTTAACAGGCCGACGAAACTTTTTCGTCGGCTAAAATGCTTGTCCTAGTAGTGTCTATTCTTGGTGGCCATTCAAGAGAAGGAAGATTTCTGACATAATCCCCCGTCATGGAGTCTTTGGATCTGGAGAGTTTTTTAGGAAACCGTGTGATTTTGATTTAGAAGAAAATGTGAGGTTGGATTACAACAGAAAAACCTCTAGCTACATCGGCCATCACCCAGCTGATCCAGATGAAACGCTTGGGACACAGAGAGGGGAAGACAGTTATGTCAACAGAACGATCGTGAAGATCAAAATTAGCAATTGTATCAGCTACAAAGTTAGCTTCTCTTTATATATGTCGAAAACAAACAATCTCTATTGATGCAACGGAAATATAAACGTTGGAATCCATCAACGGCGACTTGAATCCACAAGTCTAGTTTTCTCGAATCCACCAGAAAATTCCTGGAAAAAGATGAGAAAATCTCAAAAGTTTTTTATTAATCAAAAACTGACGACTACAGCTGATAAAATGTCCCTATAAAGGAGCAAATAAACCGTAGGGCAACTAACATCAAAGCCTAAAAGTCCATGGATTAAAAGAAAACCAAATCTAAAACAACATATTTAAAATAATTGTTGAAAACAAGTAAATCTGCATTTTGAATGCCTAGACGGACTTAGATGGCCTAAAACGCCCATAGGTCCTGGCGAAACGACGAGTTTGGTTCATTGGGCTGTTCCGCTTCCAAAAAGGTATTATAATAGTCAATCAGACACCGAACGCCAAATCTGGAGCAAATCAAATTTGGACTTGTTTCGATCAATCTGCTCTTCAATCTCTATCGTCATATGTTCTATATCATCTATATATGCCGAAAACAAACAAACAAGAAAGAAGAAGCTAGCTTCCAGTCCCAGATATCCTCAACCAAAGCTCGAGAGTTGAGAGTTGAGTAATGTTAACTAAACCTTACATTTGAAATCGTTCCAACGAACCCTACCAATTATAGCCCAAAAAGAAGTGAACCCATAAGAGACTTGTTCGTATATGTGTTGGGTGTTGGGTGTTGGGTAGGGATCTATCTATATCTATAGGAGCCCTTTTAATGAGGACTCTTAAGTTAAGGACTTGGTGAGGACTTTTCGGTTTATGGTTTAAATGACCCAATTTTCGATCACATTTTGACATCTCATCCGTTCAATTTTTAGGTTTATATGAGTAGATCATTTCTACAAATTTTCAGCCAAATTAGTGTTCGTTAAGATAACAAACTAGATCAAATTAATGGACAAACAAAATCTGTCAAATATGAACCGTTCAAGTTCATAATTAATTGATAAATTACACTTATGAATGCCTTAACAATTTTCAATATAGCTGAAACTTGTAGAAATGATCTACTCATAAATATCTATAAACTGAACGGTCAAGATGTGGATATAAGATCAAAATATGGGATAAGCCGAAGAATCCTCACCAAGTCCTCAACTTAAGGGTCCTCACTAGAAGGGCTCTCATATATCTATAACGTATAAAACATATACTCTAAACTAACTCTCATGTACTCTAAACTAGCTACATATCAGTCTTAGCATCCATGAGGAAGTTAAACAAAACTTAGATTCCTAATGCAAATGACCAGGGAAACAAGAATCATGAAGAGCTAGCGATCGTAGATGATAATTTCATATTTCTCATATATACTATAAAAGCCCACACACAGAGAGCTAGCTCGATCAAAGTCGACCTTGATGAGGATGCATGTTTGGTGTGCCATTAAAATACTGCCATATTTGAACCAGCAAGCTTCTGCAATATTCAGCTTCAGTTCTAGTACCCACCGAAGCTCTTCATTTGAATACGAAACGAACAGTACTGCTAGCTATTAAAAACTTACCTAGCTACTGTAACAAGATAGGGTTAGGAAACAATAACCAATTGTGATGACTCATGAGCCTGCCGGGTTTGAATGTGCATAGTGCAGAAGATATATAAACAAATATATATATATATATATATATATATATATATAAGGGATCTCTTATTTTGTTCATTTCTAGGATAATGTATTTGACAAACTTCTCGATCACTAAATCACATATCTACAGTTCAGTTTGTAGGTGTATATAAGTAGATCACTTATGTAAATTTTCAGAAAATTTGGTGATCGTTAAGTTATCCAAATGTTTGATTTATTTTTAATGATCTTGAACGGTGTATGTTTGACACAAGTGTTAAGTTTTTTGTTTTAATCTCAGTCATCCAAGCTCATTAAAAAACAGATCTAATGGTGTGTGTCTATCTCTAAAAGTGACAAAAAATAGAGATCCCTCATTAAAAGGGCCCTGATATATATATATATATATATATATATATATATATATATATATATATAGAGAGAGAGAGAGAGAGAGATGTAGCGCTTCTAGACTAGCTAGCTAGGTTGCATGCCTTGGCTAGAAAGATCGAAACCCTAAATATTATTGAGGCCATGCATTCGATCAAGACTTTGGTATTATACAGTACGTGTTAGTCTTCGATCTTGTTGGGATGAATATCATTTGTATTGTGACTTGGTTTGCGTTTCATGTTGGTTCTGTGCATGACAAATCCCATATTTTTCAGCATTTGTAATAGCTAGTCCACAATATACAATGTTTGGCTTAGACCAGCTAGTTATTTGTCAAGGTCTACAAATGTAGCCAACTATATATTTATATATGTGTATACTATATGGGTTGAACGTTCATACATGACTTACGATTACAGTTAAACCTCTATGAATTAATAATATTGTGACAGATAAAAAAATTATTTAATCGATGTTATTTATTTATCGAATATTAAATTATTGAGGTTTTATTGTAGTTTCAGATCAAAAAACATAAAAAAACACGTTTAGCTAGTCAAATGATTATTCCATTCTCATGATAATGTTATTTGACGATTGTGTTTCTATGTGCAGTTTAGATGACTAAATAAATTTTAGTTTTGTATATGAACTTGAATTCAACAGCTTAAAGATCATTGAAAGATAGTTTTTCATCTTTTTAAGCCCTACACTCAATATGATCAATCAAGTAACGTGCGCATCCAATCTTCATAACCAAAACATTCATTTTGTAAGTCGAATTGAAATTCCTTTCGATATATATGATCACCATTTAGAAACAACCTATTACATGCCAACTTAATCAACTGCGACTCACACACAATCAATTTCATAAAAACAAACTATATCCACAACCCTAGCTACTATCCTTTTCCTTTCTGTTGTCGAGGGAAACAGCAACTCAGGAAATTAGGGCCCCAAGAGCACCAAAATATGGAAGTACAGTCGATCCTGATAGCATAGTATTCCAAAGGTAATAAAGGAGATAGTTTCAGGTCCGGAATGCATGATATCATCACCTAACTAAAGTTTGAAGCAGATCGAGTAGCATCTGCTGCGATAGGATAATGCACTACTGAGTGCCCATTCTGGTCTGACCAGAATTGGGCAGATAAAATTATCACCCCTCTGATCGATGCTAGCTACATGGGTCGGAAAGATAGATAGAAATTAAAAAGTACAATCATCCCAAGTTGATGAATGCGTATATAAGATCAAGCAGGAATAACCAACCGTACGTCAACTTGTCAGACATGACGATGGGAAGGATGTCTGTCCAAAACAAGAACTCTGTGTGATCATCATGTTTGCTGTTAGCAATATCAATTTACACTTCAGAAACGAAACGAGCTAGCTGTACAATCTGTCCTTGGAAAGGTAGCTACAAGTTGAAGGAGCGAGAAGGGATAACTTTACCTTTCACAAAGGTTTAAAACGTACGCGTGAGAGAGCTGCAGGTAAAATCTTTGCAGGAAATTTACAGAGTGATCGAGCACTACTCTTGTTCATTGATCGATCATTGTGATATGTATATATGCAGTAACATCACGCTAAGATTAATTTCAAGTTTGGGAAATCTACAAGAACAAAAAGGAAAACCTCTTATTTCATCTATCTGATTTGTATCCAAACGTACAGATCTCTTGTACTTCATAACACCTAGCTAGCTCCACTTCGAATCGAGCAATATGATAATGCCATTACAAGAATTTCCATTACTCATATATTGTCTTTCTCTTTTACCTTTTTGTTGTTGAGTTTCACTGAAGGATATCGTTATTCATAGATTGCAATGGACATCAAGTAAGGATGTGACTTTGATAGATGAGTACATGCATGTTGACCCCAATAAAAACATGTATATCAATGCACTCCATACATATATTGCCAATCAAATTGTTCATATCTCATTTTCTCCTTTTTTCTTGCCTGGCTATATGGGCACCTAAACGTACTAGCTAGCAGCTAAACCATTGACATAAGGATCCCAATCTATATACAAGTCGCAATTCGATCAAGTTTGTCTTCATCAACCCCATGCCAGCAACACTGATTACTAATATATGCAAAATATCCAGTTGAATATATGTCATTCCATTTCCTGCGTGGTTTCAACCGAGCTAGGGATCAAGTTTTACACTACTAATATTACTGCTTCTACTAAGCTACCAATCAATCCTACTTACCACACCTAAATTGATATGGTACAAGTACAAGACGTACCTTGCTTAACCTCTATAGCTCTTTGTGCCTTTGTAATCGGACTGTCTTGACGAGTGGCCGCCAGAGACGGCCGCCTCAAGGTGCACCTCAGGGTCGATCGGCCTTGTAATCAGTTGATCGAGCTAGTAGGGTAGTTAATTAGGCCGGCGTAGTGTACCCCGTAAAACTTTATTACTTACAGTACGTAGTACGTACATTACGTTGCAGTAGAAAGTTTTCAGTTTAACGTGATATTCTTGGTTCAGTTGGTTGGACGGTCATTCTCTCGCTAGATCTCAAATGCAAGGCTGGTTTTTAACATAGGGTCTCTCAAATGTGGCAAGACATTGAACCAGATGCATATGCATTTTGAGGCGGAACATGGTGAAAATGCTCTAAACTAATTACACGTACAAGGGGCGGCTATATATACTTGCATTGTTGTTGTCTGATACTTCTTTTGGCACTTAAATCTGGATTGAATTGCAGGAATCATGTTTTTTAGGTATTAGATATTGCAAACGTGAATTTGATGGTGGAGGCTTTTTGTTTTTTAGACTACCAAGCTAGCTGTGGATCCGAGTCTCTTGCCTTACTTACGGGTCGACGGCCATATTCTAGGGACAGTAATTCAAATGGTGCTGGCATGGCAACTGTACTTGTTTTTCTCTATCCTAGTACTTCAATTATAATAGCGAATATATATGTTTGATTGTATATTGGTTAATTTAACAATTATCATTTTACGGTTTGATCATGTCGTCGTTCCATTCTGACCATGCCATTAACCTAGCTTGTTTCTCCGAATCCATCATTTCGATCAGCCAACCATCTTGACTATCTATGTTTGTTTCTCTTTGAAACGGTAAAAGTCAATTAATATTAGGAAAATCCAAAGAGTTTTGGTCAAGCTTAATGTTGTTACATTTCGGGACAATAATTTGTCTAAAGTATATATGCTTAAATCGTAATTTTACAACTGTGTTCCTCAGATTATCTGTTTGAATATATGCTTTTCACTCGAAACTTCCACACGAAAGGAAAATGTTGGCTCGTGTCACTAGTCAAAACATTCGTGAGCAAATTAATTGTATTTGGCTCTTACATGTCCATGACCCCAAGTCTTTGCTCTAGATACGTATATAGTTGTTGGCTGGTCAATCTGAATAAAATTTGTTCCTAATGTCTATGATATTCTTGTCAATCTGAAACATTTGAATCATGAGCATCACGTATACCAGACTACTATACATGTAATCATATTGTACTATGATATTTTGTGGCCTGTTTCATATCAAATTGATGAACCAGTTATACATTGTCTGAATATTTCGTGTAAGGTTAATATTTCATATTCAGATCGATTAACGAGCAATGAATACAAGATTGTTACGTATATGTATGTAGACTTGTAATTTTAGTTGTTAACGGAGTTGAGCACTTACTTTTTTGCCCTCCTTCATCTCCGGTCATCATCTCTTTGGCGTAAAAACATGCCAAAGTTTGCAAAGCTAAGAAGGCACTCTTATTTGAATTGTGCCTAACTAGGAGGCTCAGCCTCACACGCAGGTTCCATTTATTATAAATGTCAACAATTTGTAACGCGCGCTAGAGTTAATTGTTTTGATTATATATTAAGTGGTAGTGTTTAGCAACATAAGAATTACTATATATACCAGTTCCTATCTATCAGTCATTGCCAAAATTTCCAGTGGATTCGAATGGGTTAATGTGTGTCATCATCATGCCTTATCTCTTTTAACTTAATATTCTGCTACATCCATACCTAATCTCTGTCTTGTTATCATCTTTGGTGGTTTGGTGCAATATATTTATGCCCTAGATATCTCTGTCAGTACACTTATAATGTCGTTGATGACGTCCCAATGGCTTAAAGCTCATTGGTTTTGATCTAGTGGCTTGTGCTCTACATGTAATATGATGATTCGATGCGTATGATTTCTTTGTTGTTTTGGCATGGTTTTGATTCAACTTTATCCAAGTTAAATATTGATAGGAATTTCAAAAACCTTAGAATATTAATTAGTGAAGGGAATATGATTGGCACAACACTACGTACATCATAGTCTTTGTCCTCCATATTTTCTTTTTCCAGAAACTGCATACAATCATCTCGCAGTTTCATATATCTGGTTTCTCTTTGCTCCGACGTAACTACTTCTTCTTCAGGCTAAATACTGAATAGATAATATAACATTCTAATGACATGCATGACATATATAGCTACGAGACGTATTCCATCTCAATACCGCTATTTTTTTAGTCTGCAACAAGAAGTTATATTAGTTCTAGTGTATTAGAAATGAACTAGCTAGGGTATATATAATGATCGTCGATCAATGCTGGAAAAACTACAATAGTGTACATGTAATGTTTTGCTTGAGTTATTGACTATCTTTCATTTGTAAAGGAAATACAAAATCTTTCTTGAACCCTTTCTTGCAACATTAATTTACAATCCATCAATGAAAGATATTATCTTCACACACATATATATTCGAATATTTTTTTAATCCATAGACATAATGACTCAGATCGAGTAATTGGAATTGATAAATTTTAATATTCTTCATTCATTCAAATAGACCAAACCTGATGATACTATCTTCACTACGATTGATTCCGGCAGTGGCAGATCCTTTTAAGGGGCGGAAGAGGGTTATGGGCGTCCCCGGGTGATCCTAAACTTTCTCATAATTATTGTACAATTATGTACTTGTTAGTATCAAGTTCAAAAATCTTGTAAACATTGGCCCCTTCATAAATCTAAATCAAGTTCCGCCGGCGTCATGGGATTCCGGCAATAACAAATGACCTTCTTGATACTTAAACCATAAAATTTCATTCATAATAGAGAGAAATGCAAACAATAAACGCACGGCTGAACCCTGTAAATATATATTCAATCTGAGAAATTTATTAAGAGATCAAAAACCTAAACCAAAACTATTCCATAGGATTCCATCCATGGCAATGTAACATCACCATTAGAAAAACACTAACATAATATCCACAGATGATCATCCATCATTAAACTAATCACACCCATTTTAACTTAATCATTCCCAAAAGATAGCGAAGAAAACAATGTTGTTGTCATGCAACTGTCATTACGTACAAAAAAAATGCAAGACATCTTCACCTACCCTAATGAACCCCTCTAATACAAAATTAAACTATTTTAATTACCACATACAAAAGCCTATATATAGCTAGGTAGACATTTGTAACAATTAGATACCAAAACCCCCTCCCTAGCCCGGCCAACCCCAAAATCAAAATCATTAAAGGTCATTTTCATGGTGATTATCTTAATCACCATTCTAAAACACCCCACTAATTAAACCAATTAACAAACGCTAATTTAAGTAATAAGATTAATTATCCTTGTTCTAATTTTCCTCTTAGCCTTTTAGGGTTCCTCCCTCATTTCCAACACCACCACTCTCTCCGCCGGCAGCTATAGTTTTCCAAAAAAAAAATCCAACAACCTCTTCGGCTGACTGGTGGGCCCCGACTAAGCCTAAGCTGACATGGCAGCTCCGGCCTGGGACCACATGTCGGGCTCAGCTTAGCTATTTGACGTGGATGTGGGCCACCGTGTTCCCTGAAGAACCAACACTTTCTCGGACAAAACTATTTCCATTGTCTGCTACGACCAACTCGGATCCGTCAGAGTCCGTCCAAGTAACAATTGGTCCGGCTGTCAACGTGGCAAAGCTGACGTGGCGCCCGTGGACGCTAACGTAAGAAGAGCGCTCGCTATATAACCCTCCTCCTTCACAATGGTCTGCACCACACCACCGATCTCTTCTTCTTCGAATTCTGATAGCTTCGATCAGTATCATCTTCATCATTTTCATTTCCTTTCATCAGATTTGATCATGGCCGTTGATTCAGTGACTTCGTCTCCTCTCGGCCCGCCGGCCACCGAGAAGGACGCCAAGGCGCTTCAGTTCATAGAGGAGACGACCAAGAACACTGACGCAGTGCAAGAGAGGGTTCTCGGTGAGATTCTGAGACAAAACGCCGAAGCCGAGTACCTGAAACGTTTCGGTATGAACGGAGCGACTGACCGGGAAGCTTTCAAGTCCAAAATCCCGGTGGTCACGTATGAAGATCTCCAGCCTGAGATTCAACGTATCGCTAATGGTGACCGCTCTCCCATCTTGAGCTCTCGTCCCATCTCTGAATTTCTCACCAGGTAATTATTCAGCAAGAACTACTTTTTTTCCTTCAGTTTTCTTTCATGGATGTTATATATGATGTAGCGTTTGTTCATCAAATGATCTGCATGCAGTTCTGGTACTTCCGCCGGTGAAAGGAAACTCATGCCTACAATTCATGAAGAATTGGACCGCCGCACACTATTGTACAGCTTGCTCCAACCTGTGATGAACATGTATAATCCTTAATCCATTGACTATTTCTACGCTTTTGTATTGTGTAATTTAACTTCCTTTGCTACAGTTTTGCGTGCAATAATTTTCTCGTTGTTAAACTTTATTTCAAGTACTTAATTGGAATATATGTAACTGATTTTGGAATATACTGTTGATCTTTGTAGTTACGTACCGGACTTGGACAAGGGGAAGGGCTTGTACTTCTTGTTCATCAAGTCAGAGACCAAGACTCCCGGCGGGCTTGTTGCCCGTCCGGTTTTGACGAGTTACTACAAGAGTGAGCACTTCAAGACCAGGCCACACGACCCATACAATGTCTACACCAGCCCCAACGAGGCCATTCTCTGCTTCGACTCTTTCCAAAGCATGTACTCACAAATGCTTTGCGGCCTCATTATGCGCAAGGAAGTTCTCAGAGTCGGGGCGGTCTTCGCCTCCGGCCTTCTCCGAGCCATCCGGTTCCTCCAGCTCAACTGGCAACAACTAGCTCACGACATCGAAACGGGAACTCTAAACCCTAAAATCACAGATGCATCTATTCGAGAGAAGATGGTGGAGATTTTGAAACCCGACGCGGAGCTCGCGGAGTTCATCAGAAAAGAGTGTGAAGGGGAGAATTTAGAGGGGATAATCCCAAGGATTTGGCCCAACACAAAGTACCTTGATGTGATCGTCACCGGTGCAATGGCTCAGTATATTCCAACACTCGACTACTACAGCAATAGCCTACCGAAGGCTTGCACAATGTACGCTTCTTCCGAATGCTATTTTGGCCTGAACCTTAAGCCGATGTGCGACCCTTCCGAAGTGTCGTACACCATCATGCCGATGATGGGCTATTTCGAGTTCATTCCACACGATCCATCTGCTCCTCCTCTGTCCAAAAAGTCACCTCCAAGGCTCGTAGACCTTGCGGACCTGGAAGTCGGAAAAGAATACGAGTTGGTCATTTCCACGTACGCAGGACTTTGCCGTTACAGAGTCGGAGACATTCTCCGAGTCACCGGCTTCTACAACGCCGCGCCACAGTTCCGGTTTATCAGGAGGAAGAATGTTTTGTTGAGTATTGACGCCGATAAAACCGACGAGGCGGAGCTCCAGAAGGGCATTGACAACGCCGCCGAACTCCTCCGTGAGTTCAACACTTCTGTGGTGGAGTACACAAGCTACGCCGATACCAAAACATTCCCGGGACATTACGTCATTTACTGGGAGTTGATGGTGAAGGATCCGTCGATCAGTGCCCCAAGCCACGAGGTTCTTGACCGATGCTGCCTCGTAATGGAGGAGTCCCTAAACTCTGTGTACCGGCAATACCGAGTTTCTGACAAAACAATCGGGCCGCTCGAGATTAGGGTTGTAAAGAGTGGCACATTCGAGGAGCTCATGGACTACGCTATATCCCGCGGTGCGTCGATCAATCAGTACAAGGCGCCGAGATGCGTGAACTTCTCGCCCATCATGGAGTTGCTGGACTCTAGGGTTGAATCGGTGCACTTCAGTCCGGCGCTGCCGCATTGGACCCCGGAGCGACGCCATTGAAGGTAGCAAAAAGGGGAAAAGGCCGGACAGTAGCAGCTTGCTTTGGTGATTCTGATCGATCGAGCTAGCTTTTTGAAAGTCTCTTTTCTTATATGATATTTCTGTGTCTGTCTGTGTAATAAGTTTAAGTAATCTGATGATATGTGTTTGCTTGTCCAATGGTATCTTTGTGTTTGCTTTTTCCACCATGTTCAGCTTTCTCTTTAGAGTTGAGGTTGGTGATGATGATGAACCAGCCCGATCCGGTTCAGAATTTGTAAAAATATCTATTTGATGAATAGAATGCATGTAATATTATTGTTTTATTTTAGATATATATGTCTATATGGGATTGTTTTACTTGCATGGATTTTAGTGCACGTGCTAATTATTCCTTCTCTCTGGGTGGTAATCAACTAGGTTCTGATAATGATTAAGTTAATGAGTGAGTGATTAACCAAGTTATCTGGTGAGCCATCTTTTTGGTGAACCATCTAAAGCTCATCTTAGATGACAGCTGATGTGGCATAACCACATCATCAAAACATAAGTTCATTTTCTTATAGTTCTATTTTTCTTAATTATGAAATTATTTTATATTGGATAATTTTAAAGTAAATATATAGACCTTTTTTTTTGGCTTTCTGATATTATGTCGTCTTCATCGAATGTTATTTTCTTCTCTCTTCTTCTCCCCCGTCCTCGCAGCTCTCACCTTTTCTTCAATTAAACAACATCTTCCAACTTCAAATCGTGAATATTTTTTTTTCTAATGAGAATGAAACACGGGCATTTTTGGAATTAGGGTTTAAGCCTTTAAGGGGAAGATAATTTAATTTATAGGAATGTAGAGATTGCTGCAAGCCTGCAACCATACCAGAACCATTGCTCTGCATTGCGTGCTTACTAAGGGTGATTCCAGATCTAACAGTGTTTTTTACAAACCAAATTCAGTTCCCACCCTCCCCCCAAAACCCTAGATCTAAATATGGCATAGCTAGCTTAATTTCGTTAAAGATGTTTGCTAAGTGAACGAATCAGATTGAGAAGTTGTTAGTTTTGATAAATTGAAAATGAGGAGGAGATCAGGATCAGAATGAAGAATGGAGCTCGCAAAAAAAATAGGAATAGAATTAAAAGATTTTTTTTTTGAGAAAGAAATGATTAAAATAGATTAGGAATATTTATTAAATCATAAATTATGCTTTGATGATGTGGTTATGCCACATCAGCTGTCACCTAAGGTGAACTTTAAATGGTTCACCAAAATGTGGTTCATCTAGCATTACTCAAGTTAATTCGATCACAACTAGCTAATCGTTTCTTTATGGTTGGAAGCATATATATCACGAGCAGCTTCATACACATATGGGGGCGATTCTTTGACATTCTTTGTCCCTAAGTACGCCGAAGGCTAGGGTTTTGTGTTCTCCAGCTAATTGATGGATTCATGAAGTTAAGGATGCATGGAGATCGAGGTGTGGTGTGAATGGCCTGTCATGCATAGCTAGCTAGATCGATCGATGCTGCTCGATTTGAAAATGATGGGTGTCTACTGGAAATTAAAGATTCTGATAAACTAAAAATGTTAAAACATTTTAACATTATGAGTAATATATAAAAGAAAGGTCTAACATGAGTATATATAAGAATCTCCGTATATTTTTAGATTAATAGGACCTATCATCATGTGAATATATATAATATATATATATATATAGAAGCAGCAGGATATATGACTCGAAATGTTCAAGCAATGTAATATTGTCCTTACCAAATGTACATTACTTTTTTTTCACAAGAAAACATAGTGGCAGCTGGTGCGTGACTCATTTCATTGAAATCACAAGCCTAACAATTATCCTCATTTTGCTTTCTTTTAATTATATATGAAGTCTTTGGTCATCATCACATATCAATCTTATTACTTACTGTTTTGAACTTAATTTCTCTCATCTATCTACGAAGGTATGAGACTCTGTCTTACGGTGAATATATGTATGTGGTTAGAAACTTAGAATTCAATTGAACATGGATATTTACTATAGTTTCTCATATATATATATATATATACTAGATACTTGTTTAGTTGTGTTGTTCTTCTTTTGGTTTATATTATGTCAACACAATACATGGGGAAAATGATTGAATTGACTAGCTTTTAAGAAAGACAAAATGATTGTCCGCACGAAATGTAGTTATTTTTCTATTGAAGACTCAAAATGACGGGCGGAAATTAATTAAGTTCATATACAAAATTTATCGGTTATTAAAGTTGAATCTTAATGCATTCAAGCTAAACCCTATTTGCAATGATGATGGATCAAACCAATTAATTAGGCCTCGTAACGAGATTGGATATTCTTAGTTTACATATGATCGATGATTAGTGCATAAGTTAAGACCAAATACAAATAGAGACAAGTTTGGCGAGTTGAATTTAGACATGGATCGTTTTGCCATATCGATCTACTGCTCAAGTAGGAAGCTAACTCCAATTAACTTTGAGACGTACGCCTTATCACGTCTCTTAATATATGTGTTCTAATTGAATTGTTCTAAGGAAAATGATTCTTGGCTTTAATAAGGATTAAGATTTATAGCTTTAATCTTAGGTGACATATTATGTCACCTAAACACATCGATCACCAATTAAAAAGACTATGTCATGTCGTTCTAAAGCAAAAATACAATATTATCCTTCCAAATTCAATGATTCTAGATTATTTTGTCTTTTTATTAAGAGAATAAAATTGATTTGTCTTTCTTTTATAATTAAAAAATATATATTTCTAGTATTTTCTTTCTCGTTTTCTTTTCATCATTATCATGCTTAGATTTACCGTAACATATAGTGTGAAAATACATATATTTCTGAGAATATACTTGTTCAAAAACATAAATTCTTATGAAATATATATATATATATAGTTTGTCCAATAAAAAACAATTTTGTCGAAATCTTTTTCACATATATATATATATAATTCGTCCAAATAATATATATACACACACACACACGTAATCATCCAAAAGAAATTCGATAAAGATTTTTCTATTTTTTATTTTATTTTAAAAATTCGATACATAATATGGCTTATATATAGATATCTATTCTAGGATATTTTGTATCTTTCTAGATATTTTTTATGTGTGTTTTGGTCTTATGCCAATAGGATATGTAGTTTGACTAGATCTATGCATTCTTTATCCTTAACATATTGGTATTATGTAATTCAAAATGAATAAGATGATGATTCTCTTGCTATCTCTTTGTCTCTACACTTTATCTTTCATCACGTTATCATGCATTTTGTTCTAACCTTAGAGCCAATAGCCTACCATTTGTTTTCCAAACCCTAAAAAACAATTTTTTTTTTCAAACCAGAAGTTCTCGGCCATGCCTCGGCCCCAACGTCGTCGCTGCCCCCGACCGCCGCTTCCTTGCCGTCAGCTCCGCTTTTTTTCTGGTTTCGCCGATCAAGAAATCCGAGTTTTTTCGAAGAAACTTTACGGTATGTTTTAAACCCTAAACTCTTCAAAGTTCAATAAACTCGGGGGAGATAAAGTGCTTTCTCCCATTCTCCATCTTCATTCTATGCTTGAGATTTTGTGCGTACAGGTACCCAAATCCCGGAATTTTATTCGCGGGTCAAGAGCGTGTTTGATCACTCTTGTTTCCTTGTCCGAGTTATGTTTGATCAACCCCGACATTTCTCCATATTGTGTTTGATCAATCCGAGGCCTTTTTCGAATTGTGTTTGATCAATTCGCAGCTTTTCCGGATTGTGTGTGATCAATCCGAAGGACAAACCATCAAAAGCATTGTTTGTAACCTCTATCGAGTCTCATAACAACTTGGTTTTGTATGCAAGAGTAATGTAACATTCTGCTCCTTTGAGTTTTGACGTACTCGATGCCTAAGACGAATCTTCGCTTGGTATCTGTGAAACATTTCATTAGAAATGATTAAACCACATGTTTTGACCCCCAAACTAACAAGCCTAGATGCCGAGATTTCACATCTTATGCGCTCAAAGTCTTTGACGCGCCACATTGACAAAAGTCTTCAATGACAATCTGTGCAAAAAGTAATGACCACAAAGTACTGTGAAATGCACTCATGGAGCGTTTCTTGAAACGTTCATATAACTCTACTTATTGAGTTATTAGTCAAGTGAATTGCTTACCACCTTAATTGACTACATATTGTCGATGATCTTTTGTGGCATCATGATCCATAATCTTTAGCAGATTCGATCATCATCAAGTTCTCTAGGTCTTCCAAGTTGGTTTGGAATTACCAACGAGACTTGATTTTGATCATACAATTGTCAACGGGAATTGTATATACACTAATGTGATAAACGTATTTGGGATTGTTTCCTAATGTGGGGATAACAATATGGGTCACAACAACGACAGAAAACGCCGTGCCGATGTCTAGAAAAGAGGGGGAGATGTCGCCGGCCCTAATGACGACACTCCCGATCTAGACACTAATTTGTTAAAACTACTTATGTCAGCTCATGACAATGTAACTGTGTGGATCTCTAGATCACTGGTTCAAGAGTTGTCGAACTCTCCTTCAAATTATGAATGCATACAAAAAGGTACGGAAAATCAATATGAGGACAATAATGCCATCCTCATGATCATGGATTTTAAAGATTCGGATCCAGCTCTAGCTACCCCTGACTTTAACGTCATCGGCTAGATCGACTTTGATTTTCTTTCCAAGCTATATGAAATACGACGTCGTATCGACGTCCTTCGTCTATTTGAGATATCAATGTACTCACATTAGTAATAATGAATGCCTTGAGAATTTTTTTTAAAGTGAAACTATTCTCCTCTTATGGTTCGTATTGATTTATAATCAAGATGTTCACTTACATCGTCCTTAGAAACATGGCATATTATGCCGATTTTGGTCCCTTCCTTTGAATGTGACTCATGGCACTGCATCCTCAAGTAGGATCGCCCACGTATTTTTCGGTTAAGTCTTCTACCCTATAGCGGATTTTCCATCATCAATTGTTCAACTAGGCTCATCCAAGCTCAGTGTGATGTCTTAGAATTATCCGAAATTAAGAAGATAGTAGTTTCAAGTGTGCCTCGCACTACTGACCCTCCACGGACACGCCTGGTCATACTGACTTGGAGTTACCGAAAGCTTTTGATTTTGGATTCCCCTACACTATTAAACCAATTTTCGTCTTGCAAAAGACGTTGAAGACTTATCAAAACCGGACAATCATCATCATGATCGAATCCTCTAGGTCTTCTGAGTTAGTTTATGTTCATGTCAGGGAGCTTTTGCTAACTAGTCATGGAGTTTACGACCTTAGAACGATAAAAAAAGATTTGATTTTGATCATATACACGTTATTTTGGCTTTGCCTTATGCCCACATGCCATCCGCAAGCTTCAAAGCTTTGTCAATGCCAAATCTGCGAAAAACAACAATCTGTCTATTCTGGACAATCAACTTTGTTTAAGCTTTATGAACAGGTCCGGATGAACCATACAATGAGCTTTATATCATTGGAAAGCTCTATGAGACTAGTTTCAGAACTTTTTGCAGTTTGTCCATATCTATTTTAACAAAAAAGTTATAGCTGTTTTAGTGCACAATGGTCATTCTGCACGGACATTTTTATGCACTCTCGGGATTGCAGCTTTTTGTAGCTTCTTTCAATCCTTCTAAATGGTTCAAGTTGAACTATATACTTGTCCATCTACTCCTTCTTGTATATATATCTCATAGAGACATTGAGTGTATCGCAGATAGTAGAATTATCCACAAAATTCTAAGGACCCGGCAACTATCTCTAGATTTTGTGCCTTGTAAATCTTCTGTGACTACAATAATTGAATCATGTACCGGTCATTTAGGGATGCGGTTTAGCTTGCATCTTGATGCCTTATGACACCATGATCAATGTCACAGATGCCCTCTATGCATTGAGAGACAACCGAACCATGTTGAGCTTTAAAGACATTCATGTTAATAGTTTTCATTTGAAAACACATTGTGAGAATTCTTTTATGTATACATTCTGATGAATGCGGACTAAAATACATCTTAGAGAAGTTTATGAGTCAATCTAGTGGACTGTATGTCCCTATGATTCGAATATCGAATCACATGTTGTCGCCTAACATGAGATTTGGGACACTGACTCATATAGGTTTTGTTTTGATCAATTCAGGTCATCCTGGAAGATATATAATGGTCCAAATTTTGAGAAATTCTCATGGACATCCATTCTTCCACTCAAAACGAAGACTTTCAGGATCTAGCTTCATCATGAAGCATGATGGTGACGTCATGGTTGTAAATGGCGGCACCCGGGGGACATTGACGTCACCCGAACACGACTCCAACTTCCCGGAGGCTGTCCAGTCAATCCCAAGTAATTAAGGTGCACCGGACTTCCCTCAATGTCTCATTGGCCCCCTGCAATGCTCATTACTCATATTGACAACCTATTCTTTAGCTAAATTAGGAGTGAGACCCTCCTACGCTAAATGACACAAAAATGAACATTTAATTCTTACATCAAACTATGTAGATAGATACAACCAACTTGCGGACATATTTTTATGCTTTATGGTGTTGGTTGAAGTGTTAACACACTAGTCACGTGTTACACTATTATCTATTGTTTATGCTTCTACGGGCTCACTACCCATTCTTTAAAGAAGTTTATCGAGATATAAGTTGAAGTGTCATGTACCCCATGTTCACACGCAGTATGGTCTCACCGAGGCTACGACCAAGCAACTTTAGCTTATCGCTCGAACATTATTGATGCACACCAAATCTTTCTATTGCGTCTTGGGTCTATGCAATATTTGCATGCAGCTTTACTATTCATCTACGACCCACCATCATTGAATATTGTTGTACTACAACTCGTGACTGTGTACGAGGATTGACACGAAATTGCAATCTTTGAGCTCAAACAAAATTGAAACGGATCTCCAATCTTTGAGCTCGGCTAGATATTATTTCTAGGCGCCAAATCGTAATGTCACTGCGCACAATGATGTGTCATTTGAGATGAATAAGTATCTAAATTGGATATGAATCTCCACCTATAATCCGCATATGTAGAAACCTTGTCAAGTGATCTCATTCACCGCTAAATTGCGGATTGTCACTTTGATGAGACAATATTCCCGCCGTTAGGGAAGATAAGAACACAAGTGTTAAAGTGGAACGACATGAATTGTCGTGGTTTGTCCCCACTAAGTCTCATCTTGATCTCAAATGCTTTAAGTGTTAAAGTGACAAGATCACATGCTGCAAATATATCTACAAGGATTGATGTCCTATCAAGAGGACATGACGCGACCAAAAGTTGGTCTTGCCGCCATCACCATAGATGGTGATATGGTGACGCCATATAGTGACAAAATTGGTGTCAAAAGGCCGTGTGGCTCCCTAAAATAAGGGAGGCCCTTAGGTTCGATACATTCTCGCACTAGGAAGAAAGTGAGCTTGGCACAACCTGATTCATTGATCAGTGATACTCAAATCCGTCTCATGAAGTCTGAATTTTGATTATCGTTGGAGGAGGCCTCAATGTCAAATTCAATTCATATAGAGATCTCTACAAGTATTACACTAGTGTAAATGAGGACGTGGGATAATGAGTCTACTATCGAACCTAAGGGCCTCTCTTATTTTGGTGAATTGTGTCTTTGCGTGTTCATTCCGGATTTACATGGACTCTTGATGGATCAAGAGATACCAATATGTATCAAACATCTGAAGTTAGAATGAAAAAAATCTTGGGAAGAGACGGTCTCGAAAAGGCACTCGATGACTGTATTAATGATGATTTTCCATCAATCAGCTTAGGCGCTCTAACGAAAGTGAGGCCTACATATACTCCCATGATTAGTCAAAGTTTTTACTCTAAAAAGAGATCCATTGTTTTGTCTAAGAAAGATGACAAATATGTGTTAAGAGATGGAGTTCTCATCTAAGTATAATAAGACGCATCAATGTACTCAACACAATACGAAAGACTTGACATCTCATTCGCTATGAAAAGTTGTAAAGATAAGTAGACCTTAATGGTATGAAAGGTTGAGGCTTATTTTATCCTTACATAAGAAAGACACATCAAAAACGAAATTAGAATCTGCTAAGTTTTATAAGTCAACTTACACGGGACTTACATGAAATCTCACTCACTGAAAAATGGTGAAATTAGTACCATTGGAAATGTCTATGTGTCTGCTTTCCAAGGACACCAACCATTTGATCATACCTATCATATTAAGTGTGTTATGGCCGTTTTCGTAAAGTGGAACGAATTTGTCCGAGAATCTGATTTTGGCAAAACAGTCAACTTCGACGGGACTTTGTGAACAGATCTGATGAACCAGAATGTGTGTAATATACGGTTGGAAAGCTTAATGAGTCTAGTTTCTAAAACCGTTTACGGTTTGTTCATATGTATTTCCTAGAGGAAGTTACGGCTGTTCTAGTAACTGAAGGTCATGCTGCGCGAAAATCTGATTTCCTAGCTCTGCACGAACTTATATTTTGAGTTCACAAGCGGTCTTCTTCTCAAGATCTAAGTGTAAAAGATCATTTGAGGACAATACGACATGATTTAGTTAATCATTGTCTAATGCCACATTTGAAGACATGTTAAAGAGCATTGACATGCTAAGTTATTGAAATTTCAGTGATTAGTAAAAATCAGGAAGAGCCCTATGATTGATGTATAGATCAGGGGGAGGTGCAAATTTCAGGGGAGTCTACCACATACATACATGTCACTATCAAATGTGAAGGGTGCGTTGTACTCTTTTTCTTCTACGATCAAGGTTCAGTTTTTCTCCCACAGGGTTTTTATGACTTGACGAGGTTTTTGACGAGGCAACAGATCAGCACCATCGACATATCAGCGCGCGGGGGGAATGTTCTAGGATATTCTGTATCTTTCTAGATATTCTTTATGTGTGTCTTGACCTTATGCCAATAAGATATGTAGTTTGACTAGATCTATGCATTTTTTATCCTTACCATATTGGTATTGTGTAATTCCTTATATAAAAAGCATTTATTAATGAATAAGATGATGATTCTTTTGCTATTTCTTTGTCTCTGCACTTTATCCTTCATCAATATCATAATTTTAAACTGCAAAAATAAAATATTAAAATGAAACTAAATTTTGATTCATAAGATAGAAGAAAATTTTAAGAAATTTACAAAATTGATTTAAGGTATAAAAGCTTAATTGGTATGATTATTAACTTGGTCATTATTATTAATAAATTAACTAAATTTGGTATATACGATCTATATTAAAAGGGTAAGAAAATATTTCATATTAGTATGTAGCATCCATTAATTATTAAGGTTAAGAATATATTTTTACGTAAAAATGAAATGACATGATTTATTAAATTGATGATGTGTCTATATGACATGACATGCCACATATGATTAAGATCATAAATCTTAAACCTCATTAAGGCCCTTTAGCACTACTCTTGTTCTAAATATTCCAGCATGAACATGAGGCTATGTTTTTTTGGCTGAAAGATGAGTGAGAGAGATGAATAACCCCTAACACTTTTATGTATTAAAAAAGAAAAGAGAGAAACATCAAGAGAGGGGAATCAGACCAAAACTTCTCACAACAAAATAACAACGAAACAAAACTAGGAAAACCGAAATTTGAGAAGATCCATAATGTCACTACTACAATATGACAAAATAGAAGGAGGAGGTGAAGTGATAAGGACTTTGACAAATTGATATCCTAAACGGGGATGGATGCTTGTAAGTTTCAACTGATGTAACAGTATCTTCTTAACACATGCTATTTCGGGCTAATAACTGGCTCAATCAAACACATATATAACCAAATCCAGCTT
Organism: Fragaria nilgerrensis; assembly: GCA_010134655.1. Taxonomy (NCBI): domain Eukaryota; kingdom Viridiplantae; phylum Streptophyta; class Magnoliopsida; order Rosales; family Rosaceae; genus Fragaria; species Fragaria nilgerrensis. The sequence continues at coordinate 11,556,227 of CM020977.1, forward strand.
TCGTCGTAGTTCATCGATCATAATTCAAGTTCTACATGCATCTTTCTCATCTGTCCAGCTTTCGGTTTTGCCCTTTTCTATATGTCGACAGCCGAGACAAAACCTTCTATGAATAACTATTACGACCCAATTCGTACATAATGAGATTATAATTCTTTGGCACCAACAATATGAAACCAATCTCTCTTGGGTCTATCTACCGTACCCACCACCAAGATCAACTATTATGACTCTGAACTTTAGTGCGTATATAATACATACTTACATATCTTATGCAAGACTTTTATGTAGGAACCTAGCTTAGTTTAACACAGTCCTTTTCGTGCAAGTCTGCCTAACCACATCCATATTTTGACGTACAATAAACTTATGGAAGAAATGAATTACACGATGAATTTCTGTGGAACGTTAATATGTTATGAGCTTAATTCACAAATAATTGATGCGAATTCATTTGAATATCCAAATTGAGGCCCTCGTGCAAGGATGGTAGTACACGTGCTATACACCAACATATAGATCTAAATTGTTAATACTTCGATGTTCATATATAAAATAAGAGATTCAGATTTGTTACGTCGACCCTAATCAGTACGTGTTTGGGGTATTATTGGTTTGGAATCACATCATAAAGCTTTTAGCGGGTGGTATTGTTTGTTTGTTGCAAGTATATGATAGCTAGTCTTCTGATAATTCGATCCTCACAACAACCCAGCTGAATCTAATTAACTAATTAGTAAACTAGTAGGTGAGTTTAATTTCAAAGACTATTCGATCCTCCATATATATATATACTCGTTTATCTTTCATTCGGGGTTGAATGGTTGATGATGATGTAATGTTAATTTGCTGAATATGAGGTAACACCAGGTTGTTAAATTGTTAAACACCAGCACAATTCATATGCGCTTCTCTTTTAGTTTCTTGAACAGGTAACAATAAAGAGGTGAATAATCAGTATGTCTCCAGCAAAAGTGATTATATTTGAACTGTACGTGCTGTGGTGTGCTGGTCGGTGGCTGAAAAGGCTTAAAGGTTTAACCCTAACGCTAAACACAATCCGGCCGGCCACAAAGTTCCAAAGTAAACTCTCATCACTCATTAGTTTGATCGAATGCATTGCATCACTGATCAATATTTTAACTAACTCTGGTCTGATTATGTAAAACACATAGTGAGATAGTCAAGGAGACAACCATAATCTTCTGTTGCAATATTATGTGATGATTGTATTGTGTGATGCTATGGAATTCTTAGAAAGACTATCTTTCTACAAATATAGAAAGACTTCCTCTCGTTTTTTTGTTGGATCAGAAATACTTTCTTAACATGATTCGGTGCAGTATAAAACCTGATCTTCTGTGGCACAGGGATGGGATTAATCTTTGATAAATATGTTTAAAATAGTTGCAAATTCTGACCTATCAATTAGTTAAAACCTAGTGCAAGCAACTTGGATTTTCATCAGTGTCTAATTATAATGTGATTCTGTGTACAATTACTTGAAGACAAATTAATAACTGCATATATCACACCAGTACCATACCTATGTATAGTGATAGCAATTATTAACAAATCACACCTATAATTTAGAGGAGCTAGCTAAAGCTTGGATATATATAGCTGAAACTTATAAAAGTATATGTAGATACAACCGAAATGAATGAATGAATGTACTTGATGCGTTTCACGCTGTCAATATCGCTATATATACAAAAGAAAAAGTATATATGTCTGCATCATTTTTCTTGCTTAGTATATAAATGAAAGACAAAATAAACCAGTTTTGAATCTGCTGGTGTATGGTTTGCAAGCTCAGTCGGCAGAGACAGAAAAAGGTGGGAAGCTATTTTCTTTGGTTCTGTTAGAAAACAAAAGAGAAAAGCATTATTGCCAAGCCATATTCGATCAAGGACATTATTGTACGGGTTTCTATTTCAGATGTTATATATGTACAACTGGATTGCATGCACAGCAGCTAAAGCTGCATGCCTGCATCTCTAGTTGGCTTTTATAAAAAGGACCAAAATAAATACTGCTTTTTATGTTATTATTCTTCCAGTGTTTTACTGCAACCATTTCTTGCTCTTGTTCTTTCTCTATCAATGCTTTTAAGCTATCTTTTACTGCAACCAATTCTAGCTTTCTCTATATCGATCCCATGAAAGCTAGGGTTTGTGGACTTTGAATTCGAATGATGATGAGTCTAATTACCTCTTTCAAAAAGAAAAAGGAACGTAATTGATCGAGTAGTGCGTAAAAAGAAAAAGAAAACAATGCCAATATCGATCAGACATAATTGAGTAGTTCAGCAAGTTTTTTCGTATGCAGCATCGAAAAGAAGATGAATGGTGTAAAGTTGGTGTGCGCCTTCCAGAAAAGAAAGAAGCACTTTGGTAAAAGTAGTTTAGGGATACATATGATTAACAAGCGCTCCCTTAAACTCAACTTTCATGTTTAGTTTCTAATTCGCCACCATCGTAAATCTGACTAAATCACCGATTAATTTCATCATAGCATCCTCTGCAGCTCCGCTACATACACGATACTCATAGCCATATTTTGGATTGAAGACTGACTTGAGATCTCAGGATATCTGAATTGGGTAGTCCACGTACTCTTGTAAATCGATGATTGTTTCATAAGGGAATTTTATTTAGTATGATTTCCATATTATGCTTCAGTATTCAGTGACCGGTCTTTAGCTCTAAAGCCAATTATTGGGGACATGCAGTGCTACTGTGCAACCATGGCCGGCTTGTGCAGCATCTGAATCTGCTTCATGAGCTTTGTCAATCACTTTTGTACACTAGAACAACATGTAGAATAGTGCTTTCATCAAAAGCATGCCGAAAAGGAAGCCCCAATTTATATGAAATCCAACGCTCAATGCAAAGTTGCAAACAAAGCAGAACAGTAGCATATGTACTTGTCCCGTTCTGTTGGTGTTATTGTTAATTAGCTTTACAACTTTAGGCGGCAGTTCATCGTCTTCTTTGTAAAATCACAGCTAGCTGCTGCCACATTCTTTCTCTTCTCTGACATTATAAACATCACAAGCACTTTGCATAATTGATGTGAGCTTTCTCTTTTTGCCGCCTTAAGGCTATTCCTTTTGAGGAGGACATCCATTTGTGCAGGAGTTCCTCTCTGAAGTTTTGATTTATGCCTGTCACAAGTTAACCGAATTCGATCAAAGGGAATTAAATTGTTTATCATTTGGTTAGCCACTTAGCATCTCAATTTTATTTGTTGGACGGATTAATTGCACATTGATTAAGTAGTTACACACCAGCTATATGACTGATTAACTGCTATTGGGATCCAATTTCACAAAAAGCACCCAATTTTCTTGATCTCCCACAACTTTGAGGCTCTAATTCATTACTAGGATCATATGATTCTAACAATTTGATGATAGTTTGTTTTTCATTCGTACATTCTTTTAAACATTTCGCTTCTTAAAAGGGGTGGCCCGTCTGCCATGCCATGATGCCGATGAAACTTATAAATTTAAGTTTTATATACGAGACACCTTTTTTCACCTAAAAAACCAAAGATACACTTCATTATTTGGAAGCATGTAATCAAACGGTCGGACAAATTTAACGATCGAACTATTCTGCTGACTAAAGATTATGGAACAACAAAAGTTGATACAAATAGCCCAAAACCACAAATGAAGTTTAAATGTCTTTCTGAAAAACCCAATGATATGAAGACATCTTGATGGAAGAAAGCCCAAATGTTGCATGGTCCATTACAGAAAGAGAGTGGATTATCTATTTAACTGCCCATAATTCCATAAATACCTGCCGTGTTGAACTTGTATGCCATTCAATTGGAAAGCCCAAGCACATACAAAGTTTTGTGGCTTTGTCACAGTTTGACTTGGAAACTCAAACCGACATTTGCATCCTAATTTCAAAGCAGATTCAAAATTTATATGATTCCCAGTTGACCTTAAAACTGAAACCAAAATCATAATAAAGCCAATCAGTTTTGTTCTTCCACCTCAACTTGAACTTGACCATGTTCCCAATTCCAAATTTGGAGTTTGGATTACTTCCCACCAGAAAAAAAAAAAAAAAAAAAAACTTACCTACCTTTCAATGCAGGAAGTCTTTGCATTTCCATTACCAGACCCCTCTGAAACTGAAAGATGGTTAGTTGAGATTGTCCAGTACTATAAACTTAACTACCATTCTATATCTCCACCTTCTAGCTTCTATTAATTTTAAAAGCATGCATACAAGTAAGTTTACATAATTCATATCTTCTTGGTTTCCAACCTGGTACACCTTCCTCATGTTCAAGCTAGTTTTTCTGCTTCACCCAATTTTATTGGCACAGGTTGTGTGCATTGACTAGTATGTCACTATTAGACGTGCTAGTTAATAAGTTAGTATTTCATCTCAATGAGTAGCCAGTCTTTCAACCCAGCAACAACCTTTCTTCCAGTTTCTCATTGAGATCTCAGTGAAGGTCTGGAAAAGACTGTTGGCGTTGGCATTCATCCCTTCTGAGATCTAACTCGAAATATGTCGTTTCGCCATGGATTCCGCAGAAGCAGGAATGCAACTCAGAAATGAACTCAAGGTGTTTTGAGGTAATGCAGAATGGCCTTCAATGTAGATTTTGTTACGTCTCTTCTTATGAACTTATTTTTCCATCATCTATCTCATGCCACTCAGAGTTAAGAGTAATGTACTTCCAACGTTTGGGGATATAACTCAGAATCTTAAAACGTCTGTTACTTTGTGTTTAGGAACCCACATTGATGCATCTTACATTAATTTCAAAGGAGTTTATAAACTGATATAGTGGTATATTTCAACCCCGGCCCATTTTTCAGAAGAAAAAATATTAGCAAATTCTTTCTTGTAGAATCCTATTCTAATCCCTCTGTACTTTATATAATGCAGGGCAAATACAGAACCATATATATCAGAGCTGTAAGTATGTTTCCCACAATGGATGGACTAGAATTGCCAAGGAAGCTTCTTCAATCGACCAGTTCTCAATCCTACAATCTGACTACCAGTATTGTTGGTTCAAGCGATGTAAGACATTATATATTGTGAAATTTCTTGAATTTTGATATATTAGTATCCGAATCTTTTCAAAATATTCCAAGTTTTGTAAAAATTGCTTGGTATATTTGCAGGATGATTTCATAGATTGGTACGTCACGCTTACATTTTTGACACGTTTGCTTGCATACATTACAATTTTAAGTAAGTATTTGACTACTTTCAATCTTTGAACTAATTTATATACATGTCTTGTGTTTCATATCATATAGCTAAAGAAGTAAAGATGCAACTGTTAATACATGTGATACATCAAATTTGTCATAAAGTTGTAAAATGAGTCCTTAAAGTTATAATATGAGTCCTTAAAGTTGTAAAAAAAAATTAGTTATAACATTAGTCCTCATGTTTTCTTAAAGTAGTAATTGAGTCCTTAAAATTGTAATATGAGTCCTTAAAGTTATAACAATTTTTTTTAATCACTTTAAGGACTCAATTACCACTTTAAACACATATTTTACCACTTTATTAACACATGATGACTAATGTTGTAACTAAAATTTTTTACAACTTTAAAGACTCATATTATAACTTCAAAGACTAATATTACTATTTTAAGAACTCATTTTACAACTTTAAGACAAAGTTGATACATCACACGTATTAACATATTATATTCAAAGGGTAGCGAGACGAGATGCATTATTTCACGCAATCTTATTTCATTCTCTGGTGAGACATAACCTATCTAACTGCACCCTTAACTAATTTGTAATGGTTTGAACAATCACTTGTCCTCTGTTCTATCATCATACGAGTATTGGAACTAAAAGATTCAAGCTTCAGTAAAAATATTTTTGTTTTACTATATTAAGGCATGAATAATCTAAGCAAACGACAGTTGCTCACGGTCATATGTCAAAGACTGAATCCTAACTTTGAATCTGTGATCTAACGTCCTTTTCGCCCATTTATGCAGCATTGCTTGCAGTTGTTGTATACATGATAATGAAGTACATAAGTGATTATGAAGACGGGATGAGCACTACAGAGGATGCTTTTGATTACACCGAAAGCAGCCCAGTATTACCGCCCGCAAAGACAATTCCGGTGACATACGGCACTCGCGATCATTTAGGTACCGAATCCGGAAATTGCAGCAGTACTAGCAGCATCACTAGCTCCTCCGAGGAGTTATACGATGGGAAAATATGTGTGATCTGCTATACTGACCCAAGGAATTGTTTCTTGGTTCCTTGTGGTCACTGTGCTACTTGTTATGATTGTGCACAAAGGTATGTGAAATTGACATCATAAAAGGAGTTCAACAATCAACATATGCTTTTACTTTTTGTGCATGATGTAATTGCTAATGGTACACCTTTAATCATGTTGCAGAATTTTCGAAGGTGAAAATAAGACATGTCCAATATGCAGAAGATTGATCGGGAAAGTAAGAAAGTTGTGTGTTGAATCCTAGACCTCCACTTCGTCTCTTCTCTTGGTTCATGTGATTGTACTCTTGAGCAGGAAGTAATTGTTTAGATGCCCTTCTTTTACCGGATTGGGCACTGAGGCACATAATACATTCGATGGTTTGCGAATTTTCTTTTCACGGTGAATTTTCTTTTTAGTTATATTAGTTAGGACCCAATTTCTAATCCTTTCTCTAGGGTTTTTTTTTTTTTTTTGAGGGAAATTTCTCATTAGGGTTTTCTTTAATTGAATTGGGATTGAGAGACGTGATACATTTTGTCCATTTGTGTATTATAGGTTATTTTCTCATTCATTTAAAGGTCATGAATTCGAAAACACTTTGAAATTTTTATTTTATTTTCTAAAAAATTTTAACTTATTTTTTTATTTTAAAAAAGCGTTATTGTTTAGGAGTTAAACCCGACTGGCTCATGGACATCATCTTGTATGACAGAGACCCATAACTATTTCTAGTAGAGGAGAAGAGAGTGGAAAGTGTTTGTCCACCACTAATATTTCTCCAATCCTGTAAATTTTTCTAGTTTGTTTTCAATAAAACATTCTTCTAAAAAAAAAAATTTCAACTCATATGGACCCATATACCAAATAAGTAATAAAATGGACCCTGATGTGGATTCATTATCATTTTAGCCCAACAGTAACATGATGACTTTGAGCTTCGCGGGATGCTAGAATCATCATGCATACCTTAGATAGCAACCTAGTCTTCGCTTAATTTCAAAGCCTAGTGTCTCTTTATAAAAATCTACATGCAATCATGAAGCAAAAACTTGAAAACCGAAACAGATCGATAGAGAAGTATCAGCCATTGAACTTGGGAGAAAGACATGTCAAGATTAAACCAAACCACTTTGATTGGGGTTGCGTTTGGGTCCACGCAGGAAAAATTGGTCTGATACTCTCATAGATCTATGATGGAAGAATATATCTCATCCTTTTGGTTATCAACTTGCAACTAAAAAGAAACAAAACACACACTTTTCAATGAAAAAATAAAAACAATGGACACAAAATTGTTGATAGATATTAATGTAGGAGAGCCAAAACTATTAATGTCGCGCATTCATAATTTTAATAATCACGGTAGCTAAAATACTTGATAACTATTTATTCGTAAGTCGAAATCAAGACGTTTTAAATTGTATCATACTGAATGTATATCAATTCAGACGATAAGCGGGGATTCAGAATACCGAACTGAGCAATTTGAATATTAGAAAATGACATGTTAGGTTCAATTCTTGGCATAAATTGACACCACGTCACTAGTTCATCACAGTTGGATGTGTTCAAAGTGTGGTCCAAAACTTCTTCCATGCATTTTGTCTTATAAATAAAAAAAATAACAAAGAATTTTGAAATAAATAAAAAACAAAAACCTGCATGGTTCATGGTTGTATCAAAACGACACAAACCCGAGAGGGAAACTTCCACTTTTGGCCTGAAGCACGGTACAAAAACGACACCACTACCCAGAATCGGAAACCTGCTGACGTCAACAATGATGGCATTCCTCGTGCGTACGGACACCGGAAAATTTAAAAAGGAAACCGTAAAGAATTTCAAGTTCGTTGTCGTTCCCGCGTTTTGGTGCCACACGCAGGCACGAGTCCTCCACCACAAAACCGTCAGTTCGCGTGCAGCCCCCACACACTTCCTCGTCCACTTGGTGTGTCGTGCGGTTCAAGTTCGTTGCTTGTTACGGAGAATTTTGGGATAACACGGCTTCCGTTTAACACTTCCTCGTCCATTGGGTGTGTCGTGCGGCCAATCGCTGTGGTTGCGGTGTCATTATATAACCCTATCCTGTGTCGCTACATAAGAAAGTTGTTATTGGGAGTTGATGAACTTAGGACAAAAAAAAAACAAGAGGGTAAAGGTGTAGTTGAAAATCAGATTGAAGATAGAATGAATGAGCAATAATAATGGTATAATGGCATCATCGAAAAGAAGGAAAAACAACTACAAACTGTGGTGAGTGGTTCGTAATCTCGTGACCAGGTGTAAGGATTTCATTAATCAGTTCATATAGCCTGTGTGTTTGTAACTAGTCTTAATTATTTAGATTTGGTTGCGGTACAAATATGCATGGTTTACAGACTGAATGTGCACTGTTTAATTCAAGCTTCTTATAATCATGTGGTTCTCATTACATTGTATAATCTTACGATAAACATTTTTCATACACTTTCTCTCACACAATCATACAGTAAAAAGTATTGTGATATGAAGATATTTTATAACAAATTGACAAGTTCAACTAGTAATAGTAATAAGAATAATCGATGCTTTAGAGCAAATGCAATTACACTTGCTCGGTCTTTACCTTGACCTAAAATTGTTTACCCAAAAAAGAAAATCCATGCTCCACCAAGCAAAACAATGTGGATAACAGTTCGCGTAAAAAACAGACTTCCTAGTCGCCAAAATCAGTTAACCTCTGCACGTGTCAGTTACCACATTCGCGCACTTTTAAAAATTAAAAAGAAAAAGAAAAAAAGAGAGGAAGAGAATAAAGCAAGAGAGGGACTGGTAGTTTAGCTCCGACCTTCATTTCTCTCCAGTCGTGAAAGAGCTCAAAAACGCCGCCGTGACACTCCACCTTAAACTCACCTTTAGACAATAAAATCTCCGACGATGCCGCCACAGGAGCACCACCAGCCACTCCTCCTCGACACCAACGACTCCTCCGACCACGACGAGCTAGAAGAGACAGCCTACGACTCAGACGACAAAGTCCACATCGTCATAAACGACGCCGAAGCCAGCGACGACGACGGTTCCAAGACGCCGCCGTTTTCATGGAAGAAGCTCTGGCTGTTCACCGGTCCGGGGTTCCTCATGAGCATAGCGTTTCTAGACCCGGGAAACTTGGAGGGGGATCTTCAGGCGGGAGCGATCGCGGGAAACTCGCTGCTGTGGTTGCTGATGTGGGCGACGGCGATGGGGCTGCTGGTGCAGCTTTTGTCGGCGAGGCTGGGAGTGGCGACGGGGAGACACCTGGCGGAGCTGTGTAGGGAGGAGTATCCGAGATGGGCGGGATATGTGCTGTGGGTCATGGCTGAGCTCGCGCTTATTGGGGCGGATATTCAGGAGGTTATTGGGAGTGCGATTGCTATTAAGATTTTGAGTAATGGGGCCTTGCCACTTTGGGCCGGTGTCGTCATCACCGCGTTGGATTGGTATGTACTGTACTATGTTGTTGTTTGATCTCAGTTGGTTTGGTTTTTTTTTTTTTTGTTATGAATTGTCTGTCTCTGTGTTTTTTTTTGTTGTTGCAAGAGTTGGTTTTTGGTTGACAGTCAAATTTGTATGGCTTGTCCTCTATTCTTGGCTCCAGGAAGAATTGAAATTTTTTTTTTGTTACAAAAATTGAACTCTGTTTTGGAATATGCAGAATCCGAGGGATTTTTCATTTTTGTTTTTAAAAAAATTGTAGCAGAACAGATATATACGATCTTGTTGACTGATCTTTTAGGATAAGGTGTGAGTTTTCTTTATTTTTGTGCATGGTCTTGGAAAATGTGACTATCTTTTTTTCGATGAAGAAAATGTGACCATCTTGGTGTTGTTAACTTGATAATATGTCAGAAAAAAAAATTGATATGATTGTTGTTGAAATTTTACAGTTTTATCTTTCTACTTTTGGAGAACTATGGTGTGAGGAAACTGGAAGCAGTTTTTGCTGTTCTTATTGCAACGATGGCGCTCTCGTTTGCGTGGATGTTTGGTGAAGCGAAGCCTAGTGGCACTGAACTTCTGCTTGGTATGCGATTCTACACGTTCTGTTTTTCAGAAAATGGGATTGCTTTTAGATGGAAGCGTGTCTGATTCACTGTCATTGGGTTCTTTTTTGTAGGTATTCTGATTCCGAAACTTAGCTCCAGGACAATCAAGCAGGCTGTTGGAGTTGTGGGGTGCATTATCATGCCTCACAATGTGTTCTTGCACTCGGCTCTTGTACAGTCTAGAGATATTGATCACAGCAAGAAAGGTCGAGTTCAGGAAGCTCTGAATTACTACAGCATTGAGTCCACCATTGCTCTTGTTATCTCCTTTGTTATCAATCTCTTTGTCACCACTGTGTTTGCCAAGGGATTTTATAATACCCCACTGGCGGATAGTATAGGCCTTGTGAATGCAGGGCAGTATCTGGAAGAGAAGTATGGGGGTGGTGTGTTCCCTATTCTCTATATTTGGGCTATTGGATTATTAGCTGCTGGCCAGAGTAGTACTATTACAGGTACCTACGCAGGGCAGTTCATCATGGGAGGTTTCTTAAATTTGAAACTGAAGAAATGGATGAGGGCATTGATCACACGAAGCTGCGCAATCATTCCAACTATAATTGTTGCTCTTGTGTTTGATACATCTGAGGATACATTGGATGTTCTGAATGAGTGGCTTAATGTGCTTCAGTCAATTCAGATTCCTTTTGCCTTGATTCCCTTGCTTTTCTTGGTGTCCAGTGAGCGAATCATGGGATCCTTCAAGATTGGATATGTTCTCAAGGTATGATTGCATTTACCAATGCATTTGCATTTCAACTCTTTTATAGGTTTTGTTTGAACAATGATGCCTCATGATTTTTCTGCCTATCCAAATTCAATCAAATTAAGACCGTCTGTTTTTCCCCATTTTTATGAGTGTATGTAAGGATGGTGCCTTGTGCTCTGTTTGCTTCCTGTTTGTATCACCAGAACTCCAAGTGACCAGAATCGTAACCATGTGATATACTCTTACTTGTTGTTATCTGCTGATGTTCTAAGCCAAAAACTATGTGCTGCATAGAACAGCATTTTAACTGAATTAATTGTTCTGCAATGCTTTGTTGAGTGTCGTTCTCTTTACCCCGTTTACAGTTATTAGTCTCCATGGTTTTAAAAAAGAAACTTTGTCAATCTATTGGACATTCTGAAATGGAGTATATATCAGCTTTCTGACTGACAACATTTCTCTCTTGACTGCATTTGTATCCGATATCACGTTTTGATTATGCTGTGGGTTCTTAGTTCCTTGTATAACTAGCAGCCAGTAATTTCTCTCTCTCTTTTATTTATGATTTAGAATTAAGCAAAGTAATGGTTTAGTTGCTCACATCTTGTTGTTTATTTTCTGTGAAGATGGTTGCATGGCTTGTGGCTGCACTGGTGATGGTGATCAATGGCTATCTGTTGCTGGACTTCTTCTCCAATGAAGTGAACGGGGTGTTGTTTGGCTCTGTTGTGTGTGCTTTTACTGCTGGGTATGCGGCATTTATAGTCTACCTTGTTTTCCAGGGTATCACCCTTCCAAGGTGGTGCAAATCAAAGAGTGTCACAGACGCACTGAACTGAGTAATCATCAAAACAAAAATCAGTGGCAAGAGTATTGTGCTGTATACTATTGCTGATCGAATCTCCAAAGGCTGTCAGGAGTGCATATAAAGTATAAACACAGCTTTTCCTGATTAAGAAACATAAGCTCAGTGTTTCTTCTGTAATATAGTTGTGTTGTATTCAGAGAGTAGATGAGGCTAGATTAGAGAAGCTGGTCATGCTGCTGATGCTTGTTCTAGCACAATACCTGTTAAAGTAGTCGACATGATTGATATCGGCCTTGGACACAATGTACTGGATTTATATCATCAAAGAAATATCCTTTTGGCTTGAACCAAAATTAAGAAAATCAAACAATAAGATTCCACCTTCCAACAGGCTACTCTGTACTCCAATGATCATGACGGCTAGCTTCCAAGGCTCTGCCACTATAAGATGAATATATGATCATTCATATGATACCGGTTTATTCTCTTCGTGCTTTGAGTCTCAATAAATTTCGAGGTCTCTCTTCTGATAAGTGATGTTTGTCACAACAACAGTTTAGTTTTAACACTTCACTTGCATTCGTATTAAAATTTGAAGCATGCTGAGTAATTAACCTTAGAACAAGGGTAATAAAATGCAATCAGTCTTGTTATAAGTATCAAGCATAGTGTTCCTTTGACTGCTGATATTGAAGTGTAGAGTTTCAGTTCAAGAGAAAGCAATCTTACTGGCTTTGGCACACCATAAAACCGTACAGGAAAAAAGTACATTGGTTGCAAAGGGTCAGACATTATATGTTGTCACCAAGACTTGAGGAGCTAGTCCCATCCTTTGCCAGTGCTTCTTTCAACCTTCCATTCTGCTGTTCCAAAGACTTTTCAAGTTTCATCTTGCAATAACGGCGCCACACTCTTTGTATGTAACAAGCTGCCCACATTCTCCATTGATTTGAGTGAACCCGGAATGTGTGGCGGGCATGGTGAATGTCATGAAGGTGCCGGAATTGGGAGGCTATGAGCTTCAAGTCATCTGCTTTTAAAACAAGTGCCAGAACTTTACTTAGAGACTGGACAGTTGCGATGGATGAGGGAAGTTCAATAGGTGACGAGAGGGGATCAAACGCCCAGGTGATGAGCTCTTCACCACAGTAGTCACCATAGCCAAGATATCTGTACAAGAATGCCTCAGTTGTTGCACCATAAGTTGTTAGTCTCATTAACCTTCCTTGAGCAATGAAGTGCATTGCATCCACAGTCCCTCTCTCCTGAAAAATGTAACTTTCCTATGTATAGATTAATGGCTTGAGACTATCACACATTGCATCCAGCAGTCGCCTATCCCATTTGTCAAACGCTGGACACTTCCAATGAAATGCAATAAAAAAAAAGTAAGTGTTAACCTATCACTAGTAACTCGGTTCATAAAATCAGTTAACTAGATAGACCTCAGCAATGTAGAACTCCCTGCCTTCCAGATGGAAATGCACAACCTTCCTTTTGTGAAATCGAGTAGTAGACAAAACAGAATGATATCAAATGAAAGCATCACACAACTTCCAATCCATAGAATAACAAAGTAGGAATATAATAACTCACCTTTTTAAATAAATCCATGCCAAGATGTCGTATTGTATCTTTCCTGAGGTCCATGGATAGATGGGGAAGAAAATTGTGCACATCACTAGTATATTTTCTTGTAATTTGCATTCAATGTTTTGCAAGATCTGCTCCCTAAGATTCTCAGGGAAGGTCTTCGATCTTATTTGCTCGACTCTTACTCTCCTTTCCTCCGATTTCGCAACTTCCGACAGCAAATATGCCTGTTTGGCAGAGGAAAACAGTTCATCAGATCTTAAAAAAGTATATGAAAAGCTTGAAATAATTGTTTTAGCACCAACCTGCACATTTCCAATAAGAAATGCAAATGATAGCAGACCAGAAATTAACATGAAGATGGAGAAGTAGATTTCCCACACATAGGTACTTGTTTTGAGAACTTGACCAAGAGAGCTGCACAATGTAAATTTGAAATATGAAAAAACAGACAAGGTGTATCTCTACTAGCTACTATACTCATTTATAAGTTGTAACAAATAAGCAAGAACAAAAACCTGAGTTTCTAACTTTGTTCCATGGTTTTGTTCAACAGAAGGTACTTCTAAACTATAGTTGATTCAGTGCAAGGATCAAACATGTGCACCTCAGATTTTGCAGCCCCCACCAGAAACTGTAAGAAATCCTTTGTACAATATCCGCTGAATCCACAACTCCAGATGCAAGGGCATCAACATATATTCCAAAATCAAAAGATGTGGAATTTTTAGAGCAATAATCGTTCAGATATGGGCTAGCTTTGTATGTATCATTGCAATATAAAGAACAATGAACACCAACATGACTGCAGGCTTCTATCCAGCAAGTTGCTTTCCTTTCTGTCGAAAACAAGTACCAAAACGCTCCAATGATCTTGAAGGCAAATTAACAATGGTAAATTAGCACTTGATGGTCATAAATCTGAAACTGAATAAGTTGCTTTAACTCTGAGTAACACTTATTGGGAATTAGGAATTATAAGGAACTGAGTGCACAAGTCATTCTCATGTTTCTTATAACTTCCGAGTTCCTTATGTATGCAACGTCGTACAAAACTACAAAATTCTCATAAACATAAAAATGTGCAAGCCTTTTTAAGTAGAAGTTCACTGATTACATCAAAATAACATGAACTTAATGGCTGGCAAGCATAAAAAAGAAGAAATTAGCCCAAGTAGATTATGCCAGGATGCCAGAAGCCCCCAGATCTTTTTTCAACAAGGAGCAAATCCGAAGAAACCTCAGCACGTATTGAAAGATAAATATAAAATTCAATGACCTCGTTGCTTTTAAAACCCTCAAGTTGTTCAGTTTTGGAATGATAGCAAAAATTAGCACCTGAACATTTCAGAACGAGTTCATTAGTCCACAGCATGCTGTTATCAAACTATGAACAATAGAAGTATACCTGAAGTAAAGCTGGTGATACAAAAAATGCACGAACGTAACAGATGAAAATCAAATAATGAAGCAGTTCATAAGCAGCAAAAGAAAAGACAAGAACTATTATTACAAAAATCACATATAGCAAGTTAGGAGGTGAAGTAAAAAGCTCAAAGTGCAGGACAGAAATTACAGAACATATCAAATATTGTAAACTCAGGATGACAATGTAGATGAATTTCCAATCCAAAAGATATAGCAACATGAGAATATTCAACATACTGATAATTTACAACCCAAAAGTCCTATGTAGAAATAAGTTTCCATCTCATAGCTTATAGCAGATTTCCAAATCGAAAAATAAAATGCAAAACAACATACGGAGCTCACACACACACACACAAAAGTACAGCTACTTTCAAAACCTGAGGAAGTGGAAGAATGGCAAGAATGTCAACTGGATTAACAGAAAGAGTAGCACAGAATTGAAAAATTATATGCAATATGTACAAGAAGTCGATGACCGATCGCGAAACAATAGCTTTGGTATGCAAAGTTCTGTCCAAACCAAGGCACTTCTTGTCATCATGAACGACCAGGATATAACAGAACAGAGGGTCTAATGAGAGAGCAATAGCACAAAGAATAAGTATCTTATTCCGCTTGATTAATAGTATCTTTTCATCCAAAACTCGGCAATAAGATCTCATTGCTCCTACATAACTTTCCATATCCCCTTTACAACTTCACCTTGAGAAACATTTTCTTCTAAATCACGAATTCTCAGTTACACGCATCATCTTGAATAGAACACATGCCAAAGACAGATTAGCAACAACTCCAAGCTTGTCAATAAAACACCAAGCAATATAAGGACTACATCCAAAACAGGTCCTGAAGGCTTATGTCAATAGCTACTAACAAAGTGAAAAGGCACTTTCACTTACCCTGAATAAGGAAACCTCCAATGTGTTTGAAGAAAGACCTGCAGTGTATTTGAGGAAAGATCTGCAGCAACTAGTTGGCAGCAAGTGCCCACAGGTCAATGCTTCAAGTCTTCCCTCGAATATTTATTCGATTAAAGTAAGAACAAACTCTTGGTTTCGAGAAACTGATCGAAACGTACAGTCCCCCTATACCCTAAACCCCTAAGCAAGCTGTCAACTACAGACACCGAGGAAAGTACGTAGCAATGGTAGCATTGAGAAGAACAAAACCCCAAAACAGTGTACGAGTCTCATACTATGAGAAGAGGTTGAAGAGTGAGACACACACCAGCTCAGATTCCTTCCTTCACGTCTTAGTAATCGCATGAAAGCTTCTACCCGATTCATTCCAATTCCTTTATGTGTTAGTATAGGCATAAATTTGATTAACTCTTTGACCATTTCATTTCATTTCATTTCATTCCAAGTAAGTATTTTTCTTTTATTTATCAAATGGAATATCCCTTTGAATCAAGTCAACCTGGATACAAATTTGCCAAAGTGTTCACCCCTCTTAGTCTATTGACACATGTCTCTTTAACTGGTTTACTTTATTCTTGATAATAAAATGAACATGTGTCAATAGCTTAAAAGGGTGGGCACCGTAGTGGGTAAATAAGGGTGGTCGGCTTAAATCGAGTTAGGTCAATACGACCCGAACTGAACTGGTTGGGCCGGATAAAACTTTATTCTTGATAATAAAATGAACATGTGTCAATAGCTTAAAAAGGTGGGCACCGTAGTGGATAAATAAGGGTGGTCGGCTTAAACCGAGTTAGGTCAATACGACCCGAACTGAAGTGGTTGGGCCGGATAAAACCTCGTAGGCCATTGGAGTCTTTGGACTTCTCTGCGGTTATATTCTTCTCCATCAAATCAACCAGAATCTCAAAACGGTTGGTTCATTCCCTCGCTGCCTATAAAACCTCACTCCCCAGAAAAATCCTACTCTCTCAGATACCTCTAATTACATTTTGGTCCTTACCCATTCCTCAAATTCAGCTACTCGTTTCTGGGTTCCCTCTCGTTTTTGGCTTCGGCGCCGGAGACTCTGTAAATTCTCAGTGCTTGTTCTTCTCAAGGTGCGGTGATACTTCCTTTTGATCTTTCCTTATTGTTCGTTTTTGTTAATTTGGATTCTTTTCAATCTTTGCATGGATTATAGGTCTGAGGTTTCGTTGGAGACCTAGGTTTGATTGTTTTCATTAATTCTTTGCGAGTGAAAGGAGCGATTGATCAGTGAGCTTGGGTTTTTGGAATTAGGTTTTGTAATGAATGTCCTGCAGTTTCATGCATATTGTAATTTGGAATTGAAATCGATGAAGACCAAACATGTTATTGCCTCACTTTTGATTTGAATTAGGTGTTGAATGCTATTTGAATTAGGTTTTGAATTGCGTGTTGTAATGTTTGTTATGGTGGTCTATGAGAGATCAATGTTAGTGAGTAGTGACATCATTGCTCGGCGGAACAATGTTTAATGGCATTGATTGTTTATTGGACTGGAGACTGTAGTTTAGTGTAGAATTTAGGGATTGAGCCTTAGTGCAACTACGGATATATGTTATGTGCTGAGAAAGATATAGTGAACAATGCGAGTGTCTGTAGGAAGGGAGTGATTCATTTTGTATGGAGGATTCAGGATTGGGTTGCAGATTGGCAGTTAGGTTGTCGTGTTTGCTTGCTGAACTGGATTTCGGTTGTCGTGTTATCCTCCTTTTACAATTTTCTCTAAAAGTATCGTTAGTGTTGATTAACTGTGTGCTAGTATAGTTGGTTATTGAAGGGCACTCCATGGAGGTACACTTGGATTGACACATTTTTTTGTAAGTTCTGAGTTAGTCCCGACTCCCAAGTGTTTCCACCTAAATTAAAGTCAGTGGACACCTTCCTTGGTGAAGCTTTTCATGAGTTTCTTAGTGTCTTTTCTTCCTTTCAGTGCCAAGAATTTCCGGTTTTCATCTTGAAATCAGTTTATTTGGGTCAAGTTGCATGTCAATTCGTCTAAATCTAAGATACCCTGCATCATATTGATTTTATTGTACCTTCTTTTTGAATGTTTTTGGAATGCCCATTATGTTGACCGACAGAGCAGTTCCATACTTGATTATATTTGCCAACATAGAGTGAACCTTGCCTTCTTTCGTTGGTTGAATCAGTTTCTATAAGCGTTGCTTATACAGTTTTTGTCATACTGAACTGAAACGTACATTTGCAGTAATAATGGCTAATGCAGAGCAAGTGGTGGCAAGTGAGACATCTCAGTCCCTGATAGATCAGCTTGGTAAGGCATTACTGGAACTAAATGCTCATAATCATACTGCTGAGGACAGAGTCCAGTGGATAGAAATTGAAGAGCATTTCCGCAACCTTGAATTGACATTGAAGAAACAATCTGAAGAGCTAGAAGCCAAGGAGAAGAAATTTGAGGAGCGGGAAGCTGAAACCTGTGCTTTGCTTGTGGAGAGAGAAGCTACTGTTATTGCTAAAGAGCAAGACCTGCTGGATCAGGTGCAGGAGCTAAAAGATGCAGCGGTTGCTGCTATTGCAGAGGCACGAGACATTCACCAGCCAAAAACTATGGAACCGTTGAATGATGGGAATAACAAAGACAGCAAGGTAAGCAGCTCACTTGGTGATACAAATTCACCACAGGAAGATATACCTACTAAAAAAGGTGATAATGCTAAGGGTATGGCTAGTGACATTAAGCCACGCCCAGAACTGAGGCAATTTTGCGAGCAGATGGATGCCAAAGGGCTTCTGAATTATATTGTTGACAATCTTAAAAAACAAAATGTTGGTCGTCAGGAACTTACTATTGCACTAGAAAGTGCAAGTGAACCAGCGCAATTGGTGCTGGATTCACTGGATGTGTTTTACCCTCTTGATGAAACTAACCAACCAGAGGGTAAGAAGGATCCTGTCCTTCGGGCCAAGCGTAGATCCTGTGTCATGCTTGTGGAAGCCTTGGCTACCTTTGTTGCAAAGGCTGATCCATGTGCTGATCACTTTCTGAACCCAGAGACCAAGCAGCAAGCCAAAGCAATTGCTGATGAGTGGAGACCTAAGTTGTTTAGTGGAGGTATTGATGCTGCCAATGGAAATTCATTGGAAGCAGAGGCATTCTTGCAGCTTCTTGCAACTTTTAGGATTGGATCTGAGTTTGATGAAGAAGAACTCTGCAAGGTTGTTCTTGCAGCAGTTACTCACCGCAGGCAGACACCTGAGCTCTGCCGCTCCCTTGGTTTAACACACAAAATGCCAGGTTGGTCATCTTTAATTTAACTGTGACCTGATGCAGTCTGGAGGCTAAGCACTGTTTCCATAAACTGTTCCTCAAGTAGTTAGCAAAATTGGTTAATAAATAAAGACTGCTGATTGTCGGTTAAGCTTAATTATATATTTTGGATGGGTTATTTATATTTTGGATGCAAGGTTTGTTTTATACTTCATTATTTTCTACAGGTCTTGTTGAATCAATTATCAGAATTGGGAAACAAATTGATGCTGTGCATTTTATTCATGCCTTCGAACTTACTGAAAGTTTCCCCCCTGTGCCACTCTTGAAGACATATTTGAAAGAACTGAGGAGAAATTCACAAGGCGACAGCAATGGAGATGCACAGGTAGATTTAAGTCGACCAAATGACCGGATGTTTTACAGTACTACTTTACTGATGATCTCTAATAAATTGTAGGAGGATGTTAATGCAAAAGAGCTTTCTGGTCTGAAGGCTGTAGTTGGGTGTGTTCAAGAGTACAAGCTTGAAGCAGAGTACCCCCTTGATCCACTGCAGAAGAGGCTTGTTCAACTAGAGAGATCCAGAGCTGACAGGAAGCGAAGCGGTGATTCTGGTAAACGTCAACAACTACCAAAGAAGCAAAAAGCCACCGGAAGATGGCGTGGATACAGTGGTGGGCCTGGTCTCATTGCCTCGTCCCCCACTGTTGGTAGGCATGGGCAACCTGCTTATGGCGAGAGGCCAGCATACACTGGGATGTCAGAGAGGTATGGTCTCGCCGGTCCACGCGCCTATGATTATCAAGCACCAACTCAGCTGGCTTATACTCCACAAGCTAGTAGTGACCAAAGGCTCTATTACTACCCCCCAGAAGAGAGAGCTGCCTCAACCTCATATAACGCCGCTCCACTACCCACTTACAGCAGCTACATTGGTACTCAGTTGCAGCCTCAACACCAACCATACATGTAATCCTCACACCAAACTGTTGTAGACTCCTCGCTACGACAGTGTGAAATTTCCGATACAATGAGACATTCGTGTCAGCTAACCAACATTTTCCCAGCAGGGCTTGTATTTTTGGTACGCCTTGCCCCTCAGCAGTTGCTATCCGACTCCAGTCCCAATCTTTAGCCGATACCAATTCGTCAGAATGTTTTTTGTAAAGACGGAGTTCTGATAGAAATCATGAACCAAATTACACAGGTTCTAAATGAAAATTTTGCCAAATGCTGCCATATGTTTTCTGAAAATTTATGTTTGAATTTGTTATTTTGATAGCTCAAACGCTTGTTTTTCGTGAGTCGTATTCACAACTTTCGTGCCGCCTGACCCCTTAAAAATAAATAAAAAATAAAAATTGGAAAAAGAAATTAGAAAAATATTTTTGAATGTGAAATTTGGTGAGCAACGAAATAAGAGCTTTGGTTTCTTCTTCCTCACTCAAAGCTCCTCTCAGCTCTCTTCTCTGTTCTCATTTCCGATCTGAAACTGAAACCATCTCCGGCTCCACCTCAAATGGCGGAGGAGGCTTCGCCGGCGTACCTCACCGTCCTCTTCACCGTCTTCGTAACCTTCATTATCGATTTCATCCATGTCTCGGCCAATCCGAGCATCCCTGCTCTTCTTCTCCACTCACTTCCGGTCCCGGCGATGGTGCTACCTCTCTACCACTCCACTCCCGATTCCTCCTCCTCTTCTTCTCCGACGACGTTCAATTTGCGTCGTCACCTTCAGGGATCCGAGACCTCTCAGCGTCCCAACGCCAGGATGAGCCTCTACGACGATCTCCTCCGCAACGGGTACGTTTCTCCGTCGTCGTTTAATTTCTAGGTTTTCGAACTTCGGATTCGAATTGGTGTCGTTTTTTTTGGATTAGGTACTATACGACGCGGCTCTGGATCGGAACGCCGCCGCAGATGTTCGCTCTGATTGTTGATACTGGCAGCACCGTCACCTATGTGCCTTGCGCTTCTTGTCAACAGTGCGGTAGACACCAGGTAATACTATCTGAAATTCGCTCAATTTCATTTTGCTGTATTGGACTTGGTATTATTATTAGAATGTAGAATTTAGGTTTCGTTTAGGTGTTGATGTTGTGAATTTGGAATGTGTTGATTAGGATCCTAAGTTTGATCCGGAATCGTCGAGCACATATCAAGCTGTGAAGTGCAATATAGATTGCTCTTGTGACAGCGAGAGGGTGAACTGTATATACGAGAGGCAGTATGCCGAAATGAGCAGTAGTAGTGGTGTGTTGGGGGAAGATGTTATATCGTTTGGGAACCGGAGTGATCTCAAGCCTCAGAGGGCGGTTTTCGGGTGTGAGAATGTGGAGACTGGTGACCTGTTTAGCCAGCCGGCTGATGGGATAATGGGATTGGGACGTGGGGATTTGAGTGTGGTGGATCAGCTTGTGGAGAAGGGTGTGATTAGTGATTCGTTCTCGTTGTGTTATGGTGGGATGGATATTGGTGGAGGTGTGATGGTTCTTGGTGGGATTTCAGCTCCCGAAGAGATGGTCTTTACGCAATCAAACCCTGGACGAAGGTGTGTTGTTTAGAAAATTTTGTCTCTCGCACATGTAGTGCAGCATGTCCAATTTGATAAAAGAAATACAATCTATACATCTCACACATTTACTCTAGTTTCGGGATGGCAACAGTCCATACTACAATATTGATTTGAAGGAGATACATGTAGCTGGGAAGCAGTTGCAGCTGAATCCAAGCATTTTTGACAGAAAACATGGAACAGTCCTGGATAGTGGCACAACGTACGCGTACCTCCCGGAAGAAGCATTTCTAGCATTTAAAGAGGCTGTAAGATTCTCTTCTGCCCTTGTTGATTACTTTCAGAGTTTAGGACTTTAAACTTTTTACAATACCATATAATATGATATTCTGGCGATGCTTAACTTTATCCGCTACTATCAGCTTTTTGAAGTGATATACTCCTTTTGAATATTTATTTTGTTGTGCAAATGGTCTTCTAGAATTTCCAATGAGGACAGATGGTAATAAATTGTGAATATAATAGAATCAATGATATGTATGACCAATTAGAAGTTCAGTGGTACATCTAAGTCGTAGTTAGGGTAGAAGAATTTGCAGCTCCTTAACTGCATATGAATTTTTGGCATTGTTTCCTAAGAATTTCCTTTCTGTATATATTTTTGATGTTCCTAGGTTTAGTTCTTTCGTTTAGTTCTTTCATTTATTCCTCATACCTAAGCTGCACACCAATAGTACTGTCAAGATCTCAGCTTCTAACCTAATTTCTGTTTTCTTCTCCACCTTGAATGTGCATGTAGATCATGAAGGAACTTAATTCACTCAAACAGATCAGTGGCCCTGATCCCAACTATAATGATATATGCTTTGCCACTGATGGAAGGTATCACATATTATTGGAAACTGAGAACTTAATTGATTGTCCTACATTACTTGCCTTTATGCAATTAATAATTTTCTCGATTTTAATTCAGTGATCTGTCCAAACTTTCAAGCACCTTTCCACAAGTTGACATGATATTTGGCAATGGGAAAAAGTTTGGTCTCTCTCCTGAAAATTACTTATTCCGAGTAAGTGGCTGAAACTTTTAAGGTTTTAGTTAAACCGACTCCTTTATTTCTGAATACACTTGCGTTTGAAATGTAGCAAACAAATTGTAATCTTTTATCATGCAATCTTGTGAGTATCCATTGGTTGCTTGATGTCACTAATGATTATTTCTCTACTCTATTAAACTATGAAGCATTCAAAAGTCCGTGGTGCTTATTGTCTTGGGATTTTCCAAAATGGAAAGGATCCAACTACACTTTTGGGAGGTAGATGATTTTGCAACTGTTCCTCAGTTCTGCACATCTTATATCTTGTAGTACTTTTCCTGTTACCTTTCTACTTTCGATTAACTGTCATGTTATCCATGATTTTTAATGTAGGAATTCTTGTCCGCAATACTCTTGTAACGTATGACCGTGAGCATTCTAAGATTGGCTTTTGGAAAACTAATTGTTCTGAGTTATGGGAAAGACTTCATGTATCTCCTTCACCTCTACCAATGCCTCCTACTTCAGAGGAAAACAATCCAACTGCCAAAGCACGGCCTCCAGTAGCTCCGTCTGGATCGCCATATGTTCTTCCAGGTAGTGCGGGTTACAGAATTTCAAGTATATTGTTAAGTGTTTAACCTGGTTTGGTACTATGGTGCTCAGCCAATGTTTTCAGTATCAAGTTCTTTCATTGGCTGGTGTGAATAACTCATTCTTCTCTTGACCTGAAAAGTAAATAATTTTGTTTATATTAGTATTGTTGCTGTCATATTTGTGATAGAGTATGTCAGTTTATAACACAAAATTCTAAACCTCAAAATCAGTTTGTGAATTTTGATTTTATGCTGCATTTTTTCTGAGAAAAAGACATATCATGCTATCTTCCATTTTGATCTGTTTCTACAACTGTCTATTAAGTTTGCCTTGTTAACTTTGACGTACAGGAGACCTCCACATTGGACACATAACATTTGACATGTCTTTGAACATCAGCTACTCAGATCTGGAGCCCCACATTACAGAACTTGGTGAATTCATAGCTCAGGAATTAGAAGTTAGCACTTCACAGGTCAGGGAAAACCATTAAATTTGATTGATATTACTTCATAGTTCCTGGCTACTAGTTCAATACTGCTGTATATACAGATAGGGAGAGTTATAGTTGCTAATTTGAATGGATGTTCTCAGGTCAATATGGTGAACTTTTCTCCCAGTGGAAATCATTCCATTATTAAATGGGACATAACCCCTGCAGATTCTACCGAGTACCTTTCTAATACAACAGCTGTGGTAAGTAAGCCTGTAGAATTGCAGCTACTGTCTACCAACTTTGTTACTACTTGCTTGACGATTTTGCTCTGCCCACAGGCTATTATTTCCAAGCTTGCTGAACATAGGTTGCAGTTTCCCGTCATGTTTGGTAGTTATCAGTTGGTTGGATGGAAGGTTGAGCCCAAGGCAAAACGGTAACTTATATTTCACTCCCTTTATCTGAGATAACATTACATTATCATGCATATATAAATAAGACAGTGACCACTCCATCACACACAGAACTAGTGCTAGTAGATGATTTATAAACTATTTTAAGAGATAGGATGCAATGGTTATATTCCACAGAGACTAATGATGATTGATAAGATGTCATCATGTAATGGTGCATGACCAAAGGCCCATCTGCCTTTTGATGTATTTAGAAATTAGAATGAGGAGCTGTGGATCAGATAACAGTATCACAAGTAGAATTACCTCTTGATATTTTGATATTCTGAAATTGCACAGGACATGGTGGAAGAAGAGTCATGTGGTGGTTGTATCAATATTAGTCGTTCTTGTTATTGGATTATTAGTTTCTGGATTGTGGCTTTTCTGGAGACACCGACAACGGATAGTCCATCCATACAAGCCTGTGGATGCGACTGTTACAGAGGCAGAACTCCAGCCGCTATGAAACTCCGGAAGCTGCCTCTGCTCGGTGGTTGATGGAACAAAATGCCTGCCATCTGCATTTTTAACTCACATGACAACAAAATTATCTGGAATCACGGAGTACGCCAAGTGATAAAGATTATTGTTCAATATGATGAATCATTCTTTGCAGACCCGAAGAAATGGATGCTCATAATTAAAGCCTAGACATTAGAGAGGTATAAATAGAAGTCATAGAACTACTCACATTTTGGTTCTGTAAACTTCATTGAATTTGTATGTGAATAGCTGTAACAACATAAAAGTGAATCAAAATTATGCCCAATAAGGCCCCCTTTTTGAGCTATTTATCTTTCTATTCTATTCTTCTTTTATTTTCTTCAGCTCCACTAGGTGATCTAGAATATTTGTTATAGCTATTGTCAGCTTGTCACATTCTATCATGCTTATAGAATTTTCTTCTTTTTAGATTTGGTCGAATGATTCACAGATTGTTCTGTAGCATCATAAGGAGGATCCCTCTTTTGAGGTAAAAATAAGGTACGGTAAGGCTTAAAACTCAAGTAATGTGACCGTAATAATGTCGTGTCACATCACATCGAGTAAAAATACATCAAATATACCGGATTGGATGTATGATACAGTAAATTAAATTGTTTCAATAATATTATTCTCCACGACAATATTAGAATTTTAATTTTATCCAAATGAAAAAATATATTAGATTGTTGACCAATGTCCTTTGGCACATCCAATGAGCCAAAACCTCAAGAAATTGTAGCCAACAGGACAACAATAGTCGTTGGAATGAGTCACCTAAAACAAAGTTCGACGAAGCTTCTGAGAATAGAAAGGGAACAAACTGCATAGTTGACATTTGAGGCCCTTGCGGCTGCCATCTTTCTCCCATACAAATTTGCTCTCTGGCTTATTTCTCCACTTTCATCCTCACCCACCCACCCAGATACATGATATGTGTCCATTTTTATTTAACTCACCTAACTATGATTAACAATTAATATGAATATAAAATTAATTAATTTATTTTAGATTTGTGAGGTTAGGCATTTAGGGTTTTAAGGTTTAGGGGTTAGGGGTTAGGGTTTTAGGGTTTAGGACATATTTTTAATCATGATTAGACATAATTAAGTAAAACCCTAAAACTCCAAAACCCTAAACCCAAACCTTATCCCTAATTCCTAAAAAACCCTAAAACTCTAAATGTCCAACCTCACAAATCTAAAATAAATAAATTAATTCTAGATTCATATCAAGTGTTAACCATGATTATGTGAGTTAAATAAAAATGAACACATGTCATGCATCTAGGTGGGTGGGGGATAAAAGTGGGGAAATAAGGTGGGAAACAAATTTGTATCTCATCTTTCTCTAGCTTTGTTTGGCAAAGAAGAATCTTCTTC
Source organism: Fragaria nilgerrensis (assembly GCA_010134655.1). NCBI lineage: Eukaryota > Viridiplantae > Streptophyta > Magnoliopsida > Rosales > Rosaceae > Fragaria > Fragaria nilgerrensis. Next base: position 11,582,173 of record CM020977.1, read on the forward strand.
TTCTTCTGGTCAAAATTATTTCCATTGCAGAGGGCATAGAATCCAAATGGCTGTTAAAGTCTGGTATTTTTGGTGCCATTTCCGAAAAGTGAAAACATAGGAAAGCCAAATTTTAGTATATCATTGATCTTAGAGCCCTTCTAATGAGGACCTTTATAACGAGGACTAGTTGAAGACTTTCCGGATTCACCGATTTTTCGATCTTATATCTACATATTCACTGTTCAGTTTATAGATATTTATGAGTAGATCATTTATGCAAATTTTCAGCTATATTCTTAAGTGTGATTTACCAATCATGAACTTGAACGGTTCATGTTTAACAAATTAGGTTCGTTTACTAATTTGATCTAGTTTAATACTTTAACAATCACCATTTCAGTTGAAATTTTGTATAAATGATCTACTCATATAGACTAAAAACTGAACGGTTGAGATATCAAAATGTGATCGAAAAATGGTCTTTTAAACCATTAATTGAAAATCCTTCAACTAGTCCTTTAAAGAAAAATGAACCTCCAAATTTGGTATTAAGATATATTTAAAAAAAATTAAAGTAAATGAAACAAATTGGAAGATTTTTAAAAAATTTGGATGTTGGAATGGAACTTTCATTTTTAATTGACTGAGACTTTGAACCATGTGGTTGGACAGCAAAGCAAGAATTGTACATTATAGCTAAGAAGCAAATGGAACATAGCTACTTTTCTGTCAGTTCCAATTATTTGTGTCTTGTCTATTTATTTTCATTCATTCTCAACAATCTCAAATGATTACAGCCTTGACTAGTGCCATTGATCCCCTTACAGAATGCTAGACTGTCCAACATGACTTTATGCTACTCAATAACATTTTCTTTTTTGAATCACAAACCAGCAATCCAATTCAAACACATGATTGTATCAATAATCGGTAAATTCATAATCGTTTTAAGTAAAAAGAAAAATCTTTTATATCATAAGACTTCATACCCACGAAATGATGGAAAACAAAAACGCACACATCCCTGAACGCATGATGCTAAAATAAAATACAAATTGAAAAGGAAATATTTTCTTTAAAAGAGACCAGAAGAAATGGCACGAAAAAGAGGTAAACGGCCATTTTGGCGGCTACCCAAATGACTTCCATTTCCAGTCAAAAACCTCCCCAAACACCAAGTTGCAATACAGTAACCGAAATGACCAAACTGCCCCTCTAAGTCTCCAACGAGCTAAAGCAAAACTAGCGGCAGCAGCTAAACTCTACTGTATATAATTCTCTTCCAATTCCAAAAACCTAAATTGAAAAAATTACTAAAAAAAAGCAAACCCCTCTTTCACAAGATTTTCAGAAACACAAAACTGGGCCGGGAGTGAGAATTAGGCAAACGCTTCCGGGTGCATACCCTTTTGGAGAAAGCTGACAACTTTGGCCTGACTCCCTCATTTGCTCTCTGGGTTTTTCGTTTTTCCCAAATCAAGGTACGATTTTTATGTTACTTATTTGTTCAGCTTTCATCTTCAGCTTGATCTGTTTAGGGGTTTTGAATTGTGGTGTGGTTGGTTTTTGTTGGTTTGCTGGTTTGACTATCTGGACCTGCATTTGAGCTTTGATTTTTTGCACTGTGCTTAGCTTTTGTGGGAGCTTAATTGGAGTGTGTTTCGTTTCGGGGAATGGAATCCCTTTCTGGGTCTACTGAGTTGTATTCGAAATTTGAGTTTTTTTTTTTTTTTTTTTTTTTTTTTGCATTAATGATCATGCCCGGATAGATAGTGTATGGGAAAAATTTTGTATTCTTTTTGCTAAGTTTGTAGTTGAATTTGTGGATGGGTGGGTAGACATGTTTGAGATTGAAAAGTGAAAAGTAGAAAATTTTGGGTATGAGGATCAATGCTTTAGTGTTCTAGACTTCTAGGCTTATGGTTCTTGAGGACTTCTAACTTTAAATCATGGTTACTGATTTGGTGAAGCTTTTATCCGAGGTGGGAGATGGGAGATGGGAGATGGGAGATGGTTATGATTTGGAGTTGGGTGCTGTAATTGATTAACGAAAATTGGAATTCGGAAATTATTATTTGCCCAAATGTTGTACACATGTCAGAATGTGTGGCAGCTGGGAAGGCTAAAGGGTGCAACAGCATGTTTGAGGGACATCCGACTTTGTATTTATGGAAAAAGTCTAGATAGGAAAATGACTACTATTCTTTCCTCATTCATATTTATGATGATTGGAATTTATAAACTTCCTAGGCGGTAGACTGAGTTTATGTGTTGGGTTGGAAAAGGAGGAAATAAAAAGCAGGGAAGATATCTTTGGTGCATGTTTGTCATATCTTTTCCATATGTTCCATGTGGATAGGTAGATGGGATAACAAGGGAAGCATTGCGGAATGAGGAAAGTGCTCATTACTTAGGCCTCTTCATGTAGGAAAGCTGACAGAATGAATTTGTGAGGAAATTGTTTAGGCATAAAAAAATTGAGGTCATGAGGGGAAATTTGATGATTTGAAATGTCAATATTACATCAACTATGTTACAATATATATCTAGCTCATATTTTGAGTTTTTGACTTTTGGTTTCTCTTTTTGCAGGATTCACCAGTTTTGGATATTTGATTTCGAATATTTGGTTGTATCACTTGATAGTGAGTGTACGTAGATTTTCTAGGGGTGTTAAGAAGTTTTTTCGCCATTTTTATGGAATATGGATTTGAAGAATCAGAACTGAGAAAGTTTGGTTTGGTGTGAAAGTTGTGTATTTATGGTGAATAAAGGTGCATTCTTTCTTTATTTTTTATTTTTTTATTTCTTATTACGAATAGAATTGAAGATATACATATTGGCGTGTTCCTCAATAATATGATCCGCTTGTTGAGATTATGCTTGTTTGACAACCAATACAATATAGGGGGTTTTACTAGAACTGTTGCTGTACTTATTTCTTTTCTAGATTAATATTTTATTTTTTATTTTTTATTTTTTGGAAAATTTCTAGATTAATAGTTAAGTGAATGAAGAAGAAAACCAAAGTTGGTGAATTTTACATGTAAAGCAAAATGTGTGTATTATTCTAAAAAATGTAATAACAAGATAGCTTATTCAGGAATATGCTGATTCTGACTTCAGTTATATTGTATGCCTTTCAAGCAGTTAGAAGTCAACAAATAAGCCTCTACCCTATTGATTGCTTCTTTATATCATAAATTTCATTCTAATTTCTTTTCTACAAGCAGTTAGATGTATGACGAAATCTTATATACCCGTGATTGAATAATGAAGGGATCCTCAGTTTCAAACAGATAGGCAGCTTCATCAGAGGTGTTGATTAGCATTAGCTTGCTTCATCTTCATAGTTGTGTATTCAGTATGCTTGAGCAAATTAGATTACCCAACTTATCTGGAAAGTTTGATGAATTAATGATTAATACCAAGTGCATATTTGAGATTAAATAATTGTAAAATTTTTGCAATGAGATTTTTTTTAAAGAATGGGCACCGTGTACCACTGGAAATTTGTCAGTTTACCTTGGTGCAATCTTTTTGAGTTCAGACTTTTCCTGAGGATTAAATTTGTGGCAAGAGTGGAAATTAGTGTTGTCTTTTTCATTTGTCAATTCCAGTGTTTGGAAAGGTCTACCCTTTTGCTTCAACTTACATATGAAATCAGTTTAATCATTTTGTCATTGTCAATATGAAATATGTGCTATGCATGCCTCTCCTTTACTAGTAATCTGTTTTCTTTTTCTTCTGTTCCTTCCCTTGTAGATAGATTTTCTAAATCTTATATATTAACATGGGTGTTCTTATTATATTGACACAGGTGGGATGGAGATCTCAATGCTCAAAGCACTTCTTAATAACATCTCCTCTTTTTTCCATTTTTCATCCCATGAGAACATAAATTTGGACCCTGTTCAGAAGTACTACCAAAAAGCAGAAGAGATATTAAAATTGTTGAAGACTGTACTTGATGCCATTGTTGATTCTGAGATAGCTTCTTATGAAGTGCTTAATAAGCCATTTGAAGAACTGGGTCACTATCTTGAGGAATTGAGGGAGCAATTTGAAGACTGGCAACCATTGTCGAGTAAAGTGAATCTTGTAAGTTACTATACAATTCAGTTGTAGTCTGTCATGAATAATAATGTAATTTTACCGAGACTGACCTCCCATGGTCACAGGCTCATGTCGTAAGTTAGACCAAGTTGAAGTGCGGTTAAGCCTTTAGTTAGAATTAATAGGGTTTCTCCCCACCTGTTGTTAATAGAGATTTTATCTACCTTTATTTTCTTGTTACCCTATGTTTGTTCCTGTGTTTTATCCATACTTTAAAATCTAAAACCACATGCTATGTGGCTTATTCTCCTGACTTCCCTGTCATCAGATTTGCTGATTGTGTTTCCTTTTAAGAGTATCAAAAGTTTTGGTTTTTGAGAGTCGAATTCAAGAAGGTTTCTCTATAAATGTGAATACTCGAAGTGTAAGCCACTCCAATCTTTGTCTGGAACTCAGCATGTATTTGTTTTTGTTTTGTTCTTCTTCTTTTTTTGCCTTGTGCCTGTTTGCTTTTAGGCAAAATTTGTATGGAATTCTGAAATGATAGATCTACTGCACTATCATTAGTGAGAGAGACAAAATTCTCTGAAATTATACACTCTTGTCCACTTATGGCCCAAATTAGATAGTGATAATTTTAGTTCCCCAAGGATAGAGATGGATGTTGTGTTTCCCAAGTGGCAAGTTCTCTAACGATCTTCTCTTTTGTTTAGGTTCTGCAAGTTGAATCATTGATTTCAAAGATTTCGACGTGTAGCCTAGATGTCTTTCAGCTGCTGAAGACTTCCGAGCAGCATCTTCCTGATGAATTGGGTTCAGCATCTCTTGAGGTATGAAATGTGTGAGACAAGTGATTAATTCTCTACCTTTATTTATATTTACAGTAGAGCATGCCACTCAGTTGCTTTAATCTATCGCCTACTAAAAGTTCATTGTTAGATGAAACATCATTTGTTAGAAGGTGAAATCACGGTGTTTATTTGTAGTTAGCGTTGTTGGGGTAGGGTAACATGTAATATATTTTCTGGGTATAAGAGCATCTCCAACCCTTGGTCTAAAACCTATAATAGGTTTGGGTTTTGTAAAATTTCATCTCCAACCCACTCTCCAAGTTGAGCTAAAATAGGATTTACCTAAAATGTGTCTTATTTTGACTCAACCAAATAGGACCAAACATTTATGAGAGTGAGTGGGTGTGGGCCTCTTGTCAGATTTTATTAATATACAATAGCTATGTTGATAAAATATGATTAAACAATGATTAATTATTAAAATAGATTTGGGTTTCACTCCATGTGTGATTAAATGATAATATAAAATGAAATAGGTTTGGGTTTTGCTTCAATGGGTTGGAGATGCAAAACCTATATGAATATTATAGGTTTGGGTGACCTAAAATTTGAATGTAGGTTTGGGTTTTAGACCAATTGTTGGTGATGCCCTAAAGTAAACAGTATCAACTAATAGAGCTAAAAATCCCCACTTAGATGGTGAAATCTTAGCACTAAATTTTTGTAATGCCAGTGAAGTAATTGATATCGTTTTGGTGGATTTATCATTTTATGATGTCTAAGACTCACCATGGTGGATTGCAGCTCTGTATACAAAAACTTAAGCATATGAGCTATGAGAAAACATCAACTGTCATTAAAGATGCTATAAGTGATCTGGTGGAGGGTGTTGGGCCCAGCTCAGAGATCCTAGTGAAAATTGCCGAGGGCCTAAGCTTGAGGTCGAATCAGGAAATTCTTATCGAGGCTGTGGCTCTTGAAAAGCTGAAAGAGAATGCTGAACAATCTGAAAAGATCGAGGAAGCAGAGTATATTGAGCATATGATTGCCCTCGTGACTCGTATGCATGAGCGTCTAATTACGATAAAGCAGTCTGAAAGCTGCAGCGCAGTTCCAATACCTGCTGATTTCTGCTGTCCTCTCTCTCTGGAGCTGATGACAGATCCAGTAATTGTGGCATCCGGACAAACCTATGAAAGAACTTTCATCAAGAATTGGATTAATCTTGGCCTCACAGTTTGTCCTAAGACACGGCAGACTTTAGCTCACACCAATTTGATTCCTAATTACACTGTAAAGGCACTGATTGCAAATTGGTGCGAGTCAAACAATGTGAAACTGCCTGATCCCACAAAGTCTATGGACTTAAATAAGCCAACACACCTTCTTGGACATGCAGAGCCTGGTGTGCCAAAGGACTCGCCTATTCATCCTCGTTCTAGGGTCAACCCATCGATGTCACCTGACTCAACTCGGTCTATGGGTTCCCCCACTAAAAACTTTATCTCATCTGGTGGAGTTCATCGGGGAGGAAGTTCTCCATTCCATCCTCGTTCCGCATCAGAAGGTTCCTTGTCTGGTGTAGCTGGAAATGGGCAGGTTCTGGATGTCGCAAGAGTATCATCAACAAGTTCTGAAGATAGATCTGCCATTATAGACGATAGGACTACAGATCTAGTGAGCCAACAGTCTACATCACCATCCAGAAGTGAATTTCCTATTACCACTGAAGCTAACCAGTTGTCGCAAAGCCATAATAGAAGTGCCTCAGCCTCCAGCATACTGTCTAATACCAATGGTCCTCGAGAAACTGCATTAGATGCCAATGGGTCCTTACAGACATCAGGTAACTTGTCAGGCTACAGCAGTGATGCTTCTGGGGAGTTTAAATCAGAACAACAGGCTGCTACCCCTCAACAGAGAGAACCTGAGTTGCCAACCAGAATGCCGGAGGCAAGACCACGTAATCCAATGTGGCGTCGGCCTTCTGGGAGCTTAATCCCAAGGATGGTGTCGAATCCACCTACTGAAACAAGACCCGACCTTTCTGGACTAGAAGCCCAAGTTCGGACTCTGGTAGAGGACTTGAAAAGCACTACACTTGATACTCAAAGAGATGCAACATATGAACTCCGGATGCTTGCAAAGCATAATATGGATAATCGGATTGTTATTGCAAACTGTGGGGCCATTAGCTTGTTGGTGGAATTGCTCCGTTCTACAGATTCTAGGGTTCAGGAAAATTCTGTCACGGCACTTCTTAACCTGTCAATCAATGATAACAACAAAACTGCAATTGCTACTGCTGACGCAATTGAACCTCTTATTTATGTCCTTGAGACAGGGAGTGCTGAGGCTAAGGAGAACTCAGCCGCCACTCTCTTTAGCCTTTCGGTGATTGAGGATAACAAGGTTCGTATTGGAAGGTCAGGGGCTATTAGGCCTCTAGTTGATCTACTGGGAAATGGAACTCCTAGAGGGAGGAAAGATGCAGCCACTGCTTTGTTTAATTTGTCAATATTCCATGAGAACAAGGCTCGGATTGTTCAAGCTGGTGCTGTAAAGTACTTGGTGGAGTTGATGGACCCAGCTGCTGGAATGGTTGACAAGGCAGTTGCTGTTTTGGCTAATCTCTCTACAATTCCTGAAGGAAGGTCGGCAATTGGTCAGGAGGGTGGGATCCCTGTTCTAGTTGAGGTTGTTGAGTTGGGTTCTGCTAGAGGGAAAGAGAATGCAGCTGCTGCTCTTTTACAGCTCTGCACAAATAGTAATAGGTATTGCAGTATGGTGCTCCAAGAAGGAGCTGTCCCGCCGCTAGTCGTATTGTCACAATCTGGCACACCAAGGGCCAAAGAAAAGGTATGATACTCTTCATGTTTTCTATGGTTGCCTCTCTTTTAGCCTAGTTATTAGACTTCACCGCAGATTATGCGTCTTACAGTAGTGTATAACCAAGTCTTTGGTTTTCTTGCAGGCGCAGACGCTACTTAGTTACTTCAGAACCATAGAAATGCCGGTAGAGGATAATTGCTGAAATATAATCTTTGCTGTCAAGAGGTTGTTAATGTATAAATTGTTGGTGCGAATAATTCATTTGAAGGTCTTGTGTGGATTTAATGGGATTTTAGAAAAGAGGAAAAACAAATGGTTTATAGAGGATTTGAATCTCTCCTGTAAAGTATTTGTTATGTGAATGTTGAAAAAAGAAATGTATACCTGTGAGTCTAGTTGTTGAACAATTCGTTACTGTTGATCTTACTCAGGTCATTTGATGTAGTTACAATGTTACATTGATATATTCATCCCCAACGTGGTTTCATTGACATTTTGACAGGCATTTGCTTCAATTGGAGGTATTTACTGAGTATCAAACAGATGCCAAATACTAGTGAATCCTGTAGCAGAACAAGAAATAATTTTTAGTTGATTCCGATTTCAATTACCAAATAAAGTTTTTGAGAGATTTTTATCATGCTATATGCCTATATAACAGAATTGAATTTCTATTCACAATTACCTAACTATCAATAATCGATTATTAAGTCCAGAGCATTTGGTCTAGCAATATAATGTTCAACTCACAAAACACTCGTATCGTAGCATTTGAGTTGTTATTAGATTAAAGAAATTTGAGTTGTTTATTAGATTAAAGAAAAAATTGATTATTAATCATCAAGCTTATAATCAAACTATAACCAACCGAGTAGTTAGTGCAAACCGTGGAGCCATAAGCTTGTTGGTGGAATTGCTAAGCTCCACAAGAAAACTTAAAAAAAGGGTACAAGAAATTGTGACAATGCTGTCACAGCACTTCTTAAATTGTCGGTCAATATTGACAGTAAGAGTAGAATTGCTATTGCTGAGGCAATTGAATCCAGATTCATGTACTTGAGTGGGAATGATGAGAACCTCAGCTGCCACATTGTTTAGCCTTTTGATGATCCAAGGAAAACAAGCTTCGGGTCGGAAGTTCCAGGGTTATTAGGCCTCCAGTTGGGTTACTAGGGAAGGAGAGAGTTCTGGAAGATGCAGCAACAGCATTGTTTAGTTTGTCGAAATTTCGTGAGATCAGGGAACAGATCAACAAGCTGGTGCTGTGAAGTACTTGGTGGAGTTTGCGACGCATCCAAAAGCAGAACGGTTGACCAGGGGCACCAGGCTGTTGCTGTCTTGGCTATGTTTTGCAAGTCATGAAGGGAGGATAGCAATTCTTGAGGAAGGTGGGATTAGTGGTCTGGTTGATGAGGTAAGGAGAATGCAGGTGCTGCTCTTTTGCAGCTCTGCACCAATAGTGAAAAACGATGTAGTATGGTGCTTCATGAAGGACTTTGGTGGTATTGGCACAATCTGGCACCCCAAAAGGGCCAGAGACGAGGTCTTGCTTCCCTATATGTTAGTCTTTCAAGTTTCAACTGGTACTTCCAGCAAGCAAATGAAAAGAGTTAGCTGGGTGTTTATGATCTTTCTGTTTGACATGTTTCAGTTTTGGTGTGTGGGAAGCTGCAAAATGGGTTGCATGAGTTCACGAACGTACAGAGTTCACATCTCGAAGTGGCCGAAACTGCTTAATTTGACAACGAGAAATTTTAAACACACACCCCTAATATCTTAATACACACCCCTATTATTTTATGTTTCTATTAAAATTTATAAGTAAGCTAAATGACCAAAACATACATCTATCATTAAAAAAAATTCGCGTTACAAGTATTCTTTCTAACGTCTTCTGCCCTAAAATCGTCGAAAGCACGTCTTCTCCCCAACCCCAATTCTTCTCCACAATTCATTTGAGTTGTCTTTTTTATTTTTATTTTTTATCTGTATCAACTTTAGTTTGATCTTATAGATCATATTGTCAAGTACTGCATCTTTATCATGACATTTTATCAAATAACTAGCTATCTATATTTAATAACTACTGTATTTACTGTACTTTTATAGTTGTACTAGCTTGTAAATTTTAAAAACTTGCATTGGTGATTTGGAGTTGAGATATAACAATAATCATTTGATTATAAATTGAACGATGATAACAAAAATTAGAAAAAATAATATGTAAAAAAATGTACCAAATAGTAAATATATATTAATTATATTAAATAACAGAATATTTCATTAATTAAAAGCATTTTAGACAGTTTAAGATGTATATTAAATATAAAACTGAAATGAAAAACTTGATAATTTGTGTATTAAGTAAGAGGTGTGTATTAAAATATTAGGGATGTGTATTTAAAATTTCTCTTTGACAACAGACACAGTATAGGAAAACATGTACCTCCCAGTGCATTTCAAGACAATGGAATTGTAGAGAGTATTCTCTTACTAACTACTGAATCTGTTGGTCAGCAACAAAGAAACTAGCTGTGGTGTTTAACTTCCAGAATTTCAACTTTCATTCAATCCCTTTATCACTATAGGGCTCCATTGGAAAGGCTTTGCACTGATGTGTAACCACCTAGGCTACAGAATAGTGTTATCTACCGAAGCAACCTGAGTACCACTTGGTTTCTGGTCCAAAACTCAACCATCCCATATGATCCTTTACTATTCCAATATATACAGTGCAAACAAACACAATTCTGCTCCTAGATTAACCTCCCAGACAGCAAGAAGGCTGCAAACACTGACCATAACAGTGCTCTTCTGCATAGTCACTCGATGCAAGTAAGTTGACCTGCATAAGCTCTTATAGAATTTAGTCATCCCCCAGTTAAACCTTCAACAACAAGTAATGACGGGTTGCAAATTACATTTTACCTTGATAATCTCCCACTTGGAGCTAGGACGGGTAGCAGTGGCTAATATACTCATGTTAAAATGCTGTTAAGACAACATAAGAAAGGTAGCAACTTTTATGTGAGTGGGTTTTCGTAACAGAACATTTCTTAAACCCAGTGAAGATAATTACAAAACTAAATAACTAATCACATTGCATCAACAACTCACCCTGAAAGGATCGCCTCTTAAGGACTGCACGAATATTGAACTTCCTGATTCATCCTGCAAAGACGCTATGGTGAGCATGCGTGCTTTAGATATGACAATCACAAATCTCATGTACGAATTTACCTCCAAATAAACATCTCGAAGCCGCTTTCCAGTCTGAGCACAACAGATGCGAACCACGTCCTCATCGCAACTTCCACTGATGATATAGTCCCTTCCATTCATGTAATACGACCGCGTATAGTTATGAGGACTTCCTGTCGAAGCTATCTCAAAACTTGTGTGCAGCCTCCCATCTGCCACCAAAAGTTGCTTAACCTGGCAAGTGACAACTAGAAATTAAGCCTCCAAATTCATAATTGAAAAACCACCAGACCTGGTAATAGATGTGTACCTCGTTGTCAACTGCTGAAACAAGCAAGTAATGGTCATCAGGAGAAAAGCAAGCCATCACATTTCCTCTTGAGCTAGAAGCTGTATAGCAAGGTTTCCTTATGCTCTGTCGCAAATCCCACATCTTCACATCATGGTCAAAGGATGAAGTAGCAAACAAATAAGGGGAATGGTGTGCGAATTTGGCAACATTGATTGGTTCTCGGTGAAGATTACTGAACAATTGTAAACGCCTTCCACTGCCAACATCGTATAGAGCGACGCCTTTGGAGTATCCACTAGCGAGAAGCTGGTCATCGGTTGAATTTACATGAAGAGAAGTCAATTGCTCGAAATCTTCAAAAGTTGCACCACTAGAGCTGCAACAAGAGTCTGCAACTTCTGGTGACATGTTATTCAAGTCGAGTAACTTCAAGGAACCATTATCTGAACCAGCAACAAGCTACTTGTTCAACACAGATGAGTAGAAAAAGAAAATAATAAGAATTAAAACCAGTTATGCTTTGATTAGATCTGAAACATAGAATAGACTGTTAATGCATAGTTGCTTACAGGGTATCACATACCTTGGACGGAGACTTGTTGAGCCAACAAAGTCCCAAGATACTACTCATTGCTCCAATGCATGGAATATAACCAACCATCTTCCCGTTTTCATGGTTAGTAACCACTACTTCACCATCCAGAGTTCCAAAAACCAGAAGACTTGGATTTGATGGATGATACTCGAACTGCCTCGGACGAAGCTTCTTGTTTTCTGCTTTACATGTGTGGTTGAAATTACATAGTGGATGTAACAGTGGCCAAGTTGAAGACCCAAGTTTGGCAGCACAAAGCGACCTCAAGAAAAAATTCTGACCATTTCGATGAGGATATAATTGTTTTGGCTTGAATGGTTTCTGGAAGTGTATACCGCTTGTTCCCATTTCACGCTTATTCAAAACACTAACAACACTTTCTTTGTGCAGTCTCTTATAAGGTAGATATTCAAAGTACTTTGCAGATTTCATCTTGGCCAATTCTCTCTCCGTCGTTCTAATAGGAAAATTATCTAGAACTTCCAGACCAGGCAGCGAAGATATGATATACTCCCGGTAATGTTTCTCAAAGCATATGGGTGAAGGATGATGAGTTACAAAATTCTTTAATGTATTACTCACATTTCTCGAGGCTTTCTTACCCGCACTTACGCGGGTTTCATCTTTTTCTTGACTCTACAATGTGCAAAACAAACTGTTAGTTTAACTACTTAAGTTGTCACCAACAAATAACAGTTTCGGCTGTATTCTTACCTCAGTCTGCAATTTCTGTTGCCCTTCTAAACCAGGACAGGATCCAGGTCCCTTGCAACATAAACAGCTTTGGAACCGTAGTTCTAGCAAACAAGGAAGTCTTGACAGAGCACCAGTCGTCGTCAGGAGATTGGAAATTCTTGTCTCACAAATTGAGAGACGCGTCAAATTTGGCATGCAAGAAAAACAGTCCCTTCGCAAGCTACCGAGTGAAGTACAAAAGTCGAGATTAAGGGTGTGTAGTCGCAAAAAGCTTCCAACCATGTTGAGTTTCTGGATATGAATAGACCTCAAGTTGAACACTTGGCAAGCCAAAGAAGCCCGACAAAGATCCCTGTAGAGAATCCAAAACAATAATAAGTCATAAGAGTGTTTCATATAAGAAAGATGTGCACTTCATCAACAAAAGCATTCCAAAATTCCACAATCATATAAACTGAAAAAATGATGGCAGAATGAACATTTCAGTGAATGACAATATTATACAAAGAGGTGAATTAATCTGTGTATCAAAGACATATTCTTAGTGTCATTTGTGGATGTGAAAAATGAACAAGATCTATAAAATTATGGATACAGACCGCAGAAATTCTTTCCCCAAAGACATATCCTGGAGATCGACAACTCGAAGCTTTGCATTGATTCCATTCATCAAATCCACAACACTTTCTGTGCCCAAGTCACTATGGAATTCCAGAAATAAGTCAACTGCATGAATATGACATGAGTCACTTGACATAAGCACATCCTTTAGAGGCAAAATGTCAGCATCCTTAAGCTGGTCTAACGAAACTGTTATGCTACACTTCTCATTCTGAGAACTTTGAACTTTGGCCTGGACAATATTAACAGACAAACAGAAAGTTAATACTAAAACTGGAAAGAAGAATTTTTTTGATTTCGAAGAGTACCTCTGTAAGCCATGAGAGAACTGCTGAATTGGGCTCCACCTCATGCTTTCTGCAAGAATTAAGGTACCTACATATAGAACAAGGATTACAGAATCCTTCATCAAAAAACTAAATCTAAATGAATAAGGTAAAAAAATCCTGGGTAAAATATTAACAAACAGAAACAAATTACGCATCAAGGCATTAAACAAACAGGTTAACGGACTCCATGAAAGCATAACACTCACACGCATGTGTTCTGTTTGAAATGGTATTGCAGCTTCACACTCAGACTTGTAAATTTGTAATATACTAGAGTCAAATGTCAACATATTAAATTCTATCTTATCCCTAGTCCATGGGTTAGACACTGAAAGTTCTCCAAAAACCTGTAGATCTCCTTCATTTGAGGAAGAGGAGTATCGCCAGCTCCGAATCTATACACTTGCTTACCAATCTCAATCACACTGTACCCAGGGACCTTTCTCAGACCGATACCTTTCATCATTAATCTCACATTTCCAAATTCCTCCCAGTTCCCTCCTTCAGCATATAAATTAGAAAATAAGGTGTAGTAGCCAGTGTCATCTGTTGTGATATCTAAAAGGTCCTTTTCAATGCTTTTAATCATATCCATCCTCTGGTGGATTCGACAACCATTGAGCAGGGCGCTCCATATGCTGGCATCAACAGAGACTGGTATTGATTTGATGATATCATAGGCTCCATTCAGATCACCTGCTCGACTTAGAAGGTCAACTATACATGCAAAATGCTCAGCATTGGGCTCAATGCTGAAATCCCTCATTGATCTAAAATATAACCTACCTTCTTCAACAGCACCTGCATGACTACAAGCTGAAAGAATATTCATGAAGGTAACCTCATTTGGTTCGATTCCAGTTTCTAACATTTGACTAAACAGTGATATGGCTGCATGTATCTTGCCATGCATTCCATACGCAGCGATCATGACACTCCAAGAAACAACACTTCTTTCTATCATTGTATCAAATGCACCTTGAGCTGATTGAAGGTCACCACACTTAGCATACATGTCGGTTAGAGCTGTATCAATAAAAAGATCTTTCCTCATACCGGAGGTTATGAGCTTGTGGTGAACCCATTTTCCCTTTTCTAAATAACCTAATTCAGAGCAAGCTTGAATAACACTTAAAATCGTGACTTCATCAATCTCAAGACGGTTCAGGTAAATTTGGTCAAAAAGACTGATAGCCATGACAGAGTTGCCACTGCGAAAAAATCCAGAGATCATAGAATTCCATGTTATGATACCAGGATGTTTCATCGTGTCAAATATTACGTATGCAGAATCTACAAACCCACATTTTGAGTACATATCAATTAGTGAGTTCAACACAAACTCATCCAAATAGCCTCGTTTGACTATATGACCATGTATCTGATGCCCAAGCTCTAACAAACCCATCTTTCCACAAGCTGCGAGAGCACTTGACATGCTGAATGAATCTGGCATTAGTCCTCGGGCATGCATCCACACAAAGAGTAGCAATGCCTCTCTCAGCAGACCTTTCTGACAGTAAACTGAAATAATTGTATTCCACGGAACAACATTTCTGCCACCAATCATATCCAGAATATTCTGACAATAGCTTACTCCCCCTGTTTCCGCATATAACTCCAACAATGCAGATCCTACAAAATCAAGGTCAGGGTCTACACCCTTTCTAATAACAAATCCATGAACAGACTTCCCTTCTCTCAGCAAGCCTAACCCAACACAAGACATCAATACACACATCAACGTCACAGAATTCGGCTCCACTCCACACTGTTGCATCCCACCAAAAACATCCAGCGCTTGGGCGTAACAAGCACCTTGATTGTAACACGAAACCATCGCGGTCCAACACGCAGTGCCCCGACGACCTACATTACTACGAAAAATCCTCTCCGGGCTCTGCAAGTCACCACACTTACCATACATTGTAATCAGCGAGCTATCCAAAGACTCATCCTCCCTAAACTCCCTCCTAACAACAAAACCATGCACCGCCTTACCTCCCCTCCACCACCCCAGCTTCCCACAAGCCTCGGCCACACCCAGCATTGTAACCGAATCCGGCACAACCCCTTCCACCACCATCCCTCGAAACATCTCCAACCCCTCACTCACCTCCCCGTTCTCCACACAAGACAAAATAACCGAAGTCCACGACACGGCGTCTCTCACGGACATTTCATCGAACACCTTCCTGGCATCCTCCAACCGCCCCAGCTCCCCATACAAACCAACCAACGCCGTCTCGACAACGCAATCCTCATCATACCCGCATTTCACTATCCTTCCGTGGACCTTCCTCCCGAGGATCAACTCCCCGCAGCCGGAGCATGCCCTCAAGACGGAAGGGAAGATAAACCGGGACATGGGGATTAGGTGAAGGAGCATTTGGTGGTAGAGGGGGATGACGTGGCGGAAGTGGCGGTTGTAGAGGAAGCATTTGATGAGGACGCCCCACATGAAGGGGTCGGGGTTGGGGAAGGAGCGGAAGAGGCGGAGGGAGGAGTGGAGGGAGCCGAGGTGGGAGTAGGACTCGATCAGCTTGGTGGAGGCTTGGGGGTGGAGGAGGAGACCGGAGACGAGGAGATGGGCGTGGAGTTGGGTTAGTTTCCGGAGGGTTGTGCATGACCTCAACAAGGGCATGTACCGCGTCATGGCTATCTATCTTGGAACAAAAGGTCAAGTCTTTAGTCCGAGCTAGTGAAATATGTTTTTTTTTTATTGGAAAATCAACATCTCTACTTCATTGCAGACTAATCAGATCCGAGACAGTGAGAAAATAAATTTATTATGGTCTTTAAAGACAGTTTTTGGATAATTACAACGTCACACTCACACTCTTAAAGTTTCGAAATTACTCGATAATTTAACACATTTTGTTCATATTGGCCGCTACTCATCTTCCCTTCTTACAGAAACCAATCCTGATTTGCAATCTGGATGTTGTAGAGGCTTTTTTTTTCATGAAGCTAGAGGTGTTCTTTTGTATATCAAACAAGAAAAGTGTTGATTTTTTTTTTGAAAACAAGAAAAGTGTCTCACGCTAATTAGAGACTTGATTAAGTACGTGACGGAATCTTCTGAATTCTAGGCAAATTGGATATTGGTCAAGGAAAGAAAACGATAAACAATGGAATCTGGTTGATCCAAGAATTCTAGGCAACTCAAGTTACTGAACCTCTCGAATCTGTTTGTCAACCAACAAAACTGATCGACAAAACAGAGCTCAGACCCAAACATGAAATTGGAAAAGTTTCATAGCCAAACAGATGATATCTCTAAGAAGAGCTCGTACCAAATTTGCCAAAACAAAAACATGGGTATCTCTAAGCAGCAAGAATGATCTGTTGTAAAAACAAGCAGAGAGAGAGAGAGAGAGAGATCCATACCGAGCTTCTAAGCTGGAGGAGATAGCCATGGCAATGGCTTGCTTGCTTGATAGTAGAGTTAAAAGTAGTGCAAATGCGATAGTCAGTGTGGGAATGATTGAGTTGGTCGGTAAACGGAATGGGAAGCTTCGGGAAAATAAGGTAGAAGTCAAGTAGTGAGAAATGTGTACGGAATATAAGTGAGAAGAAGAGAGAACCACATGTCAAAAAGCAAAGATAAGCACAACCACAGTTGATCGGGCCCCCTTTCTTATTTGTGTCCATTACTAATCTGACTAGTCGAACATTGATCTCTTCGAATTTCTTAGTTCATCATGATGTGTTGACACATGCTTTGATCTGTATCCAATTAGGTTACAATATTTGGCACTCACACTTGATGTCTATAGCCAGTTTAATTTTTTTCTTTATGTCTATATTACTAGAATATTTGTCTAAGAAAATAAGATTCATGTTTGCAATGTGTTAAATTAGGCCTAGTTTTGTACAACTTTGTTTTTAAAAAAATCAGTTTTTATTTGAATTTTTAGATTTTATAGTATTTGGTAAATGAAAGAAAAACAGTTTTTTTTTTTTA
Source organism: Fragaria nilgerrensis (assembly GCA_010134655.1). Taxonomy (NCBI): domain Eukaryota; kingdom Viridiplantae; phylum Streptophyta; class Magnoliopsida; order Rosales; family Rosaceae; genus Fragaria; species Fragaria nilgerrensis. The sequence goes on from CM020977.1 coordinate 11,599,535, forward strand.
AATTATAGGTCACTAACAGCTGCTTTTAAAAGTAACCTTCTAAAAACACTATATGTTAATAAATTTTATTTTGACAACACTTTTTAAAACTAATATTTACCAAATACAAAACTGTTTTAATTCACATCTGATTATTTCGCAATACAGCAACAGTAGTTTTTTTTAAATCACAGTAATACCAAACTAGTCCTTAGTCTATGTAATGTCTTTGTACATTGTATCCTCTATAGATATAAGTGTTTCTTTGCTCGAATTCTCTTTGATCTTGAAACCTGAAGCACGTTATCAAGCATGAATTTCTAGCCTAAGCTCTATAGCCAAGATCCCCATAAAACAAAAACCTGAAACATGTTGTCAATCTTGAAGCTCTATCCCCGGCTCTATAGCCAAGAAACCTATAACACAAGAACCAAAAACATTCTATCAAGCCTAAAGTTTTAGTCATAGCTTTGTCGGTGAACCGTGGTCTAATTGGTTAGCTAGCCTAATTAACAATGTTGAGATCATATATTCAATTCTCACCGACATATATAAGTTAAGGTATTTTAATGAATTAATTAAAAAGAAGAAGATCTAGTCATAGCTCTATAGCCAAGAACCCTAAAATACAAGAACCAAAAACACGTTATCAAGCATGAAGCCATAACCGTAGCTCTATAGCCAAGAACCCCATAAAGTATTAGAAAGAATACAACATCGGCAGCAATCAAGCCTTAACCTAGCATTCTGATTCTGATTTGATTTGTAATCACTTTGTAATCAAGGCTTAGCTGCAATCAGTTTAGATATGAACATATATTTGTTGTAAATGCTCTTAACTGTCTTTGTGTAACAACAACATATTTGTTGTTATATAAGCTGTAATCTTGCTCAAAGAAAGCAATGGAAAATTACTGATGGCTGTAAATGGGCTGGAAATGGGTTTTTCGTATCAGACGCAACTCTGATGGCTATGTGGAACGGTACAAGGCACGTCTTGTTTTGTTGCCAAGGGATTTCACCAGCAACAAGGTATCGACTACGGTGAAACTTACAGCCCTATTATCAGGCCAGCAACTATTCGTACAGTTCTATATCTTGTTGTTTCTAGGGGTTGACCACTTCGTCAACTCGACTACGTCAAGAACACATTCCTCCATGGTTATCTCCAGGAAGATGTGTACATGACACAACCACCTGGGTTTGTCGATCCCTCTCGGCCCTCTCATGTTTGCAAGCTCCATAAGACACTCTACGGACTAAAACAAGCTCCTCGCGTTTGGTTTCACCGCATGAGCTCGTTCTATTATCAGTTGGGTTCCGACTCAGTAAGGCTGATTCTTCCCTATTTATCTATTAACATGGCTCGCACACCATATATTTTTTTACTATATATTGATGATATTGTGGTTACGAGAAGTAATGATCAGCTTCTACAAAACTTCATTGATGCCTTAGGTTGTGCTTTTGATATCAAAGATCTCGGTCCTCTGCATTACTTCCTTAGTTTACAGGTTACCCCTCATTCCAACGGAGGTCACCCAAAACAAGTCAAGTATGCTCATGACATCCTAGTCAAGCATGACTTGTTACTCAGCCAACCTGTTAGCACACCCATGTCTGTCAGGTTACTTGATAATCCTACTGTGTTCCGCGAGATAGTTGGCTCATTACAGTATCTCACCATTACTCGCCCTGATATTGCTTTTTTCAGTTAATTCAGTGTCACAGTTTATGAGCAAGCCCTGTGTTCCTCATCTCATTGTTGAATCAAGGAAAATATGTTTCTATAGTGTCATTCGATATACCAAAGGCACATTGGATCATGGTTTGTCTTTCAATCCTCAACGACAACCTGTTCATCTCTCTGCCTACTCGGATGCGGATTGGGCTGGCTTTCCTGACTCTCGTCGCTCCACTTCTGGCTATCTCATTTATCTTGGTAGCAATTTAGTTTTCTGGTGCTCCAAAAAGCAGCCCACCATTGCACGTTCAAGTGCGGAATCTGAATATCACTCCCTTGCTCATGCTTGTGTCGAAACCACTTAGTTAGGCTTCTATATGAACTTGGTGCTCAATTCCCTATCATTCTTTACTGTGACAACCTTAGTGCAACCTACATGGCATCCATCCTATCTTCCATGCCCGCACAAAACCTATTGAATTAGACTATCATTTTGTCCGGGAAAAAGTATCACTTGGTAGCCACCGTGTTCACTATGTCCCTTCTGTGGATCAACCTGCTGACATACTCACTAAACCACTACATACGCATCGACATCTTCTACTCCGTACCAAAATTGTGCGTCCGGAACCGCCCAGTTTGAAGGGGGGTATTAGAGAGAATACAACATCGGCAACAATCAAGCCTTAACCTAGCATTCTGATTCTGATTTGATTTGTAATTACTTTGTAATCAAGGCTTAGCTGCAATCAGTTTAGGTCTGACATATATTTGTTGTAACAGCAGCATATTTGTTGTTATATAAGCTGTATCTTGTTCAAAGAAAGCAATGGAAAATTACTTTCTACATAAAGCAAGAACCAGAAACACGTTGTCAAGCATGAAGCTGTAGCCATGGCTCGATAGCCAAGAACCCTAGAAAACAAAAACCAAAAATTTTGTTTCCCCTGCCGTGTGTCATCTTCCCTTGACAAACCAAAAAAACAAAAGCATAGACCGTGTTTAGAAAGTTCGGGTCACCTTTTGAATTTCCTAGCTCAAGACCAAAACAAAATGTAGACAACAATTAGAAACAATACAAGTAAACACAAGAAGTTTAACGAGGTTCGGTCAAAACACTTAGACATACATCCTCGAGTGATGATGATGATGGTAGATCCACTAGCCAAACAGAAGATTACTCTCACAACCTAAAATAATTCTCAACAGGCAACTCCCATCCCAATTAACGGGACACTAAAATCTCAGCTGAATAGCCTTAAAAATACTACCATGGCTCTGATGCTATCATGTAAGTTGTCGCATGTAGCATCGATCCATACATCAACTGCACTATAGTTGCCGTGTAACAACACACCGATCCATGTATACACAGTTACTTCTATTGTCTTTGCAATGCTTATAGCCTTATACCGCATACTGCTCGTACCGTCGAGATTCACATGCCTGAATATATATTCCTCCACTCAATAGTTCTCACTATGCAGATATCGAGTTATTCTTGGTTCAATCAGATTAGACCCGTCGCAAATCCGCATATATCCTAACTCAATTCTCAACTGTCTTAGGCGCGCACCCCGCGTGCATACGTAACATTGGTAACAATGTACACATTTCACTGCAAAACACACCCAATTCACTGCAAAACACACCGGAACAAGCTCCTCCACTCAAGAGGTCGTCTAAAACAGCTTGAATTGTTCCATATTTTACTTCAACACAGCACATGGAAAGGAAAGTGGAGAAATCCCTACTACATGTTCCTTGTCTTTTCCTTTCTATCCTTTTGTGGTGAAATGACTCATAGCAAGCTAGGCTAGGCAACACGGTGATTCTTTTTCTTCATCAAATTAGTTCCCCTTCATCTGAAATGGAAACCCTTACCATTTGGGCGAATCATGACAGCATGCAAATGTTGTACTGGATTCATAATGAATTGGGTTTCCCAAAGAAGCAGATGGAGCCCAATGCTTTTGATTTGTAATCAGTCTCACCAAACAAAATCAAACCAGAAATGAATACAGAATCTAACATTGGTCACGCAATCACTCACTACCCCATTAGATGTGATACTAATAAAATATCACAACCCAGTTAAGGAAAATTACTTAACCACCAAACCCCCTAGAGAATCCAATTTTGGTGCCAAAGTAAACGTGCAGAGTAAAAAATGATACATGTTACTTTGGCCACCAAACTTATTGAACAGCTTTGCAGATCTAAATGTAAATTAAAATAACCAGAAAATGCAAAAGTATTCACCAAATTGTCAAAAGAGGACAAAAGCAGTGAATTGATATGTCTCCAAAAGAATACAAAAGAAACCAATCCACAAGGCACCCACCACCCAACCAAGAGAGAGAGAGAGAAGCAGTAAAAATAATAATAATTCAATAGAAATAACAAATGGTAAATAAATATCCAATCCTAGGGGTTTGTAACAATGGACAGAACAAGGTAACAAAAAAGATTAAAATAATAAAGGACAAACATTACAACAACATCTCTGTCCTCCTCCTCCTCCTCCTCATCTTCTTCATCTTCCTCTCTAGAACAACAAAGCCATGATCAAACCCCATCCCAATGCAATGGATCCAACCACCACCTTCTCTGCTCCACTCTGCAATTTTTCCAAATTTCAAAATCAAATTTTAGAAATTCTAATTTTTCAAAATTGTCATAAAAAGGTTTAGCAAGGACAGATATTTATGTCCATCACAAGGTGCTCGCTGTAACGACGCTATGACAATTTGATTCTTTTCCATGGGTAATCAAGTAATTCACCAATTTTATTTTAGCCAACAACCCCGTCAGCCACCGACGGTGGCGCGTGAGCTACCCGGCTGACTACCAGATCTAAAATGACATCGTTTGCTCTTGTTCCACGCGTCTACACGCGCGTGGAAGCTACACGGATTCACCGAATCTCAGAGACTAGAAGTCTCTATCTGGTAGCAACCCGAAAACGGTGCTAAACTAGATCTCTAGTGTCAATGCTATACTAAATCTTTACTGTCAATAATTTCGGTAGATTTGGAACCGTCAGTCCCAGATCTGGGTCCGCATTGCGCACACTACACCGATTAGAGTAAAACAAAAGATGCAAAAAGTGTTGTACCTCATCGGCTGCGGTGCCTGAAGGACCGGGAGACAAGGCGCCGCCGGAGGGACCCCCAGCGGGAGCCTCAGATGGCGGTGCAGGTGGTCCTAGAATAGAGGGGCCGGGAGCCGCTGAAGGAGTTTCAGGCTTAGTGCTCGGAGCAGGAGCAGAGGCCTCAGGTGTGGTGGCGGGAGGAGAAACCGGTGCTACAGGCACGACGGAGGGTGTGGGAGCAGCCGTGGGTGGAGATTTGGCGGGAGCTGAGCTGACTGGAGCTTTCGCCGGGGGAGATGCGGCGGGAGGAGTGGCTACCGGAGCTGGAGCGGCGGCGACGGGTGTAGGTGGAGTGGCGGTTGGGGTTGCGGCGGGTGTGGCGACTGGGGCTGGGGATTTGGGCTTGGAGGGAGCGGCGGCTGGTGAGGTGGTGGGGGCGGCGGGAGTGGTGGTGGGGGCGGCGGGAGCGGTGGTGGGGGCGGCGGGAGTGGCGGGGGATTTAGTGGGGGCAGCGGCGGAGCTTGGCCGCCGACGCCGGCGACGATAATGCAGATGAATGCGAATGTTAAGGCGGTGCTGCGATCCATAGCTAGGTTAGCTCACAGTCGCAGATAGAGAGAGAAAGTTTTAGAGAGAGAGAGTTAGGGAGTGAGAAAATGAGAGTGTGAGAGAGAGTAATAGTGGCGATGATAACCGACAGGCGTATATATAGGAGAAAAGAGGATTCAACGGGAAGAAGAGGGTTAATCTGGACCGACAAATAAGGTGGGACCCGGGGAGGATGGGACCTGACTAGCCGTTGGATCAGCGGGGAAGAAGGTTCGGGCTTTTCGAGGGGCCCATGGAGGATAATGTGGCGCTGGAGTATGGACTCGACACAGACTGGCTGGGTCCCACTTTTGGCCCGTTAGGTGTAATTAGCGAATTAGGGGCATGTGATTTGTAAAGCTGAGAGGGATTAACTGGGTATTAAGAATCAAGATGGGCCATAATCACACGGTTTGCTGTCTCTAGTCTCCACGGGTCTTATGTTAGAAAGGCTCTAATCACGGTTTTGATCTTCCTAATTTGTGAAATTTTCACGGTTTATGACTTTTGTAGTTTTAGTTTTAAGCATTTAAGGAAAATGAATAATAAATAAAATCAAAATTTGATTTAAAAAAAAAATTCATTAGTGTATCAAACTCGATCCGACGTTCATGTTACTCTTGATATGTTAAATTTTCTTTTTTTTTAATATTAATTATCTATTATTCTGTTCACAGTTATGAAAAAAGAAAAATAGAGATCACTGTAATTTTTTCATATTATCGATAATTCATAATTCATAACAAACTTCAATATAAGTTTATCCACACATGCACATTGAGCTAAACCAACAACTTCTACCCGTTGTCCCCCTTGCTTGACCTTTCTTCTAAGGAAGTGTTTGTTGTCCATTAAACCATTCATGTAATTTAGTTATGTTATCATCTAGTTTCGTTCTCGTACCACATGAATGAATTCTTAATTGAATATAAATTACAGCTGCTAATTTTATATTTCCCCCAAGATACGACAAAAAATTCGTTGTGAGGTTTAATAATTCGTCACAAGAAAACATGATATTGAAAATAAACTGGTTTGTGGAATCAAATCTGTTATTTTGAGTATCAGTATTGTAAGATGGTAAAAAGGTAAATTAAAAAGTATCATGGATTAAATTGAAAGTTAAGGCAACATAGAAGGACTGAAATGAAAAACTGAAAGAGATTTAAGTTAAGAGCACTGCACTGACACAAGTCCACTTAAACACACTTTGGCTTTTCGCTCGTGACTTTAATGGTAATTTTTTTCATTTTTTTTTTCGAGTTTGTACAAGTGGGGTCCATCTTACAGCTGGATGTGGAGAAATGTAGGGTCACTCGCCTGGAACGACAACCCAATAAGCGGAAGCCACGAAAGCCGCCGTGGCAATAATTGTGTGGTGCTCCGGTAACTTTAGCCCACCGCCAAAAACCGTAGGGCCCCGCGTTAGCACCGTTCCGCCTTGACAGCCGTGCGCCCTATAAGCGCGCATATTTTGGCAGCTGGATTAGTTCTTTCCTTATTCTAAATTAACTAAATTTCTCACCCATTTAATTATTTTTATTTTTATTCTAAATTTCTAGATTTAATTCTTTTGATTTTGGGTTCCAATAATATTTACTTCTTGTCACGTTTGTTACTAATGTTCTTGATAATTGATATGACACATGTAATAGGACAATGAGGAATGAGCTGGGTACATTGAACACTTTTTTCTTAAATGTCGTTCGAAATTATGAAATTATATGATGGGGCATGATTGATTTGATCATGTATCTTGGTACAATAGTATTGATACTGTGTGGTTAATGGTTTGTTGCAAGCAAATCCCAGATTGTGTTTCAAAGAAGACCCGGTCTAGGGGTGATTGGGGTCAGTTGAGAAAGAAGAGGTCGACAGTACATGTAGACAATGCTCGAGTTTGAAGCATCCTAACTATTTAACTTGAAGGAATAGTATGGTAACACCTGGAACCATGGATGTTGATGGGGTGATATCTCCGATTCGTGAACACCCGAAAACTTTATAGATGAATCGATTAGAACAAGGTATACAATGTGATTTGGTGGTTCACGTTGCATTACTGTTTATATGTTGAAATTTTAGAGCTCTTGTCATGTTTTTGTTCGATTGACCTACTTAGACTCGGAATTAGGTGTTGTGCTAGTTAGGAAAGTTGTAGAGTAGGTTGAGAGGAAGCTGCTGTCAAAATTGGTAGGCATTGGAGGTCGCCAGAGTCGGCCTCCGGCCGCCACCGCTGTTTAGGGGATTTTCATGGTTTTAGATTGGTTATATTAAGGGGAGTTATTTGAGGTGAATTTTAGAATTTTTGGAGGAGTTTTGGATAGGTTTGAGAATTTTTAAAGTTTGGTAATTTTAGCGGATTAATGAGGTAGAATCCGACCGTTGGATTTCCCTTATTATTGTTTTAGAATGTTGAAATAAATGAATTGAGGTTGTGGTTGGAGTTTGGCTTGAATCCAATAAGTTTAACCTTAGAAAGGGTAGTGGATTAGGCGGAAGAATTTTAGGTTATATATTTAAGTATTATTTTTATCTGAAATTGAAGTTTGGTTCTAAGCATGGTTATTGTGCTAGGATTCGAGGATACCTCACTTGAGTGGCGAATTGGATTTCGTCGGGCTTATGCCTAAAGTTGTGAGTGGACGTTTGTTTTAAATAATATGCATGCATTGAGTTATTGTGGAACACTTGTTTTTATTGGAGCATGGGATGTCATTTTAATTTGGCGATCTTTCTTGATTTTTTTGGTGGAGTCATTTGGTTATTTTTCTTTTATAATTGACAATTTTCATTATTTTGGAGAGTTATCGAAAATGAGATTTTTGGTGAATAAGTATGTGGATATCGTGAGTATAGTATGTATATAAATGCTAGCTAGTCATACGTGCTTAGTCCGTCATAATGAGGTAAAATTTCATTATGGCGGGACGTGAGTGTTGGACACAAGCGTCGTAGCCCTATATGAAAATTATTTTCTTATTTTGTTCATATAAGGAGTCCACACGTATATATACACCCGTCCTCTTCGGTCATAATGAGGAAAAAAATTTATTATGGCACAACGTGAGCGTTAGACGCAAGTGTCGTAGCCTTGTATGCATTTCTATTTTTCTAATTTGTTCATAGGATTCATACAAGGAGTCTGACGAGTGTAAATACATACGCATATATGTTTATATATATAGTTGAGCCCGAAAGGCTCCATTTAATTAAGTTTTGGAGACTAGCCGGAGCTAGTCATGAAATTGTCAGTTTCTGAGTTAAACGCTTTTGAGCTGTCGTTTGCAACATATTTTCTATGGAAATTAAATTAGGAATGCATAAATGAATTCATTTTTGTCCACTCACTCTAACGTTTGCAAATGTTTTTCCCCTGGGCCATTCGTTTTAAAAATGTCCAGTATTGCAGGTTAGCATAGTTGAGGTTGGGCGTACATGGAGAAGAGGCATAGTCAATAGTATAGTTTTCACTCATTTTTATATGTCTAGTTCTTTTCCTCTCAATTAGAGTTGCTTTGAACTGTGGTTGTTGGTTGTGAGATTTTCTTTTTAAAGTTAGTAAATAAATTAGGAGATGTTGTGATTGGGAAGCACAAAGGTTTCAGGAGTTTAAGGTTGGATTTGGATTTTCAGAAGTGTATGCAAGTATTATTAGGAATGGTTGTCCATTTTCAAGAGAGGTTATGCCGAATTTTTCGGTAAACTTTTTTTGAAGGTGGTCCCCGCAGGTTTTACTTCGGGTTTCATGGTGAAATTTAGGGTAGGTCCTGACACCGGCGGCCGGTGTTCGGAGATCCGGTGAACTGTCGGCATAGTCTTTGCTCTCTTTCTTTTACACTTTCTCTCTCTAAGCATATATAAGGACCAAGGGTAAAAATGTATTAAAAATATTATTTTATTATAAATTTAATAAAGATTTGTGTACTTGGGCACAAATAAGTCTCTATTTCATTTAATTGGAGTCAAGAATCTTATTATCATTGGAATAGAGTTTGACTTTTCTATTTTTGTGCAAATGGTCATTATCTCTTAACTTATTGGTCAAAAAGATCTTAATTTTGTCTTCTAATAATCTCAGTATAAACTTAAACACCAAAACCCTTCACTCTCCTCCTCGGTGTTCCAACTTCAGGGCATGTCTAACTAATGACGTAAACTAGTTACTTATGTTACTAAACACCCCATAATTTTTTCTCTTTAAAAAATCCCACAACCCAAAATATTCAAAAAATTTCCTCAAACATATAAAACTCCAAAACAAAAACCCCATTAGCTAGAATCCTTTCTCTCTGCTTAATTCACCTCTTCCCAAAATCTCATTTCTCTGTGCTTCACCGATTCTTTTTCTTCTCTAGTCCTCCCTCCCAGCAATACACTCATTTATCAATGGTCAAAGAGAAGCTGCAGAAAGGAGAGAAGAAGCTCTACTTTTTTGGGTTTTATTTTCTTTATTTTTATTTTTTTAAAAGTAACAATTGATGACGTGGCGTGTCGGAGGAAACATGTCGTCATTTTCCGGCATGCCACGTGACGTGTTGAGCCGTAGCGAAAGCGTATCGGGCGTGTCGGACACTCCGACACTCTACTGGTAAAAATGTGCTTAATCGTTGTATAGCCATCGGTCGAAACTGAAAAAGGAAAGGTTTGGACTTCGGCTTCTGGTATTCGATGGGCCTACATGGACATCGTAAATCGTGGCAGAATGTTAAGACCCAAATTTGCTTGGAGTCTAAATTCTTCTTTTGGGATGGATCTAGTGGGCCTCTTGGCTACCTTTTGTTTTTTGAGGGAAACCTCTTAGCTACCTTGATATACTGATGAGTTGGAGGGCATGAGTAATTGAGTATAAACAAGGTGAGGTTTGAAAGCAACTAAATTTTAGTTTTATAAGATATTAGAAGTTCGGATTCGTTCAAATAGTTTCTTCTCGTTTCATTGAGCCAAGCTGTAGCCAATAATGATGAATCTGTCTCACAAAAACAATAAAAAACTACAGGTGTAAAAAGTTCTAAACCAAGACAAATCATGAGTATAATCGCTGTGGAAGGCTTTCAAAATGCAGTTAGTCATAGGAAGAAAAGGAAGAAATGCATCATGAAACCAATACAGCAACACAGGCTGCACAGCTATAAAGTAGAAGTATATATTCTGTCTAGTGTAATCATGCTGATCCTAGATTTTTCATATGACAGCCGCAATTTCTTGGAACCAACCCAGTTTTACTTGCATTTTGTTTTTTGTTTTGTTTTTAGTTCATCCTAGCTAGAAAGCCTGCATCCCAAGCAACTTTAGCACTCATTGTTTGATTTGATATGACCAAAATAGTTTACTTAATTACTTTGAAGCTAGCTATAGAATTGAATGGAGTACATGATGCCTGGAGTAGTTAACAGTAACCCTTATTAGATCTATATCAGTATTGCAGCATATATATATCACATTCTTTTGCTGGAAAATGATACTACTCCATATCTGGACCTGTCTAGTTTGTTAAAACTTATAAACACTTTGGGGCAGACACTTTGGACCTGTCTATATATCACATTCTTTTGTTAAAACTTATAAACACTTTGGGGCAAACTTATACTACTCCTACTCTCCTAGTGCTTAACATTCAGCCAATTATATTGAGAATTAGTTAGCCATTTGGCTGCAGAAAATAATCAAAATAGTGAAGCGCGCTGCAGTGAATTTGCTTCACTTTGTCTTCCTTGTTTTAGCAAATTTAGAATGAATGGAGAAACATGTGATATACACACCCCTTTTGAGGAAACATGACTAACAGTACCTATTCTAGTCAATCATTAGTGTGCAGGTGGTTCAGCATAGTAGAAGTGCACAACTACTTGGTTGTGCTCATTATCATCTCCTTCATGATCTACAGCTTAAAACTATATATTTTCCAAATGGTTCTGTTCTGGAAACACCATGTTTGAATTTGATTCACACTCAAATATGGATACCAATTTAACATGTGAATATACGTATCTATTCAGAATAATTATAACAATCGTAGGTTATTTAGAATCAAATATATAAAGTTATCATAAAATAAATAGTGTCAAACTGTCGATCAAATTTATCACCTTATATAACCGTTTATTTAAAAAAAATTCAATATACTTTTTTGTTAGATACTTCAATGGAGGAGATCATCCACTGTTCATTATACTATAAGAAATATCAAGTGTCTTTTTCTGATACCATTTGCCAAATACCTAACAGAGCTTAGCTCCAACTTCTCTTCACCCAACCATGAAATCACAGTCCCAAAACCACAAGACTAAAATGACTCCCAAGTTTCCCTCTGAGCCTTTGTGTACTAAAGCCTCTTGCTTCTTCTGCACCATGAATGAGCCAAGCCCTTCTCTTAGAAAATCCAAAATCAGTAAGCTCTTGAAGGACTTGCCTCTCAGAAATGACCAAGAACAAGTCCTTGCACTAAGCTCTCTTTGGAACATAGCCATGAAACAACCAAACGACCCTGAATTCCCTTCCCTCGGAATATTCGAATGCATGGCAAAGCTCATCAACAAAGGCATCAATGACAGAAAATGGCTGCTGAGTGACCAGAACATCTACATCCCTTACTATGCTGCTCATATCATTGGCTCTTACACCATGAACAAGGCTCAGTTTGCAGAAAAGGCTTTGAAATCCGGGGTGGTTCTGCCACTAATGGAGTTGATGAGAGGTAAGATCACTTGGGTTGAGCAAAGAGTGGCAGTTCGAGCTCTTGGTCACATGGCTAGTCATGACAAGATTGTCGAGTCCATTATTGCTTTGAAGCATGAAGTCAAGATTGTTGAGTTGGCTATGAAGACAGCCACTACATGTTTGAAGAGGGTGTACGATGAGTTCATCGGATTGGAGAAGTCGAAGAGATTGAAGTATCATAGTGATTTGATAACAAGAGGGCTTGGGGGGTTGGAAGTTGAGAGCAGAAAAGCTGAGGAATGGAGTAGTCAGCTTCAGTGTTGGTCTCTAAATCTTCTAAACTGCTTTGTCAGCAAAGAAAGCTGTTTAGGTTTGATCTGCAAGAGAGAGTTTTTGATTGAAGTTTGTGGGATATGGGGTGGTTTAGCAAATCCAAATTCACCTGGTGGGATTGGATTGTTGAAAGCGGTTTGTCAAACCAAGTTTGGAAGACACAGTGTGGCAAATTCACAAGAAGTTATAGAGAGATTATGTAATCTATCAAGGTCTTCAGATAATTGGAAATTAATGGCGATTGATTGTCTTTTGCTACTTCTCAGAGACCCTGAAACCCGAGTCAGAGTGGTGGAGATTTCAGTTGTGTATCTTGTCGATTTGGTTGAAATGAGAAGGCCAAAACTGGGAGACAGAATCACACAGACGCTTTTGCAAGATTACCATAAAATCAAGTATGGGGATTTGAGATTGGGGAGCAAGAAAACTGAGAGAGCATTGGAGGAGACATGGGATTTGAAGGTAGAGAGAAAAAAGAAGGAGAAGTTAATGTCAAAACAAGAAATCAGAGAGAGAAAATCATTGGTGGGGAAGTTGAAAAAGCAAGGGAATATGAGTTTTCGGGCAGGGAATATTGAAAAAGCAGTGATAGAATACTCAAAGGCATTGGATTTGTGCCCTCTGAAAATGAGGAGGGAAAGGGTTGTGGTTTATAGTAATAGGGCACAGTGTCACTTGTTGATGAAGAATCCAGAGGCAGCCATTAGTGACACAACTAGAGCTCTGTGTTTGTCCTCAGGTGCGGCGAGGGTTCATGGTAAGAGCCTGTGGAGGAGGTCACAGGCTTATGAGATGCAAGGGTTGGCAAGGGAGAGCTTGATGGATTGCTTGGAGTTTGTTAATGGAAGAAGGTTGAAGCCTGAGCAGGGAAAAGATGGGAGGATCCCCTACTACGCGGCACGGATGATCAGCAAGCAGTTTAGCGCCACGTGGATGTACAACATACCGGATGATTTTTCTTTCTCCGGCAAGCCTACCGTTGTAGAAGAAAAGTTCACTGAAAGAAGGAGAAAGGTAAAAAGGGAGAGAAGAATAGGAGAGGTGTCATTGTCAATGCCAATGCAAGATTAGGGTAGGGGATATTTTTACATGCACGGTTTAGAATTTAGATATAATTTTTCTCGTCCATTAATAATATAACAGTGAATTTCCCGTGCATATGATCAAAGAGATGTATGTAAATTAGTAGACATTACTTATGTTTGTAAGTTTTTTAGGAAACTAAGATCGAAGAAACAAGAACTCAATCGCATTTCGTGTTCATCTGTGTTACAGCAACAATGAAGCTTTGCTTAAATTTTGAATTTGCGTACTACAGAAAATAACGTCGTCAAGTCGACAACACCAAACCTGGTGTTGTTTATCCTCCACTTTCTAGATACCTGCCAGCTTTCTTGATTAACCACCTTCGCACACTTTAGCTACTAATACCATTATTGAACCTTAATACCCATATCACTTTTGGTTTATATGGATTTCTACCTAACACTGATTGCGTTCTTACGTAGGGAAAAAGACAACTATAGTTTGGATTCAAACTTAGTGGAGAGATTAGTATAAAGGTAGTTAGATATGACAAGCTAAGGCTGCTAAGCATATCTCTGATTAGATTTGGTTGACAAAGCTAATTCCCATTAGGGTAAACAGCATTATTGGACACCCTACAGAATAGTTTAGTGGTTAGTGAAGCTAGGAGAGATGTTTAGACTTCATGTTCTTTCGGCTCAACATCAAGTAAAACAGCACTAATTCGAATCTGATGTTAGTGCCCTATTTTGTTCACCTTTTCCTATCGAACTGGGTTAATCTAGAGCCAAGAAATCACACTACCATCACGTAGTTTGAACCGGTGGCGTGTTCTCTTGTTATTGGCTACTTGAGGCAGTCGGATGAAATGAAATAGAAAGATTTCAATAACATGAGATTCACACACAAACAGAACAAGAAAGAGAGCAAGTTATTAGATCCAAACAAATAAATGCATGAACAAAATTTGGGATTTATTTTATATCTGATATGTTCAGGTTGATGTAACAAACTAAAATCAACATGATAATATCATATTATGATATGACCGATTATTTCTTGTGAAGCAAAACCCATGGAAGCAGATTTATTGTGAAGAAATATATTTGAATGTAAATCAGAAAACAAAGAAAAATTACAGATTAACCTAGATAACTGTACAGCAAACAAACATAGAGCATCCATTTAAGCTGGTGTAAGATTTGAAAGCCTCGACCTGACCATTCTCTCTGCAGAGTTAGACTTCAAGAATAAACTACAATCTCGCTTACAAACCGCTGCAAGAAAGTCAAATTTACAAAATCAGCACAAAATGTTAGGTGAGAAATGATGTCTTCTTAGATGGTATCGATGACTTACTGATGAAGTGAACTTACCTCTTCAGGACTGCTCAAAGCTCAATCATTATAAGTGCTTAGAGCAGCGACAACTGAACCTGTTGTTTGAAGAGTTGTTCCCACATCCGGATAATCTTTCAAGGATGTCGTTACCTTGAGTGATGGATACAACCAACTCTTGATCGAATCCACAAAATTGTTCGGATCAACGGTCAAAATGGCTTCCCAGTCCACCTGTAAACCTTGAGGGATAGTTCCTGTGAACTCCATATTAGCAGCAAGAAGCAGTCCAAGCATAACCACGAACCCAACAGCTGCGGAGCCTCTTGAAAGGGGCATAAAGTTGTACCTGAAATACAATTATATATGGATATACTTTCTTAGGACTATTTTATCAAAGGACAAGCATGCCAAATCCAGCCACAGAGATCAAATGTTATACCAGTAATATGTCATCCTTAAAATTGCATCTCTCACTTTTTCAAGCACATTGAAGTCGGTAGACCCATAATTTTCACCGCAATAGGCATTGCATATATCCTGCCAGAGCATAGTTGGTAGATGCAAATGTTAGTAGTCTATTCAACCATGCAATTAAAGAAAAATATCCAAGAGGATCACAGAAACACCAAGAGAAACAGGAACAGATGCTCATAGAAATCTGTTTGTTAACACTACTAGCTAAGACTTCTTCATTAGCACTGGCCTAAAGCCCACTTTATCCAGAAGACTACCATCTTTGGAATCTTTCTCAAATACCAATTTCTCCTTATATATAAGTGATCAAGTTGCTTACTCAGATTTAGGAGTTTTTATGGCACAAATTCTCCAAAAAAAATTTGCTATAACTCGAAGGAAGGCATCACGGGAGTTCACACTATTTTAAGTCTAGGTAAGCATTAATTAGAGAACATACAGATAGGTCTTTGTACGAGTACATATCTTCACTCACCAACATAATGCTTGGGAAGATTTTACATGTAGGGGATAGTAAAAGGTAATCCAGGCATTTTCCATGTATTATTATGTAGATATATGTATTTCTTTCTAGACAACTTGCTGCTCACATATGAGGTACAAATTGCGGAAAAAGAGTGCACATGAACAAGTTCCAATTGAAGAAGCCACTCGTGTAAAAACTCCTAAAAAGTCCAGTAAAAGAGAACATAGCTACACTCAAATATAAATAATTTGATCATGTAGATGGGTAGGGTAACATACTTCCCATGCCATTGCCATTTCTGCATCAAATTCATCCCATCTAGCAGGTGTGCAAGGTGTTCTGATTGCAAAGTCATATTTCTGCTCTGCCCTATAAAATTGATTTTATGTATCCAGATGTTTGGGAACAAAACACGTTAATTAAATGGATAATACAATATAAAAAAAGAAGAAGAAGAAGAAGAAGAAATGAACAAAAAGGAAGGTAAAGCAGCAAAGAGTAAAAGTGCTATACAATTTTACGAGGGTAATCCTCGTCCCTTCAAGATACTTCCTGAAACAAGTAAAGTTAACCATAAATTAGGCCGGACTAGCAATTCTTCCTATTGGGAGAACATCAGATTTTTGAGATATGCTATTTTACCCCTCAAAGGCAGCACTATTACACCAAGTAGCCAACCAGAAGTCCTCACCAACAGCTTTATACAGATCAGCACAAGATTTTGCATGCATAACCTACAAGTATAATTGCACTAGTAATCAATTATCCATACATGGAAGACAAAATTATTCAAAAATGGGAAAGCTACAACTCTAAATCAAGCCACGCAATAGGTTTCTCAAGAACGTAACAATCAGTTACTGTTTGACAGTAACTGCTGCATATTTTCAACATAATTTATTGATAACCATTCATCAATAAATTCCAACCCAAAAGCCATTCTCTCTTCAAGTGCAATTCCAACTGAACCCATACAATCCACACACAACTTTTTACAGACAGAAAAAAACCAAGTCTTAAAACACCCAACCATCTATTGCAAAAAATTACTTTTTTTTATTGCCTCACAGTAGCTTTTAAGGCAAAAGCTTTCCAAAGAATGTTACTGTCAGTTTCGCTCTTCATGATTCTTCCAAAAGGCAATTCTTGCAAAAAGTAGATTACGTTCATTACTGCGGACTAACTTTTCCGCAAAATAACAAAATGAAATGAAGGAAAACAATTATGCCTCCTGTTTTTCAGATAAATGAATATGTCCATGGCTCTTTTTTTAGTGTGAATCGAAGTGGCAGCATCAAATAGCCTTAGAATTGATCAATAATAGTAAAATATAACATGTTCAAAAAGTTTAGATGATGGATTGAATGAACTCACGTCTTGCAATTTCCCGTCCCTGGATAGATCAATCAGGCCATCTGCCTTGTTATGCACATACTTTCTGTCGTTCATGATGGTCTTTGCGACATCAAATGTCCTGCCACATTGACTCAAGTGATGAGCAGTACACAGAGAGAGAGAGAGAGAGAGAGAGAGAAAGAGAGAGAGAGAGAGAGAGAGAGAGAGAGATCTGGAAACAGTTCAATACCAAATAGAATAGTAAAAACCTTATACCTTTCAAAATTTGGGAAATAGCGAACAACTCTTGCTTGTCCAAGGATAATTGGTGTATGAGACCCAAATCCAGCATTAAACTCTTCACTGAATTAAAGAAATGCCCATATCACATTAGAAAAAAAAAATTGACTTTATTATTTTAATCATTCAAGAAGAAGTAAATCAATTATAGTCCAACATGATGTCCTATGGGTATTGAGCATGCAAATGATTAGAAAATGAACAAGCACACCATGTACCTTAGCTTGTTAATCCACACAACCGGGTCACAAGGTTCAGAAATCTGCCGCCATTTCACAGCCACTGAATAAACATCATGCCATGACATCATAAACCGGCCGGTTGATTTTGACTGTGTAATGCCATAAGAAGTTGTGTCTGAGGAGCTGCTAGTGCTACACCCAGCACCACCTCTATTCTGGCTTTGCAAATTGATTCTTTCCCTTCTCCTCGGTCGCTTGCCATTCTTGGATGTGCTTTTATTCGAGTATTTCCATTCCGCTTGAAAGGAACGCCACGCCTTGGAGACCTTCTGTGCAACTTCAATAGCAGCCAATCCTGCCATACGATGCTGGGAGACATAATGAAAATAAATTAGGAGAATTATCGATTGAATGTTTCAAAGCTCTTTAGGAAAGCGAGGAAAATTAAAGAGCATAGGCATATATCGAGTTATACACACGTTTGACCCAGAAGAAGTTATACATATGTTGAATTGGATGTTTCAGACAAAAATATAACCAACTAAAATGTCTAAATTATAACCGTATGATGGTTTTAGAGAGAGCAAATAGAGAAACACACTCTGGCACTAAAACTGGTTTGAATGTATCTCATCATCAAATCTATACTAGGGACTATGGTGCCTCGATAATGTGGACAAACTTCAGAATATTCCATGAGGAAGAACTTGAGTCTTGCTTGATGCACTTTTGGTTAAGAATTTGCAGACACTACTGAATAACTGTAATTAATATAGCCTTTATACTATTTTCTACACCAGGGCTCAAATTCACTGCAGCATCTGCAGCTTCAGTTGTAATTTTTATTTTATTAAAAAAAAATGAGGACTTCAGTTGTGTATATATATGAATATATGATTAGGTTGTTCAAATTTAGTGACAAACCAGTTCAACCTTTTCCTCAAGCCAATGGGTTTAATTACAGAAATGCAATTAGTACTAAAACATATTGGAAAATAGCAAAGAAATGCAATAATAAGTCACAAAAATGGAATTAACTTCAAAAATTACTTGACATTAAAATCACCTGTCGCCTATTTGGTAAGAAACCAGGGCAATCATATTGGATTTTCTCCCCAATGCAATCAGCAGCTTGCAGAAGAGCAGTACTCTGCTTTGTGACTGAAAAATCTAGCTTTTTAAGCTTGTTCTTCTTTAAAGATTCACGCAGGGGGGGTTGCCGGTAAACCTTTTCGCACACATTCTTGGGGTGCAATCTTTTGCACCAGTACTCCTGAAAATTTGATAATGAAAACACAATATACATAAAAGAGGAGAACTAAATATATGGAAACAATTTGTTGCCGATTCTAGTTTATTGATTTAGAAGAGAATGTTTTAGCCTCTATTTGTAATAGCATTATTGCATATATAGCCAACATAAAGTGATTTTTAAACACCTCATATTGGTCTCTGTGACTGTGTGCAGATTCCCCAAGAGGATCTTCCATGAAATCAAAGGATTTTTTTTTGGGCATAGACTCTCTTCATTGAGCAAAATAAAAAAAACAATGATTTTGTCAGTTCACATTTTAGCTCCTTCAATTTCACGGTTAGTGGATGAATTTTTTTACACAAGAAATAGATGAGTAATAATTTTTCTCATTCTAACCTCATCAGTCACACATAATTGCTAAGAACTTTGGAGTAGCTTCTCCAGTTACCACTTTATACTTCATTGATTACATTTCATGTCTCTTATAACTTATATTATTACTTACAAAATGTCAGCAGCATGCTTTATTTTTGTTGATATTATTGTGCTAAATAGTGAAAGTTTTCTGAACTGACAAGCATGTATCATACTCAAAGAATTTGGCAAAAAAAGAAAAGAAAAACAGGCTATCACAATCAACTGGAAATAAATGAAATGTAATCCCCACAAGTTATCACCTTGAAAAGAGAATCAATATCTCCATCAATATCAAAGCAGACAAATTCACTGTTGAGTTTTGATGCCGTGTACAGAGCAATCTCTTTCTGAAAGCAAAACAGAATCACAAACTCAAGTCCTATCATACAGGTCAGGATAAGAGATGACTAGTTTGACTTCACACTAAATGTTTGTCAAGCAATAAACATATATATTCTAGTGTAAGAAAATGAAATACAAAGCTTATAGTTTCCAAGGTTGCAGAATACATATGCTATATGATGGTAAATGCACATCTAAAAATGCTGCAGTACACAGAATGCTTTTAAGTTACTTCTGAATATTATCAATAGTGCTCAAAAGTGCAAGACATGGACCTAATATAAGGGATACAAATTCAAATCAAAATTAAACCTGATAAAAAGCCAGGCATTGCAGCACAAACTTCTCCATTGAGTCTAGTTCCAAATCTAGCACGGCATCATAGTCCTTGACCTGCGAACAATAGATCAATGTGAAATGACTAAAACATACAATTGATATTCCAACTGAACCAAAGAAACATTGTAATACCGCTGGTTTATATTCTCCAATCGCATGGTAGCAGGAAGCCCGCAAATACAAACACTCGATATTTGCACTCTCAATATTCAACCCAGTTGACAACTCTTTAATAGCTTTGCTGCAAAAGAAATCCAGCAATTAAGAAAACAGCCTATCCTATATGCAACTTGCAACAAGAATATATCATATAATCAACAAGACATCTCTATAAATATGGCAAAATCGCTATTCCTAATCAAGCATACCATCATGGAACTATAATGATAACAATTCATTTCAACATACTAAATCTACCGTGTTCTCAGATACAGATAGATATCCGGAATTACTTATGCCCCACAACATAGTGCAACCATTTTGTATGTACATACTGCTTCGTGGTTACATCATACAGTAATGAATTTTAAAGATAAAATGATTTGGAAGCACATACCTGTGTTCTCCCATCCCATGCAGCAGTAGACCTCGCAAATGATATGCTTTGGCAAACCTTTCACATGTAGAGTACATATGGATCAATAACAGTGTCTCAATCAATCACAAACCTGAAGGTAATACTAAACATTAAAAGAGCAGGTGACTTGGTTCAGATAATATGGTACCTCCCATCAATTTGCAGAGCTTGGTGAAGACATTCGAAAGCCTTGTTTGGGTTTGCCATATCTTGATAGAACTGCAACAATTGACATGCCCAAGAACAATATTTGTTACAACTGATCAGTTTAAACCCACAAAAATGGCAAATCTTTTTCACTCTATTGTTGCTATAACTGCAACTGCCCTCATTGCCCATGAGAGCAATACTTGTTCTATGTAAGTATATAAAATTATAATGCTTGAACAAACATGCAACTATCCCCAGATTCTAATATCTACATGAGCACTATGGTATTACTGAGCCTTAGTTTTATAAGAAAGTGCTTTCCATCAGTAATGCTGCCATGACTTGAGGAATAAGAATAGGCAATTAGATGAACTACACACAGAGTGCTTCATGGAATATTTTCCATGGGTAAACAAGGGGTTTCTCATGGATACCTGGGTTAACTGCACCCATGCCTCAAGGAAATTCCGATCCAGCTGAATTGCTTTTAAATGTGCCTCCTCAGCTCTTTTATATTCACCAATAGATGATAACGCCAAACCCTAGAGATTCCAGAAGTAGTTTAGTAAGAAGTACACGATATTTCCAGGATATGCTACATGGGATACCAGACAACATAATCAACAGGATTTGAATCTTTTAGACTCACCAAATATGTGTATGCAGATGTGTTATCCTTATCAAGTTTCACGCAGGCAGATAGGTCTTCAACAGCAGTATAGAAATCCTTGAACTTGAAATTGGCAATACCTGCAATAAACTACAATGTTAAGGCACTTTCACTTACCTGAGATCGTCTATTAACATGATTCATTTTGGCCATACCTCAACATGTATACATTATGATATATGTGGTTATATTGACTATCATGTTACTAGTGTTCCCATAGTATCCATCTCTTACACAGTAAGCATTCATTTTATAAAAGGTAAGCTGTAAGAGCTGCAACAACAAGAATTGCAAACTCTTACGGCTGTTATAATATCAGGTTCTGTATAACTTGTTCGCGTACATGTCTTATTCTTATGAAGTTAAGATAAGCGGTGAGAAGATGCAGATAAGAACCGAAAAACAGTATTTAAATTCCTTCTTAAAACCTTTCGAAGATAATTATGAAACATAACTATAGATGAACAAAAAAAAGGTGTTGGGTTTGAGCAAGATACCCCTTTCATGTAGAATATCTGCTGAATTTGGTTCAAACTCTAATGCCTTGGACAAATCTTCAATGGCCTGGAATTATGAGGGAATAAATTGTGATACATACATGTCAGAACTTTTGTCATAACAAGCATTACGAGCATGATCAGCTTAGCATAATTAAGTCAGCTTAGCATACGATAAAAAGATCTCTTGCCAGTTTGTCTACTACCAACTTTTTTCCTCATTAAACAATAGTAATTCTTGCACAGGAATAGAAACAGAGCCCTCCACTGATAATAACACAAAACATAAACACACAAATCTTAACAAGCAGCACAGGATTACAAAGAGATGAAAAATTGGGAGTAGCATAAGCACCTCGGTAAATTCTCCCAGGGCAGCTCGTGCCTGCCCTCTCCTTTTCCATGCCTCAGCAGCTGATGGATTTGTTTCCATGGCCTGAAAGATAAACCAGATCAACTACTTGCATGTAGAGCCAAACTATTATTTCTTTTTCTGTCAGAGATTATCTAGTCAATACCTTTGTAAAATCAGCTATTGCAGCCATAAGTTCTCGTTGGAAAGCATATGCTGTTCCCCTTCCTATTAGTGCCTCTGGATAGTTAGGATCCTCTTTCAATATCTGTACATAAAATTATACAAAGCTCAATAAACTGCTAATGGACCCCAGAAGATTAAACTAAATAAATCAATCTCTGACCTCTAGACCTGCTCTTCCCATCGACACACCAGTAAAGAAACAGGGAAAAGAATGGAACCAATGAAAACAACAGATGGGAAGGCAAGATTCACAGAGCAGACAAATTTCAGCAGGGCTGATATTGCGTGAAATTTTACCTGGTCAAATATAGATATGGCATGAGTATATTTCCCTTCATTAACCTGTAAAAGAGGTCAACGGTGAATTGAACAGAATATCAGCCTCATGACACTGCCAATTGATAATGTACTAACTGTGTGGCAACCAAAAAACAGTACCAAATAAAGGTGTCATTACCTCCGCTATACCCCTTGACAGTCGAAAATCCACACTTATTGACTTGGACTTTGAAATTCTGGTAAAACAGAACTTTTTATTTTTCTTGGACTCGTCACGCTCAGATTTACTACTTAACTTGGGGGGAGTGAGGGGACTTTCAGCTAAATCACTTGATTTACTACAAATCAAGGGCAACTTGTTGCATCTATCACTTAAGTCATTACATGCTTCAGATTCATTACTCAATTTTCTGTCAGTATCATGATTTTCATTCATTTGGCTATCAGACTTCTTCTTCCCTCTGGCTTTAGCACCTATACCATTGCATCTGTTCTCAATGGACTTGCTCTGAACCTCAGATGTACTAGGTGATTCACGAGAGCTGTCATGGTTTCCATTTGTTTGGCTATCAAACTTCTTCTTTCCCTTGGCCTTATCAACTTCTCCATTGCACATGTTATCATTAGACTTGCTATGAACCTCAGAGGAAATGGTTGATTCACTGTGTAATTGGGATTGATCACTCAAATTACTTTGATCCGTACAAGTTTCACTTGATATCCCATTCACATGTGGTCTGGATTCAGATAAAAGCGTAGCTGACACAGCCTCTGTTGCATGGTTTTTGTTTTCCCCTTTTTCCTGTTCTGCAGTTGATAAGAGCTCTTTCAGCTCTAGCAATTGCTTCAAATCTGCAGACTGACGCAATGCATGCTCATACCCTTGCTCCCAAACCAAAATAGCATCCTCTTTCCTTCCAAGCGCAGAAAACGCACGACCTGAAGGACAAAGATTGCAAGAATGACTTGGCCAGGACTATTACAGTGATTCATCTACTGATTTCTTTACATAGATGTTGCTAAAATTATTAAGAAACAGAACTAAATAAAACGGAATAGCCTAGATAACTTGTAATCCTGACAAATTGAACTTCGGCTTTCATTTCACATTGCTCATAACACTATATTATAAGTTTATCACATACTTGAATCAAAATTTCCGTTCTCTTTTTCATGCTTAAATGCATCTTCATACATAATTCGAAATAAAAAAACTAATAAAAAGGAATATCAAATTGCAAATGCGATCAGCTATGCCATATTCAAACTACATAGCTGGACAGTGTGCCTCTGTGTGATAGTGTGACGTAATGCCAGTTCACAAAATGTGATACCTGTACTCTAATTTGTATAATCAGATTTAATTATCAGCTAATTACTCTAATAATCCGAATTTCGTGAAGCTCAAATTATGCCGAAAATAATAGGGAGCAAAACCTTTGAGGATGTAAGCTTGAAGGAGCGCGGGGTCGAGCTGAAGCGCCCTATCGCAATCCTTCACCACATGCTTGTGCAGCTCCAATTGGCTGTAACAGAAGGCTCTGTTGCTGCAAAAACACCACCACTCAAATCGATCAGAGAAACCGAAAAAAATCGAATCCGAAAATTCGAGGATCAGCGCGGCTCGGAATGCAAAGAATCGCCGGCGAATTGAATTGAATTGGAGCTCAGAGAGAGAGAGAGCGAACCAGATGTCCTGGATGGAAGAGGAGTTGGAGAGGAGCGAGTCGAGGACTCGGATGGCCTTGGACCAGTCGCGCGAGCTGCAGAGCTTGGCGAGCTCGACCCGCTCGGAGATAGCTGCCATTTCGCGGTGGCCGGAGCGAGTTGACTCGGACGGATCGGGAGGAGGGAGCGGCACTCGCTCGCTCTTCTTGTTTAGCTTGTTGATGCTGATGTTCGTTTCTTCGGATCAACGGCTTCTGGCGCAGGAAGGAAAAGTTGGGGGTTACAAGAGGGACAGGGGTATAATGGGAACATCCGGGTGAAAGTTAAAGTTTTACGAATGGCTGTGTGTTTGGAGATGTGCGCCCCACACGTGTGCCAACTTTGGGCTTCATTTTGTATCATTTGTATGGGTTTTTCCTACGAGGAGCTTGGGCTTCAATGCCCGACCTTATGCTATTATTGGGCCTGCGTTCTATATAAAGAAGAAATTCAGAGTCGAGGCGAACCACAACCTCGACCGTAAATAACTAATGTGGAACAAGTATATGTTTCTATCTAGAGCCCTCATGTAATAATTCTCGCAATAGGATTTACACATCACGAGACCAAATACATGATTGTTGGTAAGGATGATCGAATTTGAAATAGGGTTCGGTCACGTACAAGCATGCCCATATCAACTAAACCAACTAACGAGTTGTGATAATGGTTTTTCATGAAAAATTTAAAGGTGAGGACAAGAAGGGCTACGTGAATGAAACAAGAACACAATCTTGAAAGCCAGATGAATTCATCACTAGCTTGATCCTTGGAAAAAAAAAATGCAGAAGAAGATCAATTCACTATCCAGTTATGACATAATCGAAATCATATTTTGTTATGTTTGAGGCAAAACGAAGTATTATGTTACCCTATTTCTCACAAAATTCACATTCATGTATTGTTTGGGACTAACTTTACAGTATATGGTAACATGAAAATACCGTCCAATAGATCATGAATATCAATTTTATTACATCAAAACTGAAAATACATAACTACTGGCTCATTCATAAATCAAAATAGAAATTCACTTTTGCACTAAAAAATTGATGCCACTCGGTTCTTGTTTATCAAGATCATTTATGCACATGATTTTAGTTAAGACATTGCATTTTTGTTGGGTCTTGTATCGAGAGTGTTATCTTGCAGGACAATCGTCTACAATCAATCAAGCACACATGTGTGGGGACTAACATCTGTCTTAGGACATTGCATTTGCAAACCTCTCACAAGTTTGTTCATCAATATCATTTATATATTAAAATTGATATATCTTATTGCAGTATGTGTTTAAGATACAAATTTATCTTCAATCCTATCATCTATTTTCTTATCTATCAACGTTAAATATCATTGTATATAGACATGATTGAATATATCTTGATTCAGTGACGAGGATCCATGAGTGCATTCAATTTCATTTGGGAATAACAAAACCTACAATAATACATTTTTTTAAAACACTTTAATTCGTTCAAATGCAAATGGGATATCATTTCCTAGAAAATTGGTCGACAATAACGAGTGAGACGTGGCACAACAGCTTCCATACCTTCTTATGACGTTTCCATACGTGAGTCTTTTGTTAACTTTAAGTGTTTGGTGTTATTAAGTACTAAAATAGAAGAGTTCAGGTAACAATCTGTTTTCATTTTGATATCTTCAAATATGTCATCCTTAAAAAACACCATCATTCTAAATCATAAACCAAACAAACTACCCTATAATCCCATGCAACACTAAACATGAGGTAATATTAGTACATCTTAACACATGACATTTGACAAATAAGAAAATCTAATGTAGTCCCGAGAACCAAACGTATCCAACGACGGACCTCAAACACCATCACATGCATATGCAAAACGAAAATCAACTATCCCCAGACCACCTAATTACCACCCCTCCTCATTTCACCCAAAAACACATGACATTTGACTTAAACTTCATTACACCGCAATATCATGCCTAATGTGGCGGAGCAGCACCGGGATCACAATATCCGGCGAGCTCAGCTGGGGAAGATGCCCGTCTGACGACATCACCTCCACGATTGAATCACCCCCCAAATTCTGGTGTAGATACTCCGTCACCACCACCGGCACCGCCAAGTCCTTAACACTTTGCAATATGTGGCACGGCACCGTGACCATGCCGATGACCTGCCTCATGTCGCTTTGGAAAATGGTCTGAGCCACGCTGAGGGCTATGTCTGGCCTCATGTTGAATAGGGTCCGGCTGAACTCCTGGACGGCTACCGAGTCCATGTCGCCGCCCACGGCGAGCGGTGCGAAGCCGGAACACCAGGCCTTGTAGTTTGAGCGGATGGCTTCGAAGAGTTGCTCTAGGTCTTCTTGCTCGAACCCCCCGTAGTAGTCCGAGTCGTTCAGATACCTAAAAGGGAGACATAATTAATGAAGTAATTAACTACGACTCGTAAGTAATCTAAGCACTTAAACTGATGCTTAGAATCATAGCTAAATAATTCTAAGAAGAAGAAGAAGAAGGAATTATAGCTAAATAAGATGTAAATGATTGAAGGGTACGTGTAGCAAGATCACGGTAAAACCCATTTACATAAAATCAAATACACCACAATTAATTAACCTTCTTGAGTAATTAGGATTCAATAACCACCAAACGTTCCCATCAATCATCTGTTTAATTCAGCATTACAAAAATCCAGAAAAAGACCTAATAGTTTAGAATAAAAATGATTGAGATTTGAGAGTTGCCCAATATATAAATCCAATCCCAATTTTCAAAGATTAACAGACTGGCTTTGCACCCGTTATATACTAATTGACTTAATTAACAACTATAATAAATTAACTAACATAAACAGATCCAGCATCTACCTTGGCGAGGCGGCGATCATAACAAGCTTGGTGAAAAGTTCCGGCCTCATGACGGCGGCGATGGCGCCAATCATGCCGGAAACAGAGTGGCCCACAAAGATGCAACTCTCGACCTGAAACTCCTCGAGGATGGCGAGTAAGTCGTACGCGTAGCCCTCGAGCGTGGAGTAGCGGTCGAAGTCGAAGTAGTCGGGGTTGGTCGTTCCGGCGCCCATGTTGTCGTACATGACAACCTTGTAGTCGTCGACAAGGTGGGGGACAAGGTGCTTCCAGACCGACTGGTCGGTTCCGAACCCGTGGGCGAGGACTATGATCTGCTGACCCGACCCGAGAACCCGTACGTTGTGAGCTTCCTCCACTATTCCCATTTTCAATTCTCTCTGAATATCTGATACGACGGGTGAGGTGGTTTTGTTGGGTTTTTTCTTTCAGGGTTTTGGGTAGACGGGGAAGAACTGGCACCACTTATTAAGGATGCCTGATCGAGGTGGTAGAGGGACGAGAGGTGTTATTGGTTGGTGCTTGGTGTAGGGAATCTTAGAGTAGGGTGTCAAAGCTATACTATTTGTTTAGTATTCGACGTATTTATATACGGACACTAGAGGAGGAGGCTCTAGAAACATCCCACTTGACTATCAAGTATGAACAACTTGACGTGGTATGGAACTTACGGTGTTAAGTACTGCCGGCCGGAGTCGAAACCACACCATCTAACAATTTATTGGGTATGTGATTTAGATTGCGACGGATTTGTAAGTTTGTTTTCGTAAAAGGTTATCTTTACGTAAAGTCGTGGGTGAAGTAAAATATGAGTATCTAGTACCATTTAGCTTAGTGGTAAGACATTTCTCGCTAACAAAATGTTAGTTAAGATGTGAAGTTTACACGAGAATATTGAATAAAAAAAGCATTATATCGATCACTATTCTTGTGATTACGAACAGAAACGACTAAATTGTTCGTTTTCATCATAAACTTGCCGCGATCGGCTCTATACAGCTAGAATTGTACCATTATATATATATACGTGCGATCGAAGACTTTGGGATCATTGTCCATACATGTCCATGAGAGAAGAAAGAAGAAGAGAGAAACTTGTTTGTTCACGATTGGTGAGGGAGTTCAAGCCGGCCGAACATCTAACTAAACCCGAACGACGGTTGCGACGGTTAATTGCCTGATTTTGGTAGAACACCAACCCTAGCAGAACGATCTTTTTCTGTTTTGCTGGACTAGTGAATGGCTGAATGCAGATGATCTTAGTCATGGATTAGGGTGTGGTTGAACTCAAACATATCGTACTAACTAATCTGATGTGATGAACCCAATTAGTACCCAACGCTACTGTTATTACATCCGATCACAAAATTATTGGTAGGAGTTGAACAGACACAGAGACACTTGGATATTTGACGTGTCGCCAACCAAACCAGAAGGGTACAAAGTGTTAATAATTTTAGTTTAGAGTGAGACCGATGATGGCTACTGATACTGCCCTCCTGTGAAACCGCCAACGATTCCATGCAGGGTGGGGAGACTTCTATTTTGGGAAACCCCAGGGCTTCCTTGCATGTGGGGCAACTGCGTCTCACTGCCATAGCTCATAGATATTTGTGTGTAATCTGTTTTACACGTGGAGCTCTGTTTTAGCTACTCAGTGGATCAGAGATTTCATACAATCATACTCATGAGCCGCCTGCATTATTGGGGTGTTCTCTAGTGCTGCAACTTTCTTCTGAGTTTTGGAAGCAAGATCTTATAAGTTATAAGATCTTTTCTTATTTTAGGGACATTTGAGGATAACAGATTGCATCTGATTTTTTTGCTTCTTGGGTTCGAAATTTATGGTTCTTCACATGCAAATGAATTGAGCAAGCACATGATGTTCCCCTTTGAATCTTTCATATATACAAGTAACCCAGATGACTACTGAGCTATATAATGGTTGCAGTGTGTAGGTGTATTCTGAACACCTTGCCTAGAGCTGAAGCGATATTTGAGAGTGAACCGTGCGAGAATCAAAAATGCAGCCACTCGCCTAAGCTATCGGCACTGTGAAGGTCGCGGTTAAGCTGGGATTTGGAATGACAATGGCACAGAATGGAAAAACATTGCGATTACAGCAGTAAAAGGTCATATAGATTGCATTGTAAAAGATAAGATATTCTCTATTCTTAGGGTTCTGGTCTTTCGATCACCATGGACAACGAGAATCTGATCATCCCTATTTCTTTTCAGAACCAGAACAAAAACTAGAAGCAGCATGATACAGTTGAAATAATAGTTGTTGAAGCTCCTCCTTGTGCAAAATAAAGAGGGAGAATTTATCTGATCTGGTTTATCAGGAGTAACATAAATTTGATATGAATATATGAATATCCCAGAATATACATCAAGTGGAACAAATTATGTATTGACCAGAGAAAGCTGAAAATGAGGTCAAAGCTCAGAGCCGAGAAATCAACAGCACCTTTAATCTGTCATCTCTCATCTACCAATCTATGTACAATAAACTTCCATGTAAAATCACATAAAAACCACGCTTCTTCTACAAAATGCACCTCATTTTTTAAGTTCTCATCTTATAAACAAAAACAAGTGCATATTCATGAGCGACTGGTTTTCTCAGGGAAATGAATTAAGGGAGCCAACTGCTTCATCATCATTATTTGAAAAGATATCAACAGGAACACTAGTGCAGGTAAAAAGGCTGTTATCTGTAGCATTTAGGGAAGTTTGTGTATGATCCAGGAATATCACAATTACAGTGATATCATCGTGGAAATGGCGCCTTACCCCCTTTTCAAGTTTCTTTATATCGTCATATCTCATTTCTCTTTTTCTCGCAGCCTCCTCAATGGCAGTTCTTACCAGTCGCTTTGCTATTCCCTGGCATTAATTTTAATCAAGTATCAATATCTGATCAACTACAACTCTTGAATCTTTTTGAGAAAATAGTTGCAACTCACTGTTAATATTGAAAGACCAGATCTCAAGGAAAATGTTGAACAAAATCGAGGTAATACTTACAACTCTTGGATTTTTTGAGACGATTTTAACAGCTGCTTCATCACTCAAATGCTCCCAGAGACCGTCTGTTGCAAATATCAAAAACATATCCTCGGGTCGCAATTTTCTAACCAATATTGAGGGTACAGCTGTCATTACAGGCCTCTTTAAAGGAACAGGTATACCAAAACGGAAGAGCGGATCTCGGTTAAACTCAGGTTTCTTCAAGTAGACATCTCCGATTGATCTAGAGACCTACAAGGTGAACATTTAATCATATCATACACAGGATAAATACCGACAAAAAGATAGCAACATAGTTCAAAATAATTCATGTACTTTTACAAGATTTCTAGAATCACTAAAGTTGACTACACCGGAACTAAATGTTTCAGAGAAAGCGATACGTAACATTATATTCATGTAACTTTATGTCTGCTTCCATAATGAGCCTGAAATTTGTCGTGGCACTCAATTTCCTATGCTAGTGCACTCCAAAAAGATCACATGTTATATCAGCTCAACCATGATTTTGACCAGTCACTACCTATTATCAGGTTTTCATGTGAATTCCATGAAAACCACAACTGTTTGCCTAAAGCAGTTGAATGTTGGCTGCCTAGAAAGTAGCCACAGATAGAAGGGCATCAACTGGACAGAGGAACAATACCATATCCACATTTAAAAGAGGAATTTTCCGTCATGGACCTTAGAAAGAAAAAATATGGTTGGAAGGATCTAGTCTTTGAAAAGATATCTTCAAATAATGCACCTAAGCGGAGCAGGATCACATCATTATAGGACGAGGTTCATGCTTTGGAACAGTCAACAATAATGGAAAACATGAGAAGATTAACATAGCATTATCTTACAATCAATCTCCTCTTCATGCACTGATAATCACAGAATGCAGAGTATGAGCCACTCATTTCCACAATGCTCATATCAGAATGTTTCACTAAATTAGCAGTTGCTGACCAAATTCCCACAACTTCTAATTCAGTGATGGAAAACCTATTAGCATCAAAGCAATCATAACAATACCAGACCAAGCATGAATCCCATATTCTACAACAGCAAAAGTAACAGATAAACCAATCTGATATTTCATTACTCATTCAATTGCATCCAACAGAACTCAAAACCAGAAAAGCTAATCAATACTCATCTCTAACATGATCAATATGGTAAAAACCACATCTATTACCTGTATAATGCCCTTAATTCGCCAAACCCCACGAGTATAAACCACAATGTGTGAATCATCAGGGTGAAGATCCTTAACCTCCCTCCTCACCTCCTCCACTCCAACATTGTGATCCGTAGACAACCTCTCTGCCACCACCGTCGGCCCATCCATTGCTCTCCGACCAAGAACTGCCCTCGAATCTCCGAGATTAGCAACATACAAAACATCATTCGTAATTGCGCCAACAAGACAACAAGAACCAACAGAAGCAATACTTGGCCGTGTCCGCCATGACTGCTTGACCAAGTCCATAAACTCCTCCTCAGTTGCATCAAACGCTTTCCTAATCACATCCTCTGATAGTCCACCTTGCTCATTTGAAAACCCTGAACATCAATAAAACAAAGTTGAAATTTCAGCAAAAGTACAAAACTCATCTTTTTAACCAAAAGTTGCAAACTTCGAAAAATCAAAACACACCCATCTGAATCTCATTGTTTCCTGATCAAACCTAAACTAAATAAAATATAACAATCACAAAACTCTTCAAAATTTAATACCTAACTAATATACATGGTATTATCCAAAAACATGAACAAGGGTACTTCTGCTTACTCTGAATAAAGGGGAATAGCCTCTGAGTGATGAATCTAGAAGCTTCAGGACCACCATGTCCATCGTAAACACCAACATACGTAGCAGAAGGAGAAGTAAACACCTGTCCCTGATCTTCCAAAGCTGAATTAGCTTGAACAACAGCAATAGAATACTCCCCAGAATAGTGAGGCTTCAAGTCCATGTGCCATAGAAGCTCATCATCTCCACCTCCAAAGCACTTCTCCAATGGCCTCCTACACATCTCCAACATCATTTCCAAAATTGGGTTTCCAATTTGGGTACCTGGGCCTCTTTGTTTCAGTCTCAAAAGCCCCAAAGTCTCAATCTTTGGTTCTGGGTCACTCTGGTTTTATTTGCTTTGACTCCCAAAGCTGCAAACTTTGGTTCTGAAAAATGTGGTTTTGGGAGAGATGAGAGATTACAGAGGAAAAGTAGACGTGGGTTTTGGTTTGGTAGTTCAAGAATTTGGAATAAAGAGACCGAGAGAGAGAGAGAGGGACGTGGGGATTCCGTGTGGATTATTTTTATTTTCTTTTTAAAGATGAAGACTTTGATGGGTTTTTATAAAAACGGTGAAGAGGAATTTATATTTTTGGAGGGTTTTTGAAATGTGGAGGTGTGTATTGACATCGAATGGTTCAAAGTAAGCGGTTTTGGAATGGACGAGAAAACTCATGTGGTGTTCTTGTCACAGATAGGCAAAGAGGGAAAGGGAAAGGGAAAGGGCAAAGGGAATCGAATTGTTTAAAGGGGAGCGGAATCGAAGTCTGAGTCAGTAGGAATCCCGGGAGATGGATAGAGCTTGCAAGTACGGAGGTGGAGACAGGAGAGTAGGAGACCATTTGATTTGATTTGATTTTCCGAGGATAAGATCATGAGGAGGAATTTTCATTTTTTGGGTCATTGACAAATTTATATTTAAATCCATGATCCATAACGAATTTATGAGAAAAAGAAATTGTTTTGATTCTAGTTTGATGAAACTTCCTAGGTTCCCATTATAGATCTTTCTCACTGGTCTAGGACAAGAGGAATTCTTGCATATTAAATATCTAAAATTATGTCTTCCAACACGTAAATTTTGATAGGTAATAACAACGAAATTACACAAAAGCTTATAAACGTGAGATTATAAGAGCCATAGGTATATTCTATGGTTTTGGAAGTGATCCAACATAGAATATATATAAGAGAAAATTAGACGAATACCCAAAATACTAGATATGTTTTAAGAGAAGCCCATACATATTTTTCTTTCATTTTATACCAACTCCACATAAGCAAACTTACCATATAATGCAAATGCCTATAATTAATATTTTTCTTCATTTTTTGGTTTCTCTAATTTGCCCTTTACACTGTAGAAAACTAAATTTGGTATCATTATCGATTTTAGCATCAATTTGAAACTCAAATACTGATCTAAAATTTAGTTGGATTTAACTTTGTCATAATCAATTACATTCTTTAATTTCTTACCTTGTTATTACTGACTTGAGTGTATATATGCTATATACAGAAGTATTCCATTTGTAATAGAATGATTCTTTTCATTCATAAACTCCCATTAATTTGGTCTCTCTATATAGTTGAAAAATGTTTAATTGTAAGGTACACGTTCTTGTTCTTTGATTAATTTTCTTCTTTTTATGTATATTATTATATCATTTCTCATCTTGATCGAGAGAAATTTTTATTCTCAACTACTTACATTTCTAATGTACCTTTTAAGTAGGACATGATATGATAATATACCTAAAAAGAACGAGTATATCACAGTGAAAACATGTTTTGTAGAACTCAGGGACCATCGTTCTTGATCGTCTTCATCTTACATCCGGTTACAATTCTGTTAATTTTATGAAAATAAAGCTTGTTACACAACTACAATGTATTAATTGTTCATCATGCCATTTTTTTTTTGCCTTGCCGATATTTTTGTAAGTTGTAAGCATTGTCTATTGTTGATGGATTTTTGCCTAAACAAAAAAAAAAACAAACAAACAAACAAAATTCATGCATATGAATATGAATTTGAGTGTAGGAAGAGCTTTTCGCAAAAAGAAGATCTATCATCTCTAACAAAGAACAGCAGTATGTGTCACCTTAATAATCCTACCAAAATCACGACTACATGTTATCGTCTTTTTTGAGTCATGGCTCACACTATATATGTTGTTCTTAAGAGTCTCATCTGAACTAAACTGTTACAAGTCTACAAATTATATGTTTCAAGAAAAAAAAAAAAATTCAGAGATACTTATCCAAATCTTTGTTTGGTCATAACTCACGCGTATATATTGTGTGAAAGCCTTAGATTCTAATTACCTTATTTTCATGGAATGTGATTAATTAGGAAACATCTTCAGCCAAGTGAGACAAATTACGATTCGAAATCATCGTGGTTTAGTAACCAAGTTGTTAGAAAGACTTTACACTAAGCAATCCAAATCCCTTTCAGCGCAAGGCATCAAATTTGATTAATTGGACGTATGGCTTTGGAAAATCCCGCACTTTTTGACTACTATTGCAAGTTTGGTATCTTCTTAGATTCCACACCTCCTATAAAAATCGAACTTCTCTGATTGATACAAGCATGATTGGCTCATCTCATCATTTGTTGAACTTCGGTTACTATATGCCAAAACCTGGCCTAGTTTTGTTTTGTTCCAATCACTGCCTCGTTTATCATTCTTTGTTTTGTTCATTTGAATTATATTTCTTCAATCACAATTGGAGAGAGACCTGTGATTTTAGTAATTCAAATGATTTCCACAGTTGGTGATCTGCATTTTAGAAGATCTGTTAACGATTCCCCTCATGTTTAATGCTATGGTCGTACTTAGATCTACTCGATGATATAATTATATATATATATAGAGGCCGGTTCAGAGGCGGACGTCCGCATTCGGCTTAAAGTACGGACGTCCTTCCGTTTTTCACCCTCCGGCACCGACGACGATGCGCCTCCATCCCAGAAGACTCCATGTCACATCCCGACCCGTAAAATTTTATCTTATTTACTAGCTTGATTATAATAAGAATTTTTACCGTCTTCGACACTGAGTTATAGTTTAATTGGTCCCTAGAGGGGTTTTGAGGGACGATTATTTCGGAGAGTTATTCGTAGGAGAAAAAAAAAAAGTAACGACGGTAAAAATGGTAAATTTTAGCTAGTAAAAGGTAATTTTTATTAGGGTATTATTTTTTTGGGGTGTTAAATTTTGGATTTGGATTGTATATAGAAGAGTTGGGCCGGATGGGTGAGGCCCAAAACTCTTTTCTCTCTCTCACTCCCGATTTTTCCTCCCGAGCCTCCTGCTGCCCGGACTTCCGGCCGCCCGTCCGCCGTCGTCCGGCCACCGTTCGCCGCCAAACCGGTCCCAAAAGGTCGGTCATCAACCCAGCTTCCATTCTAGACCGGTGACAGCCCCCCTAGCGCCGCCGTGAAGGAGTAGTGCCGCTCGAAAGCGGCGACTGCCGCGGTGGTTCCTTCGCCGGAACTCCTTCCTCCGGCCACCAATCCGGGCAAGCTTGGTACAGTTTTGTAGCTCTCCTCCCGTGCAACAACCCCTCCAAAAGGCTCACTTCCTCTTGAGCTCGGTAAAGAGAAATTCGAAGTTGAAATTCTAGGGCTTTTAGGATGTTTTCGTTCGATTGACCTAGTTAGGCTTGAAATTGGACTTAGTGATAGTTATGAAAGTTGTTTGGGATGTTGAGAGGAAGATTCTGTTAAAATTTGGTAGAATTTGGACGTCGCCGGAATCGACCACCGGCCGCCGCTGCCGGCGGAGCCGCCGTTTTGGGGTTTTGTATAATTTTAATTGTGTAATAATTAGAGGAATTTAATGAAGTGAATTGTGGAATTTTCGGACGAGTTTTGAATAGGTTTGTGAATTTCCGAAGTTTGGTATTTTGGCGGTTAAATAATGTAAAATCCGACCGTAGGATTTAAATCAATTTCTGGGGAAGGTTGTATTTACGACTGCCGAGTATGATATTAAAGTTTGGGTCGTTTCGATTTAAGAGTATCGAAGTTAGACAATGATGAACGTGTTTATGGCTCTCAGTTATTTTGCCTATTTTGAATAAATATTGGATTTTTAGTTGGGAAATTAATTATATATTTGGAACAGGACGTGAGGAGACTCAATTGGAGAGACCTCGGATCGACGTCAGGCTTAGGCCTAAAGTTGTGAGTGGACATTTGTTTTAAATAAAAAGCATGCGATGAATGATTTTATTAATCATTTATTTCTTCTGATGAGATTTATTGATTTCTTGCCTATTTGACAATTTTTCCTCCTTTGGAGAGATCCTGAAAATGAGATTTTCGGTGGATATGTATTTTGGATATTTATGAGTATAGTATATAAATAAATGCTAGCTAGCTATACGTGCTTTTTCACCATACTGAGGTAAAATTCCATTATGGTGCGACGTGAGCGTTAGACGCAATCGTCGTAGCCCTATGTAAATATAATAATTTATATAGGGGATATATATATATACACCGTCTTTTCGGTCATAATGAGGAAAAATACCATTATGGCGCAACGTGAGCGTTAGACGCCAGCGTTGTAGCCTTGTATGAATTTCTATTTTTCTAAATTGTTTTTAGGATTCATACAAGGAGTCTGACGAGTGTAAATACATACGAATATATGTTTATATATAGTTTAGCCTGAGAGGTTCCATTTTTATTTGAGTTTGTGACTAGCCAGTGCTAGTCGTGAAATTGTCAGATTATGAATTGAGCATTTTTGAGCTGCCACATGCAGTATATTTTTCTATGAAATTAAAATGAGAATGCATAATTATTTTGTTATTAAATTATTTTTGTCCACTCACTCTAACGTTATTAAATGTCTTCTCCTGGGCCCTTCGTTTTAAAATGCCCAGTCTGCAGAGTACAGATTGGATCTAGTAGGAGACAAGGCATAGTCATCCGTATTTCCACCACCTTTCACCAGTAGGTTACTTGTTTAGCCTACCTGTGTTTTCTTACTTCCGCTAGTGTCTAGTAGCTCTGAATACTTGGGTTTAATGTATATATTTTTAGTTGTGGGTGAAGGCTTGTTGATATTTTAGAATATTTTCGGATGATGTATATTATCTTAGATAATGTTTATTATCCTGTTGGTGATGATTATTTTTGGGGAGCACGAAGGCTCCAGAAGTTAAGGTTGGATTTGGAACATTTAGACGTGTTTGCAGGCTTCTATTGGAAGGGTTGTCAATTTTCAAGGGAGGTGGTACCGAATTTTGCGGTAAATCTTTCCTTGGAGGTGGTCCCCGCACGATTTACTCCGGGTTCAGGGTGAAATTCGGGCGGGTCGTGTCACTCCAGCAGCGTCCCTGACCACTTTCCCTCACCGGCGAGTCCCTTTTTTTCCAGTTTTCCGGCGAGATCACCCAAAACTTCAAACTTGGGTGATCTCGCCGGAAAACTGGAAAAGAACGGACTCGTCGGTGAGGAAAAGTGGTCGGTGAGGCTGCTGGAGTCTTCTGGGGTGGAGGCGCGCCGTCGCCGGCGCCGAACGGAGGAGAACAGAGGGACATCCGCACTTTAAGGACCGTGCAGACGTCCGCTTCTGATCCTATATATATATATATATATATATATATATATATATGTTCTAGGATATTCTATATGTGTGTCTTGGCCTTATGCCATCATGATATGTAGTTGGAATAGGCTATGTATTCCTTATCATTACCATATTGGTACTTTGTAATTCCCTATATAAAAAGCTCTTATCAATGAATAAGATAATGATTCTCTATTCTCTTACTATCTTTCTTTGTCTCTATACTTTATTCTTGATCACGTTATCATGCATTTTCTTCTAACCTTAGAGCCAATAGCCCCCATTTGTTTTCCGAAACCCTAAAAAAACCTTTTTCGGCTCTTATGTCCCACCGCCACCGCCACCTATTTTCCTGGCCGCCATCACCAACTGCCAATCCCTTTGCCACCGCCCGTCGACGATTCTTGCTTTCCTTCGACTACAATTTTCGACTTTTCAAGTGTTTGAAGTTTCGAAAGGTATGTTTTGAAACTCTAAACTTTTTCAAGTTCAATAATTCATGGAGGATAAAGTCATTTCCTCCCTTCTTCATCTCTATTCTATGCTTGTGATTTTGTGGGTGCAGGTACCAAAATCCCAGAATTTTATTCGCTGGTTAAGAGTATGTTTGATCACTCTTGTTTTCTTGTCCAAATTGTGTATATATGATCAACCCCGACCTATCTCCGGATTGTGTTTGATCAATCCGAGGCCTTTTCTCCGAATTGTGTTTGATCAATTCGTGGCTTTTCCGGATTATGTGTGATCAATCTGAAGGACAAACCATTAAAAGCATTGTTTGTGACCTCTATCGAGTCTCATAACAGTTTGGTTTTGTATGCAAGAGCAACGTAAAATTCTGCTCATTTGAGTTTTTACGTACTCGATACCTATGGTGAATCTTCGCTTGGTATTTGTGGAACCTTTCATTGGAAATGATTATACCACATGTTTTTGACCCCCAGGCTAACAAGCCTAGATGTCGAGATTTCACATCTCACGCGCTTAAAGTTTTGAAGCACCACATCGACAAAAGCCTTCAATGACGATCTGTGCAAAAAGTAATAACCACAAAATACTATGGAATGCACTTATGGAGCGTTTTCCTTGTTGAGTTATTAAGTCAAGTGGATTGCTTACCACCTTATTTGACTACATATCGTCGATGATATTCCGTGGCATCCTGATTCATAATCTTTAGCGGATTCGATCATCAACAAGTTCTAGGCCCTCCAAGTTGGTTTGGAATTACCAACGAGACTTGATTTTGATCATATAATTGCAAACGAGAATTGTATATACGCTAATGCGATAAACATATTTGGGATTATCCCCTAATATGAGGACGACAATATGGGTCATGGCAACGGCAGAAAACGCCACGCCGATATTTAGAAAAGAGGGGGAGGTGCCGTCGGCCTTAATGGCGACACTCCCGATCTAGACACCAATCAGTCAAAACTACTCACGCCCGCTTAGGACAATGCAACCGTTTGGATCTCTGGATCACTAGTTCAAAATTGTCAAGCTCATTCTCAAATTGTGAATGCATACAAAAAGGTACGGAAAATCAATATGAGGACAATAACGTCATCCTCATAATCGCAGATTTTAAAGATTCGGATCCAACTCTAGCTACCTCTAACTTTGACGTCATCGGCTAGACATTGATTTTCGTTCCAAGCTATACCTCAATGTACTCATTAGCAATAATGAATGCCTTAATAATTTTTTCAAAGTGAAACTATTCTCCTCTTATGGTTCGTATTGATTTACAAACAAGATGTACATTCTTACATCGTCCTTAGAAACATGGCATATTTACAATCTACATGGTTAGATTGTGCCGTTTTGGTCTCTTCCAACTGAAGATGACGCACGGCCTTGCATCCTTGCATCCTCAAGGAGGATCGCCAACGTGTTTCCGGTTAAGTCTTCTATCATATAGTGGATTTTCCATCATCAATTGTTTAACTAAGCTCATCCAAGCTCAGTGTGATGTCTTAGAATTGTCCGAAATTAAGGAGATAGTGGTTTCAAGTGTGTTTTGCACTACGGACCCTCCACGGACATGCTTGGTCATACTGACTTGGAGTTACCGAAAGCTTTTGATTTTAGATCTCCCTATGCTATTAAACTAATTTCCGTTTTCCAAAAGACGTTGAAGACTTATCAAAACCGGACAATCATCATCATGATCGAATCCTCTAGGTTCTTTGAGTTAGTTTATGTTTATGACTAAGAGCTTTTGCTAACTAGTCATGGAGTTTACGACATTTGAACGACCGAAAGGACTTGGTTTTGATCAAACACACGTCACTTTTGGCTAAGAAAAAAGCTTACACGCCACCTGCAAGCTTCACAGCTTCGCACATGCCAATTCTGCGAAAAACAGCAATTTGTCTCTTCTGGACAGTCAATTTTGTTTGAGCTGTGTGAACAGCTCTGGACGAACTAGACAGTGAGCTTTATATCATTGGAAAGCTCTAGGAGTCTAGTTTTCAGAATTTTTCGCAGTTCATCCATATCTATTTTAACGAAGAAGTTATGGCTATTTTAGTGCGCAAAGGTCATTCTGCGCCAAAATTTTTATACACTCTCGGGATTGCAGCTTTTTGTAGCTTCTTTCAATCCCTCTAAATGGTCCAAG
This sequence comes from Fragaria nilgerrensis, assembly GCA_010134655.1. Classification (NCBI taxonomy): domain Eukaryota; kingdom Viridiplantae; phylum Streptophyta; class Magnoliopsida; order Rosales; family Rosaceae; genus Fragaria; species Fragaria nilgerrensis. The sequence goes on from CM020977.1 coordinate 11,639,664, forward strand.
TGGAACTATTTACTCACATATCTACTCCATTTTTTAGATCTGTCTCATAGAGACATTGAGTGCTTCGCAGATAGTGAAACTTCCCACAACATTCTAAGAAACCGGCAACTATCTCTAAATTTTGTGTCATGTAAATCTTTTGTGACTACAATAATTGAATCATACCGGTCATTCAGGGACGTGGTTTAGCTTAAATTTTGATGCCTCATGGCACCATGATCAACGTCACAGATGCTCTTTATGTATTGAGAGACAACCGAACCATGTTGAGCTTTAAAGACATTCATGTTAATGCTTTTCATTTGAAAACACATTCTGAGAATAAACAAGAGTTATTTTGTGCATACCTTCTCATGAATGCGGACTGAAATGTATTTTAGAGAAGTTTATGAGTCAGTTTAGTAGACTGTATGTCACTATGATTCGAATATCGAATCACATGTTATCGCCAAACATGATATTTGGGACACCGCCTCATATAGGCTTTAGTTTGACCAAATCGGTCATCTTGGAAGAGACATAATGGTCCAAATTTTGAGAATTTCTCATGGACATCCATTCTTCCGCTCAAAACGAAGACATTCGGGATCTAGCTTCTCCATGAAGTATGATGGTGACGCCATGGTTGTAAATGGCGGCACCCTCGGGACATTGACGTCACCCGAACATGGCTTCAACTTTCCGGAAGTCTTCCGGTCAATTTCTCAAGCAACTGAGGTGCATCGGCCTCCCTCGATGTCTCATTGGCCCCTTGCAATGCTTATTGCTTGTTTTGAAAGCTTATTTTTTTAGCTAAATTAGGAGCGAAACCTTCCTACTGTAAATGACACTAATAAGAATACTTCATTCTTACATCAAACTATGTAGATAGATACAACCAACTTGCGGACACCTTTTTATGCATTATGGTATTGGTTGAAGTGTTAACACACTGGTCACGTGTTACACTATTATCTACTGTTTATGTTGCTTATACTTCTACTGGGTCACTACCCATTCTTTAAAGAAGTTTATCGAGATATAAGTTGAAGTGTCATGTATCCCATGTTCACACGCAATACGGTCTCACCGTGGCTACGACCAAGCAACTTTAGCTTGTCGCTCGAACATTATTGATGCGCACCAATCTTTCTATTGCATCTTGAGGCTATGCAATATTTGCATGAAGCTTTATTATTCATCTACGACCTACCATCATTGAATATTGTTGTACTACAGCTCGTGACTGTGTACCAGGATTGACACGAAATTGTAATCCTTGAGCTCAAACAGGATTGAAACGGATCTCCAATCTTTGAGCTTGGCTATATGTTATTTCTAGATGCCAAATTGCAATACCACTGCGCACAATGATTGGTCATTTGAGATGAATAAGTTTAGGTTGGATATGAACCTCCACCTATAATCCGCTTATGTAGAAACCTTGTCAGGCGATCTCATTCATCGCTAAATTGCAGATTGTCAATATTTATGCCGTTAAGGGGAGATAAGAACACAATTGTTCAAGTGGAACGACGTGAATTGTCGTGGTTTGTCCTCACTAAGTCTCATCTTGATCCCAAATGCTTAAAGTGTTAAAGTGACGAGATCACATTCTGCAAATATGTCTGCAATGATTGATGTCCTACCAAGAGGACATAGCACGACCAAAAGAAGTTGGTCTTGGCGTCATCACCATAGATAGTAAAATGGTGACGCCATGTAGTGGCAAAATTGGTGTCACAAGGCCTTGTGGCTCCCCAAAAGGAGGGAGGCCCTTAGGTTCCATACTTTCTCGCACTAGAAAGAAAGCGAGATTGGCACAACCTGATCCATTAATCAGTGATACTCAGATCCGTCTCATAAAGTCTGAATTGTGATTATCGTTGGAGGACGCCTAAATGTCAAATCTAATCAATATAGATATTTCTACAAGTATTACACTAGTGTACATGAAGATGTGTGATAATAAGTCTACTATCGAACCCCCTTCATTGATGGATAAGATGTGATCCAGTATTAACAAAGATATAGGTCTTTGGGCATGTGATGCCGACACCGTAGGCTAAACCCTATCAAATATGTCTTTGTAAGATAGCGTAGTGAGAACAAGAGTTTAGACTCACCTTATGGCGCAAGGTCTCTTACTAACACGCACTAGGATCGACTACGATAAGATATGCTCTCGTAATGGATGTCATTGCACTCCACTACTTTGTCAGTTTGGTAGTTTTCGAATAACTGAACATGCAGCCTATGAATGTGGTCATAATAACATCTCTATGGGATCAGAGATATACATGAAGGTCTTAAACGAACTTCATTCATCCGAATCAATTTGGCTCCAGACCACAGGAGCACGCGTTTGCTAAATGTATTGAAACGCACATGGACTCTACTTGATTTGGAAGGGATATGGTGAATTATGTTTTTGCGTGTTCATTCCGGATTTACATGGACTCTTGATGGATCAAGAGATCCCAATATGTATCAACATCCGAAGTTAGAATGAAAAAGATCTTGGGAAGACACGGTCTTGAAAAGGTACTCGATGACTGTATTGATGATGATTTTTCATCAATTGGCTTAGGCGCTCTATAACTAGTGAGGTCTACATATACTCCCATGATTAGTCAAAGTCTTTGCTCTAAAGAGAGATCTGTTGTTTTGTCTAAAGAAATATGACAAATATGTGTTAAGAGATAGAATTTCCATCTAAGTATAATAAGACGCATCAATGTACTCAACACAATACGAAATACTTGACATCTCATTCACTATGAAAAGTTGTAAAGCTAAGTGTAGCTATGCGTCCATGCAACGTCAACGTAATGGCAATAACTCCCTTTTTAATACTTAATGGTATGAAAAGTTGAGGCTTATTTTCTCCCTACATAAGAAAGACACATCAAAAGTGAAATCAGAATATGCTAAGTTTCGTAAGTCAACTTCCACGAGACCTACAAGAAATCTCACTCACTGAAAAATAGTGAAATTAGTACAATTGGAAAGGTCTATATGTTTACTTTCCAGGGACATCAACCATTTGATCATATCTATCATATTGAGTGAGTTATGGCCGTTTTCGTAAAGTAGGACGAATCTGTCCGAGAATCTGATTTTACCAAAACAGTCAACTTAGACTGGATTTTGTAAACAGCTCCTGATGAACCAGAATGTCTATAATATACGGTTGGAAAGCTAAATGAGTCTAGTTTCTAAAACCGTTGACGGTTCGTTCATATGTATTTTCTAGAAGAAGTTACGATTGTTCTAGTAACTGAAGGTCATGCTGCGCGGAAATATGATTTCCTACATGAACTTATGTTTTGAGTTCATAAGCGGCTTTCTCCTCAAAATCTAAGTGTAAAAGATCATGATTGAGGACAATACAGCATGATCTAGTTAATCATTTCCCAATGCCACATTTGAAGACTTATTAAAGAGCATTGACATGCTAAGTTATTAAAACTTTCGTGATTAGTAAGAATCATGAAGAGCCTTATAATTGTTGTAAAGATCAGGGGGAGATGCGAACTTTAGGGGGAGTCTAGCACATACATACATGTCACTATCAAATGTGAAGGGTGCATTGTACTCTTTTTCTCCTACGATCAAGGTTTAGTTTTTCTCCCACAGAGTTTTTGTTCCTTGACGAGGTTTTTAACGAGGCGACGTATCAGCACCATCGACATACCAGCGCGCAGCACAAGGGGAGTGTTCTAGGATATTCCATATGTGTGTCTTGGCCTTATGCCATCATGATATGTAGTTTAAATAGGCTATGTATTTCATATCATTACCATATTGGTACTTTGTAATTCCCTATATAAAAGGCTTTTATCAATGAATAAGATGATGATTCTATATTCTCTTACTATCTCTCTTTGTCTCTACACTTTATTCTTGATCAATATATATATATATATATGATCGAAATACCAACACATTTTCAACCTTTGTGTTCATCATTTCAACGATATATCGAAATGCAAAACATAGTTGTTTGCTCAAAAATCATCGAGGCCGAAAAGAGAGGCCGAAGGTCTTAAGAACAATCGTCCTTCTTGATTGCGCGGGCGTGCCAACTCCTGTTGGCCAAGCGAAGTTTTTGATTAAATTTCTTGCGCCTGATCTGACTTCTTTAAGCGATTGTAGGCCGAGGAAGGAACTGTCTCGGCCTTTAGGTTTTCTTATCTTTGTTGTAAGGACTTTCGGCGTTTTCACCGATGTTGCTCCTTTTTTTGTGATTTTTGTATAAGTTTGCGAGAATTAAAGTGCGAAAAGTAAAAGAACAAGAATCTAAAGGCGAAAATTTAAATTGCATGAAACGTAAATTGTATGAAGTAATTACAAGAAATTAAAGTGCATGAATTTAAAGACGCAGAAGAGAAATTGCATGAAAGTAAAGTGCGGAATGTAAAGAAAGCGATAAAGTGCGGAATGTAAAGCAAGCGATAAAGTGCGGAATGTAAAGCAAGCGATAAAGTGCGGAATGTAAAGCAAGAGAATAAAAAGAAGAAGAGAACTATGCTAGAACATGAATAAAAAGATTGATATTGTAGAGAATATGTAGAGAATTTGAAGTGTTTGAGATTGTATTGAAGTGTTTGTTTATGTTGGTCGGGGACCTTTTACAATGAGGTATATGTCTCATATATATACTATTACAAACACAAAAATTAAGGAAGGAGAAAATAATTAAATAAAATAAATATTACGATCTTAATGACCGAATCAAAAATATGCTCTGTATTGCTTTCTCCTTAATCACATGTTTATTTCTTTCTTCTTGCGGCTTCGTTGGAATTGATTTGCTAATTATGTTGAAATTTCGGTTTTCAATTCTTCCAATTAGCTATAATGTTAATTTGTTGTCATATATCGTCGTTGCTTCAATATTTGGTATTTGGTATGTGGTTTTAATACTAAATAATGAATCTCGGCAAATCTTAATAATAATGATTATCAGTGTACGAAATAATCGTAATAATATCATTAAATGTTGTAATCTTCCTCGCAACTAACGGATTCGGCCTAGTGGGCCGATGTGTAAAAAATAGGTACAAACAATAGTATAAGTATAACATTGACAACGAGATGAGCGAGATGACACATTTGAAACTTTGAACCAAGTGACGACGAGTTCACGTCGTAGCGAAGCAAAGGATATCATGTGCTTGATCAAAGATGTCATGCATGAATATTTATTTCCTACTTAAACATGTTGTATGTGATTACATATACGAAGAGCAGTGGTGAAAATAGCCATATAAGACTATGAGCTTGTAGAGGCAGGCTTCATAGTAAACCTAAAGCTAGCAAGATCGGCCCCGTCATGACAATGCCGACGTTCTCAAGTTCTACCAATCTTGACTTAGCTCCCAAGAAACTATGGCATCTTATAAATGTTAAGTTAGATTATATATTACAATTCTATATATATATATATATTATATATATATATATATATATATATATAGGGCCTTCCACTAAGGGATCCCTTTTTTTGACATATATGAGGGATGGGGGATTACACCAACTTTTCGATCACAAAATCACATCTCCACCGTTCAATATGTAGTTCTATATGAGTAGATCATTTCTGTAAATTTTCAGAAATTTTGGTGATCGTTAAGGCATTCAAAACTACGATTTATAATTATACGCATGAACGGTTCAGGTTTGGCAGATTTGGTCCGTTCATTGATTTAATCTTGTTCGACACCTTAACGATCAGCAAATTGGCTGAAAATTTACAGAATTGATCTATATATAAGGACCAACAAACTGAATGGTAAAGATTCAAAAATATAATCTAAAAGTTGGTGTAATCCCCCATCCCTCGTATATGTCAAAAAAGGGATCCCTTAGTGGAAGGGTCCTCTATATATATATATATATATCAGTTCCTATCCAGAACGAAGCTTCACTTTGAAATTAAAGTGTGAAATTCCTTATTTGACTCACTTTTCGGTCTTTTTTCCACATCTCCACCGTTCAATTTGTAGAACCTAATACATAGATCACTCATGCCAAGTTTCATTGAATTTGATGATCGTTAAGGTACCGAATTAGATTAAATCAACGAACGGACCATAAATATGTCTATTCAGAACTGTTTGTATAAATAACGGTTATGAAAACCCAAATGATCATCGAATTCAATGAAACTTGACAGGAGTAATCTAGGCATTAGGTTCTACAAACTGAATGGTGGATATGTGGAAATATGACCAAAAAGTGAGTCAAATAAGGAATTTCACACTTTAATTTCAAAGTGAAGCTTCACACTGGATATGAACTGTGTGTGTGTATATATATATATATATATATAATATAGGAACGTTCCAAAGAGGACGTCCGCACTCGGCTTAAAGTGCGGACGTCCCTCTGTTCGCCTCCGTCCGGCACCGACGACGGCGCGCCTCCACCCCAGCGGACTCCAGCAGTGTCCCCGACGATTTTCCCTCCCCGGCGAGTCCGCCGAATTCTAGTTTTCCGACGAGATCGATCTTGTTTGAAGTTTTGGGTGATCTCACCGGAAAATTGGAATTCGGCGGACTCGCCGGGAAGGAAAAGCGGTCGGGGACGCTGCTGAATTCCGCTGGGGTGGAGACGTGTCGTCGTCGGCGCTGGACGGAGGAGAACAGAGAGACGTCTGCACTTTAAGCCGAGTGCGGACGTCCCCACCAGAACGGCCCTATATATATATACACACACACGTACCAATTAGCTTTGTTTTCATGAAATTCTTTACACTTTGTTTTGTTGGAAGGTAGAGAAGACATCAAAAATTAATCCCGGCCGGGAGAAAGAGACCGTCACCTTAATTGGCAAGAGTAACGACCTCCCTCTCTTTTCTGTCTTGTAACTTTCGGTTGTTAGCTATGAACTTAATTGGACTTTGCATCTTGTATTACTAGGTAGGAACAGACGTCTTCTTGCTTGTTTAAGATTTGTGGATTGTGCTTTGGTATGCTTTCCCATTCGATCAGTGCACGTATTTGGAGTTTCTTCACAAAAGAAAATGTTGATTGTTCATTTGATTCGCGCTCAGAAGAAGCAAGTTTTCTAATTTTTGTTATGTAATTGTTCGTTATAATACATAGAATCATATATGTACATTCAACCGCCAAAATATTAGACATTTAACATTACATTTACAAACCTAGTTTTCAAAATTTTCGAACAACTTGTACGTTTATTCATAGAATTATTGAATTTCGGATATCCAAGATTGTTTCTCTCATATCCAAAATATCGGTTCGGGAAGCAACTCGCCGGACTATTTTCAACATATACTTTTTTATTTTTTAAAAAGATTTAGAACTCAGCCTAACTCTCGATTTTATGACAAGATATTTAATTAGACCAAGCAAAGCATGAATATAAAATCTAAACAACTTATTCATTTCTGTCTACAAACCTCGATCTCCAGTTTCTTGTTCCTAACAACATACGTCTTCGAAATTTGCCATAGATATCTTTCAACCAACCACCATTTCGCATTCTCTTACTATAACTTTGTTGGAAGCTTCATCAGCAGCCCTCATACATAGTCGCCTGTCTCTTTCTCCTTTTGTGCCTGCCCTTGTGTCTTGTGACAGTCACGTTACGATTTGAAATATACTGCCATATATTTCTTGCTTCTTACACCCCACAATCACATACCCACCAAACTAAAAGCTTGAACAACGCATTCACACTTTAATCATGACAAGCATAATACTATGCCTAGCACTATCACCACCGCACCCCGTGCTCTGGCTAGCTTCCGCTCTTAGTTATTTTAAACATAAAATTTAAAAACTAATTTCATAAATGGATTTGGATGTTGTACCCGTATTGCACGCTATCCAGCAGGTCGTAAACCGTCGATCATTCAATAATTTAAAAATCACGATGATCTGACGGTTCATGGCTTATTACATAGTATACCATACGATATAACATAAATCTTCTTCATAAATAGCTATAGCTAGCACATCATTACGCTGAAGCTGTGCAACTTATCGGTTAACATATTAATTAGTATAGATCAACTTTGTGCTATTGAAGACTCCTTATGAAGTTTCATACACTGTTACATGAAGTCAATCTATGTTAACCTATGATAAGTTAAAGTGTTAGTAATCACATAAAGTAAAACTGTGTTAACCTACGATTTTTTTTTTGCATGACGTAGATACGTTAATGCATACATTTTTCAACTTATCATTCTAATTCAAATGATTGTTAGAAATGACATATTATTTAAAAAAACAAATGACATGTTAGATTTCACTTATAATAGCAGTTCCTCAATTTATACATCTTAAGATATCTGAATTCTTATATCAGGTTTCTCTGGGGAGATCAACTTCATTCAGCTCAAGGCACATTTCAGACATCAAACATATCTTTCTTTTCTTTTTTTGTGGACAAGAGACTATGTTGCAATAACTAATTAATCCGAAAGTTATATCATCTCATGATTCTCATTCAAGAACATCGACGCCTCTTTCTTGTTCCTCTTAGGAAAGACAACTTATTATCACTAATCCTTGTTAATGGAGCCAACCCTCACTTTAAAATTCAAACTTCAATACATGTGTATTAAGATACCATCATTTCAAACTAAAGGGATCGGAAACCAGAAAAAATAAAGACAAAAACAAAATGATAGTGAAATAAAAGCAACTGCAGAGCATGCGAGATGATATTGTTCTGAAGTCCACTACTAGTGTACTACTATCTGATAATGATTAAGACATCGACTTTATACAAACATCTATCAAAAAGAATTAGAAGATGATCAAGTTTGCATGCGATCGATCTAAAGCCCCTTTAGCCATTCATACGTTCTCTGATGCGACATGTCTTGCTTTAGCTGCTTTTGCTTACTACCGTTGTTCTTCTTCATCTTCAAGTCGACCGCTACCTTATCGGCTTGCTTCTCATGTTTAGCTTCGCTTTCCTTATCGACATGACTTTTTGGCACAACCGCATTGGATGCCACCGCGTCGAACGAGCACTTGCAACCGCTGAAAAAATTCTGCCGACTCTTCTTCTCCGAGATCAATGCTGCAGTAGTATTAGTGACATTGTTCTTTTCACTGTCACTAATGGTACCATTGGCAACCGTACTAGTAGTGTTGTTGTTGTTGCCAAGTGTGATACTGTTGTTGCTATTAACGCTGCTATTGCGACTGACACTAATTCTGGTGCTATTAACACGAGCACTGTTACTACGAAGTACCTTACTAAGATCTTGCTCAGGTGTTCGTACCAATCCCAATCGGAAAAAGTCCCATATCGACGACGATTTCTTGCTCCGCCGGCTGCCAACATTTTCTAGCCGTGCCCCATTTGAAATTTGAATCTGGGGTTTCGGGCTGGGGTGTGTGTAGAATTGGTTTCGGACAGGTACTACTCTTGGCTTCGCACTCGCAATGCTAGTGTTTGTAGTGGCGGTGGAGCTGCTACTGTTGCTGTTGCTTCTTGAAGAGTTGGGGCTAATTCTAGTGCTGCTGCAGCTACTGCTTCTTCCATCGCTAATGCTTTTGAAACCTGACATGTAACATGAACTGTGTTGTCGGTCCATGGACTCTGAACCTGACACAGACAAGCGCTGTGCCGGGTTCAGCTTTGTAAAGCCGCTGTCGGAGCTGACGGAGAGTCGCAGGGGAAGAATCTGGCCCTTGAAAAAAAGCTCATCGGCAGCGCACATTTTTGTATCTGCCAAGAAAGAGCTGCCGCGCATGGATGAGCCAAAGTCGAATTCTTCTTCAGCGTCGATAACGTTGCCACTATCAGGTTTAGTACTAGTTGAGTGGCTTTGATCTGGTTCGATGAAATGGGGAAGATCGGAGAGTGAAACATCTTCATCCTCTAGTTGCTCGGAGGATGATGATGAATCTCTTGCCATTTCTGGCTCTAATGCTTGAAGAGGTTGGATTCCTATATATTGTGTGATTCAAACTATTCAAGAAATGAGGACAAAGATCCTGAGATTTTCAGAGATTAATTTAAGAATCTGAGTGGTCGATGATTTTAAAATGTGAGGGAGAGAGAGAGAGAGGATCTCGGACGATCATAGGGAAGAAGGGAGACATGTGGAACTATATAGAAAGGAAGAAAGGAATAAAGCAAATGGAGTGCCGAGAAAACCAAATTAAAGAAAGAAAGAATATAGTGAAATTTAAGGAAAAACAGAGGGCAGGCTACCCAATTGAACAGTGTCTCTTTTCCTTGTTTGGGAGTGAAGAAAGGTACTGTTACTACCGACTCTCTGGCCTTTGTTGCATCGGTGGCCGGCGGCCACTAACTGAGCCGGTTTGTCTTTACTCTGTTTTACGATATACCCAATTCCAAGTGGATTTGCATGCCCTACTCTAGTGGAGAAGTATGATTGCTTTACGTTACCGGCGATCAGTAGCTGCATCAGATATTAGTTTCAAACTTCTTACTATGCAAAGTAAAGGTATATCACAACTTTTGACGCTTGCACTAGAGCGCCGAACCTCACATTCACACGTTTTAAATATAAAATTTTGGAGGAAAGAAAAAGAAATAGTTGATGCAGTGGCGTAGCCAGGACACTCACACTTAAAAAGGTCAAGTTTTATTAATTAAAAAGTCAAATTCATATTCAGTTACTCTCTATTAATGACATAATTTTGTTTTTAAAAAAAAAACACAAACAAATGACTCAAACTTAACTTTTATTCTACATCGATTCTTAAATTGAATATTGCACGATAAATATTGAAAAAAATGTTTTGTTTTCTTAGAGATAATGTCAATGCACGGTAAATATTAATAGGGTGCGTCTATTGTCACCCTACAAACCACTTTACTCACCCCACATTCTCTTCACATCTCATTTATATATTTTTATTTGTAAGTTTACCTTATTCACCCACTTACAATACACTACTGGAAAAAAGCACTTAGGAGACGGAATTATTTCGTCTCCTAAGTGACAGATTTCGTCTCCTAAGTACTTAGGAGACGGAACGTCCGTCGGCTAAGTGTTGTGAGGTAGACATTTAGGCGATGAAACCTGAAATTCCGTCGCTTAAGTAGTTACTTTCGTCTCCTAAGTACTTAGGTGACAAATTTTATTTTATAATAAAAAAAATTATCCACTTAAGAGACGGAATAGTTGAATTTCGCCGCTAAAAGCTGAAAAAAATTAAAAAAAAAAAAACGTCACCACAGGTTTTTTATCCACTCACTCCGACCGTCCCGAATACCACCACCACCACCACCGCATGTTTCAGAAGTCACAACTAAATGTCTTGAACTTCTTCTCATCCTACATGTAAGTAGTAAAAACTTACATTTATAAACTGCATATGGAAAAAATAAAGTTTACTGCCCCCCAGTAAACTTCTACTGGGGATCTATAAACTTGCAAAAAATAATTCTCTTTCAATTTCAGGGGCACAACACACAACAAATACAAATTTTTACCCTAATAAACAACTTTATTGGCCCCTAGTGAACCCAGTAGAAGTTTATTGCCCCCCAATAAATTTCTACTAGGGGTCAGTAAAATTAATACAGTATCTCTCTATTTAATTTCATACAAATTATACACAACAGATACATATTTTTACCCTAATAAACAAATTCATTGCCCCCTAGTAAACCCAATGAAAGTTTACTGCCCCCCAGTAAACTTCTACTGGGGGTCAGCAAACTTCAATACAATATCTCCCTTTCAATTTGATGCCAACAATCTGCCCCAAATATACCACCACCACCACCACCGTACCAAATAACCACCATGCCACCACCATCATATCAATCACATCCTAACCAAAATTAAAATCAAATTAAACAAAAACACATAAATCTATCACCAAAGCTAATTAAACCAGAAAAATTGAAGAACTTACCTTGATTTCTTACCCCTTTGAAATTTCGAGGGACGGTGGTGAGTCGGCGGGAAGGCTTGGTAGAGAGAGAAAGGCGGCGACATCGGCGTCTGTGGTGGCGGAGATCGGACCCAGATCTGAGGCTTAGTGCAAGAGAAGGGGACGAGGAGCTTGTTGGCGGCGGGGACGGGTGAGTCGGGTCGGGTTGAGAGGGGTAGGTTGTTGGCTCCGAGGAGGGTGCGGAGGTGGTCGGGTGATGTTGAAGAGGGTCTTGACGGCATTGAGAGTGGTGGTGTTAATTTGTGGGAACGAAGTCGATGAGCGCGTGGCAGTTGGAGGTGGCGTTTGTGGGGGTGGTGCAGTTGAAGGTGGCAGCGGAGGAAGAAGCGATGAGAATGGAGAGAGAGGCCGGAATGAGAGTGATGGTCTGGAGAGAGAGAGAGAGAGAGAGAGAGAGAGAGAGAGAGAGAGAGAGAGAGAGTGTGTGTCACATCCCGACCCGTAAGATTTTATCTTAATTACTAGCTTGATTATAATAAGAATTTTACCGTCTCCGACATTGACATATAGTTTAATTGGTCCGTAGATGGGTTTTGAGGGACGATTATTTCGGAGAGTTATTCGTAGAAGAAAAATGTAACGACGGTAAAAAAATGGTAAATTTAGCCAGTAAAAGGTAATTTTTATTAGGGTATTTTATTTTGGGGGTGTTAAATTTTGGATTTGGGTATTTTTTTTATGGTGTTGGGCCTGGTTGGTGTAAGGCCCAAGCCCGTTTCTTTTTCTTTTCTCTTCTCCCTTTCTCTCTCTTCTCTCGCTTTTCTCTCCCGCGCTCTCCCTCTCTTCTCCCGCTGCCGGAAGTCTCTCTCCGCCGTTCGCCGCCATCCGGCCACGCCTGGCCACCGCACGGGTCGCGTCTGGCAGCTGGGACGCTGCTCGTCCAGCCTGGGCCGGTGACCGGCCGTGTAGCGCCGTTGTGAAGGAGTAACGCCGCCCGAAAGGCGCGGCTGCCTAAAGCTTTCCGTCGCCGGAACTCCCTCCTCCGGCCACCAATCCGGGAAGCTTGGTACTGTTTTGAAGCTCTCCTCTCGTGCTTCAATCCCTCCAAAAGGCTCGATTCGTCTTGAGCTCGGTAAGGAGGAATTCGAAGTTGAAATTCTAGGGCTTTTAGGATGTTTTCGTTCGATTAACCTAGTTAGGCTTGAAATTGGACTTAGTGATAGTTATGAAAGTTGTTTGGAATGATGAGAGGAAGCTGCTGTTAAAATTTGGTAGAATTTGGACTTCGCCGGAGCTGGTCGCCGATTGTTTTTGGTGGAGATTTTTATGAGGAGTTTAATGGAATGAGTTTTAGAATTTTCAGACGAGTTTTGAATAGGTTTGTGGATTTCCGAAGTTTGGTATTTAGGCGGTTAAATAATGTAAAATCCGACCGTAGGATTTAAATCAATTTCTGGGAAATGTTGTTTATACGACTGCCGAGTATGATATAAAAGTTTGGATCGTTCCGATTTAAGAATATCGAACTTAGGCAATGATGAGCGTAATTATGGCTCTCGATTAATTTTTCCTATTTTATAAATACTGGAATTCAGTTGGTAAATTAATTATATATTTGGAACATGACATGAGGAGGCCCGAGCAGAAGAAGCCTCGGAGCGTCATCAGGCTTCGGCCTAATTTGTGAGTAGACCTTTGTTTTAAATAAAAAGCATGTGATGAATGATTTTATTAATCATTTGTTTATTCTGAAGAGATTTATTGATTTCTCGCCTATTTGATAATTTTTCCTCCTTTGGAAAGATCCCGAAAATGAGATTTTCGGTGGATATATATGTTTTGGATTTTATGAGAATAGTATGTATATAAATGCTAGCTAGCCATACGTGTTTGGTCCGTCATAATGAGGTAAATACCATTATGACGTGTTGTGCGTGTTAGACACAAGCGTCATAGTCCTATATGAAAACTTCTTTTTTTTTTCAGTTTATTTAGGTTTTCATATAGGGAGTCCACACGTATATGTACACTGTCCTTTTTCGGTCATAATGAGGAAAAATACCATTATGGCGCAACGTGAGCGTTAGACGCCAGCGTTGTAGCCTTGTATGAATTTCTATTTTTCTGAATTGTTTCTAGGATTCATACAAGGAGTCTGACGAGTGTAGATACATACGAATATATGTTTATATATGGTTTAGCCTGAGAGGCTCCATTTTATTTGAGTTTGTGACTAGCCAGTGCTAGTCGTGAAATTGTCAGATTATGAATTGAGCGCTTTTGAGCTGCGGCATGCAGTATATTTTCTTTGAAATTAAAATGGGAATACATAAATATTTTGTTATTAATTATTTATGTCCACTCACTCTAACGTTATTAAATGTCTTCTCCTGGGCCCTTCGTTTTAAAATGCCCAGTCTGCAGGATTACATAGTTGAGATCGGGCGTACATGGAGAAGAGGCATAATCAATAGTATAGCTTCCGCTCTTTTCTATTTATTTCTAGTTCATTTCCTCTCAAATAGAGTTGCTCTGAATATGTTGGTTATAGGATCTTTGTTAGATTAGTAAATCTATATTGGGAGAGGTTGTAATTTGTGGGGAGCACGAAGGCTCCAGGAGTCTATAAGGTTGGATTTGGAACCTTTAGACGTGTTTGCAGGTTTTGGTTTGGAAGGGTTGTCCATTTCCAAGGGAGGTTGTACCAAAGTTAGCGGTAAATTTTTCTTTGGAGGTGGTCCCCGCACGATTTACTCCGAGTTTATGGTGAAATTCGGGGTGGGTCGTGTCAGAGAGAGAGAGAGAGCTCTAGGAGAAGATGAGTTTCCTTCTATTGATAATGTTGGTGAGTGTGTGATTTAAAAGAATTGATATGTTTTGAAAAATTTTGGTTTGAATTTCATGAAATTTTACACGGGAAGATGGCTGAAGTTTTTAGAACTTAAGCGACATAATATTCTATCTCCGTCGTCTAAATGATTCTTAATTTTTTTTTTAAGTAAACATTTTCGTCTCCTAAGTAAACATTCCCGTCTCCTAAGTGATTCATATAAAAAAAATTTATTTTTTATTTTTCAAAATGCCGTCGTCTAAGTAAAAATATTTCGTCTCCTAAGTCGTTCTTAGGAGACGAAATCAAAATATTTTGTCTCCTAAGAACAACTTAATTAGGAGACGGAAACTATTTCGTCTCCTAAGTAGAAAATTATGTCGCTTAAGTACCACTAATTAGGAGATGGAATTTTTTAATTATATCGCCTAAGTGCTATTTTCCAATAGTGATACCTAAAATACTATTTTCTCAATTCTACTTTGATCACCCTACATTCTATTCTCACTCATTTGCAATACACACAATATCAGGCTATTCCAATAGACATTGAACTCCAAAAAGAAAAAAGAAATTGAAAAAACCATAACATTAATATTATTTGTTCTGAAAGTATACTCGAGGTAAGTAATTAATCACCAACTGAAGGGTTTATGGTTTGTAATTTGTATCGAGGTAAGTAATCACCAACTGAAAGAACTTGTAATTTGTAATTTGTGACAACTTATTGTCATATACTGTAATTTTACATTAGGGTATTTTTGTAAAGTAGTTTGTGGGGTGGCAATAGGCGTACCCATATTAATGTGTTGCTTTCATTTAGCTTATTTGTAAAGAAGAAAAAAGTCAACCACCACAGGTGGTCGAGTTGAGAAGAGCCTAGGTGTGGAAACCCCGTACCCAGGTTCGAATCCCAGCCGACACTAATTGGAGTTGAATCCCAATTTATTCTTAATGGTTCTGACATGATCCATTGGCGTTGATTAGTCTCTGGGCCTGGAAAGCCTTTGAGGATATTGTCGTTGATACTTTAAAAAAAAAAATCGTACATGAAATTTAAATTAGTAAAAAAGAAACCCTTGATACAATTTCTATTAATTAGATTGAGTATTTTATTAGTACAAATTTGTATTTCATCATTAATGTTTAAGAATATAAAGAGGAGAATGATCAATTTATGTTACCTTCCATTGATATTCAATATTCATTATGACTAATTAAACTTTTCTAAAATGTGAGAGGGTTCAATTGAACCATCTTGCCCCAAGCTGGCTACGCCTTTGAGTCGATGACCAGATTATCAGAATACTGTACATAGATGTATATACGATATTTACCACATACGTATTTCACTTCCACTAAACCCTGAGCCGTAGTTAAGAGTGTTACACACCTACTGTAGTACCTGTACCCACAAAAAGCTTATTAATTAAGAAAACAATTATCACTACCAAATCAGATTGGTCGGTTCATTAGTCACTAAAAAGAAGACAAGCCATGACATCTTGCGCGTATGTCTTCCTAGCTAGTTCGAGTCTAATGTTTTCAGGCATGTATTCCGAGAAACGAATTTAGCTGCAGATTGACTAGCAAACTATATATGCTCATCATCGATCATCCTTCATCGGCAATATGGTTTCACTGTATTCCACTATTAGTCTCCCAACATTCTAATTGGGAAGAGATGTACATCGAATCTCCTAACATTCTAATTGGGAAGAGATGTTCATCGAAGTTTTGACGTTATGTTGTCTTTTCACTCGTCGAAAAATATTCAGCAAGAGGCCCAATATTTTACCAATCTCAAATGAAACCTATAGCTCCAACGCAAATGAGATACAATATTTGATTTTGACGAATCTTAGGAAAAGAGAAAGAAAATGAAAAAAAAATGTCTCCAACTAATCTGCAGGTCCACTGATTTATCATATCATATAACTAGTTTGCTTTGCACATGTTTTCTGGCGAAAAGTCTGTTTTGTAGTGTAGAGAACACTTCATAACCAAAACATCATTTTTCTCAACCTCTTATCCAAGTCTATCAGCTGTGTTTATCACAGCAAGGTAATTTTAGAGGCTTCAAGCAACTAGGCTTCAGCAAGCTATCCACATTTACCTTCTCCAATGGTTAAAACCTGAAACTTAAATCGGAAAAGTGGCCATTGGTCGCATCTGATAAATTACGTGAGGTGTAAAAGGAATACAAACAAGTTGTACACAAAATGTTCAAAACGTACTATTTACATGACAAAAGCTAGCT
The DNA here is from genome assembly GCA_010134655.1 of Fragaria nilgerrensis. Taxonomy (NCBI): domain Eukaryota; kingdom Viridiplantae; phylum Streptophyta; class Magnoliopsida; order Rosales; family Rosaceae; genus Fragaria; species Fragaria nilgerrensis. The sequence goes on from CM020977.1 coordinate 11,656,600, forward strand.
AACAACAACAACACAAATAAGAAAGTGCATGTGAGAACAATTAATTGCTTTAACAGAAATGATTTCATGAATCCGCGCAACCCTCTCCAGAGATCTCCAGATTTACAAGAAGATGATACTGAAGCAAATTCCATATAACCATAAACGACACATAATGGGGGTGTTACACATAGATCATTGATTCCATACATGCACAACAGAACGAAACCAAGTTTACGCATAAACACTTGGTGAAACAGCATTACAGTACAAATGCAAATGCCTTGCATTGACAGAAATCAAGAAACCTAATAATTAGTTAACGCCGTGGCGGTTTATAGTTTCAGTGGCGGAAACATCCGCCTTGGAGGCCCCGGACTCCGTCGGACCCTCGGTAGTTCCGGCGCCCCGACCCGGCTGCACCTGTTGATGCCCCTCGGTTCCGTACCCCTGGCGCTTGTAATCCTCCAAGTTATCGTACTGGAGGTAAGGACTGTCCTTCATTGCCTGCTCTAGCTTCGCGTCGCTTCCCTTCTCAGCCGCCGCTGGCTTCTTCTCTCCTGCTCCTCCTTGCTTGCTCGCCATTTTCACAACACAGAATGATAGCTCAAAGAAATGGTGAAGATGTTAAGGTGTGAGTTTGATTCGGTTTTGATGAGAAATGTGGGATGGGGTGGTCCGGTTTTTATGGGGGGTTTCGAGTTGCTTGAGACCGCGACACGTGTTAGGTTGGACACGTGTTGGGTGATTTGAAGGTGTCGGCTGACTCATCGTTTTACGTGGCCGAGCTAGGTACTAGGGACGTCGGCTGGTTTTTTATTATTACAGGGGAAGAATGGGGACGATGAAATAGGATCTTGGGTGTGATTGCACTGAAAGGTTGAAGATAAGTTCACTGTTCTCAATGGAAGAGCCACCGACGCTGTACGGGTTTGTTGGGTGGATAAGTTATATCTGTTATATATCTTGTCCGTTTAGCCGACCACAGAAGTGGTGGATCTCATTCATCAAGACGATGATGTTGGAATATTCGGGTTGAGAATGACATAACCGACTCTTCGATGATTTACCCTAATAAATTGATGTTTCAAAGAAACCTAACATAATAATGGCTTCTCAATCTTCTCTTTTTGGCTGAAGTAGGGTGCGGCATAAACCCTTTACACATACGGAAAAACTTGTTAGAAGGAAAATAGAAGTTACGACCATGGAGCATGACGCGTAATTATGTTTAACCCTTTATGATATCATAATGAATTCTAAACTTTAGAAGATCTAAGCGGGTTGGACATAATTATGCGACAGTAGTATAAAATAATTATGTCCAACCCTCTATGATATCTAGTATGGTGATTTGATTACCACCGTTACTTGTACTGCGACTGAGCTTGGAATGTCAAATTCAGAAGCAACAGTACCATATTTGGTAGTCACTACTTGGGGTATGGTTTTGAGAATGGGCCTGTATGGCTCGGTTTGGTCATGAGTTTGGGCAACATGATTAGCTTGGGCTGTGTAAAGCCAACTTCTCCGGATGGGACATAGTAACGAGAACCTAAAGCCCAACATTAGTATGTTAATCTATGAGAACAGAAGTACCAGAATTAGTGAATTACAACACTGTAATAAGTTCAAAACTTAGAGCAAGTATTTCATTTTATTTCGATTCCCAGACATACAGTTTAGTTGTAAGCTGGACATAGACAACGTTCCAGAGGCACATAGATCTGAGATAAGTCGTTAAGAAAACCAAGTTGTCCAATTTCTGAATTTCATAACTGCAAACATAGGAAAGAACAAGGCATAGAAGCAAGGTAATCTTGTGTGGTACATTGCGAATTAAATAGCTAGGACTTGTGAACTATTTTATAGAAAGGAGATCGAGGACAATGACAAACCCAGGCAACCTAGTGACTCTGTAACTTGCAGTATTCAAAGACATGAATGCAAAATTACACTGGGTTATTGTCAAACTAGAAAACACTGTACACCAAGAAACTAAGAAATTAAGCAACTCAACCCTGAGAATCATTCCCAGTTTCCATTTTTAGCTGGAAACAATCACCATCACAATTTCAGAATCATACAGCTCCTATCTCTAATACTAAGAGAATTAACCATTACGCAATCCATACATTCATATCACTCTTAGAGCGATTGAACATTTCATGGAACACTTTATGTGTTGCATTACACTCGCACCTAACTCCAGCTGATTGCTATTGGGCTTCCAACAATGTGCTTCCCATCAGACCACTCCAGCCTCCCAAAGCTGTTCAACGTGCTTGTCGGCAACGACCCTATTACAGCGAACGACACCGTGTAACTCTTCTTCTCATTCGCCACGGCGAAGCTCAACGACTCTGGCTCCACCGTAATCTTCACATTCGGGTTGTCCGCCGTCACTGTCGCCTTATAGGTTCCGGCTGGGCCTACATTGGTTAGAGTCCTCGAGTACTTCAACACGGTAGACTTAGACGACGAGCCGGTCTCCAAATTCACGGCGAAAGAAGGGTAGTTCAGATCCCTAACGCTGTAACTCTTGCTTTCGTCGCAAGTAAACTTTCTTTTAGCCAAGCTGGTTATTTCAGTCTCGGTGTAGTTCAACGCACAGAGAAAGTTCAGATAATCCTCCACCGTCAGATCGTACACTAGCCCCGGATTGAGGGCCGATACCGGATCCACGTGTCCAGCACCGTGATCGAAAGGCGTAGATGGCTTTCCGGTGGCCACGTCCTGCAACTTCTGCCCGCTCTTGTAGGCCGTGTAGGCGGTGGTCATCAACGCCGATCGGATCGCGGCGGGGCTCCACTCCGGGTGGGCCCCCTTCAGCAGCGCGGCGAGGCCGCTCACGTGCGGGCAGGACATCGACGTGCCGGAGATGATGTTGAACGCCACGCGCCGCGAGTCAACCGCCAGACCGGTGGGGCCGACGGCGCCGGACCATCCGGCGAGGATGTTGACGCCCGGAGCGACGATGTCGGGTTTCAGAAGGTCCGGCGTGATCGAGTTCGGGCCGCGGGAGCTGAACGCCGCGACCACCGGAGAAGGCTCGATTCCGACTTTGGTGCCCTCGAAGAGAATCGCCGCCGTCGGATTCGGATCTGAAAACAGATAGCTCTTTATCAAATCGGCGTTCTTCTGACCCACCGCCGTCGCCGGAAGTAAATGAGCGTCGGCCACGAGCTCCTCGCCGTTTGCGCCGGTGTTGGAGAGCACCATCCCAACTCCTCCGGCAGCTTTGACTACAGTTCCTTTCTGCACCCGAGCGTTGACTCCGCGGTCGCACATTACTATTTTGCCCTTCACCTTTTCAGGTATCAAACTCCCCATCATGCAGAGATTCCCGGAAGTAGAGTTACTCGCGTTACCGGCGTAAATAAATGGCGTCATCTCCAGAGCCGTTGCCTCGGAATTACCGCGGTAAAGCGAGACCCCCGAGAAGTTTTTACCGTTACCGAGGCTGAGAAACGCGGGGAAATCGCGATCTAGTGTGCCGGCCCCTACTGTTGTGATCCATGGAGCCGAGTTGGACAAACTGTACGCACTGGGGCCCGCGTTTCCGGCTGAGCACGAGATCAAGATCCCCTTCTCCATCGCCGAGAAAGCTCCGATGGCCACGCTGTCCCGGAAGTAGTCGGACATTCCGCCGCCGAGCGACATGGACAGAACGTTGACGTTGTCGTCGATGGCTTGGTCTATGGCCATGAGGATGTCGGAGCTGAAACACCCGCCGACCCAGCACACCTTGTAGGCTGCGATCCTGGCGCGCGTGGCCATCCCACGCGCGGTCCCCGGCGCGTACCCCAATAAGCTGGCTCCGGTTACGACAGACCCGGCGGCGGTGGTGGAGGTGTGGGTCCCGTGGCCGTCGTCGTCTCTGGGGGACTTGGACTCCTTGGAAGTGTCGATGGGGCCCAATGTGGCCTCGTAGCCTTTGGAGAAGTACCTCGCGCCGATCAGCTTCCGATTACACGCCGAGGAGCTGAAGTTCGTGCCGACTTCACACGTCCCCTTCCAGGTCGCCGGAACAGGTCCGAGCCCGGCGTCGTCAAAGCTCTTGCTTTCGGGCCACACCCCAGTATCCAACACTCCAATGATGACGTCACTGCCGGACTGGGACTCCGGGAAAAGCTCGTTGTTTTGGTCGAGGCCGAGAAACTCGGGGGTGCGAGTGGTGTGGAGCTCGTACTTCAGCTCGGGAAGTACGAAGAGCACCCCGGGTTGGAACTTGAGCATCTCCGCCTCCTCCGGCGTCAGCTGCGTGGAGAAGCCGTGGATGGCGTTGGAGTAAGTGTAGAGCATCTCCGCGGAGTCGGAGGCTGACTTGAGCGACGCGTCGTACCAGTGAGTGTGGTGTTGGAAACTCGCCGGCATTTCGGATTTCGCCATGTGGACAATGTACGTGCTCCGGCTGCTTACCTCCGCCGCAGCATAGCCGGAAAAACCCAGAAGCAAAACAACCAACAAGAAACTAGACACGGCCATGGTTGTGGCTGAGCTACGTAAGCAAGCTAAATCTGAGTTCAGTCTCTCTGTGTTTAGAGAGAGACCATGGAATAGAAGAAGGTTTTACTCAAAGCTGAGTTGGGTTATTAATACAGGGAGAGACGGACAGCTGGATGAGAGTGGTGACACAGTGATCGAACGGAGCGGAGTAAAGTAAAAGACGGTGGGTGGTTGTCCGGTTCTTGAATGATTGCTTATAGACAAAAGCTCAGTGTTACACAGCCTTTTCTTTTTTATCCCTTGTATAAACCCTAGCTCTCATCACATGCATTTTTATCTTTAATTTTACTTTTAAGTTTTAACCCATGCTTCTATGCTTCTGCAGATTCGTCTTCCATCCCCTTATTTACTTTGGCCGCAGAGCACCATCCCCTTCTTTTCTTCTATCTCGATTCTGATTTAGAGGAAAAACTTTCTTTCTACTTTAATGTATTTGGTTTGGGCTTTAGCAGTTGCTAGCTCTTTTGAAGTTTTTCATTATCCAAAAAAAAAAAATAATAATAATAATAGAGCCAAATCCTAAATTTTGACCTTATTTTAGTCTCCAATAACAAATAAGAAGAAGACATGAAATGGCCAAAGGGCTATTTCCAGGTCAAACTAAATTGTGGTTCAAAATCAGGTTAAAAAATTTAAAATGTGCATGTGGGTTAATTGATAAACACACAAATTATGACAATTGTCAAATTTCTATTAGATGATTTCATTTTCATCTTATCACGGGTTAATTCTCTCAACTCAAAACTATGTAATTAATTAAATATGAAATAAATGACTAATTATCTTATTTTGTTAATATGATTACAACATATGCAAAATATTTTATATCTCAAAATAATTCAGAAAATAATTTTGGTCCAATTTCAAATATTATTATAATAAAATAAATCGCAAGTGAGAAATTCTACGTATATACTACTCGTATGTGATACTCATATTTACAAATATGACAACATATTTATAGGCAAAGTAAAAAATATTAAAAAATATATTATAAAATCATAAATTATTTGATAGGAATAAACTGTGACCCTTTTTTGAGATGATTTAATAATTTATAAATAAAAAATAATAATTTTAAAGGCTAAATTATAGCCCTGCCTCAATATAGTCCTCTCCTCTCCTACTAAAGATGGAATAACCAGTAAAGATCTGTGAGCTACTATTCCAATATAAAACCAAGAGATGAGAAACCCCATGCACATCTAGGGTATGTGGGATCCACCAGACCTAGATTTTTCCCATTTTTCCGAGCTATAATCCAACGGCCTGAACCAAGTAGAGATATGTAGTCGGAAACGTTGAATTCTGGTTCACGGGTACTTGTCCTTTACCCTGCTAGTGATTGTTCTGATCTTTGATTTTGGTGGGTGAGTGATATACTGTGCACATTCTTATCAGCCAACTACTCAACAAAAACCAATCTCACGGGTTTTCCTTGATGATGATTAAAGAGAAAAGAAAGGGTTTCCAAAGTTAAGTAAAAGCATTTAGTCATACTTGTCCTAGATGTGAATGTTCATTTTCATCAGCCCTTCTCGTCACAATCTCAGTATGTCTGTAAGACAATGTCCATTTTCGGTCTTATATAGATGGACTGAGGTTGTGACAAGAAATAGAGAACGGTTGATGAAAATATGAACATCATTCGGTTATTTTCCGAAACACATCTTATTATGTAAATTCGAGCGCACTTCATATACATTCACTCTTACTATTTAGTTCGTCCATAGTCCGTAGCATTCATTTGTATATGTCATTACTATATTGATCACTGTTTAGGTTGTATACATGCATTTCTTTCAATTATTTCGAGTTTGTATGGAGTCGCACAACTTGATCTATATTTGGGTGATTGGGGTCCAAAGATCACATGAGGATGCAGCTATTGAAATTGGCAGGCAAAGAATTGATAGATAATGCTATAATAGAAGCAATAAACAACAAGGCGTCAGGTAAGAGTACACTTTAATTTATCTAGGATAGTAGAATCCAAGAGATTGGTCGTCTTCATCGTTTGGGAAGTTGTGTACCCTCAGACCTGCAGTTTCAGTTTCAGACTTGTTGATGCAGTAGCAGCAGCAGGTTGCGTTTCTTCTTTGAAATGGTAACATTTTAATTCTGTGTCCGTTTTCACTTCCCAGCTGACTGTTTATACTGAATGAAGAAATCGACTATGTTTGGACACTGTGCATTGCAGAAGTAGGAACATAAATGCCAGATCTGTTTCATACAACTTACGGCTTAAAGCCTTAAACCTACCACTCCATTGGATCATAAATTTTCCTTCATATTGGGTATTGGACTTGGACCATCCTCTAATTTCTGTTTTTGTTTTTCTTGTGGAAATTAATATTTTCTAATAGTAGTTAGATTTACTGATACAATTATGCAGAAGAGTGTTAGCCATTCATAAAGATATTAGAGAAAGTTAACCTATAATAAAGAAAATGAGTGATGAAGCAGGAAACCCTTATAAGCTATCGTACCTAATTGTCTCTAATAGGGTAGACAGAGATTCAAGTCTTAGTGGGGTTGAACTTGGTTACATGTGGGTGGAAATAATAATTGTGTTACACACTACCATTTTGTGTTAACTTGACCATGTGTAAGTGATGTGCCACTGTTATTACACTCAAAGCTGTAATAATATAAGAACTACACACCAATAATACAGAGTTTTAATAATGGGTGTCCTACGAGATATTGTTCTAAAACTAGTGAACCGAAGCACAAGAGTATCCTTGATAGTGTCATTTGTCTCCACAAACTTGCATTATGTTTATCCACATTGCCCTCCATATGTTCCAAGCAGCTATATCTCCATAGTGCCTTCTATTTTTGTTTTTGTGATTCATTTGTCTTTTGCATATGCACTCCTCAATGGATCAAGTGGTAGCTCTTTAGATCACTCGTGGCATAGCCCAATCATTTTAAAAAGTGATGGCCCAGTAGCTACTTGGGTTTCTCTCCAATGTCAGGTCTTTACACGCTCGTCGGTAGCCGTCGTTTGGTTTGTCAAGTAACTTAACTGACAGCTTAAAGTTATAAACACAAATGGAATAAGTATACACATAATCAACTCACTGAATTTCAAATGGCTTGGTGCACCAAGCAAGATTATTACTTCAAATTTTAAATCAGAGTTTACAATAGGTATAGTTCTCACACAATTATAACATTACAAATCTTATTTATGTTTGCGACTCTGAATCTAAACACAAATGACTCTAATTCATATGACTCTACAAAAGAGAAATTGAATCTAGAGCACGGACACTTACAACACTCTCAGTTCAACTAGTTATTAAGCATAACTAGTTTCACACTTTACACACTAAGACTTAACAACTCTTAACCCTTGTCTACTGACTCTTAACACAATTAGTATTTCTTGGTTCTTCTACACAACCAATCAGCTAGGTTCTGCAAATCAACCAACTATCCTCTTCCACCAAATCTCAGCTTATGCAATCTCAAATGCAACTTGAATGCAAGTAAGAATGAGAGACTTAATCTATATGAAACACGCACAAGCAGTTTGTAAGATGAGCATAACACAATATCAACTTAGAGACAATTCTATCAAAGTCTTTTCTCAAAACATACAAAAAGCTTGTTTTTGAATAACAACAATCAGTTCAATTTATAGATAATGAAATTCTCCCCCTCAACTAATGCACTTCAATGACAAGATCAATCTACGTCTATGAAAAGATGCAATAAGCCGGCCATCATTTGAAACTTTTCAAAAACTCGGACTGATCCACATTTAATCCTGCAATCACACATTGATATACACATAGAACAATCACTGTGATCAAGCACTCGAGTTCGTACGAATTCACATATTTAGCTGAATCACCTCAATGAAAGAAACCATATGAAATCATCTTACATACAAGGGATTCTCAGCATATGCAGTCATTAACCATGTAGAGAGGTCAACGAACCATAGAATAAGAAACAAAAATCTTATTACCTTGTATGGATCATATTGATGACATGCAAATCTTGATACCTTTGATCCTGTTGAGGTTGAGTCTTTCCATTTCCACTTTCTCCTAGTGCAATTGAGAAATCTTGTGTTGAATAGGAATAGGCAATATACTTATAGAAGTTATATGTTTAAGCCTGACTGACACATGCAATGTGTATAAGTTATTTATTAATTTTTATTTTTTTATTTTAAATCTCTTATAATCCATCTATGATATAATGGCCCAATAAGCTATCACACTCGTCAGTCTATTCGGTTTAACTCACTTGTTAGTCCAATACCAAGTTCAAAGTGAATCGGTTTTCCATCCCGCCAACCCGACCCGGACTAATATTTAACCTGTATTCCACGTGTCAAGCTTTACAACCCGCGACTGCCACCTGTCTTCTTCCATACACTGTTCAGTCACTCTATCTTTTTACTCCACCCTCCTTGCTTCCTCAACTACCTGAAACCAGTTCAGTCTCAGCCTCCACCATTTCCGAATTCTCCAAAATTCTCCGATAGAAAATTAATCCAAAATCATAAAATTATTTAATAAATAATGGCGTCTCTCTCCTACGACCAGTCTCTGTTTCGCCGCAGTCAAATTCAACCGTTTCCTCGGCGTTATCTCTTATTATTCTATCACCGGACCACCGATACTCGGCGGTTAAGCACCAGCAGCGCCGAGTCAAATCAGACCGAGTTCACCGAGGAGAACGCATACGAGCTCTTAGGCGTTTCGGAGACGAGCTCATTCGCCGAAATCAAAGCTTCGTTCCACAAATTGGCGAAACAGACTCACCCGGACCTCGTTCACTCCGATCACGATTCCGACGCTTCTCGCCGATTCGTTCAAATCCTCGCCGCCTATGAGGTTCTATCTCCGCCGCTCCAATCTCTCATTTCAGTTCTCCAGTTTTTTACCGCAATTTTGTTACTGTAATTTTCACCTAAGCTGTGGAGCTGTGCTTGTAACTAAGGTCGTAATTAACCTTGTAATTAGGTTTTGGTAGCATAAAAATGGAATTAAGCACAACAGACGTGAAAGAAGTAGTGTAGAAAATCACACTAAGCAGGTTGTATAATTTGGGAGAGTAGAATAATTGATGACCCGAATGCATAATGAATGCAGATTCTTTCGGATTGCGACAGGAGGGCACATTACGACAGGGACCTGTTATCGCAGCGAAAGCTTATGCAGAAGCAATCCGGGGGAGGTGGTGCATTGCATTCGTATAAGTTTCATAGTACATATAGGGGGATGGAAGTTGTGGAATGGTTGAAATGGTATAGAGTTGCGATAAGTGATGTGTTGGCTGAGAGGAGGGTGGTTGTTGGAACAGGTTATTTTGATGTGCTTGAGAGGGATTTTTATTCTGCCATACATGCGGCGTATTATGGTCCCGAAATTGAGTCTATTGATTGTCTTCCTGACTGCTTTGAAGCTGAAGAGAGGTCTGTGTATGAAACTCCGGAGGTGCTGCATTTGGTTTCAGGGCGTGACGTTTTTGGGATGGTCTGTGTAGTAGATAAAGTTCCGGAGTTAGCATATAGCAATAAGAGGTTGAACTATTCCACATCAGTGGATTTAGGTTTTTGTCAATCTGCTGAGGATTTGAGAATCTCTATGAGCTCTGGTGGCACCCACACATCTGATCCTTTTAGAGATTTAGAATTGCATATATCTGGAAGGGTGGTTGCTACGGCCACTAGAGTCCCCCCCAAAAGCTATTGTGACGGGGTACAGAGTGAAGACACCGATCACATTCACGTTTTTCTGAGCTCTGATGATAACCCTGCGCATACCAGCAAAGGGTTTACTGAAGCTTCGAGTTCAGGCAGTGCTGTTGGATCAAGGATTCTATTGGGAACTATAACTGGATTACAGACTAGCTCAGAAGAAGGGTCTTGTCTTGTCTACAATAGCAGTGGTACCAAAACCCATGTGATTATGAAGCATAGAACACTGCTGGTTTGTGAACCTGGTTCCCTTAAATTCTTGCTTGAGATTTATAGTTTGTTGCATAGAGTTTATATAACTATTCAACAGTGTACTTTATTAGAGGGAAAAATCTGTAGGTTCCTGGTTCTGCATGAGTTTGAGCAGTTTCATGGATATCATACATTGTTGGTGCATGCTAAGATGTGTTGACTACTTGACTCTATGGTCTGCATGAAATATCTTGTTAAGAGTTATTTGTTGCCATTACTGTCTTCCTGAATTTTCCATTCTTGTCTATCAGTGATTTATGTATATATTTTTTATATGTGCACTGTAGGTGTGTTGAAGTGTGTAGGCTGTGTGTTTGAACTTTGAAGCAGTAATGCTAATAAAATATCTATTTAAAACTTTTGCAGGTGAAACACATGCATTGGTATGGATTGGGAGACAATGTTTCTGTATGTGAGTGTAGATGCACGAGAGCGCGATTACCACCAAGCAAGTAAGCTGCGACATATGCTGGTGAATAGTTAATTTTGATACTTGATTTTCAAGTGAATGTCTCCATGTTCCTTCTGCCTTGCAAGAAAATGCTATGGTTAATTCATGCATAGTTTCATCCTGTTTCAAAATTAGTTCCACAAGTCTTGACTTGCTGATGCCAACAGATTTTGGTTGTTTGAGCCTCGTTGTGGCATGCATGACATAGGCGGTTGGTATGTTGAAACATTTGGCAAAGATAAGAAAGGACGGTTATCACCATCACAGAGATATTGGGATGGCTTTGATGCAAGGGAACAATCTGAAAAGTAAGTAATTTTATGTAGCCTCGCAGCTTCAGGTCTTCTCATAAATCTAATTTTTTTTTTTTCAAGTCTAGTAATATATTTACATTGACAAATAGAGCAGGGATTCCAATCAAAATCTGTTTTTATCAAAATCCATTCAGACCAATGGCCAACAGTGCTATATGTATATGTTTATTGTTAAAAGCTGAAATGTTCAAAAAGATCTTTAGAGGGGTGTATTGTATTTGGATTCATACAGACTTATTTTAATCAATTGACTTTTTGAAAAGTTCATAGACTTTCACTGATTTCTTAAAACCATCGATTTTTAATTACAGACTTTCACTGATTTCTGAAATCTACAGATTTCATATGAATGATTTATGTAGATTTCTCAATACTTACAGAGTTACAGGAAAGAAAATAAATAAATAAAGATGCAATGACAAACACATAATGACACCGATTATAAGTTTAGTGCTTATCTATCTAATTTCGATGTATACAGTTGTAATATTTGATTGAAATACATAAACATAGGTAACAAAAAAGATTATATTAACTTAACAACACGCATACTTGTACGTAAACCAAAGACACATGTTCTAAAGTGGGACATTAGATGTTCACAAGTTTAATTCATGTACGCAAATATAATAACATAATCATGTGGTTCTAATATCAAGAGTTAGTAGATAATATTTAGGTTATCGAGGGTTCCAAGCATTACAATTGAAAGACAACAAAATGTTAACATTCAAAAAACATTGAAAAGAATAGGTAGAATAGAATGTTGATAACACAAAATATTATAAAAAAAAAATGATGTATCGTAGGATCAACCTATTCACATGTAAAGAGAAAGTCTGTCGTAGACTTTTCCAAATCTTTGCTCTAGTGGATGGAAAAATATTGGAGTTTGGTGTGTGTAATTTACACTACAAAGTCCACAATTATCCATGAGTTATTAATTCCATAAGTATGAATGATATTTTGAATACATCTGAACTTCTATTCATTTTAAAAAGTCTTAATTGAATACCCCTGAACTTTGGTGGAATTCATAATGATTTTTTTAAATCTAGTTGAATACACCCAGACTTTGATTGATTTTTAAAAATCTGTATTGAATACACCTAGACTTTCAAATTCCATAGACTTCTTTAAAACTTCCACTAATTCCATATACAATACACCCCCCAGTATACTCTCCCCCAACGGACTTCAATGGTATCACATACTGACATACCTGATGCAGTACGCTCACTATCCCATTTATGCTATCTGCAGGAGACTCCATCCTGCGATGTACCTTCTTGCTATGGCATATAGAACTTTAGATCTTGAAGATGCAAAAAGAAAGAAATATACATTCAGGGATGTTGTCAACAGAAACCTGTTTAAAATACTCAATTGGTGCAAAAGACTTGTTTAAGACTGTAACAGGTATACTAGTTTGGGTTTTGCACCCCTTGGATGCTTAAGCGCTTGCACAGAAAAGTCCATTGTATGTGAGATCCAAAAATGATTACTGAATTTGCTTCGCTCTAACCAGGGTTTCAGAGAGTATTAGTAATGCAAGGTGGATAAAGAATCTCCTGCTATTAGCTTTCACCAAGTAAAGATTCATGTTAGCATGTGTTTGAGGAAACTGGTGTAGAGTATGCAAAACGTGTTTGGGAGGGATGTCAGTTTGGCCTCTCTTAAACTGTGGTTAGGTATTCTTGCTCAGAAGGATGGCTCTTGGCGTATTATTGAAGTCCACTGTTTACCTGAATTGGTGGTGGAAACTTTTTGGAAGGGGAAATTGCTTCTAGCTTTACTCTTCTTTGTTGAGTGATCTGCCATGGTAGAATTCCTGATATTTGTGATCGGAGGCTCTGGTTTTGTCTTCATCCAAACATCAGTTATTAAGGTTGCAAGGACTCCACGTATGATTTCCAGATCATCTCTATCCTTCTGTTAGTGTTTAGGGATATGACATCTCATCCTGCTAGTGCTACCAAGATATTCTAATAACTATCTTCTGGACATTAAGGGAGCGTAGCGACCATGTTGCGTCTGCAGCCATTGTTGTGAACATTATTTCCGGAAATGCTGTTTTCGCAAGGAAGAGACAAATCTTTTTCAGGTATCGTTTGCTGAGAGCATTGAGGTTGTTGAAGGCATTGGAGCACACTGATGGCAGTTTGATGTTGGCCCAGATACGTATTTATATATACATTTTTGTTTTTGTTTTGCTGGTTTCACATGTTTATCATGTATATTTCCTGTTACAACTGCCAGCTCTTCTGCAAAGTTGGTCATCTTTCTAGTTTCATTCTACCATAAGTAATATACTGTACAACCAAGTTGTAAAAACATCACATCTTTATATGGATATATATATAGCTACAAATTACATAGATAGTTACAAGATAAATGCTATTTGTTCAAAGACTTGTACAGAAAAAAAAGAAAACTGTTTTGCAAAATGATGGGTTGACTAAGATGGCATTCCCTTGTGTCATACCCTTGTAGCCCTGTGTATATGGGGCTGCTAGTGCCTTGGTTGATGTGCGTTGCCAGGGATGTCCCTGCTTAGTTTGTGGAAACAGTTGTGTACACCTGTTTTGCCTCTAGCATCACCTCCAGTTATAATATGCATAAGAATAACTATGCTTTTGTGTTTCACCCATCACTTCATCAGTAGATCATCCGACTTGCAGTATTGTCCACCTGCTAGTGCACGATAAAACCTATCTCTGCAGTACACTGGTCTTCCATCTGCCGCCTCAGCAGCAGCTGCTGCTAGGTCATCATCAGATTTCACCTCTATAGGCAATTTAAGCAGCTCTTCTCTTCTGCAAGATTAATAATTGGCATTGAGTAACCAAAGTAGAAAGCGTTCTTATGTACAGAATTGATTAGAGGTCTGAAACCTCTATCTGTCTGTAGGAAGTTAGGTTGAACCTCATTTTTGAGACGGAAACATTTGATGAGTTTTCTTTTGTAGAAAATGTGGTTTGAATGAAATCCTCCACTGGTGTAGCAAAGATAAATAGCATCACTGCTGAAACAAGCAATGCCCCTGTTCCAACTAGAGTCTGTTTCAGCAACTTGATGACTGGTTTAACCTACAGACATAAATTCCACTTCTCCATATGAATCTAATATTCTGCACAAGAATTTCATCAATCCTAGCTCACATCTTTTGTAGCGTACCTTTTAAAGTTAGGAAAGAAAGTCTATACCGCATGTATATTCATGTTGTTCTTATTCTATGTATTGTGTGTGCTTTTTTATTTATCTGTTATCTCAAGTAACTTTCTTTAGCATGCACACTCTTCTATTTGGATGGATATACAGTTGTTAGTACCTTGTAAGAGCCCAACAGTCTGTCACGAGCCAGGACCTACAAGAAAATTAAGAGTGGTTAGTTTTCAATTGCAGAATTTGACATGCATATGTGTTCTGCATTATCTGTATGAGTAACAGAATGATGGATGATCTTGTCCCTCGTTGCCATATTCTATCTGCATGTTCAAAATCTCAAATTAAGCCCTGATGCTTCACATTGGTCAGCTATATCAGGAGTTGTTGGCAACAAGATGTATTGGCCCCCTTCTACCAATCTGGTAACATGCCTTAAGGCAGAACAGGTATCATAAATTACTTGCCCTTTTTTCTCTACTTGCTTCAGCATATGCTTATTTGGTAGAATACTATATATCTATTTACATTCTCAAAAAAAAAAAAAAAAACTATCTATTTCTATACGTAATCAACAATTGAAACTTAATGTGATTATGGTTTACTGATACATCTGCCTCAATTAAGTGTTGCCACAGGAATAGAGATTTTCTATTTTTTTTATTGTTATATCTTCCCCCATTAGACATGTTTTTGACTTTATTGTTTTTTTTTTTTTTTCTTTTCCCATCTTTACTAATATAGTATGTACAATGTGCACTCAAGATTTGTACTGTACCCATTCCTTCTTATCATGTAGTAACCAGGCACTGAAACCAAATTTTAACTAGGAGACCTTGCTCTATCAGTAATCTCTTATGCAGGGAGGATACCTTTACTCATAAATTACTTTTTGAAATTTTGGCTACAGAGGCAATACATCCATGACCAGCTAGTCCAGGTGATTGTTTGACTCCTTTCAGTGAGTCCTATCATTTTCTGGTTTTTCTATTTGACCTGCTAGAGTAGGTTAATTCAATAGGAAGTTCAACTTTTCCAGTTGGAGGTTCATTTTCGTTCCTGATTTCCTTACTCAAGGAACAACAGAGGATTCACTGTCCTCTCTCATATTGTTACCTTTGCTCTCCAAAGAAACAAAAAATTGAACTGAACAAGGAGCAATATAAGAAAGCAAACAGAAAAGGTGCTGACCTCAGGTGGTTTCACCCACATTTGTCCATCATACCATCCAGTCTCTTCATAAGGTATGACAGCTGATAGTAGTCTATCGCCAACGTAACTCCATCCCTGTGATATTAGTGATCAATATGGTTTTTGTTAATTCACAAGGTCAAACCTCCTAGTAGTGATGTAAGAGGAGTAAGCTAAAAAAAAAAATACCAGATAAATTCTTAAGACGATCAAGGACACCAGGAAGAGAGTTCCAGTTCCAGCTGCGAGCACAAATCTTAAAGGGTCCTGCAAGGTTGGAATGGAAGGAGAGTAAAAAATATGACATAGTCTTGCAGGCGTAGAATCATTCTACCTATTATTGTGTAGTAACATGTCATAAAGTTGTCTAGGTTACACAAAACCAGTTCTTAAAACATCTTGTATTTTAGACCACTATACATAGGATATCGGTTTATGTCTACATTTCATATATTTTGATGTTGATTTAAAAAATAAGAAGATATATTAAGCTTACCCTTGATGGATTAAAGCTTGCAGCTGCTATAGGTGCTCCTAAAACTGTGAACGTTACCAACCACAAACCTCCTAGACGAAGGAAAAAAGGCCCTGGTCCCAGATCGCCCCATGAGTACAAGGTTGATTCCTTCAAAGATGAGTACTCATTCACCTATATTGAACCAAATAACTGTAAGTATGGAAGTGTGATGTATTATTGCATACAAGCCCTGTTAAGGGGATCTAGTTAAATTTGTTTCCCTCTTAATAATTTTCTGGGTATTAATGTCCGGGGTGCAGTATAAGGGATTGGCCTGCCTTTCCTTCTAAACCGATTAGTATTTAGATTCAATCAGACAATCACTACACATGATTTGTTACAAGTATACCACAGCATATGAACATTTCACTTACTTTTCATACATGGTTATCCTTCTTATGCCCCCTATTGTATATTCAGAGTATAGATTTTTTGTCCTGATAGCCATATCACATCTTCATTAGGGGTAGCGAGCCACAACAACCATTGCTAGCTTACCAAGCTAAGGACAACCTATGCCTTCTAGATTATCATTAATTTTGTATAGACCAATTAATGAAGACACCCAGTGCTACATAACCTTGAGCATATAGATAAACTGAAAACATACCGGTCTTTGTTCAAAAGGAACCTCAACTTCTGACCCAGGCTCCCAACTCTGACCCCGAAATCCGCTTGTTTCCCCTCCCATCCCATCTTTCACCGCCTTGACAGAAATACCCTTGGGTAGTCTTTGAGCACTACGCTGCTGTATCTGCCATGACCCTAAACTTCTGCTGCGGACATTTACCAACTTGACTTGTCGAGGACTAGAAAGTAGAGAGCAATACACATCCACCCGGAGCATCTATTTCCTAGAAGTTTTGAACCGAACCTTGAGCTGCTGAGAGTAAGCTAACTTTCTGTGTTCAAATGGCTGTGAAACGAGGAAGGACCTTGTTGAGCAGAAGGATGATTGTGTTTTTTTCAGGGACCTTGCATAATTTACGTGGAGGAGAACATTTGATTTAGAATCAATTTAGGAACTCCAATGTGTGATAAGTACCAACTGACTGTTGCATTTTGGACCCACTCATTTGGACATGTATGCAAGCCTTTACTATTTTGGACCGTCAGTTATCTGGGTTTTTAAGCAACATTATCCAAACTTCTGGGGCTTCATGAAAATTAATTTTGCGTGTGGAGAAACATTGTAGAGGGATGTTGATTGTGCCAAAACGCTACCTTCCACGCGGCTTTTTGTGTATTCCTCATGCCTGACTGTATGGCATACATACACGGAAATACACTAACAAGTCTGTTGTGCACTTGCTTAGCACGGGGTGGGGGTGTTGAAAATTGCCTCTTAAAAGAAGGATGCATAGCATACCTTCCTGTATACTAGAGTTATCAATGCTTTAAAGGCTAAAACATTGTAGAGGGATGTAAATTGTGCCAAAATGCTACCTTCCACGCATCCTCATGCTTTAAAGGCTAAGGCTCGACTCGAGAACCCGACCCGACCGGTCAAGACCATGGAAAGAAATGGTCATGGCTAAACTCTAAAGTTGTCAATGGGGATGGCAAAGAGTCTGTGCAATGTGGCCCTCAGATCTCTATGTATCTTTCTTGTCCGGCATATTACTCTTTGCCGTACTCTTCTAACATGAAAGATGATGCTTTACAGCCTTTCTCTTTTCCAGTATAGAAATGACAAAAGGTACGAGAGATCCACCATCAAATCGGGGCGCATTAGTCAAGAATTGTAACGTGAAAGTTTCCAAAAGAAAACAAGAATTGTAAGCATATGCCCGAAACATCACGGATCCGTTTTCTTTCCATATAATGCTTTCAGTTTTCACCGTGAAAACTGAAAATGAATACAACTATTTCGGCAGACTTTCCCTTGGGTACATCTATTCCTAGATTGTAATCCCCGTACGTTAGCTAGTTTTTTTTTTTTTTAAAATCACGTTTGCTAGTTCTTAAGTTAGCACGAATTGGTCACTTGGTGGAGTGTCGATCGATTACCGAATGTCAATCACGTCTCTACGGTTAACTTTTACTTTTTGACCGAACAGACAAACTCAAATGCTGAAGCTAATTTTTTTATATTTTTTTGGAATGGATGCTATAACTAGTTTCTAATTTATGCGAGTCAAATTTACAACATCAATTTACAAAGAGCGGATATGTCACCAGACGGTGGGTTTACTTTGGTTGTTCTTTATATTTTGTTAAAATAAAATTGAATTTAGGTAGGACTTGGAAAGGAGTTGGACTGTTGGAGTGCTCCTACCAACCTCATCCATTTTCTTTCTCATATCAATTTCTACAATTTCACCTGCTGCTATACTACTGTATTGGAATTTGGAAGATAATCTTTAACCTTCAACAAACTATTTTGGTACCAAGCAAACAGATAATTAGCTTAATTATGATAAATTATTACCGAAATCATGCATTAACAACTTAGACAATTATCACAGAAGTACACAAATAAGCAAGTTTATCATACTTCAAGTGGAAATGATCTAAAGAGTGAGATCATAACCGGAACTGGACAAACATTCCCAAGTGGGAAATGATCAAATAAAGACCGACTGGTAAAGAGTACATGATGAACGAACCTGGTCAAAGACATACTCTGAGTATAAAGAGTTTTAGGATCTGACTATTCCTCTCCACAAAAGGTTACCAAATATTTTCCTGACAAACAAAAATGACCAGTGTTAATTCTATTACCATTGGATTCCAAATCTGATAAACCAAACATTTCAACCTTTAAATGCAAACTCCCTCCATTAGTCTTTGCTTGACTAACTCTCATTTGTCAAAACTCAAAACACAAATCACAGAAGAACGAAAACCCAGCAGAACCCAGTAAGCATTTTTGATGAGAATCGACCCAATAATGAGACCCAAATCCCTCAAAGGGAATTGGAGCTCCAGGTTGAAGTTCAAAGCCAAGCTCCGATTACCCACCGTCGTCGTTTTGTGCTCCTTCTGCTTCCTTGCTGGCTTCTTCATCTCCTCTCTCATCTCTCAGGCACATAAAGTTTCCATTTTTACTTCATGGGCTTCTTTTTTTCTTTTTCTTTTTTGTTTTTTCTGAGTTGAATTTAATAAATTTTATTTCTTGGCAGGATGTAGATGGCGGTGGCAATTCTCCCAGAACGAGGCTGCTGGAAACAGAGTACGAAACGATGCCGTTTGGGGAGACTGGAGACGAGTCTTTAACTTCAATGCCCTTCCAGGTTTATGTTTTGATCAGTTTTGAGTTTTTGTTTGTACTTGTTGGATTAAAGATTGGATTTTTATTGTGCTGATGAAAAATGGGGTTTTGGATGAAAGGTGTTGAGCTGGTATCCAAGAGCGTTATATTTTCCTAATTTTGCTTCTGCGGAGCAATGTGAGACTATTATTGATTTGGCAAAGCCGGAGCTTAAACCCTCGACGTTGGCTTTGAGAGATGGAGAGACTGAGG
Source organism: Fragaria nilgerrensis (assembly GCA_010134655.1). Lineage (NCBI taxonomy): Eukaryota > Viridiplantae > Streptophyta > Magnoliopsida > Rosales > Rosaceae > Fragaria > Fragaria nilgerrensis. The sequence goes on from CM020977.1 coordinate 11,676,169, forward strand.
AGAATACAAAGGGGATTAGAACAAGGTAGTATGATAAACCCTTTTCATGGTTTTGAATTTTTGATCATTAGTGTTTGTGTTGGTAGTGAATCCCCACTTTTTTACATTCATGTATCACAATCTTGAAGACTGCACTGTAAGTGTGATAGTGTGATTGTTGATTTGAGCTTACAGTTTAGTAACTTGAATCTGATGAGGGAACTTGTTGGGTGTTGGTTTTCTAAGATTGGTTATCTATTTTTATTCGAACAGTTCTGGGATGTTTGTTTCGGCTTCTCAAGACAAGTCTGGGACTTTGGATGTCATTGAGGAAAAGATTGCAAGAGCAACAATGCTTCCCAGGACCCATGGAGAGGTACTATTTAGTGTTTCTTCGGTAGCCTAGAGCTTATGATCATGATCAGTCCGCATAATTATAAGAAATGTTGGTCTGTTGCATTGCCAAAGTGATTTATATTCCTTAAAAAAACACGAGGGGAGTAATGGGCAATGGTTACAGGTTCTGTTTCTTGACATGCCTCAGAGCTGTAGAAAAGTTGTGTAGCTGTCAGTGTTGGCAATTTTACATGAATATGTAGATATTGCATCGCGGCATGATCTGGTTGTTAGTGGTAAATTATACCAAGCAATGATCAGATGCTATCTTATTCTCAGAATGACATTTTCTCGTCTGCTAATAACTATGTTTGACCCTGTTTTATGAGGTTGTATGTGTGTGCCTCCCCCCACCAAAGGAATTCAGAGTGATATGAACTCATTAAAATATAAACCTTTTTGTCTTAATCACAATTATGACTTATCTTTTGTTGAATTAGTTAACCTTTTATTTCAGGCCAATTTGTAACATTGTCTGAGCTGTGAGGATATCATCATGTTTCAGGCATTCAACGTCTTGCGTTATGAGATTGGGCAGAAGTATAATTCTCATTATGATGCTTTCCACCCAGATGAGTATGGTCCACAGCCAAGCCAAAGGGTACATCTTCAGTTTAAAATTCAGTTTTCCATTTGGTTAACATTTGTTCTCAGTTAGTGGTGAACTGGGTCTTAAATGATTAAATACTTCATATAACCATCAAGAAGTTGTAATGGTACCAAAAGGTTGTAAACAATCCTTACATGAGTCCTCATTGATCTTGTGCAGGTTGCATCATTCTTGTTATATTTAACTGATGTTGAAGAAGGCGGGGAAACAATGTTTCCGTACGAGGCAAGATTGTTTTTCTTTTCTTTTTTCCTCTTTATGTCTTTCAATGTGGCTCTCTTTGGTTGTTTACCTTGCTGATCATCCTGTTCTTTTTATCTGCAGAGCGGCTTGAACCTGGATGGAAAACATGATGCTCATGAATGTATGGGTTTGAGAGTGCAGCCACGCAGAGGAGATGGTCTTCTGTTTTATTCATTGCTCCCTAATGGTACAATTGATCCGGTTAGTCTTTCTTCCCATCTCGTCATTGCAATTTGTCCCTTTCCTTTCCTCTGTGCAACATGGATTTTTATACAGATCATGTTGGAAAGGTTTGTATCAAATTTTAGTTACTCGCCGTTACTGATATTGCAGAATGGTTGTTTTATACATTCACTATTGAACGAGTTGTTTTTCTCCTTACTGTATTCTGATTTTACTATTGGTTGGCCAGTTATCAATACATGGGAGTTGCCCTGTAATCAAAGGCACAAAATGGGTGGCTACAAAGTGGATCAGGAATCAAGTACAAGAGGATTGAATAGTTGTAGTAGTCAACACAGTGAACACAGTAATGTGAGTGCAATGCTCAAATTTTCATCTTCACTTGAGCATTGAGCACACAACCACCCCAATTTCCCCTGGGGCCTTACTTTCCTTCTGTATTCGGATTGTAGAGAAATTTCTGAGTGTTGATATCTAGTTCCATTGAATAAAAGAAAGAAGGTTCATCTGACACCAGCCTAGAGCCTCGCAAACTAGTTCATTGGACTAAACCCTCTTCTTTGCCGAAACTTATTGGAATCCTACAATCTTCTATCACAAGTTCATGCCAGAACCAAAAAGAACCGAAAAAATAAAAATAAATCTTTGATCGTTTTTACCTAGCAGAAAATTATATTTGGTGATTTCGAGCTGTTTTTTTTTTTTTTTTTTCCATGAAAATGACATGCACTGTTATGATCCGGAAACGAGCCAGTAGGAGGTGCTCGGCAGTTGTGGGGAGAGTGGTCCTCCGCCAAGGTGGTGTTTTTTGCCTATGGTGATGGTGGATCCCAAGATAGATATTTGATATTGACCATAGTGAATGGCTTCCCACCCCAATTCAGGGCATTGACGATGATGGCAAGGTCCTCCCACGCAGCAACCAAGGTTGAGTGCCCTGAGGTTTCCTGGTCCATATAGGAGTACAGGATCAGTACCCAAAGTTGCTTTTGTATAAAATCCATGTCTTTTAGGGAACCATTTTCTGCAGGCCATGAAGCTTACATCTATACTGTAAAAACTTCAATGGGTCCATATTCAATCTATCCAAGTCTCAGTTCCAGTCTCACAGATGATGATGCTTATGAGGAGCGCACTGCTACTACACCAAGCCTTCAGCGCTTAACTAACTGATATGGGAAAAATATGACGCAGAACTTTCATTTTTGTTTGTGTCAGCTTGATCCTCTACCTGGGTGTTCTGTATGAAGCTGGTACCTAATGTGGAATGGTACGCAGCAATACAATGTGATTATCGATTGACCCATAAAAACTGACAAATGATGCTGAGCCATATATAGAAATACTGCATGTATATATTTTGTTGTCTGATGGCTGGACTCTACCATTCTATCACCATTCTATTTAATACAAGGTTCTGACAAACTATACTTGTCATTATGCCACTGTAAGTGGAAGAATTACAACCCAAATTAAAAAGAATAACAAAAAATACAAAAAAATCATCAAAATGGGGATGACAGAGGGTCGCCTACTGCTAATGCTCTAAATCCCTAAACTGGAACTAGTAGTCTACACAGCTGGTAGTAAGCATGTACGTCCCTTCTCTTATCCCGGCTAACCTGCAGATGTGCACAGAAACTTAGGAGGCTGAGATGGGTCGGGAAACTTGAATTGGACACACTGGCAAAGAATCGACAGCTGACTTCCGTCTTGGACAAGACTTCAGCTATTCCTACAGAATATAAGACCACATGAATCACAATTCTTAAGACTGTACAAGTTTTTTGTTCGTCTTCCCATACTTCAAGAGTGGCATACCTCAGTTAACTGTTTGGCACATAATTTCTTCTTCTGTTAGTCAAAAATTGTTTGATGATGTCTAACTCGGCCAATACGCTGATGATTAGTAGCAGCTCACAATTTGTGCCAGTTCTGATATGGTTGCTTCCCCCATCGCTTCAAGACATGCATGCAACCGGCTGCTGTGAATAACCCAAGGGCAGAAAATGCTATGATCATTGAGTTTCCAATGTTATTGTGGTATTTTCCCTGTAATGGGAGCAACAAAAGTCAGTAGATGGCAGTTTAAACTGAAACAATAACTCCTATGGAAATCATAACTTTTTGTTACAAAGGCCAGTCGCCAATATCTATACTCCACTGTATCCCAAGGGAAGGAAAGACACTTGATCATCTCTTTTGTATAATGAACTGACCGAGTGACCGTAGAATTAAACACTTACTTGCACCAGAAAAAGCAGAATTGCTGCATTTGCGGGGGCTTGAGAAAGGCTTATCATCCCTCCACGCAGCGCATTAGGCACATACCTTTGAACCAAGAAGTAGGAAAATGATCAGATTGACATCCATGAAACAATAGTTGAATCTGATGTGTGTTAGAAGAGATATCAGATCATCGAAAAGGACTCATTAGTTTACATGGTTCTCAATCTGGCAAGTGAAGGCAGTACCACGCCAAGGCCGGCATGAAATATGCAAAATAGTGTAACTAGCATCCCAACTTCCTGCATGTCATCAATTAAAAGTTTAAGCTTGTGAATATGCATCCCAACCATAGCTGATGCATACATTTCATATTTCCAAAGACATAACAAAATCCTTACCTGATAGTCATAAGCTGTTATGGACATTACTAGCCCCAGAACAATGAATGCATATACTAGGCAATCCTCAGTTCTAAGGGATGAAAGTCCACTAATGAGCCATGGGAATACTGTGCTTCCTAGCATTCTTGATCCCAGAAAACATGGATATATCAACCCTAGGTGCACCTCTCGTCCATCAGCCTATAATCACATTATGTTAAAACTTACAAAAGAAATTAAATCATAAGCAGATAAAGATAATTAAGGGGCACTGAGAGAGAGAGAGAGAGAGAGAGAGAGAGAGAGAGAGAGAGAGAGAGAGAGAGATCAATTGGCATATTCCACCAGATTAAAGGTACTAACTAGAATTTTAATGGTACAATTAGTGGAGAACAACAAGAAGAACACCATTAAGATAAAGCCATTACATTATTAAGCAACCTAACCTTTACTTCAACGAGAATTTTGCTTTAGAATATAGATATCATACCACTATTGTTGGGGCCCATAGTATCCAGAATACTGCTACAGAGAAGTGAAGGCAAGCTTGTGCCCATGCCAAAAGCCATATTCTTTTATCTGTTAATCATATAAAGTTGCACCAGTAAGAATAAATACCAAATTTATAGGTAAGGACCCTCACATCCTGCCTTGTAATTTGAAAGCACTTTGCAGAAAGGCAGCTTAAGCATCATAAATTTACACCATATATAAGATCAATGTACTAAACTACAAATAATAATTTGATGGCTGGGTAAAAATATTGTACGCGAAACTTCCAACTAAAGATTGTGAAAATGCTCCACAAGTTCTCATCTTTGATGTATTTTTCTCCTAGAAGTGACTTAACTATTCAAGAAGGTTATAGAAATGGAAGTTGCCTATCCAAGGACAGCTGGAGTAGAATACATGCTTCACTGTTTCGGTATTTCTAACTACAGCACTTAGACTCATTCAACAACTGCTTTCTCAAAAATGGAAGTATTCAAGCAGTATAGTACGCTTGAGTAAAAAAGTAACACAAAGCTAAAAACTCTTACCGCCAACAATGTATGCATGAAAAGATGCCCTATACTCCTTAAGAGCTACTTTGTGTGGGATTTCTTTCCATCCCTTGGTGAGACAGACTAAGCTTACTGCTGCCAAGAAGATAGCTGCAGTGGAATGAGCCGCCATACTTCTCTCCGCATTATTACCGATGAGCCAATTTGAAAAAACCTGGCTTCCAATAAGACATGCTGACTCAAAGAAACTCATCAACCAAAATGTCTCACTTAGCATATCCTGCCTGTGCCCTTGCTGCAAAACATAATGGAAGTTCATCATAATTAGCGCTATAACCCTTCCAAGACATGAGCATTATACATCAAACCAAAATCTAGCACCAACCTCGTCATGTTGAACTACCATCCACGTCTCGAAACCGAATGAAAAAACAGAACTTGTGATAGACAAACAAATACTAGCCATCCAAACACTCGGATGAGGAATGATTCTCTTCAACAAGCCAACAACGAGGTGTAGCAAGCAAAAGAAGAAACAAACTTTCTTCGGACCTCTACACGAAAATCACAAAAAACAAAACAACGAAATCAAATTCAAGCTTTTAACAGTCAGCAATTCAGCAACAAACTTCAAAATCAAGACTAGCATTTCAGCTCCAGGAGATAAAGCAACTCACATTAAATCACAAACCACACCTAACAAAGAACCAATAGAAATCGAAGCCGCGAATCCTACACAGAGATAAAGCACCATTTTCTCTTTGCTTAATCCGTAGTACGCCAGCTCAAACTCACCGAACACCGACCACAGTCCTTCCATAACTGCAACCAAAAACTCCGATCAGTCAAATCAAAACCTAACCATTTCTACACTAAAGATCTCGAAACGGCGTCGTTTTTTTACCTGAGGCGAGAGAATAGAGCAGCAGGAAGTTGCGCTGGAACCGGAACGACGAGGCGGTGGGGGAGCCGCCGTGGTCGAACAGCGACGGAGCTTTCGCGGCGCTGGTGTTGCCGGTGCCGGAGGCGTAGGGGAAGAAGAGAATCGAGAAGAGGCAGGCGAAGAAGATGAAGACGTAGAGCGCCGGACTCGGTTCCCAAACGGAGGTCTCAATCACCACCGCCATTTGATTCTGATTCCGATTACTCTCGAATCAAAACCAGAGCTTCTCGAATATTCGCTCAGAGATTGAGAGCCACAGCCACCATTGGGCTTCAGATCTCAAAGTTTGAAGAAGAAGATGAAGATTTTTGAGAGCTCCAAGCCTGTAACTATCTTCTTTTAACTGTGTCTGTGTTTATGTATACGTATATATACACAGTGAGCACTGTAGCTCAGGACTCAGGTGCTTCGGAGCAGTGTCGTTTTCCCCTTTTCCGGGCTTTGAACAAGTACCGCGCGATTGGGATGTGTTGAGATTTGTTATGAAATTTTGAGCTTTTGAGAGTAACGATGCTTTCAAATCATTGATCTTGCTTACAGTTTTAATGAGTGATCAGCTAAGTGTGACTAGCCACGTGAATTTTTTTTTATTATTTTAATTAATTAAGAGTATAAGATTTAAAAACTCGCTAGACGCTGTTGGATGGCTTTGTTCAGAAATTACATACAGTAAGGGTTCAGAAACTCGTTAGATACTATTAGGGCAGATGGTTGGCTTGAAGCGTCTAGGCTAACTAGTTTTAGGATACTACTTAATACTAATATTTTGGTATTTATGGTGCTCGTTTTGATTCACTTATGATCTAACTATATTTTACTTGAGTTTGGATCAATCTAGTGCTTTTTGGTGCACTGAATACTCTCTCGATGATCTCTCAAATACTATTTGCTTGTAGCAGTGTGCGACAAAACTTATAATATCAACCCACCCGAAAAGAACCATCGGTGATTAACTTTTATCACCTCGTGATATACCTCCAAGTTATTCAACATTTTTCAAATTTATGGATTTGTTGATTAGTTTGTGAAAACAATTTCATTTTTATTGTTAATATAGATTCGGAATCTTCCACAATTTCAAGATCGTCTTTTCTTTTTTTTTTCTGGTTATTTTGAAAAGGAAAAAACAAAAAAAAATTAAGAAGCAAAAGTGTCCCAAGTATTGCTGTGTTGACTAAGACGGATGAATGTAGCTGTGTAGGCTCCTTTCCATGTTCTGATGTCCAATATTTATTTTTTGATTCCATGAAGAACAGTAGCATATGTTCTCTTAGTTCCATTCCAGAGTTCGTTTGTAACACGTAATTAAATACGTACTGCTTGGTCTCTGTAAACTTCTCATTTTGGTTTCTCCATGTTTTCGTACTAGAAAAGGAAAAGAAGGTATATTGATGGTGGAACTGAACCAATCTTTCAGTGTATGGATTATTGTCGATTGTTCTGCGGTTGCACTGGGTCAGAAGAACTGAGTCAAATACTCGAACACGATCCCTTGGTTCACATCAGTCGGAAGAACTACCTCATGGCTAGCTCATACTAACAATCTCATCACATAGTCCAAGTAATGTTGAAATTAACCTTGCACGAAATGCAGTTTCAACACTCAAACTCTATTAAACGAACCGCTTTGGCTAGTTTGGTTGTACAAACCATCAGTTGTGTCAAGATGTTCACAAGATCTATTTTTCCTCTGTTAACAAAACATAGAAAGAGAAAAAAGAAAGAAAAGAAAAACAACACAATGCACACTTACTCATGTAAACACAGGATGACTGGGATCAATATATCTAAAACCATGAACAAGGTTGAAATCTTTATTATCAACACCAATGCAATATGTACAAATCATAGTTTAGAGTTTCCAATCGTTGATGTGAGCTTTTGGCCTTGGTAGTTGGCACCAATGCAATATATCCTGAAGATGCCTACTGCCTTTATGAACAATCGGCAAAAACCTGTATTTGAAAGAAACCAAGATGCTGAAAGCAATATTATGGTAAATTTCTAAATTGGTTAAATCTCCGTAAGAATTTCAATTCCTTATAGGCAAATAAAAAATTGACAAATGTTTGGTAGACTTGATGATAATATGTGACAAGAAACTATGATTACCAGAAAATTAAAACTAGTCGAGGAACCTTTGAGTTACTGGACCGATTCCAAGCCATGACTGAAAACTCGATTTTTATATTACAAACAAATTCATTTCACTGTGCACACGGAAACTATGGCATTCAATCTATAATTTACACAATACAAAGTTACCAATTAAGGAATAACAGAATCAAAACATTGCCAACCAAAATTTTCCATGTAGCAGAAGTGCAGAACACATAAATTGACTATGGGAAAACTTAAATACACCACTAACTGAATGGATACCTGCTCAACAAGTTATGACCTCCAGCCCGATCTCATCTAAACCTTTAGCATCAGACTTTAGTTCTTCTACTTTTCTGCAAAGTCAGGCATTAATTTTTGTTCTGTATGTTAGGGAAAGATTACCAAACTTGAAAGTGCTATGATTAGTAGTTAAGGAAACACTTGGCACCTTACACGCGCAGCTTCTGATTGGTTTTGTATCACTGTGTTCAGATCAGCAGTTACGGACTTATCGCTCTTATGCACTTGGGAATCTACAAAATCCTGCTCCAATGAAATAGGAAAGGAATATGACCTTATATTGCTCGGTAAGATCAACCAACTGAAGCACTAGCACTAAGGATTTAAAAGTTAAATGCTTACACCATGAACATCGTGCATCCACCAGGTACACTTTCTGAAAGAAGGGCGATGTACTGCTCCATTGCTACCTCTGGACTCATGTTGCCAAGCTGCTGCCAAGCATTCCTGGAACAAGGTTACCAATATCTGTAATCAACTTCATGAAGTAGCAAATTACTATCCACTATTAAACTTTATTGTGGAGGTGAAAGCCTTGGTGTGATACCACTCAACTATGTTATTGTGTGCGTACTGGACAAAAGTTTCTACACACATGAGCATTTAGAAATGTCAGCAAGTCACACAAAATAAATTCTCCATTTACTCTGCTTTAAAAAGTGCAACATGCAGTTGAAACTTGGAAGGTGAAATTAAACCAACAAGAAATATATGAGGGATTTATGCATACAATATAGAAACAGAACAACTGGTGTCTTCATATGCCTCCCCTTGTCATACTTCACTGAGTTGATCTTCATCATTAGCCAACAAATGAATGAAAGAAATAAATACTTCAAAATATGACACAATCAATAGTTTCAAATTAACTCATGTAAGTTAAACCATTATATCCTACCTTAACCTATCAGAATCTTCAGTAATATTATGTGTTACTTGATAGGATTCATATGAAAATCACCAAATAAAGGTCTAAAATATAACTAATGCATCAAAGTATTATTATCAGTGGACATACAGAGGTTCATGGATAATCGCAAACTAACAAAGGCACAAGAGAATTGAAAAGCTACCATTTTGCTCTTGCCGAGACCTTGAATGCCATAGGCTGGGGTTCCAAGCAAGGCCCTCGAGTAGCAATCTTGTGAAGCCCATCCAACCTCATCTTCACATCACTCCCAAGACTTGAAACTCTATCAGCATTACTCTTAGACCCGACAAACACCACTGCAACAGCAAAGAGCCTCTCCAATTCAGTTCTTTCTATATCCTCCCAATCATTATCCTCACTGAATAACCCCTCATTAGCTTCACCATCAACTACATTGTTCTTTGCTTCATCAGTTTCATCATTTCCAACACATTTTGACACCTTGATCTCTTCACTTTCCAGAGTTCCCACTTGGTTTCTTGCCAAATCAAAATCAATCTCGTCAAATTCATGCCTCTCCGAACTATCATCAGCCAAGTTTTCCCTGCAGCCACATATACCACCGTCCCTGACACAGCATTCTTCCTCAACATCCTTCTCTGGCAAACAAACAACCCCGACTTCATTTCTTGCCAAACCAGTCTCAACTTCACCAAATTTATGCCTCTCGGAACTTTCATCAACCAAGTTCTCTCTACACTCACACACACCACCATCCCCCTCAACCTTTCTTGTTCAACATTCTTCTCAGTCAATGTAACAACTCCCACTTGGGTTTTCCCCAAATCAAACTCAACAACGCCATTTTCATGCATCTCAGAACTTTCATCAACCAAGTAATCTACATAGCTACATACTCCAACACCCCCATCAAAACTTTCTTCTTCAACATTCCTCTCCGTCAAACAAACTCCCACTTCATTTTTCCCCAAACCAAACTCATGCCTCACACAACTTTCCTCAAACAAGTTCTCCACACCACCATGCCCATCAAGGCCTTCTTCTTCAACATTCCTCTCCTCCCCAAAACAAACAATCCTCACTTCATCTTCCCCCAAACCAAACTCAACTCCCCCAAACTCACACCTCTCCAAACTTTCATCAAACACGTTCTCCACACACTCGCACAAACCACCAAACCCATCAAACCTTTCTTCCTCAACACTCTTCTCCTCCACACAACCAACTCCAACTCCTCTCAAAACCTCCTTCTCATCCAAACCCTCATCCAAAAACTCATCAAGAACCAAACTTTCCTTTTTGGGCTCACCCAAAAACTCATCAACTTCCACAGCTTTCTCAACAAACCCACTTTCTACCTCACTCTCCCACCCATGAACTCTGGGCTTACACTCATAAAGAACCCGTCTTTTTCCCACATGATCATCCCTGCTCGGACACAAAGCAACAATCACAGGCAAAAGGAAGCAAAGCAAGAAAGGTACCAGGAAACACAGAGCAATTGTCAGTACAAAATCTGAAATAAAGTCCATAGCTTTATGCACAGAGAGAGATACCCAGAAAACTGGAGAGCTTAATTTCGATGGTGATAATGATGAGGCACACAAACAGAGAGAGTAAGGAGGATTTTTGCAGAACAGAGCAAAGTATATTCTGCAATGTTTGCTCTGCTTCTACTGCTACAGTTGAATTGTCGGTCCCATTCTTTTCTCTTTGTCAAATTTTTATATTTTGTTGGTTTTGGTAAAAATGAGGTGTTTGGAAAATGACTTTTTGTTTACCTAGAAGTGATTACAAAAGGTTTTATACTTGGAGTGATATCAAGCTCAAAACATGCTTTGAGTGATATGCTCATACATGGTATTAGCATACTCAAGGGATCACAAATTATGTTTAGTTGGGGAATGATTATTATTAAATGGTATCTGGTTTGCATGTTTAGAGCTAAAAGGTATCAAAAGAGGTCATAGTCGTGTCGAAAAATAATTACTATTTTGTAATATTAATTATGTTGAACGAAACTAACTTTGATAGATGATATTCAATCACGATGGTTTTTAGCTGTGAATTATTGAGAATCATATTTTTGATGTAATGGGATCTGGTAAGTGGATATCCAATTTTACAAGAATATTGATCATAATCTCCATCAGAGGTCAGTTCATCATCATTAGATAAGCTCAAAAGACAAGGTGAGGTATACTTGACTAAGCTTTGGCCCTCATATTCGTGACAATTTCTAACCAAACTTAATTCGTATGAATAAAAATATGTTGGTGGGGTGGTGACATATATAGAATTTTCATGAAAAAGAAGTCTATCAAAACAGTATAACAATTATATCCACCCCTAGATCTTGATCACATTATATAGTTTTTAACAAAATGACCTATATATTTGATGACTCCAAGTGTCCAATTAATGGAGGTTGAATATTCAAACCCAGAAACTTAATTAAGTTCCACGTTATGATTTTGCTACATAATTATACTATGCAAAACTTCTTCTTCTTCTTTTTATTTTTTTTATTTTTTATTTACCGTGGGAGTAAATACTAATAATTGATAAAGAACAAGGGGCACCTTATGCTAAATAGATTTTATAACATTTTCTTTCTGTGAAATAGATTTCATGATATGATCCAGTATGATATAGACATTTTTGCGTGACCATGTTTCGTGATAGGCCTATTTGAATTGAAAGCGAGGACCCAATTAATAGTGCGAGTTGTACTACTAGGAATGTCATTGTTACAATAGTGTCATACCAACTAACCACCTAACAGGATTAAATCTCGAAATTAATTAAAGAGGGACTTTAATAATGTATGCACTAAAGAAGTTCTATCTCCATCTATTCACCTTCCTTTATTTGTACGAAGTTTGCTATGAACATTAGTCGTAGCCTCGTAGGGGGTATGGAGATTTTCAAGCGACATGTTAACAAGACTGATTAATATAATAAAAAGTACATAACTTGAGATCGACCATACCATAACTTGATCACAAGTGTGTTTTGTATTTTGATGGACGTTTTGCACTAGTATATACGTCCCTAACGAGAGACGATAAAATAAGTGCGAGAATCGAACACATAGTTTTTGAAAGTCATCGAGTTGGAGACGAGTACTTAATATTTATGAGTATATATGGTTTTTGTGTTTGGCGCTTACGAGAATGAGTTTTAGATAATTTTTTTGTAAAAGCCAGACTCACTAAACGACCCAAAACACACGATCACACTACCAAGCACTACGATCACAAGAATTGGAGGGTCGAGCGAACCTCTCCTGGCTGACGGGATGATCGTGTGTTTTGAGCCGTTTTTTGCTAAGTAATTAACAAAATCAAAATCAAGGCAACAAATCATAATTACTTCCTCACACATCCAAACCAAAAGTCCACACTCAATGGGCACGAACGTTTTTATGGCTCTGCACCGGAGTTGGGCCGAGAGCCCAAGCCCCCGCAATAAATTCGAATACTGTGTCGTTTCATGATCCGACTCAACCACTTCCAAGGCTGACGTAATAATGTCCTCCTCAGCTATAAATACACCGGATTATATAAGCCCTCCTCTTCTTGCCCAAAGCCACACAGCTGGTTGCAGAGAAATTAGGGTTTCCAGGTCCTCTTCTTCGTTCTTCAATTACCAGAGCCATGGGGGAGGCAACGGTCAGAAGGCCAAGATGGCACGTGAGAAGGCCCAGGAGAAGGCCAAAAACGCTGGAAAGGGTATAAACTTACAGATCAAATTTCTTGATTAGCTGAAACTGTTGTTCTTTTATGCTTAGAAGGTCGGGTTTATAGTTTCTGTGGAGATAAGGGTTTAGATCTAGCTGGTGCTGCTGTGTTAATTTCATTATTTATTTTTTTGGTTTGTTAACTTATGTAACTTGGTCAATGTTTGATTTTCACAGGAAGCCAGCTTGAAACTAACAAGAAAGCCATGTCAATCCAGGTAAATTTCACTTTTTTCTGTAGTTTTTTCTCTTACTTGATGAGCAATTGTGGTTTTATAGAAAGCTAGTGTGTGCATCTGAAGGTAGGAATCGAAATTGGGGTTAAGATTTGTGCAGTTGCAGCCTGTTCTTTTATCTTTTGGGGGCAGTTAAAAGCAGCTACTCTGTGCTTGTTATATAATGCATTAGCTAAGCTTTTAGTAGTTGAGCCTGGTTGTTAGATCATGCGATTTTTTTTCAAGGTTCGGATAATTAACTTACATCATGATTAAGTGTATGCATCTTACAGTAAAGTTGTTCCATGAGTAAACCAAATTCCATCATAATCTTATTGAGTACCAAATGATGAATGCAGTGCAAGGTGTGTATGCAAACATTTATGTGCACCACCTCGGAGGTGAAGTGCAGGGAACATGCTGAAGCGAAGCATCCTAAGTCAGATGTGTACGCCTGTTTCCCCCATCTCAAGCCGTGAAGAAACATTATATCTGGAGAAGAAAGTCGGTGCTTGCTGGAACAGAATGTTATCAATGTTATTCCGCTCTATGTATATTTTCTAGAATGATTCTCCTGAGAGTTTTTCTAGATCAATAGCTATTTAAGGAAGTGTTCATGTGTTGTGGGAGTGTTTGGGGGAGGTATCCCCTCGTTTAACTAAGCTTGGTCTTAATGATCATGACAATTGCTATTAATCTTCAAAAAGCCAGTGTTTACATGAATCCATTGTTTGGTTTCTCTGTTTTTCCCTTTCTGCATGCTTTGGATGATGATGGTGTGTATCTGGAGCCGTTGAAGGGGTCCTCACGAAGTCCAGAAAGTTTCATTGTACACAGGCTACCTACGTCGTTAGGAGTGTCAACCATGTGTGGTGGTACAATTCTACTCATGTTTTGAAACTAAGGTGAATTTGTTTAGTACACAAATCAGATTCTATCTCCAGTTGCAATTTTTCATCAACAGCGGGTGGATCACTTGCATCAGTTGCATGACAAGGATTACTACTGCAGTGCAGTTACCCGATTAAATTACAAAATGGAGCAAAGAGCACACATTGTAAGGACCCCAAAAAAACTCGATTACTGGGTATAAATTGGTCATATTCAGGTCCGGTCAGACTGCAAACACGATTACTGGGTTTCCGGTAGTTAGTAAAAGGGTTGGCGACTATCTGAAAGAGAGAAGATAGGAGGAGGATTTAAGGCCTTTGACTTGCGATTGAATAGTTGGTTTGCTAATTGGCAGCCTTTCTGCTTCACCAGTTCCACCGAATGCTCCTATCTCTTGGTAAAGATATCGTGTGAGCATGCAGTTATGCTTCGGTCCGGTCAGACAGTGTGCAAACACCGCCTCCAGACTCTTAGAAGATCACATCAACAACAATTATAGAGGGAAAACAAGCTTCAAATACTTAATTTAATCATCTATGAAACAAAGCCAGTAACCGGAAGATCATACAGTAGAATCCCATTCAACAATCCCAATAACTTAACTGCTAACAATTCATAAATGGAACCAGTCATTATCAAGTATACAATACACTCCCAAGTAACATGGACTCTAGTCCGTACATGGGATGAAGTATTATCAAAGCTATTGTGTTCGCATCCTGCTGCTTTCGGCTGCCCTCACTTGGGAGAAATACGGATGGCCCTGCACAAGTCCAGCATGAAACGACCATGTCATCCTCTTAAATAATGAAGCAGAATCATCAACCTCAAAACAAGGCTAAAAGTTTAATTGATCTTGGGGAATAAACCACTTTCGTGTCACAATAACCCTTGTATTCAGCTACACTATGAAATGAGAAACTATTAACATATTTAACACTAAAGATGTAGAATTACCATGGCTTCTTTTGCAGTTAGCCTGTCTTGATGATCATACCGGAGGAGTTTATCCAGAAAATCAATGGCCTGCATGTCAAATACATTTGAATAATCAATGGCAGTTGTAGTTGTGATTTGTTGTCAAAGACAAATTTCGTTTAAATGTAGAAGTGCCATCTGAAAATAAAGTGAACAAACTAAAAGAGCTTTGATAGTTAATGCTCATAGATAAATGACCTCTGGAGAAACTAGATGCTGATTGTCTGCATTAATGAACTTTGACCATGGCTTCCTGCTGTGCCTGCAATACCAATGTACCAACATATGACTATACTTTCACAGATCCAACTTTTCACTTCGCATGAATTTATTTGTAATTATGAACTGCATTATTTAGTATTTTTCTGTTAAGTAACCAGAAGCACTTTGGCATGCTAAGATATGTATACGAAGAATTCATTACAATGAAATTGACATTATACAACACAGAAAATGATGTACACAGAAGGAGATTAATGTCGGACATACCTCCCGACCAGTGCATCCAGTTGAGGATCAAGCTCTAAATGATATTTGTTCAGATATGCATTCAACTCATCAGTCCCAAGTACCTGAAGTGCACATGAAATGAAACTCATTAAACCAAATGGTACTGAGTAGACGGTACATTTGTAACACACCACCGGACCACAGATATATGTGTATGCATGGGTGTGGGAGAATCTTCCCCATATAATATAACACACAAGTGACCCATGGAAAGTATATGAGACTTAAGTTTCTACCCAAACATTCATGCGGAAGTGTTTGGTCACTACATTCTATTTTACTCATGCAGCAATGTTATCTAGCTATAAGCATATTCTGCCATTCACCCAAAAATAAAACATACTAGCATTACCTTGGCAATTTTGACCAGCTGATCATGGTTGTCATGACCATAAAAGAAAGGCTCCTTGCGAAATATCTAGACATATTACAAAAGAACGCGATTACAATCTTCTCTAAATAAACACATTTGTAAAAGAAATTAGTACCAACAAAGAACTCAAAGCAGGACAATTCTCACCATTCCAGCAAACATACAACCAAGGCTCCACATGTCCAAGGAATAGTCGTAATCTTGCAGATCAACTAGAAGTTCAGGACCTTTAAAGTATCTACAAAAAAAAGGAAACATATGTAAATCATTCTACAAAGATGAATTTACAATTGAAGGAGGCAACATAACTAAATGGAAAGTTTAAAGTGTAACAGCATTGAAGATGGATGATGATTTATACGTACTAGGTACTTTGCTATCTGTATTCTAGCATTTTTAAAAGTGGCGCCCATGTTAACATTTGACTACCCTCTGATTTAAACTAGCATGCACAGAGTATTTCAATCCATGAATTATTAAAAAAAAAATTTCAAAATTGTCTGCTAAAGCAATTCGTGTTCAACTTTCATCCACTAACATGCTTTGGTGTGAATAGAAACCAGAATATAATGGATCTAGATTGCTCTAAACTATTACCTTGATGCCACACGGACATTGTACTCCTTGCCAGGATGGTAAAATTCGGCGAGACCCCAGTCTATCAAGCGAAGTTTTCGCAACTCATGGTCTATCATAACATTGTGAGGCTTAACATCTCTATGCATTATTCCTTGTGAATGGCAGTAGTCCAATGCCTGCAACAAAAGATAATTCCGCCATTAACATCCACAAGATCGTAAGCAAATTAGGTCCGGAGAAATATGCTGATCAAACATTGTAAGCATACATTACACAACTAAAGATAATTCCTTTGAAACAAGAATTAAGTCTGAGCTCAAAAACTACTTCCTTCTGTTTAGATTCATAACAAAAAATGGAACAAGAGCATATTAGCTTGGTTACAAAAACCTTCACACAGAATGAAATCAGTTTGATATACATACCGAGCAGATGATTTTCAAGGAAATGTCTTGTTTTCACCACAAAACCAGATATTTAAAAACTCAAAAAAGCAAGTAGATTTTGAGATAACCCTATAATAATCATAACGAAACACATCACTTAAATCCATGTGTTCATGTATTGTAATCCCCTGCTAATGCAATCGAACAGAATACAAACTACATCTCTAATACTCCCTATTACAGAAACTGATCGCTATTCAAGAATCATACACCAAACACAGCAGCATTACCTTCAGAAGCTCATATATGTAGTAGCGAATGTCATAATCAGTGAGCGTAGGGTACAGAACCTTGAAATCTGTACTATTAACATACTCGAAAATCAGACTGGGAGTTTTGGAGTGCTGATCCCTCACAATATCAAGAAGCTTGACCACATTCGGTCCCCCACACAGGTTCTGCAGAATCTTAATCTCCCTCTTAATCTGCACAAAATCACCAAGATCAAACTTCACAGAACCATAAAGAATCAAACCACACCAATCTTTCGTACCTTCTTCTTCTTCACAGGCTTGAGGATTTTGATTATGCAGCGCTCGTTGGTATTGACATTGATCCCTTCGAAAACCTCGCTGTACTTCCCTCTCCCTACTTTCCTCACAACCTCATAATCATCCTGATCACTGCAAACACACACAAAAACAGTCAATCCCTAATCGAAATCGGAATACGAAATTGAAGTAATCGAGGAATCAGATTAGGGTTAGGTTACCCCCATTGGACGGTGAGGGACTCGTAGTCCCAGTACTCCTTGGGGCGGAGGACGTTGATGTCGGCGTAGACGCGAGCCTTGGACATGGTGGTGAGATTGGGAGGAGGAGGCGAGGAGATCTGAGTGGGCCTGGGCCTAAGGAGAGGAGGGAGGGTGCGCAGGTTAGGGAGGTGCGCTACCGGCGCACGCAAAGCGACGAGGGTGCACAGTAGCAGGAAGCCGAGGGAGTATTGGTGGTGCTGCGTGCGCATATATCAAACCGACGACACCGTTACGAGTGAAACGACGACGCTTGGATGGGTTGGTTAAGTTTTTATTTTTCGGGGTCGGTGACGTGGAGAGGTGTGAGTGGTGGTTTTGGTCTTCTGGTTTTGTTTGGTGGTCTTGGCTGCCGTACAGGATAGGCACCAGGGGATGATGTTGAGGATGTGTCGTTGAAATTATTTTTGCTAGTGTTAGGGTTTTTACGGAGTGGTTAATGGTTAACCTCTTTTACGCTGTGGTAAATTGGGTAGTTGTTTTCTAGAAAGTTTTATTACATTGTGTTTTATGGTTTTTTTTATTATCTTCTTTAATATTTATGCACTGATCGTGTGAAAATAAAATGTTGTGTGATTTATTATTTTTGTCACATACACAATCACGGTATTTACGCACCGATAACATGAAAGAAACGTTTTTGATGCGTCCGAACGTACATGATTCTTTGGCTCACTTTTTTAATCTTCGTATGCTGGTCACGTGAAAGTAGCGTTTTGTACATACATTATTATTGATGTATACACAGTTCTCGTGTTTGCTTCTTGAATCTTCACGCATACTTTCTCAAGAGACTTAAATACCATGAATGAGTTTGAATTGAACATTGCTTCATAGAAATGACATGCTAATGGAAGACTGCTCAGATCAAAGGTTAGATATCCAAAATCAAGTGTAGTTGACGAATGCTTCATACTACTTGACAAAACTGATAGATACACAAAATGAAGTGTAGTTTACAACACTCTTTCATACACATAGAACTAAATGATCATAGGACTCCGTACATAATCCAGGATGAGTTGCAGCGTCATAACAATGATCGTGCAAACACTTGTGGAGAGTGTTAGCAATAGGACTCCAAAGCTAACATTGAGCTCCACTCAGCAGGATTGTGCTCCAATTACATATCATAGATCAGTGTTGTTAATGTCAGCTAGCACATATTACAGTCATAGAAAGAGAAAAAGGTTGAAGACAGTGAAAACGAACGTGTTCCACCATGTATTGGATTGGAATATGGATCCTTTCCACTATAGTACTCAATATCATCACCACCTCTTAGTCTCTCGCCCCTGCTCCTTTGCACAGGCCTACACTCCTGTAGGGTGATTCTAAATAAAGCCGCCCGACTGTGCACATTGTTCACTAGATGGAGGATGAGCCTGGCCAACTGGATTCAGCAGACTACTATACATCATCTACTATCAGGGGAGCTTATTCTCCAGCTGTTGGGTCTGGTCTGATGCTTCTTTTGAATCTGTTCTCTTATGTTTTCTTTGCTCTGTAAATTGGTCCTTTGTTTGTCATCAGCAATGTTTCAGCCATCACAGGCTTCAAAATGAGATACAAACACATAAATGTATACTAAAATACATAAGTATAATATTCCTAGTAGAACTCAAAAACTATCACATTCAAAAGGTGAAATGAAAAGCAAATCACACTATCACAGCTAGCCCATAGTCCTATAAGGGAACTCATAGTCCTGAACTGCCAACTTCTCATAAAAAGGAAATACCACATTCTGCAAGTCCAAAACTCACAGGCTCAAATGTGCACACCAATTCACACCAACATAGGTGAGAGGTGACAATTCAACACCCAAGAGCTCGGTTAACTATTCAATAAATCTCTTTTTTCTTTTTTCTTTTTCTTATCACTTACCATGCCTGGGATACAAGATCCATCTTCCTTAATGTTTTGCAATGCTCTAGATATATATGCCTGACAATGCTTTACAAGAAAGGATACCATAAGATACAATGCTCAGACATCAATCTTTCCATGCATTCAATCTTAACTGTGAAGTAAAATTGAAAGAGGAAATTTTACCAATGGTATCCCATATAACTTCAATTTATCACTATGGTATATGACATTTCAATTATAATATTGGTACCCCAACATGTAAAGCTGACATAAATTTGATACATTTCGTCTCTAACAGTGTCAAGTCAACTGCTACAAAAACTGTTTCATGAGCAATTATTTTTCTCGGTCTTTTCCCTCTCTCTCTCCCTCCGCCGCACACAGCCACACTTGAGCACATGTTCTCATCTATATATCTCTTTAATCAGACACAAAATTGTTGTAAACTAAACCTTCATCTTCTTGTTTTTCAATGTTTTCTTCTTGTACTTGCATTAGTTCTCCAATAATTAAAACTCCCCCAAAGTTCAGAATCCAGATTCTAACTAGCCACAAAACTTTGTTGTTTCTCCAGTAAACAATTCTCAATTTTCCGATCTCCATTCCAAGTTTCCAACCCAACCCGATGGAGAACTCGACCCAATAATCTCCTATGCTAGAACTCATTGACTCTGTTAGAGATTGATGTTTAGGTTGGTAATTAAGAAAAGTAGTTGCAGAAGAAGCACAAGTAGCAAAATCTATGAATCCAAATATTAAAATAAGTTCATGCCACCCATTTTAATGGGGAATGGGGTTCACTAGGATACAAAAGAAAGACATACTCTGGGTCTCTGGCTGTCGAATCTCGTCAGACCGTCGCAAGAATCAATACTCTTAGAAGAGAGTGGCAACAAAACGGCATTCGTCGTCAAAGAAGGGGGTTCACTAGGATACAAAAGAAAGACATACTCTGGGTCTCTGGCTGTCGAATCTCGTCAGACCGTCGCAAGATCTAATACTCTTAGAAGAGAGTGGCAGCAAAACGGCCTTCGTCGTCAAAGAAAATTGTATCAACCAAAAAGACAAAAATACTCCTTCAAAAATAGAGAATTAACGCCGTCATTAACAACAAATACTAAAAGTGATTTATGTTCTATTGTTTGAGTACCGATAGAAATAGTTTTGAGACATAGTGTACAGAACTGATGAATAATCTTTATTTGAGGTATGATTTGTAAAATTTCCTCAAATTGAAAATCAGAATACATCGATAGGACATTTGAATCTGCAACTCTAATAGTAACAACCAATAACCATTACAGTGGTAGGGAAGATCACTTTGTGGACAATGTACAGAGATTTGATACAAATTGAACACCGAAAAGTTTCTTCTATTCCAGATTCTGAGACTGAATTACTGAGTTCACATACAAACCAGAGCTTAAGATGCCTCTAATGAGACTTGACCATCATCAAGGAATGTTTCTTAGACCAAAATTCATTTTCTTGAACATCAAAAGTTGAATCTGGGTCTATGAAACAATCCTTGATGATAGGCACATCCAAGCCATCTGCTAAGCCCATTTTTGTGGAGGCAAAACAGCAACTTAGTTTCAGAACCTAGAATGAACACACCTTTTAAGTAGTCCAATTAGTATTGATCCAAAACTCTGTAGATTGGCCAAAGAGTGATCCCCAACAACTGAAATGGTGAAGCAAGATCTGGGTTTGTGTAAACTTGGTCCTCAAGATCTGGGTTTTTTTTTTAATTCCAAAAAAAGTGCCCAGCTACTAAGAAAGAACGAGACTTTCCTCGGCTGAAATCGGTTTAAGTAGGTGGGTTGTAGGGCCGGCACCCCCTTGCGTGGTGTTAACCGTATTTACGACGTATCCAACGATCAACCCAATAGAAACTACGAAAACATCAACATGGTTTATTTGGCTGCATGTATTGGGTTAAAAACTTTCGTTAATCACGGAGGAAGATAACTTTCTTTGACTCATTTCGATCAGATTGATGGATCTGAATTGGGATTATGCAGGATGACTATACTCATTTGGCAGTCATCTCATGAGGGCAGCCGCACAAAACTTGAAAAGAAAAGGATGGCAAGTTGACAACTACTTCGTTTTGTATCTAATGCATATGATACACAATTAGCACTGTTACACTTGTATTACATTAGTGTTTGTTCATGTTAGCTAGCACAATCACATATATCCTGACATTCCTATCAACAATATAGTGAAAAAAAGTCCAAGAAAATGAGAAAGATTGGTTTCCATCATGTATTGGGATTGCAATAAGACTACTCCCGTTTTCACACATTGACAGCTTTAGGTTGTGTTTGCTCAAAATCGAAAACCTCAAACATGAGGCGTCTTACATCTGGCTTCCCATATACAGTGTATGCGAGGCCATGAATGGCTTGCTGAATAGCAGTTGTGGCAGGATTCCTTAGTCTCCGGTTGTGCTCGTAAGCATCCATAACCTGTTCAGAATAGATTATGAACTGATGGAGGCGCTTCTCCCTCAAATACCTTCCACAGAACTTGTTCATAAGAAGTCTACGGTGTCTCTCGGCCAGCCACTTTCCAGGAGCATCTAAATGTTTCATCAGCAACCTTTCAGCCATCACAAGGTCCTAAGCAAGATATGAACCGACAACCACAGAAGTGTCAACAAAGTATGTGAAAATAGAAATATGGATTCTGCTATACCATTGAGGTGAAACGAAATTACATTGATGGGATGTAACTTGGTACCTGGATTTTTTGGCCAACATATTCTAATCGCTCATAACAGAAACGGGGGTGCTCAAATTTGTGCTTCGATGGATGCATGAAAGCAAGCTGTATGCAAATAAGAATCAAACAACACATCAAGATGCAGGACCTATAAGTATGGGTATGCATAACAAACAGAATTGACTAACAAATTTATGCACAAATTTTTTCTTTGGATGGTTCTAAACAATTGGTAGGAATGATCCACACCAATGTAGGGAACCCTAGTAAACTCTAAACAGAAGCAAAATGCTAGCTAGACGTGTGAGCATGGAGTTTATATAGAAATTTTAGCAGTCTGTTTCCTGCATATGCTCACATTACCTTTTTTTTTTTAATTGAAATTTGTTTAGTCCTTGTGATTTGAAGTCCACATTTGTTTAGTCCTTGTGGTTTTATTTTAATCTGAATAGTCCTTAAAGTCACAATTTTTCATCCAAATAATCCTTATGGTTTTATTTTAATCTGAATAGTTCTTAAAGTCATGATTTTTCATCCAAATAGTCATTCCGACAATTTTCTTAGTTAAAGGCCATAAAGACTTTTTGGATGAAAAATCATGACTTTAAGGACTATTCAAATTAAAATAAAACTATAAGGACTATTTGGATGAAAAATCATGACTTTAAGGACTATTCAGATTACAATAAAACCATAAGGATTAAACATATGTCGACTTCAAACCACAAAGACTATACAATATTTTACCCTTTTTTTTTTTTTTCTTTTTCCCATCAAGATTTATCTATTACATTGCTGTCAGTTAAAATAATTGTTTAATCTTTGGGAAATGTATGTATATAGAGACGGAGGTTAACAAGGGATCACCTGAAGCCCAAGTCCGAGTTCGATGTTCCTTGCCTCAGTAATATCTGGAATTCTATCTGTCATCTTTAAGGGATATCCCAATGCTCGCATGACTTGAGGTCTGCTCTCATAATCCCATATATTTCCTCTAAACCGATGCATACCAGGTGGAACACAAGCCCTAAAGAGCCTTGGATGCGCAAACAGAGCATCTTCTGGGGGCTGCAGAGAAGTGTACGTGTTATTTGCAGGAACCAACCAGCATTGTGAAGATAAAAACATCACTACTTATTATACGGTAACAAAATCGAAACACTGAAGACTGAAAAAGTCACTTTAACATCAGATATGACGTAAAAAATCTATCTAACAAGAGTATCCTAAAGTTGCCGCAATATATATTCATCACTAGAAGTTTAACATCTGCTTTAACATACATTATTAAAAGCTGGTGCTCTTCATGAGCTCTAAATCATTTTTTCCAACTGCTGAGATAGGATACCAATGTTTGGCGGTGTTTTCAATTTTTTTTTAATGGTCTATCAACATAAATTATTAACAGAAAGAAGAAAAGAAATGGAGCTTGCCCTGTAAACTGCAACATCTTGCCAGCTGAGCCTTTTGTTTTCAAATTCTACAGAAACATAATCAACATCTTCTAGTTGTCTCCGTAATCTTGGCTGGCAGTCCTCAGCTTCTGGGTCCATTCCAAATACTTCAAAAAGAACACGATACACTTCTGGCATACCAAAACACAAATATATTGCCCCAAACAATGCCCAGAATACACACCTGCCCAATAACCAAAAACAAAAAATGAAGCTCATATGATTTCCAAGAAACCCTTAAATAGCACTATTGCAAAAACAAAACAAAAAAAAACAAAAAAAAATCAGTTATGTATTGTCAATGAGTCTAAGATCTGGAAGGTTATGAGATCTAAAAGTTAATTGAGAAGCAGGAGTAAGCTAGTAGCAATGTATAAAAATAACTTCACTGCAAAACTGAAGTTACATAGAAGAGACCCTAAATTCGAGATAAGAAAGTGCCTAACAGTTAGTATGTTTTGAACTTCCATTCTTAACCCAAGAATTGCTTTTCTTTGTGTACAACACATATGCTCGCAAAACCATGACGAAATTGATCAAATAAGCTAGCCCCAAGCCCTATCCTGCCGATCCATTCCTTTGGCAAGACTCTCCATCATGTAAATGCTTCATAATCTATCATCACTATAGCTGATGAATTGTTATCTCAGATGAACTTGATCTATTTTTCAATCGAAAACACCTCCAGTCCTCCACTAATGCCATGCTAACAACATCACTCAGACCAACCTTAGGATCTCACAATGTATCTCGTGAGGCTTTCTAATATAAGATACAACCTTCAACGAAACTGAGCACCAAAAATATGGCACAGCACAACATTACGGTTGAGCCTAATACTGAGCTAAGTCTTTCATGTGCAGGCCTCATGTCCCCATTCTATCAGTATAACTCAGTGACTTCCACCTCCATCAATTAAATACATAATACACCGATAAGCTCAACATAAACTTTCTATCCAAAAAGTACCTTAAGATTCAAGTATCAAACACTAAAGTAAATCATACAAGACTCTCACCGAAGAAGCATAACACTGAGCTACATTCTTCAGGTGTAAGATATAGTCTACATTAACAAAGCTCAAACTTAAGTATTCAACTAAGCACCGTAAGTTTCAATGATCTAAACAACACACAATGCAGAACCTCCACACACAAAGACAATCGAAAACAAAAAACAAGCATTGAAACTCACTTCACAGGCGGCTCCCTCTCCTTCCTCTGCAACTTATCCATATCATCAAAAGGAAACACCAAGTTCTGCAAGCTAGCAGCCTTAATCCACCTTGGCAAGTACCTCTTCCCAATCAAAGCAAACACCCTCTCCCTCATGGGCCCCGGACTCTCCCTCGGATACCTCTGCAAGAAAAACTCCGCCAAACCCAGCTCCAGCACATACTGCCCCAGAAACCACAGCCTCGAATGCGCAGCCCTCACATGTCTAGCATTAGTCCTCTCACAACAGGGATGCTGAAACGCCATATACAACAATGTATCAAACTGCTTAGCTGGGTTATCATCCCCTAACCTCTCCGACGGCTCGAGTGGGTACCCAAGAGCCTGCTTGGCCTCAAGTAAGTACTCATCAATCCAGGCCTTGTCGGCATTGTTGAGCCTCGAAGAGGGTAAGCAAGAACTGAGAAGAGGGAATGATTTCAGGGAGAGTTGTGGGCTGTTGAGGAAGCGCTGGGCGAGTCTGTTGTCGTCTAACGGTGGCCGGAGAATGAAGCGTTTCGGGGGTACTTTCTTCTTGGGGGAGGTGGCTCTTTTGCGTTCTGAGAGCTCTTTGAGGAGTCGCTGGGGACTGTTCTTGGGGAGGTCTTGTGGGTCGACGGCGACGGCGAGGACTCGGAAGGTGAGAGGATTTGGGGTGTGGGATTTGGGGTTTATGATGCGGATTTGGGTTGGGAAAGGTGAGAAGGAAGAAGAGAAGGAGTACGATGAAGATGGGGTTGAGAGGTGTGTGAAGGTTGAAGAGAGTTCCATGAGTGATAGTGGGGTTGGGTTAACAGTGGGTTTTGGAGCCTCAGTAAGCCATTGATGGAGGGTTTTGGGGGAGATGAGAGATTTTTCTTGCAGGGTTTTGGGAGTTTGGATAAGGAGTTTAGGAGTGTGAGTTGGATATTTTGGCTTTCTGAAATGATCAAGACGTTTTGGCTGTGGAGAGTGTCGTATGGCAGTTTCCGGTGTCGTTTTACACCCTGCCGAAACGATTAGGACATGAGAATTTAACCACGGTAGCTTTCTTTGGGAAAATTTTGCTTCATTCTGAGTCGAGCTCCGATCATACGAGATGATCATGTCGACTGTGTCAAGCTAGAGACAACCTATTTGTACAAGCGGAAAGTTATAATGTTCTGCAAGAGCAGACAGACAACCTATTTGTACACTGTTCATGGTAGTTTTTTTTTAGGAAAGATTCACAATGTCAAATATATTTGTTTCGAGATAAAGATAGTTCCTCGAATTAGAGTGGTCTTGCACAGTTGCACTAGTCTGCCATTGTATGGGGTCGGTTCAATTCTGAATAACTGAATTGAACTGGTAGATGTCTACATATGAGTGTCTATTTCTGCTGAAGAGAGTCAGAGTTCTGATCGTTTGAAGTAACATGTCTCTGTAGTCTGTACTGGTATAGTGTAAGAATTATTAATCCAAGTTTACATCAATTGAATGGCTATATCAAGATTAAGTATATTTTTACCACCTATCGTTGCTAGGTTTTTTGTCACGCCATTTATCAAGAAGTTGTTCAACTTCACACACAAAGAAACACTAAAAAAGCTCCGGAGCAGTAACCTTAAATTTGATAGAAATCAATCGTCTTTAGTCACCCCTCTAAGGTATTGAGCAGAAATATTTCAGGGATTGACGCTAATGTGATTGATGCATCATGAGTTTATGAGTGGAGGAGCCGGAATAAAATAGTTACTTGAGCTAATTGTGACACATTTACAAAAAAATCAACAAATCTTTACAATACAAGAAATTTTCGCGGAAAACTAACTACATTTTACAAAACAAGGCAGCAAAGCTTTAAAATCTTAAATATAACCTCATTCTCAACCGTTTTAACCAATTCCTTGTCAATGTGAAATACATTTTAAGTGATCAATTTTTAGAGCAAATTGAGAAAATCAACTCCACTAATTTTCCATTAGAAATAAACCAGTGCATAGCTTAGCATGCATGAAGAACAATATGTAGAACTAAACTATCCAAAATTGTTCTTCTGTCAACAAAGTCAAGTGAGCTTTACAGGTTGGGCTCACTTTAGACTACTTATAATTATTTGGCACATATATTAATATTTAACTATTGAGCCAACTATACATATTAATATTTAGGGAAAATGCCCATTTAGTACTAATTGTAACCCTTCATTGCCCATTTCAATGACAATCTTTTATATGAGCCCATTTGAATGAAAGTAAACTTTTTTTGTGCCCAAATAGTCAAATCTTTAATAAAGTCTTAATAAACTATATTATTTTAAGACTATTTTGCCCTCACCTCTTCAACATGAAAAGACTTGGCCGGAACCTTAACTCCGGTCACCGGCCGCTGGACTCCGGTCGCCGGTCGCCGGACTCCGGTCACTGGAATTTCCCGTGTAACCAGTTACTGACTCCCAATAACCAGTTACTAACCCCCAGTAATTAGTTATTGATTAATTACTGACACCTAGTAACCAGTTACTGACCCCCAGTAACCAGTTACTGACTCCCAATAACCAGTTACTAACCTCCAGTAACCAGTTATTGATTAGTTACTGACATCCAGTAACCAGTTACTGATTAATTACTGACACCCAGTAACCAGTTACTGACCCCTAATAACCAGTTACTGACACCCACTAACCAGTTATTGACACCCAGAAACCGACTTATTACCCTCTAATATACATGTTTGTTGTCTTCTCGTTGATAGATACATCAATAACACAAAAAATGAAATCAATAACTAAAGCTATACTTGTAATCACAACAGAGGTCCTCACCCTCACACCAACGAACAACTTCCGGAGCCACAAGAAATTTATTACCTCCAGTAATCAAAATTTTACCACTTAATAACCATTTTTTCAGAGAAAAAAGAAAAATTAATCTCTGAAACCCTACCGGAGGTCACTTCGAATTCGGCTTCCACAGTGGAATCAAATCAACAACGCCTCCTTGATGGAGGTCTTCATGAGAAACTGCAATCCAGATTTGAAGACCACGACGACGGAGAGAGAAATGGAAGGCGAAGGCGGGACGATGTAGCTCAGGGATCTCAACTTGAAGGCGAATCAGGTGAGGTTCGATTCGAGTCCCGATGTCGGTTTCCTCGCCGGTGACGAAGCAGTAGGCGGCGGCAGCCAACAATTCAATAACAAAGTAGAAGGCGTCGTTCAGCGAAGCTTGGATCGATGTCGGCGCCAGCGACTTGCAGTAGCGGAAGGGCGAGATTCCGATCGATGGGGTTCGGCAAGAGAAAGAGGGAGAGAGAGAGCGAAGACGAAGAGGATAGAGAGAGAGAGAGAGAGAGAGAGAGAGAGAGAGAGAGAGAGAGAGAGGTTAGATCGGATTATGAGAGGGAGAGATAGAGAGTGAGGTTAATTTTGATTAGGGGTGAAAATGTCTTTTTGTTAAGAATCATTGATATGGTTATGAAAAACTTTTTTCATTGGTTTAGGCATTTGTTTTGCTGTTTTTGTGCATTTGGGCATTTTCTCATATTTAACAATTGAGCTAGCTATTTCTATCTTAATTATGTATTAACATATTCCTCTCATTAGACAACCCCTACCCGTGTGTGTGTATATATATACACACACACACATGACACTTCCAATGAGTGATCTCTTTTTTTGTTCATTTTTAAGGATAGGGTATTTGACGAACTTCCTGATCACAAAATCACATCTTCACCGTTCAATTTATAGGTCCATATGAGTATATCACTTTCACAAGTTTTCAGAAGATTTAGTGATTGTTAAGTCGTTTAAAAATTTGATTTATTTTTAATAAAGTTGAACAGTTCAAGTTTGTCAGAAAATGTTGAATTTATTATTTAATTTCAGTCATCCAACATCATTTAAAAACAGATCTAATGGTGAGTTGTTATCCCTAGAAATAAATAAATAAAAAGATTCATCATTGGAATAGCCGTGTGTGTCAAAATATATATATATATATATATATATATATATATATATAATATACAGTTCCTATATGTATATATGTATATATATATATATATATACATACAGTAGTGTTTTTTTATTACCTCAAAATCCCACCTAGGGTTAAGCCCAGGTGAAACATGGCTGGCTCCACCAGAGGACTTGAATGACCACTGACCTATATTTTCTGCTGGATGCTCGGTTGGTGCCCATATATTTCTGTACATGAGTTCATCATTTATCGTGTCAAATCTCTTTCTGTTTAGAGGGGTTCATCCACAGTTCCACACCCACATATGCAAATGGGGCCGGGCAGTCTCCTATGCTATCTATGGTCTTTCTCGGACCGAATGGTTTCTTCTCATCTCTGTGGCTAAAACTAGTAAGCATTTTCAACAGCACCAGATGAATAAGGACACTGAGGTGGAATAGCATAACGCTCACGGGACAAGGTACAAATCCAAAACCCCACCAGAAACCCTAAATGCAATGAATGCTTCAGAAAATCATATCTTCAGATAGTACATTGCATATGTATGATCATATTTCCTTATTAGGTCATTGTTAGTTGGGTATTATAATGAGCAAGCTAGTTGGGTATCAGTCATCATGCATACTTCATGTCACTGAATTAGGCATGTGTCGACAAAAAAAAAAAAAAAAAAGCTCTTATAAGTTTAGTCTATTTCCTTCACTAGTTTTTGCCAATTGAAATCATCGTATGTCATTGCTTGATATGAATCATTGGGTAGAAATATGAAGGGGCTTCATCTTTTTGGATAGGATCAATCACGAATGTTAGGCTTCTGTGACTATCCGATGCACTTGTATCCTTGTCTAGCTTTGTTGTCATATCATAAACCAAACAAGTGCAATCTGCTTCTGCATAGAAATTGTTCTAACCAAACTCTTAATAGGCCATTTAGCAAATATGATGGAAATCAAATGGCGTAGTATGTCATGTATACAATATACATCAGAAGATGAACATAGACGATAGTTTTTCATCACATATTGTAGCCTTGTGACTCCTGGTTCAATTTTCTGGTGGAAATATGCTGGGGTGAGTCCATATGTTTCTTACTTTCTGCACAGTACGTAGTAGCAGATGAATTCATTTTCCTGATCATTTATTGTGCCAAATCTCTCTGTTTGAAATGTTCATCCACACCCACATGTGTAATGGGGCAGCCTCCTATATATGGTCTTACTCAGAGATAATGGTTCTTGCTTATAGAGATGATCGTCTTCATCTGCCAGAGGACAAGTTTGGTGATGTGAGGTACAAATCAAACCCAGCAGCAGGAATCTTAGACACAGTGATGCTTCAGAATACATTTCATACATATTTTCACATCTACTAATTGGTATCGCTAGCTAGGGAGATCCTTAACTATGCTAAATATGGCATTATTTCTTTTCCCTCAGTTACTAGGATGCACAGAGTAAAAAGACTTGCTTACCACCGCTATGAATTATTTTAACAGTTTACATTGTTGCGGACGATGCGAATTAGGTATTAGTCATTCAAGTCCAGCCTGTGTGCTTTGCTTTATTGATTTAGGTCTATTCACTAATTGATATGTCAAGCAGTTCCCTGTCTCAGTTTTCCTGCAAGACCAGTGTATGAGTGTAACCCTTTTTCAAGGGCCTTTATTCTTTTTCCATCACTAATTCTGCGTAAGATCAATACCATTATCATCTACCAGCTTTAGAATCCAGAAATGCTTTTAAACATGAAGGGACTGCATGGATTGGATAGGATCAATAGAGCAGCCAAACTATTAGTGTAAAGAGACTGTTAGGTTTCTGTGACTATGCAGTACACTTGATTTTCTCTTCTTTTTTGTGAAGAGAAGACAAGAAGTGCAATCTTTTTTAATCCCCTCTTCACTAGCCCCTTGAATATTTGATCCATGTTCTTGATGTTTATGTAATACCCTTGTAGGGTTATGATATAAGTATATAAGATATTTCTGAATGAAGGTTCTGTTACTTGCTCATTTGCATTTAGCTTAATACATGAAGTTCCAAATTCAGAAATTTGTTTTTCTGCGAAAAGAAGATAGCAACCGATCAGCCTAAACATATGTCTGTGTATCTGCGACAGTATACTCTTCCAGCAGCAGATCATTCATCACATTCTAGCTTAGTAACTCCAAGGTTCATATCTTCTGGTGGCTCCTAGGGTGAGCCCTTATTACTGCATCAGTTAGTATCAGATTTCACCATTTTCCTATTCAATAATTGAGTCGGCCTTTTTCCTGATTGTGAAGGTTTCATCCAAACCATCACATGGGATGGGGCAATCATTCATGTATGGTCTTACTCAGAATCAATGGTGTTCCTCTTCATTGTGGCCTCAACCTGTAAAGCTAGCACATTCAAGTAGTCAATTTAGTAAGGACAGAAAACAGGATAATGCTCGAAGGACAGGTTGGTACATCAGGTACAAATCAAAACCCAGCAGGAATCTTATTTACCGTGAAGCTATCTGAAAATTATTGCCTTAGGTAGTACTATCTGTTGGAATTATCATCCTTCTGAAAAAAAAGAACAAAATTTGTTCAAATTATCATATCTACTAAGAGCTAGGTAGATGCTGAGTCTGCAAAATAAGGCCTTTATTTCTTCCCTCATGTGCCCAACTGCCCCATTCCAAACCAGATGGACATGACCAATTGTCGAAGAGAAAGATTGTAAGACAACGGTTGCATGCAAGAATTCAACAGCAGTGGAAAAAAAAATATTGTATACTTCTGTTTGTAGCACTTGGTCTTTCTAAGAGATCAGAAGTTCCACCATTATATTGCTGTAACCATCCTGTTATCTGATATTGTGATATTGAATTTCCCAGTAGGTACAAAGAAATGATAACAAGGAAGGTAGAGAGCCTAGCCTAGAGGTCAGGGATTCACAATTTGATAGCTAAAGAATGCCAAACAGATATAGCTGGTAGCAGCCGACGGGCCACCAAGAACTTTATTTTCTGCATTATTTCATATCTTATCGAATCCAAAGAATGACAAGCCACAAATTATTTCATAGTGAAGAGATCAAGTGACCAGGTAGTGTCTAATGATCCATCACCATGGTGAAGGGCCCTTCATTTTTTTTCTTGACGTGGAAGGCACATTCTGCATGGAGCCTTGATGTATACAGGTGCTGTTGTTTCTTTAAGTTTTGAAGCATCATTTATTGCAGAAAATCTACTCAAGTCACTCTCTTTGTTTGTTTAGTTCATGAAAAATGATAGAAAGAACTCCCGGTTTTCGCGGTTTTAGCCCCTTTAGTGATGATTGGGACAGACTCATTCTTTCTCACATGCCTTGCTAAAACTTGCCATTGCACTAGGCCAATATACCAATCAGACAATTGTTACTCAGATGCTTATGTTCAGGGCTCGAATTGGTTAGCTTGGACAGAGAAGGCTCAAAACAACGAGTACAGAAAACCAAATACGAGCCAAATTGTTAGGCAAGTGTTCTTTGATGCATATGGGAGAAATGAATATTAGCCTCAGCTCTGGTTCTAGAATTAGGGAGTGAAAAGAACCTCATAGAAATGTAAGAGCAAGATGGTTACCCTTTTGTG
Organism: Fragaria nilgerrensis; assembly: GCA_010134655.1. NCBI lineage: Eukaryota > Viridiplantae > Streptophyta > Magnoliopsida > Rosales > Rosaceae > Fragaria > Fragaria nilgerrensis. The sequence goes on from CM020977.1 coordinate 11,708,732, forward strand.
GATAGGAATGTTTCTTCCCACGTGAAGATGGAACTATTAGGCTGTTAGACAACATTATGCAACAATCTCATCCTCACAATACCCAAATTTCCTAACCTATGCCCATACCACACACTATAATCCAATAATCTACTACACAACTTTTGTATTTTTCTTCTCTCATGTCCCTGCCAAGAATATCACAAATGCCCTTCTTTTCTTCCCTTAGAAATTTGAATTTTCATTCTAATGCTCGAGGCCATTTTCGGTAGACAGATCATAATGTGATGATTACTTGTGAGGCTGCAGATGGATAATGCTGTCATTAGAGCAACAGTGAGAATTTGAGCTAGCTTCAGTTCTTATTCCTTTCATTATTACAGACTGATGGTATGGTCTAGCTAGGTAGCAAGTTGATCTGCTTATATATATATATGAGGTTTGAATAAGAGGCAAGTAGAAACGAAAATGTACCATGGATTCTGTAAGTGCTACTGAGCCCAGTGTTTACTAAGACTGTAGCTCAAGCGTTCTCTCTCTCTCTCTGCTATTATTTTGCTTTCACTATATGATGGAGGACTGAACATGTTAGACATCTCAAATACACTGCCATGGCGGATATCAATGATGGGGAGAAAAGTACTGCACCCACCGCCACTGCCAACATGTCCTCTAAGAAGAAGGAGCTTCTCACTTCAGCCTTGAAGAGAACCAGTGAATGGTTTGCTTCGTGTCTTTCTTTTTGCAAATCTGATCAGACATATATGCCTTGGATTTGTCTATTAATTCCAACTGTTTGACAATATCTTGAAACTTACAGGATTTTTTCTCAGGAGATTCCCAGTGATGTTAGCGTTCGTGTTGGAGAAGCTTCCTTCTCATTACACAAGGTAACATAATATTCTGTTGCATCTAAAGTTTTCGAATTATGATTATCATCCAGTAAATATGAAAATATAACTATGAAGGCCAGTTTTTAACCAAACTTTGTTGGTTTGATGTTTGAATAAATCAAGAATTTATGGTTAGATATTAACTCAAGCTACCACAATTGCAGTTTCCTTTAGTTTCAAAGTGTGGATACATTAGGAAACTGGTGTCTGAATCTGCTGATGATGAAATATCTGTCATTGAACTGCCTGATGTTCCGGGAGGAGCAGAAGCATTTGAGCTTGCAGCTAAATTCTGCTATGGAATAAATTTTGAGATAAGCACAGAAAACATTGCAATGCTTCGTTGCGTATCAGAGTACCTTCTCATGACTGAGGAGTATGCAATTGGAAACCTTGTGGGAAGAACTGATGCATACCTGAATGAAGTGGCACTTAAAAGCCTTGCAGGTGCGGTTTCAGTTTTACACACTGCAGAAAGCTTCCTCCCAATTGCGGAGAAAGTAAAATTAGTGAGCCGATGCATTGATGCAATTGCTTACATGACCTGCAAAGACAGCCAGTTCTGTTTGTCTGGTAGGAGTGATAGTGGCAATGAGAGTCTAAGTTCTTCAGCGGTGTATCAAACAAAACCTATTGTTGATTGGTGGGCTGAAGATTTAACTGTTCTTCGAATTGATACCTTCCAAAGAGTTCTGATTGCAATGATGGCAAGAGGGTTTTAGCAATATGCTCTTGGACCTATACTCATGCTCTATGCACAGAAATCTCTAAGAGGTTTGGTGAGATCTCACTCCAGAATACTACTTTCTTCAGTTTAACTAGTAGTCACTAATTTCTATCTAACTGATAATTCTTCTGGTATAGGAAACATTCGGCAAGGGAAGGAAAAAAATCGAGCCACGACAAGAGCATGAAAAGAGAGTTGTCTTGGAAACAATTGTGAGTCTTCTGCCAAGGGAGAAGAATACAATGTCAGTTAGCTTTCTTTCTATGCTGCTTCGTGCCGCAAAAAATTTGGAAACAACAGTTGCTTGCCAGCTAGATCTGGAAAAGAGAATGGGATTGCAATTGGCTCAGGCTGTCTTGGATGATCTCTTGATTCCCTCTTATTCCTTTACTGGAGACACATTGCTTGATGTGGATACTGTTCAAAGGATCATGATGAATTACCTAGAGTGTCATATGGATAGGAACCATTTGAGCTTCAATGCAGATGATGAGTATGTTTCTCCTCCACCAAGTGACTTGGAACGAGTGGGAAAGTTAATGGAGAACTACCTTGCCGAAATAGCAACTGATCGGAACTTGTCCGTTTCAAAGTTCATTGGCATTGCTGAACTTATTCCAGAACAGTCAAGGATAACAGAAGATGGGATGTATAGAGCAGTAGATATCTACCTAAAGGTGCACATCCTTATGTATAACTTTCTTAACAGTTACTTTTGAAAGGAAAATTTGTCTCATAAAACAGCTTTGTTGAACCTTATTATACACTTGTTAAAGGTTATTGTTAGTATTTAACATACTTTAGGATATATAAACGTCATTTTAGTTCATACATCTGTTTACATTTCACAGGCACATCCTAGTCTAAGCGACATGGAGAAAAAGAAAGTGTGTAGTGTGATGGATTGCCAGAAGCTCTCACGTGAGGCCTGTGCTCACGCCGCTCAGAATGACCGGCTTCCTGTTCAAACAGTTGTCCAAGTGCTCTACTACGAGCAGCAGCGCCTTCGAGATGTCATGGATGGTAGCCTCATTGGTGGTGAATCATCTGTTCTTCCTTCCAAAGGAAATAACTTGTACTCCACTGATATCCACCACCATGTTCCCGATGAGCTCTCCATATTGCGTAGACAGAATGAGGAGCTGAAAATGGAGTTGCTAAAGTTGAAAATGAAGCTGAAAGAAATTGAAACATCTACAATGAAGGCAACAACGAGCAGTCCAATGGGAAACATTTCAATATCTAGTGATAAGCCTCCTCTGCCTCGAAAGTCATTTATCAACTCTGTTTCAAAAAGACTTGGGAAACTTTCTCCATTCGGAGTGACACCTCAAAATCCCAAAGCCCGTGCAAAACCTGCCAAAGATCGGCGACATTCAATTTCTTGATGCCATTGCTTTGTCACTCAGCACTATCACATTTATGAGGATCCAGTGCCCTAGTTGCTTTCTTACGTTCAATCTATTTACTATCTTTGTTCTTTTACCATGTTTCTGCTTGTGTAATGTCCTTGTATATATCAATGTCAGTATGTCACCGTGTTATTGAATAAGATTACATAATTCCAAGGCATTGAGTATAAAAATTGAGTTGCTGGTTTTTCATTGATGTTACTTTCTAAACAATAGGTAAGCACAGTTATGAATTTAGTGCTACTATGATAATGTACATATGAGATGTTCATCCAGTTTTCTTGAGATAAGTAATCTGGACACCCCTTCTGTCAAAAGACTCAAAAGGGTTACTTATGCATGTAATTTCTATGCATGCTAGGCCCAGAGGAGCTGCAATACCAGACTATAGTAATAGCTGTTAGTGGGGACCGAATTTAAATGATTAAACCCTTTGTGATAAAGGGCCTTTGTTAAAGTTAAAGACCAGCTCTAAGGACAGACTAGCAGTGTAGCCTGTTGATAATGTCACAGGAAAATTATATATCATGGAATCCAAGAGATGAATGATATAGTTCAAATGTATGTGATGACTCTTTGAAGGGCTCATGACCTTTCTGAATATAAATTAGCTTGGTATTATTGTTTGCTTAGATGCCTTGATTGGTTGAAATGCCTTTTCTTGTTCTACTTCTGATTTGAACACAATGAAACCTTTCAGTCAACTAGAACTTATAATTTAAATCCATGATGTATCACTCATAAGTCAGACTTTATCAATTTCTGACTTTCATCAGGCTCTAGATTCCTCAGATTTCAACTTTCCTAAAGATGATTCTGAGCTCAATAACATGAAAAGTTACTATCAGAAAACACTAAATTTGGTCTCTGCTTGCTGTTATTATATAGCAGTAATGAACTGTATGGTTAAGCAATTCTTTAACAACCTTTCTACCAGAACGGTAATTAGTGCTAGCTTAATGAACATTATTCAGCATTATATGAAGGCTTAAGCATTCCGGGACAATGTTTGTCCAACAAGGTATCAAAGTCTTGTTTGCACAAGGTGCTGAGTTTCAATCCTGCAGGCTCCAAATACCAACTCACAATTTTCCACCCATATCAATATCCTTTTGATCTCTCTTCATATATACCATTATATGTTTTCCCTATGTTCATGAAATCATGAGCCATCATACTAGCTTGATAGGGTTGTGGTGATTTTTTTGACAGCTGAAGCTTTAAGACCAGAATTGAAAGTTAGCAAACCTTGCAAATTATATGAGCTTGTGTTTTAAGGTCTTGTTCCTCTTAATTCTTGACAGCAAATGGAAAAGTTTGACAGGATGAATTTTTTTTGACAGCAAGATACTGATGAAGAAATAATTTTCTCTTACACTTGACAGCCTTTAGCTACAAGACAATTTTATTTTGTCAGCATAAGTTGTTTGCACACATCACATTGAGATCAAAAGATTCTTATCTTGAGAGACGATGAAACTTCTTGTTGGTATACAACTGAAATTGTCTTTGCATCATGATAGACATCCACTGCTACTTGTTTGTGTATGAGACGCTTCTCTTCAATCTTCTTTTATTAGTTTATCTTGTCAGCTTTTAGTGCATCATATTCATTGCATTTAGGCCTTCTTTGAAAATGCTTATGTAAGAAGCACTTTTGTTGAGTAGCGAGAGTTTTCGAAGAACACGAGAATAATATAATGCAGCAAATTGGATGTGCTTCTATAACTCAGGAAGCACTTCTAATCTATTTATCTGAAACATTCTTTTGCTCTTTTAGAAACAAGAACAAAGCAATGCAGACAAATTACTAATCTTTATACAAAAACTCCACCACAAATCACACTAGCATTCCGCTAACTTAGAATCCACAACATCCATCACAAATTAGTCAATAAGAAGAGTTCTAAAATCACATCATATCAACCTAGAAGATCATAATGCTTCTGATCAAGTCATGTTCAAGCTCAAAACTTGGAAAAACCAAGGAGGCATTTTAAGCCTCTCATCCTGTCTCAATTGCTCTTCACACCCACCCAATTGCTCTTTACTCCTCCTCTGGTAATGAGTCCTTGAACTTGTTCTGTTCACATGGCTTGATCCAGTAGAAGAAGAAGAGAAACTTAGCCCTGAATCTGAAGTTAGTTGTGCTTCTGATTTCTTCCTTCTGTTTTTGCTGTATCTTGTGGGTCCTAGGGTCAACTCAATCTCACTCTCATCTATGACCTCCAACTCTTCAGCTGCTTCTGCAGGCTGTTCTAAATCTAGCTTTCTTTGCAGCTCATAATTCAGTTGGTGACTGAAACTGATCTCATTCTGCAAATCCCAGTTTTCTCTTTTGTTTCCTTTAGGCCTGCTGTTACCTATTGAACTGTTCATCAATAATTTTTGGATGTGGTATAGCCTGTGAAGCTCATATACCTACCACACAATGAATGCTACTAAAAATTAATATTTCTGAAGAAGAAAATATGAAAAGAAGATGAGTGGAGAAGTTGTTGAGAATTATATATAACCTGCTCCTTGAATGTCTCTTCATGCTTCAAAATGGCCATCCTCATGCACTCCTTATCATATGGATTTATAAGCTTCTCCATTGAAGCTGTCTCTCTTGTCTTTCTATACTACTTGAACTCTATCCGATCGACAATGATTTATCTGCCAAACGAAGAAAAGCAGCAAAAGCTCAAGACACCTTATCTATCAATGTTGTTTTTGGTTTATATTCTGCCTAGAAGATAAGAGAGACAGAGAGTAATATATGCTGGGACTGGGATAATGAACTTGAAATAGATCAATACAAAGGGATGATTTAACATGGAAAACTACTTTCTAGCACATAGCTTGTCTACTGCTAACAGTATTGGACCACAGTGATAACGCCATATACAAAATATCTTCCTAGTACAGTACTACCCTATTTTATGTGGCTAATTCTAATTCTTAGTTGTATTTTGTAGGTTCTTTAGATTTTGCTTGCATATCAGGCTCTCAGCTACCCACTTCGGAATTCATTTTGTTTCTTTCCCTCTTGATAATTTAGCAAGTAATGAACATTCTTTCTGTTTGTATTCCCCTACTTTCCAGATATGATGATATGATGATACAATAGTTGCATGTATAGTTAAAAACATACTGATTGACAATTATTATTTGGAAACCACGTACATTTCTAAACCAGCCTTAATTACTACTTACTATTCACCCTTTTCTCATACATGAGATCACAATTTTCAGTATGATATTCTATATAGGATAGATATATTTATTAGGTCATTTTGTCTTACTTGTGCAGCTTAATTGTCAACTTGGAAGAAAATATATAGTGCCTTCCTTTGTTGTCAAATTAAGTTCACATATTAAGAAAGATATATATTACTATATTACTATCTTGTCATGTCATTGCCTTATCTGAATCCTCAAAATCTGAGAATTTTAGCACAAACAGTTGTTGAAGTCACTAAAGAGCTGCAAACTGAAACCTTTTGAAATAAAGTCTGATAGATCAAAACCCAAATCAGTATATCTCAGAACTAGCTAATCAAATTCCAAAAGTTTCAAAGGCCAAATGAAATGCATGATTTTGCACATCTAAGACTATAACTTGAAATACAAGACAGCACAGACATGTAGAATTTAAACAATGAAGTCTCAAAGAAAGAGAACATTCAGGTTTGTATTTCTGACCTGAAGTATGACTGTAAGAGATTCAAAGTCTTCAAGAGCTGATGAGAAGATCTTACAGCTTCTGTCTGTTCCTTTTGAAGAAGAAGGAGAAGGAGAAGAAGAAGCAGAAACCCAAAGAAAAGAAGGAAAGTAGTGTTTCAAGTAAAGGCAACAGCTTTGTTTGATGGAATATGATCTAGCTTGCCTTCACATTCCCCATCAGTATATACTGCAAGCAACACATCACAGAAATATATAATAATGTAACTTGGGAAGAATTTAAGAATCCCTCTTTCACACAGAAACCAAAGGTGTTTGTTGATGTTGTTGGTGTTGGACTTGGGGGTTATGGGGCATGCCAAACCAAATCTGAAATCCCAGTGCTCTAAGCCAATGTGATTCAAGGTTTGTGAAAGCTAGTCTGAAAGAGATGCCTAGCTCAGACAAGTCCAGCAAAGCCAACATATTTAAATGACTAAAGAAAACTTGATTAAGATAATATTCTAAAAACAATATGCAGAAGTGTATAATTGTTAAGGATGATCACAAGGTACACTGCTAAACTCAAGACATTGATTAGAATAACAGCTCTGTGAATCACATGCACCCAAGAATTATAAATCCCTAACTACAGTTGTCTTGGTTTTAGATTATTGATTTCTATAATTTTGTATAACAGTACATACAAGGCATGCTAATTATATGGAAAATTAAATTAATTCTTTGCTAAAAAAATTATGATGGGTATAGTGGCATGGGCTGGCCCGCCGACAAATAGATCAGGACGGTATACGATAAGTGGGTACCTTTGAAACAGCATCAAACAAGCCTAGACTGTCCAGAGGATCTAAAAATCCAATTATACACACAGAGAGGATCAATTGGGATTTTCTCTCGCTCTTAGTGTCATCCTAGATTTTTCTCATTCTTTATTTCAACGGAAGAAAGCTAAGGGTAAAGTTTAAGAAATCATGCATTCTTTGTATTTGTATATGCTGTTAGATCATGGTTGGTGTGTGCTGAGTTGTTGATATTCTTTTCAAAATCTTACAATAATAATAAACAGAGGGATAGATAGGATGAACCGACTATGCAGATTGTTAATAGCAAGAAAAAGTTGCAATGAATTAGGGGCCGGGGGAGGCTGTTCTAAACTAGCTTCAATCTCCTCATATTGTTTTTCTAAACTACCTTCAATCACCTCAAGTGTACGATTTTGGTTATATTGCTTTCTAAATTATGTTTTTGAATAATTTCGGCTCGCATTTATAAAGCACTTCAAGTATGTTTTTTGAGATAATTATAGATTCATAGTAACAATCTGAACTAACAAAATATATACATTCAACTTACGGTTAATTACTAGATTTGAAGTTATAAACACCTAATCTTTTGAAGAAAAACAATAGATGTGCACAATGATTATCAAATAAGTGCAAATTAAGCTAAGAGTAATGGATATAATCTTATGGATAAAATGTTTTTCCTGTTTTTGGTGGATGAGCTAGGCTCCTCGGTTGCTTATAATTAATGTAATGAAGAGAGATTGGAATAGAAGAAGATCTAATTCCAATTAATTAACTATACAAGCTAGGCCAAATTAGTTTTGAAATCTAGAATGAATGAGGGATTAGGTTTGCATGTTTAAGTTAATTACTAAAATTAAACAAGTGCAATGAGATTGATCGTCGGTACGACAGCCGGCCTTTCTGCTCAGTTCGTGGCTCTCAAGAAGACGATAGATATATAATAATGTATACAAGTGTTAACATGCAGTGCATGCTTCTTTGTTCTTGTTCTTGTTCTTGTTAGGCTAGCTGCTGCTGTTAGTGTTAGCTTGTGTGGAGTTTCGTGATCATCGATCTCCAGCTCCAGGTATTTTATACTCTTTACATTGTTTTTTCTTGTCATCTCGTGATCCATCGTGGAAATGTGGAGAGAGAGAGAGAGAGAGAGAGAGAGAGAGAGAGAGAGAGAGAGAGAGAGAGAGAGAGAGAGAGATGAGAGAGAGAGAGAGAGAGAGAGAGAGAGGGAGATGGGTCTGGGTGGGGTGGGTGAGTGGAGATGGAAGCACGCGTTGCCGGTGCTCGGAGGAGCAGCCGTATGGGGCGGTGGGTCCATTGGGTTTGCTGACCGAAAAAGCCTGCAGACTTGCAGATGAGAGTGGAGTGATCAGCCACAATTAAGGACGTCCCTTGCTCTGTTTCTTTGGTCCATCCTCGATCGGACCCACGACCTCCACTTTGATTCCATGCCGGAGCTAGCTAGGTTTTGATTTTTCGATCACCAAGCAATTGGTTGGAGTTGGTGGAGAATCCTAACTTGTTTTTAGAACAACGAACAAGCTAGCTAGGGTGAAACCGTGAAAGACAGATTCACATTATCTAGGGTTAAAATTCTTAGCACTACTATATATAACTTGATGCGTATAATATTCGGATTCAGTTCGTTCATAAGTTTGAAAGTTTGATATACATTGTCATTTTTGTTTTCAAAATATTGACTGCCCCATAGTAGAGTTTTGGTCTAATGACATGCTCTTATGTTTTTTTTTTTTTTGGAGAGTAATGAGTAATTAATTAATCGGGGGCAAGTACAATTACAATGACTGCAACCGTGAGGCCGATAATCAAATAATAACAAAGAGCATGGTTTCCAACTCGATCATACTAGAAAGAGTGAGAGGAGATCAAACGCTCACTAACTTATGGGTCGGAGACCCTACAACCGAATACAATAAAACAACAACAAAAACAAATTTACCACACTCTCCACCTATGCTTGCTAACAATGATGTCGCCATCGCCGCCAGCAGCCGTGAGGTAGTGAGGAGTACTAAGCTGGAGCAATGACGCCTATGTGATGCCAATCACATCCCAATACACAAATCATATGGTAGCCCACAACCGAGAGGAATAACTCTCTCGAAACAACACCGTACAATCCATCATCGAAATCAGTGATAGTGTTCATGTTTCTTTGTTAATCGTGTTTGTATATTTTAATATTCTGATTGTGTCACAAATTTCAAGACTGGAAATTGCATACACATAGTGTTCATTAACCATCGTCGTTGTGTTATGCTAGTCCTATCTCTAGCTAGATTATTGTGTTTCTCTCCAAATTGAGAATAAATATTTCAACTGGTATTAATAATTTCTATAAGGTTTTGGCTTCTACATAGAAATTGTGACCACGTTTTGAATCTAGTGATGCATTTTTCAAATATATACCATCATTCTATATATAGATTTCGAGGGTATACATGCAAGTGGAGAAGACAAAATATGTAGGGTGTTGGCTTCTTCTTCTTTTTTTTTTTTTTTACTTCTAATTCATTTTTATCATAAAATTATCCACCATACCCGATTATAGATCTAGATGTGTGTTCATAGCAATATTTATAGAAAGAAACATATATGTATACTCCATGCGTGTTGACTGATGACTAAAGATTAAAGATGTCAAAAAACTACATCATACACAAGTTCATTATTTGGTAAAGACAAAAGTTAATTTTTCTATATATACAATACTAATCAAGATGCAAATTTTTCTACACGATCATCATCATTGTCTTTTCTCGTTTTATATTGTGCATACTAGAAAAGTAGAAAGTACCACATATGTGTATGTATAAATATTGTTTAGTCTCTACTTTAGTTTTGTGTAGTTGTATAGGGAATTAGATAATGAAGATTCTTCTTGAGCCGTGGGGATGTCATGGTTTTCATGTTAATTGTTCCTCATCTAGATTAAGTAGCACTGTACCACCTGTCAATACAAATTATTGGTTATTTGTTCTATTTCTATATCACGGGCTGTACGTACAATTAATAACACCAAAGTTTAAAATCAACTATAAAACTATTGAGCAATAATTTCACCTAGCCATTTTCCGGGAACCAAACACCAACAATCTTGTAAAATAATTCCAAATGCTAATGATGATGTATGGTGGATGGAATCTTCGATCCGAGTATATTGTTAGATAACTAGGTTTTTGTTTCATTGGTATTATCATCATAGAAATTAAGCAATTCATGATTAACATGTAGTTAGTGGTGATATATACTTGTATGGAGCTCTCTGATGCACAAAGTTTTGTTCTTTACAGAGTCTACCCTCGCTGTCTCCCAGTGAATTACTAATAGGCGTGAACTTATTTACTGTTGCCAACAAGAATGAGCTAATTATTGATGCTTAACTATAAAATGATGGAAGTCTAGACGATTATCTTGTTTGATGCCTAATAGCACGGCCGGTCTTGGGCCAAGACGAGCAAGGCCCATGTTTAGGGCCTCTGATTTTAAGGGGCCTCAATATATTTTATTGGGTTTTGGTATATGCTGTCAATTTGGACTTGGACTAGCAGTGGGTAGTTTTTGTTGCAACCAAAATTTCAAGGATCGAACCCCGTATTTCTCCGTTTGGTTTTATATTTTTAGATTTTTCTTTTGTCTTTCTATTTTTTTGTCATTCCTATCTTTTTATATTTTTATTTACTGTGTATTTGTTTTCGTATTAAAAGTTGTTTACACTTTTAATCCGTATCTTTTATACTTTAATTATGTTAGGTATTTGACATCCTATTTCTTTTTTAAATTTTATTTCAAACGGTTATTTCTTACTATCTTAATTTAATACGATTCATTTTATAATGTTGATCGTATCTTTTACCGTAACATATTTCATTAAATTTTTTTCATTTCAAGTTATAACTATTTTTATAATTATTTAATATATATATATATATAATGATTGTTATTGAAAATGATATTTATATAATTTATCGATTTTTTTTTGTCAAGCATATATTAAGGGGCCTCGAATTTGTTTTTGCCTATAGCCTCCAAGCTCAGAGGGCCGGCCCTGCCTAATAGGCTAATAACATATTAATAGCGTTATTAGAGCATGGAAGGTTGGGTTGTTACCTCAATGAGTGAACCAACCCTTAGCTTTTTAGGCCTAAAAACTAATCTGATCCGAGAAGTCATGTGAAAACGCTCATTCTTCTATGATCATCAATTATAAATTAAGATTTAAACTTTAATCCACGTCGGCAGGAAGTTACAAGAGAATAAGTTTATTAGTGCAAGAAAACGGCCGGAGATCAAGGAGTATAACCTGGCTGCTGTCTATAATGAGTTTGGGCCAAAGTGGCAAACACACTGGGCTACTGAACAGAACGGAAGTGCGCAGGTTTCATGAGCAATTGTTGGCATGGCTTGACTGATGAACAGGATGATCAGGTTCAAGGGAAGCGCAGGGTGCATGACTGCATACTCAGATATTCTTGTGGCATCGAGGGTTGAATATAAAGTAAAACAAATTAAACCAATCTCAATAATTCATTTTCTCAGACTTAATCGAAAAAAATATATATATAAAAATCATCTTCTCAGATTGATTTCACAGTAGCTTGAATGATGCATATACAAAGCCTAACCTACAACAAAAAAGAAAAAACAATACAAGTATTATAATGAATACTTGTACTAAATAATACAAGTAACCACAAAACTTATTCCAGAATAATATCAAGAGTTAGGTATAATAAAAAAGATGGTCTCTCTGGTCTCTCCCCTAGGGTTTGATGGCGGCGGCTTGTTTAGGTGGATCTGGACGAGAGGTTTGCTATCCTTTCTAGATTCGAATGGCGGTGGTACTAGCTAGCGGTAGACGTTGGCATCTTCTTGCTTTGGGAGACTTTTGTCTTTTGGTTGTTGTGTTTGTCTCATTGGGCATTAATAACAATGGTTGCAATTGGTGGTGGCGTGGCATCTCCTCTGGTGGTGCACAGGGGCTCAAGGCCGGTGATGATGGCGGAGCCATGATCTCGACATCGAGATCTTCTCTGTTCCATGGACATCTCAGTGGTGGGCGTGGATCTATTATTGGCTGTAAGACTTCTTCAAATCTTGGGGAGGTGGCTTTCATGGTGACACTACCGGATCAGACTGCCTCTGAGTTTGGTGACGAAGGTTGCAGTATTGACACTGGTCGGAATTAAGGTGTCAACGATAGTTCATGGATGGCTATCAGAGGCTGATGGGTGGCTGTCAGATGGTGGATGGCTGCCACAGACGGTGGTCGTAGGTTGGAAGAGGCCGGCGGTGGAAACAAATTGGTCTTGGACCGGGGCCTCTGGTCTTGGGTCTAGGCCTAATCCTTCATCTGTTGTCTCATGTGTAGGTTCTGCGACTGCGGACTCTAGGGGCACTCTCTCTGCGTAGGGCAGTCCTAGAGCTCTTATTCTCTAATAAGCTAGTTTGCTAGCATTAGTTTTTGCTTATGCTTTTATTTTGTTTCGTTTTCGTTTGGTTTATTTTCGAACTTTGATAGGTGATTACATTTGATTACTCTAGGGTAGTCTCATGATTTGATTCTTACGTGGCACTTCCGAGGTAAGTCATGTGTACACTACCAGGAGAAGTACTTTAGCCGACGAATTATTTTCGTCGGCCTGTTATCCTAACTCGTCGGCTAAACTCTTAGCCGACGAGGCTTCGTCGGCTATAGTGTCGTCGGGAAAGGGTCCTCGGCGCTGACTTTAACCGACGAATCTATAGACCGTCGTCGGCTATTGTCCATACTTTAGCCGACGAACCATTTGGTTGTCGGCTTTTGTTCATGAATTTAAGCCGACGAAACAGACTCTATCTTTCGTCGGCTATACTCCCAGACTTTAGCCGACGACAGTTTAAGTCGTCGGCTATACTCCCAGACTTAAACCGACGACACAACACGTCGTCGGCTATACTCCAAGCCTTTAGCCGACGGAGCTAATATATTCGTCGGCTAACGTATATAATTAAAAATTTAAAAAATAATTATAGCCGACGAAAGAGGCTCTATTTCGTCGGCTATAGTGAGTTTAGCCGACGAAACATGCCATAATTCGTCGGCTAAACTATAAAAAAATAAAAATAAAAATACTATAGCCGACGAATTGTGGCGTATTTCGTCGGCTATAACTCCATTCCAGTATAAAAAAAAATACACAAAATTTTTAAATTACCATTCCAAGCAAGCTGCAAAATACACCAAAACAATTCCATATATATAACAACAAGAAGCACATAAAACTATATAAGGTATCAACTACACAAAATCTAAATGATCTAAATCAATATCCAGATCTGGGGCCTGCTGGTGAGGAGATTCCGGCAGCTCAGGTATGTCTATAGGCGCAGGCATGGGCGGAGGTGGAAGTCCCTGAAGCTGGGCAGCTGCTAAATCCTGGAAGTACTGGTACATCTGCTTCTGCTGGGCATGCTGGGCGGCATGTAGGGCTCTAGTATAGGATCTATATTCGGCGAACTGGGCGGCATGAGCGGCAGCCTGAGCGTCAGCATGAGCAGCCTGAGCGGCTTGCTCTCTCCGTAGTCTCTCAACTTCCGACTCTAGCTGAGTCGTCCTGCTGCTGGTCGAGGCTGCCTTTCGTTGAAATCCTGGAGTGGTCTTCAAGACCCCCTGGCCCTTCTTTCCTAGACCCCGGCAGTAGAAGTTGTTTTCTCGCGGTGGGAAGGCTGTGCCCATGATCCTCGCCCCAACCCTCGGATCTGAAGTGTCGATCCGGGAAATGGCTTCGGACATCTCTTCCTCCTGCGTGTCCGCCATGTCTCCCTCACTATAGCACTCATCACCTCGTCACTAGCCTCCCTCACCCTTGCCTAATTGGATAGGAAAAAAATTATTAATTAACATTTTAACATATATATTAGTAAAATTAAAAATTCCGTAAAAATGAAAGATTACTTACTATATCCTCCTAGGAGTCAGGATATGCCTTCTCGTACGTATAGACGTACTGGTTGACCTCTGGATGTTCCCTGGCCGCCTCGTCCATGAAGACAGCGAACGGTCTAGAACCGGCATGATGGTTCCTTGTGTTGCGTTGCCGGTTCTGAGCGTTCGCCCGGGAAACCGCCTTCAAAGAAAAAAGTAAACTATTAGTAAAATATTTTAAAACGCACGTACTTAATGATAAATTAACTAATTAATTTATTTAAATACCTGTTTACGAGGGTTGTTGAATTCTGATGTCAGAAGCCAACGCCACTCGTACTCTCTGTACTGAAACTCAGCAGGGGTAGCAGAACGTGCGTTCCCGTGCGTAGTCCAATAGGTCCGCAACTCGTTCTTCTACTCCTTGTACCTACAGATAGCCCAAAAATATTAGAAATATAATTAATATGACAGACAGTTTTGTTTTTTCATTAATTTCCCAACGTACCTTCCCCCATGCACAAAGTCCGCCCAGCTGCTCTTCAAGGGTTCGGGAACCTCAAACCACACCTGCATTTAACCGTTTATTAGTTTAGTTTTTCCAGAAATCTACAATGTAATACATAATATTATTCAGGCATTTTGTAAACTCACCGACATCACGTTATGGACCATGTCTTTAACCTCCTGCGGGACCTCGCCCCAGTCTGACCACAACATAGGGACTCTATCCCTAATGAGCGCTCCCACGCGGCCGGAGTACGTCCTCGACTTTCCGCCCGATACTACGTCGCCATCCCCGTCAGTACCGATGACAATCCTCCCTGAGGTACCGACGATCTTCTCCAGAGCCTTCCCTGTGACGGGGCCTCTCTTCTTCTTTGCCGACTTCCCAGCACCATCTTCGGTATTTCAATTTTAGCAGTGCTTAATGAGTACGATTTTGGGCAGCTCAGCAATCATCCAAATATTGTTGCAGCAATACCTGAAAGACCCGACAGGTACAAATTCTGGACACATAAGAGCATATTCTGGGAACTCCCATACTGGAGTAAGTTGTTGATCAGGCACTACCTAGATGTGATGCACATAGAAAAGAATGTTTGCGACAGTGTGGTGGGCACAGTGCTGAACTTGGAGGGGAAGACGAAAGACGGTCCTAAGGCACGCATTGATCTAAAAAAAATGCAGTTAAGAAGACATCTGTGGTTGAAAGAAGGGAAGAAAAAAATGCCTCAAGCTCCTTACACCATGAAGCCTGACCAGAAGAACGTAATTTTCAGGTGGATGAGTTGTGTGAAGTATCCTTCAGGCTATGCAGGAAATATAGCCCGGTGTGTGAACTTCCGGGACAATAAGATGTACGGGTTGAAGAGTCATGACTGTCATATCCTGCTACAACGTCTCTTCCCTGTTTTCATTCGACCGTTCCTTTCCCGTCAGGTTGTGGAGCCGTTAGTAGCGTTGGCAAGATTCTTCCAGAAGTTATGCACACGGGAAGTGAAAAAATCTAACCTTCGGGAAATGCAAGAGGACGTCATTTATATCATGTGTAAATTTGAGAGGATATTTCCTCCAAATTTTTTTGACATCATGCCTCACCTGATGATCCATCTTCCCGAGCAATTGTTGCTTACCGGTCCAGTCCAGTACACTACACTTGGATGTATCCCATGGAAATGTACGTTTTTTACACTTGAATTCCTCAATATATATACATGTTCAATAATCATAACACTTTGCAACTTGATTTATAGGCAACTTGGAGACTACAAAGATTATGTGACTAATAAATCCGCGCCTGAAGGATGTATAGCTGAAGCA